>JAWDJD010000005.1:58767500-61585000 GCA_035047305.1 Bradypodion pumilum
GAGGAGCCCAGCCAGCACCACAAGGCTAGCCCACGTCAGGCGGCAGAAAGGCTGTGGCGTCTCTCTGAAGGAGGGTGGAATGAGCCCCTCTTTCTTTCCCAAATCCGCTCCGCTCTAAAGTAGGAATAAGCCCAAACACCTGGAGAGCAGTCCAGCCCCTCCCCCCCGCCAGTTTAAGTGTACTTCCTCGTGAGTAAGCCCGCCAGGGATGGTTTATTGGCGAGTAAACCAGCCCGTAATCGGCGACGGCTGCTGCTCACCAAGGGGTGGTTTAAAACCAGACAGATTGGGCTCGTGGCGTGGGTGGCGTAAATGTCCTTTTTCTTTCTATTTGAGGGGAGGGTTCAGGCAAGGATCCTGCTCCGTTTCCTCCAGGTCGCTTCCTCGCTCCAACCAGCCCAACTCCACGCGAGCCCTAAGGCTTTTTAAAAATGTGTCGGAATACCTGGGCAAACATGCTTTCCTCCTTTTTCCGACCTCTGCCTCTTGGGGGAAAAGCAACCTATTTCAAAGGTCTCTTCCTAAAGACTTACATTCACCCTACTCCCTTCTTCTCTCCCCAATTGTGCTGGTTAAAAATCTTCTGCCTGCTCGAGAAAACACTCAAGTCAATGGTTTGCTCGGTAAATATTGGTTTTTGATGTAAGGAAACGGTCCATCCTTAATCCCAATTCGGAGGAGTTTCCAGAGCAGTGATGGCCAACCTTGGCCCTCCAGCTGTTCTTGAACTTCAATTCCCAGAAGCCCTGATCAGCAGGAGTGCTGACTTGGACTTCTGGGAATTGAAGTCCAAGAGCAGCTGGAGTGACAAGGTTCGCCATCACTGATCCAGAGTATTTAGTTATTTATTTCAGCTCACATCAACTAAAACATTTCATACAATAAAAACCCACTACTAAAACGGTAAAATGATTAAAACCTATAAAAACCCATAGCCACTTAATTAAAACCCCAACAGGGCTAGATGAGCCAGAAAGGCTGGGATGTGCTGCCAGATGCACCCCATGCCTGTTGGCAGAGCCAGGTTTTTAGAGCCTTCCTAAAGGGGTAGAGCTCTGCCTGGAGGTGCAGTTCTGGTGGAAGGAGGTTCCAAAGGGCTGGGGCAGATACCGAGAAGGCTCCCCTCCTGGTCCCAGTAAGATGTGTGTCCCTGGCTGATGGGACCACCAGAGAGCCCCTACTGTCTGCCCTCGTAGGATGGGTTGAATACCTTGGGATGATGCAGTCTCTTAGATATCCTGGCCCACTGCCATGAAGGGCTTTAAAGGTCAAAACCAGCACCTTGAATTGCACCCGGAAGCATACTGGTAGCCAGTGCAGCTCCCGTAGCAGTGGCGAGGCACGGGCATAGCACCTGCACCCCATCACCACCCAGGCAGCCACGTTCTGGACCATCTGCAGCTTTCGGATGGTCAGCAAGGGCACCCCCATGTAGAGCACATTTCAATAGTCCAGTCTTGAGGTGACCAGAGCATGGGTGACTGTAAGCAGGGAGTCCCGGTCCAGGAGTGGGCGTAATTGGTGAATGATATGGAGTATCCAAAGTCTAGGCAGGAAAAGAATAGAAAAGGATAGGTGGGATCTAGCTGAGGACAGAAAGATGCTCTCCATCATCCAGAACTACTCAGTTTTGTCTGATTTTCACAGCCTCCCCCCTCCCCCACAGCAGTGAGCCGTTTGGACTCTGAATGAGAAAGAAAAGAAGACAGCAGCTTTTAATTTACCTATAAACACCTTCTTGCTCTGAGGTACAGTTCCTGAGTCCATGGACCCAATCACTGGGCTGTGGTTCCTGGCTCATAGGGAGAAGAAAGCCTGCTTGAAAATGTTCTTCAGAGACCCAGCATCTGTCCGAAGCACAAGGCCAAAGGCTGAGCTGCCTGAGACCTACCTGTCACTGGGAAATGCAGCTCACCTGTGTGGCTGGACTATACCACCTGAGATTGCAGGTGAAGGCTCACCATGACTCACCATCTACCAAAGAAAGAAAAGAACATAAATCCAATGGGTTCTGGATCTAGATGTAAGAGAGTGTCAGGCAGGGTCCCAAGTAGTTTCTTCCTGCCTTCAAGAAGCCATTGCTGTGCAATTATGCAACTTACTTGTAACTAGCATCTTACCCCTGCATAGCTGTCAAGTATCCCGTATTTGCTGGGAAATTTCCCTTATTTTCAAATCCAAAACTTGACAGGTATGCCCTTGCTCGAAAACTAGTCGTATCTGACTCTAGGGTTCAGTGCTATCTCTGTTTATAGCCAAAGAGCTAGCTCTGCCTGCATCTGCAGATGTTTCTGTGGACATGTGGCAGGCATGACTAAACACCGGAGTGCACGGAACAGTTTCCCTTCCCACCAAAGTGGTCCCTATTTATCTACTTGCAGTTTCTTGCTTTCAAACTGCTAGGTTGGCAGGAGTTGGGTCAGAGACAGAAACTCACTCCTGAATGCAGCACTTGGGTCTCACATTGCTGACCTGCTGACCTTCCAGTCATCAAGTACAGCATCTTAACCACTAAGCCACTGCAGTCCCTTATAACCTCCAAGATACCTTGATACTACATCATATCATATTGAGCTGAAGAAGGGGCTATTTCACTCCTCCGTGGTGAAACCCAAACTTTTTAGTTACCAATATGACTGTGGAGTATGGCCCCAGCAAAGTGGAGAAGAGCTGGCCTGCCCTCTACCTTGTCCCGGCTTCCTCAGGAACATGTATGGATGCAAGCAGAAGGAGCGAGGAGTAGATTTTCTAAAATAGACCCGTTTTAGTATATGTGCTGCTGAAGTGAGCACTCTAAAACTGACTAGAGCCCTGCTGCAAACATTTTAAAAAGAAAGTAATTATTTAACTTATTCTGGAGAAATAATAGATCTACCTCTGAAACCTGCCAGTACAAGATCAACTAATTCCATCCCATTGGGAATTCTAATGGTAATGAAACATTTTTTAAAAAGTAATCTTCCATTTCATGTACTTTTCTGAAATCTTCCAAAATCAATGTCCATGAATGTTGCCCTTCTCTCCGATTTTGTTTGCTAAGTCTACTGTATATCATGATTTAAACACATTAGCAGTGCATGATTAATGTATGTCCAATCTTAAATAAATCCTGTTGAATCTCATTGGGTTTAATTTTAGCCCAACCTTAGTCAAGAAGAGTGAAATCCTATAGTTGTGTCTCCACGTAACCACTTTGAACTCCAAGCAGCAGGTAGGCATGTATGCACTCTAAAAAAGAGGTAATTTCCTGTAAAACCTTACTGCCTGATAGTAAGAGTCTTATGGCACTTTTATGGGTTTTTTTTTTCACGGATTGCAATCCACTTCTTCAGTTGTATGTCAGGTGTAACCAGGAAAGTCCATGCTATGTAAAGGTGCTGTAAAACTCTTCAGTGCTTTCCTGCAATAGGTTAAAAGAGTTATTTTTCATTGTAAAAGGTAAATTAATAAAACAGCTGCACCCCCATTATTTTGTCCCAAGTCCTGGGTAAAGTAGGGCCATTGGTTAATACCATTGAAGAGAAAATTAAAGAAGTTGCCAGGTTAGACTGTTGCAGAAAAAAACAAACAAACAAGGATCCTATCTGATCTTTGAAAGGCACAAGGTTGATTTGGCATAAACTTCGGTGAATTGCAGCTCATTTTTGCAAACACGTGCATCTTCCAGGTGTCTGAAGAGATTGCCTGTGCTTAGGAAAACTTTGGCTAAATAAAATTTTTCCTACAGATGCCACAGAACTGTTTCTTACTAGCAGTGACTGCAACTCAAATGCCCTTTCCTCTTGCTCCAAGTTTATCCGATAACTGACTTAATAATAATGTGCCCTCAAATCTACTGTGCAACCAGGTACTCAACGCATTGAGCTATCCAGTCAGCACACTCGATGTGGGTGCGTCAAAGGATTATCTGTCTGTCTGCCTGTCTGCCTGTCTGCCTGCCTGCCTATATGTGCTCCCCAACAGGAATGGGGAGCATTCTGCTGAGCGCAGAAGAATAGATGCCTTTTGAAATGTGGTGTTGGAGGAGAGATTTGAGAGTCCCCTGGACAGCAAGGAGAACATATAGGTCAATCTTAGAAGAAATCAACCCTGACTGCTCCTTGGAAGGTCAAATAGTAAAGATGAAGCTGAAGGACTTTGGACATCAAATGAGAAGAGAGGAATCACTAGAGAAAGCCTTGATTCCGGGAAAGGTGGAGGGCAAAAAAAGAAGGGGGCGGCCAAAGATGAGATGGCAAGATGATATTGCAGACACAATGGGCACAGAGTTGGGCGGGTTGAGGAGGATGGTGGAGGACAGAGGTGCCTGGAGTACAATGGTCCATAGGGTTGCAAAAGGTCAGTGTTAGTATTAGTATTAATGGCACTTTTTCAAGTGTACATTCCTTTTAAGAGTAGTAGAGGTATGCATTGTATTTTATGGTATTTTATTGTATTATTGTATTGTATTTTATCGTGCTCTATTGCATTGGACAGTTGCTTAGATTTTTCTATTAGGATATAGATAAAGTCGCAAGACTAATCAATTAATAAACTATCTATCAGTGACTCTGCGACTGAACAACAAACATGAGTGGAACATCATAAACCTTCAATTTATCTCTTTTCTCCTCGATCTGCCACCCTTAATTGAATCTCCAGCTTCCCGAGGGGAAGGCCATAAATTAGCGCTTGGCCGTTAATGGCGACGGAAGGGTTTAATTAGGAATCCGCTCCCTTTCTCTCACGTATTTCACGGCGCGTTTGTTTTGCAATTTGGAGTTTGGAGAGAGAGTTGGGGGGGGGGAGGTCTACTTCTTCAAGGTCAAGCAGGGAAGGAATCCTACTCTTCCTCTTACTGATGGAGGAAGTGAAATGAAGTAGGATCGGACCGATCCTGAGGCTGAGGTTTGAAAAGAGGGCAACGCAACAGAGAAGTAAAAGGGGGAGGGGGAATATGACATTTATTTAGAATTATAGGTCCCTTTGCGTTTAACAGGACTCCTTCCGAGATAAAAGAGCGCAGGGTTGCCCTCTCGGTCTTTCCGGTGCCGAATGACTCTTTATATTGTTTAGATCTGGGATAAAATCTCATTAGGGAACATCCAATTTCCCAGACTTCCAAAACATGCAACCCTATCCTATCCACGGTTGTTTTCTGCCTGACCGCTTCCCAGCTTAACCCGCTGAGGCTTTCACAAAAGCCTTCAAAATAGACAATAAACTAGGAAAACTAAAATAGGGCGACTTTAGCGCAAAAAATAAGGACAGGATGGAAAGGAGTGGGATAATAATAATAATAATAATAATAATAATAATAATAATAATAATAATAATAATAATAATAATAATAATAATAATAATAATAATAATAATAATAATAATAATAATAATCATCATCATCATCATCATCACCATCATCATCATCATCATCATCATCATCATCATCATCGTGAATCTTGTGGCAGGCAAAATACGGGTGCAAAATACCAATATGCAGGAGCCTACCATTATAATAAGGGACCGTGGTGGCTTAGTGGTTAAGACGCTAAAATTGATGACTGGAAGGTCAGCAGTTTAAGACCCGAGTGCTGCATGACGGAGTGAGCTCCCGTCTCTGCCCCAGCTCCTGCCAACCGCAGCAAATCGAAATGAAGAAATTGCAAGTAGATCAATAGGTACCACTTTGGCTGGAAAGGTAACGGCGTTCCGTGCGCTGGGGGGGGCATCTAGCCATGCCTGCCACACGTCCATGGAAACGTCTGCAGCTGCAGACAGCCGCTGGCTACCGCCCCCTAGAGTCGGGAGCGACTGGCTTTCGAGCAAAGGAGACCTTTATCCGAGACGTCAGCATTACTCAGGATCTAGGGAAGTAGAAGGCTTGAGCGCTTTTTTGCCCCGTTTGTGGGACCAGGATCGTTTTCTTCTTCCCTGTAGACCCTTCCATGCAAAGGGCGGGTGACGGAGGGGGGGGTGAGGGTGAGGGAGAACTTTCCTTCCCTGCTTTGTTATCCTATTATATGGCAACAAGCTTTGATCAAAAGCAGACACCACCACCACCACCACCGCCCACCACCCCCTTCTTCTTTTACGGAGTCAGGTATCCCAAAGATATCCCCAGATCTTGAACAGGCTTCCTCGCGGAACTCCTGCAGCCGGTTGGTTTAGAAACGGAGCATCGTGAGTTGCTCAGGGTCTTGGGATCCGATTTGACTTCACATTTGGCCTGTCCCGCACCTTGCCCTGTGGCTTCTTCGGAAATGGGGAGTCACCAGGTCCCCTGATATTGAGTGAATCCCTCCTCTCTAGGGCTGGGGATTTTAGGAAACCGTTTCCCACTTCCCAGTAGGCAAGCTTGAGTCGCTTCACGCGCCTCAATCCATTCCCACTTGGACACGCGGTTCTTTGTGCAACAAATCCGGATCTCCTTCCCTCTGCAGGGAACAGGTTGGCTTGAAGAGCCTGGGGGAATTTTGGTTGCAACACTAGGATGCTGTCAAATCGAGAGAGGAGATTTAGGGTGTCTTCTTCCCCTCTGATCTTGAACCAGAATAAAGATTGATTTGATATGATTTGCTTGCAACTCACACCACGATCCCTAAGAGCTATAAATTCAGGCCAAAACAGCTGCCTAAATCCGTTGCAGCAAATGCTTTTGAGCCAAGCAGACCTGAGTTTGGCTGGATTTACTCTGCTCGAGGGGGTGGGGTGGGGTTGTGCCCTACTAAAGCGCATGTCGAACTTCAGGGCACCACAGGACTCTTTGTTATTTCAAACGACTAAATATAGGAAGACCGATCTTGGGTGGGTGAGGATTTTTTTTAAAAAAATCTCCTTCATAAAAAAAGATTGTAGCCAGGCATGATCTACTGTGTCTCAATTTTGTTTGAATGAGTGGGGTCCCATAACTATGGAACAGGTTTCTTATTCTAGAGTAGGGGTGCACAAACTTTTTTGGGCTGTTGGCTGGTCATGTGGTTCAGAGGGCTGGTCACTATGGACCAGTATGGACGCACTTTACTGTCTGAAGGAGTGTGACCCAGCACTCTGCTTAAAAAGGCTGAGAACTCCTGGTTTAATCAGTCTGTGAGATATGCTACCTTTGTCATTGTTTATAGTTTATTGTTAATTGTCTGTAATTTATGGTTTATTGGGTACTATTATTGAATTGTGTTTAATTTTATATTGGATGTTATGATTTTTGTAAAACTTTTAAACTGTTATATGCTACCCAGAATTATCCGAGATGGGTGGGATATATACCTGTGTATACACGCGGACGCACACACACGCATACACACACACCCTACTTTTTCTTCATTTCAGTGTATCAGTGAAATCTCTGTAAGTCAAATGTTTATCCTTTGTCTGTAGGTTGGGAGATGGTCTACCTCACCTGACTTTGCAACCGTTTTCCTGGAATGCATTTTTGTTTTCAGTGATACTTACACTTTACAAGGTTGACTTGCTTTATGTGCCTTCAAGTCACCTCCGATCCCTGCTGTCCCTATGAATAAGTGATCTTCAAAATGTTCTGTCCACAACAGGCCTGCTTAGCACTTAGAACAGGGATTCTCAACCTGCCGTCAATGGGCCAGATGCAGCCTGCGGTGCCATTTCATGTTGCCCCCTGCTTCCACCACACCCAGAAGTGCCATGTGGTGGAGGAAGGGCAAAATGGCCATCTGGCCCCCAAAGATGTCTGAGGGACCACGACCTGGGCCCCGGCTTTAGAAGGTTGAGAACTCCTGACTTAGAAAATGAAGGCTGTGGTTCTAGTCAATCCTGTGTTTGGTCTTCCTGTTTTCCTGCTGCCTCCCACCTTTCCCAGGATTATAATCTTTTTCAGAGAATCCAGCCTTCTCATGATGTTCCCAAAGTAGATCAGCCTCAGCTTCATAATTTTTGTTCAGGCTTGATTTGCTCTAGGGTTTACCTGCTCATATTTCTGATAGACCAGGCTGTACTCAAAGTTTTCCTCCAGCATCATATTTCAAACAAATCATTTCCCACCACCCCCTGCCAGCTTTATTGTAGCTGGCTGAGAGCTGTGGTTTAGGTATCTGGCTTTGGAGCCAGAGGCTGAAAGTTTGATTTCCCACCGAGCCAGGAGAAAAACCAGCCTATGTAACCCTAGGCAAGCTGCACTGTTCCAGAGCACCTCCAGAAGGTAATGGTAAATTACTTTTGTGTATTCTCCACCTAGAAAACCTGGAAAGGTTGCTATAACTCAGCAAACAATAATTATTATTTCTTTACTGTCCAGCTTTCACACGTTTTTTTCTTTTTTGCTACAGGAATTGTCTCTTTGCATTCATCCCTAATACCTCTGGTTTCACTCCACAGTACATCTGGTTCAAAGTCCATTGAGTTTAGTAATGCAAATCTGATCCTTAGGTAAAGATAAAGGTCGCTCTTGCTTGAAAGCCAGTCGTATCCAACTCTAGGTTTCAGTGCTCATCTCTTTTTATAACCAAAGAGGCAGCACTGTTTGCATCTGTGGACGTTTCCGTAGACATGTGGCAGGCATGCCTCAACACTGAGCTACACAGAATGCTGTTTATCTTCCCACCAAAGTGGTACCTATTTATTACTTGCAGTTTCTTGCTTTCAAACTGCAAGGTTGGCAGGAGCTGGGACAGAGACGGGAACTCACTCCATCGTGCATTACTCGGGAATCGAACTCCGACCTTCCAGTCTTCATGTTCAGTGTGTTAACCACTTGAGCCACCACAGTCTTAACCAAAAATATGACCCTTATGTGGGCTTTAAATTTACCAGAAATGTTGTTTAAAATATATTTTGGTACTGCAATTCTTTTAGTGTTCTTTTTCAGCTTTACTCTAATATTGGATGTTAACTGTTCATGATCCGTACTACAATCTACTCCTGGTCTTTTTTTGACAGAAAGAATACAACTATTCCATCTCCTCCCAATTACATAGTCCATTTGATTTCTACATCAACTATTTGGTGCTATCCACATTTATGGTTGTCCTTTTAGCTACATGTATTTTCAATAAATATATTGTGGGTTTCATAAAACTATATGAGCCATCATTCTGCTTCGTATCTGTCCCACAGACCAAATTTTACAACAACCTTCAATTTTGTTTTGTTTTCTAATTTTTCATTCCAGTCACCTGTGATTATAAGCATGTTTTGATGTGTGATCAATTTCCCCCTAAATGCTTTTCTTTCAGCCTTGTGTGTTTAAGTCCAATCATTGTGATGGGTCAGCTCATCAATTCTATCAGCAGCAAGGGCATACAATCTGGAAACTACTTATCTCTCTAAGTACATGTGTCAAAGATGCATCCTTAACATTTCTCTATTAAATCTCCATACCTTATGAGAATTATTTTCAAAAATTCAGCAGTTTATCATTTAATCTAAACAAAGTACTACTGATTACTTCCTAGTGTATATTTTAGAATCCCTTTACTAATTTATTGTCATTTAAAAATAATTATGATTTTGTGACAGAATCTATCACAACATGCAATCAAAAGCAGTTGGGGACTGAACAGGAAATAAACATTTCCTTTCCATTCTCTTTTCTGGATCTCAACTATACTGCATTTAATTGGTTTTTTGCTTTCTTTGGTATACTTTCTGGGTGACTTAGCTTTTCTTTATGAGAGCTTAAACTGGAAGTTCTTACATTCTGATAATTTCCTCAATCTAACTGCCTTCGTATAATCATGCAGCTATCTATACACAATGTATAATCCCAAAAGAAAGCTGACATATGCCTACAATTTTAATCATCTTCCACAAACTTGTCAGTTCCATGTAACCCTTTTGTTTGATGTGTACTGGGGTAACTGTGGAGATCAAGGCTGTTCCCTGTATACGAAGCATAGGAACTATATTAATCTTTAATCAGATTTTTCCCCCTTTAAACAAGGACGCTCATATGTTCTCAATAATATATAGAAATAGCTTCCACTGTTGAAAAAGATGCTTAATTTCCAGCCATAAAAAGATAGAGCTCAGTTTCAAGATAAGTAAGTCTGGCTTTGCAGCTATAATGCTCAGGAATGAGATGTGATAGTCATAGTCTCATTTATGCATCTCCCATTTCCATTAGCCTATTCACGCTCACTTATGTTGATGACAGAAATCAGTCAGATTATGCCACTCTTCTCCCACAGAGTTCAAAGCCCACAAATAATGTACAGTTCTTCCTTTTATCCTAACATGAATCCTGTGGGATAGATTAGATTAAATAGTTTAAGGTCCTCTGTTAAGGTTTTTGCCTGAATGAAAATTTCAAAGTCCAATGTGTAAATCACAGGTGCCCAAACTTTTTGGGCCATGGGCCAGTCATGTGGTTGAGCGTGCTGGTCACATGGTTCCCCCCACCTGGAAGCAGAAGTAAAATGTGCATACATGGGCACAGAACATGCCTGTGAATGCACAGAATGCTGCCGTAAATGACCCATGGATGTCATAAACACATGTGCATTTTACTCCCACATCTGGGAGTGGTGAAGGAGGTGCAGGCTGGATTAATTGGCATTGTTGGCTAGATCCGGCCCACAGGCCATAGTTTGTGCAACCCTGGTAAAAACTTTTGTACTGTACTAGAAGCTTCTCGGAGCAGAACTGATTCTCATCCACAACAGCTCTACTAGATAGGATCTAGGAAACCCACTTCTGAAATCTGTCAAGTTGGAAGTTCTTGGACATCAACCAATTTACACTAAGATCATTTCCTAAATGATTTTTGGTGGAATTTACTTCCAAATGACCATACTGGTCTTGATTTTCCCAAATCAAAGAGCAGAGCAGGTAAGTTTGAAAGCTGAAACCATCTGTTTTAA
The DNA here is from genome assembly GCA_035047305.1 of Bradypodion pumilum. NCBI lineage: Eukaryota > Metazoa > Chordata > Lepidosauria > Squamata > Chamaeleonidae > Bradypodion > Bradypodion pumilum. The sequence continues at coordinate 58,778,309 of JAWDJD010000005.1, forward strand.
GTTGTGTTAATGACTCATGGCATAGACATTAAAATGCAGATTGTAATTCAACAGCTGAATCTTTGTGCACAGTGAGCAGATGGCGGGATGATTATTCAGCTTTCTATATATACATCAGCAAATCACTCATAAAATATTCAGATGCCCCTTTCATATCCCTAGTGCAGTAGCCTTTCCTGTTTTTGTCTCAGACAAAGAAATAGATGTTCAGTTTATATTAAAATGAAAACAGTAATGAAAAAAGACAACTTGATGGGCACTTTACTCTTTTAGGGAATGTATAATATGCTCCAAACATAGCCACAATATACAAACACATCCTTTTTAATTTACCAGAGTCTCTATTTCTCTAACAACAGTAGTTTCTGAGAGGGTCAGAACTTCACTAGAACAGAATCACAGAAAAGGAAATAGAAAAGTTTAAAACCCTATAATTGTTTCCACAGATTCCATCAACAATTTATACCATACTAACCAAAACAACTTCTTCAACGAGGATGTAACTAAGATTGTGGCATGGAAGTGGTGAACCCAACAGAAGGCTAAAAAATGTAGATTCTTACTGATACTGACAAGCATTAGGTAAAGACAAAACCACTCCACAATGTTTAACATATATACTTTAATTCTGCAAAAGAGAGGAATAGATTATAAAACAGAATACTACAGAATGAAAATATACTCTAACATTATGAAATGAATCTTTATTTTCTAAAATGAATTTTATTCCACTGTAAACATGTGCTCGTCCATGACAAGCACTAAGTACAATTTGAAGCATTTTAAGACTAAAAGTATTCACATCATTCAAATATTTGAAGAGGAACATTTCACACATTACTTTTAACAGTTATATATATTGCAACTTACAAAGTAGCTAACCAAAGCATTCAAGCCAATTTGATTTCCCCCCTCTATGATTGTAACATAGATTGAGTAGTAAATGAGCTTAAGTGCAAGCAGTTCAGTTCACTTGTGGATCAGGCCACCAAAATCACAAATCACTAAGAAATCATAAACCATTATTATACTCAAATGTGCTAGCCTGGTTATGCAAATAACTTTTTAGTATTTGCAGAAATGTGTTTGAATGTTGAACTATAATGCAAACATAGATTCCAAACACAAACAATATTATTTTTCTGACATTTAGAAAACTTTTCTCCAAAAATATGTATGAAAAGATGTAAAACACATGCAGATTAAAATCAAATAGAGAATTCATGGTTCTTGGAAACTTTGCATTTGTTGAATTCAAAAATGATAGCAATTCATTAGTGCCCTGAGAAGAAACAGTCCTCCATATGTTTTAAATGCCGAAGGTCCAATTACTATTTCAAAGGTTTTGCTTTCTTTTTGCCACTTCCCCATCCACTGCTGAGCCGAACTTGATGGTCTCGAAATGATATCCGCTCTTTATGTGAGGAGCCCAACTGAGAGTTTTCATTTGCAGGTGCATCCTTTCCTATGCAAGGAGAAATTGGTATAAAATGCCATTGCTCTAGTCCAGTCTACTTCTTCTACATTTAACAGGAAAGTAACAAGTTCTCAGTATTCGGATTTCATTCCTTTGTTCATATTTGCAAAGATTTTAGCAAAATATCTAAGCTACTTTTAAGTCAGTGATGGATTGAAATAGTTTGATATTAAACATGCATTTGAGTGACACAAACACACATAAAAATGCTGACCTTTTTGACTAAATGTGGATTAAATGTGGATTTCTGGGCAAGAAATCACACTGAACACCTTGGTTAAAATATTAAATCTACAGGGTGACATAGTATGATGCTCAATGAATTCACAGACTCATTTCTTGAGCAGATCCAATTAAACCCACACATTTTAACACAGCCATAACTTGCATTCATCATTAGCACTGTAAACTTTATGTGCTATCACCCAAGTGAAAATGACTTCTACAAAAAATTTCAGTGGAACCTAATTCCAAAAAGGAATGTTCTAAATCAGTTTCTTAAGAATAACAGAAGCAGATTGAAAATATAAAGATATATCCACATCTTACTTACACATTTGTGCCTACTGTGTCTAATTATTACTTTACAACTGGCATAGAAATGTATTTCATGCACATATGAATAACAAAGATCATTTTCAAAACTTTTGACATCTTTTAACCACATGAAGAAAATTCCAGATGATTTATAGGTCTAACTGGTTACTATTTCAATTTCTTAGCCCAACATACGCTGGCCAGACTTCAACCCACCCAGTGAAATACTGAACAAAGATGCCATTTAATCCAATGAATAAAAGAAATGGGGAAAGATGGCTTTGATAGGGAAATATATGTAACTTTATTCAAATATCAAATGTTCAAAACTATCTATAAATCTGAAGTTGTCAACAGCCACCTACAAAAATACCTGAGTACTGTGGATATCTAAGTATCTCTTAAAGGCCTTATCCATAATACAGCTCCTATATGAAAGCCACCAGAAAATGTTGATGATAGTATGGGAAAAAAATCCTTAGTCTGTGCTATAAGCCATTGTACACAGACAGCTTGGCATATAGAAAAGGCTGCCAAGGCGGATTTAAAGCATTCTATTTCTGGCAGCTGTTTCTATGTCTGGGCTCTTTAAGCATCTGATTAAATCAAGATTCTGTGTAAACAACCAACTTTTACAGTCTACACATAACACGCCATCATGAGTCTTGCAAGATTCTTGCTTAAAATGGGATTGTTATCTACCTCCCTTGCCCTTCTTTTCATGGGCTGGGCAACTCTAAATCAAGGTCCCAATTACTCTCTGTACTTTCTGGAAACCTCATCCCACAGTCCTCCTGAAGGACAGATCATCAGTTGTTCCACTGCAGTGGGGAGGGCACCATTCTCTGGCTTTTAGAATTAGCAGAAGTTGGAAGTGACCCAATCCAAAGACCACTGTTTGTCTGTTGCTAGAAACATGTTAGTGCAGGTAAGTGTAAGCATGTCCTTTGTTTTGGTCATGCAGCTGACATCTGATGTGGGCTAAAGGGCATCATTGATGCAGTGGGTGTAGATCTGAGCAGACAATGGAGGATGGGAGATGAAAGGGAGACTGACATGCTGTGGCCCATGGGGTCGCAATGGGTCGGACTCGACTGTGCAATTGAACAACAACAAAGGACTAAAATGTGTGTCCCTACTCCGAATTTTCCTTCAGCTAGAAATATGGTTGCCCGCAGAGCAGTAAGCATTATATGGTGATAAATCTAAGCTATCCCATTGGCTAAGGTAGGTTGGCCACACTTCAGACATGTGTGTGTGTGTGTGCGTGTGTGTGTGTGTGTGTGTGTGTGTGTGAGAGAGAGAGAGAGAGAGAGAGAGAGAGAGAGAGAGAGAGAGAGACCCCCACTCCATGGAGAGGGGGGAAGCTGTTAGCTCTGACCAAATGCCCATTCTAAGCTTACTCTCTTGATGGAAAGACAGTCAGGACAGAAGAGTTCCTGCTGTTATTCCAGAGTTCTGATCAGATATAGCAAAATAATTTTATCCTGACATAGTGGGAGACTGCACCATAAAAATGGGATTTTCTTTTCTTATACCATAGGTAAATTTGAAGAGGTTTTTTAAAAAAGATATCTTAGTAGACAGGGTAAAGACCATATCCTCAGCCAGGAAAACAAAACAACAAACAAGGAAACAAAAAAGTGGGAGACAAGCCGTCAAGTACATGCATGAGCTTAGAAGCCTGACCATAGAGCGGGGGCCTAGCACACATTTCTATCTATTTAAGCTACTGTCTTTGCAGCTGTCATGTGTTCTCTTTATGGTGATCACTGCTTTGTCTTTCTCACCAATCTAAGTTTGGTTTGCCTTGGCAGAGCAAAGTCAATATGACAGGCAGGAAGAAGACGTGCACTGGATGAAATGATTCACTAGGCCACATACTATCAGGAGGCAAGCACTTCTCCATCCATGCTCTAGAACTTTCATATACTGTATCTGTCTCTTCATCTATCTCTTCAATATTATGCAAGGTTTATGGTCACTCAAAATAGCACACATGCATACTTCTACAAGCCTGTGGAGTACCTGAAGTATGAAGAAATCAGTATGTTGATTCTGAGCACCCCATTTTGCTTCCAAACTGGTAGAAACTTGACCAGCCAAGTTTACTATTAGCGGGAAGGACGAAGGAGTAACTTCAATGCAATTCCATACTTTATATCATGAAAACATGTATCTCTCTATATGGGTACGCATCACCAGGAGCTGTAGCCATTTGGGAGTTCCCTGGGCTCTATCACATGCATATTTTCTAAACATGTATTTTGTAACATTTTTAGTGTACACAGTATTACTATTATGATGTGGATGTTACTTTGAGGTAATAGAAAGCATCCGAGCTTTTTCTGACAATAGAAGGCAATTCTCTATCACATGAGTTTAGCACAACCCATTATTAAATCAGAAGAAATGAAAACAATTGGCTCCTTCTGCAAAATGAATCCAGTTCAAAGACATTGTTATAATTTTGGTTGCCTGCAGTCTAGTTAAATTTAGCCATGACAAAGTTTGAAAGACTGAAATTAACTTAACAAAGCAGTTACACGTTTACGTTAGCTTCCCTGTTCCTTCCTTCTTGTTATTCTCCTATCCAAGGTTTGGCATCACCACAGCTATATTGACTGGAACACAGTGGTGTTTTGCTGTGGCCAAATCAATCTCCCTTCAGCTAAGAATTTGTTCTTCATGCATATATTTCCACATTTATTTTACCTTCCGTGACCTACTGAAACAATTTGTCTCTTCTTATTATGTGATCAAAATATCTGTTTTCAGTATATTCTGTTTTTAAAATTCTTCTTCTTCTGCCATATCCAAATCCAAATATTGGCGATCCTCATGGCAATCAACAATGAAGATTGTCCTGAGAATATAACACAGTGGCCTTTAATCTACCTTCCACATCACAGCATGACACCCATATCACTGATGCAGTTCCGCGAGTCACTTTCTGGCCCTGAGCCCTTTTGGCACACAAAGTCCTCATCAGCCCCAGGCCAGTATTGATGAAGCTGCTGCCCTCCATCAAGGTGGATTCAAGTGGGATTTAATCCACTTGGGGACCATCAGCCTTCCCTGTGGACTTCGGCACCCAAGCCATTAGTCCTCATGGTTGTCAGATTAGTTGACGACCACCTGACACTCGGTGTTGAGTCACTGGCAGTATGGGCTACTCTATTACTATAGCAGGATAACCTTGCCAGACTGTTGGATTTAATTTTCCTTAGTACTTCTTCATTGGTATCAATGCTTCCTTATCTTTGGGTTCAACATTGCTACTCTCTGATTTTTTGGTTAGTGTCAGTGTTAATGGATATATCCAAATTAACTTTAGTATGCTTAAAGGTTATTTGGTTAAGCTCTACAAAGTCATAAGAACATAAGAACATAAGAACAGCCTTGCTGGAACAGGCCACAGCCCATCCAGTCCAGCATTCTGTCTCACACAGTGGCTCACCATTTCCTTCAGGGTATTCCCAAGCAGATGCCTTCACCTGCTTAGGATTCCCTGGAAATGATATTGAGATATCCTGCCTATCTCTCCAACCCGGAGGTTGTCCTTAAGTATCCATTATTATAGCCATTGATACTCTTGTCCTCCATGAACTTGTCTAATCCTTTCTTAAAGCTGTCAAGACTGACAGCTGTCACCACTTCTTCTGGCAGGGAGTTCCATAGGCCAGTAATCCTCTGGGTGAAAAAGTACTTTCTCTTATTTGTTTGAGAACTAGTACCCAAAAGTTTCATGGAGTGTCCCCTAGTTCTAGTGTTATGCGATAGGGAAAACAGTTTTTCCTTATCTACTTTGTCCACACCGTGCATGATTTTATAAACTTCAATCAGGTCACCTCTTAGACGTCGTCATTCAAGAGTGAAGAGGCCCAACCGTTGCAGCCTCAGATGGTAAGGAAGGTGTTCCAGTCCCCTAATCATTCTGGTTGCCCTCCTCTGCACTTTTTCCAGCTCCATAATATCCTTCAGGAGGTATGGCGACCAGAACTGTACACAGTATTCCAGATGGGGCCTCACCATAGATTTATAAAGAGGCAAAATGACACTTGCCGACTTATTTTCTATACCCTTCCTAATGATCCCTAGCATTGAGTTTGCTTTTTTTACTGCTGAGGCACACTGGGTTGACACCTTCATTGAGCTGTCCACCAGGACACCAAGGTCCCTTTCCTGGTTTGTCGCAGAGAGTTCAGACCCCATCAGTTTATAAATGTAATTGGGGTTCTTTGCCCCAACATGCATCACTCTGCACTTACTAATGTTGAAACTCATTTGCCACTGTTTTGCCCACTCCCCCAGTGTCAAGAGATCCCTCTGGAGCTCCTCACAATCTCTCACAGTTTTCACTACCCTGTATAATTTAGTGTCATCAGCAAATTTGGCTACCTTGCTATTTACTCCTACCTCTAGATCATTTATGAAGAGGTTGAAAAGCAGGGGTCCCAGTACTGAACCTTGGGGGACCCCACTCTTTACTTCCCTCCACTTGGAGAAGTGTCCATTTAGTGCTACCCTCTGTTTCCTGTCCCTTAGCCAGTTGCTGATCCAGGACAAGACCTGTCCCTTTATTCCATGACTGGTAAGTTTATTCAAGAGCCTTTGGTGTGGGACCTTGTCAAAAGCCTTCTGAAAGTCCAGATAAACAATGTCAACTGGATCCCCCTTATCCACATGCTTGTTGACACTCTCAAAAAATTCCAACAGATTAGTGAGGCATGATTTGCCCTTGCAAAAGCCATGTTGGCTCTCCTTTAGCAGCGCCTTCTCTTCTATGTGCCTATTAATTCTATCTTTTAGGATGGTTTCCATCACTTTACCTGGGACACATGTCAAACTGACAGGTCGGTAATTTCCTGGATCACCCCTGGATCCTTTTTTGAAAATTGGTGTTACATTCGCTACCTTCCAGTCATCAGGCACAAAGCCTGATTTGAGGGAAAGATTATATATTTTGGCTAGGAGATCAGCAATTTCATCTTTAAGTTCCCTGAGAACTCGTGGATGGATGCCATCTGGTCCTGGTGATTTGTTAGTGTTTAGCTTAACAAGACATGCAAGGACCTCCTCCCTGGTTATTTCTATCTGGCTTAATTCTTCGGTTTCCCTCCCTACGAAGATAGGCTCTGTTTTGGGCATGTGGCCTCTGTCTTCTTCAGTGAATACTGAAGCAAAGAATTCATTGAGTCTCTCTGCAATCTCTGTTTCCTCTTTAATAACCCCTTGCCTTCCATTGTCATCTAATGGTCCAATGGCCTTCCTAGTTGGGTTCTTACTTCTAATGTACTTAAAGAAGTCTTTGTTATTTCTCTGAGTATTTTTAGCTATACGCTCCTCAAAGTCTTGCTTTGCTTTCCTGATTGTTGCCTTGCATTTGTTCTGCCAGAATTTATGTTTCTGCCTGCTGTCCTCATTCGGACAAGCCTTCCATCTTCTAAATGAGCTTTTCTTGCTCCTGATCACTTCCCGAACAGCTCCTGTAAGCCACATTGGAGTCCTCTTGGACCTGGCAGTGCCCTTTTTCCTTTTGGGTATGCATTCCAATTGAGCCTCTGTTATTGTTTTTGTAAACAGCCTCCATGCCTCTTGGAGTGTTTGGACTCTCTCAATTTTCCCTTTCAGCTTCTTTTTTACTAGTTTCCTAATTTTTGGGAAATGTCCTTTTTGAAAATTTAAGGTCTCTGTGTTAGATTTTATCAGTGACTTGCGGTCTATGATCAAGTTAAACATAATTGAGTTGTGGTCACTGTTCCCTATTGGATCAGTCACATTAACATCTTTCACCAGATCCTGAGTATTACTCAGGATCAAGTCAAGGATTCTTGTACCTCTAGTTGGGTCTTCAACCATCTGTCCCAGGGAACAATCATTTAGCATATCTAGGAACTTTATCTCTTTATCATGTGCTGAACAACAGTTCACCCAGTCTATGTGAGGGTAATTGAAGTCCCCCATTATAACCAGGCTTCCCTTCTTGGATGCCTCCTTTACAACATTCTCCAACTGCCAGTCTCCCTCAAGAGTTTGGGTCAGAGGCCGATAGTATATGCCTACTGTTAGACCATCCTTGTGGCCTGGTACTCTTACCCACAGAGCTTCTAATGGTGACTCCAAATCACCTAGATATTCCAATTCATACGATTTTATCACTTCTTTGACATACAAGGCCACACCACCTCCCATTTGCCCCTTCCTATCCTTCCTGTACAGTTTGTAGCCTGGGATAACTGTATCCCATTGGTTATCATCCGTCCACCAGGTTTCAGTGATACCAATAATATCAATATTCTTAGCTATTGCTAAGTATTCCAGCTCCCCTATTTTGTTCCGGAGGCTTCTGGCATTTGTATACAAGCATTTATATATGCTTTTCTGACACAGTCTTTTGTGTCCAGTTGCATTGTTAGACTGCCTCTTGCATCCTTCTGCTAGAATGCTAGTGACTAGCTCCTCGCTCTGCTCAGTAATTTTTGCATCCTCCTCACTACTCAAATACACACTTTCCCGAACCGGATGCTGCCCAGCTCCTGTCGGCTTTCCCCCAGTTATCAGTTTAAAAGCTGCTCTGCAGCCTTTTTGATGTTGAGTGCCAGCAATCTGGTCCCATCATGGTTCAAATGCAACCCATCCCTCCTGAACAGATTTGGCTTGTCCCAAAATGTTCTCCAGTTCCTGACAAATCTGAAACCCTCCTCTCGACACCACCGCCTCATCCACGCATTGAGGCTTCTGAGCTCTGCCTGCCTGGTAGGTCCTGCGCGAGGGACAGGCAGCACTTCTGAAAATGCTACCTTGGAAGTCCGGGACTTCAATCTTCTTCCTAACAACCTGAATTTGGCTTCCAGGACAGACCGCTTGGCCTTCCCAACATCATTGGTACCAACGTGTACCATGACAACTGGCTCGTTCCCAGTTCTCTCTAACAATCTATCTAGATTTCTTGTGATGTCTGCAACTTTTGCACCTGGCAGGCAAGTCACCATACGGTTATCATGTGCATCACAAATCCATTTCTCTGTATTTCTAATTATTGAATCGCCTAGTACAAGGAGCCTCTCTCCTGCAATCTGTTCATCTACATGCACCTCATTAACCATATTAAGGGAGAGAACCTCAGTTTGTTCCTGTTGTTTATCTTCCTGGATCTCATCATGTTGTGTGGTTTATCAGAAACAACTTTGGACTTCCAGTGAACTCTTTCCACAGAAATCAAAAGAGTGAGCTTATTTTTAATCCATCTAAGAGCGACACTGATGTTAATTCAGTTATATCTTTGGTGAGGTTTCCAATTAAGACAAGTGAGAAAACAACATTATTGAGTTTGCCTAGTTTCCTTAACTGAAGGCACATCTTTAAGGCTGGAAATGTCTGTTGTTAAAAAAGAAAAGAAGAAAGAAAGAAAAAATAAATAAATTAAATAAAGACAGAAAGGAGAAGCAACATCACAGTTTTTGAAATCACTATTTTCTTGCTAAAAAGTCTATGTACATTTTGTGTTTAGACTGAAAAAAGAGCTTCGGGCTATTGTTTCTATATGACATCGTTGATCCAGCATTTGTCAGTACAGTTTGCTGCCTATGCTGAATACTGTAAAAAAAGGATGAATTGCTTCTTTGTCTATTTTATGAAGTCAATTTTATTTTCTTTGTTGTTTCCTACCCAAGATTTATGCCTGTGGAAATACTGGGAACTGTTTCCATTTATCAAAAGAAATTATCTTAAAGTGATTTGGCAGATCTGCTAGGGAAGATTAGATTAAATGTGCAACAAGATAAGCACTTAAAATCCAGAGAGGTTGCATGAAGCAACCAAAGTCTGAGGGCCACACGCTGCACTGTTTTTGTAATCTGGAAGTGAACAGAACTTCTAATTTTTATTAAAATTACTTCAGGGTTTAAACCAAACCCCCGCCTCCACCTTTAAAAGGTATTTTCTACCCTCTGGAGGCTTTGGGGTATGTGTGACTGAATGGATATCTTTTTGTGTAGGGATGTTCAAGGTGTTCTGGAGGGATGGGGGCTACTGGAAGCCCAATTCCCATCTGTGATTTAGAAGCACAGGATGCAATTCATCATGAGCATGATGTGCATGACTGTGAAATGAATGAGAGTTCCTCAAGGAATAAGATTGGACTTTCTACATGCAGCCATTCTAAAATGGCTTTTCTTCTTCAAGTGCTGCATCTGTTTCTGAATATTGGCTATCATCATGGTGATCAGCCATGAAAATTGTCCTGGGATCAATATAATGCAGTGGTCTTCCATTTGACTTCTGCATATCAATGTGACACATGTATAGAGATGTGAAGGACTGGAAAAAAACGGAAAAAATCAGAAAAACCCCCAGTTATTTTACGTTTTTTTCTGAAGCCTTTTTTGTTTCCCCCCCGAAAAATTGGAAAAATAAAAAATATATTATGGAATGTTTTATTTTAACATGATGAATAAAATATTTAAGATAAGGCCAGGTACAAATATTTTATAAATCATTTCTAAAAAAAATGTGTATGGTATCAGATTATTTTCAATTTTTCTTAAAAAAATTCATTTTTCTCAAAAAACAACAACAGGTTTTCTTCCGAGCTTCAAAATTTCCTGACATTTTACATCTCTACACATGTACCACTAATCCAGTTCTGGGAGTCACTTTCTGGTCTTGAGTCCTTTTGGCACACAGAGTCCACATCAGCCAGGTACTGATGAAGCTGCTGCCTTTCATCAAGATGGATTCAAGTGGGATTTAATCTATTTGGGGATGATCACCCTTCCTTGTGGACATCTCCACCCAAGGCTGTTAGTTGTCATGGTTGGCAGGTTAGTTAACCACCAGCTGACGATCAGCATTGAGTCGCTGGCAGTATGGTTTACTCTATTACCATAGCAGGATAACCTGGCCAGGCTTCAGGGATTTCCGCCCCCCATGCAAAATGGCTTATAGAAGGGAAAATCCGACTTCACCGCACTATGTGCTTTGCAATTAGGGCTGAGAAAGAACTGAGTGGAGTAGCAGTCTTTGTTCATGGTCAATATGAGATTTTCCTGTGGTTAAAATCCTCTTATTTGTTTATCAATGTTATGAATATTATGTTTTCTTAAAACAGATTCTCACAATCTAACTTTTTATCTGCACAAGATATATCTGCAGTAAAAAAAGCTGCATTATTACATTTGACATTAAGTGACTCCTTAACTGCCTGTAGTCCCAAATATTCTAGACATCATACCTCATCTGTGCTCTTCAAGATGCTTGGACCTTTCAACTTGGCAGCTTTTAGAAATTTCTACATGATGGTGAAGAGATAGGAATCTAGGAATGTAGGAAGCTGTCTTATATCAAGTCAAATCATCAGTTCCCCTAGCTCAGTGATAGCGAATGTTGTCACTCCAGCTGCTCTGAACTTCAATTCCCAGAAGCCCTGATCAGCAGGAGTGTTGACTTGGGCTTCTGGTAACTGAAGTCCAAGAATACCTGGAGTGCCAAGGTTTTCCATCACTGCCCTAGCTCAATGTCAACAGCTTTCCAGGGTTTCAAGCAGGATATTTTTCTAACCCTATCTGGAGAGCCTTAGTATTCCTTGGAGGCCTCACATCCAACTAATAATCAGGCTTAGACCTTCTTAGTTTTTGAGATCAGACAAGATTATGTATATTCTCAATGGAGATGGGAGGGACAGGTATGGCTTCTTGGACCCTTTACTTATTTTTTCATTTGGAATACTCTATGATTCAGTTCAAGTGTGATACAGTTGCCAGTGGATACAGCCAAGAGTGAATTGTTTCTAAACATTCTTTGCCCTCTCTCTGGCATATAATTGATATAGGAAAATATGGGAAAATCAACAAGGATTTTCCATGCATGTTCATTGAAAAGTACAGTAATCTTACTAGAATAGAACCCTATTTATGCATAATTCTAATTCCAAGTTCTTGCTTAAATTCAACTCAAATTTTCTCATCCCTAGTTTTCATTGAGAATTCTTCATCCATTATTTCCAGATGTAAAACATTTGTTAGAAGGTGACAAAAGGAAGCAGGAAAAAGCAGGGTTGTCTCTTGCATTTTGTTACCAGTGAGCTGATATTTCATAGCAGTGTTTCTGAAATCTGTATTTCAGTTGTAGTACTCTTGGAACCCTAGATTATGCTTTTACACTTTAGTTAGCTTGGAATTTAATAAGCAAACAAAGAAAGATAACCATGTGAGCTATATTTAAAATACAAAACAAATGCAGGGAAAAAATGATGCCTTTATTGGATCACTCAAAAAATAAATCATTGTATGAGCTTTCGAGATACTGTATCTTCATCAGGCAGGCAATGAAAGTTCATGGCGATGTTACTGCCAGGTACTCCTCTTAGAAATGTGTGCTGAAAACACAACAACAGTTTATATGGTATCAACACACCTCCCCCACAGGAAGCTGGGTGTCTGCTATTACTCTCATATGGCCTTTTGAAGCACTAGCTTCCTTTTGTGACCAGACAAAGGCAATGCAAAACTCCATGTGCTTCCCATCAAAGAGCTGGGATTGCAATTTGGTTTACACACTAGGCATGCCAATTGTAGCCAAATCAAAATCAATTAAAATATTACCTAGTGATCAGAAGTGACTTCAATTTTTGGTGCTTATCTGATGTTAAAAAGTCCATGCCAGGAGGCTATTCACAGTATCAAGTAGTACCATAGGCAAACAAAGAAAGATAGCCGTGTGATCCATATTTAAAAATACAAAACAAATCCAATAAAGGTATCACCTTTTTCTGCATTTGTTTTGGAATTCAATGAATTCTCTTCTAATTTCTCATATGCTGGCTAACTACATAAGCATTTATGTTTGCTTAAATCAATACATTTTATTTCTAATAAGTGCATTTATATCAGAGTGTAAAAATGTACTGACTACTGGAAAAAGGACTGTTTTCTTTGGTAATCATTTGTTCTGGTCTCTCTCTACCTTTTAAGCAAATACTTTATTCTTTAACCAATGTCAAAGTTGACATATATTTTGTTTCGGTAAGTAAAGTCATATAGGAAATACCTAGAATCTTTTACAAAGAGAGCAAGAAAGACAGGCCAGGAAGGAAAAGACTTTGCAGATCATTACAGAAAGCCTGCTAAGACACCATAGAATTTTCACCAGCAGATCAAACACCGTATGACTTGATTTATAATTTATACTAAAGCCCTTCCCATATTGCATTACTTATCAGCAAATATAGCTGAGAGAGAGAAAAATCAACAGTTTAATGAAAAAGTGACCAGAACTAATCCTTAGCAGTAAAACTGTTTAGATCAATGTGAGATTTTATGGAATAAGTTGAGTTCTGAAGTTTTGGGCTGAAGAAACTGCAATACTTGAAAAAACTTTTTTGGCTTTGTAATGAAAATTTTATTATACATTTTGGAGGTACAATGCAAATAATTTTAATAAATACCAGTGTAAAATAAATGTCACTGATACAGTCAGTGAAAGTATTCAAAACAGACACTTCCTTAAAAAGAAACTGTGATCCACATCTGACAACTTACACTGCATCACAAAAAATAAATACTGTCTGCTACTTGGTCTAATCCATGTATCCTATATTAAATCAAGTGTGTTTAATCCATACCCATCAAGCGCAGCTCCTGGAAATACGGGAACTGCTCCGGCCTGGGTGCACATGTGCTGCAACAAACCCTCTGCGCATGCGCAGAACCCCTCTGCACATGCACAGAGCCCATTTGTGATGGGTGCGCATGCACAATAACCCCTTTCCCCGCCATTCAAATATGGGATGGCGGTGGGAAAGGTGAGGAACGAGCTGAGAAATACGGGAAATCCCGGCCAATCCAGGATACTTGACAGGTATGGTTGAATCTAAATCTGAAATCTGATTCTGCCTAGGATGTCAAGGATCTTAAGTTAGCAAATCTCATCTTCTTGGTTAGGTTCTTGCTTTGATCATGTGGTATGTATTTGCCACAAATATAGCAAAAATTGTCCAGTTTATTAACACAGCTGCACCTACTCATCTTTAGCTCAAAATAGACTCACTATGGCCTATCTGTACTATCCAATAAAATGGTTTCACACTAGAGACGAGCCCTTGATCCATCTTGCCTTATACATCTATTTCTGACATCAGCTCAATGACTTGCCCAGACGTGCCCAGCCGCTGCTGGAACATGCATGCCACCAGGGTCATGATTCAGCTGAGGTGCCAGCAGGCATAGTGGTAGCTGCAACTGTTATAATGTTCCCATGTAAAAATACATTACCCAATTACCGACCATTTGACCAGCTATAGCATGTTTATAACTTAAAATCTGTACGTGATAGACAAATTCTGAGTTCAGTTTTGGAATCAGTACACTGGATTTCATGTAAATCACATGTATTATTCCCAATAGCAAAATCTTTGTTCTGCAGTGTTATTAACACAAAATACAGACATGTAAAAATTCACAGAAGAAATCTCAGTCTTTGGTGGTAAACTAATCTGAGGGATCTATTGCTGAGATAGAGTTGGCTCAATGTTATTTTGATAATTTTTCAAGACCTTCTAATTGATTTACTGTTCAGTGTTAGTTGAATACAGTATTAGTAAATCACAACTTAAAAGTATTAAATATTAAGGGATTTCTACTTCCTGTTAGCTGGCAAAACAATCTTATTTTTTTATTAAGGCAAAACAATTTTTTAAACAACAGCTCCACAACAATTCCACCCCCCCTTAAAATAGCATTTAGGACTGTGCTCTTGATTAACAGTTCTCTAGTTCAGCATATAACTTGTTCCTAAACATTTCTATTGATCATTTCAAAATCAATAGAAATTTGAGGAAATAAATAAATAATAAATAAATAATCATTTCTATAAAGGCAGCATAACATTAGACCATGTTATATTTCTGTGGAATAGAATTTCTGTTCTACTACTTATTTACTGGCACATTAATTCTTACTATTAGATCCATAAATCTAATTGGGTTGGCAATTTATAATTAACTAAGGTGCTCACTTCCTCTACAGTACTTTATCCCTTATCTTCAAAATGTTCAGGTCATTACAAATGCTTATGGGTTAACACAATAAATGCAACATGTAGAAGCTCCTCACTTTAAATTGAAGCCTCAATAACATCAAAAGGCATGAAAATGGCCATCTTTATTTGAGTGAAGGCTATGTAGGAACAAACAACTTCAGTACTGCAACTTAAAGAGAAAACATCTAAGGTTTTAGTGTGGCCTACAACAGTGAATAATTTAGTTAAACACATCTGTGATGACTTAATTTTTCACATACAGCAGACAAACCAACTGTGCACACATCTACATGTTTCTATGTATACAATTGTGCATATATACACAATTGTATATTGCTCTCTATATGCACTGCATATCCACAAATAACATTTTCAGAAAGGGCAAAACCAAAAGCATAGGCTTAGCCATTAATATCCCATTAAATAACACTGTGATGCTGAACCCTATTGGTTGACTAAACTTTATCTAACTGATTATTAAGAGGAAATCACAACTTACTTGAAGATTCTGCAGAGTGTCTGTGTGGCTGATTATTTTCCCCTCTGATCTGAGTCAAAGTACTTGTACTAGTTATGGAAACAAGTTCTAAATCCGTGTCTTCTCTTCTTACAGGGCTTGTCTGGAAGCAGTGAATGAGAATGTACACAATCAAGAAACAAAATATGACATTTTCTGAATGCAGCTCACATTACTCTCAAACAAACAAGCCGGCTCTGTCAAACAATCTTCTTCAGAATGATCCCACAATCCTTTATTGCTGCCTAGTATGAAGAAATGCACTATGTCAAGGCATTTTTCGTAAATGGGAGTCGATCTTAAAATTGTGGTTTGTGATCAGAATCAGTGCAGCGATAAAAGACAACATTTTAGTACAGTAATTTTGAAGAAAATAAATCTTGCAGACAACTGATGAAACCTTAAACAGCTTAAGATCATTTACTGAGCAGTCTATAATTTAAAGTTCAAGTTGAATGCCAGAAATGTTACATTTGATTATTTTTTGCCATATTTGTCCGAAATCCAGAACAAGTATCAGCTTTACCAAACAGACATCAAGTAGGTAATTTCATCTTTGCTACCTAACCAAACCTTTAGAAAAAGTTTTATACATATCACTTGCATAAGGTAATTATATTAAAGTATATAGCATGAAGGATTTCAAAGGACAGAATAAATTTAATGTCCTTTTTATTGGTATAATTTTAAACTCAAGATGGAGATCCAATAATGAAACTACTATGAATTTTTTAACAAGTGCATATATTTGAAGGAAAACCTCACATGTCTACCTACTAGATGAAGCTTATCAAACCTGATATCACAATCTTAAAAACATTTACGTATACATAAGACTGTTTTTAAAGTTTAGGTTTGAATGTATTCCTTTATAAGAATTATATCTTTTGAAACAATTATGCATTATAGTTTGCTTTTGCTCAGATTGAAAGTGAACTACTGTATTTGTGAATCTGTTTCTCACTGGGCAAACTCATTTTTTTTGCAGGTGTAATTTAAAAATAATCTCATGATTAAACTATTCAATTAGTCACACAATTCACATGGCTCCTGTTGTACGTTATGTAGGTAAAAGGGCTTTGTGGACATTACATCTAAGCAGGATGATTTTGTCCATTAAATGTACACATCTCTTTACTAGACATGCATTGCAAAAGTTGGAATATGCCAATATGTATAAACTGTCAATCTTGTATGCAGAACCTGTCAATTAGAGGTTCCTTAAAATATTGTACTTCACTGAACATTCAGAGGGACAAATTCGAATGGCTTGTGACTGATAAGTCATAAAGCCGTATTAGACTTTAGGTAGTTGAAAAACATGGAAATTAAGAATCTAGACCAGGGGTGGCCAACCTTGGTGCCCCAGGTGTTCTTGGGCTTCAATTCCCAGATTCCCTGATCAGCAGGTGTGCTTACCTGGGCTTCTGGTAATTGAAATCCAAGAATACCTGGGGCACCAAGGTTGGCCACCCCTGGTCTAGACTCTAGAGAAATATCTAAAAACAGGTTGGAAAAACCATATACAACACAATCCTATGTTTGTTCAGAAACAAGTCCCAATGTTTTCAGTGAAACTCAGTTCCAGATTAAAATGGAATGAATTGTAAACCTCCTCACCCCGACTCTGGCAGAAACATCTTACCACAAGTTGAACTCGCCCTCCTTTGAGAACTTCTGGGTCTATCTCAGGCAAGAAATGCTTGCTATACAATGGAAAAAAGCAAAACAAAACTATTATAGGGTATTCAAATAATGAAAGATACAATTTAAAAAAGTACCGTATATTCCGGCGTATAAGACGACTGGGCGTATAAGACGACCCCCAACTTTTCCAGTTAAAATATAGAGTTTGGAATATACTTGCCGTATAAGACTACCTCTCTTCCAATGCACACCAAATAAAAATTAACCCACACTCAACCCGAAGACGCGCAGCCCTCTGAGTCGAATGGGCAGGTTCTGGTGGAGAACCAATCCACGCTCATGTTCTCCTCCTCGAGGTACAGGAAGATGTGTGCAGCTTGCTTCCCCTTGCTTCATACTCCCCGCACAGAGCAGGGACCCGGCCGCGGCACCCCCCACCATATGCGCCGGACATATGAACCAAGGGGAAACAAGCTGCAGTTAAGTACCTGTCCTATAAGACGACCCCCGACTTTGGCACAGATTTTTCGGGGTTAAAAAGTAGTCTTATACGCCAGAAAATACAGTATATTTATTCCTCCAAAGAGTTGGGTCTGCTTGGTGAGATGTCTGCTGAATCTTTGAAAGGAAAACCTAAACCATAGCCACAGACTGATCTTCTCTCTTTGTGTTTCAAGAATGAAGCAGAAGGGTTGTGAAAAAGTGTTGGAAAGCTTTTCTTGGGCATAGAAGACATAATTGTGCAGTTCACTGATCCAGGGATAAGGCTGCAATATTTAGCAGCCTTTACACTTTACCGTTGGCTTATATAGCACATGTGGGGGTATTCTTCAAATTGTCCTGCAGCCTTTTAATGGGGAGGGGGGGGGTAGGGATTTCTTGGGGTAATTTTATATATGTTTTTATTAGGTTTTTAGACAGAGTTGTATTTTATGGTTGTATTTATTTGTTGTTAGGAAGTATAAATAATGTAGATAGTATTTACTTTTGGATAAATGTGTGTATAACTGGGCTGTAAGGCACCTACTGGTAGAAGCTATTAGTCATAAAAATGTATGTATAGCTAAATATCATTAAGAGTTTCCACTTTATTTAATAGGGGGAAATGTCTAATAATCCAGGTAATCATTCACTGCCAGAAAGTTTAAGATAAAATTCATAAAATCCAAGTTCTTTAATAACTAGACATTTATCAAATTTACTGGCTTATTGCATGATTATAAATTACACATATCATTATCTAATCTTATTCAAACAGTTGATTACATAACAATAATCTTGGTTTTTGTTTGATTCTAAGTATTATTTGCCCACAATATTTTGGATCTTTGCCAACAGTCTTGCCATCAAGTTTAGGTTAAGTAGGATAAGAAGTAATAACTGAAAGATCTTAACAAACACTATTAGAGTTACTCATGTGAACACACATATACAAAAATAAATTAGGATTTGGAAATAATCCAGTTTACACAAATGACATTCTGTCCTGCTTTTTTTTTTAAAAAAAATCTATCAGTGCCTGCCTGCTTAAAAGCCCACCTATCTCAGTTGCCAAAATCTAGTTCTTTACTCCACAAATTCACTGCAGGCATAACTTTATAGGCATTTCACCCAATCAACTCAGATTGTGCAATTGGTCACATGGTTCCTGTCACAAGTGATTGGGCAATGTACTTCACGGATAGCACTTTCACTTTGGCTTTACTGCAAGTACTACAAGCATAATATCAACTAATGAATGCATAGCTATTCAATAGGATTTCAGCCACTGAGTTCAATGGAAATTGGTTCCAGCTAAGGGTACAGTAAAAATTATAAAACAGGGAGTAATTGAAAAATAAGCTATTGAAACAGGAGAGGCTCCGCAGTGGTCCCATCCACAAGAGATGCACGTTTGACTGGGACCAGGAAGAGAGCCTTCTCTGTGTCTTCCCTGGCCCTTTGGAACCTCTTGCCATCTGGATCACGCCTCCAGACGGAGCTACTCCCCTGTAGAAAAGCCCTGAAAACGTGGCTATGCCAGCAGGTGTGGGGCATAGATGGCTCCACTTCCCAAACCTGCTGGCTTGTGTGGGGGTATTCTTTAAATTGTCCTGCAGCCTTTTAATGTGGAGGTGGGGGGGCTAGGGGATTCTTGGGGTAATTTTATATATGTTTTTATTAGGTTTTAGTCAGGGTTGTATTTTATGGTTGTATTTATTTGTTGTTTTAATTCAGCTTGTTGGCCGCTTTGGGTTGCCTTGGGGCGAGGAAAGTGGGTTAGAAGTGATGTAAAATAAATAAAAATAAATAAAAAACATGCGAATGGCTGCTAATTGTTAGAAATGAAAATTCTACTGCTTTATTTGACTGTTTTCTAAGTACCCTGTTTCCCCGAAAATAAGACATACCTATAAAATAAGTTGTAGTCTGAAATTTTAAAAACATTCATTACATAAAATACAATTTACAAGTTATACATTGACTTCATTTTAAAAGATTTCTGAGTTCCCTCAACCTTGAGGATCATAGCTTTAAATAAAATATATTATCACCGAATCATTTTAATGACATTTATTCAAGTAAGCTGATGCATTGATCCTAAATGTTTCTACTTGGAATCAATTCTTTCTCCAATTAAATGTGGTCAGAGTAATAGACTTTGTCTCTGCAAGCTATGTGAAATGGCTGCTCTAAGGAAATGTTCACAATAAATTTGTATACAGGTAAAATATTATTTTGATTTTAAAACTATAAAACATCAATAGATAAACAATAATGGGAATTGAAAGGTAACTCAACCAATGCTTTCCTAGTCTCCCACTTGTTTACTTCTGCCCTTTTATTTTTTGTTTGCATTCTTTTTAACTCATGTATAATTAAAATGTACAAACTCCTATATATTATCATGTTTATGCATTTTATAGTATATTTGGTGAGCTATTAAATTAAAACAATATAATAAAGTAATAATATATATATTCCCTATATTGTTCTAGAGAATGCATCCCATTTATATCTATACCTATAAAAAGTGCCCTTAACCGTTGGGTTCGTTCAAAGGCTCCTGCACCCGGCCCAACCATCCCTGACCGAGCACTCTGCATTTACCTTAACCCCTGCCTTCCCAATCAGGCTGAGGGACGCGACCGCAAAGGAGGCCAAGAAAGTGCGGTGTGCGGAAATTAAACAAACTGCTGCGACTGCTTCCCAGCCCAGCAGCGAAGGCCGGTGCTGGCCCCGCTGCAACTTTGGCGGGTTTGCAGAGAAAAGAGGGAGACCCTCTTCTCTCCACAAACCTGGTGAAAAGCTTCCCTCAGGAAAGCAGAGACCCAGAAAGGCACTTCGTTCTCAGGCCTCCGTCTCCCTGAGAGAAACTGTTATGCTTCCCTACAGGAGATGGAGGCTGAGAACGGAGCACTGTTCTTGGCCCCCGTTTCCCTGAGGGAAGCGGTTCATCTTCCTAGGAGGACAGAGGCCAAAAGATATGGCCCCCATCTTCAAAGGAAGACAAACACCTTAAAAACACCTTAAAGTAGCGTGGGGGGGGGAGAAAGAGGATACCCCCTCTTCCCCACCAGGCTTCGCAAATACAGCAGGAGAAAAAAATTTCCCCACAGCCTCAGAGGCCGGCATTAGCCTCCACCATAGCATGGGGGGATGATACCCCTCTCTTCCCCCCCGACCCATGCTTCGGCGAGGCAGTGGGGAAAATTTTTCCCCCCGCACCCTCGGAGGCTGGCCTGTAGATTGGGGGGGGAGGGGATACCTCCCTCTTCCCATCTCAACCCAGGATACGGCAAGGCACTTGCTGCCCCCCTGTAAAAGTAAATAAATAAATCCCCCCACACGTTAAACCCTCCTAAATAAAAAAATAAATAAATCCCCCCAAGTCAGGATTTAACGTGGCCTGGCCAGCAAGGCAAGGCCACGTTAAACCCTCCTAATCCCCGCCCCAACACACAAACATAAAAGCCTCCCACCAACAAAAAAAAAACCCTGGGAGCACTTACGAGAGACATCTTCCCTCCATGCCGATGGAAATGAACTGAATTAAAAAAAAACCGAAAACTCTTACCACAGCTCCACCTACAGGCCGTAAGAGTAAAAACAATCAAAACAAATTTAAAAAACCCAAACACAGTACTCTTAAGCACAGTCCCACCTAGAGGCCACAAGAGTAAAAATAGTAAAAAAAAAATTAAATCAAAATAAACAATACAATAAATAAACAAATTCAAATAAAGTCAAAAACAACAAATTCAAATAACCACCACCCAAACCACCCTAACAAAACAACAACAACAAAACACCCAAGAAACTGCCTGGCATGGCCGGGCACCAATATGCTAGTATATAATAAAACAAACCGAGAGGGCATCCTCCATATACCATCCATTGGGGAGGTGCGCCTCTCCAGCATGAGGAAAAGGGCCTTCTCGGTTGTAGCCCCAACACTATGGAACCTCCTCCCGGGAGAATTACACCTCCAGGCCCAGTTGCCATTTAGGAGAGAACTGAAAACGTGGTTAGTGAAGCAGGTGTGGGGTCCAGGATTGCCAACAAGCTCCCCTTTTTGGCTCGTCTGAGGTTTCCCCCTCTAGTAATTGGTTTTTAATGATTTTTAATGATTTAAGGATTATATCATTTTTAATGTCATGCTGTTTTTATACATGTTTTAAGAGATCAATAAGGCACAGCGGGGGGGGGGGGGGAAGCATTATTATGTTAGAAGGGCTTTTAACTGTTTTTATATTGCTTTTTAATTGTTGATGAACAGCCAGTGAGGTGTTCGCTAGATTGTGTACACCACCTAGAGTCTATTGATTGGAGTGGTATATAAATATACTGCAAATAAATAAATAAATAAATAAGGGTTTCTGACAGAAACAACATTCAGGGATATTATGGTGAGGCATTGCATGCTAGCATGTCAAAACAATTCACCAAGATCTGTGGCAGAATGAGATGTAGAATTTATTAAATTAACTCTCAATAGAAGTATGTTTAAAACTTGGCAAGGTAGCCCTTGGCAAAAAAGTCATACTTTGTTTAGGACAATTAAGATGGATTTCATGTTACATGATGTAGTGTAACAATCCAAATGTCTAATTTAAAAGCAATGATCTCACCTTTTTTGATTCTGGGGACTAGCAGCTTCATAATCCCAAACCTGAGAATGAAGCCATTGGTATGTACGTTCTCTGCTCTTTTCCAACTTCTCTGCTGAAGTATTACTGTGAGAACACTCTTCTTCTTTACCTATGAATGAAAAACTCACTTTATTTTAGGGCTCAAATTTTGTGTAAAAACTGTTTGGAAAAGATGTGACATATGAGTCAACTTCTTCTACTATCTCATTTCCATATTTCATATCTATGGTATTTGTTGAGTCATTTTTGTCTTTCTGCATTTAACTCTTGGAGCATATTCTGTGCTTCTTCTGCTGATTCTGATATTAATCCTATATCATTAGCAAAGCGAAGATGGGATAAGTACTCCCAATGGTGGGCTCCAAAATAATTTACTACCACACTGTGGGTGTGGTATGGTGGGCGTGGCCAGGGGAAAAACCCTGCATTGTACCTGAATTAGGACTACTTTATTTCAAAACTTGGATGGGTGGGGCTAGTCAGAATATCTGCTACCGGTTCTGGCAGACTGTTGCAAACCTGCTGATGCCCACCACTGAGTACTCCCCATTTATACGAATTCTTTTCCTCCCGTGTCAAATTGTTTGTTGTCGATTTTAAGATGGCAATAAACAACTTTGGGCTGATCGTATCACCTTGACAGACTCTTCTTTTTATTTGGATCACCACACTATGATGCAAACACAAAGATATTTGGCTTCATTACATTTATAGAGTTATATCAAAAACATATTTCTGACAAAAAAATTGACCTGTTTCATTGGCTAAAAAAAATTGAGGTGACTGATGCTGCTGTACTTGTCAAATACTTTCTGATTTAAAACTAATTGATTTTCCAACATGGGTGATGCAGCCAGTGCTAGTGGATCTGTCTGATGTTTCAATGCAGTACCAAGAAGAACTCTCGGAAATGCAAAATGATGAGTCATTTAAAACTTTATTCAATATAAAAGGAGCAATGGCATGGCTTTGTGATGAGACAGAAAATATATTCCCAAATTCAACCAACTTTACAAGAAAACTGTTGTTACCATTCCCATCCTCATATTTAGCTGAATGTGGCTTTAGTGCTGTAAATGATTTGCTACTGAACAGACAATTTTGAAACACATAAAATAACTGGAGCAGCATTCATTCACCTTACAGTAGCATATGACAGTGTTCACCATCAACTGCTGCTCAAACAGCTCTAGCTCCTTACTAAAGATCACGGACTAATAGAAATGGTTGCTGTTCTACTTCAAAATGGAAGATTATTTGTTGAATGTCACAAATGGCAGAGTTGCTGGAGAAATCTAAGGAACTGTCTCCACATGGTAACATCCTGCCATCATTACTTTTAAACATTCACACAAATGATCAGTTGACATTCCCATACTCCAGGAATTTCATCTGAACTGATCATCTTGCTTTAACAGTTTAGGGGGAAATCTTTGAGTCCATCAAGTATCAGGTAACATCTGCATTAGAAGATTTTCATTTATATTATAAAAACAACTAGATGAAACTAAAACCTTTAGAAACACAGGGCTATGCCTTCCACTTAAAGAACAGAGAAGCAGAGAGGAGACTCCAAGTTAGCTGGGAAGACCATTCAAATGTGACTGTGCTGTATTATGCTGTGCTGCATTTAGTTCTGTATTATGGCTCCAAGAGGTTGTGTTATTTCTCCGGAAAACTTTTGTTTTATTTGTGGTGAATACATTATTAAAAGTCAACAAAATCATAGAATAGAATAGAAGGTTTATTTATACCCCACCCTCCTGATGCAAGCACCACTCAGGGCAGCTTACAATATAAAGAGAATTTAATAATATATAATGCACAATAAAAAGAACAACAAAACACAATTACAATAAGATACAATAATAATACAGTTCAAAATATGAACCCAAAAGGAAAGCAGAAAATACGTTACAAAATACATCACAATGCAGGAGCATCGACTTAACCACATCCCTCCAGCTAACAGCCGAGGAAAAAGTCCTCATCTCCCTCAGGCGGAGCTGGCTGAGGGAGGAAGTCCAGTGTTAGCAGCAATACTGGCAGCAGTTCTTAAAGCCACCCGTCGAGGCCGCCAACTAGTCCACATTTCCCTCATGCCGGGAAACAGTGAGGGAGAAAATCCGTGGCTGGTCGGGTCAGAGAAGGAGCCGAAGATGCTAGTGGCAGTAGCAGCGGCAGTGGTGGCGGCTTTTGTAGCCCCGCTGTGGAATGAGTCCCAGCTGTGCTTCCACTTATTGAACTTATTTAGCTTGATGAAACATGATCAAATCTGACAGTAGGCGCGTTTATACTCATTTATAATACCCCAGAGAATATGTTGAAACATGCTCAACCCAGCCAGTAAGATTCCTGGAAACGTTCACCTTTCGCTACAAACAAAATAAATCTGTTGGGACATGATCATCTGAGCTTCCTCACACCACTAAACCTACACTACGCTCAGTGGTGGGCTCCAAAAAAATTTACTACCACACTATGGGCATGGTATGGTGGGTGTGGCTAGGGGAAAAACCCTGCGTTGCACCTGAATTAGGACTACTTTATTTCAAAACTTGGATGGTCGGGGCAAGCCAGAATTTCTGCTACCGGTTCTGGTGAACTGGTGCGAACCTGCTGATACCCACCACTGACTACGCCCACCATTCCTCTTATTTTCTCTTTGCATTATTTTTGAGTTTAGCTCTAATAATTTTTGGATAGGGTTTTTAGAATCAAGAATAGGATATCAGATTTGGGGTTAAAGGCAAACTTCACGCTAAATTAAACTGAAAACATGAGTTTTGCAAGAAAACTTGACGAGATGGAAATTTTGAAAGTATTTTTCTTGGTTTCACTAAGTAAAAATCTGTAAGAAACAGTTATATATATATATATATATATATATATATATATATATATATATATATATATATATATATATATATATATATATATATATATATATATATATATATATATATATATATATATATATATATATATATATATATATATATATATATATATGCGCGCAGTTTTTGGGTTGCAGACCTGTGTAATGAATAAAAGAGGCTAATACAGGACCACCATACCACCCCCACATTTACTTAATAAACACTAACACCCCAGATGATGGCTAAAATTGAGAAAAAAGTTTTGTGTATACCTTTCAAGCCTTAAATATTAAATCAGAAGAGGGCAAGCTAAACCTTTGGACAGTAAAAACAATACAGCTTGCTGGATGAATGAATGCCAAAGAGTATCTCTCACCAGGGCAAGATTCTGGCCGGACCATCTAGATATCACTTAAAAGACTTTGAAGCAAAGTAGGAAGATCAAATAATAATCAAGTAAAATGGGGCTACTTGGGACATTTTTTCTGTGAATGAGGAGAAATTCAATTAATGTGGCATTTATTTGCCTGCAATTTATGCGCTTCTACGTGTGAAGAGGGGACTGCGGTGGCTCCAGTTGTTAAGATGCTGAACTTGAAGACTGGAAGGTCAGAGTTCAGTACCCGAGTACTGCACGACAGAGTGAGTTCCCGTCTCTGTCCCAGCTCCTGCCAAAATAGCAGTTCAAAAGCAAGAAATTGCAAGTAGATAAATAGGGACCACTAAGGGGGGAAGATAAATAGCATCCCTTGCACTCCGGTATCTAGGCATGCCTGCCACATGTCCACGGAAACATCTGCAAATGCAGACAGCACTGGCTCTTTGGCTATAAACAGAGATCAACACTGAACCCTAGAATCGGATACGACTGGCTTTCGAGCAAGGGCGACCTTTACCTACATGTGAAGAAAAAGAGCCAATAAATAGCTAAAATATCACAAATGAAGTAGCCCACTTCTGGTCAAGTACAGGCTAATCATTTTAATTTGTTTGAATTTCATCTATATTTTATACATATCCATATTTTTAAATTGTCCAACACTCTGATACAAATAAAGAAAGTAAATAATTCATTGAAGACAGGCTTCTATGACTGTTTGCAGATATTTCCCCAGATATGTTACAGACCTATGAATCTTGTATGTGGGCAGATCCCCTTTTAAAGTGACACTGAATAACCAGAGGTTCAATCTTTCTCAAAGAGGAGACCCTTCTTTGGTTTTTAACAGTCTGGTTCATTTTGAAAGCCTTAACTGGTCCCAGAGCGCACTCAGCTTATCCAGCTGGTTTTTGATCTCTTTGTTTCACCCAACTTTGCTCCTACTGTGCATTTTATATCATTCTCTATCAAACTCAGGATTATTCTATTGCTTCCTTCTCTACTGGGCTAAACCAAATGTTCACCCTCTTTAAGAGTTAGACCCATTTTAACCAATAAAACATGCTAGTCATGACTGAAGTTAATTGCAATGGGACTGTTCCAAATTAGACTAACATTGGATTTAAACCACTACAATGCTTGCACTTTGAATCCTGTTATTGCTAATTTATATTTGTACCTGAGCAATACCTAGCACAGATGAGCTCTTTATTGGAGGACGCCGGGATACAGGTAGGAAATGATAGAGAGCAGCAATACTTATTTAAAAGCAGTTGCAATTCCACAATTATGCAAAGTAATATTTTAAAAATAAGTGGGATAGGAAAGAGGTGATATCTTATGATATCAGACACCAAATCCTGACCAAACTCAGTATATATACACACAAAAGGATGAATATGTAATATAGAACGATGAGAAGGGGGGGGACCCATCACATCTGAACATGTGTGAAGCAAATACAGCACCAGACAGAAGTGAGGAATCTCCTGTGCAGACATTGCTTCAGAAATGTAGGAGACACGCAAAAAGGTACTTTACTGGCTCATACCACCTGGTACGGTCAACTGAGAATGAAAAGATTCAGACCAAAATATGTGATATTAAATTCTGGGAAAGGGTGAGGCAGTTTGTGTCTCTTTGCTGCTTAAGCGACATAGATGGCTCCAGCTTTAAGGAGCTTTCAATTTCTACAACTAGTGGCAGGGGGCGGAGAGGAAACTATATGTAACATAATGTTTCTAATAGCCTATATATTAGTTTGATGCCTAAAGAGAGTTTATATATGACTGCATAATTTTTTTCCCATTTGCCAAATGTAGGCTAGGGGAAAAAAGAGTTTCAAAGAGCACACGAAAGTCACAGAGGACCGTGACAGCTCAAGTAAATTTAGCACATGAGTCCAAACTGCTAGAAGAGCCTGACAAAAAACCTAAGAAAGCAGACCTGGCTAAGAGTCAGGAGACATGCTTATTATATAGAAGTCCCAGGGGTATCTTTCAATCTGAGGTCACAATCGAGGCAACAGAAGCAGTGTCACGATATCAGAGAAAGGGCCAATTCAGGCCTGCTCCCTGACAGTCAGTGAGGTCAGGGCTTGCGGCAAATCATTGTATTACAAGGGAATATTCCCTGTACCCTTTTAGAGCTGTCATCTGAACAAACAAAGCTAGGTCATCTGTAGGTTAAATCAGAAACCTCTGCTGACAGTATAAACTATATATCCTCCTTGGTTCCTAGTTGCTTTCCCTACCTATAGGGATGCATTCTTATGAACATTCTTTGTTTTCACTTTGATACAAACTGCCAACTCAGAATAATCTTGTAGTATCTGAATTCTTTCCATTAGTAAGAAACATATCTTTACTATAATTGGTTGTTTAGTAGTAATGTGAAGGAAAATGCCTTTATTGTTATTTCAGTCCATCATTCTGCATAGCTATAATCCAAATATTTGAAGGTACACTTATACCTCCAGTTGGGATTCAAATAAAGAAGGGAGAAAAGAACAGTTACATTGTTAACGTTTCTTTTTTATGGGAAGGGTTACCAGCAATTGATTTGATCTACTAGAAACAATTAAAGTTAAGATCTGTGTACAGTATAGATCTGATGTCTGGGATTGGGCAGTCCATACTGCTCATGAAAAGGGATTAGAATTGCCTCCAAGACAGAGCTATGTGTATGATTCATGTTCAGTTGAGTCCATGGAGTCCCTAATAGAGGGTCAACATTCTTCACTCCTATCCAAAAGTTCTGTATAAGGTCAAAATAAAATATAACAGTAGAGCTCACTAGCTCTGTTGCTCTGATTTCCCTTAACACACACAAAAAGCAATGAGTTTGAAGCGGCAAGCCTTTTGAGGCATGAAAAGTTTCCATGCAATTTGCAACCCAAATTTTTTGGCGTTCTGGTTCATGTGAAAAGCACACCTTTAGTCATGTGGCCTTCTATTTCAGATTCATCACTTATCTAGCTAGTGTGTTCTTACATTTAGTTAAATCTTACATAAACTGCCAGAACAGGGGTTGATAGTACACCATCAGTTATGCAGGTCATCTAGGTCATGTTTTTCTCTGTTCATCTCTGAACCAATGGTTTGATATGCCAGTCTTCCATTCCTCAGATATGTACAAGCACATATTTGAGACTCTCCAGACGGGCAAAAAATTGCTTAGATACAGACCGTCTAATATCTTACAGTACATATAATTAGCTAGATGTATGCAGAATGCACATGTACAGTAGTTTCAAATGTGAGGAAATGTACCAGATGATATACTTTACTTGTAACACTATATGGAATGTGAGTCTTCAATGTGAGAGCAGCATCAGATACTCAAACCCTTTTGGAAGGAATGCAATGGGGTCATATTGCTGTAAAGTCCTTTTATTAAATGTCTGAATCATGTACAACCATGGCTACAATGTTTCATAAAAGTTTCTAAATCTAGTGTGATTACTTTATATTTGTGCAGATTAGGCAGAAAGTGTAAAAAACAGATATAGGACTTTGTTCCTTTTATTTAAGAATACTTTACCACATTTTCAATATTTAGGTTCAATTTTCTACTCTTTTCAGTGTTTTGTTAAAAATAATGTTTCATATCATCAAAAGAGGTTCTAACAAATGACTGATCCACAATGTTATTAATAATAAAAAGGGAAAAAAGTAAAAAAAAAGTGTGTTCAATATTAAAAAGTAATTGCAGAGAAACAGCCTTTTTTAAATTGCTGTGGATCTCTGACCTTATTAGGTTAATTAATTCTGTATAATGCTTTAGTTCCCATCTACAGGACAGAAAATTCAAGAATTTTCAAGTCAATTACATTACAACATCAACAGAAAGGCCTTGCTCATGTTTTTCTATATCTTAATCCTCTCAGCCAAGAGGATTTCAGCTGGTAATGTAGGCAATTAGAAGCAGTTAAGAAAATATTTGTATTTCAGGACTCTTCCATTTTCTTTGTGGATTAAAACTATAATTCACCCAACTTTGCAAAAAGATTCAGTATCAGGTACTGAGTAAACAAGAATTATTAATAGAAACAAGGGATCCAGCACCAGGTCTACAGGAGACATAATGGACGGCGATCTGATCTGCATTCCCTAATACATGGCAAATATGAACCCTTTTCAGGCACTCTAAGCTGCATTCTAAACATGTTGAGGAGAGCATACTTGCCTAAGCCCTCTATATTAAACTTGACTCACATTCAGATATTCACACAGGAGAATTGTACATGTGATGATGGAGCGTTCTTCTCTCCCCCACTGCTTAGATCACACAATCACAAATGAGCCTGAAGTTGATTTTTATTTATGGCCTCCTGTTTTCTTGCTCTTGGGGGATACTTATGATCTTGGAGGATCTAAGCCAGTGATGGTGAACCTTGGCACTCCAGATGTTCTTGGACTTCAATTACCAGAAGCCCAAGTAAGCACTCCTGCTGATTAGGGCTTCTGGGAACTGAAGTTCCAGAAAACCTGGAGTGCCAAGGTTCACCATCACTGATCTAAGCTGTGTGTTCTTGGAGAGTAGTTGCATGATCAAAGCAACAAGGGAGTGGAGGTGTGAAGGGGTCAGAGCACTCCCATTATTCTGAACTGGGCTTCTAGGACCATCTTCATGTGGAGGATGACTTTCCACATAATTTTGATTAGAGAGCCTCACAGCAGAGAGAGCTGCCTACCACATGTTGAAGATGGGAATAACAGAAGATGAGAATATGGCTAGTTAATTCCCTTATCTCAAAGCCTCCTTCAATATAAAATATCCAGATAGACTTTGGTCAGGTGAAGACATGTGGACCATATGTGTTTCTAAACCAAAGTCATATTCCTTGTTGAAGATGACAAGTCTAGTCATGTTTAGTCACTACAGAAAGGAAGGATGAGTAAATTTTGGCAATCACCAATGCAGATCAAAACTCTTATTCCAGTCATCCATATTTATAATTGGGTGAATTACATCTGGATTAGCTTGACTTTCAGATTTCTAGACTGAATTTTGCAATTTGACTTAAAAGGTCAAAAACATACTAAAAGAGTTAGAATGTTTAAAATGATTTTTCTTATTCTTTAGTGGCTGTGAAGAGAGAAGAAACTGGGACAATTAATGAAAGGAAAAGAAATACAATGTGGTTCTATGACATCTCTATTTGTTTTTAAGAAGTGTAATTGTTTCAACTATTGTAATAGTTTGTCTTCTTAAAACCCATATATTTCCATATTCTTCCAATTTCAGATCACCCCTACACCCCATTCTCCAAGCAAAAGTTATTCTGAATTGAAGTTGTTACTAAAATTATCTGTCATTTGCACTCTGGGTCACAACCTTATTTAAGGGCAGGAAATAGTCATCAGGTCATCCACTGGCCAGATAAAAAGCCTTTGAAATGCTTCAGCGCTCAGAGACCTTTTCCTCTAAATGATTGTTTTATGCAGTATCTGTCCACATTCTTCCTTTCTTTCCATCTATAGTTTATGTGTGGGATATGAAAAATAATGTTGAGTTTCATATCACGAGGAAGAATTTGGGATATGTGTCTATATTTTGCCTTCCTTTTTTGGGGGGGGGGGGGGGGGGCAGGAAAATTAGTGCAGATTATGGTTGTCCATGGTGACTACCCAAGCAAAACATCCTTGAGACAATGTAAAATATTTATTTATTTATTTGCCTTTTACAGTTTTTTTTCTGTAGTAGAAAACTAGGTACAGATTTTATTCAATTTTAGCGTTGTCCGATGCATTCGTTATCCAAGGTATTATTATGCATGTTTAATTAGAATTAAAGTATATTAAATTAGGTATTATCCCTTTGTTACAACACACTTGACTGCAGGCTTTATTTTAAATATGAGTGAATATGTGATGGATCAGTGGATCTTAATTCATTAAACCAGATATATTGATGTCCTGAACCTTATTAGTGCTCCTCCTAGCAGTTGGTAAATACTAACTGGAAAACATTTGTATCTCAAAAAAGTATGAATTAATATATTAGTGTTAAAGGTAAAGGTTTCCCTTGCTCGAAAGCCAGTCGTATCCGACTCTAGGGTGCAGTGCTCATCTCTGTTTCTAAGCCGAAGAGCCAGCGCTGTCTGCTTCTGCAGACGTTTCCATGGTCATGTGGCAGGCATGACTAGACACCGGAGCGCACGGAACGCTGTTACCTTCCCACTGAAGTGGTCCCTATTTATCTACTTGCAATTTCTTGCTTTCGAACTGCTAGGTTGGCAGGAGCTAGGATGAAGACGGGAGCTCATTTCCGTCCTGCAGTACTCGGGAATCGAACTGCTGACCTTCCGCTTCCCAGTCAGCGTCTTAGCGACTTGAGCCACTGCAGTACCCATATTAGTGTTACTGAAGTCTAATATGTGAAAATGTAATGCAGGGAGATACTAAATGTGAGCAGATTTGTTAGCTTTTCTGATACATCTTATAGCCTGCATGCTTATGCACATTTAAGATCTAGTGAGTTCATATAACCAAGTAAACATGGCTCAGACCATCTACATGCCCCCTCATATTTTCAAATAAAGAAGTACTTCTGTCCATTAAAGTGTAACATAGACAGGAGCAGCAGATGTCAAATTTCTTTAGGTACTGAATTTAAAGGCCAAAATATATTAAAATTAATTAAACTGTTCAACCTTCCAATACAGTATATCACATTTTTGTGTAGGTGACTTCTGTTGAAATAACGTTTATTGTAAATGCAGTTTTATATTATACTTTCACTTCTAATGTTTCATTATTTTGTTACCTGACATTAAGCCTGGTGACAAAACCCCTTTACTGTCTGTATTGTTGTATTCATCTGTCTATCATCTGCCTAGCTACCTACCTACAGGTACTTGCCGTTGCTATATTTACTAACCATGGGCATAGAAAATTGAGCCCAGATTTTATTTAAAATTCTTATTTTAAACATTGATAAGACAGACAACTTTTCAGAGCACTGCTATTGTGAACTGGGTTTGCACTCTGCGGCAAAGCAGCTCTGACCCATGGAGCGCACTGCTTCAGATCAACACTGCCTCAGGCTTTGCTGCGTTCTCCAAGAAGTCTTACATTTCAGGCATCAAGTTGAATTTCTTCTGGAGATGATTAACCCAAACCCATGACAGATTTTTTCCAAGATATCTAACTCCTTATGTTTATTTTATCCTGGTCCTTTTTTGGATGTACTGGACACAAGTAACCTACTCATTTTACATGTTAAAGGACTGGTGGAGAGCCATTAATTCCTTAGAATGAGAAAATATTTCAGTATGTGGGGCAGAGATGTGTGAGCTCACACTAGATAATAAGAAACAAAGCTACGGGGCTGAAATACTTGAGCAAAAGATTCCTTTCTGTCTCGGGACTTAAAAAAAAAATACTTTTCATCACATTACGAAGCAGATATTTTAGGTTTTACAGACGTACACAGTGCTGTCATATTAATCAATAATATTCTAAGACATGTATTTTGGTACAAAGGTTTGAAATTGACCAGAAATTACTTTCTTGCAGTTTCCACTAGTTAATTTTGGATGACAGTTTTAGTGAACCATCTCGAAGTTAACATAAGATTTTAAAGATTTATAAGCAAGTTCTGCTTTCAAAATATATTATGAATATGATAGTGTTATAGTTTAGAAACTCTAGTTATTGCAGTAGGTATCGTATATTTAACTACAGCTATAAAATATCTATTTACCTTTTGATTTATTTATTTACCTTTTGATGTAATATAAAGAAACTAATATAGCTAAAACCTGATTTCTGATCACCTGAAAATGTTACTGAGTCACTTTACATATATATATTTTAAAATTATACAAAATTTCTCTCAATGACAATGTACAATTCAGGCATCTTGTGCTTTTTCTTATTACAGTTTATTAAAATCAACATTGTTTCTTTTTAAATTGCCAGCAAAAAAAAAAATCAAAAATCATTTACTAGGCCAGAACCTAACTGCAAACCAAAAAAAAAAAAAAAAATCTGCTTTAAGTCTTGGATTCCAGTTAGATTGCATTTATCAGTGGGAAACTAATATGTTTTGGTTACGTCTTCCATTTTCACATTCAGGTAATTTCTTATCATTGACAATATAAAGCATGGAGGATTCATCTGTCAAAAGAGTAATATTTGCAAATCCCGATAAGAGGGAGAATCTTAAAAACTTGATTCAAAGAGAATGCCAACTGTGGAAGACTGAAAACATTAGAAACTTTAAAATATTTGTACCATTTTTCTTAGGATAATAAACAAATTTTTGGCCACTCAAGTGAACTATTGTACTTCTTGATGTGACCAGAAGTTGACCATTTGTATGGCTTAGGCTGAAAGCAGTAAAGAGGGAAATATCTGGAAAACAGCAGAAAAGAGTAACTTGGGTGACCACAATTTGATCACCCCTTATTCCAACTCAGAATAACACACAATATTTTGCCATACTTAAATCTTGCCAATAATCCAGGGAAATGGATTAAGGTTTACAGACAGGGTATAATGTTACATGATGTTGATATATATTCCATGAATATACCTGAATCTTAGGCTCAAAGCAGGGCTCCTCTCCCCATTCTTCTTCCAGAGTGGCCAACAGATGAAATCTGAAGCATCCCTTTCTGCCATTACCCAAACTACAGTTCTTTAGTATAATTGAACTGTCTGGTTAATTGAGATTAGGACTGGGCGATCACTAGAAGTTTTGGGCTCACTCTTAGACCCTGGAGGGCTGAACCTGTACGCATGATCCCTACACCCCAATATTTTCTGATAGTTTTTAAAACCAGAAAACTCCATTGTGCCCTCTAATAGACCACATTTTAAAGAAAATTGAGAGGGTTTAGGGTAGCTTTATGTTCTCCAAACATGCCAAAAACGTCTCCATGCTTTTAGATGGCAAAATGAGACTTTTGAAGCAGAATTAATTCTAAAAAAAAAAGGTTTAAACTTTTTTGGAATATAGGGGCTCCAGGGAACCTTGGTTTCTGGGAAGATGCATTTGGGCCCCTGGAGGGCCATATGTGACTTGTGGGCTGCATTTTGCCAGCCCCAATTTTAATTGCATTTAGTGAACTTGAGAAGATAATTATGGTTTCTTCCAGGCTGGTTTGAATTAACTATAGTTTCAATTATCCAATGATCCTCAGAGTTTAGATGTAATGGAGAACTCTGACTAGACTAAAAGCCAAAGACAGGGGGTACTGGTTTTAACCTCATAGAGGAGGAGAGGGTAAGGGTAAGACCCAGAGTAATGCCAGATCATAGCTTAGCCTGAATCAGCCTTATAAGTGGCCTAAGACCCCCAGAGTTTGTTCCATGACTTAACAAGACCACCCAAATACAAATACAAACTGAGCAATTTATTCACTGGTTCACTGACGAATTAAGGTGGGCTGGCCATGTTGCATGCACAAATGACAATAAAGTAGATGGAGCACCAGAATAATTAATTGGTATCTGAGAGATCACAAAAGACCTAGGGGAAGACCACCTTGCAGATAGGAAGATTTCCTCAAGAAAAATATTGGACCAACCTGTTGAAGAACTGCCAGGGACAGATCATTATGGACAGAAGTTGTGTGGAATGTCACTGGGTAGACATCTACGCATAGAAGGACTCCTCACTGAATAATGACTCCAAAGTAGCCAAGGTTCACTGACCATAGGTTATCAATGGGGGAACGTGAGAGCAGAACGTGTCAATGACATGTTCACATTGTGATGAAGTGCAACATGGAGCTTTGTGCTGTGTATAACATAGACATTCAACAGTGTTTTACAGCTCTGCTGCATCTGCAAAATGTGTTGACCATACACCGATAACAATGCACAACAATGATTTTGCTACTGGGAATAACACGTGATTTACATGATATCCAGTGTGCTGATTCCAAATCTGAACTCAGAATTTGCCCATTACACACAGATTTTGAGATGTGCTATAGCTGATCAGTAATTGGGTAATATATTTTTGCATGGGAACATTATAACCATACCTATCAAGTTTTGGGAAATTTCTGTCAACCCCCCGTATTTTACACTCTTTCCCGCCGTCATCCAGTATTAGTTAGACTGCAATTAGACTGGAGTTAGACTGGAGACCAGCACAAGATAAGCATAGCTGTCCAGTTTCCTGTTTTGGCCAGGAAATTTCCCTTATTTGACAGAAATTTCCCAAAACTTGACAGGTATGATTATAACAGTTGCAGCTACCGCTATGCCTGCTGCCGCCTCAGCTGAATCACATCCCCTGGTGGCATCCATGGTCCAGCAGTGGCTGGGCATGTCTGGGTAAGTCAGTGAGCTGATGTCAGAAACAGGTATATAAGGCAAGATGGACCGAGGGCTTGTCTCTAGTGTGAAACCATCTTATTGGATAGTACAGTTAGGCAATAGTGAGTCTGTTTTGAGCTAAAGATGATTAGGCATAGATGTATTAATAAACTGGACAATTTTGTTATATTTGTGGCAAATATA
Source organism: Bradypodion pumilum (assembly GCA_035047305.1). Classification (NCBI taxonomy): domain Eukaryota; kingdom Metazoa; phylum Chordata; class Lepidosauria; order Squamata; family Chamaeleonidae; genus Bradypodion; species Bradypodion pumilum. The sequence goes on from JAWDJD010000005.1 coordinate 58,814,399, forward strand.
CCCCACGTGATCAACGCAAGAACCTAACCAGGAGAGTGAGATTTGCTAACTTAAGATCCTGATGTCCTAGGCAGAATTGGACTTCAAATTTGGATTCAGCGCACTTGATTTAGTAGAGGACCCATAGATTAGGCCAAGTAGCAGACAATATTTATTTTTTTGTAATGCAGTGTCAGGCTACAATAGCTCTCAGAAAATATTGTTGTTCTACTATATCCTGCGGTGCTCTATTATATGAGATCATTACAACCACTGTATTGTGTGAAAGTCTGGCAAAAACGGGATTGCTATAATTAAAGTGATCTGTCCAACATTTTGCACCATAACTCATATGGTACTTTTGCTGGCTCCCTAAACATAGCTGAATCAGTGAGGTCAATCCTGTGGAAGTATCACTTGACATCACTTTAGCTTTTAGCGAGCTATTGGTGCCTTGTTTCAAATACAGTCTATGCTGTTACAATAGATGGCTGGGATTTGTATATAAAGGTCCCTGTATGGGTCTTTACAGAGTTTTAAAATAATTGTGGGCTGCAAAATGTTTCTTCTTCTTATCCTTGATCATTATACCACTGCATTCTAACACATGGTAAAATGGTACACTACATGGCTTATCTTTGATACATGTTTATATTCACTGACATCAGTGTTCCGCTATTTATATAATGCATACTGATACTTATACTATATTTAAACACCTGCACTTCATATGACAATACATATGAAATAACCATCCCCTCCTCATCAACCTCTCCATGCTACAAGGTCACAACTAACCACAAAATATTACAACAGTTGCAAAATATTTTCCTTTTATCTATGCTATTTATAGGATAATGAGGTATCCTTTTATAATACAAATGCTGATTTTTCAGAAATATTTCAGTCCTACTATTATTATTTCTTAATTATTAGTATCCCACATGTCTGGCCAGATATCCCGTTATAGTAATGGAGTAGACTGTACAGCCAGCGACTCAATGCTGAGTGTTGGGTGGTGGTGAATAACCTGACTCCCTAAAGGGGCCAATGGCTACAGGTGATGGTCCCCTCAATGGAGGAAATGCCACTGGAAACCATCATATTGGGCCCAATGGCAAAATGAGTGGAGGAGGAATTCTGGCAATGCCAGATGGACTGGCTGTGAAGGTGCACCTTGTCCATATCCTCAAGGCTGCACCAGTCCATTGCAGTCCCGGTGTTAAATCCTGCATGTCTCATTTCATATATGCTGCAGGAGATGGCTCCATGATCGTAGTGTGTTGGTCACTTCATGGCAAGCTGGGATCCACCTTAAACAAATTCATGCCAATGACATTTTTCCTGCTTCAGGAAAAAATGCATTCTCGGATACGAGTTACAGGCAATTATGATTAATGCACCACTTTTGATCACCTCATGATTTCAAGGTGGAAGAGATTGCTCTGCTCCTTGGCAAATTATTATTCTTGCAAGAAGACTATGAAGTAATCAGATTGACAGTGTGACCTGGGTAATCTGGGTTTTCATGCCTGAATGGAACAAGCCCCAGTCCAAAACACCACTTACTACACCAGCCTAGTCCTCCAAGTAGTTTTAATCCCCCCTTTAACAATTAGTTTCCAATCTTTGTATCCTACTTCTTTAGCATGAAGAGCTCTTGGAAGAATTTACAACCATGACAAAGCAATATAACGTAAGCATTTATACCGAACACAAAAACCCAGTGAAATCAAAGACAGAGATGAGTCTGTTTTAAGTACAGGTAAGTAAAAAAAATTACAAAGAAAAACAAAGAAAAATAACAGCACCACAAAATCATAATAGATCTAAACATTAAAGACTTAAAATACTTACAAAAATTCTTCACCTGCTACCAAAAAATGACAATTCACTATTGAAGTTGGTGTCTATATATGGGAGTTCAAAAGAGTCTATGAAAATGACCACTTTTTTTGCAAGTAATGCAATTTAAAATGGGTTTGCATAATGAAGACAATATATAAACAATGCGTCAAACACTGTTCCACAAAGGGGCATCCCCCATCAAACTCCCCCAAACCTCTCCTGGTTTCCAAGCCCACCCAATACTTCAAAATATAGGCTAGGATACAAAATGACAGGAGAAAAGAAGAGAAGGGAGACTCTAGAATGTTCCAAGAAGTTTCATGCAGGCACAGAAAGAACTTACTTGTGAGATTTACATAGATCACAAAGAAGAAGTAGATATTGATTTGGGGGGGGAAGGGGAGTTCCCTGCTTGTGACTGTTACGATTATTTGGGTCAGACATATAAACAACTTTCCTAGTCATTGAAATAGTTTATAAACTCCTCTTAGATGTTACAGAACTTTCCAGCACTCTTTAATGCAAACTACTTTCTCCTTAACCTAGGTTTATCGGATCTTGGACCTATATTCTACCTCAGTTCATACCTCCAAGCATCACTAGTTGTGGCTAAGAAATAGGGACAGTTGTTTTTGGATGGGCTTCTGCACTTAGGGTTTTTATCACAGTCGCACTGGAATGAAGAGAACTACAGCAGCATTTCCCAAACAAATGCACAGGGAAAATCAGCACTTTATATCAAAAGATATTAAGGAATTTAAATAACTACTATATAATGAAAATTCTGAACAATATAATGATTTACTATAGATGGAGCAGTTACGGTAACACTACATTAACCATTCACTTTAAAAATATTAATTCATAATGCAAGAAGAGTATAAATTGAGTTAAACATGATCCAACGTAAAGTATCAGCTAACAATTGTACTACATGGAAATTAGTATCATTCCTGCATAGTTTTCCCACTTCTATAAACAGTAACTCTTAACACAATTTGATACACTTACATTAAATCAGAAAGACTGATAAATACTTATTTAAAAACGCACTATGATAAAGTTGAAGTTTCCTCTATACTTGATCACTAAAATGTTTTCTCCAGGTGTAGCGGATTTATGAATCATAAAAAAGCATCTAACCAAAGATTGTAGATCTCATGGCATTGCAAAAACAAATAACTGACCTTTTTTTGCAAATAAAAACAAATAACCCTTATTGAACGTATGGACCATATGTAATAGTGTAATTTCAATAGTATTTTATTTTACTCTGCACAAATAACTATCCTATGTAACAAAGTCACCAGTTTTGACCATTCTCTGAGTACAATTTTTCAATTACAGTTGAGCATATATTTAAAAAATAAAACAGAAAAATGTTTGTTTTATATTAGTCATTGTCTTATGTAAAAAAAACAGTTTTGACAATAGCTTTTTTAAAAAATGAAATAAAGCTATTTGATCTAGATACAAAGTTACAATTATAAGAAAAGAATCCAACTGGATTGGATGAAAATACCTTTAAATTATGGGGATAAAATTTGATCCTTAAAAACAACAACACATTTCACTTTCACCGTGCTCACTTACTATGAACAGTTGCTTATCTTGGACTAAGCCATAAAAATAAGACAAAAGTTGCAATGATAGGAGCTTGGTCTGGATAAATGGATTTGAAAACATTCTATGCACAGTCAACTGGAAAAATATTTTAATTGCTGCATCAACTTAAAGCAAATTCTTTATGTTCAAAATTCTACATTTCTTTCAGGGCTAAACAGACCCAAACAGCTTCTGCATCTTTTCTGTCTTGTGCTTTTATTTCAGAAATGTACATATACAAATATTGCTACATCATCTTCTAGTTTCTTGTGAAAACTGACTGATAAGATGCTTGCATACAACACAAATCACCACAACTAAGACTACACACAGGACAAATTAAAGAATCAGGAGTAACAAGCATCACCTTATAGGGGCAAAGACAACCAATTCATATTATTCTGATGCGCAGCAGCACAAGCCTATACAGAATCTGAAAATTTACAAGGTATTTTCTCCCATTATATAAGTTAACAAACCCAGAATATTTAACCCCTTAAAAGATGGAATATACACAGTACGTATGATGAAAACAACTTTGACTAAACAAGTTAGTCACGTATGATTAGCAACAGAACATCATAAGCTCATGCATATTTGCCAGATATAACTCAGTCCTATAGTTATCCTCTAAATTGTACTTTTTCCCCCTCTATCAGACAAATGAACATTAGGTCCATTTTCCTATGTTTATAAAATTTTACTATGATGTATTCCAGTTTAACTAAACCTAAAAAATGCTCTAATTGTTTCACTTCCTAGGGCATCCCCTTTCAAAACTATCAGCCCTTTTAACAGGTAACACATGTGTGCTTATTGGTGATGTTACATTCCATCCTCCTGAATCCCGACTTTCAAGAAATAAAGGACACATATTTGAAATTAAGATAAAACTTTGGTGGCCTTTCAGAGATACTGGAGTTTAACATTTTCGTTTCAACAGTGTGTGTTTATGAGAGTGAGTGAGTGAGAGAATTTATCACCAGCAGATTTCGATTATTTGCCTTAAAGTTTTTGTCACTGTAACCCAAAGCAAAGCAACGCAAGGAAATTGATCCATCCATTGGTATGATCTTCATATTTTTTTGCAGATCTGAGCAAAAAAAGTTAAACATAAAATGAAACTTCTGTGCATACCTTCAAAGTAACCAATTTTTGCAGTCTGTGCCTTCTTTGGTGGTTCCACAGGGGGATGTTTATTTTCATTGTTTTTGAACAACGCCAGGCGCACAGCTGGGTCTAGACGACAAGAACAAGTTAAAATCAAAAGGTCATATCTTGTTTTTTCATTCCTGAAAAGAAATATTCGCCTTTTAGCCATTTATTAAGAGAAACAGAATATCTTCTGTAGGTTTTACATTAGGAAGGAAAAATATACTGTTTCGAACATTAAAGAGTTAAAAGGTTTTTAAAAAATAATAATGAAAAAGCACTTTGACTTAAGTGACATATTTTAAACATTTATTCTATAGGCCACTTATTCTAGTAACCAGTTACCAGTACAAAATAAAAAGCGTAACTAAAAACTATATATCGGAATGAACTTATGAGTCTTCTGTTTGGAAATAGCATTTCCTAGTGAGGAAAACAGAATATGGACTATAAACTCTGTAATTGAGTGAACAATCTGAGAATGTAGATGGGCAAAGGTAAACCTCCTAAAGCTGAAGAATTAGAAGGCACTAAGCCCCTTTTAAAATAATATAGCCTGTAAAAAAAAGACAGATAAATGGCCTAGCCATAGGGTGATTGAGTAAATGGGTTTTTATATATGACCATCACTCTGCATTTCCTTCACATAAATAAACAGCAATACATCAGTACCAAATATCTGCTCAAATGTGGGAGGCTGTCATCTGCACCACTAGCTCTCTGACAGAAGTTGCAAAAGTTACTTTTTGGGCTGCAAATCCTAGAATCTCCCAGGATACTGCAGGTAGCATGCTAACTGGGAATTATAGGAATTGTTCTTCCAAAACAGCTGCTTTCCGCTCAACCCAGTGCTCTGTATATGGATGTCTGGTGTACTATCACTCAAGTTTGTTAAAAGCCCATTCCCTAGACCTAGAATCAGTGGAACCAAACATCTTTCCGTGATACAAAGGAAGATAAATGAAAGCAGACACACTTTTCCTAGTACATCAGCCACACTGTAAGGACATTAGTTTTACTGAAATCAGAAAAATTGTCTTGTATGTGCCTATGAGTTTACTTCTATGGTTTAGCTATTATCAGATCTACCTACAGAGCTCACATAACTGGGAACCCTAAAACAACAAGATTCACACTCATAAGTATGTTCAGATGATGATGCTTGCAGACAGCCTCGTCAGAATTTTATGTTCGGTTCATGAAGATTTATGTTACTTCTGGCTGCATAGGGATGTTGTGAGGAGAAAACTTCTGTACTCACAAACGAAACATCTATTTAGTCCTTCATGAGTTGAGGAAAATGCATGAATTACACTACAGATGATTATGAATCAATAAGTATCAGTATTTTGTTATAACAGCAATACAGCACCTACTACACTCACAAATATATTTAAATTGATTAAACACAATATATAAATTAACACAAGTCCGTCAAAGGCAAAAGAGATCAACAAAAATACTGAGAAGGTTGGGACCAACGTCTCTACAAAAAAGACTATGATATTTAGAGCAGGGATTCTCAACCTGCGGCCCACAGCACCAGAAAGTGCCATGTGGTGGAGGAAGGGCAAAATGGCCATCTGGCCCCCAAAGCTGTCTGAGGGAGCATGCCCCAGCCCTCAGCTTTAAAAGGCTGAGAACTCCTGGCTTAGGAAGTAGTGGTTCTCTTGCAACCAACTTTTCTTCACTTTGGGATAGCTCTGCCTGGGCCTCTAAGGTTTAGAGTTTAAAAATCAAATCTACAAAAATCAAAGTAAATTGAGAAAACACACTTCCTGTCTGTCAAATCAAGGATAAGAACAAATGTGAAATCGTAGATGTTTAAAAGAAAAAAAAAAGATGCCTTACAGACTACCGTATTAATAAATTAGAGCTGGGCATTTCTTAAAAATACAGTACCCTGTAATATTTTGACATTTTGCCAGTTCCCCTTGGCTGCAAAATGATCTGGTATTATGACCATACTTTTTGTATTATATCATATTAGAGAAAAGTATTTGGTGTGGACACAGGAGATGAATACATCAAAATACAAATTTAGCATGGTTAAACTGTGGCCACAACTTATTTAACTACTTGAACAAACATTCATAACTATAATGGATTAAAACAGAATAACCCTCTGAACCTTCACTTAAAAGCACTGGGCCAGCAATTATTCAAACAATGATTGTACATAGCATGGCATATATGGAAAACTAACCCCAATTCCTCTCTTTTGGTGAAGGTTACAAGACTTGGGTACTTGCCATAATCTAATTTTCTTCCATCCCAACTTTTAGACACTGACAAAGATAAGCTTAATAAAAGAGTAGATATGCAAGCAAGATAGGTCACTTGTGATATAAACCCACAAACCTGGGAGGCAGCAGCCGTAGGTCACCCACTTTGATGCCAAACCATGTCTGTTGCTACCGATAACTTTGAAGGAGATTGCCGCAGACATGAAGAGGCTAAGCAACAAGCACGGAAGCTTCGTCAAATTCAACTACGCCCTCCACCATCTATTCAGTGTAATGTGTGTGGCCACATGTTTCATGCCAGGATTGGTTTATTGAGTCACCAGTGACACATCCATCAACTGTGAAAATGATTTCCAGGAAAAATGTATACTGTACTTGGATATTGGTAGTTGCCGCCGCCGAGGTCATTTGAGTTTCAATATATGTCCAAAATAATTACTCTACACCATCATTAAGCAGTTTCTCCTCAATTGGAGAAATGCTATCGAAAGAGAAGGTCTAACACAGAGATACAGTAAGAAAAGTCTGGAGCCAAATTAAAGACTCCAGGTTCCCTATGGTCTGCATAACGCCCATAAATAGTTGAAAATTTCAAGGAAAAAGAAAATCAACCTTTTTTAAAATAATTTTTTATTAAATCTTCAAAGTAAAAATACAAACAGGATTAATAAAATTTAAAATATAAAAAATACAAACAAGATGCATACTTAAATATCTAATACATCACTATATTACTTTATAACACAGTAGAAACATTTTAATGAATTTTAAAACTCATCAGTATTCAATATAGTATATATTACTCATTCTTTTAATATATTCTTATCAAAAATATAAATCCAATTCTAAACTCATAAATGTGTGTGTGTGTGTGTGTGTGTGTGTGTGTGTGTGTGTATGTGTGTGTGCTTATATTTACTATATTTAATATTATAAAAATGTCTCATGTTTGTCACAGTACTACATAACCAGAACAAAAACATAAAAATAATTAAAATTAAATTCATAATACACACCCAAGTGATATATACATTCCCCTGGAGGATGCGGTATATCACAGTAATCTTTCACTATTTCCAAAAACTCAGTTGATCTGACGCTGGCCTGCTACCTTCACCTCTAATCAATGAAGACTCCACAAATGGTTGCCAAATTTCCCAAAATCTATTTTCATTAATTATACCTTTTTTTTATTCAACTCCCATGTTAACTTATCATTCAAAGCGAGTTCCCACATTTCTTTATATCAATCTTCAATTTTTAAAATCACATCATTTCCCCAATTTCTTGTGATACATTGTCTACCTGTTGTCAATATTATAGATAATAACTCTTTTTTATCCTCATCTATATTCATATTATCCATGTCTGTCAGCAAAGCAGTACTCGACCCCAACTTAAGTCTCATCCCCAAAATTCTTGAAGTTTCTTCCTCAATTTTCCCCCAAAAGTCTTTTACCACATTACAATTCCACCACATATGCACATAAGTTCCAAATGTATTCTTACATCTCCAACACATTTTATTTTTATTATTGTCCATCTGATGTAACCTAACTGGGGTCAGGTACCATCTCCATAACATTTTATAATTATGTTCCTTTACTCTAACAGACATAGTTCTCATGATCCTTTTCTTCCATTTATTTTTCCAAGCTGTTTCTGTAATTTTAACATTAAAATCTTGTTCCTAAATGTTTCTCAATGTTTCTTGTGGTCTACCTTCTTGATTTAAAATCTTATAAATCTTACTCACCAAGCCCTTACTCCCCATTTCTCTCTTTCCAATTCCTCAAATTCTGTCCTACCCCTTTCCAAACTAGTTTCCCTCAAATATTTACTATTCCACATATTTACTAATGCGATCTGAAACCAATTCAACCTCATCTGTGTGTATATCTCTATTTTCTCTCTCTATATTCACAAACCCGTATCCAGTCCTTCAACAGGAGCACATAATTTCTAAGAAAACTTTCTGCACCCTCTTATCTATTTGTATTGGGAAATTTTTCACATCCTCAATTTCTATAATCGGAGATGTATCTGGAGCTAGTTCCTTCTTCACCTTCTTCCATACATCCAACATTGTCTTAATCATTTTGTTTTTAATAACTATTTTACCTATATCTTTATCTAAAAATACTGCTTTACCAATTTGAATTAATTCTCTCATCTCAATTTCTTCCCAGATTACCACCTCCCTTATTAAAATCTTCACAAAACATCATTTACCCTGACATTGGCGGAACCATATTGATATAATTGTCCAATCATTCTTCTAAACATATTCACAGAGTAAAGCATTTAATTATCTCATTAATTATTTCCCATTGAAGTGAATCAAATGCCTTGAAAATATCTAATGATAAAAAATCAACTTTCTTTTTATTTTGTCCTGTGATATCTATTAAGTCCAAAACTCTCCTTGTCAGGTCCGCCATATGTCTTCCTTTCAAAAAACCCACTTGGTCATTATTTATATAGTTGTCCATAAAGCTGTTTAATCTATTTGCTAATATTGCAGTAAATATTTTGGCGTCTTGATTTATTAAAGAGATAGGTCTATATGTGTCTACTGTTTCTAAATCTTTTCCAGGTTTTGGTAGTAAAACATTTATAGGTCTATACCATGAAGTTGGGATCAATCCACCATCTAAACTATAATTAAACAGCTTCAATAGTCTTGGCACCACAATATCCTTAAACTCTTTATAAAACTCAGCTGGTAACCCATCTTCCCCTGGTGACTTTTTTTTTAATTTTTTATATTCAAATTTATATGAATATTATAAATATTTATATAAATATTATTCATCTTCAACTTTGCTATCACATCCTTAATTTCTTTCTCCATTATTCGTTCCTTCCATTTTATTTTTATGCTCCTGATTTATCTTATTTTCAAATTGTTTCTCTAGATGTTCCTTTATTATTTTTTTTAAAAATTATTTTCTATTTAGAATATATTTCCTGATAAAACTCCTTCACTAGCTTAATTTTATCCTTAATCTTGTTACATCTTATTCCATGTTTATTAATCAGGATTCCAATTTCTCTTTTGCTTCTCTTCTTTTTAATGGTTCTTGCTAATAACTTTGAGTTTCTATTACTATACTCAAAATATTCCCTTTAAATATACCAAATCCCTTTTCACTTTTTCAATATCTTTCCCCGCCATTTCCATCCTTAATCTTTGCATCTTATCAAAGACCTTCATATTTTTTGTCTTTGCATGTTCCTCTTGCAGCTGTTTAATTTCCTTTTCAATTTCCTCTTGTTTCCTCTTAAAATGTTTATTTTTTAATACTTGCTAACTTAATACTCTCCCCTCTAAATACCGACTTCATGGTATCCCAAACTACATTATAACAGAAAATCAACCTTTAAGGGTCCAGAAGAATACTTCCAGTTGAATGGGTTACTGTTTTGGGGTAATGGAGTCTGGAAGACCCTCCTCCCAGGCAAAGAAAAAACAATAACTGTTCCTAGTGCTCTTTAGGAGGGGTGGGGGTGGGTGGGGGTGGGGATTGAAATGGACCTCAATTTATATCTGTTACTTTGAACATGATGAGTTCTGGGTGCCCATGGAAGCTACAAAAACATCAGCAATAGAATGTAATTCTCACTAAAATTAATAGGACATGATTAAGTAAAAGTTCTAGCCTGCAATGATTAAATTACTGTATCTGGAAAAATTGCTGTAGTTTCCAATCCGGTTTTCTCATGTCCAATGTACTAACTCTTCTTCTACTCCTCCCTACTCACCTATCACCCTGTCCTAACACAAGGTCTTACATGTAGTAGATACTGTAGCCTGTAGAACCTGTCTGGCCTCAGATTCTGCTATTGTTTTGCTTTTCACACATGCCCTTTTGAATTGCAAAGGAAGGAAGAACAAAGGAAAAACTTGGTGCTTGGCCCAGGCCACTCACACAATAAATGCAAGGCCTGAAGGGTAAACTCATTAGCAAATGTGTAATACCACAATGTTTGTCTTGCATCCATCTACCAATCATTTACAACTAATCTGAATAACGAGTTGTAAAAAAAAAACCACCACATTGATTTGTATACTTATCCGTTATGTTAACCATTCTGTAGCTCTGTATCTGATGCATATAAATTGATGCCATGAAGCCTCACTCTTATGTTTGATGAAATGGACCTTATCCACAAAAGCTAACATTAAAATACAGCAGTGAGTCGATAAAGTGCCACAACGTTGTATTTTTGTTTACTTTCTGATATGCTTGAAACACAGGCTAACACAGCTACCAATTCAAAAATCTCAACTGAAATGAATGAGATAGTCCTTAATGTTGTTGTTGTTGTTTTTGCTCTTGTTTTGGCTACACAAAATAAAATCAAGTCATACTTGATTCTAGTATATATATCTTAGTCATACTTACATGGCACGGGAGATACATTGATCATATGTATCTCAGTTTCAGCCCTACTGATCTTAACAGGCTATGTGCCTGACTACATTTTTCGTTCTTTGCAGATATCCTGGATTGCTAGAAAGATGAACAAAATGGATCCCTAGAAAAAAATCAAGTCTGAACTATCTTTGGAAGCAAAATGAGGAAACTGAGGCTAACCTACTTTGAGCACATCATTTATTTATTTATTCTGATTTCACTCATTTGGCAGATATCAAGAGAAGGCAAGAGTTTCTGGAAAAGGCACTGACGCTGGAAAAGATTGAAGAAAGCAGGAAAAGAGGCATACTAAATATGAGGACTGCAGTGGCTCAAGTGGCTAAGACCCTGACTGGAAGGCGTGAGGTCAGCAGTTCGATTCCCGAGTACTGCAGGATGGAATGAGCTCCCACCATTGTCCCAGCTCCTGCCAACCTAGCAGTTTGAAAGCAAGAAATTACAAGTAGATAAATAGGGACCACTTCGGTAGGAAGGTAAACAGCATTCCGTGCACTCCGGTGTCTAGTCATATCTGCCACGGAAACGTCTGTAGAAGCAGACAGTGCTGGCTGTTCAGCTTTGAAACAGAGATGAGCACTGAACCCTAGAGTCAGATACGACTGGCTTTCAAGGAAGGAAAACGTTTACCTAAATATGGGGTTGATTGTGCCCTAGTGGCACAGTGGTTAAACTGCTGCCCTGCAACCAAAAGGTTGTGAGTTTGATCCTGACTAGGTATCAAAGTTGACTCAGCCTTCCATCCTTCTGAGGATGATAAAATGAGTACTCAGCATGTTGTTAATGCTAATTAACTTGTGAACCACCTAAGCGCTATGGGGTGGTATATAAGTGTGATTGCTTTGCTTTTGCTTCATTAGGCTTGAATTTACAAAAGCTAAAGAAAGCTAATGAGGACTGGATATTTTGGAGATCACTCATTTGATTCGAAGTTTAATTTATATACCGCTTTTTTACCCTCAAGGGTGACTCAAAGTGGTGTACAATCCACACCAATATACAAAATAAATAAATGCACAATAGAATGCCAAAAGTCCAAGAAATACAGAAAAAAGCAATAAATACAATTACAATAAATATACAATGGCCCTAGATATACAGTAAATATACAGAGACCCTAAATGACAAAAATCCCCCATCCCTCACATCCCCTCACATCCCCTCAATCCCTACTGAGCTGGGGCTTACGGAGCTCCCAAAACTCAACGTCTTTGTAGAGCCCAGGCTCCGGTGCTCCCAATTCCCCATCATCCGGTCAAGCCGAGGGGAAAGAGTGCGGGGCCTCAGGTTCGCCCACAATTATTTGCCCCAAAAAGCTGTTCTCCATCTCCCCTCAAGGCCCAACTGGCCAAGAAGAGAGTCCGGGGTTGGGAGGGGGCTGGTCCCGGAACACCTGCGGCGACGGTGGGGGGGGGCCTTTTGAAGTCTGCCTCAGTCCTCGCAGCTGCGGGCAGTTGGTCCGGCCTGCCGCCGGGTGAGTAGAGCTGGCTCTCCTTCGGCGGTGGTGGTGGTGGGGGGGTTTGAAGCCCACCCCGGGCGTTGCAGCTGTGGGCAGTTGGTCCGGCCGCTTGCCCGGCGATTGGAGCTGGCTCTCCTTCGGCGTCGGTGGCGGGGTTTTGAAGCCTGCCCCGGGCCTCGCAGCTGTGGGCAGTTGGTCCGGCCACCAGCCGGGTGAGTGGAGCTGGCTCTCCTTCGGCGGTGGGGTTTCAAAGCCCGCTCCGGGCCTCGCAGCTACGGGCAGTTGGTCCGGCCGCCCGCCGGGCGATTGGAGCTGGCTCTCCTTCGGCATCGGTGGCGGGGTTTTGAAGCCCGCCCCGGGCCTCATAGCTGCGGGCAGTTGGTCCGGCCCCATTCATGGGGGCATGAAGGGTTGGAGGTAACCTGGCTGCATACAACATTAATGAGAAGGGAATAAATAGGGATAGGAAATTTGTAGCTGATGCCCATATTGTACAGGGCTGGTGGGAGCTGGATTCCAGGAACAATGAATTCGCCATTACCTAGACGGGTGTTTCCCAACCTTTGGTTTTTGGACTTCAATTCCCTAAGTCAATGCCATAAAGCACTGATCAGCCAATGTACTTACTTAGGCTTCTGGGAATTGAAGTACCCCTGTGAAGTGTAGGCCTCACATTGGAAAATACGGACCTTGACTAAAGACAGTAACATGAAAGAGCAGCTTGGATCTGGAATGTGACATGACACTAGTTGCCAGACAAGCAATAATCTATGCTTATTCAGTTGTTTCTCCATGGCTGTAAGATATGGCATTTCATAGTCACTTTCAACAACAATGAAGCCATCTAGTTTGCACTGTACCTTTAATACTTTTGTAAATATCACCCCAAAAATAAACTGTAATTTATACAATATTAAAATGTTCAGATTATTTCTCATACTTTATTACTATAATTCTTGCACCTAATGATCAGCATATTGTTAGTCCCATATAAAGGATTAAGTTCAGCTAATACTATCTACTGAATGTAAATCAGGGCTGAATTGACATTTAAATCAATGATCTCCAGCTCACAGCTGATGCTCTTAATCATTAGGCTACAACAGCTCTCTGCTCACATATCGATTACACTGTCATTCAACTATGAAATTAATACAGAAGGGAAATATGAAAATGTACAAGAGAAACAATCCCAGATCTTGTTAATATTAGAATATCCAGAAATCCTTCACAAAAAGCAAGAAACCAATAACTGGCTTTGCTATGCTTTAAGAAATAACCATTAAGGACAGAATTAATAATTAATAATGTAAAACAGATCACATATGGAGAAAAGATGATACACTCCAATAAGTTCTATTAATTTCAAATGATATGTGGGCCACCAAGATGCAAACATGAAAGATTCAGCTGGACACCAGATATATTCCCTCTTCCTCCAGAAGAGAGTGATAGAACAGGGTGGGAGGTCATCATACTTGTTAAACTTCTATACATTTATTTGAGTTTTCTTCTACTTTAATTTCTTTTGTCGCATGGATAAGATTTCACATTATATTCTAAAAGATACACATGATTTGGCTATATAAAACTCTGCATTAGTTTACAACTCAAATACCATGCCATCCTTTCCTAGAAACCTATCCACAATTAAACTACTGCTCTTGAATGAATGAATTTATAAATTAATTGTGTGCTGCCAAATCAGTTTTGTTTTATGGTATCCTTTTCAGAGGTTTCTAGGTAGAACTACTCAGAAGCTGTTTAGTATTATTTTCTTTGGGTGGTATTCTGGAACAAGTGTCTGGCCAGACATCCTGCTATGGTAATGGAGTAGATCGTACAGCCAGCAACTCAATGCGATCATTGGGCGGCGGTAAATAATCTGACTCCGTAAAGGGTCAATGGCTATGGGCACATAAGCCCCTTTAGGTACAGTGATGGTCCCCCTCAGTGGAGGAAATGCCACTGAAAACCATTATACTGGGCTGTTATGTATGGAATACTATGCCTTTAAGATGGAATGTAATAATGTAACCCAATGTATTGCAACAGTTACAACGAGCTACCGCTGCCTCTAGATGGTATCGAGAGGCAGCTGATAGTGATCTACACACATGATACAAGTTAACTAATTACAGCCAGCTGCGGGAAATATTCCTGCCACAGGTAAACCTGATAAAGAATGCCGTGCGTCACGATGGCGTCACAAATACAGCAACCAATGAGCAACTGAGTAACCAGTTTCAAAAGAACCATGCTGTATAAGAGGAGCTGCGCCTCCACCATTACCTCTTGTTCAGATTGCTTACTCTACAATAAATATGTGTTTGGCCTTATGAATGTTGCCTACCGCGTATCAATCTGCAAACATAAAATTGGCGACGAAGGTGGGATATGGCTCCCCCGAAGTTATAAGCTATCCAAGTTCGATGTCAACGACGCCGAATCATGTGAGTTGTACGAGTGCCAGTTCAGGCATGCCATGGATGCCGAGGGCATCGAGGACAAGGAGAAGATGCGGTTTTGTCTCCTCGCACAGATAGGCCTACTGGCACTAAGGCTCCTCATCAACCTACTTGCACCGAGGAAGGTTGATTCGGTCCCACTCCCACAGATCCTCACGACTCTACAGGAACACTTCCAGCCGGACGTGTCCATTTTCCCGGCCAGGGTTGCCTTCCACAGGAGAGACCAGCAGGCGGGTGAGTCGGTGGCTGACTACGCGGCGGCCCTTAGGTCAGTGGCCACCCCTTGCCGCTGGGAGAACCTGGAAATATCCCTGAGGGACCGGCTGCTGTGCGGTCTGTGGGATGAAGAGGACCAGCGAAGGCTGATGGTCCGCAAACACCTTTTGTTCCAGGCTGTCCTGCGGGAGGCTCAGGTGGTCTCAAGTGGCGAGGTCTGGTGTTAAAACTTTCTGAGCAAAAAATGCTGCGGCGGAAGGGCCGTTCAGGCCGCATGGCACTCGCCTCGACCTCCAGTGAGCCACCCATCATCTTCGGAGGCCTCTTCTCCAGCGGCTTCCTGTTCCAGCGAGGACAACAACGTTCAAAAGGTCTGGAAGAAGTCAACTGAGGCGGGGTGTGGCATCATGGTGGAGTAGGAAGACAGGTTTTCTGTTACTTGCTGAAGGGTGAGCCGTGAAGAACGGAAAAAGGAGTGGTGAATGCGGGCATGCAGACCAAATAAGATCTAATATCCTTTCTTTAAATAATTTACTATTGAATGATCAAACTTGGAGCGGCTAAAGGCTTAAGATTGCTTAGATCTCCGAAGGATTGTAAACAGTGGGCTTGAGGAGCCATCGGCATCCTGACAGAATATGGCGGAGTTGTGAAGATATTAGAGAGGAGAGACTGATTCCTCCCCCCTCCATCCTCAAGGTTGAAGTTGGCTCGCACAGAGCTTCGGAGCCTCGGACCCCCCCAGACACAAAGAGATCTGGTAAGTCCAGATAGATTCAATCTGTCGGGGGAAATAGAGGTGGTGAAGACTAATTGAAGTGGTGGTCTGCAGGGATCGACCGACCGAAGGAAGCCTTTTTTATATATATCATCCTGGAGGTGTCACGGCTCTGAGAGCAGAAAAATAAGAGACCAAGTCAGCAAAGTTTCTAAGCCAGCTTTGTTTAAACAAGGCTGCATAGCGGGGGAACTGGCTGGATTGATTGAAGAGACAGAGTGAGAGTTGAGGAGCGACCCGTGCCTGGATTCGAGGGAGAACTGTTAATGGACTGAGTTATTTGGAGCTAATTTGTTCTAACGTGACAGAAAAGGAGTGAGATTGAACATGTGTGTTTAAAGGGGAGAGGAAAGTTCCAGGGGCGGTTCTTGCCTGGTTTGAGTCAGCAACCTCCGATGCATTGAAATCACAACAAAGCTACAGTTTGGGCAAAACTTTGGTTACTATGGTGATATTGGATGTTATTTTTGTTATAAACTCATCTTAAAATTGGAGCTGGCAGCTGCGAAGAGACAGGGAACTACAAGACTCTGCAACATCAAGTGAGAAAGTTTGTTTCATTATACTTTGAACAGCCTTCGGCAGCCTCTGTTATCAAAGTGGTGACTGGACTGCAGCCTCCCTCCCCTGCATTCCTTCGCTGGAGTTACAAGGTTACTGAGTGCTATTGGAGCAGACGACAAACTGTACTTTGGCATTTCCCCCCCATTTCTATATAGCACTTAAAGTGAAAGAAGGAAAGGAAAATAAGTTGAAAAAGGGACATAAACTCCTGTTTATATATTTTGTGTACTTTCTAGACAACCCATATTAATGGTCTTCCTACACTCTGGGTTATATTTGCATTCCCTCCCCCTTCTCTTAACCCCTTATCTGCTGTATTCTGACATATACTATTAAGCATTATTGGTGTTGACATTGTTACCTATTTATGCTGATTTTCTCTCTCTTTTTCCTTCTATATAAGAGTGGTTGAAGATTGTTTAATGAGTAAGAGGGTAAAAGCACCAAATCAGGATCCATTTTGGGTGAGAGATAAAAGATTAATAAGAAGGGAGCAAGAAGAAAGCAGAAGAAGATCATTGAGGGAAGAACTTGATGAGATTTTTGATTTGGAACAATTAAAAAAGAAAGTGGGAGAAAGAAGGAGTAAACAATTGCAACAAGGGATTCAGGAAAAGCAACAGGAGGGTGGGGGTGAGGGGTTAGAAGGAATGAGCAGGGCAGGAACTTTAAAAACACAGGTTACTCTAATGGATTTACCATCTGTCCAAAATAAGGATTCAGATGCAGAGGAGGGGACAGAGATGGATAAGACTTCAACTTCCAATATTAAAGATTTAAAGGGAAACTTAGAGTCTAGATTTGATAAGTTGGAGCAGGCACTACAAACAAAGCTTCAAGATATGGAAGAACAAAGATTGTTAGATAATAAAAGATTTCAAATGGAGATTAAAGACACTATTTCAAAAGTAATTAAATCAACTAAAGTTGAATGTACAAATTTGATTGAGGAAATACAGGATTTGAAAGAAGGGATAAATGCCATTGGTAAAGAAGTGTGGGAATTACATCATGATATGAAAGAAATGAAGGTGAGAGTGAATTCCACAGAGGACAAGTGGTCAGATCAGGAAAAAAGGTTGGGTTATCTGGAAGATCAATTGAGAAAAAATAATGTGGTGATTAGACATATCCCGGAGGGTAATCCAGATGATTTAAAACAGAGATTTTTAAATTGGCTGAATGGATTAAATTTAGGGGAGAATGTGGGTCTGGAAGAAATAGTGAGCATATATAGATTAGGCCCCCAAAAAAACAATGGAGGTGGAGTGCGAAATGTCCTGGTGAAATTTGTTAATTTGGGCTTAAAATTAAAATTGATGAATCGAATTAAATCTTTAGGTCAAGAAGCCCTAAAAATGGAATCTATAACAGTAGAAGTATACAATGACATATCATTGGAAGAACGGGTCTGGAGGTCACGTTTAAAACCAGTGACTAAAATATTAAGAGACAAGGGCATTAAATATAATTGGAGACCACCTAAACAATTAAGATTCATGAATCAAGGGAAAAATTTTGCATTAAGGGAAACTCCACAAATGTTGGACATACTTATAAGTGCAAATATTATAGAGAAGGGTTCAAAGGACTGGCAATCTCTAAAGGAGTTACTAACTCCAAAGATGAAGGAGCAGGAAGATGAGGTGGAAGACGAAGAAATGCTGGGGGCGGAGGGAGGTAATTAAATGGTTTGGTCATTCATTTTATTAAATGGTCTATTGAAAATATATTAATTTTTAAGTTTGTAAAAATAGATATTGAACATGCAACGGTTGTATGTCAGAATGTCATTTTTTTTGCTTAACGTCCCCCCTCCCCCGACTTTGGATGTCAAAGGTTGCTTTCCGACTAGGAAAGTGGGGGGTTTGAGAATTTTTTTCTCATTTTTGTTATTGTTAAGTTTTTTTCTTTGCACATGGAATTCAAAGGTTGATAGAAGTAAATTAAAATGGATGAAAGAGAACTTTTTCTGTAGTTTTTTAAATTTTTTCCACAATTTTTCTTTTTTCTTTCAATGTTGGGGAACTGTCGGTGAGGGTAATAAGACCAATACTCCCTCATGTCAAGGAGATTAAAAATTATATCATACAATGTTAAGGGCCTGGGGAATCAAATTAAGAGAAAAAGACTAGAGGTAATTTTGAACAGAGAGAAAGCAGATGTTATATTCCTTCAAGAGACTCACCAAAAAAATGTAAATAAAAATAATCTTTATGTAAAGGGAACCGATATATATGAAAAATGTTTGGGAACCTCAAATTCTAGAGGTATAGCTACCATAATAGCGAATAAACTGGGGTTTATAATGTCCAAGAATATATGTGATAAAGAGGGAAGGTTTCAGCTAATTAAGGGTAAGATCGAAGATGATGAATATACCTTGGTAAACATTTATGCTCCAAACAAAAATCAAGGTTTCTTTTTAGATAAGATTTTACCAATTATAAAAAAAGAAAGATCACCAAATTTGATAGTAGGTGGAGACTTTAATTTAACAAGAGCTGTGGCTGATGTTTCCAATTATTTCAACTATCGGAAAGGTCAATTCAATATACTTGACAGGTGGATGAAGAAGCTAAATCTTACAGATACTTGGAGATATATGAAAGGAAAGGAAAAGGGATTTACCTTCTTCTCCTCAGTGTCAAGAACATATTCCAGATTGGATTATTTTATGGTATCAGAGAACCTTTCACATAATTTGGAAGAATTTAAAATAGGCACGTTTAAGTTGTCAGATCATACCCCAATCACTTTGGAAATTAATTTAGGAAAGGATGTTTCAAAAAGTAATATATGGAGGTTTGACACAAAACTCCTAAATAATGAAGTGATAAAGAAAAGATTGATGGACAAATGGGTAGAAAAATGGGAGATCAATGATAAGGGTGAAGTGGCACCACATATTTTATGGGATGCCATGAAAGCGGTATTAAGGGGAGACTGCATTCAGGAAAAAATTATTATTGATAGAGAATTAAATAGGAAAATAGTTAAAAGAGATCAAGAATTAAAAGAATTAGAAAGAAGACATGCAGAGGATGGTAATGAGAGGAATTGGAATAAACTTCAGTCTTTAAGAAAAGAGGTAATAGGTTTAGAAATTGACAAAGCAAGAAAGGATTTGGTATATCTAAAGAGAAATGACTTTGAATTTAATAGTAAGGATATGAAAACTTTAGCAAAAAGAGCAAAAAATAAGAAGATCAAGAGACAAATAGAAGCTCTGTCAGATGAGGATGGTCTCATAGTACATAAACTAGAGGGGAAACTCCATATTGCAGAAAAGTTCTTTGCGGATTTATACAAAGAAAAGTCGGTTAATATGACAAATTTAGGAATTTTTTTAGATCAAAATTTAAATATAAAATTAAAAAAAGAACATTCAGATTATATGGAGCAAGAAATTCAAGATAAAGAAATTGAAATAGTGATTAAAAACTTAAAAAATGACAAAGCACCAGGTGAAGATGGTTTTCCATCGGAAATATATAAACAATGTCAGGATGTAATGATTCCCAAATTAAAGAAATTGTATAATTATATATTAGAGGGGGGAAATATGCCAAAATCCTGGAGTCGTTCAATTATGGTATTGATCCCAAAACCAGGTAAAGATAGGGAAAAAATTGATGCCTACCGCCCTATCTCCTTATTAAATCAGGACGCTAAGATATTCACCTCTTTATTGAATAATAGACTTAACAGCTTTTTAAGCTTTTATATAGGAGAGGATCAAGCTGGTTTTTTGAAGGGCAGACAGATGGAGGGATTGATAAGTAGGTTAGTTAATATTATAGATTTGGTTAAAAAGAGTAAGGAAAAAGTTTGTATTTTGGCACTAGATATCTACAAAGCATTTGACTCTATTCAGTGGTCTACTATTAAAGAAATATGTTGCAGATTAGAGTTTGGTTCTAAATTTAAACATGCAATTGATCAATTATATAATGATTCAGTGACAAGAATAAAAATGAATAATAGGTTAAGTGGAGAAATCGAGATTAAGGCTGGTACCCGACAAGGCTGCCCGCTCTCCCCATCACTTTTCATTCTAGCAATGGAGTTGTTAGCAAGAAGTATTCGACAAGATGAAGGTTTGACAGGTGTTAAAAACAAAAAAATTAGTCTATTTGCAGATGACACCTTGCTAGTGGTCAAGGACCCTCTTCTAAATATTAATAAAATTCAACATCATTTGAAGTTATTCGAGCAAGTTACAGGATTAAAAATAAATTGGAATAAAACAGAAGCTATTACTTGTAATCTATCGGAGGGGGAAAAGAAGAAAGTAATGGAGAAATATAAATTTAAAATAAGAGATAGAATGAGATATTTGGGAATAATGGTGTCAGATGAAGTTAAGGATTTGTATAAGATCAACTTTAATAAGTTAAAAGAGGAAATAAAAAAAATTAAGGATCAATGGAAATCATTGAAAATATCATGGTTTGGGATGATAAATTTGTGCAGGATGAAAATTATGCCAAAACTAAACTTTTTATTTGAAAATTTACCAATACAAATAAAAGAAACAGAGCTTAAAATCTGGCAGAAATTGATAAATGAAATCTGTAACAACGGAAAAAAGCCAAGAATTAATAAAAGTTTATGGTATTTTAAAAACAAGTTGGGAGGGCTAAATATCCCGAATGTTAAACTCTATTACAGAGCTTTCAATTTAAAGAGAATTATTAAATTATTAAGTCAAAATTATGCGCAAAAGTATGAATTAGATTATATAGAGTTTAGAAATTGGAAGGGCGAATTATTTTTAGGTGAGATAAGAACTAATCCCCAATTTTGTAATTTTTCTTTAAAGAATATATTCAGAATATGGAAAGGATTAAAACCAATATTATCTCCAAATTCTTCGCCCATAATGGAAATTTTAGACCAACAAAATTGCCCTTTAGAGGTAACAATAAGTACAAGAGAAATTTTAACACGCAAAAAAGCTCTGTTAATCACGGATTGGATTGATAATTGTAATACCATCTTCCAAAGAAAAAGTATTTATGCGGAGTTAGGCTTAAACTGGTTGCAAGAACTACAGATGGAGGCGTGGAATAGAAAGATGAGGGAAAACAATACAATAAATCGGGCATCAACCCCCTTTGAAAATCTGACTCTTGAAGTAAGGAATGGTAAAAAGAATTTAAAAGGTTTAGTGGGTAAGATTTATCAGTTGCTAAATTCTAGTGAAGATACTCAGCACTGGCTTAAAAAAACTTGGGAGGAGGATTTGGGAATCGTAATAAAAGATGAGAACTGGAAAAAGAAATGGACTCATAGAAGTATGAAATCACTCTCAATAAAGGAAAAAGAACATAATTGTAAAGTACTTTGGAGGTGGTATCTCACTCCAGCCAAATTACATTTAATAAATAATAAAAACTCTGATTTATGCTGGAGATGTAATAAAGGAAAAGGGACTTACATTCATATGTGGTGGCTGTGTGATAAAATGAGGAATTTCTGGGATGTTATAGAAGAAGAATTGAATAAAATATTAAACATAACAATAGTGCTAAGTCCAAAGATAGTATTACTAGGTGAAGTGGATGATTTACATCTGGAAAATAATAAAAAAGAATTATTGTTATCTTTATTGATGGTTGCCAGACAGCTAATTGCCAAGGAATGGAAGAGTGGAAATAATATTAATAAAGTTAGATGGTACGCAGATGTTTGGCAATTGGCTCTCAATGAGAAA
Source organism: Bradypodion pumilum (assembly GCA_035047305.1). Classification (NCBI taxonomy): domain Eukaryota; kingdom Metazoa; phylum Chordata; class Lepidosauria; order Squamata; family Chamaeleonidae; genus Bradypodion; species Bradypodion pumilum. Next base: position 58,836,875 of record JAWDJD010000005.1, read on the forward strand.
TTAACTATCCAAGTTCACCAGAAAAAGGGGTTACCAATAAAGACACCATTTTGGGAGATTTGGGGTCCCTTTGTCAACTTCGCTTTATTAGGTGATAACAAGTTTAACCCAAGCCCTGACATGATCCAATTTTGGAAACAGAATTGAAGGTAAATGGTCAAGAAACCCCTGCCGACATTCCCCGACAGAGCACAGGTGGTCGGGTTATATTGTTTTATTGCTTTAGATATTTTTTATAATGTATAGATTTGTTACTGTATTATTTTTTGTATTATTTTCATTATTTGTTTTTGTATTATTTCAGTTCTTAATAAAAGCTAAATTTAAAAAAAAAAAAGAAGAAGTCAACTGAGGCAAGCGGCAGCGACAAGGAGGGCCACCGATGCGATGGCTGTGGAGCATCCCACGACCGAAAGAAGTGTCCATTCCGGAAAGCCAAGTGCCACAATTGCGGACGACGAGGCCACATCGCCAAAGCGTGCAGGCAGCGGTGGAGAGGAGACCAAGAGTTGGCAGATGAGCCACAACGGAGGGCCAATGGCATCTGAAAGGTTTCCGATGACGACGCGACGGTAAACCACGTGTCTATGGCACACCGATGTTTCTTTGTTGAGGTACTGTTGCAAGGGGTCCCGGTTAGAATGGAGGTGGACTCGGGCTTGTCCTACTCCATTACCTCCCAAAAGGAATTCTTGCGCATTCCCCCCAATGTGCGCCCAAAACTTAAGGCACTCAAATCAAATTTACGGGACGTGCAAGGCTATAGAATTCCAGTTTTGGGGGTGGGGGATTTTATGGTTAAATTCAAGGGGTTCATGGAGAAACTGCCGCTAGTGGTCCTCAAACAAGGGTCCTGTTGCCTCCTGGGGATTCAGTGGTTCACCCCCCTGGGAATTGAACTGTCCGGCATTAATGCCGTCGAGACTGACCCTGTGCGGGACGTGTGCGACGCACACCCAGCCGTTTTCGAGAAGGGCCTCGGGATATACAGGGGGCCCCCAGTCTCGTTCGACCTGGACCCAGAAATCCGACCCATCAGGCTCAAGCCGCGGAAGGTGCCATTTGCTCTCAAGGACAAAATCGGGGTGGAACTGGACAAACTTGTGGGCCAGGGGATTTTGGTTCTGGTGGACTCTGTGGAGTGGCATACTCCTATTGTTACGGCAATGAAAGCAAATGGGGAAGTTCGAATTTGTGCCAACTATAAGTGTACAATTAACAAGGTGATTCACCTTAATGCGTACCCAGTGCCGGTAGTGAGCCATTTGCTAGCCACGTTACATGGGGGTAACTGTTTTGCAAAGCTTGACCTAGCGCAAGCCTATCAGCAGCTCACAGTTACGCCTACTGCCGCAGTTGTGCAAACCATTGTAATGCACAAAGGTGCCTTCAAGGTAACACGTCTACAGTTTGGCGTGAACTCGGCCCCTGGGATTTTCCAATCATTGGTAGAACGCCTTCTCAAGGGTCTTCCCCGGGGTCCTCCCTTACTTTGATGACGTATTGATAACAGCGGGAAGTGAGGGGGAACTTGCTAAAAGACTGGATAAAGTCCTGACTGTGTTCGAGAGAGCGGGACTGAGATTGAGACGTGATAAATGTGTGTTCTTAGTGAGGGAGGTTGAATTCCTAGGGTTTAAGATAACCCCTAATGGTGTTAAGCCCTCCGATTCAAAAGTTGCGGCTGTTCAAAATGCCCCTTGCCCCACCGCGAAACCAGAGCTGCAGTCTTTCCTAGGGCTCCTAAATTTCTATCATTCCTTCTTGCCAAGAAAAGCATCCGTAGCGGAGCCACTGCATTGTCTTTTAAAGAAAGACATGGTTTGGCGGTGGGGGGACAGCCAGGAGAAGGCATTCAAAGAGTTGAAACAGCTCATCTCCTCTGAAGCGATTTTAACTCACTTCGACCCCAAGAAGCCCGTGGTATTAGTCTGTGATGCTTCACCAGTGGGGGCGGGGGTGCTGCTGTGCCACGTGTTGGAAAACGGGTGGGAAGCCCTGGTTGCCTTTTATTCCAGGTCACTCTCAAAGGCGGAGCGCAATTACGCACAAACAGATAGAGAGACTCTTGCTATAGTCAAGGGAACAAAGAAATTCCACGACTTCCTCTATGGTCGGGTGTTCAGCATTGTCACTGACCACAAGCCTCTACTGGGAATCTTCACCACAAACAAGCCCATACCCCAGATCCTGTCCCCGAGAATGCTGCGGTGGGCAATTTTTAAAAATGCTTACCAGTACACACTGGTCCACTGCCTGGGCAAAGAAATCAGCCATGCTGATGCGCTCTCCCGGTCCTCCCTCCCAGGGCTAGAGAAAGCAGACTGCGAGGTGGAGGGAGATCACCAAGTGTTGCTAATCGAATCCCTCGACTCCCCGCCCATAAGGCCCGCAGACCTCGCTAAGGCAATGGCAAAGGACAAGGTTCTGTCCCAAGTAATCATATGGGTAATGAAGGGCTGGCCCACGACCCTGCCAGCCGAGGAGTTTCGGGCGTTTTTCCGGAAAAGGGTTGAGCTGTCGTTAGAGAGGGGTTGCCTCCTCTGGGGCCAATGGGTGGTCATTCCTGAGGTGCTATGCACAAGGGTGCTCAAGTTGCTGCATACCAGCCACCCAGGAATCGTGTGCTCAAAGGCTTTGGCCAGGAGCTACTTCTGGTGGCCCCAGATAGATAGGGATATTGAACAATTGGTGGGCACGTGTGAGAATTGCCAGAGTTCTCGACCTGAGGAGTCCCGACTTCCTCACAGAGAATGGAACACGGCCCGCGGTCCATGGACTCGACTGCATATTGATTTCGCTGGTCCGTTTCGAGGCTCTATGTTCCTCCTCATGGTCGATTCCTTCTCCAAGTGGCTAGAGGTTATCCCTATGGCCAACACCTCCTCAGCCGCAACGATCAAACAGTTGCGCAAGATGTTCAGTTGCTTCGGACTGCCCGATGTGCTTTCACATCCGCTGAATTCCAGGCATTCCTAGAGAGAAATGCTATTCAGCACATCACCTCAGCCCCTTTCCATCCCGCTACCAACAGGAGGGTTGAACGGCAAGTGCGTACCACCAAAGAAGGGCTTCAGCGTATGGGTCCTGGGGATTTGAACCTGCAACTGTGACATTTCCTCATTTGTTACCGGGCAACTCCCCTGACATTCGGTCTATTGCCTGCGGAGATCCTAATGCGCAGGAGATCAGTAACCCTCTTTGATCGGTTAGATCCGACCAGGGTGGAGGAGAAAGGGAGGAATATTGAGATGGGAAGCACAAAAGTATTCGCAGTAAGGGACCCGGTGCATTGCAGAAACTATGCGGCCAATGGCCCAGCATGGGTCCCAGAGGTTGTGATCGAACAGACCAGGCCAGTATCATACAAAGTAGAAACCAGAGCAGGTTTACTGTGAAGACACACTGATCAACTCAGATGTCGGGTCACAGACACCCAGGGGGAGGTCAGTCTGGGGGACAAAAGCAACCAGGGGGCAGACAACCCGGGTGAATCAATATATCTCTCCAGTCGTTTTAGTGTAGATATGCATTTCTAAACCTATAGAGAGAATAATGGATATTAAATATGAAATCTTGGAGCATCTTTTTTGAAAGAAAAGCCATGGAAGAACAATGATTGCCTGGCACAGAGGTGTTCACTCTTTCTAGAAATATTGGCCTGCTGAAACATTAACTGTGCAAAACATTTTGCAATCTATATAACTAAAATCAAGGTCCGGTGCTATATGTTGCTTATACAAATCCACACCCCTACACTGATTGTGCTGAAATGGCACATACATACCTTGGGTTAAAGAGACGGTCACTGGGGGGGTGTCAAGCCCCATGGGGAGGGGTACGCCCCCTAAATCAATCCACAAAGGGAACACCCCCACCAACAGGAGAAAAAGCAAGGGAAAAAAGCCAACCAGGGGGGATTGTGATGTCATCGCCACAGCTCAACCAATTCCCAGCTCACCAGATCTGGGGCTCCGTGACATCACAGGGCTCCCTCATAAAAAGCGACACCCCTGCACCGATTGCACTGGAAACTGCGTGCACCCCTACCTTCAACGTCTGGGGTGGCCGGTGTGGGTAACCACCAGCCCGGCTTGGGGTCCTTGTCCCCAAAAAGGGGCTGCAATGCCCCCCCCCGATCGGCAGAAATGACCAGGGGAGGTGACTGCACATGTGCGAGAATCCACGCATGCACCTAACTCTGCCTGGTGTTCCAGGCTGTGGCACATGTGCAAAATTCTACGCATGCGCCAAAGTCTGCCCAGCATTCCAGGTGACGCATGGCCTACCCACCAGTATGGACAGCGGCAATTATGGCCGCCCCCGCCCTAGCAACTACTGTTGGTGGGCAGCCACCGCAGCATAGCTCCTCTGCACTCCTGTGGCACGCGTTGGGGGAAAAGGAGAACCCACAGACAGGGGGTGGGTGGAGGATGGGACTGGGCTGCCACCTTCTGTAGGCCTCTGCCCCCCCAATGGGTCCTCTGCCCACCCACCCAAATTGAACCTCCCTTCCGCCTGACACAACCCACGGGAGGATGGAGGGGCTGGGCTGTGATGGCTACCCACTGACTGTAGTCGCTGGGGAGGCTGGCTGCGACAGCCAGAGGCAGGCTGAGACGGCACCTCACGGCGGGGCTGAGAGAGCGTCTGCAACGACAGCAGACAAAAAGGTAAGGCAGCTGGGGTGTTGGGCAGGGGCGGGTCTCTCCTTAGCCCGGGTAGGGTACCCCCGGGCAACGCCGGGTCCTCTGCTAGTGTGTTCTAAATGTTTTAAGCAAAAGTTTCCCTTGATACTCATGGAACTCTCAGCTTCTGCCACAGAGGTCTTAGGTAAAAGTAAATGTAAAGGTTGCCCTTGCTCGAAAGCCAGTCGTATACAACTCTAGGGATCAGTGCTCATCTCTGTTTCATAGCCAAAGAGCCAGCACTGTCTGTGTTTGCTGACGTCTCCGTGGACAGTTGGCAGGCATGACTAGACACCGAAGTGCACGGAACGCTGTTTATCTTCCCACCAAAGTGGTCACTATTTATCTACTTGCAATTTTTTGCTTTCAAACTGCTAGGTAGGCAGGAGCTGGGACAGAGACAGGAGCTCACTCCAACGTGCAGTACCCGAGAATCGAACTCTGACCTTCCAGTCAGCGAGTTCAGCGTCTTAACCACTTGAGCCACGGCAGAGGTCTTACATGACATTTATAGCACCAGGAAAACATATACATATCAACAGCCACTGTTCAAGTGAACACATTTTCTTAGAGCGGTATTCCCCCCCCCCCCCCAGCAAGCAATGTTTTCTAGTTAACTAAATAATTATATTTCACAATTTCTAGAACATATTATCCCACTTTAAAAAATCTGCAAGTAGATTAAAAGGATAGCATAATTGCACTACCAACACTTTGAGAACCTACCCTTTTAAAAAAATTAAGAGCAAGGTATAAATATATTTGTTTATCACAGCTAACATATATGTAAGTTATTTAACAGAAAATAAACATTGTAAATAACTACTGATTGCAATAAGGTAATGGGAACTGTTGTTCAGTGGGAAAAAGCTTCATTGTACATGCAGAACATTTGACACAGTGCAGAGTCCACCAAAAAAGTGCACTATAGAGAAAGTTAGTTTTGTTTTGATCTCTTTGAAATGAATCTAATAGCAAATCCTATCAACATCTTTGTTGTTGTTCAGTCGCACAGTCGATTCCGACCCTTTGCGACCCTATGGACCATCGTTCTCCAGGCGCCTCTGTCCTCCACCATCCCCCTCAGTCCTCCCAGTTTTGTGCCCATTGTGTCTACAATACCATCTATCCATCTCATCCTTGGCCTCCCCCTTCTTCTTTTGCCCTCCACCTTTCCCAACATCACGGCCTTCTCAAGTGAATCCTCCCTTCTCATTTGATGCCCAAAGTACTTTAGCCTCATCTTTACTATTTGACCTTCCAATGAGCAGTCAGTGTTGATTTCTTCTAAGATTGACCTATTTGTTCTCCTCGCTGTCCAAGGTACCCTCAAAACTCTCCTCCAACACCACATTTCAAAGGCATCTATTCTTCTGCGTTCAGCTTTCCTAATTGTCCAGCTCTCACATCCGTACATTACCACTGGGAATACCATTGCTTTGACTATTCTAATTTTTGTTTTCAAGGTGATGTCTCTGCTTTTCACTATGTTCCCCAGGTTTCTCATGGCTTGTCTCCCTAGAATCAGCCGCCTCTTTATTTCATGGCTGCAATCTCCATCTGCAGTGATCTTAGATCCTAAGAAAGTAAAATCTGTCACTGCTTCTACTTCTTCCCCGTCTATTTTCCAGGAACTGATCGGGCCTGTTGCCATTATCTTGGTTTTCTTGATATTGAGTCTCAAGCCAGCTTTTGCACTCTCTTCCTTCAAACCGATCAAGAGATTCTTTAGGTCTTCCTCACTTTCTGCCATTAGGGTGGTGTCGTCTGCATATCTCAGATTGTTGATGTTTCTCCCAGCAATTTTGATCCCATAATAACATTTAGATTGGGCACAGAACTTTTAAAAGAAAGAAGGCCTTTTTAAAGAAGCATGTATCAAGTCAATGTTATCTATTTTTTGAGATGTATTTTGTATAATGCAGTATAACAGAAATAGTAGCTCACCAAGCTTTCTACTGCTAGAACTCTTTGCTTTCATTTTGTGGGCTCTCTTTAGCATCAGCTGAGCTGTGGATATATCTTTAAAACCCCTAAAAGAGAGATGAATGTAATTACTGAGATGATGATGATGATTATTATTATTATTATTTCAGAAATTGTCTTGGGGAAACTGGAAAAACTCTGCTCAGTGGATGCCCAAATGAGGCTCCTTTCATCTCCCCAAGATCTTTTCCCACTGAAGTGGTCTCTATTTATCTACTTGCAATTTCTTGCTTTCGAACTGCTAGGTTGGCAGGAGTTGGGACAGAGACGGGTGCTCAATCCATTATGCAGTACCCGGGTCTCAAACTGCCGACTTGCCAGCCTTCCAGCTAACAAGGCAAGCTTCTTAACCACTGAGCCACCTTTACTGAGCAAAGAGAAATATCCATGTACAAAAAACACAAGATGATATGCATACAACAGATCTGCATATCTAAGGAGTTTTCACTCACCCACTACCACTCAAAGAGTTGCTATGTTTTCATTTCATTATAGTTTTTATGCAGTAATGGAGGGGATTTGTTTTTCAAGGGTAACTTTTTAGAGAGAGTCAAGGACAAGTAAAAATAAAAATGAAAAATTCAGGTGCATTTAAGAGCACATGTGTGTTTTCTTGGAACCCACCTACTCCTTTCCCCTCACATAGTACAAGACTGTAGTTTATGTTTCAGATGAAATATGCAGGAACTGGTATACACCCTGATCCTCTATAAAGCTCCGCTAGTATTTGCCACTTAAGCTAACAAAATAAATGTATGCCCATGTAAACAAAATTACAGCTAATGCTGGCTACAGAACAGTTAAGTGATTTCATGGGTGTATTCACAACTGTGTGTGAACCAATAGCCAAAATACTCTTGCATAAATTTATACTGTGTAAACCAAATGATGTCATCATCTGGCCTTGAAGAAGCCCTTGAGAGACCCAGAATTGGTGGTGGTGGGAGCCTTTTATCACCCCCAAATCACCACAGGATCGCCAACCATTCTGCAACTGTATTATATCCTCAGCAGAAGTTGACTAATAGTTATGCTAATGTAGCATTACAAGATAATGCATCAGAAATATTTCTGTTTAGGATATCAAGCATAAAGGCAGCTTTTACTAGAATCTGAACTCAAGATTCTGTAAATACAGTTGCCATAAAAAGCGTTAGAATGCTAAATTAAACATACCATTCTTCTGAAACCTTTTCTTCTTTTTCCATTCTTGAAGATGACTTTTTCAAAGGTCTCAAGGTAGAGAATTCTGAAGGAGTGTCCTTCTCTGACCTTAGAAGAAGTAAAAGACATTGAAATTTAACCCAGTAGTATAAATTTCTGCTTCCTTTACTGGCCTATGAAGTACCTGTGCTTTCTTAATCTCAGAAATAAAATCTATTTTAATCCTCCGGGAAGACTTTATCTTGGAGAGTAATAAAAGTCAGACATCTACATGGAATGTTTACACTTCAATTACTTGAAACATATTTCAAGATTTTTCTATAAAGGAATGCAAAGCTGTAAGAAATCCTTCTACCTTTATCTAAAATAGATATCTAAATTTTAGGGCCTACTTAATTAAAAAAAAATTAAGACCCACGTTTCTAGTACTTTTACACTGTTAAAGAAAGAATGAATAACATCAGCTCATTGAATAGCTACTATTCTACATTTCATTTATGCCACTTTAGTAGTTTGATTTTAAGTCCATGAGCTTAAATCCTAATTAATAACATGAATTAAAATGGCAAGGCAGGAACAAAACGTTCTAGTTACTTTTCTAGTGCATTTCTGGTTCTTTTCAGTGAGCAGTTAAACAACTCACGCAACAGTTGATACAATTCATTTGTCGTACCTCTTATTCATCTGACTGTTTTGCAGCAAGAATGATTTTGGTTTCCCCGCATTGTGCCAGGTTTTATGAGGAAAGCATGTTAAATGATGTGTCATTTCTTCACATCTTGCAGTTTCATTAAACTTGAAAACAAGGGTAGAAAAATGTTGAAATTAAGTAACTCTCTGACCTCTGGCAGAACATGAAGAATGCATGGCTTACACATTATTTTTATTTATATAAAACAAACACAGGTTATTTATGCTTAGGATTTGGATAATTTACAGGTAAGTATATTGAACTGAACAAAATGCTAAAACTGAAGGGGGGAATAGATGCCTTTGAGATGTGGTGTTGGAGGAGAGTCCAGAGAGTCCCTTGGACAGCAAAGAGGACAAATAGGTCAATCTTAGAAGAAATCAACCCTGACTGTTCATTGGAGGGACAAATAGTGAAGGTGAAGCTAAAGTACTTTAGACATCAAACGAGAAGGGAGGACTCACTTGAGAAGGCCTTGATGCTGGGAAAGGTGGAGGGCAAGAGAAGAAGGGGGTGTCCAAAGATGAGATGGATAGATGGTATTGTGGACACAATGGGCACAGAGCTTGGCGGGCTGAGGAGAATGGTGGAGGACAGAGGTGCCTGGAGGAAAATGGTCCATGGGGTCGCAAAGGGTCGAAATCGACTGTGCGACTGAACAACAACAACAATATTACACAATCAAATCAATAGCCAACCAAAATGGGAGCCCCATTGGTGTTTCTGAGGCAAGTGGAGAATTGCAACAGTTCTCTGGTGGAAGTTCTCTGGTTCTCTGGTTCTACTGATGTGGGACAAATACTGAAAAAATTACATTTTTGGCAACTGAGCCTCAGTTATTGAAATAATTCTTCTTAATATAAAGCAATGTTTGACTCGAGGAATATAATTAGCAAGGTAACTGACAAGCAGGAGGGGTGGTCTTTAAAATAAGTGTCCCTCCAGCTGCAAAGGGTTTTAAGAATTAAAACTAGAAGCTTTTACTGGAACAAGAAGTATGTTGGCTGCCAGAAGAGATGATATAACATGCATCTCAACATTTAACGTAATCTTTAAGCCAGCTCTCCATTGCAAATCATTTCTATGGTAGGCTGCTTTCAGACTGCGGTGACTTTCTACGTGTGTTGACAAAATTAAAGGGGAAGCGGAAGGGAAGTGCAAAAAGGAAAGTGTTGTGGCACCTTAAGGATTAACATATTTGTTTCAGCGTGAACTTTTATGGATCAAGCTTTTCCTTAGACAAATCAACAAGTGGAAAGCTCTCTAACAAATTGGTTAGCCTAAAGGTGTCAATACATATTTTTTTGGTCATTCAGTGTTTTTGATTTTCTTCTTCTTCTTTTTTTTGTCTGCCTTTTCTGTTTTAATACTGTTAAACATGCGGAAATAGTAACACAGCTACCTCTTTGGACATTTCTTCACCTCGTCGCAACTATTAGTGCAACTTGATATATGGGTCTTCAGGATATCACAGAAAAGTGTCTTGTTCAAGCAATGATATGATCAGGAACATTTAGGGCTAGTTAAGAAAATGCTCTGTAAGATCCAGAAGACCTATGTGAAAAACTATGATAGAAATGCGGCTGAGTACGAGGAAAACCCACATAGAAATACAACATACCATGACAGCAAATCAATGAATAAACCAGCCTTCCTTAACTTTGAATAGACTAAACTCTAAGCTCACCAGTCATAATGAAATATGGGAGCTATATGTATACACAGGAATGGACCTTATGAAGTTGGGTGTTTGAGATTTTCATCACAGCTGTATGTTGCAGAAAGAAGATGCATTTTAAACTGGAAAACTGGCCTTTGTTGTAGTATAAGCAGCCTTGGTGGAAACTTCAAAGAAACATCCGGCTGTGTGTACAATTCTCCCCCATGCACGCATTCTATTTTGTTGGACTACAGCCACAAATTTTAACAGGATCCAGTCATTTTACAATGATCTGGAATGCACTTAACCATCTCAGTGTACCTAAGATGTGAGCAGGTTGTGATCTGGAAGCAGTTTGAAATTCAAATTAAACTACAGACCCAGAAATGCCATTTGGTGCCTGTTACTTGAAATCAAGGCATTCACTTCTAAGGAAATGTGCTTAAAACAAAAGTGTCAGGCTTGCATTTAATTACTCTCACGAGAGAAAAATTAACATGCATTAAACATACACTGTCTACACTACAGTTTATGGCCATTCATGTTTACAGCTAGCAGAAATATTGCTGGGAACATATTGGATAACATAAAGAAAGCCAAAACCTCTGAGTTCATCAAATAGCTAACAGACTTTATAGTTCCACGGTTTTTGCTGCTGTGAGAATCCTCAGCTGTTGCCATATAACACAGGCACCAGTATTTTTAAAATACTATGTCAACTAGCCATTTTTAATTTACTGCCAAATGCGCAGCTGAGGCACATCATTTTTCTTCTTCTTTTTTGCTACTGTGAAGTAAAGTGTTGAAAGAAATCCAAAATAAAGGTGTATGTAGGGGGAAATGAAGTAAATGAAAGAAAAGCGGCATGAAATATTACATCTGGAGATGCAGAGGAAGTCAGAGGCTTCTAAAAGTAATTTTTTTGTCAATAATTTGTACTATTAATCACACCAAATGAAGCAGGATCCTCACAGTATGAACAAAGGCCAAAGAGGAAGAAAAATTCTGTGACATACAGTGTTACCTTTGGTGAGGGCAACCGGTCTGATAGGGATGTTTGTGAAAGGAAGCGGGTGGATACCAAAGCAGGCCATTCCTTCTCTATGAAAGTCTGTAGTTAAGAAAAGGCAGCAAAGTCACAGTAGTGCAAAAATAATATCCATTGTAGGGTGATAACTGTGGGACTGCAGTGAGTCAGTGGTTAAGAAGCTCGCCTTGTGTTGAGTCTGACGCTTAAGAAGTATTCAGACCAGCAGGATCGGGTCAAACACCAGTGATTTATTGTTCAGCTCATAATACCAGACTGAGGAAAACAGGGATGAGGTAGCAACCTATATACAGACAGAACGGCAGTTACAGTGATACATTTGCCTGGGCTTTGAGAGTGTGGGAAACCTGTGTAACCCAATCAGAGTACATTGAAAGCATATAAATAAGGCGCCTTACTGAAAAAAGGCACGGTTACAGCAAAGACTCAATGGTGAATGCAACTTAAGCTATATATTAATAAACATTTGGACAGAACACCTTGTTAGCTGGAAGGTCAGCAAGTTGGCAGTTCAAGACCCAAGTACTGCATGATGGAATGAGTGCCCATGTCTGTCCCAGCTCCTGCCAATCTAGCAGTTCAAAAGCAAGAAATTGCAAGTAAATACTGTAAATAGGGACCACTTCAGTGGGAAAAGATCTTGGGGACATGAAAGGAGCCTCATTGGGGCATCCCCTGAGCAGAGTTCCTCCAGCAAAAATCCTTTCAACCCAGAAAGCACCCTTGTGTGCTTCTGACATTTTTTAAAAATGGTGATAACTTTTAGAAATTGCACTGTCGATTACATTACATTCTGCTTGCAGTATTTCAAGGGCCGCACATTACTGCTCCTACCATTAGTGCAGTTGAATTTATGGAACATGCAAGAAAAGTTTTAAAATAATTGATATATTTAAATCCACCCTAATTTATGGTAGCTCCAGGAAGAGAAGTCTAGATTCTAAAAGGGTTTTCATTGCCATTTAATTTACATTTAAGAAGTCCAGAATCCACAATGATACTTTCTGATTCTTTCAACTAGGTATATGTGCATAATCCCATGTAAGATTTCCCCCCACCCCACCCCACCCCACCAAAAAAATTAGAATTACAACATTTCCCAATTATCAGCCAAACTTTACACATTGCTGTAAAGGCCTAGTGTGGTAAATCTTCGGAAGAATTGTTCTGAGGAATTAAAAACAGGAAGACTAATGCCACGATGATAGCCAATATTCAGAATGGATACAGCACTTGAAAAAGAAGATATAAAGATCTTTTGTTACACTGACATCTGCATTTATCGAAAAGTTTTCAGCATCCTCATGTTACCAAGAGTGAAAACAAACCACTTACTAGATCAAGGGTTCTCAAACTTTTCAGGCCACAGGCCGGTCACGTGGTTCAAGGGTGCCCAAACTACGGCCCAGGGGCTGGATGCAGCCCCCAATGACAATTCATCTGGTCCATGACATCCTCATCACTCCCAGAAGCAGAAGTAAAATGTGCCCATATGGATTGGCTTCCAGGAGTTATGAGGGCATTGTGGGCCAGATGAATTGACATCGGGGGTCAGATCTGAGCCCCGGGCCGTAGTCTGGGCACCCCTGCACTAGATAGTGTAACTATGTCTAAAAAGGCTGCCACAAAGAAAAACTCTATCTTACTGAACAGGAGAATGCATGTAAATAATCTCTATTCTCACGTGATTGTGTGTCCATCTTTGCTTCCTTTATACCTCTTTAATCATTTTATTTCCTCTGTCTGTGGCTTTTACCTGTTCTATCATTTCAGACACTACCCCCTCCACACCACTTTCTTTCTTTTTTTTAAAAGACATCCTAAATGAGCCATTCTATTTCTTCTCTTTGCCTTTTGTATCCATCCCACTGTTTTCTAGCTTACTGCTTCCACCACTGCTTCCCTGGCGCAGGAAACCTGGTGGTGCAGTGGTTAAACTGCTGCCTTTCAACCAAAACTGCTGATGTTGTGAGTTTGATCCTGACTGGGATCAAGGTTGGCTCAGCCTTCCATCCTTCTGAGGATGGTAAAATGAGTGCCCAGCATGTTGGGGGTAAAATACTGGTGACCTTGTGAAAGTGCACTAAGCACTATGGGGCAGTATTTTAGTGTAATCGCTATTGCTAATTGCTATTGCATATACCTTGTAGTCTCTATATCAGGGGTGCCAAAACATTTTGGGCCACTGGCTAGTCATGTGGTCAAGTGTGCCGGTCACGTGGTTCCTCCCACCAGAAGCAGAAGTAAAATGCGCATGCGCAGAACACACCTGCACGTGCACAGAACACACCCGGACATGTGCAGAATGCTGCCATAAATGATCCGCAGCTGTTGTACACACATTTATGACAGCCACGGATCATTTATGGCAGCGTTCTGCACATGCACGGGCACACTCTGTGCACACGTATTCACATTTTACTTCCTCTTCCAGGAGCGGTGCAGGCAGCACGGGCCAGATTAATTGGCATCATGGGCCGGATCCTACCCGCGGGCCATAGTTTGAGCACCCCTGATCTCTATATACTACCTTTCTCTCTCTTTCCATTGTAACCTATCCTTCTGTCCATTAAGAGTATCAACTATCAAACTAGGCAGATGAATGCCACTCCTAACTTTTCCTTCACTCCTATATTATTCTGTACATGCATAGGAATCCATTGATGGCTGTGTGAAGCAGCCTTGCCTATGAAAAGGGGCTTCCCCTCCTCCTGGCTCTTTGTTATGTTCTCCTCCCATCTGCTCTGGAATGCCTACAAGCAGTGCAAATTCCTAAATTAGGCAGAATGTTGCATGATAAGGATACCCAGGGTGGTAGTAGTATGGATAGAGTGATGGACTAGGACTCAAATTCTTGCTCAGCCACAGAAATTCATGTGTGCAACTGGTAAAGCCACTCTTTAAATATCTCATTTACCTTGAAAGCCTTATTAGGGTTATTACTAAGTCGATTCTGACTTGCTGATACACAACAGAAGCCTTGTTTGGAAGCCCCTGAATGTCCTTCCAGAGGACCCACATCAGAGAAATGAAAAGGGAATGATGGTTTTCACTTCACATGACATACCCTTCCTTTGCCTGAGTTACTGCATGTTTTTACTGTTTCAGAAAGTATTCTCAACTTTTACTATTATAATGAGCAGCCCTGCCAATCAATTACAATCTAAATATAACAAAGAGTCTCTAGCTAAAGACTAACATTTGATTTGGCACAATTTTTTCCATGGAATGCAGCCAACTTCATCAGATCCATGGAGAGATGTCTCGGTTAACAGACATCTCTACACATTCTTCAGCTGGCAACATTGATCATTATCTTGGCAATAGTCATTAATAATAGTAAGAAAAATACAAAGAGGGCTGTGTGGTCCTTACAGAAGGCAAGTGCAGGAGCAGGTGACACCTTTATTAGACCACAAAATTAAAACAATCTGTGAGAAGTCCACTTCTTCAGATCAATGCATTGATGTCTTATGAATAGTGTGATTTTTTAATTTATAATTGAGAATACACAAAATAGTAATTGGGCAGTAATACATCATAGTGAAACAGATTATGCAATGAACTAGGAAGAAAAGCCTTTGTACTAATCCTGTTACAAGACATAGGGCTTGTGTCTGAAGTAGTCAGGACTGCATGAAAGTGTGCACCAAGTTAAACGAGGCAGTCTTTAAGGTTTTTGCTGCAACAGATTAACCTGATTTCCTGCTGCATATCAAAGGAAAAAAGAAAAAAGGAGACAGAGAGAAAAAGTACAAGGAATCTAGGATAGGATGGCGTTCACGATGTTTCCATCGCTCTTTAGCTATTTCAGAGAAAACCTACACTTGATTGATTGAATTGATTGAAATTTAATTTAAATACTGCAATTCTCTGCCCAAGGGGCGACTCAATGCGGTTTACAAGTTACAAGTTCACAGGTTACAGCATAAATATCACAAAAATACAGTATGTCACAGTGCAATGCAGTAAATACAATAAAATACAGTTACACAATAAAACAATTCAATTCAAAAAGCAGGTACAAAGCCCTAGCACATGGCAGGCCGGGGAAGGAGCTGGACAAGGCGGTGGCGGCAGATTATACAGTCCATGCCGCCGAGAACCCCAAGTAAGCTCAATTTACCCATGGCTAAAACCGGACCGGGGAAGGAGCTCCCCCCCCGGGACCGACGTAGATGCTACCACTCCTCCTGGTTTGTCAAACCAGGAGGAGGGCTCCATGTCACTGTCTCTCTCCATGCCCCTGCTCACATCAAGGGCGGCAAAAACAGCGCTGGCGTTGGACGCGGGACGGCAGCTTTTGAGGGCTGCCGTCGCGATGTACATCAGCTGGGCTTTCTCACCCTTCCTTGATCAGGGATGTTATTTTTTGTTCTCTTCCATTTTCTTACTCAATATATGCAGCTGAAATATATTGTTACAGACTCATTTTCCAATTTTTATACACAGGCACGTGAGATAGGTAGACTGGAGAAAGCCGTGTGAGTATATAGCTAAAATACCAGGGCATTAAATGGTGTGACTTTCTTCACTAAACCAAGCACAAATGTTTAAAAGTAAAAAAAGTTCTCGTCCACAATTTATATCTTTGTTGTGATAGAAAAGATTTTCCTACTCTAAAACAAGTTACTTGTGACGATATGCCAGGATCCCTCCTCATGTTTAGAAAACTGTTACAGACAGAAATATTAAAAGTTGCCTTTAAAAACTAATCCTCCCAGATGCTCTTAATATTACATATTAATATTTTCCTTTTTTCTTTCCTTGTTTTACTCCATTGGTAAAAGGTAAAGGTTTCCCTTGCTCGAAAGCTAGTTGTATCCGACTCTAGGGTGCAGTGCTCATCTCTGTTTCAAAGCCAAAGAGACAGCGCTGTCTGCTTCTGCAGACGTTTCTGTGGTCATGTGGCAGTCATGACTAGACACTGGAGCACACGGAACGCTGTTACCTTCCCACCAAAGTGGTCCCTATTTATCTACTTGCAATTTATTGCTTTCAAACTGCTATGTTGGCAGGAGCTAGGACATAGACGGGAGCTCATTCCGTCCTGCAGTACTCGGGAATCGAACTGCTGACCTTCCGCTTCCCAGTCAGCATCTTAGCTACTTGAGCCACTGCAGTATTCATACTCCATTGGTATGAACTGAAATATTATAGAATTATGTGGGCTATAGTGTGGCAGTGGTTTTATCTTTCAACTTGAGAACTGCCTATATTAGTGCTTGCCCTAGTTGTAGTTGCAATAACAGAAATACAACATCACTGATTTTATACTGCTACAGTAAAACTCCTACTTATGGAAAAAAGTCCATTCCGTAGGCTTTTGCTTAAATCAAATTTTTATGTAACTCAAAGCAAACCCATAGGAAAAATTATTTTTTTTACGTAAATCAAAGCAAACCCAGAAGAAAAATGAACATTTTATGTAAATCGAAGCAAACCCATAGGGAAATGAATTTTTACGTAACTCAAAGCAAACCCATACGAAAAAGAATCTTTATGTGACTTAAAGCAAACCCATAGAAAATTGTGTAAATCGGGACATGGTTTTAGCACACAATCATTATGTAAGTCGAATTTTATGTAACTTGAGACATTTGTAAGTCAGGGTTTTACTGTACAGTACTCGTAATTTCTTTGCTATCATGTTTTCAAGATCTACAACTTTAGAGGTTCTCCATGAGCTGCATGCGTGCATACACATACATGTACATGCATGTAACCTTCACATCACCAATTTGTACTGAATCCTCTAAAGTACATTTCTTTTCTAAGTGGCACACAAGAAAGTAAACCCTGAGGGTTTGCAAGAGTAAAGCTGATGTTGAACAGGTACCCCACTTAGTGTTGTGCGTGACAGGTACCCCACTTAGTGTTGTGCATGGCAAGTTAATGCTCAAACCAGAAAGGCAGTTTTGTCCATAGTTAGAGTATATTGGCTAAGCATGTGAGAATTCAACCCCTACTCAGCTATACAGCTCATTGGGTAGTCTTGGGCAACTCAACCAGTCTAACCAATCTCACAGTGTTTTAACTGAGGTAGTGTATGATCTCTTTTAGTAAAGGAGAAAACACAACACACGATAAGACATTGATTCAGCCAAGTAGCCCTACTATTATTGTACGTCTCTCAAATGTCTCTTTGATCTGGATGTAAGCATAAACATATGGTTTGGCCCTTGGGCAAACCTTTCAAAGGAAGATATGCTAAAAGAAACAGATATCTTAGAATAGAGCAGGAGGAAAACACTTCAGAGCATTTCAAGCAAAATTAGAATAAATTTGCACATAAGGCCATGTTGACTTAATTAAAATTCGCTGGTCAACACAGAAAGAACCTGGTGTTCAAATGTATGTAATTTGTTCCTGTATTCTTATGGTGCTATTAAAAAGACTGCACCTAAGGAAAAGATTATTATCTAAGTTTTAAAAGGTAAGCAGGCAAAAACATTTTTCTCATTCTACAGAGATAATATGTATACATAATAATTTCCTAGCATGATAGTAGGATGTGGCAAACACATGCCTCACCTATATGCTAAGAAGGAATGCCTAATTATAAAAAGTCCCCATCTTGAATATCATATTTGATTATCTATTTACCATTTAATTTTAACTAGTACTAGTGACAAACTGGAGAAGTCATATGCATCATCAATAGTCAGATAATATGAAGGCTATTATTTTTGTATTGTGCTTATTTAGACAGACAATTCACTGGCATTTCACCTAAGATGGCAATGATGTATATATACATCATGATGACGGTGATGATGATGATGATGATGATGATGTTTGCATAAATATTCTATTTTTGTTAAAACCTCTGTTGAAATTTGCATATTAACATTATTATATTAAATAGTCCTTAAAGAGATCTTCCTTCTTTCCCCCCAAAGACCTAAACCCTTAAATTTGCACTTCTCTGTGTGCCACCTTGTATCACTGCACAGGAGAAAGAAAAGCTTGAAATGAACTAAAACAGGATAGAATAAAATAGAAAATTATAAATAATTCATAGCATCTTGGGGGTCCTCCTGGACTCACGACTGCGGCTAGAAGAGCAGGTGGCGGTCATGGCCAGGAGGGCTTTTGAACAACTTCGTGTAATTCGCCAGTTGCGCCTGCTCCTGGATAGGGACTCCTTGTTCATGGTCACACATGCTCTGGTCACCTCCAGACTAGATTATTGTAATGCACTCTACATGGGGCTGCCCTTGACGACCATTCGGAGGCTGCAGCTGGTCCAGAACGTGGCAGCCCGGGTTGTGATGGGGTGTGGGCATTATGCCCGGGCCTCATCTCTACTTCAGGAGCTGCACTGGTTACCAGTTTGCCTCCAGGTGCAATTCAAGGTGTTGGTTATGACCTTTAAAGCCCTACATGGTAGTGGGCCAGGATACCTAAGAGACCACGTCACCCCAAGAGTGCCTGTCCAACCAGAGTGGACCGGAGGGGCTTCCTCAATGTGCCATCGGCTAGAGGGGCTCACCTCTCTAGCACAAGGAGGAGGGCCTTCTCTGTGTCCGCTCCGACTTTGTGGAACCTCCTGCCAGTAGAACTCCGGATACAGACGGAATTGCTGCCCTTTAGGAAAGGGCTTAAAACCTGGCTGGCAGGGCAAGTGTGGGGGGCTGATGGGGAAGTGGCCCTTGCCCGTTGGCTCATCTAACAAAAGTATCCCTCTTGCACTGAGGGGGGGGGTTTCTTTTATAGTTTTAATTGGGGCTTTTTATGATTTGAATTGGGTTGTTTTAAGGTTTTTAGGAGGTTTTTTTCCTTTTAGGATGGTTTTATGTCTTTGTTTTTATGTTTTATGCTGTTGTGAGCTGCCCAGAGTCGCCCTACAGCAAGGGGGCGGCATATGAATAAATAAATAAATAAATAAATAAATAAATAAATAAATAAATAAATAAATAAATAAATAAATAAATAAATTTCTCTGATTGCCATTATTTTGGTTTCATGCAGCAGTTTGTTCCCCTAGGTTTCACGAAGATCTATGGGGCAAGGAGGAGGGCTGCCCTACACCCCAAATGTTCATATGCATGTGTTCTCAGCATGCAAATAGTGCTAAAATCCCATTATGCCTCTTTGCTGCTGCCCTCTCAAAATTACTGCAAATGTCCTCAGTAGGATATATATTTTAGGCTTCCATTAATCTTTTGTTCAAAATGTAGATATGCTTATTTATTCCAAAAGACATCAAAGAGAAATTAGCCACTTATTTGCTGGTTAGTAGAATTCATTAATTTTAATACTCTTATTTGTGGTAAATAGTCTGGCTGAACATCCTGCTACGGTAATGGAGTAGACTGTACAGCCAGCGACTCAACGTTAAGTGTTGGGCGGTGGTAAATAGCCTGATTCCCTGAAAGGGGACCAATGGCTATGAGCAGATGAGCCCCTTTGGGCGAGATAATGGTCCCCCTCAGTGGAAGAAATTCCACTGGGAACCATCATATTGGGCCCAATGGCAAAATGAGCAGAGGAGGAGCCACTTTACTATTCTGATTCCCAACAATCATGGAGCCGGAAAAGGTCATGCAGCAGTCCATTGAAGTCCCTGTGTTAAATCCTGCATGTCTCATTTCATACATGCCACAGGAGATACTTCCGTAATCACAGTGTGTGTGTCACTTCATGACAAGCTGGGATCCACCTCAAACAAATGCATACCAATGGCATATTTCCTGAAATTGATTTCCAGGAAAAAAAATGTATACTCAGATATGAGTAGCAACTGCCGCTGCCGATTTGTGGTTAAAGAAACATCTCGACCTATCACAGGTCTATACACCTTTCACAGAAAACACACCATATAACACTATGTTATATATACTCATTGATGGTCAAAATCAACTATATTGAAGTTGCCCAGGTAGAAAAACACATTTTTTCAAATACTGTAGCTACATATATTTAAATAAGTTAAAAACCGAATTATTAACATTACAAGAACCTTCTCATGACCCAATTCCCCATTCCAATTTTTGAATATATAATATTTACTCACAAGATTATTATGTGGAAGTAAATTAAAAAACAGGGAAACTTAGTTATTTGAATTGTACAAGTTTAAGACAATTTCATTTAAAACTTAAAAAGATAAATTCTATTTCAATTTAGGAGCAGAAATTAACATTAAAGTCCTCTACTTACTTCATCAAATATGAAGTCATCCACATTGACTTCTTTATACTCTTCCTCAGCTTCATCACTTTTAATGGCTGCCAGAGCAGAAGCAAGCTTCTTTCGTAAACTGAAACCTTTCCAGAATGCCTAAACAAAAAAAAAGAGTAAAGCATGTTATATGAGGCCATAGATCAAATCCAAATACAAATTCTCTACGTTATCCCATTAGGAAGATAAAACATTGTAGGCCCTTTCCCCCTTAGCAATAGCTCAATGATCTGTTTTTTGAACTTTATGTGACATTTAAAACTAAAAGACAAATTAAATATCAGCACATGTCTGCAGTGCAGAATACTTTGGAGGTTTGGCTCAAGTAAGCAGAATGGAATCCTAAAACTCCCTCAACTACAAACCAAGGTCAACTAATTAATTATTTGACAATTCCTTCAGGACCTACTATAAGCTTAGGAAAAGAAGATATATGGAAAAGAATTAAGTGTTAACTTCCACATAGCTAAGAACAAAAATAAAAACATACTTAAATGAAACCTTTCACTGATTACACCTGGCAACCTATCTAGAAATATCAGCACTTATGTTAGGCCAATCATCTTCACTTCATTATCAATCTCTAGATTAGATTTTCTAAAGACAGAATTTATTTTATTGGAGAGAATGCCAGAAAACACCCAGCCCCAAAATCCCTAAAATCTATTGAGGCAAAAGCACAGGGTATGCATCAAAACTATACAAAAAAGTTTTAATTTTTTAAAAGAAAATAATGGTAAGGAAAAAGAAAATTAGGATTTGTTATAAAGATCACAATAAGCTTTTTTGAGGAAAAACTGTTGGTTACAGAACTTTACAATTAAATTAATTAAAGATTATTATGCAACACATTAATTCTACACAGATCTGTAAAAAACCCAACACTGAACATGAGCATTTACTTTGTTGAACACTGTTGTACATTAACATTCATAAACTGCTTTTGAGAATATTTATAATGACATACCGGTAAATGAATAAGGCCGCTGTCATATTCCTCAAATTATATTTATGCAAATAATTGTATGGTGCTTGTTTTGATGTTTTATATCATTCAGATATATTAATTAAAGTTGAAATTCTTATTGGTTAACAATATGTTTTTCTAAGTTTGGAACTGTGTTAATTAATTTGGGCCTGCTGAAATTTCTTTTCCAAAATTCAAAGGAAAGGAAAAAATGGGGTGTCAGTAAAATCATCCCACTCGGGGCAATTTTCAGATTTAAAACTTCCTCCCACCCCATGTTCCCCTAACAGCTCCCCCACAACAAGACAGATTTCAAAGAAGCCTTTGAGGGAATGGAATTGAAATTTTCCATTTCCAAAAAAACTCTGCACCTGATGATGTCGTCATCCTTATATGGTGTAAAACTGAACAACAGGATTCCAGCCACAAAGAGTTAAAGATGACTTTTCTTGATTTTCTATGTCCCTGCCTAAGAGATGCTTATTCTCGGGATCTGGTTGAACCCTATGACGGCTCAACTGACTATGCAAAATTGCAGGGCAACTTGTCCCAAGCTAATCCACTTCTTCTGTGAGAACAATCTTCCAAGTATGGAAAACTTCTAAATAGGATGAAGGTAGTTGATGGGCACTGCAGAAGCCCAGTAGAAGCAGTAGGGGAAATAAATGATTGTTTAGTATAACATATTTTTTCCTCTGATATCATGTAATCTACACTTGTTTTGCACTGTCACCAAATAGTTTGTGATAGTCAGGCTGGAACTTGATATAAAATTAGACACAGTAAATGAAAGTTCATTTATTAATTAGATACTTATCAAGAACCAATAGAGATATGGCAAAACACTTGCCTATTTAAGTTCATCTCCTGTATTTGCTCCTTATCCATTAAAAATGAGTAAGTAACCCAAGATGTTTTCAAAACTAGGGATTCAAAGTGGCTTTGAGAGGGCATTTGTGAATGAGGAATGCATACTAACCTGAAGTATAGCAGCAGCTTTATCCTTGCTCATGGAATTATTTCTTTCTTTGTTGCCGTGGGCATTTTCCCCCCTGACCATGTAATTCCGCCAAAAAGACTGGATAACAGTTGCTGCCAGATGTAGCCTTCTAAAGTGATGGATTGCTTTACGGACTCTATAGCCACGCCAGTATGATTGGATAACTGTTGCTGCCAAGCTAAAAATACCAGAAAAATAACATTGTGTACTTAGGAAGTGTGTCCTGTGCCATATGGATTCCCTTTCAAATTTTTATAGGCATGCATACAATGAATAGAGACAACTAGCACTTTTAAAAAATTATATGTGACACTGAATTTATATGTGACACAGAACACGAAGGAAACTTAATAAACTTCCGAGATAGAGATCATTATGCTCTTGTTGATTTGAGATGAGGGGAAAAAGAAGGAAGAATATCAATTAGAGACAGTATGTGAGTGAAAAGTAAGAGAAAGAGAAAACCACAGTAGTTCTTGACCTAGTCTAGTCCTTTTCTCTTGTGAGTACATTTGTTTAAGTAAGGGATTCTCAACCTGCGGCCCATTGGCCAGATGCGGCCAATGACACCATTTCATGTGCCCACCTCCACCACACCAGGAAGTGCCATGTGGTGGAGGAAGGGCAAAATGGCTGTCTGGCCCCAGAAGCTATCTGAGGGAGCATGACCTGGCCCCTGACTTAAATAGGTTGTGAACTCCTGGTCTAAGTATTACTAAGTGGTTGAGGTTGGTTGGTGGTAGAGCTGAAAGAACAGAACAGAAGCAGCAGAGGAAATAAATGGATGTTTTGTACAATATTATTTTGTTGTGTGGTATAATGTAATCTAAGAGACTGCGGTGGCAAAAGTGGTTAAGAGGCTGAACTCGAACGACTGGAATGTCCGAGTTCGATTCCCGAGTACTGCACAGCAGAGTGAACTCCCACCTCTGTCCGAGCTTCTGCCAACCTAGCAGTTTGAAAGCAAGATATTGCAAGTAGATAAATAGGTGGGAAGGTAAACAGCATTCCATGCACTTCAGTGTCAAGGCATGCCTGCCATGTGTCCATGGAAACATCTGCAGACACAGACAGCACTGGCTCTTTGGCTATAAACAGAGATGAGCACTGAACCCTAGAGTCGGAGACGACTGGTATTCTGACCTTTACCTTCACTATAATGTTATCTACACCTGTTTGGCATTGATTCCAGATCACTTTTAACACTGAGACTGGAAACTGAAATTAAATAAGACACAGTAAATGAATGTTTATTTATTAATTAGGTATAATTAGATACATTTGATCAGTTTAGATTAATTAGATTATTAACCATTAATTAGATATCAACAAATTACTGCTGATTAAAGGTGATTTTGGGGTGCATGCATCTTATACACAATTCACAGATGTTCCATACATCCCAAAACTACAAAGGAAGCTTCTAATTACCCACGATTTCACACTACTGATTTCATTCCTGTTTCACGCATGAAGATGTACAACAGGATTTTAGCCATTGAACACTGTCTTCAGCAGACGAACACATGCCAAACAGGAATAAGAGCATGGCTGCTTCTTGCAAACATAATTTTTTTAAAAAAATCTCTCTGCCAAAAGGAACCCAAGCCAGTGGGCAGGTGGACATTATGTCTGATTTTAAACATGAAACTTTATGCTACTTTAATATAATATCCCATACACAGTACAAAAGTTGAATCCACAATATGAATCCTGTGTATATTCCTAAAATAACTAACAAATTCTATTCATGAATAGGACTAACAAATTCTATTCATATGTTTATTCTCAGTAGGATAAATTTGAATTATTCAGATAGCAATATCACTACATGATGTCATTGCCAATATTCAACAGGGTTTTAGCTGATACCTCTAGCCATGTCCAGACGACTTGCATCAGTATGCACACACAGACTATAGAAAGTAAGAGAATGGTGTTTCATGTCTAAGCATGTTCAACTACATATCTACATATATATACTGAATGCTCTAGGGAGGACAGGTAATTCTGCACAATTCATCCAAATACTTTGTCTTGTATGGAGCACCACAGTACCAGCTCCAAGAATAGCCAAATTATTGTCTTTCTATGGATTTACTGCATGCAGAATAGAAAAGTATAACATAAGATGGCAAAAAAGGCACAATGTCTTCCCTTCATTCTTATAACTTTTGTATTAGCAAGCATGTGGAGAATATGGATACAGCATAACAAGGAATTCACCATAATAGCACAAGATGTTACCAGAAGAGCAAAAAAGAAAGCAGTCATGAAGAAAAGTAGAGCCTTTCAGCCTGATAAGAAGAATGACTAATAGCAATATATTACAGTACTCTTATTAGGTTATATGATTTAAGCCCCCTTAACATTTTCTCATTTTTTTTTTAAAAAATGGCCCGATTCACAGCATCTGCACAGGTACAGTCAACTCTCACATAACAACGCGTTTGGATAGCATCATTTTCGCTTAACAACACGCCGTTTTGCATGTGTTCCCCCGCATAACAACGTTTTTAGTGTCGTTGTCTGGACAACAACGCTAAAATAAATGGACAACGCTAAAACGTCGTTATGAGGGAAACTCCATAGAAACCCGCATAACAAAAATTGCTTATCAACGCTACTTGGGGAACCAAGTAACGTCGTTATGCGAGAGTCTACATACCATACACAATTCACCTATGAAGCTTACTCATACTGCATTATAACCTTGAAAAATATGCATAATTGTTGAACCAGTAGAACTTCTTGAAAATGTTTAAGCACAAAAGACTCTGCTCCACTGCTTCAGCTATAAAGGAATGCACATCTCTATTGCTTACAAACTCAAAACATTAAGCTTAACTTTTTTCCCTGTAGGATAAGCCTGAGCCCAACTGGTTGATACCAGCACTATTTCCTTCAGCAGAACTAGAAGGGGTGCATCTCCCTTCCTTTGAAGCATCAAAACATGGGTGCTGAGAAACCATGTGGAATCATATTTATGTGGAGAGCTATCAGACTAGGAAGATGATGATAACTCCTTTGTACTAGTAGCCATATGTTACAGTAAGACTGTAAGTAGTTATAAACCAGTAACAATTTGCTTTAAAGTATTTATGTTGGTATCCTATAAATTTCTCCAATATTCTCCCATATGAATTTTCTCCCACTATGAAGTACATTTAATTTTACTTTTTCAGCTGTAGGCATTTCAGCCATTTGTGCTTTATAAAGTCCATACTTTTTCATGCTTTATTTCTCTGAAATCCTCAGTAAGCCTAATAAAAGTAGATATTCCTTCTCTAGCTGTAACATACTCAAAGTTGCAAAAACTTTGCATGGGACTAGGATGAGATGCAGAAGATATAAATAGCTATTTCACATAGAAGGAAAGACTGGGGTGGGGGGTGGGGTGGAGTGGGGTGGGGAATGACCTAGTTTTTTTGCCATGTCAATGTGCTCTGATCATAATGTGTCAAAATAGTCCTTTCTAAATATTTACACAGTAGAGTAGCAAATGGAACGATTACCCATTAAAAATCAATTAATGGAAAATATATAAATTAATCTCAATTGTACCTTCTGTTTACAATATAACAATTATTCATGAATGATCATCTAGTAGATGGAATCAGTGATGCACCCAGTGACCCCATTCAGATTATACAATGATATGATTATGGTTCCATAATAAAGTAGTTTGACCTTTGGATCTTACTTTTGTGAACTGTCAAAATGTTGACGATGTTTTCCTCTGTTACTTCCAGCACTGAATTCATTTTCCACAGAGCTGAACAATGTATTGTTCTCATTACTTTTCGCAAAGTGACTAAGGACATTGTGAATAGGCTTCTTCTTTTGCTGATGTTCTTGTTTTTGTTCTATTATAGGCAGTGTCATGAATGAGTCAACAGACATAGCCTGAGTGAAGCCAGACATTTCCCATCTTTCAAGGGTATTCAGTGAGTCCTTATTTTCTTTTATACCTGTAATAAAAGAGTTATTTTTCTCTGTAATGGTAATGCCTTCTTGGTTCAAATGATTTGTCTGTTTTTCTGGTTCATTTGTATTTAGCACTCCATACTCATGTGCATAGCGATATTCACTACTAAGTGTCTTCATCTTCTTAAAACGCAAGCACATGAGCTGTACAGCCTCTTCAGAGATGCTGTCTCTGAGGGAAAATAAATGGAAACATGTATGTCAATGCTATAATATATCACCAGGAAAAATAAATACTAATATGTTAATATAAAAATTTAAGTTGTACTTACCAGTAATAACTTTAGTTCTTCGAGTATGTAGTCTGTGAATTCACACTTTTGGGTTCTGTGCCTGCGTGGAGCCGTTACCGGAGCTTTCAAGCTGATTGGATAACAGTTTGAGTGTTAGGGCCGCCCATCATACTGCCCATCCTTTGATGCCATTTCACGCTCTTTCTTCAGTTAATACTTAAGCTAAGCACAGGACAAAATAAAGCATCTCATCCGTGCAGCTCAAGTGGGGAGGAAGGGTGGGAAAGTGTGAATTCACAGACTACATACTCGAATGAAAGTTATTACTGGTAAGTACAACTTAACTTTTTATATTAACATATTGTAGCAACTGGCTAGGGTGCCGGTCTTTCCCGAGAAAGACCGGTGAGAAAAATTGTTGTAGAAGTGTTGCTTGACCTGCGAGGGACAAACGGCAGAGAAAAATTTTCTTGCCCGAAGGCCAACATGCGCTTCCCCGGAGGGAGAAGCACCCTAAGGTAAAAATTGACTAAAATATAAAAAACTGTCCTCCCACAAGGAGGGACAGCCTTGAGTGGTGATCCTGACCAGAGGACAAGTTCACCAGCAAAAATTATTGAAGAAATTAGTCTTTTCCAAAGAATCAACAAAAAAAATTGTTGAGAGCTCTCAAAGGTCTCCTGCTGCTAAGGCGGAAAGAAGAAAAATGAGGGAAGAGTGCCAAATGGCGTCAAAGGGTGGGCGGTATGGTGGGCGGCCCTAAAACTCAAATTTTTATCCAATCAGCTTGAAAGCTCTGGTAACGGCTCCACACAGGCACAGAACCCAAAAGTGAGGATTCACAGACTACACGAAGGAGAACTAAATATAATACATAATCATTTCTATTATTCATTCTACATGCATGCTACAAGCAATATTACTTTAATCAGCACCTACAAGATTAAAGCCACTAAGCAAAATCACCAGGTTTGGGTGCAAGTACTTTTAGACAAAGTGCTATAGTGTCTGCTGCTGGATCAGACTGTGATATTTGTTTGGGAAATCACAAAAACTACTATTACAATTAATGTGGTCCAGGATACTTAAAGTTCACCCCAAGAACATCTGTCTGTCTCACCAGAGCAGACCGGAGAGGCACACTGAAGATACCATCAGCTAGAGATGCTCGACTCTCTAGCACTAGAAGGCCGGCCTTTTCCATGTCTGCTCCAGCCCTATGGAACTTCTTACCAATTTAGTTGTGTCTCCAGATGGAGGAATTGCCCTTCAGGAAAGAACTAAAAACCTGGCTGGCAAAGCAGGTGCGGGGCACCGGTGACATGGTGACCCCACCCTGCTGGCTTATATAGTGTAGGCCTCTCCATTCTTTAGTCATTCTTTAGTCAATTTTAAAATAATTGATGGGAATGGTAATCTTTGAGGTCTATTAAAAGTTTTTAAGTTTTTAACTGCAGGACGGAATGAGCGCCCGTCTTCATCCCAGCTCCTGCCAACCTAGCAGTTCGAAATCAAGAAATTGCAAGTAGATAAATAAGGACCACTTCGGTGGGAAGGTAACAGCGTTCCGTGTGCTCCGGTGTCTAGTCATGCCTGCCACATGACCACGGAAATGTCTGCAGAGGCAGACAGCGCTGGCTCTTCGGCTTAGAAACAGATGAGCACTGCACCCTAGAGTCGGATACGACTGGTTTTCGAGCAAGGGAAACCTTTACCTTACTTTACCTTAAGGATTTTAAATGTTTTATGATTGTAATGTTTTCATTGTTGTTATGCCACTCAGAGTCGCTTGCTTGATTTGGGTGGCAATATATAAATTTGAATAAAACATAAAAATAAATAAATAAATAAGTCACACTTTAACTAGTCACTCAGCAATGAAGGCATACAGCTAATTTGGCCATTAGGTGCAATAAATCAAAGAGAAACCTGAGAAGTCTCATAGATCTGAGAGCTCCAACAGAAATGTGGTCAACATTCAGTGCCACCATCTCAGGCTATCATGCTGGTAGACATCATGCACTTTGATTTTTTTTAAAAAAATTCAATTTTAAATATGTGCAAACATATTTCTTCAAAATAATTGAAATGGTAGATCTTTCATTTAAAAAATATCTTATCTGGATTGCTTTACAATTCCCAAGGTAAAATGTTTTCTGTAAGTTTTGTTTGTCCCCCTGTCCCTTACTTGCACCTCATAAACCATCTTGTAATTTTGAACCTGAGGCAAGATTGGACCCAAATGCCACTCCTGTGCATCTAAGCAGGGAAAATTGCTATAATCTGTTAGTCATGGCATTCCACTTTATGTGAGCCATGGTAATCAAGATGTAAAACTGACACCTTAGTTTCAACTAATGTTGGAAATAAACTTATTAAAACCTTAAAACTCAGTATGACAGAAAAAAAATATTCACAAAGTAACAGTTACATTAAACGATGCCATTTCAACTGGAAAAATCCAAAACACGACATGCTGAACCTCAGTCAGCAGATTTCATTAACTACACTTTTCTCATTTAGGAATTACTTCTGCTGCCATCACAGCTGCTTAGAGGCTGAGAGTTCAATTCCTCACTGTGGCTTCAGGAGAAGAGCCAGACTGTGTAGTTATGGACAAGCTGTGCAGTTCCAGCATCCCAAGAAGAGGAGAATGGTAGACTACTTCTGAGTATTCTCTACCTAGAAAACCCTGGAAAGAGTCGCCTTAAGTAAGAATTGACATAACAACATGCAAGTATTATTAAAGGCATTATATCAGAGGTGGGTAGTGCAATAATAGTCTTATACAGTGTAAAAGTCTCATTTATCCTCTAGAATTATGAGACTTTTAAAAATGATTTCTAATATTTTTCTAATCTTTTATGACTGCAGAGAATCAGCTTCTTGCAGGATGGAAACAACCTCTAGGCAATTTTACCATTGAGAAGTTTTTTTGTGAGAGAGAGACAGATGTTCAAGGAGCTCTAGGATGTCCTCCAGCACGTACTCTTAATATAGTAATATTTCAATAATACTTGTCTTTTGAATGTGTAAAGAAAAAAGATTATTTGATGGGATTGGGATGATTTAAAATAAATTGTTACTTGCAATTTAATAGTAGGGGTTGAGTTAAATACATTCTACTACAGTGATGATGAATCTTGGCACTCCAGGTGTTCTAGAACTTCAATTCCCAGAAACCCTGATTAGTAGGACTTGGGCTTCTGGGAATTCAAGTCCAAGAACACCTGGAGTGCCAAAGTGTCGCCATCACGGTTTTACAATATTGTCTTTTTTCATTTGCAGAATGGAAAATAATAATTCAAATGAAATGAATGTTTCAAGGAAGACTGTTTTGAAACTAGGTTTTTTTCATCTTTTATGAAAAGGCAATAAATATTACACCAAGAAAGATAAAAGGTGTGACAAATAAACATTATAAAAGTATTTGAAATTTTACATAAGTTGATATACGCCTATATATCATTCTTCATTCTTGTTTGTCAAAGATCCTTAAAACTCCATAAAGAGTTTTATAGTTTATATTTCTTCAGTTATATCTGCTTTTATAAGCTTTTATGTGATTTTCATCTGTTTAAACTATGACTGTTTAAAAGGGTTTCAACTCCCATTAGTGTATTTTATTTCCAGGCATCTGTACAAGAGACTGTTGAAAGCCAAAACATTGAAACGGAAGTGCATTTTAGCATAGCTACTTACAGCTAAGTGTCAAAAGATTAACTGACAGACATTTATTGGAATGGAGTAATTAATTTTTAAAAAGCACTTAATACTCAAACAAGGGTACATAGAGTGAATTTGAAATCAAGAACAACATAGACAATTTAATTGAGCAGCTCCTGATTAAGAAACCTAGCAACGATTACCTCTGGCAGCTTACATTTAAGGTCATACCTACAGGGCCTCATAATTTAGAGAGAGATGTCAAGCAGACAAGAAGCTTACTTGGTTTTAGACTGTTCTTAATGCTGCAATCTTATATGTACTCTGTCTTTAAGGAAAACCCACTTTACACCATGTGGGCTCATTTCAAATAAATATTCTCAGGATCATTTTGTGTACTACTTTGTCTATGTACTTAGAGAGATAGGCATATACAGATAGGGATTGGGTATTTTTATATGAATACCCCCCACCCCCACCCCTAGCTTAAAAATGTATGTCACACAGTCAGAGAACTAGAATGGCCATAGTTAATTGGGAGAGCACATGATTTGTGGGTATGGTAGTGGGAAAGATGTCTGAGTTGCTGGTAAGTAAGGTCAATAATAGTATGAAACTAAATGAACTGACCACCTGTTAGCTTTCAAACATCTTTTCCACGTTCTTTGTTAGTGATGTCTAAATTGCAAATCTGATATTGTAGCACCCGAGTAGTAGAATGTTCTTTCCCTTCTCCCCATTACAGGTCTCAGAGCTACCTGAAAACCAGTGCTGAGAGTTTCTAAAAAATTACAGGTGCATGAGAGTGCAGCTATGTTATTGCTATTGTGCAACACAGCAAGCCAATGTTCTACAAGGCAATTCTAAAAATGGAGACACTCCAAACTGGCTTTATTTCAGTAACATGGTGCCATGTGCATATCTTAAATTATTGATGTTTCTTCCACCAGTTTTCACTCCTCCTTCATCTCAATGTAGTTTGGCATTTGGTATGATATTCTGCGCAGAAATTGAAGAGGTAAGGGGATAAAATGAACCACTGCCTGACACCTTTGCTTACTGGTAACCATTCTGACTCTCAATACTCTGTCCTCAAAGTAGCTTCTTGTCCACAATACAGGTTATACATCAGGACAATCAAGTGCTAAAGTACTGTATACCCATTTCTTTCAGAACAGCCTTAGTTTCTCATAATCCACACAGTCAAAGGCTTTGTTGTAGTCTATAAAGCACAGGCTGATCTACTTGATGAAGAGAGGAAAATAGTATGGAAAATTAATAAGCAAGTTATACATATATTTCATATCCCTTTGGTATAGAAACAAAAGTCAGCTTTGTTTCATGAAATCTTGAGGAAGACCTACATCTATCTGGTGAAGTATTGAGAGTCCCTGAGGCTTTTTAAGGCATTATAAGACATGAATTAATGAAGTCAAATAAAAACTGATGTGAATATTTCAACACTCATTCATTCATTTTTACAATGCCTTTAAAAAGGAGCCAACATACTTTTCATCATTAAAAAAGTAATGCAAATATCCAACATCATATTGTTCCAAATTTTCTATTCCTAGGATCTGCCATCTATCAAAGTGGAGACTACAAGAAAGAAATCTGAGACTGGAAAGAATAGCTAATCAGGAACTAGAAAAGATCCTGATATGCAAAGACATGTTGCTGGAGACCATGGACAAGATTATTCACATTAAGCAATTAATTAAGAATTCTGCCATTAGCTATTATTATCTCTAGGTCCTTGCTGTCCTATCAGTTAACCTTGTGTTGAATGAGATTGGTATATGCAGGAAGGGAGCAGAGAAATGGAGAGTTACGCTTGGGTTTGAGTGCAAGATAGTTCTATTGTCTCCATGCTAAACTGGCCTGTTTTATGCTTCTTTTTTGCTTAGGTATAAACACTTAGGAATGTGTAGGTTTGTTATGTATGTATGATTGCATATTCATTGTACTGTAAAGGCAAGAATGTAACCACTCCAAATACAAGGTATCTCAGCTGTAAAGGAACGCGAGCAGGCAGCCCATAGAGGGCAGCTGCGAGCGTTCAGTCTCACATGGTTCACATTGCTCAATCACAGACAGCCGCGGGAAAACCTTCCCCGCATTCAGCAGCAGAAGAAAGATCTGCATTCAGCAGCAGGAAAAGAGGCGTGCCTGGGCGAGGCCACGCCGGTAGCAGCCAATGAGCTACCGTGCTACAAGATTCAAATGTATAGGGCTACTGTATATATTGAGATGTATCATCGCCATTACCTCATGCTCCACCGGATCATCATGCAATAAACCTGTGTTAAGCCAACCCTTCGGCTGTTCTATTGTCTTTGGTCCCATACACTAAATCGGCGACGAAGGTGGGATAATGGCTGCCCACGGGACCAAGACATGCGCCGGCTACGAGATCAGGAAGCCGGGAGACTTGGAGCTGTTTGAGATAGACTTCAATGGAGCGCTAGTGGAGCTCGAAGTCTCAGATGAGGCCAAGAAGAGGGCCATCTTCGTCCGCATGCTCGGACACGAGACCAAGAGGACCTTGGTGGACCTGATCGCGCCGAGGAGGGTGAGCGACTTCAAGGCCACAGAGCTCCTGGCGGCGCTGCGCACCCACCTCCGGCCCGCGATAGCCATGTTCCCCGCTCGGAGCGCATTCTGGAGGCGAGTCCAGGCGCCCGGGGAATCGGTCGCTGAGTTCGCCGCGGCCCTGCGGCTGGCCGCCGGCCCATGCAAGTGGGAGACCCCAGAAGTCACCCTCCGGGACTGCCTGCTCTGCGGTCTGAGGGATACCGAGACTCAGCGCGCGCTGATGAAAAAGGAGCCGCCTCCCACGTGGCAACAAGTCCTCGACACGGCACAGGCCGCGGAGGCCACAACTGCCGGAGTGCAAGAGCTTCAGGACTGGCGTCCGAAACCCGCCAAGGCAGAGAGCTCGGTGCGCACGACCCGGCGAGTTTCGAACTCGTCCACGGAGAGCGGCGACGACAAGGACGT
Organism: Bradypodion pumilum; assembly: GCA_035047305.1. Taxonomy (NCBI): domain Eukaryota; kingdom Metazoa; phylum Chordata; class Lepidosauria; order Squamata; family Chamaeleonidae; genus Bradypodion; species Bradypodion pumilum. The sequence continues at coordinate 58,870,151 of JAWDJD010000005.1, forward strand.
CCGGCGGGTCCACAGAGAGGGCCGGCGCTGCGACGGCTACGGCGCCGCCCACGCCCGCGCCAAATGTCCATTCCGCAAGGCCGAGTGCCACAACTGCGGCCGGCGCGGGCACATCGCCAAGGTCTGCCGGAAACGGCGCGAGGCCAAGAGGAGTTCCCCAGACCGCTCGGCGAGGCAGGACCGCACCACGAGGCCAAAGGACGGCACCCGGACCACGAGGACCCGGGACGGAGTAGGGCGCATCTCCGACGACAGCAAGGACGACGCCCCGGTTTGCAGCGTTTCCACGGAGCACCCCCGTTACTTCGTTGAGGTAGTAATCCAAGGGGCCCCTGTTAGGATGGAGGTGGACTCGGGTTCCTCATACTCTATCATTTCCCAGGGAGAGTTCATGAAAATCGCCCCCCGCGTGCGGCCCAAGCTCAAAGCGTTGAGGGCCACACTGAAGGACGTGCAAGGGAACCGCATCCCAGTGTTGGGGGTTGGGAAGTTCCAGGTCCAGTTTAAAAAGCACACCGCAACGCTTCCCCTAGTCGTCCTCAAGGGAGGTAAATGCAGCCTCCTCGGGACTCAATGGTTCCAGCCCCTGGGGTTGTTCATTGGGGGGGGGGGTGCACGCCGTGGGAGTACACGCCGCCGGGACTGATCCACTACAGAGCGTGTGCGACGTGCACCCCGAGGTTTTCAAAAAGGGGCTCGGAAAATTCAAGGGCCCCCCAGTGACTTTCAACCTGGACCCTGGAGTACGTCCAATCAGACTTAAACCGCGCAGAGTGCCCTTCGCACTAAAGGACAAAATAGAGGCGGAGTTGGACAAATTGGTGGGCCAGGGGATTCTTGTCCCTGTAGATTCTGCGGAGTGGGAAACTCCAATTGTAACAGCGCTCAAGGCCAACGGGGAGGTCCGCATATGCGCTGATTACAAGTGCACCATCAATAAGGCGATCCGCCCTAATGCGTATCCGGTGCCGGTAGTCAGCCACTTGTTGGCCAGGTTACACGGGGGGAGGTGTTTCGCTAAACTCGACCTGGCCCAAGCCTACCAGCAACTCCCAGTGACCCCCGCCACAGCTGCTGCGCAGACCATAGTCACCCACAAAGGGGCGTTCCAGGTATCGCGTCTCCAATTCGGCGTGAATTCGGCGCCCGGGATCTTCCAGTCACTCGTGGAACGCCTCCTGAAGGGGTTAGAGGGGGTATTACCCTACTTTGATGACGTATTGATTACAGGGGGGAGCCGGGCCGAATTAGCAATAAGGTTGGGAAAGGTCCTGGCAATATTCGAAAAAGCGGGGTTGCGGTTGCGGAAAGACAAATGTGTTTTCTTCGCAACGGAGGTTGAGTTCCTAGGGTTCCGTGTTACTCCCGAGGGAATAAGGCCATCCCAATCCAAGGTGGCCGCCATCAAGAAGGCCCCCCGCCCCACCTCCAAGCCCGAGTTGCAGTCGTTCCTTGGACTGCTCAACTTTTACCACTCCTTCCTCCCGCGGAAGGCAGCCGTGGCGGAACCGCTGCACAAATTGTTAAAAAAGGACGGGGCATGGAAGTGGGGCGACGACCAGGAGACGGCTTTCAATGACCTGAAGCGACTCCTGGCATCAGATGCGGTACTGACCCACTTCAATCCCAAACGCCCAGTGGTCCTGATATGCGATGCATCCCCGGTGGGGGTGGGGGCGGTGTTATGCCACGTACTGGAGAACGGGAGGGAGGCCCCGATAGCGTTCTACTCTAGGTCCTTGTCCCAAGCGGAGAGAAACTATGCCCAGACAGACAGGGAAGCACTAGCGATAATTGCGGGGACCAAGAAATTTCATGATTTTGTGTACGGCTGCCCCTTCACCATAGTGACTGACCACAAGCCCTTGCTAGGCATTTTCACCGCAGATAAGCCCACACCCCAAATCCTGTCCCCGAGGATGCTCAGGTGGGCCATTTTTCTCAACGCGTATCAGCACGCGTTGGTATACCGGCCCGGAAAGGAAATCAGCCATGCAGACGCCCTGTCGAGGTCCCCCATTCCCCGGGATTGCTGCCACGTGGGCGAGGAAGAGGGGGACCACCAGGTTTTAATGATAGAGGTCCTAGACTCCCCTCCAGTAGTACCGGCCAACATCGCCAAAGCGACCGGCAAGGACAAAACGCTAGCTACAGTTTGCTCCTGGGTACAGAAAGGGTGGCCCGTGTCTTCCCCAGCAGCGGAATTCGACACATTTTTCAAAAAGAAACTAGAGTTGTCCCTAGAGAGGGGTTGCCTTTTGTGAGGACAGCGGGTAGTGATCCCCACGTCGCTCCGGCCGAGGGTGCTTAAACTGCTGCACGTCAGCCACCCGGGGATCGTCCGCTCTAAGGCACTAGCCCGTAGTTACTTTTGGTGGCCCCAGCTAGACGCCGACATCGAACACATGGTCGGCACTTGCGAAGCGTGCCAAAGCTCCAGGCCAGAAGAGGCTCGCTTGCCACATAGGGAGTGGGACGCAGCAAGGGGGCCCTGGTCCCGGGTACACATAGACTTTGCTGGCCCGTTCAGGGGAACGCTTTTCCTCCTTGTGGTGGACGCGTTCTCCAAGTGGTTGGAGGTCATTCCAGTCTCGAGCACCTCCTCGGCCACTACAATTAAACAGTTACGGAGGGTCTTTTCCACGTTCGGTTTACCCGACACCCTCGTCAGCGATAACGCTAGCTGTTTCACGTCCGCCGAGTTCGGGGCATTCATGGATCGCAACGCCATTCGGCACGTCACCTCCGCCCCCTTTCACCCGGCCACCAACGGCCAAGTAGAGCGCCTCGTGCGCACCACAAAAGACGCGCTGCGGCGCATGGGCCCCGGAGACCTCGACCTGAAATTGTGCCAATTCCTGCTAAGGTACAGGGTCACCCCATTGGCGTCAGGGTACTCCCCCGCGGAGCTGTTAATGCGCAGGAAGCTGGCCACGGTAATCTCCAAGCTAGACCCCACGAGAGTAGAGGACACGGGGCGGAACATAGGGGTGGAACCCGCAAAGAGTTTCAGCGTAGGCGCCCCGGTGCATTGCAGGAACTACGCCGACGCGGGGCCAGCCTGGGTGCCGGGCACCGTAATAGAACAAACCGGCCCCGTCTCATACCGCGTGGAGACCAGTACAGGCCTCCTGTGGAGGCGACACGTGGACCAACTCAGGCGCAGGGTCCCCGGAGAACAGGACGAAGACGGAAAAAGCCACGAATCAGCGTTAGGGTACTCCCCCACCCGTTTAGCCCAAGGGGGAGGGAAAGGGGGACATGGGTCCCCACCAAGGGGGGAGGAAAGGGAATCGATCCTCAGAGATCTTTTGCGGGACTTCGCGGCAGAAAGGAAGAGCCCCGACCTCACACATACCCCTCGGAAGTTTCCCCGAAACACAGATGCCCCTAGAAGTTTAGACGTTGATTTACAGTACCAGGGGGAGTTAGCGGAGTGGTCCCCCACCCGTCCTAGCGAAAAGAGGGGTTTCAGTTCAGCCCCTGGTACTTCCAGTCCCAGTAGCCCCTGTGAGTTAGAATGCAACATAGCGCCAATTTCCCGGAGGCCGACACCCCCAAGACAGGAGGCAACAGCGAGTCCGCCCACCACAGTCTCAAGGTCCCCCGAGCGGGGAACAGAAGGTAGCAGAACCACAAGGGCGACCTCATCGGTTCCGCGGTTCACAATAGGAGGGTCCCCCGGGTCCGAGAGCAACAGGCAGGGGTTTACCTCCCAACTGTTCATTCCATTCCCATCCCCGGGGACAAGGCAGGCACGGACCCCCCACAGAGCCACTAACGAATCCCCGTTTCCCGTTGCAGGACAAGTACCCGTGGAGTCAGAGATCACAGGCTCTCCAGCACTAGGTCAGGCGCAAGCACGCCCCAAGCGCACGTGCGGCAAGCCACAATGGTTGCGGGACTTCGTCCCGTCCTAGGGGGAGGGATGTTATGTATGTATGATTGCATATTCATTGTACTGTAAAGGCAAGAATGTAACCACTCCAAATACAAGGTATCTCAGCTGTAAAGGAACGCGAGCAGGCAGCCCATAGAGGGCAGCTGCGAGCGTTCATTCTCACATGGTTCACATTGCTCAATCACGGACAGCCGCGGGAAAACCTTCCCCGCATTCAGCAGCAGAAGAAAGATCTGCATTCAGCAGCAGGAAAAGAGGCGTGCCTGGGCGAGGCCACGCCGGTAGCAGCCAATGAGCTACCGTGCTACAAGATTCAAATGTATAGGGCTACTGTATATATTGAGATGTATCACCGCCATTACCTCATGCTCCACCGGATCATCATGCAATAAACCTGTGTTAAGCCAACCCTTCGGCTGTTCTATTGTCTTTGGTCCCATACACTAAAAGGTTTAAACCCTTTAAACAGCAATACTAATAGGTGAATTCAAACACTTTTAGCAGTGCCTTCTTATACCTTCTAAACTTCTTCAAGTGGGTCAAAGCCCCAGATTCTTTGCCATAATTATGGCTTTGATTCTGTGGTATTCTCACTTACCTCATATGAATGTGAAAGATACAAAATAAATAAAGGAGAAAATGAAAAACAGAATCATTTGAAATATATTGTTGGAGAGGTGTTTTACAGATACGAAGGCCTGCCAGAAAAATATATCAGTGGTTTTTCAGATAAATCAAGCATTAATTCTCTGTAGAAGCTCTAATGACTGAACTGAGGATAGAGTACTGTGGATGTATCATAAGAAAGTGAGACTAACTGAAAAAGACAATAATGGTATGAAAAGGGGAAGGGAAAAAAAGATGACTTGACATGGAATAGAGTGACTACTAAAAGAGACTATGGCCTTGAGTTTGCCAAATTTTAACAGGGATGTTAATGACAGGACCATTTGTAGGTCATTAATTCCTACAACATCAGTTAAGTGAGGAGCTGCCACATGATACAACAAATATGTAATCTGTGTACATAGCCAAGTATGAAAATTCAAACAAAAGAATTAATTATTTTGAAAATATTAAAGATACTTACACTAATCTCATTGTTGCTTTTTTGATGACTACATCGATTTCGCGAATCTGAGCCTGACAAAATGATGCAAAACTTCCTGGGGTTGTTCTTTCTCCAGTTTCTTCACCTGAGATTTCAGCATCAGAAATTATATTTTCATCATTAAGTATCTTCAAACTAGGCAGACTTCTCAGTATGGTGCACCTTTAAAAAAGGAGAGAAAGACAGAAAGATGGGGTGTTTAGCATGAGAATATTTACACTTTATAGAAATTGCTATACATTTCTTCAACAATGAGCTTGAAATGAGCTTCAACATTAGTAAGTGCAGAGTGATGCATGTTGGGGCAAAGAACCCCAATTACATTTATAAACTGATGGGGTCTGAACTCTCTGCGACAAACCAGGAAAGGGACCTTGGTGTCCTGGTGGACAACTCAATGAAGGTGTCAACCCAGTGTGCCTCAGCAGTGAAAAAAGCAAACTCAATATAATAATAATAATAATAATAATAATAATAATAATAATAATAATAATAATAATAATAATAATAATAATAATAATAATAATAATAATAATAATAATAATAATAATAATAATAATAATAAACTTTAATTTATATACCGCTCCACTCGCCCAAAGGCGACTCAGAGCGGTTTACATTGGCGCATGCTGTCTGCACAGCAGACACCAGCAAACATAAACAAGAAAATACAATATAAAATATACAAAAAGTGTCAAAACATAATTAAAGTTACAATCAAAAGAAAGCAGTGATGAAATAGAAACAAAGACAAGATACAAACAATAAAGCCCAGCCAGGATAAAAGGTAAATGTTCCTCAGTTACGTCAAAAGGTCCCCAAGTGGCTTCAACCCCCCCCCCCCCGGGGCGATGGTGTGGCACCGGGGAAGCACAGGACCTCTGCGGTGGTGGCGGTGGCTTTTCACCCTTCTGGCCAAGCGTGCAGGTGAGCTGGGCTCAATTCCAGGCAGGCAGTCCAGGGCGGAGGAAGGTACCAGCGTCGGGAGCAGCCCCGCGGCGAGATCTTTGTAGCTGCAGGGGTCTGACGCAGCTGACCCCCATTTCGCCCGTAGGCAGTCCAGGGAGGGGGGAGGCAACTGGCATTGGAAGAGGCCCCGTGGCAAGATCTTGATGCTAGCAGGTGCTACTCGTTCCACCAGCCGGCTGCCGGTCGAAAGCCCTGCCGGGCTTGGTGGAGGCTTGGGCGGCTTTTGAGGGCGATGGAAAGCCCTCAGGTGCCACTCGTTCCACCGGCTGGTTGCCGGTCGAAAGCCCCGCCGGGCTTGGTGGAGGCTGGGGCGGCATTTGAGGCGATGGAAAGTTCTCAGGTGCCGCTCGTTCCACTGGCCGGCTGCCGGTCGAAAGCCTTGCCAGGCTTGGTGGAGGCTGGGGCGGCTTTTGAGGGCGATGGAAAGCCCTCATGTGCTGCTCGTTCCACCAGCTGGCTACCGGTCGAAAGCCCTGCCAGGCTTGGTGGAGGCTGGGGCGGCTTTTGAGGGCGATGGAAAGCCCTCAGGTGCCGCTCGTTCCACCGGCCAGCTGCCGGTCGAAAGCCCCGCCAGGCTTGGTGGAGGCTGGGGCGGCTTTTGAGGGCGATGGAAAGCCCTCAGGTGTCGCTCGTTCCACCAGCCGGCTGCCGGTCGAAAGCCCCGCCGGGCTTGGTGGAGGCTGGGGCGGCTTTTGAGGGCGATGGAAAGCCCTCAGGTGCCGTTCGTTCCACCGGCCGGCTGCCGGTCAAAAGCCCTGCCGGGCTTGGTGGAAGCTGGGACGGCTTTTGAGGGCGATGGAAAGCCCTCATGTGCCGCTCGTTCCACCAGCTGGCTACCGGTCGAAAGCCCTGGAAAGTCAATGCTAGGGATCATTAGGAAGGGTATAGAAAATAAGTCAGCAAGTGTCATTTTGCCTCTTTATAAATCTATGGTGAGGCCCCATCTGGAATACTGTGTACAGTTCTGGTCGCCATACCTCCAGAAGGATATTATGGAGCTGGAAAAAGTGCAGAGGAGGGCAACCAGAATGATTAGGGGACTGGAACACCTTCCTTACCATCTGAGGCTGCAACGGTTGGGCCTCTTCACTCTTGAACGAAGACGTCTAAGAGGTGACCTGATTGAAGTTTATAAAATCATGCACTGTGTGGACAAAGTAGATAAGGAAAAACTGTTTTCCCTATCACATAACACTAGAACTAGGGGACACTCCATGAAACTTTTGAGTACTAGTTCTAAATCAAATAAGAAAAAGTACTTTTTCACCCACAGGATTACTGGTCTATGGAACTCCCTGCCAGAAGAAGTGGTGACAGCTGTCAGTCTTGACAGCTTTAAGAAAGGATTAGACAAGTTCATGGAGGACAAGGGTATCAATGGCTATAATTATGGATACTTAAGGACAACCTCCAGGTTGGAGAGTTAGGCAGGATATCTCTCAATGCCATTTCCAGGGAATCCTAAGCAGGTGAAGCCATCTCCTTGGGACTACCCTGAAGGAAATGGTGAGCCACTGTGTGAGACAGAATGCTGGACTGGATGGGCTGTGGCCTATTCCAGCAAGGCTGTTCTTATGTTTCTTTTGTGTGCTGAGATGGGAATTCCTTTTCAAAACTAATCCTATTGAGGTCTAAACTTGTTTGGATGTAAATAAAAAAAATATAGACCTAATAACTGTTCCACAGTTATAATTACATCACATTTTGAAACATGCAGTCAAAAGATCACCATTTTTCAAGTTAAAGAGTTAAGCATAAATCTAGCTCCATTCCAACACAAAGCAATTAGCCCTTGTTCGGTAAATAAAGTTTCTTAAATTAGCTGTCCTTTCCTTCAGTATATATTTAGCACTATAATTTTTAATTTATTTATTTATTTATTTTTATTTTATTTATTTATAGTCATATTTGTATATGCCGCCCACTCAGGCGGAACCCGACTCAGGGCGGCATTACAATAATTCTAGAAATACATAAAAAAACATTATAAAAACCCACAACCCACCCCCTTTAAAAAAAACCCATATCCCGCCCACCCATCCCACCTACTATACAAAAGGAAGAAGAGAGAGTTCTTATAAAAGCCAGCAGGCGGGCACCATAGTCCCATTCGGGCCCCACACCTGCCCTGCCAGCCAGGTCTTCACTCCTTTCCTGAAGGGCAGCAGTTCACTTTGGAGTCTTAGGTCTATTGGCAGGAGGTTCCAGAGAGTTGGTGCGGACACGGAGAAGGCCCTCCTTCGGGTGCTAGACAGATGAGCACCCCTAGTTGGTGGCACCATTAGAGAGCCCCTCCGGTCCGCTCTGGTTGGACGGGCAGACACTCTTGGGACGATGCGGTCTCTAAGATAACCTGGCCCCCTGCCATATAGGGCTTTAAAGGTCAAAACCAGCACCTTAAATTGCACCCGGAGACAAACTGGTAACCAGTGCAGCTCCCGAAGTAGCGGTGAGGCATGGGCATATCGCCCACACCCCATCACCACCCGGGCCGCCGCATTCTGGACCAGCTGCAGCCTCCGGATGGTCGTCAAGGGCAGCCCCATGTAGAGCACATTACAATAATCTAGTCGGGAAGTAACCAGAGCATGGGTGACCATAAGCAAGGAGCCCCGGTCCAGGAGCGTGCGCAAATGGTGAATTACCCGAAGTTGGGCAAAAGCCCTCCTGGCCATAGCCGCTACTTGTTCTTCTAGAAGCAGCCGCGAGTCCAGAAGAACCCCCAAGTTGCGCACTGGGTCTGTCTGGGGCAAAGCAGCCCCATCCAGTACCAAAGGTGGTAACTCCCTGGATAACACTAGACTACTGTAATGCGCTCTACATGGGGCTGCCCTTGATGACCATTCGGAGGCTGCAGCTGGTCCAGAATGCGGCGGCCCGGGTGGTGATGGGGTGTGGACGTTATGCCCATGCCTCACCACTGCTGCGGGAGCTGCACTGGTTACCAGTTTGTCTCCGGGTGCAATTCAAGGTGCTGGTTTTGACCTTTAAAGCCCTATATGGTAGTGGGCCAGGTTACCTTAGAGACCGCATCGCCCTAATGACGTCTGTCCGTCCAACCAGAGCGGACCGGAGGGGCTCTCTAATTGTGCCATCGGCCAGGGGGGCTCGCCTCTCTGGCACAAGGAGGAGAGCCTTCTCTGTGTCCGCACCGGCCCTTTGGAAACCTCCTGCCTGTGGAACTGCGTCTCCAGACGGAGTTGTTGCCCTTTAGAAAAGAACTAAAAACCTGGCTGGCGGGCCAAGTTTGGGGTGCAGGTGGAGGGGTGGCTTCCGTTGGGTGGTTAATATAGGGGAGGATGCCTGCCCCACGGTTTCTTCAGTTCCTGCACCCCTCTCTCTTTTTAGGGGTGGGTTCTTATTGCTGGTTTTATCTGTTTTATTTGTTTTTATATGTTTTACCCATTGTTGTGAACCGCCCGGAGTCGGCTTTGGCTGAGTGGGCGGTATAGAAATTTGACAATAAAATAAATAAAATAAAATAAAAATAAAACACGGGGCCCCTTATCCACAGCCACTCTGTCTTGCTGGGATTCAGCCGAAGCCCATTGGCCCCCATCCAGACCCCAATGGCCTCCAGGCATCCGGATAGGATTTCAACAGCATCACTGGGGTCCCCACGGGCCGAGATGTACAACTGAGTATCATCCGTGTACTGATGGTACCGCACCCCGTGGGAACGAATGATCTCACCCAGTGGCTTCATGTAGATGTTAAATAAGAGAGGAGAGAGCACAGAGCCCTGAGGCACCCCATACTTGAGGGGCCTAGGGCTGGACCTCTCACTCTCTAACCACACCGACTGGGTACGGCCCTCCAGAAAAGAGGAAAACCAGGACAACACAGTGCCCTGGATCCCCAGTCCTTCGAGCCGTTCCAGAAGGATACCGTGGTCGACGGTATCGAAGGCCGCTGAGAGGTCAAGAAGAGCAAGGACGGATGGACAACCCCCATCCCGCTCCCGCCAGAGATCATCCATCAGCGCGACCAATGCCGTCTCCGTTCCATACCCGGGCCTGAACCCTGATTGAAAGGGGTCTAGATAATCCGCTTCCTCCAGGACACTCTGCAGCTGGCGCGCCACCGCCTTCTCCAAAACCTTACCTAAAAAGGGCAGGTTGGAAACTGGCCTGTAGTTGTTAAGGACAGCTGGGTCGAGGGACATTTTCTTCAGGAGGGGGCGCACCAAGGCATGTTTTAGCTGTGCAGGAAATACCCCCTCCCGTAACGAGGCATTTATTATCCCCCCAACCCAGCCACCTGTTACCTCCTTGGAGGCTTTCACCAACCAAGTGGGACAGGGATCCAGAGGACATGTAGTGGCACGAACAGCTGCAAGGAGCCTGTCCACTTCATCAGGGACAACAGGATCAAACTGATCCCAGATCGTACAGCAAGACTGTGCACCGGCACCCCCCCGACTCTCCCCGTCCACGCCAGGGTTCAATCCAGAACGAACCCGATCGATTTTCTCCACCAGATGGTCAGCAAAGTCCTCAGCCGAACCCTGCCAACCGGGCACCGATCTCCCCTTACCAAGGAGGGACCTGGTTACCCGGAACAGGGCGGCTGGACGATTATCAGCGGAGGCAATAAGGGTGGTGAAGTATTGCCGCCTCACCACCCCCATCGCCACTAGGTAGGCCCTAATAGCAGCTCTAGCTAGTGTCCAATCGGAGTCATCCCGGGTCTTCGCCCAGCGGCGCTCTAGGCGTCTCTTTGCCCGTTTGAGTTCACGCAGTTCATCTGTGAACCACGGAGATGACCTAATCCCCCGGGCGTGGAGAGGCCGCAGTGGCGCGATTTCATCCAAGGCTACTGTTGTCGACCTATTCCACAGGTCGACGAGTGCCCCGGGTGAATCGTGTAGCCGATCCAGAGGAACATCCCCCAGTTCTCTCTGGAATCCATCTGGATCCATTAGTCACCGAGGGCGGACCATTTTAATCGGCCCTGCCTCCCTACGATGAAGTATCGCCCCCAGAAAGTCAAGAGTCACCAGATAGTGATCTGACCATGGCACAGGTGAGATGACTAAATCCTGTAATCTCAGATCACTCTGCCACTGCTCCGACAAGAAAACTAAGTCTGGCATGTGACCACTGCCCCTGGTCGGACCCCGAACTACCTGAGTCAGGCCCATGGCTGCCATGGAAGCCATGAACTCCCTTGCCACCTCAGAAGCCATCCCCAGCGATGGCAAATTGAAGTCCCCCAGAACCATAAGTCTCGGGAACTCCAACGCCAGCATCGAGGCGGCCTCGAGGAGCTCAGGCAGGGCATCCCTTACCCTGCAAGGGGGCAGGTACAGGAGTAAGATCCCCAACTGACCCTTGGGGCCCAACCGTAGAAGCAGGGCCTCACAACCAGCCACTTGTGGAGCAGTGGCCCTAGCAACTCCCAAAGACTCCCTGGCAACAATGGCGACACCACCGCCCCTCCCCTCACCTCTAGGCTGGTGCCAAATACCGAACCCAGCTGGACACATGTCCGAAAGAGGTACTCCATCTTCAGGCGTCAGCCAGGTTTCGGTGATGCATGCCAGGTCGGCCAGCCCTTCCTGGATGGCATCATGAATTAGGGGGGCCTTATTACAAACCGATCTGGCATTCACCAGCAGCAGCCTAAGGGCGGGGACACTCCGGATCTGCCGCTCAGGGCCCAGAGATGTACCTGAAGGGCTGGAATGAGGGACTGCACTTAAACATCGGACCCGCATTCCCCGAGTGCGGCCCGCCCCACGGTACCCGCCATACCGCCCCTTGCCCGTCACAACACCTATATGGTTCTCCGGAACTTCCCTAGATAGAATGCTGCCCCTCCTTCCTGGCTGGCAGGACCAACATTCCCTCTTCCCTCGTCTCCGAGTCCCTTGACCCGGGAGCCCTTTAAACCTCCCCACCTGGTAGCAGGGGGTGGGGAGGGACAGCCCAGCGTGGCGGCTGCGACGGCGGCGGCTTCGGTTCCAGCGTTGTCTGCTTCTTCCGCCTCCCATTCCCGGGCAACGGCAGTGGGAACACTGGCGGCGGCGTCTTCCGAGCCTTCCGGGCCACGGAAGGCTCCCTTTTATCTCCCAGCCGGAGAAGGGGGCGGGGAGAGTGCGGCCACGCTGGCGGCGGCGTCTTCTGAGCCCTCCGGGCCACGGCAGGCTCCCTTTCATCTCCCCGCCGGTGGCAGGGGCGGGGAGAGTGCGGCCACACTGGCGGCGGCGTCTTCTGAGCCTTCCGGGCCACGGAAGGCTCCCTTTCATCTCCCCGCCGATGGCAGGGGCGGGGAGAGCGCGGCAACGCTGGCGGCGGCGTCTTCTGAGCCTTCCGGGCCACGGAAGGCTCCCTTTCATCTCCCTGCCGATGGCAGGGGCGGGGAGAGCGCGGCAACGCTGGCGGCGGCGTCTTCTGAGCCTTCCGGGCCACGGAAGGCTCCCTTTCATCTCCCCGCCGATGGCAGGGGCGGGGAGAGCTCGGCAACGCTGGCGGCGGCGTCTTCTGAGCCTTCCGGGCCACGGAAGGCTCCCTTTCATCTCCCCACCGATGGCAGGGGCGGGGAGAGCGCGGCAACGCTGGCGGCGGCGTCTTCTGAGCCCTCCGGGCCACGGCAGGCTCCCTTTCATCTCCCCGCCGGTGGCAGGGGCGGGGAGAGCGTGGCAACGCTGGCGGAATTTATTCCAAAGCAACAGCAGCAGCAAAAAACAAAACCTCATTTCTATGTTTCATCATCTTCTTCTTGTGCCATATCCGATTCCGAATATTGGCGATCATCATGGCGAGCAGCTATGAAGACTGTCCTGCAAATATAATGCTGTGGCCTTTCTCCTGCCTTTCGCATTGCAGTGTGACACCCATATCACTGATCCAGCTCCGCGAGTCACTTTCTGGTCCAGAGGCCTTTTGGCACACACAGTTCTCATCAGCCCCATGCCAGTATTGATGAAGCTGCTGCCCTCCACCATGATGGATTCAAGTGGGATTTAATCCACTTGGGAACCATCACCCTTCCCTGTGAACTTTGCCAAGGCAGCTAGTCCTCAGGGTTCTCAGGTCACTTAACCACCACCTGATGCTCGGCATTGAGTCACTGGCCATATGGTCTACTCCAGGGATTCTTAACATGTGACCCATGGGCCAAATGCAGCCCATGGCACCATTTCATGTCCCCCCTCCCCCCACTGCCTCCACCACACCAGAAAGTGCCATGTGGGGGAGGAAGGGCAAAATAGCCATCCAGCCCCTGAAGCTGTCTCAGAGAAAGTGACCCAGCTAAAAAAAGTTGAGAACTCATGGTCTGTTCTACTCTATTGCTCTATTATCAAAGCATATCACTCTATTACCCTACCCGGATAACATGGCAATATACATTATACATTATCATTATTCAGTTGTAACTATAAGCACATTGCATATTCATAGTTACTGGTTTAGTATCTAATATTTCTTATATATATATATATATATATATATATATATATATATATATATATATATATATATATATATATATATATATATATATATATATATATATATATATATATATATATATATATATATATATACACACACACACACACACACACACACATACACATACACACATACACATACACATATACATATTAGATACTAAACCAATTAACTATGAATATGCAATGTGCTTATATATACAGCTGAATAATGATATATTGCAAAGGTGCCATATCATGTTGATTAATGTTTTAAACTATGGTTTCTTAGAGCTTTGGGATCTTAACACTAGCTTTTCCAGCTGGGTTTCTCCTGGTGATGACTGAGTCAATATTTCATTTAGTGAAAACTTCCTGGTGAATACTCTGTCACTTAAGAGGTTCCATTAATCATTACTGCAATGAAACACATCCCCCCTAGGAGTGCTCAAACTGATCCAAGGGTTTAATTTCTTTTTTAAAAAGTGATTTCTTAGTATTCCAGCTTCTTCAGTGTTATCACTGGCTGGACATGAAAGTAAGAAACTGATTGGGAAATTTTACAACTAATTCCTTTGTTGGTATCAAGGGGTTACGTAAAGTTCATTGAAACATATTGCCTGACATTCGACATTAATGCTGAATTCAACAAATCCATACTTTATAGCATCCCATTAGATAAATTAATCTCTTGCCAAATCATGAAAGCTCAGTTGGTCAGACCATGCAGAAGGACCTTGGTGACTTTGGGATTGTAAGGATTTATTTTAAACTCAGCTTACATATGGAGCAGTAATAAATTACATACATATAAATAATTAAGACCCATATAAATAGTAAGTATGCAATATGTAGTATTTTGTCCTTTATAATCAAAATGCAAACTGTTTTCATCATGCAAGAATAGAAACATTGCATGCATAATAATTCATATATATACATGATCAATCATGGGAAGTAAGTCTTGCTTTTCTCAGAATAGATGATCCTTGTTGTACTAAGCTATGATGTAAAAAGTCCACTTAGCTGATATTCTCTATTCTAACTTTGCTGTCTCCTTCCTAAGTGCATGCAAAAAGCTGAAACTGTGCAAGATAGTCTGTTTATTCAAAAGCAAACTATGTTTGATCCTTCATTCTATTCAAACAAACTGAAATGAAGTAGAATTACTGAACATGGTCTAAGTCCATCTGTCACGTACTTGGCACCTTGTCAATTAGATGTGATAAATCCCATAGTTTCTCATATGCATGTGCCAGTATGCAATAGGATTGATATTTCTGCTGGTAATATGGTGCTATCTGAATATCTTACATTGCTGATGTATCTTCCTCCCATTTCTCCGTCATCTGAATTTAATCCTCCTTTCTACATGATTTGTTCTGCATACAGACTGAGCATACAGATTGAGCAGATAGGGAGATAAATAAAACACATCCTTGTCTGGCATATTTGCCAACTGGAAAACATTCTGTGTCTCCATATTCTATCCTGGATTTAACATCTTGTCCAAAGTACAGTAAAACCCCGGATAACATAAGCACCACACAACGTTTAAACCGAATATCGTCGGCAAATTAGAGGAAAATCTTTGCAACGCACAACGTTAAGCTGATGTTGTGCAATGCAAAGGTTTTCCTCTAATTTCCCGACGTTGATCTCTGCCCCAAAGCCTGCAGTGCTGGAGACCAGGGGCTTTAGGGCAGAGATCTTTGGAGTGCCTCTTACTGTTCCAAGGCTTGCCTCGGAACAATAAGGGGGCCTCCGTAGACTCAAGCGTCAGATCCCTGGTTAAAGGAACCAGAAAACAGACACTCACCTCCCTTTCCTGAAAGGAAGCTGGCATTCGGACGCTCTGATCGCCGGCTTCCTTTGAGTCCGCCTTCCCCCAAAGGAAGCCGACGTTCGGACCCTCCGAATGCTGGCTGCCTTTGGGGGAAGGCAGACTCCCAGGCATAGAGCAGCCCTGCGGGTTTAATTTAATTTGATTTAATTTTTTGAATTTATACACTGTCTACTCAGGCGAGCCCGACTCAGGGTGGCTTACAACAGTCTAAAATACATACATAAAATATAAAAAAGTTAAAAACAGACAAAATACCACCCATAATAAACCCACTCACCCCATTCCTAAAAAGAGAGAGAGCTTGGGGCTTGGGGCTCCAGGGGTGCTGTAGCCTTGCTTTTTCGAGGCTTGCCTCAAAAAAGCAAGGATACATTACCTCCGGAGACCCAAGCCCCAAACTCTCAGGACTGGTCTCCGCCTTTGAAGCGCCTTCCCAGGCAGAGAGCAGCCCTGCGGGTTTGGGGCTTGGGCTTCCGGGGTGTGTGTGTGTGCTGTACCCTTGCTTTTAATTGTTGTTAGCCACCCAGAGTCATTGCTCAGTTGGGCGGCAATAGAAATCTGAAGAATAAATAAATAAATAAATTACCTCCGGAGATCTCTGCTCCAAACTCGCTGGGCTGCTCTCTCCCTGGAAAGGTGCTTCAAAGGCAGAGACCAGCCCTGCGGGTTTGGGGTAGAGATCTGTGGAGGTAATGTACCCTTGCTTTGTCGAGGATTGTTTCGCAAAAGCAAGGGTACATTACCTCCGGAGATCTCTGCCCCAAACCCGCAGGGCTGGTCTCTGCCTTTGAAGCACCTTCCCAAGCAGAGACCAGCCCAGCAGGTTTGGGGCAGGGGTCTCTGGAGGTAATGTACCCTTGCTTTTTCGAGGCTTGTCTCTGGAGACCCAAACCCGCAGGGCTGGTCTCCACTTGGGAAGCGATGCCCAGTTCCCTTTCCAAAGAGGCATGTGATCCGCTCGGGGATCACGTTGCTTTGAGTTGGGAAGGGCCAGGGGGGGGGAGACCCAGCACCAGCCAGGGCAGCTTCTAGGTGCTCTCCCTGGCCGTTCCCAAGTCAAAGTGGCCAGTGGAAGGCAAGCCCACAGTGGCCACTTTGACTTTGAGGGGTGGGGGGTGCCTAGAAGCTGCCCTGGCTGGCGCTGGGTTCTCCTGACCTTTCCCAACTCAAAGTGGCCACTGTGGGCTTTGGTTTAATGTTGTGCAATAAATGTATCACACAACGCTAAAACCACATAACGTTCAAACTTGTGGAACCAAGCTTTAACATTATGCGGGGTATTATTATATAGGTTATGCATCAAGCCAATCGAATGTTGTGGCACAACCATTTGTTTTAGAAGGATACATTCTCAAAGTCATATCAGAGCAAACAAAACAAAGCAAAAAAAGGCAAAAAATGCTGTGGCACCTTCAAGACTAACTCCTGTATTTTAATGTTAACTTTTGTGGATCAAGTCCACCTCATCAGACATAAGAATGGATTTTCATGATATACATTTATACATCTGGTATAGAGGTCCAAAGTAGCTGGGCAGAGTTGTTTCATTGGTTCAAGAGATGGATATGCAAAACAATGAGTTATTTACAACCAGTAATAAAATGCAATTATTTTGTCTTTTTACAGCAGCGAAACTCTGATGGAAGTCAGTTTGAGGAGTTAGGTTTGCAAAAATAAACATTCTGAAATTACACATTTGGCTAATGAGTTAATTGAGGAAGCTTTATGGGATAGGCACAGCCAAAGGTGAACTGTCCTGAGAAACATCTCCCTCCCCCTCCCCACATTTTTAAGTCTATTCTGTTCTGCAAGGTGAATGCAAGCCCTTAGTTGTGACATTTTAAAATTTGAGAATGCCAAATTTATGACCAGTAATGTCACATTATCAAATTTAAAAGTGCCACAACTAAGGGGTTGCATTCACCTTGCAGAACACTTAAAAATGTGTGTGTGTGTGTCGGGATGTTTTGAGGTCAGTTGACATCAGTTATTGCTCTAACATGGCCAACTTTGACATAAGCTCAGCCAGCTGTGTCCCCATATTTAAAATAGCTAAAGGAGCATCGAATACATGGGCCTCAGTCCCCCGTGTGCCATCAGAGCCCGTTATGGTAGCAGTAGGATCTTCCAGTGACGAAAGCCCACTAAAATCTCATGAGAGACGATGCTTCGATCTGCCATGTCAAACTAGATGTGTGAAGTACAGATCAACCAAGTAAATAAGTACCTCTTCTTTTTCTGAATCTAGCTTGATAACTGGTCATTTCTCACTCTATATACCAAGAGCTAAACATGACCTTGGCTTTACCTCAGCTCTCTTAAGTATTAAGGCCCCAAATCTTCAAAGGAAAAAATCCTACAAGAGAGAATCATAGCTCTCTTCCCCACCCAAATTAACTTTCTTCTGAGATATAAATTACTGTTCAAATATTGAGGGAAAAGGAGAAAAGTGAAACATCTCTGTTAAGCACCTTTTCTCTATCATTTAATTTATTTGTATTTAGTTATTTTAATAGCCATCAAGATATTAATACTTAGTCAAATGTGTCAGTTTCCTTTCTCTTTATATCCTTACCTCCAGTTCTCTTCTTGAAGCAGCTGATTTCCATGTAAAGATAATTCTCTTAAACCATTACAACCATTAAGCCACTGAATGACACTCTTAAGATCTGCATTTGTTAAGGAATAGAAATGGATATAAAGACTTTATTTCAATTAGGATCACCATAGAACATTTTCAAGTACAGTAACTGTTAAAATGGTAGAAATGGTTTCAATTAAACATTCTCATTTTTAACATCTATTCCTTCCAAAAAGATAAAACATCTTGCTCTGGCTTTACTCTTTTCAATTTCCCTAATACATAATTGGAAAATTATCCCTATATTTTTCTAAAATCTTTTTTCATTGATCCTTTTTTTACCTTTAACTCACATGTTAATTTATCATTTGTACCGTTGAAGCTCAAGCAATAATATTTATTCAAAAATAAAAGTACTTATACTCAGTATAACTTCAAAATAAATTCCTTGTATTCAGTGAAACTGTAATCCAATAATTTCCTCAATGGGAGTTCAAAATGAAAGTCTCTTATAGTCAATTGTGGAGCAACCCAACACATAATAGTATCATGTATAAAGAATGAATTTCTCGCACTTCATAGAACAGTCCAACAAGTGAATAGTCATGCTTCAAAATTGAATTTCTCACACTTCAAACCCATTCCGATAAATGGTTTTTGAGAAAATTCTTCATCAGGAAGATTAACATATATTTTATTAACATATATCCTTTCACGTCAATGGCCTCACTCGGTTACTCTTTCAGTGCCTAATGAAAGAGTAACCGAGTGAGGCCATTGACGCAAAAGGATATATGTTAATCTTCCTGATGAAGAATTTTCTCGAAAACCATTTATCGGAATGGATTTGAAGTGCGAGAAATTCAATTTTGAAGCATGATTATTCACTTGTTGGATTGTTCTATGAAGTGCGAGAAATTCATTCTTTATACATGATACTAATACGTGTTGGATTGCTCCACAATTGACTATAAGAGACTTTCATTTTGAACTCCCATTGAGGAAATTATTGGATTACAGTTTCACTGAATACAAAGAATTTATTTTGAAGTTATACTGAATATAAGTACTTTTATTTATGAATAAATATTATTGCTTGAGCTTCAATGGTGCAATTTTTCTGTGGATGAATACCCTTAGCCCCTGTTTTTTCTTGCTATACTAATTTATCATTTGTAGCTTTTTTCCATATCTCTTTATATCAATCATCCAGTTCAAATTCCCACTTTACTTTCCATTTTTAAACAATATTCAATCTCAAAGCTGTTACAAATACAGTATAACAATTATCTCTTTCTTATCCCATTCTATCTGCATGTTTCTAAAATCAATTAATAATGTTATTTTAGGATACATCTCCAATTTTATAAACAATATTTGATTGATTTCTAAAAAAAAAAAGTCTTCCTTGTTTTCTTCACATTCTTACAATCCTACAAAAAATGAAGATATTGTTGGTCCCTTCAACTTGGAAGATACTTTTGCAAATATCTTTAGTAGACAAAGAAATACAATTCACTGATATCAATTAATCCTACTCCTTCTAATCAATGCAGTCTATACATTTAGGCAGTTTATGTTCCCACATATGATGCCGTGTAATACAGACAATAGTGATATAAATTATCTGAACATTATATCATCCAAAGGAACTTCTCTTTTTCTTGATAAGCTTTAAGGCTAGCAGAAATCTGTGCTGACGAAGAGATGATTGGAAAATGAAAATATAAAACACATATCCCAATTATAGGCACTATATTTAAGAGCACTACAAGAAGCAAATCTTAAAGTCACATTTAAAGATACATGTTAGCAAACCAAGGTTGTTTACCTTTTACAACATAGTATACAGAATTCATGAAAATTCAAAACTTACCTAATAAGCAGTTGTTGCTGATATCTAACTTTTCCAAAGACACAAACGAAAAAAGAGGTGCAAGTTGGGTCAAACTAGGAGGAAAACAACAAATATCTTTACAGAGCTATCTGTCAAAAACATGCTTACTAATGGAAACACTGTAGAATTATATTTCAAAATTCAGACAGTAAGGAGTTATCTAAGGAGCAGTCAGATTAGCCCTGACTGCTCCTTAGAAGGACAAATAACAAAGATAAAGCTGAAGTACTTTGGACATCAAATGAGAAGGGAGGCCTTGATGCTGGGAAAGGTGGAGGGCAAAAGAAGAAGGGGACGGCCAAGGATGAGATGGCTAGATGGTGTTGGTGGATGTGGTAGGCACAGGGCTGGGCGGGATGAGGAGGATGGTAGAGGATAGAGGTGCCTGGAGAGCAATGGTCCATGGGGTCGCAAAGAGTCGGAATCGACTGTGCGACTGAACAACAACAACAACAACAACAACAACAACAACAACAACAACAACAACAACAACAACAACAACAACAACAACAACAACAACAACAAAAGTCAGCTATCCAAGGTGCTTTAAGGAAATTGCAAGACTTTTTCTTTTAAAAATAACATGCTATAATTTTTAAAATTAATGAGAGATACTACTTTAAAGAGAGTTATAATTCTATGGAAGGTCATTAAAAATATGGTACACTTCCAATCAGTGGTTGAAATGATGCTATTTGCCTTATGTGGCATAAGTTACTGCTGCCAGATTTCAGGAGGTGAGGCTTGACTGGTACTCTGTTATAAGCTGCCATCACTGAAAATAGATAGGATAACCCTTGGTTCTTTCCCCCAATAACCGCACTCTGTCGTTATGTGCTTCTTATTCTTTCCTGTTCCGATCAAACCACAGATTGCAAAAATGAAGCCACTTTCTTTGCTTTGTCGCTGGCCAAACTGAAGTCCTCATTGGTGCATGTTTCTGGCAGTAATCGGCAGACCAGTAAATAAACCGGATTCTGTATCTCTCTGTTATGTGCTATCAAGTCACCCCTGAGTGATGGCAACCCAATCATAAACATTCTTTTGAAAACACTTCCTTTCAGCTAAAAATAAAAGGAAGATCACCCCAGCTTATAAACTAGTTACACTTTGAGCTTCCTTAGAGAGATGTTTTCCTCCATTAAAGGGAATATTAGCATTTTATAAAGATACAGTACTATAATCCTATTGTAATTATAGATATCCTGCTCCCCACACCATCTTGTTTGTTTCATGATAATTAACTCAAGTAGCATCACAAAGATTATAGAGTGCTTTCTATGCTAGATTTTCTTAAATGAATGAAAAGCAGCCTTTTGACCAGGGGTGCCCAAACTTTCCAGGCCATGGGCCAGACACGTACTCCAGTGGGCTGGTTATGTGATTCCTCCCACCAGAAGTGGAAGTAGAACATGCCCGCACATGTGCAAAATGCTGCCGTAAATGCACTGATGGATGTCGTAAATGCATTTATGACAGCCGCAGGTGCACTGACAGCAGCATTCTGCACATGTACAGGCGCGTTTTACCTCCACTTCCAGGAGCAGCACGGGTGTGGGCATCCCGCTGGCTTGTTTAGCTTGTTTAGCCTGTGTGAGGGATCCTGCTTGTCCTGGGAATCTTGTTTTAATGTGGGTGGAGGGAGGGTGAGGGTAGTTTTATTCATATATCATCAGTTTTATGTGTTTTAACTTTGATTTTAGCTGGGGATTTTAGGTAATGTTTTTAGCTGCTAATGTTTTAATTGTTTTTATGTTTGTATTTTCCTTTGTTGTTAGCCGCCCTGCGTGGTGCTTGCTCCAGGGGGTGGGGTACAAACAAACAAACAAATAAATAAAGGGGTGGCCATTTTGTTTCTTTTATGAGAGCCTTCAATTGTGGGGCAGATTATGCTCTCTACTCACAGGCTACATGTGCTATCCATGTGCAATTCCAGGGCTGAAGGTTTAAAATTGGGAGCTTTGCAATATTAGGTGGAAGTGTTTTCAGCAGTGCTTTCCACCTAAGTATTCACCATGCTACAGAAAACACAGGTAACCATTAATTTATTTTGAACTTCCATCACTGAAAGCTGAAACTGTGTTTGTTAACCAAACATTGTCAGTCTGTTTGGAAATACAAGATGAATTTTACAATATTTATCTTTTATTTAACCTCTCACCAACACAATAGTTTGGCTACCGTATTGCTAATATGTTAATGCTCTAATACAATGATCATGGTCTACACAGTAAAACCATGAACACACACAAGCACAAACTTGCAGACTAGCTGCTAAGGAGGCTCAAAGTGTTACTAGTTTATAGTTTGGGTAATCTTCCTTTTAATTTTAGCTGAAAGGAAATGTTTTCAAAACCTTTCTGCTCTATAAGACATCATATGTTACTCATTAATACTGACATTTAGGGTGTTGTACTTTACAAAACTGCATGGCTTACTTGCTTTTGAGATCTAAAATTCTTATTCTGCATTTTTAAATATAAACTAACCCCCCTTTCAGTCTGTCATTCTATATCTTCCTTTCCACTGGCGGTCTTTTGTCTTTCTTATTCCCTCTCCTTTCTTCAGAAAATTCAAACCAGAAAGACAAAGGACATTACCAAAAACTTAATACCACTTGACCTTGTCCCACTAGCCCTAGGCATTAATAGGATATAAATTACAAAGAAGACACAAAGGCAGAAGACGTTTTCTAAAGTCCAATAGCTTCCTTTTTCTGGTATCATTTAAAGCTAAAGCAGTCACAAAAACAAGGCAAAGACATCCAGGAGATGTATATGGAAAATATAACACTGAAACAAAGATGAAAAGTAAAACACATCTAGTAGTAGAAGAGGAAATTGTACCATATGTAGAATTAGTATCTGACAATAAGCACACTAAATTTGCATTTAGTTCTAAATCCAGCTGCTGTTATTTTATCTGCCTTAATCGTGTTTTCATACTAATAGATGCCAAGGCATTTTTCTACTAAAAAAGTTAAAACTGTGATATGATTTCAAAGTAGTGTTTTTTATTCACAAAAATGACGTACAGTAGACCCTCGCATAACGTTACTTGGTTCCCCAAGTAGCGTTGCTAAGTGATTTTTGTTGTTATGCCATTTCTATGGAGTTTCCCACATAACAACGTTTTGAGTGCCATTGTCCGGTTATTTTAGCGTTGTTGTCCGGATAATGACACTAAAATCATTGTTATGCGGGGGAACATGTGGTGCATAACGACGGGTTGTTAAGCGAAAATGATGTTATCTGAACGCGTTGTTATGTGAGGGTTGACTGTATTCACTTTCCTTAAGTTGAAGACACGTCAGAATGATAGTTTATAAAATCGCAAGTAAAGTTTTCATTTATTGACAACTGTAAACACATCTTGCAATGCATTTATTTAGGCCATGATTCTGATGACAAGGAAGTACAAATTCAAAAACAAAGCTAAGAGAAGTCCCCTCAAACTCATTAGTGCCTACATGTTTAACTAGATGTGTATATGATTGCATTATAAGTCTCTCATACTACAATTAAATGAGAAGAACTAACTTTTACAAAAATCTTGCACCAGCTACCTTAACAATGAAATGAGAAAGAAAACTTTACAGCTATGGATGAATCTTCTTACAGCAAAATGAATACTGCTTCTGAAAGCTCTGAAAACTGGATTATTTACATTTGCATGGTCATATCCCTTAAAACTAGAGACCAAATTGCCAACATATGTTGGATCATGGAGAAGACAAAGAAATACCAGAAACAAGTCTACTTCTGTTTCATTGACTACACCAAGGCCTTTGACTGTGTGGACCACAATAAAATGTGGCAAGTAATTAAAGAGATGGAAATACCAGAACACCTTATATGTCTCATGAGAAATCCAAACATGAGTCAAGAAGCAACAGTTAGGACAGGATACAGAATGACGGAATGGTTTGGAATAGGAAAAGGAGTAAGACAAGGCTGCATTTTGTCACCCTGCTTATTTACTGTAACTTATATACAAAGCACATAATGCACAACACAGGGTTGGATGAGTCAAAAGTTGGAATTAAAATTGCTGGGAGAAACATCAACAATTTGAGATATGCAGATGATACTACCCCAATGGCAGAAAGTGAGGAAGATCTAAAGAAGCTCCTGATTAGGTTGAAAGAAGAGAGTGCAAAAGTTGGCTTGAGACTCAACATCAAGAAAACCAAGATAATGGCAACAGGCCCTATCACTTCCTGGAAAATAGATGGGGAAGAAGTAGAAGCAGTGACAGACTTTACCTTCTTAGGATCCAAGACCACTGCAGATGGTGATTGCAGTCATGAAATAAAAAGGCAACTAATTCTTGGGAAACAAGCTATGAGAAACCTGGGGAACATAGTTAAAAGTAGAGACTTCACCTTGCAAACAAAAGTCTATATAGTCAAAGCAATGGTATTCCTGGTAGTAATGTATGGTTGTGAGAGCTGGACCATAAGGAATGCTGAGCGCAGAAGAATAGATGCCTTTGAGATGTGGTGCTGGAGGAGAATTTTGAGTGTACCCTGGACAGCAAAGAGAATAGGTCAATCTTAAAAGAAATCTCTCCTGAAGTCTGGGATCTGATTCTGGTGGGCTTTTTAAAGGAATTTTTTAAAAAATTAACTTACGTAAGTGAGTTGTTGATGTTTTTGAATGTTTTGGTGTGTTTTTATTGCCTGTAAGCCACCCTGAGTTGCCTTGGTGAGGGGGGCGGCATAGAAATATGACTAAATAAATAAATCAACCCTGACTGCTCCTTGCAAGGTCAAATATTGAAGATGAAGCTAAGGTACTTTAGACATCAAATGAGAAGAGAGGATCACTTGAGGAATTCTGATGCTGGGAAAGGTCGAGGGCAGAAGAAGTGGGCGGCAGAGAATGAGATGGCTGGATGGCACAAAGCTGGGCAGGTTGAGGAGGAGGATGGAGGATAGGGGTGCCTGACGTGCAATGGTACATGGGGTCACAAAGGGTCGGACACAGCTATGAGACTGAACAACAACAATAACAACAAAATCCTTTAAAAGGAACATGATAAAAATAATAATGCTATCTGCAAATATCTAGTTTTGAGGTCATGTAACAATTTACATTTATTTATAGCTCAAAGTCTTTCTAACCCACCCTGTAACAGCAGATCTAATTTATTTTAAATGAATATTAGTTTGCTTTTAAAGAGTAATGTTCCAAGCTCTGCTTTTTTGTTTTGTCATTGCCTTCTGTTGATTAGCTTCACAAAGCCATCAGTGGTCTGTTGATCAATGATTTGCCAAGGAAGCCCTGAAATTATCTTAGCATCAGAACCAAAACTCATGCACTACTCCTCTCAGTCTTTCTCCCTTTTGACACATATATTTCTATGTCCCTGTGTTCTCTTTTTGGCATTAAGTATAATTAGTATAACACTCTCTTTCAGCAACACAAGAGGCGACTTTACACATGGACATCACCAGATGGCCAACACCGAAACCAGATTGACTACATACTCTGCAGCCAAAGATGGAGAACCTCCATACAGTCAGCAAAAACAAGACCTGGAGCAGACTGTGGCTCAGATCACAACCTATTGATCGCAAAATTCAGGCTTAGACTAAAGAAAATAAGGAAAACACGGAGACCAGAAAGATATCACCTAGACAGCATCCCTAAAGAATACACGGTGGAGGTGATGAACAGATTTAATGGCCTAGATTCGGTAGACAGAGTACCAGAAGAATTATGGACGGAGATGAGGGACATCATGCAGGAAGCAGCAAAGAAAACCATACCAAAAGAAAAGAAGAGTAAGAAAGCAAAGTGGTTGTCTGATGAGGCTCTTAAAATAGCAGAGGAAAGAAGGAACGCAAAAGCCAAAGGAGAAAGGAAAAACTACAATCATTTGAACACAGAATTTCAAAGAAAAGCAAGGAGAGATAAGGAAAACTACCTAAAAGAACAGTGCAGAGAAATGGAGGAAAACAACAAAAGAGGCAGAACCAGAGATCTTTTCAAAAAAATCGGGGAAATTAAGGGAACATTTAAAGCAAAAATGACCATGATAAGGGACAAAGAAGGAAAGGAGCTAGCTGATGCAGAAGAGATTAAGAAAAGATGGAAAGAGTACACAGAGGAACTCTACAAAAAGGACCTCAACACTCCTGACAATCACAATGATGAAGAAGTAGAACTTGAGCCAGACATCCTGGAGAGCGAAGTCATAAAGGCCCTAAAGAGCACTGCAAACAACAAAGCTAGTGGAGATGATGGTATCCCAGTTGAATTTTTCAAAGCGCTAAAAGATGACGGCGTCAAATTACTGCATTCAATATGCCAGCAGATTTGGAAAACAAAACAATGGCCACAGGATTGGAAAAGATCAGTATACGTCCCAATCCCAAAAAAGGGCAATGCCAAAGAATGTTCAAATTATCGAACAATCGCGCTCATCTCACACGCCAGTAAGGTGATGCTCAAGATAATACAGGATAGACTTCAGCAGCATGTGGAAAGAGAATTACCAGAGGTGCAGGCAGGTTTCAGAAGAGGCAGGGGGACTAGAGACCACATTGCAAACATACGCTGGATCATGGAGAAAACAAAGGAATACCAGAAACAAGTTTACTTTTGTTTTATTGACTACACTAAGGCATTTGACTGTGTGGACCACAACAAGATGTGGCAAGTAATTAAAGAGATGGGAATACCAGAGCACCTCATATGCCTCCTGAGAAATCTGTACATGAACCAAGAAGCAACAGTTAGGACAGAACATGGAATGACAGAGTGGTTTGGAATAGGAAAAGGAGTAAGACAAGGCTGCATTTTGTCACCATGCCTATTCAACCTATACACAGAGCACATAATGCGCAGTGCAGGGATGGAGGAATCACAATATGGGATTAAAATCGCTGGGAGAAACATCAATAATCTGAGATATGCAGACGATACCACCCTAATGGCAGAAAGTGAGGAAGACCTAAAGAATCTCTTGATTGGGCTGAAGGAGGAGAGTGCAAAAGCTGGCTTGAGACTCAATATCAAGAAAACCAAGATAATGGCAACAGGCCCAATCAGTTCCTGGAAAATAGACGGGGAAGAAGTAGAAGCAGTGACAGATTTTACTTTCTTAGGATCAAAGATCACTGCAGATGGGGATTGTAGCCATGAAATAAAAAGGCGACTGATTCTTGGGAGACAAGCAATGAGAAACCTGGGGAACATAGTGAAAAGCAGAGACATCACATTGAAAACAAAAATTAGAATAGTCAAAGCAATGGTTTTCCCAGTAGTAATGTACGGATGTGAGAGCTGGACAATTAGGAAGGCTGAACGCAGAAGAATAGATGCCTTTGAAATGTGGTGTTGGAGGAGGGTTTTGAGAGTCCCCTGGACAGCGAGGAGAACAAATAGGTCAATCTTAGAAGAAATTAACCCCGACTGCTCATTGGAAGGTCAAATAGTAAAGATGAAGCTAAAATACTTTGGACATCAAATGAGAAGGGAGGATTCACTCGAGTAGGCATTGATGTTGGGAAAGGTGGAGGGCAAAAGAAGAAGGGGGAGGCCAAGGATGAGATGGCTAGATGGCATTGTGGATGCAATGGGCACAGAGCTGGGAGGGCTGAGGGGGATGGTGGAGGACAGAGGCGCCTGGAGAACAATGGTCCATAGGGTCGCAAAGGGTCGGAACCGACTGTGCGACTGAACAACAACAACATAATTAGTTAGCTTTAAAAGAATATTAGCTTTAAAAGAATGACATTATGATTAGAACTTGAGTTCACTTGCTTATTTTATTACAGAGGGTTGCATGAAACTTTAAACCAATGTGACTCTAAACATGGTTAGTGCTGGAGGGTGGGGGATTTGCATGAGAAAGGGAAGACAAATTGCATTTCTTCATGTAAGATTGAGAAAGAAGGGAGAGAATGGAACCCAAGAGATTTCTTTTCTCCCAATCCCTACATAAACATTTTAAAAGTGATTGTTGGCAAGAGGAAATGCTGTTGAAGTGCCCGATATTGGGCAGATGTCATCTAGCCCTTTTTAATTAATTTTTGTTTTTAAGATGTGTTAATTTTAGCTTTGTATGTTATTATATGCTGGTGGTGCATCTGACATGAATAAAGAAAGAATTTTCCCCCTATTATAAATGTTTGTTGCATGAAAAAAATATTGGGGGGGGGACCCCTTTGACTAGATAAAGATTTAAAATTCCTCCTCTTGTTCCTAAATATTGGTGAGCCAAAGGGACATGTTACTCAAATGTCTCCATTTAAACTCAGATTTGTAAAACATATAATGCTTAAAACAACTAGAATTATCAGTAGATCTTAACCTATAAAACCAAGGGTTAACCGGTGGAACTTGCTATAGGTTCCTAAGCCTCGCCCTAATGACCCGCACCCACCATTCGTGCACATGGCTGAACTGGGTCCGCAGGTCAACAAAGGATTGATAAAACTGGCAGTGGGGCAACAGCCCCACAAATGCGAAAAAAGGGAAACAACTTCATTTCCCAACGTTCTTTGCGCCGCACCGCATCGCAGCCAATCAGGCTGAGAGGCGCGACCACAAAGAACATTGAGAAACATGCCATGGCCAATCAAAATCAAGCCGCAGAAAAATATGCACCACAACCACAAATTACAAACCCATAACTACAAGCCCCAGAGTCCTGCGCGACATGAGCATGCAGGACGCTGAGGAAGCCGGCGCCCAAATTTTTTTTTAAAAAAAACTCACTGCCTCACAAACACCAACCGCCCTTCTTTCCCTCACCATCGGCGCATCAAGGTCCCGATTGGAGTTTCCCCTTTAATATCAGTAGATGGGGGGTTGTGATCCCCCTCTCTGCTGGCTCACCTAGGGTTGGGAGGTTTGTGGGGACAAAAGGGGTATGTCCCCCCAAGCCTTCTGGACCCAGGAAACCAGGGAAAGGGGTTTGATTCCCTCCTCCTAAAAAAACCTCCATCTTTAAAGAGAAGAAACCAAGCGGTTTCTTCTCTTTAAAAATGGAGGTTTTTTAAGGGGGCGGGGTTTTTTTGTCCCCCCCAACCCTCATGGACCCATGGATCCCAAGAGAGGAGATCGATTCCAACCCAACCCCCTGATATTAAAAGGGAAAATTGGATTGGAGTTTCCCCTTTAATATCAGTAAGTGGGGGGTGGCCATCCCCCTCTCCGCTGGCTCACCTGGGGTTGGGAGGTTTGTGGGGACAAAAGGGATCTGTCCCCCCAACCCTTCTGGACCCAGTAGACCAGGGAGAGGGGATTGAATACACCACCCCCCCAAAAAAAACCTCCGTCTTTAAAGAGAAGAAACGAAGCGGTTTCTTCTCTTTAAAAATGGAGGTTTTTTATTTGGAGGGGGGTGGAATCAATCCCCTCTCCCTGGTCTCCTGGGTCAAGAAGGGTTGGGGGGACATACCCCTTTTGTCTCCCCAAACTTCTCAACCCCAGGGGAGCCAGCGGAGAGGGGGGTCGCAACCTCCCACCCACTGATATTAAAGGGGAAACCCCGATCTACTTTCATGACTCCACACAAAGCACCATAACACAATAAAGCCCCCCTCCCCACCACCTAGCCCACCCTTCCTAACCCCCAATGACCACGCCCCCCTCCCCACCACCTAGCCCACCCTTCCTAACCCCCAACGACCATGCCCCCTCCCCACCACCTAGCCCACCCTTCCTAACCCCCAATGACCACGCCCCCTCCCCACCACCTAGCCCACCCTTTCCTAACCCCCAACAAACACGCCCTTTCCCCACCACCAAATAAATAATTTTTTTAAAAAAAATACTAAAAACACAGTCCAAAACATCCAAAAATACACAAAAACAATACAAAGTAAACAAAACCACAATCAAAAACAAATATATATATATAAATTCCAACACACACACACACACCCCACACACACAAAAGAAAGAAAACAAGCAAACTTACCAAAAGATGTCCTACCTCCACGAGGACTGGAAAAGAAATGAATAAAGAAAGAGACTACTTACCAGAAGAAGCTCCACCCAGAGGCCAGGATAGAAAAAACAGTCAAAATACAATAACCCCTACCAGCACCACCTGCTGGCCACAATAGTAAAAACAATTCAAAAACACACAACAGCCCCAAACAAAAGGCCACAAGAGTAAAAACAAATCAAAAACATAACACAAATTCACCATTTTACACAAAAGGTCACACCAATAAAAACAAGCCAAATTTTTTTTCCACTAAAACACAATTTAACACAAATCACAAACATATGGCAATAAAATACAATAAAAACTTTTAAAAATCCTGTGCTGAGTTTTAACTCAAATTAAAACACAAAACATCTAAACACATTGAATGTAAAAAACATTACTTTTACATTATTAAAATTATTACCTACAGTACAACTAATTAAAAAAATTTTAAAAAACTAAAACATTATTCGCTTACATAAAACAATTTGAAAAAATTATATCATACGCAGATCACAGTTAATAACAGCCAAGCCAATTTTTTTTACATAAACATTTTAAAAATTAAAATTACAGACTAAGCAATTTTTAAGAAACATTAACACAATTTAACCTTCCAACACAATTTAAAACCTCTACTAGTTACCTATAAAAGCATTATTAGGTTCCCATGTTTACCTTAAAAATGAAATCTCCCTCCTACAAACTAAAAATGAAGACCTGTTAGCATTTATTACTTGCAAATTAGGCTCTCCTATTTGGAGGCTTATTCTTAAGAAATATAACAATTCATAATCCTTACATTCATAGGGGCTTCCTGCATTTGACAAAAGGGAAATGACACTCAGTGTACACTCTTAAGGAAAAAATCACGCAACGGCATCAACTAGAGGATAAAAGCAAAGAAGCAGCTTTTCTCTCAACAGCTTACTTCATTACATTCAATCCTTCTGTACAGAACAGCCAATCATTTCTGCCATAGCAAAGCATATGGAGTTGCTTAGAATATAGCCATATTGGTAAAGAAACTACAAATACTAACTACTGGATACTATGTTTTTACTGCTTTAATCATTTATTCTGCTGATACTGTCATGCACCCGGGCTATATTTATATCATGCCTATCCACTCTGTCCTCATTCTCACTTCTGCTCAAGTGATTTATATTAAAGATGTTGACACATGCAGGAGAGGTACAGGAAATCTTTGCTACTAGAAATGTCAGCCAGAGATCTACTCCGCTATTATGACAAAGTGCGTCCTTCCACACAACAGGAAGAACTTTACCAGCTGTGGACTGCAGTGCAGGACCATCCAAAAGGGATAGAGAAAACACAATCCAGACCAACATCTCTGAGTGAGCACATAGCTCACTGGTAGAGTGCATGATTTGCATGTAAAAGGCAATTTAGCCACAACAATTCCTGCCTTAATTATCTCTCTTTTAAAAAGCTATAATACACTGTAAGCATGGCCGCCCTTGAGAAGTGTTCAGAAGCTAGAGAGAGTGCAAAAATATAAGAGCTTGCCTACTGTCTCATGTGCACTTTGCTGGCCTTAAATATTGGTGAACCAATATTTTCTCAAATATAACTAATAATTAATGAAGATTAATTTAATCCAGCCCATTTCTTAATTTTCTTTTTTATGGAAATAAAGATTCCTGTAATTCCATGTGTACATTGGTTTATACTTTTTGTTAGCAAGATTCCCAGTTATTTAAACTAGAATAACAAAGGTCTAAGTTAGACATTGCCTTAAATTATTTTTGTTCTACTAAAGTGAATTTGTACACAGTAGTTTAGACCTACTTTAGTGAGGAGATTCTAACCACACACAGGCTGAAATCCTGTTGCTCAGGATAGGCAGTCACATTAGATTAGGCCCATTGAAAAAATGTGGATTTAGGGAGTCAACTCCTATGTAAACTCTGTTAATTCAGAAGGGTCAACTTTAGTTGTGTCTTACTACACTAAAGTAAGTTGAAATTACAACATGCTCATTTGCATTGGTTAAACATATGGAGGAGTTGACTCACCAAATCCCCATTCACTTAATGGGTCTACTCTACTGTGACTTACTATGCTAAACAACAGACTTAACTACAGAACTGCAGTATGAATGGAGCTGTGATGAGAGTGACTATATTCCTTCCATCCATCTTGGACTGCTCAAGAAAGGCAGAAAAATCCAGGCAGACTGAAAAAAGCAGTTGCTCAAAGTGGCTTATAAGATATAAAAACAGTAGCCAGCAATGAAACACAGGCCTAAACCAAATGTCACAACATTTCATATCCTTTCCTTACCACATACTTGGTTTTCCTGAAAATCATCTTTAGAGGATGTCCTCTAAAGCAAGGAGCAAAACTGTCACGGTATACAAGGAGTCAGTAACCTATGGCCCACAGTGCCAAATCATCTGGCCCACTGCCTTCACTCCTGCTGTCACCACTAGAAGTGGCAGAAACAGCCATAAACGCATCTGTGGCTGTCGTAAATGTGTTTTACGACATCATTTACAGCGGGGGGGGGGGGGGGCGGACCACCAGTTTACTGTCTGAGGGAGCAGGATCCGGCCCCCGATTTTAAAAGGTTGCCAACCCCTGGGATATACAGAGGATGGCAACTGCATGATTCATCATTTCCCTAACCCCATTCTATTAGTTTCTGTTAGCCTTACATACAACTTGCCTAGTAGGCATTAGAGACAAGTTAGGGACCTGGCAGGAAAACAGCAGAAAATAGTTTTTGTTCTTCCCCTGCCAATCCACTGGGTTTCCATGCTTCATTGGCAAAGTTAATTTATAAGGTTATATTAAACATTATTTTAAAATTATTATTAAACAGCTATAGCCACATAAAATATCTAGTTTTACCTGTTCTGTGAAAGGAAAAGTATGCGTAGCAAAGGCAGCCAATATAGAGAAAGTTTTTCCACCGTTGAAATGCTATTGTCTTCCAAGTATAATTCTCTTAATAAAACATGATTTTCAAGGCTGGGGAACTAAATATAAATCGACAACATATTAATAGTGTATTATAATACGCTGACTGTGAGGCTAAAATTTCTAAGGCTCCAATGCTGAATGGAAATACCAATGAATAAGACTCAATGCATTCAAAGGCACCTATTTTTGTGCAAACATGCTTAAGATTTTCTGGGAAGCCTGATATTACAACTTTGGGATGGATGTACATCCTTTATAACACCAACCCTGTTTACATCAATTTCTAGACAGAAGTAGACATGTTACTCTTTTAAAAAACAAGCACAAAAGAGAGCTTTGAGGCATATAAAAATTAGCAGATTAATTTTGGTATAAAATTTTGTGACTAAAATCCACTTCATCAGATCCATGGTGTTACTCACAGATATCGAGATAGAGGGGGAAATAGGGAGAGAAAACAATATGGCCAAAAGAGGTACTGTATATCCAATGCTAATCTGATTAAAAGAATACTACTCATCTACTCATCTCTCATCCATGTGCTGCTATTTCTAAGAGCTCCATTAATAGTTTATTTTCCAAGAAATGGACCAAAAGGCTATCCAACAACTAAACAAAATGTGTCAGTATGCCAAATGGCTTTCCCACTCATCAATTCATATAAACAATCATACTAAGATTTTATTCTGGGCAAGACTTTAAGGATATGTAGCAAAGGTTTTTACCTCATTGAGGTTATTCCCATCCAACTTCAGAATTTGGAGAAGACCACAGTTTTCGATGCCTTCAACATGAGTGAGATGATTAAAGGAACAATCTATATATACTAAAGTAGGAACATCAGAAAGACCTTTGGTGCTGATCAGCTGATTATGATCCATGACCAATCGCTGGAGGTTTTTTAATGACTCCAAGCCATCTAAAAAGAAAAGGACAGGGTTTTATTTGAAACGTTAAAATGCATTGACTTTGGTATCTCAACAAACAGAAGAGCAACACATTTAGATATCAAAGTATGAAATGGCCCTGCTTTACTGTGTTTCCATTTATATCAAACAGATATGCTGCCACAGCAATGGTTCTCCAAAATACCAAGTATCTTCCTATATATTCTTTGAACTGACTGTGGATGTATGTATGTGTATGCATGTGAGAACTGTAGCAGCGGTCTAAGAAGAGATTTGCACAAGAAAGAAATGTGTGCATAGTGGAAATTACTTGTTACAAAGGTTCCCACTGCTTTTATCTGTTCAATATGCACACAGAACATAACATATGGAAAGCTGGACTAGATTCATATGAAAGAGGAATGAAAATTGGTGGAAGAAATATCAGTAATTTAAGAAATACAGATGACACTATCTTATTGGCAGAAATCACTTGAAATGACTTTTGGCAAAAGTAAAAGAAAACAACACCAAGGCTGGACTGCAGATGAACATCGAGATAAAAATCATGGCTGCAGGACAACTACACAACTTTATCATTGAAAATCTGAAACTCTTAGATTTAGTATACCTTAGTTCTGTAATGGTGAACCTTGGCACTCCAGATGTTCTTGGACTTCAAATCCCAGAAGCCCAAGCACCCTGTGAATCCACACAAATGGGTTTACTGCGAATCATCCAGCCCACGCTGCCCACGTATGGGCGCATTTTACTTCTGCTTCCAGAAGCGACGAGGCCAGTGTGGGCCGGATGAATCGCAGTAAACCCATTTGTGTGGATTCACAGGGTGCTTGGGCTTCTGGGAATTGAAGTCCAAGAACATCTGGAATGCCAAGGTTCACCATCACAGCCTTAGTTCAATCACAATTCCAAATAGAGGCTGCAGGCAAGAAATCAGAAGAAAAATGACTCAGAAAGGCAGCAATGAAGGTATTATAAAAGAGCAAGTTTAAGTCAGTGTCAATGGAGACCAAGACCATCCATACTATTGTATTCCTGATTATATGTGAGGGTGTGGAAAATAGATAGAAAAGAAGGCTGTTGGGGATGGGGGCGGGGATGATTCATTTAAAACGTGCTGGAGAAGATATCTTAGAGTGCCAGAAAGATGAATAAGTGAGTCTTAGAACAAATTAAAGCTAAACTATTTCTGGAGTCAAAAATGACAAAACTGAGGCTGTCTTACTTTGGGGACATTATGAGAAGGTAAGATTCTCTAGAAAAGAGGATAATAGTAGAAAATGTTGCATGTATGAGGAAACAAGGATTTACTCCCTAAAGGAAGCCAGAGACTTGAATTTACAAGAGCTGAACAAGGCTGTTGAGAACAGGATATTTTAAAGATTGCTTATTCATAGAATCACCATAAGTTGGGATGGAGGGGGACACGGCCAAAGACACCAAGAACCTTTAAAACATAACTGCAAATAAGTGTCTTCAGAACTGGCAATTGCAATGTTTTAATGGAAGTTTTAAGAAAAGTTCTTGATAAATAGAAACTACACTCAGAAAACGGATGTACAGTATATAACTTCTATTGATGTGATATCTATCCCGGGGAAAACTACTTCCAATAATTAATTCAGCAAGCAGGAGTAACTGTCCTACCATCTATTACCTAAATACATTTACTTTGAACTGAAATGTTACATCATTTAGGTTGCATATACATGTCTATATACGTTCACCTTCAGAGTAAAATTCACCAGACTGAATTGTTCTTCCAAAGATTGTATTGTATGACACATACTGTTATGTATTTTCTTTTTTAAAAACTACATTTTCCTAGCTCTTTACAATAGGGACTAAAGTACTTATTTAAATATGCACCTTTGTAAGAAAGTTTTGGCCATTATTTCTCCGTTACTGAGAAAGAATTTCAAATATGGCTGCAACTTTGTAAACAGCATTGCAAATTGCTTGGTTGGATTTTCTCAAAATTAAAACAACCTCCAAAGGCCAACCAGCACCATCTAGTGGATTAATAAAACACCAAAGAAAGAGCCAGTTTGATCTGTATTAGCAGAAACATTTTCTTCACGACAATCTTACAAAGTCTTATGGAAAGTCTCACTTAATGAAGTCTGAGTTTAAATACAAAAGCAGTGTATTAGTTAGCAGAGAAGCTTGTATAAGTGGCCACTGCAGTGGCTTAAGTGGTTAAGATGCTGACTGGAAGGTGGTAGGTCAGCAGTTCGATACCTGAGTACTGCACGACGGAGTGAGCTCCCGTCTCTGTCCCAGTTCCAACCTATCAGTTTGAAAGCAAGAAATTGCAAGTAGATAAATAGGGAAGGTAAAACAGCATTCCTTGAGCTCTGGTGTCTAGTCATGCCTGCCACATGACCACAGAAACGTCTGCAGAAGTAGACAGTGCTGGCTCTGCTAACTAATAAACAGAGCTGAGCACTGAACCCTAGAGTTGGATACGACTGGCTTTCGAGCAAGGGTGACCTTTATCTTTACCTTATATCTCTAGAAGTTTAAAAATAAAATTGGGTGTCCCCTAAATTTCAGTGTAAGAGTGATACTTGAAGATAGCAATAAAGAGATGATAGTGTGCCAGTAGGAATCCAGAAGAGGTGTCTTTGTGATGTATCTAGATTAACTGAGTCTATCTCCTAGGACTAATGAGACCTGGTTTCAAATTCTTACTCGGTTACAGAAACTCACTGGAGAAACGTGTGGTACTGGTAAAGCCACTTGTTAAATACCTACTATCTTGACAAACCTGCCATAAATCAGGTGCAGCTGGACACCATGAACAAACAACAAAAAGAAATCAAGTTTTTTTATCGGTGCGATAGCAGTACGTGGAGAAACGTTTTATGCTGCTAGTATCCAGAGGGTAAAAAAGCTCGGAAGTTACAGGAGGTAGCACCAAAGGATTTCCACTGGGACTAATAATAACATGAGAGGGGGCTTGAGGCAGGGAAGGGAAGGGTTAAATATCCCTTCTGCACATGTTACAGTCCTGATGATAACCAGCCCCATTCCTCTCCTGTTATTATTTGTAAAACCCACACCTAACAAGGGTTCCATTATACACTTCGTACCATAGGCACTTTTGCCTTTTGAGAAACAGAAAATCATTAAGATGTCAAAATAAACAAAACCGCCAAAATCTATATTTTCCACACTGCTTAAAATGTTTTTGAACACACTGCATGTGATCACTTTGGATTTATTGATCTATTATATCTGCTTAACTTTACAGCTTGTTTCAGTTATTTGACTTGGAATACAGATATGAATATATTGCTTTAAGTGTTCTGTGTAACTCAAATGCGAACATCCATGCCTTTCACAAAATAAAAGTTTTCAAATAGCAGACATTGCTGTTGTTGTTCAGTCACACAGTCGAGTCTGACACTTTGTGATCCCATAGACCACTGTACGCCAGGCTCCTCTATCCTCCGCCATCCTCCGCAACCCACACAAGATCTACAGCAGACATTACCCTTCATATTCTTTTTTATAAGTGAATAATATTAACATAGCTGACTGAATAGTTCAATGAGTGAGGTGTCTGGCTGCAAAGCCATAGGTTGGGAGTTCAGTTCCTCACTATGTGTATCTCAAAAGACCCAACATGTGTGGTCTTGAGCAAGCTACACAGGTTCCCTAGAAGAAGGGAAGGATGTAGCATGTTTATGTACTCTCAACCTAGAAAACCCTGACAAGGGTGAGCATAAGTCAGAATTGACTTGATGACACATGATTACTACTACTAACATCTAAGCACAGAGTTATCCTAATACTCTTGGGAAACTATCACATTTGGGCTAGGGTGGGGGTGGGTTGTTTCTTAATGACGATTTGTTTGTGTTTTAATGCTGGTTTTAATTGGGGTGTTAGGTTTGCTTTTAGTTATTGTCATTGAATTGTTTTTATTGTAATTTGTATTAAATTGTTAGCCACCCTGAGTGGTGTACCCACCAGGAGGGCGGGATATAAATGTGCAAAATAAATAAATAAATTTGTGAGAGCAGGAAACATGTACCATTTGGAAGACATATTCACAACAGGATCCCATGACTCCATTCAATATCCTATGTACGGACAGTGTTGAGCTGCTCCAGGTGCCCACAGGTGCCCGGACACCAGTAGTGGAAATTTCCCCAGGCCACGCCCACTTGACCAGTCACACCCACCTCCCTACCCGAGGTCATGGTGCAGGGAGGCCAAGTGGGTGCGGCCAACAGAGTTGGCTACATCCACAGAGTTAGCCACGCCCATGGTGGGGGTAGTGATTTTTTTTGCAGCGCATCACTCGTACAGTACATCTGTCATCAGTGGAGACCCTGCTAGCAATTAATCCCCAAACAGGGTATTTCTAGTATGGGGAAGAGAAGTGGATTCAGATCACTGCATCTAATGCAATTCCTTTCTCCTGAGAGGACCCTAGTCAGGCACAGTTTACTTTCCAACTAGCTTTCAAATGGGGATGGGGAAATTCTGATTATAAAGATCTATAAGGATTAAGAAATTGCCCTCACCAGCAGCTCCTGTGCTGGCCAGTCTTTAAAAATGATTGTTATTGGCTACTTAGCTACGCTTTCAGAACTTAACTAGGAATTAACTTCCCAGTAAATATCTTCTTGTTGTTGTTCTGCTGTATCCGAATTCAAATATTGGTGATCCTCATGGCGATCAGCCATGAAGATTGTACTGAGAATATAATGCAGTGGCCTTCCATCTGCCTTCCGCATGACGAAGACTAGGTTAGCATGTTAAAAACATATAACAGCAACAACGGCAACGACGGCGGCAACAACGACGGCGGCAACAATGACACTGACACCGACACCGACACCGACACCGACAATAATAATAATAATAATAATAATAATAATAATAATAATAATAATAATAATAATAATAATAATAATAATAATAATAATAATAATAATAATAATTTTGTGTCAGAAATTATTCTGGGTTGAAAGGATTTTTGCAGAAGAAACTCTGCTCAGGGATCGCCTCAATGAAGCTCCTTTCATGCCCTCAAGAGGTGGGACAAAGAAGGGTGCTCAATCCGTCATGCAGTACCCGAATCTCGAACTACCAATTTGCCAACCTTCTAGCCAACAAGGTGAGCTTCTTAACCACTCAGCTACCACAGCCCCCTATCTCATAATGAGCAAAGAGCATTTGTCTACAAACATCTACAATCCCAGATTTTATTCAGATTGTTTTCAGGGAGTTATTTACACTACAATGTCTACATTTAGTTTTACATGTTCTGGAAAACAGAAGAAAGACGTCACTGAGTCTCATTTTAGTGGAACAGTTACAGAACCATTTCAAGCTGAATGTAGTGTGCGTGAGGAGGGGAGTTGCTCCACTGTAACATTCAAATATACGTATGGAAATTCCACATTTGGAGACTGAAGAAAAGGGAGGGGCTTTACAAACACAAGT
Organism: Bradypodion pumilum; assembly: GCA_035047305.1. NCBI lineage: Eukaryota > Metazoa > Chordata > Lepidosauria > Squamata > Chamaeleonidae > Bradypodion > Bradypodion pumilum. The sequence goes on from JAWDJD010000005.1 coordinate 58,909,165, forward strand.
CCATCTTTGTGTGATTCCATGAGTTTCTTTTTTAAACTATCAATATGTTATTGTATAACACAAAATGTATGCTATGTAGCTTACAGACCAGACCTCCCCAAAGCAAATGATGAGGACAGAAAAGAGGCTCCGAGTGGTTTTCTTGAACATCTATTTTCTCATTGAAACTCATCTCACTTGTCAGCAAGTACAGTGCTTTCATTGTATACCCGAAGAGGACAGGAGGCTTTTACCTCATTGGTTCTGTAGTCCTTATAGCCAAGACTCATCAATTCACATTATGCCACTCTCACATTAATCTTCCAGATACTCTACGTAAAGAAATCTATCCAAAACAAGTAATCCCTTACAGTACTACTGGCACTGAAGACAGATTGAACACAGATCCTAGGCATTTCTACTACTAATCTCTCCACCTTGCTGGTTTATTTGGGATTCTTTGATACTTGATATTTAATGAACACCACCATTCACTATTCCATGCAGACGCAGTTGCCTAAGAAAATCTATCTCCCTTTAACATAGAGAACCTAACTATCCAAAACATGGCCAACTGGATCAGCTCAATGGCTATTATAATTGCTAAGACTGAAAACCTCATTTCTCAAGTTCTCAACTATTTAATTGGCTTCTTCCAATTTTGCAGTTCTGAAATGTTTCACATGGCATTGAAAGCACTTTTTTTTGTTGTCATATAGAATGTTTAATAAACAGAAGCATTCATTTACCTACCATTGTGCCATTTTGTATAATGAGATAAACTGAGATTTCAGAAACTGGAGAAAATATATTTATTACAATCAATTATATATCTAGTTTCTTGCCTGCATTTTCTTATGATTATGTTTGTGTCTTTACCTAAAATCATATACAGTGGTACCTCATACAACGATTTTAATCCGTTCCATGGGGCTTGCTGTACGAAACAATTGCTATACAATACATGCATTTTAAAGCGATTTTCCCTATGAGATGCACCGTACGTTTTTTTATACTAAGTGGTTTTTCCCATTGAAAATTTGTAGTACGATTTTTTCCATAGGGAAAATTGTTATGCGAGACACCATTTCTCCCCAAAACCTAATTGTTATGCGATTTCATTGCTACACGGGGCAATATATGTATGTATGTATGTATGTATGTATGTATGTATGTATGTATGTATGTATGTATGTATGTATGTATGTATGTATGTATGTATGTATGTATGTATGTATGCCACCCAAACATACTGCAGCTGCTATTATGAGCAGTATACTGTACAAACAAAAATATATCAAATAAAACACATAAACCTGAAAGCCAAGTGGCAGCCGAAAGATAAAGGTAAAGGTTTCCCTTGTTTGAAAACCAATCGTATCTGACTCTAGCATTCAGTGCTCATCTCTATTTCAAAGCCAAAGAGCCAGCACTGTCTACTTCTGCAGACGTTTCCATGGTTATGTGGCAGGCATGACTAGACACCAGAGCGCATGGAACGCTGTTTACCTTCCCACTTAAGTGGTCCCTGTTTATCTACTTGCAATTTCTTGCTTTTGAACTGCTAGGTTGGCAGGAGCTGGGACAAAGATGGGAGCTCATTCCGTCCTGCAGTACTCGGAAATCGAACTGCTGACCTCCCACTTCCAGTCAGCATCTTAGCCAGTTGAGCCACTGCAGTCCCTAAGTGGCAGCCTACAGAGAAGAAAAAAACCAGGACCCCCCAACCCATGACAAACAAATGCTCAAAGAAAAAGCTCAAAACAAAAAACTATACCAAAAAGGCTATGATTCCTATCTAAAACTCCAATGTCTGATGATGTGGACTTGATTCATGAAAGCGCTCGACATGGGGCTGCCCTTGATGACCATTCGGAGGCTGCAGCTGGTCCAGAATGCTGCGGCCCGGGTGGTGATGGGGTGAGGACGTTATGCCCATGCCTCACCACTGCTTCGGGGGCTGCACTGGTTACCAGTTTGTCTCCGGGTGCAATTCAAGGTGCTGGTTTTGACCTTTAAAGCCCTACATGGTAGTAGGCTAGGGTATCTCAGAGACCGCATCGCCCTAAGGACGTCTGTCTGTCTGTCCAACCAGAGCGGACCGGAGGGGTTCTCTAATTGTGCCATCAGCCAGGGGGGCTTGCCTCTCTGGCACAAGGAGGAGGGCCTTCTCCGTGTCCGCACCGGCCCTTTGGAACCTCCTGCCTGTGGAACTGCATCTCCAGACAGAGTTGTTGCCCTTTAGGAAGGAACTAAAGACCTGGCTGGTGGGCCAGGTTTGGGATGCGGGTGGGGATGGGGGTACCGTTGGGTGGTTGGTATAGAGAAGTGTGCCTTCCCCCAAGGTCCCTTCGGTACTTGCACACCTTTTAGGGGTGTTTTTTTTAACTTTTAACTTTGTTTTATCATGTGTCTTTTTATGTATTTACTGTCCGCTATGTAAACCACCCTGAGTTGGGTTGTACCTGAGTGGGTGGTATATAAGCGTGAAAAATAAATAAATAAATAAATAAATAAATAAATAAATAAATAAATAAATAAATAAATAAATATAACAGTCTTTAAATTGCTACAGCGTTTTTGTTTTGTTTATTCTCTAATATGATCTATCTCAGGGGTTGCCAGCCTTTTCATGTCACGGGCTGGACCACACACCCTTGGACAGATGTGCAGGCCCGAGGCATGGTTCCTCCCACCGCTTCCATCACTGCTGCTTCCTGGCACAATTTCTGCACTTCCAGTGGTGGCAGCGGGGTCCTCAATGTGGGCCATATTACTTGGTGCTACGGGCCAGGTCCAGCCCACAGGCCATAGGTTGGGAAACCCCTGATCTATCTATCTGATATGGTCTATCTAAAACAATCCACCTACTTAACACCCAAGGAAGGAAAGCCCACAAAATTAGAAAGAAGCTAAAATTAAACTACAATTAATCAATCAAACAAACAAAAGAAGAAACTTCCATTGACATATTGTTGACTTCACTGTACTATAAAGCCACTAAAATAGTGGATACACTGATTTCTTTGATGCCCACTAGTCTATCTAAGAAAAGGAATCCTACATAGAGCTAGGTGGCCAGGAACATATTATGGCTCCTTTGATATCAAGAGGGCAACATAGGAAGGCTATATGACAGTGATGGTGAACCTTGGCACTCCAGATGTTCTTGAACTTCAATTCCCAGAAGTTCTGATCAGCAGGAACATCTGGTGTGCAAAGGTTCACCATCACTGCTATATGAGATTTCATGTGGTTTGTTGATATGCCATGAGATTGGGATCAGCACTATGCAGTATAGAAAGCCAGTCCTCTCTCAACAACTGCATATCCAAACAAATAAGGCTAACTCTGTGCAGAGATGGAAGTTAACTAGGATACCTGTTTACTCTTCTCTGTGAATGAAAAATATTTCCTTATACTAGAATGTACTTGAAAACCACAAGACTGTCCTTTTCTAAGCTAGTTCTATGAGACAACATAACCACTAAGTTCTCTTGTGATTGCTGATTCCCGGAAATGACATCTTCCAGTACTACTGGTTTGTGGGTCAAACCCAAAGTGGGAAACAAGACTAATAAGACCAACAAACCTCATCCAAGAGAGAAGAAAGTGACCAACCATGTAAGAATGAAAGCAAGAGTGACACAAGAAAAATGCAGAAGACAGGGAATGGAACATTACAAATATAGACATCACAAAGGGTCTAACAGATTACAGTACCAACCAATTAAGCAGAAAACTGATTTTTAATCACACAGAAACTCTTTTACAGTTTTTAATCTGTTAATGACTGCAGCTCTATAATTTAAAATTTGACATAGACATTACCAGTATCTTACCAATTCGAGTAATTTTATTATGGGAAAGTTCAAGATTCTGAAGATTACTGCAACAGTATAATCCATGAAGTGATGAAATGTTATTCTTGTTCAAAATTAGAATGCACAATTTTTCTAGATTCTCACAATTAACTATCTGAATGTTGTTTTCCTGTTAAAACATAACAAGCAAAGAAAAAGGAAAAATATTAATGTTTTTCTTCTAGCTTGTGGTTTATAGGATAATACTGTAAATCTGTCCTTTGAATGACTGCTCTAGCATCTGATTCTCAATTAAATGGATGAATGTTAAAATTAGGCTCACTGGAATCTTATGTAGACTTAATAACACACGTTCCATTTAGAACCATAAAAACCCTACTGATTACAGTAAAACCCCAACTTATATATGCCTCGAGTTACATAAAATTCAACTTACATAATGATTTTGTGCTAAAACCATGTCCCGATTTACACGATTTCCTATGGGTTTTCTTCAAGTTACATAAAAATTCATTTCCCTATGGGTTTGCTTCGATTTACATAAAAATTTCATTTTTCCTATGAATTTGCTTCGAGTTACATAAAAAATATTTTTTCCTATTGGTTTGCTTTGAGTTACATAAAAACCCGATTTAAGCAAAAACCTACGGAACTGACTTTTTTTCCGTAAGTAGGGGTTTTACTGTATGTGAATACATTTAGGATTGCAGCCAATATTTTAAAGTTGGAATAACATACAGAAAAATACTGGTCAGTAAAAGGTTAAAGATAAAATTCTCCCTTGCTTGAAAGCCAGTTGTGTCCAACTCTGGGGTGCGATGCTTATCTCCATTTATAACCAAAAAGCCAGCGCTGTCTGCTCCTACAGAAGTTTCCATGCTCATGTGGCAGGCATGACTAGACACCGAGTGCATGGAACACGGTACCTATGTATCTACTTGCTGAAGCAGTACCTATTTATCAATTTGCAATTTTATTGCTTTCAAACTGCTAGGTTGGCAGGAGCTGGGGCAGACAACGGGAGCTCACTCCATAACGTAGCACTAGGCAGCTCTGCTGCCACAGTGGTTAAACTGCTGTCTTGCAGCCAAAATTGCTGACATTGTGAGTTCAATCCTGATGGGACACAAGTTAACTCAAGTCTTCCATTCTTCTGAGGTCAATAAAATAAGTGACCAGCATGTTGGGGGTAAAATGTTAATTACCTTGTGAGCCACCCAGAAAGTGCACTAAGTGCTACGGGGCGGTATATAAGTGTAATTGTCATCAGATTTCACCACTGTTTTTGCTGTACAATTGTGGGCACTCTGATCCAGTGAGTATTTTGAATAACTTTGGTCTGAATTATATGTCAACCACGACATTCCAAATGGCTGGTGAGGCTTTCCTGGTATTTGATCTGTTTGGCCACAGGAGACTGGAATGTATGCATTCTCTAGATTTCTCATTTATTTTCCATACCTTTGAAGCAATAAGATCACAGATGAAAACTGCAATCAGAGAAGGTGTGAGGGAGGGAGGTATTCCGAGCTTCTCAATTTCATTGAACTTTCTTTCCTTAAACTTCACCAGAGTTCCTCAACCAGGCACCCTCACAATGTTTTATGCTATACAGTCAAACCTCGAGATAAGAATGGTTCGACTTAAGAAAAACTCGAGATACATCCAGAAATTGCAGGGGAAAAAATTAGGTTTGAGATACAAATTTTTATAAGATTTTTTTGAGATAAAAAAATTCAATGCATTCCTCTGGGAAATTGCACTCAATGCATTCCTATGGGAAATTCAAGATAAGAATTTTTTTGAGATACAACCAACCTTGAGGAACAAATTAAATTCATATGTAGAGGTTTGACTGTATCTCCTATGATCCCTGAATACTGTCCGTCCTGCTGGAGCTTCTGGGAGTTACAACCCATAAAATCTAGGAGGCACCATATGAAGAAGGATGACACTATATTATATCACACAAGAAAGAAAGCAGAGAGAGAGAGAGAGAGAGAGAGAGAGAGGGACAGAAATCAAAACAAAAAAAGACAAAAATGTTGTGGTACTTTAAGGAAATACTGCTAAATTTTAATGTGAACTTTTATCGATCAAGTCTACTTCCTCAGATTGTCACTATTTTCAGCTGGTGATCACAGGAGAGAAAATTGCTTTCTATTCTAGCTCCTTGGGTGGGAAAGCTGGCCAAAGAACAGAAGAAAGTACATTTAGTGAGTTATCCAGGTGAGAGGAAAGGTGAAGTGCTTGATCAATACCATGTTAGCCGCCCTGAGTCGCTCTGCAAGTAGGGCAGCATACAAGTGGGGACAAATAATAAATAAATAAATAAATAGTCCTCTGGTCCTGTCTAAGTCGGCTGATCAGTGCTTTGAAAAATTGACTTAGACTTCTAGGAAATGAAGTCCAAAACCAAAGGTTGGGTAACACTGCAAGTCTGGTCTGAGGAAGTGGACTTGAGCTACAAAATTTCACATTAAAATATAAGGTGTTGCAAAATTTTTGTCCTTTTTAAAAAAAACGTTTGCCTGCACAGACTAACATAGTTACCATTTCAAAAACTATATTGTATCAAAACTCTCTAGGACTGGTATAACCCAAAAATTTACAACAGAGACACAGAAATCTGCTTCCTTTAAATTACTTATATCTTTCACTGACATCATTGGTGTAGTGGAGCCACAAATTGCAATGTTAAAACCCTGGAACATTTTGAGTAACTATGGCATCATCCACCACACACTTTGTATACCCTTTGAGCTCAGATGCCATCATTTCAGTAGCTAGGAAAGAGAAAAGATTTTCCCAAAGGAACAGTATATTATTGTAAAGCTATATCTATTGCAAAGCAATGTATCTGAAGGTGGTTTGGTGCTGAATAGGCATTTAAGAGCCATTGACTTTAGAAAATATCTGCTATTCAATGTTTTATATATATACTAGCATATTTTGCCCGGCGATGCCGGGCTTTTTAAAATTGTGTTGGATAGTAAAGGGTTCCCTTTTTTTCTTGAACCAATGGTGCTGTGTTTTTTTAAATGGTGGTGTAAGGTTTTTTGTTTTTTTGGCTTTGAGGCGCTGCGTCCGCCTGCGGCGGACTTGCGCTCCCAGTGAGGGCTTTTTTTGTGTGCTGGCTTCCTCAGTGCCGGGCTGTTTGAAGTGGTTTTTTAAGGTTTTTGTTTTTTGTTTTTGAAAATGAGGTTAGTGTGTTATTTGTGTTTGTGAAAATGTTTATTTTTTAAACTGTTTTAAACTGTGTTGTTATGTTGTTGTTGTTTGAATTTTAAAAAGAGATTAGGTTGTTGTTGTTTTTTTAATTATTGTATTTTAAAAAAGAATGTGTTACTTTGTGAATTTTTGTAAATTGTTTTATTTTGGATAATAATTTTAAAAATGTGTAAATATTTTTAAATTGAATGTAGTTTACAGTGTTTTTTTATTTTTTATGGAATTTTTTTATTTTATTTTATCTGTGAATTATTTTTGATTTTTTTGGATATTTTTGAATGTTTTTTGAATTGATTACCCTATTTTTGGGGATTTATTGAATATTTTGCAATATTTTGGATGTTTTTTCTCCTTTGGCCACTGGGTGGTGGTGTTGAGCAATTTTTTGGAATTGGGTGAGTCTCTTCTTCTCCTCATTTCATTTCTGGGTTTCATCGGGGCAAGTCATCTTTTGGTAAGTTCTCTCCGGGTTTTTTTAAAGGGTTTTTTGTTGGGTTGGGGGGCGTTCTGTTTTTGTTTATGGTTTTGGGTGGGGGTTTGTGTGTGTGTATTTTTTAAGGGGTTTTTTTGGGTTGGGGGGCGTTCTTTTTTTGTTTAGGGTTTTGGGTGGGGGTTTGTGTGTGTGTTTTTTTGAATGTTTTTGGGTTTTGGTTGGGGGTTTCTTTGAGTGTTTTTGGATTGTTTTTGTTGCATTCTTTTTTTTTGGGAGGGGGTGCCTTTTGTTCTCACGGGCCATGCTTGGTGGCCCGTGGGAAGGAAGGGCACTTGCGGCGGGGGTGCCTTTTCTTCCCATGGGCCATGCTGGATGGCCCTTGGGAAGGGAGCGTTGTTGCGGGGAGGGTGCCTTTTGTTCCCATGGGCCATGCTTGGTGGCCCGTGGGAAGGAAAGGCACTTGCGGCGGGGGTGCCTTTTCTTCCCATGGGCCATGCTGGATGGCCCTTGGGAAGGGAGCGTTGTTGCGGGGAGGGTGCCTTTTGTTCCCATGGGCCATGCTTGGTGGCCCGTTGGGAAGAAGGGCAGTTGCGGAGTGGGGGTGGGGGTGGGTGGGTTGCTTTTATTTTTGGCACGCCGGCTGGCTCTTCGAACGGAAGGGCAGCCGCGGCCAGGGTTTTTTTTCCCCCCACGGGCCATACTTGCTGGCCCGTGGTGAAGAAGGGCAGTTGTGGGGTGTTTTTTTTTTACTTTTGTTTTTCGCGTGCCGCTGGCCCTTCGAACGGAAGGGCAGCGGCGGAGGTGGGGGGGTCTGTTTCCCCCCCCCCCCACGGGCCATGCTGGCTCGCCCGTGGGGATGTATGGCAGAGGCGGTGGCTTTTTTTTTAGTTTTTAGTTTTCGCGTGCCGGCCGCCTCAGCGTTCTGCGCGCTAATGGCACGCAGGACGCTGGGGCTTGTAGTTTTTGCTGTGCGTGTTTGCTGTCTGCGGCGGTTTATCTTTTGCGGCTTTTTTTGATTGGCTGCGGCGCGTTTTTGAACGTTCCTTTTGCCGCGCCACTCAGCCTGATTGGCTCTGGCGCGGCGTGGTGAAAGGAACTTTGTGAATTGAAGTTCCCTTTTTTTGTTTGCGACTGGGGGGCTCCTGCCCTCGGGTCGAAAATTTCAACCTGACAGTTACCTGCGAACCCCGTTCGGGCGAGTGAACGGAGGCTCGGATGGGGCTAGTGGGGCCTGGTGCAACATCCTTTGTCACATTCCAACGGTTAACGCACCATTTTATAGGTATAGATTGGTCCAGTGGAGTGTATGTCTGGACTCTTCTCCTTCTTCCATGCCTAGACCAGACATGAAACTGCCAAAATGAAAGCATGTTTTGGTGAGTTAATTCTGTAGTTCCTTTGGCCTGACCTAGTGTGAGAAAGATTAGCTGGAAACACAAGGTTGCCATTATCAGGGTATGCCCGATTGTGGTTCAAAAATACAACCATATTTGAGAAGGCTATTTCTGTATACCCCTGGACTCTCTTTGAGTAGGTAGTCTATGAGGACAGCCATGAGTAGGACCTGTACTTCCAAGTTTACACTATACTACTAACAATCATGCATTAAGAATCTTCCTTACTCATTTCAAAGGTTGGAAGTAATGTCTTACAAATAATAGTATTACCTTACCATACTACTTTTACAGTAACGAAAAAGCAATTCTGTGGTGTGGGGTTGGGTTTTTTTTCCCAAAGCACTAACAGCCTATAATGTCATTACCTTTTATAGTAATGAATAGAGCTATCACATTACTCTAAAGTTTAAAAAGAGCAAGTAATGCATTACATTTAAAAATGAGTAATGGTTAAGAACATTATTTTCAAAAATCTAATGTGTCAGTTTAGCTGTTAGCCTTTTTAAATGTAGCTGTACCGATGGAGCCACTTTACCTGCAATTAATACTATGCAAGGGGCTAGAGCTATCCATTACAAATCTGAAGTTCCAAAACTTATTTTTGCCTGCTATTGCTAGGGTGTGTGATTTAACTATGTTCCTCACTGTTGCTTCTTCATGCCAAGCCCTGACAACTGGCAGTTTCCCCCCATATGAGGGGAAACAAGCCTAGATGAGGAAATAGCAGGAGTAGAAGGGGAAAACTGCTAATGGGCTGAAGTAGTAAGTATACTTGATTGTTCCCCCACTCTTCACACTAACGTTGCTGCAGAAGGTAAACTATACTTTAGAAAGCATCGTCAAATTATATGCAAGCACGTTTCAAAAACATATGTGATTCAAAATATGCATATCTATATTAAGTTTATCACTAAATCCCTGTATTTAGAGTCACATGAGTTATAATTGAAAATTGTTTCCAATTTAACATTAAGTAAAATATATGGTACCTCTACATCTATATACTTTAGATCTTTGCAGTTGCTGAGTCCGTCCAATGCAAGTAATCCACAGCGTCTAAGTCTCAAGAACTGAAGCTTTGAACATTGTGATAATGTGGAGAGGCTGCATCCTGGCAAATCTTGAAAGGTAATTGTAGTCACCTATGTACATTTAGTAAGAAAAATAAGAAATGCATTATATTCAATACCTTAATTATACGTGCAATAAATAATATATAAATTGTAACCCCATGCAACCCACCAAATTGGTTATACTGCCCAAAGGAAAAAATCATAATTATATCTTGGAGGAGTAAATAATTGCTGACCCTCAGCACCCCCAACAGAAAACCACAAAATGTTTCAGAGAATATGTGAAGTCCAAATGATTACTACTGTCTACTTAATCTTTAATCTTTTAGTACTGGAACTCACTACTAGGCCAATGTGTCACTTGTGAATCAGTTCTTGATTTTGTTTTACTTATATATCTTTTATTTTTATGGTGGCATGGCCTCTTTGTCAAAGAGACCTAACTCTGAAAGCCATTGGGGCACAACTCTTCTATGCTATAATCATTTGCCAGTTTACAGTCTGGGTAAATAGTGTAAAGTTTCTTGGGAGCCTGGGATCATCTGCACTCTTTCCCTCTACCTGACTAAAATACTGCTAGAAGAAACCCTTTCAGAATCAGAGAATCCATCTATTGAAAAATACACTTTCTAAGGTATCACATGGATTTGATTGTTACAGAACATTCGGGTCTCGAACTGCTGACCTGCTTACCTGCTGACCTTCCAGTCATCAAGTTCAGCATCTTAACCACTGAGCCACCGCAGTCCCTTAAAATAGTCCACGCAGATTGATAAATCCCTTCTTTTGACTTCCAAGGAGGAAAATATTAAGACAGCCCTTTGTACAGTACATAGCACATAGCCATTTGGAAGTTTAGCATCTACTTGCCTGGTGCAGAGCATTCCAAGGTCCAGCCTGAATTATCATGGTAGCACTCAGTGGAGGCATCGAGCTGCTTGAGTATCTCCGCTGCCTGCTCCTTTCAATTGTTTTTTTCTTCTGATGTTCATTGTAAATTCTAGACCATGATTTACATGTTTTCATCCATGCTAATCTCTTCTTCTCAATAGAATCCGAAAGCAAATGCATTTCCTCAAGTGCTTTCACAGAATTCTCACCATTGGCCGAATGATGAGGGACTTCCTTGTGGGCTTCTTTTTCAGCAAACGCTTCTTTAACATTTTCAGAGATGTAAGGTTTCAATATCTCTCCAGTGTCTCCAGAATCTAGCTGCATATCCCTGCTAATATTATCCTCGCACTTGCTGCTCTCCAGTTTAACTTTTGCAACAACTTCTAATGTGAGAGCATCTGTTTTCCAAAGTTTTGGACATTCAAGAGTTGCCCCATGACATTTTACATCATTCTCTACCAATTTTTCACCATTAGTTTCATTGAGACTTTCTTCACTTCCAGATTTCAGTTCTCCACTTCCACATATGTGATCATCACACAATAATTTCCCATGCACCATTCTATGTTTTTCAACTTGTTTCACTTCCTCCCACTTGATTTCTTGTGCCTGATTTTTCTGACCCTTTTCTATATTCAGCTTTCTTTCTTCAGCTTCTTGTTCTTCCATAATTTTTATTTCATTTCCTTTTCCTAGTGTTTGACCTGTTTCCCGAGGACGCACTCCCATTTCTGTTCTTGAAGGGTTTATTTTTTTTAATTCTTCTTCCTTTCTTTTGGCTTTGTTTGTCTCTTCTGGGTCCTCATCCTTACATTCATTATCACTTTTCTCTTGTATTTCTTCAGTTTCAGTTTCTTTCTCCTTTGCATTTTTTATTTCTTGTTCTTTCCTGGACATGTGTATTTCTTTTGCCATATATCTGGACACGCTTTTCTCTTTAGTGTTTAATGTTATTTTGCCTTTTTCTTCTTGGTTAAGGTCTCTTAACTTTAATTGTTCCTGATGAAGTCTCAAATCCTCTTTCTTTTTTTCATACATTTTGCGTCTTTTTATTTTCTTGTCCAGTTCTTCCCTCTCTTTCTCTTCTCGTCTCCTTTTTATTTTCTCTTCTTGTTCCTTCTTCTCTTGAGCTCTCTTTTTACATCTTTCCTCTTTTTCTCTCAGTTCCCTTTCCATCGCTTCTTGCAATTCTTTTTTCCTTTCCAATTCTGCCCTCCATTGTTTCAATAAAGGAGCATAGTTTTTGTATACCATGAATCCTCTAAATGTAGCCTGGATTTTTACAGCCGCCATATTCTGCAGTTCTGACAACCGCTGTCTTTCTATTGCTTGCTTTTCTTCAAAGATAATTTTTTCTTCTTTTATCTGAATATGTAAGTTGTTAATCAATTCCTAAACTCAAAAAAGGAAAGTATGGTATTGTAAAAACAACAACAAAAAACCAGCACATATATAATTTACAAGTATATTGGGACATTTCATTTGCTTTTTTAAACAATCAGAAAAGCCCCTGTCTTCTCACCTGAAATCCCTTGCTGCTCTGTTTGCTGTTAGTTGTTAGACATCTTGAGCACTCTCTGTTCTAATAAAGGTAAAGGTTTCCCTTGCTCGAAAGCCAGTCGTATCCGACTCTAGGGTTCAGTGCTCATCTCTGTTTCAAAGCTGAAGAGCCAGCGCTGTCTGCTTCTGCAGAAATTTCCGTGTTCATGTGGAAGGCATGGCTAGATACCGGAGCGCACGGAACACTGTTACCTTCCCACCGAAGTGGTCCCTATTTATCTACTTGCAATTTCTTGCTTCTGAACTGCTAGGTTGGTAGGAGCTGGGACAAAGACGGGAGCTCATTCCATCCTGCAGTACTCGGGAATCAAACTGCTGACCTTCCACCTCACAGTCAGCGTCTTAGCCACTTGAGCCATTGCAGTCCCGCTCTCTGTTCTACTACTATTTTTTTTCAGCTAAATGGCTGCAACAGAGCAAAAACTTCTATTTGTTTTATTGTAATTAACTGAATAACCATCCTATTCTAAGGAACCTGATACCAAAACCTGTTAAGAATTTATGAGCATATTGCAAGTAAATATCTTTTCTTTTTCTTTTCCCCCCTCTAGTTATTGGTCTGAATAACCATTTGGCTGGGAAATGTGCTGAGTATGAGGGGAAGGTTACAATTTTTTTTTACATTTTTGTATATAAATTACCTTATGCTGTCTCATCTGTTCTTTCCAAGTTTCCTCCTCTTTTAGCACCTCCTTTTCCATTCTAGCCTGTTGTTGCTGCATAAGAAAAGAGATTTTCAACCATTGTCATTTTAACATACTTTCAGAATTTTAATAATGAATGTTAGTAATTCTTGGAGGCCAACATGTTATGGGGACACATTATACTGAAGCATTTCATAGGCACACACATTTCAATGGAAGAATTAAATGTTGCATTCGAAGCAGTCTAAAACTCACAGAAATCAGTAAATTGGGCCTAAATTCAATCACTAGTCTCATTTAGGGAAGAACCCCTGAATTAACAGCATTAATAATAATTTCATGTCATGTCAGAGATTACTCTGGGTTGAAAGGATTTTTAGGGGACACCCAAATGAGACTCCATTCATTTATTAAATGGTATTGATTTACCATTGGTAATGGTACCAATAGCCATTATCAATGGTAATAATTTACCATTGAATGGTTTTGATTTACAATTAAAACAACTGATTCTACTGTAATAGGGACTAGCGTTATGATTAGGCTGCATTCAGTGGATAGGAGTGAATATATCTTCAATTTATTTCAAGGCTAGTTTGAAAGACTCTCCCAATCAGTGGTGTTCTGTTCCCGGTTCCCACCGGATCTCGAGAACCGGTAGCGGAAATTCCCCCAGGCCATGTCCACTTGGTTGGCCACGCCCACCTCATAGCCCACAATGCAGGATGTTTGGCCCCACCCACAGATTTGGCCCTGCCCACAGATTTGGCCAGCCTACAGAGTAGGTAGTAATTTTTTTTGCAGTGCATCACTGCTCCCAATGTTATTTTTTAAATTTATCCTCAAGGTAGCTCCCCTAATGCATGAATGCCCACATTGTCCAAGGATCAATCTTCTTAGTCGGTGGGCCATCAGACATCAGAAGGGATTCTGTCCCTGCCCTCAAAAAGAAAACAGCTGAGGTTGGATTCCATTCAGCAAATAAAGTAATAAATATGTTCAAGAAGGGCATAATCATAGCATCAGAAATAGCAAGCATACTAACCTCGTGTACATGCCTTTCTAAGGGTAAAATTCAGGAATCAAATTTACTCATGAGTAGGACTCCTTGCCCACAGATGGTTGGTTCCTGCTTCTGAGCTACCACCCTCCTAGCTAAGCAACCCAGGATATTAGATTAGTGTAGATAAATTAGCACAGAGCCAAGCAAACACTCCAGCCATCTTCGTGTAGTTTAAAATTATATTGTAATCAGAGTAAGTTACAGAAAAAAGTTTATCAAAAGTTGAGAAAGCATATAAGTGCCCAGAGTCGCTTGCCGAGTGGGCAGCAATGCAAATGTGACAAATAAATAAATAAATCATAGCAAAGAAAGCTTCTCTAACTGAGGAAACCCAAAGGCCCCATTTTCCTAACTTAAACACCTACATGTTTGCAGTTCACCCTTAGCTTGAAGCATCAGATCAAGAGAGCTTCTTGGCCCACCTTCTGGGTTTTATCTCCTTACACATGATCCACCCCCTTTCCATTCCCCTAAAGGAATCCAGCCAATGATCATACAGTATAACATGTCCCTCACACATTAGGTTTCATTTCTTCCAACCCATGAGGCAAGCATCTTTACACATTCCAATCTTTCTAAGGTATGTGCTAAAGGTTCTCCCACATATGGAAATCTCCATCTTGGGCAAGGCTGAACCCAGGGCACAAACCCTGCCCTGACAAAGTATTCTGTCAAGATTTTGTTTAGACAAGTACAAGGTACATAACATATTGGTGCTTTTTTCTAGCCATTCATCCAACAGATTACTTTTGTATTTTAGCCTGCCTAGGAGTTGAAGAGGTCAATTAATTATGTCTGAGAAAGAAAACACGCAGAAGTTGGAATCTATAAAACAGGGACCCCGCTGCTGCCACCGGAAACGCCAAAAATGCACTAGAAGCACAGAAATCTCGATGGGAAGTGATAAACTCTCACTGAACTCATGGGAAGTGCTGAAATCGCACTGAAATCTCATGGGAAGTACCAAAATCTCATGGGAAGTGCTGAAACCTTGCCGAAACCTCACAGGAAATGCAAAAAATGTGGCAAAATGCAGCAAAAATACACCGCCCTCGCTCCCACTGCCACCAGAAGTGGTGGAAGCAGCGGGAGGAACTGGACCTCTGGCCCGCTCAGCTGTCCAAGGGGGCATGGTCTAGCCCACAGCACAAAAGTTGACCACCCCTGCTATAAAACAAAGGAACAGTAACAGAACTATTTGCAATGTTCTGAGTGTGTCCCTTCACAGAATCTATCTGATTCTTAAATTGATGGTACTTCTGTCATCACACACACACACACACACACACACACACACACACACACACACACACACACACTCTCACACACACACACACACACACACACACACACACACACACACACACACATGAATATTATTTCTGAATGAATTAAATTCTATATACATTTTTGAATTATTTGTACAACACCAAAAGCTGAATGAATCTGTTAAAAAAACCGTCTAGCTGTTAAAATTTGAATGTGTTCTATCAACACTTTTGAAATATAGGATGTAACAGCGTCAGCTAAGTTAGTGCTAACAAATATGCAGAAAAAAAACAATAACTAATGTATCATAAATAGTGAAGACATCAGTTTTAAGTTACATCTAGGTAATTTTAGGAAGCCATTATAATCTGCTTGTTTACAATATCATATATACTAAGAGCAGCTCCAATTCTCTAGGTGCTAATTAAGTCAAACTGGCACCATTGACATTGCGGGGAGGGGGGGGGACAGCAGGCTCAAGGAATCCCAAAATTTGTAGAAGGACCACTGATCATCAATGAGATGACGATCCCCAAAGAAGTGACCCTTCAAAAAAACCAAAATGAATCATTAGCATTTCTAGTGGTCACATGATAAGCTGACAGATGGAGGCTGAAAACCGGTTGAAGGAGGAACTGAATGAAAGAATCTAAGCAAAAGCACTTTGTAACAAGACACATTGTCACATGGCCCACTTGTTATGCCATATTTTATATAATTTAGCCCATTGATACTAAGATGGTTTAATTATTGACATTAAAATATTACCTCATGAAACTTGTCTAACTTTATTCGTTCATCTTCCAACTCCTCCCAACGCTTCTCTCTCTTCTTTTCCTCCTCTTCACTTTTTTCTACTTCCATGTCTCTCTGAGTTTTCAGGTGCTTTATTGTTTCACATTCAATGTCCTTTTGCTTTTCTACCCAAATTTCGTATGCTTGCTTGCATCTTTCTTCAGTTTCTTGGAAAGTAAGGCTGAGGTTCATGTCACCATCATCTAGAAGAATGTACATATAAGATAATTAGTTGATCCGAACTTGTTCTCCCTCATCAAAACTGTGTTGGCAGATCATGGTGGATTTCAAGAATGTATACTACATTATAAATCAAGGAGTAAAATTATTTCTGTAAGAGATAATCTGGTTTAACAATCAATATTAAACCAAACTAATTTCATTTCCAACAACACCACAGTATATATCAGGGGTGTCCAAACTTTTCAGGCTGTGGGCTGGTCACATTGTTCAGCAGACTGGTCATATGGTTCAGCCAGCCGGTCACGTGGTTCCTCCCACTGGAAGCTGAAGTAAAATGTGCTGGTACATGTTTTACTTCTGCTTCCAGGAGCAATGAGGGTCGTGTGGCCCGGATGAAGTGTGTTGTGTCCTAATAGTGTAACCTTCTACATGTGATATCAATGTATCTGAACCAATGTAACCTTGCCGATGAGTAACAATGTAACCTTCAGCTGTATCACATAAACCCTGTAATAGGACGCGAGCTAATGACCACCAGCTGGCAGCAGCGAGCGTCCAAGCTCTCTTGATTCAAACCCATCAAAGACCGCAGCGCGGGAAGTTTCCCGCCGCTACCTACACCTGGACAAGAAGGGCGTGACTAGCCATGACGTCACGCGGACCAGTAGCCAACGGGCTACCGTGGAGCCACATTCAAATACGTTACTGCCTTATATATAGAGCTGTTCGTCTGCCATTACCTCATGTTCCCTCTGTCCACCATGCAATAAACCTGAGTTAACCCAGCCTTTGGCTGTGCCTTGTGTCTTGACTCTCATACACTAAATTGGCGACGAAGGTGGGATGATGGATCCCCACGGAGCCAGGACACAGAGCGGGTTCAACATCACCAAACCGCAAGACTGGGAGCTTTTTGAGATGGACTTCCAGGCGGCACTGGTGGAGCTCAAAGTCAAAGAAGACGACGAGGAAAGGAAGAGGGCCATCCTCACCCGCATGCTTGGGATGGAAACCAAGCGGACGCTGGTGGGCATCCTTGCACCGAAGAAGATGAGCGATTTCAAAGCCGGTGACATCATGAAAATGCTGCGTGAGCGTTTCCGACCCTCGAGGGCAATGTTTCCTGCTCGGAGTGCGTTTTGGAGGCGAGTTCAAGCGCCGGACGAGTCGGTAGAAGCCTTCGTAACGGCTATGAGGGTAGCCGCCGCCCCCTGCAAATGGGACCACATCCTAGAGATGGCCCTCAGGGACGGAGTGCTGTGTGGCCTGAAGGACAAGGAAGTACAGCGCAGCTTGATGAACAGGGAGCCACCACCCACACTGGAAGAGGTTGTAGAGGCCGCGGAAGCCGCGGAATCCATGAATGCTGGAGTAGACGAGATGCACAAGTGGCGTGAGTGGCGTCCGAGGGCCGGCAAAGCGGAAAACTCGTCGCACGGGAAGTCCGGTCAGTCGGTGCATGCAACCCGACCGACCTCGAAATCGTCTTCAGAAAGTAGCGATGGCGAGGAGGTCCAGAAGGTCTGGAGAGGCGGGCGCCGCTGCGATGGTTGCGGAGCGGCCCATGAGCGCGTGAAGTGCCCATTCAGGAAAGCCGAGTGCTTCAACTGCGGACGTCGGGGGCACATCGCCAAGGCGTGCAGGAAATGGAAAGAGGGCCGGAGACAGTCGCAAGACCGTTCAGCCAGACCGGACCGTCCAGCGAGGCCCAAAGATGGCGCCCGGGCCACGAGGAAGCAGGACGGCGTGGGCCGCATCTCGGACGACAGCGAGGGCGACGCTCCTGTGTTCAACGTGTCTGCGGGACAGCCCCATTACTTTGTTGAGGTACTAGTACAAGGGACCCCTATTAGGATGGAAGTTGACTCGGGGTCCTCCTATTCTATAATTCCCCAGAGAGAGTTCTTGAAAATCGACCCCCACGTGCGGCCCAAACTTAAAGCGTTGAGGGCCACACTACGGGACGTTCAGGGGAACAGCATTCCAGTGTTGGGGGTCGGAACGTTCCGGGTTCGCTTTAAGAGACATTCTGCGGAACTTCCCCTAGTGGTGCTAAAAGGGGGGAGTTGTAGCCTCCTCGGAACACAGTGGTTTCAGCCCTTAGGCCTGTTCATAGGGGGGGTGCATGCCGTAGGCGAGGACCCAATACAAGCAGTGTGTGACGCACACCCCGCCGTTTTTAAAAGTGGACTGGGAAAGTTCAAGGGACCCCCTGTAGCCTTCGACTTAGACCCGGAGGTCCGCCCGATAAGACTTAAACCGCGCAGGGTACCGTTCGCGCTTAAGGACAAAATAGAGGCGGAACTGGACAAACTGGTGGGTCAAGGAATTCTCGTTCCTGTGGATTCCGCGGAGTGGGAGACTCCAATTGTAACAGCACTGAAGGCTAACGGGGAGGTGCGCATTTGCGCTGATTATAAGTGTACCATTAATAAGGCAATCCGCCCTAATGCATACCCGGTGCCAGTGGTCAGCCACCTTCTGGCCAGGCTGAATGGGGGAAAGTGTTTCGCTAAACTCGATTTAGCACAGGCCTACCAGCAACTCCCGGTAACCCCCGCCACAGCGGCGGCACAAACAATAGTCACACATAAGGGGGCGTTCCAGGTGTCGAGGTTACAGTTCGGCGTGAACTCGGCACCTGGCATTTTTCAGTCGCTGGTGGAACGCCTCCTGAAGGGGTTGGAGGGGGTGTTGCCATATTTTGATGACGTGTTGATAACGGGGGGGAGTAAGGCCGAGCTGGCCCACAGATTGGATAAGGTCCTGGCCGTGTTCGAGAAAGCGGGGCTGCGACTGAGAAAAGACAAATGTGTATTTTTCGAAACAGAGGTTGAGTTTTTAGGGTTCCGTGTCACACCCAAGGGAATTAGGCCGTCCAAATCTAAGGTAGCCGCCATTAAGAAAGCCCCTCGCCCCACTTCCAAAACCGAGCTTCAGTCATTTCTGGGGCTTCTCAATTTCTACCATACCTTCCTTCCACGGAAGGCGTCTGTTGCCGAGCCGCTCCATCGGCTGCTTAAAAAAGAGGAAAAATGGCTGTGGGGTGACGAGCAAGAAAGAGCGTTCACAGAGTTAAAGCAACTCCTCACATCCGAGGCAATCCTGACTCATTTCGACCCCAAACGGCCCATAGTTTTGGTCTGCGATGCATCCCCGGTGGGGGTGGGGGCGGTGCTTTGCCACGTGTTAGACGACGGAAGGGAGGCCCCGATAGCGTTTTATTCAAGGTCCCTGTCCCAAGCAGAGCGGAATTACGCACAGACCGATAGGGAGGCACTAGCGATAGTAGCGGGAACCAAGAAATTTCACGATTTTCTGTATGGTCGGCCGTTCAAGATCGTTACTGATCACAAGCCCCTGTTAGGAATCTTCACTGCAAATAAGCCCACGCCACAGATCCTGTCCCCGAGGATGCTGCGGTGGGCTATTTTTCTTAACGCATATCAACATGAGTTAGAATACCGGCCAGGGAAGGAAATCAGCCATGCAGACGCGCTCTCACGGTCGCCGTTACCATTGTCGGACGACCAGAAAGCAGGGGTAAGAAGAGACCGCCAGGTATTGCTAATAGAGGTCTTAGAGTCACCCCCGATAGTACCGGCCGACATTGCCAGGGCGACCGGAAAGGATAGAACACTAGAGAAGGTATGCTCGTGGGTGCAGAAGGGGTGGCCGGCGTCATCCCCAGGCACGGAATTCGACCCATTCTTCCGAAAGCGAGTGGAGTTGTCTTTAGAGAGGGGGTGCCTTTTGTGGGGCCAACGGGTGGTGGTTCCTACGTCCCTGCGGCCGAAGGTGCTAAAGCTGTTGCACGTCAGCCACCCGGGGATCGTCCGTTCCAAGGCGTTGGCCCGGAGTTACTTCTGGTGGCCCCAGCTGGACGCCGACATAGAGCAGATGGTTGGCACTTGTGAGGCATGTCAATGCTCTCGACCGGAGGTGGCCCGCCTACCGCATAGGGAATGGGACGCAGCAAGGGGACCGTGGTCCAGGGTGCACGTAGATTTTGCTGGCCCATTCCGGGGAACCATGTTTCTCCTGGTGGTGGATGCATACTCAAAGTGGCTGGAGGTCATTCCGGTAAAGAGCACATCCTCCGCCACTACCATTCGCCAGCTAAGGAGGGTCTTTTCCACGTTCGGTTTACCCGACACTTTGGTCAGCGATAACGCCAGTTGTTTCACGTCCGCTGAGTTCGCAGCATTCATGGAGGCAAATGCAATTCGGCATGTCACATCCGCGCCGTTTCACCCGGCCACGAATGGCCAAGTGGAACGGTTGGTGCGCACCACAAAAGATGCGCTGCGGCGCATGGGCTCGGGAGATCTACATCACCAAGTTTGTCAATTTCTATTAGCGTACAGAGTGACCCCCTTAGCGTCTGGTTACTCGCCGGCCGAGCTGCTGATGCGGAGGAAACTGACCACGCTTTTGTCCAGGCTAGACCCGTCGAGGGTCGAGGACAAAGGGAAGAACATAGGGTTAGCGGTCTCGAAAGGTTTCGGCATAGGCGATCCTGTACATTGCAGGAACTATGCCAACGCAGGCCCAGCCTGGGTGCCAGGGACGATAATAGAACAGACGGGGCCAGTGTCCTATCGGGTGGAAACTAGCACCGGCCTCCTCTGGAGGAGGCACGCTGACCAACTGAGGCTCCGAGTGAGCGAGGGGCCGACCAGTGGGGCACAGCGACAGGATTCAGCGATAGGGTTCTCCCCCACCCGTTTAGCCCAAGGGGGAGACAGGGGGGAAAGCAGCGAGCCCGACTCATATCCTTTTGATACCCCAGTTCTATCCGAGCCCGGGGGGAGGGAAAAGGAGTGTGCGGCCGCCGCTGCCGCTTCCCCCGAATCCGATTTTGATTTTGATTTTGCGAGCCGGGGGGGTTTTTCGGAGTGTTCCCCCACCCATCCAAGCGAGAAGAGGGGTTTTTCGTTAGTCCCCAGTGCCCCCGGTTCTTCCCAAACAAAGCACACACCTCCCAACAAAGCCGCAGAGCCGCGGCAAACCACTAACAAGTCATCCTCTCCGATTGCAGGGCAGGAAGCCAGGGAGCAAGGAGGAGGGAGCGAAGCCGGGGCAGGGCAGCCCGCGCCGAGACCCCAGCGTGTTCGAAATAAGCGATCTTGGCTGAGAGACTTCGTCTCATCCTAGGGGGGAGGAGTGTTGTGTCCTAATAGTGTAACCTTCTACATGTGATATCAATGTATCTGAACCAATGTAACCTTGCCGATGAGTAACAATGTAACCTTCAGCTGTATCACATAAACCCTGTAATAGGACGCGAGCTAATGACCACCAGCTGGCAGCAGCGAGCGTCCAAGCTCTCTTGGTTCAAACCCATCAAAGACCGCAGCGCGGGAAGTTTCCCGCCGCTACCTACACCTGGACAAGAAGGGCGTGACTAGCCATGACGTCACGCGGACCAGTAGCCAACGGGCTACCGTGGAGCCACATTCAAATACGTTACTGCCTTATATATAGAGCTGTTCGTCCACCATTACCTCATGTTCCCTCTGTCCACCATGCAATAAACCTGAGTTAACCCAGCCTTTGGCTGTGCCTTGTGTCTTGACTCTCATACACTAAAAAGTGGCATTGGGTGCTGGATCTGGCCCACAGGCCATAGTTTGGGCACCTCTGGTATAGACCACATCATGTGAATACAGTATATCATAAAGAAATAAAATATTTGAAGGTCTGTAGCTAAACAACATTGACCCGAGAGACCTGGGCTCAGACCTCACTTAAGCCATGAACTAATAGGCTAGCTTTGTATAAATTATGACCACACAGCCTTCACTACAGTAATACTATCCTTCTTGTCTTATGGAGACAAATGACATAGGAATTTTGGAGCACTGTGCTTTGTTTTTGTAAGCACAAAGTAAG
Source organism: Bradypodion pumilum (assembly GCA_035047305.1). Classification (NCBI taxonomy): domain Eukaryota; kingdom Metazoa; phylum Chordata; class Lepidosauria; order Squamata; family Chamaeleonidae; genus Bradypodion; species Bradypodion pumilum. Next base: position 58,931,405 of record JAWDJD010000005.1, read on the forward strand.
ACCGCCTAAAGTACACCCTGTCAGAGATGTTTATAGGATTATGTCTATTCCAATTTGTTCATATGGCAATCTAAAATGCATAGATGGCAAATAATTTGTCACAGGTACACTGGAAAGTAAAGCTGAACACACACAGCTCTACTTAATGAGAAGCAACCGTTTTATACTGATAAAATATAAATGGTTACAGTGATTCTAAATAACAGAAACAGTATTTTTTTATTAGCATAACAGTTAATCTAGCTGGTCTGCACATACTACAGCTCTCAGTGGGAGATAAAGGAGTTTTCCTTACAAATCTGCACCTCCTTGGAAGTAATGTAGTGAAAAAATTTGGTGTAAACTTAATACATTTTGTCATACATGAGCCTGAAAGTCTATCACACAGAGCCCACTGTAGCCTAGAGAGATAAAGTAGAGTAAAAACACAAGTCTAAATGCCCAAAAGGTAGAGTGGGATCAAATATCCTCTTTTGTAAAATATCTAACTTTATTTGAATATGTAGTCATCATGGCCACTAATGGTTGTATGCTCAGCTTCACCTTTGATTCGAATCTAATGTGGAACCCAGTCATGTCCGACTCCAGGGGCCAATGCTCATTTCCGTTTATAGGCAAAAACCAGCATTGTTTGTGTTTACAGATGTTTATGTGGTCATTTGGCAGGCATGACTAGATGCCAGAGTGCACAGAACACTGTTACCTTTCCTGTCAAAGCAGTACCTATTTATCTCCTTGTGATTTCTTGTTTTCAAACTGCTAGGTTGGGACAGACGATGGGAGCTCACTACGTCGTGCAGTACTTGGGTCTCAAACTGCTGACCTGCTGACCTTCTGGTCATCAAGTTCAGCATCTAAACCACTAAACCAGTGCAGCACTGTGTTTCTCCCACATTTTAATGGAAATGTCCCAAATAGCTATTCATAGGATTGAAGTTTAAATGGCATGCACACAGAATTATTTCTGAAGGCAATTCTTTGCCAACAGAATTCAAATTGATTTCCTAGTCTTACAAATAGGCATTTTCCAATTTCCATCCCCACCACAGGGCGGTATAGCAACAAGAGTCATCCCTGTGATTCACTGAATAATGTTAGCATCCCGTAAAAATAAGTTGATAAAAATCAGAATTTATTTTTGCTTATTAGCAGGTCAGTCACTTATGATCAGTTCTAATTCTTATTCAGATGTTCTACTCACACAAAAGTGACAGCATCACAAAATTACATAATCAATTACAGTTGGTTAGGTAAGGATGTCACCTAACGCAGGGCCCCCCTACCACCAGGCTGTAGACCGGTAGTGGACCATGAGGGTGGGTGGTGCTGGGCGCACCGATGTCAGCTTTCTGCCCTCAACATGCTCTGCCAGGTGTGCCTGGAAGCGAGAGCATGGGTTTCAGACACAACAGATAGGCAGGTGGCCGGGCCCCTCCTCCATTTTGTTTAACTATGGTGGGGCTCTGCCCCACCTGTGTGCAGTGTGATACCTCACTGCCCGAGTAGAACGGTGTGGCAGGCAGGGGGCTGGGCCCCTCTTCCTTGCCACTGCTTTTATTACTTGTATGGGCTTGCATTATCCAATCCCACCACCCCCACTTACTGGTCCATGGAAAAAATGTTTTGCATGAAACCAGTCCATGGTGCAAAAAAGGTTGGGGACCCCTGACTCAAGGAAAAAGAATCTGTTTCACAGAAAGGGTAAAGTGAGGCAGAAAGCACTACCCTGGTTCTGAATGCACATTGTTTGGCCTAATAAAATTTTCATTCCTTTCAGCCTAGTTAATGGGGTGCAGCTGGGGAGAAATAACTGAACTCTGAGGAACAATCTAGTACTTGCAAAGTATGTCTTAGAAGTGTTGGCCTATCGTGATATAGTAAAGTTCTATAGTCACATCCTTAGTGCTTAATTCTGAGTAAACAAAATTAACTTGTACTGCAAATTTGTTTACCTCCACCAGCAGGATTACTGGAAATAATGCCTTCACAATTAATGGGCTCGGTGGCATTGTCAGGATTCTCACTTTGCTGTTCTTCGTCATTTATTTCAGATAACACCTGAGTAGCAAAACATATTCATGATAATGTAGTTTAGCTTGAAGCTATTAAAGTTGAACAACAGGTAATATATAAGGGAGGTTTTGCTCAATGTAGGCAATAATTAGCAGGCAAAGCTTAGAGAACTAAAGTCAATGTAATTAATGAAGAAAATGTATAGTTTTCATAGGAAATATCAGTCACAGTCCAATTCTGCATGCAGAGAATCCCTGAAGAAAAGCCCATTTTAGTGATGATTTGTTTGTTGGGGAAGGAACCTTGAGTTAATTGTTTTTCTCTAAATAACCAACTCTCCTAAATTTCTGACAAGGTTTTCTCTGAAATCTCAGCAGCTGGATTAGAAGAACATGTGCAGGAAATATAGTGCTTATGATTTCTCAAATATTTAGATGGGAATCGATAGACAGGGGCCAACCCTCTCCAGATGCTTGTCTTTCTATGAAAGTTTGCATTTTAACACTCAGAATATAACTTTTAAAAGTAATACAGAACATTAATGTACATTACTCAAATTATGTCCATAACATTCAATTTAAATTTATCTTCACTTGCTGCCTTTTTCTTGCTGAATTATTATTGACCTATATTGACAAAAACTAACCTGACCCCATCAAGAGGATGAATGGTAATAGGGAGATTATGTAGGCCATACAGAGTCCTTTAGAGAAGGATGGGAAATAAATGAAATAAAACAGGAAGATTTGAATTACAGTATGGTGCAACATCGCATAGAATTTCCCTTTGAGATTCCATAAGTAGCCTCACTGAAACTGATGGAACTTTCCCAAACACTTAAAGGACTGTAAAAAAAAATTGCACAATCAATGCTGAGCAAGCATCTATCAAATAAAATATATAAATATTTTTATATCTATACAATACCCTTTTCTTTAATTCTTCTGGATCTTCATCATAGTCAGAAGCCAACTGAGCCAAGTGTTCTGAAGCATGGGTAGAAACAACCTTGTAAATGCCATCTGAAAATGAAGAAATCATATAATTTAAATACTACATAAGTAATTACTGTTCGTGATCTAAATAACTAAGTTGGTTACTGATAAATACCCTGTAATCAAGTATTTCCAAATCGTCCAAAGCTCTGGATTGCATTATTGTATTTCTAAAAACTAAAAATGTGCTTTGAATTCAAATATTCCACACAACTTTAAGTTTATGTATTCTCCTTTTTCACTTTTAAAATTAATTTTAATGCAACAGTTTGATCACATGTGTACTTCAAATTTACAAGCCAGTACCCCAAGATATTTACAAGACCATACAGACTTACTGAGAAAAGAAGAAACCATAATGAACTCATCAAGTGTTCACCTTCCAAGAGGTAAGCAAGCCAAATATAATTTTCCCCATACACCAACTAGCAACCCTTGCACCAAGACCAATTTAGTGGAAAAGTAGAAAGCATAAGCCAAGATTAGTCTGAAATGACACAATATTCTACTGTTTACCAACCCATGCCATGTAACATGGTCTTTAGAAATTGTTTTAAAGTTTTTTTTTCATAAATGGCAGTTACAGTGCAAAAAATAACATGACTTTCACATTATTATTTTTTCAATTATTCATGCTAGCTAGTTATTCATTCATGCTATTCATATATACTATATACTTAAATAGATCCTCACTTACCTGATACTTCATCATTCTCCAAATCTTGGAGAATAAGTGCTTCTGCATTTTGACTTCTGCTTCTCATAAAAGCTAAATAGTGGTGTACTGATTCTGGTAGCTCATCTGAAATCTAGATGTACACTTATAATTAAGTTCTGCATTTTCAGTTTTAATGAATAAATACTTTCAATTTATGTTTCTTTGTAATTAGTTACAGATGTAATTGGCTAGCAGGCTGGATACCAAGGGACCACAAAAGACAACTAGGCAGACCCTGAAAATGATGGGATGAGCTGATGGTAAAGCTGGTCAACCAGAGATGAAAACAGAAGACAAAGGATAGAACATTTTGGAGTTAAGTTGATTTGCACTTAAATAGATAAGCAATGACAAATTGATATTAGATATTGGATTGGTAATCTAGAACTGGTGGAACGTATTCCAAAATCCTTGGATTCTATGAGGAATTAACTGCAATAATTCGGTGTAAAAGATTTGCTTTTCATTCAGAGGCTGACTACCCAATACACATTTCATGCATACAACAAAATTCTGTGACATAGCTGCTGTTACATAAATAGATTTGCTTGCTTGCAGTAATCAAAGGAATGGATCTATACCAGTATGATAGCATCCAATGAAATATAATTGCTGGACCAGTAACAGGCTTTATGTTAACAGCTTTATAAGGGGGGGGGATCCATACTAGGAATGATTAGAAAAGAGATACAAAATAAAACTGCTACAATTGTATTGCTTTTTGTCAAACTTATGTTGTAACATTTTGAATACTATGTACTAGTTGATTGCCACATTTCAAAGTAAATATTGTGGAGTTGCTACAGGGCCAGAAAAGGGCAACCAAAATAAATACAGTGGAACCTCATACAACAATCGTCCCATATAGCAACGGAATCGTATAACAACTAGGTGTTGTTGGTTTTTTTTTTTGGGGGGGGGGGGGAATGGCATCCCGCATAACAATTTTCCCTATGGAAAAAATCATTCAACAATTTTTCGATGGGAAAAACCACTTAGCAAAAAAACAACAACATCGTATAATGCATCCCATAGGAAAATTGCTATACGATGCATGCATCATATAGCAATTGTTTTGTACAACAACGAGCCCCGTGGAACGGATTAAAATTGTTGTATGAGGTACCACTGTAATCAGAAGCTTCCTCCATTATAAGTTATCAAAATTGGGATATGTTTATTTCAGAAGTCAGATGAGAAATGAATTATAAACTTATGCACAAATCTGATGTAGGAAAATTGGATAAAGAGACTTTATTTTCTTCCCTAGTAATGTAAATGTTGGGGACAGTCAATGGAATTAGATCACATGAATTTCAATACAGAGAAAAGAAAATACTTCTTTACGTATTATAAACATCATGAAATTTGGTACTACTCGATACAGTAATGGCAACCAGATTAGATGGCTTGTAGAAGACAAAGCTATTAGTGGCTGCTACTCAAGATGGCTGTAAATCATCTATTTATAGAGAATGTTTTCAGGGGCTACATTTCCCCAACTCAAATGAATTCATTAGCAAACCATTTCAGTAACCATTAACAGCAATACCCCAAACATATATACGATATAATATAGCTAATAAGACTACTTACTGGTTCACTATCATTTGAAGCTTCTAGGGATACATCACTATCAGGATCATCTGTTTCAAAGGAAGAGAAGCTGATTTTGCTTAATTCAAGTTCTATTTCCTCTTCAATTTCTGCATCATTGTAATATTCCTCCATTCCTTTTACTGTAATGTGTAAAAATTAGAGGCATGCATTAATTGAATTCTATTCCTCTTGCTACTCTTACTTATTTATGTTGGTAACATTAAAGATAAAAAAAGAGGGGGGAAGCAAAAGACAAAATATTGTGGCACCTTAAAGAATAACACATTTGTCTCAGTGTGAGGTTTGTGGATCAAAATCCACTTTGAAACAAATCTATTAGTCTCAAAACTACCACAATATTTCATCCTTTCTTCCCCTTCTCCTTTGATTTTGCTAATGTGCTAGCATGACTATCTCTTAGAAAATTATTAATTATTTACTTCCTGCTAACCTAGCAGTTCGAAAGCAAGAAATTGCAAGTAGATAAATAGGGACCACTTCGGTGGGAAGGTAACAGCGTTCCGTGCGCTCCGGTGTCTAGTCATGCCTGCCACATGACCACGGAAACGTCTGCAGAAGCAGACAGCGCTGGCTCTTCGGCTTAGAAACAGAGATGAGCACTGCACCCTAGAGTCGGATACGACTGGCTTTCGAGCAAGGGAAACCTTTAACCTTTATTTATTCATTAAATTACATCCTGCTTTTCTTCCTATGAGTTCAAGGCAGGATACATGGCTCTCCTGCCAGTTATGTGTAACTGAGCCACATTCATTTAGCTCCTTGGGAAATGAAACCTGACAACATAACAGTGCAGTGGTACTTGAGTTGTGACATTAATTATGGAATAACCAATAACTACAAATTAGTGATTAAGAAGTTTGCCTTGTTAGCTGGAACGCCAGCAAGTCAGCGGTTCGAGACTCAGGTACTGCATGACAGATTGAGTGCCCATCTTTGTCCTAGTTCCTGCCAACCTAGCAGATAGAAAGCAAGAAATTGCAAGTAGATAAACAGGGACCGCTTCAGTGGGAAAAGATCTTGGGGCAATGAAAAGAGCCTTATTTGGGCATCCCCTCAGTGGAGTTTTTACAGCAAAAATCCTTTCAACCCAGAATAATTTCTGACACAAAATATTATTATAACATTATGATTATTCTCTTAATTAAAAATACTATTATAAAATATAAAGTCATGCCATAAATGAAGCAGTGGAAAATCACAGAACAGCAACTGTATAAGAACACAGAGCAGTAGGGGAGCTCAAAGTTTGAAAGGTTTTGCTTTCCTGCATTCCTGTTATTGTTCAACTGTGTCATACACCACAAGTCAATTGCTTTTCTATCCTTTGACCATTTTGCATAAACAGATATTAACATACCAACTGCATAGATATTAGTGTACCTTATGTTATTATGCAGTTATATATTATATTATGTATGTGTATTATATTATTATGCAGTTATATATTATATTATGTATGTGTATTATATTATTATGCAGTTATGTTATTTATTGTTATGTATATTATATAGTGATACAGCCATTCAGAGACAATGCAACTCCAACTTTGAAAGATTACAATAATGGAATAGGAAAATGATATAGAATATGGATAAACAGAGAAAGAGAGAGTGAGAGGTTAGGTTTGATCCCTCCCCCCTTCCTTTCTTTAAAAATAAACTTGTCAGGGAAAGAACAACTTCATTTTCAGCAATCAACCAAGTGTCCTTAAAGTTTACCATACACCTGTTTATAATTAATAACAGTTACAGGTTGTTTTATTTACAGGACAAGAAAACCACAGACAACGTTCTACAGGAGAATACCGGGTGGGTGGGGGGTGGGGGGTCCCAAATAATCTAGATCTAACTTGATTAAAGCAACAACAAAAAAGTGCTAATCCCCCTACGTTTCCTCAGTCTAACAGCCGTACAGAAAAGGTATGTCATTCATAATTAATAACAGGACAGTTAGCTCTGCTGATACAACACAAGGCAATAATGGCCAGCACAAAGAAACACTGCATAAAAAGCACATTCATTGGCATCTTATGTTACCAGTGCCAAACATGGACACTTGTAGCAAAAAAATAAGTGAGTGTTAAGATGTTGGAGGGAGGCTGCTGGAGTGATTAGAAGAGATAAAATCAGGAATGAGATTATAAGGGAAAGAATAAATGAAGGTGGAGGTAAAGGTTTCCCTTGCTCGAAAGCCAGTCGTATCTAACTCTAGGGTGCAGTGCTCATATCTGTTTCTAAGCCAAAGAGCCAGCGCTGTCTCCGTGGTCATGTGGCAGGCATGACTAGACACCGGAGCGCACGGAACGCTGTTTACTTTCCCACCAAAGTGGTCCCTATTTATCTACTTGCAATTTCTTGCTTTCGAACTGCTAGATTGGCAGGAGCTGGGACGAAGACGGGAGCTCATTTCCGTCCTGCAGTACTCAGGAATCGAACTGCTGACCTTCCGCTTCCCAGTCAGCGTCTTAGCCACTTGAGCCGCTGCAGTCGAACCATGAAGGTGGAGAGATAACATCAAAGGCATATTGCAACACTGGCTAGAAGCACCAGAACAAGAACCTTGTATCCCCCTCTAAACCCGAAGGAGTAAAAAAGGAAGCAAAGAAGAGGAGGAAGAAGAAAGAAAGAAATAGCATCAAGTACAATTGATCCCAGCTTTCCAACTGTCCCTCAAACTCAAGTACTACAAATCCCAGAATGCTATGTAGTCTTCTAACACAGATAGTGGGTCCCAAGGCACCTTGCGAATTGTAGTTTTTTGTACTGGCGACCGTAAACCGGCGCCCCAGCTACACAAAAAACTTTCTCCACCTCTCCTTTCTCCGAAATCAGATCGAGCCTCCGTCCTTATTGTCGGGGGTGTGTGTGTGTGTGTGTAAATTATCCCCTTTCGCTTTCAATCTACGAAGAACCCTCGCCCGGTTTCAGAACCCGCAGGTGTAGAGCAGGCAGCCTCAATGTTGCCGGAAGTGTAACCAGGGCAACGGCGAACAGGCAACTACGGAAGCCGAGACGGCGGCTGGAATGAATTTAGTTCGAATCGAATCCAGGATCCCGAGGAGAGCAAGCTATGGCCGATGGGAAGTACGGGAAGAGCGCGTTCCAGAAATGTCATTAAGCAGGGGGGAAAGTTACCACTTTCACATTTTGGTTCTCCCCACCCCACACACAAACACACGCAAAATATATATATATAGCTTTGTGTAGAGAAATATTCCAACAGAGGCACACAAAAAAACCAGCCCCCAAAGCAACACATAATGAAGCACATCTCGTGACAACAAATCCCATAGATATACAGGTGAAACTCGGAAAATTAGAATATCGTGCAAATGTTCATTCAGTCCAGTAATGCAACTTAAAAGGTGAAACAAACATATTTTGGTGTATGCAAACCAAGACACAGGACACAGCCTCGGGCTGGGTTAACTCAGGTTTATTGCATCGTGGACAGAGGGAACATGAGGTAATGGCGGATCGATAGCTCTTTATATACAGCAGTAACACATTTGAACGTGGTGCCATGGTAGCCCATTGGCTACTGTCTGCGTGACGTCATTGCAGGTCACGCCCTTCTTGTCCAGGTGTAGGTGGTGGCGGGAAAACTTCCCGCGCTGTTGCCTCTGATGAGTTTGGACCAAGAGAGCTTGGACGCTCGCTGCTGCCAGCTGGTGGTCATTAGCTCGCGTCCTATTACAGGGTTTATATGATACAGCTGAAGGTTACATTGTTGCTATAGGCAAGGTTACATTGGCTCAGATACATTGTAATCCGTGTGTACAATAAAACCAACAGAACACAACACCCCTCCCCCCTAGGATGAGACAAAGTCTCGAGCCCACACTTAAACACACTCCCCCCCCTTAGGAGACAAAGTCTCTCAGCCAAGATGGCTTATTTCGAACACGCTGGGGTCTCGATGCGGGCTGCCTCTCCCCGGGTTTGCTACCTTCTCTTTGTCCCCTGGTTTCCTGTCCTGTAATATGAGAGGGAGACTCGTTAGTGACTTTCCGCGGCTCCGCGGCGTTGTTGGGAGGTGTGCTCTTTCTTAGGGAGGAACCGGGGGCACTGGGGGCTAACGAAAAACCCCTCTTCTCGCTTGGATGGGTGGGGGAACACTCCTGAAAACCCCCCCGGCTCGCAAAATCAAACTCAAAATTACTATCGGGGGTAGCGGTCGCGAACTCCTCTCCCCCTTCCCCGGCCCCTGATAGGACTGGCGTATCAAAAGGATATGAGTCGGGGCCGCTGCTATCAAAAGGATATGAGTCGGGGCCGCTGCTTCTGCTTCCTTCCCCCCTTGCTTGGGACTGTTGTCCATTGCTGTCTCCCCCTTGGGTTAAGCGGGTGGGGGAGAACCCTAACGCTGAATCCTGTTGCTGAGCTCCACTGACTGGCCCACTCACTCGGTGCCTCAGTTGGTCTGCGTGCCTCCTCCAGAGGAGGCCGGTGTTAGTCTCGACCCGGTACGATACTGGCCCCGTCTGTTCTACAACCTTCCCTGGTACCCAGGCCGGCCCTGTGCTGGAATAGTTCCTGCAGTGAACAGGGTCCCCGGCGGCAAAACCTTTCGAGACTGCCAACCCTATGTTTTTCCCTTTATCCTCGACCCTCGTCGGGTCTAGCCTGGACAGGATCGTGGTCAGCTTTCGCCGCATCAAGAGCTCCGCCGGCGAGTAGCCTGACGCTAAAGGGGTTACCCTATACGCTAAGAGGAACTGGCATACCTGGTGATTCAGGTCCCCCGGGCCCATGCGCCGCAGCGCGTCCTTTGTTGTACGCACTAGTCGTTCCACTTGGCCATTCATGGCCGGGTGAAACGGTGCGGATGTGACATGCCGAATGGCGTTTGCCTCCATGAAGGCTCCGAACTCAGCGGAGGTGAAACAACTAGCGTTATCGCTGACTAAAGTGTCGGGTAAACCGAACGTGGAAAAGACTCTCCTTAGCCGGCTAATTGTCGTGGCGGAGGACGTGCTCTTTACTGGGATAACCTCCAGCCACTTGGAGAACGCATCTACCACCAGGAGAAACATGGTTCCTCGGAACGGGCCAGCGAAATCCACGTGCACTCTGGACCACGGCCCCCTTGCTGTGTCCCACTCCCTATGCGGGAGACGGGCCGCCTCAGGTCGGGATTCCTGGCAAGCCTCGCAAGTGCCGACCATGTGCTCAATGTCCGCGTCCAGCTGTGGCCACCAGAAGTAACTCCGGGCTAGCGCCTTTGAACGAACTATGCCCGGGTGGCTGACGTGCAGCAGTTCGAGCACCCTCATCCGCAGGGGCGCAGGGACCACCACCCGTTGGCCCCACAGAAGGCACCCCCTCTCTAGGGACAACTCTAGCTTTTTCCTAAAGAATGGGTCGAACTCTGTACTCGGGGACGAAGCCGGCCACCCCTTCTGCACCCAAGAACTAACTTTTCCCAGCGTCCTGTCCTTGCCTGTCGCCCTAGCAATGTCGGCTGGCACTATTGGGGGTGCGTCTAAAACCTCAATCAGCAACACCTGGCGGTCTCTTTCTGCTCTCGCCTTTTGGTCGTCCGACAATGGCAGAGGGGATCGCGAAAGCGCATCAGCATGGCTGATCTCCTTTCCGGGCCTGTACTCCAACTCATGTTGGTACGCGTTGAGAAAAATAGCCCATCGCAGCATTCTCGGGGACAGGATCTGCGGCGTGGGCTTGTTTGCCGTGAAAATCCCTAACAGCGGTTTGTGATCGGTCACGATTTTGAACGGGCGGCCATACAAAAAATCGTGAAATTTTTTGGTCCCCGCTACTATTGCTAACGCTTCCCTGTCGGTTTGCGCGTAATTTCGCTCCGCTTGGGACAGGGACCTTGAGTAAAACGCTACCGGGGCCTCCCTTCCGTCCTCCAACACGTGGCAAAGCACCGCCCCCACCCCCACCGGGGATGCATCACAAACTAGGACCACAGGCCGTTTGGGGTCGAAGTGCGTCAGGATTGCCTCAGATGTTAGGAGTTGCTTTAGCTCTTTGAACGCCCTCTCGTGCTCGTCACCCCACATCCATGGCTCCTCTTTTTTAAGTAACCGATGGAGCGGTTCGGCCACGGACGCCTTCCGCGGGAGGAATGTATGATAAAAGTTGAGGAGCCCCAGGAACGACTGCAGCTCGGTTTTGGATGTGGGGCGAGGGGCCTTTTTAATGGCTGCTACCTTGGATTTAGACGGCTTAATCCCCTCGGGTGTGATCCGGAACCCTAAAAACTCGACCTCGGTTTCGAAAAAGACACATTTATCCTTCCTCAATCTCAGCCCCGCTTTCTCGAACACGGTCAGTACCTTGTCCAACCTTTTTGCCAGTTCAGCCTCACTCCCCCCTGTTATCAACACGTCATCAAAATAAGGCAACACCCCCTCCAGGCCCTTTAGGAGGCGTTCCACGAGCGATTGAAAAAGGCCGGGTGCCGAGTTCACGCCGAACTGTAACCGCGACACCTGGAACGCTCCCTTATGTGTAACTATTGTTTGTGCCGCGGCCGTGGCGGGGGTCACAGGAAGTTGTTGATACGCTTGTGCCAAATCGAGTTTAGCGAAACACTTTCCCCCATTTAGCCTGGCCAAAAGGTGGCTGATCACTGGCACCGGGTATGCATTAGGGCGGATCGCCTTGTTAATTGTACACTTATAATCAGCGCAAATGCGCACCTCCCCGTTAGCCTTTAGAGCCGTTACAATTGGAGTTTCCCACTCCGCGGAATCAACAGGAATAAGAATCCCCTGGCCCACCAGTTTGTCCAGTTCCGCCTCTATCTTGTCCTTGAGTGCGAACGGCACCCTGCGTGGTTTGAGTCTTATCGGGCGGACCTCCGGGTCTATGTCGAAAGCTACAGGGGGTCCCTTGAACTTTCCGAGTCCTTTCTTAAAAACGGCGGGATGCGCATCGCAAACCGCTTGTATTGGGTCCCCCCCCACGGTATGCACCCCCCCTATGAACAAACCTAAGGGCTGAAACCACTGTGTCCCTAGGAGGCTACAGCTTCCCCCTTTGAGGACAACTAGGGGCAGTTCCGCAGAATGTCTCTTAAAATTGACCCGAAATTTCCCGACCCCCAACACCGGAATGCTGTTTCCCTGTACGTCCCGTAGTGTGGACCTCAACGCTTTAAGCTTGGGCCGCACGTGGGGGTCGATTTTCAGGAACTCTTTCTGGGGAATTATGGAATAGGAGGACCCCGAGTCAATTTCCATCTTAATAGGGGCCCCTTGTACTAATACCTCAACGAAGTAATGGGACTGTCCCGCGGACACGCTGAACACTGAGGCGTCGTCCTCGCTGCCGTCCGAGACGCGGCCCACGCCGTCCTGCTTCCTCGTGGTCTGGGCGCCATCTTTGGGCCTCGCTGGACGGTCCGGTCTGGCCGCGCGGTCTTGTGACTGCCTCCGGCCCTCTTTCCGCTTTCTGCACGCCTTGGCGATGTGCCCCCGACGGCCGCAGGTGTAACACTCGGCCTTCCTGAACGGGCATCTCGCGCGCTCGTGGGCCGCTCCGCAACCCTCGCAGCGTCGACCGCCCTTCCGGACCTTCTGGACCTCCTCGCCGTCGCTGCCTTCCGTAGACGACTTTGAGGCCCGTCGAGTCGCGTGCACCGACTGTCCGGTCTTCCCGTGCACCGAATTTTCCGCCTTGCCGGCTCTAGGACGCCACTCACGCCACTGGTGCATCTCGTCCACTCCGGCATTCGTGGACTCTGCGGCTTCCGCGGCCTCAATGACCTCTGCCAGCGTGGGTGGCGGCTCCTTATTCATCAAGCTGCGCTGTACCTCCTTGTCTTTCAGGCCACACAACACGCCGTCCCTGAGGACCAACTCCAGGATATCGCCCCATTTACAGGGGGCGGCGGCTATCCTCATGGCGGCCACGAATGCCTCAACCGACTCATCCGGCGCTTGGACTCGCCTCCAAAACGCGCTCCGAGCGGGAAACATTGCCCTCGAGGGGCAGAACCGCTCTCGCAGCAGTTTCATGATGTCGCTCGCCTTAAAGTCGCTCACCTTCTTCGGAGCGATTATGCCCACCAGCGTCCGCTTGGTTTCCATCCCGAGCATTCTGGTGAGGATGGCCCTCTTCCTCTCCTCGTCTTCTCCTTTGACTCTGAGTTCCACCAGGGCCGCCTGGAAATCCATCTCAAGCAGCTCCCAGTCTTGCGGTTTGGTGATGTTGAAACCGCTCTGTGCCCTGGCTGTTCCGTGGGGATCCATCATCCCACCTTCGTCGCCAATTTGGTGTATGCAAACCAAGACACAGGACACAGCCTCGGGCTGGGTTAACTCAGGTTTATTGCATCGTGGACAGAGGGAACATGAGGTAATGGCGGATCGATAGCTCTTTATATACAGCAGTAACACATTTGAACGTGGTGCCATGGTAGCCCATTGGCTACTGTCTGCGTGACGTCATTGCAGGTCACGCCCTTCTTGTCCAGGTGTAGGTGGTGGCGGGAAAACTTCCCGCGCTGTTGCCTCTGATGAGTTTGGACCAAGAGAGCTTGGACGCTCGCTGCTGCCAGCTGGTGGTCATTAGCTCGCGTCCTATTACAGGGTTTATATGATACAGCTGAAGGTTACATTGTTGCTATAGGCAAGGTTACATTGGCTCAGATACATTGTAATCCGTGTGTACAATAAAACCAACAGAACACAACACATATGTGATAGACTCGTTACATACAAAGCGAGATAGTTCAAGTCTTACCTTGTTATAATATTGATGCTTATGGCTTACAGTTTATGAAAAACCCAACCCCCCAATCTCATGTACCCCATAATCATCGCATAATCTCATGTACGCTGTACACCATGATCATCACAATTATAACGAATTAAGGCATGACATCTCTCGCTTTGCATGTAGTGAGTCTATCTCATATATTTGTTTCACCTTTTAAGTGAATTGGATGAACATTTGCATGATATTCTAATTTTCCGAGTTTCACCTGTATTTAGTAATGAGTGTTGCTGAATCTAAAGTTCTCGCTGTACTATGGAACCCCTTTTTGGCATTGTCAAAACCAAACCAAACAAAAACCACTTTCCATTTTCATTTATCTGCCATCTGTCTATTCACCTATCCTGGAGATCAGAGATTCTCAACCTGCAGCCGCAGCACCATTTCATGCCCCAACCCCCGCCTCTACCACACCCAGAAGTGCCATGTGATGCAGGAAGGGCAAAATGGCAGTCCGGCCCCTGATGCTGTCTGAGGGAGCATGACCCGGGCTCCGGCTTAAAACTCCTGCTGTCAATAGAACAGCCCATGAAAATGTTCGACACTTGTTGAGATTGCTCTATCCTGCTCTCTCTCAGTGGAATAAGTTGCCCTAAATGAAATCACACACACACACATCAGATTGGCTATATCGTGTAGCTATGTTAATCTCTTTCTCTGTAGTCCCTATACTGTAACTGGAGTTGCCCATTTGATGATGATGAAGAAGAGGAAGAGGAGGAGGAGGGCAGCGGCGGCAACAACAGCAACCTGTACTCATAGCAATCAGAGCTCTTGGAGCAATACCTAAAGGACTCCCAAGATATTTGGAAATTTGGGATTTATTGGACATGAACATCCTAACTCTACAAAAAATAACTTTACTAAGAACTGCCTACATATTTAGATGCTTCCTTAACATTTCTTAGGTTCTTGGTTGGGTCTTGAACTGTTAATTTTGTACCAGTCTTCGGCTGTGAATCCAACAACAACAACATTAAAGGTAAAGGTAAAGGTTTCCCTTGCTCGAAAGCCAGTCGTATCCGACTCTAGGGTGCAGTGCTCATCTCTGTTTCTAAGCCGAAGAGCCACGCTGTGTGCTTCTGCAGACGTTTCCGTGGTCATGTGGCAGGCATGACTAGACACCGGAGAGCACGGAACGCTGTTACCTTCCCACCGAAGTGGTCCCTATTTATCTACTTGCAATTTCTTGCTTTCGAACTGCTAGGTTGGCAGGAGCTAGGATGAAGACGGGAGCTCATTTCCGTCCTGCAGTACTCGGGAATCGAACTGCTGACCTTCCGCTTCCCAGTCAGCGTCTTAGCGACTTGAGCCACTGCATTGTAGCACATTAAAGATGAATAGCTATATTTTAATGTGAACTTTTGTGATTTAAGTCCATTTGCTCTGTATCAAGTCCAGCTCCTCTGCTGCAACAAGACAAGCCAGATTGCCACTCTGAGAAAGTGAACTTGATCAGTGGTGGGCTCCAAATTTTATTTTTTTTACTACAATACTGTGGATGTGCTGTGATGGGCATGGCCAGGGGGAAAGCCCTGTGTTGGAACCGAATTACGACTACTGTACTTTATTTTGAAACTTGGATGGGCAGGGCCAGCCAGAATTTCTGCTACTGGTTCTGGCAAACTGGTGTGAACCTGCTGATGCCCAGCATTGAACTTGATCCATGAAAGTTCCCATTAAAATACAACCATTTTAAAATTAAATTAAAGTTTATTTATTTAATTTTTTTAATTTTTGTTCCTTGCTTGGTATGTGTGCACAGACTAACTTGGCCACTCTGAAAACCAAAGTAACACAGTCGCTTTCTCTGACATAATGCAAAATATGTGGACTAAATATTTCCTATTACTGCACCTTGAAGACTGACAGCACAATTCTAGGGCTACTCAAAGGTCAATAAGTAAGGCCATAATTAGAAGGGTGGATAAACAAAATAAACAATTCATGCCCCCTCAGACTGTTGAGGAGCCGGACTGATGGTGCTGCCACTGCTGGTGGTGGCGACCACTCCGAGCCCCCCTTCCTGCCGACTGTAGTTTGGGGACTCCTGCTTTATAGGGTGTGTGTGCGTGCTATTCTCTTCTTAGTCATGAGTGATTTGTTCCTATGCCGTAGTTGTCACTTGAGCTGGTTGCCAAAATGGCTAATCACAGCTCTAGTAACAACCTCTGCCTGAATTTGGTGGGTTTTATTTTCACTGCAGGGATCACAATAGCCTGTGCTTGTTGTCAGCCATAGCTAATGTACACAAAAGTAAGAAATTAAGGGAAATCCTATAGCATCTGATTAGGCATACATTCACCAGCCTATCTTAAACATAGTTGAAATTGAGCACATTTTCCCTTGAAGTGGGCATGTACTAGGCCAGTGATGCCGAACCTATGGCATGTGTGCCAGAAGTGGCACTCAGAGCCCTTTCTGTCTGTGGGCACCCATGCAGTCACCCCAGCACAGAGTTCTCCGCGTCCCTCTGCCCAGCAGCCCAATGTTTCCTTCCTCCCCTGTTGCTATGTTGGCACTTGTGATAAATAAGTGGGTTTTGGGTTGCAGTTTGTGCACTCGGTCTCTAAAAGGTTCTCCATCACTGTACTAGGCAATTAAAGTTTGTGCCGTGTATATATCATGGTCTTTACAGTGCAACTACAAAGTTCCTCCCTGGCCCTGCTGAAAGAGACAAGCCATATTGCCATTCTAAAACCAGTACACTATAGGTAATGGGGTAAGTCACAAAAAAAAAAAACCCTGAGAAAGATGTTAAGTATGTTACAGCTCTGCACTGGGCTTCAGCAAGCAAAATAGTGGTGAGAGTATATCTTAAAGAAAAACTTCATGGACATGATAAAAAGCCTAGTCTAAACAGGTAATGGTTTAGCTGGGAACTAAAGAGGTATTAACAAAGTGCAACATAATCAAAAATATTTACAGTACTGTATTTAGAAATATATTGATACTGCAATGTAACAATACAGAGCAAATGTAACAATATACAGAAAAGTATCACGGTTGGGAGACTTGAGTCTTACAGGGGTGCCCCACCCCCTGAAGATTAGCAGAAAGCAATCTCTCCTCACTTTGTAATCACAGTTATCTCCTTGTCACTTAAAATCTTGGTTATAACAGCACATGCATATCTTCTATCAATGGGATTTTATGTTCCTAAAAAATAGCAAATTAGCTATTGCAGAACAGGCACTCTTACGTGTAAAGCTGAGAATTCTGTAAACATTAGGAAGAAATTCTGTAAAACTGGATAGGTGTTTTTTTCACAGAGCATTTAATATGATGCAGAATAAATCTAAGCCAAGAGAAAATGTCTGCCTTTGTAGGTATTTTAAAAAGATAACATATTGTGGAACTATTATTCTCGGGTGCCTTTTGAATGAAAAGACGAATGAGAAAAAGAGACAAAAATATCATGCTTCTTTCGAGTGCAGGTCAAACTTTAAACTACCAAAATGAAGCCACCTTCTTTGCTTTGTTTCAAGCCAAACTTAAATCCTCATTGGTGCACATTCACACAGTGTGCCGTTGTCTGCCAGTGATCCCCTTTAGTGTCTTGCACGGAAGACAAGGAAGGAGTCGCAGTAAGGACTAACACAGGTTTATTGGTTGATGATCAGGATGAACATGTGGTAATGGCGGAGATACATCACATTATATACGGTAGTACAATACATTTGAATCTTGTTGCACGGTAGCTCATTGGCTGCTACCGGCGTGACGTTGTTCCAGTCACGCCCCCCCCTCGGTTCCAGTAGTAGTTTGTTGGTGCGGGAAGGTTCCCGCGGCTGCCGGCGATTTGAGGAATGAGAACCATGTGAGTTGAACGCTTGCAGCTGCCCTCTATGAGCAGCTTACTCGCGTTCCTTTAACAGCTGGGCTACATTGTAATTGTGGTCAGATTACATTCATACCTTTCTTAAAGTAACATTGTACATGCATACATAACATCCCTCCCCCCTAGGATGGGACGAAGTCCCTCAACCATTGTGGCTTGCTGCACGTGCGCCTGGGGCGTGCGGCCGCTTGACTTAACATAGGGGAGCCTGGTTCTGCGGAGTCCTGTCCTGCAACGGAAAGGGAGGACTCATTAGTGGCTTGGTGTGGGCTCCGCGGTGACCTTGCATTGGGGGACGGGAATGGAATGAACAGTTGGGAAGTGAACCCCTGCCTACTGTTTGCGGAGCTTGGGGTCCCCCCTAGTACGAATCTCGGGACCGACGAAGAGACCCTCGTGGCCTTGCCACCCCCCGTTACCTGCCCGGGAGTTCTAGAGACTGTGGTGGGTGGACTCCCCCCCGTTGCTTGTCTTGGGGGTGTTTGTCTCCGGGGAGCTGGCGCTATGGTATATTCTAAAACAAAAGGACTGGGGGGACTAGAGGTACCAGGGGCTGAACTGAAACCCCTCTTCTCGCTAGGACGGTGGGGGACCACTTCGCTACACCCCCCTGGTACTGCAACTCATAATCATAATCAAACTGATCCCTCTCTTTCAAAGTATCCTCCTCTGTGGTCGAGAACCCAGGATATGCATTTGTATCTGCGGGTTCCGCCGTGTCTCCCCCTTGGGTAATGCGGGTGGGGGAGGACCCTAACGCTGAATCCCCTTCACTGGTGACTCGCCTTCTGAGTTGGTCGGTGTGCCTTCTCCAGAGTAGACCCGAGCTAGTCTCAACCCTGTAGGATACCGGCCCCGTCTGCTCAATAATTGTCCCTGGAACCCATGCTGGCCCCGAGGCCGCGTAGTTCCTGCAGTGAACCGGGTCCCCTACCGAAAAACTTTTGGAGCTCTCTCCCCCTATGTTTATGTTTCTCCCTTCATCCTCCACCCTGGACGGGTCAAAAAGTGTTACCGGGCGCCTCCTCATGAGGAGTTCGGCTGGGGAGAATCCTGAAGCTAGGGGGGTCGTCCTGTAGCAGATGAGGAACTGGCAAAGATGAAGGTTCAACTCACCGGGACCCATGCGCTGCAGTGCGTCTTTCGTAGTGCACACTTGGCGCTCTACCTGACCGTTTGTGGTGGGGTGAAATGGGGCAGCGGTAATGTGCCTGATGGCGTTCCGCTCAATGAACGTCTTGAATTCTGCAGACGTGAAGGTACTAGCGTTGTCACTAACCAGGACGTCGGGCAGGCCGAAACAGGCAAACAGCTTGCGCAACTGTTTAATGTTTGTCGCAGAGGAGGTGCTGTTCACGGGGATTACCTCCAACCACTTGGAGTAGGAGTCGACTACTAATAGGAACATGGCCCCGCGGAAAGGGCCAGCGAAATCAACATGAATCCGGGACCATGGCCCGCGGGCCGTGTCCCATTCCCTATGGGGTAACCGGGACTCCTCAGGTCGAGAGCTCTGGCAGCTCTCGCACGTGCCCACTAGACGTTCTATATCCGCGTCTATCTGGGGCCACCAGAAGAAACTCCTGGCCAGAACCTTGGAGCGCATGATCCCGGGGTGACTGGTGTGCAATAACCTTAGTACTTTGGCTCTCAGCTTTTCTGGGATAACTACCCGCTGGCCCCAGAGTAAACAGCCCTTTTCCAGCGAAAGCGCTACTCTGCGCCTGACAAATGGCTTGAATTGTTCCTCGGGGGGAGTAGTGGGCTACCCTTTCCTCACCCAGGAGCTAACTTGGGCCAGCGTCTTATCGGCCGCCGTGGCCTTGGCGAGGTCGGCCGGGAGAATGGGGGGTGAGTCGAGAGACTCGATCAGCAGGATTTGGTGGTCCTGCTCTACCTCGCATGTGGGGTCCCCTATACTTGGGAGGGGAGATCGGGACAGCGCGTCCGCATGGGAGATCTCCTTCCCAGGGCGATAGACCAGCTCATACTGGTAAGCTTTGAGAAAGATGGCCCAACGCAGCATTCTGGGGGATAGAATTTGCGGTGTGGGTTTGCGGTAGTGAAGATCCCCAGAAGTGGTTTGTGATCCGTCACTACCGTAAACTCGCGGCCGTATAAAAAGTCATGGAACTTTTTCGTTCCCACAATGATGGCTAGGGCCTCCCTATCAGTTTGCGCGTAATTGCGCTCGGCCTTCGAGAGGGACCTTGAGTAGTACGCTACTGGGGCTTCCCTCCCGCTCTCTAACACGTGGCATAGAACCGCCCCCACCCCCACTGGGGACGCATCACAGACTAGAACTACTGGTCTCTTAGGGTCAAAGTGGGTCAGGACAGCACTTGAAGATAGGAGTGCCTTCAGCTCCCTAAACGCTTTCTCTTGCCTGTCTCCCCACCGCCAAACCGCCTCTTTCTTCAATAGCACGTGCAGTGGCTCAGCAACGGATGCCTTCCTTGGCAGGAAGGAATGGTAAAAATTTAAGAGCCCTAGAAACGACTGCAGCTCCGGTTTCGCGGTGGGGCGAGGGGCGTTTTGCACAGCCGCAACCTTGGACTCGGAGGGCTTGATGCCTTCTGGGGTTACCCTGAATCCAAGGAACTCGACCTCCCTCGCAAAGAAAACACATTTGTCCTTCCTCAGTCGGAGGCCCGCTTTCTCGAATATGGAAAGGACCCTGTCTAGCCTTTGCGCTAATTCTGACTCGCCCCCCGCTGTTATCAACACATCATCGAAGTATGGGAGGACGCCTGGAAGCCCCTTTAAAAGGCGTTCCATGAGGGACTGAAAGATTCCGGGGGCCGAATTCACGCCGAACTGAAGGCGCGTTACCTTAAATGCCCCCTTGTGCATTACGATCGTTTCCGCAGCGGCAGCAGCCGGGGTTACAGTGAGCTGCTGGTATGCCTGCGCCAGATCTAGCTTGGCAAAACACTTCCCCCCATGAAGCGTGGCCAGTAAATGGCTGACCACGGGTACCGGATATGCATTTGGCCAAATGGCCTTATTAATCGTACATTTATAGTCCGCACAAATCCTAACCTCCCCGTTTGATTTAAGGGCTGTCACAATCGGCGTTTCCCACTCTGCCGAATCCACTGGAACCAAAATCCCCTGCCCCACCAACTTGTCCAGTTCCGCCTCGATCTTGTCCTTGAGGGCGAAGGGCACTCTCCTGGGCTTGAGGCGGATGGGTCGGATTTCAGGATCCAGGTCAAAGGAAACTGGGGGCCCCTTGTAAGTCCCGAGCCCCTTCTTGAAAACGTCCGGGTGTGCGTTGCACACGTCCCGCATTGGGTCAGTCTCTATGGCGTTAATGCTGGACAGTTCGATTCCAAGGGGAGCGAACCACTGCGTTCCCAAAAGGCAGCACCTCCCCCCCTTGAGGACCACTAGGGGCAGTTTCTCGGAGTAGTTCTTGAACTTCACCTTGAAGTTCCCCACCCCCAACACTGGGATCCCGTTCCCTTGTACGTCCCGTAGGTGTGACCTCATGGCCCGCAACTTGGGCCGCGCATCTGGGGGAATGCGCATATACTCCTTTTGGGACAGGATGGAATAGGACGACCCCGAGTCTATCTCCATCCTCACTGGGACCCCCTGTAACTGTACCTCAACGAAAAAACGCTGGTGCTCCAGGCCCACGCGGTTCACGCCTGCCCTGCTGTGGTCGTCTGAGACCTTCCTGGTGCCGGCCGCCTTCCGTTGGTGCGTCTGGGGATGGTTCGAATTGCCCTTGTCCTCGACTCGCCCGCGCCTGCACACCCGGGCGATGTGCCCCTTTCGGCCGCAGTTGTGACACTCGGCCATCCGGAACGGGCACCTCGTGCGGTCGTGGGACGCCCCACAACCGTCGCAGCGGCGGTCCTGCCGCTCGCGGGTCTGTCGCTTCTCTCCTCGCTTCTTGACCCGCTGGACGTCGTCGTCCTTGCTGGAGCAGGGGTCTGCCGTGGTGGACAACTCCTCGGACACCGTTGGTGTGCTGGCGGGCGGCTTGGGGGCCCGCCAGGCTGTTTTCATTGGTGTCCGCCGGGCCGCTTGTACTGGTGACTTGGCCCTTTCAGACGTGGCCCCTCGGGGCTTGAACACTCTGACCCCGCTCCTGGCCGCCTCAGCCGCTTGGGCCTCCCGCAGTACCTCGTTGAACGTGAGGCAGTAGTCGTGGGTCATGAGCTTCCGCTGAAGCTCCTCGTCCCTCAGGCCACACAGCGTGCGGTCTCGGAGAGCCTGGTCTAGGTCGTCCCACTGGCAGTGCACCGCTGCCAGCCTGAGGGCCGCCACGTAGGCGGACACGGATTCGCCCGGTCGCTGGTCTCACCTGTGGAACGCGACCCGGGCCGGGAAGATCGACACGGGAGGCTGGAAATGCTCGCCCAGCAGCCCCAGCATGCGGTCGATGGGCACCTCTTCTACCTTCTTGGGGGCCACCAGGTTCATCAGGATGCGCAGCGTGGCCGGCCTCACCTGGGCCAGGAAGTAGGAGCGCATTCTCGCATCGTCGTCGACGCCCACGGCTTCCATCGCGTGCCAGAATTGGCACTTGTAGAGCTCCCACTGTTCGGGCTCGCTGACATCGAACTGGTACGGCTTGACCTTGGGATTCACCATAATCCCACCTTCGTCGCCAATTTAGTGTCTTGCACGGAAGACAAGGAAGGAGTCGCAGTAAGGACTAACACAGGTTTATTGGTTGATGATCAGGATGAACATGTGGTAATGGTGGAGATACATCACATTATATACGGTAGTACAATACATTTGAATCTTGTTGCACGGTAGCTCATTGGCTGCTACCAGCGTGACGTTGTTCCAGTCACGCCCCCCCTCGGTTCCAGTAGTAGTTTGTTGGTGCGGGAAGGTTCCCACGGCTGCCGGCGATTTGAGGAATGAGAACCATGTGAGTTGAACGCTCGCAACTGCCCTCTATGGGCAGCTTACTCGCGTTCCTTTAACAGCTGGGCTACATTGTAATTGTGGTCAGATTACATTCATACCTTTCTTAAAGTAACATTGTACATGCATACATAACATCCCCACTTGAGCATATTGGTCTTACATTTAAGCCCTCTGACCCTCAGCCTATTCAGGGTCTTCCATGTGACATAGGGAAGGTTGGGTTCCTCAGCCATATCCTCTTAACGTTATTCATTGTCCAGTGAACTCCTTCCTCCATCTTCTAATTTTATTTTGCTCTTGCATAATCTCAATAGTTTTTGTTCTTGCCATAAAAGTCTTCTTGGATTGGAGTCTGCAAACTTGAGTTGCTAAAATATTATATTTCTTAGACACCTTCAATGCATCTATTCTTTTTTTTGGTAAGGCTCTATACTGGAAACTAATCATTTCATTTTGAAGGATGTATTCCCTTGCAACCTGTCATAGTTATTACTTCCAGGCTTGGGTCTTATGCTTGTGGTTTTTGGTTTCTGGTTCTTATTTGAGAGAAATGAATTGATCACTGTTTTGTGTGACTAAAGACACCTGAATATGTATTTTTGTTTGTTTTCTGTAGTGTTTAAGTCTATATTATTTAACCTTCATGCACAAGTGTTGTTGTTGTTATCGTTGTTGGCATTGTAGTTGTTGTTGGTGTTGTTCTTGTTCTTGTTCTCATTTTCGTTCTCGTTGTTTTGGGTGGGAGACAACCCTGCATTGAATGTTTGGTGGGTTATTTTTTGTCCCCATGAGAATTTCATCATATTGAGGGTTAATAGTAGTTAATTGGATCTACCTTATAATTTTTGTACCCACTGAGGATTCCTGTGCTCCTTCTGTTGAACTCTGGTTTCTCACAAGTCGCAGAAAACTGCAAAACATACTTTTTTGCAACCATACACTACCAATTTTTTTAAATGGCACATTGAGTGAGAGAGTACCTTAAATACAAACTGCAAGAAGTTAGATGGGATATTTTTTTACCTAAACATATTTTATCTGAAACAAACAACATGTAAACAGTCAGGGGCTGATTCTTAGGAACATTGCTTACCACTTTTCCAGTGACAATCAGAGCATGGGAATGCTATTTTTTTTAACTCAATCTCCCAGAATTTGTAGCAGTGTAGTCAGAAAAAAGTAGAAAAGGGACATTTCCAGACTCTGGCAACAATGCTATAAAATGTTTATATTAGATTTATGTATATTTGGATCCAGCAACAAATTTTAATTCCAAAGAGAGAAAATGTTGAACACAAAGCATTAAAATGCAAGTTTCCACGAGATGGCAGCATTGCACTGCACTGTTTTTCTTCACATGCAAAATGGGGAATCAAGTACAGCATTGTCAAATGGATGTAATTTTTGACATTTTCTATCATACAAATGCCACTGTGGTTTTTTTTACTAAATAGAAATGAATGGGGGGGGGGGGAAGCAAACTGCTTGAACTGTAGAGATATATAACCAGAATGCCTAGATTTATGTCAGTTTGGTCACACTGACTTTGGTTTTTAACAAATGTAATAAACCTCAGCTTTGTGAATAGTTTGCTTTTGAAGTGCTCAAGTAGAAATCAACACAGCCATCTTTAAAAATGATAAATCTTCATACTGGTGAACATGTCATGCCTACTGAATGGAGGCTGCTGTGAATCACTTCACATTTCAAACTTTCTGCCTCATTTGGTAATACTGTAATAATAATAATAATAATAAAGTTTAATTTCTATCCCGCTTTCCTGACACAAGTGCCACTCAAAGCGGCTTACAACATATATAAATACAACAGAGCAAAATATACAATAAACTACAAAAGGCAATACACAATTAATACAATCAAAACATCAGAATATGCAAAAATACAATACAAAATATAAATAATTAAGCAATATCACAATGAGAAATTACACAAAAAAATCAACCTCAACCACCCAGCAGTCACAAAGGCACCCTATAGTTCAACGTCTGTGAGGCAGCTGCGTCGGCGGCAGCAATGGCTCCCGCCTGTCTCTCCCCAACGGGGCCGGTGGCATGGGCTCCCGGGGCGAGACAGGGAGCTGCTCGAGGCGGCGGGTGTCGTCCTTTTCTGCTCTCCGGGCGGGCCGTCCCGGAGAGCGAGGGCAGCTGCGTCGGCGGCGGCAATGGCTCCCACCTGTCTCTCCCCAACGGGGCCGGTGGCATGGGCTCCCGGGGCGAGACAGGGAGCTGCTCGAGGCGGCGGGCGTCGTCCTTTTCTGCTCTCCGGGCGGGCCGTCCCGGAGAGCGAGGGCAGCTGCGTCGGCGGCGGCAATTGCTCCCACCTGTCTCTCCCCAATGGGGCCGGTGGCATGGGCTCCCGGGGCGAGACAGGGAGCTGCTCGAGGCGGCGGGCGTCGTCCTTTTCTGCTCTCCGGGCGGGCCGTCCCGGAGAGCGAGGGCAGCTGCGTCGGCGGCGGCAATTGCTCCCACCTGTCTCTCCCCAACGGGGCCGGTGGCATGGGCTCCCGGGGCGAGACAGGGAGCTGCTCGAGGCGGCGGGTGTCGTCCTTTTCTGCTCTCCGGGCGGGCCGTCCCGGAGAGCGAGGGCAGCTGCGTCGGCGGCGGCAGTGGCTCCCACCTGTCTCTCCCCAACGGGGCCGGTGGCATGGGCTCCCGGGGCGAGACAGGGAGCTGCTCGAGGCGGCGGGTGTCGTCCTTTTCTGCTCTCCGGGCGGGCCGTCCCGGAGAGCGAGGGCAGCTGCGTCGGCGGCGGCAATGGCTCCCACCTGTCTCTCCCCAACGGGGCCGGTGGCATGGGCTCCCGGGGCGAGACAGGGAGCTGTTCGAGGCGGCGGGCGTCGTCCTTTTCTGCTCTCCGGGCGGGCCGTCAAATATTGAACTCTTCTAATGCACGCTTGCAGGAAAAAGAAGAAGAGGGAGGCAGAGGATGAGAGATGGTTAGGCAGGCCTGTAGCCAGGATTCTAGATTGGGTGGGGGTATTTTTCAAGAGGGGCAACAATGTCACACACACACACATATATAACATTAAAACTTTGTCCCGGGTGGGGGTGGGGGGCTGTTAGTTCACGGGAGGCTGACCCCACCCACCTCCTGGGTATGGCTCTGTGGTTAGGCCATACCACTGACATGTTGTTGTTGTTGTTGTTCAGTCGCACAGTCGATTCCGACCCTTTGCGACCCTATGGACCATCGTTCTCCAGGCACCTCTGTCCTCCACCATCCCCCTCAGTCCTCCTAGTTCTGTGCCCATTGTGTCTACAATACCATCTATCCATCTCATCCTTGGCCTCCCCCTTCTTCTTTTGCCCTCCACCTTTCCCAACATCACGGCCTTCTCAAGTGAATCCTCCCTTCTCATTTGATGCCCAAAGTACTTTAGCCTCAAATTTACTATTTGACCTTCCAATGAGCAGTCAGTGTTGATTTCTTCTAAGATTGACCTATTTGTTCTCCTCGCTGTCCAGGGTATCCTCAAAACTCTCCTCCAGCACCACATTTCAAAGGCATCTATTCTTCTGCGTTCAGCTTTCCTAATTGTCCAGCTCTCACATCTGTACATTACCACTGGGAATACCATTGCTTTGACTATTCTAATTTTTGTTTTCAAGGTGATGTCTCTGCTTTTCACCATGTTCCCCAGGTTTTTCATGGCTTGTCTCCCAAGAATCAGTCGCCTTTTTATTTCATGGCTGCAATCTCCATCTGCAGTGATCTTAGATCCCAAGAATGTAAAATCTGTCACTGCTTCTACTTCTTCCCCATCTATTCTCCAGGAACTGATCGGGCCTGTTGCCATTATCTTGGTTTTCTTGATATTGAGTCTCAAGCCAGCTTTTGCGCTCTCCTCCTTCAATCCGATCAAGAGATTCTTTAGGTCTTCCTCACTTTCTGCCATTAAGGTGGTGTCGTCTGCATATCTCAGATTGTTGATGTTTCTCCCAGCAATTTTAATCCCATATTGTGATTCCTTCATCCCTGCGTTGCGCATTATGTGCTCTGTGTATAAGTTGAATAAGCAGGGTGACAAAATGCAGCCTTGTCTTACTCCTTTTCCTATTCCAAACCACTCTGTCATTCCGTGTTCTGTCCTAACTGTTGCTTCTTGGTTCCTGTACAGATTTCTCAGGAGGCATATGAGATGCTCTGGTATTCCCATCTCTTTAATCACTTGCCACATCTTGTTGTGGTCCACACAATCAAAGGCCTTAGTGTAATCAATAAAGCAAAAGTAAACTTGTTTCTGGTATTCCTTTGTTTTCTCCATGATCCAGCGTATGTTGGCAATGTGGTCTCTAGTCCCCCTGCCTCTTCTGAAACCAGCCTGCACCTCTGGTAGTTCTCTTTCCACATGCTGCTGAAGTCTATCCTGTATTATCTTGAGCATCACCTTGCTGGCGTGTGGGATGAGCGCAATTGTTCGATAATTTGAGCATTCTTTGGCATTGCCCTTTTTTGGGATTGGAACATATACTGATCTTTTCCAGTCCTGTGGCCACTGTTTTGTTTTCCAAATCTGCTGGCATATTGAATGCAGTAGTTTGATGCCATCATCTTTTAAGGCTTTGAAAAATTCAACTGGGATACCATCATCTCCACTAGCTTTGTTGTTTGCAGTGCTCTTTAGGGTCTTTCTGACTTCACTCTCCAGGATATCTGGCTCAGGTTCAAAATCTTCATCATTGTGACTATCAGGAGTGTTGAGTTCCTTTTTGTAGAGTTCCTCTGTGTACTCTTTCCATCTTTTCTTAATTTCTTCTGCATCAGCTAGCTCCTTTCCGTCTTTGTCCCTTATCATGTTCATTTTTGCTTTAAATGTTCCCTTGATTTCCTGGATTTTTTTGAAAAGATCTCTGGTTCTGCCTCTTTTGTTGTTTTCCTCCATTTCTTTGCACTGTTCTTTTAGGTAGTTTTCCTTATCTCTCCTTGCTTTTCTTTGAAATTCTGTGTTCAAAAGATTGTATTTTTTCCTTTCTCCTTTGACTTTTGCATTCCTTCTTTCCTCTGCTATTTTGAGAGCCTCATCAGACAACCACTTTGCTTTCTTACTCTTCTTTTCTTTTGGTATGGTTTTCTTTGCTGCTTCCTGCATGATGTCCCTCATCTCTGTCCATAATTCTTCTGGCACTCTGTCTATTGAGTCTAAGCCATTGAATCTGTTCATCACCTCCACAGTGTATTCTTTAGGGATGCTATCTAGGTGATATCTGTCTGGTCTCTTTGTTTTCCCTATTTTCTTTAGTCTAAGCCTGAATTTTGCAATCAGTAGGTTGTGATCTGAGCCACAGTCTGCTCCAGGTCTTGTTTTTGCTGACTGTATGGAGGTTCTCCATCTTTGACTGCAGAGTATGTAATCAATCTGGTTTCGGTGTTGGCCATCTGGTGATGTCCATGTGTAAAGTCGCCTCTTGTGTTGCTGGAAGAGGGTGTTTGCTATGACCAGTGCGTTCTCTTGGCAGAACTCTATCAGTCTTTGCCCTGCTTCATTCTGTGTTCCAAGACCGAACTTGCCTGTTATTCCCTCCACTTTTTGATTGCCTACTTTGGCATTCCAGTCTCCTAAAATAATTTGGACATCACTTCTTGGTGTTTGTTCTATGAGGTGTTGTAAGTCCTCATAGAACTGGTCCACTGTGGCTTCATCTGCACCCGTGGTTGGTGCGTATATTTGGATCACAGTAACATTGACATGATATACCAGTGGGGTATTCCCTGTCTTCTGTGTTGTTTCTGGAGTTGAATTCATGCTTCTGGTATTTGTGTTCCCTTCCGGGGCTGGGCGACCTATTCCGCCTGTGTTCATATTTGTATCTTGCGTTGTTTTCAGGTGTGTATTTTTCCCTTTGCGCGTGGTCTTCCTTTCCTTTTATTTTGGGCCACTGACATGATAGGCATAGATCTGGGCAGAACCTGGAGGATGGCAGATGACAGAGGAGCCTGCTATGTTGTTGTCCATGGGCCCCCAAAAGGTGCGACTGACTGAACAACAACAAATTGCATGCTGCTGGAACTGTTGAGGAGAGTCTGATTGATGGTACTTTCTCCTTAGAAGTTGTAGCATATGCACAGCACACCCTTAGTGTAGGGCTTTGGAACGGGAAGTAATATTGACATAAAAAGCACAGATTTGTGATATGATGCAATGTATAATAGCAGTGATACAGAGTTTTGTCAAGTGAGGAAATCTGACCATAAAACAATTAGTGAAAAAACCGTTTGGAGAGATATCTTGGCTAAGAAAGGAGTACAACCGTCGTATTTTCATAAAAGTCTTTATAGGTGTAAATATAGCCAGGAACGTAATAACATAAAAAATTCCTCTATGGGTAGAAACAAAAACTATAGCTGATCGCTGGTAAATAGGAAAATGAGCCAAGATGAACAAAAATGAGCTGTACAAACATGGAAGTGCACAGAAATAGCGATGTAGTTCTCTAAGTCGATACTAGTTATAGCGACTTTTCGAATAAGAAATATCTTCTTCAAGGAGATCTATACATAAAAATTACACATAAACAGAATGATTAACATGGCTGAATATAAATAACATAGGCACATAAAAATACAATGAATGTACAGAATGAGAATACAAGCTTACCAATGTGTAATGCTGATTTCTTAAACCCGCGTCCTGCCTCCGCTCAAATTATTAGGTGCATATGGACGTTGAAAGGTGTATGAGAAACAGCTACCTTTATCACGGTTGAAAGCTGACTCATGTGTAGCCAATAGCTAAATTAGAGCTCACCCAGGTGATGAGGATAGTACTCCTACAGAAACGCTGCCAAGTCAAGCTCCTGGTTTAACCCATTAGGATACATTGTGTCGAGAAAATGAATAAAGAATGCTTCCCTTTGTCTCAATCTTTTGTAAATGTCACATCGTTCGAATAATTTTGGTCTAACAATCTCTAATACCACAAAACGAAAGTCCCTATCCGTATGGCGCTTTTCAATATAGTGAGAGACCAAAGGGGCTTCTTTAACCTGATGTCTGATTTTGGACCTATGTTCCGAAATCCGCTGTCTGAGGGGTCTGCTGGTAAGACCCACATAGCGCTTCTGACAAGGGCATTCCCACATGTAAATAACACATTTACTGGCACAACTTGAGAGTGATTGCAAGGTGAATGTTAAACCCTTGTTGGGAACCTCTATTTCCTTAGTTTCCCAAGAAAATTGGCAAACCGTACACGAATGGCATTTGAAATGTCCTGTGGGAAGCAATTTTTCAGTAGATTTATATCTAGCAGTATGATCTGATCGTACTAGCATATTGCTGATAGATCGCGCTCTCCTAAACCCTATCAATGGTCTGTCCTTACAACCTGGAAGGTCTTGAACCAGATGCCAATGTTTATAAATTATATTCTTGACTCGGTTGGCCACTGGTGAATATTCAAAGGAGCACCTGATTAAATTGCCCCCACCTCGTTGTTTCCTATCGAACAAGCACTGTCTGGGAGTATCCCTGACTCGTTGGAATGCCGAATTAATAATATGCATGGGATAACCCCTATTGTTAAGTTTAGATAGAATTTCAGAAGCAGATGTGTGAAAGTCAGCGGGTGTAGAGGAATTTCTTTTAGCACGAGCAAAAAGCCCAAAGGGGATGTTGTTCCTAACAAAGGCTGGATGATGGGAGGAGTATGCTAAGTATGGGTTTCTATCTGTTGGTTTCCTATACAATTTGACTGCCACCTTTCTAGATCCTGAAATGTAAACCTCCACATCCAAAAAAGGGATGGAGGAAGTATGGTAATGGGGGGTAAAGCGTAAATTGTTGTCAATGGAATTAATCCATTGTACAAAATGGTCAACAATGTCATAGGAATCAAGAATAAAGAATAGGTCGTCAATGAATCTGCCATAGTATATGATGTGACCTAAATGGGGATTAGAGGAGTGATGAATGTAAAGACTTTCGAAATTATTCAAGTACATATTGGCGACGGAGGGGGCCAATGGGGACCCCATGGCCACGCCTCTTACCTGTAAGTAGAATGATTTGTCGAATCTGAAATAATTGTGTTCAAAAATGATATCTAATAAATCCATTAAAAAATGAGTTGGTGGAAGTAAAGATGCTCTAGAATCCAACTTATCCTGGACAATAGTCCTGGCCTCCTCAAGGGGTATATTGGTGTAGAGCGCTTCCACATCAAGTGTAAGGAGCACCCCCGTTTGCCAATTCTCTTGGGAAACTAAGGAAATAGAGGTTCCCAACAAGGGTTTAACATTCACCTTGCAATCACTCTCAAGTTGTGCCAGTAAATGTGTTATTTACATGTGGGAATGCCCTTGTCAGAAGCGCTATGTGGGTCTTACCAGCAGACCCCTCAGACAGCGGATTTCGGAACATAGGTCCAAAATCAGACATCAGGTTAAAGA
The DNA here is from genome assembly GCA_035047305.1 of Bradypodion pumilum. Classification (NCBI taxonomy): domain Eukaryota; kingdom Metazoa; phylum Chordata; class Lepidosauria; order Squamata; family Chamaeleonidae; genus Bradypodion; species Bradypodion pumilum. Next base: position 58,962,646 of record JAWDJD010000005.1, read on the forward strand.
AGCCCCTTTGGTCTCTCACTATATTGAAAAGCGCCATACGGATAGGGACTTTCGTTTTGTGGTATTAGAGATTGTTAGACCAAAATTATTCGAACGATGTGACATTTACAAAAGATTGAGACAAAGGGAAGCATTCTTTATTCATTTTCTCGACACAATGTATCCTAATGGGTTAAACCAGGAGCTTGACTTGGCAGCGTTTCTGTAGGAGTACTATCCTCATCACCTGGGTGAGCTCTAATTTAGCTATTGGCTACACATGAGTCAGCTTTCAACCGTGATAAAGGTAGCTGTTTCTCATACACCTTTCAACGTCCATATGCACCTAATAATTTGAGCGGAGGCAGGACGCGGGTTTAAGAAATCAGCATTACACATTGGTAAGCTTGTATTCTCATTCTGTACATTCATTGTATTTTTATGTGCCTATGTTATTTATATTCAGCCATGTTAATCATTCTGTTTATGTGTAATTTTTATGTATAGATCTCCTTGAAGAAGATATTTCTTATTCGAAAAGTCGCTATAACTAGTATCGACTTAGAGAACTACATCGCTATTTCTGTGCACTTCCATGTTTGTACAGCTCATTTTTGTTCATCTTGGCTCATTTTCCTATTTACCAGTGATCAGCTATAGTTTTTGTTTCTACCCATAGAGGAATTTTTTATGTTATTACGTTCCTGGCTATATTTACACCTATAAAGACTTTTATGAAAATACGACGGTTGTACTCCTTTCTTAGCCAAGATATCTCTCCAAACGGTTTTTTCACTAGTTGAGCTCTTCACCGTTTGCGCCCCTTTCTTCTCATAAAACAATTAGGCCAAAATCCTCTTGGGAGGGAAATCATGTGTGAAAGGGCAGCGGCAAAGCTGTTCTTCCGTTGTTACTCGCAAACCAACATGCAACTGTTTCCATGAAATGAAGAAGCTAGGAAGAATGATGCCTGGCTCACAGCGCAGTATCTTATGCAAGTGTCTGTTTGTGCTTCAAAGTCCTATTAGGAATATGTTGGTTGTGCAACAACTGGGGCTGAGAGGCAAAGGGGGAAATGAGGTAACCCAGTCAGCGTAACTCTGGGATGTGTGCATGCATTGCAACCATAGTTTTTCCATGGGGCGGTGGGGGATGGTAATTCTACTGAATTCATAGCTGCTCTGATGTATTCTATGAATTAAGTAGAGTTGACATTTTCCCCTGTCATGGGGGAAAATATGGATGTAATGCACAGACCTACAAAAGCAGTGGTTAAACTGCTATTTGTTTGTTGTTCAGTTGCACAGTCGACTCCGACCCTTTGCGACCCCATGGACCATTTTCCTCCAGGCGCCTCTGTCCTCCACCATCCCCCTTAGCCCTCCCAGCTCTATGCCCATTGTGTCTACTATGCCATCTAGCCATCTCATCCTTGGCCTCCCCCTTCTTCTTTTACCCTCCACCTTTCCCAACATCAATGCCTTCTCAAGTGAATCCTCCCTTCTCATTTGATGTCCAAAGTACTTTAGCTTCATCTTTACTATTTGACCTTTCAATGAGCAGTCAGGGTTAATTTCTTCTAAGATTGATCTATTTGTTCTCCTCGCTGTCCAGGGGACTCTCAAAACCCTCCTCCAACACCACATTTCAAAGGCATCTATTCTTCTGCGTTCAGCCTTCCTAATTGTCCAGCTCTCGCATCCATACATTACCACTGGGAAAACCATTGCTTTGACTATTCTAATTTTTGTTTGCAATGTGATGTCTCTGCTTTTCACTATGTTCCCCAGGTTTCTCATCGCTTGTCTCCCAAGAATCAGTCGCCTTTTTATTTCATGGCTACAATCCCCATCTGCAGTGATCTTTGATCCTAAGAAAGTGAAATCTGTCACTGCTTCTACTTCTTCCCCGTCTATTTTCCAGGAACTGATGGGGCCTGTTGCCATTATCTTGGTTTTCTTGATATTGAGTCTCAAGCCAGCTTTTGCACTCTCCTCCTTCAGCCCAATCAAGAGATTCTTTAGGTCTTCCTCACTTTCTGCCATTAGGGTGGTATCGTCTGCATATCTCAGATTGTTGATGTTTCTCCCAGCGATTTTAATCCCATATTGTGATTCCTCCATCCCTGCACTGCGCATTATGTGCTCTGTGTATAGGTTGAATAAGCATGGTGACAAAATGCAGCCTTGTCTTACTCCTTTTCCTATTCCAAACCACTCTGTCATTCCGTGTTCTGTCCTAACTGTTGCTTCTTGGTTCATGTACAGATTTCTCAGGAGGCATATGAGGTGCTCTGGTATTCCCATCTCTTTAATTACTTGCCACATCTTGTTGTGGTCCACACAGTCAAATGCCTTGGTGTAGTCAATAAAACAAAAGTAAACTTGTTTCTGGTATTCCTTTGTTTTCTACATGATCCAGCGTATATTGGCAATGTGGTCTCTAGTCCCCCTGCCTCTTCTGAAACCAGCCTGCACCTCTGGTAATTCTCTCTCCACATGTTGCTGAAGTCTATCCTGTATTATCTTGAGCATCACCTTGCTGGCATGTGGGATGAGCGCGATTGTTCGATAATTTGAACATTCTTTGGCATTGCCCTTTTTTGGGATTGGGACGTATACTGATCTTTTCCAATCCTGTGGCCACTGTTTTGTTTTCCAAATCTGCTGGCATATTGAATGCAGTGATTTGACGCCGTCATCTTTTAGCGCTTTGAAAAATTCAACTGGGATACCATCATCTCCACTAGCTTTGTTGTTTGCAGTGCTGTTTAGGGCCTTTATGACTTCGCTCTCCAGGATGTCTGGCTCAAGTTCTACTTCTTCCTCATTGTGATTGTCAGGAGTGTTGAGGTCCTTTTTGTAAAGTTCCTCTGTGTACTCTTTCCATCTTTTCTTAATTTCTTCTGCATCAGCTAGCTCCTTTCCGTCTTTGTCCCTTATCATGGTCATTTTTGCTTTAAATGTTCCCTTGATTTCACCGATTTTTTTGAAAAGATCTCTGGTTCTGCCTCTTTTGTTGTTTTCCTCCATTTCTCTGCACTGTTCTTTTAGGTAGTTTTCCTTATCTCTCCTTGCTTTTCTTTGAAATTCTGTGTTCAAATGATTGTATTTTTTCCTTTCTCCTTTGACTTTTGCGTTCCTTCTTTCCTCTGCTATTTTAAGAGCCTCATCAGACAACCACTTTGCTTTCTTACTCTTCTTTTCTTTTGGTATGGTTTTCTTTGCTGCTTCCTGCATGATGTCCCTCATCTCCGTCCATAATTCTTCTGGTACTCTGTCTACCGAGTCTAAGCCATTAAATCTGTTCATCACCTCCACCGTGTATTCTTTAGGGATGCTGTCTAGGTGATATCTTTCTGGTCTCCGTGTTTTCCCTATTTTCTTTAGTCTAAGCCTGAATTTTGCGATCAGTAGGTTGTGATCTGAGCCACAGTCTGCTCCAGGTCTTGTTTTTGCTGACTGTATGGAGGTTCTCCATCTTTGGCTGCAGAGTATGTAGTCAATCTGGTTTCGGTGTTGGTCATCTGGTGATGTCCATGTGTAAAGTCGCCTCTTGTGTTGCTGGAAGAGAGTGTTTGCTATGACCAGTGCGTTCTCTTGGCAGAACTCTATCAATCTTTGCCCTGCTTCATTCTGTACTCCAAGACCAAATTTGCCTGTTATTCCCTCCACTTTTTGATTGCCTACTTTGGCATTCCAGTCTCCTAATATAATTTGGACATCATTTCTTGGTGTCTGTTCTATGAGGTGTTGTAAGTCCTCATAGAACTGGTCCATTGTGGCTTCATCTGCACCAGTGGTTGGTGCGTATATTTGGATCACAGTGACATTGAAAGGTTTGCCTTGAAATCTGACTGACATCATTCTGTCATTTTAAAGGTTGTATCCCATTACTGCTTTTCTCACTCTTTTATTGACAATTATGGCTACTCCATTTCTTCTGAGGTTTTCCTGCCCACAGTAGTAGATATGATGGTTTCCAGAGCTGAATTCCCCCATCCCTGTCCATTTGAGCTCACTGATGCCTAAGATATCAATGCTTATTCTTTCCATCTCATTTTTTTACCACTTCCAGTTTACCTTGGTTCATTGATCTCACATTCCATGTCCCTATGCAGTATTGCTCCTTACAACATTGCATTTCCCCTCCCCCTTTCCTGTCCCTCCCCTTCCTCCACTCTGTGGTGTTAAGCATCCTGTATCACCTAGCCTGCTCCTTTGTTTTGCCTTTTGTTTTGGTCAATAGGGTTCTCTTGGCAAGCTTTGTGGCGTGGTTTGCCGGTGTCTACGCCATTTTTTCTCTCCTCATACATTTTATCACAGTTTTTAAAGTTCAAAACATTTAACACAACATATTATCATGCATATTATCACATTTTATACACAGTCTCTATGTCAATTTCTGTATTTAGTTAGTATAAAGTCTCTATGTCAGTTTCTATATTAAGTCTTCTACATCTGCATATCAGGTACTTATCCTTTGCCTGGGACTCTGAGTCTCTCCCCCTGCTTTTCCTCCTCTGCCCTCTTCCCGTCTTTCAGTTGGTCTTCTCTTGGCCTTTCCGCTGCTCAACCGGCTCTCCTCCTCCTCCTCTTCCTCACCCCCCGGCTGGGGGTGGTTGCCCGGCGGTGGCCGCGGCTGTCCCTTCCGCCGCTCGCCCGACTGGCTGGCTCTCCTCCTCACCCCCCGGCTGGGGGTGGTTGTCCGGCGGCGGCCACGGCTGGCCCTTCCGCCGCTCGCTCGCCCGGCTGGCTTGCTCTCCCCCTCACCCCCCGGCTGGGGGTGGTTGTCCGGCGGCGGCCACGGCTGGCCCTTCCGCCGCTCGCTCGCCCGGCTGGCTGGGTCTCCTCCTCACCCCCCGGCTGGGGGTGGTTGTCCGGCGGCGGCCGCAGCTGGCCCTTCTGCCGCTCGCTCGCCCGGCTGGCTTGCTCTCCTCCTCACCCCCCCGGCTGGGGGTGGTTGTCCGGCGGCGGCCGCGGCTGGCCCTTCCGCCGCTCGCTCGCCCGGCTGGCTTGCTCTCCTCCTCACCCCCCGGCTGGGGGTGGTTGTCCGGCGGTGGCCGTGGCTGGCCCTTCCGCCGCTCGCTCGCCCGGCTGGCTTGCTCTCCTCCTCACCCCCCGGCTGGGGGTGGTTGTCCGGCGGCGGCCACGGCTGGCCCTTCCGCGGCCCAAACTGCAGCCCAAACTGCTGAAGTTGTAAGTTTGGGATCAAAGTTGACTCAGCCTTTCATTCTTCCAAGGTTGGTAAAATGAGGACCCAAAATATTGGGCGCAAAATGCTAATTACTCTGTGAACCATCCAGAGAGTGTGCTAATGGGTCAGTATATAAGTGTAATTACTCTTTCTACCAATGACATTTTGTGCTGGTTGGATTGCTTAGTGGTTTAGGTGTGTGGCTGTGGAATCAGAGATTGAGAATTTGATTATCCACTGTGCTTCCAGGGAAAAAGCCAGCCTGTGTGACCCTGGGCAAGTTATACTGCACCCCTGGTAGAAGGGAATAGTAAACCACTTCTCTGTCTTTTCTACATTAAAAAACCATGGAAAGAGTCACCATTAATCAGAATTGACTTAATGGCACATGATTAATTCTTAGGATGTATCGTGCTTTGCTTTGCTTCTGACATCTGGCTTATGATATAATGAAGTGATTTTGGAACATAATAGAAGCAACTTATGTGATATTAGATATATTGCAACTGGGGTGTGGAAAACAAAGAAACTACTGTGTATATCCTTCTGGGCAGTTCCTGGCACTTTTGCCAGGTCCATGTTCTAATCCAACAATTCTCTGGTTTTGCAGCACCAGAAAAGTCTCAAGTCGTTTTACCCCAGTGGGGTTCTTTGTGTTGACCAGCCCTTCAAGGTTCACAGCAAGGAAAGTTTGTATTTCTGCATGAGAGCAGCTGTGACAAATCCCAGTTTCTCTGAGTGGGTTTCCCTCTTAAATCTGGTGTCAGTGTTCATTTTGCTGTTTCCTCCAGCAACACAGCTGAGTATCAGTAAATTCTCCTAATCCAGGCTCATGGAGACACTGGGGGTGTTGGGTGTTTGCCCAGGGTTCCTGTTCTTCTCAGTGACCTAGCAGAGAATGGGGGAGGGGTTCATAGTTAAGGTGTCTCTCCACTTCATGCTTTGGTACCCTCAATTGTACCAGGTTCCCGGTCCAGGGATGTTCTTTATATTCCCAATCACCTAGGGTTTCTGACTCTTCTGGGAGATCTTCCTTCATATGGAAGCCCTCTTGAGGAACATCTAGAGCAGCATTTCTCAACCTTGGGACTTCAAGTGTCCTTGCACATCAGTTCCCACAAGCCCAGGTCAGTACACCTGCTGATAGAGGCTTCTGGGATTTGAAATCCAAGAACATCTGGGAACCCAAGGTTGAGAACCCCTGCTCTAGAACATCTCCCCAGACCTCTTCCTCTCTACTACCATGTCTAGTAACAAATCTTTCATCTGTATTCATGTTCCACTATCTCCTTCTCCTCTCTTAATGGCTTCTCTTATGACTCTAACACTTCCCCTAAATCCTGTAGTTCCCACTGGCTCTCCTCCAGGAAATGTTTTTCTTGGCTTGGATTCTCAATTAGTGCCTACTTCTCTAGGGTCTCCATCTAAGTTCCCTTTTCTATGGCCTCATGTTCTCTAGCTACAGGCTTTCCTGGCATCCATTCCTCCCAGAGAAACTTGAGATGAACAATGTGTGCTTTCTGTATATATCAACATTAATGTAGACAACTGAAGTTCATCATATAATAAATAAACTGGGAACTTGCTGCATCAAATTCACCAGCATTGGGAATAAGGGGAGATGGCCCACTCAAGGTTTTCAAAGGTAACAACAACAGCAAAAACACTCACCATCCATAACTGCACAGGCAGAATCTATTTTGTAGGTTTTTAATAATATTCATCAAACCAGACTCCATTGAAGACAGCCTTTTAAATAATTATAAATTGGCCATTTTATTACATTTTCTATTCAGTACAGTATTGTAGTTTGAATATCAAGGAAAGATTATTCACCTGAAGCAGATGTGTTTCTGGATTCTGTGCAACAAATGAGTAACAATCATATAATAATTGGTGATTATAAATTGGAGGCCTAGTAAGGCAATTAACAAAAGGACTGAAAGAGCTTTTTTGTTTGTTTTCAGTTCCTTTTGTCCTGGCTTTATCCCTTGAAAAAGTATCTAAAAAGTCACCAAAACAACAATGTTGTTGTTTCTGAAAGAGCTTAATTAATAGCAGTAAACTTCATCCAAGGCCATTTGCACTTTGGTTAAAAGTGGGCTTTGAAGAATTTTTTTTTAATGGAATGGTCATTGTTAAGATTTCAAGTAAAGGTCCCCTTTCTCATTTTAAAACGTTGCATTCAATTTGTCGTCATTACCTATGTACATATTGTTTGATCCACCTATAATGATGATTCATTGCTCTGATATATTTACATTTTGCTGGCTCCCATCATTTATTGTGACTAAAATGGAATATTTTTGTTGCTATTAATAGCCTATTAATAGGAAGGAATTTGGTATGTAGTACACCCAATCTTCACCATCGGAACCCTTTCTGACAATACTAGGCTAAGATGGATCTACAATCTGATTCACTACAGAGCTACTTCATACTTTCTTATTCTCTCTCTGTAATTATCAAGATGAAGTATGAGAACTTTATGGGAAAATATTAGGGATGGGAGACACAAAACAAGTTGTTGTGCTTGTCCTTTAATTTAAATCAGTTTTCAAGCAGTAAGAAATAGAGGAAGAATGAAAGAGGAACCAATGAAATTGTCAGACCAAAAATATTTACTTTAGATAGCAGTTCTGCTGTGTCTCCTTACAAATGCTTATACATTTTTTTCACTTACCAAGTTTAGAACTGGTGGTTATATTACTGACTAGCATTTTTTGCCCGGCCTTGCCGGGCAGGTATATTTTGTGTGTTGGTGGTTGGGGTGGTTTTTGGGGGGGCGTGCACGCATGCACACACACACCTGCATGCACACACACAGGGGGGAGCTCCGCATTTGGCCCATTGCCTGTTGGAGAAGGGAATGTATGTCTTCGGCAGGCAAGGGCGAAACGGTGCTCTGCATTCGGCCCTTGCCTGTCAGTGAAGGGGGTGGATTTCTCCAGCAGACATGGGTGAAATGGAGCTCCGCATTCGGCCCTTGCCTGTTGAAGAAAGCAAGCCCCTTCTCTGACAGGCAAGGGGCAAATGTGGAAGGGGCTCGCTTCCCTCCGGGAGGGGAAGGCAGAGAACGGAGCGCCGTTCTCTGCCTTTGCTTCCTGGGGAAGTAGCTCGCCATCTTTGTATTACCCCCTCCGTTGTTTCGTGTCAGCTCTTGAAACAGCGGAAGGTGTAATACAAAGGCGGCAGCTAGCAATCCGCCAGGGACAGCTACTCCCCTGAAGTATTGCTGGCTGTCACCTTTGCATTTTCCCCTCAACTGTTTTGAAGGTTGTGTGGGAAATGCAAAGGCTTCAGCCAGCGATCTGTCAGGGGAGGAGCTCTCCCTGGTGGATTGCTGGCTGACACCTGTGAATTTTCCCCTCTATTGTTTCGCGTGCTGGCACGAAACAGAGGAGGGGAGATAGTGAGGGTGAGAGCCAGCAGGCATGTCTGAGGGTGTGAGAGGCGGCAGGGCAGAGGCAGCGCCTACGGTGCCGCCTCGCCCGGCTGTGTCCTCAGGTGGCATGGCTGAGGGCAGGAGGGGCGGCAGGGCAGAGGCAGTGCCTATAGCACTGCCTCGCCCATCCTTGCCCTCAGGCAGACCATTCCCTCAGCCCGGGTTGAGTCTGCCTCGGTAAGGCAGGGCCCTGAGCTGAGGGGTTTTGGTCGCGCGTCGGCCATTTTTTTAAACATGTGAACCGGCTGTCCTGCCTCCTCCACGCTCATGCCCTCATGCCTGATTGGCTGAGGTATGCCACGGTACAGAGTATGCTGGGACTTGTAGGTTTATTTTTGTGTTTGTGGGGCATTTGCCCCACTCTGGTGTCCGGAAACATGTGGCGATGCTCGCAGGGATATAAGGTAAGTGAGGCCGGCTCATTACGGGATAATAGAAATGGGTGTGGCCACACATGCCAGACACGCACGGCCCATCCACCATTTTATAGGTATGTATTGATACGTTCACAGTGGCTTAATGGTGAAGACCCTGAGCTTGATGAGTAGAAGGTTGGCAGGTCAACAGTTTGACACCCAATTGCTGCATGATGGCATCACCACCTGCCATCTATCTGAGCTCTAGCCAACCTAGCAGCTCAAAGGCAAAAAGCCAAAAATAATTGGAAGTAGATAAACTGGTATTGTTCCAGTGGGAAAGGTAACAACATTCCGTGCACTCTGTCATCTAGTCATGCCTGCCAAATCACCACAGAAATATTTGCAGACATGACAGGGCTGAATCTTTGGATGTAAACAGAGATGAGCTCCTGCCCCTAGAGTCGTACACAACTGGCTTTCGAGCAAGGGAGACAGTTACTTTTATCTTCAAAATGCATTGTGCATTGGGGGGGGGGGGAGTGCCTTTGGAAAATGTTCAGTAACTTCAGCAGAAAAAGAAGGTTGTCCCCAGGTCACTTATTAGCACTAGTTACAGAGAGCACATAACACCCTTGTTGCAGCATTTCCACTGGTCCATTCTTGGGCTCAATTCAAAGAACTTGCTTTAACCCATAATGCTTTAACCTCAAGCTATCTAAAAGCTATGTCTCTGAATATGAGCCTGTTTAAGAGAATAAAATGAAGTCTTTTTCTTGGCCCTGCCATCCTCACAGATGCATTTGGTAACAACATGTGAGAAAACTTTCTCTATCGCTGTTCCCAAGCTGTGGATGTATCTTCCATGGGATGCCAAACTTCCCCCCTCTTTTCTGTTCTTCTATTGACAGGCAAAGATCTTTCTCTGCAGGCAGCCCAACCCCCTTGCCATTTTTTGAATATTTTTTATCATGCTTTTAAAAATGCTTGGAATTGTTTGTATGTGCTAGTTTTACTTAATATATTCATTTAACTACTTTTTAATATTGTAATAATCTATTGTTTTGTTTTATAGCTTTTTCAATGGTCTCTTTTAATGTCATAAGCCATCTTGGATCCTCCTGCGAACAATAAACATGAATGAATGAATGGATGAGAACTGAGATTGACAACATTCTCAATGGTGTGGTGGTGGTGATACGTATCACATTTTCAAATACCAGATCCCTTTCTGGTAGGAACCACATAGGTTTCAGTCATCAGTCCCCTGCTCTGTGGGCATATTAGCATGGGGTCTCCTGCAGTTTTGTCTTCCAGAACAGCATAAGAATGGGTTTTCCTTCTTTTATTCAAGCTATAAATGGAGAAGAACCCAGGATCCATGAACGATCCAGGAGAAATCAGGAGAAAAGAGCATTGCTAAGGAAGATATTGTTGCTCAAGCAAAGATCTGTAAAGAGTGGTAAGCATCTGCGGTAAGCCCTTGTACTGAAGATGGCTGCTTTTTCAAGTCTTGGGTAGCCTTCACTTCTACACAACCAGCCTGTACGTGAGTGTGCTATATGTTCACTAAGCACTTATCTCAACTCCAAAGCTGGGGGTCAGCAACAAATCTATATGGACAATGGCTACACATTATATTCTCAGATACATACCCGTCAAGCACCGCTCTGGAAAATACAGGAACTGCTCCGGCCCAGGTGCACATGCACAGGAAAAACTCCATTGTGCATGCACAGAACCTCTTTGCACAAGCACAGAACACGTTTGCGCATGCGCAGATGGGTTCTGCGCGTCCACAGTAACCCCTTCCCCTGCCATTCTAAATACGGGATGGTGCCGGGAAAGGGGAGGAACACGTGCCAAAATACGGGATTTCCTGGCCAATCCAGGATACTTGACAGGTATGCTCAGATAGTTTCGTTCCTGATAGGAACCAGGAAGGATCAGGAGAAAAGCCAGAAGATAGGAAGAGAGCATTGCTCAGGGAGATCTCATTGAGTTTTGCTTATTTAATCAACAAGCCTGTTAATTGAGGATGTCTGAGAATGACACAGAACATTACCAGACATGGTAGAGGAACTTTGCTTCATAACTGAGTAAGCAACACTGAGGCACAACAGTCACAGTAAGCAGAAGCATCCATCTCAGTAAAGTTCATGATGGACAGATAATGTAAAAATACCATGAGTATGAACATTAGGATGTCTTTCTTTCTTTAGGCACAATGGGTCACACTTGTTTATAGTGAACCTGGCTATGCTGGCTGTTCAATTTTGGGAACTGATGTTCCAAAAGACTTTTATGTTTTCCACATCAGGATATCTCTAATTTTACAGCAAGTATTGACGGACATATAGTATCCTATCTGCAGCTATTCAAGTAACCACAAATGGACTGAGGATTTATTTAAAAAATGCTAATTGCTGCTGCAATGAGCACCTCTGTCTTCTATACAGAGACAAGGGTTTACAGTTCTGCTTCCACAAATGACAATTACTCATGTAACTTCCTATTCTCTTAGATTCCCTCTTAGTAGCTTTCCACTCAAATGATCAAAGCCCCATTCTTTCTCTTCCTGCAATGACATCTAGTATTGCAATGCAAAAAGTAGGAACTTATCCACAAATGCCACAATCCAACACATGAAACATGAGGTGAAATAATCAGAAGTTCAAAATAATACAGAAACAATGAGGTCATGTCTTTAAATAACTGGATTGGTGTTATTTATCTTTTTTTTTTAAAAAAAATAGCATACCTTTAGGTTTATGTAATGTTCTCCCAGTAAGACTTCTGCCATTCAGTTTTTATATTGAGCATTTAATTACCACTGATAGTCTTCCCGGATACTACATTTTAAGGCTATGACTCTGACTAACAGATCTAGTTTTTTTGTGCTGTTTGACATCAGCTCACTGTGCAACAGATAGGAATGTAGTAGTGCTGCTGAAATACCAGGCAAACCATCCCCAAATTGTCCCTCAAGTGTCCAAACTAATTGTGTGGCTAAGGTAAAAGAATCATGTTGGTTGGACAGACTGTCCAGGGACATAAGCCCTTTTTCCTTTATTTGCCACTAGATGGCATAGGCCTTTGTGCAGGCAAGCAACAATTCTTCCTGAGAGGTAACAAAATCTTCTGATATGGAAAGAAGTACAAATCATTTTTTGGCCCAAATACACCTTTTCTATTTTTACAATTTTCAGATTATGGCTCTCCACACTTACATTATTGCTAATTCTTTTTGGTGTCCCTGTGGCCTGTGTTTTCATTTCTTTAAATTGGTAACAAAACTAGAGAGCTACATTTAGTCATGTTTCTTTCATTTGTAAAGTGTCATCTATAGATGAGTGATGGGGAAATATAATCAGTGAACATACAGAAAAGAGTCTCCTCAAAGATTGTGGTATTCTTGCTCCACAAACAAGCATACCCTGGCAATGGCAACCTTGTGCTGCTGGCTAATCTTTCTCACACTAGGTGAGGCAAGGGCACTGGAGAATGAATTCACCAAAGGGTACTTTCATTTTGTCAGTTTCACGTCTGGCCTAGACATGAAAGAAGAATTCCCCATTAGGACTCACATAGTAAGAAGACAGGGGAGCCTGGCAAATGATGGTCCATGGAGTTGCAAAGGGCTGGACTCGACTGTGTGACTGAACAACAACAACAGTAAGCATAGCACTCAAAATGCAAGGCAAAAGCAGTTTTAGCAGCACTAAGTATGGTTAAGAGACTCGAGTCCTTTGTCTTTGTCATAAGCTATGAAAGATGATGTCCCTCTGTGATTTGCCCCCTGCCTCCCAGTGGATGGAATTGATTATGTTCACAATATTATAGACATTAAACTGAGAAAAACTAGTTATTCAACAATAGTGCAATATGCAGATAGTCAAATGCAATTTTAGACTTAGGATAGCTTTGAAGGCAGTGCCATTTTCATTGTTAATAGCTTCAGACACGATGACCTGTATCATGTTGCCTCATACTATACATGCAACATGCCAATGCATGTGTGGTGGGAAGGTTTTGTAGCCTGTAGAACAAGGAAATGAATACTTTCTAGCTTGAGCTCCATTGAAAACAGTAGAGATGATCTCCAGCTTGCATGGTGGCAAGTATGGATGTGGGGGAAATTTTATTTGCTTTTGTTTTGGGTTTGTTTGGAACCTCCTTTTCTCTTTTGGGGTCTTTTTTGGATACCTGCTCTTCCAGTCAACCCAAAAGGGCCTTAATCTTTTTCCTTATCTGGGTATCTAGTGCTAGATGGGCTTAAGCCCTACAGAACCCTCAAAAAACAACAAAAAATACAAAAAATGGTCAAATCAACACACAGTTATCTACTTCAAAATCAGGCAACACAAGAACAGTATCTGAGAAGTCAAAATCATTCTCAGATCTATGCAGCAGGCCCTTGGCATCACATTCCATTCTAATCAGCATCCCACAACAGGAAACGGTTCAGAAGAGAAAGAATGGCACGATCAGATTCATCTGATCTTAAGTTATCGTGACCATTTACCAGACCTCTTCCAAATCAGGAAATCTAAATGAATTACAGTAGTTCCAGTACCCTCTCTTTCAGAATTTAAAATCTATTGTATTTCAGAGGTTCGCTCTAGGAAAGCCACAAAAGACTCAAAAAATAATGCATTTCCCACCATTTGGATTAACCCAGGAGTCCCATCCCTATGTTTTGAGACATGTCCCCATGTCAAAATGCAATGCATTTCAGAAGGTTTCATAGTTGTTCTTTTGTAGGGGAGGGGAGGAAAGGCCTTCCCCTACAGCCATTTTATCACACTAATGATGTTACAGATACAATAGCTCAGTGATGGTGAACCTTTTAGAGACAAAGTGCACAAACTCAACAGGCTGCCGTCCGCGTTGTAGGTAAACTCTGTACTGGGAGGAGGAAGGAAGTTCTCACATTGGGTTGCTGGGCAGAGAGGTGCGGTGAACTCTGTGCTGGGGGAGGGAGGAAGCACTCCCATTGGGCTGCTGGGTAGAGGGGTGGGGTGAACTCTGTGCTGGGCAATGGTGCATGGGCCCACAGAGAGGGTTCTGAGTGCCCCTTCTGGCACGTGTGCTATAGGTTCCTGCCCATAAAAATAAAACTCTCATAAGAACTGGAGTAAGACATTTCCTACCCGAAGTATGTAAAGTCTTGGGTGCATAGAAGGCCTATTTCAGCATCACGTTTCTCACAGTGTTTAACCAGATATTTGTGGACAACCCACAAAGGGGACTCTCTAGCTCACATATCACAACAATCAGTAGTCAGAGACATATTGCCTCTGATTCTGGAGGGAATTTGTAACCACCATCAACTGCCACTACTGAGATCTTTAATCTCCATGAATTTATTTAATCCCCTTTCAAAGCTGTCCAAGCTGGCAACCACCAGTACATCTTGTGGTAGTGGATTCCACGGTTTAACTCTGTGCTGTGTAAAGACATACTCCTTTCTCCTCCATGTCTCCATTTGCTGATTATTATTATTTTACAAAAACCTGGTAATATTTTATAGTAGGGTTTCCTCTGTTCTCTCATTTTAAATGATAGGGTTTAAAGGGGGGGTTGTATTCCCCACCCCTATTCTTATCTGTAAATAATAGCCTGGATGAAATAGTCTAAATGCAAGCAAGCACATTGAAAAAGAAGATAAGACTCCTATGATTAAAAAAAACAAAACAAAACAAAAACACCAGGAATCAGAGGGTATGTTAAATGATTTTTCTATTTTTTTTAAAGTGATTCATGAAGTTGTTAAAATGCAGACACAGCACTGTGCAAAGTGCAGAAAGGCCAGAAGAACATGCATTGTATATTTGAGGAAACATCCACAAAGCAAACAACATTAAAGGGAAGGATTGATTTGAGGAGTTGACAATTATGGCTAGCCTACTTTGGTGTCTTTTCCAGGAGACATAGAAGGAGTCGCAATAAGGACTAACACAGGTTTATTGGTTGATGATCAGAACGAACATGTAGTAATGGCGGAGATACCTCACATTATATACAGTAGTGCAATACATTTGAATCTGGCCACATGGTAGCTCATTGGCTGCTACCGGCGTGACGTCATCCGGGTCACACCCATCTTCGGTGGTGGATCGGTAGTAGTTTGCTGTTTGCGGGGAGTTCCCGCGGCTGCAGGTGATTTGAGGAATGATAACCATGTGAGTTGAACACTCGCAGCTGCCCTCTATAGGCAGCTTGCTCGCGTTCCTTTACAGCTGGGTTACATTGTGATTGTGGCCAGGTTACATTCATACATTTCTTAAAGCGACAATGTACATACATATCAAGCAACATTGTACATACACAACATCCCTCCCCCCTAGGATGGGACGAAGTCCCTCAACCATTGTGGCTTGCCGCACGTGCGCCTGGGGCGAGCGGCCGCTTGGCCTAACACAGGGGAGCCTGGCTCTGCGGAGTCCTGTCCTGCAACGGAAAGGGGGGACTCGTTAGTGGCTCGGTGTGGGCTCTGTGGTAACCTTGCATTGGGGGACGGGAATGGAATGAACAGTTGGGAAGTGAACTCCTGTCTACCGTTTGAGGAGCTGGGGGTCCCCCCCAGCACGAATCTTGGGACCGACGAAGAGACCCTCGTGGTCTCGCCACCCCCCGTTCCCTGCCTGGGAGTTCTGGGGACTGTGGTGGGTGGGCTCCCCCCCCGATGCCTGCCTTGGGGGTGTTGGTCTCCGGGGAGCTGGAGCTATGGTATATTCTAACACAAAAGGACTGGGGGGACTGGAGGTACCAGGGGCTGAACTGAAACCCCTCTTTTCGCTAGGACGGGTGGGGGACCACTCCGCTACACCCCCCTGGTACTGCAACTCATAATCATCATCAAACTGATCCCTCTCTTCCAAAGTATCCTCCTCTGTGGTTGAGAACCGAGGATATGCATTTGTATCCCCGGGTTCCGCCGTGTCTCCCCCTTGGGTAATGCGGGTGGGGGAGGACCCTAATGCTGAATCTCCTTCACTAGTGACCCGCCTTCTGAGTTGGTCGGCGTGCCTCCTCCAGAGTAGACCCGAGCTAATCTCGACCCTGTAGGACACTGGCCCCGTCTGCTCGATGACTGTCCCTGGAACCCACGCTGGCCCTGACGCCGCATAATTCCTGCAGTGACCCGGGTCCCCTGCCGAAAAACTTTTGGAGCTCCCTCCCCCTATGTTTATGTTTCTCCCTTCATCCTCCACCCTGGACGCCTCCTCATGAGGAGTTCGGCTGGGGAGAATCCTGACACTAAGGGGGTTGTCCTGTAACAGATGAGGAACTGGCACAAATGAAGGTTCAACTCACCGGGACCCATGCACCGCAGTGCGTCTTTCGTAGTGCGCACTTGGCGCTCTACCTGACCGTTTGTGGCGGGGTGAAACGGAGCAGCGGTGATGTGCCTGATGGCGTTCCGCTCAATAAACGTCTTGAACTCTGCAGATGTGAAGGTACTAGCGTTATCGCTAACAAGGACGTCTGGCAGGCCGAAACAGGCAAAAAGCTTGCGCAACTGCTTGATGGTTGCGGCGGAGGAGGTGCTGTTCATAGGGATTACCTCCAACCACTTGGAGTAGGAGTCGACTACCAGTAGAAACATGGACCCGCGGAAAGGGCCAGCGAAGTCGACATGGATCCGGGACCATGGCCCGCGGGCCGTATCCCATTCCCTATGAGGTAACCGGGACTCCTCGGGCCGAGAGCTCTGGCAGCTCTCACACGTGCCCACTAAACGCTCTATGTCCCCGTCTATCTGGGGCCACCAAAAGAAACTCCTGGCCAGAGCCTTGGAGCGCACGATCCCGGGGTGACTGGTGTGCAGTAGTCTCAGTACCTTGGCCCTCAGCTTCTCTGGGATAACTACCCGCTGGCCCCAGAGTAAGCAGCCCCTTTCCAGCGACAGCTCTACTCTGCGCCTAAAAAATGGCCTGAACTCTTCATCGGGGGGAGTCGTGGGCCAGCCCTTCCTAACCCAGGAACTAACTTGGGCCAGCATCTTGTCGGCCGCCGTGGCTTTGGCGAGGTTGGCCGGGACAATGGGGGGTGAGTCGAGAGACTCGATCAGTAGGACTTGGTGATCCTGCTCTACCTCGCATGTGGGGTCCCCTACACTTGGGAGGGGAGATCGGGACAGTTCGTCCGCATGGGAGATCTCCTTCCCTGGGCGATAGACCAGCTCATACTGGTAGGCGTTGAGGAAAATGGCCCAACGCAGCATTCTGGGGGATAGTATTTGCGGTGTGGGTTTGCCGGTAGTGAAGATCCCCAAAAGTGGTTTGTGATCGGTCACTACCGTAAACTCGCAGCCGTATAAAAAGTCATGGAACTTTTTCATTCCGGCGATGATGGCTAGGGCCTCCCTATCAGTTTGCGCGTAATTGCGCTCGGCCTTTGAGAGGGACCTAGAGTAGTACGCTACCGGGGCTTCCCTCCCGCTTTCCAACACGTGGCACAGGACCGCCCCCACCCCCACTGGGGACGCATCACAGACTAAAACCACTGGTTTTTTCGGGTCGAAATGGGTCAGGACAGCGTCCGAAGACAGGAGTGACTTAAGCTCCTTGAATGCTCTCTCCTGCCTGTCCCCCCACCGCCAAGCCGCGTCCTTTTTGAGCAGCGTGTGCAGTGGCTCCGCGACCGATGCCTTCCGAGGCAGGAAGGTATGATAAAAATTTAGGAGCCCTAGAAATGACTGTAGCTCCGGTTTTGCGGTGGGGCGAGGGGCGTTCTTCACAGCTGCAACCTTTGACTCAGAGGGTTTGATCCCGTCCGGGGTTACCTTAAAGCCTAGAAACTCAACCTCCCTCGCAAAGAATACGAATTTGTCCCTCCTCAGTCGAAGATCTGCCCTCTCGAACACTGAAAGGACCCCATCTAGCCTCTTTGCCAACTCTAATTCGCTCCCCGCCATTATCAACACGTCGTCGAAGTATGGGAGGACGCCTGGAAGCCCCTTTAAAAGGCGTTCCACGAGGGATTGGAAAATTCCGGGGGCCGAATTCACGCCAAACTGAAGGTGCGTTACCTTAAACGCCCCCTTGTGTGTCACTATCGTTTGCGCGGCGGCAGCAGCCGGGGTTACAGAGAGCCTGAGCCAGATCTAACTTGGCGAAACACTTCCCCCCATGTAACGTGGCCAGCAAGTGGCTGACCACAGGCACTGGATATGCATTTGGCCGAATGGCCTTGTTAATGGTACATTTATAGTCTGCACAAATCCTGACTTCCCCGTTCGACTTAAGGGCTGTAACAATCGGTGTTTCCCACTCCGCCGAGTCAACTGGAACCAAAATCCCCTGCCCCACCAATTTGTCCAGTTCTGTCTCGATCTTGTCCTTTAGGGCGAAGGGCACCCTCCTTGGTTTGAGGCGGATGGGCCGGATTTCTGGGTCCAGCTCGAAGGAAACTGGGGGCCCCTTGTATTTCCCGAGCCCCTTCTTGAAAACGTCCGGGTGTGCATTGCACACGTCCCGCATTGGGTCAGTCTCGATGGCGTTAATGCCGGACAGTTCGATTCCCAGGGGAGCAAACCACTGCGTTCCCAAAAGGCAGCACCTCCCCCCTTTGAGGACCACTAAGGGCAGTTTCTCGGAGTAGTTCTTAAACTTCACCTTGAAGTTTCTCACCCCCAACACCGGGATCCCATTTCCCTGCACGTCCCGTAGGTGTGACCTCATGGCCCGGAGCTTGGGCCGCTTATCTGGGGGAATACGCATAAACTCCTTTTGGGACAGGATGGAATAAGATGACCCCAAGTCTATCTCCATCCTCACCGGGACCCCTTGCAACAGTACCTCTACGAAAAACCGCCGGTGCTCCAGGCCCACGCGGTTTACGCCTTCCTCGCTGTAGCTGGCTGCGACCTTCCTGGTGCCGGCCGCCTTCCGTTGGTGCGTCTGGGGATGGCTGGAACTCCCCTTGTCCTCGACTCGCCCGCGCCTGCATACTCGGGCGATGAGCCCCTTTCGGCCGCAGTTGTGACACTCGGCCTTTCGAAAAGGGCACCTCGTGCGGTCGTGGGACGCCCCACAACCGTCGCAACGGTGGTCCTGCCGTTCTCGGGTCTGCCGCTTTTCACCACGCTTCTTGATCCTCTGGACGTCGTCATCCTCGCTGGAGTAGGGGTCCGCTGTGGTGGACGACTCCTCGGACGACGTTGGTGTGCCGGCGGGCGGCTTGGGGGCCCGCCAGGCCGCCTTCGCTGGTGTCCACCGGGCCGCCTGTACTGGTGACTTGGCCCTCTCGGACGCGGCCCCTCGGGACTTGAACAGCCTCACCCCGCTCCTGGCCTCCTCGGCTGCTTGGGCCTCCCGCAGTACCTCGTTGAACGTGAGGCGTTGGTCGCGGGTCATCAGCCTCCTCTGCAGCTCCTCGTCCCTCAGACCACACAACATGCGGTCATGGAGGGCCTGGTCCAGGTCATCCCACTGGCAGTGGACCGCCGCAAGCCTGAGGGCCACCGCGTAGGCGGACACGGATTCGCCCGGTCACTGGTCTCGCCTGTGAAACGCGACCCGTGCTGGGAAGATCGAGACGGGCGGCTGGAAATGCTCACCCAGTCTCTCCAGGATATGGTCGATGGGGACCTCGTCTACCTTCCGGGGGGCCACCAGGGTCATCAGGATCCGCAGCGTGGCCGGCCCCACTTGGGCCAGGAAGTGGGAGCGCATCTTCGTGTCGTCGTCGATGCCTGCGGCTTCCATCGCGTGCCGAAACTGGCACTTGTAGAGCTCCCATTGTTCGGGCTCGCTCACATTGAACTGGTACGCCTTGACCTTGGGATTCGCCATCGATCCCACCTTCGTCGCCAATTTGGTGTCTTTTCCAGGAGACATAGAAGGAGTCGCAATAAGGACTAACACAGGTTTATTGGTTGATGATCAGAACGAACATGTAGTAATGGCGGAGATACCTCACATTATATACAGTAGTACAATACATTTGAATCTGGCCGCATGGTAGCTCATTGGCTGCTACCGGCGTGACGTCATCCGGGTCACGCCCATCTTCGGTGGTGGATCGGTAGTAGTTTGCTGTTTGCGGGGAGTTCCCGCGGCTGCAGGTGATTTGAGGAATGATAACCATGTGAGTTGAACACTCGCAGCTGCCCTCTATAGGCAGCTTGCTCGCGTTCCTTTACAGCTGGGTTACATTGTGATTGTGGCCAGGTTACATTCATACATTTCTTAAAGCGACAATGTACATACATATCAAGCAACATTATACATACACAACACCTACCCTAGTCATTCGCTGCTCATCTGTCCGTGAATGAACTATCATGTGAAAAGAGGATTCAATTCCAGTTTAGCTGGAGAAATAGATAGATGGATTCACATCTCCACAGGATCATAACCAAGGTGATCATACCACATCACACGAGAGTTCACTTTTTATATAGTTTTGATCTTACAGTCCAGCACAGCACTTTGATCACAAATGTTAGGGAAAAGATCCTTCATGAGAATAAGATGATTAGAAAGGTTTGTGTAGTGAGTAAGTTGATATCTAGAGAATATGGCCGGTGGTCTTGATTTCCCACTCATTTTGGCTTGGTATGAATACATGTTTATGTTTCAGTTTTCCTTTAATGTCACTGGAATGTCACATTTTGAAAGGAAAGATTACAAAGAAATGGAATAAAAGTTTTGCTTTAAGGAAAGTTGGCAAAGAAAAATGATCTGATATCAACATCTTTACGACACCCAGGGAGAACGTGTTTCACTTCCAGGTTAGATGAGTGGACTTAAAAAACAACTCAAGTTACCTTTTCTTCTGTTTTCTTTTTAGATGCATGTATATTTATCAACTAAGAACATGAAACAATTCCTTTTTGAGAATAAACATTTTATGCATCTTAATTGTCTGACCAGACATCCCGCTATGGTAATGGAGTAGACCGTACAGCCAGCGACTCAATGCCGAGAATTGAGCAGCAGTAAATAATCTGACTCCCTAAAGGGGCCAAGGGCTATGGGCGGATGAGCCCCTTTAGGTGGGGTTATGGAGGAAATGCCACTGAAAACCATCATATTGGGCCCAACGGCAAAATGAGCAGAGGAGGAACCACTTCACTATTCTGATTCCCAATGGTCATGGAGGAGAAAGAGGCCATGCCAGATGGACTGACTGTGAAGCTGCACCTTGTCAATATCCTCAAGGCTACGACAGTCCATTGCAGTCCCGGTGTTAAATCCTGCATGTCTCATTTCATACGTCCCACAGGAGATGGCTCCATGATCACAGTGTGTGGGTCACTTCATGTCAAGCTGGGATCCACCTTAAACAAATTCATGCCAATGGCATTTTCCCTGATTTCCAGGGGAGGAGATGTATACTTGGAAACGAGTAGCAGCCGATGATGGAGACGACGAAGATGACATCATAAGCCTTGTATGTTGCCATGTAATTGCTGGACTGAGCCATTTATGTAGGCCATGGCTTCTCCCTTATTGCTTTTTTGATACAGTGTTACCTCGCTTAAAGAGCATAATGTGTTCTATGGGATTGCTCTTTAAGCGAATTTGCTCTTTAAGTGAAACACCATTGTGACTTCTGGTGTGTGTGTGTGTGTGTGGGGGGGATTGGGAACCCTGATTTAGTTGTTAAGCGAGTTTTTGGTTGGTTTCAGTTGTTAAGCGAGGCAACCATCCAGAGAAAATTCTGCTCTTTAAACGAGTTAGTCTCTAAGCGAGGCGCTCTTTATGCGAGGTTTTACTGTACTCATTTTAACCCAGCTATGGTAGCTGTTGAGTTTCCCTTACCTGGAGGAAATGCCACCAAGTTAATTCTCATTGGCTGCCACTTCCATTAGGTAAAGGTAAAAGCTGCCCTTGCTCAAAAGCCAGTCATACCAGACTCTAGGGCTAAGTGTTCATCTCTGTTTACAGCCAAAGAGCCAGTACTGTCTGTGTCTACAGATGCTTCCATGGACACGTGGCAGGCATGCCTTGACACCAGAGTGCATGGAACCAGTGATGCACTAAAGCAGATTCTGTGCTGTTCGGGAGAACTGGTAGCGGAAATTCCCCCAGGCCACGGCCACCTGGCTGGCCATGCCCACCTCCATACCCCATTGTGTTGGCCGTGTCCACAGATTTGGCCCACCCACAGATTTGGCCCCGCCCACAGAGGTGGTAGTAATTTTTTTTGGAGTGCATCACTGCACGGAACGCTATTTACCTTCTCACTGAAGTGGTACTTATTTGTCTAGTAGCAATTTCTTGCTTTCAAACTACTAGGTTGGCAGGAGCTGGACAGACACAGAAGCTCATTTCATTGCGTAGTACTTGGGTCTTGAACTACTGACCTGCCGACCTTCCAGTTGTCAAGTTCAGCATCTTAACCACTTGAGCCATGGCAGTCCTTCCACTTTCATTACTGCCACATAAAACAACTGGATGGTGATAATGACTAGACTAGCTAGAGTGCAGATTTTTGCTTACATAATTTTGCTTCACTTGAGTAGGGAAGTACACCCGGCTCAGGGAAAAATAAATAAGTACCCAAATCTAAATAGGCTCAGAGTGGAAGGCAATTGACAAGTCAAGTGCCAAGCCCAGGGTCTGCTGAAAATCCTAATCATGGAGCTTTGGGAGAGAATTTGCCATTATGTGAGGAAGGTGAGTTAGACCGAATAGAGATTGTCTTTGCATTGCTGTACATTTTCAGGACTTTCTTTGCCTTTAGGCAGCTGCAGATCTCCATTGAATCGACTAAGTGCACATGTGAAATATGTGCCATTGTGAGAGACTTGAGTGAGATAGTTTACACGAGCAATAATAGGGCCTAAGCTATATCTCCTCCCATTTTTATTTTACTTTTAAAATGTCTGTTGCTAGTTTTAAGTTTTGTACAGTAGTACTTTTCCTTTTCGTGCCATACATGTCTGTGTTCTGGATAGGGTAGGTATTCAATGTGACACACAAGGCTGCAATAAAATATTCTACCCACTCAGCAGTAATGAGAATTCCTTTCCTCTTCAAAAAAATATAATGCAGTGGCTTTTTATCTTCCTTCCGCATCACAGCATGACACCCGTACCACTTTTGCGAGTCACTTTCTGGTGACTGAGCCCTTTTGGCATGCAAAATCCTCATCAGCCCCAGGCCAGTATTGATGAAACTGCTGCCCTAAATTAAGATGGATTCAAGTGGGATTTAATCCACTTGGGAACCATCACCCTTCCCTGTGGACTTTGGTACCCAAGGCCATTAGTCCTCAGGGTTGTCAGGTTAGTTAACCGCTGCCTGACACTTGATGTTGAGTTTCTGTCAGTATGGTCTACTCTATTACCATAGCAGGATAACCTGGTCAGATAGGAGAATTAACTTGATAGCACACTATTATGATTAGTGATCACATTCAAGACATAATAAAAATACAAATATTCTAACACAATCAAAGAAAAATAACTATATAAAAAAACATAAAAATACATGTACATCAAAAATAGGAAAAACAAAAAACAAAAAATCTGTTATGACCTTGGATTCTATCACAGTATAAGGATTTCTTACTTACACACTGTACTTTTATCTTATTATTAACCATTATCTTCCAAGTCTAATCCACGTATTTAAACTCTACTTTTATATCCATACTTTGCTTTTATTCAACTCTTCAACCTTACTAAAAACCATTATACTTCCATTTTAACATTTACGAACTATTTTCCAAAATACAATATATACACCATCACATTACATACATCATCACCCTGTGCTATATACATTGCCCTGGAGGATGTGGAATTTCCCCTTGATTTCTATTGTGCCCAAAATTTCATTTGGTCTGGTGCCAGTTTATTCATTCCGCCTCTCATCAATGAATAATCAACAAATTATCGCCATATATTCCAAAATCTATTTTCTTTTATTATACTTTTTTTAAAATTTAACTCCCATGTTAATTTTTCATTCAATGCGAAATCCCACATCTGCTTATACCACTCCTCCACCTTTAGCACTAAATCATTTTTCCAATTTTTTGCAATACACATTCTAGCTGTTACAAGCATTATAGATAACAGTTCTTTCTTATCATTGTCTAAACTCATATTATCTACGTCCGTCAGCAAAATATTATTTGGCCCCAATTTGAGATGCAATCCCATAATCTTATCAATCTCGTTCTCAATTTTTGCCCAAAGGTTTTCTACCACCTTACATTCGTACCACATATGAACATATGTACCCAACATATTTTTGCATCTCCAACACATTTTGTTATTCTTTTTGTCCATCTGATGTAGTCTCATAGGGGTCAAATACCACTTCCATAACATTTTGAAATTATGTTCCTTTACCCTGACCGACAAAGATCTCATAATTCTTTTTCTCCATTTATTTTGCCATCCCTTTTCTGTTATCTTCATATTCAAGTCTTGTTCCCATGTATTTCTTAATATTTCTTGTGGGTTACCCTCAGTATTTATCATTTTATAAATTTTACTAACCATTCCTTTAATTCCAATTTCCTTCTTCCTTATCTTCCATACTAATTCCTCAAATTCGGTCCTATGTCTTTCCAGGCTCTGTTCCCTCAAATAGTTATTGTTCCACTTGTTCACCATCGCTATCTGAAACCAATTCAACTTCATCTGAGTGTATAGCTCTTGTTTAATCACTTTATCTCTACAGACTCGTATCCAATCTTTCAGCAGGAAAACCCCATTCGCCAACAAAATTTCTCTCATCTCATTATCCATTCTTATTGGAAACTTTTTCAGGTCTTCTATTTCAATTATCGGTGAAATGTTCGGAACTAATTTCGTTTTAACCTTCTTCCATACTCCCAACATTGACCTCAGCATTCTATTTTTAACTGGTGTTTTCCATGTTTCCTTATCTAAAAAATGCTCTTACCCACTTCCTTTAGTTCCTTCATTTCAATTTCCTCCAAATAACCAGCTCCTTCATTAAGATCTTAACTGCATTCTTTATATGAAAAGCTTTATAATAATTCTTTAAGTTAGGAATTCCTAAACCCCTTTCTTTTTGAGATAAATACCACATTTTCTTTGAAATTCTAGGTCTGCGTCCCCCTTTACAATAATTATTTAATAATTTTTGAAATTCCTTAATTTTTTTGTCAGTCAGTTGAATTGGTAAGGCATCAAACAAAAAATTTAATTCTGGTAACAACATCATGTTGGCCAGCTCTATTCTGCCGAACCAAGACAACCTTAATTTTTGGTATTGCAAAATTTTATCTTTAAGTTCTTTCTTTTGTTTATCATAATTTAATCTTTTCAAATCATCCAATTTATTAGAGATATTTATCCCCAAGTATTTCAAACTCTCTTTAATCTGTAGTTTAAATTCATCCCTTATTCTCCCATGCTCGTCCTTTTCAATATTACTTAAAATCATTTCAGATTTATCCCAATTTATCCTCAGACCTGTTATTTGTTCAAATTTCCTTTAAATGTTCTTGAATTCTTTCCAAAGTCCTTCTAGGATGTTTCATAATTATCAAAGTGTCATCCGCATATAAACTAATTTTGTTTTCCATTATTCCTTCAATGCTTTTATCTTCTCTTATTGTATTTGCTAATATTTCCATCGCCATAATGAATAATATTGGTGATAAAGGGGATCCTTGTCTTGTCCCAGCCTCTAATCTCACTTCCTCTGTAAAACCATCATTAACCCTAATATTGACGTATCCTTGTTGATATAATTGTTCTATTGTTTTTATAAACCTATCACCAAATCCATAACTTCTAATTATCTCGTTAATTGTTATCCATTGCAAGGAATCAAATGCCTTGAAGATGTCTAATGATAATAACCCAACTTTCTCCTTATTTTGCCCTGCAGCATCAATCAAGTCTACAACTCGCCTTACTAAATCTGCCATGTGCCTACCTTTCACAAATCCGGCCTGATCTTTGTTTATATATTTATCCATAAAACTGTTTAATCTACTTGCCAGTAACGCCGTAAAAATCTTGGTGTCTTGGTTTATCAGAGAAATAGGCCTATATGACTCTACCTTTTTTGGGTCTTTTCCTGGTTTTGGTAACAAAACAATTATTGTTCTATACCATGATGGTGGTATCTGTTCCCCATTAAGTATACCATTGTACAATTTTAATAATTTTGGGGTTACTATATCTTTAAACTCTTTATAGAATTCTGCAGGTAATCCATCTTCCCCCGGTGATTTATCTGCTTTCAATTTAGCTATTGTTTCTTTTATCTCTTTTTCAGTTATTGATTCTTCCATTTTTCGTTTATGTTCCTGACTTATTTTATTTTTGATTGCATTCCCAATTTATCTTTTAATTTATCCATGTTTACCTACTTTTTAGAATATAATTATTGATAGAATTCTCTGACCACCTTACATTTATCTTTAATTTTGTTATATCTTATACCTTCCTTATCTACTAAAGTCCCCATTTCTCTTCTGCTTCTTTTTTCCTTAGCTGCTCTTGCTAAAAAATTTGATTTTTTATTACTGTACTCGAAATATTCCCTTTTTAAATACACCAAATCTCTTTTCACTTTTTCAATGTCTTTTCCTATTAATTCCTTCTTTAAGCCCTGCATTCTTTCATAAATCTTTCTATCCTTGGTTATTGCGTGTTTCTCCTGCAACCATTTAATCTCTTTTTCAATTTCTTCTTGTTTACTTTTTAGCTGTTTATTTTTAATATTTACCAACCTGATACTTTCACCTCTGAATATTGCTTTCATTGTATCTCATACAATACCGAATCTAACATCCCCTGTATCGTTCCATTTCCAATTTTCTTCCCATTTTTCTACCATTTGCTCTTTACACTTTATATCTTTGAACAATTTAGCATTGTATCTCCAGTTTTTCCTAATCTTGGTAGCATCTATTTTTATTTCCAGCAATACTTTTGCATGACCAGACTCTTTAAAAATTCCGATTTCTATATCTTCTAAATTTCTTATCAAATTGTCAGTAACAAATATATAACCTACTCCGGAGTACGTGTTGTAGACTTGTGAGAAAAATGTATAAACCCTTTCCAATCCTTTAAGTTCCCTCCATGTATCTTTCAACCCTAGAGATTTTAACCAATTGTTTAACACATGCATTTTATTTCCTCCCCCACTTCTTGCTATATTTGTACTATCTATATTTGATCTTATTAAATTAAAATCTCCAGCTACAATCATTTTTATTGTTTTTTTTTCTCCAATATTCGGTACACCTTATCTAAAAAACTATTTTGATGTTCATTTGGCACATACAAATTCACCAACGTTATCGCCTCATCTATTTTCCCCTTTACTATCAGATATCTACCTTCTGGGTCTGAAATACTTTTTACCATCTCGAATCCCAACCTATTTGATATCAAAGTCGCTACACCTCTGGCCTTTGAGGTACCATATGATTTTTCATAAAACTGAGTCCATCCTAAGAACAACTTGTTGGTTTCTTCCAATTTCTGATGGGTTTCCTGCAGAAAGATTATATCTGATCTATCTTTTCTGAGTGCTGCTTCTAATCTCCTTCTCTTCACCTGACAACCAGTATCTTTCACATTCCATGATATTACTTTTATATTTCTCATCTATTATTTTCCTCCCCTAATTTTTTGCATTTCCCACTTCCTCCTACAGGCGTGTGATTAACATATAACACTTCCTCCACCCTAAGCAAATAAAGAAAAAAAAGAATAACTAAAAAATACACACTATACATTCTACGCACTGCACCTTCTTCAAGTTGCATGATCATTATACATAGTCTCCCAGTTTTAAACAGTTTTTCTTCTTATTCTGTAAGGGTAAAACACCTCTCCTAAAGTCTAGTTACTGGAAATAAGAGCTTTAAGCCAAAATATGTTTGTCTTTCCCGCTGGCCTTGTAATGAAATGAAAAGGGGCCTTTATTTTGTGGAGATTAAAAATGGTTGCTGATGTTTCTTTGCTTCCTCAGAGGGAGTGAAGAAAGTCCTGGAATGTGACCTTCAAGCCAGGTGCAGATTCCTTTGCTATTGGAATTCAAAATAAACTGGGATTCTGAGAATGGAAGTAGGATTGATGAATATTGAATGTGAAGCCTCATTGGGTGACAGGAAAAGGAGGGGCAAAGGATGAAATATGGTTTTGGTTATCTTAGCACTCCAAGTGTTCTTGAACTTCAGTTCCCAGAAGCCCTGATCAGCAGGAGTGCTGACTTGGGCTTCTGGTAATTGAAGTCCAAGAACACCTGGAGTGCCAAGATAAAATGTAATTTTAATTAAGCCAGGACAGACAGACAGATATGTTAGCTGGAAAATGTGGCACCTCAGGCCACACCTTGGAATCTCAGTTATTTTTATAATATTTTTATATTCCACACATGCAAATGGAGTTGAGAAATCAAGTCCATTTGTATATGGTTTTTTAGCCATTAGGATATCACATTACCCACTGGCTAGGCAGACCATGACCTGTGCCATCAGCTTTCACCTTACCCAATGAATTGGATGGAGGATGCATTGGTGAGTTTTAGTCCTGGCCTAACATCATTGACAAGAGATGGGCAACACTGCCTAGTTAGACCACTCAAGCCCCCGCGCCCCAACAAGGGTCTCACCTAGAGAGCCTTGTCCTTTGTATAATAAAGCTGATTATTATTATTTTTACAGAAGATGTTTGTAATTTTTGTGTAGAGCATAAACTGGTGGGTGAGTTTCAGTTTCTTTATTCCTTTATTGGCAATGCTACATATTGCTACCTAATCTACTTGCTATTTCCTATTGATCTGGCTGGTTTGTTAGCATAAACAACCAGTGACTGAAACCTATCATAATTTATCTAGCCTGGAACAGGACATTGTGTACTCTGAAGCAGCAAAAGGGTTTATGCTGGCTTCCAGAGTGGGTGCAGGTTTCTGTTGGATGTAACAAGTCCTATTGTAGTGGGATAATGGGCTTTGTTATCCTTACAGGCCTCATCACTAATGAAATGTAGTCTCTTGAAAACTTCTTTGAAAATGAATTTGGATCTTGTTCCCTGCATTGTTTTCAATGGATCCATGAGCCTGATTGAAATAGTGCATGGTGAACATCTGGAGACTTAAAAGAGAGAGGAAAAGGGAGAGATAAAGATCTTGCCCATAAATCCTCAGGATTTGTATCTTCATATCTTATCAGCATGCATTTTAGAAGTTAGACAGAAACCTGTGAGTAGGCACGGGCTCTAGTTGAATCTAGAATTGTCCCAAACCAGCAACTGTAGAGTTAATTTGAGATCCAAGAAATTATATTGTTTGTCAGCCATCACACTCTATATTTACTATCTATCTGCAATGTTTACTTCAATCTAGAACAAAACTGCTTTCTGTCTGCTCAGTGAAAAAAATGTGTTGAGATGAATAAATGATGGGAATCTCCTAAATTTTGTAGTTTGTGCAGCAAGTAGATCATCCCTGGACAGCTTTTAGGCTGATTTATCAAAACAGTGATAAGTTAATACTAGTAATGGCAAGCACTTCTCTATATTTCCCACACCCCTCCTTTTGTCCTATCATCACAGGTCAATGATCACTGATGTTTATTCTCAGCAATGCAACATTAAAGAGATACAGAGGGAAAATACTTTGGTAATGTACACAGAGATGCTATCCAAATTTAGGTCTTTCTAAACTGGATTTACTATTTAGGGCCTAATCTTTTCTGTAGATCTGCTGTCTAAAGCTGTCTGGTTTATGTCTGGCTATAGGCAATTTCAACAAAAGAGCCACACAAACTCCCTTTCTCTTGGTGAAAGGCAAAAGCACTTGCTAGCGCTAATCAGAATGGACATGCCATGCTGCTGTTTGGATTTTAGGCAGTTGTACATGAATTATATTTGATGGGAAGGAATTATCATGATCATGAGATGTGAACTGTACATTTATACAACTCTGAAAAGTTTGCATCACTTGTCCTCACATATAAGATTGCTATTTGAATCAGGATGTTTGTCATCACCAAGCCTTCTCATGGTTGATTTATCCAAAGGAGCAGTCAATTAATTTTTAATTTAATTAATTTTTTCAATTTGTATGCCACCCCACTCGTGGAGTGACTCTGGGCGGCTAACAAAGAAAAACACAACATCACAATTACAGTACAAAATATCAAGTCATAAGCATTTCAGAAACATTACAACGAATATCCCAACCACCATCATAAAACTTCAACCCATCCCCACCCACACCAATTAAAAAAATCTAGTTAAAACTTTAAAAAGCATGAGTGATCCTGCTCTAAATGAGCCAGGAGGGGTTAGTTACTCCCTCTCCACCTCCCCACACCTGCCCTGCCAGCCAGGTCTTCAGCTCTTTCCTGAAGGGCAGCAGCTCCGTCTGGAGACGCAGTTCAACTGGCAGGAGGTTCCATAGGGCCGGAGCAGATACCGAAAAGGCTCTTCTTCTAGTGCTAGAGAGGTGAGCAGTCTCCTAAGTATCCTGGCCCACTACCATGTAGGACTTTAAAGGTAATTACCAGCACCATGAATTGCACCCCGAGGCACACTGGCATCCAATGCAGCTCCCGTAGCAGGGGTGAGGCACGGGCATAACACCCGCACCCCATCACTACACGGGCAGCTGCATTTTGAATCAGCTGCAGCCTCTGAATAGTCATCAAGGGCAGCCCCATGTAGAGCGCATTACAACAATTCTCAATGAGGATATAACTCCCATCACCAAAAGCAGATGAAACCAGAGAGAGTATGAGTATTTGGAAGAAGCTGGTATTATCTGGGAATTTGACCATGCCAAACAGTCTTTGACAAGTCCCCCCCCCCTTTTTTTAGAACAGTCAATAAAATGTTATGCTGAAACCCTTTGTAAGATATCAGTGGTAGGATGATACCCTGGGACACAGACTGCTCAGTTATGGGTGGCTGAAGTGAATCAAGTCATTATATTCATCTTTCTTAAAAGTAAATTTGGTGAGGACTAATGGTAGACCTGTACTCTGATGCTTCAAAATAAGGGTTTTTTGGAACTGGTACTAATTTTGCTTTGTGCTACACTGACTGAAGACAGGTGGTTGGTAACTGATCCCTTGGTGGACCAACTGTATGGGGCAAGAAAGGCCTGTGCAGATCAATTTGCTCTTCAGCACCATGAGCAGCAGACTTTTTGCTCTGCATCCTCTCTTTATTGAACCTACTTTTCCACAGGATAGCTTAATCTCATCACTCACCCCAAAATAAATGATGTGCCTCTACATAGACCCCTGTCCTATGCAGCTGCAGCGGCAGAAAACCAGAGTTCCTTGGATACCTTAGAGTCATTATTCAGCGAGGAGTCCGCGCAATGGTAGAAATCTCTGTGACAACATTCCACACATGCAGTTGGACTTGAGAAATCAAGTCCATTTGCATGCAGTTTTTTTAGCCATTTGGATGTCACGCCACCTGCTGGCTAGGCTGCAATGATATGTGACCTCTGCTTTCACCTTGCCCAAGAGATCCAATGGAAAACGCTTTGGTGAATTTTAGTCCCGGCCTAACATCATTGACAAAAATGGGCTACACTTCCTAGTTAGACCGCTCAAACCCTCATGCCCCGACGAGGCTCTGAATATTCATATGCAAATCAATATATACACCAGTATTAGAAAAAAAAACTTTTTAGTGACTGCAATGGGATTGGACTGACTGGATGCAACACATCCTGTCCTTCACCCACTTTCACTGTAGCAGGTATACATTTGGAAAATCTCTTTGACAGATGAATGGGTGGAAAGAACAATCATGAATCTCTGTTATATGTATTATGGATTCTCATTTCTTAGACATTTTAATTGATAGGGATTGCCTACTGAATTGACTGGAAATATTTAAGCATGATTAGACAACTCCAGATATGAATAAGAAGTCACTGGGAGAATGATGGAGTTTAAGAGAGCCAGAAGAGATTAAATGAGTTCATGTTAACTGTCAGTTGAAATGGAAATTGAAGAAATCTTTTCAACAGTGCCTTGTATCTTTGTTGCATATCAACCATGAAGATGGGGTATGATGAGGGATATAAGCTGCAACTTCTTAATTCATGATACTTTACCACTGCAATTTGAGTCACCACACTTACATTCAGTGATGTACGGAGGCCGGTTCTCAATGGTTCTTGCGAACAGGTAGTGGAAATTCCAGGCCATGCCCACTTGGCTAGCCATGCCCACCTCTAGGCCTCCCCCTCCCAGCACCACCGGAAACGCGTCCCATTCGCCTTGCCCAGGACTGAAGATGCGCTTTCACCTCTGCACTTTCCTTGTCCTTTGGCCCTGGGCGAGGTGAATGTGATGCGTTTATGGCAGCGCTGGGAGGGGGAGGCCAGCACCAGCACACTAACCTGCCCTGCTCACCTCCTAGCAGCGCTGCTGGCAGGGACACATTTCCAGCAGCACTGGGAGGGGGAGGCCGGCGCCAGCCCACCAACCCACCCCGCTCACTTCCCAGCAGCGCCGCTGGCAGGGATGTGTTTCCAGTGGCACTGGGAGGGGGAGGCTGGTGCCAGCCCACCAACCTGCCCCGCTCTCCTCCCAGCAGCACCGCTGGTGAAAGCATGCCTGGACGGTGAGGGGCTGACCCACCAGCAGTGCCTGGCTGCTCTGGAACTCCTCCTCCTCATCTCCGTGAAGCAAGAGAGCAAGGTAGGTTCCTTTTTTTGGGGGGGAGGAGTTGAGGCCACACCCACAGATAGCCATGCCCACAGGTAGGCATGTCCACTAAGTGGGTAGTAATTTTTTTTTACAGTGCATCACTGCTTACATCAGTGTACTAATCAATAGTATTCTAGACATTGAATGTTGAAGGTAATTGTTGAAATCTCACCTCACTCTATGAATCAACATTTTATAACAAGACAGGTCGTCCTATTTTGCAAGCTACCAGATAAACCCATATGGTTCATTTGATTTTCACCTGGCAACAGATCATCAGTGAGTAACATGATTTTGTTAATCCTAAACACTATGCTAGTGCTTCAGTTTTTAATACATTTGGCAAAGTTATGATCCAAGATTCACACCCGTGTATTAAAACTATGACCAATTAAGAGTTTTCAAGATTTAAACCTACAAAAGAGGCAACCATTGCTTTCTAAGAAAGTATCTACTTTTCCAGACACTTTTCCAGCATTACAATTGATATGGTTGTAATTTCTAATGAGATTAATCTTAGAAAAATGTCTGTATTATCTGTTTGGTTTTTGTAGTCATGAATTTCCCTCTTCACATGTACTAATTAACATGAGTTAGCTTGGCAGATTTATTTGGCTGCCATTAATAGAAAATATATTTGACCTATAGTTTTCTAAAGCTTAGAATGGAAATGTGTGTAACATGCTATAGCCCAGGAAAAAATTACACTACTACTGATCTTGACTCAAGTTGTCATACCTTATGTATTCTATGATATCTTCAGAGCATTATATGAAATGAAGTAAGCAATGCATTATAGTTATTGATTGGGAACCAACATTAAAATGTGTGTTCTGCATTATGATACGCTAAATCCCATGGTTGGTCCTACCTACGGGACTGCGTCACCCCAAGGCATTCTACTCGTCCGATGAGGGTGGACCGGAGAGGTTCTGTGGTGGTCCCTCGACAAAAGAGGCATACTTGATGGGGACCTGGAGAAGAGCCTTGTCTGTGTCTGCCCTGGCCTTATGGAACCTCAGGCCCCCAGAATTGTGCCTCCAGACAGAGCTACTCCCCTTCAGAAAGGCACTTAAGACTTGGCTGTGCCAGCAGGTCTGGGATCCAACATGTGGAACCACCCAGGCCCGTTGGTTAGTGTAGCCGCCCAAGCCCACCTCCTGTGATATGTTTGCCTCCTGTGATATGTTGGTATTTGAAATAATGTCTGTTTTCATGTTTGTTGCTTGAATGTTTTACCTTCTCTTGTTTTTTTTTTTATTCTCATAAGCTGTTAGGGAGGGTACAGGAGGGTTTTTTAGATGTTTTTTTAAGGTTTTAATACTTTGTATTGTGTTAAGATTGCTCTTCTAGTTGCAGGGAGCATTCTTTACTGATTTTGTTTGCCGCTCTGGGTGGCGCTTGTGCCAGAAGGGCGGGATATAAATGATCCAAATAAATAAATAAATAAGGGAGCCCACCAAAAGTATCAGAAGTTTCGATTTAGCAAATCTCCATTCATTCAGTAGTTTAATCTAGTTGGCATTCTTTGTGCCAGTGATTAAACTGTTGAAGAGTCATGAGCTTTGGCCTCAAGATTTGCTGGACCTGCTTTACTGAATATATTTTGTAGAAGGAACATTTTTGACTTGGTTGTGTAGCAGGCCTAACACTTCCAGAACTCCCAGGTACTTGTATCCCTCTTCTGATGTTATTGCTTTTAGACATTCTTCACTATCGAATCTGAATCCATCACCTTTGACCTTTTTTGCCTGCCTTAACAGTAATTGTTGAACATTTGTCAACTCCAAATTGCATTCTGGTGTTCTTACTAAATTTATTCATACTTTCCAGCAAAGTATTCAATCCATCATTTCTCCTCCTCCTCCCTCCCTCCCTCTCCCTCATCAGATGGGCAACTCCAGTTATTTAGGGACTTTACAGAGAATAGATTAACATAGCTACATGATATAGCCAATCAGATTTGTGTGTGTGTGATTTCACTTGGAAGGTTGGCAGGTCAGCAGTTCGAGACCTGGGTGCTGCATGATGGAGTGAGCTCCCATCACTGTCCCAGCCCCTGCCAACCTAGCAGTTCAAAAGCAAGAATTTCAAGTAGATAAACAGGTACTGCTTTGATGGGAAGGTAACAGTTTTCTGCATGGCTGCCACATAACCATGGAAATGTCTGCAGACACAGACAGGGCTGGCTCTTTGGCTGTACATGGAAATGAGCCCCATATCCTAGTCAGATATAACTGACTTTCTAGCAGGGGTGATGTTTAACTTTATGTTTATCTTACCACCTAAATTGCATACTGCCTTTTCTTTTTGTTAGATTGCTGACAATCTACTTTTGTTGCATTAAAACATTCAACCTCTCCATTATCAGATAATTATCACCTGCTTGCTTGGCTCTTTTATGACACAAAAGGTGACGCTTGTTACAGAAAATGTGTGAATAATTTACCCTGTGAAAAAATTGTAAAGTCTTGTTGCCTGTTCCTTCCCAGAATGATCTTCTTTCCAAAGTCTCAAAAAGTCTCAATAACAATACAATGAATCTGTATCAAATGAGAAGGGGGGATTCACTTGAGAAGGCCTTGATGCTGGGAAAGGTGGAGGGCAAAAGAAGAAGGGGACGGCCAGGAATGAGATGGCTAGATGGCATCATGGACGCAGTAGGCGCAGGGCTGGGCAGGATGAGGAGGATGTTAGAGGATAGAGGTGCCTGGAGGGCAATGGTCCATGGGGTCGCAAAGATTCGGAATCTGTTTGACTGAACAACAACAAAATTCTTAATGTACATTTTAATTAATTAAAGGATTTTTGTACTGGGCAAAAACCAGTTGTTAGTCCCAACTAAAATAAATCCATGACATCAAATGGACTTCCCTTGGAAGAAAGATTCAAAGAGTGTAGCTGTATTTGTGTAACAAAAATATCATAAAAATAACGTAAGCTGCCCAGAGTGGTTTTTACCAATGGGCAGGATATACATGTCTTAAATAAATAAGTTAAAATAAAAATAAAAATGAAGATATTGTGACATCTTTGAGCAGATTTATTTCTGTCTAACTGCACATCGATGACAAATTCTCTTAAAATTTGCAAAAGTGTGCCTTGAAATGTAGTTAGGCTACAAGAATTAAAATATTTTCATATATAGTTTCATATATAGTTTAGGTTTTGTTATACAGTATTTACTTAAGTGCTGACTTTAGATATCCTGCAAATTAAATGGGTTTATTTTATTTTAGTTGAGGCTAACAATTAGATTAAATATAAATGTTCTGTCTCTGTCTCACTCTCACATGCAAACACACACATATACATAAAGATCAGTCCAGCCTCCTTGAGTGATGGCTAACCTTGGCACTCCAGGTGTTCTTGGACCTCAATTACCAGAAGCCCATATCAGCACTCCTGCTGATCAGGGCTTCTGGGAATTGAGATTCAAGAACATCTGGAGTGCCAAGTTTCATCATCACTATCCTAAACCCAGAATGAGAAATTTTAGTCCCCAGAATCGCAGTTTGTTGCAACATCCATGCAGTAAATGACATACTATGTAGCAGGGCCACCATCAGAAATTTCTGGGCCCCATACTGAGCAATCCTACCACCCCCAGTAATTTCACAGTTATGGCTGGCGGCGACAAGGCCCCTGTCAGCTCCGGGCCCTATACGGCAGTCCTGGTAGTACTGCCCTGATGGCGGCCCTGCTATGTAGACATTCTATTGCAACATTGTGACCTGAAAAGTTGTAAACAAGCTCCTTTCTCTGTACAGGGTCTTAGTTAAAATAGGTTTACCATGGGTGGGACAAAAATTATCCTAATGAGTTTATTACAGTTTCTCACTGCTTTGTCCCAACCAATGAAATGCATAGGGACAAAAAATTATCCATCCTGTAATTTCCTGAATCTAGAAGTCCAGTAATGCTATGAGCATTGACTTGGAAGTTGGTGAGGAGAAATGATCATAGCAGATATCTGAATAAGGACTACCTAGGACTGCTAGATTTTAGGATCAAAATCTGGAACAAGGGAACAACTGTGCTGCTCTGGTGATCTCTAAGTATTCAGTAGGATTTGTGCCCAAAGATTCACTAGCAGTTAGTTTGAACTTATTAAATGGGCTGGTTAACAATACAATTGTCTCCATGCAGTGAGTAGATTTTGTAATAACTCCGTATTCTGGTCTCGTTGATTTTGTATGTAGCCGGGGACTAGTGACAGAAATAGCCTGTTTTGCTTCTTTCTATATCCATGTTTAGGCAAATAAAGCATATTTTTTAAAGTTCTACAGAATCTTGTAAGTAAACCTACCCCCACCCCTCTTTTGTGATACATCCATATATCAGCACAATATGAGAAACAATATTGCCCTAGTAAAATGAGCATTTCATGTTTTTTAAAATGTCTCATCCAGAATTAGGGATTCGAATTATCTCTACAATGTACTGGGAAATTCCAAGAATTGAGATCAGTATTGCTGCCGGCTTCATTTTGCTTAAAAGTTTATACTTCTTATTGTGGAGCAGCTATACCACATAAGAACCATCACATGCTTTTCTGTTGCTATGAGTAACCAAGAAAAGAATGAAAACTGGCTGATGCTAGTCACATGACATCTTGAAAACATATAATACATTCAGACAGTTTATCCTTAAATGTTTAAGCCTTGCTATGATCACATGATCACATCACTTAACTAAAAATAAATGACTGTCTTTTAGTTATACAGTGATTTATTTCTTATTACAAGAACAGAACACACATAGCACAACACAGACATCTGTTAATGCCCATTACTATTAAATGGAATAGCCATATATTTCAAGAATATGTGATCCTAACAGATTTTAATTGTGGTTTATTTTGTAATAAACTGAAACTTGTCTTCTGTGGGATTTTTGAAAAAAATGATCAGTTTGATTTCTATATAGAAGCCATATAGCATTTTTAAAATATGACAAAAATTATCACTTTCTTCTTAGACACCTTCTGAAATCTTAACCTATAAATCCAAGGGTTAACCGTTGGAACTGGCTATAGGTTGCTATGCCTCGCCCTACTTGCCTGCACTCACCCTTCGTGCACACGGCCGATCTGGGTACGCAGGTCAATGAAGGATTGAAAAAACCGGCAGTGGGGCAACAGCCCCACAAACGCGAAGAAAGGGAAACAACTTCACTTCCCAACATTCCTTGCACCGCGCCAGAGCCAATCAGGCTGAGAGGCTCTCGCACGGCGCAGCGTTCGGAAACGCGCCGCAGCTAATCGAAAGAAAAGCATTTTAAAAAAACGCAGCACAAACACAAAACAGCAACCCATAACTACAATCCCCAGCGTCCTGCGCGCCATGAGCGCGCAGAGCACTGAGGAAACTGGCGCCCGAAAAATGAAAAAGAAAAACAACTCACAGGCAAGCACACACCAGCCGGCTTTCTTTCCCTCACCAACAGCGCCTGAAGCTCCCGACTGGAGTTTCCCCTTTAATATCAGTGGGTGGGGGTTGCGATCCCCCTCTCCGCTTTTCTTCTCTTTAAAAATGGAGTGGTTTTAAGAAGGGGGTGGGGGTGGGGATTCGATCCAGTCTGCTTGATCTTTGGGTTCCAGAAGTGTGGGGGCAATATAGCCCTTTTCTCCCCACAAACCTCCCAACCCTAGGGTAGCCAGCGGAGAGGGGGGTCACAACCCCCACCCACTGATATTAAAGGGGAAACCCGATCTACTTTCACGACTCCACACAAACAAAGCACCATAACACACTAAAGCCCCCCTCCCCCACCTAGCCCACCCTTCCTAACCCCCAATGACCATGCCCCCCTCCCCACCACCGAGCCCACCCTTCCTAACCCCAACAACCACGCCCCCCCTCGTCAAAACCTAGCCCACCCTTCCTAACCCCCAACGAAAAACAACTCACTGCCTCACAGCCAAGCAAACACCAGCTGGCTTTCTTTCCCTCACCAACAGCGCCTGAAGGTCCCGACTGGAGTTTCCCCTTTAACATCAGTGGGTGGGGGTTGCAATCCCCCTCTCCGCTGCCTACCCTAGGGTTGGGAGGTTTGTGGGGACAAAAGGGCTATATTTCCCCAACCCTTCTGGACCCACAGGAACA
The DNA here is from genome assembly GCA_035047305.1 of Bradypodion pumilum. NCBI lineage: Eukaryota > Metazoa > Chordata > Lepidosauria > Squamata > Chamaeleonidae > Bradypodion > Bradypodion pumilum. The sequence continues at coordinate 59,001,372 of JAWDJD010000005.1, forward strand.
GGCAGAGTGGATCGATCCCCCACCCCCCTCCTTAAAACAACTCCGTCTTTTCTTCTCTTTAAAAACGGAGTTGTTTTAAGGAGGGGGGTGGGGATTCGATCCAGTCTGCCTGATCTTTTGGTTCCAGAAGTGTGGGGGCAATATAGCCCTTTTCTCCCCACAAACCTCCCAACCCTAGGGTAGCAAGCGGAGAGGGGGGTCACAACCCCCACCCACTGATATTAAAGGGGAAACCCGATCTACTTTCATGACTCCACACAAACAAAGCTCCATAACACACTAAAGCCCCCCTCCCCACCACCGAGCCCACCCTTCCTAACCCCAAAGACTACGCCCCCCCTAGCCCACCCTTCCTAACCCCCAACGACCATGCCCCCTCCCCACTACCTAACTCACCCTTCTTAACCCCCAACAACCATGCCCCTCTCCTCACCATCTAGCCCACCCTTCCTAACCCCCAGAGACCACATCCCTTCCCCACCACCAAATAAATAAATAATTTTTAAAAAAATTATTAAAAACAGTCAAACACATCCAAAAATACACAAAAACAAAAACACCACAAACAATACAAAGTAAACAAAGACACAATCAAAAACAAAACAAACAGACAAAAATATATATTCTAACCCCCCCCCCCCCGCCCACACACACACACAAAACAAAGAAAACAAGCAAACTTACCAAAAGATGTGCTAACTCCACCAGGACTAAAAAAAATGAAAAAAGAAAGAGACTGCTTACCAGAAGAAGCTCCACCCAGAGGCCAGGAGAGAAAAAAAATCAAAATACAATAACCCCTGCCAGCACCACCTGCTGGCCACAATAGTAAAAACAATTCAAAAACACACAACAGCTCCAAATAAAAGGCCACATGAGTAAAAACAATTCAAAAACATAACACAAATTCACAATTTAACACAAAAAGTCACACCAATAAAAACAAGTAAAAAAATTACACTAAAACATATGTCAATAAAATACAATAGAAACTTTTAAAAATCCTGTGCTGAGTTATAACTCATATTTAAACTCTAAACATCTAAACACATTTTAAAAACATTGAATGTAAAAAACATTTACTTTTACATTATTACAATTATGACCTACGGTACAACTAATTAAAAAAATTCAAAAACCTACAACATTATTCACTTACATAAAACAATTTGCAAAAAATTATATCATACTTTCTTCTTTTATTAATCCTCATAAAACCCCCAAAAAAGCAGATCCCAGTTAATAACAGCCAAGCCAAAAAAATTTTAAAAAAATAAACATTTAAAAAATTATAATTACAGACTAAGCAAACTATTGCAAAAATAAAATTGGTTCATTTTTTGTTAAAACACACGGAGACAAAAGCCCGGCAACGCCGGGCAACCCTTGCTAGTGAAACTATAAGTCCTCTTCTAGTTCTAGAGAGATTTGAGACCATACTGCAGTCATCTATTCTCTCTCTCTCTCTCTCTTTGTGTGTGTGTGTGTGTGTGTGTGTGTGTTGGCATCTGTGTGTGCATGTCACAGTTTACTTAGAAGAGGCTTAGGGCTAATACATCTGAGCCATTGCAGGTCATGCTTAACAGGCTCTGGCAGAAGTACAGTATTCAACCCTGGCCTCAGATGAACCTGTGCAGTTCCTATTGAAGTAATGGGAACCGAAGGAATACATTTAATAAAACTTTTAATAGCAAGTAAGGATACTATTCCTGTGGAAATCCTTGGTTCTTCAAGTTCAGTATTCTCAAGTTTACTCAGTCCAATAATTAATTTATCAACTATTTTATATAAGGATGTTTTTACTGCATTGTCACTAAAAAAGTCAGTGTGGTTTCTAATGCAAACAGAGTGAAACAAATAGCTGAAAATAATAAAGCAATGAAAACTTTTGGAAATAATACATTATAAAGTAGAGATTACTATCAACATTACCTTGGATACCTTGGAATCGTTATTCAGTGAGGAGTCTGCACATTGATAGATGTCAAAGCACAGGTACACAGAAGTGGCCAAACGGAGTGGCAATGTTCAAAGATAGGAAATCCGTTTGAGGCTTGAATATGTAGTAATATAATATAATGTTTTATTCTGGTAGTTAATATATTCAGAATCTTCCAGTAGAGCAATACAACAAGTCCAATACATTGTGAAAGTCAACCGGTATGCAGACTCTTTCAGGAGAATTTCCCTTCATCAGACAACTTGACTTGCTAACTTTCCAATATCTGGATATATAACATTTAGTTTTCAAAGGGTATCTTGTTTTCATGTTGCATCCAAACCTCTTTTCGTTTATTCATTTTGGGACATTGATAGATGTCTCCACGATGACATTCCACACATGCAAATGGACATAAGAAATCAAGCCTATTTGTATGAGTTTTTCTTTTCTTTTCTTTTTTGCCATTTGGATATCATGTCACCTGCTGGCTGGGCGGGCCATGATGTGTGCCTTCCGCTTTCACCTGGCCCAAGGGATCCGATGGAGGACACTTTGGTGAGTTTTAGTCCCGACCTAACATCATTGACAAGAGATGGGCAACACTGACTAGTTAGACAACATCAACAGCCAGAAAAATAACCAGGAAAATACATGGGAAAAATGAATAGGTCTTTAGCTGATAGCAGAAAAATCCAATGTTGAGAGCTTATTTCCTTTTAGCGGGAAGATCAGAATACATGCTCAACATCTCTTCCAGAAGCAAAGCAGGGAGAAAATACTGACTGTCTTTGTTGTGTATCAGACAAAAAAAATTTGAATGTATACTTCACACTTCAGTGCAAGTATTCCTAGGATGGTTTGAAAGAAAGTTTAGGGTGCAATCGTACATGAATATGTTCAAACAATTAATTAATTAATTAATTAAATTGTTCAACTTGTATGCCACTCCACTCGCAAGGCAACTCTGGGTGGCTAACAAAGAAACAAAATATCACAATTACAATTACATGGTATCAAAAAAAATTCAGAAACATTAAAAAATAATATCACGATTACAATTACAAAATATCAAATTGTCACAATACAAAAACACTTCACTAATAACTGGGATAATTCAACAATACAAAAATACAGCATCTGATAATGACAGTGGCAGCGGCGGCGGTTTTGTAGCTGCCCAAGCTGCCCAGTTGCTGCTGTTTCCCTCCAGGCCGGCCGGCCGGCCGAGGGAGTGGCCAGCGGCTGTGGTGGTGGTGGTGGTTTTGTAGCAGCCTGAGCCGCACAGCTGCTGTTCCCTCCCTCCAGGCCAGCTGGCTGAGGGAGCGTCGTTGTGCAGCTAGGTTTCCATAATGCAAAGCTCAGATATGTGTGAGTGGGGAAGTGTGTCAGTTAGTGGAAGTGTTACTCACACAGTACTTCCAGGTATGCAACTGTGACAATGGGCAAAACAAGAATCATGCTGTTGCTTGCACAATCTAATTGTGAGCTGCCTGGGTGTAATGCTTTTCCTGGTGTCACTTTATTTTATGTGAAGATGAACAGGATTTCAGCCAATATGGGCACAGAAGCCAAGGGCTCCAGCCTCATTTTTGCTGTCATAGCATTCACTCCTGGAGAGGTCAGCAACAAGAGATATGGCAGGGAAGAAAATGTGATGCCTTCCACCCATCTGTACATGCCCTCCCTGCAAAGGAGGGGGGGGTCTGTTGTGAAACCATTCCTCTTTCCTGGACTTGGACTCTAGAGAACTTCAGTGAGGTTACCTGGGACCTCAAACAGCCCAGAGGCACCCAGGGGGCTACTGACTGTAACTCAGCCCTCTGAGATGTGAGTGAAAGGACAATGATGGGAGTAAGCTGCCGTGTCTTTAGTAAAAACTGTTTCCAGTTCAGAAAGTGACCTGGAGCCCATGGAGTTACCTTCAGGGGACTCTGTCCCTGCCAGCACCCCAGGAGGGGGACTGGTGAGGTGCACACAGTTGGATTCCAGCTTTCCTTCATGAAGCTCAAGGTCTCACATCTGAGAGATGGTGACTGGTTACCAAACCAACTTCATAGTTGAACTAGGTATCTAGAGTCTTTGTTCAACACTATAGCCACTATGCCCTGGAAAGTCTCCTATTTTATTTTATTTTGAAACATGGTTTGAGTAACAGAGTTTGGGCCAGTTGGTATCTTTCCCAAAGCTTTATTGCATAGGTTTATAAGAAGTTAGTCGAGACGTGTTGCAATCCAATACATTTTTTCCTTATGTGTGGAAACCATCTGTGGATTCTTTGTTCAAGGAGTCGGTGGTAGAAATTATACCCTGTTCTACACAAATAAATTAAAGAGGCAGCAGTAATTTAAGAGTAGCCTACAGCATTTATCTGAGGATGTTGCATAGTCAAGTCTACAGCTCTAAAAGTTTCATTTCAACAGGCATACGAGTATCTATAAAAACGGCTGATGAAGGCAGACATAATTATGACACACTCTTTTAGAAGCCTGAACTTGTGAGTTCATAGGACTGTGAAATGTGGCCAAGGTCCAGTTGGCAATGCTGCATATGCCAAAGGCAGGACTCTAGATCACAAGAGACATGGCAGGCTTCTAGTCTTTAGATCAAAGGTGAATGGAATTTGAGGACACTTATGGTTTCTAATCAGATTTACCATTTTATCATTCGAGTTAGATCCCCAGTGCTTGTTGGTAATGATGACAAAAGTAATCAATTTTTATTTTTGGGGGGACACATAGTGAATTATGGATGTCAGCAATTGAAAAATGAGTCCTAAAACAACCCTTTGAAAGATTATTAGTTATAGGACTAGCATATTTTTGCCCGGCCTTGCCGGGCCTTTTTAATGTGTGTGTTGGTGGTTAGGGGTGGTTTTGGGTGTGCACAACCACCTCACACACACATAAAATACCACTCCAACCACCAACACACACATTAAAAATTCCTGGCAAGGCAGGAGTGTTGTGTGTGTGTGTGTATGTATGTGTATTGTGTGTGTGTGTGAGAGAGAGAGAGAGAGAAAGAGAGACAGAGGTGGTGGGGTGGGTGGGCCGCGTGGGTACCGGGCCCATGCCTCCCCCCCTCTTCCTCACCCCACTTACCTTTTGCTGGTTGGGCCTTTCCCCCTGGTGTGTTTTTTTTAAAAGTCAGCATGCCATGCTTTCCCAGCCTCCTCTGCGCTTGCGTCCCTCAGCCTAACTGGCTGAGGGGTTGCGCAGTGCAGAGGACTCTGGGAGTCATAGTTTTTTGTCACATTCATGGGGCAGTTTCCCCACTGGCAACTTCCGGAACCTTGCGGCGATGGCTGGGCGGGGTTAAGGTAAGTGCAGGCGGCTCGGTTCAGGATGGTTGGGCCGGGTGTGGAAGCCTTTGTCCCAACCCAGTGGTTAACATCCTTCCTTATAGGTAAAGATTGTACACAAATACACCATATACACATCGTAATGTTACTGTTGGAAGATAGCAGGACTCTCTTTTCGGGCCAAGCAGGATAAATACTTTGGCAAGGGGAATGGTAAGAGGCCTGGACTGTCAGCAGGCTAGATTCCAACCCTTAGACCCCCTGATTAGGACCACAGGCACCATGAACAACTTTACCAGCACTTTAGCCTACAATACTGTGTTGGAGGCAGTACTAAGCTATTTGCAAAACCTGATCATACATGGACTGCTTTATACAGTTTTTTTTTAAAAAAAAACATGCTCCATAAGTGAAGATCTAAAGTGGAACTCACTTGCCTAAGAATACTGAAGACCCTATATTAGATTGGAACCAATGAGTGATCCAGACTGAGACCTGATTAGGTTTGGACTGACTTGGGATAGATCCAATCAGATGTTAACCTGAATCATCCAAATCTTCACATCTCTCATTGATTTGCTCTGGACAATTAACATTAGTTTTATTTATTTTGTTTTGTTTTGTTCTGATGGATATTACTGAAATATACTGTAGATAAGTGGAAACTCTTTCAGGAAGGATTATTCCTGCCAAACGCCATACAAATAGTCCAGATATATTTTACACTTCTAAAGTTTCCTTTAAAAATGACCATAACATTTTTATTCTTCCACACAAATAACTACATTTGGTAGCATAGCAGCCTCTTCTTGTTATCAAGGGTCTGATGATAAATTTGATATCAGTGCAAAATTAAGTATCAGTAATATCAGTAATAGAGTTAATTCATAAGTTTTTAAAAATGGGAAGTTTTTTTTAAAGGAAAGAACTATAGTTTCTTGAATAAAACCATAACTCTAGAAAGCAGACTTTGATTACATACCATAGATTATCCATCACAGCTCTTAACAAGTAAGGTAAAAGTAAAAGTAAAGGTCACCCTTGCTCGAAAGCCAGTTGTATCCGATTCTAGGGTTCAGTGCTTATCTCTGTTTATAGCCAAAGAGCCAGGCTGTCTGCACCTGCAGACTTTTCCGTGGTCATGTGGCAGGAACAGAACTCTGTTTACCTTCCCATTGAAGTTATACCTATTTATCTATTTGCAATTTCTTGCTTTCGAACTGCTATGTTGGCAGGAGCTGGGACGGAGATGGAAGCTCACTTGGTCATGCAGCACTTGGGTCTCCAACTGCTGAACTGCTGACCTTTCAGTGTCAAGTGCAGGGTCTTAACCACTAAGCCACCACAGTAGTGCAGGCAAAACTATCCTGTTAGAAAGTATAAATATCATCCTTTTCTACTTGATTATAGCTTTTTGCTTTGTCTTGATCTATATTGTTTATTTTAATGTATAGTTGTTATTCTTGGTAGTAATAATAATAATAATAATAATAATAATAATAATAATAATAATAATAATAATAATAATAATAATAATAATAATAATAATAATAATAATAATAATAATAATAATAATAATAATAATAATAATAAAGCATTAATGAAGAAAGAAAGCAAAGTGTTGTTTACTTCCACACACCTTACTGTCAAATACAACCAATATCATTATAGAACAGCATTTTCTTTCAAAGGGATTGTCCTAAACTGCACCTCTAAAAATCTACAGAAATCTATAGTATATGACCAAACCACAACTTTCTATCTGCTGGTGCTAGGCTACAATTCCCACTGTTGCTGAGATGGCATGATGATTGATATGTATTATTATTATTATTATTATTATTATTATTATTATTATTATTATTATTATTATTATTATTATTATTATTATTATTATTATTATTATTATTATTATTATTATTATTATTATTATTATTATTATTATTATTATTAAACGACAATTTATACCCCGCTTTCCTCTCCGGAGGGAGACCCAAAGTGGCAAAATTCACACACACAAAAATTAACAATGTATATAAAAGTTAAACAATACATAATACACATAGGATACAAATTAGAAATTACAAGTCATAGAATACACACACACACACACACACACACACACACACACACACACACACAGATAGATAGATAGATAGATAGATAGATAGATAGATAGATAGATAGATAGATACACACATACATAGATAGATAGATATATTAAGCATGATGGGGTGCAGTCACTACATGGTGAGCAATAAAATAATTCACTTTTCCAGTCATTTCTTTTAATCCTTTCATTGTATGCTGCCTGATTACAACCTTGTACAGTTGTAAAAATTTACTTGGCAAGCCAAGCTTGCACTATAGAAAAAAAGAAACCCCACTGTGGTCTAGATCCCTAAGATCAGGGCACAACTTAATTAAATCCAAGCAAACATGTAAGAAGTTTAAAAGGTGCCACATAATAAAGTAAGTACATGAAGAAAATGTTGCCTGTCGTTTCCCTGTTCACACCACACCATCCTGGCTTCTCTTCAAATTGCACAGATTGGACTGTTTTTGAAGCTGCTTTGGTGAACTTGGATGAACTTACTGATACTGTAACACCATATATCAGGTTTTGTGAGGATACTTGTGTGCCAACTAACAGGATGTACACATACAGTATAGCAATAGTAAGCCTTGGTTCACAGTGAAGCTTAAGCAGCTACATTACATCAAAGAGGGGGCCTACAGGGAAGGGGATATAATTTTTTACAATCAGGCTAGAAATGCCCAGATGAGAGAGATTAAGGTAGCAAAGTGGAGCTACTATGAAAAGCTGAAAAGCCACTTCTTAGCCAATGACTCTACTTTAGTGTGGAGAAGTCTACCAAACATCAATGGCTATAGGAGACTACTGCCACCTGATGAGTAAAGCTGCCAACTGGTAGAAGATCTGATTATGTTTTATTGTAGGTTTGAGACATAGTTACTAGCATCTACCACTACCTATTTCACTTCAGATACTTCAATAGCAGTCATTTCCTTTAGAACCAACCATCCTCCCCTTTGGCCCCTTCTTTGGTGATCACAGAACAAGATGTATAAAGTCTCTTTCTAAGATAAAAGATCAGAAAGCACTTGGTCCAGATTGCATGACTCCTTTTTGTCTGAAAACGTGTGCTGTACAATTGGCCCCCATTTTCACATGGATTTTTAACACATCATTGGAGTTGTGTGGTGCCCCTTTTTGTTTTAAACATTCTACTATTATCCTGGTTCCCAAAGTTTGAATGACTATAGACCTATTGCTTTGACATCTCTGGTCATGAAGATTTTTGAAAGGCAGATGTTGGACCATTTGAAAGATATTATTGATCCATTGTAGGACACCTTGCAGTTTGCCTATTGGGCAAACAGTTCTTTTGATGATGCCGTGAATATGGCATTGTCTTATATTTTACCACACCTCAACTCCCTGGAGCATTATGTATGGGTTCTTTTTCTGGATTTCAGCTCAGTGTTTTATACTATCATTCCAGATATTCTTTATTCTAAATCGACCCAGCTCACTGTCTCTGCTGAGAGTTGGAGTCCCTAAATGCAAGACCAACATGCTCAAGTGGGGACTGCTGGTGGACAACAACACACGGTGTGAATGTGGAGAGATACAGAGTCTGGCTCATTTACTGGTCTGCGTATTGCTGCCAGAAACATGCACAGATGAGGACTTGGGTTTGGCCAATAACAAAGCAAAGAAAGTGGCTTCATTTTGGCAGTCCAGGGTTTGTTTGGGACACAAAAGAAGAAGACTGTTTCTGCTCCTACTCATAAGTGGATAATTAGTTTTTGGATGACTAGGATGCAGTAGATGAGGGCATGAATTTTTACATCTAGCGTTTGGACAATTAGCTCCTCAGGGCTATGCGCTTTCACTGCTCCCCACCCCCTTTATATTAATGACTGCACCTTTAGAGACCCCGCTGTCAAAGTTTTAAAGTTTGCAGATAGCACAACAGTCATTGGTCTTCTTCGAGACAACGATGAGTTTACAAATAGATGAGACATTGAACAGCTAGCTCTATGGTGCTGTTGTAACAACTTGGAATGGAATACGCTTAAAACTGCAGAGTTGATAGTGGACTGCAGGCAGAGTTCTTCTATCCAACCTTTTCTTACAATATTCAGCAATGCAGTATCGATAGTGGAGTACTTTAAATGTTTGGGTTCTATAATCTCTCAAGACTTGAAATTGACAGTTAATATTAGTACCATCATTAAGAAGCCATAATAGAGAATGTACTTCCTCTGACAGCTCAGGAAGTTCAACTTGCATAAGGAGCTGCTGATACAGTTTTATAAAAGAATTGTTGAATTTTATCTATCTAATCTATCTAATCTATCTCCTGCCCATCTAGGTGATATTCCTACTCTGGGCAGCTAACAGAAAACTTACACATTAAAAGCAGTCACACATTTATGTTCTTTGTATTTCAATACATTAGCTGTTTGGTTTGGTGTGGCAACCAAACACAATAGGAAAAGACATCAATGACTATTCAGGGCTGCAGAAAGAATAATTAGAGTTAGCCTGCCTTCCATTGAGGATTTTAATATTGCTCAGGTTAAGAGAAGGTCAGATAAGATATCTGCAGACCTGTCACATCCTAGATATACAGTGTTTTATCACCTTCCCTCTGTGGCAACTTTATAGGGCAGGGGTGCCCAAACTACTGCCTGTGGGGCCAAATCATACAGCCTGTGACACCCTCACCACTCCTGGGAGTGGAAGTAAAATGTGTACATGAATGCACAAAACGCTTCTGTAAATACACCCATGGCTGTCGTAAATGCGTTTACGACAGCTGTGAGTGCATTTACAGCAGCGTTTTGTGCGGGCATGTTTTACTTCTGCTTCTGGTGGGAGGAACCACTTGATCGGCCTGCTGAACCTCATGACTGGCCCGCAGCCCAAAAAGTTTGGGCACCCCTGTTATAGGGTATTGTATACTAAAACAACTACATTTATGGATAGTGCCCACCCGGTGACATTATGCAGCTGAACACTTAGGTATATTATTAATAGGATATAGTGAATAATTTGTAACATTTAAAAAATTTTGTTTGTTATTATGTGAGTGTTATAAATTGTTTCCTGTTATGTTACTATTTTGTTGTATTGATCAGTCAGCACATTGAGAGCTTTGTTACCAGAGTTAAATTCTTTGTGTTTCTTACATTTGGCCAATAAAATATCTAAAGTCTAAATTAGGGGTTCACAACCATTTTAAGCCATAGGCCGGACCATGCCCCCAGACAGCTGAGTGGACCAGACTGATGGTTCCCACCCCCCCACTGTAAATGCTGCTGTAAAATGTGTCCACAGCTGCAGTAATGCATTTATGACAGCTGTGGGCGCATTTACAACTACTGTAAATATGTCTGCTTCTGCTTCCTCTTCCAGTGGCAGTGGTGACATGGACCACATGTAATGGTATCACAGGCCAGGGACAGTCCATGGGCTTTAGGTTGAGAACTCCTGGTCTAAATCATGTTTCTCCACTTGCATGTGAAAATGTTAAAAAACAGTTTGCAGCTTTCTAATATCCTATCTTGATAGTTTTCTTCCCATGTTATAGTAAGGCATCATGATGATGATGATGATGATGACGACGACGACGACGACGACAAAGATGTCGGGATGCATTGCCTCCATCCTCTGGCCTTGACATCGCCAGAGGATGAAACAGCAGCAGCTGCGGCAGTCAGGCGGTGGAGCTCAGCTCTCGCCCTCCCCCCTCCAGATCCTGCTTTGCCAGGGGAGGGATAAAGACTGGCCGTGGCCCCGAAGATGCCGGGATGCTTTGCCTTCACCCTCTGGCCCCGACATCGCCAGAGGATGTATTTTGAGTATTGTTGCTTGATGATGCCGGTTTATTGTGTTATGTGTTATGTATCTGATTTTTTATATTGTGTTTTTCTATCTTGTGATTATTATACTTTTTACTATATTGTGACTATTGTATCTTTTCACTTTCTTGCTGCTGGCTGTGGTGCAGTCACCATATATCAATGTAAACTGCTTAGAGTCATCTTCTGGCAGAATGAAGCGGTATACAAGAATAAAGTGAAATGAAAATGAAAATGAAATTATGATGATGATGATGACAACAACAACAACAACAATGACAATGATAACGATGACGATGATATAGGTGTAAATGGATATGTATGACAATGTATGACAACGTCTGTGTATATCAAGTGTGATGTACAGTATAAGTATATAAAGATAGTGATGGGTTGAAATACCATTACTGGATCACTAAGACCCTACAGTATATTCCTTTAATCATCTACTACTGTGGGCAAGAATCTCTTAGAAGAAATGGAGCAGCCCTTATAAGCAAATAAAAGAGTGAGGAATGTAGTAATAGGATACAACCTCAAAAATGACAGAATGATCTCAGTCTGAAGGCAAACCATTCAACATCACAATAATCCAAGTCTATGTCCCACAACTGATGCAGAAGTTAACTGTGAAGAACTACAACACCTTCTAGATTTGACTAAAATACATGTCCTTATCACCATAAGGGACTGGAATACTAAAGTAGAAAATCATAGGGTAACTAGAATAATGGCCAAGTTTGGCCTTGGAGTACAAAATAAAGCAGGAAAAAAGGTATTAATAGACTTTTGTCAAGAGAATGAGCTGGTCATAGCAAATACCATCTTCCAACAATCCAAGAGGTAACTGTAACATCATTGGATTGCTAGCACTGAAATCAGATTGATTACGTACTTCACAGCCAAAGATGCTCTACACAGCCAGTAAAAATGAGACTGGTGCTGACTGTGGCTCAGATCATCAGCTACTTATTGAAAAATTCAGACTTCGAATAAAGAAAGTATGGAAAACCTTTAGGCCATTCAGGTATGACCTGGATCATGTTCATTATGAATATCTATTGGAAATGTAGAATTGGTTTAAGGCATTAGACTTGACAGATAGAGTGCCTGAAGAATTATGGATGGAGATTCATAACATTATACAGGAAGCAGCAATTTGAACCATCCCAAAGAAAATGAAATTCAAGAAAGCAAAGTGGTTGTTTGATGAGTCTTTAAAGGACAAAAAATGGTAGAGACCTAACAGAAGCAGAAGAGATTAAGATAGGGTGGCAGGAATACATAGAAGAACTATGCAAGAAGGCCCTTAACATCCCTGACAACTATGACAGTGTGATCACTGACCTTGAGCCAGACATTCTGAAGTAGGAAGTCAAATGGGCCCTAGAAAGCATTACTAATAACAAAGCTAGTGGAGATGATAATCTCCTAGTTGAGTTATTTAAAGCTCTAAAATATGATGATAAAGCACTGCACTCAATATGCCAAGAAATTTGGAGTGCAACCGTGGCCACAGGATTTGAAAAGGTCAGTTTACATTTCAATTTCAAAGAATTTCATATGCTAGCAAGGTCATGTTCAAGAACCTACAAGCTAGGATTCAGCAGTATGTGGATTGAGAACTACCAGAAGTACAAGCTGGGTTCTGAAGTGGCAGGGGAACAAGACACCAATTTGCCAATATTTGCTGGATTATGCAGAAAGCAAGGGAGTGCCAGAAAAACATCTACTTCTGTTTCATTCACTATGTTAGAGCCTTTGATTGTGTGGATCACAACAAACTGTGACAAGACTTTAAAGTGATGGGAGTACCACCAGACCACCTCACCTGTCTTCTGAAAAACCTGGGTGCATGTCAAAAAGTGACCAGATATGGAACAACTGATTGGTTTAGAATAGGAAAAGGAATATGATAAGGCTGTATATTATCACCCTGTTTATTTAACTTATATGCAGAGTACATCATGTGTAATGCAAGGCTGAATGAATCCCAAAATGAAATTAAGATTGCTGGAAAATAGACCAACAACCTCAGATATGATGACACCACCCTAATGGCAGAAAGTGAAGAAGATCTAAAGAGCCTCTTGATGAGGGTGAAAGGTTGGCTTGAAACTCAACATTTTAAAAAAGCCAATATCATGGCATTTGACCCCATTACTCTCTGGCAAATAGAAGGGAAAGAATTGGAAGCAGTGACAGACTTAACTTTCTTGGGATCCAAGATCACTGCAGATGGTGACTGCGGCCATGAAATTTCAACATGCTTACTCCTTGGGAGGCAAGCTATGCTAAACCTAAGCAGCATAATAAAAAATAGAGACATCACCCTGCCAGCAAAAGTCCGCATAGTTAAAGCGATGGCCTTCCCAATAGTAATGTACAGCCATGAGAGCTGGACCATAAGGAAGGCTGAACACAGAAGAATAGATGTTTTCAAACTGTGTTGCTAGATAAGACCCCGAGAATCTCCTGGACTGCAAGGAGATCAAAACATTCATTCCTAATTAAGGAAATCAGTTCTGATGGCTCCTTGGAAGGACATATACTGAAGATGAAGCTCAAATACTTTGGCCACCAAATGAGAAGAGGGGAGTCATTGGAGATGGCCCTAATGTTGGGAAAGATTGTAGGCAAAATGAAAAGGGGAAAGCAGAGGATGAGATGGTTAGACAGTGTCATTGGTATGGTGGGCATGGATCTGGGTATATGTCAGAGGATGATGAATGACAGAAGAGTCCAGGGTACTGTGGTCCATGGGGTTGTGAAAGGTTAGACTTGACTGTGCGACTGAACCGAATACATTGAAAAGTATATTTCTTAGCATTGAGGGTGGCATAGAAATCATTACTATATTCGTTTTATTGCTATTGTTATGTGTGTACAAATTTGTGCAACAGACCTTTCCTTGATGACCAAAGGCTTATCAAATCCTAGCCTGTGGAGAAGGAGATACAAATTACTTGATAGCCTGTTCTGAGAAAATTACATGCCATTTTGTAGATAAAATTGCCAATGCCTGCATGCTGAGACTGTAAAATCCCTAGATGAGGCTTCCCCCCTGTGTCCCACCCCCAATGAACAGAGGCATGTTTGAGGGCACACACAGATCCTGCCTGGAAGCTGTTTCCAAATTCAAGGACTCCTTGCCAAGCATGGAAGAACATTAAGTGTTCATCCATTTGGTCTTCCTTTGTAATGTTTGAGTCAACTATCCTATCTGTTCTACTACATGTTGGGCAAGAGATTGTGGTGACTGCCTTGGTTACAGTTGCTATGGAAGATAGACTTCATTCTGGGAGTTTGAAAATGACTAGACATTGGAGGAGAAACTATCTTTGTTTGAAATAGCTAGGTGAGCAAATAAACATTTTTTCATACTTACAAAATATAGCTAAGTGGAAGTTAACAAGAAATATGATTGGCAATTAAGGGTTCTGTTAGAAGCATGATTGGTCAGAGGTTCAGGCTAGGAGAAAACTATATATCTTTATAACACAGATATGCCTTTATTATGTCCATTCATTATGTTCACACAGACTGATGTATTGCATAGATAAGGTCCCAGAAAATCAACAGATGTTCATATTAATTGAGCTGCCTTCCTATTGGCACTTTCACCTGCACAGAACTGTTCAAAAGCCTCGAAGAAACATGACATCTTAAATTTTGAAAGTAAAGGAAACATATGGATACTTGTGACAAAACCTCCTGGTTTAAAACCACTTTTGGGGCTGTGCAGTATGGATTTGTTTGTTTGTTTGTTTGTTTTTGCCAAAATATATCTACTGAGGCATAACTTGAAACTTTGGGAAGGAAGTCAAATCACCTTAGTTAAGATTACTTTATGTCAAAGACTTTCACCTTACTCATTTTCTCTTTGTATATTCTAAATGAGATCTATTCTTTGCATGTGAAGTAGGTTCCTACAAACAGTGGAGATTTACAACCTTGTGTCCACCAGTTTCCCAAATTTAACTCACTGAGTGACAGACTAACTAGGCTGGAGGAGGACACAGGATCATCAACACATGATGAAAGTGACTTTTAGTCATATTTTAGTCATATTATCCTGGTGGAGCTCAGAACTTAGAAAACTTACTTTCTTCACTTACAGTTCTCAGACTCCTCTAGGCAGCTTTGTTATACAGCATGTGATTTGCAAAGTTGCATAGAAATACACCAGCTGACATTCACATTACTCTTTATTGGGGACAGAAATCCCCAATAAAGAGTAATCTAGCTAAAAAAGAAGTTACTGGAGTGCAAATGCTCATTTTTGACACATTTGAACAGTTCTATGCAGTTGCTTGGGTGTTTCAATTTTGGCTAAGGAGAGATACCAGCATGAGTCTTGTATGATTAACAAATAAAGTTGGGCTATTGTTCAAAGGTTCTAATAGACTTTAAATCTTTAGACCAAAACAGGTACCAGTATGTAGTTCCAGAAGATATTTTGAGGCTTGCCCCACCAGTATCTTTGAGTCACACATGAGTGATGGATTTGTTTGGTCTACTTTGTTCAGAAATTGCCTTTCCAGATTGCATTGCAGAAACTAGCAATCTAGGAATGGCTCCTAGACTGTGGTTCTAGGGAATGTTTTGATGCAACAATATATTCTGGTATCTGTTCTGGACTGAAAATCCACAATCCAATAAAAACATTGAACAAAAGCTTCTAAGTATGGCAAACCAGCCTCATTTATTAGGCCTGCAGCGTTAAAAAGGTTGGGAACCCCTGCTTTAAACAGTAATGTGAATGTCCTCTGTAGCAGCTCCATACAAATCAGTGTGTTACACTTGTAGGTATCAGTGTTTAGAATAAAGTTACAGTCATGTTTCTTTCTATAGTTATTGTTGTTGATAAGGTAAAAGTTACCCTTGCATGAAAGCTTGTCGAATCTGACTCTAGGGTTCAGTGCTTATCTCTGTTTATAGCTAAAGAGCCAGAACTCTCTGCTTCTGCAGACATTTCCGTGGACATGTGGCAGGCATGACTAGACACCAAAGTGGTCCCTATTTATCCACTTGCAATTTCTTGCTTTCAAACTTCTAGGTTGGCAGGAGCCAGGACAGAGAAGGGAGCCCACTCTGTCGTGCAGTACTCAGGTCTTGAATGCCGACCTTCCATTCTTCAAGTTCAGCATCTTTACCACTTGAGACACTGCAGTTGTTGGTATATGCTATCAAATTGCTTCTGTCTTATGGTAAGCCTTTTAAGATTTTTTAAAGGTATATTAGACATTCAAAGAAGGGTTTACCATTTTCACCCATAGTAAATTTCATGGCCAATTGGGATTTGAAACCATCATCTGAGTCTTAGCCTGACAGAAGTCCACCACATCAGATTGACTCTATTTCCTGTAGTATTCAGATAAAAATGTTCTTTTAGGCCAAAAGGAGGTGTTCAATACATCTTAATATGGGTACTTGTTGCACAACCTTCTGGTTTTAAACTACTTTTGGGTCTGTGCAGTATGGATCTTTCTTTACCAAAAGATGCCTACTGGAGCTTGACTTGAAGATTTGAGAAAGAAGTCAAATCACCTTAGATAAGATGATTTTATGTCAAAAACTTTTATCTAAAGGTCATTTCACATATATGCAATCAATCACCTCTGATTTAGTGACTGCAAGTAGACGTTTCATCACATTGGCTGAAGATAAATCATGTACATCCATGCTTATACATTTTTCACTTCAACCCATACCTATGTAAAATGGGTGGCAGAGGGGCTGACAGGGTTTATATTCCTTGGACTGACTTTACTCCAAGCCCTTCCTAAAATTTCAATAACTAGAATTTATTGAGGAAATACAATGGATCTCTCTCCTTCTCCTATGCTGCTTCTCAATACAGCCTTTTCACTTTCTGTTTCATCATTTCAAACTATGTACTGGGTATCTTTGGCTAAACACTCTTAACCACATGGAAGCTGGATGGAAGGCAAAAGATCATTGGAGGCATGCTCCCATGGATGACCATTGGCTCCTTGCTCTGCCCTCCAGCTGCCCAGAATCCAACATATATCCCTGATTCAGTCCAATTCCGCACATTTGTCCAAAGACAGTGCATGCCGTTAGGGCAGTGGTTCCCAACATAGGGCTCACACCCCACAGGGGGACTTCCTAGAATCCTAAGTCAGTACATTGGCTGATCAGTGGGTTGGAGAATTTACTTAGGCTTCTGGGAACTGAAGTCCAAAAAACAAAAAAGGGAAACACTGCTTTGGGCCTTGGTAGCTTAGTGAGATTACTCTGGGTCGAAAGGATTTTTGCTGGAGAAACTCTGCTCAGGGGACGCCTGAATGAGGCTCCTTTCATGTTCCCAAGTGCAGCTCTGGGGTATCGAAACCTGACCTTCCAGTCTCCAGCTCAGTGTCTTAACCACTAAGCCAGTTGCCCTAGATCCTGCCAACCTAGCAGTTTGAAAGCAAGAAATAGCAAGTAGACAAATACGTACCGCTCCGGCAGGTAAGGTAACAGAGTTCCCTGCACTTTGGCATCAATTCCTTCCTGCCACATGCCCATGGAAGCATCTACAGATGCAGACAGCACTGGCTCTTTGGTTGTAAACGGGGATGGACCCTAGAGTTGGATAGTTTTCGAGCAAGGGAGACCTTTACCTTTACCTTGGGCAGTGATGGCCAACCTTGGCACTCCAGGTGTTCTTGGATTTCAATTTCCAGAAGCCCAGCTCAGAAGGAGTGCTGACTTGGGCTTCTGGTAATTGAAGTCCAAGAACATCTGGAGTGTCAAGGTTTGCCACACTGACATAATGCATGTCCTTACTAAACATATATGTTGTCACTAGCGTCCAATGTACACGTGCGTCAGATTCAGACGTCAATTTCTATCCCTGTTGGCTGAGCTCCTCTTCTCATCCTGTGCCCCACCATTTCCCGTTCAGTCACACCTCCTCCCTCCCAGCCCTGCCCCACAACTTCAGCAGCTGTGCAGCTGCCCACTCCTCTGTATGTTTTGAGGCTCAGTGGTTAAGAAGCTCGCCTTGTCAGCTGGAAGGCCTGCAAATCGGCAGTTCGAGACCCGGGCACTGCATGATGGCTTGAGCACCCGTCTCAGTCTGCCCCCCAGCTCTGGGGTGTGTGTGAAAGGAGCCTCATTCGGGAGTCCCCTGAGTGGAGTTTCTCCAGCAAAAATAAATAAAAATCCTTTCAACCCAGAATAATTTCTGACACGAAATTATTATTATTATAGTCTGAGGGAAAGACGGCTCCTTCTCGCGAGGCCTTCGTTTCCCAGACCAGCCAAGCCTAAGTAAGGACCGAAGGAGGCGGGAAAAAGAGGGTGGGGGGGTTTAGTGTAAGGGACCAAAGACAATGAAACAGCCGAAGGGTTGGCTTAACACAGGTTTATTGCATGATGATCCGGAGGAACATGTGGTAATGGCGGATGAGTAGCTCAATATATACAGCTGGCTATACATTTGAATGTGGCTCGTCGACAGACTATTGGTTGCTGCCCGCGTGACGTTGTAGAAGTCATGCCCTTCTTGACCAGGTGAAGAGGTGGCGGGGAATCTTCCCGCGCTGCTGAACCAGGTGAATCTGAGCCATGAGAGCTGGACGCTCGCTACTGCCATCTAGTGGTCACTAGCTCGCGTCCCCTTATCAGGTTTACATTGATGCAGCTGAAGGTTATAATGTTGCACACAGAAAGGTTACATTGTTAACACATGGCAATGGTACATTGTTAAAGGCACAGCTTTACGGAACACAACATCCCTCCCCCCTAGGATGAGACTAAGTCTCTCAGCCAAGATGGCTTGTTGCATGTGCGTTTGGGCCGTGACGAGGGCTGCCCCCCCCGGGGGCATTATTGCTTCTTTGTTCCCTGGTCCCTTGTCCTGAAATGTGAGAGGGAGACTTGTTAGTGGCTTGCCGCTGTCTGGTGGCCTTAGGGGAAGGGAAAAACTCCATTGTGGGCAGACCAGGGGCAGTCGGGGCTAACGAAAAACCCCTCTTCTCGCTTGGACGGGTGGGGGACCACTCTGAACCCCCCCCGGTTCTGTAAATCAAAATCTAACTTAGTAGGGGTATCCGCATTTGTGGGGACCTTCCGCGAGATATGTATGGGGTCAGGTCCCTCCTCCTCGGAAAGATCCCCCAGGGTATCTACGAGGATATCCTCCTCCCCCCTTGGTGGGGGCCCGCGGTCCCCCTTCCCTCCCCCTTGGGCTGAACGGGTGGGGGAGAACCCTAACGCTGACTTATTCTCTGCTTGGTCTGTGCCCTGCTCATCGGAGACCCTGCGTCGGAGCTGGTCCGCGTGCCACCTCCACAGGAGCCCTGTGCTGGTTTCCACGCAGTACGACACGGGGCCGGTTTGCTCCACGACTACGCCCGGTACCCAGGCTGGGCCCGTGCTGGCGTAATTCCTGCAATGCACAGGGGTGCCTACACTGAAACTCTTTGTGGCCTCTAGCCCAATGTTCCTTCCTTTGTCCTCTACCCTCGTGGGGTCTAGCCTAGTAAGGATGGTGATCAGTTTCCTATGCATTAAGAGCTCTGCGGGGGAGTACATTGTTAAAGGCACAGCTTTACGGAACACAACATCCCTCCCCCCTAGGATGAGACGAAGTCTCTCAGCCAAGATGGCTTGTTGCATGTGCGTTTGGGCCGTGACGAGGGCTGCCCCCCCGGGGGCATTATTGCTTCTTTGTTCCCTGGTCCCTTGTCCTGAAATGTGAGAGGGAGACTTGTTAGTGGCTTGCCGCTGTCTGGTGGCCTTAGGGGAAGGGAAAAACTCCATTGTGGGCAGACCGAGGGCAGTCGGGGCTAACGAAAAACCCCTCTTCTCGCTTGGACGGGTGGGGGACCACTCCGAACCCCCCCGGTTCTGTAAATCAAAATCTAACTTAGTAGGGGTATCCGCATTTGTGGGGACCTTCCGCGAGATATGTATGGGGTCGGGTCCCTCCTCCTCGGAAAGATCCCCCAGGGTATCTACGAGGATATCCTCCTCCCCCCTTGGTGGGGGCCCGCGGTCCCCCTTCCCTCCCCCTTGGGCTGAACGGGTGGGGGAGAACCCTAACGCTGACTTATTCTCTGCTTGGTCTGTGCCCTGCTCATCGGAGACCCTGCGTCGGAGCTGGTCCGCGTGCCACCTCCACAGGAGCCCTGTGCTGGTTTCCACGCGGTACGACACGGGGCCGGTTTGCTCCACGACTACGCCCGGTACCCAGGCTGGGCCCGTGCTGGCGTAATTCCTGCAATGCACAGGGGCGCCTACACTGAAACTCTTTGTGGCCTCTAGCCCAATGTTCCTTCCTTTGTCCTCTACCCTCGTGGGGTCTAGCCTAGTAAGGATGGTGATCAGTTTCCTACGCATTAAGAGCTCTGCGGGGGAGTATCCTGACGCCAACGGGGTCACCCTGTACCCTAGCAGAAACTGACACACTTGTAGGTTCAGATCCCCGGGGCCCATGCGCCGCAACGCGTCCTTCGTGGTGCGGACGAGGCGCTCTACTTGGCCATTGGTGGCTGGGTGAAACGGGGCGGAGGTGATATGCCGAACGGCGTTAATCTCCATGAATGCCCTAAACTCGGAGGACGTGAAACAACTAGCGTTGTCGCTAATTAATGTATCGGGTATGCCGAACGTGGAGAAGAGCCTCCGCAAATGCCTAATGGTCTGGGCCGAGGAGGTGCTCGTGACTGGGATAACCTCCAACCATTTGGAGAAAGCGTCCACTACAAGAAGGAACAGTGTGCCTCTGAACGGGCCCGCGAAATCAACGTGCACCCGGGACCACGGCCCCTTAGCCGCGTCCCATTCCCTGTGGGGAAGGCGGGCCTCCTCTGGTCTGGAGCATTGGCAACTTTCACAAGTGCCGACCATGTGCTCGATGTCGGCGTCCAGCTGGGGCCACCAGAAGTAACTCCGGGCCAGCGCCTTGGATCGCACGATGCCGGGGTGGCTGACGTGCAGCAGTTTGAGCACCCGCGGCCGAAGGGAAGTGGGAATCACCACCCGCTGCCCCCACAAGAGGCACCCCCTCTCTAGGGACAGTTCTAGCTTTTTTCTGAAAAATGGAGCGAACTCCTCCGCTGGGGAGGACGCCGGCCACCCTTTCTGCACCCAGGAGCTTACTGCCGCTAACGTCTTGTCCTTCTCCGTCACTTTGGCAATGTCGGCGGGCACTACGGGGGGCGAATCCAGCACCTCTATCATAAGAACCTGATGGGTCCGCTCCCCCTTGCTCACCTGGCTGGGCGTTAGGGGGAGGGGAGACCTCGATAGAGCGTCCGCATGGCTGATCTCTTTCCCGGGCTGGTAGACCAACGCGTGCTGATACGCGTTGAGAAAAATGGCCCACCTGAGCATCCTCGGGGACAGGATCTGTGGGGTGGGCTTATCTGCGGTAAAGATGCCTAGCAGGGGCTTGTGGTCTGTTACAATTGTGAAGGGGCGGCCGTAGAGAAAATCGTGAAATTTTTTCGTCTCCGCAACTATTGCTAGTGCCTCCCTGTCTGTCTGTGCATAGTTTCTCTCCGCTTGGGACAGGGACCTGGAGTAAAATGCTATCGGGGCCTCCCTTCCGTTTTCCAACACGTGGCACAGCACCGCCCCCACCCCCACTGGAGATGCATCACAGGTCAGAACTACTGGGCATTTGGGGTTGAAGTGGGTCAGTATGGCGTCGGACGCCAGGAGGCTTTTTAGCTCACTAAATGCCCTTTCTTGGTCATCGCCCCACTTCCATGCCTGGTCTTTCTTTAGCAGTTTGTGTAGCGGTTCAGCCACCGCTGCCTTCCGGGGAAGGAAGGAGTGGTAAACGTTGAGCAGCCCTAGGAACGACTGCAGCTCGGGCTTGGAGGTGGGGCGGGGGGCTTTCTTGATGGCTGCCACCTTGGACTTGGATGGTTTGATTCCCTCAGGAGTCACACAAAACCCTAGGAACTCAACCTCGGTTGCGAAGAAGACGCATTTGTCCTTTCGCAGTCTCAGCCCCGCTTTTTCGAATATTGTCAGGACCTTCCCCAACCTCTTGGCCAATTCAACCCGACTCCCCCCCGTAATTAACACATCATCAAAATAAGGCAACACCCCCTCCAGTCCCTTCAGGAGGCGTTCCACAAGTGACTGGAAAATTCCAGGCGCCGAATTCACGCCGAACTGGAGGCGCGTCACCTGGAACGTCCCCTTATGGGTGACTATGGTCTGCGCAGCAGCTGCGGCAGGGGACACCGTAAGCTGCTGGTAGGCCTGTGCTAAGTCGAGCTTAGCGAAACACTTTCCCCCGAGTAACCTGGCCAGCAGATGGCTGACTACCGGCACCGGATATGCATTCGGGCGGATCGCCTTGTTGATGGTGCACTTGTAGTCGGCGCATATGCGGACCTCCCCATTGGCCTTTAGTGCGGTTACAATTGGAGTTTCCCACTCCACAGAATCTACAGGCACAAGGATTCCCTGGCCCACCAATTTGTCCAGTTCCGCCTCTATCTTGTCCTTGAGTGCGAACGGCACCCGGCGTGGGTTAAGGCGAATTGGGCGGACCTCCGGGTCCAGGTCGAAAGTCACTGGGGGCCCCTTGAATTTCCCCAGTCCCTTTTTGAAGACTTCGGGGTGCGCCTCGCACACCTCCTGAATCGGGTCAGACCCAACGGCGTGCATCCCAACGGCGTGCACCCCCCAATAAACAACCGCAGGGGCTGGAACCATTGAGTCCCGAGGAGGCTGCAATCTCCCCCTTTGAGCACGACTAGGGGGAGGGACGCGGCGTGCTTCTTGAATTGCACCTGAAATTCTCCAACCCCCAACACTGGAATACTGTTCCCTTGCACGTCCCGTAGTGTGGACCTCAACGCTTTGAGCTTGGGTCGCTTGTGGGGGGCAATTCCCAAAAACTCCCTCTGGGAAATGATAGAATATGAGGACCCCGAGTCAATTTCCATCCTAATGGGAACCCCTTGGACTAGTACCTCAACAAAGTAGCGGGGGTGTCCTGTAGACACGCTGAACACTGGGGCGTCGTCCTCGCTGCCATCGGAGATGCGGCCCACGCCGTCCTGCTTCCACGTGGCCTGGGCGCCGTCCTTGGGTCTCGTTGAGCGGTCTTGTCCCGCGGAGCGGTCTGCGGAGCTCCTCCGGGTCTCGCGCTTCTTCCTGCACACCTTGGCGATGTGCCCGCGGCGGCCGCAGTTGTGGCACTCGGCCTTCCGGAACGGGCACTTTACGCGGTCGTGGGCCGCTCCACAGCCGTCGCATCGCCGGCTCTCCTTCCGGACCCTCCGGATGTCCTCGTCGTCGCTGCTCTCTGTGGACGACCTCGAAGTTCGCCGGGCCGCCTGTACCAGAGCCTCTGCCTTGCTCGACTTTGGCCGCCAGTCCTGGAGTTCTTGGACCCCAGCCTTCGTAGCTTCTGCGGCCTGGGCCGCTCTGACGACCTCCTGCAATGTGGGAGGCGGCTCTTGGTTCATTAATGTGCGCTGGGTCTCGGCGTCGTTCAGGCCGCACAGCACACAGTCCC
Organism: Bradypodion pumilum; assembly: GCA_035047305.1. Taxonomy (NCBI): domain Eukaryota; kingdom Metazoa; phylum Chordata; class Lepidosauria; order Squamata; family Chamaeleonidae; genus Bradypodion; species Bradypodion pumilum. The sequence goes on from JAWDJD010000005.1 coordinate 59,025,009, forward strand.
GGAGGGTGATTTCGGCATTCTCCCATTTGCACGGGCCAGCCGCCAGCCGCAGGGCCGCCACGAATGCGGCGACTGTCTCCCTGGGCGCTTGGACTCGCCTCCAAAACGCACTCCGAGCGGGAAACATCGCCGTGGCGGGCCGGACGTGCTCACGCAGCATTTGCATGAGTTCCTTGGCCTTGAATTCGCTCACCCTCCTCGGTGCAATCAGGTCCACCAAGGTCCTTTTGGTTTCTTGTCCGAGCATCCTGGTGAAGATGGCCCTTTTCTTTGCCTCTTCCGTAACTTCGGACTCGATCAGTGCTGCCTGGAAGTCCATCTCGAAGATCTCCCAGTCGCCCGGTTTTCTGATTTCGAAACCGGCGCATGTCTTGGTCCCGTGGGCTGCCATATCCCACCTTCGTCGCCAATTTAGTGTAAGGGACCAAAGACAATGAAACAGCCGAAGGGTTGGCTTAACACAGGTTTATTGCATGATGATCCGGAGGAACATGTGGTAATGGTGGATGAGTAGCTCAATATATACAGCTGGCTATACATTTGAATGTGGCTCGTCGACAGACTATTGGTTGCTGCCCGCGTGACGTTGTAGAAGTCACGCCCTTCTTGACCAGGTGAAGAGGTGGCGGGGAATCTTCCCGCGCTGCTGAACCAGGTGAATCTGAGCCATGAGAGCTGGACGCTCGCTACTGCCATCTAGTGGTCACTAGCTCGCGTCCCCTTATCAGGTTTACATTGATGCAGCTGAAGGTTATAATGTTGCACACAGAAAGGTTACATTGTTAACACATGGCAATGGTACATTGTTAAAGGCACAGCTTTACGGAACACAACAGGGGGCACCCAAGGTGTGTGTGTGTGTGTGTGTGTGTGTGGGGGTGTTAACCGTGACTGTGACATCTCCTCAGAGAAAGCCCGGGCCGCGCGAGCACACACGCGCGCGCCTCTGGACTGAAGGCAAGGAGCTTTCCGCAGCACCCTGGAAGGTGGGGCTCGGCGGGGACAAGGGGGGGGGGGAGTCAGACTCCTCAGGAGAGAGCGGGAAAAGCGTCGTCTGCCAAGACTGAGGGCGGCGTGTGTGTGTGCGCGAAGCGAGCCAGGCCCCTGCTTTGTTCTCCGAAGCCCGGTTGCCTGGTACGGTTGTCAGCGGGAGGGGTGGGAGGGAAAAAAAAAAAAGAGACCCTCGCTCGCTCCTCCGCCCGGACGGGAGGAAGATACTGTCAAGGGAGGGGCGGCCCTCGCCCTGCCTTGTCCCCTCCCTCCCTCCCTCCTCGCGCTCTATTTAAACGCCCGTGCCTCGTCGGAAGAGCCGCGCACTTGTACGGCCGACGACACCCCCCACGCACCCCACACACAGACACACACTCTTCCCAACCCTTCCCGCTGCCTTCACAGGGTACCTACCTAAATACGCGCACGCGCGCGGCCCCGCACGCGCGCGCGCGCCCGACACGAGCTGCGCGCTTGGCTCCCTCGCGCCCGCCCGCCCGCAGGTTCAACCCGTTCCTGAGCTGAGCTTTCGCTTGCCCGTCTGTCTCCCTCCGCCACATTGCAGGGGGGCTGCGGGAGGAAGAAGCCTGGTCCTTGGAGAGAAGGTAAGCCCCCCCTCCCCCGGGGGACTCGAGAAAGGGGGTGAGGCCACACAGAAGGGATGCAGTGGCGAGGGCCAGGGTCGGTTTGGGGTGGGGGTGTAGAGAAAAGACAGGCGCGGCCGAGGAGTGACAGGCAAGCCTCGTGGTCGCCACACCGCCAGGGAGCCTGGCATGGAGAGCCAACCAAGGGACCGATCGACTCTCTCTCTTGTCTACAGAGAAGGGCTTTGCCTCCTCGCCTTCTTTCTTATGTGTGTGTGTGTGTGTGGGGGGCGAGTGTGGGTGGGGATAGTTAATATTTCGGGGCATTCTTTTTCCAGGGAAATCTCCGTAGTTTCTAAAGGGAAAGGGGTGGGGGTGTCGCATCAATGGGCAGCACCAGGGGTGGAACAGACGAGTGAAAAATGACCACAAGGCCGGGTACAGATGGATCAAAGAACCCAATATGGGAACGTGGGGGTGGGGGTGGGAGAACGGATCTGTAATCAAGGGTCATTCCGTATCCGTGACAGACAGACAGACAGACAGACAGACAGACAGACAGATAGATAGATAGATAGATAGATAGATAGATAGATAGATAGATAGATAGATAGATAGATAGATAGATGTAAAGGAAATCTGTTGTGGGGAAGGGGGGGGCTAGAAGGCCAATCTAATCATTCAGATCCAGCGGATGGAGGGACCCCGGCCCCGGATCGGCAGAGGCGAGCGACCCTCCTCCATCGGGACGCGAGAGCATCCTTCCTGCCTAGGTTATTCCTACTGACACAGCAAAACGTGCAGCCACCAGGCTGCTCAGACTGAAGAAAGGAAGCAAAGCCATAACGGAAAGGGAGGGGTGGGGGTGGGGAAGGCGCTCTGGAGTGGTAGAAGAAGAAGACGAGAGAGAGAGAGATGGTAAGAAGCAGGCGCTGTCCGGTGCCAATGTAGGTTAGTAGGGTTTAAGAACAGGGCAGGGCAGCCTCCGGTGTTGTGTCTCGGAGTGGCAGGAGGGAGGAGGCTGGAGGGGAGAGAGAGATAGACTTCCTGCGGAAGAAACGAAGCGACACAACACTCACACCTTTGCCCCGCTGAGCGAATCTATCCCTGGAAGCAAGCCGGTGGCCCGAAGCATCCTCCCTTTTTGCGGCTGAACCCCTCGGGTTCGTTCATTTTTCTTTCGGGATTGTTGGTGTCTGCAGCATGTTGTGTGCAGCCAGAGGGATGAATCAGAAACCCAGAGCGCATGGCTGGCATTTTACTTCCTCTCATTCATTCATTGCACCAGGACAATGTCGGGCATGGCAGCCTTAGTTCTGCGTGCCGATTTAGCACTCTCTCGCCTCCGCAAAAGGTGTGATTGTTGTGTCGTTTCGTTTCGTCGGCAGGAAGTCCCGTCTTCGCCTCCGGTCTGCCTTGAGCCTTCCCACAGCTACTCCGAGTAGCCGGGTGGGATTAGTAGAAGATGCGGCGAGGGAAACCGAGCGTGTCCTTGCAGCTCATTTAATTGAGCGGTGACTTGGGGATGAGTAGTAGCTTTTCCTGATCAATATCTCTGTTTCTTTAACCACCTCTGGAAGGACTGCTTCTTCCTCCCCCCTCCCTCCATTCCCTGCTCTGATTCGGAGCCCAGATATAGCTATGTTTGGGGAAATTTCTTCTCTCTTTCGTGTCCAGATCAAACTGAGCGGCCAAAATGAAGCCACCTTGGCTTTGTCGTTGGCCAAACTTAAATCCTCGTAGGTAAATGTTTCTGGTGGTAATCGGCAGACCAACAATTGAGCCGGATTCTATATCTCTCTCCCCATTCGCACAGTGTGTTGTTGTCCGCCAGCAGCCTCCACTTGAGCACGAGAGTCTTAAATTTAAGGATTCCAACCCTCAGCTTGTTCCAAATAACGTTCCTCAGCCATATCTTCCTTTACTCTGTTATTCTATGTCCAGTGAGTAGCTACCTCCATCTTTTAATTTGGTTTTGCTCTTGCGTGCCCTCAAGAGTGTTTGTTCTTGCGATCATGCTCCTCCTGGATCTGAGCCGGCGGGCTTGAGGCCCATGTCCATTCAGAGGGTGTGTCGACTCGCTCAGTGGAAAGCGGGTCTTCGCCAGGTATACATTGCTTGTCCCGGACCACAGAAGAGGACGAGGGGCGACATCAAAGACGCCGTCGATCTTTATCGGATCATTCACTTTGGAGCGGTTGGGGTGGTGGTGGTGGTGGTGAAACTGAGTTGGGTCTCGATCGTCTGGCATGCCTGTTCTTGTTAACGGGAAATCGGGGTGGGGGGTGGGGAGATATGGCTGAGGAACTCAACCTCCCCTACGTCATTTGGAGGACCCTGAATAGGTTGAGGGCTGGAGTCCCTAAATGTAAGACCAACATGCTCAAGTGGGGGCTGCTGACGGACAACAACACACTTGTGTGAATGGGGAGAGGTATAGAATCCGGCTCAATTGCTTACAAACAAAAATTCGTATAGTCAAAGCAATAGTATTCCTGGTGGTAATGTATGGCTGTGAGAGCTGGGCCATTAGGAAAGCTGAACACAGAAGAATAGATGCCTTTGAAATGTGGTGTTGGAGGAGAGTTTTGAGAGTCCCCTGGACAGCGAGGAGAACAAATAGGTCACTCTTAGAAGAAATCAACCCTGACTGCTCATTGGAAGGTCAAATAGTAAAGTACTTTTGGACATCAAATGAGAAGATTCACTTGAGAAGGCTTTGATGCAGGAAAAGGTGGAGGGCAAAAGAAGAAGGGGGAGGCCAAAGATGAGATGGCTAGATGGTATTGTGGACACGATGGGCACAGAGCTGGGTGGGTTGAGGAGGATGGTGGAGGACAGAGGTGCCTGGAGGACAATGGTCCATAGGGTCGCAAAGGGTCGGAATCGACTGTGCGACTGAACAACAACCAGAAACATGCACCGACGAGGATCTAAGTTTGGCCAAAGACTAAACCACGAAGGTGGCTTCACTTTGGTAGTCCAAAGTTTGATCTGGACATGAAAGAGAGAGAAAAGAGATTCCCCAGACATAGCTATACTACCTCGGCTCGGAATCGGAGCAGGGACTGGGGAGATGGGGGGTGGGGGTGGGAGCAGTCCTTCCAAAGGTGGCTAAAACAGGGATAGAGATCGGGAGGAGAAAAGCTCCTTCTCATCCGCAAGTCGCAGCTCGGTTACAATTAACAACGGCAAGGAGGAGGCGCACGCCTTCCTCCGCCGCATCCTCTCTGTCCCACCTGACCTGACTGCTCGGAGGGAGCAGTTGTGGGAGGGCGCAAGGCAGACTCTCCGTGACGCCACCGTGTTTGGGTGGATATGCTAATGAGGAGGAGATCTTGCCGTCTAGGGAGAAGAAGCGCCTCCTCCTCCTCCCCCCCCCCCACTCCTCATAGCCCTGGATCAGCGTCACCCTTTTCTTTTGAGAGACCTGAAACCCCTCGAATCAATCGTGGCACTGACACCGCCTTGCAATGATGTTTATTTCCTACGTATTGCTGCTTCACCTCCTACGTGCTTGGAATGCATTGCATCCAGCACTTATTCGCTACATTTCGAGCTTTTGTTTTGCTTCTTTCCTGTTTAGGAAATCCAATATGGATGACACATAACGCAATAGTGTACCTACTGTGTGTTTTACATATTGCATTCATATATAAAATCACATGACTTACTATTATCTGTCCTGCAATTTCCATGCACCCTTTGTTCCAAACACACTGCTGTCATAAGTCCAATAGTGCTCATTCGAGTTCTCGCCATAATAATGTTTAAATTTCTAAGCAAGAACTGAATTTTCTAAGTGGTGATGTATATCACTACAAAGAGAGATGATATCTCATATTCCTCCAATTTCCTCCTTTCCACGTTTTCCAGGTCCCTGAATTCCTAAAAGTAGCTTGGTGGTGATGGGAATGCAGAAAGAATGTGAAAGCAAGAAAGCCTCATCTATGAATGTAATTTTTTAAAATCATAAATAGTATGTTTAGATTTACATCTATATTAGCCATGGGTAGGACAGCATAATTAGGTTCCAAATCAATGAATATTCTGTATTTCTGAGCAAGCTGTGTGTATTCAGATTCCACAGATGGATAATAGTAAGGCATGAATGTACAGTATATGATATTTTAGATGAACAATATATTTAAGATTTATGCACATATTTCTTATTGTTAGAATGAGAAGGTACTTTAGAATGATAAAGAATTTCAATTTTCATTAGGATGTGTTGACATTGTAGTTCTGTTTCTAATTCTTGCATTCAAGGTCATGCCATGCTGGAGTGTTGAGGTATTGTAGACAGAGCATTGCTAAATATTAATCACAACAGATGTCTGTAGGTTATGTATTATTTTTGCTTTATGTTGTTATATATTGTTATTTGTTTTGTTGGGTCTTTATTGTGTTGGTTGTCTTATTGTGTCTAACTTTTATTGTAAGTCACCCAGAGTAATGGTCTCACTAATTGGACAGGAAATAAAATAAGTTTGTGTGTGTGTGTGTGTGCTAAAGAAAGTATAGAGACAGCTTAAATTTGTTCCTTCCATAAAGCTCTTAAATTAAACATTTCAAAAACTGATGATATTAATAGCCAGATGTTTCATCAGATTCTGTGCTATGACTGTGCACTAAAATTAGTTTAGGATTTCCCCATTTACTGTCCCTTAAATGAATAAGATGAAAGGAAACCAGAAGGTTTTGCTTCCTCGTGGAACAGAAAGGGCTAGACACATTCTGCAAAAGGACTGTGAAATTGCATCAGCAGTCTGCTATCACCACTTATACACTTGCTGATGCAGATGAATGCAGATCTGTCTCTTAGAGTTATAGTATCAACATCCTCTGAATTAAAAAGGAAGTACAGTTACTAATTATTATGTGTGGTCTTGTCAAAATCCATCAGTTTGCTATTCCACTGTAATTATCTTCAGTTCAAATAATAATTGTTAGGTACTGTAATTATCTGTTATACCTGGAACCATATTAAAATACACACCCAAATTCCTTTGAACAGTTATGAAATTTAGGATGCAGATCTCACTGATTTTATCTTAGGGGACAGAAGTCAAAATGTACTAGGAAATGATTAACTACTGAGCTACTTTCTTTTTGCAGAATAATCTGACCTTCCCTTTCATGGAGAAAAACCAAGCAAACAAACAACAAACAAAAAACCACACCCACCACCCACCCTTACCTTTCATATTTCAGCTACTTTCCCATACCTGGAAATTAGAATGATATGCAGAAAAAATGAATCATCTGACCTGACTCTGTAGTGATCATGCCACCATCTTCACAACAATTGGTTGGCTTTTATCATGTATTCTCAGATTTCAGGAACCTTTCTCAGGGGCAAGCCTCCAGAACCATGGTTCCCAATGCTCCAAAGGGGGGCAATTTGCAAACAGTGAATGGCCTTTTAGTCTTCTTTCATGAGAATAGGAGTTTACTTTTTGAATAATAAGAATTATATGTAACCGGGGTTGGCGGGGGTGGGGGTGGGTGATCAGGATTTTAGAGATGCTTAGGTGGGGCATAGCCAAGAAAAGGTTGGGAACCACTGATCTAGAGAATATGGATGGGAGTAATAGTGCACTTAGATGAAAAGGAACAGCAAGGCTGTGGCTCTTGAGTATACCCAAAGGCCTAAATTCTATTGGCAGGCCCAGCCAGTTCTCCTGCACTGGCCCTGATACCTCCATTTTGTGTCACAGTGCAGAAGATAATTGTGCCCCAATGACTTTTTGGGCTTTCATAATATTTCAGATTGCTTATAGGATAAATTAAGGCAGGTCTGCAGAAAAAGCACAGCTAGTGATGTTACAACATTCATCCTTGGTCTTGGTCTTCTTCTTCTTCACTTTGGCCCAGCTGTCATTGATATTAACAGAGAATTTTTTAAAGCTTGTCCCTTTGTCTGTGACAGTGTCCTTGGCAAGCCACACATTTCATCAGATTTCTTGTCATTTGGGAAGCTGCTATGGAAATGTATGGCTAAGAGAAGCAGAAATAAAAGCTTGGGAAAAGTTCCTTTTTTGATGATTAGGAAATGATATCTAAAAAAGTAATTTTGCTTAGCTCTGATTGTATTAATTAGTACTGTAGGATATGTGGATTTTGTGAAACAAAAAAAAGAGAATAGAAAAACCCATCTTGCCCTAAAATTTGAATTTCAAGGAGCTAGATAACGTATAACACTGTCCTTTCCCCCAATGCCCAAATGCTCTCAAATGAATGAGTTAGGAATGAATCCTTCCTGCTGAACAATGGATGTACAATCAGCATGGCTGTGGCTATTTTTCAATGTCTGGCGAAAGTTTTAGTTCTATGCATAAAATATAAAATTGTGGTCAGAGCTTAGAGAATTTCCCTTTTTTTGGATAATATTTCCTAGCATTTCCCAGTGATCAGTAATACTGATGGCTGTGAAATTCTGTAAATCATCATCCAAAAAAGTAATTTTTCCAAGCTCTGGTTTACCTCTATGCTCTGTTTTTACTCCTTTATTTCCATGTCAATGACCTAAATCTGGTGTCTGCACTGCAGTCACAACAAACTTTCTTCCTCCCCCACTACTTCCACTGCAGCCATTAGTATCATTCAGAAATTGTGGTTCTTGGAGGCTTTTCTGGTCCTCAAAAGCAAGTTGATCCTATGAGAGGTTGGCATTAGATGTTGTCTAAGGAAGCTAATTATTGCCAGATTTTCATATTAGCAGTCACATTTTAAGGCAGCTTTGATGACTTACAATTAGCTCCCTGGAGGTGTCTCATGTGACTCAACAATTTCTATTCTATTTATGTAGAGTGCTTAGTCTTTACCTACTGCATTTTCCATTTTAATCATAAAGTATACTTTTTTTATTCTGAACATTTTTTTAAAAAAACTTGGGAATTAAAGTCTGAAAGCTTCTAGGAAATTGCCTACATGTAAAACTGTTCAGATGGTTGTCAGCAGAAAGATGTCTGCAACAGACTGGTAATATGAGCCTATTAGCACTTTAAGGGATTATCTGCTTAGTATACATGGCTGTTTCATCTTTTTTAAAACATTAATCCTGTGTTAAGATTTTGATTGAGTCTTTATAATTTCATGACAAAGTAGAACCATAATTGTGTTTGTGTGTGTGTTTGTGTGTGTGTGCTATCACCTAAGTATGAAATCAAACAATTAAGACTTTGATTTCAGTTCCAGTATAGTCCAATATTTCTTAATCTCCAATCCATGATGATGATGATGATGACGGCGACGACGATGTAATGGTGTTTTGTCAGTGAATTAATTTCCTTTAAAGACTCAGTATTAATGATTTAGCACTAACAGTTACTTTGCCAGTTATTTTTCTGTGGTAGCAATCAGTCATTTTTTGACTGTTTTGGTTTGTTGTTTAAATCCCAAATATTTCCTTCTCTATCTTGTACACAAATCTCTCTCTCCTTGCTCACTCAATCACTGTTGCTCTTTTATCAATAACCTTGTTTTAACTATATAACCATAATAACCCAGCTTCTAAGTTTACAATTAGTCTAAATCATATTCTTACAATTTGTGTAGATATTATTAATAGGTAACACAATACTACTAATCAGTTTTATGAAACTACACATTTTTACTAGCCTTTTTTTGGGAGTAAATCAAGTATCACTTCAGTTTTGTAACTGATTTGTAAATGTCGTAATTACTCTTCTCTAGGTGACTAAACTTAGCAGGTATCCCTATCTATCTATCTTTCACAATTACATTATTTATTTGAAAGCAAACATATACATTAGAGAAAAACTGCATATAATTCAAATATGATAAGAACTATCAAAATCAATGCAGGCCTTTTGCAACATTCTCAGAAAAATAACAATCATAATTTCACTTCAGCTATACTTAAAATCATAGCTTTAATGTTAATTACATTGATTTTTTAAAAAATCGCTTTGAAGAAAAAACACCAAGGACTGAAGTTATGTAAAATTTATTTTAAAATGCACAGTTGTTTTGGGACCAGTTGGCATAGTTCATTAGTGAAAGCTCAAGTCTTAATGCAGCTTGAGTCTTCATCTGCTTGTAACAGGTTGGGGGACATTGTGTTTTGGAGTGTAGTCATGGAGACAGTACCATCCAAGTCTATCAAATTTTTGTAACATATTTTAGATAGTATTATAAGTGGAAGTTTTAATACAATAAACATATACATTTGGTGCATCAGAGGTGCAACATTTTATAGTAGTCCCAGACCAGGACTAATCTAGATTTATAGCTAACAGTCAGAACACAAACCTATTACAATATGTGGAATGTTTTTTAATGCACGTAAATAGCTTTGGCTTGTTTATTTACTTTCCTGGGATCAAAGATCACGGCAGATGGGGATTGCAGCCATGAAATAAAAAGGCGACTGATTCTTGGGAGACAAGCCATGAGAAACCTGGGGAACATAGTGAAAAGCAGAGACATCACATTGCAAACAAAAATTAGAATAGTCAAAGCAATGGTATTCCCAGTGGTAATGTACGGATGTGAGAGCTGGACAATTAGGAAAGCTGAACGCAGAAGAATAGATGCCTTTGAAATGTGGTGTTGGAGGAGAGTTTTGAGAGTACCCTGGACAGCGAGGAGAACAAATAGGTCAATCTTAGAAGAAATCAACACTGACTGCTCATTGGAAGGGCTAATAGTAAAGACGAAGCTAAAGTACTTTGGACATCAAATGAGAAGGGAGGATTCACTTGAGAAGGCCCTGATGTTGGGAAAGGTGGAGGGCAAAAGAAGAAGGGGGAGGCCAAAGATGAGATGGCTAGATGGTATTGTAGACACAATGGGCACAGAACTGGGAGTGCTGAGGGGGATGGTGGAGGACAGAGGTGCCTGGAGAACAATGGTCCATAGGGTCGCAAAGGGTCGGAACCGACTGTGCGACTGAACAACAACAACAAAGTAGAATGGTTATTACAGGGATTGGGTGTGTGTGAGAGACTTTTTTGCACAACAGTTGCCAGAACCACAGACCTAATATGGGTACTGTACTCAAAAAGCAGTCTTCCCCATCTTTATTTATTATATTATCTGGTGCACTCTTGCCCTGACATGAGATCAACACCCTATAGCCCTTATCAGTGAGTGGATCATCCTCCACTGATGCAACAGAGCAGGTGCTGTGCATGGCAGTGGAATTGGCTGGAGTTTAATTATCACCATACCACCCTGAACATGCCTGAACATTTTGCATAATTTCAGAAGTTAAGCAAAGTCAAGTGTTTGGACCTTGGGAAAACAATAAGGCATTCTGTGTTTATTTTGTTTTACTCTACTGATATGGAGCTTTAGCTCAGAAGAACAGCGTAGTCTTCAGATTAGGGCCAGGAAAGCATCTTGAGAGACATTGCTAGTCAGAGCTGATTATAGTGGGCTAAATGGACCAATGAGCTAATTCACAGTGTGTCAGCTTCCTCTGTTTCTCTAAATTCTGGAGTTAATTCCATCACTCACCAGAGCTCCATCAGCAGTGGCTTAATATTTAGCTGCCACTGGAATTGCTTAGATAGTTTGAGATGACAACCCCCTTTTATCCTTCTCCCTTAATCCCACATTGCTATGAAAGATTGGATTCTTTTAAACATTTGGTCAGTCCCTGTGCACCAAAAGTATAATATACAAGCAAACAAGGAACTACAGATCTTAGATCAGAGATTCTCAACCTATGGTCTGTAGGCTGGATGTGGCCTGTGACACCATTTTATGTGGCCCCCACTACTTCCACCATGCCCGGAAGTGTCATGTGGTGGAAGCAGGGCAAAATAGCCTTCCAGCCCCAGAAGCTGTCCAAGGGAGCGTGACCTGGCCCCCAGGTTAAAAAGGTTGAGAACTCCTACCTTAGATACATAGTATATGTATATAGTGTTAGTTGTACCACTTTGCTCCCTTGTCTAAAAAAAAACTATGGGCATACAAGGGAAGTCATAATAAATAAACAGTTTGAACCAAAATCTCACACTCAAAGGCTAGGGAGAATTAAAAAATGAAATACTGCTAGAAACCTGGGGAACATAGTTAAAAGTAGAGACATCTCCTTGCAAACAAAAATTCGCATAGTCAAAGCAATGGTATTCCCGGTGGTAATGTATGGTTGTGAGATATGGACCATTAGGAAAGCTGAGCACAGAAAAATAGATGCCTTTGAAATGTGGTGTTGGAGGAGAGTTTTGAAAGTCCCCTGGACAGTGAGGGGGCAAATAGGTCAATCCTAGGAGAAATCAACCCTGACTGCTCCTTAGAAGGTCAAATAGTAAAGATGAAGCTAAAGTACTTCGGACATCAAATGAGAAGAGAGAATTCACGTGAGAAAGCCTTGATGCTGGGAAAGCTGGAGGGCAAAAGTAGAAGGGGGTGACCAAAAATGAGATGGCTAGATGGTATTGTAGAGGCAACAATGGGCACAGAGCTGGGCGGGTTGAGGAGGATGGTGGAGGACAGAGGTGCCTGGAGGACGGTGGTTCATGGGGTCGCAAAGGGTTGGAATCGACTGTGTGACTGAACAACAACAAAAACATCTGGAAAACATTTTGTCTCAGAATTCTTACAGGTGATTTCCCTCCAAGACTTCAAATATGCACCTCAAAACAAACACATCCCAGTTAAGTCAATGGGAGGGTTATCCAAGAAGGTGGAGATCTTGTCTCAAATCAAGATTTCCACCTCCACCAACTGCCCTCCCTATACTTGTAGGAACAATTTACCTTCAGGAGTCCTCCTTATTTCTTGTGGAGCCATGTTTATGCCCAAAACTGCCCTGAAAAAGGTGTGACAAAATTACAAGGAACTTTTCCAATTCAATATTTACTATATACCTGACAAATGCAAATGGAAACAGTATGGGTAGGTGGGAATGATCCAATGATGAAAAACCCTAGCTTGCTGAGATGGGCCCTTTCTATGCCCTCCAGACTGAGTCCTGCCTACCAGCTGATCTAATTAGCTGGCTTTGGAAGTATGAGAAGCTCTTCCTTTCACTCATGGAAGATATGCTGGGACAAAGAAGCCCTTCACCACCAACAAACCAAAACAAAAAATATATGGCCCCATTTAGTTGGAGACCACTGCTTAAAGGCTCCTTCCCCTTGCATCCTCATGTATACCAATTTCTTCCTCATCTGACTTATAGTAACTAGGCCTTATTCAAACTGACAAATAATGTTTCATGGGAAGAAATTCAGAGTAGCTGTCATTTTGTTTTTCACAGAAAGTCCTCTTCCAGAATCCTTTCTGAATCTGGTGAAATTCAAAATTGTGTCCACTATAAAACATTAGGTGTTTGTTCTTCACTCACTGTTGTCTAATTAATTTTAAAAGTGCTTAGGTGCATTTATTTATTTTTCCTTCATTACTTTACGCCTGTTCTGCTGTATTTTATGGGGCTACCTATGAGATAATGTTGCACAAAAACATTCAATTTTTTTGAAGTGATGAGATTTTAACTTTGTTACACTATTCTTAGCTTGAATCATGTTAATTCTATTTTGGCAGCAGGAGGTAATTCCGCTCTTCTCAAAGTGAAAGCAACAAGGATTAACGTGCCTTGGATTTAGCTCTCAGGAAGAAAAAAAGATTAACCTATGTCTAAATATACCTTGATGCATTTTAAAATATTCTACTGCTGTTTTACTAGCAATATACTAAATGTTGCCATATTTGTATTCTAATCATATATTCTAATCTAATACCAGGGTTGGAAGGGGCTTTTTAGGCAATTAAGTCTAACCCCCTGCTCAATGCCAGAATCCAGATTCATGGTCAAATTCATGTACACTGGTACCTTGCATAATGAACGCATCACATACCGAAAAATTTGCGTAGCAAAACATTCGTTATGCAAAGGCGATACCCTGCATAATGAAAAAAAATCATTCATTATGTGGAGTTTTTGGTAACCGGGGTATGCCCGCTCAATGGGTATCTCCCATAGGGAACTGCATAACAAAAAACAAAACAAAACGCATAGTGAAGAGCTCAGTGGAATGAGTTTTTTTGTTATGCGGGGTTCTACTGAACCTGACTATCCTCCGACAGTGATAGATTTTCACCTTGTTCACACCTTGTTCATGGCACTTACCAGTAGATGGGGAGGTATTAAATAGAAGTGATAAGACAACTGATGAAGTAATATCTTATTCTGAGATTAATGAGCCATATGGAATATAGAACTGTCTAGGACATTTTAAATGCTACTATTACATCTTGTAATTACATTAAAGAAAAGTGCAATTCAGTGTCAATATGCAAATTGGCATGCTGGAAGAATTTACAGAATGATATAGAAAAATTGGCAGAAAAGCATAAACAGGATCTAAGATAATTCATAAGCAGCTAGAGGCAAAACAACTTTAACTGGACAGTTTGGAGAATGACAAGATTAAAGAAGCAATTTTTCATGTGAGTGAAAAGTTACAAACATGGTATTAAAAGGTGCAGGTTATTAGCATCCACACTGTGTTCCAGAAGTGGAATGTCATCACTGGATGCATTGTCTAGTAAGACTGAATCAGAGCAATAAAACCCATTATGGGTGAGGGATTGATGTGTACAGTAGACCCTGAACCTTTTAAGACTCAAGAAGCCAAATGCCTAGTAGGGTTTAAGACCCTCTGCTATTGATTGAAACTGGACTCCCTCCAAGCTCACATAAGCATCCCAGATGGAAGGCAAGAACTTGATGTGCTTTCCTGTTAGAAGGGATCCTATGGAAGAAGATGTTTCTTAGGAAGTAGATGAGCTCTATGGTAGAAGGCTGTTCTTCCTAGCAGGGCACACAGGTCAAGCCCTGTGACTGAGTTTGCCCAAATCCCCAAATACCTGTAACTGTTTGGCAGATGGGGCTAAAAGTTATGTCTTTTCTGGTTTCTGATTGCCTTGAACTCTAATCCTTTGCTATCTATGACCTTTAGGACAGCCTGCCTGCACTTTTGGACCTTCCCTAATTGCGTCTTGGACTAACTTGAGTTGTACTATTTTGGATGTTGGCTTCAGGTCTCCTACACCTGGTTAACTTTACACTTTGGTAAGCCTCTGTTTGCTTGCCTTGGAACTAAACTCACATGGAAAAAGGACAAATTATGCACTAAAGGATAAAAGAGGTTGCAGAATCTCTGATGTGTGAAATATAATGATAACATTATCTGCTTGACATCAATTTCTATATAATTTTAAATTCCTTTCAGATGATGTTTGGGTTGAAATTTGATCACTGTCAGCTCAGATTTAGTGAAATTTGTTGAAATTATTACACATATTGCTGTAGAATCTTAGTCCAAATTTCTAGAATTAAGGACAAGCTCAAACTGTGTTGGAGAGCCTGTGGTTTTAGGGGCACCAACTAACATGTGGGTAGAATTGCTCAAATCCAATGCTTTGTAAGACCTAAAAAACAATCCAAATTAGCCAAGACTGATGAGTGGCAGTTAAGCTAACAGTGGGCCAACTGAAGCTATGCTGACTCCAAACAGCCTATGAATGTTGGAAATTATTTAGGATTATAACTGGCCTAACTTTGTGCTGTCCTAGTGGCTGTGAATCTGGAAGGAGAAGGCTTTGAATAGGCTATAAGAGAATCCCTTATTTTCTATCCCCTTCTTTGACTCTTCTGCTGTCTGATCTTAGCCATCATAGTACTTAAGATTAGCCAGCACCAGAGAGTTGTCACAGTAGAGGAGCACTTATGATAGCACAAGAGGCTATTGTCCCAGGTCAAAACAATGAGAACTATGTCCCAGAGTTCCAAATTTATGGGCTTTTTAAAAATAATATTGGACATATGAGTAAAAGGTTGTGTGTTGGCACTATAAAACTGCTCACTTCTCTAATTTATTTGTGAGCAATTGAATTTTTAATTCTAAGAAGGTAGCTCAAGAGATATTTTAAACCAGTGGAAGATCTGACAAATCATTTTGAGATATTAGCAATTATCCTTTAGGCTTTCTTTGTACACAGACGTATGGGAGATAAAAATCATGCATTTTTGTCATTGACTCAAAAGCTAAAACTTTTGTGTATTCTACACTAATGTCATATAACCATTCATTTGTTTGCAGGTAGCGCAGTTCACCTTGTTCAAAGACTCACAGTTGACATTTTCTTCAAAACATTTCCCTGGGCCAAACCCCGATACTGATCAGGGCTGTGGGTAGCCCCTCTGAAGTGAACTCAATCTGACTTGAACATTTCTTTATTACAAATGCCTAAAAACAGCAAGGTGGTAAAAAGAGAAATAGATGAGGATGTCATTGAGTCAGTTAAGGACCTCCTATCAAATGAGGATTCTGTTGAAGATGCTTTCAAGAAAAGTGAGCTCTCTGTTAATGATTCAGAGGAGAAAGATGGAGATGTGGAAGAAGGATCAGATGTGGAAGATGAGAGACCAGCCTGGAACAGCAAACTTCAGTATATCCTTGCACAAGTTGGATTTTCTGTGGGCCTGGGCAATGTGTGGCGATTTCCATATCTATGTCAAAAAAATGGTGGTGGTAAGGCTTTATATTTGCTCATTTGCTTTCCCGAATTAAGACTGACTATCCTGGTTGTTGAGGTTCTCTTCTCTTCTCTTATATCTGTGGTATCAGGGTTGAATCCCAGTGTGAAAATGAATGTGACATTAAATCAGTATTGCTTAAGCAGTACTTGCTGCTGTGGATTTGCTACACCCCATAATGTTACTTCTGCACCTTAAGAGAGAGAAGCAAAGATTAGGATATGTTGGCAGTATAAACTTTTTAAAAAATGCTTTTATAGCTAGGCATTTGCAAATGGCTATAATTTATTTTGCTAAAAAGGATTTGAAATGCAAGCATCCTCTTCTACAAATTACTGTCAATTTCTTTTCTCTGAGGTTGCAAACCAGGCCTTTTGTATTTTTTTGTTGCTGTTCACAGTTATTGCATTTCTCATAGTCACTGAAATGTCCTGCTGTTTCTGCAAAATGGATATTTACTGATTATATTGCTTGGCAAACCATGTAAATATGAGGTGGGGAAAATCCTTTCTGGATTATGCATTGGAGCTGTGTAGGAATAAAGCCCATCATTCAAAATGGACATATTCAATATATTCACATATTTGACATTGTAAAATATCATTATATATCTTGCTTCACAGGAAGCATATTTATATGAGACTGTTGATTCTGGAACGTTTGTCTCATATCTATATAGCTACAGTTCTTTGCAAATGGCCTTCCAAAATTCTCCACCACTTTTGGGAAATAATTTTTTTGTGGGGAAATAGGCCAATTTTAATTAATTTTTACACAGAGAGGAGAAATTTGCCAATAGTTTCTCAGAGACATGATTTACCATAAGCCATGTAGGTTTCTTTTCTTTTCTTTTTCCTAAGAGCAGTGGAGTCTTTCTATGCCACAACTGGAATTACGGAGAAAGAAAAAAGCATTGCATTTTCACTCTCATTTTATGTCAGCTACTGTGCTTCACACATAGCATGATTCCAGGGTATTGTGGAAAGCAGTGTGATGAAGACAATCATGACAACATATAGGGGAGAAATGTTGGTGAAAATTCTACAAAGTAACATTGGGGCAGGGGGAAGGTGCCCAGAAGGAGAAGAAAAAAAATCCCTTAAGTGTTGAATAAATTTTTATAAATTTTAGTTGTTTTTCTTCAAGGTTGAGCTTCTTTCCCAGAGTCTTCCTACTGTCAGTTCTGAGGCATGATTGTGGATATAGTCCAACACAGGTTCATACAATAGTGGATGTGAAAGAATCTTATTGGGGCCAGGTATAGAGAAGAAAGAGATACCAAACTTTTCTTCTCCTCTGGAAGAGGTTTCCATTTTTTGGATCACTCTCAGGAAGCTTCAGAATTTCTATTGACTTTTAAAAAAAGTTTGGTGATATTTTTGAGATGAACCTATAATTCTGGATTTGGTGATGATTGTGTGTGTTTCCGTTCCAAATGTTTTTATTTCTCTCTAGGCTTCATGTTGTTCAGTCGCACAGTCGACTCCGACCCTTTGCGACCCCATGGACCATTTTCCTCCAGGCGCCTCTGTCCTCTACCATCCCCCTCAACCCTCCCAGCTCTGTGCCCATTGTGTCTATAATACCATCTAGCCATCTCCTCCTTGGCCTCCCCCTTCTTCTTTTGCCCTCCACCTTTCCCAACATCAATGCCTTCTCAAGTGAATCCTCCCTTCTCATTTGATGTCCAAAGTACTTTAGCTTCATCTTTACTATTTGACCTTCCAATGAGCAGTCAGGGTTAATTTCTTCTAAGATTGACCTATTTGTTCTCCTCGCTGTCCAGGGGACTCTCAAAACCCTCCTCCAACACCACATTTCAAAGGCATCTATTCTTCTGCGTTCAGCCTTCCTAATAGTCCAGCTCTCGCATCCATACATTACTACTGGGAAAACCATTGCTTTGACTATTCTAATTTTTGTTTGCAATGTAATGTCTCTGCTTTTCACTATGTTCCCCAGGTTTCTCATCGCTTGTCTCCCAAGAATCAGTCGCCTTTTTATTTCATGGCTGCAATCCCCATCTGCAGTGATCTTTGATCCTAAGAAAGTAAAATCTGTCACTGCTTCTACTTCTTCCCCGTCTATTTTCCAGGAACTGATCGGACCTGTTGCCATTATCTTGGTTTTCTTGATATTGAGTCTCAAGCCAGCTTTTGCACTCTCTTCCTTCAGCCCAATCAAGAGATTCTTTAGGTCTTCCTCACTTTCTGCTATTAGGGTGGTATCGTCTGCATATCTCAGATTATTGATGTTTCTCCCAGCGATTTTAATCCCATATTGTGATTCCTCCATCCCTGCACTGCTCATTATGTGCTCTGTGTATAGGTTGAATAAGCATGGTGACAAAATGCAGCCTTGTCTTACTCCTTTTCCTATTCCAAACCACTCTGTTATTCCATGTTCTGTCCTAACTGTTGCTTCTTGGTTCATGTACAGATTTTTCAGGAGGCATATGAGGTGCTCTGGTATTCCCATCTCTTTAATTACTTGCCACATCTTGTTGTGGTCCACACAGTCAAATGCCTTAGTGTAGTCAATAAAACAAAAGTAAACTTGTTTCTGGTATTCCTTTGTTTTCTCCATGATCCAGCGTATGTTGGCAATGTGGTCTCTAGTCCCCCTGCCTCTTCTGAAACCAGCCTGCACCTCTGGTAATTCTCTCTCCACATGCTGCTGAAGTCTGTCCTGTATTATCTTGAGCATCACTTTGCTAGCTTGTGGGATGAGCGCGATTGTTCGATAATTTGAACATTCTTTGGCATTGCCCTTTTTTGGGATTGGGACGTATACTGATCTTTTCCAATCCTGTGGCCACTGTTTTGTTTTCCAAATCTGCTGGCATATTGAATGCAGTAATTTGACGCCGTCATCTTTTAGCGCTTTGAAAAATTCAACTGGGATACCATCATCTCCACTAGCTTTGTTGTTTGCAGTGCTCTTTAGGGCCTTTATGACTTCGCTCTCCAGGATGTCTGGCTCAAGTTCAATTTCTTCATCATTGTGATTATCAGGAGTGTTGAGGTCCTTTTTGTAAAGTTCCTCTGTGTACTCTTTCCATCTTTTCTTAATTTCTTCTGCATCAGCTAGCTCCTTTCCGTCTTTGTCCCTTATCATGGTCATTTTTGCTTTAAATGTTCCCTTGGCTTCATAGCTTCTGCAGATCTTAAATCTCTAGAAAGAACGTGAGGAAGGATTTATCGCCTAACCTTTTTCAGTAAGCTTTAAATGTAGTGTGTGAAGCTGAGCAGACTGTGTAAACTGTTGAACGAATGCTTGTGCAGTGAAAGACAGAATATTTGTGCATTCTCCACAGTATGTAGGTAAGAGAGTAGTAGAGCCAAGAAGCTCACACTCACAAATTTCTTGAAAATATTATTTTGCTTTGAGTGTTTAAAAAAAAATCCAATTTCTTTTTAAAATCATATTAATTGAGAATGGTTTACTACTGGCAGATCTGTCAAGTATCCCATATTGCCCGGGATTTCCCATATTTCTGCACTGGTTCCTCCCCTTTCCCTGCCGCTGTCCCATATTTGAATGGCGGGGAAAGGGGTTACTGCACATGCACACCCATTGCAAATGGGCTCTGCGCAAAGTGGTTCTGCATGTGTGCAAAGGTGTTCTTTGCATGTGCAAATGAGTTGTTGTTGCACATGCACACCTGGGCCAGAGCAGTTCCTGTATTTTCCAGAGTTGTGCTTGATGGGTATGACTACTGACCACATTTTAGGAGAAAAAAAGACAATCAAACTTTCTTGTATTTGGTTTTATTTAATTCAGCAAGTGCCTCTGTTGGTTTTTGCATTTGTTGCAGGTTACCGCTGAAGTAACAGGTTACAAATTTATGTTATTTCCTTTTGGCTTTTCAGCTATAGCAACAAAAAATGGGAATATAATACAAGAAGGCAATACACACACTTGTTTGAGCTATATGCTCTCAGGTATATAGCAAACATATGATAGTTAAAAGCAATATACAGTGGTACCTCATACAACGATTTTAACCCATTTCACAGGACTCGTTGTTGTATGAAAAAAATTACTATACGATGCATGCATCGTATAGCGATTTCCCCTATGGGATGCACCATTTTTTTCACTAAGTGGTTTTTCCCATTGAAAAATTGTTGTACGATTTTTTTCATAGGGAAAATTGTTATGCAGCCATCCCCCCCAAAAAAAACACACACACAAAAAACAAAACCTAATTGTTATGCAATTTCATTGCTATACAGGACAATTGTTGTATGAGGTTCCACTGTATCTACTCCAGTACATATCATATGAGAAATAAAGCCATATATTCAAAATTTATCCCTCTGAAACATTACAAAAATAAAGATCAATCTGAAGACAGTGGGATAAATCTAGTATTAAATGCAAGCATATTTCCAGCTGGAACAATCCTCCTTCTCCTTCTGCATGCCCTCCCCAAATCTACAGTAAATGGTTCCCAATTTTATGGAACAGATTTGGAGCCACTCAAGTTTTGCAGGTAGATGCAACCAGAACAGCCACTGAAAAAGGTAAGTCTTGGCTGCTAACTAAAAGGTGAGCAATACCAGCTGCCAGTGTATTCCTTTAACCTGACATTTCATTTCATTACCAAAAGAGGAAAATGAATTCTTGAGCCCACCTCATACATTAAATGGCTAGAGTAACCAAAGGGAGACCTCAGAAAAGGCTGACATTGCTTATGCAACTGACTTTACTATCACATGATTTGGATGAAGATAATGTGCACAGAAAACACTGTATTATCAAATATGTGCATTTGTGGCTTGATTTCACAATCTATCAGGACTATGTAGATATTAATGAGACATGATTGTTGAATCTTTGGGAGAATTTGAAAAAAAAGGCATAGATTAAAACTGGCAAAGGCTTAATTGTTTTCCACATGAAAAGCCTGAGTGGAAGCCATTTATATTTTGAATTTCTGCTATAAAAATCCAATTTATGGCTCAGGTAACATCTTCCTGTTCCATAGAAACAGAATGATTATTTAGAGGTTGGTAATGTTGCTCTCACACACGTCAAGTAAGGGTTTTCAGGGAATTAGAGTTCAAACAAACATCCCACGCCCCCGTTCTACATACTTCTTTCTGTGAATCAAAATATTGACATATAAATGAATTTGCATGACCATATAGTTCTGTCTGGATTCCTGTTTTTTGTAGTTCTTTGTCTCTTAGAGTGGAGGTTGTGATCCTGGAAAGATAGAGAGTTGTCTACTTTAAGAAACATGAAAGACTATCAAGCAGGATCCATTTCCACAAGCCATTTCCACCAAGAATTGGTCCAAATGTCAGTTTTTGTTTGAACCACCCCCCCCCTTCTTGTGCTAGGTCCATTACCTTTGTGGGTAGGTTTTATTTCATCAGTGCATGGAACACACTGGATCTCAGAATCCCATAGCACACCATGTGGGAGCTTTTTTTTTTTAAAGTAACATTTCTAAGCTTTGCCTGTGCTACATATGTTTGTAAACAGATCTTGATTTTGAAAGCCTTTGTGTATCTGTTTTCTTTAATCTTTACAACAATGTTGATGACGCATTGCAGTAGGTATACTCATAAACTGATTATTTTGTATTCTTATGGTTATTCAACACCTTCTTGATTTGGCAGGTGCCTACCTTGTGCCATATCTAATTTTGCTGCTGGTCATAGGAATTCCACTTTTTTTCCTGGAGCTTTCAGTGGGTCAGAGAATCCGTCGTGGAAGCATCGGTGTTTGGAATTACATTAGTCCTAAACTTGGTGGAATTGGATTTGCAAGCTGTATAGTAAGTTGCTGCAAGTTTACACATTTTTCCAAATTTTAATATGTAGTAGGGGAGTTCTGTTTTCTTTTCATTAAAAAAAAACTTTACTACAGAATCAGTTTTGTAGAGTAAAAAATCCATGCATCTTAACAGAGTGTACTGTATGTGTGCATGTGTCCACATATCGATGATCTTATGTTATATCTGTGAGTGCTTATGAAAGTAATTAGCAAATTTTTTTGCATAGAGGTTAAAGCAGTAAGACTAGAACCTAAAATCTGTGCAAGATCCAGGTACAAACAAATTGTTTGACAAACATTGGTAATTCTTTTGAAATATGTTACTTACCAGACCATGCTGTTGTTATGACAATTTAAAACCTCTTTCCATGGTTGTCATCTAGTCCACATTTGGTATATTTATTCATTATTGTATGTATACACCATTTTTCCTCCAAGGAGTTCACATACATGGCTACCCTCATTTCTACTATAACCTCCCAACATGTCTGGGACTCTGAGTCTCCTGGCTTCTCAGTTTGTTCTGAAGCTCAGAGAGGACTAGAACCTGGATCTAACACTCTAATCAGCATCTGTAATGACTCTTAGAATGTAGTACAATTTTTTTGTGCCTGCCACTATATGTATATCCTTAGAAAAATGTTGAAGAGTCTGTTTGTGTTGTTCTTATACTTACGATGGTTGGAGATTCTCAGCTGCTTGGTAGAAAGGAACTGAGGTACCCTTGCTTTAAAATATGAAGTCATATGTTCATTTCTGTGTATAAGCTTCTATGTCTGCTGTAGGGACTATGGTGGCTTAGTGGCTAGGATGCTGAACTTGATGACTGGAAGGTCAGCAGTTTGAGACCTGAGTGCTGCATGATGGAGTGAGCTCCCATCTCTGTCCCAGCTCCTGCCAACCTAGCAGTTCGAAAGCAAGAAATTGCAAGTAAATAAATAGGGATCACTTCGGTGAGAAGGTAATCAGTGTTCCATGCTCTCTGGTGTTTAGTCATGCCTGCCACATGTCCATGGAAGTCCTTACTGCTTTAACCTCTTTGGCTATAAACTGAGATGAGCACTGAACCCTAGAGGCAGATACGACTGGCTTTTGAGCAAGGATGACATTTAACTTGTAGCATAAACTAGTATCGCCAACTGCAACTCGTATCTGAGAATGCATTTTTTCCTGAAGCAGGAAAAATGCCACGGGTGTGAATTTGTTTAAGGTGGATCCCATCTTGCCATGAAGTGACCCACATACTATGATCATGGAGCCATCTCCTGTGGCACGTATGAAATGAGACGTGCAGCATTTAATAACGGGGATGCAATGGACTGCTGCAGCCTTGAGGATATTGACAAGGTGCGCCTTCACAGCCTGTCCATCTGGCATGACCTCTTCCACCCCATGACCATTGGGAATCAGAGTTCCTCTTCTGCTCATTTTGTTGTTGGGCCCAATATGATGGTTTCCAGAGGCATTTCCTCCACTGAGGGGGACCATCACCTAAAGGGGCTCATCCGCCCATAGCCATTGGTCCTTTTAGGGAGTCAGGTTAGTTAACCACCACCTGACACTCAGCGTTGAGTTGCTGGCTGTATTACCATAGCAGGATGTCTGGCCAAACAACACATAAACTAGTATTTCCTTTGAAAATCAAATCACATAAGTTAGCATTAGATGCAAACCTGTCAAGCGCGGCTCCAGATAATATGGGACCTGTGCAGAACCATTCTGCGCAGGTCCCTTTGACGCATGCGTAGAAACCTTCTGTGCATCCCCTTCTGCATAGAACCCTTCTGTGCATGCGTAGAAGGGTTTTGCGCAGAAGGGGATGCACAGTAACTACTTTCCCCTACCGTCAAAATATGGGATGGTGGCGGCTCCGGGCAGGAAAGGAGGAAACTCGGCGCTGGAATAAAGGAAATCCCTGCCAATATGGGATACTTGACAGGTATGATTAGATGACTTTTAAAAATGATACAATATTAGTCTGTATTAAGAAAATAGCATTTGAAAATGTTTCACTTTTCCTACAGGTGTGCTTTTTTGTGGCCCTCTACTACAATGTCATCATAGGATGGAGTCTGTTTTACTTCTCTCAGTCCTTTCAGCACCCATTGCCATGGGACCAATGCCCACTGGTAAAAAATTCCTCTCACACTTGTAAGTGCTGAATATTCATGCTTCTGTTCTCACCCCCTTAACAATTTTCTTTTTATATGATCACAGTATTTAAAAAATTATAAACAAAGGGAGCAGATGGGTAATTTGGTCCATTTAATTATCTGATGTTTCCTGAACCTTGTGCTGTTGTGAGGTACTATATTTTATACAACCATGTTGCAAGGAAAAATAGTTATGTTAAAATCCTATAATGTTTCTGATCATAAACCCCACTGAATACTTACTCAGGCCTTTGTTTCAATAAATGTGCAGACGACGTATGGAGTGTTTTGTTAAATTGCCCTCTGTCATTACTCTTATCATACAACTATTGTTATCTAAACCAGTTAATATCTAATATAAAACATTCTAATTGGGAAAATAAGGAGAGAAGACTATAATATTACTAAAAACAAAAATAAAAGAAGGAGGAATTGCTTTTAATGTCTTGTACCTATTTATCTACTTGCCATTTCTTGCAATTTCATGTCTTCTTATGACCTCCTTTTTTAAAAAGGGGGTTGAAGGCTTTTAAAATAAAAGGAACGGATACAAAACACTTTGTGTTTTTAAGCTTGGCAGAAATGTTTTTATTACATTTTATAGGTTATTGAACTAAATCTTACTTTAAAAAACATTAACAGGCTCTTATGAGAATTTGGTAAGATTAATCTGTGAAAGAAAAATTCAATAATTGTACTCTAATAAGTATAGTTCATTCTTTTCAGTGGAATTAATATTAGTTTGCCTTTTTTAGCAGCTTACATGGTAATTGCTTTTCACATAGATCTGAATTGGTGTTTGGAATTAAATGTATGTGGGGAAAACCTGCCAGCTACTATTTTGAACATAAACCAAAGCAGTGGTATTATGGGTCTGATCCAGAAATACAGGCAGGCTAAATTTTACTTGAAATAAGAATTTTATGTGACCCAAGAGATTTGCCTATTTCAGAGGTGTGGAACCTGTGGCCTTGAGGGGAGTTTGGGCATCTGGAAATTGAAATCCAAGTACACCTGGAGGCCCAAGATTGGTAAACCCTGACCTAGAGGAAACAGGCTCATCCTCCATGTGTTCTGGAACTTCAATTCCCAGATGCCCATGCTCCCCTCAGGCCACAGGTTCCGTGCCCCTAGCCTAGTCTTGAAATATGACCAGATACCTCTGCATTTCCAAGCTTGTAGTGTTGCAAATAAAACGTCTAAGAAATAGATGTACCATGAGGAACTGTGGCTAGATTACAATTCTAAGATACATACTGGAAAATGGGTGGATAATAGGTGCCTGTGTGGAATACATTACGTGAAGAATGTATGTAAAATATGTTCAAAGTTCTGTGTGGAAAATGATAATAATAATTTCATGTCAGAAATTATTCTGGGTTGGAAGGATTTTTGCTGGAGAAACTCCACTCGGGACACCTAAATGAGGGTTAAATGATGCTTCACATAGAAGGTTGGCTGAACAAACTTTGAAACAGAAATCATATAACTTCTATGACCTGGAACTTTGCAGATCTCAACATCGCTACAAATGACTTCTCATTAGTCATCTGATGCATCAAAATATACATTCCATTTTTAAAATAGCCCTGAAGTTCAACAGAGGTCAATGGATGTTTGCATCCATCTGTCAATGTAAGGTCTATTAAAAAAAGAAAATATTAATTCTATGCAGGAGTAACATAGGAACAACAAACCATAATTTTCCCAAGTCCAAGCTACTTGAGGTGGAAAACATGAATAATTTTTAAATTAAAAATGATTCCAAATTCAAAATGAAATATTACATTCTACGTTTATTATTAACAGCCGTCAAGTCACTTCCAACTAATGGCAACCCTAATGGGGCTTTTGGAGGTATGTGAAATGTTCTAAGAATGGTTTCATTGCAACAACCCAATGAGTTTTTCTCATGGCCAATTCACGTCTGCTGTCTCTTAGTCTAACACAGGGGCTGTCAACCTCTTTAGGTCAGGGGCTGGATCATGCTCCCTCAGACAGCTGAGGGGGCCAGACAGGTGTTGTTCCCCCGGCTGTAAATGCTGCCATAAACACGTCCGCGGATTTCGTAAATGCATTTATGGCTGCCATAAACATTTCTGCTTCTGGCGGCGGCAGTGAAGGCTGGAGCAAGGGCACAGGCCAGATGATTTGGCATCATGGGCCAGATCCGGCCCACGGGCCATAGGTTGGCGACCCTTGGTCTAACACAATACCTACTGCATTAGATTTGGTATTTCTATATAATATAGCTTTGATGTAAATTACAGTGCCTTGCCTGACATGTTGGTTGATGTTCACTGTTTTATTGAAAATACACTTCCAAGGACAATCATATTTTTGTGCTAATTTTTTTTCAAGTGGGGAGAATTAGGAGGACCCAGGGTGCGGAAACTTTCAGCCAATGCAGTACTGCCAATTCAAGTTGCCAATTCAAGTGGGCAAAAAAAAAAAAGTGTTCCTGGAAGAATTGCTGTACTACTTTTGCCATTTCTTAATAAAACTTGTGCACTGTGCATTCTTGTGTATTAATTACATCAGAAATGCTGTGTTCAATTATCCAAGAGAACAGGTATTAGAGAACAAGTCTGTTTATTTTCCCCTGCAATGGTTTCCCTTAAGCATTAGTTGAATACTATTGGACCAAGGCATCTCACATGATTTTTTTTAAAAGCACAGAATAAATTTTCATATTAGAAAAATTAAATACATTGGGAGGCAAAGCAAGTATCCAAATGGATCCTGTTAGGGACCTGGTTAGAGTTTGCACTGCAACCCCTAGAAAACCTAAGCCAACAGGATCACTGGCCATATTAGCTGAAGTATTTTGGCAACACAAAAACTATTTAATACAAAAGAATAAATTTCCCTTCCTTCTGCTGGTAACACCAACCCTGGATACACAAATATTGTTTTATGCTTTTGACTACACGTACATATTTTTCTAAAAAATAGTTCTAAAAAGTAGTGTAGGTCTAACTTCTAATGATCTGGAACAACGAGACAGCATTATGCTGTTTCCTAGGTTTTACTTACAGGTATTTGTTTCTTTCCTGCATTTGTCTATTGCTCTTCTGCCCATGAGCATCCTAAACATATTTACAATTTGGCAAATTAACATGTTTAAAAATGAATTAAAATATTATTTCAAAAACAAGTTAAAATATTATGCAATGCAATGCTGCCTGCCAGTTGTATAGGGATGGAGCATGCTTGGTTTCCCATAACACTGCATCACACACACAAAAAAATTTGTCTTCTACTTGGTCTAATCCATGTGTCCTATACTAAATCAAGTGTGCTGAATCTAAATATGAAGTCTGATTCTGCCTAGGACGTCAGGATCTTAAGTTAGCAATTCTCACCCTCTTGGTTAGGTTCCTGTGCTGATCCCATGGGGCATATTTGCCACAAATGTAGCAAAAATTGTCCTGTTTATTAACACAGCTGTGCCTACTCATCTTTAGCTAAAAACAGATTCACTATGGCCTAGCTGTACTATCCAATAAGATGGTTTTGCACTGGAGACAAGCCCTTGGTCCATCTTGCCTTATATACCATGTGTGCCACCAGAGGATGTGATTCAGCTGGGGTGGCAACAGGCATAGTGGTAGCTGCAACTGTTATGTTACCATGTAAAATACATTACCCAATTACTGACATTTTGAACAGCTATAGCATGCCTTAAAACCTGTAAGTGATAGGCAAATTCTGAGTTCAAATTTGGAATCAGCACACTTGATATCTTGTAAATCACATGTGTTATTCCCAGTAGCAAAATTGTTGTTGTGCAGTGAATCGAATTGCTGATACAAAGAAGGAAGTGGGACATGTAATGGGGGCTTCTGTTGAGAATCTTAGTTTCTAGGCAGGCTTAAGGGGGAGGAGGTAGTCTTTTGGATATCTTGGTCTCAAGACACTGGAGCAGTGGCGGTAGTCCTAATTCGGGTGCAATGCAGGGCTTTCACACCATACCATGCCCAAGAGTAGGTAGTAAAAAAAATTGAATCCCACCACTGCACTGGAGTCTAAAATATTATATGTCTTGATAAAGGTGTAAACTTAAAGGTCCTTAAGCTTAAATGTGTCTTAATAATCTTGGTATGATTGCATTTGAATGCTTTGGAGAAGAGTTTCTGTCAACAAAGGTGGGATTGCATGGGAATATACTCCTCATAAAGTGCCCAAGCTAGGCTTTTTTGCCCCAAAAGTAAGGCTTATTACTTTTAGAAGGCCCAACTGGATGCATTCGCCAATGGACAGAAGCGTTGCTTTTTTTAGGGGTGGGTTCTTAACTCTGTTTTTATCTGTTTTTATCCATGTTTGTGAACCGCCCTGAGTTGGCTTTGGTCGAGCGGGTGGTATAGAAATTCAATAATAAATAAATAAATAAATAAACAAACAAATAAATAAATAAATAAATAAATAAATAAATAAATAAATAAATAAATAAAGTAAGGCAAGGGTGCCCAATATTCTTGGGCCATGGGCCTGACCACCAGCAGCTGATGGGGCTGGTCACGTGGTTCCTCCCACTGGAAGCAGAAGTAAAACGTGCTTGCGTGAAATGCGTCACACACCCGCACATGCACAGAATGTTGCTGTAAATGACCGGTGGCTGTAGTAAACGCATTTACGACAGCCGCAGGTCATTTACGGCAGCATTCTGTGCATGCACGGATGCATCACACAACTGTGCATGAACGTTTTACTGCCACTTCTGGGAACAGTGAGGGCATTGGGGCCTGGATGAAATGGCTTTGGGGGCTGGATCCGGCCCATGGGCCATAGTTTGGGCACCCCTGCTTTAAGGGATGTTGTTCCCAGCAAAGCAACTGCTTTTTGTTACTGTCTGATGTGCACCTTTCTTATTGTCTGCTTGCACCCTGAGATTGTGGCTGTAATTATTTCTTTCAAAGCCTACCACAGACTGCACTAGGTCTAGACATTTGGAACAACTACCCCCCACCCCCGAAGCAAAACAAAGCAAAAAAACCACAAGCACCCAAACAGAACACCTCCTATTTCAGATTTTGGATTTTGTAGGGGGAGGATCTCTTGGTAGACTACTCCCTAAAGCCGTGATGGCGATCCTTGGCACTCCAGATGTTCCTGGACTTCAATTCCCAGAAGCCCAAGCCCCATGAATATGCACGAATGGGTTTACTGCAATTTATCTGTATGCACCATACGGGCGCATTTTACTTCCGCTTCTAGGAGCAACGAGGGTGGTGTGGGCCGGATGAATTGCAGTAAACCCATTCGTGCAGATTCATGGGGGCTTGGGCTTCTGGGAATTAAAGTCCAAGAACATCTGGAGTGCCAAGGTTTGCCATCATGGCCCTAAAGGCTCCTAAAGTGAAAGTTGCCACATAGGTCTTTTGGCACCTTTTTAAAAAAATAATAATCTTTTTTTCTGTTGAGGTCTTTGGAGTAGCCCTCAGAACAAGAAGGGGGAAAGAGCAAAGAGGAAAAATAAATTAAAAAAAACCTATCCCTGGGAAGGGCTACATGTGGTCCACCTTTTATTTATATACCATTTCCTGTTTATTTCCCAATGAATATTTTTGATTGCTTTTTCATTCAGTTGTTGAGCCAGAATGTGAGAAAAGTTCTGCCACAACCTACTACTGGTACAGAGAGGCACTCAATATTTCGGGCACTATCTCAGAGAGTGGAGGTCTGAATTGGAAAATGACTATCTGCCTACTGTCTGCTTGGGTTATAGTTTGTCTAGCCATGATTAAGGGCATCCAGTCTTCAGGCAAAGTGAGTATTTTTCCTATTTCCCCTCTTCTTTACACTTCTATCCCTCATTCTTATCCACCACTACCTGTTATGTAATATCTGCATAGGCATGCTGGAAGCCATGACTCAATGTTTATTTTATTTTGGTTATTTGAAGTGGAGAAACATTGGTACATCAATTTAAACATCATAGCATATTAAAACACACAAACCATGAGGAAACCCCCCCCCCCCACATCTTGGAGTGTTGTGGTGTGAGAACCTTTTCTGTTTTCATTTATCACAGATAATGCTTATGATTATAGCTCAACACCTTAATTAAAAAAAGAAAACACACCAATGAATGGAATTACCAGGTGGCTTTCTAAATATTATTTCCTCTCTTTGAATCAGAACCGGGTCTGGAAAACAGTCAAGCTGTTAGACCAGTGATGGCGAACCTTTTAGAGACTGAGTACCCAAACTGCAAACCAAAACCCACTTATTTATTGCAAAGTGCCAACACAGCAGCAGGGAAGGAACAAAATGCTCCCATTGGGCTGCTGGACAGAGTGGCAGGGCAAACTCTGTGCTGGGGTAACTCTGAGTGCCACCTCTGGCATGCATGCCATAGGTTCGCCATCCACAGTGTTAGACTAAATGTCAAAGTTAGGGCTCTGTCAGTGACTGAGACATTTCTCACAAGCAAGACCAGATATGGGAATTACTTATCTTTTTGGACTAGAAATAAAAGAATCCCATGTAGTTATGCTGGTTGTGGTATTCTAAAGATCAAGATCTGGGGGGTGGGGGAGGGGAGAGAAGCACAGAAAGTCCCCATCTTTTTATTGTTCTGAAAGTGGTCCTGACTTGTCAATCAACTGGATGGTTCATTATTGATCCATGAACTGAAGTTGGACAGAGTTGGGTTGTTGCTGTTGTTCAGTCGCACAGTCAATTCCAACCCTTTGCTACCCCATGGACCATTGCCCTCCAGGCACCTTTATCCTCCACCATCCTCCTCAACCCACTCAGCTCTGTGCCCATTGCGTCTACAATACCATCTAGCCATCTCATTTTTGGCTGCCCCCTTCTTCTTTTGCCCTCCACCTTTCCCAGTATCAAGGCTGGGTTTAGTTGCTCATAATGGAACTTTCCTTACGGCCCCCTTCACTTCAGGCAAGAGCACTATTCACACTGGAATGTGGTCTCAGAAAAACAAAGACAAAGGAGGATCGATCCCTGTGTTCACACAGTGATTCAAATAAGCACAATTTGATAGGAACTTCTTTTGCAAGCTTAATTTTGGTGGCAATGTATTTCACCATTGATTTTTAAGATTGCTGGCTATGTAGTGCAGTGTCAAGTGTGTTAGTTGAAGGTGGACCCTGTTCTGGTAACAATTTATTAATTAGAGTATAACTCGCTTTTCACAGCTCCAAAGCAATGTGCATAATAATAATAATAATAATAATAATAATAATAATAATAATAATAATAATAATAATAATAATAATAATAATAATAATAATAATAATAATAATAATAACAACAACAACAACAACAACAACAACAACAACAACAACAACAACAACAACAACAACAACAACAACAACAACAACCACCACCACCACCATCATCATCATCATCATCATCATCATCATGACGATGACACAGTAGATCATCTGATCAGCGGATGAAGCAAAATTTCACAGACTGATTATTTGCAATGCCATGACAGGGTAGCAAATTTTTTTCATTGGAAACTTTTTCAGAAGTTTGGATTTGAATGCAGTAAGATTATTGGGAACTTCGGGTAGAGAAAGTTTTAGAAAATAAGAGAGTGAAGATGCTGTGGGACTTTAACATTCAAACATATAGAAATCTGACTCATAACACACCTGATATAACTGCTGTGGAAAAGAAGAAGGCCTGGTTTATTGATATTGCTATAAAATTGAGAATAAATAGCTGGAGAAAATCACAAAATATTGTGATTTGGAAATTGAAATTGAGCATTTATGGAGGAAGAAATCTGTTGTTGTGCCCATAGCGATCAGAACCCTTGGAACAATGCTTAAAGGACTCCCTAGATATTTGGAAATTTTGGATTTATTGGACTTTAATATCTTAACTCTACAAAAAAAAAAACAAATTTACTAGGAACTGCCTATATACTTAAATGTTACCTTAAAAGTTCTTAGATCTTGAACTGTTAATTTTATACCAGTCTTTGACTGAGAATATTATCATCACCATCATCATAACCCTGTGTAATGGACCTTTCAGCCACTAGATTTATCATAGGAATATGTAGAAACAATAATTTCATTTTGGCAATAGAATATTTTTAAAAGCTCCCACTTCTAGTACACAGTTCTTTTGTTTTTTTCCTGAGCATTGATAAAGATAGAAAGATAGATCATCACTGTTCTTCATAGTTATCCTTCAGAATATGATTCTAGTGACATTAGGCATTTCCCCACAAAGTTATTAAGATGCAGGTTTGTATACTTCCAGTTTGTATGACAAAGAAAGGTATGGACTAACAACCTGTAGGCAGAGACAGTTGGACCAAAGGTGTTCTTTTTCTGATGGAACACATCTATCTATCAGAGCTTGCTTTTTTCTATTAGAGGATAGAAATCTTTGGGACACACCCATGAGCTCCTGTGGTTCAGCTCTGCCTGCAGTTGCAATTCAGTACTTTTTAAAAGAGATTGCAGTTTAGTGAAAGGAAGAAATTGCAAGTAAATAAATAGGGACCACTTCAATTGGAAAGTAAACAGCGTTCTGTGCACTCTGGTGTCTAGTCATGCCTGCCACATGACCACAGAAACGTCTGCAGAAGCAGACAGTGCTGGCTCTTTGGCTATAAACAGAGATGAACACTGAACCCTAGAGTCAGATATGACTGGTTTTCAAGCAAGCGTGACCTTTACCTTTACTAGATTAGTGAAACCTACAAATTCTATCATGCTTTCCTGAACTACAGCAGGGAACCCCAACAAATCACAAAAGCCAAGATTCCATAAATTAGACCCACAGCAGTGAAAGTGGCAATACTATAACCACAGCACAGAGGTACTTCCTGTCTCAGAAACAATTTCACTTTCCTTCCTTATGTCAACTGTGATTACAATATACAAATGCGATAACATCAAACATAGTAAATACAAACATCATTCTCTCTATAACCATAGTTTATTTGTTTGCTTGTATATTTATTTATCTACAGTATTTATATACCACCTGAATTTAGTGTCAAAGCACTACTTACAGCGGTGCACAACAGAGCACATAATGTATAAATAATAATACAACAAAAACAATATAAACGATTATACACTGTTATAAACCTAAATGACTATATCAAAAGCAACATGCGGCTAATCAACTAATGATAAACTTTAGAACTTGACATTAAAAACCCAAAATATCACCTTGTTACTTGAGGAAGGATTTCAGCAAAGGCCTCTTTGTATGAGAAAGGTTTGAACAATTTTCTAAAGTCCTGCAGGGATGGAGCTTGACAAATCTCTGCTGGGACATCATTCCATATGGAAGGGGCCACCACTGAAAAGGCTCTCCTCCAGGTGCCAGATCACACCTCTTTTGGGATGGCTATCCTCAATACCTTGGCCTAGGAGCATGGGAGGTACTTATTTAGTCAGGCAAAAGGGTCCTAAACCATGTGGGACAGGAGTTCTCAACCTTTTAAGGCCGGGGGCCAGGTCATGCTCCCCCAGACAGGTTTGGGGGTTGGATCGCCATTTTGCCCTTCCTCTACCACATGGCACTTCCTTGTGTGGTGGAGGCTGTGCGGGGCCACATGAAATGGTGTTGCAGGCTACATCCATCCCACGGACCGTAGGTTGAGAATCCCTCATGTAGGGCTTTGTACACGTCGACACCACATATCCCTTTGTCAACCAGAATCTCATTAGGTACCTCATCTCATTTAAGCCATGAAACTCTTAAGGCTGTCTGGAATCCAGTCAGATCCTTAGTGAGCAGTTCAAGCCATTATTTCATCTGGTTTGTGTGAGCCCATTTGTATGGGCAGTGTGAAACCATAGTGTGAAAGAAAAAGAGAAAGAGGCAAGGAGCACAACATTGATGATGGCTCTAAATTTGCAACTCAGATGTAGACTGATATAGTAACAGAATGTGACATGGGGAACTTCTCTTCGTTTCCCTGCAATCCAGTGGAAACAGTGTTGAATTCAGATCATTCACAAACAAACACAGGCGCTCTGTTTGTCTCATCATCTCAAATAATGCATTTTTAGGAGACACACCTATATCATTACAGTGGTGGTCTCCCATACCTGTTTCTTTTTTAACAGCCACCCAGCTTTGTACCTCAGGGCATGGTAGGCTTCAGCATTTGCTTTGCTGTTTTCAAATGAATGGGTCAGTTATCAGTTTGAAGGATCCACTTCTTCGGCAAAACAATATATCAGTGGTGGTGAACCTATGGCATGTGTGTCAGATGTGGCACTCGTAGCCCTCTTTGTGGGCACCCGTGCAGTCACCCCAGCACAGAGTTCACCCTACCCAGCAGCCCAATAGGAGTGTTTCCTTCCTTCCCTGTTGCTGTGTTGACACTTTGCAATAAATAAGTGGGTTTTTGGTTTCAGTTTAGGCACTCGGTCTCTAAAAGATTCACTATCACTGCAATATAGCCATCTTATTTATCGCTGTTGGCATTTGCCATTCTCTTAAGACAACAAAGAGTTTGATAAGTAATGGCTGGAATTTACAAACTAAAAGATTTTAGGTTTCTGGGCAGATCATATACATGATCTAATAGAAAGATGGTGGTGGTGGGGGGGGGAACTAATGTTTTTGTTTTCTTAAATTGTGGCACTTTTCCCCATGTCTTTCAGATAATGTATTTTAGCTCTCTTTTCCCTTATGTGGTACTTCTGTGCTTTTTGATCAGAGGGCTGCTCTTAAATGGTTCACTGGATGGTATTCGTCATATGTTTACCCCTAAGGTATGTATTTTAAATTTGTTGATTATGTTTGCTTATCTTAGGCATTTTGTTTTAGGCTTGAAAAGCTAGAATAAACTGTTTTTTTAGGAATCAGATTAAAGGTAAAGGTTTCCCTTGCTCGAAAGCCAGTCGTATCCAACTCTAGAGTGCAGTGCTCATCTCTGTTTCAAAGCCGAAGAGCCAGCGCTGTCTGCTTCTGCAGATGTTTCCATGGTCATGTGGCAGGTATGACTAGACACCGGATCGCATGGAATGCTGTTACCTTCCCACCAAAGTGGTCCCTATTTATCTACTTGCAATTTCTTGCTTTCGAACTGCTAGGTTGGCAGGAAGGAATCAGATTATATTGTAATAATTTGGAATATGCCTGTTATTTAATCCACATCTGTTGTGAAATTTATATAATTCCAATTCTATTTTTAAAACATACACACAACTAAGTCTCCTTTTTGTACCTTTAAAAACAGATCAACATCTTCAGAGACTAGTATGATTTTCTCATCCAGTTTTCTTCATTGGTTGCTTGATTCACACTTGCTCCCTAGTGGCAGAGGGTCACATTGTAGGGCAAAGTTTTTACTGTGGCATGTACCGTATGTGTGCATATTTGTCTGTCTGTACATCAAGAAAGCCTACTACAAATCAGAATCCCCACTTTTTCCTGCCTTGGGTATCTAGCTGTGTTTGTAATATATTAATTTATATTAAATAATCATTTATATTAAATAATCTACATTGAATAAGCTATGTTGGAATAATAGCACACCAGCATGCACTGACACTGGGTATCATTAGGAGGGGGCTTTACAACTTGATTGGTAAATTTCTTTTTCTGCCTCTAGTTTTTGAAAGAAGCAGCCACCACCCCGTTCAGTTTGTTTGTTTCCATTGTTTTATTGATAGGCTTCTTCCTCTAACCTTCTCCCAATCAACAAACATGGTGGCTCTTTCCACATTTTTCTGTTTTCCCCCTTCTGAATGTAACTACCAATAGTAACTATAAGCAAAGGTCCCTTTCTCTAACTTAAATGCTTCTAGAATGATTTTATCAGACAAAATGCTAGTTTGAATAGGAAAACTCCCAAACTGGGTGTGCAGACGCTGAGTGATCTCTCCATATTTTCTCTGTATTGCTCTTGTTTTTTTTCCTAACCCATACTCTG
Organism: Bradypodion pumilum; assembly: GCA_035047305.1. Lineage (NCBI taxonomy): Eukaryota > Metazoa > Chordata > Lepidosauria > Squamata > Chamaeleonidae > Bradypodion > Bradypodion pumilum. The sequence goes on from JAWDJD010000005.1 coordinate 59,060,937, forward strand.
CTAACTAAGAAAAATACCAAAATTTCTCTAATAAAATATGGTGCAAGAGATAGGTGCTGATGCTAGACCAATTTGCTCATCCCTAATATTACAACTAGGGGACTGCGGTGGCAAAGTGGTTAAGACGCCGAACTTGATGACCTGATGGTTGGCAGGTCAGAAGTTTGGGATCCAAGTACTGCATGATGGAGTTAGCAATTTACCAATGTAACAGTTTGAAAGCAAGAAATTGCAAGTAGATAAAAAGGTACCATTTCAGTGAGAAAGGTAACATTCCGTGCACTCTGGCATCTAGTCATGCCTGCCACATTATGATGCAAACATCTGTAGATGCAGATAGCACTGGCTCTTTGGCTGTAAGCAGAGATGAGCACCTCACCCTAGAGTCAGATATGACTAGCTTTCAAGCAAGGGAGACCTTTACCTAATATTACAGCTCTCTACATTAAGATTTTAAGAAGTGCATGTCAATAATGGCATGGTGCATAGCAAATTCTCTCCATGCAGCGATCTCTTCCAACATCACCCTTTCCCCTCAACTCTTAGTTTTCCCCTTCCCTTTCCCCACAACAATCTTGTGAGTAGGGTGATATGCAATGACTTGTCAGAGTGTTACTGTTGACATATGAATTGATCATCCACCAATCCTCATCTCAAACACCCACTCAGATTTGGCAAATAGAAGAAAGGCCAAGCTTTGTTGCACTCCTATAATACATAGATCACTGAAATTGTTCAATTTATTGAACAACTAGAGATCTTCAGCTCAAGGTCCTGTTATGTAGCTCACTACTCAGTTTCACGAACATACTCACCCATGTTTAATAGATTTCTGTCCCATAATAGGAATTAGATTCAAGTGAAAACCCATGGTAAAAATAACATAAAGAATCTAATATTTTAGAAGATCTGCTAGCATATTCCAAATGGTTTATTTTACTATTTTCTACTTTTACACAGTGGTAAATTCACAACTCTTTAATTAACATAATTTGTACAAGGAAGTTACACATCTCTGTTAAAACAAAACAAAACACCCTTCCCTGAAGCCAAATATAGAACAGAAGACTAAGTATTACTCATATTTTAATGATGCAAAATTAAGCCAGAGCATGATTAAGAGATTTAGGGAAAGTCACACGGGAAGTCTTAAGCAGCAGCTCGTTTCAGCTAAGATTTTGTTAATCCTCTATATGAGTACTTTTGACACTTCAAAATTCTCTTCAACTCTTAAATATTTTTGATACCTTGTCCTTCAACTTAGATAAGATGTTTTTATTTGGACTTTTAATAATGGTATTTTGTGATTCAAATCTGATGTCAAAATTGCCTAGGTAAAATTCTGTCTCTGTAACAACCAGTGGCATCTTTGGCTAACAGGGTCCTGTTTTAACACTTTGTATTTAATTGTTGGAATCGGGTGATCCTCCATTTTGTATTCTTCTTGAAACTAAACTCTCGCGGGACTTGGGTTCCCACCTTTTCTAATGAGAAGCACGAAAGGTTTCACACAGTCTTTGTCACCCCACGATCACCCCACTGTTCTCCCAACCAATCCAGTTGCTTCCCACCCGAATGTATCTATTCTGTATTGTATATATAGGCACTGCTGCACCATTGCTCTTCATGTTCAGTTCCCAAAATTAAGTTTGTGTTTGGCCCTGTTATGCTAGTGCTGTGTTTCCTTGCTGAACATCAAAGTTACAGTGATAGATCTACCTGTAGTTCTGCAAATGCAATTTTCTGATCTACCAATTACTTTGGCCTCTTCCTAGAACAGCTTCTTAGAACAGACTCTTACAAAACCTAGAGCAAAATCAGAGCAGAGTCCTGTGGTATGATATTGGCATGCTTAACCTGGCATAAGCTTTTTGGACCCCTTCCCATTCCTTCTGAGACAAATGCCTCTGTTTCAGCTGCATCTGGAAAAATGAGCTGCAGTTTGCAAAAACCTATGCCAAATGAAGCTTCTTAATCTTTAAGGTATCGGGGGATTTTTTTTAATTTTAGTTATTCCCTCTAGTTCAAGGCAGAAAGCAACAATAACACAGAAAAATATGGAGAGATCAACTCAGTTGAATTAACCCCCCCTTTTTTTAACAAACAAACTAGCACTTTGTATGATAAAAACACTCTAGAGACATTTAAGGTAGAAAAAAAGGTAACTTTAGTTACTATGTATAGTTACGAGAAAGAAAAAGGTGGGAAATGTAGTCTCCAGTACATGAAAAAGCTTCCATGCTTGTTGCATTGTTCTTCAGAGGAAGATTGATTGGTTGATTTATATCCAACTCAACAGGTCAAACACCACTCTGGGAGGTTAAAAATAAAACACACAATACAAACACCAAACAATGGAAGCAAGCAAATAAAGAGAAAGTGGAGCCTTGCTTCAAATTCCAGGGGTGGGGGAAAACTCTACCAGTCAAGTTAGTGGCAAAGGAGAATTATACTAGCTTATAAAGTGCACTCACTGATACCCGATATTAGTTAATGCAAGATTGTTATTATCCCAATACAGTGGTACCTCGGATAAAGTCCAATTCAGATAAAGTCTGATTCAGAAAAAGTCACGGTTTTCATGCACATGTGATGCATCACATAAAGTCCAACCCCCCCCCCCCAAAATGGACATTATCCAAGGTATTTGGCATAGAAATTTGAATATTAAATTGAATTAAATTAAATTTTTGGACGTTATCCGATGCATCACCCATTTGATTTGGATAAAATCCAAAATCGGATAAAGTCCAAACTTGTGGAACTGAGTTTGGACTTTATCCAAGGTTCTACTGCATAAGGTGCCAGAAGTCTATTAGTTTTACTGAAATTGGCTATATAGAATAATATAGCCGTCTGTCTGTAAAGAGCTTTGAGTGTTATTTTCAAAAACAATTATGTTGCTGTTGTTTCCGAAAATTGGAAGTAACATGTTACTTATTACTTGTTTGGTTTGCAAGGCTTACCCCTTATGAAAGCCAAACATGAACTTATATGTTAGAGAGGATTAGTGTATTATTGGCTGAAATCCTGTTACATAGTTGTATGTTCACAAGTGTCATGACATCAGCAGCAGTGGCAAATCAATACTTTTATTTGGAAATTTCAGAGTGCTTGATACTCATACAAAATGTGACAAAGATGCATGGAACCCAAAATTGCGACAGAATGCCTTTAATCTGCAGCACTTTCCTTCTGCTCTTGACATCATTCCCGTTGTGCACGTAGAGCTGTGAAACAGAATTTCAGCTGCTAGCATTTAAACTATTTTAAAACCAACAATGGAAGTAAGCAAACAAATAGAAACAGTTTGCTCATCAGGACAATCAAGTGTTGAGGCACCCTATTTCTTTCAGAACAGCACATAGTATCTCATGATCTACACAGTTAAAGGCTTTGCTGTAGTCTATAAAGCACAGTGGCTCGTGGCTAAGATGCTGACTGGGAGGCAGAATGAGCTCCTGTCTTTGTCCCAGCTAACCTAGCAGTTCGAAAGCAAGATATTGCAAGTAGATAAATAGGGACAACTTCAGTGGGAAGGTAACAGCATTCCGTGCACTCCAGTGTCTAGTCATGCCTGCCACATGACTATGCAAACATCTGCAGAAGCAGATAGTGCTGGATCTTCGGTTTTGAAACAGAGATGAGCACTGAACCCTAGAGTCGGATACGACTGGCTTTTGAGCAAGGGAAACCTTTACATTTACCTATACCTATAAAGCACAGGTGACATTCTTCTGAAATTCTTTGTTGCATTGAAGCATCCAGTGTGTACTTGTGATATCAGATTCCTCTTTCTTACATCAGGCGTTTCTCTCTCCATAGGGGGTAAGGCTTTATTGAAACCCCTTGAGCATTATCATGCTTGCATGGCATATTAAAGCAATGGTCCTATAGTTACTGCACTCTTTGGCATTTCCTTTCTTGGAGACTGTATATTGAAACATTGCCAGTCTGTGGACCTAGGGTTTTGATAGATTCAGTCTCAGTTTCATGAAACAGCAATAGCAATTACACTTATATACTGCCCCATAGTGATTAGTGCACTCCCTTGAGCAAATGGATTGAGTACAAATCACTGTGGATCACATCAGAATGCATTCCAAAGTCTCAATATAGGCTCCAAACTGAATTTGGGGGATCGTTACACAGCCCTAAAAATGATTATTTTCCAAGTTTATTAAATTGTGTGAGTGTATTAAATGGTTTTAATGAAAACATGAAGTGACCCAGGTAATGCAAAAATGGAGGAGATGAAGTTACATGTCATGTTAAACTGTCCTACTAAACAAGTCTTAATACAAGTACAAACAGACTGAGGGCTGAGATGTCACTATATTTTTTAAAAAAATCTGGGATGTCTAATAGTATGTGGTTGAGGTACACAAAAGTGTTACCATGTTTGCAATTATCTGTTCATAGCCATTGGCTACAACTTACAGCATGGTCTCCGGGAATGTATATCAAGCATACCTGTCAAGTTTCAAGAAATTTCTGTCAAACCCCCGTATTTTACACTCTTTCCTGCCGTCATCCCATATTAGTTAGACTGCAATTAGACTGGAGTTAGACTGGAGGCCAGCACAGGATAAGCATAGCATATCCTGTTCCCTGTTTTGGACAGGAAATTTACCTTATTTGACAGAAATTTCCCGAAACATGACAGGTATGATGTCAAGTGAGACCACTGGCCTGTGTAGCATCTATTGTCTTCACTGAGTGACAGCACCCTTTAGATCAGGGATTCTTAACCTGCGGCCTGCGGCACCATTTCATGTGGCCCATCATCACCTCCTCCACACCAGGAGGTTCCATGTGGTGTAGGAAGGGCAAAAAGGCTGTCCAGCCCCCAAAGTTTTCTGAGGGAGCATGACCCGGCACCTGGCTTTAAAAGGTTGAGAATTCCTGCTTTAGATATTTGGAAATAAAACTTTCTCGGGGATTGATCTTTTCATTTTAAAATGTAAAGCAGGTGCTTTGCCACTGAGTGATGACCTCCTTCTTTCCCCATATCTTTTGTACATTGACTCAGAAGTAATTCCCACACTTTTCAATGGAACTTCCTTCCAAGGAAGTCTGTATGTGATTGCAACATTAGAAAGTATGCATCAGCATTTCATCAAATGCTGAGTATAGCAACAAGCTTTGATCCAAGGTACACAAAGGCCTATATTTAGGATACAACTCCTAGAAAAAACTTTTCCAAGGCAAAGCAAGGACAAATAGAAGTGTGGCAGCCTTTTCAATGTCATGTGAGTAGTCAGAAAGAAAGAAAAATGTATATTTAGCACCACCTAGTGAGCAAATGTTTTAATCTTCTTTCTCTATTCGTGTCAGCCGCACCACCAGCATATAATAACATAAAAAGCTAAAATTAACACATCTAAAACAAAATAGAATTAAAAGGGCTAGATGACATCCACCCAATATCAGGCCACATTCCCTTCCTGATGCATTCCCATCAGGAAGGGAATGCATGTCAGAGGGAGGGATTAGTCTCTCCCAGGTCTGTTGATGAAAGCATTTCAGCCAGGTGATGATTCCCACTAGAATCTGGTCATTGAATGATTCTCCTGACTCTATTATGGTGATGAGTTGCAGACTAAATAACAATCAGATAGAATAAGGATTTTTTTCTATTAAAACATTGCTATATCCAAATAATGTTGTCAGTGACATTGATAAAAGACCATCTGGGAGGGGAGAGTATTAACAAGAGTACTGATTTTAGATATACAGGTGAAACTCGGAAAATTAGAATATCGTGCAAATGTTCATTCAGTTCAGTAATGCAACTTAAAAGGTGAAACAAATATATGAGATAGACTCACTACATGCAAATCAAGATAGTTCAAGCATTACTTTGTTATAATATGGATGCTTATGGCTTACAGTTTATGAAAACCCAAACGCCCCAATCTCATGTACCCCATAATCATCACATAATCTCATGTACGCTGTACACCATGATAATCACAATTCTAACGAATTAAGGCATGCCATCTCTTGCTATGAATATAGTGAGTCTATCTCATATATATGTTTCACCTTTTAAGTAAAATGAATGAACATTTGCACGATATTCTATTTTTCTGAGTTTCACCTGTAGATACTTTTTGTGATTTGTTTTCCTGCCAACTTATTGTACACAAAAAGAGACAAGGTGCCACAACTGGTCCAGGGCAAAAAAAAAAAAAAGGTCAGTTTTGGATCACAGTAGCTTCTTGACATGTGGGTGTGGAATTCAGGACAATGTGGGTTATCTTCCTCAATGACTTGTTGCCTCTCCCTTTAGGAGAAGTGCTGTGTTTTGTAGCTGACGTTTATTGTGTCTAATTTTAAACAGCTTGAAATAATGCTGGAACCCAAGGTCTGGAGAGAAGCTGCTACTCAGGTGTTCTTTGCCTTAGGGCTTGGATTTGGTGGAGTGATTGCCTTTTCGAGCTTCAACAAAAGAGACAACAACTGCCATTTCGATGCGGTCCTGGTGCCCATCATCAATTTTTTCACTTCTGTGCTGGCAACTTTGGTGGTGTTTGCTGTGCTGGGCTTCAAAGCAAATATCATAAATGAAAAATGCATTATCCAGTATGAATATTCATTTTTTTAAATCCATTTTTATAGTATATTTCACTTAGGAGTTTCCACTGCAGTTCTTTGGATTGACTGTGTACATTTGTGGTGGTGTCTTGTGTTTTACAGAAATTCTGAAAGGATTGTCAACCTTTTGAATGCTGGCAACCTTAGCAGGGCTATAATACCTCATCATATCAATTTTTCAAGCATAACAGCCGAAGATTATAATTTGGTTTATGATATTATCTGGAAAGTGAAGGAAGAAGAGTTTCCTCTTGGTCTGAAACCCTGCTTGATTGAAGATGAACTGGACAAGGTTAGAATAGTACTTCAGGCTTCGGACCAAAGATCTCACTGAGTAACCATTTTAGTTACTGTTAAAAGAGCTTTTCAGACTCCCACCGAATATACATTTTGGCCATTACAAACCTGACTGTGGCTTGACTCCATTGGGTTGTGAAATCTAATGCAAAGTTTTCTAAGCCAAGGCCTTTATCCAAATTCCCTGTCACATCTGAACCAGGAACCCCCTGCCTTTTCAAAATGACAACAAACAAAGAGTCTAACAACATGTTTGGATTGGTGGTCATTCTCTCCATAACAGCCACACCAACTCTCAGCTACAGACTAATGTACTGTATTTATTTTCTGGCATTTCAACCAGAAAAATCATACAGTATTGTTGGGGTACAGCTTTAGGAAGAAAGAACTGAAGTTTTAGTCTGGAATCAGGTTCTATGTCAGGGGTTCCCAAACTTTTTAAGCCAGGGGCCGTGTCACACTCTCTCAGTCAGCTTTGAGGACTGGATGGCCATTTTGCCCTGCCTGCATGATGGTGGTGGCCATTTTGTCCCAACTAGCTTCAAAGGGATGGCCATTTTGTTTCTCAAATGCCATTTGGAAGGGGGGGACATGAAATGGCACTGTGGGCTGGATCCAGCCCACAGACTTTAGGTTGAGAACCCCTGCTCTATGCCTTTGATGATCAGTAGTGAAAGAAGAGGAAAGATTCTATTTCTCCCCCTTCTTCACACAACCTCATTGGCTTCTGTGAAAAATAAGATCTTTAGATAGACCTCTCATCTTCTACTGCAGGACTTTCTCTATGTTCACAACAGGCATGAAAGCATCACCTTTTTTTGGGGGGGGGGGGATAATAATAATTCAAGTGACATGTCTAGTCTCAAAAATATGTTTCAGTACATTTATGCACATGTCTGCTTTAATCTGTCTTTTAAGTTGATATCTATACCTATATCATGTATTGAAGAAGGACTGTGGTGGCTTAGTGGTCAAGATGCTGAACTTGATGACTGGAAGGTTGGCAGGTCAGCAGTTTGAGACCTGAGTGTTGCATGGTGGAATGACCTCCCATCTCTGTCCCAGCTTCTGTCAACCTAGCAGTTTGCAAGCAAAAAATTGCAAGTAGATAAATAGGTACCACTTAGGTGGGAAGGTAACAGCATTCTGTGTGCTCCAGTGACTATAAATACCTGCCACATGTCCACGGAAGTGTTTGCAGATGCAGACAGCACTGGCTCTTTGGCTATAAATGGAGATGAGGACCGAATCCTAGAGTCAGCTGTGACTGGCTTTCGAGCAAGGGTGACCTTTACCTTTACTATCATGTATTGGCCCACATATTTGCACATGAAAGTATAGCACCACTGATGCCTCAAAGGAAGCATCCTTCTCTGTAACCTCCACAGAGATTATTGATGCATCTGATGAATATGCATGGGGATTTGGCCATTACAGGTGGAAGGTACCATTCTTAACTTGTACATGACTGTTAGAAACTCTATAGAGTCTTTAAGCATACTGCAATCAGAAACATTTTTATGATATCTTCAATCATGCAAAAAAGCATGAGTACTTGTATACACAGAAGATCTTTGTTTCCTTCTTTCATTTGTATATACAGGCTGTCATCCTATCTTTATTCTTTCTCCCATGAATGGGAGCCAAGACAACTTATAATAAAATAGATAGAAATTTAGAAATAGATAGAAATTTTATTTATACCCCGCCCTCCTGGTGCAAGCACCACTCAGAGCGGCTTACATAATAGAAAAAAAATATCCACAATATATAATGCATAATATAAATAAATACAAAAAATATAAGTACAATAAGTACAATACACAGTATAATGAGAAATATAAATATGGATACGGAGCTCGGCTCAACGTTCCCGACAGAGTCCAAGTCTCAACGTCGTGGACGGGGCCCAGGGCTCAACGGTACAAGAGTCTTTGGGCGGCAGGAACAGCATCCTTTTCAAGCCCTCCGGCACGCAGGGCTCAGAGGGCAGGGGCAGAATGTGCACCTTCCTTCCATCCCCGGGCCGATGGAGTGGGAGAGGCAGGCGAGTCCTCGGGCGGCAGCGGAGGCAGCAGCAACAGCATCCTTTTCAAGCTCTCCGGCAGGCAGGGCTCAGAGGGCGGGGACAGCGTACACACCTTAATAGTATTATTAAAGCATACAGTAAACAAAAAAAGAAGACCCTTCTTATGTAGAAAATTCAGCCCACCACCCCTGAGTGAAGAGACGGACACATGTCATGGATTCAAACATGGGCCACTTTATTAATCCAAAATAAGTTGTTGCAAACTATTGCACTGGAGACTAGTGCAGGTGCAAGATAATAACTCAGGTCAATACCAGAGAATTTTGGATCCCAAATAATAGGGGCAGCAGAAAAACTCTGCAGGCAGGCCAGCACTGTGCCCAATGGTGGTACCAAGCTATGCGACCAGGAAGCTGGCAAAGCTTCCTGATCAGCTGACCCAGGTGTGCAGCTAATCTGATAGCCATGAGGCACCCCAAGTGATAGTGCTGTCCGAGGCCCCAAATTAACCGAGACCCCAACCAAATAACAGGCCAGTCTGATTAAAATCACCCACACTACCCACCAAAGTGACCGGAATAACCTCCAGAAAAAACTCAACCTGCAGCAACAGTATGGGATGGGCATAAAAAACATGACCCCAAGAGCCAAACGGGTTGTGCAAAAATTCCCATCCAGCCCCGAAGTGACCGAATATTACACTGCTACTGAGGGAGGGAGGGTGAGATTTGTTTCTCCAATGATGAGCAGTTAAAAAGGGTGAGGCAGGAAGTAGCCACCACCTATAAAGGCTGCTTGGCTATGTTTAGTGTAAGGGACCAAAGACAATGAAACAGCCGAAGGGTTGGCTTAACACAGGTTTATTGCATGATGATCCAGAGGAACATGTGGTAATGGCGGATGGGTAGCTCAATATATACAGCTGGCTATACATTTGAATGTGGCTCGTCGACAGACTATTGGTTGCTGCCTGCGTGACGTCGTAGAAGGTCACGCCCTTCTTGTCCAGGTGAAGAGGTGGCGGGAATCTTCCCGCGCTGCTGATCCAGGTGGATCTGAGCCATGAGAGCTGGACGCTCGCTATTGCCATCTAGTGGTCACTAGCTCGTGTCCCCTTATCAGGTTTACATTGAGACAGCTGAAGGTTATAATGTTGCACACAGAAAGGTTACATTGTTACCACATGGCTAGGTACATTGTTAAAGGCACAGCTTTACAGAACACAACACTATGCCCTATCACACCAGGCAGGCAAGGCCTGCAAGAGCACGCCCATGTCTTCCCTGGGGAAGCAGGCAAAGCCAGCACTGGAGGTATTTTACCCCCATTGCTGGTTCAATCCTACCCTGATCAGTTAGTTAGTCATATGTCTTGATTTTCTCCCAGGACTAGCCTGCTAGTTGGAAGAGGACAACCAGAATATAGCCCAACCTCCCTTGGTAGAGGATTCCAGATTATGAGAATAGACTCAGGAGGGAGCATTCTAAAAATATTCTAATGAAATCACACAGGCTGTGAGGTTGGACGGGTAAACCCTGTTGCTGTGAGATAAAAGCTGTTGCATTTGCTTATGAACTGTTTTCTGCTAATATATCATCAGTGTTTGATAATTCATAATGAGGAATGGGAAGATGAAATGAAAAAGCATATTACTGAACACAGAAATATTTTTAAGAAGCTTCTGTGCCACCACTAGAAATATTCCAAGGCATGAGATTTGATGGTTGCAACCCTATGTTCCTAATGCTGCTCTTTCCTTTAGCTTGCATGAAACACAGAATGACTTCTGCTTTGGTTCTGCCTTCCCACCTCTCTTTGGCAGGCTGTTCAAGGAACTGGACTTGCTTTCATTGCCTTTACTGAAGCCATGACACATTTTCCCGCTTCTCCCTTTTGGTCAGTGATGTTTTTCCTCATGCTGATAAATTTGGGGCTTGGCAGCATGTTTGGGACCATCGAAGGGATCACGACACCGATAGTCGATACTTTCAAAGTGAGAAAAGAGATTTTGACTGGTGAGTTGCTACATATATCTCACCACAGACTTCTCATTTCACAACAAAAGACTCTGGACAAAGATTTATCTTGCTTTGAGATTTAAGTTTTAGAATCTTTTTATCTATAGATTTTCCAGCAACTGAGTCTGTAATTTCAATTGTTGGAAGAATTAGTCACCATTTTATTAAATTTAATCTGTCTTTGCAAGTATTATAACTTTTTTCTTTTTAAGTATATGTAGGCTTGCACATAGGTTTGGGAACATGCATAATACAAAAATATAACTTACATCCAAACTTAGAAATCATTTCCCCCTTTCCCCCTGACTACTAGTCTCATATTTCCTTAGCCAGTAGGGAATTCTGGAAGGTTATGATCTAACAAAAACTCAGTGTGTAGTAAATAAAGTAATGGACCAGAACAGGCTTCCTCAAATTTGGCTCCCCAGATGTTCTTGGACTTCATCTTCCAGAAGCCCTGATCAGCAGGTGTGCTGACTTGGGCTTCTGGTAATTGAAGTCAAAGAACACCCGGAGAACCAAATTCGAGGAACCCTAGATTAGAGCATAGGAGGGCTGGGTTCAAGAAAAGAGCACTCCTTAAATGTTTCGCTTACTTACTCCAACTCTTTTAGGGTTGCTATAAGTCAGCACATGACACACATAACATGGACCCCCTTCCCAAAATTGACTTTTTCCAAACTTTAACTTCATTTAGCAAGTAGAATGGAAGTTGCTCCAGTGACCTGAAAAAAAATGCTCCAACTTTAAAATGATTCCCAGTAAGTCAATACTGAAGAAGTGGATTGTTCAAGACCATCTGAGGTAGGCTAGGAGCACATAGAAATGAAAGGATTGTTCTTTTCATTTTGGAAACAATTCAGTCTGGGAGATAGACAAGCTGCTGACACTTCTATATATTTTTTCTTCAAACCTAAATAAATGAACCAAAGAAACGGTTGGTTGCATCCAGAGTTAATCATATTTCAAGAAATCAGGGAATTCTAAGTCAGCTAATTTGTCACTTTGATTTCTATGACTAAATTGGGATCTAGCTCAGTGAAGTGTTATTTATATCCAAACTTATACTAAATAAAATAACATGTGAACCATATATATTAAAGTATGTACTTATAGCTGAAGGCACCTTAAAGTTCTGCATCTTTCTTTTTCATATCAACAGGATATTTTTTCTTGCGCTGTTTTTGTGCATGATACTAACTACCTGAACTGGCAGAACTTCACATTTCCTTGTTTTTGAATACAGGGCCTCTCAAAATCACTTTTTCATGTCATTCCTATGTGTGGAGGACATACTGCTATGAATTAATAAATCATTCCAATGGACTGTTCATCTATGTTTGTAATTTTCAACTGTTCTGATTTATTTCATTCTATTTCTGTAGCCGGTTTGGATTTAAAAAACAAAACCAAAATAATTTGAATACAGCTTGTGCTCAAACTTCTTTTGTATGTAATTTTGCCTTGTTTACACAATTTTACAAGCACACAATTTCCCTTAGTACAGTATGTGCAGTTCTGTACACTCTTTTTAAAAATTTATGCACATCTATATGTATATGTCTTTTAATTACAGAACTGTTATCCAAAGTCTGCAGAAGTGCAAGTGCTGAAAGACAACTATGTTTTGGTTTGCTCATTGGTATAGATTAGGTGGGCTTACATTAAAATGTCAATAAAATGAAATTTTAGCCCATTCAAATAAGCAAGTGATGGCTAACCTCGGCACTCCAGCTGTTCTTGGATTTCAATTCCCAGAAGCCCTGATCACTGGGAGTGCTGACTTGGGCTTCTGGTAATTGAAGTTCAAGAACAGCTGGAGTGCTGAAGTTAGCCACCAAGGTTCTAGGCCAGTGATGGGCAGTCTTGGCCCTCCAGCTGTTCTTGAACTTCAATTGCCAGAAGCCCAAGTCAACACACCAGCTGCTCAGAGTTTCTGGGTATTGAAGTTCAAGAACAGCTGGAGGGCCAAGACTGACCATCACTGTTCTAGGCTGTTGTTTATTTGTAGTGTAGAGAGAGGAGTGAATGAGGAACTGGGTCAGTAAGAAGCATCCCAGCTTGGAATATTCTCAGCCTCATGACACAGAAAGGAGGACAGTAGGGAAACAATACTGACATAGTTCCCTGGTCTTCTTAATGGTCTCATACCAAATATTAGAAATTCACTTCCATGCAAGGGAAACCTCCCCTGTAAAATCCAAATTCTACCTTCCCATTATGTGAAGAATCTTGATGAAGAAGACATGAATCTATTTTACTTTTTATATTGCAGTCTGCTGCTGTCTTCTGGCATTTGGCATTGGCCTGATATTTGTACAGCGGTCTGGTAATTATTTTGTAACCATGTTTGATGACTATTCAGCTACACTGCCTCTGCTCATTGTCGTCTTTTTGGAGAATATTGCGATGTCTTATATTTATGGGATAGACAAGTAAGTGCACATCCTAGTTTGCATAAATAATCTGTTCATAATTACGTCTTGTAACCCTACAAGCACAAACCTTCTAATAAAATGATACTTGTATTATAAATTAGTTAATTCACACAATCTACTGAAGGATACTTGTTTCCTTACATTTTAAGAATATATACAATATATTAAATAAACTGAAGTATTTTGTGCTAGATTTTACATCAGCACTATTACATCAAAACTGATAATTTTCCTCCGCACTCTGGCAGGTTCATGGAAGATCTAAAGGATATGCTTGGTTTTTCTGCGAACCGGTACTACTACTATACATGGAAATATATTTCCCCTCTAGTTTTATTATCTTTGTTGGTGGCTAGCGTTGTCCAAATGGTATTAAGCCCTCCTGGTTACAATGCATGGATCGAAGAGAAGGTGAGTATGTGTTTTAGTAAATAAGCATGCAGAACCAGTAATATCAGTGTAGGTAACATGCATTTCAAAAACATTTATGTATCCTACATAGATAAGAAGCAACTTGAAGTTACAATTTATGAATCAAAAATCACATATTGCAATTTATGAAACCAACACTCTTCTTTAGAATTCTTTTTACAGTACTTAAAAGTTATTTAGCAGGTCATCCACTATTCCCCAGATGTCTAGTTGGAGGAGTTAGGTTATGGGCTGAAAGGGTTCTGATGATTAGGGAAGACCTGAATGCAGCAGTCTCGATTACATTCAGAGGAAGCTAGGACTAGGCATTCCTTGGGTAATCCTGGGGTAGCATGCAGTGTGTTGCATCCAAGACCCTTCCATTTCCTCATGAGATTTCAGATCATGTGCCTTGCCTATATCAGCCTCATTCTGCTATAAACATCCCCTCTCCACTTGGATTCAAAAGGAGGGATATATTTTAAAGGATAATTAAAAAGGTAAACCTATCACCCCCACACAGCCTCTCTTCTAGGTATTACAGTTGGCAGGACTTTGAATGTGGTGAATGATTAACTATTTTATTTCCCTACAATCCTGTTTGAGCTTGTTTTTTTTTAAAAAATATAGCCACTGCATGTTACCTATTGCTTATTCCATATATTCTATCCTGCTGTGTTACCTGATATTATTTGTTACAACTGTGTATAGCTATGTTGCATAATACATCCCATGACATTGATCGAGCTATTGGCTTTGAACTCAGAGTTACAAACTCATAGGTTTCAGGGGGCCTTCCACCACCAGAGTTCAACAGGAAGATGGGAAGGATGTGGAAAGTAACATCTTTGACTTCACTGCCTTGGCTGAAGGAAACAGATGTGATGCTTGAATCCTACATTTCACACCCTCTTCCTCTGTGTGACAAGTCAGTTTATTGAGGGATCATTCCTGCCACATCCTATTAATTCAACACATCCAATAAAATTAATATATTCAGTCTTGTCCTGACATCCTAGATTTCCTGATAACTTTCCTTGGGATTTTGCCTGCAGCTTCACATGTCCTATGTGATGATTTTGTTTGGTCAGTAGGCCCCATATCTTGATGGTCCTAGTTTACTGCCAAGTTAACTAGAAAGAACATGCATTTCCCCCCATTTAGCACATGTATTAAGGCAGGGCTTCTCAACCTACAGCACGCAGGCTATATCTGGCCCATGGCACCATTTCATGTGGCCCACTGCCCTCACCACCACCACCACCAGAAGTGTCAGAAACAGCTGCCTCCACATTTACGGATGTTGTAAACTTGTTTACAACATGCAACTTGTTTACATTGCAACATGCAACTTGTTTACAATAGCCGTAAACGTGTCCGTGGCTGTTGTAAACATGTTTAAGACAGCCACAGACACATTTTATGGCTTGGAGAACCACCAGTCCAGCCTGCTCAGCTGTCTGAGGGTGTGTGGTTCGGCCCACGGCTTAAAAAGGTTGAGGACCCCAGTATTAAGGCTTCTATTTAAAAAGGGCTTTGTGCTGCCTTCCAAACATGTTCTCAATGATAATAGGTGTTCAAGATGAAGCCATTTTGTTCTCTAAATTACTCAGTTAGTATACAGAACAATAGACTTGGGTGGAATGTGTTATATGTTAAGAAGACTGCAACAATATTTTCTAAAATTTGGAAGTCCATCATTGATTTCTCATTAAGGAAATCTCAAAATTAACGAATTTTGGACATGTGGTATCTGAAGGGAGTTGTTCCCAAAAAGCCAGTGCAAGTGTTGGTTTATGAAAAGACTACTGCTAATAATATTTATGTTATTTCTCAGGCAACTGAAGAATTCCAGAACTACCCAACTTGGGGGCTGATTGTCTGTGTATCTCTGATTGTGTTGGCTATGCTCCCTGTGCCAGTAGTCTACATGATTCGCCGGTGCAACCTTATCGATGACAACTCTGGTAGCTTGGCAGCCGTTTCCTACAAAAGAGGGCACATTATTAAGGAACCTATGAATCTGGAGGGGGATGATACCAGTCTGATACATGGGAAAAGTCCAAATGAAGCACCGTCCCCAAGTTTCGGCAAAAAGATATACAGAAAACAAAATGGCTCTCCGACTATAGATACGACCCCCAATGGCCGCTATGGTATTGGTTACATCATGGCAAACATGTCAGATATGCCTGAGTCTGACTTGTAGCTAGAAGGCAAGATTGGTGCATCTGATCTTATATTGAACCACTGAACATTTGTTCTCTGTAAGAGAAGAAGTCAACTTCACTTACTAGAGTGCAATCTCAGGTGTCCCATGAATATGTCCTTCGAAAACATGACATGGTCAAAAGAGCTTGAAGATTCCCTTTTGTCTGATTCTGTGGCTTATGTTTGTACTGAAGGGAATGCACAGAAAATACCAATCAGTGATGGCCTAGCTTTGTCAGGATTGCCAATTTTTTTAAACAAAATTATTTTTGCATTTAATTTAAAAGTTTTCTATCTTTAAAGTACAGGCGTTACCTCAGTTTGTAGCAATTTTTTTAAGTGAATTCATATTTCTCTACTGCTGAACTGGAACTTGCATCTTTGTTCCTGCTAATTAACTCCCCCACCCCCCAAATTGGGAAAAAAATGAGTTCCAAAGAGTTCACCAAGCTTGTATTGACTGCACTTATTTGTACATACGTTTTTGTAGATATTCCTGTACTTTTTTAAAAAGCAGATACAGTTCTTTAGGCTACTAGCTGAGTTTTTTAAAAAAGTAAGCAAACATTTAAAGCCCTGCAGATTATTTTCTTACATGTAATAGCTGCATAGAGCAATAGTATTAGAAAACCAAGTATGATTATGCTGGAAACACAGAATTCCTCAGATATGAGGAACTGCAAATGATGTGGCTGTATCTTACATATAATATTTGGGGCTTTTTCAGTGTGAAAATTATGTCAGAATGAGTCACTCCAAGACTCTTAATGATTGTGCAGATTCTGCATTTTTCTAAGCTGTGTGCCTAAAAACACAACACAAAAAAAGCCCTTCCTAATATTTATTGTGGTTACAAGATTACATATATTATATTTATATATAATATACTTGTAATGTACATATGTATATTGAAATTGTATGTATCAGCTTCAAGCCTTGAAGCAAGATGGCTTTAAAGAGATGGTTTTGTTTTGCTTCTGGTTTTTTTGCAAAGAGGAATTCCATTCCCCCTCCCCCAAGTCTGTGTTAATTAAGAACTGTATGCTGTTACATTTAATGTAGGAATAAAGAGTGTGGAACAGTGTTTGATTTGTGTTTTCTGGCATATTGCCACTTGTGTCACTCAGATCAGTTGGTGAATGCAATGTTAGGGGCTGTGCACAGACGACTGTTCGTGTAGAACGAGCACAATTGCAGGCGCACCCCCCAATAAAGGACTCAGACACCAATGAAAGTGGATAACGGCATTGGGCCACATTTATTGATTCATGCCCTAGTCCGAATTATAAATTTCTATTGGTAATAACCAATCATAATTCTTAAGGCAAGCAGGCCGAAGAAATACTGGTAAGGTACCACCCAAAATTGCCAACGGCAATTGCTACAATGTATCCATTTGTATCCATTTGTTTGTTGACAACAAACAAATTGTTGACCGTAGTCAATATCTAACTAATGACCCCACCCTCTGACGCGTATCCGTAAAATCACGGGGTGATGCATGCTGTCTAGCTATAGCCATCACCCCGTCGCCTAGTTCGTCGTTGACCGGACAACGTTTAACCAACTTATGCCTGTCTAGTGTTGTCCAGTCAATTGCGAACTTGCCGGATACCTGTGGGTCATAATGTTTACCTTACCAGTGCTACCCGCCCATGTGACCAAAGTCAACAGCAGCAACAGAAAAACCCCTATGTCAAACCATAGCAACAGTGTGGGATGGGCGAAAAAACCAGGACCCGGAAGCCAATATGGGTCCCAGCCAAAAATTCCCACCCGGCCCCGAAGCGACCAAAATATCACACTGTTAACTAGGGAGGGGGTGGAGGGAAAAACTTCTCCGCTCCGTCGCTTCGCAAAATGGCAGCTCGGCTGCCTCGTGGCCACCCCTTTTATAAGGGAGCTGGCCACGCCCCTAACTACCCGGATGCCTTCGTCCTGTGGGGGGGCTCCCGCAAAGAGCGCGGTGGCCATTTTGGCGCCGCGCTTGCATTGCAGGCGCACCCCCCAATAAAGGACTCAGACACCAATGAAAGTGGATAACGGCATTGGGCCACATTTATTGATTCATGCCCTAGTCCGAATTATAAATTTCTATTGGTAATAACCAATCATAATTCTTAAGGCAAGCAGGCCGAAGTAACACTGGTAAGGTACCACCCAAAATTGCCAACGGCAATTGCTACAATGTATCCATTTGTATCCATTTGTTTGTTGACAACAAACAAATTGTTGACCGTAGTCAATATCTAACTAATGACCCCACCCTCTGACGCGTATCCGTAAAATCACGGGGTGATGCATGCTGTCTAGCTATAGCCATCACCCCGTCGCCTAGTTCGTCGTTGACCGGACAACGTTTAACCAACTTATGCCTGTCTAGTGTTGTCCAGTCAATTGCGAACTTGCCGGATACCTGTGGGTCATAATGTTTACCTTACCAGTGCTACCCGCCACACGGAGGGGCTTCAAAGAAGGCTCGACGCCCCCCCCAGACCGTCAGCTCGGTCAACAGGCCTGCTCGCCAATCACCCAACAGGAGGTCCATACCTCCTTGCGACAGATGGACCCCATCCCCTGCATACAAGTCATAACTTTGGAGGCTAATAGCGGGGTGACGACTGACCCTCCCCCAAGCCCTGTCGACAAGGAAACGCGCCACTGCCCTATTCACCATGTGTCTAGCGCGGTCAAGGGCCAGGAGGTCAACGCCCCCTCTATAGGAATGGCGCGGAACCATGTCCGACCAAACAAGGGTTGTGGCGGGCCAGACGTAATGCAGGTAGGCGAGGTCCTCGCAAATCGCATGCTTCAGCGACAAGCCGGTGACCTGGCCCAAATCATTGCCCCCCAGGTGTATGATCAGAATGTCAGGCGGGTCAGCATTCAGGCCTGAAAAAAGGAAAGGCAGCAGCTCCCGCCATAACATCCCCGGCTTACCATGCCATGTGAGACTTGCGTATGCACCCAGTCCCAGTTGGGGTCCCCACTCTGTCGCCGCAGCATAACGCGCTGCCCTGTGCACGTAGCTATGGCCCACCAGCCATACTGTCACCGGTGTAATACGACACCCCGGGTCTGTAAAGGAAAAATGAGGGAAATAGGTAAGGTGACCGGGTCGGTACTCACGGGGGGAGTGGGCGCACATAAAATTGAAAACATTGCGATCCCCACCATCCCATGCTACGTATGTCAGCCCCTGAGTACCCAAAAGCCGCAGCAGTCGAGGCCGCCCCTATACGGAATGAATGAGTGCCATAGCGGGCGCCTGGGAGGCCCACACTGGCCAGTGCTTTGCCCGTCACCCTCCAAAATTGAAATTTAGTAAGGGGAGACCCATCTTGGTGACAGAAAAACGGGCCATGGTGCGTGCCACGCAGTGCCAGGAATTCCTGTAGGGCACCAACCGGACAGATGTCTGCCAAAGAACACCGTAGCAGTCGCACACCACTGCCGACGCCATGCTGATCGGTCTTAGAGGAACGTATCCTCAACTGAGCCCAGTCTTTGGCTACACAGACATCCTCGAGTTCCAGTGCCCTACGACTTGCATCCGCCTTAGACAGCATCACAAGCTCGCTGATGCGGAGCGCTCCAAAAAATGCCACCGTTGTGGCTGCATGGAACAGGGCTGCCTCATATGCATCAAAACAGAGGCAAGGCCAGCCCCGAGCCAACTGGGTACGGACCCCTGGGGAAATCGGGTGGCGGTCATCCGGGCAACGCCCGCGCTCGCGCACCCACCCCTCCAAAACATGTCTCACACGGAAGTCAGAGGTGCTGTCCCCATGACCCCCCACCTTGGCCATAAAAGCCAACGCTGAAAGCTTGGATGCTATGGTGCGAGGTGCCAGGCCCTGAGAATGCAGGTAAACCATGAACCGCAGAACATGGGTTACCGGGATTGGCCAGGTTACTGGCAATTGAAATTGAGTACAAAATGCCCTGAAAGAATTAATCGCGTGGTGATACGCCTTACGGGTGCGTGGGGCTAGTGACAGGCCAATCGCCCGGTTCACCTCTCCTTGCCAATGGTCCATATCTCCTCCGGGAGTGGCGAGGGAAATTCCTCCGCATCCGGGGCCAAGGCACGGAACCGGGAGATCTGTAGGCGGGACAAAGCGTCAGCAATATCATTATTAACCCCTGGGACGTGCCTGGCCCTGAACAGTACATTGAGGCGCAGGCTGCGCAACACAAATTGGCGCACTAGATCCATAACCCTGGGCGATTTAGAAGTCTGTGCATTTACAATGTGGACCACGGCCGCATTGTCACACCAGAAATGCACGACCGAGTTGGACCACTCCTGGCCCCATAGCATCAAAGCACCCAGGATAGGGAAAAATTCCAGATACATGAGATCACGCAGGCGACCCGTGCCTGCCCAGGCCGGTGGCCACCCTCCATAGGCCCACTTCCCATTGAAGTACATCCCATAACCCAGGGATCCCGAGGCATCAGACTGAATCTGAAATTGAGGGGAAGCCAGGAGGTCATGCCTCCAAAATGAGACCCCATTGAAGTCCTTCAGGAACTGTAACCAGACAAGCATGTCTGCCCTGATACCCTGGGTAAGCCTAACCCTATGGTGAGGCCTGGATAATCCTGCCATAGCGTTGCACAAGCGCCGGGCAAAAGCCCTGCCCGGTGCCACCACTCTGCAGGCAAAATTAAGGTGACCATGCAGCACCTGCAGTTCCCTCAGTGATGCCTTGCGCTTGGCCAACAGGTCCGAGATAAGGGCCGCTATCCTCGACACCTTATCCCGCGGTAACCTAGATGCCTGCGCTATCGTGTCAATCTCCACCCCCAGGAAGACTAGCTGTGTAGATGGGCCCTCGGTCTTTTTGGGCGCTAAAGGGACACCGAGTTCCTCCATTAGCGTCTGAAATGTGTTGAGGAGACGTGTACACGTGTCCTAGCCCCGTTCACCCCCGAATAAAAAGTCATCCAGGTAATGGGCTACAGACCGGGACCCTGACCTGCGGACGAAAGCCCACTCTAGGAAGGTACTGAAACGCTCGAAAGCCGAGCATGATATGGAACAGCCAAAAGGCATGGCCTTATCAAAATAATATTCGCCCCGAAATTTGAAACCCAGCAATTCAAAGTTGCCCGGGTGCACTGGCAAGAGGCGAAAAGCCGACTTAATGTCGCACTTGGCCAGCAGCGCACCCGGGCCACAGGAGCGCACCATGCACAGCGCGTGGTCAAAAGATGTATACCTGACTGAGCAAAGGTCATCAGGGATAGCATCATTGACCGATCGGCCGGCTGGGTAGGACAAGTGATGGATTAGGCGAAACTCGCCTGGTAACTTCTTGGGAACCAAGCCCAGGGGCGATACCTTGAGGTTAGTGAACGGGGGTGCAGGGAAAGGGCCAGCGACCCTGCCCGCATTGACCTCCTTATTAATGCTGGCGGCAGCCACTTCCTCCCTCCCCCTAAGGGACAAAAGGTTGGGGGCATCCTGAGGGGACCTATCACCCATGAAAGGAATACGGAACCCCTGTCTAAAGCCCTGAAGTAGATAATCTGCATCCTCCCCCTTCGGGTACAATGCGAGCCAACGCTCCAGCATGTCCACATTAATTGGGGAGGGAGCCTTTCGGTGAACCAGCTCCATCAGCGGCAGTCTTGCCAGCCCACTGTCCGCCCCTCCCTCTGTCCCGCGTCCCTCCAGGCCTGGGACAGGCAGAGGCTGCATGGGGGCCCGCACAGGTGGGACACTCATGTCTGTACTTACAATTCTTCTTACTGCATGAACCATTAGACGAGAAAGCCCAGCACAGCAGTCAGGCTGGAACCCCCTGCCCCGCCACTTGGCGGGGAACCTGTGCTGGAACCACTCGCTGGACCGCATGTCCACAATGGTATCTTTCCCCTGGTGCGGGGCGCGTGGGCGTCATGTACAGCAGCCAAAGTCTCTGACATGGCTCATCCCACCTCATCTCAGGGTGCAGGGGAATTCTCATACGGAATTCCTCGTCATAAGCCAACCACGACGGGCCCGGAAAATCAACCATCGCCCGGTAGATATTGTCCAAATACTGGACCATCGGAATTGCCAGATCCGGCCGGGCCCTCAGGTACACCGCCATGTAGATGAGGTAAGCCGGCAGCCAGTTGGCCCACGTCCGTGGCGGCTTGCGACGACGTGCCTGTTCCTTATCCTTCTCATCCTGCCCCTCCCTCTCTTCCTTGGTGGGCTCCCTGTTTAGGAGTGAGAAGATATCAACATACTCCCCTCGCCATATTTTCTCTCTGGTGGCCTGTGCCAAATGGTCACCCAGTGGCAAGGAATAGCCCGCTGTCGGCAAAGCCGAGACAGGCACAGCAGAAACTGCGGGCAACTGGAAAGGGGCTTGAACTAACCCAGCCACCCCCAAAACATTCCCCACAGGGTAGGAAATGCTACCCGCCCCGGGGCCCTGGGTGGTGGTTGACGTCGCCTGTTGGTGCGTCGGCGGCTGTGCCGCCGGACCACCCATGCGAGGCCAAGGCCATTGGAAAGCCCCCCCAATGTAGCCACATGTGTAGGTGCACTAGTTTGTACCGCATACTCACATGCTGCACCCCCGCGGGCCGCCCCCACCGGGGGTTACGGCCCACTGGGGGCGTCGGAGCTCACGACCGCCGTAGAGCTCACCGCCAGAGCTTGACCCGCGCCGGCCTGTTGTTCGGGGAGCTGCGAGGCTGTGGCCGAAGTCGCGCCACGCGCCTCAAGCTGCTCGACCCTTCCCGTCGCCTGCCGCTGCCCAGCAGACGACGCGTCCAAGCGCACCCCAAAAGGAGCGCCAGCGTGGCTGGCCCGAGCAAGGGAAGCCTCAAGTGCCGCCACGCGGGCCAGCAAGGCCTCGACACTGGCCTGGGGCCATGGGCCAGCCGGCCCGCCCGTTACGGGCGTGGGTACAGGCCCTTGCATCCCGGGGCCCGAATAAGGCCATGACCCCACACCCAGGCCCGGCAGGGCCGGCGTGGGCATCTGCCAAGGGAGGGGACCGCACCACCCCCCAAGGCTAGAAGGTCCCGGAGTGAGCTGGGCCCCGATGGAGGAAGGCCCAGAATGAGCACCAGGAGCGGCGTCTGCCGCTTGCGGGCCGCGGGCCGCAGCCCATACTGGACCCCTGCTCGGGTCCCCGGCCTCCGGCCAGGGGGTAATAGACCCCATCCCACCGGTCCCGGTGGGAGCCAGCAAAGGCGGCGGGAGGGAAGGCCCAGCCGCGGTCCTCCGACCCGGATTGCGCTGCCGCACCGCCCGAGCCGCGCTCGCGGCCGCCTTCTTCTTCGAAGGCATCTCAGTCCAACCTATGGGAAGCCGAAGGAAGAAAATCAGCAGCCAAAAGGCTTCCCAGTCAAGGCAAGAGCGACGGAGGTAAGAGGGAAAAACTTCTCCGCTCCGTCGCTTCGCAAAATGGCAGCTCGGCTGCCTCGCGGCCACCCCTTTTATAAGGGAGCTGGCCACGCCCCTAACTACCCAGATGCCTTCGTCCTGTGGGGGGGCTCCCGCAAAGAGCGCGGCGGCCATTTTGGCGCCGCGCTTGCATTATTTCACTTAACAGTCCAAGCATCCCTTGAAGGAGCATCCCACAGGCTATCAAAACTGACCAATTCCTCTTTTCAAGGGTGGAAAAGATGTCTGCTTACAGAAGGTCCAGAAGGCCTGATCCATCAGAACATTCTCTGGACAGTCTTGATGACCTTATGCTAGATCGTAGGGGGTGGGGGGACATCAAAGAAAGAAGGCTTTTCAGAAGTGTGTATGTGGGTACACCAGGAGTGAATGTGAAGCTACAAAATTCACAGGCTTTGCAGCCCTCCAGAGACTCCACCAAGGTTGTCTGCTGGTCTATGCCAGTGATGGCGAACCTTTTAGATGCCGAAACACTTATTTATTTCAAAGTGCCAACATAGCAATTTAACCTGAATATTGAGGTTTTAGTTTAGGGGGGGGGGGCAACTCACCTTCATCACAGACTCAATAGGCTACCATCTGCATGGCACCCTCATACCTCATGTGAGCTACCTGCCATACCCCAGACATGGGAGGGAGGAAGCGCTCCCATTGGGCTGCTGGGCAGAGGGGTGGGGTAAACTCTGTGCTGGGGTGACAGCTGTATGCCCACAAGAGGGCTCTGAGTGACCCCTCTGGCATGCGTGCCATAGGTTTGCTACCACTGGTCTATGCCAACACTGGAGCTGGTGTACAATGATCTATTGATTGCAAGTATGATCACAAGACTGGGGGGAGAGACAAAAACACTGCCCCTCCCTTATTTCCATCTTCTGATATTAACCCACCAGACTGTCAGATGACATTAGAGCGCTTAGCAGGGGGGAAAGGATGGCAGCATTCATTTGAATACTCTTGAACTAGTCTCGATTCTCACTTGGAATGTGATGAAAAGCATAGATTCCTATATAGCTTGGAGAGAGAGACTTACTGAGTCTAGTTTAATAGAACAAAACAAAAAAAATTGATAATCACATTTGATGGAAGAGCTTTTTGTGACCCAAAAAATTGCGTCAGAAAAAGAAAAGAAAATATATATTTTTTAAAATATTAACGAGCCCTGCTGAACCAAGACAAGCTAGACTTTCAAGTATTTAAATGCAAAAAAACAACAACACCTTTTTCTTTTAAAAAAGCCCACAACAACCTGTTTCAAAAATTGATCCAGATACCAAGCAATTCAGGCAAAATGTGCTGTACTTATCAATATTGTTAAATTATTCATCTGCTGCCTTCAACAATCTTAAAACACAAGCATGCCTATTTCCTACAAATCCACTTATGTGGGCTGTGTTAAATATATGAAATGGAGATTCATGCAAAATCACTTCTGGCTTCTTCCTTGACAATAGAACTACATGTCAGTAGTTTCTGCATGTATATTAGAATTAGAAATTTATTTATACCCCGCCCTCCTGGTGCAAGCACCACTCAGGGCGGCTTACAACATTTTTTAAAAAAAAATACAATATGAATACAATTACAAAGAAAATACAGTATAAATAGAGTATAAATTACTTGGTTGAGATCAATTCCCCACCCCCATCCCCCAAGGTAGTCGATAATGGTTCTACCCATTATCAACTGATTACAGAGTAATTGGGTCCACTTGTCTTTAGGGGAAAACCTCAGTCCTCAAGTCTATCAAAATTAATGCTATTTCATTGTGTTCTAGGTGGCATACTAGGTGGATTTATAAAAATCATGGAAAACAAGAATGAATCAAATAATGGCCAAGTGATGAAAGAAAGTAATATTTTACTTTCTTGCCAACTATGTGTACTGCTAACTTGACACAAATCTTAAGAGCCCACATTCTAGTACTGGATCTTAGTAAGGAATTTGATATTCATTTTTTTTAAATAAAAAAATCACCTATTTTGTTGCTTCTATCATTTTTTAAAATAAAGCTCATTTGTGAGGCCTGCATTGTTTTATGGGCTAGTGATTCAAATTTAGTGACCAGGCCTTCACATGAGCATTCAGTGGTACTCTATAGTGCTCCATTCACAATAATGATGTGAAGCATGAGGAACAACATTTTTTGAAGTGGATTTTTTTTGGCAAGAGAAAATTAGCCCACTAAAGTGATCAATGAACTTTCTTCTCAGAAGACCTGTCTCCAAAATACCCTAACAGGTGGTAGGAGTAACACTAATAGTAGCAGCAGCATCAACAACTAAACATGCACATGAAACTAAAATTATGCTCACATACAAAGAGAAACAGTTGCATCTTCTAATGCATGGTACCATTAGTGGAAATGAAAGGGAAAGGTTGGTTTAAGAAACCGAAGAAGGTAGTTCTCTAAACTTGATGAATTTCCCCAGGTACTTCACTGTGACACAACAACACAATGGTTAAGCTTCATATATTTTGTTCATAGGAGTGGAGACATTCACTGCTTTGTTTTCAAGTTGCAATACTGTAAACAGTGTTGTACAGTGGCTTTAGGGTTCCACTTCCCGAAGAGAGGCAATTTTCATCATGGGGAGCAGTGGTGGACATCAGCAGATTCGCACCAGTACACGCGTACTAGTAGTAAAAATGGCTGCCCCTGCCCACCCCCTGCCCCACCCACCTCCTCCTCCTCCTAGAAGAGGCTTTGGAAGGGGCTGGCTCCATTCCCCCTTCCTCCAAGGCTTTTCCTGGGCTCCGTTTCACCCCAAAGCACATCCCCAGCCACTCCGGAGTGGTTGGGGAGGCACTTTGGGGTGAAACAGAGCCCAGGAAAAGCCTTGGAGGAAGGGGGAAATGGCTTCGGAGGGGCTATAGAGCTATTTTCATCTCTCTATAGCGAACTTCTGAAGCCATTTCCCCCTTGTCCAAAGCTTTTCCTGGGCTCCGTTTCATCCCAAAGCACATCCCCAGCTACTTCGGAGTGGCTTGTGTGCTGGGAGTGGCTGGGGATGCGCTTCAAGGTGAAACGGAGCCCTAGAAAAACCTTGGACAAGGGGAAAATAGAAGATGCTTCTATTTTCATAGCTCTATAGCGAAGAGCAAGCACATGGCCAACAGGACACGCCCACCCAGTCACATGGCCATACCCACAGTGTGGTAGGAATTTTTTTTTTGATACGCACCACTGATGGTGAGTGATGAATGCTGTATGGCCCTCGGGTAGCCAGGTCCCTCAGCAGCTACCAAACACAATGGCATAAGTATGTAAGTAGAATTCTGTTGGAAGTCACCCAGTTCTGTCTTGGCCAACATTCTGGTTGCACAGTAGCCAATCAGATGGCTATGAGAAGCTCCTAAACATACGTGTTTAACAGCACCCTCTAGCTAACATAACCAAAAGTATTGAGAGGTCTAGTATCTTTGCTTTGAAGCTAGTTGTAGCTTGTAGATATTATATTAATTAGCCGTTTATCCATGCCTTCCATGAATTAGTCTAATTTCAAAGACATCTAATTTGTTTTTTATCACCACATTTTATGGTAGCAAAATCCACAGTTTTCACTTTGTCTTGCATGAAGAACTAATTGTTGTCAGTCTGGAACCCCACATGATAAAGCTTCATTGAATGAGTCTGGATTCTAGTATTAGGGTAGATTTTTTTCACTCTGTCCTCTTTCTACACACCATTTGATAAAATTGTTCTGACTAAACAAGCCTAAACTTTACAAGACAGAATATCACTGGGTGCCTAGTGCAATCACAGAAAGTTACTCTCATGGTGCTTTGCTTGCAGTCTTACACAAAGGCTGCAGGAGGCAAGATTCTGAAGCATGGAGACATTAGATCCTTGTTTGGTTTTTGGACTTCAATTCCCAGAACCCTAAGTCAATTCCCCAAAGCACTGTTCAACCAATCACTGAGGCAAGCCACACAAAAACTGGTTTTGACAAGCAAATCTGGTCTTTTATTTATTTATTTATTTATTTATTGGATTTCTACCCCACCATACTCAGTGCAAGGCCGACTCAGGGCGGCATTACAACATAATTAAATACAAATAAAGGTAATTAAATACAAATTAAACACAAACAAAATACAATAGAAAAAACAATATCAAGATCCAATATTAGGATACAATTGCAACAAAATATACAACTATGAATACAGTAACAGTTTACAAATCAAAGAAAGAATGGGAAAAATACAATAATCCAAGGGGGGGGGGAGCCCAAGGCTCAACAACCTTACATTAGCCCAAACTAGGTCAAGGCTCAGCCTTAACCTTAACCTTAACTAGGGCCAGGGCGGCTCACGACCATGTCAGAGCCCAGGTCCCCATACTCAGCAGCATCACCAGGGAGAGGTAACAAGACGATGCTGCAAGCCCGAGTCGAACCATGAAGGGAAGAGAGAAACCCACGCAGCCTATGCCGAAATGAAGGAAAGGGCTCAGACAAGGCGGCATCAGCATCCAACTTTGAGTCTTCGCCGAACCAGGAGCCCAAGTGTTCTTGCTCCCCCATGGCCAATGCCAGACCGAGGCAGAGGGCTCAGGCGAGGCAGCGTCCTTGTCAAACCGGGAGCCCAGGCATTCTTGCTTCTGCCTCCAGCCGGGAAGGCAAGGCGGGTGCCGGTGGCGGCATCGGTGCTGCTTTTGGGGCCTCCATCTGAGCAGCCCCAGCTGATCTTCTCCCACCTCTCACTTGATAGAATATGATACACACCTCAGCGGCTGACTAAACATTTGTTGAGGGGGGGGGGGGGTAACACCACCTCCACTCTAGGCAGCCTCGCACCCCATGGTTTCATTCAAGGCCTGAGCACCAGGAGGTTCTGGAGCCATTTAGGCATGACAGACAACAGAGGTGGTCAGGGCACAGCAGCAGAGATGGTAACAGTGATTGTTCTGTACCCAGTACTGGTGGGCCAGGTTTGCAGTAGCAATTTTAGGTATGGTGAAACACAGAGTATGTTAAATGTCTAGATCAGGGGTTCTCAACTTATGGCCCATGGGCCGGCCCTGGCCCATGGCACCATTTTATGTGGCCCATGCCACCGCTGCACCCAGAAGTGGAAGAGGACGTGTTTACATCAGCCGTAAAACATGCCCACACATGCATAAACATACCTGCAACTGTCATAAATGGTGACCATATTTATGACAGCCGCAAAATCACCTGCTCCCGCTTCTGGGGTGTGTAGCTGTTGTGTTCTGTAAAGCTGTGCCTTTAACAATGTACCTTAGCCATGTGATAACAATGTAACCTTTCTGTGTGCAACATTATAACCTTCAGCTGTATCAATGTAAACCTGATAAGGGGACGCGAGCTAGTGACCACTAGATGGCAATAGCGAGCGTCCAGCTCTCATGGCTCAGATTCACCTGGATCAGCAGCGCGGGAAGATTCCCCGCCACCTCTTCACCTGGTCAAGAAGGGCGTGACCTTCTACGACGTCACGCAGGCAGCAACCAATAGTCTGTCGACGAGCCACATTCAAATGTATAGCCAGCTGTATATACTGAGCTACCCATCCGCCATTACCACATGTTCCTCCGGATCATCATGCAATAAACCTGTGTTAAGCCAACCCTTCGGCTGTTTCGTTGTCTTTGGTCCCTTACACTAAATTGGCGACGAAGGTGGGATCATGGCAGCCCACGGGACCAAGACATGCGCCGGTTTCGAAATCAGGAAACCGGGCGACAGGGAGATCTTCGAAATGGACTTCCAGGCAGCACTGATTTAGTCCGAAGTCACGGAAGAGGCAAAGAAAAGGGCCATCTTCACCAGGATGCTCGGACAAGAAACCAAAAGGACCTTGGTGGACCTGATCGCACCGAGGAGGGTGAGCGAATTCAAGGCCAAGGAACTCATGCAGATGCTGCGTGAGCACGTCCGGCCCGCCACAGCGATGTTTCCCGCTCAGAGTGCGTTCTGGAGGCGAGTCCAAGCGCCCGGGGAGATGGTTGCCGCATTCGTGGCGGCCCTGCGGCTGGCGGCCGGCCCGTGCAAATGGGAGAATGCCGAAATCACCCTCCGGGACTGTGTGCTGTGCGGCCTGAACGACGCCGAAACCCAGCGCACCTTAATGAACCAAGAGCCGCCTCCCACGTTGCAGGAGGTCGTCAGAGCGGCACAGGCCGCGGAAGCTACAAAGGCTGGGGTCCAAGAAATCCAGGGCTGGCGGCCAAAGTCGAGCAAGGCAGAAACTTCGGTGCATGCGGCCCGGCGAGCTTCGGGGTCGTCCGCAGAGAGCAGCGATGACGAGGACGTCCGGAGGGTCCGGAAAGAGAGCCGGCGGTGTGACGGCTGTGGAGCGGCCCATGACCGCGTAAAATGCCCGTTTCGGAAGGCCGAGTGCCACAACTGCGGCCGCCGTGGGCACATCACCAAGGTGTGCAGGAAGAGGCGCGAGACCGGGAGAAGCTCAGCACACCGTTCCACGGGACAAGACCGCTCAACGAGACCCAAGGACGACGCTCAGGCCACGCGGAAGCAGGACGGCATGGGCCGCATCTCCGACAGCAGTGAGGACGACGCCCCAGTATTCAGCGTGTCCGTAGGACACCCCCGCTACTTTGTTGAGGTACTAGTTCAAGGGGTTCCCATTAGCATGGAAATTGACTCGGGGTCCTCAAATTCAATCATTTCCCAGAGGGAGTTTTTGAGAATTGCCCCCCACAGGCGACCCAAGCTCAAAGCGTTGAGGTCCACACTACGGGACGTGCAAGGGAACAGCATTCCAGTGTTGGGGGTTGGAGAATTTCAGGTTAAATTCAAGAAGCACGCCGCGTCTCTCCCTCTAGTCGTGCTTAAAGGGGGAGATTGCAGCCTCCTCGGGACTCAATGGTTCCAGCCCCTGGGGTTGTTTATTGGGGGGGTGCACGCCGTTGGGATGCACGCCGTTGGGTCTGACCCGATTCAGGAGGTGTGCGAGGCGCACCCCGAAGTCTTCAAAAAGGGACTGGGGAAATTCAAGGGGCCCCCAGTGACTTTCGACCTGGACCCGGAGGTCCGCCCAATTCGACTCAAACCACGCCGGGTGCCGTTCGCACTCAAGGACAAGATAGAGGCGGAACTGGACAAATTGGTGGGCCAGGGAATCCTTGTGCCTGTTGATTCTGCGGAGTGGGAAACTCCAATTGTAACCGCACTAAAGGCCAATGGGGAGGTCCGCATATGCGCCGATTACAAGTGCACCATCAACAAGGCGATCCGCCCGAATGCGTATCCGGTGCCGGTAGTCAGCCATCTGCTGGCCAGGTTACACGGGGGAAAGTGTTTCGCTAAGCTCGACTTAGCACAGGCCTACCAGCAGCTCACGGTGTCCCCTGCCGCAGCTGCTGCGCAGACCATAGTCACCCATAAGGGGGCGTTCCAGGTGACGCGCCTTCAGTTCGGCGTAAATTCGGCGCCTGGAATTTTCCAGTCACTCGTGGAACGCCTCCTGAAGGGGCTAGAGGGGGTGTTGCCTTATTTTGATGACGTGTTAATAACGGGGGGGAGTCGGGTCGAATTGGCCAAGAGGTT
Organism: Bradypodion pumilum; assembly: GCA_035047305.1. Lineage (NCBI taxonomy): Eukaryota > Metazoa > Chordata > Lepidosauria > Squamata > Chamaeleonidae > Bradypodion > Bradypodion pumilum. Next base: position 59,091,890 of record JAWDJD010000005.1, read on the forward strand.
GGGGAAGGTCCTGACAATATTCGAAAAAGCGGGGTTGAGACTGCGAAAGGACAAATGCGTCTTCTTCGCGACCGAGGTTGAGTTCCTGGGGTTTTGTGTGACTCCTGAGGGGATAAAACCATCCAAATCCAAGGTGGCCGCCATTAAGAAAGCCCCCCGCCCCACCTCCAAGCCCGAGCTGCAGTCGTTCCTAGGGCTGCTTAACTTTTACCACTCCTTCCTCCCCCGGAAGGCAGCAGTAGCTGAACCGCTACACAAACTGCTGAAAAAAGATCAGACATGGAAGTGGGGCGAGGACCAAGAAAGGGCATTTAGCGAACTAAAAAGTCTCCTAGCGACTGATGCCATACTGACCCATTTCAACCCCAAACGCCCGGTAGTCCTGACCTGTGATGCATCCCCGGTGGGGGTGGGGGTGGTGCTGTGCCACGTGCTGGAAGACGGAAGGGAGGCCCCGATAGCATTTTACTCCAGGTCCCTGTCCCAAGCGGAGAGAAACTACGCACAGACAGACAGAGAGGCACTAGCAATAGTTGCGGGGACGAAAAAATTTCACGATTTTCTGTATGGCCGCCCCTTCACCATTGTAACGGACCACAAGCCCCTGCTAGGCATTTTTACCGCAGATAAGCCCACCCCACAGATCCTGTCCCCGAGGATGCTCAGGTGGGCCATTTTTCTCAACGCGTACCAGCACGCGTTGGTCTACGGGCCCGGGAAAGAGATCAGCCATGCGGACGCTCTATCAAGGTCTCCCCTCCCCCTGACGCCCAGCCAGGTGAGCAAGGGGGAGCGGGACCATCAGGTTCTTATGATAGAGGTGCTGGATTCGCCCCCCGTACTGCCCGCCGACATTGCCAAAGCGACAGAGAAGGACAAGACGCTAGCGGCAGTTAGCTCCTGGGTGCAGAAAGGGTGGCCGGCGTCCTCCCCAGCGGAGGAGTTCGCCCCATTTTTCAGGAAAAAGTTAGAGCTCCGACGCAGGGTCCCCGATGAGCAGGGCACAGACCCAACAGAGAAAAAATCAGCGTTAGGGTTCTCCCCCACCCGTTCAGCCCAAGGGGGAGGGAAAGGGGACCGCGGGTCCCCACCAAGGGGGGAGGAGGATATTCTCGTAGATATCCTGGGGGATCTTTCCGAGGAAGAGGAACCCGGCCCCATACATATCTCGCGGAATTCCCCCACAAATGCAGATACCCCAACTGAGTTAGAATTTGATTTTCAGAACCGGGGGGGGGGTTTCGGAGTGGTCCCCCACCCATCCAAGCGAGAAGAGGGGTTTTTTGTTAGCGCCGATTGTCCCCGGTCTGCCCACAATGGAGTTCTTCCCTTCCCCTAAGGCCGCCAGGCCGCGGCAACCCACTAACGAGTCTCCCTCTCCCATTACAGGACAAGGGACCAGGGAACAAAGAAGCAGTAGCGCCCCCTAGGGGGGTCAGCCCTCATCACGGCCCAAACGCACATGCAATAAGCCATCTTGGCTGAGAGACTTCGTCTCATCCTAGGGGGGAGGGATGTTGTGTTCTGTAAAGCTGTGCCTTTAACAATGTACCTTAGCCATGTGATAACAATGTAACCTTTCTGTGTGCAACATTATAACCTTCAGCTGTATCAATGTAAACCTGATAAGGGGACGCGAGCTAGTGACCACTAGATGGCAATAGCGAGCGTCCAGCTCTCATGTCTCAGATTCACCTGGATCAGCAGCGCGGGAAGATTCCCCGCCACCTCTTCACCTGGTCAAGAAGGGCGTGACCTTCTACGACGTCACGCAGGCAGCAACCAATAGTCTGTCGACGAGCCACATTCAAATGTATAGCCAGCTGTATATATTGAGCTACCCATCCGCCATTACCACATGTTCCTCCGGATCATCATGCAATAAACCTGTGTTAAGCCAACCCTTCGGCTGTTTCGTTGTCTTTGGTCCCTTACACTAAAGTAGCCTAGCCCACTCAGCTGTCCGGGGGCATGGTCAGGCCCACGGCATAAAAAGGTTGGGAACCCCTGGTCTAGATAATAGCAGGGTGGGCACTGACTGAGACACTCAAAGATTACAGGTTTGAGTCCTGCCAAAAGCAATTTAGCCTCTGTAATCTGTAATCTGTTTCATTTATTTCCTTCTTTCCTGCAATCAGGTGTCCAAAAAGAAACAAATGGTGGGTGCATAGATTTCCCTCTAACTAGGCTCCAACAACACAATCCAACATATCTAGGCACCATGATTTTTGACTCATGATACAGACCACACAGATTCGCTGAGTTGTGCATTTACTTCCAACATGTTAGGGACGGTGTACTTTCGTAGAACATGCCGTCTGATCTCTAGTGGTGCAGGCAGAGACTGCAAGAACCAGGGTTGTTAATGATAATGTCTGGTTTCAGTTCAAAAGCTCACAGCATCATATAATGCTCAGTCGAAGTCTAGATTACCACTCCGTGGTTACCTTGTAAGACATTGGCACTTCAGTTAGCAAAGCAACAAAAACAACTTGATAGGACTTGACCCTGGTGTGATTTGAACACACAGCCTTCTGATCTGGAGTCAGACGCGCTACCGTTACGCCACAAGGTCACTTCTTGTTTCAGAATGCATCCACAGGAGTATGTACTGGGCTCTCTGCCACTGTGAGCTTTAAAGCCAAAAAGGAACACTGCCTTAGTAGAGCTGGCAGAGTCGGGTTTCCTGGTTGGGCAGCGTACAAGTGTGAGAATTAAATTAAATTAAATTAAAATGAGGCAGTAACAGTACTTTAAAAAACAACAACAACAAAAAACTTCTCCCACTTTCGTACTATGTCTTCCCTCATTCTTACCGAGTCCAGACAAGAACAAAATCAGCACCTCCTCCATCCAATGAATTTCAGAGGGGTTAAGAAAGATGCATGTGATTTTGGATTTGAATTTTGATAAATGCACACCTCAGTGAAAAGGTAAGCCCTGTTCAGTTGTTCCACAAAACCATATTCAAGTGTTTTACAGGTTGGTGCTTTGAGCATGCATAGAAGGAAAAATCTAGTCCCACAGCAATATCATATCCTTCACAATTTCTGTGCAGGTCTGGGGAGAAGAAGGATCCTGCTGACATATAGGCTGTAGATATAGGGGAGAGGGGAGGGGGAGGCGGGAGGAGAAGAAGAAGGGGGAGAAGAAGAAGAAGGGGGAGGAGTGGAGGAGGAGGGTAGGGGCAACAGCAACAATTGCAAAATGGTATGTGACAAGTAAGGCATATAAGTCTATAATGAATTTAAAGGCAGCAGGTCAATTCCAGCAGCAGTTCTAGAACATGGAAGATAATGAAAGAGGACAAGGATGCCTTTAAGCATGTATAAATGGCATATCCGTAAGAGAGGTTCACCTCTCCAGTATGAGAAAGTGGGCCTTCTTGGTATCTGCTCTGACCCATTGGAACCTCCTGCTGATGGACCTTCGTCTTCAGCCAGAACTGTTAGTTTTTAGGAAAGGGATGAAGACATGGCTGGCCCAGCAGGTTGGGGAGCTGACAACCCCCACTGGTTACATAAGAACAGCCTTGCTGGAACAGGCCACAGCCCATCCAGTCCAGCATTCTGTCTCACACAGTGGCTCACCATTTGCTGATTGATATAAACATGCTAATCACCACCCAGGTTTTTCGGTTTTATCTGTCTATTTGTCTATTTGCTGCAAAGATTTTATAATAGATTTTATAATATGTTTTATGTAAGGTTTTTAATGGTATGTGTTTTTTTTTTAATGCAAAGTGATGTACAATCAGATTGTGAGCCGCACAGAGCCGCTTCGGTGAGTGGGCGGCCATACAAATCTAAATAACAAATAAATAAATATCTGTTGTGTATTCAGGTTAATTATTGCTGTGTCATGGACGCCATGTTCCTGTTATAATTATTAAGCATGTTCCCTATAAGGCTAGGCCCTGGTTTCATTATACTCAACACCTGATTGTTTGTTGGAGCTCCTGTTTCCTGCCAAGCCAGGGGTAAATGTGTCTCTCTCTGGACCTGCTGCAGAGAGAGTATATAAGCAAGTGGCCTTGCTCTTGCTTTAAGCCTTAAGCCCTGAGGAGCTAGACTAGGGCCGGACCAAATCTACACTTCCCACAGATAGCCAGCAATGTGCTAAGCCTGGGTCTCCTCCATTATGCTATGCTCCCATGCTAGCTAGTGTATTGCCACACTACAGCAAGAGTCCGGAGGGACTGACTCCACTGGGATTCATACCTGTCAACCCGCGGCTCCGGAAAAGCGGGACCTGCGCACATCGCTTGTGCACAGATCGCGTTCCACGCATGCGTGGAAAGGTTTTACCCCTTCCACACATGTGCAGAAGTGCTACGCCACTTGTGCAGCCCTTACGCAAGCAACGTAGTGCTTCCGCGCATGCGTGGAAGGGGTAAAACCCTTCCGCGCATGTGCGGAAAGCATTTCCCCCACTGCCAAATTACGGGGTTTTGGCAGCGGGGGCCAGGTTATGACGTCAATCGACGTCAATTTACGGGGTAATCCCGGCCAAATCGGGAAGGTTGACAGGTATGCTGGGATTGTATAGCCATCTCTGTGTCGGGAAAAATCTTGTAAACTCATCTCTAAAAGACTGTTGAATAAAGACTTGTTGCTGTTTTGTTCATCGTTGTCTGGACTGGTGCTTATAAGGGCCGGACATAACAATATCCCAAAGCCATGTGTGAACCTCATAAACTAGAGTCCTAGTCCCTGAGATCTCAGATCAAGTGCAGGACCTGTCCTAGAGAATGGGACTCAAAAGCCTGAGATCATAGAACCCTGTTGAATTGATTGATACCACTGGGATGCATGGAATCTCTATTTAAACTATTTCTAAATAGGCAGCATTAGCATATTTTTTAAAAATCTATATCCTCAATGTCTATGAATATATTTTTATTTGGTAATGTATAAGTGGCAATCCTAAAAGGTATACACGTTCAGCCCACTGAGTCTGGATATTTCATACTGTCTTTTGAATTGTTCTTACATTCTACTTGCTTATCATGCCATTAGATGTTTTGCGGGATCTGTGACAGTGACAAAATGTCTGACTGCAGCAGAGGCCTCACAACTGAAGGACTAAAGCAGGGGTTCCCAACCTTTACAAGCCTGAGGCCGGGTCACACTCTCTCAGTTAGCTTTGAGGGCTGGATGGCCATTTTACGCTGCCTGCATCATGAGGGTGTCCATTTTGTCCCAACAGCTTCAAAAGGGTGACCATTTTGTTTCTTAAATGTCCTTGGAGGGGTGGGGGCTACATGAAATGGTGTTATGGGCCACATCTGGCCCATGGACCTTAGGTTGGGAACCCCTGAACTAAAGGAAGCTGCTATTTGTGACCTGAACTGAAGATCACATACAAACAGATGTTCAGTACACCTTGCAAAGGTGCTGACAAATTTTACTCAGCCCCTTGATGGGGCTCCCTTACCTGATGACCTTTTGACCTTCACAAGGCTGCTGCTACCATGCAGAAGGGTTTCATGTTTAATCAACGTTTCAAGTCATCTCCTTATTGAGCAAGTTGAACATGCATTGCCATTTGAGTGCTTTCACTGGTTATTCTACAGCTACATACATTATACATTTTCACCAACTGTTCATCTCCCACATGCCAAGAGGATTTAAGTGCTAAACATTATTAAAACATTGCTTTGGCAGCAGCAAAGTGCTTTTTATCGTTTAATATTTTTTTAAAAAATAAATTTATGTCCCCTCCCAGCCATTGACTACCTCATGTTGTTAAATATTTTAATAAAGTTGTTTTTCTGCCCTTATTTCATTTTTAATATGCGCTGAATGGCTCTAAAATATAAATTGCTTCCATGTGACCCAGATCTGCTTCACCAAATAACCCTCTGCATGTTAAATATTTACCAAAATAGCATTTTCTTTAACCACCAAGCATTTTTTGCTATCAGGTCGAACTAAGTTGAACACAAAATCTTTCTAAAATGAAGCAGTTTTCTGTTACTGTTGCAGAATTCTCTGTGAGAATTCTCCACGACTTATTATGAATATTATGAGTTGGAATAAGGAGAGCCATTGGACAACAAGCAGGATGTAAAAGTGAAGAAGAATCATTGCTGCCATCTTTGTTGGATTGGTTTCTGTTGTTGATAGCCAGGTCTTTATCATAACCAGACACATGATTTTTCTGAAGGTATTTATGTCATGAATCAGTCAAGGGCAGCACATGAGCAGTGTCCTCCATGCATGACTCAGGGAATCAGCTCTGTATCTGAAGGCATTATTGTAAAACTTTAATTCCTAGTTATTTTTCAGATTAAACATACATTATTGTAAGATGAGGAACCCAACGTAGAACCAGATATTATAATGATCTCCATAAATGGGGATGCCCTAAATTTAAAGTGATTTAAATTTGATGATTGATATGTATTCATATTATTATTATTATTTTTATTATTATTATTATTATTATTATTATTATTATTATTATTATTATTATTATTATTATTATTATTATTATTATTATTATTATTTAGACTTTTATACCGCTTTCCTCCCCATAATGGGAACTCGAAGCGGTTTACAACAAGAATGCCAAACAATATAAAATATGATACAAATAATACAACAAAATAAAGTTACAGTATGAATTATCAAAAACATATTCAATATAATATCAAAATTACCCTAACAATCATAATATTACCATGCTTTGCTTAGTTTTAGGCTTAAATGGGGTTCATTTCTAGCAGCAAGCTAGGATCCATTTTGGATGGTCTATGTTAAATCAGCAGACACTGCATTTCTCTCTGCCAGAGAAAAAGCAAGTAGAAAAACATCTTGCTGTGCAAGGAATAACAAGTTGGAATGCAAACAAGTTGCTTCTATGTTTGGGTTATAGGGGAGAAATCTCACCACAAGGGGATTTCCAATCAAAGATATGGAGCCAGGTGCAGACCTTGGCCATATTCTTGACGGTTAACTGTCAATCACAGCATTGATGCACATTGAATTACCATGGTTCCCACAAAACAAAACCTATAAGAAGTGTTGTTAATGTAAACAAAAACATCTTATGTTTAGGGATTCGAATCTTGAACAGCTTAAGATTTGGTTAGTTATGCTGTCTAACTGAACCTGTACCCATATGCTTATGGGCGGCTGAGGCCGCAAATTAGGACTCCGATTCTAATTCAGAATCCTATCTCTGAGGAGATAGGCTCTAGCTAAACCTATGATGCTAAACTATTTTTCTATATTCTGGACTTTTGTTTCTGTCTAATAAAATTACAAAAAGAATATCATTTTGTAACTCATTCTTGAGAACGGCCAAAAATACATCTGGGAAGTCTAACGGGGTGAATTACTAGCATGTACGCACTGAGCAAATGTCTCAGCAACGTGGAGGGAGGAGTGGAGCCAGCTCAAAGGAATTCAGGCTGCAAACTTGCAAAGCTGCACGGAGCCATTTCCAAGATGAGGAGCGAAGGTATGCTTTTGCACCCCCATGCACACACCTTAGCAATTCAAGGCCATCGAGCCTACCCCAATCTTAGAAGGGACACAATGGGCCCTGTTCTCATGGAAAGAAATGTCCAGCAAGGGATGGCCTGCTTTAATCTACACTGGGACATTGAATTGCCGTCAGGGCTAGATGAGAACCAGCCTTTGTACTCTCATCCACTTGGGAGAGTTTTGCTCACTCATTACTCCTTAAAAGAGAACCCTTCACCTGGCCAAGCTCGGAAGAGCAAATTAATTGTGAGATGCCGGGACTTTGGGTGTGTTCCGTATGCTACCCATGGTCATTTCAGGGACCCAGGCCATCCGGACTCGTGACAATAATGACTAAGGAACTGCAGCTAAATATAAAAATCCTGGATTGACTTCCAATTTCCTCACATTTCCTTTCCCCTCTGTTTATTTATTTTTCCTCCAAAAACCCAAGTAGTCCACATGTTTGCCCCCTCCACACTTTTATAGAACAATTGAATAACGGAATTGGAAGGGGCCCTTTAGTCCATGGAATCCAACCTCCTGCTCAACGCAGGAATCCAAATCAAAGCAGATCTGACAGCTGGCAATAAGAGGTTGTATCTGCAATGAAGCAGGGAGGGCCAGGTATTTCCATAATCAAATATTATCTCATCTTTCCATGATGAGGTCATATACACATTTCCCAATACATGATCCACGATGTTGGCTTCTTGTGTGGAGCACAATATGAATAACAATGTCCTGAATTTTCATTTTGGGGAAAAAAGAAGACTACCAACCAGTGGTGGGGTCCAAAAAATTATTTTACTACCACACTGAGTGTGGAATGGTGGGCGTGGTCAGGGGGAAAACCCTGCATTGCACCTGAATTAGAACTTCTTTATTTAAAAACTTGAATGGGCGGGGCCAGCCAGAATTTCTGCTACGGGTTCTGGAGAACTGGTGCAAACCTGCTGATATCCACCACTGCTACCAACCCATTCTTGACAGTAGCAGAGTGTTTGCTGTCACTTGCAGCTCCTCCTTTAATAATCTTGAATAGCAAAAATGAATTAACCTTCTGAGCACCAGTCATGTAGCTCAAACATCAGTGTTATAACCAAAGAAACAAGAGAGGTCAGCAGTTATGTTATTGCTCAGTCACAAGTCGAGCCTGACCCTTTGTGACCCCTTGGACCTCACTACTCCAGGATCCTCTGTCAGTCAGCGGGTTCAGGGGAAGCCTAAGCTTTAGCAAGGTACTTCTCCTGAACAAACAACTCTGGGGAAAATAGAGGGGGGAGCAACAGTCTAACAACAAGCAAGAGAAGTTTGAGCATGGGAACAAACAGAGAAAAAAGGAAAGGGAAAAAATATGATTCTGAATGGGAATATACAATGCTACAATATGTTTTTGCAGCTCCCATCTGTTTTTCTGTACTGTGTGGCAGGGTAAGGAATGTGTGCCCTCTAGATGATGTTGGATGTATTGAGTTCAAACCTAGCTCATGTAGTGCATTCTGAGGCATAATGGGAATTATAGCTCTGCAGTACCAACAAGGCCATAAATTTCTCATTCTTATTATACAGATTGACCATTTTCAATGTATTCCTAATATATAATGTAAACTTTGGAACCCATTTCCTTACTGTGTGAATCAAGGATCTAATAAAAAGAGCTGTTTTCAATTTTGCTGTGTCTCTCCTTATTTCTCTGAGTAATGACTAAACTTGAAACTTAAAAGTTTGGAAGGTACATTGAAGATCAAAGATTAATTTTTTTGGGGTGAATTAGAACCTTTTCTGAAATAACTTAGGTATACAGACAGCTGATAATTGAACCCAAGTCATAAAGTGCCTTCAAGTGTGGCATGTATGCAGTAACTGAAGCACGAATTGGTCAGCCACAAATAGTGGAATTGACATGACTGTATGTGGTAAACCTCAGGCTGTGCAGGCTAGACACAAAACTTGTAAACCTTCCTTTGGTTAAAAAAGAACTTGCTATGTATGGCGCCATTGGGATTATGGGTATTTATTAAAAAGCTGAAATGGTTGAATTTCTTTGAGCTTGCCATAAATAACAACTTTCTGAATTCCTCTTCCCAGTCATTACTTTGCCAAATTAGAAACAAACCAAGTGGCCTTGTATTTCTCACAGCATCTTACAGTTCAGTTATAATGATTCACTTAACAAAGGAATACATTTACAAGCCATGAGAGGATAGCTGTGGGTTGGATCCAGACATAGGAATATATAGAATAAATCTACCAAAATCACTAAGCTAATTTGCCATGATTAACTTCCACTCCATTAATTTCAGTCAGGTTTCATCCAAATATAATTACATTTGGATTCCAGCCCATATTTCTTGAGAACCAGTGTGGCACAGCAAATAGGAATGGATTAGGATTCAGTTCAAATCCCCACTCAGTCATAGAAACACATGGAGTGGTATTGGTAGTGCTAAAACACTATTTGAAGATATTTTATATCTCAAAAACTACATTAAGTTTGTCATTTAATTTGGGTCTGTGATTGCAAAATAAGGAAAGAAAGGTTGCCATAAGTTATATATATATGAGCAGCCAAAAGTTTGAGGGTGGGCAAATACTAACCCAGAGTGGAAAACACCTATCATTGCCATCCCCTGGTTATGGCCCTGGTCAGAAATAATCTGATGACACATAACTCCAACACAACTGTACACTTACAACATGTTTCCATTGTGTATTCTAGCCAAGAATACTCAAAAGTCAGTTATGTCTGACACTAGGAGGTGGTACTCATCTACATTTACAGCCAAAGAGCCAGCATTGTCTGTGTCTGCAGATATTTCTGTGGTCATGTGGCAGGCATGACTAGGCACTGGAGCATATTTAATCCTGTTACCATTCCTGCTCGAGTGGTACCTATTTATCTACTTGCAATTTATTCCTTTCAAACAGCTATGTTGGAAGGAGCTGGTACAGATGACAGAAGCTCACTCCATCATGCAGTACTCAGGTCTCAAACTGCTGATCTACTGACCTTCCAGTTGTCAAGCTCAGTGTTTTAACCACTAAGCCACAGTGGTCCTCTCTAGTCAAGATAGTAAAACACAAAGGTTTCAGGCGAATTGACATATTTTAACTTGGCATGGAATTTACATGCCATTATGGCTTTTAAGCAGAGTATTCTACAACTGAGTTTGACAGCAAAAAAAGCCCAAGGGACTGCAGTGGCTCAAGTGGCAAAGACACTGACTGGGAAGTGGAAGGTCAGCAGTTCAATTCCCGAGTACTGCAGGATGGAATGAGCTCCCGTCTTTGTCCCAGCTCCTGCCAACCTAGCAGTTTGAAAGCAAGAAATTTCAAGTAGATAAATAGGGACCACTTTGGTGGGAAGGTAACAGCATTCCGTGCACTCCGGTGTCTAGTCATGCCTGCCACATGACCACGAAACATCTGCAGAAGCAGACGGCGCTGGCTCTTCAGCTTAGAAACAGAGATGAGTACTGCACCCTAGAGTCGGATACGACTGACTTTCGAGCAAGGGAAACCTTTACCTTTACAGTTCCCCACAGAGGTAGGACAGAGAGAAGGGTCCTCCAGAAGATCTCAGTGCTTGGGTAAATCTGTAAACGGAGAGGTGTTCCTCCAGGTGTTGATGTCCCAAACTATTTAGGGCTTTAAATGTCACCATGAGCATCTGGTTTAATTCCTTAGAGTCAGTATTGCATAGTTTTTGTAAGGCATTTTGCCAGAGGTCTACCCTCTACAAGTCTACATATTTTATTAGTTTCATCCTCTGTGTTGTCTTAATGGACAGTCTTGTATAGAACTCATTGATCTAGTCTCACCAAGAAGTCACCAATGCATGAATAAATAGGGTCATGTTGTCCTTTTCAAGGAAAAGCTACTGCTGGTGACCTAGTCAATATAGAAATACGTAAGTGGCCCAAACGGTGTGCAAAGATCCAAGGAAAAAACCCATTTGCAATGATTATAATAATGAGATAGTATCTTGTGTTTCAAAAATACTATTGTTGAAAAAAGACTTGAAGTGACTTTACTGTGAAAACATACCTGTATGGAGAAATTTTGGAACAATTCCTCATAATATTATTTTGTGGAGAAGATATCCATTCTTGAGTTATAAATATTTTTGAAACACAAGATACTATCTCTTTATTATAATCATTGTAAACAGTTTTTTTTTTTTTGCTTGCTGACCTAGGCACTCTGCTATAGAGTCCAGCTACGCCTCCAGGGACAGAGATGGATCCAGAAAAACCCCTAGCCTATACATTTGCTATTTATGGGGTGGTGCATCCCCATCTAAAAATGCTGTGAACCAAGTGCCTAGGCAAGACAACTACAATCTAAAGTGTCTGTCTCTTGTTGAGATTAAAATTCAATCTATATTTATTTATTTATAGCATTTATATTGCTGCCCCTCTCGCCGAAGTGACCCCGGGTGGCTCACAACATTAAAGCTTCAAAATATAAAGCATTCCCAATACAAAAGATTTAAACTGTAAAAACTATTTAAACCCATTTTAAAATACCCTCCCTATAACATTTAAACCAGGACAGCCTTAAATAAGCCGGGGGAGGGGGGGGTGCCACGCTGATAGCACCCCACACCTGCAGTGCTAGCCAAGTTTTTAGGCCCTTCCTGAAGGGTAGCAGCTCTGCCTGGAGGCGCAACTCAGTTGGCAGGAGGTTCCACAGGGCCGGTGCAGATACCGAAAAGACCCTCCTCCTTGTGCCAGAGAGAAAAGCCTCTCTGGCTGATGGAACCATTAGGGAGCCCCTCCGATCTGCTCTGGTGGGATGGGCTTGGGGTAACACTGGGGTATCATGGTCCACTTAAGTATCATGGTCCACTACCATGAAGTGCTTTAAAGGTCATTACCAGCACCTTGAATTGCACCCAGAGGCACACCGGCAGCCAATGCAGCTCCTGCAGCAGGGGTGAGGCATGGTCATACTGATCACACCACGTCACCATATGGGCAACCGCAGTTTGCACCAGTTGAAGCCTCCGGATGGTCATCAAAGGCAGCCCCATGTAGAGCGCATTGCAGTAATCTAGTCTGGAGGTGACTAGAGCGTGAGTGATCATAAGCAAGGAGTCCCGGTCCAGGAGCGGGCGTAATTGGTGAATGATGCGAAGTTGAACAAAAGCCCTCTTGGCCACGACTGCCACCTGCTCTTCAAGCAGGAGTCATGAGTCCAAGAGGACCCCCAAATCACACACTGGGTCTGTCTAAGGCAAAAGAGCCCCATCCAGTACCAAAGGTGGTAACTCCTGAGATAACATTCTAATTACAATCTATAGCACTCATCCAGCCCATTACAGGATTTGGGCATTATTACAGCACCAAAAGCCATGCTAGATGAAAGACTATGTGTTTTATAATCCCAAAACCTAATTGTTCCAACTCTACCTTGAGTTTTATGAAGAAAGGTTTGTTTAAAGTCCATGGTGACTTCTAAATCAGGCCAATCACAGTTATCACCCTTTTCAGCACAAACGTAGGCCACAAATCTAATCTTGAAACATCCTACTGATATATCTATATTATCTGGATCAATATCTCTATCTTTATAGAAAGGAAACATCCAGAAACTCTTAGAAAACTGCTCCAGTGATTGTGAAGCAAGATCCCCCCCCCAATATATAATGCCCAGAATGTGTTTGAGAAGAATCACATTTATTGTCAATGCATTATAGAGAAAGGATTGAGCAGCTTTGAAAATTGAATGTAAATTCTATTACTTTTTGCTTACAAAAATCATTTTGACAGTTCTTTCCATTAGGGACCCGGAGAATATGAGCTAGGTTGAAAATAAATCTTTTACAGAAGGAAGAAAAGAAGTCCAGAACATGTATTGCAACATGTCTCCTGCAAACAATATGTTTTCCAGAGAGTTTGTGTTAAGTCGTCTACTTTGAAATTAATGGCAATATGGAAACTGCATTTTTCCTATATATGCATTGGAGTCAGAGGAAATCAAAATAGGAAACAATATCCAGATGAGTGCCAGAGGTTATAAGCTGCCTCTACAAACTCCACACAAATTATTATTTATTGCTGGTTATAAATTGGGAAGGTGCTATAAAATCAGCAGAAACATGGATGAAGCACGGATTAGATCTTGTTTGCTTTTAAATTGGATCCATTTTCATTGCACACAATATGTATCTTTGTCTTACAATCTATCATAGCCATTCATTCATTCCTTTGTGTTTGGCTTTAGTAAAAACAATTCTGAGATATTTTCTTTTGTGTGACTAGTGCTTTATTCCTCAGTTGATGGCAGTAGCGAGCCATGGTTTTATTGTCTGAAACATTTTGTAAGTTCAAGGTGTACATCTCATCTGTTCTCCACCTTTATCCGAACCGACTAAAATAATCTATCCCAATTACTTGTCCCTGCAGTTGCCAGCAGACTCTGTAAGCAAACTCCACCTGTTCTCCTTCATCATGTCCAGCTGTGTACTTCCATTCCTTATTCCTCTACAATCCATACTATAGATTCAATCTCCTAATGTCTTTTTGGCTGCCCTGAAAAATTCCCAGCCTGTCCACAATCACATTGCTTGGCCAAATGGGAGAAATACCCCAATAAACAAAGGAGTCTCTCCCCCAGCAGGTTACTGTTTTGAACTACAACCTGACCAGTTCCTGTTCTGAACTACTACTCTAGATTTTCAAATTACAATATTTTCTGATTTCTCCATTAAAATCCATGCAAATTTTGGACAGGGTTTAGAAAAGTTACTTTTTTTTAAAAAAATGTGACATCTAGTGAGTTATGGTCCAGTAAGTAGATTTCCTGATCTTTAGATATGCCAGTATTCTAAATGTCAGCAAGGAGCATACCTGTCAAGTGCAGCTCCGGAGATTACGGGACCTGCGCAGAACGTTTCTGCGCAGGTCCATTCTACACATGCGTAGAAGGCTTTTACGCATGCGTAGAACGGACCTGCGCAGAACTGTTCTGCGCAGCTCACTTCTATGCATGCGTAGAAGGCTTCTACACATCCCCTTCTGCACAGAAGCCTTCTACACATGCATAGAAGGGTTCTACGCATGCGTAGAAAGGACCTGCGCAGAAGGGATGTGCAGTAACTCCTTTCCCCCCGCTGCCAAATTATGGGATAGTGGTAGCTCCGGGCGGGAAATGGCAAAAATCGGCATGGAAATATGGGGAATCCCGGCCTATCCGGGATACTTGACAGGTATGGCAAGGAGTAATTGGCAAGATGACTATAAGACTGGAGAGACAATGCTTTATTCATTCTTATTACAGTGAGGTGCAAAGTGGTAAGAAGCTGAGCTGGAGACTGGAGGGTCAGGTTTCAATACCTGAGAGCTGCATTTGGGGACATGAAAGGAATCTAATTCGGGTGTCCCCTAAAAATCTTTTCAACCCAGAGTAATCTCTGACGAACAAACAATGGGCATGTTTGTGTATCATCCATACAGCTGGTGCCTGAAAAAACCTGAAGTCAATACAACAGACAGCACAAGTATGGGGGAAATGGATGTCAATGGAAGTTTTCAGCTGTCTTGCTCATTACATTGAATTTTGCAAAGCCAACTTTGCCATTTGCTCCTTATAGCTCTGTAGTTTGGCAATGTTGAGTGAGCAAGTGATGCATGCTCATTAACTTGGCATGGAGGAAGCTGTGACTTGTAAAGCTTCTAACCCTTCCCCTGCCATGTCATTTTCTTTTGACAAGTCAATGTGTGTCTGATACAGGCAACTGATCCGATTTTAGGGCAGAAATGAGACATTACTGATTATGGGTATGTTGTAAATATCATTTTCTTATGGTAGATACTAAAGCATCTAAGTTTTTATGTAGTTTATTGTGATTTATTGTATTTTTAAAATTTGAATCTGTGTAATGTTTTCCTGTTGTAAACTGCAGTGTTTGCACTAAATCCTTGTGATATATAAATACATAGGTAAAGGCTGCCTTTGCTTAAAAGCCAGTTGTATCTGACTCTATGGTTCAGAGCTCATCTCTGTTTATAGCCAAAGAGTCAGCTCTTTCTCTGTCTGCAGATGTTTCCGTGGGCATGTGGCAGGCATGTCTCAACACTGGAGAGCACAGAACATTGTTTACCTTCCTACCGAAGTGGGTCATTTATCTACTTGCAATTTCTTGTTTTAGAACTGTTAGGTTGGAAGGAGCTGGGAATTCACTCTGCCATGCAGTACCCAGGAATCGAACTCTGACCTTCCAGTCAGCAAGTTCAGCATCTTAACCACTTGAGCCACCACAGTACAAACAAACAAATAAATATTGCTGCAAAATTTATCCACTCACTGACATTAGACCAGAATGGCGATTCTCTAAAATGCTCATCCCTTTCATTTTTATAGCCAACATGCAGATTTGCACACAAGCCACTGTATCTTCTTCAAGTCATACATACCTCCATATCCATGCTCGCAATAGCCATCTCTTTTCATAGGATCTCCTTCTGATGCTGGTTGCACGACTGGTCATACAACTGGGCACATTGCAGGAAGCCTACTGGAGCAGGAGGATCTACTTCTTCTACAATCACCCTTGCAGTCTCCATTTTTAACAAGAGGATATTGGCTTCACAAGTACATGCAAGGAGGGCAAAAACATATATTTTTGTAACATTTCTTCCCATTAAATATTTTTCATTTCACATGTCAGGAAAAGGTGTAAGTGTATGCATTGTTCAGCCCATGCATTTAAATGAAAATGTCCTTAGCGCCACAGGGGATGAATACCAAATATCTTGTAGCCACCTTCTGAAGTTGCAGCGGAACATTACAACCTTAATATTGTTTTTATTACTGTTATTTGTCTTCCAGCTCAATAATAGGGATCCCACCATTGCCACTTCAGAGAACAGGCAGAGCAAGATTCAATGAGACACCAGATCAAATGGCTCAGTAAAATGTTAGCATGTGTCACACTTGGCTAGTGCTTTTGACTCATGCATTATTTGCACTTCATTTTTCCTGTCTTGTTGAAAACAGATCCTCTAAAAAAAAAACACACACACACTTGGGGATTTAATATATCACAATTGCAAAGAAGACTGCAGCAACAGTGAAAAGGAAAAGCTTGAAGTGCTTGTGGTCGTGAAGGAAGGAAAATTGAAATGTTTGCATGCTGACCTGCACTGTATTAGGAGTCCTGGTGGTGCAGTGGTTAAACTGCTGTCCTGAAACCAAAAGGTTGTAAGTTTGATCCTGACCAGGGCTCAAGGTTGACTCAGGCTTCCAAACTTCTGAAATCAGTAAAATGAGTACCCAGCATGTTGGGAGCAAAATGCTAATTAAGACAGTGCACTAAGCACTATGGGGCAGTAGATAATGCTTTCCTTTGCATTCCTGGCAACTGAAGATTCAAATGTCTTAGCCAGTAGTAAAGCCTAGAGATCCTTCACCAATCAAAACAAACAACCACACACATCTCCTAAAAACATACAGAGATCAGTTAGCTCAACCTGTCAGTATGAATCCAGTTTAAGCTTCCAGATTCTGGACAGTATTCAAACACTGATAGGAGATGGCAGAGGTAAGAATAAGATGATAGGCAGCTTCTTTTATGCCCTTTCAGCTTCCTGTACCTCTAAAAATCTGTGTCCCCAAGTCCTCTATCCTTCTGGAGAAAATTTGGGAGAGGTACATGACATAGAGAGTAGAAGAAGAATGACTAGAAATAGTTCTTCTCCCCATTGTGGAGATTCCCCCCCCCCCATTTTTTTAAAAAATGTATTGCACCAGAGCATGGCAAAGTCCATTTTGTAGATAGCAAAACAAAGCAAAAAGCAAAACAATCACATTTATATACCAACCCATAGCGCTTAGTGCACCTACAAGTTAATTAGCATTTCGCCCCCAACATACTGGGTACTCATTTTACTGTCCTTGGAAGGATGGAAGATGAGTGAACCTTGATCCCTAGGTCAGGATCGAATCTACAACCTTTTGGTCACAAGACAGCAGATTAACCACTGCACCACCAGGGCTCACTGGACCAGGGATGCCCAAACCTTTCAGGCTGTGGGCCAGTCACATGGTTCAGCAGGCCAGTCACATGTCCTCCCACCAGAAGCGGAAGTAAAATGTGCCTTGCAATCTGTTTTGCAACAGGATGAGATAGATTTTTAGGCTACCATTTTCTCTACTTAAACCAGGGATGCCCAAACTATGGCCTGTGGGCCGTATCCAGCCCCCAACACCAATTCATCTGGCCCATGCCACCCTTGCCACTCCTGGAAGCGGAAGTATAATGTGCCCGTATGGGTGTGTTTTACTTCTGTTTCCAGGAGCGGCAAGGGCCAGATGAATTAGTGTCGGGGGCCAGATACAGCCTACAGGCCATAGTTTGGCTGCCCACGCACTAGACCCTTTGCATCTGAAGTAATGTTGTTGTTGGAAATCATCACCTGTTCTTCATATTTCTCTGTGTAATTATATTATTCACCATTGGTAAACTCAATTGTTTCCTTTCTATGTCATTTCTATGTACTTTTAACCAAAATCTCAAAATGTTCCAATCTTTAAATGTATATGCATGATTTTCTTTAAATGGAAAAAAAATCCACAGTGCTAATCTATGCGTGTTTACAGAGAAATATTTTCTACTGAATTCAGCATGTTTTCTTCACAAGTAAGTTTATTGTGTATAACACAATACGAACATAATAATGGGCAGAGAATCCTATCAGTGTTCATGTAAGGTTTGCGTAACATAGGTATCAAGTATCCCATTTTGCTCAGGAAAACCCTGTAATTTAGCCCTCTTTCCTGCCATCACATATTTTTTTAATAATCTCCCGTTTTAAAAAAAAAATCCAGAGGGCATGTAGACATACCTGTCAAGTTTTAGAAATGAAAATAATCCCACCAGGCCATGCCTCCACCCCCACCCCAAACCCCCTCCCAGGGGGAGCCCAACACTCCTCTTTGGCTCTAGTATGAGGAACATACCTTATAAATAAAGATAATAATACAAATATAAATAAAGATAATAATACAATAATATACGGGAGATCTACATGCCCTCTGGATTTTTTTTAAATGCTAAGGGAAGTGCCTACGGGTGGGTCTTCCTCCACCTGGGGGAGCCCACCACTCCTCCTAGGCTCTTGGATGTGCCTGGATTTTGGGGAGGAGGAGGTTTGTCTTGGAGGAGTAGGGGCAGGGGCGTGGCTTGGTGGGGAGAGGGGCATGGCCCAAAATTTCCCTTATTTTCATTTCTAAAACTTGACAGGTATGTTGCATAACTTACTGCAGTCAGGGTTGGATTCATAACAAAATGCTGGACTGGGTTGTGCAATCAGGCGCAAGACATTCCTCAGCACTGTAAATATTTCTTTGGATGCTTTCCTAACCCTTCAGAGCAGATGCTGAAAACATTTTGCGGCTGCATAGGGTCACTTCTGCCTTGATCCAGTTACTGTCAGTTGAAGTAAAGAACAGGATCTTGGTTAATGAGAATTTAAGTTAGATATGACCAACTTATGTCAGTGATTTCAGTTAATCTACTGGAAACATAATTTAGGATATATCTTGACTATCAAAGAATCAGTTTCCAGTTGTATTTTTAAATCAAGTTAAGGTTAGAAGTTGTACCACAGGCAGCCAAGTAACAACACAAGCACCAGAACCTCTTAAGCCAGTGATGGGCAGTCTTGGCCCTCCAGCTGTTCTTGAACTTCAATTCCCAGAAACCCTGACCAGCTGGTGTGTTGACTTGGGCTTCTGGGAATTGAAGTCCAAGAACAGCTGGAAGGCCAAGACTGCCCATCACTGTCTTAAGCCATCTAGGCTAAAGTCCAAACAACAGTTTATCCGAGGCTAAATCCAAGTCAAGGCTGAGGATAGACAGGGGAACAATCCAGTAAACAAGGCATAGTCAAAGGGGATATATTCAGACAATAGGGAATCAGTACAAACAGGAGCAGAGTACCTTTGGACTTGAACAAGAGGAAGAGTGAAAACAGGAGCGTGAAATGGAAGCACAGTCCAAGGCAGGGTCTCCAGGAAGCTGAGCAGGACAAACAAATCAAAAAGCTTTCATTGCTAAAGCAGCTTCTGGAGGAAGATCCAGTTCTTATATAGCAGGTTCTACAGGGCTTCCATGTGGTGCTCATCAAGGTCCTGGTAGCTGCAGTAGGTTGTTGGTCTCATCCAGGGATTCTCAACCTGTGGCCAACAAGCTGGATGCAGCCCACATTGGCATTTCATGTGCCCCCCCACACACACACACACACACTCAACCACACCAGGAAGTGTCATGTGTTGGAAGAAGGGCAAAATGGCCATCTGGCCCCCAAAACTGTCTGAGGGAGCATGACCCAGCCCCCAGCTTTAAAAGGTTGAGAACTCCTGGCCTAATCCTACAACTACCAGGGGTATTTGTCCAGCATTTGACCAGCAGATGGAGCCCTGAAACTGTCTCAGAACTTGACAGTCACATGGAGTTCCAGTCAGTTTGCTTACCCTTTGTTAAACATTGCTTGAACTTATTTTTAATCCTGCAGCTGCCAGAACAAAACAGTTTCCCAATTTCCTTCTCCTCCTCCAGGTCCCTGTAAGCTTTCTTTTAAAATTGATTTTTACTTATCCCCTCTCTCACCAGTCAGCTGTTAGGTGGACAGCCTTAACTCTGAAGTGTGTGTGTGTAATCTGCTGCTCCTGCAATGTCCACCTCTATCTCTGCCTCTGCTGTAGTGCTGTTCTTAGAAGCACTGCCCTCATTCAGAATAAATGCGCCCTTTCAGGTTGTTTTAAAATAACTCACGTTTCTGCACAATAACATGTGCCTCAGTTGTGGATCATGCATATTACTCAATCTCTTAATTGATTTTGAATCTGGAAAAACCAACACAAATGTAGGACTTTTGGTTAAACAAGATGCACCCTATTCAACTTCATGCTTTCAAACCATTTAGATCAGAGCATCCTGTCAAGTATCCCGTATTGGCCGGGATTTCCCATTTTTCAGCACTTGTTCCTTCCCTTTCCTGCCACCGTCCCATATTTGAATGGTGGGGAAAGGGGTTACTGCACATGTGTGCCCATGGTGTGCATGCGCAAATGGGTTACTGCTCACGCATGTGCAGTAATTTCCCATATTTGCGGAGTCACACTTTATGGGTATGGATCAGGGGTGGCCAACCTTGGTGTCCCAGGTGTTCTTGGACTTCAATTCCCAGAAGTGCTGATCAGCAGGTGTACTTTCTTGGGCTTCTAGTAATTTAACTCCAAGAACACCTGAGGCACTAAGGTTGGCCATCCCTGATTTAGTTATTATCTAAATTTGGATGTATTATGTGAAAAACTATGGAAGATCTTGTACAGTTTTAATGCAAAATGCTTCAAATTGGAAAAATCAAGGGACTGTATGTCAGAGCTTTACCACATCTTTCTTTACGTGAAATGATATAAAAAGTTAGAGACTATCATCTAGACCATGGGTGGCCAACCATGGTGTGCCAGGTGTTCTTGGATTTCAATTCCCAGAAGCCCTGATCAGCAGGTGTACTGACTTGGGCTTGTTGTAATTGAAGTGCAAGAACAGCTGGGACACCAAGGTTTGTCACCCCTGATCTAGACATTTGGAATTCCCTGGGCTTTTAAAATCATTTGGCAAGACTCAAAACAAAATTTAGATTCCTTTTGACTTCATGAAGCACTTGAAGATTCTTTTCCAACATTTAGAATGTATGCTTTTTATGACAAGACATTTACACAAGATGCCACCTAATTGAAATAAAAGGCAAATATATTGTACAAAGCTGATTGTTAGCACCTCTTTTAGCACTGCAAAGGGAAAGTGATGAGAAGTTTAAAGGCCTTACATCAAAACAGTTTTAGGTTTTTCACCTAGCTGTCTGTCACAGAGAATAACTTCCAAGAGAAAACAGGTTATAAAACATTTCCCCCAGTTGGCTGTAGGAATCGGGGCCGCTGAGGGCCGTGGGTCCCGGAGGAGACTGATCAAAGAACGATACGAGGCAGTATGGAGGAGGATATGATCAGTGGTTTATTGAGGAAAAGGCATAACCATTTATAGATCAGAAGGCAGGTAGAAAAAACCATCACCCGGGAGTCAATCACATCACCTGTTTACTCAGGTTAATTGGGAAACCTCTCGAAGGGAAGTTAATTATTCCAAACAAACACGGGATGAGGGAGACCATTGTTTAGGGCTTAGACAGGGGGTAAACATCTTCACTGTTTGCACCGGAGATTTCCTTGGCCAGGAGATGAGTGTTTACCTAATCAGTCACTGGACTTAGCGATCTGCCTACCTTGCAGAATCGTCGGTCAGGTCATGTAATTGGGTGAATCAAACCCTATCATTTATTCACCCCCCTTAATTTAGCTGCCCGCAGAAGCCACCGCCAGGAGCCTTCTCACCTAAGCAGCCTCTGCAGGGCTGTTCCATGCCAGATGGGCATGGGGAATCCGCAGTTGGCAAGGAATGCAAATAGGTAATTTAACAATTTGGGAACAGTGTGATATGACAAAGTGATCTGCTGGTTAAGACTGCTTTAAAGTTTTGTATAACACCTTGGATACCTTGGAGTTGTTATTCAACGAGGAGTCCACGCAGGACATCTCCACAATGACATTCCGCACATGCAAATGGACTTGAGAAATCAAGTCCATCTGCATGCAGGTTTTTAGCCATTTGTATATCACATCACACGCTGACTAGGCAGACCATGATGTGTGCCTTCTGCTTTCACCTTGCCCAAGGGATACGACAGAGGACACTTTGGTGAATTTTAGTCATGGCCTAACATTATGACAAGAGATGGGCAACACTGCCTAGTTAGAACGCTTAAGCCCCCACGCCCTGACAATAATAAAATAAATATAACAATCAAATAATTACATTCCTTGAAGTTGATTCTTACTTATGGTTACCCTTGCTCGCATTTCCCAAAGATGAATGGGGACCAGCAGTGTAGTTTCATTTTCATATATGTAAATAAATTGTCTTTTAGAGACCAGTTGTCTGTGTATGTATCAACAATACTTTTGGACATAGGGAAATTCATATCCAATAAAGTGCCTAAACTTAAGGGATGTGAGCTGAAGCTTCTTTCTGGTTCATGTTTGAATCCGCCTCGTCCCAGAGCCAGCAACACCAGCCTGGGGAGGGGTTTATTGTGTGGCTTTTGATTGCTTAGTATTGTTTTTCTGTATTAATCTGTAATCAGTATATTGTTTGAATTTATATTATGCTGACATTGTTATCTTGTATTTGTAATATGTATGTATTTATTGTGGTTTGCTGCTTTGAGTCGCACTGGTGCGAGTAAGGCGGGGTACAAACAAACAAACAAACAAACAAACAAACAAACAAACAAACAAACAAACAAACAAACAAACAAACAAACAAACAAACAAACAAACAAACAAACAAACAAACAAACAAACAAACAAACAAACAAACAAACAAACAAACAAACAAACAAACAAACAAACAAACAAACAAACAAAAATAATAATAATAATAATAATAATAATAATAATAATAATAATAATAATAATAATAATAATAATAATAATAATAATAATAATAATAATAATAATAATAATGGACACAGAGATTGATGCCTGATGCTTTTGTTTTTTTGCAGCAGATAATCCCATCACGTTTTGTGTTTGCTTGCATACTAACATAGAGATGGGAAGGGGCAATATTAAACAAGCATAGGCATTGCCTGGTTTGAATATAATCAGCCAGTCAACAGGCTTAAGCTTCCTTCCTTCCAAAAATAACTGCTTTTCATTCTGTACGTCTGCTATGCTCTGTATGTGGGTGGAGTGTAGTTCAATCCATTTGTCTTTCCTGTCTGTGTTCAGTCTAGTTCAGTATTTTTCTGTCTCAAAACATGTTAGTCTCAGAAAGTTAGCAACTCAGTACTCTCTTGCAGCCACCATTTATTTGAGTGATATTGTAATTCTGCTTTTTTACAATGAAGATGAAGGCAAATGCCCATCCTGAGGCTGCAATGTGAGAGTAGCTGGTTGCTTCAGAGCCAGGTAGGAATTTTTGCACCTGTCACAGATGTGCCATTTGTGCAGGTGTTTTTTTTTTGTTATTGTTGCCTATCCCACATTCACTTATTAGGGCCTTTAAAGGCTGCGTCAGAGGGCCATGTTTAAATAGGTCACAACTGGCAGGAAGTGTGGGAGAATATTAGTATAGTTGAGGCCCCATGAGAAGTTGGAAGTGTGTCTCAGGGCACCCAATAGGATACCAGGATCCCAAAATTCTGTTCTTGGGTGGGGAGATCCTCTGTTGCCCACTGAAGGTGTTTCCCTCCAAAGATCCCACGGCCCAAGTGTGTGCTGTCCAACAACAGCCCATTCCCGATTGGACCACTGGCTAAAATCTTTTTAGCCTGGATAATGGAGTTAAACTAATACTCATCTTTCCATTTTTGAAGGGTCATTGCTTAGAAAATGAAGTAAGCTTGCTTTCTACAGCTTCTGTTACACTCTCTGGTTCTGTGGGGATATCTACTTGTCTATATATTAAATGAGTATTGCAAAGGCAAATATCACAATTTTTAAATATATACTTCTATAACAAACAACAACAGTGATATAACAAAACTGGATGATACAACTTGAGTTTGTTTCACCAGTTCCAGTGTTGGAGTTGCTTGAAGAACTGAAGAAGAATTCAAATGAACAAAGTCCAAGATATACAGAGGGTGCTGAAAAATGTATATACATTCTAAGATATGTTATCTATGTCTTACTTTTTGAAGTTGAATTGAATTACAGTGTCAATGTGTAATATGATGTTTGCTCAAATGAATTAATGCTAACACCACCATGTGACAGGCAGGACAGTAAAATAAAATGGTGGAAACACGGTTGTCGTTTGAGGTGCACAAGACCATTTTGAAGAGGTGCAGTTGAGTTTCCCCCATGTTCTCCTGACTTAACACCCTTTGACGTCTACCTATGGGGTGGGGGTGGGGTGGGGATTAACCGATGTGGTGTACCATAGAAAACCAATAACATGGTGGTATTTTGGCAAGTAATTGAAATGACATGCACAATGTTACAAGTGGACAACACTTTAGACAATGTTGCTCCAACAGTAATTCACCATAATCAGAAGTATCTGGATGCTGAAGGTAACCACTTGGAAAATCTCTAGTAACTGCAGAAGTCAAATGTGACTTGTATTCATCTTTTGTTATCAGTATATATTGAATATATATTGACTCAATGCCGAGTTTCAGGTGATGGTTAACTAACCTGACTCCCTAAAGGGGCCAATGGCTATGGGCAGAGGAGACCCTTTAGGTGGGGTGATGGTCCCCCTCAGTGGAGGAAATGCCACTGGAAACCATCATATTGGTCCCAACAGCAAAATGAATGGAGGAGGAACTCTGATTCCCAACAGTCATGGAGATGGAAGAGGCCACGCCAGATGGACTGGCTGTGAAGGCGCACCTTGATAATATCCTCAAGGCTGCGGCAGTCTATTGCAGTTCTGGTGTTGAATCCTGCATGTCTCATCTCATATATGCTGTAGGAGATGGCTCCGTGATCATAGTGTGTGGGCCATTTCATGGCAAGCTGCAATCCACCTTAAACAAATTGATGCCAATGACATTTTTCCTGTTTCAGTAAACAATGCATTATTCAGATACGAGTTGCAGTCAACGATATTGAGTATTACAATTTAAATATAGATTTTTCCTTTGTTAAAATGTTTATACATTTTTGGCACTCTCTGTATTCATCAACCAAACTATGACATCCACAACGTAGAGGAACTCCCTCCACATATGCAGTCTCTAAAATCCTAAAATAAAATACAAGTGCAAATTCAAATGCAAATACATAAAATCAATATGTGGATTCACCCTTCCAGTACCACTCCTGCACAATCATGTTGAAAATCTACTACCTAAACCAGGGGTGCCCAAACATTTTGGGCTGCAGACCAGTCACATGGTTGAGGGGGCTGGTCACTATGACCCAGGGGACAGATCCGGGCCCTGACAGCAATTCATCCAGCCTGTGAAGTCCTCATTGCTCCTGGAAGTGGAAGTAAAACATGAGGGCTACGCGGGCCTAATGAATTGGCATTGGAGGCCGGATCTGGCCCCGGAGCCATAATTTGGGCACCCTTAACTAAAGCAACTCAGCAAGGGCCACCTCTTTCTCCTCCTCCTCCTTCAGAACAGCAGCTTCTATCTCTTTCTGACTCAAATCCTGAATCACAGCTCCTTTCTAGGATTTCCCCACCAACTGGTGTGAATTAAAAATCCATAGGGATTACACTTCCATGTTTAGGCCCTGAATCTGCAGGTGTAAATTAAAAGAAATGAAATTTTGATGAAAAATTAAGACGAATATACTAATGATTAAGCACTGTTTGATGAATGTTGTGTCAGAACCCCGGAAGGATTACTTGAACAGAGCTGGTTCAAACTACAACATGGTTTATTGCAAGGAGCAAAAGAACAAGGAGCAGGTGCATGGCAACAGCTTTTATACAGAACACAATAGATACATTTACCCAAGGCTTCCGGAGAAGCAGGAAAACATTAGTGAATCAGCTTTCATAAAAGTGGCACCTATTTTGCAAGGCGCATTGAGGCAATAATAACTTTAATACACAACATTCCTCCCCCCTAACGGGGGACCCAATCCCCATATCTTTGGGGCAGCCCACAGGCCCTTCTTGGATGCCCCAACTGAGTGGAACTTTGAAAAATGGGTAAAGGGCACCCCTTATTTCTGGTGGTTCCTTTGGAACCCTCAGAGAAACCAGACCCTTGAGTGGACCCATGAGCTTCTTGGGTTGGTGTTATCATAGGACTTGGTGAGCTAGGAGCTGGGTCTCTTTCAGCTCTGGGGACAGTCCATTCAGGGGTGCTACCTGGAGAAACATGTGCTGGTGGTGACTCGACCGGAATCAGCTTTCATAAAATTAGCGACCGGAATCAGCTTTCATAAAATTAGCGAAATAGCTTTCATAACAGTGGTGCCTATTTTGCAAGGTGCGCTGAGGCAATAATAACTTGAAATACACAACAATGATAGAACAGACTGTTGCAGAAGGCAGTCTCCTTGTTGAAGGTTTTTAAACAAAGCTTGCATAGCCATCCATCAGAGATGTTCTAGTTGTGAATTTCCTATACCAGCAGGTGGTTGGACTAGTGGATCTTTTGTGTACAATCCTATGGGCGTTTCAGAGTTCTCTGGTGGACCTCTGGTTTCATTGCTGGTTCCAGGTTTTGAAGGGAGTTTTGGATCAGATGTTGCCAAGTAGACCCCTCTTCCAATTTGCCATAACTCTTTTGCTTGCTTTTGCTGCCAGTATTTCTCATCACTTTTGAGAGGGACAGGGCAGACCTGCCAGTCAGCTCTGGAAGCTGTTGTTTATTTGGCCTAACCTCCTTGCTTAATGGTGCATTCCCTTTGGGTCAGGATGTACAATGGCAAGAGGACCTACATCAGAGCAAACAGCTCTGATCCCCTATAGTGTGTCCCTCACTGTCGGTATGGAACTTTGGCTATACTGTATTCTCAGTGAAGCCAAACTGTGACACTAAGCATGTTTGTCTTTCTTATCAAATGTGTGCTAAGAAACATGATCAGTAGCAGGACACCTCATTTACATACAAATATGGCTTGTGACTAGGAAGAGGGAGGCATCTCCCCCATATTAGGAGGGGCCACATATTTCGCCTACTTTCCTGGCATATTTTCCCTCAATTAACTATGTGTTGCTTTGATTCGTTTGCTGCTGCTATTCCCCCCCCCCTGTATCTTGCACGCCATTTTTTCCGTTCTGCTTTTTCTTAACACATAGCTAGCCTTTTCCCCTGAATTGCGGTACTTTCTGGCTATTGATTTTATTGGGAGTTTTATTGTGTGCAATTTTTAACTTTTGATCCTTATATGACTGGTTTTATGATGTTAGCCGCCCTGAGTTGGGATGATTTTTCCCCTAGAGGTGTGGGATATAAGTGTAAATAATAAATAAATAATAAATAAAATTTTGTCTTCATCATCTCATCTCTTACTGTACCCGACTGCTGGCTGCTTATTGTCAACAGGTCATGCAGTCTTTTGGTGAAGGGAGTTGTACAGGCCATTTCTATTCACATTTGTTTGCATTCTAAAACAAACCTAAAACAATTATTTGTTTAATCCAGGAGTTCTCAACCTTTTAAAGCCAGGGGCCAGGTCACGCTCCCTCAGATAGCTTTGGGGGCTGGGTGGCCATTTTTGCCCATCCTCAACCACATGTTACTTCCTGGTGTGGTGGAGGCAGTGGGGGGGGGCATGAAATGGTGCCAAGGGCTGCATCTGGCCCATGGGCCGCAGTTTGAGAATACCTGGTTTAAACATTGCAGTCTACTGAAAACAGGTCTACAGTGGATCCCAATGTCACAGACATTTAACTTGTAAGAGCAGTAAATATTCTCACAATTAAAACATTTTCTATCAAGATTAACCATTTTGTTCATTCTAAAAGAAGTTCTCTTATTACTACTATTACTTTAGATCACTTGGTAGAAGCAAGATCCGCTGGATAAAATTTCTTTATTTTTCATGTGGACTGTGTGGCATGTCCAAGACATTTCTATAGTGTGGAAATGCTTGACTGAACAAACCGATTATTTTTATGCTATGGATTGATGTGAAGTCCTTGTATGGGAATTATTTCTCCCTGGTCTCAGCCTGCAACTGAGAGATAGACAAAGAGGGGAAAAAAGAAAGAACAGAGGAAGCAATAAAGAGAAAGTGAATAGATGGTGAAGTTGGATTTTCTGATGGATATTTTACACAGAATGAAAGTAGTAAAGGTAAAGGTTTCCCTTGCTTGAAAGCCAGTCATATCCGACTCTAGGGTTCAGTGCTCATCTCTGTTTCAAAGCCGAAGAGCCAGCGCTGTCTGCTTCTGCAGATGTTTCCGTGGTCATGTGGCAGGCATGACTAGACACCGGAGCGCATGGAGCACTGTTACCTTTCCACCGAAATGGTCCCTATTTATCTACTTGCAATTTCTTGCTTTCGAACTGCTAGGTTCTGCCAAAAAATCTCTTTCTATATCAGGGAAATATCTAAAACATCATATTCAACTCCTGTTCCAGAGAACTATATTATTTTCTTTTGAAAAATAGAAATGTCTTCCTTGTGAAGAATGGAAGGGTAGATGAACAATTATTTTCAGTGTAAGTTTGCAACATAATTCGCAGCCACTATTACATTTGAAATCACAATCTGTGGTCATATAAGGACTGTGGATTGATTTGGGAATTCTCATTCCAGCCTGCAAAACCCCCCCCCCCATTCTTTCCTTCTTTCCTTTCTCTGTTTTTGCCTCTGTTGATCTTTTATGGAGGTGTAAATTGGGGAAATATAATGACCCAGTGATAAGGTAATAGGGTGATCTAGAGCTAATCTCATATATGAAATAAATTACAAAATTTGAAGAAGTGGAACAAATGGGAAGTATGTTCTCTTGGTCCTGAACATCAAGCTTTGACTGCATATATCACCCAAACACCTTTCCTAGAGCTAGCACAAGGAGTTTCCACAGCATAGTTTTGGGCAAGCAAAACCCCATTGAATTTCCCAAGGCTGGTGCAACAGCAAGCGTGAGACCACAAGAGCTCTGCCAGCAGCATTCTGGGCTTGCAGATTAAGCCTGTGTTTACCTTCTCGTGGCTAAACCTAAGACAAAACACAATGTTAGATCTGTAGGTGAGGGAACTTGCAGAGATGGCAGTGACACTGGGCAAACTTTTCTCACTTGGGAGAGTACTGCTTCCAAGATATGATCAATGTACAGTGGAACGTCATATAACAATTGCCCCATATAGCAATGAAATCACATAACAGGTTGGGGGGGGTGAATGTTGTCCCGCATAACAATTTTCCCAATGGAAAAAACCATACAACAAATTTTCAATTGGAAAACTCACTTAGCAAAAATAAATAAATAAATATCGTTGTATGATGCATCCCATAGGGGAAATTGCTATACGATGCATGTATTGTATAGCAATTGTTTTGTACAACAACGAGCCCCGTGGAACGGATTAAAATAGTTGTATGAGGTACCACTGTATCTTGTTTGACTCTTGAACTAACACAATTTCACATGACTGAAGTTTAGATTGGAGGCCGGTTGCATATATTTTATATATTTCTGTGGTAATTTTGATGGTATGCAGTGCAAATGGGTTATAACAAAATGCCCTAGTCTTCAGGGGCTTTCTATGAAACTTGCCAGCGGTATGTTTCTGTTTAAGCTAGTGTCTTTTCACTCATGCTTTTCAAGGCATTTATCACAGCAACACATACATATCTCCCCCCTCCTCACACTCAGAAACCATTCTTAATCAAAACACCTCCAAAAATGGCAATTTCAGTTCCCACATATGGACCTTGTATTGAAGGCATGCTTATAATAAGACAAAAATGATGGAACTCATGTTCAGACAATAGCAGATGGAAACTTTGCTGCTTAAATGAAAATACATTAATCCTGTCCTCTAAAATTGTAACAGTGTGTATCATCACAGAATTGTGCTATCAAGTCTCTATCTGATTCTGGGCCCAAGATGCCCTTCAAGATAATGAAAAATAATTATTTTAGGCCAAATGTTAACAATGTCCAGAGGTCTGAGGATGCAGAAACCAGGACCTTGAGCAGCCTTACGCTTTTCAATAAATGATCCACTTCAAATGGACTCTTCTCTAAAGAAGCCTCCTTTAAAAAAACTGAAAAGTCCCATCATGCTTAGTGGGTAGCTCTTTTAAAATACAGTTTTGGGAGTCAAGGATATAGAGATGTTAGTGCTCCCCATAAATGGCACAACGGAGGGCATAAGGTTGATCTTTTAAATATTTTTATTTATTTTTTCATGGGGGGGGGGCATTGGGAAGGTTGTGGGTTGCTTGAACACTGGAGGGAAATTTGGACCATTTGACACCTGATGTATTTTGATCTCAACACATAAAGATTCAAGGGAATAGTTTATTGGGATTTCAAGACTGTGCACCTGGGGGTAGTGAGAATCATCCAACTCTGGTCTGCAGCAACATGGCTCCTGGCAGCCTAGATTACTTTTAGGCTGCTGATGTGCAGCAGCCAAAGGAATAGTGCTTCACACCTACCTGCATTCCACTTTCTGGCTGGAGCACATCCTTCCAAAGGGAAGGAGACCAGGTCAAAGTCTTGCATGGACCTGTCCCTTCTTTTTCAGAAGCTGACCCAAGCAGTACTTGCTTTCCTTTTACTCCTGCTGAACTTCAGAGCCAAGACCCAGATTTAGAACCACAGAGTGCTCAGGGATCCTGACCATTCTCAAATCAGCTTGGTTTTTTTTTACTGTATTTGAAATAAAAACAACAAGGAAAAACTGGTTACAAATACAGCAAAACCCTGACTTACATAAAAAGTCTGTTCTAGAGGCTTTTATGTAAATCGGTTTTTTATGTAACTCAAAGCAAACCAATAGGAAAAATGAATTTTTATGTAACTCAAAGCAAACCCATAGGAAAATGATTTCCCCCCACAAAATGAAGCAAACCCATAGGGAAATGAATTTTTACATAAATTGAAGCAAACCCATAGGTAAAATGTTTTTTTTATTAATTCAAAGCAAAATCCATAGGAAATTGTGTTACATAAATTGGGACATTTACATAAATCGGGACATGGTTTTAGCACAAAATCATTACGTAAGTCAAATTTTACATAACTCGAGGTGTACATAAATCAGGCTTTTACTGTAAACCCAAAAAGAACAAGGACTTTCACACGTGCAAGGACTCTGTGTGGGAAAGGAAAGCTGCCAAATAAGTCAAAAAAAGAACATAGAACAAACCTTTTCAGACCTTCAAACTCTGCCCAAAGTAAAATGAAACAAAAGCTGAAACATGTCAGACTCAGAGGTTAACTGCAAGAGGGACTAGAGAGTGAGTCTTTCCCTATTTATCAAACTAATCTACTCTAAGTGCCATGGATGAGACACCCAAGTGAGTGTGGGCACCAGTGGGCCAGAACCTGGTAATTGCTTTGAATGTCCATTCTTATGCTCACCCTCCCTCACCTGACCTTAACTTGGTCAAGAGGGAATGGGGTGCCCAGTCAGCAGGGGAGATTTCCCCTGGATATTTTATGTAGCTAGCTCATCCCAGCACAGTGGCCTCCCACTAACTACCCATCAGCTGTCAAAAGTCCCCAAGGCTGGCCTAGCTCCCATTTGCTTGAAACTTCAGATCATGGAGGCTGTCTGATTTTCACTCCTTTGCTCCTCTTAGCCAGGCGGTAACCCATGAAGGGTATTTTTTTCCACAGAGAATCGCAGCCAAATATGTGCCTCCCCAAGATCTTCTCTGTGGCTCCAAAGGGTCTTTCAGAATTACTCCTGCTCCACTTTCACAAAGACAAGGGAGTTCTCTACTGACAGAGCTGCCTTTTAGTGGCTATTTCCAGTATCTTTGGTTGTGCGCACACACACACACACACACACACACACACACACACATGCACACGCACACGCACACATGCACGCATGCACGCACACACACACACACACACACACACACACACCACTGCTATCCTGTCCATTCATTAGGAGGGATGCCATTGCATTTGTCCTCCTCCCCCATTTCCATCAGTCAGAGATAAGCTTCACATTTCCGTGTGCTATCTGATCCCATGACCCCACAGCATGGGCTCCTGCTGCACAGATCCTGATGTGAATATCACCTGCTGTGCACTGACAGAATTGCTAGAGTTTGAAGCAGAATTTGTAAAATTGTAGTTTTCTAAATTGCCATTTGTAAGGATCGGGCTGGAGGGATGCTAAAAGAATGTTCATGATAAAGCCAAGGAAGGCTCTTGATCAATTGTGAGTAAAATAATTGTAGGATTACATGTGCTTGGCTTTTGCCTGCTGTTGATACAGGCTTCTCATTTGATCTCTCCCCCTTCCTAGCCAGATGCCTCTTGGCTTAAAAATTTTGCTGTCAGTTTCCTTGGTGCCTACAGTGGGTAGCAGGAATCCATGCAGTGGATGCAAGCATCATCCTTGCTCACCTGTTTCCCAAGAGCACAAGGCTACTGCCAGCCCATGAAGCACCTGGAGCCCAATTTTGGTGGATGATTTACCTTCTAAAACCTATTTCTCTTTAGAACCTGTGCATTATATGATGCACCACAAGGGGAAAGGTGAAGTTTAAGACCCTTCTTCTGCTAAGTGAACCTATAGAACACTGCTGCAGCGGCAAGATTTTTGTTTCATCCCATTAATATTTAGGGTTACCTGGATCAGACTGAGGTGCACACCCGTGAACAATAAGATTAGCAGTGATGTACTTGTGCTACTTTACAGTAGAATATGTTAGTACCATATGGTATAAATCAGCACATGCCAAACTAGTGGATGTCACCCTTAATAAATTGCATAGGACCATTCCTGGATGCCTGAAACCTACCCTAAGTGGAAAAGCCTGTTATTTGGCTGACATTGTTCTTCAAAAATTACATCAAGAGGTGCGAGCAAATAACCAATGAAATAAGCCCGCAACTGTCAGCTAAGATCAAGAAAAAGTTTTCTGAACACATCTCAAGATATAAAAAATTAAGCAAGAAGAGGCGAGGCTAAATCTATGGAAAGCAAAATAACACATCTTGCTGAATAGATGAAATCCAAAGAGCCCCTCCCACCAGGATGAGACTCTGGCTGGACCATCTGGAAATCACTGAAGCAAGCTTGGAAGATCAAAGAATAATAACATAAAATGAAGCTAATTGGATAAAAGACAATTTTTCTGTGAATGTAGAGAAATTCAATCAATGGGTCGTGGTAAATTGGCTAAGAAAGGCAGTGTGCATACAATTCGTGCCCCATTAAATGTACAAAAAAAATCTAGTAAATGGCCAAGATAACTCTATTGAAGCAGCCTGCTTCTGATCAAAAACAGTATATTCATTTTAACATTTTAAATTGTATTTAATTTTACCTGTATTTCACATATGCTCATATGTGAAACAAACAAACAAACAAACAAACAAACAAACAAACCTTTTTTGGGATGTGAGCAGAACTTAAGTTTTTCTTCCACTTTAGCAATCTGCATTGAAGTGGGAAAGTCATTTAACATCACTCTCATATTAATGATTTTGCTCACTATGAACAGTTGTCATGCATCTGTCTCTACATTAATTTACATGCATCTTTCTGAAGACATGTATGAAAAGCAAAATGGGACCATGGTAGTTTCCTGGAGCCCAAATCTGGTGAAGTCATCTCAGGCTTTAGAGGCTGCCTGTTCTTGACTATTTTTGAGTTAATTCTGACCAAGGCTCATAGTTTGAGGCAAGACTATATATTTTCTTTGCCTTGCAACATTATCTCTCCAAGTATGACATTCTTCCAGTGCTTTGTACTTGGGACATCAGAAGTGCAAACAAGTCATGCTAAATGACCAGCTACAAAACAGAACCAGGCCAATTTGCCAAACATGGGTTGAAACAAGCTCATGTTATAGCAAATAGTTAGTCTTTTCCTCTGAAAAACAAAACTCCTCAACCCTCACATCATATGTGCTACTCCACCCAGATGGCTTAATGCACAGAGTGGCAGCAATTGGTCTGTATTTGTGAAAGATTGCTTAATAGATTATAAAATTCAGCAAGCAAACATCTCACCCAAAAGAAGACCACATATTCCTAAGCTTTTCAGATAGGTTTTTCTCAGAGAGTGAGAGAGATGAAACTTAGGGATAAAGACAGGATTTTCTTGCCAGAGTCCTAAGATCTCGACATTTGCCAGTGAGCTTAGCCTTGTGAAATGAAGGACAAACCTATTAGTTCATAGAGGCTTTTCAGGACCACTTGGGAATTAATAAAAGTTAGTGGGCAACTGCCACATAGGTATATTTCCTGCATTTGTGTTATTAATATGTTTTGATTCCATTTTTTTTGTAAGATGCCTTTTAAAATTAATGCTATTGTCTTATTTCTTTACTCTTAATATGTATCCCACCCTGTGAACAAATTTCAATAAAAACACTGAACCCTGATAATGTGATAAGAAGTTACACCTTAGTTTTAATGGTCCATGCTGACCTCGTCACTTCAGAAGTGGAAGCAAAATGGCCCGTATGGGCCCGTTTTACTTCTGCTTCCAGGAGTGATTTAGGGCAGCGCGAGCCGGATGAATCACAGTAAACCCATTTGTGTGGATTCACAGGGTGCTTGGGCTTCTGGGAATTGAAGTCCAAGAACATCTGGAGTGCCAAGGTTCTCCATCACAGTACTAGGGTTTGAGCATAAGAATAGTTCCAGTTTCTGAACTTGCCATGTCTTCCCTATGTATCCTGAAGCAGGACACTAATATGCTGATTCACATACAAATGAAGCCAGAATTTCTTTTTCAGAAGCTTTTACATATATTCAAGTGAAAGTACTGTACTTAAAAAAATAAAACCCACAACAACAACAAAACCTCTTCATGCATCTACTAAAAGGTTTGAATGGGAAACTTTTTGTATCTGGCAAAGGCTTGGGTTCACAATTACATGGAGAAATGTAAGTTCATAGATCTGAACACAAAAATATCTATCAGCTTATGTGCTTCTATCTCCAGACCTATTCATCACAAGAAAGTCTGATTGGGGCCACTGGGGAGAAAGGACATTGGAGGAAGGAAGCATGTGCCTTGCTACACTCATGTGCTCAGAGAAATAATTAAACTGACTCATCTCCGGGGAAATTGACTGGGTCCAAAGCTAGTTCCTGCAGGTATGGGTCTTTATGGGCTGTAGCTACAGACAGTTTTCACTGCTGTGGTTTCCCTCCAGCCAAAAGAGCAAGGCAAGGATGGAATTCCAGGAGCAAGGATCCAGGCAAGTACAACAACAGAAACAGCGCAAGGAGTCTTTAGGAGCACGAGATTTTCTGGAGCAGAAATCAGGAGAAAGGCAGAGATCTTCAACATTAGAAACCAGGAAAAAGGAGAACAATCCAGGAGGCAAGCAACTGCAACTCTACTGATCTGCCTTGCTAAAGCAGAGTATCTTCAAGGGATGGAACAAGGCAAGGATGGAGTTCATAGAGCAAGGATCCAGGCAAGGCACAACAGACCACAGGAACCAGAAGCTGGGCTAAAGTCTTCAGAAGGAGGAATCAGGAACAAGGCAGGTGAGCTTCCAGAAACCAAGGCAGGAGAACATCTAGAAAGCAGGAACAAGGCACAAGAGCCGAGCAACTGCAAGCATGCTGACCATCATTGCTTAAGGGACCTGTTCAAAGGAAAGGTCAATTCCTATATAGCTAAGCCACCCTGGGTCTCCAGGGGGAGCCTATGAAGGTCCAAAATCTTCCTCCGGGCTCTCAGTGGGTGCTTTGCAGTTGTAGCAGGGTGACGGTCCAGTCCTGCATGCTTAGAGCAGCTGTTTCCAGACTGGGGGCTGCAGTCTTGCCGGATTTTGAGGAGCAGCTAGACATTTTGACAGAGAGATTCCCCATTTGTGCTCCTCCTCAGGCAGCAAACCATCTTGGATCAATGCTGCAGAACAAAGAATTTACTATTTTGTGAAATGCACTTTATACAAATGATGGAGAACCTTCAGAATTATCACATTTATCTCACTGAGGCTACATATCTTGATGCTGGCTATTCCATCTTCCCTTCCACTTCTTAGACTCAGTATTATAACAGAGATAACTCACCTCTCTAGTTCTTGTCAATATTTCTAACAGGGAAGGTAAAAATACTTGTAGAGATTGATTTTTTTATACTAAGATGAGGTGTGTGAAAATAATGATTCACCTCATCATATGCTGAAAATCAATCCCACCACCCAAGGATACGAGGTGATTATCAGTTAGCTGCTAAGTCGATTGAAACGTACATTGAACTCCCTACACAGACTGGGCCAATTTTCAAGCATGTCGGTTGGCCCAGAAACAAATTCATTAGATGAGTGATTAACTTGAATTTACATTAGAATGGATGAACAGAGAGTGATTTCTGTTTGTAAAGCATTCAAAGGCCAATTCAACCATATCCCCTCATCAAGTGAGATCTGGATATCATGCAGTGACTTGCATGCATAAAACGGAACTGTTTCTATTTCTATCTCTCGACTCACATTACCTTCTGCTCAGAGCTTTAAAATAGCTGACAGATTGGCATTTGTCCTGCTGTTTGGTCCACTGTGGGGAAAAGCTGGTTTGATCCTGTTGCAAGTGATCAGAAGATAATAATAATTTTGTGTCAGAAATTATTCTGGGTTGAATGGATTTTTGTGGGAGAAACTTACTCAGGGAATGCCCAAATGGCTCCATTCATGTCCCCAAGAGCTGGGACAGAGATGGGCACTCAATCCATCATGGAGTACCTGGGTCTTGAACTGCCGACTTGCCAGCCTTCCAGCTAACAAGGCAAGCTTCTTAACCACTGAGCCATCAAAGCCCTTATCAGAAGATGTAATTTTCTACAGCAAACTAGCCGATCCCTTGTGCCTTTCTTGTCAGGAGATATGTTTTGTTTGGCCTTTTTTCTTCTGGAGCAGCTGTAATTTCTTCATTTTGGTCCATTTCCAGGATGGGCAATTGCTAGGATCAAACCAAAGCAGAGCTTGCCACTTGAAATTTCCCTTCTGCTTTCAATTTTCCAATATTGTTGAGTGGCATAAGAAGATAGCTTAGCCATTTTCTGATATTGGAAAATTAAACACTTCCCAATATCTCCTTTGTGGAGGGGCAAAGGAAGGGACCAATTTTTGGGGGTATATCAGGGTAGCACAGAAGATCTATGTCAGTGATGGTGAACCTTTTAGAGGCCGAGTGCCCAAACTGCAACCCCAAACCCATTTATTTATCACAATGTGCCAACATGGCAGGGTGAACTCTGTGTTGGGGGAGGGAGGAAGTGCTCCCATTGGGCTGCTGGGCAGAGGGGCAGGGTGAACTCTGTGCTGGGGCAATGACTCATATGCCCACAGAGAAGGCTCTGAATGCCCCCTCTGGCACGTGTGCCATAGGTTCGCCACCACTAATCTATATAATTTACAAAAAATAAAATAAAAATAAAACATCCTCCCAGAAGTAGGAGGAGAAAGGAGGTGAAAAGGAACAGTTTTTTATTTTTGTTTTTACTGTTTTCTTAATGGAGCTGGAATAAATAGGATTGCTTGAAGTGTATATAGCATTTAGATGCAAGGATAACACCAAATGGCATACCAGACCTCTACCTGTCTTTAAGTGACTCTGTTTAGCCAACTCCAAATCAATTGAGCAGTGTATAAAAACTCTTGATCAGGTATGAACCAGGTTTCAACTAGAGAATACATTTATCACCTTTTTTGTACAGGTTGTCTCCCAAAGGCTAGAAAAAGTCTATCATGGCATGTGATTTTTCTCATTTGCATGTCCTGTGTTTTGCCTGGTTTGTTTTGTAAATGATCTTTGAAAGTTAACTTTCAAGTCTGATCACTGAGACATGTTTATTTGAGAAAATTTCCCACTATGGCAGGATAAACAAGTTAATGTAAGAAATATTAGTTAACCTTAATGTCCAGTTTGGTCTAAGGTGAGGGATAAATTACTGGTCATGTAGTGATGGCATAGGATTTTGGAACTTGGAGGCTTGTAGTAAAGAAGAATTTATCCCAACTCCACATCTAAGATACTGTATATGTAAACTGAGACCAAATTCAACTGATGTTCAGTCTCGGCTCAAACAATAAATGAAATTCAGCAGTTTTTCCATCAAGGAAAACAGTTTCCTCAGGTTTTTGGTTTACACTGGTCTTTAAAGTCTACATCCAGAAATATACTGCAAACCATTCAGTTCAAATATCA
Source organism: Bradypodion pumilum (assembly GCA_035047305.1). NCBI lineage: Eukaryota > Metazoa > Chordata > Lepidosauria > Squamata > Chamaeleonidae > Bradypodion > Bradypodion pumilum. Next base: position 59,130,236 of record JAWDJD010000005.1, read on the forward strand.
TTTTAAATTAATTCCCTCATAGCTGGGGAAATAAGACAAATATGTTGACTAGAGATTCAAGTTAATACAGACATTATAACCACAGTAGCTGTGAAAGAGAGATAACGAGCAATTTATAAGAAAATACAAAGAAAATAAAGTAGACCTCAAAGAAGATGTGGAAAAGAGGAGAGAAAGACTTGCAAAAACAACAACAACAACAACAACATGGAACTCTTAAAAGAAACATACATTTGTAATCCCTCTGTGAAATATAAATTAACTGCAGTTCCTAACTTAAAACTTAAAAGACTGCTCTATGTTAGAATTCAGCTGGAGGGGAATCTTAAGCATAGAAGAATTTCTCAGTTATTCTAGAACTTGAAGAGGAGGCCAGTGGTGGCGTTTTTAACAAGGGTACAATCTACTATAATTTTTAAAAAAGGAATCATATGAAATGGAACTCATATTGCACCTAGGAGATTTAGGGAAAAATACTCCTCTATAGCACAGTATTCTCACTGGAAGAAATATGTTTGCATAATGTATCAAAGCAAGGCTGAATATTTCTCATTCCGAGAGGAAATTAATTTTTCATTTTGAATTGAGTACTTGCCATGAAACGGTGGGAAGATCTATATTTGTTTTTACCTCTACAGTCACATCCCTTATATCTAAATGACAACCTAGATGAAATTAACACACATTTATTCTACTGGTGATTCTTTTTTTAAAAAATTGACACATGGCAAAGTATTGCACCCCTGTTCAAGTGAAAAATCATGTTAGAATGACTAAACAGATGCACAATTACGACATCAAAAGACTGGCAAATTTGTGATGCCATTATCTAATGCTATCAAACTATTGCAGTCATAGGAAATGCCGGTAATGTTTTGTTATGCCATCAACATCCCAGTAGTCAACGATGCACCTAGCTTAATTCTTACATTTCATCTGGTGTCATAGAAAGCAATTGCTTTTCCAAGTCAGACTGATGTTGGCACCAATTGTGGTTTTGTCTTATTTGTATAACACCATGGATGTCTGAAGTCTCACTGATCAAAAAGAGGATTTGTTCAGTGGTGCCACAGAGGAAAAGCTTTGCCCTGTTCCTCACACATCCTGTAACCAGCATGGTGCAATGTTGTTGCCTTGAGGTATTCAATTAGCCTGTATTGTGAGGCAGTTCATTACCTACTTCATATATAGGTAGTCAAGTCTCTTTGTGATGTTTGGATGGGGTGAGAAGTCTAAATATTACTTAGTTCCTTCTGCCCATCCTCTGGAGACCCCAGGCACTGGGACCGAGTTCCCACCACAAGAGCTGATGTGGACAGGTCCTCAGTTGACCGAAAAGGCAAATCTGAACAAAAAGACTTTCCAGTAAAATGAGAAACAACCAAATGTCTCATGTCACCTTAAAGACTGACAAGTTTTATTTGTGGACTGTAGACAACAGATAGGAGAGAACCAAACCTTCCTAATTATTTATTAGATTTAGGTCCTGTTTTTCCTCATAAAATTGGCATCTAGGTGAGATGTGTAAAGTTCAAAGCACCCTCTGGGGTCACAATCAAAAGGTGAATGAGAAGGGAGGATTTACTGGAATGTTCCAACTATATTTGTTGTGCATCGTAGGAGTCCAGGGCAACTGGAAGGGTTTAAAGGTACAAAAGGAGTAAAACTGACTGGTACTTAGTTTAAGACTGTATTTAGTTTAAGACTGAGTCTTTGAGAGGAGTGCATTTGTTTCAAAACAAATCCTTTAGGATACTTGGTCCAGAAGTGAAATGACCAAATGTCCATAGATAAAAAGATATTATTTTCTTAATTGATTTTTTATTCTGTGAAATAACTAGCAGCAGAAAACAGGATTTTTTAAAAAAAATTGCTGGAAAGGTTTTGGGGGAAAGAAGCATTAGAAATAAATGTCAGCATATAGTCATTCAACGGTGTTTACCTTCCCACTGAAGTGGTACCTATTTATCTAATTGCAATTTCTTGCTTTTGAACTGCTAGGTTGGCACTTCGGTGTCTAGTCATGCCTGCCACATGTCCACAGAAATGTCTGCAAATGCAGACAGTGCTGGCTCTTCGGCTATAAACAGAGATGAGCACTGAACCTTAGAGTTAAATATGACTGGCTTTTGAGCAAAGGTGACCTTTACTATAACCATTGAAATGGACTGCCAGAAGCAATTTTTTGGTCAAGGATGATTTGGCCTATTAAACACCCCCCCCCCAAAAAAAAATGTTGTGCAGCAAAACTGACTCCGATGCAGTCACACAAGTTAAAATCCAGTACTGTATGGTCTGAAAGCCTTGGGTGACACAAGACAATATGTTGGAGGTTTCATGAGACAGACCCTCAGTGATAATAATCAATGAAGTGAATGGATGCTGCCTGTTTAGCCCAGATTTGACTATTTAAATATTCTGAGATATTTGTAATAAATCAGAAGGCACATATGGGAAACTATGACTATCATGATTAAACTAACCCAAGCTGCTACTTGTTCTAACAATATGGTGCCTTACTCTCAAGTAAGCACTATTGTTCTTCTAAGTTGCAGCTCCCTGGCTGGACAACCCAGGTATCAGATATGTGTAGATTCAGGTAGCATTGAGCCAAGTAATCACTCCAAGTCTCTTCAGACATTTTATAAGTGTATTGAAAGCATAGCAAGATTCAGGATACAGTCAACAAAAGAACAGGAAGCATTTCAAAGCAAGGAAATAAAGCACACTGGTTCTCTAAGGGATAGCCCACAGGCCCCCTTTCTCTGAAGCTTCCACAGGGTCCACCTTTGGCCCTTCCCTTTAGGGATTCCAACCAATGATCTTACAATAAGATATGTCTATCACACATTAAGTTTCATTTCTTCTAAACCATGAGGCAACTCATGAGGCAAGGATGTTTGCATATTCTCCCCCCCCCCTTTGAAATTGCCATTTTGAAAGAGAATAAAGCACAGGGTATACTTCGTTCTGCTACACTTGTTCAGGATTTTGGTTATATATTTATATGATGATTTGTTTTGGTTTGTTTGTTTTTTCAAAAGAGAACACGTGCTAACAAAATACTTACAGCAGAGAAGATGGGCTACTACTAAAACTGATAAAACTGCCATATGAAGAGCATGGTATTAGTTCAAGTTGTGGTAGTAACATGTCTTGTGGGATTATCAACAAGCAGCTTTTCATGTTAACTTGACAGCATTTAATATACTCCTTGCATCTAGTGTGGGCTGCTGATGAACAAGAACATGTAGAGTAAATGTGGAGAGTTACTGAATCCAGCCAATTACTGCCACAAACTTGTCCCATAGTTTGGGAAATGCTACTCTAGAGTCTAGAAAATAGTGCCCTGTTGTAGCGCTTGGTTGATGAATATGTGAATCCATTTTTTTTTTAGTCAGAGTATTGTTCAATCTCATCCAATTGAAAGTCTCAGGTCAGGATCTTTATGACCTCTATTACTCAAGATCGTTATTACATATAGGAGCCAGTAACTGAATGTTTGATCTTCTGTATGTTTTGCTTCCTCAAAGTTTCATCATACTTCATAGTTTTTTTAGTGTATAAAACTAAGACACAGGACACAGCCTCGGGCTGGGTTAACTCAGGTTTATTGCATCGTGGACAGAGGGAACATGAGGTAATGGCGGATCTATAGCTCTTTATATACAGTAGGAATACATTTGAACGTGGTGCCATGGTAGCCCATTGGCTACTGTCTGCGTGACGTCATTGTGGGTCACGCCCTTCTTGTCCAGGTGTAGGTGGTGGCGGGAAAGCTTCCCGCGCTGTTGCCTTTGATGAGTTCGGACCAAGAGAGCTTGGACGCTCGCTGCTGCCAGCTGGTGGTCATTAGCTCGCGTCCTATTACAGGGTTTATATGATACAGCTGAAGGTTACATTGTTGCTATAGGCAAGGTTACATTGGCTCAGATACATTGTAATCCATGTGGAAGGTAAAACCATTAGAACACAACATCCCTCCCCCCTAGGACGAGACAATGTCTCGAGCCCACACTTCAACACACTCCCCCCCCTTAGGAGACAAAGTCCCTCAGCCAAGATGGCTTATTTCGAACACGCTGGGGTCTCGATGCGGGCTGCCTTTCCCCGGGTTTGCTACCTTCTCTTTGTCCCCTGGTTTCCTGCCCTGTAATTGGAGAGGGAGACTTGTTAGTGACTAGCCGCGGCTCCGCGGCGTTGTTGGGAGGTGTGCTCTTTCTCGGGGAAGAACCGGGGGCACTGGGGGCTAACGAAAAACCCCTCTTCTCGCTTGGAAGGGTGGGGGAACACTCCTGAAAACCCCCCCGGCTCGCAAAACCAAAATCAAAATTACATTCGGGGGACGCGGCGGCGGCCGCACATTCCTTTTCCCTCCCCCCGGGCTCTGATAGAACTGGGGTATCAAAAGGATATGAGTCGGGACCACCGCTTTCCCCCCCGGTTTCGGACTGCTGTCCCTCAATGTCTCCCCCTTGGGCTAAACGGGTGGGGGAGAACCCTATCGCTGAATCCTGTTGCTGCGCCCCACTAACCGGCCCTTCACTCACTCGGCGCCTCAGTTGGTCAGCGTGTCTCCTCCAGAGGAGGCCGGTGCTCGTTTCCACCCGATATGACACTGGCCCCGTCTGCTCAATTACTGTTCCCGGCACCCAGGCTGGCCCTGCGCTTGCATAGTTCCTGCAGTAAACAAGGTCGCCGGCGGCGAACCCTTTCGAGACTGCCAATCCTATGTTTTTCCCTTTGTCCTCGACTCTCGTCGGGTCCAGCCTGGACAGAAGCGTGGTCAGTTTTCGCCGCATCAAGAGTTCTGCCGGCGAGTAACCTGACGCTAAGGGGGTCACCCTATACGCTAATAAGAACTGACACACTTGGTGGTTTAGGTCCCCCGGGCCCATGCGCCGAAGCGCATCCTTTGTTGTCCTCACCAACCGTTCCACTTGGCCATTCGTGGCCGGGTGAAACGGCGCGGATGTAACATGCCTAATGGCGTTAGCTTCCATGAATGCCCCGAACTCCGAGGAGGTGAAGCAACTCGCGTTATCGCTGACTAAAGTGTCGGGTAAACCGAACGTGGAGAAGACTCTCCGTAGCTGGCTAATTGTCGTGGCGGAGGACGTGCTCTTTACTGGGATAACCTCCAGCCACTTGGAAAATGCATCCACCACCAGGAGAAACATGGTCCCTCGAAATGGGCCAGCGAAATCTACATGCACTCTGGACCACGGCCCCCTCGCTGCGTCCCATTCCCTATGCGGAAGGCGGGCCGCCTCTGGTCGGGATCCCTGGCATGCCTCACAAGTGCCGACCATGTGCTCAATGTCCGCGTCCAGCTGAGGCCACCAAAAGTAACTGCGGGCCAGCGCTTTCGAACGCACGATGCCCGGGTGGCTGACGTGCAGCAGTTTGAGCACCCTCGGCCGCATGGATGTAGGGACCACCACCCGTTGGCCCCACAGCAGGCACCCCCTTTCTAGGGACAACTCTAGCTTTTTCCGAAAGAATGGGTCGAATTCCGTGCTCGGGGATGATGCCGGCCACCCCTTTTGTACCCATGCGCTGACTTTCTCGAGCGTTCTGTCCTTGCCTGTCGCTCTAGCAATATCCGCTGGTACTATTGGGGGTGCATCTAAAACCTCGATTAGTAACACCTGGCGGTCTCTTCCTACTCTAGCCTTTTGGTCGTCCGACAAGGGCAAAGGGGATCTCGAAAGTGCATCAGCATGGCTGATCTCTTTTCCGGGCCGGTACTCCAACTCGTGTTGGTATGCGTTGAGAAAAATGGCCCATCGCAACATTCTCGGTGATAGGATCTGCGGGGTGGGCTTGCTTGCCGTGAAAATCCCTAACAGTGGCTTGTGATCCGTCACGATTTTGAACGGGCGGCCATACAAAAAATCGTGAAACTTTTTGGTCCCCGCTACAATTGCCAATGCCTCCCTGTCGGTTTGTGCGTAATTTCGCTCTGCCTGGGACAGGGACCTTGAATAAAATGCAACCGGGGCTTCCCTTCCGTCATCCAACACGTGGCAAAGTACTGCCCCCACCCCCACCGGTGACGCATCACAGACTAGGACCACCGGCCGTTTGGGGTCGAAATGCGTTAGAATTGCGTCAGAGGTCAAGAGTTGCTTTAATTCTTTGAACGCCCTCTCGTGCTCGTCACCCCACACCCAAGTCTCCTCTTTTTTAAGCAACCGATGAAGCGGTTCGGCCACGGACGCCTTCCTCGGAAGGAATGTATGGTAAAAATTGAGGAGCCCCAGGAATGACTGTAGCTCGGTTTTGGATGTGGGGCGAGGGGCCTTTTTGATGGCTACTACTTTGGATTTGGATGGCTTGATACCCTCGGGTGTGATCCTGAACCCTAAGAACTCGACCTCGGTTTCGAAAAAAACACATTTGTCCTTCCTCAGTCTCAGCCCCGCTTTCTCGAACACAGTTAGCACTTTGTCCAATCTCCGTGCCAGTTCGGCCTCACTCCCCCCTGTTATTAATACGTCATCAAAATAAGGTAACACCCCCTCCAGCCCCTTCAGGAGGCGTTCCACAAGCGACTGAAAAAGGCCGGGTGCCGAGTTCACGCCGAACTGTAAACGCGACACTTGGAACGCTCCTTTATGTGTGACTATCGTTTGTGCCGCGGCCGTGGCGGGTGTTACGGGAAGCTGCTGATAGGCTTGTGCCAGGTCGAGCTTAGCGAAACACTTTCCCCCATTTAGCCTAGCCAAAAGGTGGCTGACCACCGGCACCGGATAAGCATTAGGGCGGATCGCCTTGTTAATCGTACACTTATAATCAGCGCAAATGCGCACCTCCCCATTAGCCTTCAGAGCTGTTACAATTGGAGTTTCCCACTCCGCGGAATCAACAGGAATGAGAATTCCCTGGCCCACCAATTTGTCCAGTTCCGCCTCTATTTTGTCCTTTAGTGCGAAAGGCACTCTGCGCGGTTTGAGTCTTATCGGGCGGACCTCCGGATCTAGGTCGAAGGCTACAGGGGGTCCCTTGAATTTTCCGAGTCCTTTTTCAAAAACGGCGGGATGCGCATCGCACACCGCTTGTATTGGGTCCACCCCCACTGCATGTACTCCCCCTATAAACAGGCCTAGAGGCTGGAACCACTGTGTCCCTAGGAGGCTACAACTCCCCCCCTTGAGGACAACTAAGGGCAGCTCCGCAGAGTGTCTCTTAAACTCAACCCGAAATTTCCCGACCCCCAACACCGGAATGCTGTTCCCCTGTACATCTCGTAGCGTGGACCTCAAAGTTTTAAGTTTGGGCCGCACGTGGGGGTCGATTTTTAAAAACTCTTTCTGGGGAATTATGGAATAGGAGGACCCCGAGTCAATTTCCATCCTGATGGGGGCCCCTTGTACTAGTACCTCAACGAAATAATGGGACTGTTCCGCGGACACACTGAGCACTGGGACGTCGTCCTCGCTGCTGTCCGAGACGCGGCCCACGCCGTCCTGCTTCCTCGTGGTCTGGACGCCATCTTTGGGCCTCGCTGAACGGTCCGGCCTGGTCGAACGGTCTGGTGACTGCCTCCGGCCCTCCTTCCGTTTTCTGCATGCCTTGGCGATGTGCCCCCGACGGCCGCAGGTGTAGCATTCGGCCTTTCTAAACGGGCACCTCGCACGCTCGTGGGCCGCTCCGCAACCATCGCAGCGGCGCCCCCCTTTTCGGACCTTCTGGACCTCCTCGCCGTCGCTGCTCTCTGAGGACGACTTTGAGGCCCGTTGAGTTGCGTGCACCGACCTTTCCGCCTTGCCGGCTCTGGGACGCCACTCACGCCACTGGTGCATCTCGTCCACTCCAGCATTCGTGGACTCTGCGGCTTCTGCGGCCTCGACGACCTCTGCCAGCGTGGGTGGCGGCTCCTTATTCATCAAGCTGCGCTGCACCTCCTTGTCTTTCAGGCCACACAGCACGCCGTCCCTGAGGGCCATTTCTAGGATGCTGCCCCATTTACAGGGGGCAGCGGCTACCCTCATGGCGGCCACGAATGCCTCGACCGACTCGTCCGGCGCTTGGACTCGCCTCCAAAACGCGCTCCGAGCGGGAAACATCGCCCTCGCGGGTTGGAAGCGCTCCCGTAGCAGCTTCATGATGTCGTCCGCCTTAAATTCGCTCACCTTCTTTGGAGCGATGATGCCCACCAGCGTCCGCTTGGTTTCCATTCCAAGCATGCGGGTGAGGATGGCCCTCTTCCTCTCCTCATCGTCTTCCTTGACTTTGAGCTCCACCAGCGCCGCATGGAAGTCCATCTCAAGCAGCTCCCAGTCTTGCGGTTTGGTGATGTTGAACCCGCTCTGTGCCCTGGCTGCTCCTTGGGAATCCATTGATCCCACCTTCGTCGCCAATTTAGTGTATAAAACTAAGACACAGGACACAGCCTCGGGCTGGGTTAACTCAGGTTTATTGCATCGTGGACAGAGGGAACATGAGGTAATGGCGGATCTATAGCTCTTTATATACAGTAGGAATACATTTGAACGTGGTGCCATGGTAGCCCATTGGCTACTGTCTGCGTGACGTCATTGTGGGTCACGCCCTTCTTGTCCAGGTGTAGGTGGTGGCGGGAAAGCTTCCCGCGCTGTTGCCTTTGATGAGTTCGGACCAAGAGAGCTTGGACGCTCGCTGCTGCCAGCTGGTGGTCATTAGCTCGCGTCCTATTACAGGGTTTATATGATACAGCTGAAGGTTACATTGTTGCTATAGGCAAGGTTACATTGGCTCAGATACATTGTAATCCATGTGGAAGGTAAAACCATTAGAACACAACAGTTTTGTGCAAACAAAGCAAAGTACAACACTGTTGAAAGGAGCAAAATAAAAAAAACACAAAGCATACTTTGCCAATTGAAAAAACATCATCTGTAGATTGAGCTGGATTCTGCAGAACAAAAGGGGAAAACTTACTTTGAATAAAAAGGAAGCTGAACATTATTACCAACTAGATGAGCTTTCAAAAGAAATAGCAATTCAGCCTCATTTTTATTTATAAGAAATATTAATGTTGGCTTGATTTTCTGAAGAGGAAAGAAACCCAGTTGCTTGCTTTCTATACAGACACTTTACTCCATGATAAGGCTCCTACTTCCAAAAGTTTTCCTTTTATAAATAAGGTAATGCTTCTGTACTGGGCAGATGCTGATTACAAAACAATCCCACAGTGTTTTGTTCAGGTGAGAGTCAAATTGTCCCTTGATACAACCATGATTTCTTTCCATTGACTTTTCTCTTGTCAAGTTGTTGTTTTACCTTCAGCTTTTAGTTCATTTCAAGTTTTAGAAATGAACAAATTAATTCCAAAGTGTATCTGTCCTGTGCTCTAGACAGCTGTGCTTTTGACTCCTTGGCTTTTCCACCAACTTCAGTGAGTACCAGTTGTTTTTGAGAAAAATTTCTTCCTGGACTGAAGTAGATTTGTAAATGATTTCCTTCTGCCTGATAAGCAAGAACTACTGACTTCTTGGGAGAAGAATGAATGAATGGAATTAGAAAGAAGCAAAGTACAAGATTTGTGTGACTGAGAAATCTGTTTTAAAAAATGAGTAGCAGGAGGTGCACAATCTTCCCTTCTAATACTGTAATAAGAATGATAACATTTCCAGAGTTTTCTAGGTAGAGGGTACTCGGAAGGGATTTACCATTCCCTTCTTCTAGGGGCTCTTTGGGACTGTGCAGCTTGTCCATACTGCATGGGCTGGTTCTTCTTCATGGAGGCATAGGAGGGAATCAAACTCAGAACCTCTGGCTCTACAAGTCAGATGCCGAAACAACTGAGCTATCCAGCCAGCTATTTTTCCTTCTACAATTATACAGAAAACATGACACATTATTTTACTATTCAGTCTATTATTGGGCAAAACATCCCATAAGAGTTATGTATATTTGTAGAGTTATGTGCGTTTATATACATGCATATTTGTACTTGTATTTATATATTGCCTTTTCCCCCATGAAAGGAACTCAAGGCATTAATGTTCATATGACTCCATTGACATGTTTTCAGCTGAGTTCAGATATTTATATGGATGGATTGACATGCACATATTTAAATAAAAAAAATCAAGAGAAATAATTGTAGCTCTTCACATGCCTAAAGGTCATATCTTTACTGGTAGTCAAAATATATAAATGATATAGAACTAAGAAGCTTATGCAGATCATGCAAATTAAATGTTTAGTTTGAGATGAGTTTCCTTCTTTGACAGCATTTTAAGCAATTCATTGCTGTTCAGTTTTGGAGATTCCAACTTGCAGTTCTTCCATCCAAAGCTCTCAATTTATTTTATTATAAAGCAAAATATATGGTTGATCGGTATGCACACAGTGATGTGAGGATGAAAGACTGACATCTCAGCCCAGTCAGCTACAACAACAATCAGTTTGAACAGTAAGACAGAAAATGTAGTTTCATTTAAACAAGCTGTCTAGTCAAACTGGAAATGAGGCATTTGACAAAGGGTCCAGAAGATCTACAGAGCTGCCCACACCAGCTTTAGATACACAGGATGTGATGGAGCAGATCCATGCAACGGTTCGTCAGTTCTACTTTCCTTCATCTGGGGAAGACAATAAATCCATAACTCAACTATCTTTGAGTGTACACTTTATGCTTCTTACGTTCACATAATTAGGGTAGGAGTATGATGTTTATTTAAATGAAATTCATTGTAGTGAAAAAAAGAATCCACATTTCACACAAACAAAAACAGGAATAATGATTTGTTGCTGTTGTTGCTGCTTTCTAATTGCCTGGATTAACTCTGTCCATCAACTCAATCCTGGATCCTTTGAGAATATCTGAAAGTAACTCTGAGTTTGACTCACATACAATTTGCTTCAGTATTCATTGCCTTAGTTTATTAGTATCTTTTACTTCCTTTGTTGTGCATGTACCCCTCATCTAAATTGATTCCATGAAACATGTATGAAAAATGTTTTTTTGCAGTATTTTATTGTCACATGCATAGAGACCTACATATCTGTAATGCACTTCAAAAAATGTCATGTTTGCATATGTGGTTATATCAGCAGTATTTTGGTCCCCAATCTCGTTGTTCTGTGCAGTGCAATGACAATAAAGATTTATCTATCTATCTATCAGTAAGCATCCTTTCAAAAACTCAAGTATTCCAGGTTAGGGATGCTCACAGATTTCAGCAAGCCTGCTTAATCCCACTTCCAGGATTAATATGCAGAACAGAATACAACACTCTCTGATCTTTGTACATTACATTTTGTGATGCAGTATTTGTAATTGCAAATGTTAGATTGCAGTGACTAAAATTCTGTTGTATAGCTATACAGTCATAATTTGGCATTGTGCCCATAGTCAGTGCATATTGTTCCAAAGCAGAAGTGTGATTTACAAAGCAGTTCTACTGGTGCACTATTCAACCAGACAGGAACTACACAAATTATTGTGTAATTGTTTTGCACAATTATTGTTGACAGCATGAAACACCTGCAGATCTTATGTTGTAAAAATTACATTCTCTCTAGATGAGTAGGGTTCTGGCCAATGTATACAAATGAGCACCTTTTAAAATGTGGGCAAAATATTTTTTGCAGAATGCATTGAGCATTTAAAAAAATAATGTATGTGTTTTTTTAAAGTACAGATTAGTGGGAAAATGGGATGGAACTGATTTATGGTAGAACACATTTAAAACTGACATGGAACCTAAATAATCAGATAGACATGTCCCTTCTTTACACAGGTACAGTTTGCTTTAGTTTTCTCACTTTAGTTTATCAGTATCTTTTGCTTCCTTCCATGAATGTGGACCTTTCATCAAAACTGATTCCATGAAGTTTGTATGAAGAATCCCCCCCCCCGCCTTTTTGCAGTGTTTTATTGAGGCTTGCATCATACCCATCAAGTGCGGCTCCTGGAAATATGGGAACTGCTCCAGCCCGGGTGTGCATGCATCGCAACAACTCATCTGTGCATGTACAGAACCCCTCTGCACATGCGCAGAACCCCTCTGCACACATGCAGAGCCCATTTGTGATGGGTGTGCATGCTCAGTAACCCCTTTCCCCGCCGTTTAAATATGGGACAGTGGTGGAAAAGGGGAGGAACGAGCAGAGAAATACGGGAAATCCTGGCCAATCCGGGATACTTGACAAGTATGGCTTGCAAAGATGCCTACACATCTTTAAAACAGGGAACAAGTTCCTGTTATCAGTTGCTTCAGAGGAAACAATGTGAAAAAATTGCCAAAATTAATTTAATTTAATTGTCAATTTTATATACCGTCCACTCGGCCAAAGCCGACTCAAAATCCTGTTACATCGGCTTATACTTGCAGAAGGCTGATGGCATCAGCAGCAGGGGACAATTAAATACTTCTTTTGTCCTGTGGCTTGTCTGTCTCATTAAATAATCCCTTTCATTTTGTGTGCAAGATGTGGGAACATTAGGGTTTAAGGAAAAGGACTTTAATTGCCAGAATCTTCCGCCACTACCTGAGATATCAAGAGGCATAGCTTTTTGGTACAGATTTTCTCCATCCATCCCAGTGTTCCAATGGCTTGCACACAATGAAGGGGACTATTCACAAGTGAAGCAGGCATGGAACAGACAGAGGATGTTCTTTGTTATCTAAAATAGCTCCTTGCTGGGGTCATCATCAGTTTTTTTTTACAGATATAACATACACAAGACTTTGGCCAATGGAGTCTTATTCTTGGTGGACATGCTGAAAATTACACGGAATTACACTGCTTCCCACATTACCATATCTGGAAGGAAGACATTCTAGGTATTGCTGCTCTTCAACAAATGTTATCTTAGAAATGAATCATTGCTTTGTTAATGTCTATTGTTATAAAAGTAATGTTCAGTAATACCATAAAATCACAACAGAACAAAAGTTTAATCAAAATGTTTTTAAAAATCTAGAGCAAAGGGAGGTGGTGTAGTCTTACTTTTATATACCAGCAGGCAATATTTGATGTGGGGAAAATAATCCCCTGTTATTGACCAAATTGTTACTTCAGTAGGGGGCACAGTTAACAAGATATTGTTTGCAACTTTTTTCTAAACTTTCTTATTGCTTCTGAAATGTATGAGATTGAAACTGAGATTTTTAACGAAAATATTGAATGGGAGGGGAGAATCTTATAAACTCACACATTCAGGTTTTTAATGTGTGTCAGTACTTTTAAAGGGGGATTTAGATCCCTTGATATTCAGCCATGTTTGTGCTACCAAATTCAGGTTTGAGGACCTAATGCCTTGAGTTCTTAAAACAGAGACCCATTAATCACAATTGCATTTTTATTGGTTGGACCAGACTATTACATGTCACATAGGTTTGTCAAATTTGTCAAGTGGGATAGGGCCAAGAAACATCACTGACTATATTAGATGTGATTGGTCTAATATTCACCACCTGAACTCTGTGAGAGAACATATGTTTTAGTCTTGTTTACTGTTTTTATTCTTCCAGATGTTATCCATTTGTTTTATGAATTATATTTTTGTGCTGTCTGTGTCTACATATCCTGACTGGTTCTAACTGTTAGTAATTTGCAAAACCCCCTTTTTCATTTAAAAAAAGAAAACAAGTTAAAATCCATTCTCACTGGACCGTGTTCATTCTCACTTTTGGCGAATAATACGATTTTCATAATGCAGCTCATATTTCCCTATAGTTCTACTAGAAATAGGAAGGTTTTTTTTTAAAAAAAGAGAGATTTAAATATAAATGGATTTTTCTATCCTTTCAGCCTAACCACTCAAAAATTGCTTCTCTGCTTTTTCTATTTTATTCAGATAATAACCCTCCAATAATCATTCCAAATATTGAACCAAAAGGGAGAGAAAGGAAGAAGGGAAACAGGAAGACTGGAAAAGTAGAGGAGAAAGAGCAAGTCTCTCTGTTGAGTTCACTGAGGCATTAAAAGAGGTATCACCTTCAAATTGATGTCCAGAAGGTCTTTTTTGGCAAAATGGGCAGAAGGAATGAGCAGACCCAATGAAAGCGCGGTGCCAAAATGGCTGCCGCGCTCTTTGTGGCCCCCCCACCCAGACTCAGACATCCGGGTGAGTTAGGGGGCGTGGCCACCCCTCTATAAAAGGGGTGGCCACAAGGCAGCCGAGCTGCCATTTTAGAATAGCGAAGGAGAGGAGAGGTTTTCTCCGTCACGTTCTCTCTTTAGTCTTTGGCTATAGAGCCTTACAGAGGTTTGCGTGTTCGTTTCCTGGCTGGGAAAGGAGAATTAAAGTACCCGGAGCCTTTTAGGATTGCTTCTTGGCTACCGCGGTACTTACACGCTAGGAGCTCGATCCCTGGATAGGGATCCTTCAGCGACTTTTCTTCTCCTAGGGAGACATGGCTCCCAAGCGAAAGGCCCCGGCACTGAAGCCACAGCCGAGGGGAAGAACTTTTCCCGGCCCTGCATCGGATGGGGGCCAGCCTTTGGGTCGGAGGACCAGGGCTGCATCCCCACGGCAGGGCAATGTTACATCCTTGCCCACTGGTACCAGTGGGGCTGGTCAGGCTACCACTTGGCAGCCGGGTCCCAGCTTGGTAGCTGGTCAGGTGCAGGCCAGCCCCTCTGGGGCTTCGGCCCTCGGCCCGCCTTTGCAGGGCACGGGACATGTTGGCCCGGGGGGGGGGCTGGTGCAGGTGTCCACCCCACTGCTCCTCCGGCCCCCCATGGCGATATACCTGAGGGCCCGGCCCGATCTGGCCATTCCAATGATCCAATACTTGGACAATATTTACAGGGTGATGGTTGATTTCCCTGGCCCGTCGTGGTTGGCTTACGATGAGGAATTTAGAATGAGGGTGGCCCTACACCCCGAGATGAGGTGGGATGAGCCCTGCCAGAAATTGTGGCTCTTGTACATGACCCCCACGCATCCGGCGCCTGGGGATAGGTACCATTGTGGCCATGCTGTGCAGCGAGCTGCTCCAACACAGGCTCCCCGCCAGTTGCTGTGTTGGAGCTTCTCAGCTAATGGCGTGTGCAATAAGCGACAGTGTCATTTCAAACATGAGTGTCCCTCTTGCGCTGGCCCCCATGCCGCCTCCGCGTGCCCGCGGGCTGGTGGGTCACGGGCAGAGGTAGAGGTGGACAGCGGGCGGTCAGGGCTTCCTCTGACAGAGCTAGCCATTCAAAAGGCCCCCTCCCCAGTTAATGTGTATATGCTGGAGCGATGGCTCTCAACTTATCCAAGAAGGGAGGATGCGAGGTACCTTCTGGAGGGTTTCCAGTGGGGCTTTCGTATTCTGTGCAAGGGGGTTTGGGGACCCCAAGATGCCCCCAATTTAATTTCCTTGAAAGGCAAGGAGGAGGTAGCTGCCCTGAGTATTGCTAAAGAAGTGGAGGCTAGGAGGGTAGCGGGCCCCTTTTCTGAACCGCCTTTCTCTAACCTGAAGGTCTCCCCTCTGGGGTTAGTACCTAAAAAGACCCCGGGTGAATTTCGTTTAATCCACCATCTATCGTACCCAGCGGGTTCTTCGGTCAATGATGCTATTCCTGATGACCTTTGTTCGGTCAGGTACACGTCGTTTGACCAGGCCCTACGGATGGTGCGCTCATGTGGTCCTGGTGCCCTCCTGGCAAAATGTGACATTAAATCGGCATTCCGATTGCTGCCAGTGCACCCAGGGGACTTTGAGCTATTGGGTTTTAGATTCCAAGGGAAGTTCTATGTAGATAAGGCCATGCCTTTTGGCTGCTCTATTTCATGTTCGGCATTCGAACATTTTAGCACTTTTCTTCAGTGGGCCTTTGTTTGCAGGTCCGGGTCTCCGTCTGTAGCCCATTACCTTGATGACTTTTTGTTTGGGGGTGAACGGGGCTTGGATACGTGCACGCGTCTCCTCACTACATTTCAGACACTAATGCGGGAACTGGGTGTCCCCTTAGCGCCTGAAAAGACCAAGGGCCCAGCTACTAAGCTCACTTTTCTAGGAATTGAAATTGACACGGTCGCACAGGCATCCAGGTTACCCATGGATAAGGTCACCTGGATCTCCACCATGATTTTGGCATTAATGGCCAAACGTAAAGTGTCCTTTCGTGAGCTGCAGGTACTTCATGGTCATCTTAACTTTGCCTGCAGGATGGTGACACCCGGCAGAGCATTTGCCCGGCGCCTATGTGACACCATGGCTGGCCTGTTAAAACGCCACCACAGGGTCCGACTGACCAGGGGCTCACGGGCTGATCTTTTGCATTCCTACGGGATTTGGCTCGCATTCCTACGGGATTTTAACGGGGTCTCCTTCTGGAGATCAGACCTTATGGTCTGTCCTAGATTTCAAGTACAGTCGGATGCCTGCGGCTCCCTGGGATATGGGATTTATTTTGAGGGGAGGTGGGCTTACGGCCGATGGCCTCACGCATGGCTTGGCATGGATCACCTCCGCGATCTTACCTTCCTTGAGTTCCTTCCCATCCTGGGGGCTTTGATGCTATGGGGCGAGGAGTGGGCCAACTCAGTGGTCCATTTTTGGTGTGACAATGCGGCAGTGGTGCACATTGTCAACGCTCAGACGTCTAAATCTCCTAGGGTTATGGTTTTGGTTTGCCAATTCGTGTTAAGGAGCTTACGCCTAAATGTGCTGTTTAAGGCCAGACATGTACCAGGCATTAATAATGATATTGCTGATGCTTTATCCCGCCTGCAGATCCCCTGGTTCCGTGCCTTGGCTCCGGAAGCAGAGGAATTCCCCTCGCCACTCCTGGCCGAGATTTGGACGTTTGGCGAGGAGAGGTGAACCGGACGATCGGCATGTCATTGGCACCTCACACGCGTAAGGTGTATCAACATGCTTTTGTTCAATTTAGAACTTTTTGTGCGCAACTACAGTTACCTGAAGTGTGGCCTATACCAGTTGAACAGGTTTTATAATTTATGGTTTATCTTCACAGTCAGGGTTTGGCTCCTCGTACTATAGCATCCAGCCTGTCGTCACTGGCATTTATGGCCAAAGTGAGGGGCTTTGCTGACTGCGTGAATGATTTCCGCATACGTCATGTTTTGGAGGGGTGGACACGGGAACGTGGCCGCCACCCAGACACTCGTCACCCGATTTCACCTGAGGTCCTGACCCACCTTGCACAAGGCTGGCATAACTTGTGTTATGATAGGTATGAGGTGGCTCTTTTTCACGCGGCTACCACGGTGGCCTTCTTTGGAGCGCTCCACATCAGTGAGTTGGTACCACTGTCTAAGGCGGATGCGACTCATAGGGCACTGGAACTCGACGATGTCTATGTTACAAATGAGTGGGCTTAGTTGAGGATACGGTCCTCAAAGGTTGATCAGCACGGCATAGGCAGTGGAGTTAGACTGCTACGATGTTCCATTGCTGACATCTGTCCGGTTGGTGCCCTACATGAGTTTTTGGCAGTGCGTGGCGCCACCAGGATGGGTCTCCCCTGACTAAATTTCAATTTTGGAAGGTGACCAGTATGGCACTAACCAGTGTTGGCCTCCCCGGGGCTCGTTACGGCACCCATTCATTTAGGATAGGCGCTGCATCAACTGCAGCTGCATTTGGGTACTCTGAGGCTGATATACGCCGGATGGAAAGATGGGGATCTATGCGTTTTGCATTGTACGTTCGCCCACTTCAGGTATGAGTACTGTAGAAATCTGATTCATGTAAAGATCTCTTCTCAATCAGTCTCATGAAGCAGCAGTTTATATCATCAGATCTTTTAAGATAGAAACTTAAGAGTCCACGAAGTCCAGCTTCATTAGGCTCAGAGTAAGGAAAGAACAGAGAGAGACAGAAAACACCACTGCAGTCTTTGGCTGAACAAAGGATACTAATGGCTTCTCTTTATTCAAGCAGAGTAACTCAGAAACGAAACTTAACAGAAACAAAACTTAAGGCACAGACAACCAATCAGAAAGTCAGAACCCAAATAAGGAGAAGAAAGGAGAAATCTTTTCATTTCTACGCATGCCCAAAATCCAGTGTTATCTCTCATGCAGACAAAGAGGACTTTTGTTTACACAATGTGTCAGCGACAGCCAGACAGAAAACAGATACATTCCCACATGTCCTCCTTTTTCATTTAAATTTGAGAGAGGGACGGCTAATCATACCCCTGCATGTCATCATACTCCATAACTACTCCTCCATATACATCATCACTGTCCTCCTGGACATCGTACCCCTCCTGACTCATGGTACCTTGTTCCGGAGGATGATACCTCATTGAGTACAATTGCCGTCGTGCAAACCCCGATGTCTCCCTTCTACGTAGTGGACATGCGTTACACATAGAAATAAGGTTAGGAATACAATTAATGCAAAAACACAAAGATATAAGGCAGATAATAATAATGAACCCATAAAAGAAAACTAGTCTAAGGACAGATAAATCAGGCAACCAAGAAGTCACCCAATCAAAGAGATTAACATCAGTGCGTACATTGTTAGTAATGCTCTCCTGTAAATTCTGAAGTTCTGTCTCAATAGTATTATTCAGATCCTGGAATTTTACCCGACATCCCTGGTTCCCGACCAGTTTACAAAATCCTCCGGATTTTGCTAACAGGTAATCTATGGCCAGTCTGTCCTGCATTTGGTCTTGATGAAGCTCAGTGATTTCCATTTGAAGATCCCGTATGACCCTCCCTGTGGCATTGATTGATTTCTCCAGCCTACAGGTGAGTCCCAAAATGGACCTTCTATTCTCCTGGGAAATGACACCTGGGTATGATCCCAAGGTGAGTGCTCCAGTGATAGCACTCCCTATAGCTCTCCCCCAGGAGCTACCATCAGAAAGCTGAACATCGATTATCACTTCATCATTGCAACCAGAACCCATCGGGCCGGCAGCAGCTCTCCGGCGCCGTGCATCTGCCCGAAGCGGCATTTGCACTTGTACGGGTAAAGTAAAATAACCCAATGCTGCACATTGATATTGTCCTGGATGGAAATTCGTGGCAACTCCATTAAAAAAGAACCACATGTTAGAATCCTTGATTTGCCATCCATTGCAAATTGAACCACTATCTATAGCAGGATAATCAGGAGTAAACATAGGAAACACATCATATATATCTTCAATAGTAGTGTTAAACAAGGTATAATTAAGCTTGTAAGAACTGTTATAACTACCTCATAACCAAAAATAATCATCACAACCCGTATAATTGCCTACATTTTGCAAAACCCTTTGTGCTTGAGTCCAGTACTTCCATTTACTATTCCAGACTCCAGAACTATGGCAGCAGAAACAAAGTCCTTTAGTGTATTTCTTGAATGTCATGCTTCGCCAGCGGGTGTTGTTAAATTGTTCTGGAGGATTAGAGAAGAGCGTAGACCTATCAACATGTTGCAAATGTCCAATAACCAACTCAGGCGTGTTGAACAATGCCGGAAGAAAGGCCATTTGAGACACGGCCAGTGGATGCTCATAGTATAACGTTGCATTCTTACCATGAACCTCAAACATATAGTTAGCATGACGAAGCCAAAAGTTGGGGTTGCCCCCATGAGGTATTGTTCTTACAGCTGGAAGCACAGTAAGAAAGAAAAGAACAAATGTCAGCAAATTTAGTCTACTGGTGAACCACCATCCTGGAGCTGAGTAATCTTCTTCTCTCTCCATGGGCGGATCGCTCGAGCAGGAATCCTTCCACTCAGGATTCCCTTGTTGCCAATAAATGACCAATGGCTTAGGAAGACACTCCCCTAAGAAACAGGAGCATGCCCTGTTATTACTAGTACCATGTAACTAGATATGAAACATGAGTGACATATAACACAAATGCAATATCACAAACCCATTTACATGTGTATGGTACTGAAAACTCTTCCATGTACTTCTGGAGGTACCTTGAGATATGCAGTATGCAAAACATTTCATAAGCAAAGACAGGTCTTTCTCCTGCAAGAGAATAGGCAATCATTTAAGCATGAACAAAACATGAACAGTTCTCTTCTTCCTTACATGAAGGAGGTTTCTGTTGCATTCTAGAAAGCATTTATCACTCCCCAAGTACATGAGTAAGGCATTAAATTTTTTCTTCTCCCACTGGTGTAAATGAAAGAAGCATTCAATAACTTAAAATCAGTATAGCATGGTAACTCAAATACAGTACAAATCTCATTAGAGCATTTCACACTCATAGCATGAGCAGGTTGCTTAAAAAAGGTTTTCAGGTTTTAAAATGCAAACAAAGCAAATTCTTCTTTACAGTCCACACAAACTTTTTTCCTTTTAGTCCAATTAAAATGTCCAAATTAAAAGTCCAAATGTTGATTAAGCTTTCTTCTTAAACACTTAAACAAACACTATCTTCTCTCCAGCACAGTTCTTGGCATGGCAAGTCGAAATTAAGCCATAAATTAAGTCTCACTGACTTCACAAGACAATCCCACACAACCCCCCTTTTCAGCTTTTCTGGCAAACACACATTCCTTTATGCTCCAGCCACACCCATCTGCATTAAGGCAGGCCGATGAGGTGTGAAGGCACAAAGAACAAATTCTCCAGAAGTTGCAAGTAATTTCACACAGAAGAAAATCACAGGGAATTCCAAATTGCTTTCCCTGAAATCCTGATGCCTGAAACTTGGGACAGCTCCCTCTGGATCTCTTTGTTTGAGGGTTGGGCAGTTCAAAATCAGCCAAAAACTGTATGTCTTCTCCCTCCTTGTATTTTTGCAACAGCCTGCTGTCCATACAGGCAGGATTCACCCCCTTTTTCCTCAGGATTTCTGTCATTGGCAGCATCTGAATCTCAACTTTATGACAAACTGCATCTGTTAGTTTGTACTTGCACCCCTTTCTGGTCTTGGGTTTCCTGCATTCCTCCTCTGGGCCATCCTTCCACTTCTGTAGGATCTTCCTGCCCAAACGTGAGGTATCAAGTTTACTACTCAGCTTCTCCTGCTTTTGTGATGAGGGTTGCTTCACGGGGGGCTGAGATCTCCTATGCTGCTCTTTGAAACACACTCCTTGCTTCCTGCCACTCTGCATGCATTAACAGCTTCAATCTGTGATGAGGTCCCCACCATTTGTTCCCCATCAGCTGGCACTAGTTGTTTTTTAGACTCGGCAGGCAGTATTGCAGCAGTGAACAGGTCTTTTGTAGGGCTAAAAGTGCTTGATTGCTGCAAGGCAGGATATCATGTCCCATCTCCATTTCCACCTCCACCCCCATCAGGGGGCTTATGCTGTTGTTGCTCATATGATGGAGGGGCAGTTGCCATAGCCCCTCCCTTGTCTGGGGGCAAAAGCTTTGGGAGGGGGCCAGCAAGCCCCTGAGACAACATAAAATATTCTTTGGAGTGAGTCTTTGAAGGCAGTCTCTGACTTCCTCCCATGTAAATAGCACTGATACAGAAATTCCATTATGCTTCTGCATTTCTCTCCCAATCTGTTTCCACTGTTTTAAGTCCAAGCATTCATCAAATTTAACCCAAGGACTGATTTTCCCTATAGCTTTGACTAGCTTTTGTATCTCCTTCTCATCAGCCTTTCGCCCATTCATATGCAAAAGATCTGAGATATCTTTACAAAGTTCATGCATTTGCGAAGTTAGCACACACCCCATTTTCACTCACCCTGTTTTATTTCTCAAGCGCTTGATTTATGACCTTCCCGGTCGGACCTTTTGCCTGGTCGTAGGTGAATGAGACCTTGTCCCGGTCGATGAGGTGATAATTAGGTGCTAATTGCTGAAGCAGAATTCAAAGAAGGCTCTCTCATTGTAGTTCAAAGCCTCACACGGGGCACCACTTGTAGAAATCTGATTCATGTAAAGATCTCTTCTCAATCAGTCTCATGAAGCAGCAGTTTATATCATCAGATCTTTTAAGATAGAAACTTAAGAGTCCACAAAGTCCAGCTTCATTAGGCTCAGAGTAAGGAAAGAACAGAGAGAGACAGAAAACACCACTGCAGTCTTTGGCTGAACAAAGGATACTAATGGCTTCTCTTTATTCAAGCAGAGTAACTCAGAAACGAAACTTAACAGAAACAAAACTTAAGGCACAGACAACCAATCAGAAAGTCAGAACCCAAATAAGGAGAAGAAAGGAGAAATCTTCTCATATTCTACGCATGCCCAAAATCCAGTGTTATCTCTCATGCAGACAAAGAGGACTTTTGTTTACACAATGTGTCAGCGACAGCCAGACAGAAAACAGATACATTCCCACAGAGTACCAGTTAAGTCATTATTCTCTTGTCTTCTTTTACAGACCCTGTGTGTCCCCGCACACCGGTGGCAGTATGGCCGGTGGGCCACAGTTACGTACACTGGGAAGCGTAGTATGCTGCGGTGACAGAGTGGGGACCCCAGCTTGGACTACGTGCAACCGCACGTATGCGTTGGTAGGGTAAGCGCGGAATGAGATGGCGGGAACTGTTGCCATTCCTGTTTTTCATCAGGGATGCTGAACCGCCTGAACCGCCTGTTGTCCTTGTACTGCACCTCGGTGGCAATGACCTTGCCCAGGTCACTGGCCTTTCCTTAAAATTCACGATCTGCAGTGACCTAGCCTATTTGCATTATGTGTGGCCATCCACACGGCTGCTATAGTCGGACATTTTGCTTAGACATACTTACAGGGGAGGTATTGACTTCCGTGCCCTTGACCGCGCTCGCTGCTTGGTGAACAGGGCAGTTGCCCGGTTCTTGTCAGACAAGGGTTTGGGGGTGGTCATCCGGCACCCCACGATTAGTTTGCAAAATTACGATCTCTATGCAGGGGATGGGGTCCACCTGTCGGCTAGAGGTATGAACCTCTTTCTGGAAGATTTGCAAGCAGGCCTGGTGACCGAGCTGACTGTCTGGGGGGGGGCGGTGAGTCATCATAGACGCCTCCCCGTGTGGCGGGTAGCACTGGTAAGGTAAAGATTTATGACCCATAGGTATCCGCCAGGTTCGCAATTGAGTGGCCAACACTTAGACAGGTACAGGGGTAATAGCTTTGGCCGGTCAACGACGAACCAGGCAAGGGGTGATGGCAGGAACTTAACAGCATGCATCACCTTGTGATTTAACGGGTACACGTCATAGGGTGGGGTCAGTAGATAGTTTATTGACTCTGGTCAACAATTTGTTTGTGTCAACAAACAAATTGATACAAATAGTTACACTGTAGCCAATTATCATTGGCATTTTGGGAGGAACCTTACCAGTGTTACTGCGGCCTGCTTGCCTTAAGAATTACAATTGGATGAATACACCAATTGAAAGTTATAATTCGGACTAGGGCATTATTCAATAAAAGTGGCCCAATGCCTTTATCCATATACCGGTGTCTGAGTCTTTCTTTGGGGGGTGCACCTGCAAAGGCAGCAGGTTAGCCTGCCACATTTTCAAGCACATATACACATTGCCATTGAAAGATGGCATACTTGTCTAATGGTTAGAAGTTTAAAAAAAAAAAGCAATGTGCATTTCTTCCTAAAGGACCATTAGTTTTAGAGTCTAAATTCCCTAACTGCACCACTGGGTACTAATGATTCTGAAAGTAACAGATGACATTTAAAGCAGTTTCCTTTTTTCCTTTTTGGAGGGGCAGCCATTTTTCACAATGCAGCAAAAAGAAGGAGGAGGCAGAAGAGAAGTTAACTCTTTTATCTGTGATGCTGCTGGATATAATGAATCCAAGATGGAAACTGACAAAGGCTGGTTTGATTTTTGGCTTGTGAAATTCAAGTTTCAGTGGTCTCGAGAATCAAGTGATATTCCAGTCTGAATAGCTATTTGTTTTACTCTGAAAAACTGAAATACTAATTTTGAAAATATTTAGAATTCTTATTCCAGACATGACACTGTTTTTCTGAGCCGCCACCATTCAGAAGACATAAAAATGGAGCAGTTTACTTTTTATCCAGAGCATTAACATTTATATTGAGTTAAATGGGCAATATAATCTGGAAGGAAGTCAAAAATACTGTTTATTCCCTATTTTGCAAAGTTTTTTTCTGGTTCCTATTTACCAAAAGATTATTTCTCCTGATTTCATTAAAATGGAAATACATTTTATGGCAATAAAAGAAAGATTAAATTTCAAGCTTGCTCTCTCTCTATCACACACACAGGGAGAACGAGCGAGCGAGAAACAAAATATCAGGAGACAGATATTGGTGAATATAGGAATGTAGCTGCATACACAAATAAGCAAATCAATAGATTTTTTTTTTAAAAAAATCTTCCTTTAGTTACAGAAGGCATCACACAAGTCCTTCACTAATAAATCAGTAATAATAGAATCCTTAATCATAAGCTGTCATTGAGAAGAATGATCCAAGAATGTTAAATCAGACTGTATCATTATTTCCAGCAACAATTCAGTAGAGTAGGCACTACATTTGTAATATACAGCAGGTACACATCTAACTTGTGACTTCTTTGCCCCATTCTACTTCTATAGTTCCCTTCTATGTTTGCTGAATATTATAGCAATGCAGGTAACTGATTTCCACTGAATCAGGCCATTAATCCATCTGTCCTACCAATGTGGAGTTTCATGCAGCATTGCATTCTAGTTCTGCTTAGAGCACCTTCCAAATGCAGAACGTGTACTCTGCCATTGATTTACAGCCTGTCCCCTTAAATTTTCCCTAATTTTTCTCCATATTCAGTACAAAATTAAACCTGTGACCCTGGAGGGGATGGTGCTACAGGGGTTAGAATAGGAAACTCTGTCGGCTTCACTTTCTCCTGGATTATTTCCATTCTTAAATCCTTTCCACTACTCTGGCCAGGTTATCCTGCTATGTTAATCAAGTAGACCATACTGCCAGCGACTTAGTGGTGAGTGTCAGGCAGCAGTTAACTAACCTGACAACCCTGAGGACTAACAGCTTGGCTGCCGAATTCCACAGGGAAGGGTGGTGGCCCCCAAATGGATTCAATCCCACTTGAATCCATCTTGATGGAGAAGTAGAAGCTTCATCAATACTGACCTGGGACCAATGAAGACTTTGTGTGCCAAAGGGCTCAAGATCAGAAAGTGACTCCTGGAACTGGATCAGTGGTACAGGTGTCATGCTGCAATGTAGAAGGCAGAAGAAAGGCCACTGCATTATTATCGTGCATTTTTTCTTTTTGTGCTGCTGAGTCCAGGCTGTATAAATCCCTGTCGGTAAATAAAACTCTTACCACCCCCCTTTCAAAATGATGTTCCACAAAATTGCAGGTAGACAGGGAATTATATGACTTACACTTATTGAGGCAACTTGTTACATAAAAGAGTCTAACCCAGTGTTTCCTAACCATTAGTTTTTTGGACTTACATTCCCAGAAGCCTAAGTCAATTCCCTAAAGCACTGATTAGCCAATGTATTGACTTAGGCATCTGGGAATTGACTTCCCCCTATGGGACATAGGCCCCATGTTGGGAACTATGACTCAGTCTAAACCCCTGATGGTGAACCTTGGCACTCCAGCTATTCTTGGACTTCAATTACCAGAAGCCTAAGTCAGCACTCCTGCTGATCAAGGCTTCTGGGAACTGACATCCAAGAACAGCTGGAGTGCCAAGGTTTGTCATCACTGGTCTAAATGCTCCATTCCTAGGAGACAACATCATCTTTAGTTGTCTTCTGTGCTCCCTCTTCTAGGCATTATCCATCATCCTTTCTTTGAATGAGTCTCCTGAACTGACAGTGATGTTCAAGGCATGCTATTTACTAAATGCCTCATCATCCTACGAAAGGCAGATGGGAGACTGTTATAAACTTTGATGGTAGTACTTTTTCTTCCCACTTACTCAGACCACCCCCTGATTTCATTTTTCAGAATGGAGAAAAATATGCATGTGTGTGTTTCAAAACACTATTTATTATATTAGCGTTGTCTGCCACTTTTAAATTGAACTGCCAATTCATTGATTTAATTACTTTATCCCAGATGTTAGACCCACATTAAAGAGTGAAGAGTGCCTTTTTGCCCTTAGACATAAAGCTGTTTCTGCCAGAAAGCAACAGGAAAAAATACTGCTTGGCAGCGGAGGAAGAAATTTATTGATTTGCTGATAACTATTCAGCACAGCAGAAAGCTGACTTCTCATGTACTCTTCAGTCACACATTGCAGATTGGCAACATTGTATGGCACTTGATAGGGCAAATATTGATCTAGGTTTTATCAAATCAACAAATGATGCTGGGTTCTTTAAGGCTATTGATGAGTTAACTCTGTATCTGAATGTCTCAGAATTAAAATATGACTTTCTAATGTGATTTACTTTACATAACATAAGAACATAAGAACAGCCTTGCTGGAACAGGCCACAGCCCATCCAGTCCAGCATTCTGTCTCACACAGTGGCTCACCATTTCCTTCAGGGTATTCCCAAGGAGATGCCTTCACCTGCTTAGGATTCCCTGGAAATGGCATTGAGAGATATCCTGCCTATCTCTCCAACCCCGAGGTTGTCCTTAAGTATCCATAATTATAGCCATTGATACCCTTGTCCTCCATGAACTCGTCTAATCCTTTCTTAAAGCTGTCAAGACTTACAGCTGCCACCACTTCTTCTGGCAGGGAGTTCCATAGACCAGTGATCCACTGGGTGAAAAAGTACTTTCTCTTATTTGTTTTAGAACTAGTACCCAAAAGTTTCATCGAGTGTCCCCTAGTTCTAGTGTTGTGTGATAGGGAAAACAGTTTTTCCTTATCTGGTTTGTCCACACCGTGCATGATTTTATAAACTTCAATCAGGTCATCTCTTAGACGCCGTCGTTCAAGAGTGAAAAGGCCCAACCGTTGCAGCCTCAGATGGTAAAGCAGGTGTTCCAGTCCCTTAATCATTCTGGTTGCCCTCCTCTGCACTTTTTCCAGCTCCATAATATCCTTCTGGAGGTATGGTGACCAGAACTGTACACAATATTCCAGATGGGGCCTCACCATAGATTTATAAAGAGGCAAAATGACACTTGCTGACTTATTTTCTATACCCTTCCTAATGATCCCTAGCATTGAGTTTGCTTTTTTCACTGCTGAGGTACACTGGGTTGACACCTTCATTGAGTTGTCCATCAGGACACCAAGGTCCCTTTTCGCAGAGAGTTCAGACCCCATCAGTTTATAAATGTAATTGGTTTTTTTTGCCCCAACATGCATCACTCTGCACTTACTAATGTTGAAGCTCATTTGCCACTGTTTTGCCCACTCCCCCAGTGTCAAGAGATCCCTCTCACAATCTCTCACAGTTTTCACTACCCTATATAATTTAGTGTCGTCAGCAAATTTGGCTACCTTGCTTTTTACTCCTACCTCTAGATCATTTATGAAAAGGTTGAAAAGCAGGGGTCCCAGTACTGAACCTTGGGGGACCCCACTCTTTACTTCCCTCCACTTGGAGAAGGGTCCATTTAGTGCTACCCTCTGTTTCCTGTCCCTTAGCCAGTTGCTGATCCAGGACAAGACCTGTCCCTTTATTCCATGACTGGTAAGTTTATTCAAGAGCCTTTTGTGTGGGACCTTGTCAGAAGCCTTCTGAAAGTCCAAATAAACAATGTCAACTGGATCCCCCTTATCCACATGCTTGTTGACACTCTCAAAAAATTCCAACAGATTAGTGAGGCATGATTTGCCCTTGTAAAAGCCATGTTGGCTCTCCTTTAGCAGCGCCTTCTCTTCTATGTGCCTATTAATTCTATCTTTTAGGATGGTTTCCATCACTTTACCTGGGACACATGTTAAACTGACAGGTCGGTAATTTCCTGGATCACCCCTGGATCCTTTTTTGAAAATTGGTATTACATTCGCTACCTTCCAGTCATCAGGCATAAAGCCTGATTTGAGGGAAATATTATATATTTTGGCTAGGAGATCAGCAATTTCATCTTTAAGTTCCCTGAGAACTTGTGGATGGATGCCATCTGGTCCTGGTGATTTGTTAGTGTTTAGTTTAACAAGACATGCAAGGACCTCCTCCCTGGTTATTTCTATCTGGCTTAATTCTTCGGTTTCCCTCCCTACGAAGATAGGCTCTGTTTTGGACATGTGGTCTCTGTCTTCTTCAGTGAATACTGAAGCAAAGAATTCATTGAGTCTCTCTGCAATCTCTGTTTCCTCTTTAATAACCCTTTCCCTTACTTTCTCATTTTGCTTTTGAGGCCATCAGTAATTTAGCTCCACATCTGAATGCCCTGAAGGAAAAAATATTATATTCCCTTGTGGTTGACCTTCTATTCCTTTATTTGTCTTCAATGCCCCCCCTCTTTCTTTCTTTTTTTCTTTCTTTCTTTAAAAGAGACTCTGCACTCATTAAGTGTTAAGGATGAGCTTGTCAGAAGCTGTGAGAAGTAGCATACATTTGATTGAAGTAGAAACTGGTGGGGAAAGATCTTCCTGCACTTTGTTTAGTAAATGGAAAGAGGTATTTGGCAGGCATTCCTCCATCAGTAGGAAGTAACTCAACTATAAAATGTAAGGACAAAAGCTGTGACAGATGTATAAACAGCAGACAGAAATAAATATTGAAGCTTACATTCCAGAGAAGGGACTCCCAACCTATGGCTGGACCCAGCCTGTAGCACCATTTCATGTGGTCCACTGCTGTACACAGACGTGGAAGTGGACGTGTTTTGCAACAGCTGTAAAACACACCCATGCATGCGTAAATGCAATTATGTCAGCGGTAAATGCACCCATGGCTGTCATAAATGCAGAAGTGGGTCATTAACTTCTGCTTCTGGGGGTGTTTGGTCCAGACCGCTCAGCTGTCTGTGGTATGTGGTCAGGCTCACGGAGGAAAAAGATTGGGAATCCCTGTTCCAGAGCATAATGGAAGCCACCTAATCAATGTTACTTTAATTATCAGTTAGACTAGGTGACCACTTGGACCCCTTCCAACTCCACAATTCTGTGATTCATGTGCAAGAAGATTGAAGCAGATCAAAGGGCAAAAGCTGAGACAAGAGATGGCATGAATAGACAATGTTCATGTGTGAGTTTTTTAAAGGAGGAAGATGAAAGTGCAAACTAAAAAAAATCCTATGATGGATGCAAACATCTTTTGAAAGATTGAAAAAAGAATGGAAGTAGCAAATTAACATTGAAAAGAAGGTCAACTCTTTTCATGTTTAGCCATTCACACACACACACACACACACACACAGGTTTTGCATGCATGTTCTTTTATTATTTCACATGCATATTTTTTCTTAAACTGATTAGACTGAATCTCAAACCCTGAACTAAATTGGGCTGATACAGATGAGGTCTGAATCTGTTCTACTCACTCTGAATTACTGAAGGCAAATTAATCCAGGTGCAATGGAACAATTAGGTTGGGGGTGGGGGGGGGGAATCTTGAAGCTTGCATGTGTTGATACCAGAGGCTATATTCTACTCTTGCTTTCATCAGATTTCATTGTTCTGTAATGAAGTGGGGCCACCTGCTGATTTTTTAAGAGTATTATGTTATTGATCTGATTTCCCGAACTTAAACAATGGATAATTATTAGCTACTTCAGTTTGCCCATAACTAAAAAGACTGCAAGTCAACAAACTATTCCCTTGATCTAGTTGAAAGTCACTTTTCATCTGGAAAAATTCTGTTGCTTCCCTTATTTCGTATAGATCTGGAGAACAGCAGGATATAAACACAGCAGTCACTCTGAACATATTACTATCAATTTGAAGAAGGGGAAAAACAGGTTACCAATGAGACACTTTTGCTAGACTGTGCGAACTGGTGATCTATGATGGTTACTGAATGAAGATTTATTTCTACTTATGTTTCTTTCTCAGGGAGTCTCCTGAGTTTTCTTTTCTTTCAATGTCTGGCTCTTCCTTACAATTGGATAAATAAGGAGAGGTGAAAGAAGTGAAGAAGATGGTAGTGGCAGCAGAAGCAACTGATCAGTCTGCTGGTTGGCTATGAGCAGAAGGAAGACCAGTGGGAAGAGAAAGTTGCCACATCTCAGAGATCAGGTCTTTGGTAGGAAAATTTTGAACACCTGGGTCCTCAGAATAAAGGCATATCTTTCTCTCAGAAGAAGAGGGTCTACTTCTCATTTCTCTGATGGACAGCCAGCAAGATTGTAATGGGCAGGCTGTTATGGACACCTCTATTATTGCCTTCTCATCATCTTTCTTCCATGATTAAGTGTTTCTACTGTGGTCACCACCACCATTCCTTCTACTCCTTCTCTCTTCATGCCTCGTACTTTTACCTCTCCTGTCTTTACATTGTCCAGTGGCAAGGAGTGAAGATAGGCACAGTCATTACTTTTTTCCACCCCCTCCTCTCCCTTTCATTGCCATTGCCTTCTACTCTGTAGCATGACACTCAAAAAAATATGCGTACAGGGTGGATTTATTCCCCACCTCAGGCATCAGGAAAGCTTCAGCTATCTCTACTTCATCCAGTTCATCTGCTGGGTGCCTGGCATGATTTGAATGAATCGGTTGGACACACAGTAGACATCATGAGACATCTCCATGGTACATCCAGCATCTGATCATGTGAATAGATTTGGAAATGCTCACGCAGATGCTTCCCCCACATAGCTGACCTGGGTAGTGCCTGTCAAGTTACAGCACCACACAGGGACAATGGATTCACCCGTTTGGGTCAGAGAAGGGGCAATGAAATCGCCTGCAATGGCATCAGGTATGGGTTTCCTTAAATTTCAATAAATGTGGCCCAAGCTTTATACCACAATATCTGTGTTTTGCCTCTTTCTTTAATAGGTTGTCGGTAATATGACTAACAAACATATTGCTCCTCAGGTGGAAGATTGTTCTTTCTATTTATTTCTTCTGGGGTGGTGGTGGTGGAGAATTGAACTCTTTTAAGTAAGATACAGTACTATTTTATTACTTTTGGTGGGCAAATGGAAATCTTGCAATGTTGGAAGGATCTGAGCAGCTTTTTGATTTAGTCTTGGTCAGAATGGATTTGCTTTACTGCTCTTTCTGAGAACTCTGTCTTCAAGTAAGATGTACTGAAAGGACTTAAACCAAGAGATAAGTTTTAGAGATATGGCTTCTTTTCACTGTATTTTAGATGTAGTCATGGACTCTTCTGCCTGCCCACTTTTAACTTGGTGTTTTAAAAATTATTTTGTGAAAACTGGTGCCTTAGAATAATTTTTCCAATACAGTGTGGTTTGCTCTTGGCTTCCTACTTCTGCTGTCTCTTATGCTAAATGTTTTAATTTATTTGTGTTTGTGTTTAAAAGACTCAGAAATTAACTAACTGTTTGTAACCAGATACTTTCATGCTTGACACTCTCTCTCTCTGAATGTTCATAACTAAGCCGTATCATTTGAATTTTGAGGAAGCCAGCATTTAAAATATCAAAGCCTGCAAGTAATGTTGCCACTCTCTTTCCATTGGGATTGAAATGGCGGAGGGGTCGGGAAACCAGGTGCACCCAGTTGGGACTTCTAGGCCTCAGAACCCAGTTTCCCTCCTCAGGCTCCAGGCCAGTAGTTGACAGCTACTTCTCCATATCAAGCCCTGTGGAATGTATATCCAGCCTGAGTCAGCTCCTCTTATCTCCCCTCCTCCTGGGCACTCCTGCAAAGATGTGCTAGTTTTGTAGGGCAGCGTGATAAAATGGACATTAGCAGAAACAGACAATGCCATGGACACAACCCTTCCAATTGTCTTTTGAAAAAGAGACCTTGTTCGGCTTCCCTCCTTTTATTGCGATAAAAAGCAAAGCAATGTCCATAAATCCAAATGTTGTATCCAAATGCAAAGCATAGCTACCGTATTACTAAAATACTAATCTTATTAAGTGAGTCCAAAGAAAAAGATCCCATTCCTGGGTCCTTAACTTCTTAAAGGCACTCTCCTTAGCTTTCTAATCCTAAACACGCAAAGCTTAACAAACTTAAACTACAAAATAAGAAAACGTGTAAAGTCTTAGAGTCGACCTTAAGGTATCCTAGAATTTTCAAGGTCCAAAGATGCTGAAAATTCGGCAAAGTGATGCTTTGGTAGTAAAATGATGAAGTCTGAAGACTAGCTTCCTTTTATCCTCAAAGGAGCGGCCTGGCTCCGGCCACATTTTTCAGAGCCCCATCTCCGATCTTCTTCTGGTGATGGTCCAAACTCCTAACTTTCAAAAACTCCCACTGACTCCAGTAAAAAGATTCTCTAACTGAGCAAAAGCAGGTCCTTTTATCCTCAAAAGGTCCCTCTCTCCCACTTAAGGAATTTGTGGGTGTCCTTGAGAATACATCTGAGAGATAAGATTTCCATTATCTCTTCAAGATATCCCAAGGTCATGATTATCTGGCAAAGTGCCCAAGGTTGAACTTCATCCCCCCCTTGTGTGGGTGAATAACCTTACAAGTTCAAAGTATGTGAACAGGTGTATTGGTTTATGGGAAATCTTCCTGTTGATGACCAAGAAGGCCTCTAGGGGTGCTAATCCCATTGACGTAATGCTCACAGGGAAAGCTGTGATGTTATACCGTTCCTTTAAGGCTTCATTCCTCAGAAATGGAACCTTCTGTGATTAATTAAACCATAGTACTACATTTTAATGGGGTTTGTTGCTTAATTAAACCTTCAAAATCATTACAAGCAATGGAAGTTAGGCTACACACTGGCTTTGGTCAAAGTACAAATCACAAACCAAATATGACTTGATTTGGAACAATTTGTATAAGCCAAGATCAAAGTGGATTGGCAAGTTGTGGTTTTTTGAGTGAATCAACAGATTTGTTTGGCTCTGGGGCAAAAGGGAATCTGTTGGGACATAAATCAATACAGCCTAGCATTTTGCTTGTTTGTTTCTGAATGAAAATACTAAAGTTAGCTGTCTGACACTGGGCAGGTTTAGTTTCCTCTTTAGGTTTTAACATGTGTCCACATTTAAGGTAAAGGTAAAGGTACAGCATTCCATGTGCTCCTGTGTCTAGTCATGCCTGCCACATGACCACGGAAATGTCTGCGGAAGCACACAGTGCTGGCTCTTCGGCTATGAAACAGAGATGAACCCTAGAGTCGGATATGACTGGCTTTCGAGAAAGGGTGATGTTTACCTTTAAAGATAAAGGTAAAGGTCTGAGCGGGCTGTGGAGGATGGTGGAGGATAGGGGTGCCTGGCATCTGATGGTCCATGGGGTCACAAAGGGTTGGACTCAACTATGTGACCAAACAACAACAAAAAGGTCAAGGTCAAGGTCACCCTTGCTTGAAAGCCAGTTGTATCTGACTCTAGGGTTCAGTGCTCATCTCTGTTTATAGCCAAAGAGCCAGTGCTGTCTGTATCTGCAGATGTTTTCGTAGACATGTGGCAGGCATTACTAAACTCTGGTGTGCATGGAACACTGTTTACCTTTCCAACAAAGTTGCTTTCGAACTGCTAGGTTGGCAGGAGCTGGAACAGAGATGGGAGCTCATTCCATCCTGCAGTACTCTAGTCTAGAATGGCTGACCTGCTGACCTTCCAGTCATCAAGTACAGTGTCTTAACCACTTGAGCCACCACAGTCCCTTAATGTACTAAAACAAAAAAATCTACAGCGTTGGCTTTCTAAGGTAAGTCAAAAGAGGAAGCTTACACATTGATTTAGAGCCAGGGCACAAATTTATAATGGATGGAACACACCATATGAGATCCATTCTGAAGTCTGATCAGTCTCCAAACCAAATCCAGAAGACTCGCCCTCAGCACTAACTAAAAGTACTCATATCATGGCTCAGAAAAACAAAAAACACCAAGCATCCTTCAAAGTTACTTAAGTGAAGACCACCTTATATTTGGTCAGAAACAGTGGAATAATAATAATTATTTCTCCATATATGAAGAGAGTTTTAGACCAGTCTAAAAGGTAACTCAGGTATGTCCCTTACTGTTTATTGAAAACAAAACATACAATATGTTTGACATACATTACTACGCAAGACTTCCCAATTTCTTTTCTAGTCCTAGATTTTGCTGAATGATCAAAGCATCACAATGTTTCATAGTTCATTATCACTTTAAAGGATTTTCTAGAATATATCCAAGCCCACACTTGATTTATGCAGATTTTGTGCCTCAAGTTTTAATATAAACCCATCTCCTTCTCTTTTTTAGTGTGTGCAGTTACACACACACACACACACACACACACACACACACACACACACACACACACACACACACACACACACACACACACACACACACACACACACACACACATTTGAGTGTTCTTTAAACAGTCGGAGTCTTGAAATGCAAATCTTCTGAAATCCAACATTTTAAAATATGTCCATCTCAGTGCAGAATGAAAGCGCGGCGCCAAAATGGCCACCACGCTCTTTGCAGGCCCCCCCACCCGGACTCAGACATCCGGGTGAGTTAGGGGGCGTGGCCACCCCTCTATAAAAGGGGTGGCCATGAGGCAGCCGAGCCGCCATTTTAAAATAGCGACGGAGAGGAGAAGTTTTCTCCGTCACTGTTCCTTCGATTCTTCGGCTGGGAAGGAAGGAGTTGCACAGAGCCTTTGGCTTGCTGGCTGCTCTGTGCTTTTTGGCATAGGTTGATCCCTGGACAGGGATCCTGCTATTTCTACGATATGCCTCCCAAACGGAAGGCCCCAGCGACGAAACCGCGGCCAACAGGGAGGAGTTTTGCTGGCCCTGCACAGCGAGGAGGGCAGCCCTCAGGTCGGAGGACTAGGGCTGCGCCCACGCGGCAGGGCACTACCCCCACCGATACCGGTGGGGCGATGCAGGCTGGTGCTTGGCCCTTGGCTGGCCAGCCTCCGACTGGCCCTTCAGGGGCTTCGGCCCTCAGCCCGGAGTTGCCGGCCACGGGTCAGGTCAGCGGGGGAGGGCCCGGTGCTGGTGCACAGCACTTTCCCCCTCCGGCCCCTCATGGGCCGGAGTTTTGGTCATGGCCCTATTCGGGCCCAGGCTCTCATTTTGGGGTTCCTGGTCAAATGCCTGGTGGGCCGTCTGGCCAACCCGGCCCGCTTTATACTGGGGGATCTGGGGGATGCATTGCTAACGCGTTTAGCTGTGCTTGAGGCATCCTTGGGGATTGCACACAACCCCATGACAGGGGGCCTTTCTCTCTCTGCCGGGGGCCCTTCGTGTTCACCTGCTACCTCGACGGCCGCCACACTGCAACAAGCGGCCAGCCGGGTTGAGCTGCTTGAGACGCTCCGGCCTGCGCCTGCCAGTGTCTCGCAGCTCCCTGTTCATCCTGAGCTACAGCAGGAGAGTGGTCAGGTGTGGCCCCAGAGCTCGATTCCGGTCGCGAGCTCCAACGCCCGCCGTGGGCCAGAACCCCCAGTGGGGGCGGCTCACGGGGGTGCACCTAGTGAGTATCAGGTTCAGGTTAATGCACCCACATCACAATCCACTTCCAGTGGTGGGGTTCAGTGGCCGTGGCCTCGTCAAGTTGAGGCGAGTGGGCATCAGTTGCCAGCCTATCCCAGTGCCCCTTGGTTCCATACTGGCACAACGTTGGGGGTGGGGTTTCCGCCCCCGGGGCAGTGCCGGGCATCGCAGGGGCTGTCCAGGTTCCACTGCGTATGCCCCGTGTACCTAATGTGCCGGTGACGGCCTTGCCGATGGCTGGTTATTCATCGCCCCTTGGTGATCATTTGTCCCAGGTCACGAGGGAAAAGATTTGGCGGGGGGAGTACGTGGATATATTCTCCCTATTGAACCGTGAGCCCACTAAGGAGGAGAGAGAGGGACAGGACGACAGAGACAAAGAGCTGTCCCGCCGTCGTAAGCCACCACGCACCTGGGCCAACTGGTTGCCCGCATATCTTATTTATATGGCAGTGTACCTTAGGGCCCGGCCTGACCTGGCCATTCCTATGGTCCAATATTTGGACAATATTTACAGGGCAATGGTATATTTTCCTGGCCCATCGTGGTTGGCTTACGATGAGGAATTTAGAATGAGGGTGCCCTTGCACCCGGAGATGATATGGGATGAGCCCTGTCAGAAATTGTAGCTATTGTACATGACCCCCACGTGTCCGGCGCCTGGGGATAGGTACCATTGTGGCCATGCCGTGCAGCGAGCTGCTCCAACGCAGGCTTCCCGCCAGCTGGCGGGGCAGGGGGTTCCAGCCCGCTTGCTGTGTTGGAGCTTCGCGGCTAACGGCGTGTGCAATAAGCGGCAGTGCCGATACAAACATGAGTGTCCCTCTTGCGCTGGCCCCCACGCCGCCGCCGCGTGCCCGCAGGCCGGTGGGTCACGGGGCAGAGGTAGAGGTGGACAGGGAGCGGGCAGAGCTTCTGCTGATGGAGCTAGCCAGACAAAAGGCCCCCTCCCCAGTTTATGTGTATATGTTGGAGCGATGGCTCTCAACTTATTCAAGGAGAGAGGACGCGAGGTACCTCCTCGAGGGTTTTCAGTGGGGCTTCCGTATCCCATTCAAAGGAGTGCGGGGACCCCAAGATGCACCCAATTTACTGTCCCTGAAGGGTAGAGAAGAGGTGGCTGCCCTGAGTATTGCTAAGGAGGTTGAGGCCAAGAGGGTGGCAGGCCCCTTTTCTGTACCACTCTTTCCCAACCTGAAGGTCTCTCCTCTGGGGTTGGTACCCAAAAAGGCCCCGGGGGAATTTCGTTTAATCCACCATTTATCGTACCTGGCGGGTTATCCTGTCAATGATGCTATTTCTGATGACCTTTGTTCGGTCAGGTATACGTCCTTTGACCAAGCCCTGCGAATGGTGCGCTCTTGTGGTCCTGGTGCCCTCCTGGCAAAATGCGACATTAAATCGGCATTCCGATTGTTGCCAGTGCACCCGGAGGACTTTGAGCTATTGGGTTTTAGATTCCAAGGGAATTTTTATGTTGATAAGGCCATGCCTTTTGGCTGCTCTATATCCTGTTCAGCATTTGAACGTTTTAGCACTTTCCTTCAGTAGGCCTTTGTTCGCAGGTCCGGGTCTCGGTCTGTAGCCCATTACCTCGATGACTTTTTGTTCGGGGGTGAACGGGGCTTGGACACGTGCACGTGTCTCCTCACCACATTTCAGACGCTAATGCAGGAACTGGGTGTCCCTTTAGCGCCCGAAAAGAGCGAGGGCCCATCCACTACCCTCACATTTCTGGGTATTGAAATTGACACGGTCGCACAGGCATCCCGGTTACCCATCGACAAGGTCACCCAGATCTCCGCGATGGTTTTGGCCTTGCTGGCCAAACGTAAAGTGTCACTTCGTGAGCTTCAGGTTCTACATGGCCATCTTAACTTTGCCTGCAGGGTGGTTACGCCTGGCAGGGCATTTGCTTGGCGCCTATGTGACGCCATGTCTGGCCTGTCAAGGCGCCATCATAGGGTCCGACTGACCAGGGGCATGCGGGCTGACCTTTTGGTTTGGCTCACATTCCTGCGGGACTTCAACGGGGTCTCCTTTTGGAGATCCAACCTTTTAGTTTCCCCTAGTTTTCAAGTACAGTCGGATGCCTCCGGCTCCCTGGGATATGGGATTTACTTCCAGGGGAGGTGGGCTTATGGCCAATGGCCTCCAGCATGGCGGGGCACGGATTGCCTCCGCGATCTTACATTCCTTGAGTTTTTTCCAATCCTGGGAGCTTTGATGCTATGGGGCGAGGAGTGGGCCGACTCTGTGGTTCACTTTTGGTGTGACAATGCTGCGGTAGTGCACATTGTCAATGCTCAGACATCTAAATCGCCCAGGGTGATGGCTTTAGTTCGCCAGTTTGTGTTACGTAGCCTATGCCTGAATGTGCTTTTTAGGGCCAGACATGTACCAGGCATTAATAATGATATTGCTGATGCTTAATCCCGCCTGCAGATCCCCCGGTTCCGCGCCTTGGCTCCGGACGCAGAGGAATTCCCCTCGCCACTCCTGGCCGAGATTTGGACATTTGGCAAGGAGAGGTGAACCGGGCGATCAGCATGTCCTTGGCGCCCCGAAGTGTGGCCCATTCCAGTGGAACAAGTTTTACAATTTATGGTTTATCTACAGTCAGGGCCTCGCTCCCCGCACTATAGCATCCAGGCTGTCAGCACTGGCATTTATTGCCAAGGTGAGGGGTTTTGCTGACAGCATGAACGATTTCCACATACGACATGTTTTGGAGGGGTGGAAAGGGGAACGTGGCCGCCGCCCGGACACTCGTCACCCAATTTCCCCAGGGGTGCTTACCCACCTTGCACGAGGCTGGCATAACCTATGTTTTGACAGGTATGAGGCGGCTCTTTTTCATGCGGCTACCACGGTGGTCTTCTTTGGAGCGCTCCGCATCAGTGAGTTGGTACTACTGTCTAAGGCGGATGCGACTCGTAGGGCACTGGAACTCGACGATGTCTATGTTTCTAATGAGTGGGCTCAGTTGAGGATACGGTCCTCAAAAGTTGATCAGCATGGCGTAGGCAGTGGAGTTAGACTGCTACGATGTTCCATTGCAGACATCTGTCCGGTTGGTGCCCTACAGGAGTTCTTGGCAGTGCGTGGCACACACCCTGGCCCGTTTTTCTGCCACCAGGATGGGTCTCCCCTTACTAAATTTCAATTTTGGAAGGTGACCGGTATCCAGTGTTGGCCTCCCAGGGGCTCGTTACGGCACCCATTCGTTTAGGATAGGTGCTGCTTCAACTGCGGCTGCATTTGGGTACTCTGAGGCTGATATACGCCGTATGGGAAGATGGGGATCTATGCGTTTTGCATTATATGTTCACCCTCTTCAGGTATGAGTACCAGTTAAGTCACTGTTCTCTTTTTTCTCTTACAGACCGTGTGTGTCCCTGCAGTATGGCTGGTGGGCCACAGTTACGTGCACTGGGCAGCGCAGTATGCTGCGGCAACAGAGTGGGGACCCCAGCTTGGACTGCGTGCAGCCGCATGCATATGTTGGTACGGTAAGCGTGGAATGAGATGGCGGGAACTGTTGCCATTCCTTTTCTCCATCAGGGATGCTGAACCGCCTGATGTCCTTGTACTGCACCTCGGGGGCAATGACCTCGGCCAGGTCACTGGCCTTTCTTTAAAATTCACGATTTGCAGTGACCTAGCTTATTTGCATTATGTGTGGCCGTCCACAAGGCTGCTATGGTCGGACATCATACCACGTCACGCTTACAGGGGAGGTATTGACCTCCGTGCCCTTGACCGCGCTCGCCGCTCAGTGAACAGGGCAGTTGCCTGGTTCTTGGCAGACAAGGGTTTGGGGATGGTCATCCGACACCCCACCATTAGTTTACAAAATTATGATCTTTATGCAGGGGATGGGGTCCACCTGTCAGCTAGAGGTATGAACCTCTTTTTGGAAGATTTGCAAGCAGGCCTGTTGACCGAGCTGACGGTCTGGGGGGGGGGGCGGTGAGTCTTCATTGAAGCCTCCCCGTGTGGCGTGTAGCACTGGTAAGGTAAAGATTTATGACCCATAGGTATCCGGCAGGTTCGCAATTGACTGGCCAACACTTAGACAGGTACAGGTTGTAATAACGTTGACCGGTCAACGACGAACCAGGCAAGGGGTGATGGCAGGAGCTTTTCAGCATGCATCACCCCGTGATTTGACGGATACACGTCAGAGGATGGTGTCAGTAGATAGTTTATTGACTACGGTCAACAATTTGTTTGTGTCAACAAACAAATTGATACAAATTGATACATGTAGCCAATTGCCATTGGCAATTTTGGTAGGAACCTTACCAGTGTTACTGTGGCCTGCTTGCCTTAAGAATTATAATTGGATGAGTACCAATTGAAAGTTATAATTCGGACTAGGGCATTATTCAATAAAAGTGGCCCAATGCCTTTATCCATATACTGGTGTCTGAGTCTTTCTTTGGGGGGTGCAATGCCTCACTTCAGCAGTTGTGTACCTAAATAAGTAATGCATTTCAAAAAGTTCTGAGAAGGAAGAGGGGAAGCCTATTTATTATGATAATTAAAAGGTTCACAGACTGAGATAATTTCTGCTCTATAATCATTTGACACAGCTCTAATCTACGTTAATACAGCAATGCTGTCAGTTGTATGGCTTCACTTCCAGATGGCAGAACCTGGTTTATTTCTTTATTGTATATGTCAGCAATAATAGTGCCAGACATCTGAAAGGATCATCTTTAAAGAGGAAGATGTATTTAGAGTTGTAATGCAAACTACAAAAAATGGTGGATTTCAATGGCATGCAACATTTTGGCAATTGATAACTTCGAGTTCAAATGCTTGTATTGGTATCTCTGTAATCTGAGATAACTTAAATTTCAAAATCCATTACTTTACTGCTTTGTGGGTGATTGTTTTAACAAAATTCAATTGCACAATTTTTGTAAGAAAATTCCTATGGAAATAATTTTAAGAAAAGTGGGGCAGGGAGATTGTTGAGGCATGAATTTTTGACTGCTAAGATGCTGACTGGGAGGTGGAAGGTCAGCAGTTCGATTCCCAAGTACTGCAGGACGGAATGAGCTCTCATCTTTGTCCCAGCTCCTGCCAACCTAGTAGTTCGAAAGCAAGAAATTTCAAGTAGATAAATAGGGACCACTTCGGTGGGAAGGTAACAGTGTTCTGTGCACTCCGTTGTCTAGTCATGCCTGCCACATGACCACAGAAATGTCTGCAGCAGCAGACAGCGCTGGCTCTTCGGTTTTGAAACAGAGATGAGCACTGCACCCTAGAGTTGGATATGACTGGCTTTCGAGCAAGGAAAACCTTTACTTTTTACTAAAGTTTTGAAATGCTGCTCCTTGAACTACTGCAGTGAAAATGTACACTTCTGGTGAGAGCAACTTGTTATTCTGCAACTGTTGTGAAGCAGTGATTAAACAAAAACCTTGAAATCCATCTAGTATTTTTAGGTGAGAAATGTCTCCCTGCAAATTTGATGCTGCTGCTGAATTTAATTGATGCATCAATGTTTTACTCAGTAGTACAGGAAACAGAAATGGACACTTCTCCAAGTGGAGGGAAGTAAAGCGTGGGGTCCCCCAAGGTTCAGTATTGGTACCTATGCTTTTCAACCTCTTCATAAATGATCTAGAAGTAGGAGTAAATAGCAAGGTAGCCAAATTTGCTAACAACACTAAATTATACAGGGTAGTGAAAACTGTGAGCAATTGTGAGGAGCTCCAGAGGGATCTCTTGACACTGGGGGAGTGGGCAAAACAGTAGCAAATGAGCTTCAACATTAGTAAGTGCGGAGTGATGCACGTTGGGGCAAAAAAACAAAACCAATTACATTTATAAATGTAAAGGGTTTCAGCCCTTAGGTTTGTTCATAGGGGGAGTGCATACCGTGGGGGGGGACCCAATACAAGCGGTTTGCGTTTTTAAGAAAGGACTCAGAAAGTTCAAGGGACCCCCTGTAGCTTTCGACATAGACCCGGAGGTCCGCCCGATAAGACTCAAACCGCGCAGGGTGCCGTTCGCACTCAAGGACAAGATAGAGGCGGAACTGGACAAACTGGTGGGCCAGGGGATTCTTATTCCTGTTGATTCCGCGGAGTGGGAAACTCCAATTGTAACGGCTCTAAAGGCTAACGGGGAGGTGCGAATTTGCGCTGATTATAAGTGTACAATTAACAAGGCGATCCGCCCTAATGCATACCCGGTGCCAGTGATCAGCCACCTTTTGGCCAGGCTGAATGGGGGAAAGTGTTTCGCCAAACTCGATTTGGCACAAGCCTATCAGCAACTTCCTGTGACCCCCGCCACGGCCGCGGCACAAACGATAGTTACGCATAAAGGAGCGTTCCAGGTGTCGCGGTTACAGTTTGGCGTGAACTCGGCACCCGGCCTTTTTCAGTCGCTTGTGGAACGCCTCCTGAAGGGACTGGAGGGGGTGTTGCCTTATTTTGATGACGTGTTGATAACAGGGGGGAGTGAGGCTGAACTGGCAAAGAGGTTGGACAAAGTACTGACCGTGTTCGAGAAAGCGGGGCTGAGATTGAGGAAGGACAAATGTGTCTTTTTCGAAACCGAGGTCGAGTTTTTAGGGTTCCGGATCACACCCGAGGGGATTAAACCGTCTAAATCCAAAGTAGCAGCCATTAAAAAGGCCCCTCGCCCCACATCCAAAACCGAGCTACAGTCCTTCCTGGGGCTCCTCAATTTTTACCATACATTCCTCCCGCGGAAGGCGTCCGTGGCCGAACCGCTCCATCGGTTACTTAAAAAGGAGGAGACATGGATGTGGGGTGACGAGCACGAGAGGGCGTTCAAAGAGCTAAAGCAACTCCTAACATCTGAGGCAATCCTGACGCACTTCGACCCCAAACGGCCAGTGGTCCTAGTTTGTGATGCATCCCCGGTGGGGGTGGGGGCGGTGCTTTGCCACGTGTTGGAGGACGGAAGGGAGGCCCCGGTAGCGTTTTACTCAAGGTCCCTGTCCCAAGCGGAGCGAAATTACGCACAAACCGACAGGGAGGCGTTAGCAATAGTAGCGGGAACCAAAAAATTTCACGATTTTTTGTATGGCCGCCCGTTCAAAATCGTGACCGATCACAAGCCACTGTTAGGGATTTTCACGGCAAGCAAGCCCACGCCGCAGATCCTGTCCCCGAGAATGCTGCGATGGGCTATTTTCCTCAACGCGTACCAACATGAGTTGGAGTACCGGCCCGGAAAGGAGATCAGCCATGCTGATGCACTTTCGAGATCCCCTTTGCCCTTGTCGGACGACCAAAAGGCGAGAGCAGAAAGAGACCGCCAGGTGTTGCTAATTGAGGTTTTAGACGCACCCCCAATAGTACCAACCGACATTGCTAGGGCGACAGGCAAGGACAGAACGCTGGAGAAAGTTAGTTCATGGGTACAGAAGGGGTGGCCGGCATCGTCCCCGAGTACAGAGTTCGACCCATTCTTTAGGAAAAAGCTAGAGTTGTCCCTAGAGAGGGGGTGCCTTTTGTGGGGCCAACGGGTGGTGGTCCCTACGCCCCTGCGGACGAGGGTGCTCGAACTGCTGCACGTCAGCCACCCGGGCATAGT
Source organism: Bradypodion pumilum (assembly GCA_035047305.1). Lineage (NCBI taxonomy): Eukaryota > Metazoa > Chordata > Lepidosauria > Squamata > Chamaeleonidae > Bradypodion > Bradypodion pumilum. The sequence continues at coordinate 59,173,095 of JAWDJD010000005.1, forward strand.
TCGTTCAAAGGCGCTGGCCCGGAGTTATTTCTGGTGGCCACAGCTGGACGCGGACATTGAGCACATGGTCGGCACTTGCGAGGCATGCCAGGGATCCTGACCTGAGGCGGCCCGTCTCCCGCATAGGGAGTGGGACACAGCAAGGGGGCCCTGGTCCAGAGTGCACGTGGATTTCGCTGGCCCATTCCGAGGAACCATGTTTCTCCTGGTGGTGGATGCGTTCTCCAAGTGGCTGGAGGTTATCCCAGTAAAGAGCACGTCCTCCGCCACGACAATTAGCCAGCTAAGGAGAGTCTTTTCCACATTCGGTTTACCCGACACTTTAGTCAGCGATAACGCTAGTTGCTTCACCTCCGCTGAGTTCGGAGCATTCATGGAGGCAAACGCCATTCGGCATGTCACATCCGCACCGTTTCACCCGGCCACGAATGGCCAAGTGGAACGGCTGGTGCGTACAACAAAGGAGGCGCTGCGGCGCATGGGCCCGGGGGACCTGAATCACCAAGTATGCCAGTTCCTCCTAGCGTATAGGGTAACCCCCTTAGCGTCAGGCTACTCGCCAGCGGAGCTCTTGATGCGGCGAAAACTGACCACGATCCTGTCCAGGCTAGACCCGACGAGAGTCGAGGAGAAAGGAAAAAACATAGGGTTGGCAGTCTCGAAAGGTTTCGCCGCCGGTGACCCTGTTCACTGCAGGAACTATTCCAGCGCGGGGCCAGCCTGGGTACCAGGGACGGTTGTAGAACAGACGGGGCCAGTGTCGTACCGGGTCGAGACTACCACCGGCCTCCTCTGGAGGAGGCACGCAGACCAACTGAGGCACCGAGTGAGTGGGCCAGTCAGTGGAGCTCAGCAACAGGATTCAGCGTTAGGGTTCTCCCCCACCCGCTTAACCCAAGGGGGAGACAGCAGTGGACAACAGTCCCAAGCAAGGGGGGAAGGCAGAAGCAGCGGCCCCGACTCATATCCTTTTGATTCGCCAGTCCTATCAGGGGCCGGGGAAGGGGGAGAGGAGTTCGCGACCGCTGCCCCCGATTGTAATTTTGATTTTGATTTTGCGAGCCGGGGGGGTTTTCAGGAGTGTTCCCCCACCCATCCAAGCGAGAAGAGGGGTTTTTCGTTAGCCCCCAGTGCCCCCGGTTCCTCCCTAAGAAAGAGCACACCTCCCAACAACGCCGCGGAGCCGCGGCAAGTCACTAACGAGTCTCCCTCTCCAATTACAGGACAGGAAACCAGGGGACAAAGAGAAGGTAGCAAACCCGGGGAGAGGCAGCCCGCATCGAGACCCCAGCGTGTTCGAAATAAGCCATCTTGGCTGAGAGACTTTGTCTCCTAAGGGGGGGGAGTGTGTTTAAGTGTGGGCTCGAGACTTTGTCTCGTCCTAGGGGGGAGGGGTGTTGTGTTCTGATGGTTTTACCTTACACATGGATTACAATGTATCTGAGCCAATGTAACCTTGCCTATAGCAACAATGTAACCTTCAGCTGTATCATATAAACCCTGTAATAGGACGCGAGCTAATGACCACCAGCTGGCAGCAGCGAGCGTCCAAGCTCTCTTGGTCCGAACTCATCAAAGGCAACAGCGCGGGAAGTTTTCCCGCCACCACCTACACCTGGACAAGAAGGGCGTGACCCGCAATGACGTCACGCAGACAGTAGCCAATGGGCTACCATGGCACCACGTTCAAATGTATTACTACTGTATATAAAGAGCTATCGATCCGCCATTACCTCATGTTCCCTCTGTCCACGATGCAATAAACCTGAGTTAACCCAGCCCGAGGCTGTGTCCTGTGTCTTGGTTTGCATACACCAAAGGAAGAAAACATAAAATTACCTCTGGATCAATTGTCAATTAAAGCATGTTTGGGCTTTTTTTTCTTTTTGCAAGACCTTATTTATTTCACAAGATGGGTGGAAAATTGGTAAATTGAAAAGAACCCGTGGAAGTACTTCAGACTGTTGCCAGGCAACCACTCTCCACCCACTCTAACAGAAAATACAAGGTATTAAATTAAAACTAAAAATCTTTCCAAGTCCCATTCTAATCGGCCAAAACCTAAGATTTTCCATATGTCCTTCCCCAGTTGAAGAAGTTGAATATTTCCATCTTCCACCTTCCTCCGTCTCCCAGTGAACACGTGGGATCTCCATAACTGAGTATAAAATCTTGAGAATGATAATATCAAACCAACTTATAATATCCAAAACCTTCTTAAAAGTCTTTAAATTCATCCAAAAACATCATGACTCCAACCTCTCTAACATTCTCAGATCTCATCTAATCTTTACTGACAAATCTCACTCTCAAACTGCTGCTCACTTGTCTCCATATTTGGCTCCATACATTCTCTATCATTTCCGTACAATCTGAACTCCATGCTAGTCCAACAGATATTTTAAGATCTTTCAGGGAATCAGGTTCCTCTCAGCAATGGAATGGTCTTACATAGCCCAGGAGTACAGATTCATTTTCAGGCATAAAAGTGCTCCAGACACTATCATGCTTGCTGCTTAAACTGCAATGTCTCAAGTCCTGAAGGGATTCACTCTTCAGAAATCCATTTAGCGGCTAAGATGGCAGCCATTCAAGGACTCCACAGCTCATGAGCAGAAACTTAAAAGCTTCTCTTCTCAAAGATCTAAAGAGCTGGAGATGTGAAAATCTGCCTAGTCTCCAGATACTGTTGAACTACAGTTCTCATCAGCCCTGAAATAGCAAATGATGAATGAGATTGTGGTCTCTGAAGTCCAGAAACATTGACAACCTCTTGTTACCCATCACTGTCATAATACAGCTGTTTCCAATTGGTGTCACTTTCTTACTTTGACACTTACATATATCTTCTACTTCCACACTGATTTTCTCATAATGTATTTATGTTTAAATGTGTGTCTTAACTACAGTTTGTAAAAAAAAAAAATACTTTTTGGAGTCCAACTCTCCAAATCCTTCAACAGATATGTCTGCTGTCACTTAAAAAAAACTTTTACATAGTCTGAGAATAGTTTCCTTCAAAAAGCATTTAAGAATCATAGAACTGTAGAACTGCCAGTGATACCACTGGGCATTGAATCTAGACCTCTACTGGTATTGGGTTCAACCCTCTGGAGCCATAGAAAACCAGTTTCCTTCATCATTCATATTTGAAGGTGGCTATCTTTTCAACTCTCTGTCTTCTCCTATCGAGGTTCAATACACCCAACTTTTTCAACTGTTCCTCAGCAGACATGGCTTCTAGACCCTCACCATCTTAGTCATACTCTGATACCTTCCAGCATGCCGATATCCTTCATAAACTGAGTTTCCCAGAACTGGACACAAAATTTCACATGAGGTCTATCCAAAGCTTGAAGTGGCACCCTTGATCTATAAGCTATTCGTCTGTTGATGCAACCTGGTATTGTATTAGCTTTTTTTTTTTGCTGTTGCATCACAGTGTTGACTTTTGTTTAGTTCAGGGATTCCCAACCTAAGGCCTGCAGGCTGTATCTAGCCCACAGTGCCATTTCATGTGTCTCCCCACCCCTCCAAGGGCATTTGAGAAAATTAATGCCCACCCCTTTGAAGCTCTTGGGACAAAATGGGCACCCCATCATGCAGACAGGGCAAAATGGCCATCCGGCCCTCAAAGCTGACTGAGAGAGTGTGGCCCAGCTCCTGGCTTGAAAAATTTGGGGACCCCTGGTTTAGCTTGTGGCTTCCTAAGACCATTGGCTCCTTTTTACTTGTAAAAATTTGGTTCTTGCTACTAATAGCACCATCACTACTGTTATAAAACCACAAACCCTATCAGTGGATGAAATTCTTCTGTAATTTTACATTAATACACTGTCATAATAGGCTTGTTGGATGTAATCTACTACAGAATTGGGCTTCATTGAAGCAGAAAGGATCTTCATTTTTTCATTGAAATGAATTCTGAATTTTAAAAGCCATTTGACTATTTGATAATTTGTATTCAACATCCAAATCTAGTATATGTCACATTAAAAACACTAGGTTTTCCATCTGACATTTGGCAACACCAGTTGAACCCTGACATGTGTCAACGGAAATTTTGAAATACTGTAATTTATTATTAGAAAGCCAGACATGTTTGACTTTTGGTATGTGATTGCTTTAGTAACTATGAGTATTTGATGCTGTATGTAAAATTTTGTTAAAGTAAATGCAAAGGACAACAATCATTTTAAAACATGGTCCCACCCTTTCTGATTCTCTGATGATTTATATTTTTAGTTAACCTGTCTACTTAACCTACATCCCCATCTTTGAGCATTACTGCTAGAAAGCATCTTCGTTCTTCTTACTTTGTATAAGTCGACCCGATTATAATCTGAGGTACCGTATTTTCAGGCGTATAAGACGACTGGGCGTATAAGACGACCCCAGCTTTTCCAGTTAAAATATAGAGTTTGGAATATACTTGCCGTATAAGACTACCTCTCTTCCAATGCACACCAAATAAAAATTAACCCACACTCAACCCGAAGACGCGCAGCCCTCCAAGTCGAATGGGCAGGTTCTGGTGGAGAGCCAATCCACGCTCACGTTCTCCTCCTCAAGGTACAGGAAGATGTGTGCAGCTTGCTTCCCCTTGCTTCATACTCCCCGCACAGAGCAGGGACTCGGCCGCGGCACCCCCCACCATATGCGCCGGACATATGAAGCAAGGGGAAACAAGCTGCAGTTAAGTACCTGTCCTATAAGACGACCCCCGACTTTGGCACAGATTTTTCGGGGTTAAAAAGTAGTCTTATACGCCAGAAAATACAGTACCTAATTTTCACCTGAAAACCCAGGAAAATAGATTGACCCGAGTATAAGCCGAGGGTGGGAAATGCAGCAGCTGCTAGTGAATTTCTATAATCAAAATACATGAAAATATGGTAAAATTAATTAAATTATTGACACATCTCAATCCAGCATGGTTCTGGGTCCCTCGTGGTCATTGACCCGAGTATAAGCCAAGTCGCCTCTTTGGAGCTCATTTGTGGGGCTAAAAAACTTGGCTTATACACAAGTATATACGGTATTGTTTTTATATAGCTGACAGAATACAAGAGAAAAAGCCAAGAACAAAACAGCAGACATGAAAATCATTAGGAAATGCCCTAAGTCTCAGACTTAACCCCTTTTTCACTGTGACTTGAGCTTTGTGTAATAAGAACACTGGAGAAGGATTTAAATAGAAGACATGTATCTTTACTTACAGGGTGAGGGTGAGGGTTGTCGAGATTTCATAGTCAGGGATTACTTAATTGTAATTCATTGTGTTATTTACTTAATGCCTAGTGTGCCTTAACAATTAATCCATCTTTATTCTGTTAAAATGTTTAGCATTGATAAGGTTAAATAGATCCATTTTGGAAGGTTGCAATGCGCAGAAGCCGAGTTCTGCCCAATTAAAAGCTGCAGGTCAGCCTGCTCCTCATTCCCAGACAGTGAACCTGGGAAGATGTCTGCTCTCAGGCCAAGCACCTGTGTGGCTCACACTTCCCAGACTCACCACCTGTGATAAGCACATCTTTCTGATGGGAACACTGATTAAATGTCCTATCTCACACTGGACTTCAAAAAGCAGGTGTCTGTCAATCAGATCATCTCAGCACGCGTTCTCACCAGAACAGTATAAATATTTGGCTGATTAAGCTCAGATAGGAGAGGGATAGGGCAGTAATTTCAGATGCCATCGAGATGCTGCTCTCTGCCTTCCAGAACTGATCTGACCCATAACTCTTTACTTAGATGCGCGACTCGCTCAGCCGCACTCTTTTAGATAATTATTGCTTTTCTGAAATACTTTCTTATTTTCTTAGAAACATGTATTTTGCTTAGAGTAGATTAGTGAGGATTTTATGTTGGAATTCTCTATTTTTATTCCAATAAACCTTTTAAATGATTTCTTCATCAAGAAGAGTTATTCTGTCTTCTTCCAGCCATGAAGGGGCAGAAGGGGAATTTTTCAGATAAGACCTTGTTAGTTTCAACACCGGATCTTTGTTTGTCAGCCAGCGTAACTGAGGCCGATAATCAAAGGAAGCTAGAGGGGAGAGATTTCGGGAGTCTAGGCTTCCCAGGACTGTGCCTTACTCCCCCTCTTCAAAGCTGCAACATCGAAGGCCAAATTCCCACCATATTATTTTGATAAGGGGGTGCTAGTTCTAATGGGTGAAGACACTACCAGTCCCACAGGGCTTTGCAGAGTTTTTCAAACTGTGACATTTTTTAAGGCATCACCATTACCCATTAGAACAGCCATTTTCTCACTGGTTTTCCCTGCCTGTGTTTACCCAGACTAAGCACCCTTTCACAATGCTATCAAAAGTCCACCGGGCTTTCCCTCTCTGAGTCGGCAAACTGTCCCGACATTCTGGGGACGAGGTGAGCAGACCAGCTGATCAGCGGGAGAAGGTCTAGATGTGGCTGGGACAGGGACGGGTTCAATGTTTGCAGGTGTTGCAGCAGACAGGGGCCTAGCCACACCATGACCCGACAAGAGTGAGGGTGAGGGTAAGGGTGGGGGCTTGGGCAGAGGCTAGGGCAGGGGTGGTGGCAGGGGCTGGGGCAGGGGTGAAGGTGGGGGCAGGGGCAGGGTAGTGGGTCAGGTCGGTGTTGGGGGTGAGGGGAAGGGTTGGGGTTGGGGCGAGGACAAGGGCAAGGGTGAGTGCAGGTGCGGGTGTGGGGTGGTGTCATGGGTGGGGAGTGGGTGGAGCAGCGGTAGCAGCAGGCTGAGGGGCCGGTGGCCACAGCCAAGGCCATGGCCGTGGCCGTGGCCGTGGCCGTGGCCGTGGCCGTGGCAGGGGCAGTGGCTGGGGCCGGGGCCGGGGCAGGGGCCGGGGCAGGGGCAGGGGCAGGGGCAGGGGCAGGGGCAGGGGCAGGGGCAGGGGCAGGGGCAGGGGCAGGGGCAGGGGCAGGAGTCAGGTGAGGGGCAGGGGCAGGGGCAGGGTGAAGGCAGCAGCAAGGGCAGGGGCAGGTCATGGTTGTGGTCATGGCCGTGGTTATGGTCATGGTCATGGTCATGGTTCAGGGGCAGGGACAGGGTGAGTGGCAGGGGCAGGGAGAGTGGCAGGGGAAGGGGCAGAGTGAGAGCTGGGGGTGGGGAGAGCTGGGGGTGGAGGCAAGTGGCGGGGGTGAGGGCAGGGGCAGGGACAGAGGAAGGACAGGGCAGTAGTGTGAATGTTTAGTAATATTTTCATCTCTTTAACTGAGCACTAACAAAGCTATTTAATACACATTCAATTAAATAATGTATAAACACCAAGGTATCATGTGACTGAAGCATATGGCAATCATATGAATATGTGATTTCCAAAGTGTCTTGAACTCAACAGTCTTGCTCAGCTATTGTAAACCAAAAATGTCCTGTCCTCAGTTGTCCTGCCCAGTTCTTGTGCCTTCCTCTTTACCTGTTGCCTTCACACTTTCCTAGCATTATTGTCTTTCCAATAAATCTTATCTTCTTATGATATGCACAAAGTGTGATAGCCTTAGTGTATTTCTATAGAGAGTATGGTCTTGATTTAATCTAAGACTCACTCTTCCTGGCAATTTATACAGCTCCCTTCTATATCATATTGCTGGGTGGTTGAGGTTGATTGTTGTGGTTTTATAATGTATGTTATTTTTTGATGTGATTTTTTGAATTGTATTGTACGATATTATGCTTATTTTTGATGTGATATTTTGTATTGTATTTTGACTTTGAATATTGCTTTTCGAATTGTACTGTATTATATTGTATTGTTTGAGATGTTGTTGCCGCCTTGAGTCGGCCTCGGTCGGAGAAAGGCGGGGTATAAATTAAATTTGAGTTGAATTGAATATTTCAAATGAATCAATATTTTTCCTGTCAGTTTTCTTCACCTTTGGCTTCACTGACTCAGCTTCAACCAGGAATATAATGTGGGGATGGATCATGGCTTTGATCTCCAGTGACACAGCCATACACCTGAGGTTCTTTTCAAGTTCCTTCTTATCTTCCCCAACTAAATTTGCTTCTAACACTAGTAACAGCTTTGAACTGAACTGAGAAAAAATATTTTCTAACCAAAGAGTTAATTAATTTTATTTAATTTGCATTGATCCTATGTTCCTTCCTTTTCTTTCTTCTTTGAAAAATTAAGAGTAACACTTGGGTGTTTTTTTTTTAAAAAAGACTATATAATAGACCAGGGTTTCTCAACCAGGCTACAGGCTGAGAATCCCTGCCCTAAGGGTATCAGTTTTTGTCACTTTATGTTGTACATCAAATGGCTTATTTTAAATCATGAAACATTGTATCCTGTATTTTCATCTGCCTGATGAATTTAAATAATATTCCTTGAGCCACCTGACACCTGAATTCCTCATTAATAAGTACTTAGGCATCATTGTCACCTTACTGTCAAAATGAGACTTTTAAGATGACCCATTTTCTTTGCTGATCATTTTTCAACCACCAGTTTAACCAATGCCAATATCTGTAGCCTCCAGGCATGGGAAGACACAAACCAACCAGCAGCCTGATTTGCACAGTAATAAGGTCTGTCCTCTAGCCGGCACTAAACTGATTGAGGAAAAGAGCTTTCCTTCCTAGATGGCTGGTTAAGTGTAATTGACAAAGTGGAGCAATCTATAGTGCAATTTCCAAGTTCTTCCACCATCCTATTTCTTGCAAAGATTGGCATTTTTCAAGAAAGTAAAGTTTCTTCAGAGAGAAGGTATAATCAATACTTGGAAAAGGTACTGGTTTTTATTAGACTATCTGGATCTGGCCTTGCTGTGCATGGATAATTTGGGATGTTATATTCTATATAAGGAAATCTTCCAAGCTCTGCCTCAGTCTCTTTCGATGGGGGGCATAAGTTGGCAGATGTCTCTGTGTGTCCACAAGTTGATAGTAAGGCTGGGTGAGAGTTTGGGTGAGTTTATTTTTTTATAAATGAGTGCAGTTTTTTTTCATAAACATGAAGGAAAAGAATTTGAGATTCAAAATTCTAGAATCTAAAATTAAGATAAGCGAAAATGACACTGATATATTTTTCCATCCAGGATGAGGGCTATGAAAATTTTTCTTAAAGTGCTCTCTCTTTATTCAGTCATGTTTATGGTGCTAAATAACCATAACAACTTTTTAAAATAATAATACTAATAATACTAATAATACTAATAATACTAATACTAATACTAATACTAATAATAATAATAATAATAATAATAATAATAATAATAATAATAATAATAATAATAATAATAATAATAATAATAATAATAATAATAATAATAATAATAATAATAATAATAATAATAATAATAATAATAATAATAATAATAATATGGCAGACAGTACAACAACAGCCATCTGTCAGATCTGTTTTGATTTGAATTCCTGCATTGAGCAGGGGGTTGGACACGTTGGCATAATCGGCCCCTTCTAACTCAGTTATTCTATGATTCTAGGACTCCAAACTCTCCATTTTAGAAGTTGCAGCTTATTTAGTTTCATTCTCTTCATTTATCATAAGAACTACCAAAATGTGCAAAGATGTACAGAACTGGGAATCATTAATTTGTATTTTTCCCCTCACCTGAATTGTGGGGGGAAACCCCTAAAAGTGATAAAAGTACCCTTGTACCTTTGACCCCTGGCTTCATCCCCCAGAAGAAAATGGGGTGGAAAGGCAAACACTGTGCATTCTATGGCAAAACAGAACAATAATCCCTTCAGGAATGGAATGAAGAACCTTTTTTTACCATTACTGTCTGTGGCAGGGTGGAGTCTTAGCAGCACAAGGTAACAGAATAGTTGTTTCTTCCTTCTTCTGCTTAAAAAAGGGTAGCCTCCCATCATTCAGAGCAGAATAGGACCTCATTGGTGCTTGCTGTCTCAAACTATGCAGTGATCCATTACTCTAAATGTGCAGGAAGTAGTCATTGGCAGCCAACTAATGAACACTTCCCACACCGTTTACATTGTAGTAGAGTAGTTGGGACTGCAGTGGCTCAGTAGTTAAGAAGCTCATCTTGTTAGTTGAAAGGTCGGCAAGTCAGCAGTTCAAGACACGAGTACTGCATGATGGAAGGAGTGCTGTCCCAGCTCCTGCCAAACTAGCAGTACGAAAGCAAGATAAATCGGGACCACTTTGGTGGGAAAAGATCTTGGGAACATGAAAGGAGCCTCATTTGGGTGTCCAGGGCCGACATCAGAAATTTCTGGGCCCAGTACACGCGCCCCCCATTTTGGCCATGCCCACCGTGGTTTCTACACATGTGTGGTCTGTTTGCACATGCATACATTGGTGGTTTCCAGGTACTGCCATGCCCCCATGGTTTTCTGCGCATGTGTGATCTGTTTGCACATGCACACATTGTTTGTTTCCTGGCACCGACGGGCCCCTGTCATCTTCGGGTCCGGGATGGGAGTCCTACTTGTCCCCCCGTGACTGTGGCACTGCAGGCGTCCCCTGAGCAGAGTTGCTCCATTTCAACCCAGAAAACACCTTTGTGTGCTTCTGACACAATTTTAAAAAGTAGATAGCTTGATTCTGTGAACATTCTTCACTTTCCATATTTAAAGTCAGCAGCAGTAGAAGACTCCTTCCAGGCTTCCCTGGCAAAAGAACAGGGATGGGGAATGGCAACACACATAATTGGAACAGGAACAAGCCACATGCAAATTTTGAGGGAAATATGCAATCAACTTAGTTACTATTTGTCTTTTGAACTAATCAACATCCACATGGCCAACCCACCCACCCCTTATTGTGTCTTGGCTGGCACAATAAAAGAAAGAAAAGAAAGAATTCTGCCCTTGGTGTGATTTAAACACCCAGCCTTCTGATCTGGAGTCAGACATGCTAACCTTGCACCACAAGGTCAGTGCTGGTGGTAAACAAAATGAGAAAATGAGTGATTTATGGATCTCCAGTTTCTTATGGGAGGAAAAAATATTAAACAGTTGGACAGGGCAAAGAGGCAACCAAAGTCACCTGTTCAAGTGCTGTCTAGCTTGAGCTCTCAGCTGTTTTCCCTTGCATTGACCTGAGGCTATAATAGCCCATCCTATGCCAGGATTTCAAGCAGAAAAGGGAGGTAAAAAAATCTTGACCTTGCTGTGATTCAAACACCCAGTCCAGGGATTTGGAGTTAAATGCATTTCTGCCATGCCTCAAGGTCTGTGCCAGTTTTTAAACTCTTTCCTTACGGGACTTTGCAACAGCTAAGAAAGACATCTCCTTGGGGCAGTTGGTTTTGGGGCAATGCAACATTCCATCTTGGGCTTTTATGTCCTGCCAGAGTGTGTTTCCCTATATTTCTCCCGTAAGAAAACAACCCCACATTTTATTGCTTTCTTTCATGCTTGAAAACTGGCTGATTGAGTATGGGGAGTCAATCAATGTCTATGGTCAAGGTCTGTTTTTGCAGTTTGGTGAAAAGGGGGGTTAGTCTTTCCCCAGTCATTTCTACTTTCCCCCTCCCTTACCTGTTTGTTTAAAAGCTAAGTGATCTTCTTCAATATAAAGGCATATATGGTTTAGCTGCAACAGACATTTCTGATCTACAGAAGCTAGAACCCTCTTGCAAAATACTAGGACTTTATTGCACTTGTGGTTTTCACAGTAGTCTGGCTATCTGTCACATGCCTAGATTTGCCACTGAGAGTGAAACTGAGTGAATCACCTGCCTATGTTCAAGCTTTAACAATCAACCAGATCAGCTATACTCTGTGGGGTTTAGCCTGTGCAAATGCAAAAGAATTTCTGGCCACTGTTTACATATTTACCATTTGCTATCATATTTGATGTGCTAATCCCATTGCTGTTCTTACTCTGTGTAAGCATATATTTGGCAGATGGGGAGTTTAAGAGATTTTAGAGCATCCTTCTGGCCAAGAGCAGCTGTGATATTGGCAAGTGATAAAGTACCATGTTATAAATGTTACCAACAACTTGGTAAGATAGCAACAATGATAGGAAGTACATATAGCACATAATAATTCATCTGCTTATATGATAAAGAAGTTGATAAAATGGATTGGAAGTCTGTGTGGTGTAGGGGGTAGAGTGATGGACTAGGACTCAGGAGATTAGGGTTCAAATCCCCACTTGGCTACAAATATGACTAAAATGGCATAGGTAAAACCCATCCTTTAAATAACTTTTAAATGATATTATTCTCTATCAGGTGACTTGATAGCACATAACACACATGCAATTTCTCATTTTCACTTTGATTTGGGTTTTGATGACTATCCATCAATGAAAACACAGAGATAATATTATGAAGTGAATAGAATGATGGACCAGGGCTTAGAAGATCCTATTTCTGGTCTCTGCTCAGTTTTGGAACTCACCAGGTAACTTACACCCTCTATTCACCTGACCTACATTGTTGTACAGATAAATTGGGAAGAAGTAAGTCATATATTCTACCTTGAATTCATTGGAGAAAAGTTGGTACTGTATAGATACAAGTAAATGATACAGTAAATAAATAGAGTTTCACACTGCCGGATAAGAGTGATATGATATCCTACCTGACCAAGCTGTGTTCTCATCTAGATTCCAGCATATTCTCTAGAGAGGACGCCCTTAGTCAGTCTGAGACTCACATAATAACAGTACCAAACCAAGATGATTTCATCTAAATTAAACCTGCTGCCTTAGAAGAGACAAGGGAATATACAATGTCCTTAATATTATAGATGGGTCTGTTTTCAATAACAACTGAGATTATCACCATAACCAATTAAAGAAGAGGATCAGCTCTGACACAAGACAGACTGTTAAACAAATTAGGAATGGCTCACAGCACCTCACACTGATCTTGTATCTTGAAAATGAGTAAATGAATCAGTGATTATGTTCTGCTCCAGTGAACATCTGTGAAGGGCTCAACGAAAACCAGAAATAATCAGGAAATGGTGCTCAATTTCCCCTCAGCCTGTCCACTCTCAGTTTTTTTTAAGGTGATCAGCTTCTAGAAAGATTGATTCTGTCCTTCTGGCACAATAGGCCAAATGCCAGTTCAAGTGTACTGGTTGTGACAAAGTCAGGCTTTAAGAGTCATATATGAGAAATACTATTTGCAAGATATGATCTGAAGCTCTAATTGGAATTCTATTTTCTGTGGCGTGTGACTCTATATATATTTTGCTGTTTCTGGCTGATTCAATGAAAACCTACTACTAATACTTAATGGGAGAAGATACTAGTGTAGCAGAGGCAGGGACTATCATATACCCTGTAATGCAAAGTATAAGGGACAAATCACAGACCTCTGTAATCAAGAATGGGGCATAAACCCTAACAAGGTTTGTCACTACATGTTAAATGTAAAGCATAATTGCTTCCTCTTTCTCTTCCCCTGGAAGATCACCAACAGACAGCATTAGCCAGCCTGTCCTTAACCAAAAAAACACAAGGCACTGGCAAGATCCCAGGAGCCTTTGTCATTGGTCATGCTGGCTCACATAAATAGGAACTCTAGTTCAACAATGAAGGCCACACATAATACTAGAAACAAACAAAAGCAACTATAGCCATGTTGGCACCAAACAAATTCCAGGATCCATCCTGAATGGATGCAGTTTTGAATGAAGTGCTGGGCCTTCCAGAAAATGAGACCCTTGCCTTTTTCCTCCAAAGAACTGTGAGAAACAGATGTGTTTCTTCACACCCCATTCTATCTTGACCACAAATCTGTGAAGTATGAGAATCTGAGATAATTTAGTGTCAGCCCCTGGTCACTCTGATGTCTAGTCATACCACATGAACACAAAAACATCTTCAGATCCAGATGGTGCTGGGTCTTTGGATATAAACTGAGATGAGTCCCATCCCCTACTGGGTCTTTGGATGCAAACTGAGATGAGTCCCATCCCCTACAGTCAGACACAACTGGCTTTTGAGCAAAGGAAACCTTTACTTTTACATATAATCACCACCTTTTAATTTCTGAGAAATCATCGTCACATTAGCAATAAATTAACCAGTCAGTTGATCCTCTGTACCCTTTGTGCCCTCAGACGCCAGTTATTTTATTTTAGGATATATTTATTTGTTTTGTTTGTTTTGGTGTTTTATTATGTTATTTTGACATTTGTATGCAGACCGCCCGGAGTGAGAAATTTCCCAAATGGGTGGTATAAAAATGCAATTAATAATTGTAATACATTTCTTGCATCTGCTTTATCATAATCCAACTACCTTTGACAAAAAATAAATAAATTATCAATTTAAAATGTATACAAAAATGTAGTAACAACAACAACAACAACAACAACAACTATTATTATTATTATTATTATTATTATTATTATTATTATTATTATTATTATTATTATTATTATTATTATTATTATTATTATTATTATTATTATTATTATTATTATTATTATTATTATTATTATTATTATTATGTGCAAGGGATGTGCAAGGGATAAATGTGGTACAGTTTTCAGTTGTGCAACCACATAGGTAGTTGGGTGCCTAGAGACCTCAAAAATCTAAAATGCTACAGCATGCAGTAGTAGGGAACCCACTGGAAGTTTGCTATCATGTTATTCCTGCCACTACATATTACACTAGTTAATGTACCTCTTTAGAAATGACCCCAGAAAATATCAAATAATATATATACAGTAGTGCATTCATTTCTATTATATTGATTTTAACACATAGACAAAACACAATTGCTTTCAAATGCTATCTCTGTTGCTAGATATGTGATAACATTCATATTTAAGTTGGCTAGATGTAGGATTTCAGTATTGAATTTCTTGGGTTGCCTTTTGAACTTTCGTGCTTTAAATAATTAAGACCATTTTAGTACATTTACTTGAAGCTTACTTTTATGTATTGTATTTAAGAACAGGCTTCCAAATTGTTGCATACCATCTTTGGCGTTTATCAACATGATTTCTGAGTTTGTCTGAAAACGCTTCAGATGTTCATTGGTACATGCTGCCAATAGCAGAGTTGTTTTAATGTCTTGTATTAACAAATGGCTTCTATTAACATATCAGGAACCCTGCAAGGATAACTGCTTTTCTGTTTAAATCAGATGGACTCTTTGCTTTCTTTCTTTTTTTGAAATGTAGCATTCCAAGCAAATAGCCAAAAGGTAATGAGAGTTCTTAAGTCTGACATCTGTTTTGTCAAAGGAGATGCATCATGTGTTTCTCCACTTGAGTTGCTAAAGTGTTGAAATTTTTACTGACGTCATCCACTAGAGCAGTACTCATTCTTCAAATCAGTCTATCTCTCATTGGTATCTGATACTACCATAGTAAGGGCAGCCAGTTAATTCTTGCCATAGTGGAAATGAGGAATTATGTAGAGGTCGTCTTTTCTGTAAAGATGAAGGAAGTATGCAGCTGTTGGTGAGATAATGGAATGTAGAAATACTTCAATGAAATTTCTACGATGTACCCTTGACTTCTCCCTGTTTTAAGCAAGACATGCTTTCACTATAGCTTTCTGAAAATTATCGTTAACAAAATTATACAAAAAGTAAGAGGGCCAAGATCCTTCTATCATCATCTTTTAATTCAAGTGTTAAATATAAATAGATCTAGATAGCGATGGTGGAATGACAGATTTGACGTGTAGATATTCACAGTCACGGGTTAACATGCTAAAGGAACATAAGTTGCTCTGTTAAACTGAAGCAGATCCTTGGACTATCTAGCCTAGATTTTGCTCCTCATAATTTCAGATATGTTTCTTGCCTAGCCTGATCTGGAGATCCCTGGTGTTCCTTATGCACCTTCTAGCCAGTGTGGTACTGTGGCCAGTTCTGACTGGTTCTGGTGAACCGGTAGTAGAAATTCCAGGCCATGCCCACCTCTCAGCCTCCCCCTCCCAGCGCCACCAGAAACGCGTCCCATTTGCCTCGCCCAGGGCCAAAGGTGCGCTTTCATCTCTGCACTTCCCTTGCACCTTTGGCCCATAGCTGTCAACCTGCGGCTCCGGAAAAACGGGACCTACGCACATCGCTTGTGCGCAGGTCGCTTTCCAAGCATGTGTGAAAGGGTTTTACCCCTTTCACGCATGCGCGAAAGTGCTATGCCGCTTGTGCAGCCCTTATGCAAGCAGCGTAGCGCTTCTGCAATGTGTGGAATGGGTAAAACCCTTCCATGCATGCGCGGAAGCACTGCGCTGCTTGCGTAGGGGCTGCACAAGTGACATAGCACTTCCACGCATGCACGGAAAGTGTTTTCCCCCCACTGCCAAATTACGGGGTTTTGGCAGCATGGGGCGGGTTATGACATCAATCGATGTCAAATTACGGGGTTTTCCTGGCCAAATCAGGATGGTTGACAGGTATGCTTTGGCCCTGGGCGAGGCAAATGGGATGAGTTTCCGGTGACGCTGGGAAGGGGAGCCTAGCCAGCACCAGCCCACCAACCTGCCTGCTCACCTCCCAGCACTGCCGCCGGCAGGGATGTGTTTCTGGTGGCACTGGGAAGGGTAGTTCAGCCAGCGCCAGCTCACCAACCCACCCACTCACCTCCCAGCAGCGCTGCTGCTCTGGGACTCCTCCATCCTCCTCCTCATCTCCGCGAAGAAAGAGAGCAAGGTAGGTTTCTTTCTTTCTTTTTTCTTGGGGTGGGGGTGGGGTGGGGTGGGGTTGAGACCACACCCACAGATAGCCATGCCCACAGATAGCCACACCCACCGGGTGGGTAGTAAAAATTTTCACAGTGCATCACTGCTCCCAGCCAAATAGTAACCAAATCAAAACTTGCTTTAAAAAGCAAATAATGCAAGAATGGGGGGGGGGGGAGGATGTTTCATGGTGGTAGCTAGCATAATCAGCTACATGATAAACCAAACTGAATTATATGGATTAGTTAAAAATAACAGACAACAGTCAGCATGTTGGACTTTGGAGATAATGAGATTAACATCCTTGATTTTCAGTTAAGTTTACTGGATCACCATAAGCATATCTGACTAAGCCAGCTACAGTTACAGGGTTATTACAAACATGTGTGTGCAGGTGTGTGTGCACTCATGTGTGTGTGCACTCATGTGTGCACATCTGGTTGCGTTTCTGTGTTTAGGGTATTAACATGCACATATGCACCTTGAAAATACTGAAACAAAAGATGCCCAAATGATAAAGATCAGCATGTAAGTATGCCAGATTGGCAGCTTTCCCTTCTCTGAGATTTCGGGGGTGTAAGAATTGCAAAATAGTGGTTGTGTGTATGCATAGAGGAAGAAAAAATCCTGTGTGGGAATCTTAATGTTGAGCTAGTGATCACGGAAACCTCTTTGAAGCAGGAAGCAGGTGGATGTCTGTCCGATCATTAAAACCGCCACACAAAATAAACTTTTCCTCCTTCAGTATCATCTTTCCTGGAGGCTCAGACAAACCTTTTGAAGCTTCAGTGGGTATCACATGGTCTGGCAACCTCGTGAATACAGCAGGCAATTCACAACCTGTCATTTCTAAGGTTGTTCTTTAACTGTGTATATTTTACTGCAAGACAGTTGTTACTTTCAAACTCAGATTTGGCAGAAAGAACAGATACCTTCATTTGGTTTCTCAGCTTTGCAGCTAAGCAAAGGTAAGAAATAGGTTCTGCTGGGGTATGTAAAGATGGGTTTGCCTACCATGAGCATATCTGGGAAATGTGCAAAGTGTAGAGTTCTCTAGTACTGTATAAGCAAACATGCTTCATTCAGTGGTTACATGAGTACAAAAATGTGTACATTTGGGGGGGAATGGCAGAATATGTATACATTTTTGTTCCAGGGGAGAAAAGAGACCTTCATAATGAATTGAAATAAAGTTGGTATTGTAAAAATGTAAACCAACTTTGACAGATAGATTTATTACTCCCAACTTCAGAATGTCTGTAGAACTAATGAATTTTAATTGTCCATTCAATACCAAGCCAACTAAAAATATTTTGCATTGCTTGCTGTCTGCATTTGAGGCCATTTCTTTCCCCAGTGTAAATGGCACACCAATATTTGATTTAGTTTCTTTCAGCTGTACATAAACATGGCCTGAGTTCCAATTCGTGGATATGATACATTTACAAAAGAAATGAAACACAAGCCTATATGTATAGCAGTGATCCCCAGCCTTTGGAAGATGTGGTCCACCATCACAGTGTCCAATACCTAAAGAGGGCAACATGTTAAATCGAAATGTAACCAAATTATTAACCTACCAATTTAGATCAAAAGTAAACAATCAGAGATCAGTGAAGAAATGTTAATGTTACAGGTGCTTGAGCTCTGCTGACTATCAAAGCATCCAGAATGGCCAAAATGCCCATTGTTTTAACCACTAAGCCACCATGACCCCTTTGAACATCTTTATGCATGTTAAAAAGCACAACAATAATAGCAGCAATTTATTTCCCCCTTGCAAGGAGATTTCATAAGGCTACAGAGGCTGGCTTGTCTCTTGTGAGGCATTATGAGAAATCAAACATCAGATGCTACAATTAAGTGATCTATTCAACCAGCTGCCTTTGCATTAGAACAATATAATGTGTTATACTCAGTAGCTATGGAAGGTAATTATAAGACAATTTCTTTTCATAACAAAGACTGTGTGCTGCCAATTATTTTTAAAAAGTGTTTAATGACTTTCTGTTTCAATAGTGCTTTAGACATGACCCCTTCTCTCCTTTCTTCTAAAGACACAAATCCCAGTTCTCATTTTCTGAACTAACAATTGAGTTCTGTATTTGCATATCCCCCAATTTTGAGATTCAGAAGCATTTCACCACAAATCTTCAGTATTCACTTGATAGAAAGGAATACCCTGAGTATATACAAATTTTAGTTAATCAAAATTTGACTTTGTTTCAACTGATTGGATTGAGACTAGCATGGGTATTTAAGTTTGGGTATTATTTATAACTGCTTCTACTAACATAATTCCTCCTAGTGATATCCCCAAAGTTCATAACTCCTTGGCCCAGAATGGAAACCGCAGCAATTCATGAAACTCCTCTCAGATCCAAAGCAAATATTGTGAGCCCTTGAGGCAATTGTAAACATGGAAGGAAGAATGCAAGAGGACTTATAATTTGACTCAGAAATAATCAGTGCAAATTATGAATTCAACTTTGAGAAACCCATATCTCCCTCAGAAATGGAGACTTTTGGGGGGACTGCAACTCCCAGAATCTCATAGGAAGCATGATAGAAGCTTTGCTGACTGGAAGACACCTGGACCTATACCCCACCCCCACCCCCAAGAAGTAATATCTTCTGTTTCTGTTTCTCCAAGTGGGTTTATGGAGAATATGACTTCTATGCAACAAGTCTTTCCCTCCAGGCAGGCTTAGGCATCTGATTGGATTTCTGGAGAAGGGGCTTTTAATGCAGATACTATACTTCTTACATTTACCTTTTCAATGCTGAGCTTTCAAATTGTTTTTCAAAGTTTTGATTCGTAGCTATTTTCATATGTTAAAGGCTAGAATTGGATTTAAATGTTTATGTTATGTTTATTGGATTTATACCCCGCTCCACTCAGCCCAAAAGGCCAATTCAGAGCGGCTTACAACACAATAATATAAGTACAATTACAACAAAAAATTAATATACATACAATTAATAAACATACAATTATAATAGTATAATAATACAAAAAAATCCAAAAATACAATATAATCATAACAAATCAAATATATACACAATATAACAGCATGAAAATACAATAGGAAAACAATAATAATACAATACAGTAAATTACACAATGAATTATACAATAGACATTTAATTACACAGTCCCTCGGCTACTAATGTCCCCAAAACGGAATCCCATGGCCCGCACATTAATGAACGGAGCCAAAGAAGAAGACAACCCGGCCCCAACACAGCCGAGGCCAGGAAATGGACCGGCAACTCTGGTGATGCGGCTTTTGAATGTCCCGCCGCAACAACGCCGGTCAGCTGTGCTCCCACCTCCCTCACCGGCGGGGCGGGGGAGGGAGCTGTGGTGGACTGTGGCTCCGATGGCACTGGCGGTGCAGCTTTTGAATGTCCTGCTGCAACAACGCCAGTCAGCTGCGCTCCCACCTCCCCCACCAGCGGGGCGGGGGAGGGAGCCGTGTGGACATTATTTATGATGGTGTCAGTGCAATGGTGTAATTCTGAGTGGTGAGTGGCTAATGAATGAATTCTATCTGAATTCCTGATTGCAAGATAGGTCAAAAGTGTTGTGTTCTAAAGCCTGTGCCTTTAAACAATGTACCTATCCATGTGTATCCAATGTAACCTTTTCTATGTGTAACATTGTAACCTCCAGCTGCATCACTGTAACCTTAATAGGACGCGAGCTAGTGACCACTAGATGGCAATAGCGAGCGTCCAAGCTCATTGGTCCAAGACTCACCTAGAACAACAGCGCGGGAAGATTCCCGCCACTACCTTCACCTGGACAAGAAGGGCGTGACCTGCAATGACGTCACGCAGCCTGTAGCCAATAGGCTATCAAGGAGCCACATTCAAATGTATAGCCACTGTATATATTGAGCTGTTCGTCCGCCATTACCTCATGTTCCCTCTGACCAGCATGTAATAAAGTTGTGTTAAGCCAGTTCTTCGGCTGTCCTGGTGTCTTTGGTCCCATACACTAAAAAAAGACAGGCACACAACTAGGAATTCAATCAAGGGCTCATTAATTAGCAACTATTCACCTCTTCAAGGGATGCCTTTATACATTTGCAAATGTATATATTCAACTGGATTCTGGCCAATATGATTAACAGAGTTTTAATACTGTACTGTAATTTATTCTCAGTTTCACCATAAGAATTGCCCGACACCAAATCATTTCTGGTTTAGAGCAACCCTTTCCAGAGTTTTCTAGATATGCAGTACTTGGAAATGGTTTAACATTATTTGCTATCAAGGCTACACAGTCCTGGAAGGCAGAGTGGGAAATCAAACTCCCAAAGTCTGGCTCCTCAATCATATGCTTAATTCACTGAGCTACCCAACCAACCACCTTTAAAATTACTTTCTAAGTTGCCTTGGGTCTCTGTGTTGGTTAAAGTTGGGATATAAAGTGACTGCAGAGATGGATGGATGAATATGAATCCTTAAACAAGCATTGCCACAACTCATACTTCTGATGAAAGTATGTTGTGTGTGTGTGTGTGTAGACTGTCAAATGAATGATAGGACTGGTTCCAGCTTTTTAAATCAAGTCTATATGACTGCAATGACACCTTTTGAGTCAGAATTGAGAATCACAGGAGTTGCCACATCTGAGCTATGAAAATGCATGAATATAGAGCAGTGTTTCCCAATGTGGCGCACACATCATAGAGGGGGACTTCAGTTCTCATAAGCCTAAGTGCTCTGGCTGCTCAGTGCTTTGGAGAATTGACTTAGGCTTATGGGAATTGAAGTCCAAAAATCAAAGGTTGGGAAATACTGATATAATTTTTTTATCTTCTTCAAGCAAGCAAAAACATCTTCCTCTTCTTTCAGACAAAATATTTACTTTTAAGTTCATGTGCTTTAATCAATGTGCCTAAAATAATAAAATGGCTGAGTTGGAAGGGGCTTATTTCATTTATTTATTTATTTAAAATATTTCTATCCCGCTTCCCTCACTCGAAAGTGAGATCTAGTGAGATCTAGTCCAACCCCCTGCTCAATGCAGAAATCCCAGTCAAAGCAGATCTGATAGTTGCCCAATTTTCTCTGGAATGCCTCCAGTTTTGGAGTACTCACCATTCCCTTAGATAAATGCTTCCGTTGTTGTAATGCTCTAACAGTTAAGAATTTTTTCCTAATATTCAGCCTCTATTGGGCTGTAGATTTAGCCCATAACACATCCTGCACTCAAGGATGATTGAGAACAGACCCTGCTCCTCCTCTTTATGACTATCTTTCAAGTATTTGAAAAGTGTTATCATATCCTTCCTTTTCCTTTTCTCAAGGCTAAACAGGGCAAAATCCTTCAGACTTTCCTTATAGGATTTGGTTTCTACACGCATGATCATCCTTTTTGCCTTCCTCTGAAATTCTCCCATTTTTTTGGCAGCCTTCTAAAAATGTGGTGTCTGTAACTGGACACAGAACATTAGATGTGGTCTGACTAGTACTAAATAGAAGATTTTTGAGACTATGCTTCTGTTAATGCAGCCTACAACAGAATTGTCTTTTTTGGTAGCCACAGATCCTTCTTGCTCATAGTATTACTGTTATGTACTGAATGTTCTGTGTTAAGTATACCTTTAATGGAGTTGTATCTGTCAATTGTATCTGCTGTAAGCAATCTTTGTTTCATTGTATCAAGCTGTTAAAGAACAATGCTGCGCCTGCAGTAGCAGCATTGTATACAGTATATCCATTCACCTGCATACCTGGAGGGCAGGGTACCACTACTACCTCTACTGCATCAGGGTACTGCTACTACCTCTACTGCATCAGGGTACTGCTACTACCTCTACTGCATCTGGAGAAGGGGCGTGGACTGTTCCCGGGCTATCCCAAAAAGTACTATAAATAAGGCTGTTGTTTCACCTGTACCTCATGTTCACTTACTACGATGCAATAAACCTGGTTTTAGCCCTTGCTGCGGCTCCTGCTTGTCTTCTTTTGCAAGACACTAAAATTACTGAGCCAAATATCCCCCATTTGTGCTTTTGTTTTTCCCTAAGTGTAGAACTTTGCACTTATCCCCTTAAACTTCATCCTGTTGTTTTTAGCCCATTGTTTAAGCCTATCAAGATCTTTTTGAATTATCTTCCTTTCTTCCCAGGTTTTAGCTTTTCCACCCAATTTTGTGTCATCTGCAAATTTTATAAGAATTCCCTGCATGCCCTCATCCAAGTTATTTATGAAAAATTAGAAAAAGCAAAGGGCCCATGGCTGAGCTGTGTGGTACTCCACTTGTTACCCCCTCCCAGCTTGAGAAGAAATTGTTAATAACTATCTGAGTATGATTCTGCAACCAATTGTTTATCCACCTGACACTTCTGCTATCCAGGCCACATCTGTTTAGCTTTCCTTCCAGGATATTCTGATTATCTTGCTAATCAGAATATCATGCGGCACTTTGTCAAAAGCTTTGCTGAAATTACTTGATCAAAAAATGAAATAAGATTAGTCTGGCATGGTTTGTTATTGACAAGTCCATGTTGGCTCCTAGTTATTACCATATTGTTTTCAAGGTGCTTGCAGAGTATTTTAGCAATGTAGCTTTTAAATTGCATTTTAAAAGGAATTATTTGAATGTATTAAATTGTGTATTTGTATATAAATATCTTTTATAACATTTTTTATTTCTTGGTCATTCCTTTTAAAAATTGAAATGAATGATAGATAGGTGCAAAGCAAGTTCAGAGAAATTTCTCAGAAAGACTGCTTAGCATCATTTCATGTCTTTATGTGTCTGTTTTGGTGCCATTGTATCCGTTTTGGTGTGTAGCACTTTTGCACATCCACATGAAATGTATCATGCATGCATGAATTATTTTTCTTATTTAAGACAATATCTTGTAGGTGTTTTAAGTTCTCTAGCTTTAGAAATATAACCTGTGCTCTGTTTCTAATGCATATATAATAAGCATATATTATATGTTCTAAGTTCATGATTTGGAGATGAAGACAAGAGTCCCATTTTGTTAGTACAGTATATGAGATTTAATATTCCCTACCTAAGGACCATGCACAATTTTCCTGTTGAAATCAATGCAAATGAAACTTTGCCAGGATATACTGATTTTTTTTCCTTTTTGTCATAATTGGCTTCTCTTTAGTTGATTTCATATATAGTACAGTAAACATGACTCCAATCTAATTCAACACAGCTGAAAACAATGCAGTGAAATGCTGTAAAATATGAGACAAATATCAATGTAACATGTGAGTTGTTTTATGTGGATGTTGATGCTCCGCCGGTATAATGAATATGGAAGGCTATTTTGTGGAACAAAATGGTCTTAAAATGGGTCACAATGCAATAATATGCTAAGTGGGATTGTTAATGCAATTGTGTTATAAACAAACATTTCATATAAACCAGTGTTTATGGTCCAAATTGAAACTGTAATGGAAAGAGCACAACAAGGTTTTTACAACAACAACAAAAATAGTCCAAATGCAAGTTTTCGTTGTTGGCTTCAAGGCATTGTTCAGTTCCACTTGATGTTGTAATCCAGTATTGTATATTGACAGTTGCCAAGACAGTATCTGAAAAAGATGGAATTCAACTGTCATATCTTAAAATGTTATGTATGTTGCTAGGAGACAGTAGTCACTTGTTTTGAGAATTTCCCCTTCTTGGTCCATTATACCAAACATAGAAATGACAGACCACATAGCATTCTTTAATAGAAGACAACCTGATTGATTGATAAAAGGGCATTTCTGTTCATGTTTTAGTAAATAAATACAAATAGTCCATGGCTAGTATTATTTTGCTTAAGTATGTTGTGACTAAGTCCAACTGAAATCTATGGAGCCAATTACTTGCACATACTTTATGTCTCATTGCTTTTTGTGAGTTGGCTCCAGAGTTAAGCATGCACAGAGTAGTCCTGTGATTCAAATTGACACATATTAAGCTTTATTAAGTCTGCATCCAACCCAAGGTGTTATATGAAGGTTTTCTTTACTTAAAGTCCTGATTACTATTTAAAATAAATTACTCATTTTGTTAACCTAGTTTAAGGATAGCTGGATTTTCATAGGCAACACTTGAGGAGCTACAAATAAACAAGGAGACATATCAGAAATGGAAAGAAGGCAGGGTCGTAAAGGAAGAGTACAGATTAGTAGCAAAGAACTGCAACAATGGTGTTAGGAAGGCAAAAGCTGAGAATGAGCTGAAACTCTAAAAACAACAAAAAAACTTTCTTCGGGTAGATGCAAAAGTCAGAGAAAAGAAACAGTGACTCAGCTACTCAGTGGAGATGGAAAGATGATAATATATAACAAAGAAATTGCAGAAGTGCTCAGTTTCTACTTCAACTTAGTCTTTACCCAAAAGACAGTCGATGATCCTCCCAGTAAATGTGAAGTACACATTTGTACTTAGAATTGCAGTATGACACTGGTAAACAAACAGTCAAGGAATACCTTATTACTTTGAATGAATTCAAATCTTCAGGGCCCAATCAACTGCATCCCAGAGAATTGAAGGAACTGGCTGAAGAATTTTCAGAACCACTGTCTACTGCCTTGGATACCTTGAAGTCATTATTCAGCAAGGAGTCCATGCATTGGCACTAATTCCACATACACAGGTCCATCTTACAGTGACAGGAATGGCTGGAGAACTCTAAAGTAATGGCCAGGGGTCTCCACTATTCACTGCCATAAACACTCATGCTGCATGCTTGTAGTGGTGGTTGTGGCTTTCATATTGCTGTTCTTAGTTTGTTGTTGTTTGATGTTCTTTTAAAATATTTAAATCATTTCAAACTTTACATGAGATGATTTGAAAGCATAAAAATAATGGAAAGCTGTGGATTAAATAAAACAAAGGTGGAAAGACAATCCAGCAGGCAGGTGCAGTTGAAGAAAAAATCAAAATATAAGAGGCTAAAATTGCAGAATGGGACTGTGGTGGCTTAGTGGATAAGATGCTGAACTTGATGATTGGTAGTTCATCAGGTCAACAGTTTGAGACCTGAGTGCTGCATGACAGAGTGAAATTGCATCTCTGTCCCAGCTCCTGCCAACCTAGCAGTTAAAAAGCAAGAAACTGCAAGTAGATAAATAGGATACTAGTTGGGTGGGAAGGTGCACAATGTTCCATGCACACACGTCTATGGAAATGTCTGCAGATGCAGACAGCGCTGGCTCTTTGGCTATAAACAGCAATGAGCACTGAACCCTACAGTCGGATATGGCTGCCTTTCGAGAAAGGGGCGACCTTTACCTTTACTGACCTAAAATTACAGAGCTGCTTTTGATAAGCATACTGAATCTAACTTCTTAGTTTGTCTAAATCAGGGGTTGCCAAACTTTTTAAAGTCAGGGGCAGGGCCATGCTCCCTCAGACAGTTGAGCAGGCCAGACTGGTGGTAACCCCCATCATAAACATTCCCATAAAATGCAATGTAATAAACATGTCCACATTCCATCAGCAGCGTGGGCCAGGTCCGGCCCATACCTTCCCGGATTGGCCAGGATTTCCCGATTTTTGGCGCTGATTTGCGCCATTTCCCGCCCGCAGCTGCCAAAACCCGGAATTAGCAGCAGGGGGGGAGAGGTACTGCACATCCCTTATGCACAAGTTGCATTCTACGCATGTGTAGAAGGCTTTTACACTTGCGTAGAACCCTTTTACGCTTGCGTAGAACCCTTCTACGCTTGTGTAGAAGGCTACACAAGCGTAAAAGGGTTCTACGCAAGTGTAAAAGCCTTCTACGTATGCGTAGAATGCGACCTGCACAGAACCGTTGTGCGCAGGTCCCGGATTGTCCGGAGCCGCGGTTGACAGGTATGGTTCGGCCCAAGGGCTGTAGGTTGCCCACCCCTGATCTAAATCCTAAAATCCAACTTCTCAGAACAGCAAAAGACTAAAGGATATTTGTGTTGCCATGAAACAATTAACCTTGAAATTGTTGTTAACCTGCTCATAATATTGAAAATGTGTATAATAAGCACATTGGAGAAAAGCTGTTGCTCTGTAAATATATGAATGCTAATGTGGAATATGCAATATTGCAATTTCATCAAAACTAAT
Organism: Bradypodion pumilum; assembly: GCA_035047305.1. Taxonomy (NCBI): domain Eukaryota; kingdom Metazoa; phylum Chordata; class Lepidosauria; order Squamata; family Chamaeleonidae; genus Bradypodion; species Bradypodion pumilum. The sequence continues at coordinate 59,199,774 of JAWDJD010000005.1, forward strand.
TTATATCCATTGTCAAATAATGAACTAATATAAATTTATTGAAAGATGAAGACTATTTGCAATTTTCTTCAACAGTAAAATCAGGATCCTCTTCAACCATAAATTTAATTTTCTTTTGCTTGCTGTAGAGTATTTCCTGTGTATTGGTGTATGTCCTTGATTTGATTATTCTTGTACAGTGTGGGATTTTTGTATATTAATTTTGCTTTGTAAAAATAAACAAACAATCTGTCTAGGTTTCTCATAGCTTGCTTCCCAAGAAGTAAGCATCTTTTTAGATCATGGCTGCATTCACCATCTGCAGTGAGCTTGGATCCCAGGAAATTAAAGTCTGTCACTGCTTGTATTTCTTCCTCTTCTATTTGCCAGGGAGTGATGGGGCTGGATCTTGGCTTTTTTGATGTTGAGTTTCTGTTCTGTATGTTAACTATGTTTTCTGACAGGAGCGGAATGTATCTTTTCTCATGTATCTTTTCTTATGCAAATAAGTGGATCGAAAAATGTGCACTCTCTGTTAGCCAATGGGCTTGTTGTATTATTGTTACTGTTACTGTTTATAGTGTTACTGTTACTGTTTATAGTGTATATAAGTCCGAGTTTTGCTCCATCTAAACTATGTTCAAACACCACTAATAAAGAGCTGAATTTCACTACTTCATTTGTCTGCTTCTTCATTCCTTGAACACTAAAGTTTCAGGCCAGCTTTTGCACTCTCCTCTTTCACCCTAATCAAAAGGCTCTTTAGGTCTTCTTCACTTTCCTCCATTAAGGTAATATCATCTGCATATCTCATCTGTTCCTATCAGCAAACTTAATTCCAGCTTGTGCTTCATCCAGCCCTGCATTCTGCATGATGTGCTCTGTATATAAGTTGAATAAGCGGGATGACAATATGCAGCCCTGCTGTACTTCTTTTCCTATTCTAAACCAATCAGTAGTACTAACTGTTGCTTCTTGACTCACGTACAGATATCTCAGAAGACAGGTGAGGTGGTCTGGTACTACCATCTCTTTAAGGACTTGCCATAGTTTATTGTGGTCTACAAAATCAAAGGCTTTGGTGTAGTCAATGAAACAGAAGTAGACTTTTTTCTGGTACTCCCTTGCTTTCTCCCTGATCAAGCAAATGTTTGCAATTTGGTCTCTAGTTCCCCTGCCTCTTCAGAGCCCAGCCTTTACTTTTAAAGCCTAGCCTGTAAGATCTTGAGCATGATCTTGCTAGCTTCTGAGATGAGCACAATTGCCACTTCATGGCCACTTTTGCTTGAAACGTTCCCTTAATTTCCCAATTTTTTTGAAGAGGTCTCTAGTCCTTCTTTTGTTATCTTCCTCTATTGCATTGCACTGTTAATTTAAGAAGGTCTCCTTATCTCTCCTTGCTTTTCTTTGGAATTCTGCATTCATCTGAATTCTGCACCAGCAAGAATCAAGTCTATGGAATCTTATACTACATCTGCAGGTCTACTACCTCTGGTAATTACAGAGAAGGAGGTGCAAAGTCTGTTTTACAGTCAAAATTCAAGGAAAGCATCAGGCCCAGACAAGATAACTCCCTCTTGACTAAAAACCTGTGCTGAACAACTAGCTCCCATCTTTACTCGTATCTTTAATAAATCACTGGAGATGTATTATGTTCTGTCCTGCTTTAAATATTCTACTATTATTCCAGTAACAAAAAATTCTCTACAAAGGAATTAAATGATTTTAGACTAGTTGCTTTAACATCTGTGGTTATGAAAACTTTGGAGAGGCTCATGCTGGCATACCTGAAAACCATCATAGATCTACTATTGGATCTTCTGCAATTCGCTTATCGTGCAAATAGATCAATGGAAGATGCTGTAAATATGACTTTTTTTACCTATAAGGAGGGACGTTAACCATTGGACTCAGGCATACACGCCTGCACCCACCCATAGTATCCCATACCGAGCCGCCTGCACTCACCTTAACCCGGCCTGCAGAGCGCCACAATGGTCCCACAGTCGGCAGTGGGGCAACAGCCTCACGAATGCAAACAAAGCAAAACAACATCAATTTCAACATCCTCTGTGCCGCACTGCCCCTCAGCCAATCAGGCTGACAGGTGAGAGCAAGCAAAAAGTTGGGAAATGTGGCACGCCCAATAAAAACCAAACTGCAAAAAAACTCGCCGCACGAACACAAACAAAATAAACTAAACTTCATGTCCCAGCGTCCTCCGCGCCGTGACCACTTCAGTCAATCATGTTGAAGGGTGCGAGCGTGCAGAACACTGAAAAAGCCAGCACGTGGAAAATAAAATAAAAATGCCTCACGCAATGGGAGCGCAATGCCGACACAGGTGGATGCAGTGCCTCACAGCCTCACAAACAAAAACCCACAAAAAACCACGGTGAGACAACTGCCACCCTTCTTTCCTGGAGCAACGGGGAGAAGAGGGACTCCCTCTCCTCCCCGCTACTCTGCCAAAGACATGGCGAGACCACCGCCAGCCTCAAGGTAAGTTGAGCTGGGGTGGTAAAAAAACCAGCAGGCAGCAATTCATCAGGGGAGGCACCCTCCCTGGCGAATGATTGGATTCTGCCTTTCTACTGCCCACACCGCTATTTCGAGAACTAGCACGAAACAGCGGTGGAGGTAATAGAAAAGCAGCAGCTGGCAATCCACAAGGAAGCGCACCAAAATTAATAAAATACAAATAAATAAACAAATAATTAAAATAAACCCATTAAGCAACAAAACAATAAACAACAAAATCAACAAAAAAAACACCTGAAATACCAAAGGCTAATGAGAAACCATGAAAACTCACTAAAACACCTATCTACAACACAGAAATACCTAACTCAACAAACAATATTCTCACAAATTAAAGAAATAAATACAGAAAAATTAAAAAAATAAATAACAACCAGAAATAATTAAAACACTTAAACACATCTAAAACCCACAATACAAACCAACAAACAGGCCCAAACACTTTTGGGGGGGGGGGTTAAGTAGAAACTCTCTACTTAAACCCCCCAACCCAACACCACAAAATAAAAACAAATAAACAAAAAAAAACCAGAACAAACAATCAAGAGAACTAACCAAACACATCCTCCCTCCATGGGATCAGGAACTAAACTGAACAAAGAAAGGAAATTCACAATAATCTTAATAACAGCCCCACCTAGAGGCCGGAAGATTAAAAACAGTCAAAAATGAAAAAAATCAAAATGAAAATGAAAAATATAAATATAATAAATCAAATAAAGTCACAAATCACAAATACAAAACACCCCCAACCACCCCTAACCAAAAAAACAAACAAATAGCAACACACCCCAAACAAATAAAAACTGCCCGGCAAGGCTGGGCAAACTATGCTAGTATACTATATATTAAACTATCTTGAATCTCCAAAATCCTATACAAGGGTTCTTTTTGTTGATTTCAGTTCAGCATTTAACACCATCCTTCTGGACATTTTTATAACTAAATTAAGACAGCTGGCTGTACTGGACCACACTTGTAAATGAATTATTAGTTCCCTAACAGATAGGAGGCAGCAGGTGAAGCTGAGTAAAATTAGATCAGAAACCAGAGTAATCAGTACAGGAGCTCCTCAGGGCTTTGTGCTCTCCACTTCTCTTCTTCTGTATACCAATGATTGCATCTCAAAAGATTCTTCTGTTAAAATAAGTTTGCAGACGACACCACAGTGATTGGACTTATCCGAGACAATGATGAGACTGCATATAGAAAAGAGATTGAACAACTAGTTTTGTGGTGTAGTCGAAATAATCTTGAATTGAATGCAGGCAAAACAGTAGAAATGATAGTGGACTTTAGGAGGATTCGATCCCCATATTCATCACTTACAATACTAAATAATCCAGTATTAATAGTGGAGTCCTTCAAGTTCGTAAGTATTGCCATATCTCAAGATTTAAAGTGGTCATCTGGTCATCTAATATTAGGAACATCATTAAGAAAGCACAACAGAGACTGTTCTTTCTGCACCAACTCAGAAAGCTCAAGTTGCCTAAAGAGTTGTTGATCCAGTTCTACAGAGGGATCATAGAATCCATCATCTGCACCTCTATAATTGTCTGGTTTGGTTCTGCAACTCAACAAGATAAACATAGACTCCAACGAGTAATTAGGACTGCAGAAAAAATTATTGCTGTTAATCTACCTTCCATTGAAGATCTATATACTATACAGCTAAAAAGATAGCAGAGAAAATATACAAAGACCCCACACATCCTGGCGATAACTTGCTCCAGCTTTAGAGTATTACATACTAAAACAACCAGATACAAGGATAGTTTCTTTCCAAATGCCATCAATCTGCTGAATAATTAAATTGTGTGATTTTATTGTATTGTTATTGTTTCTCTTGGGAAATGTGAGATTGTTGTTAGTATTATGATTAGCAACTATTATTAAGTGTAGTAGATGATCTAGTAAATGTAATTTACTTTTTCATGTACCAAAGACAAATTCCTGGTGTGTTAGCATACCTGGCCAATAAAGGATTTTATTCTATTCTGAATGAGAATCTTTCTCTTTCACCTTTGCTTCTTTCTTTCTTCTGCTATTTGAAGAGCCTCATCAGACAACTACTTTGCTTTCTTGCATTTCTTTTTCTTTGGGATGGTTCTAATTGCTGCCTCCTCTATGATGTTGTGCACCTTAGTCCATAGTTATTCTGGCACTCTGTCTGTCAAGTCTAATCCCTTAAATCTATTCTTCAACTCCACTGTGTATTCATGAGGAATGTTATCTAGATCATACCTGTTTGGACTAATTGTTTTCCTACTTTCTTCACTCTAAGCCTAAATTTGGCAATAAGTAGCTCAGGATCTGAGCCACAGTCTGCTCCCAGTCTCATCTTTGCTGACAGTATGGAACCTCTCCATCTTTGGCTGCAGAGTAAGTAAACAATCTGGTTTCAATCTGGTGATGTCTATGTGTATAGTCGACTCTTACGTTGTTAGAAGAGTGTATTTGTTATGACCAGTGCATTCTTTTGGCAGAACTCTATTAACCTTTGTCCTGCTTCATCCTGTCCCCCCCTTTACCTTTGGTATAAAACTGTTGGCTGAAATTAAACCAATGAGGATCTGCACCTGTGATTAAGGTGTGCTACACTGCCCTGAGTTTATGTTACTTCAGTTGTAAAACATTTACTTGGCAAACCAAGCTGAGTACCATTGTTACTCGTCTTTGCCAAAATGACTCTGCATGCATACTTCTGGAATCCAGAATGTCTAATAAAATCAAAGCAACAGACATGCAAACAATAATAATTTTCAGAAAAGAACAAAGCAATGAAAAGTATAGTCATAGAGGGAAAGACTCTGATTTCCTCCCCAAGGGTTGGAGATATCTTGCCAGTACAGCTAGCATGAGGTTTTGCCGACACTTTTTTGTTGGGAAAAAGAAGGGGGGGAAAGTATGGTTTCATTTTTCAGGCGTACATTTTCTCTTACATGGTTTCTTATAGATTTCTTCATCTTATTTCAAGCTGATCCTTTGATGGGAAATGCAGGGGGTGAGGGACATTTTAGTACAATCATGACATGAGATTTCTCCAAATGACAACAGAAATAATATATTGGATACCTTCTAAAATCTTGATAATGAACAAGATTTCTCCTTATCAACCCCATAATCCCCCCTCCCCTTGAAAAAAATCACGTAGTTTTGTTGAGGAAAGCCTAAAGAACAATTTGGTATGAATCCTCTCATGTAATTAGAAACGTATGAGACTTCACTTCTGAAAGTTTTCACTTGACTAATCTCCCCCCCCCACACACACACACACACTCACACACACCCGTACACATTTTTCATTAGCCACATTTTTTGTATTAGGGCTGCTAAGCAAGGTTCATATAATCCTTCTGGAAACCATTACTACTTGGGACAAACAAACACAGAGAAACAGAGAGGGAGGGAGAGAGGTAGAAGCTTTTTGCTTGTGGAAGAAATGAGAAGACATGACAATATTGAATTCACCTTATTTTTGCCTAAACATGTAACTGCAGAAGAATTTCACCTACAATATTAAACCTTTAGGGAATAGTTCATTTATAATATTGGGAGATGCCGAGAAGCCAAATACCATAGCAATGATGGTAAAGCTTTGTTGAAATCATGTAGTTTGAAAGGTAGGGGTATGTGTGTGTATGTGAACATTTCTTCCTGATGTTTAAGCTCAGTGAAACTCACAGGAGAACATTCTGGTAAAGAGAGAATAACAAACACTTGTTCCTTCAGGTTGTAGATTCAAATATGATCATTCATTATGAGAAGACATTTATAATCTAAAATATGAAATGGGTCTCTTAAGAATTGTTCAGATGGTTAAAGTTCAGACTAGATGTTGGAAAATTACTTTTGGAAGTAATTAATTGCTCGAAGGGTCCCAAGAACTACAATTGTTTCAGGGTTTAGAAGGTAACTTCCTGATTATCTATTTCTTAAAGGTACAGTATTTTCAATAGTGTTTATTATCACATTACAATGTTACAAGTCAGTCTCTTGCACAAAATGTACTGTCCACAGCATTAACCCTCACTTGAACCATTTGACATTTTTTCCTACTATTTAGTAATGCCAGGCCAGACTTCTGAAACTATAAAAGTTAACGAAAACTTTATGGCTATACAGGAAAAGTAGTAATGTTATCCTTTTTAAGGTGGCAATAATCTGTTCTTGGAAATGGTAATTGATTGCAATGTATTATTTCTTCAAATTACTTCCAAGCTTTGGCAAAATATTATAGGTCCTTTGTCCCCAGCCTTCATTTTCAAAAATTATCTTTTTTTTTTCAAATTCAGCTTCAGCAGGTATGATTGTAATTAAAAATTCAGTGATAAAGGAGGGATTCTTAATCTGTTCTATTAATGCATTAGCTGATCCAAAATAATTGGTATTTGCAAAACTCCCCTTCCTGGACTCAGAAATATATTACCAATCTTGAGTAATGTGGAGAACTCTTGCAATGCGGAAATTACTTTCAGTTTTTATTCTAGGACTTGAACTAATTCTTAATATGTATTGCATCTCAAGATATTCCATCAAATTCTGTTTAAGGTTCCACTGAACATCCATCTCTTTTAGTCCACAATTAGTATTTTTTTTCTTTTTGCAAAGAGAAGAGTTGATGGAGACACATAACTTTTCATGGACAAGTAATTTTTATGGATAAAATAGAGTAAGGTAAGAGAATTGCTTTATAGCTGATGGAAAGGCTTCTCCTATCAGCTGTAAAGTTCTGTTACTGCCACACCCACTACTTATCAACCACTATTACCAACATACATGCTGCTGATACATTGTTTAAATGTTGTTTGATAATGTAGATATTACAGCTGCAGTGTGTTTGTTTTTGAGTTTAGAATTAATATCTCACTTTCACAAAAATGTCACATGTATCCAGGATATTGTATAACTTCTTTTACAAATTTACATCATTTCCCTTTCTCAGTTGAGATTTGTACCTCACCTGCCTTATATATCACTTGATCATATTGACTTAAGTTTAGGAAAATACCAGCCTTGGTCAGGTACCGCTGTGAATTTAATAGTGCATACTGTAGCTGTGTAGTTAAAAAAAACCTAAAAACTGAAAATAAGATGTCATTAAAATAAGGCCATAGACAGATCTGCAAAACCAAACATGATACATTTATTTATATCCTTCCTTTCTACCTAAAATAAAGTAGAGCTCAAGACAAATACCATTTGAAATGCAGCAAAATAAGCAACTATTAAATAAAGAGGTGACATATAGCAAATGATTAAAATATATTCTGGATGGTTAGTATGTGTTGTCAGCTTGTATATGAATTCTGGTAACCCTAACAGGGCTTTCAAGGTATGTGAGATATGTAAGGAGTGGTTTTGCCAGTTTTTAATTCTAATCTCACTGCATCACTGTTGAGTCCGGTGCTTAATAAGTATTCTGACCAGCAGGATCTGGTCAAACACAGTGATTTATTATTCAGCTCATAATACCGGACTGGGGAACATGCTCAAGGTGGCCAGCTTATATACAGTGAGAATGGCAGTTACACAGATTGATACATTTCGGCGGGCTTCTGGAGAAGCAGGAAAGTTTGAACTGACGAATCAGCTATTTTGACAGACATTTGAAAATGGCATCTTTGCAAAAGGCGCACAATAGTGCCATAACCTTTACCGCACTCAAGTGGTTATAACAATTAATGCTTGGACACAACAATCATATTCCATGATTTTCCTTGGCTAAGGAAAGTTTTTGATCCAGGTCTTCTGAGTCCTAGTCCAACATTCTATCCATTGTACCACACTGGTTCACATATAAAGGACACAGAGGTGAGATGCATGAGCTCCAGAGGTTGATTCATGGTAAAATACCAAAAAATAGCTTCAGAAATGTCATCTTAGGTGCTCAACATTAAGATTCCAGACAGCTCACTAAGAGCTTTTGAACTAGAAACCCTAGAATTCTCAAATCAGCATTGGAATTCTGGAGGCTGTTGCTGAAAAAATATTTCTAAAAAATAAAAATCTACGCTGAGCAATGGGAGTTAGTTGGTTGGTTTATAATGCTGGCTATCTCCTTGAATTGAGATTAAAGCAGATTTGAATTAAGTTCACAACATAAGAAATAGTTTTGTTGTGATTTGCCATTTTTTAAACATAAGAGCCTCTCAAATATTCATGCAATTCTGTGATGGTTACTGGTTGGGGGCTTGGAGAATTTTAGGCTAAGAAAAGAAACTTTTGAGACTTGGGTGGCTTCCCTGAATGAGCATGAAATGAAGACAGATAGGTGTCTTCCCCTATGCCTGCTTCTAGACCATACCTGTCAAGTTTTGCACATGAAAATAAGGGAAAGTTTAGGCCATACCCTTCTCTCCTAGGCCACACACCCTTCTCCCCAAAATCTAGACACATCCAAGAGCCTAGAAGATGAGGAGCCACAGAGGAATGTTGAGTTCTCCTGGTGGAAGAAGAACCACCCCATTGGAAAAACTGCTTCCCCTCACAGAGAAAAAGACAGCCAGTAAGCCAGCCTTACTTCAACAATTCTACTCTATATTCCTACATATTCTCCCCCCTATTCAACTGCATTTCATATTATGGTGATTTTTCATGGAACTGTTTTTCACATTTTAATCAATTAATTGTCTCCTGTCTTAGCGTTTTGTCCCTGAATTTCATTTTTTAAAACTCTGCATTTAAGAGAACACCATGGAAGTATGCTGTTTATATTGTATGCAAATATACTTGAAGCCCTCTCTCTCCTGGGAAAGAGGGTGTTAAAGGGAAGTCAATGAGCCAATCGACTTCAAGTATATTTGTATACAGCATAAACAGGATACTTCCATGGTTTTCTCCTAAACACAGAGTTTTAAAAAATGAAATTGAGGCACAAAACACTAAGATAGGAGACAATTAACTGATTAAAGTGTAAAAAACAATTCCATGAAAGATCACCATAATATGAAATGCAGTCGAATTGGGGGGGGGGGAGAATAGGGGGAAATATAGAATAAAATTATTAGTAAGCTTGGCTTGCTAACTGCATTTTCCCCCATGAGGGGAAGCAATTGTGCTTATGGGGTGGTTCTTCCTCTACTGGGGGAGCCCAACATTCCTCTTCTCTGGTATGAGCTGCACACCTCATAAAGATATAACACAATAATATATGGGAGATTTACATGCCCCTGATTTTTTTTAAAAAATATGGGAAATTACAAAAAAAAAATGATGGTGGGATTAGGGGCTCTAAATTACAGGGTTTTCCTGGGCAAAACAGGATACTTGACAGGTATGTTTCTAGACAAAGTATTTTCATGCATTACTAGAAGATCAAAATTAGATTCCATTACATTAGCAACAGAGCTGACTCCAGGTTTTGTTGAGCTGGACAAATTGACCCAGCTGGGTTTCTACAGCGGGATAATCTTCCCTCTATCCCACTACCTCTAATGATCAAACACTAAATGCCAGTAGTTACTGTTACCATGTTAATGAGTCAGGACAGTAGGATGGAGTGACATCAGCTGCAGTATCAATCCTGGCCATAGCAGCAGTAGTGGACCTTGCTATAACCTTGCACTTGACCCATCATGACAGTTCTGATACTGGCCTGACTGGAACTGGAACTAGGACTAGTCTAAAACATATTTCTCAAGATGTATAGAAAGGCTTTCAGTTGACCATAACTTGTAATTTAGTTTGCTTAGTTTGGTCATTTGTTCACTCAAGCCTGTTATATTCATTTGTATCCTATGTTAATTAATTTAGCACATAAACATATCTTTATTTGTTGCTCTGGGGTCCTGTTTTTTCCCTTATTAGATTTTAATGATAGTGTTTCCCTCAGGATTGATTATTTGTGGTGAATCATAAGGAGCATTTTGTTAGCAGTTTTCTATGTGAGGCAGTCTATGTAGCATTGAAAATCTTAATTGGGCTGGGTCACCAGTGTTGCACCCTAACATCATTGTCGTGTAACAACTGTCAATAAATAAATAAATTAATAATTCCTGAATATGTTCTGGTCTCTGCATTCTTGCAGCTGGGTTTTTGGCCTATCTCCACTTAGCATGTGCAAATGTAAATAGACAAAATGCCTAATGAGACAAAAGATTAACAGCACTTGAAAAGATGTAATGGCAGAGGAATACTTGCATGTACTCATTCTTCAGTGCCAGTGTGTTCTTCCTTGAAAAAGCCTAGAAGCAGACAACAAGAAGACCCATTCTCATCCATGAATTTTCTAGCAACTCAACTGAACACAAGCACTGGTGTTGTACAGTACATACACTGTTGTACTAAATAACACTCAGGAAAACTGAGTTCAAATCATTAGGTTAACCATGAAGGTCCACTGTGAAGTGGCAATAGGAAACCACTCACATACCTTGAAAGCATAGTTAGGGTTGACATTAAGCAGAAAGTAACCTGATAATACATAGCATACCACATCTGAAACACAATGCTGACAAACCCGAACAGTGCTATTCTTCCTCATACTGTACTTGGTTGCCTTGGTGGCTTATAACGGAGTGCCTTACTATGTGAGAGTTGCCCAGTATTCTCAGCTGACCATATTCCCCCACACCACAAGCTCAGGGGAGCCAGAAAGGGAGCAAGGATACTGAGCTTGTAGTCAGCAAGGAGACACTAACTGAGGCTGAGGGAGTAGCAACTGGAGGAGGATATAATGGAAGAGATAAATAGGGTGGGAGTTGCCTCAAGGTCATTAAACACATCAGACAAGGAAAGAGATATGCAGAAAAGTAGAAGAGGACTGGGACTCCATCCTTTGTGCTTTCACAGAAGTAACAGTAGGGGAGGCTTTAAAGTATCCAGTTCAGTCAGCTGCAGAGGACAAAAGGTAGCTGATTCAGCTCTGCCCTGGCTTCAGCCTTAATCCTACCTGACAGGAGTTTCTCCTTCCATCCCCTCTTGGATTCAGCATTGAAGATGCCAACCGCAAAAGACAAGCAGGTAGTTTCCCTGGAAGGGCAGTGTTGTGGAAGCTGATCCACTTTACCTTGCCTTATGAACCCTCTCTGAAAGAACTATCTCAAGGAAATGGATTTTCACATCTGCTCACTTCCCAGGACTGGGACATTCTGGGACTTTACTGCAGTCAGTGGGACTCCAACTAAAGGGGCATTGCTCAGAGCGTTGGTGTCAGAAATTCAACCCACTGAGGTCATGGGCGAAGGAGGGTGGACGAGGCTCATTGCAGGCGCACCCCCCAAAGAAAGACTCAGACACGGGTATTGGATTAAAGGCATCAGGCCACTTTTATTGAATAATTTATGGGTCATAAATATTTACCTTACCAGTGCTACCCGCCAAAAGTGACCAAAGTCAACTTACCCCGTATCGCAAACACTAGCGACAGTGTGGGATGGGTGAAAAAGCCAAGAACCAGAGAGCCAATTGTAGGTTCAAGCAAAAATTCCCACCCGGCCCCGAAGCGACCAGAAAATCACACTGTCCACTAGGGAGGGGGTGGAGGGGAAAACTTCTCCGCTCCATCGCTTCCAAAATGGCAGCCAAGCTGCCTCGTGGCCACCCCTTTTAAAGAGGGTGGCCAAGCCCACCTAACTCACCCGGATGTCTGAGTCTGGGTGGGGTGGGGCCCGCAAAGAGCACGGTGGCCATTTTGGTGCCATGCTTGCATTGCAGGCGCACCCCCCAAAGAAAGACTCAGACACCGTTATTGGATTAAAGGCATCGGGCCAATTTTATTTAATAATGCCCTAGTCCGAATTATCACTTTCAATTGGTGTATCATCCAATTGTAATTCTTTAAGGCAAGCAGGCCACAGTAACACTGGAAAGGTTCCACCCAAAATGCCAATGGAAATTGGCTACATGTATCTATTTGTATCAATTTGTTTGTTGACACAAACAAATTATTGACCGGAGTCAATATACTATCTACTGACCCCACCCTATGATGTGTATCCGTTCAATATCAAGGTGATGCAGGCTGTGAAGCTCCTGCCATCACCCCTTGCATGGTTCGCCCTTGACCGGCCAATCCTATTTCCCCTGTACCTATCTACGTGTTGGCCAGTCAATTGCGAAACTGCCGGATACCTCTGGGTCATAAATCTTTACCTTACCAGTGCTACCCGCCACATGGGGAGGCGTCCGTTATGACTCACCGCCCCCCCAGACCGTCAGCTCGGTCACCAGGCCTGCTTGCACATCCTCAAGAAAGAGGTTCATACCTCTGACCGACAGATGGACCCCATATAGACCAGAATCCTGCAAGCCTATCCTAGGATGTTGAATGGCTGTTCCAAAGCCATTGTCAAAAAGGAACCGGGCGACAGCCCTGTTCACTGACCGGTCCAAACCACGGAGGTCAATGCCTCCCCTGTAACGGTGTCTCGGCACGATGTCAGACCATAGCAGCCGCGTGTATGGCCATAAGTGATGTAAAAAGGCCAGGTCACTGCACACCGACATTTTTAAAGAGAGGTCAGTGATTTGTGCGAGATCATTGCCACCGAGGTGCAGAATCAGGACATCAGGCGGTCCAGCATCCCTGATGGACATCAGGAATGGCAACAGTTCCCGCCATCTCATGCCGCGCTTACTGTACCATCGCATACATGCGGCTGCACGTAGCCTGAGATGGGGTCCCCAGTCTGTCGCCGCAGCATACTGCGCTGCCCAGTGCACAAAACTGAGGCCCACCAGCCATACCACCACCGGTGTGCGTGAACACACAGCGTCTGTAAAAGAAGGAAAAGGAATTAATGACATAACTGGCACTCATGCAGTAAGGGGACGTACATATAAAGAAAAGCGCGCGGACCCCCACCTGCCCATGCGACGTATATCAGCATCAGAGTACCCAAACGCAGCCGCAGTTGAAGCGGCGCCTATCCTAAATGAATGGGTGCCGTGACGAGCCCCAGGGAGGCCAACACTGTGAAGGGCCATACCGGTCACCTTCCAAAACTGGAATTTGGTAAGGGGAGACCCATCCTGGTGGCATTAAAACGGGCCAGGGTGCGTGCCACGCACTGCCAAAAACTCATGTAGGGCACCAACTGGACAGATGTTAGCAATCGTACACCGTAGCAGTCTGACACCACTGCCTACTCCGTGCTGATCGGCCTTTGAGGAATGAATCCTCAACGGGGCCCACTCCTGGTTGAGAAAGACATCGTCGAGTTCCAGTGCCCTACGAGACCTGTCCCCCTTTGACAATGGGACCAGCTCACTGATACGGAGCGCTCCAAAGAAAGCTACGGTGGTAGCAGCATGAAAGAGCCTCCTCATACCTATCGTAACACAAGCTATGCCAACCTTGTGCAAGGTGCGTCAGAACCTCTGGTGAAACAGGGTGACGTGTGTCTGGGCGGCGGCCACGTTCACATGTCCACCCTTCTAATACATGGCGTATGTGGAAGTCATTCACGCAGTCAGTGAAACCCCTCGCCTTAGCCATAAATGCCAATGCCAATGCCGAAAGCCTAGTGGCGATGGTGCGAGGGGCTAACCCTAGATCATGAAGGTAAACCAGAATCTGGTCGAACGGGATCAGCCACACTTCGGGCAACTGCCTTTGCCCACAAAAATTCCTAAACTGTAGGACTGCATGTAGATACGCCTTACGCGTGCGAGGTGCCAAAGACATGCCGATCGCCCGGTTCACCTCTCCTCACCAAATGTCCAGATCTCGGCCGGAAGTGGAGAGGGAAGTTCCTCTGCTTCTGGCGCCAAGGCACGGAACCAGGGGATCTGCAGGCGGGATAAAGCATCAGCAATATCATTATCAATGCCTGGCACATGTCTGGCCCTGAAAAGCACATTAAGGCGTAAGGATCTCAAGACAAATTGGCGAACTAAGGCCATAACTCTGGGGGATTTGGATATCTGGGCGTTGACAATGTGCACCACTGTAGCATTGTCACACCAAAAGTGAACTACTGAATTAGACCACCTATCCCCCCAGAGCATCAGGGCCCCCAAGATGGGAAAAAACTCCAGGAAAGTAAGGTCGCGTAAACGATCCGTGCCTTGCCATGTCTGAGGCCATTGACCATAGGACCACCTTCCTTCAAAGTACATCCCATAACCCAGGGAGCCGGAGGCATCTGACTGTACTTGGAAATGCGGGCTGAGCATGAGCTCCGATCTCCCGAAGGAGATGCCATTAAAATCCTGTAGGAATGTGAGCCAGACCGTAAGGTCCGCCCGTAAACCGCTGGTCAGCCGAACCCCGTGGTGGCGTTTTAAAAGGCCTGCCATGGCGTCACACAGACGCCTGGCAAAGGCCCTGCCCAGTGTTACTACCCTACAGGCAAAGTTGAGGTGGCCGTGAAGCACCTGCAACTCTCGGAGAGACACCTTATGCCTGGCAAGCATTGCCAGAATCGCATCAGAGATCCGAGTCACCTTTTCCATGGGCAACCTGGATGTCTGGGCAACGGTGTCAATCTCAATAGGTGAGAGTGGTGGCTGGTCCCTCAGTCTTTTCAGGTGCTAAGGGAACACCCAGTTCCCGCATAAGCGCCTGAAAAGTGGCGAGGAGATGAGCACACGTGTCCGTGCCATGTTCCCCCCGAACAAAAAATCATCAAGTTGGTGGGCCACAGACCGGGACTCTGATCTACAAACAAAAGCCCAGTGAATTAAGGTGCTAAATCGTTCAAAAGCCGAACATGAGATAGAACAGCCAAAAGGCATGGCCTTATCTACATAAAAACTGCCCCAAAAATGAAAACCTAACAGCTCAAAGTCATCCGGGTGCACTGGCAACAATCGGAATGCCGATTTGATATCACACTTTGCCAGTAGCGCCCCTGGGCCACACGAGCGTACCATCTGTAAGACCTGGTCACAGGACGTATACCTGACCGAGCAAAGGTCATCAGGTATTGCATCATTGACCGAAGAGCCCGCAGGGTAAGAAAGGTGGTGAATTAGTCGAAATTCGCCTGGGGACTTCTTAGGGAATAAACCCAAAGGTGACACCTTCAAGTTCGAGAATGGTGGGTCAACAAATGGCCCAGCCACCCTCAGTGCGGTGACCTCCTTAGCTATAGATTGGGCGGCAATATCCTCATTACCCCTGAGAGAAAGTAAGTTCGGGGCGTCCTGAGGCCCGCGTACACCCTGAAATTGTATGCGGAAGCCAAATTGAAAACCCTCAAGTAGGTACTTCGCATCATCCCGTCTAGGATAAGTGGCAAGCCAATGTTCCAGCACCTGGACATTAATTGGGGAGGGGGCCTTTTTGATGGGTAGCACCGTCAGAGGGAGCTCTGACCGCCCCCTGCCCACCCCTTCCTCTGCCTCATGACCCACCAGCCCGCGGGCACACAGAGGCAGCGTGAGGGCCAGAACAAGAGGGGCACTCATGCTGGAACCGACACTGACGCTTGTTGCACACTCCGCTGGCGGAGAAGCTCCAACACAGCAGGCGGGCTGGAACCCCCTGCCCCGCCATCTGGAAGCCTGTGTAGCAGCAGCCTGCTGCACGGCGTGGACGCAATGGTACCAGTCACCAGGCGCCGGCTGCGTGGGGGTCATGTACAAGAGCCACAATTGCTGGCAGGACTCATCCCACCTCATCTCAGGATGGAGGGCCACTCTCATCCTAAACTCCTTGTCATAGACCAACCATGACGGGCCAGGGAAATCCACCACCGCCCGGTAAATATTATCCAGGTATTGTACCATCGGAATGGCCAAGTCAGGACGGGCCCTCAGGTATACCGCCATATAAATGAGATAGGCTGGTAACCAATTGGCCCAGGTGCGCGGTGGCTTACTACGACGGGACAACTCCTTGTCCCTATCGTCCTGCCCTTCCCTCTCTTCCTTGGTGGGCTCATGGTTTAGGAGGGAGAAAATGTCCACATATTCGCCCCGCCAAATCTTCTCCCTTGTGCCCTGGGAGAGATGGTCGCCCAGGGGTAAGGAATAACTGGCTGTTGGCAGGGCTGCTGTTGGCACAGATTGAATTGAGGGTGTGCACAGTGGGCCCTGAACAACCCCTGAAACATTAGGCATACCCATAGGGGCGGTCACCCCAGTCATAACCGGGGGGTAATTGGAGAACCAAGAATTAATGGGACAGTGTGGATACAACTGTCCCCCCATAGTAACCTGTCGTGGCCATGGCCACTGTACCCCCCCCAGTGTTGCTAGGCAGTGTCACTGGTGTACTTAATTGACCAGGATCCTCACCCGGTGCACCCCCATGGGCCCCCACTGGGGGTTCCGTTCCATGGCAGGCATTCGGAACTCGCGATGGATATCGAGCTCTGCGTGCCGCTGTGCCCCTGCCACGCAGGACTGGTCCCTGGCGGTAAGCCCCGTTGCAATGTTCTGGCGGGGAGCTGCGAGGCACCAGCTTGGGCTGGCCTGATGGCCTCAAGCAGCTCGAACCGGTTAGCGGCCCGCTGGACAGCAGTGGCCGACGTGTGGGCCGGAATTGCAGGATTTGCAAGCCCACCATCGGAAGGTGGCGGGGCAATGCCCATTGATGCCTCCGGGACCGAAATGCGTGCGAGGAGGGCATCAACAGCCTCCGACCCACCTGGATAAGGTGGGCCGGATGGGCCGGATGGCCCACTGGGCAATTGCGGTGGGACAAACCCGAATGGGGATCCCGGGCCTGAATAGGGCCATGTCCATGTGGGGCCGGGAGAATGGTGGGGCAGAAACCCGCACCAGGCCCAAGTGGGCCGCCCTGCCCAGAGCCGGTCAAAGACCCTACAGGGGTAGGAACTCCAGAGGGGCTGGCCTGTGCCACCCCTGCCTGAATCCCCACACTGGGCGGATAGGCAGAAGCCTGTTTGCCCGCATTGGTGGTAGTGGCTAAACCTACCCTACCACCTGGTTGCGGGGGTGCCGCCCAAGGCCTCCGGCCCAGAGGCGACCCCCTAGATGTGGAGGGGGTGGGCAGAGCCCTCCCCCTCGGCCGGGGCTTGGTAGCCGTTGCCTTGCGCTTGGGAGCCATGCCTCCCAAGCAGAATCAAAAGTCAAAAGGGGAAAAATTCCCTTTTAAAAGAGAGCAGGGGCAAAAGCCGGGTAGAAAGCGGCGGAGCGAACTTCTCCGCTCCGTCGCTTCCAAAATGGCAGCCAAGCTGCCTCGTGGCCACCCCTTTTAAAGAGGGTGGCCACGCCCACCTAATTCACCCAGATGTCTGAGTCCGGGTGGGTGGGGGCCCGCAAAGAGCGCGGCGGCCATTTTGGCAACGCGCTTGCATTTTATTCCTGCAATAAAAGTTGTTCTCGGTATTGAAACCAAGCTGGATCTCATCGCATTATTGCCTGAGGACTCTAAAATGGAGTTGGGGGAGGGTGTCACACTTTATTTTTGTTATTTCCTGAAGAATAGTCACTTTAACCTTCTACAGGTCTTTTTTTTATAAACAAAAGCCCTGTGGACTAATTCACACAGTGAAATCTAATAGTGTAATTTATGCCACAAAAATCTTATGTGATATTCAGTCATGATGTTTTTTCTGAAATTTAAAAATTCCCCTCCCCTCCCCACCACAAATAGTTTTACTGGCAGCAACAATTTCTGGAAATTAAAGATTCCACCCACTCCCCATCCCATGGCCCCCACCAGCTTCCCCACAATGAAAGGGAGACCTAGAGAACCACGGGACTTTCAGAAGGGTTTAATTTCTGCAAAAAAATGCTACAGCTCATACCATCATCAGCCTTGAACATGTTAAGTCAAAACAACAAGTTTTCAGCTGTCTTATTTTACATAAGGTTTTGTGGACAGCATCCCATTTGATGTGTTTGTAGAAGTGGACTGCAATCCACAAAAAGCTAAGACTGACAAATTGTATTATTCTTTAAAATGCTACATGTCTCTTGGTTGCTGCAGCACCATCTTGTCTTTCTTTTAGACACATAGTTTGAAATAGTTAAGTCTCATAGTGGAGAAGAACAGAACGAGGGATGAGTAGGTGATTTTCTGTGTTCTAAATGTGGTTAATTTTATTTTATTCTTCACTTGGGAACCTGATAATCTTTAGTTAAGGGGTGTGCTTAAAGCCATAGTATATTGCAGGCGCACCCCCCAAAAAAGGACTCAGACACCGGTATAAGTGGATAACGGCATTGGGCCACATTTATTGATTCATGCCCTAGTCCGAATTATAAATTTCAATTGGTACTCAGCCAATTATAATTCTTAAGGCAAGCAGGCCGCAGTAACACTGGTAAGGTTCCTCCCAAAATTGCCAATGGCAATTGGCTACAATGTATCCATTTGTATCAATTTGTTTGTTTACAACAAACAAATTGTTGACCGTAGTCAATAAACTATCTACTGACCTCACCCTCTGACGTGTATCCGTAAAATCACGGGGTGATGCATGCTGAAGAGCTCCTGCCATCACCCCATTGCCTGGTTCGTCGTTGACCGGACAACGTTAACCAACTTGTACCTATCTAGTGTTGGCCAGTCAATTGCGAACCTGCCGGATACCTGTGGGTCATAAATATTTACCTTACCCGTGCTACCCGCCCATGTGACCAAAGTCAACATCAAAGCCCCTATATCAAACCGTAGCAACAGTGTGGGATGGGCAAAAAAGCCAGAACCAGTAAGCCAATTGTAGGTTCCAGCCAAAAATTCCCCGAAGCGACCAAAATATCACACTGTTCACTAGGGAGGGGGTGGAAGGAAAAACTTCTCCTTCTCCGTCGCTTTCACAAAATGGCAGCTCGGCTGCCTCATGGCCACCCCTTTTATAGAGGGGTGGCCACGCCCCCCTAACTACCCGGATGTCTGAGTCCGGGTGGGGGGGGCCCGCAAAGAGCACGGCGGCTATTTTGGCGCCACACTTTCATTGCAGGCGCACCCCCCAAAAAAGGACTCAGACACCGGTATAAGTGGATAACGGCATTGGGCCACATTTATTGATTCATGCCCTAGTCCGAATTATAAATTTCAATTGGTACTCAGCCAATTATAATTCTTAAGGCAAGCAGGCCGCAGTAACACTGGTAAGGTTCCTCCCAAAATTGCCAATGGCAATTGGCTACAATGTATCCATTTGTATCAATTTGTTTGTTTACAACAAACAAATTGTTGACCGTAGTCAATAAACTATCTACTGACCCCACCCTCTGACGTGTATCCGTAAAATCACGGGGTGATGCATGCTGAAGAGCTCCTGCCATCACCCCATTGCCTGGTTCGTCGTTGACCGGACAACGTTAACCAACTTGTACCTATCTAGTGTTGGCCAGTCAATTGCGAACCTGCCGGATACCTGTGGGTCATAAATATTTACCTTACCAGTGCTACCCACCACACGGGGAGGCTTAATAAAGACTCACCGCCACCCCCAGACCATCAGCTCGGTCAACAGGCCTGCTTGCAAATCTTCCAAAAAGAGGTTCATACCTCTGGGTGACAGATAGACCCCATCCCCTGTGTAAAGATCATAATTTTGAAGACTAATGGTGGGGTGTCGGATGACCCGCCCCAAACCTTTGTCAGCAAAAAACCGGGCCACTGCCCTGTTCACCGAGCGACGAGCGCAGTCAAGGGCCTGGAGGTAGATACCCCCCCTGTAAGCGTGACGCGGTATGATGTCCGACCATAGCAGGGTTGTGGCAGGCCACACATAATGCAAATAAGCTAGGTCACTGCAGATCGTATGTTTTAAAGAAAGGCCAGTGACTTGGCCCAAGTCATTGCCCCCGAGGTGCAGCACCAGGACATCAGGCGGTTCAGCATCCCTGATGGAGAAAAGGAATGGCAACAGTTCCCGCCATAACATTCCGCGCTTACCATACCACCTGATACATGCGGATGCATGGAGTCCAAGCTGGGGTCCCCACTCTGTCGCCGCAGCGTACTGCGCTGCCCAGTGCACATAGCTGTGGCCCACCAGCCATACTGCCACCGGTGTGCGGCGACACACAGGGTCTGTAAAATAAAAGAGACAGGACAGTGACTTAACTGGTACTCATAGTTGAAGAGGGCGAACATATAATTCAAAACACTTCGATTCCCACCTCCCCATATGGCATATATCAGCCTCAGAGTACCCAAATGCAGCCGCAGTAGAAGCAGCCCCTATTCTAAAAGAATGGGTGCCGTAACGAGCCCCTGGGAGGCCAACACTGGACAGTGCCTTACCGGTCACCTTCCAAAATTGAAATTTAGTAAGGGGAGACCCATCTTGGTGGCAGAAAAACGGGCCAGGGTGCGAACCACGCATTGCAAGGAACTCTTGTAGGGCACCAACTGGACAGATGTCTGCAATGGAACATCGTAGCAGTCTTACACCACTGCCTACACCGTGCTGATCAACCTTTGAGGACCGTATCCTCAACTGAGCCCACTCATTGGAAACATAGACATCTTCGAGTTCCAGTGCACTACGCGCCGCATCCGCCTTAGACAGTAGCACCAGCTCATTGATGCGGAGTGCTCCAAAAAAGGCCACCGTGGTAGCCGCGTGAAACAGAGCTGCCTCATACCTGTCAATACACAGGTCATGCCAGCCTCATGCAAGGTGGGTAAGAACCCCTAGAGAAATGGGGTGGCGATCGTCCGGGCGGCGTCCACGTTCCCGCGTCCACCCCTCCAAAACATGTCGTATACGAAAATCATTCATGCTGTCAGCAGAGCCCCTCACTTTGGCCATGAATGCCAGTGCTGACAGCCTGGATGCTATGGTGCGGGGAGCTAGGCCCTGACTATGTAGGTAGACCATAAATTGGAGAACGTGTGTAACTGGAATGGGCCACATCTCGGGCAACCGGAGTTGCGCACAAAAAGTCGTAAATTGACTAAATGCATGGTGATACGCCTTACGCGTGCGGGGCGCCAGCGACATGCCGATCGCCCGGTTCACCTCTCCTTGCCAAACGTCCAAATCTCGTCTGGGAGCGGCGAGGGGAATTCCTCTGCATCCGGAACCAAGGAGCGGAACCGGGGGATCTGCAGGCGGGATAAAGCATCAGCAATATCGTTATTGATACCTGGCACATGTCTGGCTCTGAAGAGCACATTGAGGCGTAGGCTGCGCAACACAAACTGGCAAACTAACTCCATGACCCTGTGTGATTTAGATGTCTGGGAATTGACAATGTGCACTACCGCAGCATTGTCGCACCAGAAATGAACCACTGAATTGGCCCACTCCTCGCCCCATAGCATCAAAGCTCCCAGTATCGGGAAGAACTCAAGGAATGTAAGATCGCGTAAACGATCCATGCCCCTCCAAGCTGGCGGCCATCGACCGTAGGCCCACCTCCCCTCAAAGTAAATCCCATAGCCCAGGGACTCCGAGGTATCCGACTGAACCTGGAACCTAGGGGAAACCAAAAGGTCAGACCTCCAAAATGATACCCCGTTGAAGTCCCTCAGGAACTGAAGCCAAACCAACATGTCAGCCCTCATACCCTTGTTCAGTCGGACCCTATGATGGCGCCTGGATAGGCCAGTCATGGCGTCACACAAGCGTCGAGCAAAAGCTCTGCCAGGCGCGACCACCCTGCAGGCAAAGTTAAGGTGACCATGGAGAACCTGGAACTCACGAAGTGACACCTTGCGTTTGGCCAGTAAGGCCAAAATCAATGCAGTGATCCGGGTAACCTTATCCATGGGTAACCTGGATGCCTGCGAGACCGTGTCAATTTCAATACCCAGAAATGTGAGCTTAGTTGATGGGCCCTCGGTCTTTTCGGGTGCTAAAGGGACACCAAGTTCCTGCATTAGCGTCTGAAATGTGTTGAGGAGACGCGTGCACGTGTCCCAGCCCCGTTCACCCCCAAACAAGAAATCATCGAGGTAATGGGCTACAGACCGGGACCCAGACCTGCCAACAAAGGCCCACTGAAGGAAAGTGCTAAAACGTTCAAATGCTGAACAGGAAATAGAGCAGCCAAAAGGCATGGCTTTATCAACATAAAATTTTCCTTGGAATTTAAAACCCAATAACTCAAAGTCACCCGGGTGCACTGGCAACAAACGGAATGCCGACTTAATGTCACATTTTGCCAAAAGTGCACCCGGGCCACAAGAGCGCACCATGCGCAGGGCCTGGTCAAATGATGTATACCTGACCGAACAAAGGTCATCAGGAATGGCATCATTGACCGAATGGCCCGCCGGGTATGACAGATGGTGAATTAAACGAAACTCCCCAGGGGTCTTTTTGGGCACCAACCCTAAAGGGGAAACCTTAAGATTGGGAAAGGGTGGCACGGGAAAGGGGCCAGCAATCCTACCTGCATTAACCTCCTTCGCAATACTGAGGGCGGCCACCTCCTCCCTGCCCTTCAGGGAAAGTAAATTAGGGGCATCTTGGGGGCACCTCTCCCCTCTAAATGGGATGCGGAAGCCCCACTGGAAGCCCTCAAGGAGGTACCTAGCATCCTCTCTCCTCGGGTAGGTCAAGAGCCACCGCTCCAACATAGCCACGTTAACCGGGGAGGGGGCCTTTTGAGTGACCAGCTCCATCAGCGGCAGGTCTGCCCGCTCCTTGTCCACCTCTACCTCTGCCCCATGACCCACCGGCTCGCGGACACACAGCGGCGACGTGGGGGCCAGCGCAAGAGGGACACTCATGTTTGTATCGGCACTGTTTTCGATTGCATGCACCATAGGCCGAGAAGCTCCAACACAGCAGGCGGGCTGGAACCTCCTGCCCTGCCAGCTGGCGGGGTGCCTGAGTTGAAGCAGCTCGCTGGACCGCATGTCCACAATGGTACCTCTCCCCAGGCGCCGGGCGCGTGGGGGTCATATACAAAAGCCACAGCTTCTGACAGGGCTCATCCCACCTCATCTCTGGGTGTAAGGGCACTCTCATTCTAAATTCCTCGTCGTAAGCCAACCACGATGGGCCAGGAAAATCCACCATTGCCCTGTAAATATTGTCCAAATATTGGACCATAGGAATGGCCAGGTCAGGCCGAGCCCTGAGATACACCGCCATATAAATGAGATATGCGGGTAATCAGTTGGCCCATGTACGTGGTGGCTTGTGATGGCGAGACAGCTCTTTATCCTTCTCGTCCTGCCCCTCCTTCTCTTCCTTGGTGGGTTCCCTGTTCAATAGGGAGAAAATATCGACGTGCTCCCCCCGCCAAATCTTTTCCCTTGTGGCCTGTGCCAAATGATCCCCAAGTGGCAAGGAATAGCCTGCTGTTGGCAATGCCAACACCGGCACAGTACTGACACGGGGTATCAGGAGAGGTGGCTGGACCGTCCCTGCGACACCCAGAGCAGCCCCGGGGTGGAACCCCCCCCCCGATGTCACGCCAGTATAAGACCAAGCTGCACCCGGGCAAGCCAGGAACTGATGCCCACCCGCCCCGACGTTGCGAGGCCATGGCCACTGGAACCCAGCCCCGGCAGTGGAGTGTGATGTGGGCACATTAGCTTGAACCAGATACTCACTGGGTGCACCCCGTGGGCCGCCCCCACTGGGGGTTCCGGCCCGCGGCGGGCGGCGGAGCTCGCGACCGAAATCGAGCTCTGAGGACACATCCAACCACTACCTGTCTGTAGTGCCTGCTGTACGGGGAGCTGCGAGGCCGCGGCGGGCACAGGCCTGCGCGCCTCAAGCAACTCAACCCGACTGGCCGCCTGCTGAAGGGTGGCGGCTGTCGCGGTCACCGGCTGGCAAAAGGGGACCCCAGATGGCAATGCAGCCCCCCCCCATGGGGTTATTGGCGATCCCTAGGGATGCCTCTAGCGCCGCCACACGGGCCAGTAATGCATCCACTGTCGCAGATCCCCCTGCATAAATGGGGCCAGGTGGGCCGGACGGCCCACTGGGCAATGGTCCGGGGCCCATGACTTGAGAGCCCGGCCCTAGATATGGCCATGCCCAAAACTCCAGCCCATGAGGGGCCGGGGGCAAGCCCTGCTGTGCAACCGCACCAGGCCCTCCCCCCTGCTCAAAGCCCATGGCCGGTAACTGCGGGCCGGGGGCCAAAGCCCCAACTGCACCAGGCCCTCCCCCCTGCTCAAAGCCCATTGCCGACAACTGCGGGCCGGGGGCCGGAGCCCCTGTAGGGCCGGTCTGAGGCTGGAGAGCCACGGGCCATGGCCTAAGCTGCCCCATCCCACCGGTCCCGTTGAGGGGGCGCAGTCCTCCGACCCGACTGCAGCCTCCTCGTCGGGCGAGTCGAAGTCGCCATAGCCTTCTTCTTAGGAGGCATAAGCAAGGCAGATCCCTTTCAAGGGATCGGAACCGATGGCTGGGAAGCCGACGAGCAAAAGACGCGAAGATTGCACTAAGAGTCCTAAAAAAGGCTTCCCCAGCAAGACGAAGAGCGATGGAGAAATACTTCTCCTTCTCCGTCGCTTTCACAAAATGGCAGCTCGGCTGCCTCATGGCCACCCCTTTTATAGAGGGGTGGCCACGCCCCCTAACTACCCAGATGTCTGAGTCCGGGTAGGGGGGGCCGCAAAGAGCGCGGCGGCCATTTTGGCGCCGCACTTTCATTATCTTCGTGTGTTCTAGCTGTATAACCACTTTGAAAGTTGACCTTCTTGCAAAAGATGGAGTTAGATCTATTTGCCATATCAATTTTTCCCTGTATACTGAGAAAAAGAGCGATAAGATGGCTTTGCTCTTGGGGAAAAGAAATGTTATTAGTAATAGTTATGTCACACATGAACAAAGGTTTGACTACAAATTTAAGAAAGAAATATAATGCCACAGTATTGAATATTTTTCCAGGCAGTGTATGCCCAAATATATGTATATGTGGTGAGGAATGAAGAGTGAAGGCTAGAATTACTGAAGTTTATTAGGAATGTTTCAGTCAGCATCTCTCTCTCATATGTTCCTCAGTTCACCCTAATAATTTCTATGCAAGTTTTGAAAAATCATGTTCTTTCTAGTTATAAGCAAGAGGCGAAGCTACAGTATTATTAAAAGAAAGAACTAGGCAGGCCCCAGAATTGTTTGCTCCTATATTCATCTTTTGCTTTTTAGATACTATGAGGTAGAGCTCAAAATATTTCGTTTATATTTCAAAAATATAATTACACCATTCTGCTGGGCTCCTCACTGGAGTTCTTCATTAGAGCTGAACTTGGGCAATTCTACATGACTTGAAGGGACTGTGGTGGCTCAGCGGTAAAGACGTTGAACTTGGTGACTGGAAGGTTGGCAGGTTAGGAGTTCAAGACCTGAGTGCTGCACAACGGAGAGAGCCCCCCAGTTTCTGTCCCAGCTCCTGCCAACCTAGCAGTTCGAAAGCAAGAAATTGCAAATAGATAAATAGGTACCACTTCAGTGGGAAAGTAAACAGTGTTCTGCACACTCCAGTGTTGAGGCATGCCTGCCACATGTCCATGGAAACATCTGCAGATGCAGACAGCACTGGTTCTTTTGGCTATAAACGGATATGAGCACTGAACCCTAGAGTCAGACACAACTGGATTTTGAGCAAGGGTGACCTTTACCTTTTGTTGTTGTTGTTCAGTTGCACAGTTGCGTCTGACCCTTTGCGACTCCATGGACCACCACATGCCAGGCTCCTCTGCCATCTGCCATCCTTTTTTACCTTTACCTTAGTTTAAATCAAAGTGGGCAACATAAACCTCCCAAGATCATTAGTGTGCCTCCTGGATATCCCCTGATTTTATTTTATTTTTCTGCAAAGAAAGGAGAGATTCATATTTCCATATAAAGCAAGTGCCCTTACATCTTTTTGAACAACAAAAAGAGGAAGGTATTCACCCCACCCCTCCAGAAAAGAAAAGAAGGGGAAGGAAGGGACATGTAGAGGGGTTTGTATCACACCTGGAGGATTTTTTTTTTTTTGGAAGGAGGGCTGGAGCAAAATAGCTCCAGACATCTTGAGCTAGCACAATAACATTTTAACTGCCTTGTCAATAAGCTGGGATCATAAAACATGACTTGATGCCACATTAAAAGGTTTTCCATGTGACTGTTGTTGAGAGGGCAAGAGCAGTATATATACTGAGTCTAAAATCAGTAGTATGGTCACAGATCCTTAGAGATTGGTTTGGAAGCAGTGCGATTTAATTAGTCTAGAGCTGCAAAATTGGTCTATCCATTATGATATACAACCTCTAGAAGGAGGAAGAGAAAATGTTAAGTAAATCAAACATGTATTTTCTTTCTTTGATATGATTTTAAAAGGCTTGAGATATTGAAAGGAAGGCTCTTAAATAAAACATGAGCTGGTTTTTCCTAATGCTCAGCAAAACATACACACAATAATAATGTCCAAGAGAAAGGACACCAAATGTGATATTTGCACTATTAATTCCTCCCCCACCCCCATTGGAACGTGTGAACTCTGCAAACTTCTGGATTTTGTTAAAGAAAAGAACAAAGGCTTTGTAATTCAGTCCTATGGTTCAAAATAGCAAATATCACTATATTCCAGTTCCCAAATCTTAAAGCTACAGATCTGTAGCTTTGAGGATTTTCAAATCCAGGACTTTCAACCCTAATCAGGGATGGGTTGGATTCACTGTGGCCTCAGTAGCCTCAGTATCAATTCACCCAGCCCTCAAGGATATTAGCAAGTCAAAATTGAAGATGTGCTACACCTTTGTGCTCAATATTCAACATGTGGAGGTTATTCAAGTTGAGCAAGTGAGACTATTTATTCTATAATATCTGTACATAAGTGTGGCCTATGTTTAAATATGTTTTGGAAGTCATGGTTTCTGCAAACTTCCATCTAAAAGACTCTAAATGTCTAACAACAAGTAGAGTTCCAAAATGCCAGATCTTGTGGACACAAGAGGATAGTGTAAGAAAACCCTGGATGTATAGAATATTTTGAAATAGGATTCCTATTTTCAAATTTGCCTTTAAGACCTGAATGTTTGTTTGCTTTCCAAATGAGTAGATGGTGATTTTTATGTTATAAATTGGATTTCTTTCTTCTTCTTTTGTGTCACTGACATTTTAAATGTTATTTAATTCTGTTGCATAAATTAACTGTAATTCACATTTTATTGTTTTGTTTTGCAACTGCCTTGAGAAAAGTATAGAAACATTTCAAATGGATGCAATATTTTTGTAAAAGGTACTTGCAGCAAAAAACTAAAAAACCATGAACAGGCTTTTTAAAATAGTTTTTGCTTTCTACCCTTTGAAGGAAGGTTATTTGCATGGGAAGGTTTTCTCTGTCTCTTTCCAAACTATCAATTCATGTTGTTGCCTTTGCTGAGAAATGCCTTGGCTCTTGGATGTAATCAGAAGAATTAAGAGTGAATTCAATCTGAACTTGGGAACAGCAACCACAGAATTCTGCCCAGCTGTCATAAGAGGAATGTAATTACAGTACTTCCAAAAGACTGCAGAAAACAGGAATGATGGTACATGCAAGGCAGGGCCGACATTTGCTTTTGTTTTTCATTTAATATTTTGATCACTTCACGCAGACATGCCTATCTGTCCTCCAGATGTAAGTTGTTCTTCCTTTGTGTCTAGGCCAGATGGTAAACTGCCAAAACAAGGCCATCTTTGGATGAATTCATTCCATAGTTCTTTTTGCCTGACCTAGTGTGAGAAAGATTAGCTGGCACAACAAGGTTGCGGTTACCTGGGTTATGCCTGATTGTGGTTCAAAAATGCCACAATCTGTGAGGAGGCTCTTTCTGTGTATCCCATATGTAAGAAATTAAATTGATTTGAAGGATCCTTTCTTCTAAATGCCCATCTAATGGAAGATTATGAATGGTACCTGTGTGTACCACTTACACACAGTGATGCACTGCAATTTTTTTACTACCTACTCTGTGGGCTGGCTGGCCAAATCTGTGGGCAGGGCCAAATCTGTGGGTGTGGCCAAACATCCTGCATTATGGGCTATGGAGGTGGGCATGGCCTGGGGAATTTTCTGCTACCAGTTCTGCAGAACCTGGCAGAACCTGCTGCAGTGCATCACTGCTTACACATTGCTACAGAAGGCTCCCAGAACCAGAAGGGTAGAAATGAAAATACAGTAATACCTCTCATAACGAATGCTTCACATAACAAAAAAAATCGCATAATGAAGTGTTCGTTAGGCAAGTGTGATACCCTACATAACAGAAAAAAAGTTCGTTATGCAGGGTTTTTGGTAGCCGGGGTATACCCAGTCAATGCAAACCCTGGATAATGAACATTTTTTTGTTTGGTATCTGAGGCATCTCCCATATTCTTCGCATAATGAAAAAACTGCATAGCGAAGCAACTCGCAGAACAGAGTTTTTTCTGTTATGTGAGGTATTACTGTAGACTTAAGATATTTTAATTTTCATTTACAGTGGTACCTCACTTTATGCATTTAATGTGTTCCACAGGATGTTTCATCTTACAAAAAATTCATAAAGCAAAATGTGGTTTCCCATTAGAATGCATTGAAAACCAATTAATCCATTCAAAAAAATTCATAAAATGAGGCATTAGTTTCAATGGATTTTCATTCATAAAGCAAAAGTTATGTTAACCGAAGTGTTCATAAAGCAAGATACCACTGTATTTAAATGTTTTGCAACTCTTAAATTTGATAAATGCACTGAGTGGTTCTTTGCTTAGAACTGTGGTTCCCAATGAAGGGCAAACGCCCCACATGGGGGCAATTTAATTTTCAGGGGGTTGGGTGTAATTGGAAACTTGTTTAGACAAGCTTCCAATTACACCCTCCATGTAAATAGGAGTTAACTTTTTTGAATAATAGGAATATGTCACGGGGGAGGGGTGTCAGTATTTTAGAGATGCTGAGGTGGGGCAAGGCCAAAAAAAGATTAGGAACCACTGGCTTAGAGGAAGACCCTCTACTCGACTAACAGTAGATGGTGTGGTCAGGAGATGCCAGCTGCAACCACAGAAAAGGATGCCTGGGTGGGTGGTGACCAGCCACCTTCCCAATATCCCATCTGAATCATAGTATCACCTTGCCTAGTGGAGGGCTAGACTTCTTGGAAGTGATATGTTTACTTGTCAGAGTCCTTTCATACAGTATATTAAGAATCATTGGTTTGAGTGTCTAAAACTAATGAAGACATTTTAAAAAACAAAACAAAATGTGCTATAAATGCATATTCATTTAATAATTCTTTGCTGTCAAATCCTTCTAATTCATAGTAACCCTTTCCAGGGTTTTGTAGGCAGAGAATAATCAGAAATAGTCTACCATCCCTTCTTCTGGTTGCGGTGGCTCAATGGTTAAGACATTTGTCTTGTTAGCTGGAAGGCCAGCAAGTCGGCAGTTTGAGACCTAGGTACTGCATGATGGATTGAGTGCCTGTCTCTGTCCCAGCTCCTGTCAACCTAGCAGATCGAAAGCAAAAAAATGCCAGTACAGTGGAATCTTGGTTAACAAATGGCTCAGTTAACATAAAAAATGTATAACAAAAGGAAATCCATAGAAAATA
This sequence comes from Bradypodion pumilum, assembly GCA_035047305.1. Lineage (NCBI taxonomy): Eukaryota > Metazoa > Chordata > Lepidosauria > Squamata > Chamaeleonidae > Bradypodion > Bradypodion pumilum. Next base: position 59,229,646 of record JAWDJD010000005.1, read on the forward strand.
GTGGCTTCATTTACGGATCCCCCCCCCCCCCCCCGAATGGATTAATTGATTTTCAATGCATTTCTTTGGGAAACCGTATTTTGGTTAAAGTATTTTGGTTTTCAATTGCATTCCTTTGAAAAATTGCATTCAATGCATTCCTATGGGAAATTGAGTAAAATTAGTTTTCGGTGGAAGGAACGTCCCGGAGAATGCATTAATTCTGTTAACCAAGGTTCCGCTGTTCATAAATTGGGACCAATTTTGGTGGGAAAATATCTTGGAAACATGAAAGGAACCTCATTTGGGCATCTGCAGAGCAGAGTTCCTCTAGCAAAAATCCTTTCAACCCAGAATAATTTCTGACACGAAATTATTATTAACCCTTCTTCTGGGGGTGTTCTGGGATTCTGCAACTTGCCTAAGGCTACCCAAGCTACCCTTTCTCCTGTGAAGCATAGGTGGAAATGGAAGTCCAACACTTCCAACACTCTTGCCTAACTCACTAAGCTTACCCAACCATAAAACATATGTATCCAGCCATAAATACATACAATATTTCATAGAGAGCTATATGGACAAAGGGAAAATGACTTCAGTCTTGTTTCAAGCAGTCATTTATTTGAATCATGCTTTGTCAATTTCCCTTGGAAAAGGAGATGGTGGAATAATAATAGGATAATGGTATGCTGTTGTTTTCTTGAATAGTTTTACTATTCTCTTCAGCAAGAAAGCAGAACATTTGGAAAGCCAGTATGTTCTCATTTTACTTCTGTCTTAGATTCTGTTCAGAGTTTTTACTTCAGAGGGTTTTTGTCAAGAAACCTTCAATGCACTTCATATTAAGCAATGCAGAATATTATTTTGGGAAATAATATTATTTTGGGAATAATGCTTATTCTTATATTTCATACCCTCTTTATAAATCTATGTACTTTAAATTGAATCACGTCAGTAAATTGTTCTGAATATAATATAGCTACAGCTAAACACAGAAAAATGCCATTGTGAATGAGTTAACAAAATTGGCCATTCCATCTTAATCCTCCACTTTCAGTCTCAGCTCAGATGGAGAAATGTTTGGTTCCTGGGCTCTTTAGCTACTCCTTGGAAAAGAAAATGGTTTTTATAGCCTGCTTTACAATGTCAATACCAAAATATATAAGACAGACTTCACTGCTTGTATTTCTCCCACAACCACTGCTGTGGGAGGTGCATTGGCTGCCTATTTGTCTCTGGGTGCAATTCAAGGTGCTGGTTGACACCTTTAAAGCCCTTCATGGTAGCGGACCAGGATACCTCAGTGACTATATTGTCCCTAGGACATCGACTCATCCACAAGAACAAACTGAGAGGGCACCCTTCAGGTACTATCTGTTGGGGAGGCTCGCCTCTCCAGCACAAGGAAAAAGGCCTTCTCGGTTGTAGCCCCCACACTATGGAACCTCTTCCATGTTGCTACCATTTAGGAAAGAATCGATGACGTGGTTGGCAAAATGGGTCTGGGGGCTGGGATTGTCAACAAGCTCCCCTTTCTGGCTTGTCTGAGGCTCCCCCCTCTTGTAATTATTATTTTTAATGTTAAGGTTTTGTAGATTTTATATTTGTTTTTAGATAGTAAATGGCACAGCGGGGGTAATATTGCTATTTTAAGGTTTCTTTTATTTTAAAAAAATGTTTTATATTAGTTTTCACTTGTGTACACTGACCAGAGTCCATTGGACAGGGTGGTATATAAATCTATTAAATTAAATTAAATTAAATTTCTGGATGTGTTTGTAAAATTAAGGTTCAGAGAGCTATAAAAATGCTTTCTTGCCTTCCTGCTTGGTGCATCACTGAAAAAAAAGGAAGGCTCATTTTTGGTGCATTTTTGGTATGCAGAAATATCATGTAGTGCCCCACTGTCAAATAGTTTATGCTTTCTGCATTTAACAGTGGTTATCTAGTGTCATAATTTCTGTTAGGATGTTGCATGAACTTATGTTATGAAGACATCAGAAAACCATACAGTAAAACCCCTACTTATGAAAAAGTCAATTCCATAGGCTTTTGCTTAAATCATTTTTTTATGTAACTCGAAGCAAACCCATAGGAAATTTTTTTAATGTAACTCAAAGCAAACCCATAGGAAAAATGATATTTTTATATAAATCGAAGCAAACCATTAGGGAAATAAATTTTTACATAACTCAAAGCAAACCCATAGGAAAAAGAATCTTTATGTGACTCCAAGCAAACTAATAGGAAATCGCATAAATTGGGACATGGTTTTAGCACAAAATCATTATGTAAGTAGAATTTTATGTAACTCGAGGCATATGTAAGTAAGGGTTTTACTGTATTTCTATTTTTTATTATTCAATGGAGAGGAATAATTTAATTGTTTTTAGCAGTGGTTGCTTCAAGCACTTTTTCTTAATATAAATTGTTTACCACCTGCTGGAACCAGCATAAGAAATGTGCAACTCCTGGAAGAATTTTTGCTGCTACACAACAGTCAAAATATGAGCCATCCTTTTTGTCAGCAATCTCTCTCTCACTCTCTCTTGCTCGCTTTCTCATGCACACACATATGTGCACACACATGTGCGCGCATGTGCACACACATATGTGCACACACATGTGCGCGCATGTGCACACACACACATCCTTTGCCAGTACTGACTACTAGAATATTCATGTCTGCATGCTAATTGCTTGGGGTCACTGGAGTCAGAATGGTACACACTGAAATTTTGAAGTTGTCATGAATGCCCATTTTTCGTTGCCATCGTTCTCATCATGTAATGTCCAGCTTTGCTTCTGGTAAAAAACAAACATCTCCTTCAACAATGTTTGTGGAAGACAGAGAGAATTTACCCAGAAAATAATAAAAGATCAGCAATACACTAGAGGGCACTAAGAACCCTATCATCTAAGTTTTGGTTTTTTGAAAAAGTTCCAGTCTCTGAAGAAACATTTCCCTTTTGTCTTTAACTGTTCAAATAAGAAGACAAAACAACAACAAAATGTTAGCAACTAAACCTGATTCAAGAACAAAAGTTAAAAGACACACACACACACACACACACACACACACACACACACACACAAAACAATTACGTTACATTGCATATCTTGGTGTTGTTTAGTAAATTGTATAAGCTCTAGTAGGGTCATGTATGGTGATCCCTTTGCTGTACCCACACCCCAAAGATACATGAAAGGCTCTGGTCATTCAGCTTGTGCGCGAATGGAAACAGTCAAGATGTAGTAGACATTTGCAAGGAAGCACTGCCGTTTGCAAGGAAGACAAAAAGAGGTCCATGCCCCTTGCCAACAAATGTACCTTGTCCACACGATACAGACTGCAGTCTTGTATACGCAACAAAGGGTGTGGGACAACGGTCCCTAAAGCATTAGTGTACAGGTAACGAGCCACTGCCCTGTTGACTGATCTGCGGGCCTGGTCAATGCCACAGGGGTCAAGGCCGCCCCGGTAAGACACTCGTGGTATCATCTGGGACCAAACGATCCGCACCTGTGACCAGGACTGACCCAACAGGGCAAGATCTCTGCGGATGGCACATGCCAAGTCCAAACCTGTGACCTGGGCCAAATCATTGCCTCCCAGGTGCACAACCAGGACATCTGGAGGACCTTGATCACTCAGGGACCTGAGGAACAGGATCAACGCATGCCAACACATTCCATGGAAGCCGAACCATCGAAGCAGCGCCACCGCGCTGATGCCCAGGTGTGACCCCCCCCCATGAAGTGGACACGGCATGGCGGGCTGCCCAGTAGACATAGCTGTGCCTGACAATCCACACCCTCGCAGGCATCCTGGCATGTGCCGGAGCTGCAAGAAAAGAGAAAGAAAAATGTACGAGCAAAGTGCTACTGGGACAGAGGCCGGATGTACGAACAGAAGTGACCCGAAACCCACCTCCCCATGGCCCAAATAGCATCATCGCTGTAACCACATGCCGCTGCAGTGGACACTGTGCCAATCCTAAAAGAATGTATCCCAAAACAAACCCCCTTTAAGCCCAACCCAGTCAATGCCGCACAGATAACCCGCCAAAACTGGTACCTGGTCAAAGGCCGGGCATCCGAATGACAGAAAAGGGGTCCCTGCCCACCCCCGCGCACTGCTAAGAAGGTACCAAGAGCTCTGACCAGGCAAATAACTGGGTTGCTACACATGTACAGCATAAGTGTGCTTCTCCTGCCAGGCTGGTTGGTTTTGGAAAAATGAATGGAGAGCCGCAACCATTCAGGTGTAACAGAGATATCAGCCAGCTCCAATGCCCTGCGGGAGGAATCACTGCGGGACCACACCACCAGCTCGCTGACCCAAAGGGCAGCAAAGAAAGCCAGTGTGGTGGCTGCATGGAACAGGCAGGCCTCATAAGAATCCCTGCAGGTAACCGGCCAAGTCCCGGCCAGGCGCAGTAACACGTCAGGGGAAATCTGGCGGTGAGCATCAGTGTGAGGGCTGCGTTTGTGAGCCCACCCTTCCAAAACCCGCCGGACTCTAAAATCCGACGTGACGTCCGCAATACCATTAACCTTCACATAAAAGGCCAATGCTGAGAGACGGCCTGTGATGGTCCTAGGCACCAAGCCACCAGCATGTAGGTGGACCATGAACTGCAAGATATGATCAATAGGGACAGGCCAAACAGAACGGAGGAAGGCATCATGGCAAAACGCTGGGATGTGCACCGCCCACAGGCCTGGCAAGCAGGGCCACCTCCAGGCGGGCCAGCCGGGAGTCGACTGCAGCAGGTGGCAAGGTATCCTGTGGTGGGCCCAGCTGTGCAGCAGAGCCAGTGGCCCCCGCCCATGGCAGTAAGCCAGTGGCCCATTCCAAGGCCGCGAAATGAGCCTCAAAAGTGGAGTGGGCCGGGCCGCTGGGCCACCGGGCACCGGAGGCAGAAAAATTGTTGAGGGCCCGGCAGGCACTGACTGGACAACTGGAGGGGCCGAATGGACTGGGTACTCCCCAACCGGGGGCCCAGCCAGGTGCCCAAGGTCCTCGTTAGAGGGCTGTGCACTGGCGGCCCTGCACGCCCTGTGGCATGGAGGGGGCGCAGGCTGAGGAGCCGGCATCAGGGCCACCGTGGGCCTGTGTGGTGCCGCTCGAGAGCAGTGGGCCATAAGGGCGCCACCTGAGGCAGCCTTCTTCTTCGGCGCCATGTGTCCCTAGTAATGCCAGGGGGGGAGAGGCGAACTCGGGCCCTTGAATAAGGGCGGGCCAGCAGGTGTGCGGTAGAGGCCCACGCATGGACAAGGGCCCCCACCAGAAATAGGCTTGCCAAAGCTAGCTGGAGAGGCGGGCTGCGGGCCGCGGCTCCGACCCATTCCCGGTTGGCAAGTGGCAATGTGCAGGCCCGCTGAAGATGAGCAAGCTTGTAGTTGCGATCGGCAAGGCGGGTGGTACCCGCCTCAGTGACCCGCGGCCCCGGCCCGTTCCTGGGCAGGAGTTGTGGGAAGGGAAAGAGGAGCGCGGCAAAACAGCCGCAAGAGTCCCAGAGCGAGCCTGTTCCCGGGCTGGCAACGGGGGGAAAAATAAGCTGGGCACGGCAAGCACGCTTGGGCCCAGTCGAATTCAAGAGAGCGGGGCCGTTGGGCCAGCCACCCCTTATAAAGGGGAAACCGGCCACACCCCCTCTCCTTTGCTATTGTGCTCGTGCCTCAGGGGCGGGGCCAGCAAAGCGTGTGGCGGCAAAATGGCTGCTGCGCGTCCCTTCAGGCAGGGTTTTCTAGGTAGAGAATATGCAGAAGTGGTTTATCATTCCCTTCTGATGGTGGCATTCTGTGAATGTGCAGCTTGCCAAAGGCAACATAGACTATTTCTTCTGGGATGTTTGGTGTGTTTCTGAACTCCTACTCCCTGGGTCCGCAATCAGATACATAAACCATTGAGCTATCCAGCCAGCTGCATTAAATTCTAATCAAAGACATTTTAGGTTATCTGTAGAAAAGGGAAAATAAGTTAAAATAAGGTAAATTATAACATAAACTAGTATAAACAATAAATTGATCCTAATAGGCTGAATTAACATATGGAATAACCAAAGAGATAAACAAATTCTAACTCATTCTACAGTCATTTCCTTTCCTGATTTTAAAAGTCATAATGGGAAAAGACCTTTTAAAAGGTGGTGATTTTGACGTATGCAAGAGCCTTGTTCACATCCTCAGGCTGTGCAGGTGAATGCTTCAGGTGATCCTGTATGGCTCCCCTTGCCTAACATGGGTCATATTCTAGATCAGTGATGGTGAACTTTGGCACTCCAGCTGTTCTTGAACTTCAATTCCCAGAAACCCTAATCAACAGGAGTGCTGATGCAAAAGGAAAAGAGTCATTTTTAAAGTTTGTTTCATTTAGCTGGAAGTCTTGTCACCTGCTCCCCAACCTTGTGTCCTATGTTGGTGGTAGTTCATTGTGTCCTACCTCACTGCTGATTAACTTTGGGCAACCCAATGGACATTCTTCTTTTTTCCCTGCCTTGTATGGTCCCAAATACTTTTCTCAGGAGATATTAAAGTGCTGAGAATTAATGGTTGCTGTGTTGCATAGGCTCTCTTTACCTTTCTTTGTGGGTGTTATGGTGCAAAGATTTGTGTTTCTTCCTGCAGAGATGCCACAGGACCCCCCGCCCCCCCAAGGCTCACTTTGCCTCCGAGGTTGATCACATTATGGCATCTCTGCACCTCAGGTGCATGCACCTTTGTGTTTGTTGCTGACATGCCCCCATCTACTTGAAGTCATTGCCTCCTTCCACATTTCAATTGCATGCAGTTGTTATCTATAGTTAAGTCTCTGATTCCTGTGCACTAGCAGTAGATGGGGGACGATGGACTACAGCTGAATCCCAGCAAGACTGAGTGGGTGAGGAGCCTGGTCCTCATAAGGAGTTATCACCACTGGTTTGGGATGGGGCATCATTTCCCCAATCCGACCTGGTGCACAACCTGTGAGTCCTCCTGGACTCGTGGCTTCTGCTCCAGGAGCAGGTTATGGCTGTAACCTGCTCCATGTTGCGCCCACTCCTGGACCAGGAGGCCCTGCTCATGGTCACCCTTGCCCTGGTCACCTTCCATTTGGACTATTGTAATGCACTATACATGGGGCTGCCCTTGATGACCATCCGGAGACTACAGTTGGTCCAGAATGTGGTGGCCCATGCAGTGGTGGGGTGTAGTTGTTTTACCCATTCCTTGCCACTGCTGTGGGAGCTGCAATGGCTGCCTATATGTCTCTGGGTGCAATTCAAGGTGCTGGTTGTCACCTTTAAAGGTCTTCATGGTAGCAGACCAGGGTACCTCAGGGACCACATCATCCCTAGGACATCAACCCGTCCCATGAGAGCAAACTGAGAGGGCACCATTCAAGTACCATCTGTTGGGGAGGTTCACCTTTCCAGCACAAGGAAAAGGGCCTTCTCGGTCATAGCCCCCAAGTATGGAACCTCCTCCTGGTAGAACTAAGCCTCCAGGCCCAGTTGTTACCATTTAGGAAAGAATTGAAGACTTGGTTGGCAAAATGGGTCTGGGGGCCGGGATTGTTAACAAGCTCCCCTTTCTGGCTGGTCTGAGGCTCCCCCCTCCTGTAATATTGCTATGTTTTTAAGGGTTTTTAAAATTGTTTTATATTGGTTTTAACTTATGTACACCACGCAGAGTCCATTGGATAGGGTGGTATATAAATCTATTAAATTAAATTAAATTAAATTAAATTAAATTAAATTAAATTAAATTAAATTAAATTAAATTAAATTAAATTAAATTAAAATTAAAATTAAATTAAAATTAAATTAAAATTAAATTAAATTAAATTAAATTAAATTAAATTAAATTAAATTAAATTAAATTTCTAGCAGTAATATTTGTGGATTTTCTAAATGTCTGTTTCTCCACTAGACTGAAACTCTAATGAGGTTCCATGTTATCTACTTTAATAAGAAATGTTAGAATGCATGGCACAAAGAAGGATATTCTGAAAATGAGCTCCTCTTCTATGCATAGAGGATTGCCATAAGATTGGAAACTGCATTTTCAGGGTTCCAAAATATACTGAGAGCTTCCACATCAGAAAAGGTCTTCCTTTGCAGACGACCATGCTCCATGTGAAGTGAATGATGGCTGAGGGCATATGGATACCATGCTTTCTTTCTCATGCATTCAGTATATCCATAGTAGTTTAACATTTACTGTATATTAAACCCCTGGGAGGGATTATCCGGAAATTTGGAGTACAGTGTCATCAATATGCAGATGACACACAACTCTGTCTCTCCTTTTCAGCCCCTACAGTGGATGTGGTTCTATGTCTAGCTGCAGTGATAGAATGGACCAAAGCAAACAAGTTGAGACTAAACCTGGTTAATGCACGGTTCGTCTGGCCAACTAGATAACCTGATGCTATTATTGCCTATAGTTTATATTTTTGTTGTTTATGGGTTATTGTTAAAGTCTTTTTATTGTATTATCTTTTATTTGTACTGTGTGGGTTTTTTTCTAAGTTGTTGTATGGGAGAAAATACCAAATAGGCGGGATAGAAATATAAGTAATAAATGAAGGAATGCATGAATAGGGCTTAAGTAGAGCTAGGACAGTGATGACAAACCTTTTCACTCCTGCTGTTCTTGAACTTCAATTCCCAGAAGCCCTGATCAGCAGGAGTGCTGACCTGGGCTTCTGCTAATAGAAGTCCAAGAACACCTGGTGTGCCAAGGTTCACCATCATTGATCTAGGATGATGTAACACTTTCTTTGCCATATTTTTCCTTAGACTTGGCATGACAGGAACATAGGATTGCTCTGCAAATGAGGCTCAGACAGTCTTCCACAGGGGTGGGGGAGAAAAACCCAACCTCACAGCTAATCAGATCGAAGGGAAACCATGTATTAACTGTTACTGCCGGCACCCCTGCAACTTGAGCTAACAAGCAGGCTGTCCTGGTTAGTTTGGGAACACCATTAGCACTATTTTCTTTAAACATTACATCTGCATATACAATTGATGAATCCCACTGCTGCTTTTCACCTTATGCAGTCTGTTATACTCTTTGGGCTGCTCAGGCAAAGTCGGGGGTGGGGGGGAATCGAACTATGTCAGGATGGAAAAGTTAACAATTGGATTGCACTGCTGGAAGTGATTGTTTGGAGAAGGATGAATCATCCCACCTGAGTCTAATTAAAACTCCAGGTAGGAAATTGGGTGTTAGATATTGCACACCAAATAAATAAATAATAATAAATGGTAACCAAGCATTTCTAAATATGCTTTCCCCCCTTCTTTAAAGCAGTTTACTTTCTTTTTCACATGATAGGTGAAGTTGTTTGAACATGATTTCCACATACCTCATTGAGTTAAACTCTTTGCAGAGTCACAGGGATCTCTCTCTTACACACACACACACCTCTGTGATTAAGTAGGCCTCATGTGGTGCATAATTCCTGCTGAAGAATCCTAGAGAAATATTTTAACCAGCTGAAATAAATGGAATAAGCAGAGGTAATTTCTAAGAAAATCCACAATCAATTTGCGAGAGGAAACCTATAGCCAAGGTAGTATAAACTGCAGCCAAGTTTCCCTACAGAGTACATCGTTTTACCTTCTAATTAAATCAAAAGCTTACCTCTTCTACTGTAACAGACATTCATTGGCGTTCTCCCAGTGGAACCTAAATTTTATTCAGTTGTTGGTTAATATACAACTTATTCCTTATAGCCACAGATGGTTCTGAGTTGCAAATGAAGAGAAGATTCCATACTGGCTGTCTTGTCTAATTTTGGTTAAACACACACTCACTAAGGACACTTTATAACCATTGGAACATTTTCCCCCTGTTTATCATAATCAGCATATCCAGTACCCACAAGCTATTTGGGAACTAAGCCAGTACCTGTTCTAATGGTTGAAATTGTGTATTGGCAATGTCATCATTTAAGCTGTTCCCTCTCAAGACAAACCATGTATTCTTTGATAAATAAATTTTGTGTCAGAAATTACTCTGGGTTGAAAGGATTTTTGCTGGAGAAACTCCACTAAGGGGACAGCCGAATGAGGCTCCTTTCATGTCTCCAAGATTCATCGTGCAGCACTCGGGTATCGAACCTTGACCTTCAAGTCTCCAAGCTGAGTGTCTTAACCACTAAGCCACTGCAGTGCTGTGCATTCTTTGATGAGCAGCTATTACAGATGAGCGCGGTCCCCTTCAAAACAAAGATAAAGCTAATGAAAGTAGAAACATTGCCTACAAGAGAGTGACAGTGACAGTGAAGGGTCTGAAAACCACACTGAAGAAGCAGGCATGGGAAATAGGTATGTATAACTGAGAGAAGAGATTACTTGAGGGGCAACATGATATTCATCTTTGATTATTTGAAGTGCTGTCATGTACGAGATGGAATAAGCGTGTGTATTCTTTGGGAGGGCAGGAACAAAACTGGAAGAAAGGTCAACATAACACATTAAAGATAACTTCTTGATTGTAAGAACTGTTCAACATTGGACTCTTTCAGAAGGAGTTGGACTCTTCTTCTTTCAAGGTATTTAAATAGAGGTCAGATGGCTATGCAGCAGGAATTCTTTAGGGTGAGAATATCACTTCAGATTTTTTATATTTCAAGAATTTAAAAAAAACCCCAAAACCATGAAGGACACTAAAACTAAGTCCAGGGATTGGAGCATTTATTTCTTGAAATTTTTTAATTCCCTGTCTATTCTATTCACTCATGTCAGTGCAGAATTGAGATGTAACAACATGGACCTCAGGATAGCTGTGTGTGTTGAATCAAGTTTATGCAAATGGGACAGATATTTTTTTCTGTTCGTTTTGAAAAGTTAAACCAAAATTCGCTAATTTCTTCATAATCAGAATAGAAAAACTTAAGGTTTGAAAACTTTACTGTATGTGATAAGAAGATACGATATGCCTGCCACTAAAACGTGAGCTGGAAAAGAAGTTTGGACTGCCTTCACTAGCTGACTCCTGAATTGAAACAGGTCAATTCAGTCTAATTTATACAATGTCCTGATTAAAGCAGAATGACCAGATTAGGTTCAGAAGAAACTAAATGGGCTTTGATGTAATTTGGACTAATTCTAAAATGAGCAGAGCAAAAGGCTGCTTATCTGAAACATGACCAAGAAGGTCAAATACCAAGTTCACATCTTGGGGGTGAGGAAGGAAAAGAGCTGGGAGTTGAATATTGACAAGTTCAATGTGCAATCTGAATCAAGAAATTCTGCATCACGTTTGAATCACTGCATATGCAAAAAATATGAGAGTGTATGTCTCTTTAGAAGCAAGCATAAACAGTTGCTAGGTAGCTGCAATCTGGTAAAGAAACATCTTCCTTAGGGTCCATTAGGAAGCCAATTTTCATGTACATCAGTATAAAAGCTAAAACCGAGATATAGCTGTTTTGGTTTTCCACATCACATTACTGTGAAGGCTGGTCATCTGAAAGTCGAAACTGAGTCAGATTTGGTCCGGACCTAAATTGTACTGGACTGTCAAGAAGGACTGTGGAGGGCAAAGCAGATTAGGGGTGGTGTGGGAGGGTGAGTGTTGAAGACAGACCTGTTCCTGTTGATCTTTTTCAAAAACAAGAATTTAAATAAAAAATTAGTTGAGAGTGGCAGAATATATCTTTCCCTCTTACAGGTGAGAATAGCAAAGCTATGGTTTCTTGTTCTCACATGTACCTGTCGAAGCAAAACAGGTACAGGTTTAGATACTTACTCCACATATTTCACTGACTAAACTAGATCCTTTCTCCCCATTGAAACTAATGTTCACTTTATTTGTTATCAACGTGAGTAATTTGTCTTTTTTAAGTATAACCCTTTCTTATATCTACTTTTCATTGCTTTTCTTCAAATGACTAATTACTTGATTGATAATTTTGCATCACATTTTTTTATGCAGGCACATTTGTTTCAACAGAGATGGAATTACTATGAGCTTACAAGGCAATTGTTCAGATAAAATTCTTTTTTCAAAATGTGGATACTTAGTCACAATATGCAACATATAAAATCATTAGCAGTTGGAGACTTAAACTGCCTTTTTTTGGCAGTTTCAGTCTGACAGCAATGCCACTAAAGTGTTCTAGTGAGTTTTAATTAATGCAAACGATTAGCATTGTGGAGACATGTTTAGCTGTTCACAGAGAAGGAGTCTTGGTTCTCCTGCTATAAGATTGGAGTTCTCATGCAAATGAAAGCTGCCTTTGTAAGCAAAAGTTGTTTCCAAGGATGTGTTGACTTGATGAGAATAAATGGTTTCTTTTTAAATGGGAATATTTACTCAAGGCAAGGGGAAAATGGGCTGGATGCACCCTGTAGATTCTTGAGCTTGCCCTCAAATATCTTGTTCTGCTGTTTCACATCACAGATAGTTGTGGCTCTTACAACCACGGAGAGCTACTTTGGCTTCCAGTCTGAGAAGCAGCTTGAGAAGATGTTGAATTGTGATAGAAATATTGATAACATGTTTTAGTTATTATATGCAGTTAATAACAGACTTGACTCTGGTATGCTCTCTATGAAGGTATTATTTAGAACTGTGCTCTGGTTTACAGACCAGGAATCCATTACATGGACTTCAGTGAGGTCAATGAAATCTACCACAAATTTAGGATACATTTGCCTGAGTAAAAATATGCTGAGAGGAATTGCCTACATTAAAAAAAAAATCTTAGTAGGCTTTATCTGTTACCAGCTGAGTAGCACAACTCAGTATGCAACAGATAATGATGGGGGCCAACGGGTTACAGCTGAACCCAAGCAAGACTGAGTGGCTGTGGGTTCAGGGTCCCGCATTATCCTAGGAGCTGCCATCCTTGGTCTTGGATGGGGCTACTCTGCCCAGACAGACCCAGTGCGCAACTTGGGGGTTCTTCTGGATGCATGTCTGCTGCTAGAAGAGCAAGTGGAGGCCGTGACCAGGAGGGCCTTTGCACAACTACGTGTAATTCACCAGTTGCGCCCGCTCCTGGATAGGGATTCTTTGCTCATGGTCACACATGCGCTGGTTACCTCCAGTCTTGATTATTGTAACATGCTTTACATGGGGCTGCCCTTGACCATTCGGAGGCTGCAGCTGGTCCAGAATGTGGCGGCCCATGTAGTGATGGGGTGTGGGTGTTATGTCCATGCCTCACCTCTGCTTCAGGACCTGCACTGGTTACCAGTTTGTCTCCGGGTGCAATTCAAGGTGCTGGTTATGACCTTTAAAGCCCTACATGGTAGTGGGCCAGGATACCTAAGAGTCTGCATCGCCCCAAGGGAGTCTGCCCGCCCCACTATGGCAGACTGGAGGGGCTCTCTCAGTGTCCCATTGGCTAGAGGGGCCTGCCTCTCTAGCACAAGGAGAAGGGCCTTCTCCATGTCCGCCCCAACCCCGTGGAACCTTCTGCCAGCAGACCTATGGCTACAGACAGAATTGCTGCCCTTAAAACTGGGAGGGCAAGTTTGGGGGGCCGACGGGGTGCTGACTCCTGCTTGTTGGCTCTGTTAGAACTATATGTCCCTGGTAGAACTATATTCCCTTTTATTGTTGGGTGGAAAGGGAGGGCCTTTTAAATTCGGGATGGTGTTAAATAGTTTTTATTGTATTTTTAAGGGGATTTTTATAATATTTATGTGTAAGTGCGCCACCCTGAGTTGCCCTAGGGCAAGAGGGTGGGATACAAATCCAAATAAATAAATAAATAAATAAAGTCTACAGATATTTCTTAACCAACAGAAATTCCACATAAGTGCATAACAGATTTGCATAAGTGCATAAGTGCATAACAGATTTCTGTCAATCTGGGTTAACTCCATCCTGTTATTAACTTACTAGAAGGAAAGTTATTCTAGTTAGAACTTCTATTCCTAATAATTAGAATGGTTTCTATGCCTCCCCAATAAAGACATAGAATTTATTAATTTGCTCTTTTCTTGGCTTTCGAGCAAGGGAAACCTTTACCTTTACTTTCTCAAATGTCTTCAAAATGCCAGTTTCTATGCATGATGATTCCGTTAACAAGTATTGGGGTTTGTCTATTAAAAACAAAAAAATGGTTTCCCTTTCTTGAAATAGTAATAAATAATAAAAAAATGTTTTTCCTGTTCTGTAGGTATCTTCTGAAGCTCCACAGGGATGTAGCCAGGGGTGCAGAGAGGGGTGGTGGTGGGCGGGGGCAAAAACCTTCCTGAGCTAACAGCCCACCCCCCCAACCCACCCTGGGATGCCAATGTTATATATGTGAGTGTGACATTGTTGCCCCTCCTGGGAATTTTTTGCCCCTCCTGACCCCCCCAATAATAATAATAATAATAATAATAATAATAATAATAATAATAATAATAATAATAATAATAATAATAATAATAATAATAATAATAATAATAATAATAATAATAAAAATAAAAATAAAAATAATAATAATAATAATAATAATAATAATAATAATAATAATAATAATAATAATAATAATAATAATAATAATAATAATAATAATAATAATAATAATAATAATAATAATAATCTAGAATCCTGGCTCCGGCCCTGAAGCTCCAAGTTTATTTCTAAGTTTATAACTAGATTCTTCAAATATGTCAGCCTCTTTTCCCATCACAGTCTCCACTGAGATATTACTTACCCTTTGAAACATTTTATCCTTCCTATCCTCCATTCATTGCTCCACGTAATATTTAAGCTAGCTGTATCAAGTTAATAGATACGACGATGGATCGAAGAAAATCCTCTTTTCTGTTTTTCCTCCCCCTTGCTTAAGTACATTTGGTGCTGCAATCAGATATTACCAGATGAACCAGGGAAGAATAATGTAGCATTGCTTTCTAAAGCCAAAAAGTATTTTAGGTTTTCTTTTTTCAGCAAATGGTCATCAATTGCACTTACCATACCTTTCCAACTCCATTAATATCCCCAGTAACACTTACACAAAATGGGGCTAATTCATAAGCAAGTGTACACAGAATTGCTGTCTTATAGCAAGAAAATTGGTTAAAATTGCATGTTTTTCAAAAGGTGTAGAGAATGCAAGCGCGGCGCCAAAATGGCCGCCGCGCTCTTTGCGGCCCCTCCCCCACTGGACGAAGACATCCGGGTAGTTAGGGGGCGTGGCCAGCACCCTTATATAAGGGGCGGCCACGAGGCAGCCGAGCTGCCATTTTGCGAAGCGACGGAGCGGAGAAGTTTTTCTCTCTTACCTCCGTCGCTCTTGCCTTGCTCAGGGAAGCCTCTGGCTGCTGATTTTCTTGACTTTTAGGCTTCCCATCGTTAGCTGCTATGCCCTCGAAGAAGAAGGCGACTGCGAACGCGGCTCGTTCTGCGTGGAGGCGCCAGCCGGGTCGGAGGACCGCGGCTGCGCCTCCCCAGCAGCCTCCTTTGCCTGAGCCCACCGGGACCGGTGGGATGGGGTTAATTACCCCTTGGCCCGAGGCGGGGGGTCCGCGTACCGGCCCAGCTGGGGCCGCGGCCCCTGGCCCGCAAGCAGTGGCCACTGCCTCTGGCACGGCCCATTCTGCGGGGCCTTCTTCCATGGGTCTGCAGCTTCCTGCGGGGGGTTTCAACCAGGGGTGGTGGCTGGGTTCCCTCCCCTGGAAGGGTACCCCCCGGCCCTGCAGGGGCCGGGCCTGGGGTCGTGGCCGTATATGGGCCCCGGGGTCCAGGGACCTGGACCGGCGCCTGCACCCAGTGGGCCGGCTGGCCCTTTGCCCCCACTTGGCTTAGGGGGCTACGTTAGTGTTGAGGCCATTCTGGCCCACGTTGCGGCCCTCGAGGCATCCCTCGCGAGGGTTAACCACCCGGGGGTGCCTTTTGGGGTGCAGGTTGATCCGTTGTCTGCCGGTCAGCGGCAGGCGGCAGGACGGGTCGAGCTGTCCGAGGCGCGTGGGCCAGCTTCGGCCACTGCCTCGCAGCTCCCCACTCAACAGGCTGATGCTGGTCAGGCCCCGTCGACGAGCTCAATTGCGGTCGTGAGCTCCGACGCCCCCAGCGGGCCGGAACCCCCGGTGGGGGCGGCCCGCGGGGGTGCTGCATGTGAGTATGCGGTTCAATCTAGTGCACCCACACACCTACCCACGTTGGGGGGGGCATTCCAGTGGCCGTGGCCTCGCATGGGTGGTGCGACGGTTCAGTCGCCGATGTCCCACCCGGCGACTTCACCGCTCACCCAGGGCCCAGTTTTGGGTGGTACCTCTTATTCAGTTGGGATTGTGTTAGGGGTGGCTGGGTTGGTCCAGGCTCCTTTTCAGATCCCCGTGGTTCCCACTGTGCCGGTGTCAGCATTGCCGACAGCGGGGTATTCCTTGCCCCTGGGGGACCATTTGGCCCAGGCCACCAAAGAGAAGATCTGGCGTGGGGAGTATGTCGACATCTTCTCCCTTCTTAACAGAGAGCCCACCAAAGAGGAGAGGGAGGGGCAGGATGAGAAGGATAAGGAACAGGCACATCGTCGTAAGCCGCCACGTACGTGGGCCAATTGGTTGCCGGCGTACCTTATATACATGGCGGTCTACCTCAGGGCCCGGCCGGATTTGGCAATTCCGATGGTCCAGTATTTGGACAACATTTACCGGGCGATGGTCGACTTCCCGGGCCCGTAATGGTTGGCTTACGACGAGGAATTCCGTATGCGGATTCCCCTGCACCCTGACATGAGGTGGGATGAGCCCTGCCAGAAGCTGTGGCTTCTGTATATGACTCCCACACGCCCCGCGCCTGGGGACAGATACCATTGTGGACATGCGGTCCAGCAAGTGGCCCCAGCACAGACACCCCGCCAGGTGGTGGGGCAGGGGGTTCCAGCCCGCCTGCTGTGCCTGACTTTCTCGTCCAATGGTTCCTGCAGTAGGAAGAATTGCCGGTACAGGCATGAGTGTCCCTCTTGTGCTGGCCCCCATGCGGCCTCCGCCTGCCCCAGGCCTGGAGGGGTGCGAGGCAAAGGTAGGGGCAGACATGGGGCTGGCAAGACTGCCGCAGAGGGACCTGGTCCACCGAAAGGCCCCCTCCCCGATTAATGTGGACATGCTGGAGCGTTGGCTCGCATCGTACCCGAGGGGGGCAGATGCGGTTTACCTGCTTCAAGGTTTTCGACTGGGGTTCCGTATTACTTTCCAGGGTGATAGGTCCCCCCAAGATGCCCCCAACCTTTTGTCCCTTAAGGGGAGGGAGGAGGTGGCTGCCGCCAGCATTTCTAAGGAGGTTGATGCGGGCAGGGTCGCTGGCCCTTTCCCTGCACCCCCGTTCCCCAACCTTAAAGTGTCACCCTTGGGCTTGGTGCCCAAGAAGTCACCGGGCGAGTTCCGCCTGATCCATCACTTGTCCTACCCAGCCGGACGATCGGTCAGGTATACATCTTTTGACCAAGCGCTGCGCATGGTGCGCTCATGTGGCCCGGGTGCGCTGTTGGCTAAGTGCGACATTAAGTCTGCCTTTCGCCTCCTGCCGGTTCACCCGGGTGACTTTGAGTTGCTGGGTTTTAAGTTCAGGGGTGAATATTATTTCGATAAGGCCATGCCTTTTGGCTGTTCCATATCGTGCTCGGCCTTCGAGCGTTTTAGCACCTTCCTACAGTGGGCTTTTGTCCGCAGGTCAGGGTCCCGGTCTTTAGCCCATTACCTGGATGATTTTTTATTCGGGGGTGAACGGGGCTGGGACACGTGCACACGTCTCCTCAACACATTTCAGATGCTAATGGAGGAACTGGGTGTCCCTTTAGCGCCCGAAAAGACCGAGGGCCCATCTACACAGCTAGTCTTCTTGGGGGTGGAGATTGACACGGTAGCGCAGGCTTCTAGGTTACCAGGGGATAAGGTGTCAAGGATAGTGGCCCTTATCTCGGACTTGCTTGCTAAACGCAAGGCATCACTGCGGGATCTGCAGGTGTTGCATGGTCATCTCAATTTTGCTTGCAGGGTGGTCGCACCGGGCAGGGCATTTGCCCGGCGCTTGTGCGATGCCATGACAGGCTTGTCTAGGCCCCACCATAGGGTCAGACTAACCCAGGGCATTAAGGTAGATATGCTTATCTGGCTCCAGTTCCTGAAGGAGTTCAATGGGGTGTCATTTTGGAGGTCTGACCTTCTGGCTTCCCCTCGTTTCCAGATACAGTCCGATGCCTCTGGGTCCCTGGGTTATGGGATGTACTTCAATGGGAAGTGGGCCTATGGTGGGTGGCCACCAGCCTGGTCAGGTACGGGGCGCCTGCGGGACCTCACGTACCTGGGATTTTTTCCCATTCTGGGGGCCTTGATGCTATGGGGTGATGAGTGGGCCAACTCGGTCATTCATTTCTGGTGTGACAATGCGGCCGTTGTCCACATTGTCAACTCACAGACTTCCAAATCACCCAGGGTGATGGACTTGGTGCGCCAGTTTGTATTGCGCAGCCTGCGCCTTAATGTACTGTTCCGGGCCAGGCATGTCCCGGGGGTCAATAATATCGCTGACGCTTTGTCCCACCTGTAGATCTCCCGGTTCCGCGCCTTGGCCCCGGATGCAGAGGAATTTCCCTCGCCACTCCCGGACGAGATATGGACCTTTGGCAAGGAGAGGTGAACCGGGCGATCGGCATGTCGCTAGCGCCACGCACGCGTAAGGCGTATCAACACACATTCAATTCTTTCAGGGCGTTCTGTGCCCAATTCCGGCTGCCAGATACCTGGCCTATCCCGGTGGCCCATATACTTCAATTCATGGTTGACCTGCATTCCCAGGGCCTTGCACCTCGAACCATAGCATCCAGGTTGTCAGCGCTGGCTTTTATGGCCAAAGTAGGCGGACATGCGGACAGTGACTTCCGTGTGAGACACGTTTTGGAGGGGTGGGTGCGGGAGCGTGGGCATAGCCCGGACAACCGCCACCCAATTTCCCCAGGGGTTCTTACCCAACTGGCACGGGGCTGGCAGGACCTATGTTTTGATAGGTATGAGGCAGCCTTGTTTCATGCGGCTACAACGGTGGCCTTTTTTGGAGCGCTCCGCATCAGCGAGTTTGTGATGCTGTCTAAGGCGGATGCTAGTCGTAGGGCACTGGAACTCGAAGACGTCTATGTGGCCAAAGACTGGGCTCAGTTGAGGATATGCTCCTCTAAGACAGATCAGCATGGCGTAGGCAGTGGAATAAGACTGCTACGGTGTTCTTTGGCAGACATCTGTCCGGTTGGTGCCCTACGGGAGTTCCTTGCACAGCGTGGCACGCACCATGGCCCGTTTTTTCTGTCACCAAGATGGGTCTCCCCTTACTAAATTTCAATTTTGGAGGGTGCCAGTAGGCACTAGCCAGTGTTGGCCTCCCTGGGGCTCGTTGCGGCACCTATTCATTCAGGATAGGGGCGGCTTCTACTGCAGCTGTTTTTGGGTACTCCAGGGCTGACATACGCTGCATGGGAGGGTGGGGATCACAATGTTTTCAGTTTGTGTTCGCCCTCTTCAACCGTGAGTACCAGTTTAGTCACTGCACTGTTTCTCCCCCCCTTTTTTTCCTTGACAGACCCTGGGTGTCGTATTACACCGGTGACAATGTGCCTGGTGGGCCATAGCCATGTGCACAGGGCAGCGCGTTACGCTGCACAGGGCAGCGCGTTACGCTGCACAGGGCAGCGCGTTACGCTGCACAGGGCAGCGCGTTACGCTGCGGCGACAGAGTGGGGACCCCGACTGGGACTGGGTGCATCCGCACGTCTCAGGTGCTATGGTAAGCGCGGCATGTTATGGCGGGAACTGTTGCCATTCCTTTTCTACATCAGGGATGCTGACTCGCCGGATGTCCTGGTTATGTACCTTGGGGGCGATGGCTTAGGGCGGGTCACTGGCCTATCGCGGAAGCTTGCGATTTGCAGTGACCTGCCCCACTCACGTTATGTGTGGCCTGCCACAACCCTCAATTGGTCGGACGCGATACCGCGGTACGCTTACAGGGGGGCGTGTGGCCTCGAGGCTGTTGGCCGAGCCGATGCTCCGTGAACGGGGCTATTGCCCGGTTCCTTTTCGACAAAGGTGGGGGACGCGTCATTCGCCTCCCCGACATCAGTCTGCAAAATTACGAGCTTTTACTCAGGGGATGGGGCCCATCTGTCGCAGGGAGGTATGGACCTCTTGTTAGTGGACTGGCGAGCAGGCCTGTTGACCTAGCTGACGGTCTTGGGGGGGCGGTGAGCCTTCTGGGAAGCCTCCTCGTGTGGCGGGTAGCACTGGTAAGGTAAACATTTATGACCCACAGGTATCTGGCAGGTTCGCAATTGACTGGACAACACTAGACAGGTATAAGTTGGTTAAACGTTGTCCGGTCAACGACGAACCAGGCGACGGGGTGATGGCTACAGCTAGACAGCATGCATCACCCCGTGATTTTACGGATACGCGTCAGAGGGTGGGGTCATTAGTTAGATATTGACTACGGTCAACAATTTGTTTGTTGTCAACAAACAAATTGATACAAATAGATACATTGTAACAATTGCCGTTGGCAATTTTGGGTGGTACCTTACCAGTGTTACTTCGGCCTGCTTGCCTTAAGAATTATAATTGGTCAATTACCAATATAAATTTATAATTCGGACTAGGGCATGAATCAATAAATGTGGCCCAATGCCGTTATCCACTTTCATTGGTGTCTGAGTCCTTTATTGGGGGGTGCGCCTGCAAAGAGGGACATGCAAACTAATAAACTGGTTAATTACATTACAGATATCTTTTATTTTCACTGTCCAGCTATTTATATGATATTACATTTTAGTCAAAAGTCAATTCACTCTTCCATAATGGCAGAAAGAAGATTGTAGACGGGACTGTGCATGGATTGGGTTTAGGTATATATATTTATTATTTGATATTTTGGATTGGCAATGTTCCTAATCAGTGAAAAGTTAAATTCAAGTGTGCATAGGGGCAATGATGGCGAACCTTGGCACTCCTAGGACTGCTGACTTGTGTTTCTGGTAATTAAAGTCCAAGAACACCTTGAGTGCCAAGGTTCGCAACCACTGACATAGGGGGACCAACCAGCACCAGCAGCCCATGAGCTGGTAAGCCTTAGGATCAATGAAGATATGACTGCCAAAGAAGGGTTGAAAATCCCCTTCTCCAAATTTCCTTAACTACAAAACTCTATATGCTATTTTGGACAATCTTCCTCTCACTAATCCGATAACCGTGGGGTCTCACCATGTCTTTCTTCTATCAAATCTTCACTGAAGTTGCAAATCATTAAGTGGATCTTCTATCAAATCTTCACTGAACTTGCAAATCATTAAGTGGAGCTCATTTGATTTTAAAAATTGAGGATTGGTACAAGGAAATGTGGGAGCTTGTTTTGAATGATAAGTTAACATGGGAATTGAATATAAAAAAGGGTATAGTTAGTGAAAATAGATTTTGTAGAATTTGGCAACCATTTGTGGTATCTACATTGATTACAGGTGAAGGTGGCAGGCCAGCACCAGATCAAATGAGTTTTTGGAAACAGTGAAAGATTACTGTGATGTACTGCATTTTCCAGAGCAATGTATATTTCCCTTGGGTGTGTATTGTGAATTTGATTTTTTTTGTTATATTATATTAAATATAGTAATCATAATTATAAATATGTAAAAATATATATGAGTATAGAATTGGATTGATATTTTTGATAAGAAGAATATATTAAAAGAATGAGAAATATATATTATAATTATTGATAAGTTTTATAATGTATTAAATGTTTTCACTGTGTTATAATGTAAGGTTATTAAGCATGTATTTTTGTTTGTATTTCTTTTTTATATATTTGTATTTTTTCTTTTTGCTGTTCTGTTTGTATTGTTATTTTAAAATTTTAATTTCAAAGAAGTGGAGCTCATTTATACAGGAAAAGCCTCCATTCAAATGTGAAACTAATCCAACTGCTGCAACAGTAGCTTCCTTCCTATAACCAGCATAACATGTAGATCAAAAATATCCAGTTACCTTTATAGATAACCAGCAAGCTTTGCCCAAGATTGTATAGGTCAGCCTCTGTGCATGGAACTGTACTTTAGAGAGGCCTGGGAAACTACATGATTACGATAGGCTGATCTGGTAACTGAAACCACCTGGCCTGATTATTAAATTGTTCCAGCTCTTCAACAGGTTTGTTTGTGCTTGTTTGTTTCTTGAAGTAGTAGTAGAAGTCAAGTTCAGTTTTGGGTTGATTGTACAAGCTGATTCACCCCAATGTAAAATTGTACTTCAAAAGTGGGGGCACAGAGAAAACTGTGGTGGATTTAATTTTATTGGTGCATACAAAATTAATGTAATTGAATTAGCTGGTGCATAGCCAACAGTGGTTGCATTCATATTTCAGGAGTGTAGTATAGAAGATTTTGGGAGCGGATTGTGAGAAGTCATGCTTCATGGTCAGAAAACAATCTGTTGAACTTTGAACACATTTGGAAACAGGCTACTATGTTTTAGAACACACCAGACAAGATTTGAACTCATCTCAAGCAGAGCAGGTACAGACATCTACTGTGGGTTTTTGTACTCTTTACATTTTTTTTTCTGCACTATCCATGGAAAGTTGGTGCATAAGCCTGTAGAATGCAAGCGTGGCGCCAAAATGGCCGCCGCGCTCTTTGCGGGGCCCCCCACCCGGACTCAGACATCCGGGTGAGTTAGGGGGCGTGGCCACCCCACTATAAAAGGGGTGGCCACGAGGCAGACGAGCTGCCATTTTAGAAGAAGCGACGGAGAGGAGAAGTTTTCTCCATTGCTCTCCGTTTCTCCTCGGCTTCAGCCTTGTCTTCGGCTGTTTAGCCTTTTCGGCGCTTGTGATCCCTGGAAAGGGATCGTCTTCTTCCAGCTATGCCTCCCAAAAGGAAGGCCATGGCGTCCAAGCTGCGGCCAAGAGGGAGGACCTTGCCTGGCCCTGCGCTTGCTAGGGGGCAGCATTCGGGTCGGAGGACCGCGACTGCGCCCCCGCAACAGGGCCCCGCATCGATTGCACCCACCGTTACCGGTGGGATGGGGCAGATTAGGGCATGGCCCTCGGCTCTCCAGCCTCAGGATGGCCCTGCAGGGGCTTCGGCCCCCGGCCCGCAATTGCCGGCCATGGGTCCAGACAATGGGGGAGGGCCTGGTGCGGTCACCCAGCAGGGCTTGCCTCCGGCCCCTCATGGGCCGGAGTTTTGGGCATGGCCCTATTCAGGGCCTGGCTCCCAAATGGGAGTCCCCAGTGTCTCATCCAGTGGGCCGTGTGGCCCACCTGGCCCGCCTTATACCGGGGGTTCTGCGACTGTGGATGCATTGCTGGCACGTTTAGCCGTGCTGGAAGCATCCTTGGGGGTCGCTAACAACCCCTCGGGGGGGACTTCAATGTCGACTGGGGCCCCCTTTTGCCTGCCTGCCACCTCGACGGCCGCCACTCTGCAGCAGGTGGCCAGTAGGGTTGAGCTGCTGGAGACGCTACGGCCTGCGCTGGCCGTGGTCTCGCAGCTCCCCGTTCGTCTTGTACTACAGCCGGGGAGCGGTCAGATGTGGCCCCAGAGCTCGATTGCGGTCGCGAGCTCTGACGCCCGCCGTGGGCCAGAACCCCCAGTGGGGGCGGCTCACGGGGGTGCACCCAGTGAGTATCAGGTTCAAGCTAGTCTCCCCACATCACAGTCCACTTCAGGTGTTAGCTTTCAGTGTCCATGGCCTCGTCATGTCGAGGCGGGTGGGTATCAGTTCCCAGCTTACCCTGGTGCCAATGGGTCCCATACTGGCACAACATTGGGTGGGGGGTTTCCGCCCCCAGGACTGTACCGGGCATCGCAGGGACTGTACAGGCACTGCTGCCGATGCCCCGTGTGAATACCGTGCCGGTGTCGGCATTGCCGACGGCAGGGTATTCCTTGCCCCTCGGGGATCAATTGTCCCAGGCCACGAGGGAAAAGATTTGGAGGGGAGAGTATGTTGATATTTTCTCCCTATTGAACCATGAGCCCACCAAGGAAGAGAAGGAGGGGCAGGATGACAGAGACAAGGAGCTGTCTCGTCGTCGCAAGCCACCGCACACTTGGGCCAACTGGTTACCCGCATATCTCATTTATATGGCGGTGTACCTCAGGGCCCGGCCCGATTTGGCTATCCCCATGGTCCAACATTTGGACAATATTTACAGGGTGATGGTGGATTTTCCTGGCCCATCGTGGTTGGCTTACGATGAGGAATTCAGGATGAGGGTGCCCTTACACCCGGAGATGAGATGGGATGAGCCATGCCAGAAGTTGTGGGTTTTATACATGACACCCACGCACCCGGCGCCTGGGGAGAGGTACCATTGCGGCCATGCCGTCCAGCGAGCTACTCCAACGCAGGCTCCCCGCCAAGTGGCGGGGCAGGAGGTTCCAGCCCGCTTGCTGTGTTGGAGTTTCTCTGCCAATGGCGTATGCAATAGAAAACAGTGCCGATACAAACATGAGTGTCCCTCTTGCGCTGGCCCCAACGCCGCCGCTGTGTGTCCGCGAGCCGGTGGGTCACGGGGCAGAGGTAGAGGTGGACAGAGAGCAGGCAGAACTGCCGCTGAAGGAGCTGGTCAGTCAAAAGGCTCCCTCCCCGGTTAACATATTTATGTTAGAGAGGTGGCTCTCGACTTACCCAAGGAGGGAAGAGGCGAGGTACCTACTTGAAGGTTTCCAGTGTGGTTTTCGTATCCCATTCAAGGGGGTGCGGGGACCCCAAGATGCTCCTAATTTGCTTTCCCTGAAGGGTAGGGAGGAGGTGGCCGCCGTAAGTATTGCCAAGGAGGTAAATGCAGGGAGGGTAGCGGGCCCCTTTTCCAGGCCTCCCTTTCCCAATCTTAAGGTTTCCCCTTTAGGTTTGGTTCCAAAAAAGGCCCCTGGTGAATTTCGTCTAATTCACCATTTATCTTACCCTGCGGGTCATTCGGTCAATGACGCCATTCCTGATGACCTTTGTTCAGTCAGGTACACGTCATTTGACCAGGCCCTGCGCATGGTGCACGCTTGTGGCCCAGGTGCACTTCTGGCAAAATGTGACATTAAATCGGCATTCCGGTTGTTGCCAGTGCACCCGGGTGACTTCGAGTTATTGGGTTTCAAATTCCAGGGAAAATTTTATATAGATAAAGCCATGCCTTTTGGCTGCTCTATTTCCTGTTCAGCATTCGAATGCTTTAGCACTTTTCTCCAGTGGGCCTTTGTTCGCAGGTCTGTAGCCCATTACCTCGATGATTTTTTGTTCGGGGGTGAATGGGGCTTGGACACGTGCACGTGTCTCCTCACTACATTTCAGACGCTAATGCAGGAACTTGGTGTCCCTTTAGCGCCCGAAAAGACCGAGGGCCCATCAACTACGCTCACAGTTCTGGGTATTGAAATTGACACGGTTGCGCAGATATCCAGGTTACCTATGGACAAGGTCACACGGATCTTTGCACTGATTTTGGCCTTGCTGGCCAAACGTAAAGTGTCACTTCGTGAGCTGCAAGTTCTACATGGTCATCTTAATTTTGCCTGCAGGGTGGTCACGCCTGGCCGAGCTTTTGCTCGGCGCCTATGTGACGCCAGGATTGGGCTATCGAGGCGCCACCACAGGGTCCGAGTGACCAGGGGCATGAGGGCTGACCTGTTGGTTTGGCTGAAGTTCCTGCGGGAATTCAATGGGGTATCGTTTTGGAGATCTGACCTATTGGTCTCTCCAAGGTTTCAGGTTCAGTCGGATGCCTCTGGGTCCCTCGGATATGGGATTTATTTTGAGGGGAGGTGGGCTTACGGCCAATGGCCTCCAGCATGGCGGGGCACGGATCATCTATGCAATCTTACATTCCTCGAGTTCTTCCCAATACTGGGAGCTTTGATGCTATGGGGTGAGGAGTGGGCCAATTCAGTAGTCCATTTCTGGTGTGACAATGCTGCGGTTGTGCACATTGTCAATTCTCAGACATCCAAATCGCCCAGGGTCATGGATTTAGTTCACCAGTTTGTGTTACGCAGCCTGCGCCTCAATGTGCTCTTTAGGGCCAGACATGTGCCAGGCATCAATAATGATATTGCTGATGCTTTATCCCGCCTGCAGATCCCCCGGTTCCGCACCTTGGCTCCGGACTCGGAGGAATTCCCCTCGCCACTTCCGGAAGAGATTTGGACATTTGGCAAGGAGAGGTGAACCGGGCGATCGGCATGTCACTTGCGCCCCTCACGCGTAAGGCGTATCTACACGCATTTAATCAATTTAAACAATTTTGTGGGCAACTTCGGTTGCCCGAAGTGTGGCCCATTCCAGTTGAACAAGTTCTTCAATTTATGGTTTACCTCCACAGTCTGGGCCTAGCTCCCCGCACCATAGCATCCAGGCTGTCAGCACTGGCATTCATGGCCAGGGCGAGGAGTTTTGCTGACAACATAACTGATTTCCGTATACGACATGTTTTGAAGGGGTGGACACGGGAACGTGTACGCCGCCCGGACACTCGCCACCTAATTTCTCCAGGGGTCCTTACCCACCTTGCACGAGGCTGGCATGACCTGTGTTTTGACAGGTATGAAGTAGCTCTTTTTCATGCGGCTACCACGGTGGCCTTTTTTGGAGCGCTCCACATCAGTGAGTTGGTACTACTGTCTAAGGCGGATTCGGCTCGTTGGGCACTGGAACTCGAAGATGTCTATGTCTCTGATGAGTGGGCTCAGTTGA
Organism: Bradypodion pumilum; assembly: GCA_035047305.1. Taxonomy (NCBI): domain Eukaryota; kingdom Metazoa; phylum Chordata; class Lepidosauria; order Squamata; family Chamaeleonidae; genus Bradypodion; species Bradypodion pumilum. The sequence goes on from JAWDJD010000005.1 coordinate 59,256,297, forward strand.
GGATACAGTCCTCGAAAGTTGATCAGCACGGTGTAGGCAGTGGTGTTAGACTGCTACGATGTTCCATTGCAGACATCTGTCCGGTTGGTGCCCTACAGGAGTTCATTGCAGTGCGTGGCACGCACCCTGGCCCGTTTTTCTGCCACCAAGATGGGTCTCCCCTGATTAAATTTCAATTTTGGAAGGTGACCGGTAAGGCACTGTCCAGTTTTGGCCTCCCCGGGGCTCGTTACGGCACCCATTCTTTTAGAATAGGGACTGCCTCTACTGCGGCTGCTTTTGGGTACTCTGAGGCTGATATACGCCATATGGGGAGATGGGGATCTAAGTGTTTTGCATTATATGTTCGCCCTCTTCAGGTATGAGTACCAGATAAGTCACCGTTCTCTCCGTTTTTTCTTACAGACCCTGTGTGTCCCCGCACACCGGTGGCAGTATGGCTGGTGGGCCATAGCTATGTGCACTGGGCAGTGCAGTACGCTGCGGCGACAGAGTGGGGACGCCGGCTTGGACTACATGCCACCGCATGTATCAGGTGGTATGGTAAGCGTGGAATGTTATGGCGGGAACTTTTGCCATTCCTTTTCTCCATCAGGGATGCTGAACCGCCTGATGTCCTGGTGTTGCACCTTGGGGGCAATGACCTAGGCCAGGTCACTGGCCTTTCTTTAAAATATGCGATTTGCAGCGACCTAGCTTATTTGCATTATGTGTGGCCTTCCACAATGCTGCTATGGTCGGACATCATACCCCGTCACGCTTACAGGGGGGGGGGTATTAACCTCCATGGCCTTGACCGTGCTCGTCACTCGGTGAACAGGGCGGTTGCCCGGTTCTTTGCAGACAAGGGTTTGGGGCGGGTCATCCGACACCCCACCATTAGTTTACAAAATTATGATCTTTATGCAGGGGATGGGGTCCATCTGTCGGCTAGAGGTATGAACCTCTTTTTGGAAGATCTGCGAGCAGGCCTGTTGACCGAGCTGACGGTCTTGGGGGGGGAGTGAGTCTTTATTGAAGCCTCCCCGTGTGGTGGGTAGCACTGGTAAGGTAAATATTTATGACCCATAGGTATCCGGCAGGTTCGCAATTGACTGGCCAACACTTAGACAGGTACAAGTTTAATAACGTTGACCGGTCAACGACGAACCAGGCAATGGGGTGATGGCAGGAGCTCTTCAGCATGCATCACCCCGTGATTTTACGGATACATGTCAGAGGGTGGGGTCAGTAGATAGTTTATTGACTACGGTCAACAATTTGTTTGTCCTAACAAACAAATTGATACAAATGGATACATTGTAGCCAATTGCCGTTGGCAATTTGGGAGGAACCTTACCAGTGTTACTGCGGCCTGCTTGCCTTAAGAATTATAATTGGCTGAGTACCAATTGAAATTTATAATTCGGACTAGGGCATGATTCAATAAATGTGGCCCAATGCCATTATCCATATACCGGTGTCTGAGTCTTTCTTTGGGGGGTGCGCCTGCAACCCGGACGCACACATCCGGGTGAGTTAGGGGGCGTGGCCACTCCGCTATAAAAGGGGTGGCCACGAGGCAGACGAGCTGCCATTTTAGAAGAAGCGACGGAGAGGAGAAGTTTTTCCCTCCACCCCCTCCCTAGTGAACAGTGTGATATTTTGGTCGCTTTGGGGCCGGTTGGGAATTTTTGGCCTGAACCTACAATTGGCCTCTTGGTTCTGGCTTTTTTGCCCATCCCACACTGTTGCTGAGGTTTGATACAGGGGTTTTTGCTCTTGACTTTGGTCACATGGGCGGGTAGCACTGGTAAGATAAATATTTATGACCCATAGGCATCCGGCAGGTTCGCAATTGACTGGCCAACACTTAGACAGGTACAACTTTAATAACGTTGACCGGTCAACGACAAACCAGGCAATGGGGTGATGGCAGGAGCTCTTCAGCATGCATCACCCCATGATTTGACGGATACACGTCAAAGGGTGGGGTCAGTAGATAGTTTATTGACTACGGTCAACAATTTGTTTGTCCTAACAAACAAATTGATACAAATGGATACATTGTAGCCAATTGCCATTGGCAATTTGGGAGGAACCTTACCAGTGTTACTGCGGCCTGCTTGCCTTAAGAATTATAATTGGCTGAGTACCAATTGAAATTTATAATTCGGACTAGGGCATGATTCAATAAATGCCGTTATCCATATACCGGTGTCTGAGTATTTCTTTGGGGGGTGCGCCTGCAAATGGATTTCATTAATTAAAGCTTGCTATTATTTGACTTTTAGTGGTCTAATAAAGATATTACTTACTCCTGCACTTTTAAAACTTCAAAGACCACACCAACTTCTCATTTTCTATACTTTCTAAATGTATATTTAGGTCTAGTTGGTACATCTTGAAGATTCTGGGTTTTTTTAAAAGTAAAAATAGAACTTGGAAAAAGTAATTATTTGAACTGGGCTTAAGCTGGCTGGTGAAATCTGTCAGTTATACTTCACATAATTAACTTCTCCAAGATTTGAATATAGATGATCTAATAAAACTGACGTTTTTCCATTCCTGTAATACACTAAGCTTCCAAAACGGTCACAGAAAAAGTGGGGGAGGGGAGGAGATGACTGTATACAGTTTGGGGGGAAATGGTGATTGTGCGTGTGAAGAAAGTACAATGAAGCAAAAATCATTACTCACACAGTTTTGTGCTTCACCCTGCCCCACCATTTCTTTGTCTTATTATCTCATCTCCTTCTCAAGGAAAAAAAAGATACCTCATTTTTCACTTCAGCCACAGAACCATTTTGAGAGCTTATTGTACAAACTAGCCTTAAATATCCTTGAGTAAAGGACACTATTCAGGGCAAGTCAATGGTGGTTTGCTACAGGAAAATTTAGTTACAGATAGTGGGATAATAGTCCTAGCTAAAACCACTTTATCACTTCAGAATTTTTATTTTGCTTTCCCCCACTTTTGTCTGTGTGAAAAAGAAAGAAACTTAACAGAGGATGGATTTGAGGCATGAATAGGAACTTTATTGCTTATTTTTAACCCTCCTTAGAAAGTACAACTGTCTTATGCTTCCTGAGATTTATGTTGCAATCAATGATGGATTTTAAATGTGCACTTGACTTGTTGCCATTGTACTACATCATTTCATTGCTGTTCACTGATTACTCATAATGTTTTGTGGATGAATAGCAAAATAATTACTGAATGGCCCAGGAGTGTTAGATGCTACAGTGTTATCAGATTACCTGACATGCATACAGAGCAGCCAATGGTAGTTGGTAGTGGGAAAACCTGAAGTAACCTTGATGTGAATAACTGACTCATTTATATCTCTCAGGAGAAGATAGCAGCATTTCTGAAATCTACTTTCCTCCCAAATTTTCAGGTTCTGAACTTAAACTATTCTAGGTTTTTTTTTCTGAAGCAGTTGTAGTATTAACTTGTTAGTGTAGTTGCCAATCTATAAATATCAGAAGTGAGACTGTCTCTTTCTTCAGATTTGTAATTTTTAAAAAATGCAGCACCAGCAGGGAAAATTATTGAGAGGGAAGAGGCGGTGGGGGCAAGCTTCAACACTCAATGTAAGACTGTATAGTTGAAAAGTTCAATAGTTAATAGGTTCAGTCCAGGAAGTCCTTGAGGTAGATGTTTGCATAATGGGAGGACTGCTACTTTTCCTTACTGTCATAGCAATAGCAGGAATATCATTCTATAAGCTGACCTGTCAGTTTCTGTGGTGTTACAGAAGTGGCATGGAGCAGGTAAGTTTGTGGCTGGGCCAGAACTGTGCCCATTAGCTATAGCAGTTGCCACCATTTATGCAAGGGTTTATATCTCTTGCATTCTTATCAACAGAACATGTGATGTATAGACAGTTTTTTCCAGTGGTGGGATTCAAAAAAAATTCCCTACCTACTCCGTGGGTGCTGTATGGTGGGCATGGCCAGGGGGAAAGCTCTACATTGCACCCTAATTAGGATGACTTTATTTCAAAACTTGAATGGGCGGGGACAGCCAAAATTTCTGCTACTGGTTCTGGTGAACTGGTGTGAACCTGCTGAATCCCACCACTCCCTCCCGCAATACACACCCACACATGCAGACACACACCTCCTCTTTGTTGACCAGCAGCACTCACCCAGAGCCTGGCAGAAGCCCTTTGACATCAGCTGGCACTCAGACATGTAGCCACCCTGTCATCTGCACATTGAAACATTGTGTACACACAAATATAACCCTGATATCATCAAGATTCTTTATGTGCTAGGTTTCTGTGATGCACATGTGAGCCCTTGGACAGTGGCAAGCTGCCATTCAAAAATAAATCATATCATCACCATATCGATAATTGTCAAATATTTCTTTGTAGTGTTGTAGATGTGTTTCTCAGTAATGGAAAGGGGCCGGGGAGGGGGGGGGCAAATGAGGAACTGAAGGAACTGGAGACAGATCATAATATCCCAATTCTAGAATAAATATTAGAATTTTTCCTTAGTAACCAGAATTTCAGAAGCTGTGGGATCACAGGAACACTAAAGAGAGGAAATAGCCAAAATTACTCCAGCCTCAGAAATCTAGAGTCATTATGGTCAGGCTGTGAGGAGGGTACTGGCAATTTATTATTTGACTAATCTGAGTGGGTTCAGCTGAATGGCTGTCAAAGAGCACAGGCGGCCAGGACATTTCAGCACTGCTTGGGGGAGAAGGATGCTAAAATGGCTTCCTTAATTTCCCAGCCATCCTTCCTTTGCCTTGTGCAATTTAGCTGCCAGATAGCTCTTTCGATCCATCACTTCTGTTTTTACTTTTGAGTCTTACTTAGCCTGAGACAGCTCATCTTTTATGGATTTTTTTCTTTCTAGTTTGGTTTCACAGGTGGAAAGGAAAACTATGAGGAAAGCACGCCTCACAAATCACAAGAAATCACCACCTTCTGATGTTGTATGTTTGACTGTTGAGCAACTCATGCCATCAGGAAGTTCTTCATCATAAATAATCTGACTCTCTTGTTTTATAATTAGAACCCACTAGTTTCAGACCTACCCACTGGGGGGAAACAGTCAGACCAAAACAAATAAACAATAAAAGACAAATAAAAAAGTCAGTCATTTGTAGAATGGTGTTTTGAGTCTTGAAAGTCACTGTAATTTCATCTCATAACTGTTACTTCTCCAACCTAAACATGCTTGCCTCATTCAGTCCTTTGCAATGTGTAATGTGGTATCTGGAACTCCATCTTTGTATCTCTCTTGGATTTCAGGTTTTTCAATATATTTATTACATTTTAGGGGCCATAAAATGACATCAGTAGTGTCTGTTTTTCTTCATACCTTCACTAATGCTAGGTAACGTTTCATTAGAACCAAACAATGATGGAACTGCAGGAGGGTGATACTATCCAATACAGGCCTACTTAGGAACCCACCCCACCACCACATAAACAAATTACTTTCAATGGGTCTCATTAAGAAGTATGAATTAATATGGCTATAAACACTTGGTATATTTATATCATACTGTTGGCCAAAGCTAAAACTATTGGAAAGGGGTTAAACATTAAATAGATCCTCACCAACCCCAAAAGCTGAGAAAATGCTTGTAATTTGGATTCAGTGGGCTTTGTATGTTTTCTAGAGCATTCTGATACAAAATTTCCATGAACTTGATTAAAGAGAAAAAACCTGTTCTTTGCATTGCAAAGTTGAGTAAAAATAGTGAACAAATAGTGTAAAACAATAAACATGTTGGTATAAACATGTTCACTAAAGAGAGGTAGCATGCCAGGATAAGCAGAAATAATGTCAGAGTTACATGAACATAGTGCAGTAGAAACACTTTAACAGAAAATTCATTGCATGATGTAAATTAAGTACTAAATTTTGCGTGAATTTTTTCCCCCTATGGAAACACACACACTCGCTTGATGTGGGTGCATGAACACCCTTGAGCAGGAGTTCTCAACCTTTTAAAGCCAGGAGCCAGGTCACACTCCCTCAGACAGCTTCAGGGGCCAGACAGCCATTTAGCCCTTCCTCCACCACATGACACTTCCTGGTGTGGTGGAGACAGTGTGGGGTCACATGAAATGGTGCCATGGGCCACATCCAGCCCACAGGCTGCAGGTTGAGAATCCCTGCCCTTGAGCATCATGGGAAGGGCATTTTGGTTATCAGTGAGAAAAAACATGGGAAGTTATTATTTAGCTAAATTGTATGAGCAGAATATCAGTCCATGTACTATAGAATTATTTGTTACATATCATGCAGATTTTCAAATTGCTATGGTTTCACATTCTTTGTTTAAGATGAAGAAACTGTTTCTGCCAGAAATCTGGAAAAACTCATAGAATTAATTTATTTCAGATAGTGTTTCAAATACTTATAGTAGGGTTCACCATACTCCTTCTGGGAAAGGGACATGACCCTAAATTCCATGCGTCAAGAAGACAACATCAACCAAGTACTCCAAAAATTTGACACTGACACTCTATGCTTCAGGAAATAATTTGGGCCCCATATGAATACTGTATTTACCAGTTTATAAAATGCATCAAGTTATAAGTTAAATGTGCCCACACATGTGCAAAACTCTGCCGTAAATGCACCCGTGCTATCATAAACACGTTTTGTGCATTTTACTTCCAATTCTGGTGGGAGGAACCATGTGACTAGCCTGCTCAACCACATGACTGGCCCACAGCCTGAAAGGTTTGGCCACCCCCGGTTAAAATATTACAGGAAATTCTTCTTCTTCTTCTTCTTCTTCTCTGTTCAACATTCTGTGCAGCTTGTGTGAGAGCTTCAAAATCCTGCTTGCACTTCTTTGTGTAAACTTGACATTCCACATTTCCTTTAATGGAAAGTTTTTAGAAGGCAAAAGTGTGATTTATGTTGCTGTATGATTTAACTCTGAAATATATCTAACCTTCAAGTACATTTTTCATGTGATTTTCTACATTCATTTATTCTAAAAGATGCTTGGATTTTGTCAAACAAGTGTCTACCAGTAACACCTAAATATTAATGACATGAACATATTAAACACAATTTAACAGAATAAAGGAAAACTGGGGCAGTAGGGCAATGGAAAGACCTTTCAGGAATTCACCTCCATAAATGTAAATACTATTTTATGGCAAATTCATTAGGCTGCATCTCCCATGTTAATGGACACTAGTGTAGAGTGATCTGTGCCATCAGCTTTCAAGCTGACTTAATCTAGAACATCTTACTTTCTTCTTTACAAATGTCAAGAAATCAGTTTAATTTTAGGCATATCCTTGTTTTCAGTTATTTATTTGAGGTACAAACTACAGTTTCATCTTCTGCAGTGGATGCGGTCCGGTGCTTTGGTGTTTTCTGGCTGTGGTGATGGTATGGGCCATTCTCCCTTATCATATGTTGTCATTAATATGGCATCCACACATAGTTCAGTCTCTGTATGGATGTGTTAGGGAACAATGGAAGTGAGGTCTAGATAGGCAGGGATGGCCAGTGTAGGAGGGATACATATTTCCTTATCCAGTTAATGGTTGTACATGATGACCCACAAAACAGGCAAACAAAATTATCTGTTTATAGTCAGAATAGACTTCAAAGTCCTCATTTTTCCTGGTTATGCAAAATTCATATGAGCAAGAGCATCAATCCACCTACTAGCAATGGTTTCTAGCCTACATGATGATTGTTTTTAAAAAGAAAGACTGATACTCACCATGTAGTGGCTGCTGGAGAGGATCTGTTCAAATTCCAGTTGAGTTTGGCTGCACTACTGGCTACTCGACTGGGTGACAAATGGTGCTGCCTCAGAACTGCTCTTAGGTGCAAGGGCACTTGGGGAAAAGAGGGAGTAGGGAACCCTGGCATGTAAAAGGTAAATGAGGAATGAAAGAAGGATGTACACAACTCTATATTTCCTTTTCCACCTCAACAGATGATGGATAATTGCCTAGTATCAGTCATAGAGTGAATGGAGGGGAATAGGCTGAAGTTGAATCCAGACCGGATGGAGTTCATGCTGATAGAAAATAATCTGCCTCAAAAAGGGAGAATTTCCTTCAAATTGACGGGCATCTCTATCCTGTTAATATATCCATCATCAAAATAAGAATGCAGATAAGTGACAAGGAGAAACATTGATGCTGTTGTGCGCTGCCACTGCAGGGTGATGACGGCTCGGGAGTCGCCACGGTTCCCGAGTTGCTTGCTCCTGGTGAGGCTGTCAGGTTTCCCCTGCAGTGGCTGCCTGTGCTGCTTGGGGCTGCCGGGGGTGCAGTTGCCCTCTCCTCCTCCTCCTCCTCCTCCTCCGCAGCTGCCGCTGCCTCCAACCCTGGTGCGGGGTCACTGCCAGACCGGCGCACCTCGTGGGCTGAAGCCTTGACCCCAGATATCCGGGTCGAGGTGGAGCTCTCTGGTGGGGCATGCACAGTGGTGCCATGTGCCCCACACCGCACTTAAAAAAGTAAAAATAAAAAATAAAAACAATTAACAAAGCGCCCTGGCCCCTGCCAGCACCAGACCCCGGATGGCAGACCCCCTTGATAGCGGCTCTGCTGTTGTATGTGATGCTTTAATGCCAGGTCATCCATCTCCTCCCCATTCTCAACCAGTGCCATGACCCACAAGCTCAAAAGGAAGACATTTGCATATGCAGTGCAGTAATAATATGTGTGTAGGATGAAGAGTAGAAATTCCACATTGCCTCACTCTCATAAATATAGATTCTTTTCTATTTTTTACATAGGGGCCTATTTCCAGAGACATCAGAAATCCCCGGGTGGTGTCACAATTCCCACCCTCTTGGCCTCAATTTTGGCAGTGAAATTTCAGAGAATGGGACCTTTCAGACATGGCAGACCAATTCTGAGGAATGCCTTGCCACACAAAAGATCACAAATGAAAAGTAATGGGTCCATGTGGTTATGTGAAGAAAGAAGCCTACACACAGAGGAGCTGAATCAACTCAAAGAGGTAGTTGTATGCATCTGTTCCGAGAAGAAGAAAAAAAGGGGGGGGGGAATCATCTGTCTCCTTCCTTCACAATTTAACAGATTTATTTTATCCTGACCTTCAATAAATTACAATGTACTCCCTCAAAGTCCTATTGGAATCGCTCTTTTCATTTTGCATATGGGACTCTTCTTGTTCTTGAGGTGTAACTGCCATAAGTTGTTGTAGGAAAAACAAAACAAAACAGACTCAAATAAAAAAACTAACAAATTTGATTATGCTGCTATCAGTGGCAGCCCAGTTCTTGAAATGCCAATAGAGATACATACATAACCCTATGGGGGAAATCTCTTTTGTTAAGCCTAAATCAAGACTTTTCCCCACTGGCCATGTATTAATTTGCTTTTTCATGCTTTGGTATACTTGTATGCTGTTGTGTGTGATGCCTTAATGCCAGGTCATCCACTTCCTCAGGGACTGTGGTGGCTCAAGTGATTAAGTTCCTGAGCTCACTGATTGGAAGGTTGGCGTTTGATTCCCGGATACTGCATGACAGATTGAGCTCCCATCTCTGTCCCAGCTCCTGCCAACCTAGCAGTTTGAAAGCAAGACATTGCAAGTAGATAAATAGGAGCCACTTTGGTGGGAAGGTAAACAGTGTTCCATGCACTCCTGTGTCTAGTCATGCCTGCCATATGTCCACAGAAATGTCTGCAAATGCAGACAGCACTGGCTCTTTGGCTATAAGCAGAGATGAGCACTGAAACCTAGAGTTGTATATGACTGGCTTTCAAACAAGGGCGACCTTTACCTTTACTATACTTGTTAACCTCTAGTGATTTCAGAATAATTCTTAAGGACCAGTTATGTAATCATTCCTAAAAATCCATTTTGAGACCATCACCACATTGATCCCTTTTATCATACTGTTGCATTTAATGCCCCTATTCCATGCCTGTCCACTGAGGCTATGTTGTGGCTATCTGACGAAATGTCTTGCAGTCTATGAACATCCTCACAAAATAAAGCCCATTAGTAATTTGGGTGGCACAAGACAACCCATTCTATCTAGTTCACCAATTCAAAAGCAGTAGCCCTATTAGTCAATTATTATTTTCTATATTTACAACCTGATAAAAGAATTGTCCGCTGCAAGACCAGAGGAAAGAAGGAAAGAAGGGGAAATATTGGTTGTAATGTAACTCATATTGCAACTAGTTTGAATGGTGACCTCCCAAATCATTCTGTAGCCTGTGTGTTATCACTTACTATAATTTTAAATGTAATATACGTTGCAAATCAAATCTCAGCAAAGCTGAATTTCTCCCATTTGGCTCTCCAGCATAGTTGCAGCCTGACTTGAATTGTAAGACCGGGAAGGGCAAAGTGGCAAGAGGGAATTTTTTTTCCCAGGGAGGCTGAAAGATTTGTCAGCTAACTACTTTTCAGTTGTTTATGTATCATTATCTTGCTAAATGTAATGCTATGGTCAGTAAGTGGGAGACATCTAGTTTGAAAGAGGGAATATTTCTATTTTGAAAAAATGTGTTCAAGTCTGCTGCTGCTGTTAAACTATTTAAAGGTAGCAGAAGAGTCAGATTTCTAAAATAAAAAAACAACATAGAAAGAAACACAAATAGTGTAATTCCTTCTCCACCATTACACATTTCTTCCTATTGTCAGACATTTCTCCTGTCTGTGGGCGATTGCGTCCTGGCTTAAACATGAACCAAATAGAAGCAACCTCAGCAAACATCTAATACTGTACTCAGTGCTCCATTGTGTTTTTCTGTTTTCTTCTTCAGTCTTTTTCTAACTCCCTATGTCTCCCCCATGAAAGTTGCCTAGGGGCAAAATACATTGACACACTTTCACTGGGTCCTGTGGTATTTGCCAGAACTACAAATCCCCTATGCAGTCCTTGTGTATCATAAGCATTTCCCAAAAAGCTGAAAAGTCAAGCTGAGCCAGTTTTTTATATCATGGAAAGATGCAGTAGAGAGGACAAATAAAGGTAGGAAGCAACTAGTTACAGATGACAGAATTCAATATGCAACTAGTGAGTTTTCTATCAGTGAGTAATGTACTGGACTGGGTAAAAAAATTGCTGCTACAGCTGGAATTTTGTTAAGGGGGGTGGAGGGACTGACAGAGTATGTTTTAAGTGGGTTAGGGAGGGAGGGAGGGAGAGATTACCTGGCCAGCCAGGAAGGGGGGGTGACACTCCGTCTGGGATAATGGAGGAGGTTCCAGGGGCCCATTTAGAGGTTGTGACGGGCATGGGGTGTTATAGCGGGAACCGAGGGGCGGGCCGCACTCTGGGAATGTGGGACCAATTTTTAGTATCCGTCCTGCATTCTGCCACCCCGGTTACACCTCTAGGTCCTGAGCAGCTGATCCAGGGTGACCCCGCCCTTAGGCTGCTGCTGATGAATGCCAGGTCGGTCTGTAATAAGGCGCCCCTAATACAAGATTCTATTCTGGGGGAGTGGGCCGACCTGGCATGTATCACTGAGACCTGGCTGAGACCAGAGGATGGGGTTCCTCTATCAGAGATGTGTCCGGCCAGGTTCGGTGTTTGGCACCAGCCTAGGGATGAGGGTAAGGGCAGTGGTGTTGCCATTATAGCCAGGGAGTCACTGGGAGTCACCAGGGTCACTGCTCCACAAATTCTGGGTTGTGAGGCCCTGCTCCTGTGGCTGGGCCCCAAGGGTCAGTTGGGGGTCTTACCCAATCCTGTACCTGCCCCCTTGCAGGGTACGGGACTCCCTGCCTGAGCTCCTCGATGCTGTCTCACCATTGGCATTGGATTCCCTAGGCTGATGGTTCTGGGGGACTTCAATTTGCCTTCACTGGGGTCCGGTTCCGGGGTGGCTCAGGAGTTCATGGCTTCCATGGCAGCTATGGACCTGGTTCAGGTAATTCGGGGACCTACCAGGGGCAGTGGCCACACACCAGATTCAGTTTTTTTGTCGGATCGGTGGCAGAGTGATCTGAGTTTACAGAAGCTAGACATAACACCTATGTCATGGTCAGATCACTATCTGGTGGCTCTAGACTTCCTGGGGGCGACACTGCATCTTGAGAGGCAGGGTCTATTAAAATGGCCCACCCAGGGCAACTGATGGATCCGGATGGTTTCCAGAGGAAACTGGGGGATTTTCCTTTGGATCGGCGATACGATTCGCCTGAGGCGCTTGTTGACCTGTGGTACGGGACGACGACAGCTGCCTTGGATGTAATCGCTCCACTACGGCCTCTCAGAGCCCGTGGAGTTAGGTCATCCCTGTGGTTCACGGAAGATCTGCGGGAGCTCAAACAGGCAAAGAGATGCCTTGAGCACCGCTGGGTGAAGACCCAGTGCCCATTTGACACTAGCTAGAGCCGCTAATAGGGCCAACCTAGTGGCAATGGGGGTGGTGAGGAGGCAGTACTTCACCACCCTTATTGCCTCCACTGATAATCGCCCAGCCACCCTGTTTTGGGTGACCAAGTCCCTCCTTGGTAGGGCGGGGGGCTGTGCCTGGTTGGCAGGGATTGGCTGAGGACATTGCTGACCATCTGGTGGAGAAAATTGATCGGATTCGCTCAGGGTTTAATCCTGGCTTGAATGGGGAGGGTCCAGGGGAAGCCAGTGCACAGTCTTGCAGTGTTATCTGGGATTGGTTTGAGCCAGTTGCCCCAGATGAAGTGGACAGGCTCCTTGTGGCGGTTTGCACCACTAATTGTCCATTGGATCCCTGTCCTGCCTGGCTGGTAAAAGCCTCTAAGACAGTGACAGGTGGCTGGGTCGGGGCTATAATTAATGCGTCTTTTTGGGAGGGGATGTTTCCTGCACCGTTGAAACATGCTTTGGTGCGCCCCCTCCTGAAGAAGCAATCCCTCGACCCAGCAGTCCTAACTAACTACAGAACTGTCTCCAACCTTCCCTTTTTGGGGAAGGTGCTGGAGAAGGCAGTGGCACATCAGTTGCAGGGGGTACTGGACAAAGCGGAATATCTGGACCCCTTCCAGTCAGGATTCAGACCTGGATATGGTACTGAGACTGCATTGGTTGCGCTGATGGATGACCTCTGGTGAGAGCGGGATGGCGGTCATCCGTCCATCTTTGCTCTTCTTGACCTCTCAGCGGCCTTCAGTACTGTTGACCACAGTATCCTTCTGTAACGGCTCCGAGGATTGGGGATCCAGGGCACGGTGTGGTCCTAGTTTTCCTCATTTCTGAGGGGCTGGACCCAGTCGGTGTGGTTGGAGAGTGAGAGGTCGAGTCCTAGGCCCCTAAAATATGGGGTGCCTCAGGGCTCGGTACTCTCTCCTCTCCTATTTAACATCTACATGAAGCCGCTGGGTGACATCATCCGTTCCCACAGGGTGCGTACCACCAGTACGCGGATGACACACAGTTGTACATCTTGGCCAGTGGGGACCGCAGTGATGCAGTCAAAGTCCTTTCCAGATGTCTGGAGGCTGTTGGGGTCTGGATGGGGGTGAATGGGTTGCAAATGAATCCTAGCAAGACTGAGTGGCTATGGATAAGGGGTCCTGCTCTATTCCAGGAGCTACCATCTTTGGTTTTGGATGGGGCCATTTTGCCCCAGACTGAGCCGGTGTGCAACTTGGGGGTCCTCCTGGATTCACAGCTGCTGCTTGAAGAACAGGTGTCAGCTGTGGCCAGGAGGGCCTTCGCCCAACTTCGGGTGATTTGCCAGTTGCGCCTGCTCCTGGGCCGGGACTCCTTGCTCATGGTCACTCACGCTCTGGTGACCTCCAGACTAGATTATTGTAATGCGCTCTACATGGGGCTGCCCCTGTTGACTATTCGGAGGCTGCAGCTGGTCCAGAATGCTGCAGCCCAGGTGGTGATGGGGTGTGGATGTTATGCCCACGCCTCACCATTGCATCAGGAGTTGCACTGGTTACCAGTTTGCCTCTGGGTGCAATTCAAGGTGCTGGTTTTGACCTTTAAAGCCCTATATGGTAGTGGGCCAGGTTACCCAAGAGACCGCATCGCTCTAAGGATGTCTGTCCATCCAACCAGAGTGGACCGGAGGGGCTCTCTAATTGTGCCATCAGCCAGGGGGGCTCACCTCTCTGGCACAAGGAGGAGGGCCTTCTCTGTGTCCGCACTGGCCCTTTGGAACCTCCTGCCAGTAGAACTGCGCCTCCAGACAGAAAGAACTAAAAACCTGGCTGGCGGGCCAAGTTTGGGGTGCAGGTAGAGGGGTGGCTTCCATTGGGTGGTTGATATAGAGGAGTATGCCTTCCCCCACGGTTTCATCGGTATCTGCACCCCTTTATAGGGGGTGGGTTTTTAATTCTGTATGTTTTTACCTGTTTTATTTATGATTGTGAACCGCCCTGAGTCGGCCTTGGTCGAGTGGGTGGTATAGAAATGTAACAAAATAAATAAATAAATAATGAGTAACTTCAAAGTTACAGAAAATTTGCTCTGACAAATAGTTACAAAGCTACTTCTTAAATGTAGCAAGTAATACTTTGTAATTGCCTTTAGAAGTTAATTTTAAAGTGCATTTGAGGAATTTTAGAAACACTTTGACAGGATTTTTTCAGGTTTTACTCTATTGTTGATCTGAAGAGGCATGGGAAAAACTTTGGTTTTCTATCTTGTATCCATTTTGAAATTTAAAATGGAGAGAACCAAACAGTGTTGGACCACCCAAAGAGTGAGTGTTTAAGGTCTGATGTGAATCCAGTTTTCTCAGTTAAAGTCAAACATTGTATCTGTAGGATCATTTGCCCTAACATTAAACTAAGAAGCCAACCAGCTTGACTCAAACATTTCTTTTATCACCTATCAACTCATCAAAGTGAGTTTCCCAGTTTTATTAAACCCTATTGGAAAAATAAATAGTAGAAGCAGAAAGAAATTAGCTGAAAAGATGACTTTATGTTATCAAAGGTTGAAAAATGAACTATGCAGCTGTTTGATATGATATTTTTATTCCCAGTAAACATAGCAGCTTTGCTTAAACTCACATCCAAACTAAATAATTTGTGAAATCCCATATGGCTGGTGAACTTTCAGTGTGGTTTTTATAACTTTAAAGCAACGGTCCAGCAATACCAGGCTCTCCACAGAAACACAATCCTGTTTGAAGATCTCTCTGCACCTGCTTTCTGGCTGCATCTAAAGAATGGAATCCCTTTCTGTACCAGTTTGCCTATTATCTTTTCCACAGAATCAAAGAATTAAAGAAGTGAAAAGCTGGAAGTCATACCATGGATTATCTCATCCAATTCTTTGCCACTCAAGGAAATATATAACTGAAGTATTTTTTCACAGATGGCTATTATTTCCTCTGCTCAACAACCTGTAGCAAAGGGCAGGCCCACCTCTTGTTGAATCCTTGTTGCTATTGTAAATTCTCCCTGTTTTTAGTTAAGATTGTCATTTCTTGTAATTCCTTCCTTCAAGTCACAAGGGAGAAATTCATTGTGTTCCTTGAGGTTTTACTGGTATTCAGAAGCTCTTCCTTCCTTCCTTTTTTGTGATACCTGTTCTATCTGTTTAACTGGATTGCATGCTCATTTCAAGATGTGTCCATCTCATCAACACACTATTGGCATTGTTTATATCTGCTGCTCTCTGTATTATTGTTGTTTATGTGTTTATTCTTCTATATCATCTCATGATTGTGTTGGTTTTGAGGCATGTGTAAGCCTATGAATGGTGACCTAGTTTATTTCATGCCGTTTTGACTTTGAGCATATTGAACTTGATTTATTTGTTGCCATTGTCAACATTCACTGCCTACTGTTTCCAGGTTTCCTGATCCTACTTATGGTGCAAAAATTTGCTGATTTTTAAAAATAGGTATGTGTTAGATTCTTGTGAATCTTGACACCCCCCCCCCTGGACTGATTTTGACAGATTTGGGAGATTTGCAGTCTTCACAGTATTCTATGAAGCAAAGCAAGTCCAAATCTTAACATGTTTGATCTGCTAGCAAAATAGACCAATGCTGACATAGAACTATGGTGTGACTCCAAAACATGATGCATTTCACAGCAGTGAAACTCTTCATACAAAGAAAACATCAAAATGGAGTGAAGGGGAAGAGGCAAGGTAGATCCACTGCTGTACTGCAGCTAAATCAAAGCGAGTTCGATCCTGATGGGGATCAAAGCAGACTCAGCCTTCCATCCTTCCAAAGTTGATAAAATGAGTACTCAGTATGTTGGGGCAAAATGCTAATTGCTTGTAAACCACCCAGAGAGTGTACTAAGAGCTATGGGGTAGTATATAAGTATAGTTGCTATTGCTAGCTTTAGCTTCTAATCACAATGAATGTTTTCACTGGGCTGCCCCAGCCTAACGCTTTCAAGGAGAAATGTCAATTGCAGCACAGGACTGATTTACTGTGGTTCTTGTTCTAGTTCTCTGTTTCACAAGCAGGAATGTTAAACTGTTTTGATGTCATCTGCTGGATGTCAGACGATGCAGAACTGCATGCTTGTTAAAAAAAAATCCTTGTTGTTCAATCCTTTGCCCCTACCACAACTTCACACCCATAATTCAATACTATGTTTTAAAATGTGGGTGATTTGGATGCAAAAGTAAGTCTTAACTTAGCTTTCATTCTTCATAACATTTTAACCCTGCATCTAAAATTCTGGAATTTGGATGTTTTGTCAGATATGGTATTCACTATTTGCAAACAAAGAAGTGAGGAAGGAAGCAACTTACGTCCCTATCATTTGTGAATTCCCCCCAAGAGAATGACCTCTCTTTTTTTGTTTCAAATTAAACCTACAAAAAAATGCACAAATCTCAAAATGTATGTCTTCGAGAAATGCATGCAAAAGTACTTTAGTGAAGGGAAAATGTATGCCAGAATGCATACATTAAGGCAGTGGTGGTGAACCTATGGCACACATGCCAGAGGGGGCACTCAGAGCCCTCTCTGTGGGCAGGCATACCATTGCCCCAACACAGAGTTCGCCTCACCCCTCTGCCCAGCAGCCCAATGGGAGCACTTCCTTCCTTTCCCTTAGCACAGAGTTCACCCTGTCCCTCTGTCCAGCAAGCCAATGGGAGTGCTTTCTCCCTCTCCCAGGACAGAGTTTGCCTTGCCCATCAGAATTCACTCTCCCCAGCAGGTCAATGGGAGCGCTTTCTCCCTCCCCCCAACACTGAGCTTGCCCTGCTTCTCTATGGCATGGTTAGCAGCCTGCTGAATGTGGGCACTTGGTCTCTAAAAGGTTCACCATCACTGCATTAAGGGAAGGTGTGCACAAAAGTATGCCTAAATGTCAATAGCTCTCCTTCCATCTTGTAACCAAATGGAAAATGGGAATAAGAAAAGTGCAGGTAGGATTAACAGGAATGCAATGAAACCAATATTGAGAGACTTTAGCATCCACGAAATATAGAAAGAAAATGTTGCAAGTATTTTATTTTATTCATTTATTTTTGAAGGTCACCAAAGAAGTGTCTGCACTCCTCCTCTGGCCTGGCTGGTCAGCGGGAGTCATAGCAGCAGGCCTCATGGCTCCAGGGCTTTAAAAATGCTGCTGCCATCATCACCGTGAAGGCTCTGTGCTCCTCCTCTTGCCCGGCCGATCAGCGGGAGTCATAGCAGCTGGCCTCGCAGCTCCAGGGCTTTAAAAATGCTGCCACCATCATTGCCGTGAAGGCTCCGCACTCCTCCTCTGGCCTGGCCAGTCAGTGGGAGTTCTAGCAGCTGGACTCATGGCTCTGCAGCCCCGTGACTCTCCCTTTGGCCTGGCCGACTATGGGAGGTGGAGGCTCAGCTGGTGAATGTTCCCGCAGCTGGGCTGCATGAGTTGCTGCCGGCGCTCCACCAGCCGACACCTTCTCGGTTCTCACTTTGGTCCAGTCAACCTTGGGAGTTGCAGCTGGTGGTTGTTACCCCGTCTAGGGCAACAGGAGCTGTCAGGAACTTGAGTAACCATGGCAACCTTATCACTTAGCTACTGAAGCACTTGTAAACACATTCCTTTCTAATGAGCCAATGTGCAGCTGCATTCCCTCAAAGGAATGTGCACCTGTAGACCCACGAGGGAGGATGACAAATAGGTCAGGTGGCAGAGTGACAACAGAGACATCTGACTACCCCACGAGGGAGAAGATGCCTCCCCCCTGTCAATCAAAACCCCATGACTCTGAACACCTGCAGATTGAGTCATCCTAGGAATGCAAAGGTGGGAGGGAAATCTGCTCCTTTTTCTGTATAAAAGCAGAGCCATTTTCCCCAGTTCTTTGGTCCTCTCAGGTTGAAGGCAGAGATGTCTCCTTGAGCTGGACTCTAAACACTTATGATCTGAGCCCCTCAAATCTAAGTGGACTATACTAACTATGTTATGCTCTGTACTTTGTCTTTTGTTTCTGTCTTTGTTCTTTTTCAGATGCTAAAGGAAAATAAAACTCTTTGTGAGTAACATCAACGAGTGGATCTCAATTTATCAGGCTATTTCTAAGTGCTTTGCTCTATGCCCCCACATGCTACCAATATACTAAACCACCGCATACTCCCTGTAAGAGACAGGTGGAGTTCTTTGAAGCCGATTGGGAAGCGGTACAACGAGGTGACCTTAGGCTGCACTGGAAGTGTGCGGATAAAGGAAATTATCGCAGCCTAAAGGATCAGTACATGCCTCCTGTAAACCAGCGCCTAGTCGAGCATTCAAGACAGGAGCCATTGTCAACATAGTTCCAGCTGATGCTACGGCCACCGCTGGGAGTTAGTTCTGGTGGAATGGAGGGCGTCAGGACCATTCGTATCTACAGTGTCTCCGTCTTTGTCGACCTGCTGGGATTTGAAGGCAGGCAGCCATGGCTGGTTTTTCATTACCATCTGGGATGTTTTGTGGTGGGTCGGTATGTGTCGGGATGATTTCCATCCCAATGCCCTGACCCTTGCCCCCTGTTGGGATTTGAGGACTGTGGTGGTAATGAGCGGTAATTGAATTGTTGGACTTTGTTATCCCTCTTTGTTTGGACTTGTTTGCAGCTGGGCTAGGGAGGTTATGGCTAGGAAGGAGAAGAGAGGACCAGCAGCTGTGTCAAGGCAGGGAGGGGTGGCTGCAAAAGACCTTCTACTCACCCCCGTTCCCAAATGCCTCCTTTGCTGAACCAGGAAGAAGAAGAGAGGACCAGCAGCTGGGTCAAGGCAGGGAGAGGTGGCTGCAAAAGACCTTCTATCCACCCCCTTCCCAAATGCCTCCTTCGCTGAACCAGGAAGGAGAAGAGAGGACTGGCAGCTGTGTCAAGGCAGGGAGGGGTGGCTGCAAAAGACCTTCTATCCACCCCCCTTCCCAAATGCCTCCTTTGCTGAACCAGGAAGGAGTAGAGAGGACCGGCAGCTGTGTCAAAGCAGGGAGGGGTGGTTACAAAAGACCTTCCAACCACCCCTTTTCCCAAATGCCTCCTTCACTGGACCAGGCAGATGGCTTCAAGAACTGCAGCCCAACTCCAGCCATGGAGAACAGACACTGCCTTTCCTCCCAGCTGCTCCGGTGGGAGGGAACTGGTCCCAGCTGGGGAAGCCTTGGTGGATTGATGTATTGGCACATTGCCTCCCCCTCCTTTACTTCTTGTGGGGTTAGGGAGGAGAGAGGGAGGTGGTGCCAGCAGTGAGGGCCCTTATCCCCCCTTTTTGAGTAATTGTAGGGGTTGGAGAGGTGGGAAGGGAATGGGATTGGGTTTGGGAAGGGATGGCTGGCACCCCCCCCACACACACACACACCTCTGATAAGGGGCACTTGGAAATGCCCCAAGGAGTGTAGGGGGAGTGTGGGGGTGGGTTCTGGGTCTGGAGGGGAGAGAGGGTGGGAGAAATGGCCTTGTCAGCTGGGTAGGAGGGGTAGCACTCCATCTGAGATGGGCGGGGAGGTTCCCAGGGCTCAAATTGGGGTTGTGACGGGCATGGGACGATATGGCGGGTACTGAGGGGCAGGCTGCACACGGGAAACACGGGACCGATGGTTGGTATCTGTCCCTCATTCTAGCCCCCCAGGTACATCTCTGGGTCCTGAGCAGCTGATCCAGGGTGACCCTGCCCTTAGGCTGCTGCTGCTGAATGCCAGGTCGGTCTGCAACAAGCCCCCCCCCCCAATTCAAGATTCTATGCAGGAGGGGCGGGCCGACCTGGCATACATCACCGAAACCTGGCTGAGACCAGAGGATGGTGTACCTCTGTCAGAAATGTGTCCAGCTGGTTTCGGTATCTGGCACCAGCCAAGGGATGAGGGAAGGGGCAGTGGTGTCGCCATTGTAGCCAGGGAGTCCTTGGGAGTTGCCAGGGCCACGGCTCCACAAGTCCCGGGTTGTGAGGCCCTGCTCCTGTGGTTGGGCCCTAAGGGTCAGCTGGGAGTCTTACTCCTGTACCTGCCTCCTTGCAGGGTAAGAGACTCCCTGCCTGAACTCCTCGAGGCCATCTCTGCGTTGGCGTTGGAATTCCCTAGGCTGATGGTTCTGGGGGACTTCAATTTGCCTTCACTGGGGACTGGTTCAGAGGTTGATCAGGAGTTCATGGCTCCCATGGCAGCCATGGACCTGACTCAGGTAATTCATGGCCCGACCAGGGGCAGTGGTCACACACCAGACCTAGTTATTTTGTCGGAGTGGTGACAGAGTGATCTGAGACTACAGAAATTAGACACTATACCTGTGCCATGGTCAGATCACTATATGGTGACTCTGGACTTCCTGGGGGTGGTGGTTCACCGCAGGGAGGCATGGCCTATTAAATTGGCCTGCCCCCAGCGACTGATGGATTCTGACGAATTCCAGAGGGAACTGGGGGATTTTCCTCTGGATCCGCTACACGATTCATCCGAGGCACTCATTGACCTGAGGTACAGGATGACTACCGCTGCCTTGGATGAAATCGCACCACTACGGCCTTTACGAGTCTGCAGAGATAGATCTTCCCCGTGGTTCACAGAAGAACTGCGGGAGCTTAAATGGGCAAAGAGACGCTGAGAGCGCCACTGGGTGAAGACCCAAAGTGATTCCGACTGGACACTGGCTAGGGCTGCTATTAAGACCTACCTGGTGGCGATGGGGGTGGTGAAGCAACAATACTTCACCGCCCTCATTGCCTCCGCGGATAATCGCCCAGCCACTCTGTTCCGGGTTACCAGGTCTCTCCTTGGCTGGGAGGGGCCGGTGCCCAGTTGGCAGGGTTTGGCTGAGGTTTTTGCAGACTATCTGGTGGAGAAAATCGCTCGGATTCGCTCGGGGCTTAATCCCGGCGTGGATGGGGAGGGTCCGGAGGGGATCAGAGCTCAGTCTGGCAGTGTTATCTGGGATCTGTTCGATCCAGTTGTCCCTGAGGAAGTGGACAGGCTTCTTGCAGCTGTTCGCACCACCTCCTGCCCTTTGGATCCCTGTCCCACTTGGTTGGTGAAAGCCTCCAAGGGGGTGATGGGAGGCTGGGCCGGGCTATAATAAATGCTTCACTGTGAGAGGGGGTGTTTCCTGCACCTTTAAAACATGCTCTGGTGCGCCCCCTCCTGAAGAAACAATCTCTCAACCCAGCGGTTCCAGCTAATTATAGGCCGGTCTCCAACCTCCCTTTCTTAGGGAAGGTACTGGAGAAGGTGGTGATGCGGCAGTTGCAGGGGGTCCTGGATGAAGCGGATTATCTGGACCCCTATCAATCGGGTTTCAGGCCTGGATTTGGTACTGAAACTGCATTGGTCGCACAGGTTGATGACCTCTTGCGGGAGCGGGATGGGGGTCATCCATCCGTCCTGGCTCTGCTGGATCTCAGCGGCCTTTGATACCGTTGACCATGGTATCCTTCTGGAATGGCTCAAAAATTTGGGGATCCAGGGCACTGTGCTGTCCTGGTTTTCCTCATTTCTGGAGGGTCAGAACCAATCGGTGTGGTTGGAGAGTGAGAGGTCCAGCGCTAGGCCCCTACAGTATGGGGTGCCTCAGGGCTCTCTCCTATTTAACATATACATGAAGCCGTTGGGTGAGGTTATCTGTTCCCATGGGGTAAGGTATCATCAGTATGCTGATGATACCCAGTTATATATCTCGGCCCATGGGGACCCCAGTGATGCAGTCAATGTCCTATCCAGATGTCTGGAAGCGGTTGGGGTCTGGATGGGGGACAACGGGCTACAATTGAATCCCTCCAAGACTGAGTGGCTTTGGATAGGGGGTCCCACGTTATCCAGGGAGCTGCCAACTTTGGTCTTGGATGGGGCTGTTTTGCCCCAGACAGACCCGGTACGCAACTTAGGGGTTCTCCTGGATTCAGGGCTGCTACTAGCAAGTCAGGTGGCAGCTGTGGCCAGGAGGGCTTTCTCACAGCTTCGCGTCATCCATCAGTTGCATTCGCTCCTGGACTGGGACTCCCTGCTCAGGGTCACACATGCTCTGGTCACCTCCAGGCTTGATTATTGCAATGCGCTCGACATGGGGCTGCCCTTATCAACCATTTGGAGGCTGCAGTTGGTCCAGAATGCGGCAGCCCGGGTGATGATGGGGCGCAGGCGTTATGCTCGTGCCTCACCATTACTTCGGGAGCTGCACTGGCTACCAGTTTGCCTCCGGGTGCAGTTCAAGGTGCTGGTTTTGACCTTTAAAGCCCTTCATGGTAGTGGGCCAGGATACCTTAGAGACTGCATTGTCCCAAGAGTGTCCGCCCGTCCAACCAGAGCGGATTGGAGGGGCTCCCTAATTGTTCCATCTGCCAGAGGGGCCCGTCTCTCTAGTACACGAAGGAGGGCCTTTTCCGTGTCGGCAGCAGCCTTGTGGAACCTCCTGCCTGTAGAGTTGCGGGAGCAGATGGAGCTGCTACCTTTCAGAAAAGACCTAAAAACCTGGTTGGCGGGGCAGGTGTGGGGCCCAGATGGAAGAGTGGCCCCCGCCTGTTGCCTTATAAATTAACCCCCTATTTCTTTTAATTGTCAATGAAGGCAGTTTTTTAATGTGGGTTTTTAAGAGGAATGGGGTAGGTAGGTGGGTATGTTGGGTTTTAATTGGTTGTATTGTTTTATGTGTGTTTTAACTTGTTGTGAGCCACCCAGAGTCAGGTTTACCTGATTGGGCGGCATATAAATTTGAATATAAATAAATAAAAATGGTTTGTGCTGTGTTATATTGTATTATATTGCATTGGTTAATTTAAGTTATTATTGATTATTGATTATTGTACCGAATTTATTTTTCTTTATTATTGTATTATTGTATTGTTTGGTATATACATGTTGCGATGGCCGCCTTGAGTCGGCTTCGGCTGAGAAAGTGTGGGATATAAATTAAATTAAATTAAATTATTATTATTATTATTATTATTATTATTATTATTATTATTATTATTATTATTATTATTATTATTATTATTATTATTATTATTATTATTATTATTATTAAAGTCCATGGTTTAACTTTTTTAAATTCTACATGAAAGAACAGAACTGTCATTAAAATGATAAAAATATAATGTCCTGGATCCAAAAGAAAATGAAAAAGGGAAAGAGAATACATTGGGGGATAGAGAAAGGGAACAGCAGCAAATGAGCTAGCATCTAGCACTGCATAATGCTTTGAAAATGAGTTTTGTCTTTCACAAGAGCTGGTCTCCTAATACACATTGTTCAGCAGAGGATACAATGCATGGCTTCTAATGAGCTTTTAATGTTAGCTCTGTCAACTGAAGCCTTTCTCATTTTATACGGAAGCCATGGCAAAGCAATTTGCTTTGTGGAATAAAAAAGGAATCAGGAGGACCCAGACGGTGAAATCCAATTTCTTCTGCAGACAGCCCCAGTGCTATATGCCTTCCATTTTAATGACTGACAGATTCTATTTCTCCTATCTGGCATCATACAGGAAACTAACTCCCTTGCTTCAGAACAATGGTAAGAGGTTTTAACAGATCTTTTCTTTCTTCGTTGGAAAAATCACACACCATACTTATAATTGAGAAGTACACTTTAATGTTGACGTCCCATTGTTGTGTTGGTTGTTGCCTCTAACATGTGGCAACTTTATGACTAAGTTTTTCTACAAAATATCCTGTCCCCAACACCCCTGCTCAGCTTTTGTAAAATTAAGCCAATGGCTCCATTTCATATTTGGTCTTCCTCTTTTCCTACTATCTTCTGCTTTTTCCAGTATTATAGTCTTTTCAACAGTATCCTCTCTTTTCATGATGTCCCAAAGTAAAAGAGTTTCAATTTCATTATTTTTGTCTCCAGAGATAGTTCAGGATTGATTTGCTCTAGGACCCACTTGTTTATCTATCTAGTTATCTGGAATATCTACAAAGTTCTCCTCCAGCACTGTATTTCAGTCATTTTTCCTGTCAGCTTGCTTTACTGTTTAGCTTTTACACCTGTACACAGTGATTGGGAATAAAGGAGCATAGATGGTCTTGGTCTCTAAGTGACACATCCTTACACTTGATGATCTTTTCTAAGTCATCCAAGTCATCCTTCCAAGTCAGCCTCTGATTTCTGGCCTGTAGGAGTGATGGTTGAGCCTAGGTATACAAAATCTTTCTCTATTTCAATTTCTTCACTGTCAACATTCAAGCTGTATGGTTCTTTTATAGTCATGATTTTTGCCTCAATGTTCAACTGCATTCCTGCTTTGCTGCTGTCTTCTTTCTCTTTCATTAAAAAGTCATTTCAAGCTACAGGCTCTGGGAGGATGGGAGTGATGTGGGCACCCAATCTCTGAGCGAGACTCTGTCAGAAAACAATCTCTTATTTTATTTAGGACTTTTACCCAATCCTTTAAATGAGGAAACAGTAGTATTAATGGAAAATGTCATATTTATAGTTTCTATGGTTTCAGAAAACTTTCAGGAAAACAGAGAAACATTTTTAAAATACTAGCAAGATCTATGTGGATGGCAAAATGTAGCAGAAGGAGTGAGAGATCGTCGCAATTATTCTTTGGCTGTGGCAGGAATGTTTCTCCACCTTTGACCAAGTGATGGATTAATGGTATTGTGTGATTCCATGTTCATCACTACTTTGTATTTGGGCCCTTTGGGAGACCCTCTGACTCAATCCTTGTCTGTGCCCACAATGGCATTATCTTCTTTCTAAAAGGACAACCTGCCAACCTAGCAGTTCAAAAGCAAGAAATTGCAAGTAGCTTTTCGGCTTAGAAACAGAGATGAGCACTGCACCCTAGAGTCGGATACGACTGGCTTTCGAGCAAGGGAAACCTTTACCTTTACCTAAAAGGACATTAAAGCAATGTCAAAGGGGTCTAACACCTCACATTTAACTATTGACTTCAAAAGTGAGTTTGCTTCTTTCCCCAAAGACGTGCTAATAGAGGGAATTTGTCTGTCTAAGCAACTGGAGTGTTGTCAATATTTTAATTGAATGAGCCATTTAAGGTACATAAAGGTGTTTGGAAGTTGATGAGATGACTCAGTCTCACTAAAGACATGAGGGGCTTTGTCCACAAACTGAGGTTGCCTCTTAGGTAGAACTCTGACTCACATTTTAGTCATTAACTTTTTTTCAATGCTGTGTTACAGAACTAACTTGTCTTTCTGCCAAGCTGTCAGCATTACATAGGCTGGACAGTTTCCTTCCCCCACCCCCTAAGGTCATAAATATACATGATGATTATGCCTACGCAGGGCTAAGCAAAGCACAAAAACTCAGTGCCAGATTTTATGGATGGGATTTTTTGTGTAGAGTACAAATCCCATACTTCTCCATAGAATGAAAGTGCGGCGCCAAAATGGCTGCAGCACTCTTTGCGGGTGAGTTAGGGGATGTGGCCACCCCTCTATAAAAGGGGTGGCCACGAGGCAGATGAGCTGCCATTTTAAAAAGAGCGACGGAGAGGAGAAGTTTTCTCCGTCGCTGTTTGTCCATACTCTGCGGCTCTTTAGCCATTGATCCTCCCGGCTGGGAAGGGAGGATTAGCACAGAGCCTTAGCTTGCTTTGCTCTGTGTTTTTTGGCGCTAGGTTTTTGATCCCTGGAAAGGGATCCTGCTCTTTCTTGGAAGATATGCCTGCCAAACGGAAGGCCCCGGTGACGAAACCGTGGCCCAAGGGGAGGACTTTTGTGGGCCCTGCGCAGGACAGGGGGCAGCCTTCAGGTCAGAGGACCAGGGCTGTGCTCCCGCGGCAGGGCACTATCACAGCCTTGCCCACTGATACCGGTGGGGTGATTCAGGCTGGTACTTGGCCCTTGGCCGGCCTGCCTCAGGCCGGCCCCTCAGGGCCCCCGGCCCTCGGCCTGCAGTTTACTGGGCAGCCAGGCTCCAGCTCGGTGGCTGGCCAGCTACAGGCCGGCCCCTCAGGGGCTTCGGCCCCCGGCCTGCCATTACCGGCCATGGGTCAGGGCAGCGTGGGAGGGCCTGGTGTGGGCGTACAACCCGTTCCCCCTCCGGCCCCTCATGGGCCGGAGTTTGGGGCACGGCCCTATTCTGGCTCACCAATTTGGGTTACCTTTCCAACTGCCTAGTAGGCCGTCCGGCCCACCCAGCCCACCTTATGCTGGGGGGCTCTGTGGCAGTGGATGCTCTGTCAGCATGTTTAGTAGTGCTGGAAGCATCCTTGGGCATTGCACAGCCTCCTCGGGAGCAGGGGGCGCTTCTCTTTTTTCAACTGGGGCCCCTTCATCGACCCGGCTACCTTGCCGGCCACTATGCTTCAGCGGGCGGCCAACCGGGTCGAGCTGCGTGAGACGGTCCGGCCGGCCCAGCTGGTGTCTCGTAGCTCCCCGTTCTACCTGATGTCCAGGCTGGGAGCAGTCAGGGGTGATCCCAGAGCTCGATTCCGGTTGCGAGCTCCGACGCCCGCCGTGGGCCAGCACCCCCGGTGGGGGCGGCTCAGGGGGTGCACCTAGTGAGTATCAGGTTCAATTTAAGTGCACCAACACCACAGCCCACTTATGGTGGTGGGGTTCAGTGGCCCTGGCCTCGTCAAGTTGATGCGAGCGGGCATCAGTTACCATCTTATCCCAGTATCCTATGGTTGCTAAATGGTCCCTCATTAAGGGTGGGGGTGTCCGCCCCTGGGGCAGTGCCGAGCATCGCAGGGGCTGTCCGGGTCCTGCTGCGTATGCCCTTTATACAGAACGTGCCATCGATGGCTTTGCCGACGGCTGGTTATTCCTTGCCCCTTGGTGATTATTTGCCACAGGTCACGAGGGTTAAGGTCTGGAGGGGGATATGTGGATATTCTCCCTATTGAACTGTGAGCCCACTGAGGAGGAGAGAGAGGGACAGGATGACGGAGACAAAGAGCTGTCCCGTCGTCATAAGCCACTGCGCACCTGGGCCAACTGGTTGTCGGCATACCTTATATATATGGTGGCATGCCGCAGGGCCCGGCCTGATTGGGCCATCCCGATGGTTCCATCCATTGCTAATATTTACAGGGCAATGGTTGATTTGATGGGCCCATCGCAGTTGGCTTACGATGAGGAATGTGGATGAGGGTGGCCCTACACCCTGAGAGGAGGTGGGATGAGCCCGGTCAGCAATTGTGCTCGTGTACATGACTCCCACGTGACTGGCGCCTGGTGATAGGTACCATGGTGGTCATGCTGTGCAGCGGGCTGCTCAGACACAGGCTCCACGCTAACTGGTCGGGCAGGGGGTTCCAGCCCGCCTGCTGTGTTCGACCTGCTCAGCTAGCGATGTGTGTACTAAGCGCCAGTGTCGTTACCGACTTGGGTGTCCCCTTTTGCGCTGGCCCCTTCGCCACCTCCGCGTGCCCGCGGGTTGGTGGGTTACGGGGCAGAGGTAGGGGTGCACAGGGGCGATCAGAGCTCCGTCTGAAGGAACTAGCCTTGTCAAAGCCCCCCTCCCCAATTAGTGTACTCAGGCTGGAACGATGGCACTCAGCTCATCCAAGAAGGGATGATGTGGGGTACCTGCTGGAGGGTTTCCAATGGGGCTTTTGTATTCCATTCGGGGGTTTTAGGGGTCCCAGGATGCTACTAATCTAGTTCCCTTGAAAGGTAATGAAGAGGTGGCTCCACTGTGCACAGCTACGGGAGTTGAGGCTATGAGAGTAGCGGGTCCCTTCTTGGAACCACTTTTCCTACTTTGAAAGTCTCCCCTATGAGACTAGTACCGAGGTAGAACCAGGGTGAATGTCGTTTAATCCTCCATTTAGCTTACCCTGTGGGTTCTCCGGTCAGGGAAGCCATTCCCGATGACCTTGTTCAGTCAGGTACTCGTAGTTTGTTCAGCCCCTATGGGTGGTACGCTCATGCGGTCCCGGTGCTTTCCTGGCACAGTGTGATATGCACTCGGCTTTCCGATTACTGCCAGTGCACCCAATGGATTTAGAGCTATTGGGTTTTTAGGTTCCAAGGGGAATTTTACTTAGATAAGGCAACCCCTTCTGACTGAGTTATTTCATGTTCAGCATTCGAACGATTCGGTACTTTCATTCAGTGGGCCTTTGCTCGCAGGTCGGGGTCTCGGTCTCTAGCCCATTACCTCGACGACTTTTGGTTCGGGGGTGAATGGGGCTCAGACACGTGCACGCGTCTCCTCACTACATTTCAGACACTCAGGTGGGAACTGGGTATCCCCTTGGCACCTGAAAAGACCGAGGGCCCAGCTACTAAGCTCACATTTCTAAATCAACTCTGTCGCATGGGCATCCGGGTTAACCATGAATAAGGTGGCTCGGATCTCCGCGGTGATTTTGGCATTGATTGCCAAACATAAAGTGTTGCTCGTGAGCTGCAGTTACTTCATGGCCACCTTAACTTTGCCTGCAGGGTGGTTCGACCCGGCAGCGCATTGGCCGGGCGCCTGTGTGACGCCATGGCTGGCCTGTTAAAATGTCACCACAGGGTCCGGCTGGTCAGGGGCATATGGGTGGACCTTCCGGCCTGGCTCAAATTACTCCTGGGTTTTAACAGGGTCTCTTCCTGGAGATCTGACTTTATGGTCTGCCCTAGATTTCAAGTACGGTCGGATGCCTCCGGCTCCCTGACTTATGGGGGTTTTCTCTGAGGGTAGGTGGACTTACGGCCAATGGCATCACGCATGGCTTGGCACGGATCGCCTCCGCGATCTTACCTTCCTTGAGTTTCTTCCCAATTTGGGGAGCACTGATGCTATGGGGCGATGAGTGGGCCTACTCAGTGGTCCATTTTTGGTGTGATAATGCGGCAGTGGTGCACATTGTCAACACCCAGACATGCAAATCCCCCAGGGTCATGACATTAGTTTGTCTATTCTTGTTGAGGAGCCTACGCCTAAATGTGCTGTTCAGGGCCAGACATGTTCCAGGTATTAATAACGATGTTGCTGCTGCTTTATCCCGCCTGCAGATCCCCCGGTTCCATGCCTTACTCCGGAAGCAGATGAATTCCACTCGCCACTACCGGCCGATATTTGGATGTTTGGCGAGGAGAGGTGAACCAGGCATGTCATTGGCACCTCGCACGCGTAAGGCGTATCACCTTGCGTTCATGCTATTTAGAACTTTTTGCGAGTAACTACAGTTACCTCAAGTGTGGTCAATATCTGTGGACCAGATTCTACAATGCATGTTTATCTTCGCAGTCAGGGTTTGGTCCCCTGTACTCTAGCCTTCAGACTTTCGGCACCGGCATTTATGGCCAACGTTGGGGGGTTCAATGACTGCGTGAGTTACTTCCGCATGTGTCGTGTTTTGGAGGGGTGGACACGTGACCGTGTCCACCGCCCGGACACGCGTCACCCCAGTTCCCAGAGTTTCTGACCCACCTTGCATGAGGCTGGCATTACTTATGTTCGGATAGGTGTGAAGTGGCTCTTGGTCACGCAGCTACCACGGTAGCCTTTTTGGAGCGCTCCGCATCAGTGAGTGGGTGCCAGAGTTGGTACCATCTGTGTAAGGCGGATGTGTCTCGTAGGGCACTGGAACTCGACGATGTCTCTGTCACACATGAGTGGGCTCAATTGGGGATACGGTCCTCAAAGGTTGTTCAGCACAGCGTAGGCAGTGGAGTCAGAATGCTACGAAGTTTTATTGGAGACATCGGTCCGGTTGGTGCCCTACATGAATTTTCGACAGTGCCTGCTGCGCGCCCCAGCCTGTTTTTCTGCCACCAGGATAGGTCTACCCTTGCCAAAGTAATGTTACTGAGGGTGACCGGTGCCGCGCTTCACGGTGTGGGGGCCCGTTTTGGCACCCATTTATTTAGGATAGGCGTCGCGTTGATCGCGGCTACGTTTGGGGTACTCGGAGGTGGACATGCGTGTACGCGCAATTTCTTATATGTACGTCCCCTCACTGTACGAGTACCTAGTTATGTCCTTAACCTCTTCTCCTCTTTTACAGATCCTGTGTGTCTCTACACACTGGTGGCAGTGGGGCTGGTGGGCCGCAGCTATGTACACTGGGCAGCAGTATATGCTGCAGCGACAGAGAGTGGACCCCGACTTGGGCTGTGTGCATCCGCACGTATGCGATGGTATGGTATGCGCGGCGCAAGGGGGCGGGAACTGTGGCCATTCTTGATGTCCGTCGGGGATGCTGGACTGCCCGATGTTCTTAATAGGCACCTCGGCGGCAACGATCTTATACGGATCACTGCTGTTCCTAAACTGTCGAGGGGCTGTGACCTGGCGTTTTATATCACGTATGGCTTACACATGGTCGTTATGGTCTAACATCGTGCCGAGACACCAATTTAGGGGAGACGTGGATCTCCGTGGTTCGGAGCAGTCAGTGGACAGGGCTGTTGCTCAGTCCCTTGCTGAGCATGGCTGGGAGACAGCCATTGGACACCTGAGGATAGGCTTACAAAAATTTTGCTGGTAGGCAGGAGAAGGGGTCCACCTGTCGGCTGGAGGTATGTACCTCTTTCTGGGTGTGTTGCAGGCAGGCCTGGCGACCGAGCTGACGGTCTGGGGGGGCGGTGAGTCATCATGGACGCCTCCCCGTGTGGCGGGTAGCACTGGTAAGGTAAAGATTTATGACACAGAGGTATCCGGCAGGTTCGCAATTGACTGGCCAACACTTAGACAGGTACAGGTGTAATAGCTTTGACCGGTCAACGACGAACCAGGCAAGGGGTGATGGCAGGAGCTTTTCAGCATGCATCACCCCGTGATTTGACGGATACATGTCATAGGGTGGGGTCAATAGATAGTTTATTGACTCCGGTCAACAATTTGTTTGTATCAACAAACAAATGGATACAAATGGATACATTGTA
Source organism: Bradypodion pumilum (assembly GCA_035047305.1). Lineage (NCBI taxonomy): Eukaryota > Metazoa > Chordata > Lepidosauria > Squamata > Chamaeleonidae > Bradypodion > Bradypodion pumilum. The sequence continues at coordinate 59,287,397 of JAWDJD010000005.1, forward strand.
GCCAATTGCCATTGGCAATTTTGGGAGGAACCTTACCAGTGTTACTGCGGCCTGCTTGCCTTAAGAATTACAATTGGATGAATACACCAATTGAAAGTTACAATTCGGACTAGGGCATTATTCAATAAAAGTGGCCCAATGCCTTTATCCATATACCGGTGTCTGAGTCTTTCTTTGGGGGGTGCGCCTGCAAAGACATCTAAATGTGGTTCAGCTAGGAGAAAGGCCTAAACTGTCTAGCTCCCTATTTACAAAGAGAGCTCCCAACTAGCACCGAACAGGAAGATGAAACAGGTGTGACTGGACCTCAAAGTCTTCCAGTTTAGGTCTTTCTCCCAGGTGAATTGCATTTAGGTATTTGTCTACAAGGCAGAACTTCCAAGATGGAGAATTATAGGATTTGCAGTACAAAAATTCAAAATTCTCATCCCTACCAGATACGGTCCTGGTCATCTCAGATTAGGTCAGAGCTACACAGGCAGCAGAAAATGTCTGGAACTAAATGGAGTGCACTATTTTGCTGAGTGAGAGAGTACCATTTCAAATTAATGTTTTCACAAGAAAGGAATAAACCATGCAAATGGAGAGGGGTACAACACTGAGAAAGGCTATAGCAACTTACTTTGGACAGTCAGATGTTTTCTTCTATGAATGTGCATGGCCACTGAATGTTGTAGTTGGAGACCTTTTTGTGCTGCCATCCAGAATACCTACTCTGCCAAGCTTCATTGTCAGACTGCTTTATTTTAAAAAAATGTGCCTAGTAGAGCATTCACTGTCATAGATACCAGGTAAAAGTCCTGGATTGCAATCAGATATTTTGTGTGTGTGTGTCTATATATATATACACATACATAGATACATACACACAGACACAAAATATCTGATTGCAATCCAGGACTATTACCTGGCATCTATGGCAGTGGATGCTTTACTATATATATATATATATATATTCTCAGGCACCTACAGTAGCAGTCCTTACTATTGCTTGTTGCTGTAACTAAAAAGAAATCAGGTCTGAAAGGCAGGTGTGACTATAAAGCTATAGTGCCAAACCTTGGCACTCCAACTGTTTTTGAACTTCAATTCCCAGAAGCCCTGATCATCAGGAGTGCTGACTTGGGCTACTGGTAAATGAAGTCCAAGAACAGCTGGAGTAGGTTAGCCATCACTGCTATAGTCTATAAGTACTGACTCTGCTGTGGCCTGGAGTTTGGAATCTAAAGGGGACTGAAGTCTAATACCCATTTCATTAGATTGGACACTCTAAGGTTCTTGGCTAACAATCCATTTGTTATTTCTCACTGGAAGGGGTGAGGAGGTAGCCACAGGGCTTTCTTCGCACATCAAGATTGATGAGAGGATAATTTTCTTACTTAGTAAATCTTAAAGTGCAGCAAGACATGATGTCTGTGGGTTAAACACGGATACAAGTGCACACCCCCCCCCCTTACATCAATAACACAAGTGCATGGTGGGTAACAAATCCAGTATCAGGCTCTGGTTCAGGGGGCTTGTGGTGGTCCACAATTTCTAGATAATCCATGGAACATATTTTTTTTTTTGCATGAGGGAATCATTACATTGACTGATATCTACAAGATATCTAATGTGTGATGGGGTGAGTGATTCAGAAGCATTCATAGATAAATGTGCATATTTGTTTATTTATTTATATTAGTTATATGTTGCCTGTCTCCCCAAGGCGGCTCATTCCAATTAAAACTATACAATTATCATAGGTTTTTAAATACTGTAAAAACTATATTTAAAAAGTCATATGTGCAATTAAATCCATTGTAAAAAATGCTTAAAATATTATTTAAATATAAGAAAACCCATCTTTATTCTAAATTTTGAATCTATTTTATCAACTATGATTTTTAGTACAGTAATACCAGAGAGAAGGAAAAGACATCAGGAGAAAGACACAGACCCAGCTCTGCTGCCATTTGCCATCCAGAGAGGCCCAAGGGGAGGTGAGTAAAGGATCTTGCCCTCCCCCCCATCCAAAGACCTGGGGCCAGAGAGAAGGAAAAGACATCAGGAGAAAGACACAGGCCCAGCTCTGCTGCCATTTGCCATCCAGAGATGCCCAAGGGGAGGTGAGTAAAGGATCTTGCCCCTCCCCCCATCCAAAGACCTGGGGCCAGAGAGAAGGAAAAGACATCAGGAGAAAGACACAGGCCTTAGCTCTGCTGCCCATTTGCCATCCAGAGAGGCCCAGGGTGGATGTGAGTAAAGAATCTTGCCCCTCCCTCCCCATCCAAAGACCTGGAGCCAGAGAGAAGGACACCCCCGGAGACCCCCGACCACCCCCAGGAGATACCATCCACAACTACCATCATAGCGAGGCCTGAGTCTGTGCCTTTGACCAACTCCATGTGGCCAAAGGGTGGCAAGAGCTGCTGTGTGCATGCAAAGGATAAGTAATTGAACTGAAATAATATAATTGACTAAACATAGATGGCTTATAGCAACTGACATAGTGACTGTACAAAAAATTGACTTCGTTAGAGACTTGATATAGGGGACTTTTTCTTTCTTTCCCTTTCATTAATTAGTTCAAGTTTTACTTTGATACTATGTGATAACTGTGCATGATAATACTTTGTTTTAAAACTGTTTAAACTGTGTTAACATGTGTGATGGGAAGAGACTGGCATAGAGACCGGCAAGGCATGCCACAAAGTTTGCCAAGAGAACCCTATGGACCAAAACAAAAGCCAAAACAAGGGGATGATCAGCACAGCAGATCTGAAAAGGGGGAGGGATATGAAAGGGGGAGGAGAAATACAGTTTTGCAGGGAACAATACTGCATAGGGACATGGAATGTGAGGTTTATGAATCAAGGAAAACTGGAAGTGGTTAAAAACGAGATGGAAAGAATAAGCATTGACATCCAGGGCATCAGTGAGTTAAAGTGGACAGGGATGGGTTAATTCAGCTCTGGAAACCATCATATCTACTACTGTGGGCAAGAACACCTCAGAAAAAATGGAGTAGACATAATTGTCAACAAAAGAGTGAGGAAAGCAGTAATGAGATACAACATCAAAAATGATAGAATGATGTCAGTCAGAATCCAAGGCAAACCTTTCAATATTACTGTAATCCAAGTCTATGCACCAACCACTAGTGCAGATGAAGCCACAGTTGACCAGTTCTATGAGGACCTGCAACACCTCATAGAACAGACACCAAGAAATGATGTCCACATTATCTTAGGAGATTGGAATGCCAAAGTAGGAAATCAAAAAGTAAATGGAATAACAGGCAAGTTTGGTCTTGGAACACAGAATGAAGCAGGGCAAAGATTGATAGAGTTCTGCCAAGAGAATGCACTAGTCATAGCAAACACCCTCTTCCAGCAACACAAGAGGCGACTTTACACATGGACATCACCAGATGGCCAGCATCGAAATCAGATTGATTACATACTCTGCAGTCAAAGATGGAGAACCTCCATTCAGTCAGCAAAAACAAGACCTGGAGCAGACTGTGGCTCAGATCACAACCTACTGATCGCAAAATTCAGGCTTAGTTTAAAGAAAATGGGGAAAACAATTAGACCAGACAGATATGACCTACACAACATCCCTAAAGAATACACGGTAGAGGTCATGAACAGATTTAATGTCCTGTACCTGATAGACAGAGTACCAGAAGAATTATGGACAGAGACGCGGGAATTCATGCAGGAGGCAGCAAGAGAAACCATACCAAAAGAAAAGAAGCGTAAGAAAGCAAAGTGGTTGTCTGATGAGGCCCTTAAAATAGCAGAGGAAAGAAGGAATGCAAAAGTCCAAGGAGAAAAAAAATACAATCACCTGAATACAGAATTTCAAAGAAAAGCAAGGAGAGATAAGGAAAACTACCTGAATAAACAGTGCAGAGAAATTGAGGAAAACAACAAAAGAGGCAGGACTAGAGATCTTTTCAAAAAAATTGGGGAAATCAAGGGAACATTTAAAGCAAAAATTACCATGATAAGGGACAAAGATGGAAAAGAGTTAGCTGAAGCAGAAGAGATAAAAAAATGGCAAGAGTACAATGAGGAACTCTACAAAAAGGACCTCAACACTCCTGATAATAACAATAATGAGAAATTTGAACTTGAACCAGACATTCTGGAGAGTGAAGTCAGAAAGGCCCTAAAAAGCACTGCAAACAATAAAGCTAGTGGAAATGATGGTATCCCAATTGAATTTTTCAAAGCCCTAAAAGATGATGGAATCAAACTACTGCATTCAATATGCCAGCAAATTTGGAAAACGAAACAGTGGCCACAGGATTGGAAAAGATCAGTATCCGTTCCAATCCCAAAAAAAGGCAATGCCAAAGAATGCTCAAATTACCGAACAATTGCGCTCATCCCACATGCCAGCAAGGTGATGCTCAAGATAATACAGGATAGACTTCAGCAACATGTGGAGAGAGAACTACCAGAGGTGCAGGCCGGTTTCAGAAGAGGCAGGGGGACTAGAGACCACATTGCCAACATATGTTGGATCATGGAGAAAACAAAAGAATACCAGAAACAAGTCTACTTTTGTTTTATTGACTACACCAAGGCTTTTGACTGTCTGGACCACAACAAAATGTGGCAAGTAATTAAAGAGATGGGAATACCAGAACACCTCATATGTCTCATGAGAAATCTGTACACGAACCAAGAAGCAACAGTTAGGACAGAACACAGAAAGACAGAGTGGTTTGGAATAGGAAAAAGAGTAAGACAAGGCTGCATTTTATCACCCTGCTTATTCAATCTATACACAGAGCACATAATGCACAATGCAGGGATGGAGGAATCACAATATGGGATCAAAATTCCTGGGAGAAACATCAACAATTTGAGATATGCAGACGATGCCACCCTAATGGCAGAAAGTGAGGAAGACCTAAAGAACCTCTTGATTGGATTGAAGGAGGAGAGTGCAAAAGCTGGCTTGAGACTTAATATCAAGAAAACCAAGATAATGGCAACAGGTCCAATCAGTTTCTGGAAAATAGATGGGGAAGAAGTAGAAGCAGTGACAGATTTTACTTTCCTGGGATCTAAGATCACTGCAGATGGCGACTGTAGCCATGAAATAAAAAGACGACTGATTATGGGGAGACAAGCTATGAGAAACCTGGGGAATGTAGTGAAAAGCAGAGACATCACCTTGAAAACAAAAATTCGCATAGTCAAAGCAATGGTATTCCCAGTGGTAATGTATGGGTGTGAGAGGTGGACCATTAGGAAGGCTGAGCGCAGAAGAATAGATCCCTTTGAGATGTGGTGTTGGAGAAGAGTCCTGCGAGTCCCTTGGACAGCAACAAGAACAAATAGTTCAATAATGGAAGAAATCAATCCTGTCTGTTCATTGGAGGGACAAATAGTGAAGATGAAGCTAAAGTACTTTGGACATCAAATTAGAAGGGAGGACTCACTTGAGAAGGCCTTGATGCTAGGAAAGGTGGAGGGCAAGAGAAGAAGGGGGCATCCAAAGATGAGATGGATAGATGGTATTGTGGACACAATGGGCACAGAGCTTGGAGGGCTGAGGAGAATGGTGGAGGACAGAGGTGCCTGGAGGAAAATGGTCCATGGGGTCGCAAAGAGTCGGAATCAACTGTGTGACTGAACAACAACAATACCTCATACAAAGTCCGCTTCGTACAACATCGAATTCATACAACATCGCCTAATTCCTTGAAAATGGTTGCCTCATACAAAGTTGCTGCGACTTTGTATGAGGCATTGGGGTTTTTCCCCAGGATGGTTTATCCCCTAAAATCAGGGTTGTTTGACATGTTTTTGTAATGTATTTAACCTTTAGACAATGATTTCTTAAAGTTCTGTCAGTTTCCTGTCTGTTTCCTTGACTTTGCCCTGAAGTCTGTGCTGTTACAGTACAATGTATCTCTATGGAAACGACATTGTAAGAGGCATCGCGGCAAGGATTTGGATGTTGTATGAGGCATCGCAGCTAGGATTTTGCATGCCTCATACAAAGTCCAAATCTGTATAAAGTCCAAACTTGTGGAACCAAGTTTGGACATTGTGTGAGGTATCACTGTATGTCATTTGTCTTCCATTTTGTGATCTGTCTAGTCAAGTCATATAGTTCTACTCTTGAGTTGATAGCTAGTGAAAGAGAAGGCTGGAAAAAATAAACAACATTACATATGCACCATGAATAGATTTTTAAAATAAAGGAAAATCATGCTGGCATGATATATGAATAGTGAGGAGGGCAAGTAAGATTTTAGTTTAAATATTTGAAGTTTCTCTTTTGGTCACATGAAACCCTGCACATCAAAAACATAAAACAAGCAGAAGCAATTAATAAATTACTTTTGTTCTTCAACATTGTCGATTGCAACTCGTATCCAAGAATGCATTTTTCCCCCTGAAGCAGAAAAAGTGCCATTGGCATGAATTTCTTTAAGGTGGATCCCAGCTTGTCACACAGTAATTATCACGGAGCCATCCCCTGAGGCACATATGAAATGAGATGTGCAGGATTCAACACCGGGACTGCAATGGAGTGCTGCAGCCTTGAGGATATTATCAAGGCATGCCTTCACAGCCAGTCCATCTGGCATGGCTTCTTCTGTCTCCATGACCATTAGGAATCAGAGTTCCTCCTTTGCTCTTTTTGCCGTTGGGCCCAATATGATGGTTTCCAGTTACATTTCCTGCACTGAGGGGGACCATCACTCCACCTAAAGGGGGTCATCTGCCAATAGCTGTTGGCCCCTTTAGGAAGACAGTTTAGTTAACCACCACCTGACACTCAGCGTTGAGTCACTGGCTACTCCTCTACTGTAGTGAGATGTCTGGCCAGACAAAATATCTTCAGCATATTGTTTATAAAATCCAAATAAGTGTTCAATAACAAGTCTGTTAGTTATCCTTCCATGTTGTTATTTCAAAAAGTAGGAGAAAGAACTCAACTTTCTGTTTGCACAGGAAAGTCCTTTATTGAGAATGATGGAAGAAGAATTTTGTTGGAGTTTTTGTCTCATGTGCCCAAGGAACTTGGCTGCAATTGGGTTATCATATATTTTGACTTGGAGTGGAACCCTGTTTTCCATATTTTAAGGAGCAAAATATCTAAGGAAATTGATTTGTTGCTCTGTACTAATAACTTGGCTGTGTTGTTCTAATGCAACTACTGCATCATTACGAGAGAGAGAGAGAGAGAAGTAGAGTAAGCAATAACATGAATACAGAATAGTACAGGTAAGTGACTGAGCTGTTAGGTCAGGAGTCCTCGACCTTTTTAAGCTGGGTCCCAGGTCACACTTCCTCAGACAGCTTCAGGGGCCAGATGGCCATTTTGCCCTTCCTCCACCACATAGCACTTCCAGGTGTGGTGGAGGCAGTGGGGGCCCACATGAAATGGTGCTGTGAGCTGCATCTGGCTCATAGGCCGCAAGCTGAGAATCCCTGTGTTAGGTGGAAAATCCTTCATTTAAGCTTGACCTTTTTGGGTGTCATTGGGAAGTTCATTGTATTTAAAAAGGCTCCAAAGGTAACATAATGATAATCCTGGTTTAACTTACAAAGCTGTTAGAAAACTGATATTATTATTATTATTATTATTATTATTATTATTATTATTATTATTATTATTATTATTATTATTATTATTATTATTATTATTATTATTATTATTATTATTATTATTATTATTATTATTATTATTATTATTATTTGCCTTGGTCTTCAGAATTGACAATTTCCTAGACTCCTTTCTTAGATTCAACTAATACTCTCTGTGGTTTGTAGATAGGCTGTATTTGATGTCTCCATAGGATTTCACTCTCATTTTCCCCCATTGTTGGCTTCTCAGTTGGACATCTTGAAGTCTCAGCTTTTACTTTTCCTCTAGCTGATTGCTACTGATTTTTCCTGATAGGCTCTTGTTAGCTAAGGGGATGTGTCCTTTTGTTGAAGGTATATGACCTTGTGTGTTTATTTATTCATTTATTTGCTTTCCTTTTTCTTACCCTTTTGATGCAAGCACCAGTCAGGGTGGCTTGCAATATATAAAACATACAATACAACACCATACAATATGTATAAAAATCAGAATAATAATAATGATCCAAAAATAACCACAAATAACCCATGTTAAGACCAGAATGACATTGATTGTATAGGCCTGATACAGGTAAGTCTTTAATTTAATTTAATAGTCATATTTATATATGCCGCCCACTCAGGCAGAACCCGACTCAGGGCGACTTGTGAAATGTTAATAATGTATGTGTAGTTCTACATTAGAACTGACAGTTTGTACCAGAGAGTTGGTGCTATGGTGGAGAAAGCTCTCATTGTGGTTATTGCTTTTTTTGCTTCTCTAGGTGAACCACTCAGAGCTTACGTAGATACCTAAGTGCTTTGGGTATAACTCCTGAGAAAGAGGTTTTGGAAATGTCTAAGCAAATATTTCATGTTTGTTCATATTTATTCTTTGCTTTCTTTTTAGATAGTCTCTCATAGGTGTGCCGTGAAATTATCCATTTACATAGCATTCATTTGTATTGGATAAAGGAGCCTAATTTGAAAGTCATTGAAAATACTATAAATATATAGGCTGAGCATTTAGTCATGCAGTTTAAGCTCATCTCTTGCTGTGACAAAACATGCAATTCTGTGATGAATGGCAAGGGCGCCTTCCATTTTCTTTGAGTCACAAATCCCTTTTAGAAATTCTATCTATTATGAAACTCATGTGGGGTTGAATCATCAATTCCTATTCACAGACTACTGTTTGATTATTCCTCTTTTCTCTCTCATTCTCTGCCTGAGCATGTATGAAATGTGACTTGAGTAACATTTCCACACCATGTACAAATCTCTAGCAAAAAATTAATATTTATTTTAAAGTAGTATGTTAATGTCAGGTTTTCTGTCCTTTCCTTTCTATTGCTAGTATACCTTCTATAAGAAGGAGCAGGGATAGAACAAGAGGGTGGAAATAGTTGCTTTGATGGTCAGAAAGCTCTCACTGTGCCACCTTCCTGAGTGTGCTCAGATTTTAAGCAAGAAATGATGGCATGGTGGCAATTCACTGGGGCTATTTCATCCATCAGCAACAGGGCATAAAATATCTTGGGCTGCCACTAGGTTGAAAAATAAATAAATAAATATTTGCCTCCTCAAATGACTCTTTGGTCTGCTCCCATTCTTATTTCTATTTTGAAGAGACAAGTATTTTTAGTTACAAGAGCAGAGATGAGAAATATTTCTTTAGTGTTCATGGCATCTTGGGAATTCTTAGCATTTGGTAATACAAAGAAATATTTCCTCTGATTAAAGATATTTCACTACCTCATGCAAATGAAAAAAAAAGATGACCTTCCCTTTATTTACAAAGACTGATTCAACCACCAGTTTTCAGCACTAATGATGGGACAGCATCCTCCTGAGCACCACAGGTTAGTGGGCCCAGATAATGTGATCAATTTATAGTGTCTTGTCACTCCCTACTGCAGCTCCCTGGTGGCTCAATGGGTAAAAGCACTGTGCTTGGAGACCGGAAGGATGGGGTTCGATTCCCTGAGAGATGTACATGGGGGACATGAAAGGAGCCTCATTCGGGCATCCCCTGCAAAAATCCTCTCAACCCAGAGTAATCTCTGACACAAAAACACACACACACACACTCCCTACTCACCAAGCAGATGTTGCTTGAGGTTACCACGTTAATCTGTCTAATTTGTTATGACTATTTCATTGAATTGTCTCCAGAGACAATCTCTCAAAACCTGAGGAAGCCAGTGCAAAAGGGCCCAACTGACAGCGCTCTCTCTGAATCTTTGGAAATAAAGTAGTTGCTATTTGTATTAGAGAGGTCTCAGAGGAAGAAAGAAGTCGGGCAGATGTGAAGACTGTTTGCCCAAGTGAGCATCCAAAGCTCAAATACTTGGAACAGAAGCAAAGGAATAACACATTAAGAGCTATTAACTTTGATTACTCAGCCAGCCAAGTTGTAAGACACAAGACTAACTCTAGCCTGCCATCCATTCTTCCTGCCAAGATGCCTTAGAATTTTCCTTGTCCTGGATGAACTGACAACTGTGTATCTATCTGTTCTCTTTTGCTCAGGTGGCTGGTTTATTGGTTTGTGGTTTGGCCTGCAGCCCGGACTCCGTCGGGAAATGTTGAACCCAGACTCTATTGAAGACGTTGAGCTCTGGGCTCTGACCCCTGTGCCTCACTATTGTCTGGCTGCAGTGCTGACAGAGGACAATGTGGTTTACCTGATTTTATTGTTGTTCTATTGCTTGTATTTATTTATCAGGATTTATTGTGCTTTTCATGTTTATCTGATATTTTGTGGTATTCTGTGATACTTTGTGCATTTTATTGTATTGTTATATTTTATTGTACTGTAATGTTTGATATGTTGTGATTTTTGTGAGCCGCCCTGAGTCGGCGTATGCTGAGTGGGCTGCATACAAATTGAATCAATCAATCAATGTGAGATGACAGCTGTTTATTCCAAAACAGACTCACTTTGATGATGCAGCTTCAGCACTTGCTCTCTAACAACATTGCATAATGGGAGGGTTAGCCTATTCTACCTTCCACCAAAATGCATACAAGACACAGAAATGGCAACTATACATTCCAACTAAGAAGGTGGGAGTGGGCATCATGAGGTCTTTGAGTTGAATGTGGCCTCTCTATCCAATTCTTGTGGCTGCTTAGAGCTCTCCCATTTAACTTAAGAAAACTCCACCAAAATCAGCAATGTAGCTTTTCAGCCAATTTCTCTACTTCTCCATGGCTGTGTTAACTCAAACTCAATATATGTTAACCAATTTGATCACTGAACATAGAACAAAGCTTCTATTTTTATATAAATGTGTACTTCTGTTCCTTATTTTCCATAATTGATTAATAAAGTATTCACTCAGAATAAATGTTCCCTTGTTTCACTTCAGTGAAGATTTCTCTATGCACGTAAGACACAGAACTACAGTAAAAAAAATGAGACTTGTAAACTCTGTTGAATATCTAAATAAGTTAAAGATTGCCAGAATACATAAAACAGCTGGTGAAAGACAGGGAAAGCAGCTAGCAGAGTTGTGCCGCTGATTTTTGGAGTCATATTTTGGAGTCTGTAGGGGTTGGGGTAATTCTTGGTAGCAGTTTTAATAGGGTTTTTATTGGTTTTAAAACATGATATTGGTTTTATTTTCTGTGAGCTGCCCAGAGTCTTTGGAGTTGGGCAGCAATATAAATCAGAAAAATAAAATAAATAAATAAATAAATAAATAAAATATTTTGGGTTTGTGCAGTCTCAGCCTGCTGGTCAAATTGCAAAGTGATCCTCAACCTGTCCAAAATTGCAGAAAGACATGGAGTCTGTCCATACAGTGAAGAGCTAGTTATAAACATTATACCGCCATATGAAGTGACATCTCATGGCACTAACATTTAGATAGCTTCACTGAATACAAACTTTTAAAAGCATCAGCTAAATGGATATGAGTTCAGTGATTTAGGAACTGGAATTCAAATCCCTAGTATACCTCATAAAATAAGACCCATCCTTTGCAGCCATGGACAAACTGCACAGTCCCAGGTCACCTCCAGAAGAAGGTAGACAGGTCAGCAGTTTGAGACTGAGTGCTGTGCAATGGAGTGAGCTCCAGTCTCTGTACTAGCACCTGCCAACCTAGCAGTTCGAAAGCAAGAAATTGTAAGTAGCTAAATAGGTACTGCTTTGGTGGGAAAGTAAAAAGTGTTCAGTGTTTGGAGATGTCTAGTCATGCCTGCACATGACTATGGAAGCATCTACAGATGCAGACAGTGCATCTCTTTGGTTGTAAATGGAGGTGAGCACTGCCTCCTAGAGTCTGACATAACTGGCTTTCAAGCAAGGGAGACCTTTACCTTTAAGACCTTTAATAGAAAAGTGCATTGTTCTTTCTTTTCTACTGACAGCAAATGGATATATATTATTTAATTTTAATTTAATTAAATTTTTCAATTTTTATGCCGCCCAATCAGGTGAACCCGACTCAGGGCAGCATACAACAGTAAAAAACATATAAAAACAGATTTTAAAATCCCAAATCGCCCACCCATCTGCCCACCCTACTACCCCCCCCCTAATTAAAATAATAAAAGGGAATTGGGGGATACAACAACACAAAGGAAGGGATATTAATTGAGCACTAAATGGGGATGAGCCTACAGGCTGGAGCCATATTCCCATTAAGGCCCCACACCTGCCCCATCAGCCAGGTTTTCAGACTTTTCCTGAAGGGCAGAAATTCTGTCTGTAGCCTCAATTCCATTGGAAGGAGGTTCCAGAGGGCTGGTGTGGACACAGAGAAGGCCCTTCTCCTCATGCCAGAGAGGTCGGCCCCTCTAACTGAAGGCACAACTAGGGAGCCCCTCTGTTCCGCTCTGGTTGGACGGGCAGACACTCTCAGGATGATGCGGTCTCTAAGGTATCCTGGCCCACTGCCATATAGGGCTTTAAAGGTCAAAACCAGCACCTTGAATTGCACCCAGAGGCAAACTGGTAACCAGTGCAGTTCCCGGAGTAGTGGGGAGATGCAGGCATATCATCCACACCCCATCACCACCCGTGCAGCTGCATCATGTTCAAATATATATGGTGATCCAAACAGTTTATACTGTGTACAGAACAAATAACCATGAGTAGAAAAGCTTTACGGCACCAGATGTGTGCATATTTAATTTTCCCAAGTGAAAAACTATTCATTTCCTTTGCCACACCAAAGGAGGAAGTGAATGTCTCCAAGCAGTACAAGAGGAGAAAGCTGTATTTGATTTTTCAGAGAACAGTCTTAAATTAAAGGCAGCTAACCTTTCTCCAATTCCATGATCTAGTTTTAATTGCAAAAAAAAATCGTTTTTTACATGTGTAGCCTCGAGCTATTAATACCATAGAATTGGTTTTTGGTGAGTAAATAAAGGGTAAGAAGAATGGCTAATTATCTGCACTGTTGCAATTTCACGCTGTAATTGTCAGCAGTATTAATTCCAACTTAGCATATCTGAAACCTAAAATGGACCTCACATCGAGACAAGAACAATCTGCACACATGGTAAACAGCACTCATCAGACAGAGGCTTTTGAAATACAGTAGAGAGAAAGAGAATGCAGTGTCATTTACTTTTTAAAATGTTCTCATGAAGAAGTAAAGCACCTTCTGAAGCTGATGGAAAAATAATAGGGTTGGGAGATATATCATGTAGTTACAATAGTGACAATCTCTCGTTTATCTCTAACCAGCTTTTCACAAGTACACAAACAGGCGTTCTGAGGCAAAAAAGGGCATTCAATTTTGTTTGCTCACTTACAGACCAAGGTGGGGATGTCTCACCCCATTTCCTTGAGTGGGTGATACTCCTGCTCCAGCAAAGCACTTCCTGTATTGTAGCTGTTGAATGACAGGATAATATAGTGAAAATTGAAGAAAAACGTGATACCGGTCATCATGGCTCATTCGTGGCAAAAACTATGTGACATTAATGAGTAACTAAGACTGTCTCAACTTTATTACATGATGACATGGGGAAAGAGTAGATAGGATGAGATAACATTAGGTGTCTACTGTTGTTCCAGGTGAATTGTTACTTTCCACACCATAGAACCACCACATACTGTCTGCTCCTTGGAAAACAATAGGAAGAAGAGGGAAGTGAAGTATCTCAATACGCTAGCCATAAGCCCTATCAATTAGTACCAGTTTTCTTGTCCTCTGTGCACTTTTTAAAAAATTTCCTTCATTTTGACTGCAATCAAACTGAATTTAGTAGGACCCCTTCAAGGGCTTCTTCTTCATGTGTGGTATCTGATTCTGAATATTGGCTATCATCATGGCAATCATCCATGAAGTTTGTCCTGGGAACAATATAATGTAGTGGTCTTCCATTTGCCTTCCGAATCTCAGCATGACACTCGTGCTTGAAATCTGGCAGCAGGGAGAGAGGAAGTTTAAATTAAACACATTCACGTGCAGTGACCCCAATCAGATCATTCCACTTGACTACTCAGAAGTTTATTTATTTTTAAACTCTCAGTCCTAAAGTGTACGCTAATATATATTTGAGTCCTCAGCAGTTTAGCTTTCAAAATTATAGCATTTTGTGTTCTGTTTTGAGCACCAGAATGAAATGGAGTAATTAGGTCTTCTTTCAAATGTACATTCATTCCTTGCTATTCCAAGCCTTCTTTCTTTCTGCAGTATAATTTAGGGTGGCCATGGGTCATCATGATAGACCTTATGGAATGCAACCGGAAGGCTGAAATCCTTGTTGCTGTACTGCAGATCTCCTTGCTATTGACTAGCACAGGAATTCTCAACCTTTTAAAGCCGGGGGCTGGGTCACGCTCACTCAGACAGCTTTGGGGGCCAGATGGCCATTTTGCCCTTTCTCCACCACATGATGCTTCCTGGTGTGATGGAGGTGGTGGTGGGGCACATGAAATGGTACCGGTGGCTGCATCCAGCCTGAGGGATGTAGGTTGAGAATCCCGGAACTAGCAAATCGACTTCTACCCTTTTTCTTCATCATATAAAGGTAAAGGTAAAGGTTTCCTTTGCTCGAAAGCCAGTCGTATCCGACTCTAGGGTTCAGTGCTCATCTCAGTTTCAAAGCCAAAGAGCCAGTGCTGTCTGCTTCTGCAGATGTTTCTGTGGTCATGTGGCAGGCATGACTAGATACCGGAGCACATGGAACACTGTTACCTTCTCACCGAAGTGGTCCCTATTTATCTGCTTGCAATTTCTTGCTTTCGAACTACTAGGTTGGCAGGAGCTGGGACAAAGATGGGAGCTCATTCCATCCTGCAGTACTCGGGAATCAAACTGCTGACCTTCCACCTCCCAGTCAGCGTCTTAGCCACTTGAGCCACTGCAGTGGCCTCTGAAATAGTTCATTTTTGTTATGGGCATAATGATGATATGATATAGAGCTTTTTTTGTTTTTTGTTTTTGTTTTTTTATTATGGGCTTATTGTATGGAAATACCTGAACTAGAAAGTTGTTTTCCACCCACTGGGTGGCAGAAGAACATAATGCCTTATGTTTACAAATGTCTGTGGTAGCAAGTAAGGAAATTACCCATGAAAAGTGGGGAAAATCTCTATACTTATTGCTATAATTCATAGACACATATGTTCTTTGAGCTTGAGTTTGCAGGCTATGCATATTTGCAGGGATATTTTGGAACACTTACAATTCAACATCTGGGCAGAACACATCATTTAATGACTCTGAAGATGAACTTCAGTGAAAATGTCCTGAGGAGACCACCAAGGGATTGTGTTAGAGCTCAGCAGTGCAAGGTTAAGAAACATGACCAAACCTTTGAGAGTGAATGAACAGCAAGAAGAGGGAATTAGGGAGGCATAAGTAATTGCATGTCAGGAAAAAAGGAGAATCAGAGGCCCAGATTTACTTTTAAGGGTAGGTCACTTTCAGTTTAATTGTATTCATGTTAGTGTAGAAAGGAGAAGAGCTTGGGGAATCTTGGTTGATATTCAATTTTGCACAGGCAGATTTTTCCTCATGTAAGTAGCTTTCCCTTTCTTTCCATGCTCACTCCAAATTTGCTCCAGGGAGTTGGTCCACCAGCCCACCTGATATTTTTTTTTAGAGGGGAAGGCTATAGATCAGGAGAATTTCAGATATCCATGAACAGAAATATTAACTTCTCACTCTACTTTCACACACAGAAAGACCAGAAGAAAAATTCTGGCAGTTTTTTGGTACTGTGCCCAAAACTGCTTCCTTGATATTTTTTTTACTAAGGCTATGCAAAGACTCATCAGTCCAGTTTAGAATTCAAATTGGAATTTATCCTTATTCAATTTGGAACTCTTTGTACGTTACCTGTTGGATTTGTGCCTTAGATCCAGGCTGATTTCTAGGTCTACATTTGATTTGCATTGGGAAACCAAGATGGTTATAAACTGTTTTTATAGCCTCCAAAAAAGTAACTAAATATTTTAGATTACTGACAGGTAGCTTTGGAGAGATGTACCTGTCATGTTTGTTCAAAGAATGTAAGGAGGAAGTTGAAGCAATGTATGTCCCATTTTATTTATTTGTTATTGCACCTCCCCCCCCCCAGTGGGTTCCAAAGGCCCCATTTAGTTTAGACACAATCAATTTGCAATTCCATTTTGGTTATCCCCCCCACAAAAGTCTGTTTTAATTTGAACTTCACATAAGTGAGTTCAGATCAGGCCTGTTCAATGTGGCACTTATTTTGTCCAAATTTGGAGCGCAGCCCTAGTTTTGACTATTCTCATTCAATTTCATAAAAACTAAGTGGCTCAAGAGGATAAGACCCTAGCTGGAAGGTGGGAGGTCAGCAGTTCGATTCCCAAGTACTGCAAGATGGAATGAGCTCCCATCTTTGTCCTAGCTCCTGCCAACCTTGCAAGAAATTGCAAGTAGATAAATAAGGAACACTTTGGTGGGAAGGCAAACAGTGCTCCATGCACTCCGGTGTCTAGTCATGCCTACCACATGGCCACAGAAACATCTGCAGAAGCAGACAGTGCTGGCTCTTTGTCTTTGAAACAGAGATTAGCACTGAACCCTAGAGTCAGATACGACTGGCTTTCGAGAAAGGGAAACCTTTCCCTTTAACTTTTAATTCCTAATATGAAACACAATTATGTTTTTAGAAAGAGAAATGTTGGAGAAATCCTCACAAATAAGATTCCAAATTCTTTTGGTTATCCAAATTCTTTTGGTGAAGTGAAGTGTGTGTGTGTGTGTGTTCATGTATTTAATTACACTCTAAATTCTTTGCAAGGTGATGCTACACCCACCTAACAAATCCCAAGGGAAGTGTCATAAGGCAAACTTCAAAGGTGTCGGAACCATAAATGTCAATCCCTAGACTTCAGATACCATACCTGCCCTCTACGCCCCTACCACAGAAATCTTCTCTTTTAAAAATGGAGGGGGGGGAGGTTACTAATAGATCCTCCATGCATAATAGTGCTGAGGGGAAGAGATACTGGGAGCTGCCCAAAGAAGGCAAAAATATTACTATGCCTCCACTGGACAACAAGGGTCCCCCAATAAACAAATAAGCCAAAACTAAACTGATGTGGGATTGTTGAGAGTCACAGAATGCACATCTCTGCCACAAAATAACTCATTTGGAAGAAAGGCGCTTGAAGAGTGATGGGAACATTTATTACAGAAAGAAACAAAAACAAACAAATGTAGCACCTGTTGATATTTTGCAAGGTTATGGTAAGCATGAAAATATCACAGGAAGAACCTCTAAAGGGTCATGAGGACAAAGACTTACATTTCATATAAGTGGAAGCGAAAACATTTGGGAAATCAGAGGGGAGATTAGGGCACAACACCAGTTACATTTTTCTGACAGTGGACATCATTCTTTCACTTTTGGGGAGAATGTATGTGGCTGCCTCCCAGCCACTACCATGACCTTCTCCATGACCACAAGATCTACACAAGGCACATGGTGGAGGAAACAAAATAGTGCTATAGATTGACAGCCCTTTTAGTATTGCTGCCACTTTTAATATGGCTATTAAAGAAACGCCCCCAGAGCAGTGTTCAAAGGAAGCTGTGAAGCAAACTGCTGGCAGAAGGAATCGTGAGGTGTATCTGAAGGAGTGATGTTTGTTACCACCAGGGCTTACCATAGCTTTTTCCATTTGCTCTGCCTTGCTCTTAGTCACTGTGTTTGTGTGAAATTATATCTATAAGTAGCTCCCCTCTGGTCCTTTTTAATACAAGTGACTGAGAAACTTTTCCCATCTTGTTTATGTGAGTATTCTACTGCCCAGAGACAGGCAAGAGGGAAGCTGCCATAATGGTGAAGGCATCTTTTTTTTACCTAGAACATGAGGGGAAGACAAGCAAGTGTGTCTGCAATTTGTGATGGGCAGAGTACCCTCTAGCAATTTGTTTATCTTTTCCACTTTTGCTACGAGTGTGATGTGAACAAATTACTTTTTGGGCGGGTCTTTTAATACAAACTGTTTAATGAATTCTATTATGACAGTAGTATCGACTATTTGACATACAGGTGAAACTCAGAAAATTAGACTATCGTACAAATGTTCATTCAGTTCAGTGATGCAACTTATAAGGTAAATATATATATATGAGATAGACTTATTACATGCAAAGCGAGATAGTTCAAGTCTTACTTTGTTATAATATTGATGCTTATGGCTTATAGCTTATGAAAACCCCAACCCCCCAATCTCATGTACCCCATAATAATCACACCATCTCATGTATGCTGTACGCCATGATCATCACAATTATAAATAATTAGGTAAAGGTAAAGGTTTCCCTTGCTCAAAAGCCAGTCGTATCTGACTCTAGGGTACAGTGCTCATCTCTGTTTCTAAGCTGAAGAGTCAGCGCTGTCTGCTTCTGCAGACGTTTCCGTGGTCATGTGGCAGGCATCACTAGACACCGGAGCGCACGGAACACTGTTTGTAAATAATTATGTAAATAAGTATGTAAATAATTAAGGCATGACATATCTTGCTTTGCATGTAGTGAGTCTATCTCATATATTTGTTTCACCTTTTAAGTGAAATGAATGAACATTTGAACAATATTCTAATTTTCCGAGTTTCACCTGTTGTTGTGTTCTGTAAAGCTGTGCCTTTAAGAATGTACCTTTGCCATGTGTTATCAATGTAACCTTTCTGTGTGCAACATTATAACCATCAGCTGTATCAATGTAAACCTGATAAAGGGACGCGAGCTAGTGACCACCAGAGGGCAGTAGCGAGCGTCCAGCTCTCATGGCTCATAGTCACCTGGTTCAGCAGCGCGGGAAGATTCCCCGCCACCTCTTCACCTGGTCAAGAAGGGCGTGACCTCCTACGACGTCACGCAGGCAGCATCCAATAGTCTGTCGACGAGCCACATTCAAATGTATAGCCAGCTGTATATATTGAGCTACCCATCCGCCATTACCACATGTTCCTCCGGATCATCATGCAATAAACCTGTGTTAAGCCAACCCTTCGGCTGTTTCATTGTCTTTGGTCCCTTACACTAAACTGGCGACGAAGGTGGGATATGGCAGCCCACGGGACCAAGACATGCGCCGGTTTCGAAATCAGGAAACCGGGCGACTGGGAGATCTTCGAGATGGACTTCCAGGCCGCACTGATCGAGTCCGAAGTCACGGAAGAGGCGAAGAAAAGAGCCATCTTCACCAGGATGCTCGGACAAGAAACAAAAAGGACCTTGGTGGACCTGATTGCACCGAGGAGGGTGAGCGAATTCAAGGCCAAGGAACTCATGCAGATGCTGCGTGAGCACGTCCGGCCCGCCACGGCGATGTTTCCCACTCGGAGTGCGTTTTGGAGGCGAGTCCAAGCGCCCGGGGAGACGGTCGCCGCGTTCGTGGCGGCCCTGTGGCTGGCGGCCGGCCCGTGCAAATGGGAGAATGCCGAAATCACCCTCCGAGACTGTGTGCTGTGCGGCCTGAATGACGCCAAAACCCAGCGCACATTAATGAACCAAGAGCCGCCTCCCACGTTGCAGGAGGTCGTCAGAGCGGCCCAGGCCGCAGAAGCTACGAAGGCCGGGGTCCAAGAACTTCAGGACTGGCGGCCAAAGGCGAGCAAAGCAGAGGCTCCGGTACAGGCGGCCCGGCGAACTTCGAGGTCGTCCACAGAGAGCAGCGACGACGAGGACGTCCAGAGGGTCCGGAAGGAGAGCCGGCGATGCGACGGCTGTGGAGCGGCCCACGACCGCGTGAAATGCCCCTTCCGGAAGGCCGAGTGCCACAACTGCGGCCGCCGCGGGCACATCGCCAAGGTGTGCAGGAAGAAGCGCGAAACCCGGAGGAGCTCCGCAGACCGTTCCACGGGACAAGACCGCCGAACGAGACCCAAGGATGGCGCCCAGGCCACGCGGAAGCAGGACGGCGTGGGCCGCATCGCCGACGGCAGCGAGGACGACGCCCCAGTGTTCAGCGTGTCTACTAGACATCCCCGCTACTTTGTTGAGGTACTAGTCCAAGGGGTCCCCATTAGGATGGAAATTGACTCGGGGTCCTCATATTCAATCATTTCCCAGAGGGAGTTTTTGGGAATTGCCCCCCACAAGCGACCCAAGCTCAAAGCATTGAGGTCCACACTACGGGACGTGCAAGGAAACAGTATTCCAGTGTTGGGGGTTGGAGAATTTCAGGTCAAATTCAAGGAGCACGCCGCGCCCCTTCCCCTAGTCGTGCTCAAAGGAGGAGATTGCAGCCTCCTCGGGACTCAATGGTTCCAGCCCCTGGGGTTGTTTATTGGGGGGGGGGTGCACGCCGTTGGGATGCACGCCGTTGGGACTGATCCAATTCAGGAGGTGTGCGAGGCGCACCCCGAAGTCTTCAAAAAGGGACTGGGGAAATTCAAGGGGCCCCCAGTGACTTTCGACCTGGACCCAGAGGTCCGCCCAATTCGCCTAAAACCACGCCGGGTGCCGTTCGCACTTAAGGACAAGATAGAGGCGGAACTGGACAAGTTGGTGGGCCAGGGGATCCTTGTGCCTGTTGATTCTGCGGAGTGGGAAACTCCAATTGTAACCGCTCTAAAGGCCAATGGGGAGGTCCGCATATGCGCCGACTACAAGTGCACCATCAACAAGGCGATTCGCCCGAATGCATATCCGGTGCCGGAAGTCAGCCATCTGCTGGCCAGGTTACACGGGGGAAAGTGTTTCGCTAAGCTCGACTTAGCACAGGCCTACCAGCAGCTCACGGTGTCCCCTGCCGCAGCTGCTGCGCAGACCATAGTCACCCATAAGGGGGCGTTCCAGGTGACGCGCCTCCAGTTCGGCGTGAATTCGGCGCCTGGAATTTTCCAGTCACTCGTGGAACGCCTCCTGAAGGGATTGGAGGGGGTGTTGCCTTATTTTGATGACGTGTTAATAACGGGGGGGGGGGGAGTCGGGCTGAATTGGCCAAGAGGTTGGGGAAGGTCCTGACAATATTCGAAAAGGCGGGGCTGAGGTTGCGAAAGGACAAATGTGTCTTCTTCGCAACCGAGGTTGAGTTCCTAGGGTTTTGTGTGACTACTGAGGGAATAAAACCATCCATGTCCAAAGTGGCGGCCATTAAGAAAGCCCCCCGCCCCACCTCCAAGCCCGAGTTGCAGTCGTTCCTAGGGCTGCTCAACTTCTACCACTCCTTCCTCCCCCGAAAGGCAGCGGTGGCTGAGCCGCTACACAAACTGCTAAAGAAAGACCAGGCATGGAAGTGGGGCGATGACCAAGAAAGGGCATTTGACGAGCTGAAAAGCCTCCTGGCGTCCGACGCTATACTGACCCATTTCAACCCCAAACGCCCAGTAGTTCTGATCTGTGATGCATCTCCAGTGGGGGTGGGGGCGGTGCTGTGCCACGTGTTGGAAAACGGAAGGGAGGCCCCGATAGCATTTTACTCCAGGTCCCTGTCCCAAGCAGAGAGAAACTACGCACAGACGGACAGGGAGGCACTAGCAATAGTCGCGGGGACGAAAAAAATTTACGATTTTCTGTACGGCCGCCCTTTCACCATTGTGACAGACCACAAGCCCCTGCTAGGCATTTTTACCGCTGATAAGCCCACCCCACAGATCCTGTCTCCGAGGATGCTCAGGTGGGCCATTTTTCTCAACGCGTATCAGCACGCGTTGGTCTACCGGCCCGGAAAAGAGATCAGCCATGCGGACGCCCTATCTAGGTCTCCCCTTCCCCTAACGCCCAGCCAGGTGAGCATGGGGGAGTGGGACCATCAGGTTCTCATGATTGAGGTGCTGGATTCGCCCCCCGTAATGCCCGCCGACATTGCCAAAGCGACAGAGAAGGACAAAACGTTAGCGGCAGTAAGCTCCTGGCTGCAGAAAGGGTGGCCCGCGTCCTCCCCAGCGGAGGAGTTCGCCCCATTTTTCAGAAAAAAGCTAGAACTGTCCCTAGAGAGGGGGTGTCTCTTGTGGGGGCAGCGGGTGGTGATTCCCACTTCCCTTCGGCCGCGGGTGCTCAAACTGCTTCACGTCAGCCACCCCGGCATCGTGCGATCCAAGGCGCTGGCCCGGAGTTACTTCTGGTGGCCCCAGCTAGACGCCGACATCGAGCACATGGTCGGCACTTGTGAGAGTTGCCAATGCTCCAGACCAGAGGAGGCCCGCCTTCCCCACAGGGAATGGGACGCGGCTAAGGGGCCGTGGTCCCGGGTGCACGTTGATTTCGCGGGCCCGTTCAGAGGCACCCTATTCCTCCTTGTAGTGGACGCTTTCTCCAAATGGTTGGAGGTTATCCCAGTCACGAGCACCTCCTCGGCCCAGACCATTAGGCATTTGCGGAGGCTCTTTTCCACGTTCGGCATACCCGACACGTTAATTAGCGACAACGCAAGTTGTTTCACGTCCTCCGAGTTTAGGGCTTTCATGGAGATCAACGCCGTTCGGCATATCACCTCCGCCCCTTTCCACCCGGCCACCAACGGCCAAGTAGAGCGCCTCGTCCGCACCACAAAGGACGCGTTGCGGCGCATGGGCCCAGGGGATCTGAACCTACAAGTGTGTCAGTTTCTGCTAGGGTACAGGGTGACCCCATTGGCGTCAGGATACTCCCCCGCAGAGCTCTTAATGCGCAGGAAGCTGACCACCATCCTCACTAGGCTAGACCCCACGAGGGTAGAGGACAAAGGGAGGAACATCGGACTAGAGGCTACAAAGAGTTTCAGTATAGGCGCCCCCGTGCATTGCAGGAATTACGCCAGCACGGGCCCAGCCTGGGTGCCGGGCGTAGTTGTGGAGCAAACCGGCCCCGTGTCGTACCGAGTGGAAACCAGCACAGGGCTCCTGTGGAGGCGGCACGCGGACCAGCTCCGACGCAGGGTTTCCGATGAACAGGGCACGGATCAAGCAGGAAATAAGTCAGTGTTAGGGTTCTCCCCCACCCGTTCAGCCCAAGGGGGAGGGAAAGGGGACCGTGGGCCCCCACCAAGGGGGGAGGAGGATATCCTCGTAGATACACTGGGGGATCTTTCCGAGGAGGAGGAACCCGACCCCATACATATCTCGCGGAAAGTCCCCACAAATGCGGGTACCCCTACCAAGTTAGATTTTGATTTTCAGACCCGGGGGGGGTTTTCGGAGTGGTCCCCCACCCGTCCAAGCGAGAAGAGGGGTTTTTCGTTAGCCCCGACGGCCCCCGGTCTGCCCACAATGGAGTTTTTCCCTTCCCCTAAGGTCGCCAGGCAGCGGCAAACCACTAACGAGTCTCCCTCTCCCATTTCAGGACGAGGGTCCAGGGAACAAAGAAGCAATAACGCCCCCGGGGGGGCAGCCCTCTTCACGGCCCAAACGCACATGCAACAAGCCATCTTGGCTGAGAGACTTCGTCTCATCCTAGCGGGGAGGGATGTTGTGTTCTGTAAAGCTGTGCCTTTAACAATGTACCTTTGCCATGTGTTATCAATGTAACCTTTCTGTGTGCAACATTATAACCATCAGCTGTATCAATGTAAACCTGATAAAGGGACGCGAGTTAGTGACCACCAGAGGGCAGTAGCGAGCGTCCAGCTGTCATGGCTCATAGTCACCTGGTTCAGCAGCGCGGGAAGATTCCCCACCACCTCTTCACCTGGTCAAGAAGGGCGTGACCTCCTACGACGTCACGCAGGCAGCATCCAATAGTCTGTCGACGAGCCACATTCAAATGTATAGCCAGCTGTATATATTGAGCTACCCATCCGCAATTACCACATGTTCCTCCGGATCATCATGCAATAAACCTGTGTTAAGCCAACCCTTCGGCTGTTTCATTGTCTTTGGTCCCTTACACTAAACCTGTATATTTATTTTTTTCATTTAATTTGTTGCAATGCTTTACCTGAGTTGTAGAGTAATAATGATTTTACACTTATTGGCTGAACTTCAGTAGTAAATCAGAACTAGAGTAGGCCCATTAAATAGGTAGAGATCTTTAAAGGTCCAATGATTCAATAGGCTTGCTCTAGTTATGACTTTCTACTGGATTCCAGCCATTATGATGAATTAATGTTATAATACCATGTTATGATATGTTAGAATTGATTTTGTGCTTATTTGTTTCTATGAACTACTTTGGCCACAGTTCATTATGAAAATGCAGTATGTAATTATATATACTGTGATATTATAACCACTGCTAACCATGAGCCCAGCCTCTTATAAATTATTGGAAAATTTCTTCTATTGCAGAAATTTGGTGAAATGTTCACCCCGTTTTTTTCTGCAGAAAAATAGGGTGGAGAATGTCAAATGGCAACCTGTATGCAGCTATAGCTTTGAATAAAAGAAGCACATTTCTCTCTTTTAAACATAGGTTACATTTTTTAAAAAGTATATTTTTGGCACATGCTTTGGAAGAATATAAAAAGGAGAAAGCCATAAAATGCACCAAGGGTAGTTAAACTCTGGAAGTCCTCTCTTATAGTTATACATATAGCTACACTGTATTCTTACATTTATACTGAGACATTTAAACTGATTTACAGAAGGGGAAAATTCTTCAGGATAGGTCAGGATAGTAAATTCTGATTAGATTCATCTTCACGTGGTTTCTCAAAAAAAGTGTGGGGAAATTCTTGTTTCGAGGTCAGTTTTGGGTTTTTAAAAACTTTTTGCTGCAAAAATGTGTTCATTTCATAAATTACTTTAATTACTTAATGCCAGTTATTGAAAATGGTGATAATTTTTGATTTGCTTGCTCTGTGAACTACAGGTGAAACTTGGAAAATTAGAATATTGTGCAACTGTTCATTCATTTCACTTAAAAGGTGAAACAAATATATGAGATAGACTCACTGCATGCAAAGCGAGATATGTCATGTCTTAATTCTTTATAATTGTGATGATCATGGCATACAGCATGCATGAGATTATTTGATGATTATGGGGTACAAAGTAAGACTTGAACTATCTCGCTTTTCATGTAATGAGTCTATCTCATATATTTGTTTCACCTTTTAAGTTGCATTACTGAACTGAATGAACATTTGCACGATATTCTAATTTTCTGAGTTTCACCTGTATATAGACCAGATCTATTTTGTCTAAAATGAGCCTTGGGGTCAAACTGTAGGGGGGGGGAGGGAATGCTGACATTAAATCTTTAAAAAGCGGCTCATTCTTATGCTACAAAATCAGAAATGTTTATACAAATTATATTGAAAATGTGCAAAAATGATAAGAAAAAGAGAACAGAAAAGCTAAGCAAGTTTAACCTCTCGGTCTCACTCTCGAGTTACAGTGTCTCATTTTGGAGCTGGAGAAGAGTGCCACTATCCATGGGGACTGATTGGAAGCCCTCAAAACCTTGTCATGTGGAGATTTGCCATGGGGAAAAAGAGTTGGATCTCCTTTGTTGATTTATATCTCCACAGGTAGAGAAATTAGAGGGAAAAATGGAGGGTGTGTATATAATACTGTTTATCAAGATTAAGCCTATCCTGAATACCTGTTTATGGTTCTTGAATGGGTTCAAATTCACAGTAGTTGATGCTTTTGTCATATTTTAATCTCCTACTACTGTATAATAAATAGTTCAAGTTCCCAAGTACAAGCCTAGTTGTGCTTATGAAGAAGCAAGCCCCGCTGAGTCCAATGAGATAAGCCTGTGGGAGTCCAGATAAATACCCATTTATTGGAAATAACAGCCTGAGAAATTTCGCTAGAGTTCTCAGAACACTTTTGACTTCAAAAAAATCCTCACATGCCTGAACTGAGAAAAACCTGCCATGCTTTTTTTCATTCTGCCATAAGCAAAATTCATAGACAAGTTAGGAATACAAAGAACTGTCTCCCGGTGAATTTGTGCTAACCTTTCCTTCCTTTTTCATTTGGTAAATAATCTTTCAGCTTCACTTGAAATCCCTCAGATATTTGATTATGACCTCCACCCTGTATTTGCCCTGGATTTTACGCTAGGCAAGATTTTGATAGCAGCTTCAGTTTGTTTTCCTTCTTTTTATGGTTTATTCATTTGAAGCGTCACGTTCAATACATAGGTAGGCATGCTTGAGATTATTATTTAGGACTCAAATTTATTTCAGATAACCAGTGGCAGCAGTCCTAAACTGGTAGTGTTTCTGACTTTGTGGGGACATTATCTATAATTTAACTTAGCCAAAATATTGTTCGTGTTACATTTCATGCATAGATATACTGACAACTGAAATCTTGAATCTCTATATTCACATACAGTGACTGAAATACTGCATCAGAAGATATATTTTTATTGATAAAACTAATGTCTAATAAAACATATAGGTCAAATGAATGAATGAATGAATGAATGAATGAATAAAACAATCACATACATGACTATTGTTTAGCAGGAGCATCTTGTATGAAAACCAGCTACAGGCAGAAATTTTGCAAGTGTATTGTTCCAAGTGAATTTATCTCTCATCTTTTTTGATCTGACTGGCAGAAAGAATCCATGCTTGTTCATCTTCTGATCTTCAGCCAGTATGGAGATATTGCACAGATGGCATCCTAATACATTAATATCATTTACTTTAAGATCTCATCAATATTAGTTTTATGTACTTTAAGATAGAAAATGTTGATGGACTAAAATTCTCCTTACTCTTGACTATTGACCATCCCGCTAATGAGAACTGGAGTTTGATGGTCAAGAAGGCCAAGGTGCCTCACCTCTAGTTACATGGAAGTTGCTTAATATAAGTCTATACATCTGCATCAAGGTAATTCATATCACCAGGACTTCCTCCCAGGTAAATGTATAGAAGGTTGCACTGTGAGTGCAGTTTATTATTTAGTTATGCTAATGACAATCTGATGCTATGTGTTTTTCTTTTAAAGGCAAGTCTCAATGATTTCACTCATTTCATTTATTTCATGGAAGTATGTGCAAGACTGCAATCTTTATAACAGGGGTTCCTAACCTTTTCAAGTCAAGGGCCAGATCACATTATTTCAGCCAACTTCCAGGGCCAGATGGCCATTTTGCCTTGCCTGAATGATGGGGGTGGCCATTTTGTCCTAAGAGCTTCAAAGAGGTGGCCATTTTGTTTCTTGAATGCCTTTGGAGGGGTGGGGGCACATGAAATGGCACAGTGGGGCAGATCTGGCCTACAAGCCTTAGGCTGGGAAGCCCTGCTTAATAATAATAATAATAATAATAATAATAATAATAATAATAATAATAATAATAATAATAATAATAATAATAATAATAATAATAATAATAATAATAATAATAATAATAATAATAATAATAATAATAATAATAATAATTCTATCAGTTTTCTAACAGCTTTGTAAGTTAAACCAGGATTATCATTATGTTACCATTGGAGCCTTTTTAAATACAATGATCTTCCCAATGACACCCAAAAAGGTTATGCTTAAATTAAGGATTTTCCACCTAACACAGGGATTCTCAACCTGTGGCCCATGGATGCGGCCCACAGCACCATTTCATGTGGGCCCCCATGGATGTGCCATGTGGTAGAGGAAGGGCAAAATGGCCATCCGGCCCCTGAGGCTGTCTGAGGGAGCGTGACCTGGGCCCCAGCTTAAAAATGTTAAGGACTCCTGACCTAACAGCTCAGTCACTTACCTGTACTAATCTGTATTCATGTTATTGCTTACTCTACTTCTCTCTCTCATAATGATGCAGTAGTTGCATGTTTTTAAAATTACTGAGTGAAATAATTTCATTTTTCTTTTTGTTCCGGCTTATAAGAATTCCCCCCTACTGGATATTTTATGAGTTTAAAGATATGTTCAAATGCAACTACTGTTTAGATTCTTTTTCTCTCACCTCTACTTTAGAACATCCCAGCCACATCATTAGTACAGAGCAACAAATCAATTTCCTTAGATATTTTGCTCCTTAAAACATGGAAAAACAGGATTCCACTCCAAGTCAGCTGGAAGGCTGGCAATTTGGCAGTTCAAAACCCAGGTACTGCATGAAAGATTGACCACCTGTCTCTGTCCCAGCTCTTGGGAACATGAAAGAAGCCTCATTTGGGTGTTCCCTGAGCAGAGTTTTTCCCACAAAAATCCTTTCAACCCTGAATAATTTCTGACATTATTATCAAAGAGTACACAATTCTATATGGAAGACATTTTAAATGTGAAAATGAAACCATGGCCATTTATATGTGGGATTTTCACTCAATGCTCTCACATGGTTTCTCATAACATAAATCTGAAACTGCACATCTGCAGCTATCCTAACGAAAATATTTTGTGTATGTTAATTCCTACATGAATGTGCCTTCCAAGTAGGACCTGCATAATGGAGAAAAGGCTTTGCTCAAGCTAACTACAATGATGAATTGTAAGTTAGTTAATGAACCCAATGTATTATTGATTTTATATTTTTAAAGTAAATAAAACATTAAGCACCTGTGTTGACTATTAAAGTTGCATTTGCAAAGGCAGAGAGGTTTGGCCAGCCTTCCTCTGACTTCTTGGTGACTCCAGAATTTATAACAGTATTTTCAGAAGGATCCACTCTCCTGTTGATCATAGCAATAGCCCAGACATGAATACATGAGTGAAATGTTCAAGAAATTGATTAATACACCCATTGTCCCAATCTGGAATCTAAACTAAATTTTTTTTAGAATGCTAAATTAAATATAATTTATGTAAGCTAATGTGGTTGATGTTGGGGATGGAAAAAAACCCCACTCGATTCACTCCCTTGCCTTCACTTGCTGGCTCAAGAGCAAGAAAAAATAATTTACTCACTCATGTTTGTTTTTTCATACTGCTGCCCTAATTCAACAATAGCAATTGCAATTACACTTCTATACTGCCCTATAGTGCTTAGCGCAGCCTCTGGGTAGTTCACAAGGTTATTAGCATTTTGCCCCCAACATGCTGGGTGCATTTTACCAATCTTGGAAGGATGGAAGGCCGAGTCAATCTTGGCCTCCCCCATCAGGATTGAATTCACAATGTTATAGCTGCAGTCCAGCAGTTTAACCACTGCACCACCAGGGCTCCTCACAAGCTGCATTTGTGAAATAGTCTAAAAGGTTAGTCTTCACATCATTGATTTTTATGGGCAATTGCTATGATAAATCTCCATGCAAGGCAGAATAATTATGCATCTCTCCCCCCCCCCACTTCTCTCCCTCTTTTTCTCTGTGACAGGCAGAGGAGGGAGAAGGGAATTGAGGGAGGATATGTAAAGAAAAATGGGGAGAAGAATTATATGCATCAATAGTTGCCTGATTAAATGTCGCCATTAATCATTATAAGATGTTAGTAATAGCACAATTACATTACAATTACAGCAAAATTACAGATTTTTGAGGTGATAGGAGGGGAAAGGAATATAATTGTAACACTGAAATTCTCAGACAGGCTTCAGGTACACCATTTTGATTCTATTTCACCAAAATCTCTCTCATATATCACTTCAAACAATTTTGGATTTCTATTTGTGTAATATGCTATTCAGTTGCATTCCACTTATATGGTTCTCAAGATATGTGAGATATTTATGGAGTGGTTCCACCACTGCCATTCCCCATCCCCAGTGGCCATCCATAGTTAAGCAGAGATTTTATCAATTACACCACACTGGTTCTCACTGGCTTTATTGTGATGAGCCAGAGATCTTTCCTATTGTCTGTCAGCTAAATTCTAGTCACATTTTTGGAAGTTCAATGGGTACTTAAGCCGGAAGAATGGTTCCTCTCATGGGAGTAATGCACTTGCAGATGACACAATTGTGGTTTTAAACACAGGAGTGTTCCTTCAGACTGGTGGACTTAGAACCATGCTTCTTCTTTCTGGGGTGTTGAAATGTGGCTCTTTTAGATGACAAATGTAAAAAAGGAGCATTTCCAAGGTTGGCTACCATTTTGCTTTATCTACACCTACCAAAATTGACACATGAAGCTGACTTTCAGGCAACAACTCACAATTTTTGTTTAATAGATTTGCCTCCTAAATGTACTATTCCTTTTAATAGAAGGCCATTATTTGTTATATTACTATCCATTGCATTTATGGTATTCAGCCATACCTAACTTGTGAAGACTGGTGATCATGAACATTTAGGGAAGCAGAGAAGACTTCCAAATGAAAATTAAACACTTGCCAACCTATATGTAATTTTAGTCTTATGGGCAACAATCTCCCTTTGTTCAACTATAATTGACTTAAAAAAGACTCTCCACTGTAATATGCCACAATAAATAAACAGTACATTAAATACTTCCCATTCATGTGGAATTTCATCCATAGGACACATAATTACTTATGCAAAATGAGGATTCTCCCCCCCCTTATTATTGTGAAGCATTTTATGTTACCTTTAGGGATAATTTAATAATTTGTTCTGAAGTGTTGAATGTTTCAGATACCATAAGGATCCTAGAGGAGAAAATGGATATAAGGGAAAGGGAAACAAATGACACAATCAGTTTAAATAAGTTCATAATGCCTCATTTCCTTCTCCATTTCTTTTTTTAAAAAGATAAACATATATTATTTACATGCAATAGGATTTGTACCATGAGTGGATGCCTCATTTAGGATTGTAAATTGCACTCCTTCTAGTCCTTGTAGACTCAATGTGATATCTTTACACATCATTGACTTTGTGCTGAGAGAGTAAGATCTCTTTTATGAGCTTCTGTGAGGTTTTTTACATTGGTAGATTGATTTTTTTGATCAATTGTACAAAATGTGAAACAACAAATGCATGCAATTTTAAAAGGCAGAAAAGGTAAATGGATCATTTATGACCTGGTGAGCAATCAGCATGATTTTTTTTGTGCTTGCTGTCTTTCTGAATGCTTAGCTACAGACAGATGTTTCAAGGTTTTTTGTGCTGATGATGTAAACCAGGATCTCCCTCCTTCCCACCACCACCACCAACAACAAAGAAATGATCTCACAGTGGAGGAGAGAACTCTAATTCTTGTGGTGCTTGGACTACCCTCAGCTGGATGTTTCACCATGTTAGGACAGCTTGCTTTGCCCATAAACAAGTTGAGGGCAAGAGTTCTTTACCTTAATCTACTGCAATGCATTACAGTTACACAAATTCAGTTTTAAATGTTTTAAGAAGGGCAGTCTTTTTGATAGCATCAAGTTACTGCAGGGCAGATTGTGATCTGAGGAGCAATGATACCTCACCTGAAAATACCATAGCAAAGTAGTTTATCATGCACTATGTTCCCCTTATGTTTGATAGTAAATAAACAGAGACAGATTTTTTTAAACTGTTGCATGAGGTAGAAGCAGATTTTGTAATGCACTAAGATGTTCTGGTTTAATACTGTTAGGAAATTAAACCCATATCAAAGTTGGAAGCAGTGCTTGGAAAGGTACATTTTAAAAATAACTAGCAGAGGTTGCCCGGCGTTGCCGGGCTGTTTTAAATGGTGTTTGAAAGTTTTTGTTTTATGTTTATGCAAATGAGGTTAGTCTTTAATTGTGATTTTTAAAATGTTTTTTTACACGCACGGGCTGTTATAAACTGTGATCTGCTTTTGTGGTTTGTTTTTTTAGGATTAAAAAAGAGGAAAGGATGATATAATTTTAAAAAATTATTTTAATTAACCAAATAATGTTTTACTATGTTAGTTTTTTATAATAGTTGTACCTTGGATAATATTTTTAAAAATGTGTAAGTATATGTTTTTTCAAATTTGATATTTTTATAATGTTTTAAAATGTTGTGTTTTTATTTTTGAGTGAAAACTGAACACTTGACTTTAGAAATGAATGTATTTTATTATTTTGTGATTTATGTGTGAATGTGTGATGAATTGTTATCTTTTTGACTGTTTTTTCTCCTGTGGCCTCTGGGTGGGGCTGCTGAGTAATTTTTGCATTTTGACTGTTTTTTCTCTACTGTCCTCTGGGTGTCGCTTCTTCATCCGGTAAGTAGTTTTTTCTTTCCTCATTTGAGTTCCGGTCGTCATGGAGTGAAGACGTCTCCTGGTAAGCTCTCTAGTTTAATTTTTTTTGGGGGGTTGGTTTTTTTTGGTGGTGGGGTTCTGTGTGTGTGTGTTCTTGTTTGTTTTTGGTGTATTTTGGATGGTTTTCTGTTTACTTTTTGTTTGATATTTGGTTTTGAATAATTTTGAATGATTTTGGGGTATTTTTGGTGGGTTGGGGGGATGTTTCGTGGGCCAGCTGCATTGGAATCCCCACATTGCTGGACTGTGGAAATCCTCATGGTGATTTTGGTGGCTTGTTGGGAGGGGGGTTTCCGTGGCCCATCCTTGGTGGCCGGACCGTGAAAATCCCCATGCCGTGTTTGGTGGCTTTTGGATGGGGTTTTTTCCACAGCCCATGTCACCGGACTTCTGAAATTCTCATAGCGATCTTGGTGGGTTTTTTTGGGGGGGTTCCGTGGCCCGTCCTCAGTGGCCAAACCATGGAGATCCCCACGCCATGTTTGGTGGCTTCTGGAGGGGTTTTTTCTGTGGCTTGGGCCCGGTGGCCGGAGCACAAAAATCCCCACGCCGTTTTTTGGGGTGTTGGGGGTTGGCTTTCTTTCCAGTGGCTTGGTCTCGCTGGCCGTTGCGCGTGAACCATCCAGGGGGGGTGGGTAATTGTTTATTTTTTGTGGCTGTGATGAGCTGCGTTTTTTTGTTTATTTTTCACGTGGCTGGAATAGGAATTGTTTCACTTTCAAGGGGGGGAAGGCATCCATACCTCCCCCCTTGAACCCCCTCTGTTTTTGTTTTTTTTTACCCCGGCTCAACTTTTATTGAGGCTGGTGGTGGTCTCGCTGTGTCTTCGGTGGGGTAGCATGGGGGAGAGGGAGTCCCTCTCCTCCCCGTTGCTCCATCCAAGAAGGTCAGTGGGTTTTTTCATGGCTTTCAGGCGCTGCATCCGGCTGTGCCTGACTTGTGTTTTTAATTTTTATTTTTTGCCTGCCAGCTTCCTCAGCTTTCTGCGCGCTCATGGTGCGCAGGACTCTGGGGCTTGTAGTTATGGCTTTGTGGTTGTGGTGCGTTTTTTTCTGTGGCTCAATTGTGACTGGCCATGGCGCATTTCTCAACGTTATTTGTGGTCGCGCCTCTCAGCCTGATTGGCTGTGGCACAGCGCGGTGCAAAAAACGTTGGGAAATGAAGTTGTTTCCCTTTTTCCGCATTTGTGGGGCTGCTGTCCCACTGCTGCTTTTCTCAAACCTTCGTTGACCTGCGGACCTGGTTCACCCATGTGCATGAATGGTGAGTGTGGGCTAGTAGGGCCAGGCTGAGGAACCTATACCAAGTTCCAACGGTTAACGCTTGGTTTTATAGGTTAAGATTTATTTATTCCTCTTCTAGCTCCAAGGCGCAGACAAGTAGCAGGTGGTGGTGGGTCTAAATCCAAATACTAGTCTGAATGCTACTGGCCACTGGGCTTGTCTTACACTACACACCTAAACAATAGGAGACACATCCTGGTTACTATAGATGAGTTACACTTATACAGTGAAAGGAGTGAAATCATCCCTCAATTTGTTACAGTTATAAGGTAAGCTAGTTATGGCATCATTAGTGCAGGAAGGAAATAGGTGACTCAAAAGTTGCTCCCCCCCCACCCATTTAGACCACATAAGATTTCAAGTTGTCCTGTGATTAACCTTTGCCTAGAAATTATTCAGAAAACAGAGTCACATTAGGGGTTTTGCCTTCATGAAAGGGAGGACATAATGCACACTAAACAGCAGTAGATACAAATCTGGTAATATACGTATCTAGCAGAAGAACTCCACAGCAGCTAGCAGAATGCCTTTCCAGCCTCTCAATGTGGGAAGTACAGATAAAGATGCAATATACTCCTGTGGATTTTAACCTTAGTGGGTGAGCAAACATAGCAAGTTCTCCTTAAAGGCTTGGAGGATGTCTAAGGAAAATACCAGTAACATTTCATTTAAAAAATATTAGAAATTGACTCAAATCCTATTGTTTGCATAATTTGCAAAGACTAATTGTGGCTAATTTGCAAAGTTCCAGGATACAAAACGGATGTATAATGAGGAATATGATGAAATGTATGGCCAACATGCACTTAGGCATGAACTTTGCACAAACAGTAGTAGGTTTTTGGCCAGTACATATTTTGTATATTAGGAACTGCTTTCTAAAGATACAATCTAATCAATATTTATTGCCTGCTTCCAGCTTCACAAAGCCTTACTGAAAATCAATGTCATAATTTTGTATATGAAATTATGAGTCATTGACCGTTATACTGAAAATAAAATAAAACACTGCCTACTAAATAATCATTGTTCCTTTTGTCCCATGTCTTAAGTAGATCAACATGGAAATAATGATGGTGGCAATTAGCAGTTGCATGGAAGGTGCATTGCAAACAAACCAGAAAAAACACACCTTGTCTTTACTCTTTTCTCTTTAAAAGATAATGAGACGACTTTGAGAAAGAACTGTTAACATGCATTTTTGCTAAATTGCATACAGATCCTTTTTTGACAGTGAAAATAGTGACTATATTTAGCACAATAATTCAAAGAAGGGGAGGGCATGGAGCACCCTTCAGAGATAGAGTACTAGAACTGGATTATGTTTACAGGCAGTTATCTCGTTGTCATTTTGTGACATAACTCTATATAATATCGAAAGAAGTGAAAGCAGCAGTTCAGAAACAGACTGAAAAAGTGGCCCTAATGTTCAATCAAATTCACAGTACAGTACATTTCTTCTCTTTCTCTGCAGGTAAGAGCAATTGCAGAAGTGGCTGCTGTAATGTAGAGAGGTCCTCTTTTGCATGCCTACTGACTTGTCTCTCTGTGCTAATAGTTACAGAGGAATGCACACCAAGCCAGTCTGAAAAAGTAGTCAAAAATGAAAATGCAATGAGAAGAAAAAGTAATGTGAAAGCAGATGGCTTCTGCTTTGCATATTTCATAGATATAACACTGTCTGTGACATGTAATTATTAATGCCATAAGAGCAATTAGACAAATGCTTTTTTCAAAGATCCAACAGACTGGATTCTGCAGTACAAAAAAGAGAAAAAGAGGTCTGTGAGAAGAATGTGTGGGAATAAAAATCAATTTAATGTCAGCAAGGAATAGAAATGGGGCCTTGTGTTTTTTAAAACAGTGACATAGATTTATGAATGTTGTTTACTCCTGGGAGGAAGGAATGTGGCCTTCAAGCTGTTGCTGGGGAAGGATTGTGTGTTAGACATAACAATTTTATGTTCTGAGTGAAACAAAACTTAAATTTTGATGGACATATAATGCTATATAGTGATTGGCTGGAGTCCTTCAGAGGAAGGGCCAAATTTGATTGCTTTACACCAGAGGAAATGTGAGTAGAAAGAAACTGCCAAAATGTAGTTCTCTAAACATATAAAACCAGGCTGAAGCCTGGGAGCTAGGAATGGTTTTTATTTTCATTTGTTAAATGGATATACAAATCATGATCCTATGCTATAATCTTTTGAAACATATGAAATGTACATTTAATCAAATATGTTTGGAACCCAGAATCTTTGTGTCTGGTGTTTGGAGATCAGAGCTGAGCTGGGAATCTGGTGCCTTGGTCAAGCTACCTTGATGTTCTAATTGGTCTGGTTACCTTCACATGCACGCTAGCCCATAAGCCAAGCAGAGAGGCTGCTAGCTAAGTGGGGAAGACGATGTGGTGTGTGGTTAACCTTTACCAAACAATGAACCTTCAACATTTATGCTAGCCCATACGCAAGGTAGGGAGTGCCAAGGGCCACTCAAGGGATGTGGCCCCAAAGTGTTGGGTGCAGGCTGCTGACTAAGTGAGGGGTCAGAGGAGTTAACCCTTCCAAGCAGAGTGGGATTAACTTTTACTAGGTGCTACCTATATAACAGGACTGGCTCAAATCCTGGGATGTTTCACTTCAGGGCATCAATTCATGTGCATTCTCACTCATTTGTAGGCAAAAGCTCTACTTGGGAGTAAGGGGAACATTACAATTTCATTCTCCCTTAAATGCCATTAAGAGTATAGTAGTTAGGATGAGAAAATTGCAGTCTGGAGCGTCTATCCCACAAGTATCACACAATTGTCCAAATGGTAGGCATGAACTGATACATTTTATTAGACAAATAATGTACAGCAGAAAATCTTCTCTATGTCCCAAACCAGAGATTTTATAAGGGGGAAAAAGGGCTAGATTTATAATGAAGTTTGATAAAATGTGAAGCAAGTACAGTCTCCTACGACCCTGAATACATCCCTGATGGTCAGAAACAATAGCGATTTATGTGAAGCAATGTTCTGACTCAGTAGAAAGTGTGTTGCTATGTTCCTATGAATCATCACAAAAGTATTGTGATCCAAAGACTGTTGCTTAGCATAGTAAAGTACTCTACACTGGGCTTATTACATTAAATGTACCTACTCTATAAATTGGTTGCTGTAACAACATTTTCTCTTAGTTGTAGGGATGCAAGTTGGGCCCCATGTATCAGATATTCACTGGCCAATTGTGGAGCTGTAACAGACTTAGCATACTCACAGCAAAGTATTGTAGGGCACAACTGTATCTTTCCCCTCTTTGCAGGCGCACCCCCCAATAAAGGACTCAGACACCAATGAAAGTGGATAACGGCATTGGGCCACATTTATTGATTCATGCCCTAGTCCGAATTATAAATTTCTATTGATAATTGACCAATCATAATTCTTAAGGCAAGCAGGCTGAAGTAACACTGGTAAGGTACCACCCAAAATTGCCAACGGCAATTGCTACAATGTATCCATTTGTATCAATTTGTTTGTTGACCACAAACAAATTGTTGACCGTAGTAAATATCTAACTAATGACCCCACCCTCTGACGCGTATCCATAAAATCACGGGGTGATGCATGCTGTCTAGCTATAGCCATCACCCCGTCGCCTAGTTCATTGTTGACCGGACAACGTTTAACCAACTTATGCCTGTCTAGTGTTGTCCAGTCAATTGCGAACTTGCCGGATACCTGTGGGTCATAATGTTTACCTTACCAGTGCTACCCGCCACACGGAGGGGCTTCAAAGAAGGCTCGACACCCCCCCCCAGACCGTCAGCTCGGTCGACAGGCCTGCTCGCCAATCACCCAACAGGAGGTCCACACCTCCTCGCGACAGATGGGCCCCATCCCCTGCATACAAGTCATAACTTTGGAGGCTAATAGCGGGGTGACGACTGACCCTCCCCCAAGCCCTGTAGACAAGGAAACGCGCCACTGCCCTATTCACCATGTGTCTAGCATGGTCAAGGGCCAGGAGGTCAACACCCCCTCTGTAGGAATGGCGCGGGACCATGTCCGACCAAACAAAGGTTGTGGCGGGCCAGACGTAATGCAGGTAGGCGAGGTCCTCGCAAATCGCATATTTCAGCGACAAGCCGGTGACCTGGCCCAAATCATTGCCCCCCAGGTGTATGATCAGAATGTCAGGCGGGTCACCATTCTGGCCTGAAAAAAGGAAAGGCAGCAGCTCCCGCCACAACATCCCGGGCTTACCATGCCATGTGAGACTTGCGTATGCACCAAGTCCCAGTCGGGGTCCCCACTCTGTCGCCGCAGCATAACGCGCTGCCCTGTGCACGTAGCTATGGCCCACCAGCCTTACTGTCACCGGTGTAATACGACACCCCGGGTCTGTAAGGAAAAATGAGGGAAAGTAGGTAAGGTGACTGGGTTGGCACTCACGGCGGGAGTGGGCGCACATAAAACTGAAAACATTGCGAACCCCACCGTCCCATGCTACGTATGTCAGCCCCTGAGTACCCAAAAGCAGCTGTGGTTGAGGCCGGCCCTATACGGAATGAATGAGTGCCATAGCGGGCGCCTGGGAGGCCCACACTGGCCAGCGCTTTGCCCGTCACCTTCCAAAATTGAAATTTAGTAAGGGGAGACCCATCTTGGTGACAGAAAAACGGGCCATGGTGCGTGCCATACAGTGCAAGGAAATCCAGTAGGGGACCAACCGGACAGATGTCTGCCGAGGAACATCGTAGCAGTCTACTCCACTGCCTACGCCGTGCTGATACGTTTTAGAGGAGCGTATCCCCAACTGAGCCGAATATTGTTCACTCAGACATCTTCGAGTTCCAGTGCCCTACGACTTGCCTCCGCCTTATACAGCATCTCAAGCTCGCCGATGCGGAGCACTCCAAAAAAGGCCACCGTTGTAGCCGCATGAAATGGGCTGCCTCATCTTATCAAAACAGAGGCAAGGCCAGCCCCGGGCCAATTGGGTAAAAACCCCTGGGGAAATCGGGTGGCGGTCGTCCGGGTAACGCCCACGCGCGCACACCCACCCCTCCAAAACATGTCTCACACGGAAGTGAGTGGTG
The DNA here is from genome assembly GCA_035047305.1 of Bradypodion pumilum. Taxonomy (NCBI): domain Eukaryota; kingdom Metazoa; phylum Chordata; class Lepidosauria; order Squamata; family Chamaeleonidae; genus Bradypodion; species Bradypodion pumilum. The sequence continues at coordinate 59,325,736 of JAWDJD010000005.1, forward strand.
CTGTCCACGACTTGCATCCGCCTTATACAGCATCTCAAGCTCGCCGATGCGGAGCGCTCCAAAAAAAGCGACCGTTGTAGCCGCATAAAATGGGCTGCCTCATCTTAGCAAAACAGAGGCCAGGCCAGCCCCGGGCCAATTGGGTAAAAACCCCTGGGGAAATCGGGTGGCGGTCGTCCGGGCAACGCCCACGCGCGCGCACCCACCCCTCCAAAACATGTCTCACACGGAAGTCAGTGGTGCTGTCCACATGACCTCCCACTTTGGCCATAAAAGCCAACGCTGACAGCTTAGATGCTATGGTGCGAGGTGCAAAGCCCTGGGCATGCAGGTAAACCATGAACCGCAGAACATGGGTTACCGGGATCGGCCAGGTTCCTGGCATTTAGAATTGGGTACAGAATGCTCTGAAAGAATTAAATGCGTGGTGATACACCTTACGTGTGCGTGGCGCTAGTGACAGGCCAATCGCCCGGTTCGCCTCTCCTTGCCGATGTTCCATATCCCGTCCGGGAGTGGCGAAGGAAATTCCTCCGCATCCGGGGCCAAGGCACGGAACCGGGAGATCTGCAGGCGGGACAAAGCATCAGCAATATCATTAGTAACCCCTGGGACATGCCTAGCCCTGAAAAGAACGTTGAGGTGCAGGCTGCGCAACGCAAACTGGCGCACTGGGTCGATAACCCTGGACGATTTAGAGCTCTGTGCATTGAGAAAGTGGACAACAGCCGCATTGTCACACCAAAGTGGACAACCGAGTTGGCCTCCTCCTCGCCCCATAGCATCAAAGCACCCAGTATAGGGAAAATTCCAGATACGTGAGACCATGCAGGCGACCCGTGCCTGCCCAGGATGGTGGCTACCCACCATAGGCCCACGTCCAATTGAAGTACATCCCATAACTCAGGGATCCCGGGCATCGGGCTGTATCTTAAAGCAAGGGGAAGCCAGGAGCTCAGACCTCCAAAATGACACCCCATTGAAATCCCTCAGGATCTGTAGCCAGACAAGCACGTCTGCCCTGATACCCCGGGTAAGTCTAACCCTATGGTGGGGCCTGGATAGTCCTGCCATGGCGTCGCACAAGCGCCGCGCAAATGCCCTGCCCGGTGCGACGACCCTGCCAGCGAAATTGAGGTGACCATGTAGCACCAGCAGGTCCCTCGGTAATGCCATGCGCTTGGCCAGCATTTTCGAGATAAGGGCCACTAGCTTTGACACCTTATCCCGCTGCAACCTAGAAGCCTGTGATACCGTGTCAATCTCCACCCCCAGGAATACTAGCTGTGTAGGCGGGCCCTCGGTCTTTTCGGGCGCTAAAGGGACAGCAAGTTCCTCCATTAGCATCTGAAATGTGTTGAGGAGACTGTGGACGTGTCCCAGCCCCGTTCAGCCCTGAATAAAATCATCCAGGGAATGGGCTACAGACCGGGACCCTGACCTGCGAACAAAAGCCCGCTCCAGGAAGATGGAGTAATGCTCGAATGCCGAGCCCGAATTGGAACGGCCAAAAGGCATGGCATCAGTGCAATAATATGCTCCCCGGAATTGGGGCGCAGGGACAGGGCCAACGACCCTGCCCGCATAGACCTCCTTATCATTGCTGGCAGGAGCCACCTCCTCCCTCCCCCTAAGGGATAAAGATTGGGGGCATCCTGAGGGGACCTATCACCCATGAAAGGGATACGTAACCCCTGCCTAAAACCCTGAAGGAGATCTCCGCATCCTCTCCCTTCGGGAACAATGTGAGCCAGCGCTCCAACATGCCCACATTAATTGGAGAGGGAGCCCTTTGGTGAACCAGATCCATATGCGGCAGTCTTGCCAGCCCCCTGTCCACCCCTCCCTCTGCCCCGCATCCCTCCAGGCCTGGGACAGCCAGAGGCCGCATGGGGGCCAGCACAGGGGGGACACTAATGTCTGTATTTGCCATTCTTCCTATTGCAGGAACCATTGGACGAGAAAGTCCAGCACAGCAGGCGGGCTGAAACCCCCCGCCCCGCCCCCTGGCAGTGAACCTGTGCTGGGGCCGCCCGCTGGACCGCATGTCCACAATGGTATCTCTCCCCGGGCGCGGGGCGCGTGGGCGTCATGTACAAAAGCCACAGCCTGGCATGGCTCAACCCACCTAATGTCGGGGTGCCGGGGAATCCGCATATGGAATTACACGTCATAAGCCAACCACGATGGGCCCGGAAAGTCAACCATCGCCCAGTAGATGTTGTCCAAATACTGGACCATCGAAATTGCCAAATCCGGCCGGGCCCTAAGGTACACCGCCATGTATATGAGGTAGGCCGGCAACCAGTCGGCCCACGTACGTAGTGGCTTGCTACGACGTGCCTGCTCCTTATCCTTCTCATCCTGCCCCCCCTACTCCTTGGTGGGCCCTCTGTTGAGGAGTGAGAAGGTATCCACGTAATCCCCCCACCAGATCTTCTCTTTGGTGGTCTGTGCCAAATGGAACCCAGCGGTAAGGAATACCCCGCCGTCAGCAAGGCCGACACGGGCACAACAGGAACTGCTGGCATCTGAAAGGGGGCCTGTACTAACCCAGCCACCCCCAAAACATTCCCCACAGGGTAGAAAACACCCCCCACCACGGGGCCCTGAGTGGTAGTTATCGTCGCCAGGTGGGGCATCAGCGGCTGGACCGCCGCCCCACCCGCGCGAGGCCAGGCCATTGGAAACCCCCCCAACGTGGCCACGTGTGTAGGTGCACTAGCTTGGACCGCATACTCACGTGCTGCACCCCCGTAGGCCGCCCCCACCGGGGGTTCCGGCCCACTGGGGGCGTCGGAGCTCACAACCGCCGTCGAGCTCGTTGATGGGGCCTGACCCGCACCGGTCTGTTGAATGGGGAGCTGCGAGGCAGTGGCCCAGGTCGTGCCACGCGCCTCAAGCAGCTCGACCCGTCCCGTCGCCTGCCGCTGCCCAGCAGACGACGCGTCGAAACGAACCCCAAATGGAGACCAAGAGTGGCTAGCCCGGGCCAGGGATGTCTCGAGGGCCGCAACGCGGGCCAATAAGGCTTCCACGCTGACATGGGGCAAAGGACCAGCCGGCCCGCCTACTACAGGCATGGGTACAGGTCCCTGCACCCCGGGGCCCGAATAGGGCAACAACCCCACACCCGGGCCCATTAGGGCCGATGTAGCAACCTGCAAGGGAAGGGGACCGGACCACCCCCCAAGGCTGGAAGGCCTCGGAGCGAGCTACGCTCCTATAAAGGGAGGCCCAGCGGAATGGGCAACACCATGAGAGGTGTCCACCGCTTGCGGGCCGAGGGCCGCAGCCCCTACTGGCCCCGTGTGTGGGCCACCATCCTCCAGCCAGGGGGAATAGACCCCATTCCACCGGTCCCGGTGGGTGCAAGCAAATGTGGCTGCTGGGGAGGCGCAGCCGCGGTCTTCCAACCCAGATTGCGCCTCCGAACCGCACGAGCCACGCTCGCAGCCGCCTTCTTCTTCGCTGGCCTCTCAGCCAGTCGATGGGAAGCCGAAACGAGAGAATTCAGCAGCCAAAAGGCTTCCCGGTAAAAGCAAAAGCAACGGAGGTAAGAGGGAAAAACTTCTCCGCTCCGTCGCTTCGCAAAATGGCAGCTCGGCTGCCTCGTGGCCACCCCTTTTATAAGGGAGCTGGCCACGCCCCTAACTACCCGGATGCCTTCGTCCTGTGGGGGGGCCCCCGCAAAGAGCGCGGCGGCCATTTTGGCACCGCGCTTGCATTTTCATCATTTTTGATTGTTTTTTTTCCGCCAGACTAAATATCACTTGTTCTTTTCAATTTTTCTACACCAATTTCTAGTCTTTTAAAATCTTTTTCATCTTCTTTAGGTCACCAAGGAACAAAAGAGGTCACTCTGGCTTACAAGAGTGTCTTTCTTCATGCACAACATGTTGTCTATGGAGATTTGGGGCTTATTGCTACCATGTGGTGAGTAATGAAGCCATGAAACTGCAGATTGTGACCTTTGGATGTGCCTTTGTAAAGACACTTGTCTGTTGCTCCTTTGACATTAGAAACTGTGACAACTGTTCCCAGAGAAATTGCAAGAGTGTTTACCAGTAACAACCCTGTCAATCAAGTGACAGATGTGTGTCTTGGTGGTGGGGAGGTAAATTGTTGGTGTTTTTTGTATCCTTACCAGTTTTTTATTTCCTCCAACAACATTAAACCAGATCTGCCTATTAACAAATACTACTGTTAATGTTTAAGAACAATCTGCAGAGGCTCTCTGATTTTTAATGTGATGGAATGTTACAATTGCACAAGTTGGGAAATGCTCTGATTAGTGAAGTACGTACCAGCCAAGTACCTGCCAGGTTTCTGTGGGGAAACGGAAAGTATGGTGCCAGTTCAGAGAGCAGTTATAGGGGCTCCATGGTGGTTAAGGAAACAAAGGAATCTAGAAAGAACAATAGTATAATTCTAGAGACAAAGAACTATTTAGACAATGATAACTTGATCTATTAATTCTATATCACTGGAAATATGCATTTTTAAAAATCACAGGACATCTAGACAACAGCTATCATCCATGGCAGCCCCAAGATTTATTCACATTTTGCTACTGCTGTTAGGTATCTCAGCCACTACACATATGGTGTGTGTGTGTATGTTTATTTATGTTATCAATGAGAGTATTATTTTAACAGCAAATGTATAAATATATGGTACACACGTCAAGCTGACACATTGGAGATACTGACAATCTGCTTGCTATGTAAAACTGAAAGATTTATAAGCAAAGCCTAAAAACATTTGAATTTGCAACAGCTGAGCAGGGCTGTTAAGGATAGGTCAATTTGGAGGTCACTCATTCACAATAAATCAAATTATAATTATGTGCCGACAAGTCAATTCTGACTTATGGCAATCTTGTCCAGGGTTATTTGAGGTAGAAAATATAGAGTTAGTTTCCCAGTCTCTTCTTCTGTGGGTGAACTGGGACTGTGCTGCTTACCTAAGGCTGACTTTATATAAAGAAGCCACAATGAGGAATTGAACTCCCAACCAGATACTGTAACCAGATACCTAATTTACTGAACTATCCAGCCAATTATTCTTAGGGTCTCCATAACCTGGAGCAAACTTGACATCATATTATAACAACAACAATAATGATGTTGGGAGCAATACAGAGATTTGGATTTTAAAGGGGGGGGGTTGATCTGGAGTAATGTCAAAGAAACTTTTATTAATTGAATATTATAACCAATTTTTCCAAATCTTGGTCTGTGGACTACTTGCATGCATGTATATTTTTAAACTATAATCACTAGGGGGAATCCATAATGTTTTTGCCAGCTGGAACAAAAGAAGGACCTAAAGAACCACAATTAACCTCCTCCAGAACTGATGGAGACAGAAACCCAAGTGGAGCCTGCATTTCTTTTCTGAAGAAAGTAGTAAGAGGTAAAATGTATCTGCTTAAAAGACAGGCTCTTAGTAAGGAAGCATGTGCTGCCTGGATTACCAGCAATACACATTGAAGAGTATTGGTAGATTGGCTGTTTTGTTCATAAACCACTTTCATGCCATGCTTGTGGAGTGCCTTTAGCCACAGAGTTTACCTCTCTATGAGAGTAGAACCCTAATAACATCATACACTCAAATCTCCTCTGCATAATCACATGCAAAGGTATATTCCCAGATGTCATGTTGCAGCATGTCATGGACACAAAAAAGATTATATTCTTGCTTTTAACATAGGTTAATAAGTAGGCAGCCCAGAAAAGATGTAGCCATCCTTTTTGTCATCTACTTAGAACACTCTGTAGATCAGGGATTCTCAACTGGAGGCCTGCAGCACCATTTTATGTCCCCCCCCCCGGTTTGTCTCCACCAAACCAGGACATGCCATGTGGTATAGAAAGGGCAAAATGGCCAACCAACCCTGGAAACTTTCTGAGGAAGCGTTACCTGGCCCCCGGCTTAAAAAGGCTGAGAACTGCTGTAGATAAGAGCTGAGAAGTGAGCTCTTTCTTTTGTAGCAGTAATGGTTTAATCCTGTTGTTTATCTATTCTTTTTTTTAAAAAAATGTTTTTTATTAATTTTCCAAAAATATATATACATACAAAACAATACATTATAAAAATACATATATTACCCAAAAAATAATCAACATTTCCGATAATTGACCCAGCACATTTTTATACCTATCTTTACAATAAAACATCCCTTAAAAAGAAAGTTAACATTTAATTATGATTTAGCAGTTAACATCTAACCTATTTCAAACATTCTTCCCTAAACTCTTTATTTATTACTACCACTAAATCCATTCCCATTAAACAGTTCCATAATATTTTAATGTAGATACAACTATCGGAATCCAAATTTCACATACATTACACCCTGTGTTTATTTACATTGCCCTGGAAAGCTCAGAGTGTCTCATTATTTACCTCCAAAAACTACTTTGATGCGGTACAGATCTACTTCTTTCTGAACCCATAAGTGAATGATCCACAAAGGGCTTCCAAATATTCCAAAATCTATTCTCTTTCAATTTATCACTTTTTTCTTTATCTCCCATGTCAGTTTATCATTCAATGCTAAATTCCACATTTCTTTGTACCATTCTTCCATCTGTATAATTACATCATTTTTCCAATTTCTAGCGATACATTGTCTACCCGTTGTTAACATTATTTCTAATAATTCTTTTTCCTCCTTGTTTAAATTCATACCATCCACATCTGTTAGCATAATGGTACCAGACACGTTTAATCTTTTTTACCCAATATTTCACTAATCTCTTTTTCTATTCTTCTCCAAAAGTCCTTTATCATTCTACAACCCCACCACATATGTTCATAAGTTCCTATAGTATCTTTGCATCTCCAACATAAATTATCCTTTTTGTTGTCAATCTGATGTAACCTCACTGGTGTCAGATACCATCTCCACAACATTTTATAATTATGCTCTTTAATTCTAACTGACATAGTTCTCATTATCCTCTTTTTCCACTTATTTCTCCATTCACCTTTCCTATCTTTATATTCAAATCCTGTTCCCACTTCAATTTCAAATCCTCCTGTGGATCACCCTCCGTATTTATTAAAGCATAGAGTTTGCTAACTAATGTTTCTATCTCCTTTTCTAATTTTTAAAACCAATTCTTCAAATTCTGTCTTTTCTCTGTCTATATCTAGTTCTCTCCAATATTTACTATTCCAATTATTAACCTTCATTATCTGGAACCAATTCATTTTCAACTGTTCAAACAACTTTTTCTTCCTACCTTCATCTCTGCAGATCCATAACCAGGCTTTCACAAAGGAAACTTCATTTCCCCCCAATATTTCCTTTATTTCTTTATCAATTTTTAGCAGAAAACAAGCCATATCTGCTAATTCCAAAATTGGAGAGATGTTTGGGGCCAAATCGTTCTTTAATCTTTTCCACACATTCATAACTCCCTTCATCATTGTATTACTAGTAGCTGTTTTTTTGACCTTACCTCCCCAAAAAATCATTTTACCTATGTTCCTAAAGTCTTTCATCTCAATCTCCTCCCAAATTACTTTTTCTCTTGCCAAAGATCTTCACAACATTCTTAATTTGAAAAGCACGGTAATATGCCACTAAATTCGGCATTCCTAAACCACCTTCTTTTTGAGGTAAATACCATAATTTCTTTGGTAGTCTAGGTTTTTTACCTCCAATACAAAAATTATTAAACAACTTTTGAAACTCATTAATTTCCTTGTCCTTCAATTGAATTGCCAATGCATCAAATAAAAAATTAATTCTAGGTAACAACATTTTGCTAAGTGCAATTCTCCCAAACCATGACAATTTCAACTTTTGAAAACTTTGTATTCTGGTCTTAATTTCCATTTTCAAACTATCATAATTCAATCTTTTAAGCTCTTCCAATCTATTTGATATAATTATCCCCAAATATTTCAGCTTATCTTTAATTTGAATATTACTCAATCCCTTTATCTTCCTCCTCTCCCCTTCTCCCATATTACACAGCATCATTTCCGATTTGTCCCAATTTATCTTCAAACCCGTAATATCCTCAAAATCCTTAAATTGTATTCTAATCCTATCCATAACCCTCTCAGGGTGTTTAACAATTATCAATGTATCATCTGCATACATACTTATTTTATTCTCCATTATCCCTTGTATTTTTGCATCCTCTTTTATACTTTTTGCCAATATTTCCATTGCCATGATAAACAATATAGGGGACAAAGGACAACCCTATCTAGTACTCGCCTCTATCTTTACCTCATCTGTGACCTCATCATTCACTCTAACACTGGCAATCCCTTTCTGATATAATAAATCAATTACTCTTCTAAATTTATCCCCAAATCCATAGCTTTTAATTATTTCCTTAATCGAGGTCCATTGTAGGGAATCAAATGCCTTAAAAATATCCAAAGATATTAATCCCACTTTTTCTTTCATTTGATTCACATTATCTATTAAATCTAACACTCTTCTAGTCAAATCTGCCATGTGCCTCCCTTTTAAAAATCCCACTTGATCTAAATTTATATAATCACCCATAAACTTATTTAAGCGATTAGCCAATATTGCTGTGAAGATCTTAGCATCTTGATTTATAAGAGAGATTGGTCTATATGATTCCACTTTCTCCAAATTCTTTCCCAATTTTGGCAACAGAACAATCGTAGTCTTATACCATGAAGTCGGAATTTGTCCACCATCTAATATGTAATTGTATAATTTTACTAACTTTGGTACCACAACATCTTTAAATTCCTTATACAAATCGGCCGGCAATCCATCCTCTCCCGGGGCTTTCCCCAACTTCAAACCCATAATTACCTCCTTTACCTCCTTTTCTAAAACTTGTTCTTCCATTTTGTCCTGATGTTCCTGTTTTATTCCTATCGTTATTTGCCTCTCTAAAAGCTTTTTAAGCTTCTCCACATTTATCTCTTTTTTTGCATACAGGGCTTGATAAAATTCCTTCACAATTTTACATTTATCTCTGATCTTATTACACCTTACCCCTGGATTGTTGACCAAAACTCGAATTTCTCTTTTTTTCCCTTTTAGCTTTTGCCACTTTTGCCAATAGTCTTGAGTTTTTATTACTAAATTCAAAATACTCTCTATTTAAATAAATCAAATCTCTTTTTACCTTTTCCATATCTTTACCCACCAATTCAGCCTTCAATCTTTGTAATCTAGCAAAGATTTTCTTATCTTTCTTTTTTGATTGTTCTTCCTGTAACTGTTTTATTTCCTTTCCACTTTCATCCTGCACTAGCTTATGCTTTTTATATCTATTGCTTGCCAACTTTATACTTTCCCTTCTAAAAACCAACTTCATGGCATCCCAAACCACATTAAAGTTTACCTCATCATTATCATTCCATTGCCAGCTTTCCATCCAACTTTCTATAATTTGTTCTTTACACTTTTGATCTTTAAATAAATTAGAATCATATCTCCAATTCCTCCTTCTTCTATTATCGTTCTGTAGCCTCAATTCCAAAACCACTTTGGTGTGATCTGATTCCTTAAAAATTCCAATTTCAATCTCCTCAATATTTTTAACCATATTTTCAGTTACAAATACATAATGTATTCTAGAGTAGGAGTTATGAATGTGTGAAAAATAAGAATATGCCCTTTCCAGTCCCTTAATCTCTCTCCAAGAGTCTTTCAAACCTAATGCAACCATCCAATTATCCTGCTCCACACCTAGTTATATTTGTGCAATCCAAATTTGACCTTACCAGGTTAAAATCACCCGCCACTATCATCTTTGCCGATATTTCTATTACCACAATTTTGCGAATTTTTCTAAAAATTCGGCTTGATGTTAATTTGGAGTATAAATATTCACCAATGTTATTTCCTCATCATCTATTTTCCCTTTCACTATCAAATATCTGCCTTCTGGATCCGAGATACTTTTTATTATCTTGAATCTTAGTCTAGTAGAAATCAGGACTGCAACTCCTCTTGCTTTTGATGTGCCGAATGCCTTTTCATGATGTTGCATCCAACCTAAGAAAATTTTGTTTGTATCCTATGATTTTTGATGACTTTCCTGTAGAAAGACTATGTCCAGTCTATCCTTCCTCAAAACCGATTCTAACCTCCTCCTCTTAAGAACAGAACCTGTACCTTTTACTTTCCATGTTAAAACGTTAATACTTCTCATATTTTAATTCAAAATCGTCTTCTCTCACTTCACGTCTTCTCCATTAGGCGTGCTACCTTTAACCCATCACAATTAAAATAAAACATCAAACAAAAAACACACAAAGCCAACCTCCCCACTTTCTTCACAAAAAAAGCTGCCTTCATTCTCCAAAGAGGGGAGGGGGGGACATGCAAGATGTGCATGGAGATTAATGATCTAGCACACCATCCCCATTATAAAACCAATTTATAAAAGCCTTATATCATATAAAAATTCTTACATACTATTCTTTTACTCTCTAGCTCTTACTTAACTCTTCCTCCACCTTGTTTATCTATTCTAACTGCTTCTGGAATTGTTATAAAGAAACCCTACATAGAGTGTGATTGGTTTTAATTATGTATGTATGATCAGTCTTAATTATGTATGTTTAATCTCCATGAGAGGCCTTGGCCACTGGGGCAGTTTACCAATATAAGAAATTAATTTATTAAATATGTACGAAAGTAAGTAAATCCTGGTACACCAAAGATTTCTTATTTTGTTCCAATCCATCTACTATTTCAACAGTCACCCTCTTCTAGAAATGATTGATGAGGATGGCTTCATTCATACCATTTATGAAAGGAACTAGAATTAGTGGAAATGGTCTGTCTTCCAGCCAATTCAGATTTCTGTGAATCTTCATAAGTGGCTCACATTGTTCAACAAGACCCAGGAAATTAATCAAAAGTGTACTGGTTTGTGATTCTTAAGGTATAACTTATTTAACAGTAAGATTTGTGAGCAAGTAGTTCAAGAATCCAACCTTGATCCAGTTGTCAGGAAAATCTTCAAAGAATAATTACATGTGTAATCTGCAATAGAAAAGAAATGTTGAAAACATTGTTTGGGGAGACAAAAATTTTGTTGTTGTTGTTGTGTGTAAGTAGGAAGCTATACCTGCCAGATATAGGTGGAGAGTCTGTGCATACTGCAGGGTAGCTGCAGCAGTCATGGAGCTAATGTGCACTATTAGAATAACAACTATGGAAATAGCATGAGCTGTAGAGTTACAGTAACCCACAGTTCTCCTACTATTGCCAGAGAAAGATATCTAATAAATTCCAATGTCCAATGATAGCAGTCAACTAGGATTGCCATAATTTCTGGTGTGTTCCCATTGAATCACAGGACACTTGGCACTTCAGAACCATTTAGCCACAATCCAGTAAATTCTCTCACAGCTAAAATAATTAAAACAACCCAGTATATAAATCATACAGGTTATAGGGTATTGCAAACTGAAAACTACAGGGACTGATATACCCTATAAGGCAATGGGCCAGGTTACCTGAGAGACCGCATCATCCCAAGAGTGTCTGCCCATCCAACCAGAGCAGACCAGAGGGGCTCTCTAGTTTTGCCTTCAGCTAGAGGGGCTCGCCTCTCTGGCACACGAAGAAGGGCCTTCTCAGTGTCTGCTCCAGCCCTCTGGAAGCTCCTGCCAACAGAATTGAGGCTACAGACAGAATTGCTGCCTTTCAGGAAAGGTTTGAAGACCTGGCTGGCAGAGCAGCTGTGGGGCCCTAATGGGAATACGGCCCCAGCCTGTTGGCTCATCTCCAGCAAGAGTCCATTTGGTGCCCTCCTTCTGGGTTTCTGTATTCCTCCCTTCACTTTTAGTTTTTAGTTTTAAATGGGGTGGGAGTAGATGGATAGATAGATGGGTAGATGACGGGGTTTTAAACCAGTTTTTATACATTTTTTAATTGTTGTACACCGCCCTGAGTCGGGTTTTTTATCTGAGCGGGCGGCATAAAAATTGAAATAAATAAATAAAAATACTGGATTTCCCACATTTCAGTGTTGTCTGTGGGGGGAGGGGGGGATAAACATGGACTAGGCAATTAACTGATCATGTAAAGGTAAAGGTTTCCCTTGCTTGAAGGCCAGTCGTATCCGACTCTAGGGTGCAGTGCTCATCTCTGTTTCTAAGCCGAAGAGCCAGCGCTGTCTGCTTCTGCAGATGTTTCCGTGGTCATGTGGCAGGCATGACTAGACACCGGAGTGCACGGAACGCTGTTACCTTCCCACCAAAGTGGTTCCTATTTATCTACTTGCAATTTCTTGCTTTCGAACTGCTAGGTTGGCAGGAGCTGGGATGAAGATTTACACAGACAAATTTACACGCTACCCTCCAATTTTAGTCTGAGACACAGCTTTTTTGGCTGTACAACACTCTCTGATTCCTTTGTGGTGTGAAAACAAGGAAAAAAATATCTTCCCTGCCTTTTGCATGCTATTGCTTAAAAAAACACAACAGATTAAAATTTAATTTAATTTAATTTAATTTAATTGTCAAATTTATATACCGCCTACTCAGCCAGGGCCGAATCAGGATGGTTCACAATCACAACAGTTAAAACTACCCACCCCCTAAAAACAAGGGGTGCAGGATCCAAAGGCAGAGGAGTTCTTCTACACTAGCCACCCAATGGAGGCTACCCTTCCACCTGCACCCCACACTTGGCCCACAAGCCAGGTTTTAAGTTCTTTTCTGAAAGGCAGCAATTCCATCCGAGACATAGCTCTGTTGGCAGGAGGTTCCAGAGGGTCGGCGCAGACACATCATATGCTCTTCTAATATATTTAGCTCACTCCTAAAACTAATGAGATTCCCAGAACTTTTGCAAAGAGGCCATGTTTCAGTTTCACCTCTACAAGTGTACATAGGATATGGTCAGTTTCCCTTACAGTCAAATTAATTACTTTCAATTCTGCAAAACCTATATTGCATTTGCAAGAACAATGGCACCTCTTATAACGAACACCCCCTATAGTGACTAAATCGCATAACAAATAGGCTTTTAAAGAAAATTGCACCCCACATAATGATTTTTCTTGTGGAAAAAATTGTACAATGAATTTTCAATGGGAAAAAACCGTTAGTGAAAAAATCGTACGACAAAATCGCATAGCGAACAGACCCATAGAACGAATTAAAATCATTATACAGGCTTTTACTGTACTGTATTTGCTGGCACATAAGACCCACTTCCCCCCCTTAAAACACTATAAAAATGTAGTGCATCTTGTACTGTATATAGTGGCCAAAGTTGGACTATTTTGATAATAGCAGGGCACATATTATATGCCAATGCATCTTATACACCGGCAAATATGGTAATTAAAATGGCCATTTCCACTTACAGGATTGCAAGTGATATAGACTTGTAACCTTCCCCACAACTTGGTGTCCTTCAGGAACATTCATTTATTTATTTATTGTTAAATTTTTATACCACCCACTCAGCCAAAGCCAACTCCGGGCGGTTCACAACAGTGGGTAAAAACAGATAAAAACAAATAAAACAGATAAAAACCAGCAATAAGAACCCACCTCTAAAAAGAGAGGGGTGCAGGAACTGAAGAAACTGTGGGGCAGGCATTCTCCCCTATATTAACCACCCAACGGAAGCCACCTCTCCACCTGAACCCCAAACTTGGCCCGCCAAGATGACCGCCATCCCGCTCTCACCAGAGATCATCCACCAGGTTTTTAGTTCTTTTCTAAAGGGCAACAACTCCATCTGGAGACGCAGTTCCACAGGCAGGAGGTTCCAAAGGGCAGGTGCAAACACAGAAGGCTCTCCTCCTTGTGCCAGAGAGGCGAGCCCCACTGGCCGATGGCACTATTAGAGAGCCCCTCCGGTCTGCTCTGGTTGGATGGACAGACGTCCTTAGGGCGATGCGGTCTCTAAGGTAACCTGGCCCACTACCATATAGGGCTTTAAAGGTCAAAACCAGCACCTTGAATTGCACCTGGAGGCAAACGGGTAACCAGTGCAGCTCCCGCAGCAGTGGTGAGGAATGGGCATAACGTCCACGCCCCATCACTGCCCGGGATGCCACATTCTGGACCAGCTGCAGCCTCCAAATGGTCATCAAGGGCAGCCCCATGTAGAGTGCATTACAATAATCTAGTCTGGAGGTCACCAGAGCATGAGTGACCATGAGCAAAGAGTCCCGGTCCAGGAGCGTGCGCAACTGGCGAATCACCCAATGTTGGGTGAAGGCCCTCCTGGACACAGCCGCCACCTGTTCTTCTAGCAGCAGCCACGAATCCAGGAGGACCCCCAAGTTGCACACCGGGTCGGTCTGGGGCAAAATAGCCCCATCCAAAACCAAAGATGGTAGCTCCTGGGATAACACAGGACCCCCCATTCACAGCCACTCAGTCTTACTAGAATTCAGCTGTAACCCATTTGCCCCCATTCAGACCCCAACCGCCTCCAGACAACTGGAAAGGACTTTGACTGCATCACTGGGGTCCCCACGGGCCGAGATGTACAACTGTGTATCATCCGCGTACTGATGGTACTGCACCCCGTTGGAATGGATGATCTCACCCAGCGGCTTCATGTAGATGTTAAATAGGAGATGAGAGCCCTGTGGCACCCCATATTTTAGGGACCTAGGACTGGACTTCTCGCTCTCCAACCACACCGACTGGGTCCAGCCCCTCAGAAATGAGGAAAACCAGGACCACACAGTGCCCTGGATCCCCAATCCTCGGAGCCATTCCAGAAGGATACCGTGGTCGACGGTATCAAAAGCCGCTGAGAGGTCAAGAAGAGCATGGACGGATGGATGACCGCCATCCCGCTCTCACCAGAGATCATCCATCAGCACGACCAATGCAGTCTCAGTACCATATCCAGGTCTGAATCCTGACTGGAAGGGGTCCAGATATTCCGCTTCATCCAGTACCCCCTGCAACTGACGCGCCACTGCCCTTTTCAATACTTTCCCCAAAAAGGGGAGGTTGGAAACAGGTCTGTAGTTGGTTATGACTGCTGGATCGAGGGATGGCTTCTTCAGGAGGGGGCGCACCAAAGCATGTTTCAACGGTGCAGGAAATATCCCTTCCCGAAAAGACGCATTAATTATAGCCCCAACCCAGCCACCTGTCACCGTCTTGGAGACTTTTACCAGCCAGGTGGAACAGGGATCCAATGGACAATTAGTGGTGTGGACCGCCGCAAGGAGCCTGTCCACTTCATCTGGGGCAACTGGCTCAAACTGATCCCAGATAACACAGCAAGACTGTGCACTGGCTCCCCCTGACCCTCCCCATCCATGCCAAGATTAAACCCTGAGCGAATCCGATTGATTTTTTCCACCAGATGGTCAGCAAAGTCCTCAGCCAATCCCTGCCAACCAGGCACCCCCCCCCCCTACCAAGGAGGGACCTGGTCACCCAAAACAGGGTGGCTGGGTGATTATCAGCGGAGGCAATAAGGGAGGTGAAGTATTGCCTCCTCACCACCCCCATCGCCACTAGGTAGGCCGTAATAGCAGCTCTAGCTAGTGTCCAATCAGAATCGTTCCTGGTCTTCACCCAGTGGTGCTCAAGGTGTCTCTTTGCCCATTTGGGCTCTGAGAGGCTGTAGTGGAGCGATTACATCCAAGGCAGCTGTCGTTGACCCACACCACAGGTCAACAAGTGCCTTGGGCGAATCGTGTTGCCGATCCAGGGGAAAATCCCCCTGTTCCCTCTGGAATCCATCCGGATCCATCAGTTGCTTGGGGCGGGCCACTTTAATAGACCCTGCCTCCCTACGATGAAGTGTCACCCCCAGAAAGTCTAGAGCCACCAGATAGTGATCTGACCATGGCATAGGTGTTATGTCTAGCTTCTGTAAACTCAGATCACTCTGCCACCGCTCCAACAAAAAGACTAAATCTGGTGTGTGGCCACTGCCCCTGGTTGGGCCCCGAATTACCTGAGCCAGGTCCATAGTTGCCATGGAAGCCATGAACTCCTGAGCCACCCCGGAACCGGACCCCAGCGAAGGCAAATTGAAGTCCCCCAGAACCATCAGCCTAGGGAACTCCAACGCCAATGCTGAGACAGCCTCGAGGAGCCCTGGCAGAGAGTCCCTTACCCTGCAAGGGGGCAGGTACAGGAGTAGGATCCCCAACTGACCCTTTGGGCCCAGCTGCAGGAGCAGGGCCTCACAACCCAGAATTTGTGGAGTAGTGGCCCTGGTGAATCCCAGTGACTCCCTGGCTATAATGGCAACACCACCCACCTTGCCCTCATCCCTAGGCTGGTGCCAAACACCAAACCCGGCCGGACACTTCTCTGATAGAGGCACCCCATTCTCTGGTCTCAGCCAGGTCTCAGTGATGCATGCCAGGTTGGCCCTCTCCCCCAGAATAGAATCTTGTATTAGGGGCGCCTTACTACAGACCGATCTGGCATTCATCAGCAGCAGCCTAAGGGTGGGGTCACCCTGGATCAGCTGCTCAGGACCTAGAGGTGAAACCAGGGGCCAGAACGCGGGACAGATACTAAGCATCGGTCCCGCGTTCCCCGAGTGCAGCCCGCCCCGCGGTTCCCGCTATAACGCCCCATGCCCATCACAACCTCTAAATGGGTCCCTGGAACCTCCACCATTAACCCAGATGGAGTGTCGCCCCATCTTCCCAGCTGGTAGGGCCATCTCTCTCTCCCTCCCTCCCTCACCCACTTGAAACATACCCTCTCAGTCTCTCTACCTGTGTTGATGGTCCTGGCAAGTTCCAACTGTCCACAAGAGTCTCCAGGGTGGCGGTGGAAATTCCGGTGTGACCGCCAGCCTTTTGAGCCCCCCGCAGGGAGGTGGGAGCACGGGACACTGATGGTGGAGGTGGTCCCAATAAGCTCTGATTGGCTGCAGGTGTCTCCAGTGCGGCGGTGGAAATTCCGCCATGGCCACCGGCCCTTTGGGGGCCCCGCAGGGAGGCAGGAGCCCGGGATGCCAATGGTGGGGCAGTCCCAGCAATTTCCAACTGGCCACAAGTGTTTCCAGGGCAGTGGTGGCGGAAGCCCCGACGCGGCCGCTGGGCTACTGAGCCCCCCGCAGGGGGGCGGAGCCTGGGATGCCGATGATGGGGGTGGTCCCCGCTATCTCCAACTGGCCGCAGGTGTCTCTAGGGCAGCAGTGGGAGTTCCTCCGCGGCCGCCAGCCTTTTGAGCCCCCTGCAGGGAGGCAGGAGCCCGAGATACCGATGGTGGGGTGGTCCCAGCAAGCTCCAACTGGCCATAGGTGTCTCCAGGGCGGGGTGGAAATCCCGCTGTGGCTGCTGGCCTTTTGAGACCCCGCAGGGACGTCTTTGCCCGCAGGGAGGTGGGAGCCCGGGACGCTGATGGTGGGATGGTCCCGGTGAGCTCCAAACTGGCCGCAGGTGTCTCCAGGGCGGTGGTGGAAGTTCTTCGGCAGCTGCCAGCCTTTTGAGCCCCCCGCAGGGAGGCGAGAGCCCGGGACGCCGATGGTGGGGTGGTCCCAGCGAGCTCCAAACTGGCCGCAGGTGTCTCCATGGTGGTGGTGGAAGTTCATCCACGGCCACCAGCCTTTTGAGCCCCCCGCAGGGAGGCGGAAGCCTGGGATGCCGATGGTGAGGGTGGTCCCAACGACCTCCTGGCAAAGGGAGGAGGGGCACAGGCTGTTGTCTTCTGCCGGCCCGGACGGTCCTTTACCTCTCCTGGCAAAGGGAGGAGGGGTGGGGCTCACCTCAGCTGGTCAGAAGCTGTTGTCTTCTGCTGGCCCCGACGGCCCTTTACCTCTCCTGGCAAAGGGAGGAGGGGCAGGGCTCACCTCAGCTGGTCGGAGGCTGTTGTCTTCTGCCGGCCCCGATGGCCCTTTACCTCTCCTGGCAAAGGGAGGAGGGGTGGGGCTCACCTCAGCTGGTCGGAGGCTCCTACCTCCCTGCGGGGGCCCCAAAGGGCCGGCGGCCATGGCGGAATTTCCCCCGCTGCTCTGGAGACACCAACATTGGACTTCAGCAGCCATCATGTTCAAAAAGAAGATGATCAGGAGTGTAGTCTGGAGCAGGGGTGCCCAAACTATGGGCTACAGGCCAGATCCGGCCCTGACATCAATTTATCTGGCCTGCATCACCCTCATCGCTCCTGGAAGTGGAAGCAAAATATGACCATATGGGCACATTTTACTTCTGCTTCCGGGAGTGACAAGGGCAGTGTGGGCCAGATGAATTGGCATTGGGGGCTTGATCCAGCCCACAGGCTCTAGTTTGGGTGCCCCCGGTTTAAGCAGAGAAAATGGCAGCTTAATGTCTATCTCATCATGTTGCAAAACCAATTGCAAGGTGCATTTTACTTTCGCTTCCTGTGGAAGGAACCACATGACCGGCCCATGGCCCAAAAAGTTTGGGCACCCCTGGTCTGGAGGGTTCTATGTTGGGAACACAACCATGGACTACTACACCATGGAATTATCCAATATGTAATTCACTGCACCCCATCAGGTATTTTTTATTACATTTTTATACCACCAATTTGGGAAATTTCCCATTCTGGGCGGTGTACACACAAATTTCAAATATCAAATAACACAACAAAATGCACAACAAATCAAAACATACCTTAATATGGTAGGGGTGGTTAAGTGTGTCAGGCAAGCTAAGAGCAACAACATCATGAGGTCAGACTCTATAATAAATCTGGGCTTCTAAGCATGGTCCAGAAGAGAAAATGGTCACAAGTGAGAAATGAGATTAAGATGCATATTTAGAACACAGGTAGCAAATAATTCATAAACCATGGCAGTGACGCTAAAGGTAACTATTTTTTTTGCTGCATTATAAGTAAATTGTAAACTATTTGTTATTTTTCCACTTAAAACCCCTATGATGATGAAACAAACTAAAATAAAACAAGAGAAAGTGTTAGAGCAGTGATGGCGAATCTTGGCACTGCAGCTGTTTTTGAACTTCAATTCCCAGAAGCCCAGATCAGCAAGAGTGCTGACTTGGGTTTTTTGGTAATTGAAGTCACAGAACACCTGGAATGCCAAGGTTCACCATCATGGTGCTAGAGGATGAAACTCCCAGGCTGGATGGCACTAAATCAGCTACTGGAGAAGAACAAAGAAAATATATGGATAGCACTTTTTCTAATGATGCATTTGGGTAAAAACAAAAAAGATATTTCATTGCTGATATGCGTCCGTGTGTGTGTGTGTGTGTGTGTGTGTGTGTGTGTGTGTGTAGACAGCACACATGAGAGCTGTAATTGAAAAAAACTGGTTTCCTTTAGATTCTAGGGTAGGGATTCTCAACCTTTTCATGCTGGGCACCGGGTCACACTCTCTCAGTCAGCTTCAAGTGCCGGATGGCCATTTTCCCCTGCCTGCACGATGTGGGGGGTGGCAGTGGGGTGGGGTGGGGTGTCCATTTTGCCCTAACAGCTTCAAAGAGGTGGGCATTTTGTTTCTTGAATTCTCTTGGAGGGGTGGGGTGGGGGCACATGAAATGGCGACACGAGCCCCGATCTGGGAACCCCTGTTCTAGGGTGTTGAGTAGAAAGAAATGAAGGCAGCAACTATGAGCAAGTGCAAAGATATGCATGCACTTATGGTGAGCAACACAAAAAGTTACCTTTTAAAAAGTAACATAAGTCATAGCATGGAAGCAGAAACCTAATAGAAAGCACAGTAGTCTGTGAGTCCACAGTTTTTATGCATAATGTCTCCTGCATAGCAATAACACTTATCTACCACCCCATAGTGCTTAGTGCACTCTCTGGGCAGTTCACAAACATGCTGGGTACTAATTTTACTGACCTCAGAAGATTGGAAGGGAGAGTCAACTTTGTGTCCCATCAGTATTGAATTCACAATGTTTTGACTGAAGTATAACAGTTTAAGCACTGTGCCAGCAGGAGCCAATAACTTCTCCTGGATAAGGTGCACTGCATTTTATTGTACCAGCCCAAGTTTATATCCTTTGTGTGTATCTGAAAAAACACTACGTTTTCCTCCATGCATTCCTTGTACCCCTGTGTCCTTGTAGACATTGTGCCTCCAGGTGGCTCAGATAGTCAAGCTCTGTCCCTTCTTCCCAAACAGCCTCTATTCAAGCAACGATATTCATCACAAATCTAAAAGAACTTTCACAAAGAAAGTTAGAGTTGTCTTTGTGATGAAGAAAGATGACAGTCCTGAAGCTCTTTAAGGTAAATTCAAGAACTAGCACATATTAAATGTCCTAGTTCTTGAAATTCTTTGAGCAACAGATCCCTAGTTTAGATAGCCATTCTAATTTCAAAATATATTCCTCCACCCCCAAAATGCAGAGGTCTTGTTTCTAGAAGGAAAGACGGAAAATCAACAGTTGTCACACACTTCTGTGGATTAGCTAAAATTGTGTCAAAACTCCCACTGAACTGTCTTTCAAAACAATGATGCAGAAGAACAAACTCCCACTGAACTTTCTTTCAAAACAATGGTGCAGAAGAATAATTTTAGTGATCCTTCATGTCAAACATTCAGCAAAATATTGATTATTAATTTTAAAAACACATTATGTTTGCAAGGCAAACATTAAGGGCATGAGTTGCAGTAACTCTTAACAATTAAGTAAAAGTGTGTTTTCAACAAAATATCAAGCATGGTAAAATGGGTCCCCAGATTCACATTCTGTTTCTAGCAAATAAAGCCAGACATTCAAGGGAATCTAATTTTCACCCATATAAATGATAAACCTTTGCCATTTTAAAATGTCATACAATAGGCTTTGTTATTTCATTGATAAGAATAATGTTTCATCTTGGGTTCAATTCCAGTTCACTTTGCTTCGTAAAACCTCTTGTTCTTTTACCCAGAGCCTTTCCTGCTCTGTAAAGTATTCATTGCAGGAACTCATTGAGAAAACTGTTAGTGTTCCAGAGAATCATCTTTGTGATTTAGTAGTAATAACCATGGCCCATTAACTTCACTAAACATCTGCAGTTAAATCCACCTGAAAACCACTAGAATTGGCTTGTTCATATGAATCAAGATTGGTTCTTGAGTTTATAGTTCAACTTAAAGGGCGGCGGGGGGTGGGGGGGGGAGATGTTTATTCTGAAATCCAGCCATACTGGTCTACTTTAGGAAGCAGTCTCAAAAAATTGTGTCAACAAAAACATGGCCAGCAGATGGACATTTAAAAGGGAAAAAAAGTAACACAAGACAAATCCAAAGTGAAAGGTTTTGACCACAGCCATCACCTTCAGTCAGTGACTGTCACTGATATTTACACTGAATCATTTCATGTTGAATTTGTGTTATCTTTTTTAAAAACTCCATGATTTTTATGGTGATGGAATGTGTGTATGGGAGAGAAACAGACAGAGATCAAAAAGGCTGGAAGTTTGTTCACTATATCACCAGCATATCAGTTCATGGTCATGTTATCTTGAATAACACACAGTATGTGTCGTTTCCCCCTGTGCACTCAGATTAAGGGTTGAGTCAGGCAATTTCTCTCAGTAAGGCTAAAAAGCTTCAAGACTGGTTTTTTTATAAGCTGTGAAGAACGTTGTAGGCAGAAGTAAGCATTTGGTTCAAGACAGCAACCAGAGGGTAACTGAAATGTGTATTTAGCAAGGTCAATAATATTGGTTAGTATACTATTCTTAATCCTAAATGAAACTAGGTCCATTCACTCAATAGATGAACAATGCATAGCTGTCAAGTTTTGGATTTGAAAATAAGGGAAATTTCCTGGACAAAAGGGGAAACTTGATAGCTATGCTTATCTTGTGCAATACGGGAGGTTCCTGGCCAATACAGGACACTTGACAGCTATGGAACAATGCCAATGCTTATGTATATCCCACCAAGTTTTTAAAAAAGACTCTCTTGCTTGAAAACCAGTCGTGAACACCTCTAGGGTTTGGTGATCAACTGCATTTACATCCAAAGAGCCAGTACTTTCTGTGTCTGCAGACATTTCCGTGGTCATGTGGCAGGCATGACTAGATGCTGAAGTGCACAGAATGCCATTACCTTTTCTACCCAAGTGGTACCTATTTGTCTACTTGCACATCTTGCTTTCAAACGGCTCGGTTGGCAGGAGCTGGACAGACTACAGGAGTTCACTCCATCATGTAGCTCAAACTGCAGATCTTGCTGATCCATGAAGCAATGACAAATATTTTTTTTACAAGTAATTATTATCCTAACTAAATATGTCTTGATATAATTAACCTATACCTTAACTATCTATTGCCTCCATCCAACATATCTAGCATAAAAGTGGAGACATTTACATGGAGACCACTGAAAAGGATTGAATGGAAGAGGCTTTTAAACTCTGGCTGACTTCAGTCATGTCACCTCCATACAGCTCCACTGGCAGTCCTCAATTTTGGATGGCCAGGTTTGCTAACCTAGAACTAGAAGCAGTACTAGAAAAGAAGGGTTTGGACAGTGGCCATCCCAGGCAACCTGTTTTGCCGAGTTGCAAACTGGACCCTTGATTTTGCAGGTGGGGCATCATGGCTTTTTAAAAATAACTCTTCATTCTTGAGAAACTTCTCCCTTTTCTCCTCCAGAAGTGAAGTCTGGTCTGAAGGAATCTTTGGCCCGTCAGATGAGACTGCAGTTCCCATCAGTCACAGGCATTATAGCCCAGTCGAGATGTACTTTAGACCTTGCAAAAAATCCCAAGATAATGAAACTCTGGGATGTTGTGTATGGGTGCCCATTGGAGCTACACTCAATTTATCCAACAAAATTTCCTTGTGGAACCTTGGGGTTGGGGGTTGGGCAAAAACTGCAAAATTTTAGCACTTTTCTCAGTTTTTTGATTATATCTTCTAAACCACGCATTTTGTGTGTACTACATGTAATTAGAAAGTTGTAGAGCATTAGAATTCCTTCAATTATCACTGGTCAAACTTATTTTTAACCCCATAGGTACCAAGATACAGGGCTTTGAAAAAGTGCTAAATTTCTCGAATTTGTAAAAAAAACCCGCTAAAAGGCTGGTTTTTTTTTTTTTTTTGCTATGCATATACACAACATCCCAAAGTTTCATTTACTTGGAAATTTTTGAAAGGTCCCCCCCCCCCCTTTGGACCTATGGTGACTGGGCTACTATAGCAAGTAATAAGAGATGGTGGGATTTGCAGTGAAATATCAGAGGAAGGCTAACACATTCCCCAGCTTTTCTCTAGTCCTTTTCTTTATTCCTCTCTGAGGATATTTCCTTTCAGTTAAATCTCTAACTATTTCCTTTATTTCTTGTCTTCAGCCTTTCACCTTTCCTCAGAAACTGGTCGCTTCCAGCTATTCCTGCTGTTGCTTCCTGCTGCTGTTTAAACAGCTCTTGTAAATATATCTCTTCTCCCAAGGGTTTGACCTCTAATATCTGTATCTTTTGTTCTTCACTGCCTTGTGCATCTTTATCTTCTTCTCATTATGTTGCCATAAACAAAAAAGTCTGCAGTGATTTTTCATTTTATTATGGTTTCCATGCAGTGCTAGTGGCTCTCTCCATCTTTGAGTACACCTCTGTGTCTTCCCACTCTTCAAGTAACTTGTTGTTTGGTTGTCACTGTGTAATGTACTGTAAGGATGGTTAGATTTTATGGCATCCATATCTACATATATTTTTATAGCATTTGTCTGAATTACTAAAAATATTAGAATGCTGTAAACAGGACACAGTTTTAAAAATCCAAACAAATGAAACCATAATATTAGAAAAATAAAATATAGCAGTTACTTTCTCCAGTGATGTTGAACATCCCTGAATGAACTGAATAATTACAAAGAAATTTTAAATTACAGCCCCATGCTACCTCCACTACTATTATTTTTAAATTCAGGAATGCTTTCCATTTTCATTGTTATCACATCACCATTCATGGGAATGAGAAAAGGAGCCTTAGCTTTATAATTGTTTGTGTGATTGCACTTAATTTCTGCTTAAAGAGCCATTTCAATTAGAATGAGTGCCAAAAACCTTCACAGATTGTTAAATGTACCATTTTTATTCCCACAGAGGTGGCATGTTATGAAGTCTGTTGCCTGCCAATCTGAACTGAATACATTGGTCTAGAGCGGGGGTGGCCAAACATGGTGCCTCTGGTGTTCTTGGACTTCTGTTCCCAAAAGTCCTGATCAGCAAGTGTGCTTACTTGGGCCTCTGGAAATTGAAGTCCAAGAACACCAGAGGCACCATGGTTGGCCAGAGGAGGAGGAGCGGGGAGCAGGGCAGCAACACCTGGGGTCATTTTGTCATCCCCAAAAGCCATTCCCCACCACCACAACCACCACCACCGATGCAGTTACCACCACTGACGCTGGCCCTGGCAGAGTTCGACCTGCAGTTGGCTGGAGGAGGAGGCAGCAGGGAGCAGGGCAGGCAACACCTGGGGTCGCTTTGTTGGCCCCAAAAGCTGCTCCCCACCACTGCAACTGCCACTGCCGCTGCCGCTGGACTTGGTGGACTTATCAGACACTTGCTGCACCTCCGTCTGCCCCCTCTTGTTCTTAGGGGGGGTGGAGGAGTGTGGAGGGAATGAATGGGTTGGTTTTAAGGGGATGGGGGAGAGTGAGAGGGGATGATTACCTTGCCAGCCAGGTAGAAGGGGCAGCATTCTGTCTGGGGTATTTGAGGAGGTTCCGGGGGCCAATATAGGGGTTGTGATGGGCATGGGGCAATATAGCGGGTACCGTGGGGTGGGCCACTCTTGGGGAACAAGGGACCAATGGTTAGGATCCGTCCCTCATTCCAGCCCCCCTGGTTACATCTCTGGGCCCTGAGCAGTCGATCCAGGGTGGCTCTGCCCTTAAGATGGGGCTGATGAATGCCAGGTCGGTTTGTAATAAGGCTCCCCTGATACAAGATGACATTCTGGGGGGGGGAGGGGGCGGGCCAACCTGGCATGCATCTCCGAGACCTGGCTGAGACCAGAGGATGGGGTTCCTCTGCCAGAAACGTGTCCGGCCGGGTTCAGTATTTGGCACCAGCCTAGGGAAGAGGGTAAGGGTGGTGGCATGGCCATTATAGCCAGGGAGTTACTGGGAGCCGCCAGGGCCACTGCTCCACAAATTCTGGGTTGTGAGACTCTGCTCCTGCGGCTGGGCCCTAAGGGTCAGTTGGGAGTCTTACTCCTGTACCTGCCCCCTTGCAGGGTAAGGGACTCCCTACCTGAGCTCCTTGAGGCCATCTCGGTGTTGGCATTGGAGTTCCCTAGGCTGATAGTTCTGGGGGACTTCAATTTGCCATCACTGGGGACTGGCTCCAAGGTTGCACAGGAGTTCATGGCTTCCATGGCAGCCATGGGCCTGACTCAAGTAATTCAGGGCCCAACCAGGGACAGTGGTCATACACCGGATTTAATTTTTTTGTTGGAGTGGTGGTAGAGTGATCTGGGCTTACAGAATTTAGATATAACACCTGTGCCATGGTCAGATCACTATTTGGTGACTCTGGACTTCCTGGGGGCGATGCTTCACTGTAGGGAGGCGGGGCCTATTAAACTGGCCCACCCTGGCAACTAATGGATCCTGTTGGATTCCAGAGGGAACTGGGGGCTCTTCCTCTAGATTGACAACACGATTCATCCAAGGCACTTGTTGACCTCTGGTGTAGGATGACAGTGGCAGCCTTGGATGAAATCACGCCACTGCAGGCTCTCCGAGCCCGTGGGGCACGACCATCTCTGTGGTTCACAGAAGAACAGTGTGAGCTTAAATGGGCAAAGAGACGCCTAGAGTGCCGCTGGGTGAAGACTCAGAATGATTCTGATTGGACAATAGCTAGAGCCACTATTAGGGCCTACCTAGGGGTGATGGGGGTGGTGAGGCGGCAATACTTCGCCACCCTTATTGCCTCCACTGATAATCACCCAGCTACTCTGTTCCGGGTGACCAGGTCCCTCCTTGGCAGGGGGGTGGTGCCCAGTTGGCAGGGGTTGGCTGAGGACTTTGCATGCATCTCTGAGACCTGGCTGAAACCAGAGGTGGAGAAAATTGATCGGATTCGCTCAGGGTTTAATCCTGGCGTGGATGGGGAAGGTCCGGAGGAAACTGGAGCACAGTCTTGCCATGTCATTTGGATCAGTTTGATTTAGTTGGCCCTGATGAAGTGGACAGACTCCTTGCAGCTGTTCATGCCACTGCTTGTCCATTGGACCCCTGTCTCTCTTTGTTGGTGAAGGCCTCCAAGACGGTGACAGGTGGCTGGATCGAGGTGATAATTAACGCATCTCTGCAGGAGGGGGTGTTTCCTGCACCTTTAAAACATGCCTTGGTGCACCCCCTCCTGAAAAAAACATCCCTAGATCCAGCCGTCCTGTCCAATTACAGGCCCATCTCCAACCTCCCTTTTATGGGGAAGGAACTAGAGAAGGCAGTGGTGCATCAGCTGCAGAGGGTACTGGATGAAGTGGTTTATCTAGACCCCTTTCAGTCTGGTTTCAGGCCCAGATATGGTACTGAGATGGCATTGGTCGCACTGATGGATCATCTCTTTTTTCCCCAAATAATTTTTATTGATTTTTTAACATATAAAAAACAACAACAAAGGATATATATGAAGAAGAAAAAAACAAAAACAAAATATATATACATTAGACAAAAAAGAGATCGACATATATAGAAAGAGGGAAAAAATCAACACTAACATACTCATAAAGTAAGAATAAAGCTGCACTGGATTAAGTATAGACAGTCAAATTCATCCTAAGTCATTTAATAGATTTCTACTTGATTAAGAATTTCTATAATTAAACTAATTTGTTTTTCAAGCAATCATTAAAGATCTTTTCCTTGAAGCAAAGATATAGACTTTCCAATAAAGTACAATAAAATTCAAGTGCTTTATCACCCTAAGTGACTATACAAGGCCCTGGAGGATGCGGTAGGACACACATTTATATTATTTCCAAAAACTGGAATGTTCAGGCACTGGTCTGCTCCCATCATTATTTTTTACCATAATCGACAAAGGGTTGCCAAATTTGAAAAAATCTGTTCTCTTTTACTATTTCCTTTTTCTTATTCAATTCCCATGTTAATTTATCATTCAGAGCTAACTGCCACATTTCCCTATACCATTCTTCGATCTTTAATGTTAAATCATTTTTCCAATTCCTCGCTATACATTGCCTCGCCGTTGTCATACATATAGACAACAGTTCTTTTTTATCCTTATCTAAATATACTTTTCCTGTGTCTGTCAGTAAGGATAAGTTTGGCCCCAGATTAATGTTTACCCCCATAGTTCTGAGAATTTCTTTTCCTATTTTCTCCCAAAATTCCTTTACTATCCTATAACTCCACCACATATGCTCATAAATTCCCAATTTGTTTTTACATCTCCAACACATTTGACTTTTATTTTTATCTATCTGGTGTAACCACACTGGGGTCTAATACCTCTGATGGATCATCTCTGGTGGGAGAGAGACGGAGGTCATCTGTCCATTCTTGCTCTCCTTGACCTCTCTGCGGCTTTCAATAATGTCAACTATGGTATCCTTCTAGAATGGCTCCGAGGAGGTTTCCCTAATTTCTGAAGGGCCGGACCCAGTCGGGGTGGTTGTAGAGTGGGAGGTCGAGCCCTAGGCCCCTCAAATATGGGGTGCCTCGGGGTTTGGTGCTCTCCCCTCTCCTATTTAACATCTACATGGTCGCTGGGTGAGATCATCCATTCCCGTGGGGTGTGGTACCATCAGTATGCAGATGACACTCAGTTGTACGTCTCGGCTCGTGGTGATCCCACTGATGCTATCGAAGTCCTGTCTGGGTGTCTAAAAGCTGTGTGTGTCTGGATGGGGACCACTGGGCTATGACTGAATCCCAGCAAAACTGAGTGGCTATGGATTAGGGGCCCTTTGTTGCCCAGGGAATTACCATCTTTAGTTTTGGATGGGGCTGTTTTGCACCAGACAAACCCACTGTGCAACATGGAGGTCCTCCTGCTGCTAGAAGAACAGGTGGCAGTCATGGCCAGGAGGTCTTTTGCACAGCTTCGATTAATTCACCAGTTGTGCCCTTTCCTGGACAGGGACTCCCTGGTCATGGTCACTCATGCTCTGGTCACCTCCAGACTAGATTACTGTAATGCGCTCTACATGGGGCTGCCCTTGACAACCATTCAGAGTCTACAGCTGGTCCAGAATGTGGCAGCGTGGGTGGTGATGGGGTGTGGACGTTATGCCCATGTCTCACCACTGCTTTGGGAGCTGCACTGGTTAACAGTTTGCCTCCGGGTGCAAATCAAGGGGCTGGTTTTGACCTTTAAAGCCCTACATGACAGTGAGCCAGGTTATCTAAGAGACCACATTGCCCTAAGGATGTCTGTCCGTCCAACCATGGTGGACCGGAGGGGCTCTCTTATTGTACCATCCACTAGAGGGGCTCGCCTCTCTAGCACAGGGAAGAGGGCCTTCTCCGTGTCCGCACCAGCACTCTGGAACCTCTTACCAACAGAGCTACATTTTCAGATAGAATTGCTGCCTTTCAGAAAAGAACTTAAAACCTGGCTGGCAGGCCAAGTATGGGGTGCAGGTGGAAGGGTGACTTCCGTTGGGTGGATGATATAGTGAAATTCCAGCCCCCTTGGTCCCTGCACCCTATTTTAGGGGGAGGGTAGTTTTTTAAGCAGTTTTTAATCATGCTTTATTATGATTATGAACTGCCCTGAGTTGGCCTAGGCCAAGTGGGCAGTATAGAAATTGAAATAAGAAATAAATAAATAAAAACACCTGGATCTCCAATGTTGACCAGCCTGGTCTAGAGTCTAGACCAGGGGTGCCCAAACATTTTGTGCCAGGGGCCTGACCACACTCCCAGAACAGCTGAGGAGGCCTGACCACACCCCTGGAGGAGGCTCTGGATGTCTCTGCATATGTGCAAATGCTTCCCTGCCACTCCGGGAAGTGGTTTTGCCACACCAGGAAATGGTTCTGGATGTCTCTGGATATGTGCAAATGTGTCCCCACCATTTCTGGAAGAGGTTTCCCCCATCCATTTCCAGGAGTGGTGAGGGCATTAGGGGCTGGATGAATTGGCATCAGGGGCCTATGGGCCGTAATTTGGGCACCCCTAGTCTAAACTAAAAATGAACAATTTGAGACACCTTTAAAAGATTTCTATTGTCAGTAGTTTCTGGTCCTATGATTTTCCCTTTGAACACACTTTTGGCTAGCCATTTTAGCCACCTCCCTATTAAACAGACATACACAAATAAACATGCACACACATGCAAGGATATGCACAAACATGCAAGTATATATGCACTCACACTCACTTCCTTTGTCTAAGCTTTCAGCTATGCTAATAGCCAATACGTCTATGTTTATGGGGGTCATAAAGTTCTGAGCAGCATTCGCGCTGATATTACTAATTCCACACTTCTTGAGGCATTTTGCAAAACAAAGCTGCACCTTGTCTCAGAAATTCACACATTTATAAGGCACATTCAAATATGCACAAAAACTATGCATGCATTTCTCAAATGTGAATAGCTAGCAATCAATCATTCAATTATGCAGTAGAAAAATAAACATTAACACACTTTTTTCAATGGAGAAGTAGAATGAAGATACATATCTGAACAGTGCCTAAATAAAAGCATACTGTATATTAAAAACATTGCATAAGGACAATACACACAGATTTCTACTGAATTTTATAAATGAAATATTGTGACCTGCTGTGTACAAAGGTTGAGATATGAATGCAGATGGAATGTTAAGGAATCTGATAAGTAAGTAAAATTATCCCATTCATTAAAACTGAAAATTGTGGGGTTCAGAAGTTGTTTGGATGTTCAAATTTCAATGTAGTTTGTTTCAGTTAATGCCACTGATATTATGCTGAAGCCAGATCTAACAAAAATTGCACTCCTATACTGGTCATACAGTATCTCAATCACTAGTGCCATTCCAGACACTTGGGGTCTGTATCTTGCTGTTTCCTGGTGTGTTTCTTGGAGCAGAAGTACAGTATGTCACATTTGTATTTCCTGCACATGTCTGCTAGGAGGACACTCTTATTACTCAAAAGTCCCTCAATATTTATTGAGATCATTGTTATGTTTGGTCATTCTTCGTTTCCTTTGGTTTGATCTAGTGTTAGAAAGATTAGCTGACAAGGTCCCCGCCCAGAGTACACCCAATTGTATTCCCAATCTTTGTGGAGGCTTTTTCTGTGTACCCCAAGGAATCTGATGAATCAAGTATTTATCACATCTCTTTCCTCTTCAGTAGAATTTTCCTGAGACAAACTAAGTTCAAACTAAGTTCAAAGTCTTCAACAACATGGTAAAGACTGCTCCCAACAGCATCACAGAGAGATCTTTAGATACTGAGGAGTGGAGATACATAAGCAGACATGTATCTGTGGCACAATATTAAATACATGTGCTCAGTCTTATCTGTCTGTCTAATGATGGAGAATCACTATGGTACTCTTTCCAGCAGTTCTAACATGATATAAAGAACCATTTCCCAGTGACAGTGGACCCTTCCATTTCTCAGAGTGGCACTTCACAGAGGACCATTTGCATGATGACATTTTTACTTTGCCCTGTTACAAAAGAGTTCATTCAGATTCAGAGACAAAATGGACATACTGTGGGTTCCTTGGCTAATGAAGAAGGAAGAACCGTTAATGTTTTAAAAGATCTCCTAAAAAACACTTGAGCTCAGTCAAAGTCTGTTATTATTAGAATCTATAATTATATTTCGGAAAGTTGCCTGCTGAGTTGGCTCTTAAAAGGTTTGTTCTGGTGGAGCACTGCTTAGAGATCCTACTGGGAAAGTAAAGATAAAATCAGTTAGTTTGAGGAACAAAAACTTCCTCTACATTTTCTTCAAATGAGTAACAAGAGCTCTTAAAGGAAGCAAAACATAAGGGATTTTTAGATATGCTCCAGAGAACTCAGATGTAACATCTCTGATGGTGTCATCTCAAGTTCACTAATGGGAGAGACAGTTCATGACCGCTTCGCCTCTAGCTGCCAGGAACTCCTTTTTATTCATGGAAATTATATACAGTATAGGAGGAATTTAGTAAGCAAGAAAAACAGAAGATTTTGAATGTGTTTCTGGAATATCTGAAATAGTTCTAGACTGCACAGTCTTTTATTTGATGTACATTTGCATGCACTGGTCTTATCTGGTACTGTGGGCTGTGGTGGCTCCGTGGTTAAGAAGGTCACCTTATTAGCTGGAAGGCTGGCAAGTTGGCAGTTTGAGACCTGGGTACTGCATGATGGATTGAGTGCCCATCTCTGTCCCAACCCTTGAGGATATGAAAGGAGCCTCATTTGGGCATTCCCCAAGTGGAATTTCTTCCACAAAAATCCTTTCAACCCAGAATAATTCCTAACATGAAATTATTATTATCTGGTACTTTAATCATACAGCACATTCCAGTTAGTGTGTAAGGTAAAGGTAAAGGTCATGCTTGCTCAAAAGCTAGTCATATCTGACTCTAGGATTCAGTGCTCTTCTCTGTTTGTAGCTGAAGATCCAGTGCTGTCTGCGTTTGCAGACGTTTCTGTGGATACATGGCAGGCATGCCTAGAACCGAAGTGCACTGAATGTTTACCTTCCCGCCAAAGTGGTACCTATTTATCTACTTGCAATTTCTTGCTTTTGAACTGCTAAATTGGCAGGAGCTGGGGCAGAGACAGGTGCTCATTCTGTCATGCAGTACTCAGGTTTTGAACTGCTGACCTTCCGCATCCCAGTTAGCATCTTAACCACTTGAGCCACTGTAGTCCCTAGTTGGTGTGTAGCAGTTGACAGGTAGTTGGAAAAAACAACAACAACAATGGCAGGATTTCTTAATCTAGTTGCCATAAAGATTAATAATTCAGACTATATTCAAGCAATGTCAAATAGGGTTTTTTATTTTTAAAAAATCTCCCAATATGTGCCTGGAAGAGCAGACAGTATCCCCTTGAGTATGCCTCTTTATGACTTTATGTTCAAACTTGAGACAGAGGGTGAATTCATATTTGTTTTGTGACAGAACTTTAAACCACATTACTTCTCAGTTCAAAGAATAAATGATTTTAAATATATACAGCACAACAGAGCAGTAGGCATTGTTAAAACAACATGTGACTGTGGCAAAACTAGGTTGCTCTACTCAGACTCCCACTGATACCGTCTTGATGTATTCCAGAATATATATCTCTGATACTCATTTTGCAATGCAATGAAGACATTGCATTCCAACAGTATCCTCTAATTTAGAGAGGAAGATGAGTTACTTTATAAAAGACGATCTCCTGCTTAAAGAACCATCTCAGAAATGTCCTCTATCTGAAGGGTTGTCTAACTCACACCTTATCTGAAGATAAAGTACTTTATGACAGCAGAGCAGGAGGCTTTAATTTGTCTGTCAACCTGGACAGCATACTGGACACAGGTCACTGAATTTTCCTACTATGCTAAGAAATATTGTAATTCTGTTTACATAAAAGTAGTTATGTTAGTAATTATTTTTAAATATGCATATTAGCAGATACTGTTTCAAAATAAATAAATAACTAGTAAACATTTCTTGGGTACTTTTTCCTTTAAAAAAAGTCAAGGTGTCTTACAGTTAAAATACATAAATTTAATAGTTGCATAAGTTTTATAAAAATCATTCCCTGCCCTTTTAGTTATTTATTTACTTATTTTGTTTGACTTTTATCGCCGCCCCCTCCCTAAGGCAACTCCAGGCAGCTTACAGTCTAACCAGCAGCTAATGCAGCTCCCACATAATGGGTGAGCCATGTGCATAATGCCCACACCCCATCACCATACGGCAGCCGCATTTTGCACCAGTTGCAGCTTCTGAATGGTCATCAAGGGCAGCCCCATGTAGAGTGCATTACAATAACCTAGTCTAGAGGTGACCAGTGCATGAGTGACCATAAGCAAGGAGTCCCAGTCTAGGAAAAGGCATAATTGGTGAATCACTCGAACTTGAGTGAAAGCCCTCCTGCCCATGACTGCCACCTGCTCTTCAAGCAGGAGTTGTGAGTCCAGGAGGACCCCCAAATTATGCAAAAGAGCCCCATCCAGTACCAAAGGTGATAACTCCCAGGACAGCACAGGGCTCACCATATATATATTTGAACATGATGTAGAAGTAAAATATATATCCATTCATTGTCAGTAGAAATGTAAGAACAATATACTGTTCTTATAAAGGTCTTAAAGGTAAATGTCTCCCTTGCTTGAAAGCCAGTCATGTCAGACTCTAGGAGGCAGTACTCACCTCCATTTACAACCAAAGAGATGCAATGTCTGCATCTTCAGATGTTTCCATAGTCATGTGGCAGGCATGACTAGACATCTCAGAGCATGGAACACTTTTAGCTTTCCCACCAAAGCAGTACCTATATATCTATTTACAATTTCTTGCTTTTGAACTGCTAGGTTGATAGGAGCTGGGTCAGAGATGGGTGCTCACTCTGTCATGCTGTACCCGGGAATTGAACTCCAACCTTCCAGTCAGCAAGTTCAGCATCTTAACCACTTCAGCCTCCCCCTCCACTTAACCATATAAGCCTGCAACTCCCCCTACACACACACACACACACACACACACACACACATGCACGCACGCACACACACACACACACACACACACACACACACACACACACACACACGATGCCGTGTGTGTCATTTTGAATTTTAATTTATATACCGCAATTCTCTGCCCAAGGGGCGACTCAATGCGGTTTACAAGTTACAAGTTCACAAGTTACAGCATAAAAATATCACAAAAAATACAATATGTCACAGTGCAATACAGTAAATACAATAAAATACAGTTACACAATAAAACAATTTAATTCAAAAGAGATACAAAGCCCTAGCTCACATTATAGCCAGGTCTGGACTAAGCACAAAGTACACCTCCCCAAGCCAATGGGGAAGAAACAGAAAATCCTCGGGTGCAGCAGCAGGTGCACCTGGCTCCCATCTCCAGAGCATTGGTGTGGCTCCAGAGAGAGCCCCAAGGTCCCCGGTGTGGCATCCTCATCGGCTTTTTCTCCCCTCTGACCAGGCAGGGGGTGGAGGGGGTGGAGGCAGCACAGCAGGCAACAGGCGCACATGGCTCCCATCTCTGGAGCGTTGGTGTGGCTCCAGAGAGAGCCCCAAGGTCCCTGGTGTGGCGTCCTCATCGGCTTTTTCTCCCCTCTGACCAGGCAGGGCTCGGAGGGGGTGGAGGCAGCCCAGCAAGCAACAGGTGCACCTGGCTCCCATCTCTGGAATGTTGGTGTGGCTCCGGAGAGAGCCCCAAGGCTTTTTCTCCCTTCCAACCAGGCAGGGCTCATTGTCGATATGATGCTAATCCATCTGATGCCAGAGGAACGGGTGGAGATCTACCGGCAGAGGTGAGAAAATCAGATGAAGGAATGACGACAATCGCCACGGAAGCCAGGATACAGAAGACAGCACAATGGCAGGAGATCTGGGATACATCGACCAAGGGATGGTGGACTCATCACCTCATACCAGACACTAATTTGTGGTCAACAAGACAGCATGGAGAGGTGGATTACTACCTCACACAGCTGTTGATGGGGCATGGCTGCTTCAGAGCCTACCAACACCGCTTTTGGCTGGATTATGATGCTTCATGCCCTGTCTGCCAGCCCATGCAGGAAGACGCGGAGCACATGTTTTTCCCCACTATCCACGCTTTGATGCAGAATGGGAAATTTTACAGAGGCATCTTTGATGATAGTTGTCTCCGGAAGACATCATCAGTGAGATGTTGAGCAGGGAGACTACCTGGGTTGCGATGTCCAATTATGCGGCCGGGGTCATCTTGGAACCTAGACATGTGGAGAGATTAAGAAGAGGGCAGCCAGAGGCATATTATGTTTTTAGCTGCTGTGGTTTAAATTGTTTTATATTGTAATTTTATTTTTTGTATTTTTTTCCCTCTCCCCTTTCCCCTTTTGTTGTTAGCTGCCCTGAGTGCTGTTCCCACCAGGAGGGCGGGATATAAATGAGCTAAATAAATAAATAATAGAGAAGGAGGGTGAGTAGCCAAATTGGAGGAGGGTTTTTAACAGCCAGTCAGCCCACCGTGAAGTAATGCCTGATGGCGGTTCCGCAGGATGGTGGGGCATAATGGGAGGTGGTTTTAGTTGGTAAAAATTCCACACACTGTGAAGATTTTAGGGCTCCACAGTATCTTTTGAATATTTCCACCTGCCCTAAACACACACACACACACACACACACACACACACACACACACACACACACACACACACACACACACACACACACACACACACACACACACACACACACACACACACACACACACACACACACACACACACACACACACACACACACACACACACGACATGACATGCACCAGGTGAGAGACTTACCCAGAAGGGGCAGGAGTGGAGGATGTGGGCCAAGGTGGTGAGGGCCAGGGCAGAGACTCCCACAGGCAGCACAACAGGACAACTGGGCTCAGCAGGGTGGCCTCACCACAACATGATGATGACGGAGCCAAAGCTTCCACCAGTGCCAGCAGTGGCCTCCCCTCCTCCTGCGGCGATGCCCTGAGGCCTTGGTGGAAAAGGGCGGGC
This sequence comes from Bradypodion pumilum, assembly GCA_035047305.1. Lineage (NCBI taxonomy): Eukaryota > Metazoa > Chordata > Lepidosauria > Squamata > Chamaeleonidae > Bradypodion > Bradypodion pumilum. The sequence goes on from JAWDJD010000005.1 coordinate 59,361,297, forward strand.
AGCAGGGGTGGGGGTGCTTTGGCAGCAAAAGGGACACCCGGGGGAGCCTGACATGGCTCCTCCTAGTACTACTTCCTGTCCCCTGGTCAATGGCAGCATCTCTTTATCTTCCTCTTCTTCCTTCTCCTTACTCCCTCAGGGTGCTGAGGTCGGTTTCTGCCCAGCAGTGAGGCAGAGAAGAGAAGGGGCAGACTGAAGATATGCTTTTCCTGGAGGAGGAGGAGGAGGAGGAGGAGGTGGGTGTGGTGGGGCAGAGAGGTGGACGGGGTGAGGCGGGGGACAGGGCCAGCTGGTTTTACCAGCAGTTCATCCAAACTGGTAGGATCCCACCACTGCTTAAAGTTAAGGGCTTTCTCCCAGGTGAGCTACATGTCAGTGTCTGTAGGAATTAGTCTGTCATATGTAACTCTCAAAATGTAGAGATAGGTGATCAAAACATCCAAATGTCCTATCCCTACTAGTGATATATCACAAGGTTCTACCTATGTAGCAGAAGCTAACCCTAGGGTAAATAATGCTGTGAGAAAGTAATATGTTTGGTAGTTGTTGCCCTGGGTGATTGCTCAGCTCGCCCATGCTTAAGGTTGTCTTTACTTGTGGCATTGCAAGAAACCACTGCATGTTCTCAGGTTTCCCCTGAAATCTCAAGAAATGGGCTGTTATTGATCCAGGAACCCTACAGGTGAGTATATACAGGACTTCACCATTATTTTGAATACATTTGTATTAAGCTTCATGGGTAGGAGTCATTTATTACTTCTGTAAATGGAAGTAGAAATTGAAGGCATAGCAAATTTCTGTGTGACAGTGATAAATAGAAAACATGTGACAACCCTCCATAATACAAAAGAATGTTTCCACCCCAGTTTTTGAATCAGTAAACCTAGCTCACATATAGCATAGGTGGTGCTGATCCTTGGCAGATCTCTCTTTAGTGTGGATTAAAAAGTGCAGAAGACTAATGTGGTATCAAAATTTCTTGGCATAAGTCTTTTTAAAATTCCAACGGGTATCAAATGTAGCTCCAGTATCTTTCAAATGTTCAGTGCAGATGTCCTTTAAGAAAATGTGAAATTCCTCACTTCCTTTTGTAAAGTACAAAATTTAGCTTATAGTTTTGCTGTTCATGAAACAGAACAGACCTGCCCATAGTGATGGCTGCTCAGACAATGCACAGGCTCATACAATGAACTGGTTTTCTACTATTGATTATTAGACAACACAATCACAGCATGAAACGTATTATGAACAGCATTTGCAGCATTAAGTCCTTCACTGAAATTAGTTGTAAAAGAGTTCTTTTCAACACTGAAAGAAACTATAACCTGAAAGATATGTGAGAAATATGTATGTGTATGTGTGGGTAGGTCTTTCCAGCTAGCCAAGCTGAACATAGAACACAATGCAAAGTATGAACACAAATATAAACATTTCCAGCTATGAGGTCTGATAAATATTATTCATCTCCGATAGGAAAAGATGGTCTGTCATGATCACCTGAAAGATTACACTACAGCTGCTGCTTCTTACATACTGGCCAGTCTCAATCTACCTTCTGGAACCTTCCTGGCAATAGCAACAGGTGGAGGCATCCAGAATCAAAGTGAACGCATGTCTCCTTGTTGTAGACAGGGTTTACCTGAACTTTATTTACAAAAATGCAAACAATGATGTCACTTCTGCCATTCAACCATTTCATTACTCACAACATTCCTTGTCTTCTCTTTGTACAGGTCACACACCCACATACACCCATGGGTTCATTATCCACAGTCTCAGTTATCTGCAATATAAATTACAGGGTCTGCTGTTTTCCCCAGTTTCAGGTATCCACCATCGATTTCAGAATGTATCTCCCATGGATATTGGGGGGAGTGGGTAGCTGTGTTTTTCAGTTATACTGTAATATTTACTTTATCTGAAATCACTCCTACAAGTTCAGTCCAAAATATTTTGCTGCCTGAGGCAGAATAGGCAACAGAACGCCATACCCAACTAAGCCAAGCTGCATGGTACCCAAATCAAACCCATATTGGCACATGAAACTTATCTTCCCACAGAATCAAAAATCAAAAAGTTACAAATTAAATGCTAACAGTTGTCTTCCCATTGAAAACACACTTACCTAATGGTAGGACTGTCCCGCATCCTACATCCCCCAAACTCGGTGAACTAGAATGCCTTCTATATCAGATCTAACTTTAAATGTCATTGTCATGTTGTTTGTCAGACTCTGAGTTTTAGGAGAAACCTATTTCAGGGTACCTCACGTTTGTTACTTATAGTCCAAAGTCCATTGGTCATAGTTTATTGTTCCACATTCATTGTTATGTCTCTTTTCTTAATAATTAGAACCAGTTGGCACAAACATAACATTGATGACAATGGTTTGTAGGAGCCCAGATTAGATACAAAGGGAATCACGGAAAACTAAACTCTTTAATTTCATCTCACTCTTCAATGACTGATGTACTCTACAGAGAAGGATTTTTCTTTTGTATACACTAGGAGCTCTACATTGAGGTTTAACAGATGCTGAAGGGAAATGGCTCCAGAATACATTTGTTAGACAGCTGTGTTTTACAACAGGAATGATTACAACAGGGAATCGGTGTTTCCATGACAGTAAAACTGACATAATGTATGAAAGACTTAGCTTCTGGGAGCAAGGAAGAAATTCAAGGAGAACCTCGAAATATGATCTATTTTGCATACAATTTGACTTTTAAATAGCAAGATACATGATAATGTGATTGTGGAATTGCTATTTGTGGATAAAAACAAAGGCTAAAATCACTTTGGGGAGAAATGGGGTGGACAAGAGACAACAAGGAGGAAACCATCATTCAATGAATGTTGCCAACCAGGGGACCACAGATAGTTGTACCACACTAGTCAAATTACCGTACTTACCATATGGTAGGAAGTGGGCAGAGTCAAGGCAGGAAGTGGGTGGAGTGAAGGCTGGGGTGGGCGGAGTCAAGGACAGAATTGGGCAGAGTCAAAGCTGGAAGTGGGCGTATTTACTGTATCTAATTTACCGTATTTTTCCTGTACTGTCCGTATGGTCCTGTACGGTCCATATGGTACTGTCAGTATGTTCTCTAAAATTACCGTATTTTTCCATACAGTAACCGTACACTGTACGGAGGGCTGAATTACCATATGCCACAGTAATTACCATACAGGTTGTCTCCTGTCCACCCCATTGCTGAGAAGATGGGTTGACTTCAGACAATCCAGCCAGAATATTGTCTTAATGGGAAACACTCTTTGATTATTAGACAATACAATCACAGCATGAAACGTATTATGAACAGCATTTGCAGCATTATGTCCTTCCATCCATTCAGCAAAGTGTGTTGTTTTTGCTCCCCAAAGGTTTGACCTAGCCCAGTGATTCCCAGCCTTTGGTTTTTGGACTTCAATTCCCAGAAGCCTAAGTCAATTCCCCAAAGCGCTGATCAGCCAATGTACTGACTTAGACTTCTGGGAATTGAAGTCCCCCAGTGGAGCATGTGCCCCACATTGGGAACCACTGGCCTAGTCTCTTCTTTAATATTTAGTTCTTGAGAGGTGTTTGTTACCCAGGATATAATACTGCCCTGTGTGATATACAGGACTGCATTTTTCAGGAGATACCAAGTAATATCATTCTTTGGCTTATGTTGATCGTTTCCATTTATACTCTACCTAGAATCTACTGAAGCTTAATCCACACAAGATAGAAGTGCATCTGGTCAGTCAAAAAGCAAATCAGGGAACAGGGTTTCAGCCTGAGTTGGATTGGTTACACTCACCCTGAAAATACAGGTCCACTTCTTGGCTATTCTCCTGGATCCATCCCTGAGTCTGAATGCCCAGATTTCCATGATAGCCAGGAGTATATTTACCCCATTCAATTTAGAATGCAAGGTGTACCCTTTCCTGAAGTTTTCTAATCTGACCGTCACATATGTCTCAGTTACATACCATTTGCATTACTGTAATGTGCTCAATGTGGAGGTGCCTTTGGAAAGTGCTCAGAAAGCCACTGCCATATTGGTAATTGGAGCTGGTTAAAGGGATCACATAACTTTCATATTACAACAGCTCTTCTAGCTGCCAGTCCATTTCCAGACATAATCCAAAGTGCTGGTTTTGACTCATAAAGGACCAAGCTGAGAAATAGATACATTTAACCCCCCAGCATGGCTGTTTCTGGGATTTGACATATAAATTGGTACTTCTATTCCATGCCAATTTATGGACTGTGTGTTTCAACTAAAGGGTAGAAAGTGAACTCTTATCTATAAGTGCTTGAAATACTTTGTCTCCAGAAATGGAGGGAGAAAATCCTTCTAAATCCAAACTGATAGTTTGCTTTTCATACTTACAGTTCTGTTTTTCAGAATTTGAGTAACTACAGTCCCCCTTTATTTTTAATATGAAGCCTAGAAGAATATTATACTTTCTAACTGTTTTGCTGCTCTTTCCCAAGTTGTGCAATGTCTAGCCTGACGAAGAGTTTGTAAAGGCTTGAACACCACCACCCCCTTTTTTAAAAATGATGGCCCAGAACAATATCTGACAGATCTAATGTTTTTATTTTTGATACACAAAACAAAGCTTCTTCTTTTGTATAAAGATATTTTTAAAATGTGGGCTGAAGTGGCTTAATGGTTAAGATGCTGAGCTTAATGACTGGAAGGTTGACAGGTCAGCAATTTGAGATATGAGTGCCACACGCAGAGTGAGTGCTTGTTGTCTGTCCCAGTTGTTGCCAACCTCGCTGTTTGAAAGCAAGAAACAGCAAGGAGGTAAATAGGTACTCCTTCAGTGGGAAAGGTAACAGCATTCTGTGTGCTCTGGTGTCTAGTCATGCCTGCCATGTGACCATTAAATATCTGCAGATGCAGACGCATTGGCTCTTTGGCCATAATCAGAGATGAACATTGCCCTCAAGAGTTGGACACTACTAGTTTTTGAGCAAGGGAGACTTTTACCTTTACCTATTTTAAAAATGTACTGAAGCAGGCAGCGTCTCTTCCTCAGAACAATTCCCTCATTTTAAATAGCAAGATACATGATAATGTGATTGTGGAATTGCTATTTGTGAATAAAAACAAAGGCTAAAATCACTTTGGGGAGAAATGTGGTGGACAAGAGACAATAAGGAGGAAACCATCATTCAATGAATGAATGTTGCCAACCAGGACCACAGATAGTTGTACCACACTAGTCAAATTACCGTACTTACCATATGGTAGGAAGTGGGCAGAGTCAAGGCAGGAAGTGGGCGGAGTCAAGGCTGGGGTGGGCGGAGTCAAGGACAGAAGTGGGCAGAGTCAAAGCTGGAAGTGGGAGTATTTACCGTATCTAATTTACCGTATTTTTCCTGTACTGTCCGTATGGTCCTGTACGGTCCATATGGTACTGTCAGTGCAGCTCCAGGTGCCGACCCTGAGGATGGCTCGAAAGTCTTTAACTTTGAAATAGAGCCTTCTTAATGGTAGCACCAACACTGTGGAGCTGTGCCAGGCCCCATCACTGGCTATCTTTAAAAAGCAATTAAAAACTATTCTTCAAGGAGGATTTTCAGGATGTTGTCCCTTTACCGATAATTTAGTCAGTCAGGTTGAGTCCCTATGACCTCATATGCCAATTATTTTATTTTATTTCATTTTAATTTAGTTTGTGACATATTTATCAGTTGTTTGTTTTGATCTGCTGTGGGTTTTGTTGTTATTTGTTATCTGTTTGTTCACCACCCAGAGTGGGATATCACCCAAATGGGTGGTATAGAAATACAATCAATCAATCAATTCTGAAGTCTTTAGGTTTATTCAACTTTCTATACCTTTGTTCTTTCAGGTTCCAACTTTGCTAGCTGTATCTACATCCAAAAGTTCTTGATAATATATAATTATTGCTATTGTGATAAATATAGCTCAACAGTCTCTGAAGACAGAGACATGGAAAAACAACAGGAGACTTGAGATGTGACATTTGAAAAGAAATAGTCCTCCCTGAGGAGATGTGACTTTTATTGCGTGTTCGACAGAATTGTTCGTTCTGAGCAAGAGTATAAGCATTTTGGAATTTTCACTCCGCACACATGAACCTAAGGAGAGAGGAAATGCAGGATAAGCATCTATTTGCACTTGATTATGGGCTAGCAGGGGTTTATCATTTGGCAATGCTTTGGGGCAAGGAGTCCAAAACCCTTTGCAGCAGAGATGCTGTTAACTTTTACATGACTTGTGGTTTAGAGTGAGGTAATGGATTCATCTCCAAGAAAGCACACCACACATTTATTCTGCAGACAGATTCCATTTTGTCCTATGCCCCGTTTTCCCATCCCTGAGGCCTATGTTTAATCCCTAACTAGTTTCCCTGATGTTTTGGAGCTTTAGAGGTAAAGGTCACCCTTACTCAAAAGCCAGTCGTATCTGACTCTAGGGTGTGGTGCTCATCTCTGCTTACATCCAAAGAGCCAGTGCTGTCTCTGTGTGCAGACATTTCCATGGTCATGTGGAAAGCATGACCAGGGCCACCCTCAGAAATTTCTGGCCCCCGTACTGAACAATCCTATTGGGCACACACACACACACACACACACACACACACACACACACACACACACACACACACACACACACACACACACACACACACACACACACACACACACACACACACACACACTTTTCTCTCTCCTCACATTGGGGCAGCAGCAGGTGGAATACACAATTTCCCAGAAGAAATTGATGGGCAGTTGTATCCAACTTTAGAATTCAGTGCTCATCTCTTAATGCAGCCAAAGAGCCAGTGGCCTTGATCCACAAAAGCTCACATTAAAATACAGCAGTTAGTCTTTAAATCTTGCTTGAAAGCCAGTTGTATCCAACTTCAGAGTTCAGTGCTCTTCTCTGATTACAGCCAAAGAGCCAGCGCTGTCTGCATTTGCAGATGTTTCCATGGACATGTGGCAGGCATGACTAGACACCAGTGCACACAGAACGCTATTTGCGTTCCTAATGATGAGCTCCCGTCATCCCTCCCAGCTCTTACCAATCTAGCAGTTCAAAAGCAAGAAATTGCAAGTAGATAAATAAGGATATCTAAATAAGGACTCCTCCTCCTTGTCCAGAGGACAACCAAACCGAGGCTTTTCCTGAGCCCGGCAGTTGCCTCCTCCTCCTTCTCCACAGCTGCCGCCACTGCTGCTACCTCATCTCTGCTCTGGCAGACCAATGTGCGCCTCCTGGGCTGAAGCCTTGATCCGGATATCTGGGTTCAGGCAGAGTTGGGAGTTCTCTGGCGGGGCATGTGCAGTGGTGCCACCTGCTGGGCCCGCATGCCACATTTTTAAACAAAGTTTATTTTTTTAAAAAAATAATGCACAAATCTGAGCTTTGTGGGGTGCCCACCACCGGGGCCCCTGCCAGCTCCAGGCCCGGGGCAGGAGTCCTGGTTGTCCCCCCCCACACACACACACAGGGTGGTCCTGAGCATGACTAGACACTGGAGTGCACAGAATGCTGTTACTTTCACACTGAAGCAGTACCTGTTTATCTACTTGCAATTTCATGCTTTAGAACTGCTAGGTTGGCAGGAGCTCGGACAGAGATGGGAGCTCACTCCGTCATACAGCATGTGGGCCTTGAACTGTTGACCTGCCGACCTTCCAGTCATCAAGTTCAGCATTTTAACCACAAAGCCACTGTAGTCCTTTTACCTTTGCCTTCATCTAAAACACAACAAACCCCATTCTTAATGGGGAGAACACATAGCAAAGGAGAAGTAGAATGTGCTTATTAGCACCTACCCATTCCAGGGCATGACTTTGCTCAGGTTCACAACTCCCTCACATGCTCTAGGAATAAAATATGTGACAGGCAAGCTCTGTTCTTAAGTTTTGTGGTTGCATAGTTTGCAATACTGATCATGCAAGTGTTCAGTTGGATGGGGATCCTACTGAAATTCAGGAAGAGAAAAATCAATTGGTTTAACTCATTTGAAGAAATTTGTTAATTTGATAAAGTGTTCAAAAATGGATGCACTCCAGCCATATTTACTCATCTTCTTGTTTCTCTATACCCAAACCTGTGTATTATCATAGCTATACTGCCTTGAGACTTGTCAGTTATAAATAATGAAATTGTGTTATCTTCAAACCAGTCTCCCAGGTTCTTCAGTCATAAATTCTTCTCCTTCCCAAATTAATTCTCTTCTTGAGTTATCAGCTGTAACAAGCCATTCTTAATGTTTCTCATTACAATATGAACATTTTCTTTTTTATAATAATTTTTATTAAATTTTAATATAGATACAATATATAAAGACATACATCAAACTCACATCCAGTAATAACACTATATTTCAGTTGTGACTCGATATTATATTACTTCCCCCTTCCATTTCTCTCCTTGGTACAAAGTTTTTATCAATGTCATTTATAATTTTTCCAAATCTAAATTTTTAAATTTTCACCATCTATTTGTACATTTCATAATCTCTAATATATCATATATCCACCAAGTCACCCTACTACTTCGTAATATCAATACAAAAATAACATAACTAAAATTTAAAATTAATAAATTTAAACCAAAAAAGAAAATAAAACAAAAAGACTAACCACCCTGTGTTATATACATTGCCCTGGAGAGCATGGAGTAACATTATGGAATCATTCCCAAAAACCCTTGTGAATAGGTGCAGGTCTATCCAACTCTTCTCCCTTCAAAGAGTAATCCACAAAAGTTTTCCAAATCTTCCAGAATCTTTTTTCTTTAATAATCCCCTTTTTCATATTTATCTCATATGTTAATTTATCATTCAATGCCAATTCCCACATTTCCTTATACCATTCCTCAATTTTTATAATCACATCATTTTTCCATTTTCTCGCAATGCACAAACTACCCATTGTCAGCATTATTTCAAGCAATGCTTTTTTATCTTTACTTAAATTTATATCTTCCACATCTGTCAGCATGATGGTATTTGCACTCAGTTTGATTTTTGTTCCCATAATTTCATTTATCTCATTCTCAATACATTCCCAAAAATCATTTACAACCTTACATCTCCACCACATATGTTCATATGTACCCAGTGCACTCTTACAACGCCAACACATTTTATCATTTTTAAATCTATCTGATGCAATCTCACCGGTGTCAAATACCATCTCCACAACATTTTATAATTGTGCTCCTTTACTCTAACCGACAGAGTTCTCATAATTCTTTTCTTCCATTTATTTTTCCAGTTTTGATCCTCAATCTTTATCTCAAGATCCTGTTCCCATCTCGCTTTCAGCTCCTCTTGTGGATTACCTTTCTTATTTATCATTATATATATTTTACTCACCAGCCCCTTTATACCACTTTGTCCCTTTCATATTTTCAAAACTAAATCTTCAAACTCTGTCTTCCCTCTTTCTAATCCGGCCTCATTCATAAATTTACAATTCCACTTATTTACTATTTTTATCTGAAACCAATTTAATTTCAATTGTGCATACAAATTTATTTTTCTCTCGTTGTCTCTACATGCCCGTATCCAATCTTTCAACAGGAAAACTTCATTCTTATCCAATACTTCTTTAATCCTTTTATTAATTCTTATTGGAAAATTAGCAATATCCTCCAATTCAATAATAGGAGAAATATCTGGTGCCAACACTTTTGTCACTTTTTTCCATGTTCCCAATAATGTCTTCATCATCTTATTTTTAGTATTTACTTTCCCGATGTCGCCTCCTAGAAAGACTATTTTTCCCATATAACTAAGTTATTTCATTTCAATTTCTTCCCAAATTGCCTTTTCCCTTGCTAAGATCTTCACAACGTTCTTAATTTGAAAAGCTCGATAATATGTTATTAAATTTGGCTGTCCTAACCCCCCATCTTTTTGAGGTAAATATCAAAACTTTTTTGCCAATCTGGATCTTTTTTTCCCCATTTCAAAAATTATTAATCATTATTTGAAACTCATTAATTTCCTTATCCTTAAGTTGAATTGGGAGTGCATCAAATAAAAAATTAATTCTTGGTAATAACATCATTTTACTTATTGCTATTCTTCCAAACCAGGACAACTTCAATTTTTGTAACCCCTATATTCTATCCTTGACTTCTTTTTTCAATCTTACACAATTCAATTTGTTAAGATCTTCAAATTTGTTTGAAATATTTATCCCTAAATATTTCAAATTGTCCTTAATTTGTAAATAACCCTTTCCTTTTATCTTTTGTTGATCTTCTTTGCTCATATTATATAGAATCATTTCTGATTTATCCCAATTTATTCTCAAACCCATAATATCTTCAAAGTCCTTTAATAACACTTGTATTCTATCCAGTGCCCTTACAACATGTTTAGTTATTATTAGAGTATCATCCGCATAAAGATTTAGCTTATTACCTAAAACCCCTTCTATTTCCATATCTTCCCTTATAGCTTTTGCCAACATTTCCATTGCCATAATAAATAAAATTGGTGAAAGTGGGCAGCCCTGCCTAGTACCTGCTTCTAATTTCACTTCTTCTGTATCCTCATCGTTTACTCTAACTATTGCGGTACCTCGCTGATATAGTTGTTCAATTGTCTTCCTAAATTTATCTCCGAATCCATAGCATTTGATTATCTCATTAATTGTTACCCATTGTAAAGAATCAAATGCTTTAAAAATATCTAATGATAATAGTCCTACTTTTTCTTTTGTTTGTCCAACCACATCTATTAAATCTATAACTCTTCTTGTCAAGTCCGACATATGTCTACCTTTCAGGAAACCCACCTGATCCTCATTTATATAGCTGCCCATAAACTTGTTCAATCTATTAGTTAATATCGCTGTGAAGATCTTAGCATCCTGGTTTATCAATGAAATTGGTCTGTATGATTCAACTTTTTCCAAATCCTTCCCGGGTTTTGACAATAACACTATTATGGTCCTATACCATGAAGTCGGAATTTGTCCACCTTCCAATATATAGTTATAAAGTTTAGTCAATTTTGGAACCACTAAATCTTTAAACTCCTTATAAAATTCAGCCGATAGTCCATCTTCTCCAGGTGCTTTATCTGTTTTTAATCTAGCAATAACCTCTTTTATTTCCTTTTCTGTTATCCTATCTTCCATTCTATTCCTGTGTTCCTGATCTATCTTATTAATTATTAGTTTCTCCATTTTTTTTAATTTTATCACATCTATCTTCTTTTTTGCATATAACTGATAAAAATCCTTCACAATTTTGCATTTGTCTCCAGTTTTATTACATCTAACCCCATCTTTTCTAATCAAAACTCCAATTTCCCTTTTTTCTCTTTTTTCTTTTGCAGCCCTTGCTAATAATTTTGAATTCTTATTACTGTATTCAAAAAATTCTCTTTTTAAATACACCAAGTCTCTTTTTACCTTACCTATATCTTTTCCTATCAATTCAGTCTTTAATCTTTGTAAATTTTCAAAAACCTTCTTATCCTTAGTTCTTGCATGTTGTTCTTGTAAATGTTTTATCTCATTCTCAATTTTATCCTGTTCCACTTTACGTTGTTTATTCCTATTACTAGCCAATTTAATACTTTCCCCTCTAAAAACCGACTTCATGGCATCCCATACCACATTAAAGTTCACCTCATCCATGTCATTCCAATACCAACTCTCCTTCCAATTCTCCATTATTTGTTCTTTAAATTTAGGTTCCTTAAATAATTTTGCATCATATCTCCAGACCCTTCTTTTTTTCTCTTTTTTAATACATTTTTATTGGTTATCTTCCTGAATGAAGAAATACTTAGCATCGAGTAATAAATGCACATTTTAAATGTCTCTGTCTTTTTTGGTTGCATTTTGTTCTTCCAGAGCCTCTCTGTTCTGACCTTTACTGAAGTAAAATTATCCCAGTGAGGACAGGAATTTGAAAAAGAACAAGCTTTCAAAGCTCCCTGTCTGGATGGATTAATCTGCCTGGTTCCAGTTCAGCTTCTCTCACATTCAATATTTAAAAGTTTAAAGTCTTTCCACCCCATTCCATTCCAAATATGAAGAAATCTGAGTAAATTCATATAAAAATTGATTTGAAATATATATTTTATCCAGCTCTTACTTCAGCACACTTGTATCCCTTGGTACACAGACGTCACTCTAACATTTGAGAAAAAGCAAAGTTAGACTTGAAGGATCAACAAAATAGACAGTACTAACAAGCAGCCCCTGGCCTGCTTCATGTATTTTATATGTGAGTTTTAACCATTATGAGTTATACAACATTTTACTTGTAAGTATTTTACAGCTTTTGGGTTGTAGCTACTATGGGATTGTTAAGCCGCTCTCAGGACAGGCCCTAAATTGTTCCAAGCTTCATTTATTTCTCTGAACTACAAGCTGAATCAGCCACAGTTGTGAATTTAAATACTTTCTTCTGACATTATTTGTTGCCCATCGTTGCTATATGAAGTTGAAGCTTGGATATTGACTAAACTTAAAGCATCTAAAAAGAAAATTGAAGCTTTTGATATGTGGATCTACACACAGCTGCTAAGGATATCATGGGCTGTCCATGTGACTAATGTAGAAGTGTTGCGCAAGATGGACAAAGAACAAGAACTGTTTAAGACCATTAAGCAAAGAAAGCTCCAATACCTTGGCCATATCACGAGGAACAACATCAAGTATAGAATATTCAAGCTCGCTCTGCAAGGAAAGATCCCTGGGAAGAGAGGTCCTGGATGTAGATAGACTTCATGGCTGAAGAACCTGAGAGACTGGTGTGGCATGTCCTTGGAAGAACTATTCTGAGGAGTTAAGAATAGGAAGATTATTGCCATGATGATAGGCAATATTTAGAACTGATAGGGCACCTGAAGAAGTCAACATTATTTGTGAGCAAAGACAATTGATTATGTTATGGACAAGGGCAAATGCTCTGTAAGCAAAACCATTAAGATGGTTTCATATAGTCTTCCTTAATGGCCATCCTGCTTTGTCAAATTATTTTAAATGATTTTTATCCAACATCTGACAAAGTTTGGAACCAACCCATAATTTACAGAATTTGTCAAATAAGTACATTTGATTAGTATATAGGGTCGTCATTTGCATTGTTGTTGTAATTGACAGCAGTGCATTGTATCCCAGGCCAGGACTATAGCCAGCTAACCTGTATAACTGGTGACTCTGCTGCAGAGGCAGTAACTGTGGTTGAGCAAGTACATGGACCCCACTCTTTCTACTAATGGCAGTTTATCCTTAAATCTGATTTGGACTGGACTACCCTCCAAATAGTAGATACCTTCAAAAATAGGATTATTCTCATCCAGCCATTCAAATAGAAGATTGTTTTCTGTTTAAAATATGACCATTTTTTAAAAAAATTATGGAACAATGGAACACCATTGTGCATTGCAGGCGCACCCCCCAAAGAAAGACTCAGACACCGGTATATGGATAAAGGCATTGGGCCACATTTATTGAATAATGCCCTAGTCCGAATTATAACTTTCAATTGGTACTCAGCCAATTATAATTCTTAAGGCAAGCAGGCCGCAGTAACACTGGTAAGGTTCCTCCCAAAATTGCCAATGGCAATTGGCTACAATGTATCCATTTGTATCAATTTGTTTGTTGAGACAAACAAATTGTTGACCGTAGTCAATAAACTATCTACTGACCCCACCCTCTGATGTGTATCCGTGAAATCACGGGGTGATGCATGGTGAAGAGCTCCTGCCATCACCCCCTTGCCTGGTTCGTCGTTGACCGGTCAATGTTATTACACCTGTACCTGTCTAAGTGTTGGCCAGTCAATTGCGAACCTGCCGGATACCTGTGGGTCATAAATATTTACCTTACCAGGGCTACCCGCCTCTGTGACCAAAGTCAAGAGCAAAAAACCCCTATATCAAACCATAGCAACAGTATGGGATGGGCAAAAAAAAGCCAGAACCCAAAGGCCAATTGTAGGTTCAGGCCAAAAATTCCCACCCGGCCCCGAAGCGACCAAATATCACACTGTTCACTAGGGAGGGGGTGGAGAGAAAACTTCTCCTCTCCGTCGCTATTTCTAAAATGGCAGCTCGACTGCCTCATGGCCACCCCTTTTATAGAGGGGTGGCCAAGCCCCCTAACTCACCCGGATGTCTGAGTCCGGGTGGGGGGGGCACCAGCAAAGAGTGTGGCGGCCATTTTGGCACCGCGCTTTCATTGCAGGCGCACCCCCCAAAGAAAGACTCAGACACCGGTATATGGATAAAGGCATTGGGCCACATTTATTGAATAATGCCCTAGTCCGAATTATAACTTTCAATTGGTACTCAGCCAATTATAATTCTTAAGGCAAGCAGGCCGCAGTAACACTGGTAAGGTTCCTCCCAAAATTGCCAATGGCAATTGGCTACAATGTATCCATTTGTATCAATTTGTTTGTTGAGACAAACAAATTGTTGACCGTAGTCAATAAACTATCTACTGACCCCACCCTCTGACGTGTATCCGTGAAATCACGGGGTGATGCATGCTGAAGAGTTCCTGCCATCACCTCTTGCCTGGTTCATCGTTGACCGGTCAACATTATTACACCTGTACCTGTCTAAGTGTTGGCCAGTCAATTGCGAACCTGCCGGATACCTGTGGGTCATAAATATTTACCTTACCAGTGCTACCCGCCACACGGGGAGGCATCCATGATGACTCACCGCCCCCCCCCAAGACCGTCAGCTCAGTCGCCAGGCCTGCTTGCATCACACCAAGAACGAGGTACATACCTCCAGCCGACAGGCGGACTCCTTCTCCTGCCTACCAACAAAATTTTTGTATAAGCCTATCATCTGGTATCCAATGGCCGTCTCACAGCCATGCTCAGGACGGGACGGAGCCACAGCCCCGTCCACTGGCTGCCGGAACAGTACGAACTAGGGAGATCCGCATCTCCCCTAAATTGGTGTCTCGGCACAATGTTAGACCATAGCGACCGTATGTAAGCCATACGTGACATAAAATGCCAGGTCACAGCAACTCGACGATTTAGGAACAGCAGCGATCCGCATGAGATCAATGCCGCCGAGGTGCTTGTAAAACATTGGGCGGTCCAGCATCCCTGACAGACAGCAGGAATGGCCACAATTCCCGCCCCCATGTGCCGCGCATACCATACAATCGCATACGTGCGGATGCACACAGCCCAGTCGGGGTCCACTCACTGTTGCTGCAGCATATACTACTGCCCAGTGTACATAGCTGCGGCCCACTAGCCCCCTGCCACCGGTGTGTTGAGACCCCGAGGATCTGTAAAAGAGGAGAAAAAAGGTTAAGGACATAACTAGGTACTCGTACAGTGAGGGGACGTACATATCAGAAATTGCGTGTACACGCATGTCCACCTCCGAGTACCCTAAACGTAGCCGCAATCAATGTGACGCCTATCTTTAAGAAAATGGGTGCCAAAACGGGCCCCACACCGCGAAACGCGGCACCGGTCACCCTCAGGGACTGTATTATGGTAAGGGTAGACTCATCCCGGTGGCAGAAAACAGGCTGGGGCGCACAGCAGGCACTGTCAAAAATTATGTAGGGCACCAACCGGACAGATGTCTCAAAAACTTCATAGCAGTATACACCACTGCCTGCACCGTGCTGAAGAACCCATGAGGACCGTATCCCCACTCGAGCCCACTCATGTGTGACAGAGACATCTTCGAGTTCCAGTGCCCTACGAGACACATCCGCCTTACACAGGTGGCAGCCACTCTGGCACCCACTCACTGATGGGGAGCGCTCCGGAAAGGGTACCGTGGTAGCTGCGTGGCCAAGAGCCACCTCACACCTATCTGTACATAAGTAATGCCAGCCTCGTGGAAGGTGGGTTAGAAACTCTGGGAACAGGGGTGACGCATGTACGGGCAGCGGACACGTTCCCGTGTCCACCCCTCCCGAACACGACGCATGAACGCAAGGTGATACGCCTCACGCGTGCAAAATGCCAATGACATGCCCGGTTCACCTCTCCTCGCCAAACGCCCAGCTATCGGCCAAAAGTGACGAGTGGAATTCCTCTGCTTCCGGAGTAAGGCACGGAACCGGGGGATCTGCAGGTGGGGGAAAGGAGCAGTAATGTCATTGTTAATACCTAGAACATGTCTGGCCTAGAACAGCACAATTAGGCGTAGGCTTCTCAAAAGAATAGACAAACTAATGTCATGACCCTGGGGGATTTGCATGTCTGGAGATTGACAATGTGGGCCACTGCCGCATTGTCACACGGAAATTGGACCACTGAGTAGGCCCACTCATTGCACCATGGCATCAGTGCTCTCCAAAATGGGAAAAATGCAAGGAAGGTAAGATCGCGGAGGCGATCCGTGCACCCACCCTCAAAGTAAACCCCCATAAGTCCGGGAGCCGGAGGTATCCGACCGTTCTTGAAATCTAGGGCAGACCATCAGGTCTGATCTCCAGGAAGAGACCCCATTAAACCCAGGAGTAATTTGAGCCAGACCAGACAAAATTAAGGCGGCCATGAATTAATTGCAGCTCACAAGGGTACACTTTATGTTTGGCAATCAATGCCAAATGCGCCGCGGAGATCCAAGCCACCATATTCATGGTTAACCCGGATGCCCGCGCGACACAGTCGATTCAGAAATGTGAGCTTAGTAGACAGGACCTCGGTCTATTCAGGCGCCAAGGGGACACCCAGTTCCCACCTGAGTGTCTGAATTGTAATGAGGAGACGCGTGCACATGTCCAAGCCCCATTCACCCCCGAACCAAAAGTCGTCGAGGTAATGGGCTAAAGACCGAGACCCCGACCTGTGAGGAAATGGCCACTGAATAAAAGTCCCTGATCGATCGAGTGCTGAACATGAATTAACTCAGTCAGAAGGGGGTTGGCCTTACCTGAGTAAAATTCCCTTTTGGAACCTAAAGAAACCCACTAGGTCTACACCCTTGGGTGCACTGGCAATAATCTGAAAGCCAAGTGCCTATCACACTGTGCCAGAACAGCACCAGGACTGCGTGAGCGTGCCACCCATAGTAGCCGAACCAACTACGAGTACCTGACCGAACAGGTCATCAGGAATGGCATCCCTGAATGGGGAACCCACAGGGTAAGCTGAATGGAGTATGAAATGACATTCACCCTAGCTCTAGCTCAGGACGAGTTTCATGGGGGAAACATTCGACTTGGGAAAGGTGGTTCAAAGAAGGCCCCCCACTACTCTCATAGCCCCAACTCCCTTAGCTGTGCACAGTGGAGCCCCCACTTCGTTACCCTGCAAGGGAACCAGAATAGTAGCATCCTGGGACCCCCCAACACCCCCGAATGGCTACAAAAAGGCCCCATTGAAAATCCTCCAGCAGGTATCCCGCCCCATCCCTTCTTGGATAAACTGAGTGCCATCTCTCCAGGCTGACTATACTAATTGGGGCGGGGAGGGGGGGTGTTTCTTATGACAAGGTTAGCTGCTTCCAATGGAGCTCTGATTGCCCCTGTGCACCCCTACCTCTGCCCCGAAACCCACCAATCCGCGGGCACGCGGAGGCGGCGTGAGGGCCAGCGCAAAAGGGGACATGAAGTCGGTAACAACCGTGGCGCTGAGCACACGCATCACCAGCTGAGCAGGCCGCACGCAGCAGGTCGGCAGGAACCCCCTGCCCGACCAGTTAGCGTGGAGCCTGAGTCTGAGCAGCCTGCTGCTCAGCATGACCACCATGGTAACGATCACCAGGCACCAGCCACGTGGGAGTGATGTACCCGAGCACACTTGCTGACAGGGCTCATCCCACCTCCCCTCAGGGTATATGGCCACCCTCATCCACATTCCTCACCTTAAGCCAACTGCCACAGGCCCATCCAATCAGCCCTCGCCCTGCAAATATTAGCGATGGACGGAAGCATCAGGATGGCCCAAGCGGGTAAGCCCTGCGACACACCACCATACGTACAATGTATGCCAACAACCAGTTGGCCCAAGGTGCGCGGTGGCTCACGATGATGGGACATCTCTTTGTCTCAGTCGCCCTGTCCCCATCTCTCCTCCTAGTGGGCTCGCAGTTCAATAGGGAGAATATCCACATGTCCCCCTCCAGCCCTTACTCCTCATGGCCTACGGCCAATAATCACCCAGGGGTAAACAATAGCCGGCCGTCGGCAAAGCCCTCGACGGCACATTCTGTATAAAGGGCATGCGCAGCAGGACCCGGACAACTCCTGCGATGCTCAGCACTGTCCCGGGGGCGGACACCCCAGTGCTTGGTGGCTTACTACTGCGGGACCGCACAATGTCTCTGTCCTCCTGTCCGTATCTCCAATACTTATTGGGCTCTCGGTTCATAGGGAGAATATATCCACGTACTCCCCCCACCAAATCTTTTCCTTCGTGACCTGAGACACATGATCACCAGGGGGCAATGAATAACCAGTCGTCGGCAAGGCCGTCGCCGGCACATGATGTACATGGGGCATACACAGCAGTGCCTGGACAGTCCCTGCGATGCCCGGTACAGCCCTGGGGGCGGAACCCCCCCTGCCCAATGTTGTGCCAGTATGGGACCCAGTGGCACCAGGGTAAGCTGGGAACTGATACCCAACCGCCTCGACGTGACGAGGCCATGGCCACTGAAAACTAACACCGAGAGTGGACTGTGATGTGGGGACATTAGCTTGAACCTGATACTCACTGGGTGCACCCCCGTGAGCCGCCCCCACTGGGGGTTCCGGCCCACGGCAGGCGTCAGAGCTCGCGACCGAAATCAAGCTCTGGGGCCACATCTGACCACTCCCCGGCTGTAGTTCAGGACGAACGGGGAGCCGCGAGATAGCGGCGGGCGCAGGCCGGAGCGTCTCCAGCAGCTCAACCCAACTGGCCGCCTGCTGCAGCGTGGCGGCCGTCGAGGTAGCAGGCAGGCAAAAGGGGGCCCCAGCCATCAGTGAACCCCCCTCCCCGAGCGGTTGTTTGTGATCCCCAGGGATGCTTCCAGCATGGCTAAACGTGCCAACAAAGCATCCACTGTCGCAGAACCCCTGGTATAAGGCAGGCAAGGTGGGCCGCATGGCCCACTGGGTGATACACCAGTGTACCCCAATTTGGGAGCCAGGTCCTGAATAGGGCTATGCCCAAAACTCCGGCCCATGAGGGGCCGGAGGCAAGCCCTGTTGCGTGAGCGCACCAGGCCCTCCCCCGTTGTCTTGACCCGTGGCCGGCAATTGCGGGCCGGGGGCCGAAGCCCCTGCAGGGCCATCCTGAGGCTGGAGAGCCGAGGGCCATGCCCTAATCTGCCCCATCCCACCGGTAACGGTGGGTGAAGGTGAGGCGGTGCCCTGTTGCGGGGGCGCAGTCGCGGTCCTCCGACCCGAATGCTGTCCCCTTCCCAGCACAGGGCCAGGCAAGTTCCTCCCTCTTGGCCGCGGCTTGGTCGCCGTGGCCTTCCTCTTGGGAGGCATCGCAGAAATAAGACGATCCCTTTCCGGGGATCACAAGCGCCAAAAGGGCTAAACAGCCGAAGACTGAAGAAACGACGTGCGACGGAGAAAACTTCTCCTCTCCTTAGCTATTTCTAAAATGACAGCTCGACTGCCTCATGGCCACCCCTTTTATAGAGGGGTGGCCACACCCCCTAACTCACCCGGATGTCTGAGTCCGGGTGGGGGGGCGCCAGCAAAGAGCATGGCGGCCATTTTGGCGCCACGCTTTCATTCTTTTAGTATTCACCACTTCTGTTCTGAACCTTTCAGTAATATGAACAATTGTATATATCATTATGACAACTTAAATGAGCTCTTCATTTATTTTAATTACGTCATTATTTGTGAATGAATTCATAATTGCAAAATAAATTCTTTTAAGAAGAATCAATGGTACCATACACAGATGTTCAGCATGATAATATTTTTAGGATCAGCAATGTATTGAATGGAAATCAATGGTACACAATGAGTAGTTTTATTGCATGCTGTCAGGTTGATTCTGACTTATGGTGACCTTTTATCAAGGTTTTCTAGGTAGAAAACATTCAGAAGTAATTTACTATTTCCTTCTTCTGGGGGTATTCTGTCATTGTTCCATTGCTCAAAGTTACACTGGCTGGATCTTCTTGCTTGAGTGGGGAATGGAATTCCCATCCACTGACTTCACAGTTTAAGTAATAATTCTGTGCTGTCAAGTCAATCTGACTTTTTTAAAGGGTTTTTTAGGTAGAGAACACTCAAAAGTGCTTTTGAAAATATGTACATACATATGTATATACAACATTTGCACAATCAAGCATCCACTAATGCAAGGGATCACTTATTTTAATGTGAAGTGAGTGCTTCTTTTGTGCATTTTATAATTGTTGAAGTTGACTTTGATCTTACCTACAGCAGGGGAGAAGGAGGAAGAGTAAAATTCAGGAAAGGCTATCTTCATAGCTGTTGGCTATATTTTTACAACAAAAATAATAATGGAAATGAATTAATAGGAGCCAAAAGCTGGAAGCAGAGAGATTATGTTTATATGGAGTGTCTTTCTTTTAAAAAATGAGAAGATACCTCTTAGCACTGTTTTCTAAAAATAAATACACACATATACCTGTAGATACACACACACTTCTTCAGGTGTATCTTATTTGGTTTCTACACTACCAAGTTTCTTGAAAATAATCAATATGTTCTGAGGCAGTTTATTGGATTATTTTCAGCTAGGAATGAGAAGAGGTCTCCTGTTATGCATGTGAAACTAAAGTCAGCAAACATAACCCTAAGCACTAGACATCTGCCAAAGGGTTAGCTTTACTTTAGGGAAGATGTTAAGCAAGTGAACTAGGTTTTAAACCAGGGATTCTCAACCTGCGACCCACAGGCCGGATGCGGCCCATGGTCCCTCACTGCCTCCACCACACAAGGAAGTGTCATATGGTGGAGAAAAGGCATAATGGCCATCTGGCCCCCGAAGTTGTCTGAGGGAGAATGACCTGGCCTCCGGCTTAAAAAGGTTGAGAACTCCTGTGTTAAACCATACTCAGAAAACAAAATTGGGCCAAACCAATCCAAGACTCTATGCTTCCGAATTCCATAGGAAAAGAGACCAGGTGAGAAATATAGATGAAGATAGTTTTGGAAACAACTTGTCTCTTAATGATAACAAACAATTATTGGTCAGAATTTTATCAAGTTTCACATAAGGTTTGTGTAGCTTATCACATATATCAGTTGCAAACTGATAAAGCTACAGAGTACATCTCAATTGTGCATTTGGGCACATGACCAAGCAAACCCACTGAGAGCACAGTCATTAGTTAGCTACAATTAATATTATAAATAAATTGCAAATATATCTCTATAAAATGTTACAGATCACAATATTTCTTCATGCACTTTTTAGAGAGGTTCAATTTTTCTGCAAGTGTTTGTTTTATTTGTTTATTTGATTACATTTATAACTCACCCTTTTGGAGCAAGCACCTCTCAGGATGGTTTATAATTATATAAAGCCACAAATATAAGAAGTGAGTAAAATGAGAATAAGTTACAACAGTAAAACAGTATCAAAAGAATAAAATGTGTAACAAAACATGATAATAAAACTTGGGAAGTAAGTGTCTCCGTTTGAAAAGTATTTCACTCACTTTTTAACTTTGCATCTGCTTATGGTTTTAGAAAAAAACCAGTTTTGCCAATGTATCTCAAAGACTGCTCACTAGCCCAGAGTCTGTAAATCTCCCTGTGTTTCTAGTTGTAGTCAATTTAGACTTAGGTGCCAGGCTTAATTTGTGAGATAAGAACTCATTATATGCTTTAGCATTACCATCCCTTATGGTTAAGAACAAAATGTTGTAAAAGTTCAACTGATTTATTATTAGGCTTCAAATGACTTCTGCAGATGTTAAATATAACACAGACCTTATCAGATGGTTCAAGCACTATGTTCCAGTTTCTACAGCATTCATGGAGGCGGAGTGAGGGTGGGTGTTATTATATATAATTTCAGCAATAATTCTGAGGATGCTTAGGTAGAAGAAATGTCTATTAAATTTACAACACTCTCCACAAGGGAAGCACATACAGCAGGGATTCTCAACCTACAGCCAATGAGCCAGATACAGCCTTCAGCACCATTTCATGTGGCCTCCCACCACCTCCACCAAACCAGGAAGTGCCATGTGTTGGAGGAAGGGCAAAATGGCTATCCAGCCCCTGAAGCTGTCTGAGGGAGCATGATATGCCACCCAGCTTTAAAAGGTTGAGAAATCCTGACATGCAGGATTCCCATAATAGGCAACTCGCTGCAGTAATGTTATGTGCATGCCCAGATGAGGATTTATAAGAAAAGATAACTTTATTCCTAGAAAGTGTACCTAGTTAGGGCTGCACCCTAAATTGTTTCCTTTTAGATATAAAGGGTTATGCTGACCAGAGCAACTCCCTCCCATCTTGCAGTTTTATTATAGTTTATAAATGATGAATTATGAGAGTCTGGAACCTCACAATCTATGGCTACATCTTCTAGCATCTGAATAGCTTTATTCTTATATAACTTCGGAAGGGTGGATTCACAATCTGTCAAGTCATCTAGCCAATTTTGCTCAAGACAATGTTGTAACAAAATTCTGCACAGAGGACTGCTCTGAAGTTGGATCAGCTGAATTACTTGGGACTTAGGTTTGCAGTAGAATGTCATATAGCCAAGGGAATACAGATGTGTTCCTTGTGTGGCCAGCTGGCTTAACACTTCACATCCATTGTTCTTTTTAAAAACTATAATAATGTGAAGGACTTGTATTTTGCAAGCTCCCTAAATTTCAAACCTGGATCAAATTAAGCATATTAAAAATAAGCAGTTTTGTTCCGTATGGAAACCTTTATTCATATTATAAATTTGGGATGGGTTAAAAAGAAAGAAATGGTACATTTTAATGTATGGCATAATGATGTTACAAACCAATTCATATCCACAGAGCTCTCATGGCACTATTTTACTGGTATCATGCAAATGCATGTATCTTACATTTAATCAGTTACTGCTAAACTCAATTCAAAACCTCTGTTTTATGTGGCTTATTATACTTCCTCAGAGCTGTTACACTGATTTTAGAAACAGCTTTCTGCTAAAATAGTGTTTTATAGCTGCCAACTCAATATCTGTTCCCTGAATTTGGAGTGAAACCCCAAAACCAGACTCAGAGCCACTGCTCGCTATTTTGCACACCACATCTGATAGGGCTGTCAGGCTGTCACACAAAGGCTCTCTAAGCAACCTACGATTGCTCATTTCTGTGGTGAATCTCCATAGATCACTATTGCAGCATTAAATCATTAAATATAGCAAAAGCTTGTGAGGAAGTCTGATTAAAAACAGAGGATGTAGAAGTAAGTGTCAGTCACTTTTCTTCTAGCATGGATCTTTAAAACTTTCTTGTTGTAGGAATACATTCAATTTTGATAAACATAAGAGTGTCTCATGTTTTGGTCCTTCTGAGCCCAATAACCTTGCCATGAATAAAGAAAGATTTGTAGTCACTTTTCTCATTTTTTTCCATGTCAGAAACAACACAGTTCAACTAATAAATATATCAGATAATTTTCACCCAATAAAGGACAACAGCAAGAATATTTTGCACAGCTAGCATCATGTTTTCTGTGATACATGCCCTTGTGGTGCAATGGTTAAGATACCAAAAACTCTGTTCACAATCTGAGTTTGATCCAGATGGGTTCAAGGTTGACTCAGGATTCTATCCTTCTCAGGTCAGTAGAATGAGAACCTGGTGTGCTGGGGTGTGTGAGCAAAATGCTAATTGCCTTGTTAACTGCCCACAGAATGCTCTAAGAATTATGGGGTTGGTATATACAGTAAGTAGAATTACTATTGCTGCTGCTACATGATGAGTGGAATAGAGTATGCTGACATAGGTGTCAAGTTGTCTGTTTTGCACACTTGCAAATGATTGTGTTGGTACAAGAACACCTTTTTTTGCAGGTAATTTTCATTCTGAAAACTTTGTTTTATAGACTCTTAAGTGATTTCCAAGTAATCCAGTTCTCCACATCACCAGGGGCAGGACTCTCCTGGGGTTCCATTCATTTTAAGAAGTGAGTAGCTCTTTATTTCCACATCAGAGTCCTTCCATTCTCCTCTGTTCTTTAGCCATCGTGAGAAAGAGGGACCATGAAGGTATTCTCATTACCTGTGAGGGGATACATCATAATTTGAATTTTTAACTGGCATTTTTTTTAAAAAAAAAAACAATAATTATGATTGTAAATAATTGCATTCCACTGAACGTAACAGGTGCTCAACAATAAATTATTTTGCCCCTTCAGGATTTATGAGGGGAAGGAGGAGTGGATGCTGGTACAACAAGACTGTGGCTCCATACAGTGTGGCTTCAATGCTTACTGTGGTGGCTTAGTGCTTAAGACATTTGCTTTGTTAGCTGGAAGGCTGGAAAGTCGACAGATTGAGACCCAGATACTGCATGGTGGATTGAGCACTTTGTTGTTCAGGAATTGATATGCAGCAGCCAGCTTACAAGGGCCAAACACAACTTTATTTTGGGAACTGAACATGTAATGGCGCAGTAGCGCCTATTTATACAATACAGGAAAGATACATTTGGGCGGGAAGCAACTGGATTGGTTGGGAAAACAGTGGGGTGATCGTGGGGTGACAGAGACTGTGAAGTCTTTTGCACTTCTCATTAGAAAGGGCGGGAACCCAAGTCCTGCGAGACCTAAGTTCTAAGAAGAACACAAAATGGAGGATCACCTGATCCCAACAATTAATACAGACTGTTAAAACATTACATTATATTACATACACAACAAGCACCCATCTCTGTCCCAGCTCTTGGGAACATGAAAGGAGTCCCATTTGGGCATTCCCTGAGTGGAGTTTCTTCTGCAAAAATCCTTTCAACCCAGAATAATTTCTGACACAAAATTATTATTATAATGTTTACCGAGATATTCTAGATTAGGGGTTCCCAACCTTTTCAAGCCGCGGGTTGGGTCATGCTCTCTCAGTCAGCTTCGAGGACTGGATGACCATTTTGCCCTGCCTGCATGATGCGGTGGCCATATTGTACCAACCATTTCAAATGAGTGTTTCTTGAAAGTCCTTAGACGGGTGGGGAGTCATATGAAATGGTGCCAAGGGCCAGATTCAGCCCAAGGGCCTTAGGTTGTTCTACAGTAGATGATTTTGCCATTCAGTCAGCAGCTGTGTTGCCTCAAAAAGGGTGGGAGTCAAGACTGCAGGCCTGCACAAAATTATAAAATAGCACTCTGCACATTTATGTCTCTTTATGTAATAGACATTTCAACACCCTGCCTTCAGTCTAAAACCACATTGCTGTCAACTCTGGTTAGCTCCTTGCTTGGGATAGGAAGGAATTTTACCCCAAAGCATACTGTTTCCAAGACACATTTTTTTTAAAAAAAAATGGTAACAACTACTATTTATTTATGTGTTTATTTTAAACCAATTTTAGCCTGTATTGTAAAATCTCTGAACTGGTAGCAAAGCCATATATTTAAAACAGAAACACCTTTTAAACAGCTTAAAACACATATAATCAAAGCATTAAAATTGTGGCTTAAAAAACTGTGGAGATTCTCAGCTGTCAAAAACTAGTTATATAACATTTAATGCCTTATCATGCTTCTTTGACATAGTGTTATGTATGTTGGATCAGGTTGGATGGTTTAGTGAGTTAGGTATTGGTTGGAAATTTGATTCCTCACTCTGCTTCCCAAGAGAAAGACCAGCCTGTATACCCTTGGCAGCACTGCAGTGGCTTAGTGGTTAAGATGCTGAGCTTGAAGATTGGAAGGTTGGGGTTCGATACCTGAGTGCTGCACAGTGGATCTTGGGGACATGAAAGGAAACTCCCCTAAGCACCACTCAGGGTGGCTTACAATACAAAGAAATAAAATTAACAGTGTATAATACACAATAAATACAAAAGAAAAAATACAATAACTCACAATTTCACAAAATACAATAATAAAACAGTTCACAGAGCCCAAGCTCAATGGAGCAGACAGGACACAGGGCTCAACCTTGCAGGCTAAGCCCTGACAAAACACAAGACACACCTCCCCAGGCTTATGGAATGGCTCTGGGAAGAGGCAGGCAAGTCCTCCGGTGGGGCGGCAGCAGCGGCTTTTCAGCCCTTCAAGCAAGTGAGGCTCGAAGGGCAGTGGTGGTGGCGGGCACACCTGCCTCCCATCCCTGGGCAATGGAATGGTTTCGGGGAGAGGTGGGGAAGTCCTCTGGTGCAGCGGCGGCTTTTTAGCCCTTCAAGCAAGTGAAGCTCAAAGGGTGGTGGTGGGCGCACCTGCCTCCCACGCCCTGGTGATAGAATGACTCTGCGGAGAGGTGGGGAAGTCCATCAAGTCTAGCCCCCTGATTAATGCAGGAATCTATAATATTCCAAATTTTAATTTTCTAGCCAGTAAAGTTGTGATCAATTCCCACTCATCAATAGTTGGTTTGGGATTCATTTTATTTATTTATTTATTTATTTATTTATTTATTTATTTATTTATTTATTTATTTATATTCATATTTATATAGCCACCCAACTCACAAAGACTCTGGGCGGCATACAATCTTAAAACCCTTAAAACAAGAACAACCCCATTAAAACAAATTACCCCGCTAAACCCCCCACACATTAAAAAGAGGAAAATTACTTTGATATTAAACCAACCAGCAGGTGGGGGTCATGACATCTTCCGGACTCCAGACCTGCCCCACCAGCCATGTTTTCAGATCTTTCCTGAATGGCAGCAATTTCCCCATTCTTTCCATTTTTTCCTTCTGGACCACTACTACTTGGGAAGTGCAAATGGGCTAAGGTTCTTCTGAGGACCTTTGTCCCATCTGCTAAAATAACTTGGCTGACTTTGGGTGTTTTTTATTATTATTTTGATTTCAGTGGATTAGGAATGCATTTGCTGTTCTTTTTCAAGCAGAAAAATGTACTTGGCTGGTCTTGAGTGGCAACAATATTCCTTCATAATTGCCAATTAGAAAGACTGGTACCATCTGAAAGGAGGAAGCGATAAGTATAGAAATTATTTTAGTGAAAGTTCAAGACACTTTTGGGAAATTCAGATACTGATAGGTAGAAACTCTAAACAAGGGAATGATGGGTATAAAATGAAGGAAGGGAGAAGGTTCTTAGATGCTAGGTGCCCAGTGCTAGAGCCTTATTGCTTGCTGGGGTGGTCTGAGCTCTGGCTAAGCCATGGAACTATGCTGCAATATAAACAGCATAGCAGGTTTAGTTGAGTTTTTATTATTTTATTGAGATTTACTTGCTAATTGCCCATCAATGCATGTTTATGGAATGTATTGGCTTTATTTCTATTTTGGGAGATTTTGAATCTACTCTGCAAATGTATTTTCTTAGACTTTCTATATTCTCAATGGCATCTTTAAATGAAATTAATAATTTTTTATGATTTGTTCGGGTCTTTATTTCAAGTGGTACTTTTTCCAGTGCTTGACTTGATCATGCTAGAATTCATTTATTTTGTCGGTGTTTTGTCAGTTACTAACTTGCAGGATTGATGTGCGAGCCAAAAGCGTACAACGTTAGACATTTGCTAAGTTTCTCTGGGATGTTAGACAGTCTAAGGACTCAGAATACAGGGAAAGGGTCTGATTGGAAGATTTCCTCAATCACTCACACGAGGAATATCTTTGGGCAGTGTGGCTGAGTATCTTGTGTGGTCCTTTCTATCCAGGCCAAGTTCTTGACATACGGCTACAATATACTGGATTTTATACTTCAAACTCTTTTGCCCCGAGTCATTTAATGTACATCTGGAATTTGAAATCTGGAGTTGACTAAGTTCTCCTTTGATGATTACTTTGCCTGAATACTCCTTAAGTGCTAGAAGAGGTGTAAAGTCCAGGCACCTTCCTCACCTAAAACTTATCTCTCATGATGACAGCCATTTTTTGGTGTGCAAGAATATGTAAGCCATCATTTACTTTGCGGAAGAATAAGGATAACTTCTACCAGTGAGTTCGTCTCAAAAATAAGATGGATAGAAATGCAAACACTTTATAGTTTCTTAGCCTAGATCCAGCCAGGATGTGCAAAACTATGGACAATAACTGTTTGCAACAAGACCATGCTTTCCACATTCTCTGGGAACACCACCTCAGTCTAAGGTTTTTGAATCTACCCAATTCCTGACAATAAATTTAAGAACAAATATCTCCCCTTGTTCAAGAGGAAAACATGCTACATACAGAAATTATGGTGCTGTATTTCCACTATAATCCTTTTTCTCTTTCCAAGGGTGACACATACTTGGAGTATTACTTTTTTTTGTACTTTACAAAATAGACCATCCTTTAGCTAACAACAAGTTGAAGACTATACAAGGAAAATATCTTGCTAAATAGGAAATTAACTTGAGGGAAGGCAATAGGAATAATACCTAGTTTTTCATTTTAGATCCAGCAATATTTCTTTCAGCCTTTAATAGCTCTTCTAGTGCCAGTTATATAAGGTTTCATTTCAACACAGTTTACTACTTGAGGTATTCTTCATTTCCTTTAGCAGAGATTGCTTTCTCTCATGACACAAATATTTTTGATTTAACCTTATCAAGGAAAGCAACTAAGCATAGAGTGAGATTGTTTTTTTAAAATGAAAGATGAGCAAAACACCTGTGAAATTTATTTATTTCACCTTTCTCCAAAATGTGTGGTTTCATATTCAAAAATTTGGTTCGATGAGAAACATTTTGCTCTTTTCCCCCCAGCTGACATCTATAAGTAGATGAATGATTCTGTTCTATTGTAGGTTTTATGAACAAACAAAAATATAGTACAGGATGGTTGATTTTATTAAGACATAGTTCACAATATGAAAATAACTATGAGTTTTGCAGCTGGAAATGTCAAAACAGATTTTTATTTTATCATACAAGTTGATTGAAAAAGTACTTTTCATAAAAAAATGAATATCCCACTATAATAAAAGTTTGGGTTCAATTTTAATGTTGCAGCAGTCTTATGATTATAGATAAACAAGATGATTGATGATTTAAGGACCCAAAGGCAGTTGATGATATTCTGATCTTAAGGCTTGCCTGTAGAACACTGAACCACATTATCTTCACAGGAAAACCTGACAGGTTCACTAGAACAACATAATACCAGTAGCCAGAGGCCTGTCCTGAGCAGGCCAAATGTAACATAGTGAGTAGCAATAAAAGTTTTATTAATCTTTCTGAAGCCAAGCAGGATTCTTCTGGAACATCTCAATTCCTGTGGTGTTTGATTTGGTTTTTGCTAGCTGAGACTGTGCCAGTAGAATAAGATTGAAAGGATAAAGTGATTATTGTTACATGCTGTCATGTCGCCTCCAACTTATGGTGACCCTATATATGACTGATCTCCAAAATGTTCTATTCTTAACAACACTTCTCAACTTATGCAAACACAAGCTTGTGGCTTTTGTTTAGGAAGCCAATCTATTTTGTATTTAGTCTACCTCTTTTCCTCCTGTAGTCCACCTTTCCTAGCATTATTCTCTTTTCCAGAGAATCTTGCCTTCTCATGATATTCACAAAGAAGGATACTCTCAGTTTCATCATTTATTCATTTTTTACCTCCAGAGATGCTTCAGCTTTGATATGCTTTAGGACCCATTTGTTTGTCTTTCTGGAAGTTCTGGGTAGTCACAACGTCTTTTACAGCACAATGTGTGAAACAAATTCACACACACACACACAAGCACACACACGCACGCATGCACACGCATGCATGCATGCACACATGATGGGGCATAATGGCAGGTGGGGCATAATGGCAGGTGGATGGTGGGGCATAATGGCAGGTGGTTTTAGTTGGTAAAAATTCCACACACTGTGAAGATTTTAGGGCTCCACAGTATCTTTTGAATATTTCCACCTGCCCTAAACACACACACACACACACACACACACACACACACACACACACACACACACACACACACACACACACACACACACACACACACACACACACACACACACACACACACACACACACACACACACAGAGGCCAGTTGTCTTCCTGACTAGCTTTCACACCCATACAGGGATGAACTTGGTTGTCAGTGATGCATCCTTACAATTGCTGAACTTTTCAAATTCCTTCATTGCTACTTTTCCCGAGTCTAATATTTTTTCTGATTTCCTTGCTGCTGCCTCCATTTGGATTGATGATTGGACCAAGGGATACAAACTGTTTTACTATCTCAATTTCTTCATTGTCAACATTAAAGTTGTGTAGTCCTTCTGAAGTCATTAGTTTTGTCTTCTTAATGTTCTACTGGTCTAATTTTGTCACTTTCTTTTTGCACTTAATCTAAAAGTGGTTTCAAGCCATTGCTACTTTTTGACAGTAAGAATCTAGTCCAGCTTTCTGTATATATTCTGTGTAAAAATAGAGCAGATAAAGGATACATATCACTCTTTCTTTCCATATTTAGCCCTAATGACAGCTTCTTGTACACAGTAGTTTATGAAATACAGGTTATGAAAGGGATATGGATAGTTATTAATTTTTGGGCAGGAATTGTGAAATGCTACTAGTTACACTCCTATCATGCTAACTTCATTTGCAATTATCACATCAATTTCCCACTACAAATCCTTTCTTAAGGTTGGTCAAGAACTTCAGTTTTTCATTTCCTTTATTTAAAAAAAAACACCATCCAAATCCAGTTTTCTTGATATTAATGATAAAACAAATTTGAGATTTAAAACACAGGGGTAGTATCCTATTGAGAATTGTTACATGCAGAACCAAAGCCATAGGTGCAACCATAGTTATGTGATGAGGTGTCTGTGCCAGTCACACAACTGAGCATAGGACTTGATATATGTCCAAGCACACAACTGACAAACAACAGACCTTTGCAGGTGTACCCCCCAATAACGGACTCAGACACTGATGAAAGTGGATAACGGCATTGGGCCACATTTATTGATTCATGCCCTAGTCCGAATTATAAATTTCTGTTGGTATTCAACCAATTATAATTCTTAAGGCAAGCAGGCCGAAGTAACACTGGTAAGGTACCACCCAAAATTGCAAACGGCAATTGGTTACAATGTATCCATTTGTATCAATTTGTTTGTTGATAACAAACAAATTGTTGACCGTAGTCAATACCTAACTATTGACCCCACCCTCTGACGCGTATCCGTAAAATAACAGGGTGATGCATGCTGCATAGCTCTTGCCATCACCCCATCGCCTGGTTCATCGTTGACCGGACAACGTGTAATCAACTTGTGCCTGTCTAGTGTTGTCCAGTCAATTGCGAACCTGCCGGATACCTGTGGGTCATAACTGTTTACCTTACCAGTGCTACCCGCCACATGGAGAGGCTCAATAAAGGCTCGACGCCCCCTCACAGACCGTCAGCTCGGTCAACAGGCCTGCTCGCCAATCTCCTAACAGGAGGTCCATACCTCCCTGTGACAGATGGACCCCATCCCCTGAATAAAGCTCATAATTTTGTAGGCTGATTGCAGGGTGCCTAATGACGCGCCCCCAACCCTTGTCGATAAGGAATCGGGCAATAGCCCTGTTCAACGAGCGACGACCTCGATCAAGGGCCTGGAGGTCGAACCCTCCCCTGTAAGCATGCCGCGGTACCATGTCTGACCAAATGAGGGTTGTGGCAGGCCACACATAATGTAAGTAAGCCAGGTCACCACAAATCGCATGCTTCAGCGATAGTCCAGTGACCTGCCCCAAATCATTGCCCCCAAGGTGTATGATCAGAATATCTGGCGGGTCAGCATTCCTGCTGGATAACAGGAATGGCAACAGTTCCCGCCATAACATGCCGTGCTTACCATACCATCTGAGACTTGCGGACGCACCCAGTCCCAGTCGGGGTCCCCACTTTGTCGCCGCAGCGTACGACGCTGCCCTATGCACGTAGCTGTGGCCCACCAGCCATACTGCCACCGGTGTAATACGACACCCAGGGTCTGTCAAGGAAAAAGAGGGGGGGAGAACAATACAATGACTAAACTGGTACTCACGGCTGAAGAGGGCGAACATAAAACTGAAAACAACGTGAACCCCACCTCCCCATGCGGCGTATTTCCGCCCCGGAGTACCCAAAAGCCGCTGCGGTAGAAGCCGCCCCTATCCTAAATGAATGGGTGCCATAACGAGCCCCAGGGAGGCCAACACTGGCCAGCGCCTTGCCGGTCACCTTCCAAAATTGAAATTTAGTAAGGGGAGACCCATCTTGGTGGCAGAAAAACGGGCCATGGTGCGTGCCACGCAGTGCAAGAAACTCCTGCAGGGCACCAACCGGACAGATGTCTGCCAATGAACATCGTAGCAGTCGCACACCACTGCCTACGCCGTGCCGATCAACTTTAGAGGAGCGTATCCTCAACTGAGCCCAATCATTACAAACATAGACATCGTCGAGTTCCAGTGCCCTGCGACTTGCATCCACCTTAGACAGCATCACCAGCTCGCTGATGCGGAGCGCTCCAAAAAAGGCCACCGTAGTAGTGGCCCACTCCTCACCCCATAGCATCAAGGCTCCTAGAATGGGAAAAAATTCCAGATACGTGAGGTCGCGCAAGCGATCCGTGCCAGACCAGGCTGGCAGCCATCTGCTGTAGGCCCACCTCCCATTGAAGTACATCCCATAACCCAGGGACCCCGATGCATCGGAAAAGAGGGTAAGCCAGAAGGTCGGACCTCCAGAAGGACACCCCATTGAACTCCCTCAGGAACTGAAGCCAGATGAGCATATCCGCCTTAAGGCCCCTGCTGAGACGCACCCTATGGTGGGGTTTGGTTAATCCTACCATGGCATCGCACAAGCGTCGAGCAAAGGCTCTGCCAGGTGCGATCACCCTGCAAGCAAAATTGAGGTGACCATGCAGCACCTGTAGCTCACGAAGAGACACCTTGCGTTTTGCCAGCAAGCCGACTATGAGTGCAACGATCCGTGAAACCTTATCAGCCGGTAACCTGGATGCTTGCACCACCGTGTCAATTTCCACCCCCAGGAATGTGAGCTTGGTAGATGGGCCCTCGGTCTTTTCGGGCGCTAAAGGGACACCAAGTTCCATCATTAGCATCTGAAATGTATTGAGGAGACGCGCACACGTGTCCCAGCCCCGTTCACCCCCGAATAAGAAATCATCCAGGTAATGGGCTACAGACCGAGATCCCGACCTGCGGACGAACGCCCACTGCAGGAAGGTGCTAAAATGCTCGAAAGCCGAGCAGGAGATGGAACAACCAAAAGGCATGGCCTTATCGAAGTAATATTCGACCCTGAACTTGAAACCCAGCAACTCAAAATCGCCCGGGTGCACCGGCAGAAGACGGAAGGCCGACTTTATTGTCGCACTTAGCCAACAGTGCACCCGGGCCACATGAGCGCACCATGCGCAGAGCCTGGTCGAAAGATGTGTACCGGACCGAACAAAGGTCATCCGGGATAGCATCATTGACCGACCGGCCGGCTGGGTAGGACAAGTGATGTATTAAGCGGAATTCACCCGGGGACTTTTTGGGCACTAGCCCCAAGGGGGAAACTTTCAAATTAGGAAACGGGGGGGCAGGGAAAGGGCCGGCGACCCTGCCAGCATCCACCTCCTTAATAATGCTCAAGGCGGCCACCTCCTCCCTTCCCCTAAGTGACAACAGGTTGGGTGCATCTTGAGGAGCCCTGACCCCCGTGAAAGGAATGCGAAACCGCTGCTGGAAACCCTCGAGCAGGTAAGCTGCGTCTGCCCTCCTCGGGTACATCGTGAGCCAACGCTCCAACATGTCCACATCAATTGGTGAGGGGGCCTTTCGCCTGACCAGCTCCCTCTGCGGCAGTCTTGCCCGCTCCCTGTCCACCTCTACCCCTGCCCCGCGCTCCTCCCGGCCTGGGACAGGCGGAGGCAGCGTGGGGGCCAGCACAAGAGGGACACTCATGTCTATATCGGCAATTTCTCCTGCTGCAAGTACCATTGGCCGAGAAGGTCCAGCACAGCAGGCAGGCTGGAACCCCCTGCCCCGCCACCTGGCGGGGTGTCTGTGCCGGAGCAGCTCGCTGGACCGCATGTCCACAATGGTACCTCTCCCCAGGCGCCGGGCGCGTGGGGGTCATATACAGAAGCCACAGCTTCTGGCAGGGCTCATCCCACCTCATCTCCGGGTGTAGGGGCACTCTCATGCGAAATTCTTCGTCGTAAGCCAACCACGACGGGCCCGGGAAGTCAACCATCGCCCGGTATATGTTGTCCAAGTACTGGACCATCAGAATTGCCAGATCCGGCCGGGCCCTGAGGTACACAGCCATGTATATGAGGTACGCTGGCAGCCAGTTGGCCCACGTGTGTGGCGGCTTACGACGACGTGCTTGTTCCTTATCTTTCTCATCCTGCCCCTCCCTCTCCTCCTTGGTGGGTTCTCTATTCAGAAGGGAGAAAATGTCCACATACTCCCCCTGCCAAATTTTCTCTTTGGTGGCCTGGGCAAGATAATCCCCAAGGGGCAGAGAATACCCCGCCGTAGGCAACGCCGACGACGGCACAGAGGCCGCATTGGGCATGGTGAAAGGAGCCTGAACCAAGCCCGCCACCCCGAGGAAGTTCCCAACAGGACAGGGTGCGCCGCCCCTGGTGGGGCCCTGGATTGATGGTGCCGCACCCGTATGGCCCGGCGGCGGCTGAACCACCGCGCCAGCCATGCGGGGCCACGGCCACTGGACGGCCCCCGCCAATGTAGGTAGTGGTGTGGGTGCACTAGTTTGAACCAAATACTCACCCGCTGCACCCCCACGGGCCGCCCCTACCAGGGGTTCCGGCCCACTGCGGGTGTCGGAGCTCGCGACCGCAACCGAGCTCGTGGACGAGGCCTGGTCCGTACCGGACAGCAGCAACTGTTGCATGGGGAGCTGCGAGGCCGCGGCTGATGCCGACCCATGGGCCTCAAGCAGCTCTACCCGTCCGGCCGCCTGCCGATGACCGGCAGCCGATGGGTCAACCTGTGGTCCCAAAAGCGCCCCGGGTGGGTTAACCACCCCAAAGAAGCCTCAAGGGCCGCTACGCGGGCCAGAAGGGCGTCAACATTAACGTAGCCCCCAACATTGATGGGGGACATAGAGCCAGCTGGCCCACTGATAAGAGGCGCCGGGTCAGGTCTCTGGACCCCGGGTCCCGAATATGGCCATGACCCCATCACTGGCCCTTGGGGGGCCGGAGGCATGCCCTGCCAGGGAAGGGAACCCAACCACCCCCCGTGGTTAAAGCCCACCGCAGGTAGCTGCGGGGCAAAGGCCAAAGGCCCCGAGGTGTAAGCCAGGCCAGAGCCGGGAGCCACCGATTGAGAGCCGGAGGCCGCGGCCCCCGCCGGGCCGGTCTGAGGGTGCCCACTCCCGGGCCATGGGGCAACCGACCCCATCCCACCGGTCCCGGTGGGCGCCGGCAAAGGGGACTGTTGGGAGGGCGCAGTCGCGGTCCTCCGACCCGGCTGGTGCCTCCTCAAGGTGCGAACCGCATTCGCTAACGCCTTCTTTTTGGAAGGCATTCTTGAAAGTGCTGGGAAGCTGAAGAAAAGGAACGAAAAGGACCGCTGCCCGAAGTAGCTTCCCGGCTAAGGTAAGAGCGACGGAGCAATGGGAGGAAGAAACTTCTCCTCTCCGTCGCTTCGCAAAATGGCAGCTCGGCTGCCTCGTGGCCGCCCCTTTTATAAGGGTGCTGGCCACGCCCCCTAACTACCCGGATACTCTTCGTCCGGTGGGGGGGGGGCGCAAAGAGCGCGGCGGCCATTTTGGCGCTGCGCTTGCATTTGCTAAATAGTCATGCCAGGGCAGTACCCAGGATTCTAGATGTGGGTGGGCAAATATTTTTTCAGGATGGGCAACAATGTCATACATACATACATACATACATACATACATACATACATACATACATACATACATACATACATACATACATACATACATACATACATACATACATACATACATACATACATACATACATACATACATACATACAGCAGTTGAAACAGCTTTCTGGTTAGCTTCTGAGCCAGAGGCTGGAATATGAGTCCCCAATGTTCCTCCAGGAAGAAGAGTCAGCCTTTGTGGACTTGGGCAAGCCACACAGTCCCAGGATTCTCCCAGAAGAAGAGAACGGCAAACCACTTCTGTATATTCTCTACCCAGAAAACCCTAGCAAGGGTTACTGTAAGACAGATTTTACTTGAAAGCACAGTTATTATTAGTAGTAGTTGAAACCAAATTCTTGACTGCTCTGTTCATCAAAGTTTAGATTTGTGCATTCAACCATGTTATCAGTTTCAAGTGGTTAGGGGCTTTGCTACTCTCCCCTCTACCAGCCATATTTATTTTAACATCTATATGACAGGCAAGTTAAATATTGATGTCTCCGTGCCTTGAAGGACTATACCTGTTAAATTTGATCAGTTTTGATGAAGTATATTTTTTTCAGTGTAATATGTTTCTGATGAATGTGCAAATTTCTTCATATTCAGAATGAAATAAATTTCACAAAATGAAAATGAAAAATTTCTTATTTCCTAGCTTGAGAAGCATATCTCAAATATCCTGATGGGCTGGGGTTGTACTTTAAAATAGGAGACAAAGTGGATGACCACGAAAGAGTAAAAAACGACAACAAAAGTGTTCTGTGAAACTCTAAGACAAACGATGTGTTAATGAGCTCTTCTGAAGACTTGACAGTGAAATACAGAAAGGAAGTCATTCACAGACTTTGCATAAAGTTTAAGATTCTTCCCAACAGCTGCAACTGAGAATTACAGAATCATTCCAGTCCAGCTTTTTTGTTTTCTTTCCATTAGAAAGAACAGTAATTACAAGAGGCTTGAATAATGGCCATCACAGAAAGAATGTTAATCTCCAAAAGGCACAAAGGAAAAAAAGGGTAAGGGTAAGAATTGTGAACACAAAAGGTGAAGTCGGCAGCGTGCAACTCATATCCAAGAATGCATTTTTCCCTGAAGCAGGAAAAATGCTATTGGCATGAATTTGTTTAAGGTGAATCCCAGCTTTCCATCAAGTGACTTCTGAATGCCTTTACCTTACTCCTGGTCCTATTTTTGTGAAGATGTGCAATCTCCAGCCTGTTACAGACCTCTTTTGATATCCCTTTGGGTTCACATTTTAATGAGCATTTTGCTTATGTCTGGCTACTTCATTTTCTTTTCCATTTAAGTTTTCCCTGCTTCATTTCATTTAGGCTGAAGACTAAGTCAGTTCAGAGGACTATCATTAGATTCTCAGGGTGCTGCACAAAAAGTAATTAACTGGGTGTCGTTGTCTGCTACTCAGATACGAATATACATTTTTCCTGGAAATCTTTTCCACAGTTGATTGGACTTTGAAAGAAGAATGGCAAACAGAAAAAATGCTACTGGAGTGAATTTGTTTAAGGTGGATCCCAGCTTGCCATCAAGTGACCCACACACTGTGATCATGGTGCCATCTTCTGTGGTACATATGAAATGAGACATGCAGGATTTAACACCGGGACTGCAATGGATTGCCGCAGCCTTGAGGATATTAACAAGGCTCCCCTTCACATCCAGTCCATCTGGCAGGCCTTTTTCACCTCCATGACCGTTGGGAATAAGAACAGTAAAGTTTTACCATTGGGCCCAATATGACGGTTTCCAGTGGCATTTCATCCACTGAGGGAACCATCACACCAACTAAAGGGGCTCATCTGCCCATAGCTGTTGGCCTCTTGAGGGAGTCAGGATATTTATTGTCACCCAGCACTTGGTGTTGTCGCTGGTTGTACATTCTACTCCATTACCATAGCGGGATGTTCAGCCAGTTTACTGCAGTTTATATACAAGTAAGGATCGTGGAGCAAAAAACTCTTACTCTGTAAATGGGTTCCTCCTTCCATCTTCTATCTTACATTTTGAAAATATTTAGAAGAGTTTTCTTTCCCTTTTGACTCAAGAGCTGTGTATATAAAAGAGGGGAAGAATGAGAGAGAGAGAATGAGACGTGTGTGTCCATTTATCTGGAGGTATTACTTGGATCTCATTAATTCCATTTTAAACTTCAGGTTTGAGTAGCTCACATATGTATATTCTCAAACAAGGTGGAAAAAATGATTCCATTTGTTAAAACCATCTGCACCACAGTGTATATGATCTGCTGTTTTTCACATTTACAGTCTGGAGTGTTCCCCTTTGCTTTTAAACACGTACATCTGACTGAACTTCCATCAACCCCTGTACAGCACCAGTGCTGTGACTTCTAGTGCAGACACGTGAAAGCTGTTAGTTGTCATGAACACCTTGATGTATGCAGCAGTTTAAAACCTAACTTAAAGATTTCTGTATGGAATCAAAGAGTGGTTGGTTCATTCTTAAAAGCTTTCTCCCTCACTAATTTCTATATAAAATTAATTTGTGTGACATAAAGCAGGGCTGACCACTTCTGTTGTGTTTAAATGGAGGGAAACAGCCCATTTTTACAGACATTATTTCCCCAAACATACTTTATATCAACCTGACACCAGTTATTGCAACCAGAAAATTACATAAATCCCTCTTATTGTATGACAAGGTATACATAAGGCCTATCTTGATAATTTTTTTATCACCAGGAAGGTAATTAGATCCAAATCCAAATCTCCTTTTGTTACTTCAGTACAGTACATTGCAGACAGGTTACAACTCTCTTAAGCCATTAACTGAGAAAAAACAAACAAAAAGTGAAAAAAGTACTCTATTAATGCCTTATGCATGGTCAGCATGCAAGAGTGACCATGATGCCACAGGCAAAAGTAAATGTTTTGTAACATGGCTACTAATTAACTCTAGTCTGTTTACATGTTATTACTAATTCTTCTTTGTTTTCATATACTTCTAGCATTAATCATTTCAATAATCACTATTTTTATACACTTACTGATGTATAAAGTGCTTTTTAAGCAGACACTCCCTGGGCTTTTGTTACCGCATGCCATCTCCAGGGACATGCAAATCTATATTTATTTATACAATAAATAAATAAATATACATTCCAAAATCTTGTGGATCTGATCACTATTGGGGGAATTCCCATTTCTCTGTGGTGCTGCTGCTAGAAAGGCTTTAGTTTGTGGGAAAATTTTCTTAAGGGAAAAGATGGATGTTGATGAGCATGACTGCCTTTTCTTTCCTCAGAAGGCTGAACTTGAGTGGCTGAACTTCTTGCAACAAGCTGGTTGTCAGACAGTGTGAATCTCTTTATGCAATGTGCAAGCAAGTAAAAAGAGTGTGGAAGAGAACTGAGCAACAAGATTGCTTTTCAGAGATCCTACTGGATGTTCCTGAGGATGGGAGTATAGTAAAGACCTGTGGCATGCAGTGGAATGGTAAGCCCTGAGAACATCATCAACCTCGGGTAAAAGAGAGAGAAGCAGCTCTGATTTGGGTGAACTGGAGTCTTAAGTGAATAGAGTCCTTTCTCCAACTCCTCTCAGGATTAGTTAACATTCTATCTTTGTTGTGTATGTAACAGTATTACTTTAAGAATGTATGAATGTAACCTGACAACGATTACAATGTAACCCAGCTGTTTAAGGAATGCGAGTAAGCTGCCCATAGAGGGCAGCTGCGAGCGTTCAGCTCACATGGTTCACATTCCCCAAATCACCGGCAGCCGCGGGAATCTTTCCCGTGCTAGGATCACCTGGAGAAGATGGGCGTGACTCAGAATGATGTCACGCCAGTAGCGGTCAATGAGCTACCGTGCAATGATATTCAAATGTATTCACTGTAGTATAAAATGAGCTGTACCTCCGCCATTACCACATGTTCATCCTGACCATCATGAAATAAACCTGTGTTTTAGCCCCCACTGCGGCTCCTTCTTTGTCTTCCGTGCAAGACACTAAATTGACGACGAAGGTGGGATCCATGGCGTATTCCAAAGTCAAGCCTCATCAATTTGATATCAGCGATCCAGAACAATGGGAGCTGTACGAGTGCCAGTTTCGGCACGCGATGGATGTTGCAGGCATCGACGACGACGCAAAGATGCGCTTGCACTTCCTGGCCCAGGTGGGGCCGGCCACGCTGTGTATCCTGATGAACCTGGTGGCCCCCCGGAAGGTAGACATGGTGCCCATCGACCGCATCCTGGCGCTACTGAGTGAGCACTTCCAGCCTCCCGTCTCGATTTTCCCGGCCAGGGTCGCATTCCACAGGCCGGACCAGCACCCGGGGGAGTCCGTGTCCGCCTACGTGGTGGCCCTCAGTCTTGCGGCGGTAAACTGCCAATGGGAGGACCTGGATACTGTGTGGCCTGAGGGACAAGGAGGTACAGAGGAAGTTGATGACCCGCGACCATCGCCTCACGTTCAATGAGGTGCTGTGGGAGGCCCAAGCAGCCGAGGCGGCCAGGAGCGGGGTCAGAGTGTTCAAGTCCCGAGGGGCCGCACCCGAGAGGGCCAGGTCACCCGTGCAAGCGGCCCGGCAGACGTCGGCGAAGGCGGCCTGGCGGGCACCCCGGTCACCTGCAGGCACGCCAGCGGCCTCCGAGGAGTCGTCCACGACGGCGGACTCCTGCTCCAGTGAGGACGACGACATCCAGAGGGTAAAGAAACGCAGGGAGAAGCACCAGACCAGCGAGCGACAAGGCCGCCGTTGCGACGGCTGTGGG
Source organism: Bradypodion pumilum (assembly GCA_035047305.1). Lineage (NCBI taxonomy): Eukaryota > Metazoa > Chordata > Lepidosauria > Squamata > Chamaeleonidae > Bradypodion > Bradypodion pumilum. The sequence goes on from JAWDJD010000005.1 coordinate 59,401,987, forward strand.
GCATCTCACGACAGGACGAGATGCCCATTCCGGAAGGCCGAGTGCCACAACTGCGGCCGGAAGGGCCACATCGCTAGAGTCTGCAGGCGCAGGCAAACCGAGGACAAGGGTGCATCGAGATACCCTCAAGCACACCAACGTAAGGTGGCCGGCATCGGGAAGGTCTCAGCCAACGATGGCGCTGAAGGCATGAACCGCGTGGGCCTGGAGCACCGGCGTTTCTTTGTAGAGGTACTGTTACAAGGGGTTCCAGTAAGGATGGAAGTAGACTCGGGGTCGTCCTACTCCATCCTGTCCCAAAAAGAATTCATGTGCATTCCCCCAAATGCGCGGCCCAAGTTGCGGGCCATGAAGTCACACTTACGGGACGTGCAGGGCTATGGGATCCCAGTGTTGGGGGAGGGGAACTTCACAGTGAAGTTCAAAAATTACACAGAGAAACTGCCCTTAGTGGTTCTCAAGGGGGGAAGATGCTGCCTTTTGGGAACCCAGTGGTTTGCTCCCCTGGGAATCGAACTGTCCGGCATTAATGCCATAGAGACTGACCCAATGCGGGACATGTGTGATGCGCACCCGTACGTTTTCAAGAAGGGGCTCGGGACTTACAAAGGGCCCCCAGTCTCTTTTGAGTTGGACCCAGAAATCCGGCCCATACGTCTCAAGCCAAGAAGAGTGCCCTTCGCCCTCAAGGACAAGATTGAGGCGGAACTGGACAAATTGGTGGGGCAGGGGATTTTGGTTCCAGTTGATTCAGCGGAGTGGGAGACTCCGATTGTTACAGCCTTAAAATCAAACGGGGAGGTCAGGATTTGCGCCGACTACAAATGTACAATTAACAAGGCCATTCGGCCAAATGCATATCCGGTGCCAGTAGTTAGCCACTTACTGGCCACGTTGCATGGGGGGAGGTGTTTCGCCAAGCTAGACCTGGCGCAGGCATATCAGCAGCTCACAGTAACCCCAGCTGCTGCCGCTGCGCAAACCATCGTTACGCACAAGGAGGCATTTAAGGTAACGCGCCTACAGTTCAGCGTAAATTCGGCCCCCGGGATCTTCCACTCCCTTGTGGAACGCCTTTTAAAGGGGCTTCCAGGCGTGCTCCCATATTTTGACGATGTTTTGATAACAGCGGGGAGCGAATCAGAACTAGCGAGAAGACTAGACGGGGTCCTTTCAGCATTCGAGAAAGCGGGACTTCGACTGAGAAGGGACAAATGTGTATTCTTTGCGAGGGAGGTTGAGTTTCTCGGGTTCAAGATAACCCCGGAGGGCATCAAGCCCTCCGAGTCCAAGGTTGCAGCTGTGCAGAACGCCCCTCGTCCCACCGCGAAACCGGAGCTGCAGTCATTTCTAGGGCTCCTAAATTTTTACCATTCCTTCTTGCCAAGGAAGGCATCCGTTGCGGAGCCACTGCACGCGCTACTAAAGAAAGAGGCGGTTTGGCGGTGGGGGGATAGGCAAGAGAAAGCTTTCAAGGAGCTCAAAGCGCTTTTATCCTCGGATGCTGTCCTGACCCATTTTGATCCGAGGAGACCAGTAGTTTTATTCTGTGATGCGTCCCCAGTGGGGGTGGGGGCGGTGCTGTGCCACGTGTTGGAGAGCGGGCGGGAAGCCCCGGTCGTGTACTACTCCAGGTCCCTTTCAAAGGCGGAGCACAACTACGCGCAAACTGATAGGGAGGCCCTGGCCATAATCGCGGGAACAAAGAAGTTCCACGATTTCCTATACGGCCGCGAGTTTACGGTTGTGACTGATCACAAACCCCTTCTGGGAATCTTTACTACAGGCAAACCCACCCCACAAATTCTATCCCCCAGGATGCTACGTTGGGCAATTTTCCTTAACGCCTACCAATATGAACTGGTCTATCGCCCAGGGAAGGAGATCTCCCATGCGGACGCGCTGTACCGGTCTCCCCTCCCTAGTTTAGGAGATCCCGCATGCGAGGTAGAGCAGGACCACCAAGTCCTGCTGATCGAGTCCCTCGACTCACCCCCCATAGTCCCGGCTGACCTCGCCAAAGCCACGGCGGCCGACAAAATCCTGTCCCAAGTTAGTTCCTGGGTTAGGAAGGGGTGGCCCACAACTCCCCCCGAGGAGCATTTCAAGTCATTTTTCAGGCGCAGAGTAGAGCTTTCCCTTGATAGGGGCTGCCTGCTCTGGGGCCAGCAGGTAGTCATCCCAGAGAAGTTGCGGGCGAAGGTGCTGAGACTGCTGCATACCATCCACCCGGGAATAGTGCACTCCAAGGCTCTGGCCAGGAGCTACTTCTGGTGGCCCCAAATAGACACGGACATAGAACACTTAGTGGGCACGTGTGAGAGCTGCCAGAGTTCTGGACCCGAGGAGTCCCGGCTACCCCATAGGGAATGGGACACGGCCTGCGGGCCATGGTCCCGAATACATGTCGACTTCGCTGGCCCTTTCCGCGGGTCCATGTTTCTGCTGATAGTCGACTCCTATTCCAAGTGGCTGGAAGTAATCCCCATGACTAGTACCTCATCTGCTGCAACCATTAAACACTTGCGCAGGGTGTTCAGTTGTTACGGCTTGCCAGACATCCTTGTTAGCGATAACGCCAGTACCTTCACTTCTGCGGAATTCAAGGTGTTTATCGAGAGGAATGCCATCAGGCACATTACCGCTGCCCCCTTTCACCCCGCCACAAACGGTCAGGTAGAACGCCAAGTGCGCACTATGAAAGATGCACTGCGGCGCATGGGTCCCGGTGAGTTGAACCTCCAACTGTGTCAGTTCCTCATCTGTTATAGGGCAACCCCCCTAGCTTCAGGACTTTCGCCGGCCGAACTCCTCATGAGGAGGCGGCTGGTAACCCTGTTTGATCGGTTGGATCCGACCAGGGTGGAGGATGAAGGGAGAAATATAGTGGTAGAGAGTTCCAAAAGCTTTTCGGTAGGGGACCTGGTTCACTGCAGGAACTACGCGGTCTCAGGACCAACGTGGGTCCCAGGGACGGTCATTGAGCAAACGGGGCCAGTATCCTATAGGGTCGAGACCAGCACAGGTCTATTCTGGAGGAGGCACGCCGACCAACTCAGAAGGCGAGTCACTAGTGAAGGGGAATCAGCGTTAGGGTCCTCCCCCACCCGCGTAACCCAAGGGGGAGACACGGCAGCGTCCTCGGGTACAAATGCATACCCTGGATTCTCAGCCGAGGAGGAGGATACTTTGAAAGAGTGGAATGAGTTTGACTTTACGTTACCATACCAGGGGGGTGTCGCAGAGTGGTCCCCCACCCGTCCGAGCGAGAAGAGGGGTTTCAGTTCAGCCCCTGGTACCTCCAGTCCCCCTAGCCCTTTTGCTTTAGAATATACCATATCACCAAGCCCCCCGAACCAGGCAGCAGGCGGAAATTCGCTCTCCTCATCCCCTAGAACTCCGGGTCAGGCGGCAGGGGGTGGCGCAAGTACGCCGGTTGCAGGCACAAGGAACCGGGGGGAGGCAACAAGGGTCTCCTCGTCGGTCCCGAGGTTCGTACTGGGGGGGTCCCCAGGCGCCACAAGCAACAGGCAGGGTTTCCCATCTCAGCTATATGTCCCGTTCCCTTCTCCTAATGCAAGGTTGTCGCAGAGTCCCCGCCAAATGACTAACGAGTCCCCCCTTTCCATTGCAGGACGAGACTCTGCGGAACTCGGAGCCCCTAGTTCCCCTGTGCTAAGCCAAGCAGCCGCACACCCCAAGCGCACGTGCGGGAAGCCACAATGGTTGAGGGACTTCGTCCCATCCTAGGGGGGAGGAGTGTTGTGTATGTAACAGTATTACTTTAAGAATGTATGAATGTAACCTGACAACGATTACAATGTAACCCAGCTGTTTAAGGAACGTGAGTAAGCTGCCCATAGAGGGCAGCTGCGAGCGTTCAGCTCACATGGTTCACATTCCCCAAATCACCGGCAGCCGCGGGAATCTTTCCCGCGCTAGGATCACCTGGAGAAGATGGGCGTGACTCAGAATGACGTCATGCCGGTAGCGGTCAATGAGCTACCGTGCAACGGTATTCAAATGTATTTACTGTAGTATAAAATGAGCTGTACCTCCGCCATTACCACATGTTCATCCTGACCATCATGAAATAAACCTGTGTTTTAGCCCCCACTGCGGCTCCTTCTTTGTCTTCCGTGCAAGACACTAAAATCTTGCAGCATGATACATCACCCTGTGTTAAAATATAACTCTTTGGACAGAAGCATTCATCCTTGTTTCTTGAATGATGGACATTAAAGGTGGAACACTGGATAGACTACTCGCTGGCCAGGTCATAGCACTTCCGTAACTGAGAAAAGAAAGCTTTCATACAACAGTTCCTTTGGATTGTAGGGGGTTTTATACAGCTGCAATTATTAGGCTTTTCTTATTTTCCTATAGCAATAGCAATTACACTTTGTATTTTTTATAGCTACTTAAGTCAAATAGACTCACATTTCCTGGTGTGACTCCACCTGCTTTGTAGTTTTACTCTTACTTATTCTCCAAGGAATTTTACTTACAGGGCCAGAGTAACCGCCCTCCCCTCCCCTCCCCTCTCTCTCTCTCTCTCTCTCTCACACACACACACACACACACACACACACACACACACACACACACACACACACACACGCACACACACACACGAGGGTCATGTTTGGAATCCTGCAAGGTTTACAGAAATGCAATATATGGTTTTTTTTGGGGGGAGGTGGAAAACTAAAGGGAGAAAAAACACAGAATTATGAAAATATTGTGGGTGGCATACAGAAAACTGAGTTGGGGTGGGAGGAGAAAAGGAATATTCCACAAGGAGCCAAGGCTAATTTACTGAAACACTGACTAGAATTACTGACTTCCCATACTCGTAATACCACTGATTTCATGCATGTTACATGAAAACCACAAGAGGCAGGAGCCTCTTTGTCTTTGTTAATCTATCAGCCTTCTTAGGATGCTTTTCCCCCCAAGAAAGGATTATATTATCCCTGACTGTTTAATCAAATTCTAACATTTTTACTGAAATTCCTGGTACAAATAGAGACTGAAGGCACCAACAATGGACTATGGCAAATGCTAAAAGAACAGTAACAACAGAATTAATATTCAGCCATCTTGAGCATTTATTCTATCCTCACCATGAAACAAAGAGGCAAGATATTGGTATGAAACTTGGGCCACAATTTATTGAATGTTAAAACCCTTGAATACCTTGCAGTACTGGGGCTTGCCAGCTACTGCCTAGGCCAGCTGATTTGGGGAGTCATGCATGTGGGCATTTCCAATTCTGTTCCCATGAGCAGATATTGATTGTACTACATGGCTGTCTCATGGTGTCTCCTAATTCACCCAAATCATGTCAGGCATACAGTACTCACTTCATGCAAGGATACCCTGAAGGAATCACCACTATCATCCTAGCCCAGCCCAACCACCAAACTCTAATTGTGACCTATTTAGTTAACACCATCATAATTAGCCCAAATATCTCACAGACCAGAGTGGGATAGGCAAAAAAAATAACCCCACCATTCCTTCCAATGACAATTTGGAAGCTAGGCCCAAAAATTCCTATCCAATCCCCAATAGCTACCCAATAAGCATTCTAAACTGTAGGGTGTGTGGGTGGGATGTCTGAAATTCAAAGCAAAGAGGCTGTTGGAATGGGGCAAACCTTAAAACAGGGGTTCATGGCCCATGGGCCAGCCACAGCCCATGGCGGTAAATCATCTGGCCTGTGGTGATGACCCCAGAAGCGGAAGTGGATGCATTTACTACAGCTATAAACACCCCCATGCATGCACAAATGTGCCAGAACATGTGCAAACACATCCACCATGGTTTACGGCAGTGTTTATGGCAGGGCAAACCACATTTCCAGACTGCTTTGCTATTTGAAGGGGTGTAATCCGGCCCTTGGCATGAAATGGTCGAGAATCCCTGCCTTAAAACTTACTCAGCCCCACCCCACACTAGCAAACAGCAATGCCTCTTTTCCTGTGGGAGGGAGAGAAATCTCCCCCTCCTTTATTCTGAGCATTTTTGTGGCCTCAATTTAGAGGGGTCCATGTTCATCCCATATTCATTTATACAGATGATGGAGTTGGCATTTTAACAACTAATATTCAATGTAACACGAGGAGGCAGAACAAAATGTCAACATTATAAAGAAGTACATTGGGAATTTCTACCTGCCCGTTAACAGACAAGACACGAGGTTGGGGACTGAGAACTTATTTTATTTTATTTTCCAATTGTTGTGTTCTCAATTCTATGCCTTTAAACAACCACCAACTGTATCAATGTAACCTGTTGTAATTAGGATGCGAGCTAATGACCACCTGGTGGCAATAGCGAGCGCCCAGCTCACAAGGTTCCAATCCCCAAAGAACTGCAGCGCGGGAAGATTCCCGCCACTACCTCACCTGGACAAGAAGGGCGTGACCTGAAATGACGTCACGCCGGCAGTAGCCAATGGGCTATCGTGGAGCCACATTCAAATGTATAGCCACTGTATATATTGAGCTGTTCGTCCGCCATTACCACATGTTCCCCCAGACCACCATGCAATAAAGATGTGTTAAGCCAATACTTCGGCTGTTCCTGTGTCTTGGTTCTCATACACTAAACCAGTTGATTCACAAAGGATTTCTGATGGGGTTGAGTGGTTACGGAAACCCTGTTCAGGGGTGTGTAGGCATTTGTGACTGCATCAGGAAATGAAGAGAATAAATGAAGTTTTGCATGATTGAAAGGGGTGGAAGCTGGAAATATTTGAGCCTTAAGGCAGGGAGACTTGAGCTTCCATCCCACTAAATTGGCGACGAAGGTGGAATAATGGATCCCCACGAGATCAAGACACACGCTAGTCATGCCGGCTTCGACATCAACAAGCCGGAAGATTGGGAGCTCTTCGAAATGGACTTCCAAGATGCGCTGGTGGTGTCTGACATTATGGACAAGGGAAAGAAGAGGGCCATCCTCACCCGGATGCTCGGAAATGCCGCCAAAAGAGTGTTGGTGGACCTGGTATCACCAAAGAAGGTGAGCGAGCTGACGGTCAAACAGCTCCTGAAGGCGATGCGCGACCATTTCCAGCCCTCGGTTTCGATGTTCTCGGCTCGAGACGCATTCTGGAAGAGAGTCCAAGCACCTGGTGAGTCCATTGCCGCCTTTGCAGTGGCCCTGCGGCTGGCCGCCGGCCCATGCAAGTGGGAAAACCTGGAAATTGCCCTCAGGGACCGCATGCTGTGCGGCCTGTGGGACGAGGAGGTTCAGCGAAAGCTGATGAACCAGGAACCACCCCCAATGTTGCGCGAGATTGTGAAGGCGGCGCAGGCCGCGGAAGCCACAAGGGCCAGAGTCAAGGGGCTCAGAGAAAGGCCCCCACAGTCCGACAAGGCAGCGGGGTCTGTGCATGCGGCCAGGCGGACGCCGAAATCTTCCACGGAGAGCAGCAACGACGAGGATGTCCGGAGGGTTCGGAAGGAAGGCCGACGCTGCGACGGATGTGGAGCGGCCCACGGCCGCATCAAGTGCCCGTTCCGGAAGGCCAAGTGCCACAACTGTGGACACCGGGGGCACATCGCCAAGGTCTGCAGACGGCGGCGCAGGGACCGGAAAAGCTCGACAGACCGCTCGCCGAGGACCAAGGAGGGCGCCCGGCCTGCGAGGAAGCTGGACAGCGTGGGCCGCATCTCCGACGACAGCAGAGACGACGCCCCAGTGTACAGCGTGTCCTTGGGACACCCCCGTTACTTTGTTGAGGTACTGGTGCAAGGGGCCCCTGTTAGGATGGAGATAGACTCGGGTTCCTCCTACTCAATCATGTCCCAGCGGGAGTTCTTGGGAATTTCCCCCCACGTGCGCCCTAAGCTCAAAGCGTTGAGGTCCACGCTGCGGGACGTACAGGGTAATAGCATTCCGGTGTTGGGGGTTGGAAAATTCAAGGTCCAGTACAAGCAGCACGCCGCAGAACTGCCCCTGGTTGTTCTCAAGGGGGGAAGTTGCAGCCTCCTCGGGACTCAATGGTTTAAGCCCCTGGGTTTGTTCATTGGGGGGGTGCATGCCGTTGGGACTGACCCAATACAGGAGGTGTGCGACGCGCACCCCGAAGTATTCAAGAAAGGACTCGGAAAATTCAAGGGACCCCCAGTAGCGTTCGGCCTGGACCCGGAGGTCCGCCCAATAAGACTCAAGCCGCGCAGAGTGCCTTTTGCACTAAAGGACAAAATAGAGGCGGAACTGGACAAATTGGTGGGCCAGGGGATTCTTGTTCCTGTTGATTCTGCGGAGTGGGAACCATTAATAAGGCGATCCGCCCTAATGCGTATCCGGTGCCGGTAGTCAGCCACCTGTTGGCCAGATTACATGGGGGAAAGTGTTTCGCAAAACTTGACCTGGCGCAGGCCTATCAGCAACTCTCAGTAACCCCAGCTGCAGCTGCTGCGCAAACAATAGTCACTCATAAGGGGGCGTTCCAGGTGACGCGCTTACAGTTCGGCGTGAACTCGGCGCCCGGCATTTTCCAGTCGCTTGTGGAACGCCTCTTGAAAGGACTGGATGGGGTCTTGCCATACTTTGATGACGTATTGATAACGGGGGGGAGTGAGGAGGAGTTGGCTGAAAGGCTAGACAAAGTACTGGCGGTGTTTGAAAAGGCGGGGTTGAGGTTGCGGAAAGACAAATGCGTCTTCTTCGCAAAAGAGGTTGAGTTCTTGGGTTTCCGGGTAACCCCTGCGGGAATTAAACCCTCCAGATCAAAGGTAGCCGCAATTCAAGGTGCCCCTCGCCCCACCTCCAAGCCCGAATTGCAGTCGTTCCTAGGGCTCTTAAATTTCTACCACTCCTTCCTGCCTCGGAAGGCTTCGGTAGCAGAGCCGCTGCATAAGCTGCTCAAGAAGGATGAGGCGTGGAAGTGGGGCGAGAGCCAAGAGAGGGCATTCGTTGAACTGAAACAACTCCTAGCGTCTGATGCCATTCTCACCCATTTTGACCCCAAGAAGTCGGTGGTTCTGATATGTGATGCATCCCCAGTGGGGGTGGGGGCGGTGCTGTGCCACGTGCTGGAAAACGGGAGAGAGGCCCCGGTAGCATTCTACTCCAGATCCCTGTCCCAGGCTGAGCGAAACTACGCCCAAACAGACAGGGAGGCGCTAGCAATAATAGCGGGGACTAAGAAGTTCCACAATTTCCTCTATGGCCGCCCCTTCACCATAGTTACCGACCACAAGCCCCTGCTAGGCATATTCACTGCGGACAAGCCCACACCTCAGATCCTGTCCCCTAGGATGTTACGGTGGGCCATCTTCTTAAACGCGTATCAGCACGCGTTGGTGTACCGCCCAGGGAAAGAAATAAGCCACGCGGATGCCCTGTCTAGGTCTCCCCTTCCCCTCACTAGCAGCACCGTGGGCGAGGAAGAAAAAGACCGGCAAGTGCTCCTGATAGAGGTCTTAGATTCGCCCCCCATTGTACCCGCAGACATCACCAAGGCGACCGGAAAGGACAAAACGCTAGCTCTAGTCAGCTCCTGGGTGCAAAAAGGGTGGCCAGCGTCCTCCCCGGCGGCTGAGTTCGCCCCATTTTTCAGGAACAGGATAGAGTTGTCCATAGAGAGAGGGTGCCTTCTGTGGGGCCAGCGGGTGGTGGTCCCCGAATCCCTGAGGCCGAGGGTGCTCAAACTGCTGCACGTCAGCCACCCTGGAATCGTCCGCTCCAAGGCTCTGGCCAGGAGCTATTTCTGGTGGCCCCAGTTAGACACCGACATCGAGCACATGGTAGGCACTTGCGAGAGCTGCCAATGCTCCCGACCCGAAGAGGCGCGTCTGCCGCACAGGGAATGGGATGCGGCGAAGGGGCCGTGGTCCCGGGTGCACATTGATTTTGCGGGCCCATTTAGAGGGACACTTTTTCTCCTCGTAGTAGATGCTTACTCCAAGTGGTTGGAGGTCATCCCAGTTACGAGCACCTCATCGGCAACGACAGTGAAGCATTTGCGTAGGGTTTTTAGCACGTTCGGTATACCCGACACCCTAATTAGTGATAACGCTAGTTGTTTCACGTCCGCAGAGTTCAGGGCATTCACTGAGATCAACGCCATTTGGCACATCACCTCCGCCCCTTTCCACCCGGCAACAAACGGCCAGGTTGAGCGCCTCGTGCGCACCACCAAAGACGCGCTGAGGTGCATGGGTCCCGGGGATCTCAACCTACAAGTGTGCCAGTTCCTGCTGGGCTACAGGGTAACCCCCCTAGCTTCTGGGTACTCGCCCGCAGAGCTCTTAATGCGTAGGAAGCTGACTACGATTCTGACCAGGCTAGACCCCACAAGGGTGGAGGACACAGGGAGGAATATCGGGTTAGCGGACACGAAAAGTTTCGAAGTCGGTGCCCCGGTGCATTGCAGGAATTACGCCAGCGCGGGGCCAGCTTGGGTCCCGGGTGTCGTCGTTGGACGGGCGGGCCCCGTGTCGTATTGCGTAGAGACCGTCACGGGTCTGCTCTGGAGACGACACGCAGACCAACTCCGTAGCAGGGTTCCGGGACACCAGAGCGCGGACGGCGCGGAAAAGGATTCAGCGTTAGGGTTCTCCCCCACCCGTTCAGCCCAAGGGGGAGGAGAGGGGGGCCAGTGGTCCCCACCTAGGGGGGAGGGGAAGGAATCTGTCCTCATAGATATCCTGAGGGATCCTTCCAATGACACCCCAGGTGATAATTCTGATTTTCATTTACAAAACCGGGGGGGTTTCCGGAGTGGTCCCCCACCCATCCAAGCGAGAAGCGGGTTTTTTTGTTAGTCCCCAGTGCCCCCAGTTTTTCCGTCCCTTCCCCAAAAGCCGCAGAGCCGCGGCAAGTCACTAACGAGTCTCCCTCTCCCGTTGCAGGACAAAGAACCAGGGGACAGAGAAGCAGTAGCACTCCCGGGACAAGCCAGCCAGCATCACGCCCAAAGCGCGTTTGCAATAAGCCATCTTGGATGAGAGACTTCGTCTGATCCTAGGGGGGAGGGATGTTGTGTTCTCAATTCTATGCCTTTAAACAACCACCAACTGTATCAATGTAACCCGTTGTAATTAGACGCGAGCTAATGACCACCTGGTGGCAATAGCGAGCGCCCAGCTCACAAGGTTCCAATCCCCAAAGAACTGCAGCGCGGGAAGATTCCCGCCACTACCTCACCTGGACAAGAAGGGCGTGACCTGAAATGACATCACGCCGGCAGTAGCCAATGGGCTATCGTGGAGCCACATTCAAATGTATAGCCACTGTATATATTGAGCTGTTCGTCCGCCATTACCACATGTTCCCCCAGACCACCATGCAATAAAGATGTGTTAAGCCAATACTTCGGCTGTTCCTGTGTCTTGGTTCTCATACACTAAACCAGTTGATTCACAAAGGATTTCTGATGGGGTTGAGTGGTTACGGAAACCCTGTTCAGGGGTGTGTAGGCATTTGTGACTGCATCAGGAAATGAAGAGAATAAATGAAGTTTTGCATGATTGAAAGGGGTGGAAGCTGGAAATATTTGAGCCTTAAGGCAGGGAGACTTGAGCTTCCATCCCACTCATGGACCACATATTCAGGAATTGAGGATTGCCCTGCCTAGGCATGCATTCCTGAGAACCAGTTCTATAAATGTGTGCCCTATTCAGATCCCACAGAGAGAGAGAGAGAATGGAGTGGTGGAATTAACCCTACCCCATGACTCACACACACCACTTTGCTTTGAAAAATGCATCTGGATGTTCATAGTGGTTGCACCCACACTTGATCTTCACTTCTTCTTTGTTCCTTAGCTTTTGATGTGTCCCATCAACCTCTTTCAAATACTACCATTCTCTTTTTGAGCATATAGCTTACCTTATGGTAGTAAAGTAAAAACACAAAGCACCCATCATCAATCAGGCCATTTCTGAACATGCTGAACAAAGGTATTTCTCAGCCATCATGTGGCCAGTCTCTCCCACACTGCCACCTTTGTATCTAGGGTGTGTTTGTGTAAAAGGATACCTGAAAATACACAGAAATGGGAAAAGGCTGGCATATATGACTTGCTCTTTTATAGCAGCACTATGATCTTGCATTAGGATTTATATCAATTATATAGGCTGCATCTCCTCTGGGATCAAACACAAATGCCATTCCCTCCCATCAGTGAAATAAAGAGGGGAAACACTTTCAATATAGTCAATAGGCCTGGGGCACAATTTTATTTACATGCATTAACCCTTAATTATTATTATTATTTGGGGGGGGGGTGTCTGGTAGTGCTATACCTGATACCAGAGCAGGATAAGCTAATCTGCTCCTCTCGATACTGCTCCTCTCGAAACTTCCCCTGTGCATTGCTGATCCTTGCCAGCTACTGCCCAGACCAGTTTTATTCGGGGAAACAATCTTGGGTTCATTTCCAACTCTGTTTGCAACAATACAAGCTGGACGTCCCCCAAAGCTATTTCATGGTGTGGCCTGAATGCCCAATGAATTTGCACAAATCATGCCAGGCAATCAGTGCCAACTTGCCAATAGATACCCTGAGGATTCACTGCTAACCCCATTTACTCAGCAATACCCACCAACTAATTGTGACCTATTTATCACTACTCACCTCAATAAAATGGTAGTTAAAAATTCAGAGTAGGATAGGTGAAAAACTACCTAGTTCCTTCAGTGCCAATCTGGGAATTGAGTTAAAAAATTCCTATCCAGCGCCTCAATGGCAACCTGCCATCTAAATTAGTAAAGGTAATGGTCACCCTTGCTCGAAAGCCAGTCATATCTGACTCAAGGGTTCAGTGCTCATCTCTGTTTCATAGCCGAAGAGCCAGCACTGTCTGCTTCTGCAGAAGTTTCCATGGTCATGTGGCAGCTAGACACCAGAGCACATGGAACACTGTTTACCTTCCCACTGAAGTGGTCCCTATTTATTTACTTGCAATTTCTTGCTTTCGAACTGCTAGGTTGGAGGGAGCCTGGACAAAGACAGGAGCTCATCCCATCCTGCAGTATTCAGGTATCAAACTGCGGACCTCCTGCCTTCTAGTTAGTGTCTTAGCCACTTGAGCCACTGCAGTCCTTGCAGTCTAAATTACATACCTGTAGTACCAATATAAACATAGTACAATGACATAACTTTGTATCAGGATAGACTCAAATCTTTTCGCCCATTCAGCTATTCTGTTTTGCTCTTTCTAGAGTCACAAGTTAGTCTCCCCCACTTTAAAAAAAGGTGTGTGTGTAAAATATTAGATTAATAAATTGATCCTGTTCTGGTAGTTGGAACTATTTTCACTGATTTCAGGGAAACTTGTTTCCAAGACCACATGTTAGAAAGGATTATTATGTCTATCATATGATTGATTTTTTTATGAGAAGTGCATGGATGAAACACAGTGTACTACTGTGATTATGAGCTCCACTCTGGCTAAAAAGAAGGCCATGAATTCCAAATGAAGGGTTTGTCAGTGACATTTGTGCAGTTAAATGAGCATGTTATTACACAAACGTTTGATTAAACACAGGAGAGACCATAAACACATTGCCAAGAGGCTTTCCAATTCTTGTGTGGTGACAATAAATTTATCTTCTATATATTATTATTTTAGCTGTATTTGATTAAACATGCAACTAAGGTACTGTATAGTGTAATTCTAAAGGAAGTATAATGTGCTAAAGGGAATGTGACAATAGTTAAGGATAATTTATTTAACCTAATCTTCTATATATTATTATTTTAGCTGTATTTGATTAAACATCCATATAAGGTATAGTGCAATTCTAAAGGAAGTATAATGTGACAATAGTTAAGGATAATTTATTAAACCTAGTGTTGTTTTTTCTAAGAGTAAAATGTTGGTGAGATACCATTGTAAGTTCTACAATATTTTATACTATACAAAATTCATTTGGGGAAAAATCACAGTTTCTCCAGTTATTTAGACTAGGACAACAGTAACTACATCTCCTCCAATATATACCACTTGATTGAATTATTTGAACAGAAAACAAATAGTATAGATACAAAGATAATAATTTTCATATAGTGAGTAAATACAGATTTCTACAAATTTTAAAACAGGACAGTGGTTACATTTCTTCTTGTTGTTGTTCTTGTTCTGTTGCATCTGAATACTGGCGATCATCATGGTGATCAGCCATGAAGATTGTCCTTAAATATAATGCAGTGGCCTTTCACCTGCCTTCTGCATCACAGCATGACTCCCATACCACTGATTCAGTTCTGCGAGTCATTTTCTGGTCCTGAGCCCTTTTGGCATGCAAAGTCCTCCTCAGCCCCAGGCCAGTATGGATGAAACTGCTGCCCTCCATCAAGATGAATTCAAGTGGTATTTAATCCACTTGGGGACCATCACCCTTCCCTGTGATCTTTGGCACCCAAGCCATTAGTTCTCAGGGTTGTCGGGTTAGTTAACCACCGCCTGACACTCAGCGTTGAGTCACTGGCAGTATGGTCTACTCCAGTACTTCTCAACCTTTGGTTTTTGCACTACAATTCCCAGAAGCCTAAGCCAGTACTTAGGCTGATCAGTGTTTTGGGGAATTGACTTAGGCTTCTGGGAATTGAAGTCCAAAAACCAAAGGTTGAGAAGCACTGGTCTACTCTATTACCATAGCAGGATAACCTGGTCAGACTGAAAGTGCTTACATGTCTAAATAAATTTTCACCATTTTAGATGGCATTTCCACCCCCAGGAAATGTATGAGAAGAGAGGAGAGGTATACTATACATTTTCACTGCTGTTTGAATAGCTGGGTGAAAAATTTCAGCCACCAGGGGTGAAGCGTTAAATCACACCCCACAGAGACTATTGCAATCAGTTTTGATCTCACCTGGCAGATTTCTGCCATGAATTTCTTAGATTCTCATTTATAATTTTTCTGCATTCTCCATAAGATATTGGTGTATGCCCAAAGAAGTGGATTTTTAACCATAAAATCTCATGCTGACTGATTCTTTTTTTTAGTAGTCTTATAAAGTTATCACCTTCTCCTAAACCCACATAGTCCAGAGAATCATAATGAAGCTCTGTACCTGTTCCCACCAAACTACTTGAAATTTCCTTGGAGCTTCTCTATTTGTTAGGTTAAAAACACAGTTTTGTGTCTTAAGGGATTAATTTATTGTCCCTTAGTATGCTAAAAGAAGGGACTGCAGTGGCTTAGTGGTTAAGAACTTGACAACTGGAAGGTCAGCAGGTCAGCAGTTTGAGACCTGAGTATTGAACAATGGAGTAAGTGCCCATCTCTGCCCCCAGCTCCTGCCAACCGAGTAGTTCAAAAAGCAAGAAATTGCAAGTAGATAAATAGGTACCACTTCAGTGGGAAGGTAAACAGCATTCTGTGCACTCCGGTGTTGAGGCATGCCTGCCACATGTCCACAAAAATGTCTGCAGACACAGACAGTGCTGTAAAAAGAGATGAGCACTGAATTTTAGAATTACATATGACTGGCTTTCGAGCAAGGGCATCCTTTACCTTTCCTATGCTCCAAGAGCTTCTAAGGCAGTAATAAATGGACATTATATGCTTTACCAACTGCTATTCTCAGCCTATAGAGCAGTGTTTCCCAATTTTTGGACTTCATTTCCCAGAAGCCTATGTCAATTCCTCAAAGCATTGATTAGCCAACATACTGACTTAGGCTTCTGGGAATTGCGGTACCCCTGTGTGACATTGGCCCCACGTTGGGAACCACTGCTATAGAGTCAAGTCATTAGCATACATAAATCATTTTACATTTGGAGTTATAGGTTGATCATTTGCATGAAAGAAGTAGGGATAATACATGAACCTGAAGTAGATCATTCTATTGATTTTTCCAATGACTTTTGTCTCCCTTGAAATTTAACAAAAACATTAGAGATTAAGAACCTGTACAGCCAACAGCCAATAATGTTTTTTGTGTATGATTAGAGTTGAGTCTACCTGGAGTAATGATCTTTCATCATAGTTTCCTTGGTAATGGAGATAAAACTGGGAATGAGTAGAGTGATAAATGGCACTAAGACAAGCAGAATATTTTCCCATTCATGCCTGAAGTATGTTTTCAAGTTAATTTACTCCTAGAGCAAAAGCAGGAATTACAGAAAGCTCATGATTAGAAGACAGACTATTAAAAGTGTATGCATAAAATGAGATAAAAAAACCAGAACCTTTTTGCATCTTATGTATTTAGCACATTAGCTTGTTTTTGTTGTTGTTGTTTGGTCTTCAGGACATAAGCATGGAATTCTTCAAAGTCTAACTACTGAAACATGAAAAATTGTTTGAATCACACCTTTGTGACAGTAATGATAATAATGTACCTTCAGCTCATCAGTATGTTTTTCATTATATTCCTCTTTCAACAGAAAAGCATCTCTCAGTTGTGGTGATGGTAAAAATGTTTTTGATTATTCTGTTCTATCCCTTTCATTGTTGGCAGAATAACTCATTGCTTTCAGACCAACCAACCTAGCAGTTTGAAAGCAAGAAATTGCAAGTAGATAAATGGTGACTACTTCAGTGGGAAGGTAACAGCGTTCCGTGCGCTCCGGTGTCTAGTCATGCCTGCCACATGACCACGGAAACACCTGCAGAAGCAGTGCTGGCTCTTCGGCTTTGAAACAGAGATGAGCACTGAACCCTAGAGTCGGATACAACTGGCTTTCGAGCAAGGGAAACCTTTACCTTTTCAGCATCTGATTGCAGAGCCAAATACTGAACATTCAATTCTCCACCGTGTTTTCAGTAAAAACTTACCAGTGTAGCCTGGGGTAAGTTACACAGTCCCAGGATGTCCCCAGAAGAAGGAAATGGTACTTCTATGTATTCCTTACCTAGAAAAACCTGGAAAGGGGCACCATAGGTCAGAACAGATTTGATGGGACACTATTATTCTCCCTTACATATTTAAATACATTCCCTTAAACCAGGGGTTCCCAACCTAGGGCCTGTGGGCCAGATGCCATTCCATCCTGACTGTCACCACCTCTGCCACACCTGAAAGTGGAAGTGGGCATTTTATGTCAGCTGTAAAATGCACCTGTGCATATGCAAATGCGCCCGCAGCTGTGATAAACGTGGAAGTGACTGCATTCACAACAGCCACAAATGTGTCTGCTTCTGCTTCAAGGATATGTGGTCCAGCTCGCTCAGCTGTCTGGGGGCATGGTCAGGCCTATGGCATAAAATGGTTGGCTACCCCTGGTGTAAACATTTTTAATAGCCTTAAATATTATTATTGTTTTCACTTATATACGCTCCCTTCTGGTGATTCAGAAGCCAATTATGCAACAATTATTTCTGAAAGCTCTGAGGGCAGGCCCAGATCTTACAAATACCAAAACTGTGCTCATTTGGAGAGAAGGTTCAGTTACTAGACTTGAAAAAGTAGTACCACCCTGCTCTCAACCCAGCCTTACCAGTCACAGGTGACAAATCTTCTCACCAGGGCATTGCATTATGTTCAGAAAATAAAGTAATGAATGCCAAAGAATTTTGAGAGTATTCTTAATACTCATATTATAGGGAGAAACAAAGTTGTTTAAAATATGTAACTGTACTTGTGCATTCTCTAACTGATTGAGTGCATCCATAAGAACACTGAGAAAACATAGTAAAATTGCTTCATAATCAGCATTGGTTTCTTGCCTCTACTGTAATGGCAAATTATCCCCCCCCCCAACTAATATTCAGTCCCAGTCTTCATCAGCATGTGGTTGTCATGTATACTTTATCTTGCAATTTTTCTCATCATCACCATTGCTTCCATTCAGTATCGGCAATAAAGCACACTTTGCCCGATAGTACCTGAAGACTTGAACTTCCCAGTTCAGGTACCCTGGAAATACAATATTGGAAGCAGCTCTTAACTGAATAATGCTCTTTGGCATTAATAAACTGGAAAACACTTCAAAGAATGAAAGTGCGGCACCAAAATGGCCGCCGCGCTCTTTGCAGGCCCCCCCGGACTCAGACATCTGGGTGAGTTAGGGGGCGTGGCCACCCCTCTATAAAAGGGGTGGCCACGAGACAGCCGAGCTGCTATTTTAAAATAGCGACGGAGAGGAGAAGTTTTCTCCGTCGCTGTTCCTTTGACTCTTCGGCGCTTTAGCCCTTGGCTTTCCTGGCTGGGAAGGAAGGAGTTGCACAGAGCCTTTGGCTTGCTGGCTGCCCTGTGCTTTTTGGCATAGGTTGATCCCTGGACAGGGATCCTGCTATTTCTACAGATATGCCTCCCAAACGGAAGGCCCCGGCGATGAAACCGCGGCCAACGGGGAGGACTTTTGCCGGCCCAGCGCAGCGCGGGGGGCAGCCCTCAGGTCGGAGGACCAGGGTTGCGCCCACGCGGCAGGGAACTACCCCAACCGATACCGGTGGGGCGATGCAGGCTGGGGCTTGGCCCTCACCTGGCCAGCCTCCAACCGGCCCTTCAGGAGCTTCGGCCCTCCACCCGCAGTTGCTGGCCACGGGTCATGTCAGCGGGGGAGGGCCCGGTGCTGGTGCACAGCACGTTCCCCCTCCGGCCCCTCATGGGCCAGAGTTTTGGGCATGGCCCTATTCGGGCCCAGGCTCTCATTTTGGGGTTCCTGGTCAAATGCCTGGTGGGCCGACCGGCCCACCCGGCCCACTTTATACTGGGGGATCTGTGGCAGTGGATGCATTGCTAACGCATTTAGCTGTGCTGGAGGCATCCTTGAGGATTGCACACAACCCCATGACAGGGGGCCCTTCTCTCTCTGCCGGGGGCCCTTCGTGTTCACCGGCTACCTCTACGGCCGCCACACTGCAACAAGCGGCCAGCCGGGTTGAGCTGCTTGAGACGCTCCGGCCTGCACCTGCCGGTGTCTCGCAGCTCCCTGTTCGTCCAGAGCTACAGCAGGAGAGTGGTCATGTGTGGCCCCAGAGCTCAATTCCGGTCGTGAGCTCCGACGCCCGCCGTGGGCCGGAAACCCCAGTGGGGGCGGCACACGGGGGTGCACCTAGTGAGTATCAGGTTCAAGTTAATGCACCCACATCACAGTCCAATTCCAGTGGTGGGGTTCAGTGGCCATGGCCTCGTCAAGTCGAGGCGAGTGGGCATCAGTTGCCAGCCTATCCCAGTGCCCCTTGGTTCCATACTGGCACAACGTTAGGGGTGGGGGTTTCCGCCCCCGGGGCAGTGCCGGGCATCGCAGGGGCTGTCCAGGTTCCGCTGCGTATGCCCCGTGTACCTAATGTGCCGGTGACAGCCTTGCCGACAGCTGGTTATTCATTGCCCCTTGGTGATAATTTGTCCCAGGTCACGAGGGAAAAGATTTGGCGGGGGGAGTACGTGGATATATTCTCCCTATTGAACCGTGAGCCCACTAAGGAGAAGAGAGAGGGACAGGACGACAGAGACAAAGAGCTGTCCTGCCGTCGTAAGCCACCACGCACCTGGGCCAACTGGTTGCCCGCATATCTTATTTATATGGTAGTGTACCTTAGGGCCCGGCCTGACCTGGCCATTCCTATGGTCCAATATTTGGACAATATTTACAGGGCAATGGTGGATTTTCCTGGCCCATCGTGGTTGGCTTACGATGAGGAATTTAGAATGAGGGTGCCCTTGCACCCGGAGATGAGATGGGATGAGCCCTGTCAGAAATTGTGGCTATTGTACTTGACCCCACACGTCCAGCGCCTGGGGATAGGTACCATTGTGGCCATGCCGTGCAGCAAGCTGCTCCAACGCAGGCTTCCCGCCAGCCGGTGGGGCAGGGGGTTCCAGCCCGCTTGCTGTGTTGGAGCTTCTCGGCTAACAGCGTGTGCAATAAGCGGCAGTGCCGATACAAACACGAGTGTCCCTCTTGCACTGGCCCCCATGCCGCCGCCGTGTGCCCACGGGCCGGTGGGTCACGGGGCAGAGGTAGAGGTGGACAGGGAGTGGGCAGACCTTCTGCTGATGGAGCTAGCCAGACAAAAGGCCCCCTCCCCAGTTAATGTGTATATGTTGGAGCGATGGCTCTCAACTTATCCAAGGAGAGAGGACGCGAGGTACCTCCTCGAGGGTTTTCAGTGGGGCTTCCGTATCCCATTCAAAGGAGTGCGGGGACCCCAAGATGCACCCAATTTACTGTCCCTGAAGGGTAGAGAAGAGGTGGCTGCCCTGAGTATTGCTAAGGAGGATGAGGCCAAGAGGGTGGCAGGCCCCTTTTCTGTACCACCCTTTCCCAACCTGAAGGTTTCCCCTCTGGGGTTGGTACCCAAAAAGGCCCCGGGGGAATTTCGTTTAATCCACCATTTATCGTACCCGGCGGGTTATTCTGTCAATGATGCTATTCCTGATGACCTTTGTTCGGTCAGGTATACGTCCTTTGACCAAGACCTGCGAATGGTGCGCTCTTGTGGTCCTGGTGCCCTTCTGGCAAAATGCGACATTAAATCGGCATTCCGATTGTTGCCAGTGCACCCGGAGGACTTTGAGCTATTGGGTTTTATATTCCAAGGGAATTTTTATGTAGATAAGGCCATGCCTTTTGGCTGCTCTATATCCTGTTCAGCATTTGAACGTTTTAGCACTTTCCTTCAGTGGGCCTTTGTTCGCAGGTCCGGGTCTCTGTTTGTAGCCCATTACCTCGATGACTTTTTGTTCGGGGGTGAATGGGGCTTGGACACGTGCACGCGTCTCCTCACCACATTTCAGACGCTAATGCAGGAACTGGGTGTCCCTTTAGCACCCGAAAAGACCGAGGGCCCATCCACTACCCTCACATTTCTGGGTATTGAAATTGACACGGTCGCACAGGCATCCCGGTTACCCATCGATAAGGTCACCCGGATCTCTGCGATGGTTTTGGCCTTGCTGGCCAAACGTAAAGTGTCACTTCGTGAGCTTCAGGTTCTACATGGCCATCTTAACTTTGCCTGCAGGGTGGTTACGCCTGGCAGGGCATTTGCTCGGCGCCTATGTGACGCCATGTCTGGCCTGTTAAGGCGCCATCATAGGGTCCCACTGACCAGGGGCATGAGGGCTGACTTTTGGTTTGGCTCACATTCCTGCAGGACTTCAACGGGGTCTCTTTTTGGAGATCCGACCTTTTAGTTTCCCCTAGGTTTCAAGTACAGTCGGATGCCTCCGGCTCCGTGGGATATGGGATTTACTTCGAGGGGAGGTGGGCTTATGGCCAATGGCCTCCAGATGGCCTCCGCGATCTTACATTCCATGAGTTTTTTCCAATCCTGGGAGCTTTGATGCTATGGGGTGAGGAGTGGGCCGACTCTGTGGTTCACTTTTGGTCTGACAATGCTGCGGTAGTGCACATTGTCAATGCTCAGACGTCTAAATCACCCAGGGTGATGGCTTTAGTTCGCCAGTTTGTGTTACGTAGCCTACGCCTGAATGTGCTTTTTAGGGCCAGACATGTACCAGGCATTAATAATGATATTGCCGATGCTTTATCCCGCCTGCAGATCCCCCGGTTCCGTGCCTTGGCTCCGGACGCAGAGGAATTCCCCTCGCCACTCCCGGCCGAGATTTGGACATTTGGCAAGGAGAGGTGAACTGGGCGATCGGCATGTCCTTGGCGCCCCGCACGCGTAAGGCGTATCATCATGCTTTCGTTCAATTTATAAATTTTTGTGTGCAACTTCAGTTGCCCGAAATGTGTCCCATTCCAGTGGAACAAGTTTTACAATTTATGGTTTATCTACACAGTCAGGGCCTCGCTTCCTGCACTATAGCATCCCGGCTGTCAGCACTGGCATTTATTGCCAAGGTGAGGGGTTTTGCTGACAGCATGAACGATTTCCGCATACGACATGTTTTGGAGGGGTGGACATGGGAACATGGCCGCCGCCCAGACACTCGTCACCCTATTTACCCAGGGGTGCTTACCCACCTTGCACGAGGCTGGCATAACCTGTGTTTTGACAGGTATGAGGTGGCTCTTTTTCATGCGGCTACCATGGTGGCCTTCTTTGGAGTGCTCCGCATCAGTGAGTTGGTACTACTGTCTAAGGCGGATGCGACTCGTAGGGCACTGGAACTCGACGATGTCTATGTTTCTAATGAGTGGGCTCAGTTGAGGATACGGTCCTCCAAAGTTGATCAGCACGGCGTAGGCAGTGGAGTTAGACTGCTACGATGTTCCATTGCAGACATCTGTCCGGTTGGTGCCCTACAGGAGTTCTTAGCAGTGTGTGGCACGCACCCTGGCCCGTTTTTCTGCCACCAGGATGGGTCTCCCTTTACTAAATTTCAATTTTGGAAGGTGACCGGTATGGCACTATCCAGTGTTGGCCTCCCAGGGGCTCGTTACGGCACCCATTCGTTTAGGATAGGTGCTGCTTCAACTGCGGCTGCATTTGGGTACTCTGAGGCTGATATACGCCGTATGGGAAGATGGGGATCTATACGTTTTGCATTATATGTTCGCCCTCTTCAGGTATGAGTACCAGTTTAGTCACTGTTCTCTTTTTTCTCTTACAGACCCTGTGTGTCCCTGCACACCGGTGGCAGTATGGCTGGTGGGCCACAATTACGTGCACTGGGCAGCGCAGTATGCTGCGGCGACAGAGTGGGGACCCCAGTTTGGACTGCATGCATCCGCATGCATACGTTGGTACGGTAAGCGTGGAATGAGATGACGGGAACTGTTGCTATTCCTTTTCTCCATCAGGGATGCTGAACCGCCTGATGTCCTTGTACTGCACCTCGGGGGCAATGACCTCGGCCAGGTCACTGGCCTTTCTTTAAAATTCACGATTTGCAGTGACCTAGCTTATTTGCATTATGTGTGGCCGTCCACAAGGCTGCTATGGTCGGACATCATACCACGTCACGCTTACAGGGGAGGTATTGACCTCCGTGCCCTTGACCGCGCTCGCCGCTTGGTGAACAGGGCAGTTGCCCGGTTCTTGGCAGACAAGGGTTTGGGGATGGTCATCCGACACCCCACCATTAGTTTACAAAATTATGATCTTTATGCAGGGGATGGGGTCCACCTGTCGGCTAGAGGTATGAACCTCTTTTTGGAAGATTTGCAAGCAGGCCTGTTGACCGAGCTGACGGTCTGGGGGGGGGGCGGTGAGTCTTCATTGAAGCCTCCCCGTGTGGCGGGTAGCACTGGTAAGGTAAATATTTATGACCCACAGGTATCCGGCAGGTTCGCAATTGACTGGCCAACACTTAGACAGGTACAGGTGTAATAATGTTGACCGGTCAACGATGAACCAGGCAAGGGGTGATGGCAGGAGCTCTTCAGCATGCATCACCCATGATTTCACGGATACACGCCAGAGAGTGGGGTCAGTAGATAGTTTATTGACTCCTGTCAACAATTTGTTTGTGTCAACAAACAAATTGATACAAATGGATACATTGTAGCCAATTGCCATTGGCAATTTTGGGAGGAACCTTACCAGTGTTACTGCGGCCTGCTTGCCTTAAGAATTATAATTGGATGAGTACCAATTGAAAGTTATAATTCGGACTAGGGCATTATTCAATAAAAGTGGCCCAATGCCTTTATCCATATACCGGTGTCTGAGTCTTTCTTTGGGGGGTGCGCCTGCAATGTATGTACAACACAGAGACACATAGCTATTCTTGTCAAAGGTATATGTTTAGAAAAGTTCAATTTTTGTTCTCTATTTTCCCTTCAGTATTTATGTGTTAATATTCTAATGTGGAATTGAATGCACAGTTTTTCCATGAAAGAGAAATAAATTATTTTCAAGGCAGAATATTAGAAAAGAGCTTCACATGATTCCACATGGAAATAAATATATAAACACCTATGAATACTGAACAAATCATATAGCTTTAGCAAGCCACTAGAGATTTGGAAACTGCATGCTAAAATCTTTGATCTCATAACTGCAATATTATCTCCTTGTTAGGTGTAAATATTCTCATTTCTACAAAGCTTAAAGCTTTGACAGCAATAATCAAGTAGCGTACCCTGAATAAAATTACTCTGATCCAGAATTCCATATATCGGTATGTGACAGTCTTCAATTATTTCCACAGGATGAGCTACTGTATGCAAGTAAAGAAATGCAACCAATGGAACAGCTCACTATATTTAAATGAAAAAAAAATCAAATCCTTCTGAACAAAGGGGGCTCCATGTTTGGAAAACACATGGAACAAATTTGAAACTATTAGACCAAATGAGTGGTTCAAACTTATAAACATATATGTGAGATACATGTGCCAAAGAAGTTTCTTTGTTTGCTTTTCCGCCAGTGACATTCCAAACAGGTGGTTTGTTAAATGAAAGATAAGAGTCCATTTGCATGGGGAACCTCTAGAATAATTGTGACTTACTGGCTTACATGTCTATGGGTTATGGGAGGTGGGCAAAGTGCACTTTTCCAGATTTTTCTAGAGCCATTGACTTTAGCTGTATAGCCAAGGATATAAGGTATGCTGAGAGATGCAGTCTAGCAACCCCAGAGGAATTGCACTTTACCAGTCACTTTTCTGGCTTTTGTCCTCTCCACCCATGCATCTGTTCTAGTACAGATCTGACTTTTTCTTCTGAAAACAATCTCCTTAAGTTTGATCCCTTGATCTGATAAGTTATTTTCAAATGCGCATCAAAACAAAGTCATGGAGAGCACCTAGAACTTTTCCTTATTGTTGTTCTGAGTTTCTTACCTATGTAGTCTTTCTGAGTATCTGCCATCAATTTTCCTGTAAACTGCACTGAAATAATTTGAATTTACTTCAACCTAGACTTGGAGTCAAGTGGAAAGCCTGGAAATATAAGCAATACTTGATTAGCAATCTAAAGTGCCTGATGGCTTGAAAGTAACTGCTTTTAGCTTTGAGGTGCCTTTAAATCTCCAGGCTATAACCGAGCAAAAACTCTATATTGCTTTTATTAAGTGCAGATCATTCTACCAAACATTTAAAAACCCTTTGTCTCCTACTGCCAGCCCCCAAGCCATTGTTCATATCCTGAAAAGTTATTGTAAACTTCACTGAAGTCGTTTTATTGATTTTATCCCTTGGAGAACAACTCAAACTCTGCATGCTGCAGTATTCCCTTTGCTTGCTACTTTCTTGTCCCCCTTCTCCAAATTGTGCCTGTAAATTATGTTTTTGTAACTCTAGCAGTACTCTGCAGAAAATGAACTAGTACAATATGTTCCCTTACAATAACTTTAAATTTGTGTGATAGACAACTGATCAAAATGATTTTAGAAAATAACTACAGTGGAATCTCATATAACAAAATTAATTCATTCCATGAGGTTTTTCATATTGCAAAACAAATTCATTATACAAGGAACCCATAGGAACCCATTATATACAATGCGGTATAGTGAAAATTCATATAACGAAAATTTTTGTTATATGAGTTTTCCCATAGGAATACATAAAATAGCAATGAAAATTTTCACCATGCAAGGGCGCCATTCACATGCAATTTCCTTTCACTATGCAAGGTTTTTTTTTTTTTTTTTGCTATTCAGGCCCTTCATTATATGAGGTTCCACTGTATATGTTGAGGACTACAGGCAGCCATTTTGGCATAACCTTTTGAAAACACTCTCTCACATTTTGAGCTCTGACTTTGCCCCATAGACTCCAAACTCATCACAACCAAAGTGCCAAATGTCAGAGTCAACACCTCACTGAGCCAAATGATTCTGATTAAAGTTGAGGAAATTGAAATTACTTCAGCAGAAGACTTGAAAAATGTGGATACAGATGGAGTCCATCCATGATTATATAAAATGAAAGCAACAACTCCAAAATGAAATGGCTCACTTCCATCAAACTTACTGTGCCAGGCAGGAACATTACCCTCGCGTGCTGTCTGTTCATTCTTTGCATGACTACACAGAAAATGTTTCTTTTCTTGAGAAAGGGTAAAACTGATTAAATTCTAACTGAATAATGAATCATTTTCCCCCTTGATAATGGCCTCTGTTTGTAATGTCTAAACAGAGCAGAAATCTTTTGGTCTACACATTATGACCAAAGTGATTTCTAAAAGGCTGAATTCCGTGGTGGCTCAAGTGGCTAAGATGCTGAACTTGATGACTGGAAGATCGGTAGGTCAGCAGTTTGAGACCCAAGTACTGCACAATGGAATGAGCTCCTGTCTCTGTCTGTGCTGACCTACCCCAGTGGGCACGATCGCCACACAACAGTGCTACACAGAGAGTCTATTCAAAGAATGTCCAAATAACAAAGTCCAAAGAGCAAGCTGAGGTCTGGAACTTGGTAGTTCAAACAATGTCTAGTCCAAAGGATGTCGAGGGTTATTGTCAGGGTTAGCAGAGAAGTCAGAGTTACAGCAGGCAGGTCAGGGTCTTGGCAGGCATTCTCAAGAAGTATCCAAAGTCAAGCAGGGCATCAGTCTATACCGACACTGGAATGCTGCAACAAGCTTGCTTAAAAGCCTCCCAGTTAATCGCTATCAGCTGGGAGCCTTCTCTGGTAACTAGCTCTAGCTTGCTTGCATCGCAGGTGTAGTTCCTTTCAGAATCTTTTCCTGACTGAGGGCTGATCACTGTCAGAGTCATCTGCCTGGGGAAACAGAGTTGAGGCAGAAGCAGGCTGAGATTCCTGGTTCAGGACATTCTCAGGTTTGGGTGCAGGCAGAACTGGGCTGGGCATAGGAAGTGCCTCCTGATCCAGGTCTAGAGATGTAAAATTTGTGGAAATTTTGAAGCTCGGAAAAAAAAACACCAGGTTTTCTGTTTGTTTGTTTTTTGGGGGGGGGGCAATTTTTTTTTTGGAAAAGTTGAAAATAATCTGATACCATACATAATTTTTAAGAAATGATTTATAAAATATTTGAACCCGGCCTTATCTTAAAATATTTTATTCATCATGTTAAAATAAAACATTCCATAATATATTTTTTATTTTTTCAATTTTTCCAAATTTTCAGAAAAAGACAAACAAAAAGGCTTCAGGAAAAAAAAACCCGATTTCCCCCCGAATTTTTCTGGTTTTCCCCTGGGCCTTCACATGTCTATCCAAGTCATCTTCGGAGTCTGATGGGGACTGGATCACAACACTGTCCCAGTTCCTGACAACCTAGCATTTCGAAAACAAGAAATTACAAGTAGATAAATAGCTACCACTTCGGTGGGAAGGTAAACAGCGTCTATTCATGCCTGCCACATATCTATAAAAACGTCTGCATCTCTTTGGCTGTAAACAGAGATGAGCACCAAACCCTAGAGTTGGATACAAC
Source organism: Bradypodion pumilum (assembly GCA_035047305.1). NCBI lineage: Eukaryota > Metazoa > Chordata > Lepidosauria > Squamata > Chamaeleonidae > Bradypodion > Bradypodion pumilum. The sequence goes on from JAWDJD010000005.1 coordinate 59,429,169, forward strand.
TGGCTTTCGAGGAAAGGTGACCTTTACAATCCTATACACTCACTCTGTTGCTAAAAAGGTTAACATTAGAATTTGGAAGTCTTGTTTGAGATAAAATACTGATATTAAGACTGTCTTCATGGGCATATTGCTTGTTCTTTTGGGGCAGGTTGGTCCAGTCACATGTACACATCAATTGGGCTAATACACTCTTACCCAGCCCCATCTTGTTTCATTCTAAGAACCCATTAGGGGACTCAACTCAATTATCCCACTGTATTTTAGCTCATCCCCAGCATATGTACACACTTGGGATAGAATAAAGGAGCTACATCCCAGCTCTCCCCTCATTGTCTGTTAAGCACTTGTGGCTATGGAGGGAGCTATCACAGTCCCCTCACTGGAAGCATAAAAACACTCCATGTCCCAGTTGAGAGGAGAAGTTATTCTTCCCTGTCAGTTGTGAGGTGGTGTTGCTACTGAGGAGGCTTCATCACCCCCTTGCTGTAGCAGCGCAAGGGAGACTATGTGTAAAGGATGCTCTGAGTCCTTGATGAACTAAGCATGTTGAACAGTACATTGGGATTCCTTAGTCAGCTGTAGATTTAGTGTTATTATGCTGTTATGTGCTGTCACTTCTGGTTTATAGCAATCTTATGAATTAATGACTTTTAAAAAGTCTCACTATTAATTGCCCAGCTCAAGTCATCCAAAATGAAGGCTTTAGCTTCCTTTATAGAGACAATTCATTTCCTGCTAAATCATTCTTTTTCTCTATTGTCTTCCACTTTGCCAGGTATTATTGTGTTTTCCAGTGAACTTTGTCTTCTCTAATGTCCAAATATGATAACATCCTTTTAGTCATTTTTTAATTTCAGAGAGCGTTAAGGCTGGAGTTGATCTAATATTCACTTATTTGGCTTGCTGGCAGTCCGTGATATCAGAAAAGCTCTCTTATAGCACATTTCAAATGTTTCAGCTTTTTTTTCCTTGTCATCTTTCTTCATTGTCCAGCTTTCACATCCATACACTGTAATCAGAAATACCATAATATGGATGACTTTGATTTTGGTCTCTAGTGACACTTCCATCCATTTCATTCAGTCCATTTTTTTTAATACCCATTTTCTTCAAACGATGACCTAAGGTGGCTTACAAAGCAAACAATATTAAAAGTTAAAAATACAACACATTTTTTTAAAAAACCCCACATTTGGATTTTCTTTTATAGCTGCCTTCCAAACTCTCTCTCTCTCTCTCTCTCTCTCTCTCTCTCTCTCTCTCTCTCTCTCTCTCCACCATGCAGAAGCCAATTAGTTTGATGGTTGAACCTTGCTTCCTTCACTTTACTTTAAGACATCAGGTAGCTCAGGAGGTGAGCATGACACATTTCAAGGTCCTGACCTAGGGCAAAGAGAATAGATATTTGTTTCTTTCCCTTGCCAGCCCCACCAGTCTCCCAATGAAGATTGCATTCAGCATAGCTGTGTTAAAACTGCTTATTGTATTTTTGAAAGAAAAAAAACATTTTAAAAGTTATGGCCAACTCCCTGTTCACTATTTACATGTATTAAGCAATAATTGGTAGAAACTGCCAATCAGATATGATGCTGACCATCTAATGGCCATATGAAACAGACATATTGTCATATCACTTTCTGCAATTTGAGCTGAGACCTCTGTGATAAATGTGTGTTTTGTGTGCTTTGAGTTTCAGTTATAAGTCTCAATTCTACAGAATAGTGAAATAAGAGTCTCCATTGTTCCATTGTTGTTCTCTCTGTACCTCAAACCACCATAACCACTACTCATTCACCTAGCTTGTTCCTCTAAGCCCAAATCCATGCCACTACTCAAAAAGGATAACCCAAAACATATGGAGACTCGTGACTTAGACTCCCCCTTTTAATACTTGATATACTCAGAGGGGGCTGTGCTATTAAAGAAAAGAAAGCAAAGTAGGCAGTGGGCCATAGGATTTGCCCAACAAGGCTAACCCCCAACATCCATGCTATGTAGCATATACATCTGCACAGATTTTTTTAACAATAGGTATTGTACTTAATTTTTTTCCCTGGCCAACTCATGAGTTGGAAAGTAATGCTCAAGACAAGCTGGGAAAACATTTGGATATCAGGAAGAGAATGCAAGGCATATAAGCTCTCCAAAGTTTGAACCTAATTCATCATTACATTTCCCTCCTGCTTTACTCCTTTGAAATCTTACCGATTTGAAAGGAGAGACAATTGCTCAGCTCCATATGAAAAGATCAGTAACTTTTAAAACAAGTGATCTTCTCCAATGAAATAAACAGGGCAGACCAAAGTTATAGTATGTTGTGAAGTTTTTCCTTGACATGCCTTTTTGTAATCAACTGTAACAGTGCAAAGTCTGCATACAGTATTAATCGAATCGGGGTTCATCCTTGAGTATTACAAAAGCATACAAAAGAGAGAACATACATTAGTTTTGTCTGTTGTATATGTATCCACCTATCTATCTATCTCTACCTACCTACCTGCTTATCTATCATATATATGTATATGTATATCTTTATGTATATGAATATGAATATGTATATGAATATGTAAATGCATATGTATAGGGAGGGAGGTAGAGATAGAGAGATAGAGATAAATTGATCTCTCTCTCTCTTTATATATATATATATATATATATATATATATATATATATATATATATATATATATATATATATATATATATATATATATATATATATATATATATATATATATATATATATATATATATATATATATATATATATATATATATATATATATATATATATATATATATATATATTAGAATACCAGCAAGAAGTGAATCTCCTTTATTTCTAACAGTCATTTTCTTTTAAAGATTACTTTGGAATTATTTTTCTTTGTGACGTAACATGAGTATTATCAGTTAACACTTATTAGGAGACAATGCAAGCATGGCGCCAAAATGGCCGCCACGCTCTTTGCGGGGGGCCCACCACGTGGACGCAGACATCCAGGCTAGTTAGGGGGCATGGCCACCCCTCTATAAAAGGGGTGGCCACGAGGCAGCCTGGCTGCCATTTTGCAAAGCGACGGAGCGGAGAAGTTCGCTCCGTTGCTTCCTTCCTTCCTCGCCTCTTCTAAAGAGGCTCGCTCCTGATTGCAGTGGCTCAGGTGGCTAAGATGCTGACAGGGATCCAGAAGGTTAGTGGTTCGATTCCTGAGTACCGCAGGACGGAATACTCCTTACTCAAGGCTTAGGCAGCCCCCTTGGTCGCGCCAAGGGGGGGGGCTCGCCCCAACCCCTCTACTTTTTTGGGGGTGCCACCGGGCCGGAGGGCTCAGACGGCACCCCCGCAGGGGTGGGGTGGGGTATCATACCCACTGCCACCAACGAGCCCAGTCTGAGGACTCGGGTGGGGGGCGGCATAGTCCTGCTCCACTGGGGTTCTTACCCCTGCTGCTTCTTTGCCTGGCTCGGGGCATAGCGGTCCACTCGGGTTTCCGCCCCACCGTCATTCCGTCCCCTCACGGGCTGGATTACTGGGCATGGCCCTATTCTGGCCAGGGATTACCACATGGGTTTATACCTTATCAATTACCCAGTGGGCCATCTGGCCCATCCGGCCCACCTCATCCTGGTGGGTCAGATGCTGTGGATGCTCTCCTGCCCGCAATTCGGCACTGGAGGCATCAATGGAAATTGCTCCACCACCTTCAGATGGTGGGCATGCCAACTCTGCGGTTCTGGCCCACATGCTGGCCACGGCTGCACAGCAGGCCGCCAACAGGGTTGAGCTGCTGGAGGCCATCAGGCCAGCGCAGGCCGGCGCCTCGCAGCTCCCCATCCAGCCTGGACGCATGGAAACACGGAGCTTGATGGCCATCACGAACTCTGACGCCCACCACAGGCCAGAACCCACAGTGGGGGCGGCTCGTGGGGGTGCACCGAGTGAGTATCCTCATTAAATCAGCACACCTGTGACACTAGCTCATAACACTGGGGGGGGGGTACAGTGGCCATGGCCGCAACAGGCCAATTACACCCTGGTTCTTACAGGGGTGACCGCCCCTATGCTTTCCCTTAACTTCTTGGGGGTCCGATAGGGCCTATTATGTGTTTGTCCCCACTCCAATCTGTGCCAACGGTGGTTCTGCCGACGGTTACTCCATAACCCTGGGTGACCATTCGTCCCGGGCTATTAGCAAGACGATGTGGCGTGGGGAATATATTCACATTTTCCCCCTCCTGCAACGTGAACCCACTGAGGAGGACATGGAGGGGCAGGACGACAGGGACAAGGAGTTGCCCTGTCACCCCAAGCTGCCTCGCAATGGGGCCAATTGGTTACTGGCCTATTGGTATCCATGGCAGGATATATAAGGGCCCGTCCTGATTTGGCCATGCCGATGGTCCAGTGCTTGGACAATATTTACTGGGCTGTGGTTGATTTCCCTGGCCCGTCATGATTAGCCTATGGCCAAGACCTTAGGATGAGGTTACCCTGAGATGCAAGCGACGAGCCCTACTAGCACTTGTGGCTAATATATATGACTCCTACGTGGCCAGCGCCTATGCTCCGTACGGAGAGTCTACTTTCGGGCAACTACCTCTGTGCCTTTATCTGGAGCTCTCAGATTAAGTGAGCTGCTACCATTTTCAAAAGGGGACATGTTCTGCAGGGCACTGGAACTAGAAGATGTGTTGCTCGATCAGGAGTGGACTCTGGGGAGGTTTCGCTCCTCAAGGGCCGGTCAGTCAGAAAAGGGTACTAGCCTGGTGCTGCCATATGTCCGGTTGCTCCCCCGCATGTGTTGGTGGCAGCGCGTGGTTCACGCCCTGGCCTGTCGTCTGCTACCAAGACGGGTCTCCCCTTACTGAATTACAATTGGTACCCATTCCTTCTGGATGGTCGCCGCATCAACTGCAGCTGCATTTGGGTACCCGGAGCCTGACATACGTTGCATGGGCAGGTGGGGATTTGTGCATTTTTCTCTGTCTGTTTGTCCCCTCACTGCATGAGTGCCTTGTTCTGCCCTCTATTCTCCCTCCTTATTTTACAGACCCTATGTGTTTCCACACACTGGTAGTAGTGTGGCTTGTGGGCCACAATTTATGTGCACTGGGGCGGCACAGTATGCTGCTTCGTCAGAATGGGGACCTCATCTCGGACTACGCGTAACCGTACGTATGCAGTGGTATGGTATGCACGGCATATAGGTGGCGGGAACTGTTGCCATTCCTGATGTCCATTGGGGATGCTGGACCGCCAGATGTTTTAATTCTGCACCTCGGAGGCGGTGATCTTGCACGGATTGCTAGCCTGGACTTAAAGACTTCCGAGTGCAGTGACCTGGCGCTTCTTTGCCATTTATGGCCGTTTACACGGTTGCTATGGTCATACATCATGCTGAGGCACTATTATAGGGGAGGCTTGGACCGTGCCCGGCGGTCAGTGAACAGGGCTGTTGCCTGGTTCCTTATCCAGAATGGCTTGGGGACAGCCATTGGTTGTCTGGGGATAGGGTTACAGGAATTTGGCCTGTATTCTGGAGATGGGGTTCACCTGTCAACAAACGGATGCACCTCTCTTTTGAATAACATGCAAGAGGGCCAGAAGACCGAATGGTCAGTCAAGGGGGGCGGCCCCTGCTGCGATTTTGGCAATGTTGCCAAGTGTAAGGTGTCTCTTCGAGGGGTGCTGGTGATGCATGGCCACATCAACTTCGCCTGCAGAGTGGTAACACCAGGCAGTGCCTTCAACAGGTGTCTGGGTCACACTAGGGCAGGTCTTTATAAAAGACACTGCGGGGTACGGCTGACTAGGGGTTTACGAGCGGACCTGTTGGTTTGGCTCACATTCCCGCAGGACTGTTATGCTGTCTCCTTTTGGAGGTCTGAGCTTATGGTCAGCCCCAGTTCCAAGAACGGTTGGATGCCTCCGGCTCCCCGGGGTGTGGGATTTAATTTAAGGACAGTGTGCCTATGGTCATTGGCCCCAGGGATGGCAGGGCACGGATCACTTACGCGATCTTACGTTTCTGGAGTTTTTAATTCTGGGTCCCCTTTATGCTCTGGGGGGACAGGTGGGCTAATTCTGTGCTTCACTTTTGGTGTGACAATGCTGCGGTGGTGCACATTGTCACTGCCCAAATGTCAAATCCCCCGGAGTCATGGCCTCAGCTTGCCTATTGTTCTTGGGTCCGTGCGCTTTAATGTGCTCCTTAGGGCTAGATATGTGCCAGGCATTCTAATGATATTGCTGATGCTTTATCCCGCCTTCAGATCTCCCGGTTCCGTGACTTGGCTCCAGACCCAGGGTAACTCCCCTCTCCACTCCTGGCTGAGATATGGACATTTGGCGAGGAGACGTGAACCGGGTGAGTGGCTTGTCTTGGCAACTCGCACGCGTACAGCGTATCAGCATCCACTCTTTCACTTTTAGAGCCTTTTGTGGGCAAAGGCAGTTGCCTGAAATGTGGCCGATACCGGTCGACTAGGTTTTTACAATGTATGGTGCGCCTTCATGATCTGGGGTTGGCCCCACGCACCATAGCCACCAGGCTTTATGCCTTGACATTCATGGCCAAGGCACAGGGCTTTACTGACTGTGCGAGTGTCTTCTGCATACACCATGTATTGGAAGGGTGGACACGTGTACGTGGCCGCTGCCCGGACACACGTCGCCCTGTTTTCACAGGTATTCTGACCCTGACCCACCTTGCACGATGTTGGCATAGACTATGTTAGGGTAGGTAGGAGGAATTTCTTTTCATGCAGCTACCACCGTAGCTTTCTCTGGAGCTCTGCGAATCAGCGAGCTGGTCCCATGGTCAAAGGGGGATGTGTTTTGTAGGGCACTGGAACTCGAAGATGTGACTATCAACCAGGAGTGGGTTCAGTTGAGGATTTGTTCCTCAAAGGCCGATCAGCATGGAGTAGGCAGTGGTGTATACTGCTACGATGTACATTTGCTGACATCTGTCCGGTTGTTGCCCTACATGCAATTTTGGCAGTGCCTGCTGTGCGCCCTGGCCTGTTTTTCTGCCACCAGAATGGGTCTCCCCTTACCAAATTTAAGTTCTGGAGGGTGACCGGTACCGCACTTCCCAGTGTGGGGCTCGTTATGGCACCCATTCATTCAGGATAGGCGTCGCATCGACTGCGGCTGCGTTTCGGTACTCTGAGGCTGATATATGTTGGGCACATGGGGGTCCGTGCGTTTTTTCCTTATATGTACGTCCCCTCACTGTATGAGTACCTAGTTATGTCCTTAATTCCTTTTCCTCTTTTACAGATCCTGTGTGTCTATGCACATGGGTGGCAGTGGGGCTGGTGGGTGGCAGCTATGTACACTGGGCAGCAGAATGTGCTGCGGCGACAGAGTGGGGACCCCATCTCGGGCTGCGTGCATCCGCACGTATGCGGTGGTATGGTATGCGCGGCATGAGAGGGCAGGAACTGTTGCCATTCCTGATGTCCATCAGGGATGCTGGACTGCCTGATGTTCTTATTCTGCACCTCGGCGGCGACGATCTCGCACGGATCACTGGCCTTTCCTTTAAATGTCGAGGTGCAGTGACTTGGCATTTTTACATCATTTATGGCCGTACACACGGTTGCTATGGTCTAACATCATGCCGAGACACTGTTTTAGGGGAGACATGGATCTCCATGGTTTGGACCGTCCCCCACGGTCAGTGGACAGGGCTGTTGCCCGGTTCCTTGTTGAGAATGGCTTGGGGACAGCCAGTAGACATCCGGGGATAGGCTTGCAAAATTTATGACCTATAGGCAGGAGATGGGGTCCACCTGTCGGCCAGAGGTATGAACCTCTTTCTGGAGGATGTGCAAACAGGTCTGTTGACCAAGCTGACGGTCTGGGGGGGGCGAGTCATCATGGACACCTCCCCGTGTGGCAGGTAGCACTAGGTAAGGTAAAGATTTATGACACATAGGTATCCGGCAGGTTCGCAATTGACTGGCCAACACGTAGATAGGTACAGGGGAAACAGGTTTGGCCGGTCAAGGGCGCTCTATGAAAGGGGTGATGTCAGGAGCTTCACAGCCTGCATCACCTTGATATTTGAACGGATACACGTCATAGAGTGGGGTCAGTAGATAGTATATTGACTCCGGTCAACAATTTGTTTGTGTTAACAAACAAATTGATACATGTAGCCAATTTCCATTGGCATTTAGGGTGGAACCTTACCAGTGCTACAGCGGCCTGCTTGCCTTAAAGAATTACAATTGGATGATACACCAATTGAAAGTGATAATTCGGACTAGGGCATTATTCAATAAAAGTGGCCCGATGCCTTTAATCCAATACCGGTGTCTGAGTCTTTATTTGGGTGGGTGCGCCTGCAATGCAAGCGTGGCGCCAAAATGGCCACCACACTCTTTGCGGGGGGCCCCGACGCAGACATCCAGGCTAGTTAGAGGGCGTGGCCACCCCTCTATAAAAGGGGTGGCCATGAGGCAGCCTGGCTGCCATTTTGCGAAGCGACGGAGCGGAGAAGTTTTTCCCCTCCACCCCCTCCCTCGTGGACAGTGTGCTTTTCTGGTCGCTTCGGGGCCGGGTGGGAATTTTTGCTTGAACCTACATTGGCCCTTTGGTTCTTGGCTTTTTTGCCCATCCCACACTGTCGCTAGTGTTTGATATACGGGGTAAGTTGACTTTGGTCACTTTTGGCGGGTAGCACTGGGTAAGGTAAAGTTTTATGACACATAGGTATCCGGCAGGTTTGCAATTGACTGGCCAACACGTAGATAGGTACAGGGGAAACAGGTTTGGCCAGTCAAGGGCAAACTATGAAAGGGGTGATGTCAGGAGCTTCACAGCCTGCATAACCTTGATATTTGAATGGATACACGTCATAGGGTGGGGTCAGTAGATAGTATATTGACTCCAGTCAACAATTTGTTTGTGTTAACAAACAAATTGATACAAATTGATACATGTAGCCAATTTCCATTGGCATTTAGGGTGGAACCTTACCAGTACTACTGCGGCCTGCTTGCCTTAAGGAATTACAATTGGATGATACACCAATTGAAAGTGATAATTCGGACTAGGGCATTATTCAATAAAAGTGGCCCGATGCCTTTAATCCAATACCGGTGTCTGAGTCTTTATTTGGGTGGGTGCGCCTGCAAAGCCTTCACTTGAAGACATCTTGTAGAGAGCTTGTTTTATTTTTCTTTCTGATTAATAATGCAAAAATGCATTGCATTGAGGAAATTACAAGTTTTTTTTGTTATTTACTTTAATCAAAAAGTATATTGATTATTTTATATTCTGCTAATGTCATAGATATGTTAAGCTAGTCTGTTACATGTGTATGAATTTAGTAACTACATTAAAAGGTAAAGGTTTCCCTTGCTCAATAGCCAGTCATATCCGACTTTAGGGTTCAGTGTTCATCTCTGTTTCAAAGCTGAAGAGCCAGCATTGTCTGCTACTGCAGACATTTCCATGGTCGTGTGGCAGGCATGACTAGACACTGGAGTGCACTAAATGCTGTTTATGTTACCACCAAAGTGGTACATATTTATCTACATGCAATTTCTTGCTTTTGAACTGCTAGGTTGCAGGAACTGGGACAGAGACAGGAGCTGATTCCATCATGAAGTACTTGGGTCTCGAACCGCTGACCATACCTGTCAAGTTTCGGGAAATTTCTGTCAAACCCCCGTATTTTACACTCTTTCCCGCCATCATCCCGTATTAGTTAGACTGCAATTAGACTGGAGTTACACTGAAGGCCAGCACAGGATAAGCATAGCTGTCCAGTTTCCCGTTTTGGCCGGGAAATTCCCCTTATTTGACAGAAATTTCCCAAAACTTGACAGGTATGCCGCTGACCTGTAGGCCTTCCAGTCTTTTTTTTTAAAATAAATTTTTATTGAATATAAAAAGATAAACATTACAAAAAAGAAGAAAATACAGAAAAGAGAACACGTAATTTAAAAGAAAAAAAACATATTCAATTTTTATCGAATCCAATTACATTAAACATAACATAAACTACTATTAATCACCCTGTGTATTTACAAGTTATAAGAGCCTGCGGGATATTGCCTTTTTTACCATTTCCAAAAATATATATAATCTGGTACAAGGCTATTGCTCTGATCTCCATTCAATGAGTATTCCACAAAAGGTTGCCAAATTTTCCAAAATCTATTTTCTTTAATTTTTCCCTTATATTTGTTTATTTCCCATGTCAGTTTGTCATTCAATGCAAGATCCCACATCTCTTTATACCATTCCTCTACTTTTAGAACTCTATCAAGTTTCCAGCTCCTTGCTATACACATTCTAGCTGATATCAGCATAATAGCTATTAGTTCCTTATTGTCTTCATTTACTTTCAAATTCTCCACATCTGTTAACAACACCATATTTAAATTCAATTCACATTCTACCCCGATAATATCACATATTTCCTTCTCAATTTCCCCCCAATACTCTTTTACCACTTTACAATTCCACCACATATGTTCATATGTTCCTAAAGAGTTTTTACATCTCCAACACATTTTACTTTTAGCATTGTCCATTTGAAATAATCTCTCAGGAGTCAAATACCACTTCCATAACATTTTGTAATTATGCTCTTTCATTCTTACCGACATAGTTCTCATATATCTTTTTTTCCACTTATCTTTCCAAATTTTTTCCTGAATTTTTATGCTCAAATCCTGTTCCCAGCATGACTTCAAAGTTTCTTGTGCATTACCTTCATTATTTAAAATTTTATAAATCCTGCTTACTATACCCTTTAATCCCATATCTCCTTTTCGTATTTTTAACAACAGTTGCTCAAATTCTGTTTTATCCCTCTCTAAACTACTTTCTTCCTTGTATTTATCAGTCCATCTATCCAACATTACCTTCTGAAGCCAGTTCAGATTCAACTGTGAATAAATTACTGCTTTATTCTCGCTATCTTTACAGGCACGAACCCAGTCCTTCAACAAAGAAGCATTTTTCCTTTCCAGTACCATCTTTAAACTATTATCTAATTGTATCGGAAAACTTTTGATATCATCTAATTCTATTATAGGAGATAGTTCTGGACTCAATTTCTTTTTGACCTTGTTCCAAACATCCAGCATTGTTTTCATCATTCTATTTTTAACACTAATTTTCCCTTTCTTATCACCTAGAAATACCCCTTTACCCATTTTTAACTCCTTCATCTCTATTTCTTCCCAAACAACCTCCTCCCTTGCTAAAAGTTTTATAATATTCTTAATTTGGAAAGCTCTATAATAATTCCTTAAAATAGGTATTCCCAATCCTCCTTCTTTCTGAGATAAGTACCAAAAAATCTTAGCAATTCTAGGCTTTTTTCCTGCATTACAATAATTATTTATTATGTTTTGAAAATCTTTAATTTCCTTATCAAACAACCTAATCGGCAACGCATCAAATAAAAAATTTATTTTTGGCAACAACATCATTTTAGTTAACGCTATCCTACCAAACCATGACAATTTGATTTTTTTATACAATTCTATTTTCTCTTTAATTTCTTTTTTCTGTTTATCATAATTTAATCGCTTAAGGTCCTCAATTTTATTTGAGATACTTATTCCTAAATATCTCAAACATTCTTTAATTTGAATTTTAAATTTAGCCTTAATTCTCTCTTGTTCCTCCTTCTCAACATTACAGGCTATCATTTCTGATTTATCCCAATTGATTCTCAGACCTGTTATCTCTTCAAAATCTTTTAGATGTCCTTGTATTTTTTCCAATGCCTTTCTAGGGTGCTTCATTATTATCAAAGTATCATCCGCATACAAACTTATTTTATTTCCAGCCATCCCTTCAATGCCTTTATCCCCTCTTATAATATTCGCTAACAAATCCATTGCCATTATAAACAATACTGGGGATAATGGGCAACCCTGTCTTGTACCTGCTTCTAATCTTATCTCTCCTGTATTTTCATCATTGACCCTGACTTTTGCAAATCCAAATTGATATAACTGATCTATCATGTTACAAAATCTATCTCCAAATCCATAACATCCAATTATCTCTTTAATTGTAACCCATTGCAGAGAATCAAAAGCCTTAAATATATCTAATGACAATAATCCAACTTTCTCTTTTGTATGCCCTGCTATGTCAATCAAGTCCAGAACCCTCCTAATTAAATCAGACATATGACGTCCTTTCAAAAATCCCGCTTGATCCTCCTTTATATAATTGCCCATGAACCCATTTAATCTTTTTGCTATTATTGCTGTAAATATCTTAGCGTCTTGATTTATCAGAGAAATAGGCCTATAAGATTCCACTTTTTCAACATCCTTTCCAGGCTTTGGCAGCAAAACAATTATAGTTCTATTCCATGATGTCGGTATCTTTCCCCCATCCAATATATAGTTAAACAATTTCACTAGTCTTGGAACTACACTATCTTTAAATTCCTTATAAAACTCCGCTGTCAGTCCATCCTCACCCGGGGATTTACCTAGCTTCAGGTTGGCTATTGTATCTTTTACCTCTTTTTCCGTTATTCGCTCCTCCATTTTATTTTTATGTTCCAATTCTATTTTTATTTGCACCTGTTTTTCTAACTGTTCTCTCAACTTTTCTATATTAATATCTCTTTTAGTATACAAACCCTGGTAGAAATCTTTTACAATCTCAATCTTATCATTAGCCTTATTACATCTCACCCCTAATTTATTTATCAAAATTCCAATCTCTCTTTTCGTCCTCTTTTCTTTAGCAGCTCTTGCCAATAATTTAGAATTCCTATTACTATATTCAAAATACTCTCTCTTCAAATATAATAGATCTTTTTTTACCTTCTGCATTTCTTTCCCTATCAACTCTGACTTTAACCTTTGAATTTTATCAAATGTTTTTTACTATTGGTCTTTATATGTTCCTCTTGCAAATACTTAATCTCGTTCTCTATCTCAGACTGTTTGTCTCTACGTTGTTTATTTTTAATACTAGCCAACCTAATGCATTCCCCTCTAAATACCGACTTCATGGTATCCCAAACCACATTATAGCTAACCTCTCCATTATCATTCCAGGCCCAACTTTCATTCCAATTTTCAATTATCTTTTCTTTACTCTTTTGGTCATAAAATAATTTTTCATCATATCTCCAATTCCTCCTATCCTTTTCCCCCCATCAAGTCTCAATTCCATCCAGAGTTTTGCATGATCAGATTCCTTAAAAATCCCGATTTCTACATCATCTACATTTTTAATCAAATTTTCTGTGGCCAGGATATAGTCAATTCTGGCGTATGTATTATGCACCTGTGAAAAATAAGTATAAGCCCTCTCTTGTCCCTTAATTTCCCTCCAAACATCTTTTAATCCCAAACACTTCATCCATTTATCTAGTATCTTCATTTTGACTGGTCTTCCAGCTCTAGCTACATTAGTACAGTCCTCCGGGGCCCTTATCAAATTAAAATCTCCTGCCACAATCATATTAACTAATCTCTCTTTTTCCAATATACCCAATACTTTATTTAAAAATTCTTCTTGATGATCATTCGGGGCGTATATATTTACCAACATTATCTCTTCATCCTTTATTTTCCCTATAACTATTAAATATCTGCCATCTGGATTGGAAATACTCTTTAACATCTCAAAGCCAAGTGTCTTCGAAATCAAGACTGCCCCCCCTTGCTTTAGAGGTTCTATAGGACTTTTCATAAATCTGCATCCAACCCAAAAAAATCTTGTGTCCTCTGTTTTTTGATGTGTTTCCTGGAGAAAGACTATGTCCGGCCTATCTTTCCTCAAAGCAAATTCCAACCTCCTCCTCTTCATTTGGCTGCCCGTACCTTTCACATTCCACGTCAATACTTTAAAAGTCCTCATAATTTATGTAACATCTTTGCGTTTTGACCACCACAGACTCTTTTTTGTGTAATTACCTTCACCATACATATAACTATATTTTTTCTTTAAAAACAAAAACAAAAAACATTTAACATTCAAAATCGCCCTCCCCACTCTTCTTACCAAAAAGTGGCCCTTATTCTTCAAAGGGGGGAGGGGGGAGACATGAAGATGTGCATTCTAATTAAAGCTCTAGCGCTGACTCTCCTCTTCAAGATCTAACCTAATTAAAGCCCCTCAACTTTCCCTTACCCATCTAATCCCCCTCTCTAGTACCCTGCCTCACCCTGGCACCTCCGCCACCTGTCCCTCCTCCTCCTCCTCTGCTCCTCCTGTGGCCCCCTTCTCTTGCTCGATCTCTGACTCTCTTTATGTACCCCCCGCTTCAAACAAGGCCTTCCTCAAGGCTCGCCACTCTCGAGATGCTGTTTTAACCAATCCTATCTGGCACAGATAATCTAATGAGTCCATTTCAATATCTATTGTATGCATTTTTTCCATAAAAGAATCTGAGCTGTTGAGGAAACTTCCAGTGATAAACAATTTCACGTTCTCTTAATAATTGTGTCACAGGTTTCATCTTATAATGCCATACCCGTTCCTCAACAGATATGTCGTTATAAACCTCAACATCACAACCATCAATTTTTAAAATGCCAGACCCAGCTTGTTTTATAAACGCCATCACCTTCAACTTATCCGCCCAATTTGCAAATTTAATCAACACATTCCTTTGGACTTTTCTCCCCTTCCTTGGGCCCAATCTAAAAACACTTGCAATATCTTCATTTGCAAAAATTTTCCCCATGTTCAAATTATTCAACCAATCCACTATTCTTTCTTTTAGCTTATCTGGCGTTTTCTCCGACAAATTTCTCATGACCACGTTCTGTTTTCTCATCACCTCTTCCATCAGATCCAATTTCTTCCCAAAACCCTCCACTTTAACCTCTTTATGTTCCTCATGAAGCCCTTTCATATCATTCTGCATTAATTTCATATCCTTTTGCACCAGATTCAGAACTTTATCCACTTTCTGACTATTAGCTTCCGCTTTTATAGAAAAATCAGTAAACATGCCAACAAGTTTCTTATGGCTACCCATTAACTCCTCCTTATCTTTCACTCTCTCCTCCCTCATTTCTCTGAATCCTTTCATAGTCGTTTCATCCATCTTATCAATTCTTTTAAACAACTGCCCCAGCTCTACCAAGATTTGGGTTTGGTCCATTACTCCCGTCTGCTCTACTGCTGCTGTTGCAGATGATAAAGATACACCACCACATGGCACTTTCTTCTCCTCTTTTCTTGCATCAGTCTTTTTTGGTCTTACAGTCTCATCTTCTTTTCTCTTCTCCATTTTCGTTATAAAGTCTTCAAACAAAGCACCCAGAGCCAAAACACTTTTATACCCAACAAGCACTTCACCCTGATTTTTCCAGCTTGCTTTAGTATTCCCCCCCCCAAGCAACCAAACCCCACTCCAACTGAAGGAAAAAAAAGCTCTTCAAATCACTCAGAGCTGTACTGTTATATCCAAAGAGAAAGACCAACTACTTTATATCCACGATGCCCAAAGGAAGTGAAAAAAAAAAGAAGAAAAAAGCAGAGCCACAGGGTAACTTATCCAAACTCCAAGCGTTAACGGGCAGGAGAAAAAAAGAGAAGCAGCTATATTTCCTTCACTCCAAAGAACCCGACTGCATCCCCACACAGATGAAAGAAGGAATATTTATACATCCAGCCACATTGGTGGCTCCCGAACCCGGTCTCTCCTCCAATCTCCCAGGCACACCAGCCATGTTCTGCGCCTTCCAAACGGTCTCTTCCTTATTCCATCTCAGCTCTGCTGAATCTTCACCTTCCCCCTCTCCGACCTCTGTTTCCAGCCTCAATTACAGCATTCCAGCCATTCCACCATCGCTTCACACTCTCCACTCCTCTCCTCTCAGCCGTCCTCAGAACTTTTAACTTTCATTTCTGTTCTTCCTCACCACCATTACTCCTTCCCGGCTTTGCCCTCCATTACCAGGCTTATCCCTCCTCCTTCCCTCCACACTTACTGTGCCCTCTCAATTGTCTGGCTCCAAGACCCTGTTCACCGCCACCAGCGTCCTCTTAAACTTTATTTTTCCTTTTCTCTCTCTTAAAGTTCCAAAGCTCCGAAGCCCATTTCACTTTTAAAAATCACCAGAAGCCCATCCGACCCGAGCTGCAAGCTCAGCACAGCCGACGCTGCGCTTCCCTCTCCGCCCGCTCCTCGAACTCTATCTCTGGCGAAAATAAACTCACTTCAAAAGACTCCCAGGCTCCAGAATTAAACTCTCTGGCAAGTCGGTTCCAATTTTTTGTTATTTAGCCATTTTAAAGTCCCATTCTCGGCACGAGCAAAGCAATGTATGTGTTAACCAGGCATCATCTTAGCCACACCCCTCAGGCCTTCCAGTCTTAATCACTTGAGCCATAGTCCTGATGATAAGACTCAGAATGGTTCCAGGTAGAAATATGATTACAAAATGTGACCAGCCATTATAGAGGAATGATAAAACTCTCCTCATCTCCATTTTAAATAAAGCAGAGGCATAGAGTCTAGTTCACCTTAACAAAACGAAAGTGCTATTTTTTTAAAAAATCACACTTTGTAGAAACATTACAAAAAGTTCTACAGCTTTTAGTAAAAGAGTGACATTGAACTTCATTGCATGAAGAGTGAACTTCATTGCATGATCCTATACTATGAAAAGTAGATATCAGTGACAGTGTTAAATGTGAACATGTTTCTTTTATTTTATTTGCCTTACCAAGTTTAGTTTGGTGAATTACTGCCTTGAATTATATACTCCTAGAAATGAAACTGCCAAAGAGACTTTAATTACAATGCCATTATACTGTGCCACTGAGATAAATTTAGTGTCATAAATCATTTGAATATATTAAAGTTTTGAGACAAATCAGCAAGAGGAAAGAAACCAAGTAGAGACCTCTTTTCATCTGTTGCTGCAACGAAATTATAACTTCTGAAGTTTTATTTGTGCAAAATACACTACAAAATATAGAATATTTTGAATTGATTTTCTGTTCAGTTTTCCCTTGTCTTGAAGCAAACAATGAAAAACGATAGTGAATGAAACACTTTCATAATATCAACTTTGTCCCTTATAACTTTTATAAATTAAAATTAAATTTATTATCTAATAATTTTAGTTGTATTTTTATCACTCCAGTCTATAAAATAAATATGCACATTCCAGAGCTTGGAATAAGTGAAAAATTCCATAAATCTAATAAAAGCAAAAGAAATATTTTGGTGTTATTACTGAGAATGTCTGAAAAAATATGGTGGGTTTCATGCTCTAAAACAGGGGTGTCCAAACTACAGCCTGTGGGCCAAATCTGGCTAGTGCCACCAAATCATCTAGCTGACACTGCGCTCATAAGAACATAAGAACATAAGAACAGCCTTGCTGGAACAGGCCACAGCCCATCCAGTCCAGCATTCTGTCTCACACAGTGGCTCACCATTTCCTTCAGGGTATTCCCAAGGAGATGCCTTCACCTGCTTAGGATTCCCTGGAAATGGCATTGAGAGATATCCTGCCTATCTCTCCAACCCGGAGGTTGTCCTTAGGTAGCCATAATTATAGCCATTGATAGCCTTGTCCTCCATGAACTTGTCTAATCCTTTCTTAAAGCTGTCAAGACTGACAGCTGTCACCACTTCTTCTGGCAGGGAGTTCCATAGACCAGTAATCCTCTGGGTGAAAAAGTACTTTCTCTTATTTGTTTGAGAACTAGTACCCAAAAGTTTCATGGAGTGTCCCCTAGTTCTAGTGTTGTGCGATAGGGAAAACAGTTTTTCCTTATCCACTTTGTCCACACCGTGCATGATTTTATAAACTTCAATCAGGTCACCTCTTAGACGCCATCGTTCAAGAGTGAAAAGGCCCAACCGTTGCAGCCTCAGATGGTAAGGAAGGTGTTCCAGTCCCCTAATCATTCTGGTTGCCCTCCTCTGTACTTTCTCCAACTCCATAATATCCTTCTGGAGGTATGGCGACCAGAACTGTACACAGTATTCCAGATGGGGCCTCACCATAGATTTATAAAGAGGCAAAATGACACTTGCTGACTTATTTTCTATACCCTTCCTAATGATCCCTAACATTGAGTTTGCTTTTTTCACTGCTGAGGCACACTGGGTTGACACCTTCATTGAGCTGTCCACCAGGACACCAAGGTCCCTTTCCTGGTTTGTCGCAGAGAGTTCAGACCCCATCAGTTTATAAATGTAATTGGGGTTTTTTGCCCCAACATGCATCACTCTGCACTTACTGATGTTGAAGCTCATTTGCCACTGTTTTGCCCACTCCCCCAGTGTCAAGAGATCCCTCTGGAGCTCTTCACAATCTCTCACAGTTTTCACTACCCTGTATAATTTAGTATCGTCAGCAAATTTGGCTACCTTGCTTTTTACTCCTACCTCTAGATCATTTATGAAGAGGTTGAAAAGCAGGGGTCCCAGTACTGAACCTTGGGGGACCCCACTCTTTACTTCCCTCCACTTGGAGAAGTCTCCATTTAGTGCTACCCTCTGTTTCCTGTCCCTTAGCCAGTTGCTGATCCAGGACAAGACCTGTCCCTTTATTCCATGACTGGTAAGTTTATTCAAGAGCCTTTGGTGTGGGACCTTGTCAAAAGCCTTCTGAAAGTCCAGATAAACAATGTCAACTGGATCCCCCTTATCCACATGCTTGTTGACACTCTCAAAAAATTCCAACAGATTAGTGAGGCATGATTTGCCCTTGCAAAAGCCATGTTGGCTCTCCTTTAGCAGCGCCTCCTCTTCTATGTACCTATTAATTCTATCTTTTAGGATGGTTTCCATCACTTTACCTGGGACACATGTCAAACTGACAGGCCGGTAATTTCCTGGATCACCCCTGGATCCTTTTTTGAAAATTGGTGTTACATTCGCTACCTTCCAGTCATCAGGCACAAAGCCTGATTTGAGGGAAAGATTATATATTTTGGCTAGGATATCAGCAATTTCATCTTTAAGTTCCCTGAGAACTCGTGGATGGATGCCATCTGGTCCTGGGGATTTGTTAGTGTTTAGCTTAACAAGACATGCAAGGACCTCCTCCCTGGTTATTTCTATCTTGCTTAATTCTTCGGTTTCCCTCCCTATGAAGATAGGTTCTGTTTTGGGCATGTGGTCTCTATCTTCTTCAGTGAATACTGAAGCAAAGAATTCATTGAGTCTCTCTGCAATCTCTGTTTCCTCTTTAATAACCCCTTGCCTTCCATTGTCATCTAATGGTCCAATGGCCTTCCTAGTTGGGTTCGCTTCCTAGTTGGGCTCGCTGCTCCTGGAAACAGAAGTAAAACACACATGCGTATAACACCGCCGTAAATGGCCTGCGGCTGTCAGAAACATGTTTACAACTAGGGCTGTAGCCTGGAATCTAGGCAGGTGTTGTTGTTGTTTTTTTGGGGGGAGGGATTTTTCAGGAGGGGCAAAAAAAATTTCAGGAGGGGCAGCAATGTCACACTCACATAAATAACATTGACACCATGGGGTAGGGTGGGGTGGATGGGCTGTTAGCTCAGGAGGTCCCCCCCCCCTTGGCACCTTGGCTACGGTCCTGTTTACAACAGCCATAGGTCATTTACAGCAGCTTTATGCGCATGCGCATTTTACTTCCGCTTCTGGTGGGAGGAACCACATGACTGGCCTGCAGCCAAAATGTTTGGCCACCCCTGTTCTAAAATGAAATAGATGTGATCTGGGTCATATCCCTTTCTAGGGTAACCACTTGGATATCAGGACAAGACTCCTTAAACTTAACCATTGTCTGGAACATGGTACCTGGAATTAGTCCTTCTCGCTGGTGGCTCCAATGTTGTGAAATGCTCTCCCTCTGAAGATATGCACAAGAGTTCTGGACTTTATAGATAAACCTTTGGAAACATTCCCCACTCCCTGACCAATGCTTTTTCCAGCTCATCACATCCCTTTTTACTGCTTTTATATTGCCATTTATTTATATATTTTAGTATTTTTTTCTATTATGTTTTATATAATTTGTAGGACATTTTGTGGTTTACTGCTCTGTATGGCCTTAGATGTAGAACTGGTGTGCTAGCTGTCCTTCTCTCCTTCTACTCTGCTTTATTTATCTTTGAGTGGTGGAAATCCCACTGTCTGCTGAGCTTTGTGCAATTGCCTATAAACAGAAATAAAATCCCCCTCTGTATCCATTCCCAATTATTCCTTTGTGAAATCTGCTTGCTGACCCTAGCTATTTGCATTTCCTTTGTTTGGATGATATTTTATTCCTTCCCTTTAAAGCAGAAATGCAAGAATAATGTCATTAAACTGGTCAAGGCTTGGTTGGAGTGTCTTCAGGAAAACAACATAGTATAGGGTCAGTCCTAATCTGTGCATCCCTTCTTCAGATATGGCTTGAGTTAGAGGGCTGTGCACATTTCTCCTATGAATGCAGGAATGCATTTCATGCTCAAAGTGAAACCATTGCTGGTTTCTTTGTGAAGACAATGTTTTTTTTTAAAAAAAGAGAATTCCTACTTAATTGAAGGCTTTACACCAGTGGTTCCCAACATGGGGCCCATGCCCCACAGGGGGACTTCAATTCCCAGAAGCCTAAGTCAGTACATTGGCTGATCAGTGCTTTGGGGAATTGACTTAGGTTTCTGGGAATTGAAGTCCAAAAACTAAAGGTTGGGAAACACTTGCTTTACACCCATATTGGTGTAGTGGTTAAACTGCTGTAAAGTAAAGGTTACCCTTACTTGAAAGCAAGTTGTATCCAATTCTAGGGTTCGGTGCTCATCTCTGTTTCATAGCCAAAGAACCAACACTGTCTGTGTGAGTTTGATACTCATGGGGATCGAGATTGGCTCAGCCTTCCATCCTTCTGAGGTTGATAAAATGAGTACCCAGCATGTTGGGGGCAAAATGCTAATTACCTAGTGAACTGCCCAGAGAGTGCTCTAAGGACTATGGGGTGGTATACTGTATAAGTGTAATTGTTAATTGCTATGTTAATTGTTAATATTGTCTAAAGCTCATGTGTGCACTCATGAACTCTCCTGTTCAGTGACAACAGAAATGCGAAAGACTAGCCACTCTGCTCCAAACATATTGATAGCAATCAGGAAGGAAGCAACTAAATATGTTGTAATGATATGGCGCCTTACCCATGAGTAGGCCCTATTATTCTTCTGAGTTGCAGTACCCTGGCTGGACAACCGAGGTATCAGATGTGTGTAGCTTCAGGTAGCATCGAGCCAAGTAATCACTCCAAATCACTTCAGGCATTTTATAAGTGTATTGAAAGCATAGCAAGGTACAAGATACAGTCTGTCAAAGGATCAGGAAGTAATTCAAAGCAGAGAAATGAACCAAACTGGTTCTCTAAGAGATAGCCCACAGCCCCCCTTTCTCTCAAAGGTCTACATCTTGGCAGATGTAGCACAGCATTCCAGAGAGTGTCTCTGTGACCTTGTGTGTGTGTGTCTGGGTTATATCTCCTCCTACAGGGTCTACCTTTGGTGCTCCTCCTTAGGGATTCCAACCAATGATATTACAGCAAGGCATGTCAATCACACATTAGGTTTCGGTTCATACCATGAGGCCAGGATGTTTACATATTTTCTCACTCCCCCTGATTTGAAATCACCATATTGAATGAGAATAAAGAACAGAGTATACTTTGTTCTCTGACATATGTCTTGAACGAAAAAGGAGTCAAATGAGAAAGTGAATAAAGCAGTGGTTCATTTTTTCATTCACCATGCTGCTTCCGGACTGAATTTTATCTAGAGACAAAAAGACCACATTCATCTGTCTCTTCAATTTCTGATCTACATTTAATAACCAGGGATATCATACTGCATTTTCATCATTTTCAGGCAAACTTATCCCCACCCACTATCTGCCAGGTGCAATCTCATACCTACAAAGAATCATTTATTATGATTTTTCACAACTTCTCCCTTGATACTATGAGACGATGTTGTAATTTCAGTTCTTTCACAGAAAAAGCCTAAGGGAAAAGTTATATCTTCCAAACAAAAGAAAATGTGCTTCCAAACAGATGGTACCTACTGCTAACAGCTATTACATTTTCCCCTTCTAAATTATTTTTTTGGGGGTGAGAGAAGAAAAACTGAGGAGGCAATGGGAATCTTTTTAGGGGGTGCTAGTAGAAAATTATGATGTATGCAAGCCCTGTAACATTCCAGACAAAGCAAGAGAATTGCATGGTAAATATTGGCAGGAAACGTAGTATTTGGAAACCTCTTCCAACCATATTATCATGCATTTAATGTCCTTAGTTTCAACTATATGATTTGAACAGTCACTGGAAGGTAAATATAGGCTTAATTTACAAGACTGATTGATGAAGCACATATTTCTAAGGAAATCCAGTTATTAGAGAAAAGATGGGTTAATTACATGGAGTACATATTATTGCTTAATGTATAGTTGGCTCAGCTCAGACTGTTCCTGTTCAAAAGGAACTCATTTTCTTATTCACTTCTTTGGAACACAACAGATCATTATTGTTACTATCACCTTGTCAGCAAAATGAAATTATTCCTCATCAACAAACTCATTAGCATTATTAGTGTAGCTATTGAAAAATATATGAAAATGCTTGCCAGCTATCTCAAGTGGCCAACTCTTGTTTGTTGTACAGTGAAAATTCTGTAGAAAACAACTTCCCTGATATTTTCTGCCTTAAGCTGGGGATGGAATGTTGAGAAAAATGTTAAATTTGCTACAATTATATAAGATTACATTTTATGAATCCTAATTTAGTGAACAAATTGAGCTGCCATAAGAAAATACTTTTCCATACAATTTCATCCAGCTTGCATCTTTTTGTATACATTCCAATGGAATTTTAAAAATACATCCATGATGGGCTAGTAGCTAAACTGGCTGGAAGAGTTGCAAGAAGTCCCCTAGAAGAATCTTCCATGATCAGAATTAGCATATCTTTCAACACCTAATACTTTGAACAGCAAATATAAACAGGCCTTTCATAGGTATCCTCCTAATGTAACTGTATTAGAAAGCTGTTGTCTACTTGTCATAGAATTTAGACACAGCTATGGTTCTATCTTTGTTTTGTTTTTTAGGTTTTGCTGATTCAACATATTATATATCAATACAATACAAATCCTAACAATAAATAAATAAATAAAAATAAATATCAAGGAGGATTTCCAAAATTCAACCCTAACAACCACCTCCATTTTAGCCTTCTATGTGACAAACTGGACATAACACATGGTATGGGTTCTCTTCAAAATAAAACCAATCACTGTGCTTGGACACTCATTAGCCATCCAGTATAGTGCCTGCACAAGGCATAATTCCCCAAAATGCTACATTTCCATTTGATATTTCCTCACTGTGCTTCAGAATTCAGTGGACTCCACAAAATAGCAGTCTTTATCACTCCCTTCCCTTTCTGCCAGCATCAAGAATAATGGCTTAATTATTAGTTTCGTAATTATCCTTGTTGCCATCCAGTATGGTGCCTGCACAAGGCATAATTCCTCATAATTCTGAACTTGCTCTAATTTGTATGCATCCTTCTTAAAGTGAGTTGTACAGAACTTGGAACAATACTCATGATGAGACGTAGTCAGTACCAAACAGGGAAGAACTATGTAGTACTTTACATGATTTGGAACTACCATTAATGCATCCCCAAATAGCATTTCCCTTTTTCTTTTTGCATCTGCATTGAGTCAATTACTCATATTCAACAAGTGATCTACCAAAATTCCACGAACTTTCTCAAATATGAGCCAAATATCTCTAGGGATAATATAGGAATCTTGCATTCACTAACAGTGGATATCAATGGGAGAGGGCTTAAAACCATAAAGTGTTTGTTCTTTGACACTAATTTGATTGGGAAAAGTTATTTTTCTGCCTCTGCTGTTTGAAGCAAGTCCTCGACCTCTCTTTTTGTTTGGTTTTTACTTCCACTGTTTTGTTGATAGTCCTATCTTCTTCTTCTGACCATTCTCCAAACAACAAGCATGTTGTTGTTGTTCAGTCGCACAGTCGATTCCGACCCTTTGCGACCCTATGGACCATCGTTCTCCAGGCACCTCTGTCCTCCACCATCCCCCTCAGTCCTCCCAGTTCTGTGCCCATTGTGTCTACAATACCATCTATCCATCTCATCCTTGGCCTCCCCCTTCTTCTTTTGCCCTCCACCTTTCCCAACATCACGGCCTTCTCAAGTGAATCCTCCCTTCTCATTTGATGCCCAAAGTACTTTAGCCTCATCTTTACTATTTGACCTTCCAATGAGCAGTCAGTGTTGATTTCTTCTAAGATTGACCTATTTGTTCTCCTCGCTGTCCAGGGTACCCTCAAAACTCTCCTCCAGCACCACATTTCAAAGGCATCTATTCTTCTGCGTTCAGCTTTCCTAATTGTCCAGCTCTCACATCCGTACATTACCACTGGGAATACCATTGCTTTGACTATTCTAATTTTTGTTTTCAAGGTGATGTCTCTGCTTTTCACCATGTTCCCCAGGTTTTTCATGGCTTGTCTCCCAAGAATCAGTCGCCTTTTTATTTCATGGCTGCAATCTCCATCTGCAGTGATCTTAGATCCTAAGAATGTAAAATCTGTCACTGCTTCTACTTCTTCCCCATCTATTCTCCAGGAACTGATCGGGCCTGTTGCCATTATCTTGGTTTTCTTGATATTGAGTCTCAAGCCAGCTTTTGCACTCTCCTCCTTCAATCCGATCAAGAGATTCTTTAGGTCTTTCTCACTTTCTGCCATTAAGGTGGTGTCGTCTGCATATCTCAGATTGTTGATGTTTCTCCCAGCAATTTTAATCCCATATGTGCTCTGTGTATAAGTTGAATAAGCAGGGTGACAAAATGCAGCCTTGTCTTACTCCTTTTCCTATTCCAAACCACTCTGTCATTCCGTGTTCTGTCCTAACTGTTGCTTCTTGGTTCCTGTACAGATTTCTCAGGAGGCATATGAGGTGCTCTGGTATTCCCATCTCTTTAATCACTTGCCACATCTTGTTGTGGTCCACACAATCAAAGGCCTTAGTGTAATCAAACAAGCATGCATGAAATAAATTATGATGGAAATAAAATTCTAGTGATATGTAATTCAGTTTTTACATATGTGTTTATTGCCTAAATCCAATTAGTTATTCTGACTAGAGTAAATTCACTGAATTACTGACTGGTGAAACAATGAGGACTATAAGTTTTACATTAAGAAAAAAACCATCCTAGATATAGAAATCACTCTGTAGTGCTGCTCTCTTTATTATTATTTTGTTATTACTGCACTAAGAGCACCAAATCTGCCTGTTCTGGTTCACAGCATTCAGACACCACACACCACCAGAGATGCGGAAGGATAGTTTCCACAGTCTGTGAAATGTGACCACCTGGCTCTTATTCTGTATCACAGACACATTGTCAAGTTTCTTGCACCCACCTCAAAACATTCATGTGCCTCACATGTCTTCACAGGAGGCAACAAACATTATTCATGAACAACTCCACATTGAAACTCATGCCCTTGCACCTCACTGAGGAGCCCATTGAGAATAGTGATATGCGTATCACACAGTACATTATGACAAATATGATCAGCCATTTGTCCATTTCCTGAGAGTCTTTAGGCTGTTTGGCATTTGTACCTGTGAACAAAAGAGGAAATATCCAGGACAAAACCTGCCAACTAGATCTATTTATCACACTGTGTCAGAGCACATAAACTGTGCAAAGGTGATAGCCTAGTGGCCGTGTTGTAACACAGAACAGACAGAAAGTGTGTTACTTTTTAAAGTCTTATCCATGTAGCATCCAGTAAATGTAAGGAGAGCATGCTGTTTTAGTCTAGAAATGATAAATGAAGTCATAAAGCAACAAGACCTAGTTTGCTTAGTTAAATATGGATCTGTATTTCATAGCCATATGTTGCACATATTCCTTTTTTATGTTAAAGGCATTTAACATCTTGATTTGGTTTGATTTAAAAGCCCAAAGATCTGAGTTTTATTTGTGGAAGGGGCAATTCTGGTAGCTATTGTTGCTGCAAGCACACAAACTCATTCTGAATACATTTACACAATCATTATCTTGATCTGCCTTTGCTCAACAAAATGCAAAAACCACTGTGCCATTTCCCTACATGTACAGCTTGTTCTCTTTTGTCTTAGAGGTAAAACCCAACAAACGGGAAAATAGATAGTGGGGAGAATTTATTTTCAGTATGTGCTTTGAAAGGATTTTCAAAAATCCATGGATTTCTTCATTGTAAAGGAAAGAAATGAGAGGGGAGGGAACCAAACCTTGCAAATTGAACCATCCAGATCCAGGAGTTGTAAGTTTTGCTCTTCAAGTCCCACTGGGCCAGGATTTATTGCAAACTCTTTATGACAGACATTGTGGAAAATCAGAGGTACATAATAATTCCCTGAGACTAGGCAGAACCCAGAGATGAGGCAATTCCATTCCCTGCTTGGCTCCAAAAGGTGTGATAGGTGTGATAGGTAAAAACTACGGGCATGGCATCTCCCTTCCTGATCCCTCTCTTCATACCTGACTTTTTGATGTGCTGTATTTTATTGCACCAGTAGAGCACAGAGAAAACACCTTCATGCTAAGCCAGAGAACTCTGGTGTCAACTGGGAACAGGAGGAATGGTCTAAGCCACCTTATTTACCAGGAATGCCCACACATTACAGGCTGCAGGCCTGACCATGCCCCTCAGACAACTGATC
The DNA here is from genome assembly GCA_035047305.1 of Bradypodion pumilum. Lineage (NCBI taxonomy): Eukaryota > Metazoa > Chordata > Lepidosauria > Squamata > Chamaeleonidae > Bradypodion > Bradypodion pumilum. The sequence goes on from JAWDJD010000005.1 coordinate 59,455,881, forward strand.
AGGCTGGTCACATAGTTCCTCCCACCAGAAGTGGAAGTAAATTCCACCTGCACATGCTCAGAACACTGCATGTATGACAGCCACAGGTGCATTCACAGCAGTGTTCTGCACATGAGCAGGTGTGTTTTCCTTTTGCTTCCAGGAGCAGTGCATGCAGTGTGGGCTGGATGAATTGGGATTGAGAGCTGGATCCAGTCTGTGGTCCATAGTTTGGGCACCCCTGTTATATACAAAAACTAAACTCACATTTTCTCTGGCACTTTTGACCCTGTCACTTGTTTGTCCACCTGGAAAACCAATGAATACATGATGGTTCCAAAAATGTGCACAAATATTCATTTTGTTTTCTCTTTCCCCTTATAATAGGTTTATTTGAATAAGGAAGTTTTGTTCCCTGTTTGCCTCTCAGAATGTTATGATGATTTCCATTTTACCTCAAGATCCACTCCCTGTTCCCACATTGCTACTGTGTTTTATGTGATATCAGATGGGCATCAATTTGTAGCAGTTGTAATGTGGATTTCAAGATAGGTGAGACATTTAAAAAGAGTTTTGTCAATGCCACCCCCATCCCAGTGAATTTCCATGGCCAAGAAGGGATTCAAAGTGGGTTTTTTAGTCCTAATTCATCATTTGATCTACTACACCACATAACCTTCACAGTTAAAAAGAATTTGGCCACTCCTACATCAGCACCAGGGATTCTTGGATACCTGGGAAGATTTTACTAGACCCACCATGTTGATATCTGCTCCTGGCCCTCAACATGAAACAGATGGGTCTATTGGCTACTGTTAGAATTGCTTCAAATGCACCAGAATGGTATGGCTTTGTGAGATCTGGGGCATTGGAAGAAATTAGACTGGTAGTATTTGAATGCTTTTGTCAATGCTAGATACATTCAAGTCCCAGCAAGGCCCAAGGGAAACATGCACCCCTCCATTTTGCATGACACCTTGATACATTTCAGCATATATTTATGGCAAGGTGAACACTCTCATTATCAAGAGGAACTTTAGATAGAAATCTGCCTTATAGTAAGCCATAACACTGATAGGTCTACCTCTCAGTATAGTCTGTATTCAGTGGTGGGATTTCAGTAGGTTCACACCAGTTTGCCAGAACCAGTAGCAGAAATTCCGGCTGGGTCCGCCCAACCAAGTTTTGAAATAAAGTAGTCCTAATTCAGGTGCAACACAGGGCTTTCCCCCCTGGCCATGCTCACCATACCATGACCACAGAGTAGGTAGTAAAAATTTCTGAATCCCGCCACTGTCTATATTGACAAGGTTTCTCAGATTTCAGACAAACACTTTCCCTGGAAATGTAAGAAGTTGATCCTGGAACCTTCCCAAACAACAGCATCATGTGTCATAATGCTTCCACATGAAAACAGCATGAACCAGTGTCATTTAAGGGAAGTCGAGATATGGAGCCTAACGGTGCAGTAAAAATGTTGATCGTAGCGTGATGCCATTTATTTCTGGGTGCCTTGGGCTTCCACGTCAGATAGCAAAATGTCTTGGTCTTGACATAGAGATGAAACACAGAATCTGATTTAATATTTTCCCACTTAGTATTGTTAACTAAAGCTCATATTGCAGATTTTCTTCAGGCTTCTTTGGACAAGCTGACAGGAAATCAATTCAATTTTGTCTATTTCATACACGCCTGGGACTGGTGAGTTACATAAAGTAGGTGCTTCATATGCAGAATCTTTCCCCGCTCTTCCACAGTTTTTGCAGTTTTACATACCAACCTATAATGAAATACTCTCCACATGCCAGATGTGTCTATGCAACATGTTGTGCTGGTCTAGTAAGATGGATTGATCAGGATTTGATTTTATATTTCATGTCTTTTTATTGCTTAGATTGCAGTCCAGCCTACTTCTGTAACAGAGGACAGCTAAAACAAAAGCCAAAAGTGTTTTCTGTCTGATGGATCTGCATTTTATTTTGATTCTACACATGGGATTACTTAGTAATATGAACCTTTTCATTGCAGAACTATTGAAACTTTCTTCTAAAGCTAGCAAGTTTCACTCAACCATTTCCAAGGGAGCAATATTTCAGGTCAGATGAAGTAGATTGGAAAATGTTAGATCTTACATTAAAACCTGTCACACATTGTTAGAAATGAAATTGTTTCACAGTTGCCAAAGAAGATCCAAAAATATAGCAATAGTCTCTTCCAACTGTATTTCCGGTGTCTTACCACTTCATTTGCTCAGTTTGTCCTATAACTATAAAGTCCCTTGCTAATTTCTAACTTGACTTCTTCTTTTTAAATTATAGGCCCATGTCTTCAGTTCCACACATTTACGATTGAGTGCAGAAGATGAAAGAATACTCACAAGATTCCCTGTGTCTGTAGTAAGCTGTTTCTCATGTGGTAGAGTTTTGTACTCAGTGAAGTCAATGTTATTCTCATTCTATTCTGAAAAGAACATGGCTCCACTGTATCATAAAAATGAGTAATTTGTCTCTCCCCTCAAAAAAATGTTAATTAGTTTTCCTGGGTTTTCGCATCCTGGTGCAGTAAATATGAGGGGAAATATTGGTCAGTGATGGAACACACATCTGGCCAAAGGCATTCTCTGAAGTGATAGAATGATGTTATGGGGCTATGGTGGCTGAGTGGTGAAGAAGCTCACCTTGTTAGATGGAAGGCTGGCAAGTTGGCATTTTGAGACCTGGGTACTGCATGATGGAATGAGCACCCATCTCTGACCAGCTCTTAGGGACATGAAAGGAGCCTCATTTGGGTGTTCCCTGAGTGGAGTTTCTCTCCCCCCCAAAATAATAATAATAATAATAATAATAATAATAATAATAATAATAATAATAATAATAATAATAATAATAATAATAATAATAATAATAATAATAATAATAATAATAATAATAATAATAATAATAATAATAATAATAATAATAATAATAATAATAATAATAATAATAATCCTTTCAAACCAGAATAATTTCTGACATGAAATTATTATTATTATGGATGATATGATGTCCTATACCATGTAAATATGCTGAATAGAGTGTCAATTAGTTTCCCCCCAATATACTGTTGATCTGTTATCTGGAAAAAAGAGATGGTTTACTCCGCTACCTCAGGATGGAGTCAAACCATGATCCACCACTTAGTAAAACCACTCCTCACTCTCTACATCTGAGAGTAGCAGGCCATTTACAAGAAGGGACATGCCCCAATAATAGCCTGTAGGATACAGCTCTTGTTTCCCAGATCTGCCACCACCTGACACAGTTCCCTCACCCTACCTAATGATAAAGCTCACCTTGATAGGGCACAGGGTTTGTACAGAGAAAATCCCAGGATCAATCACTGGCATCTCTTGCTCGGTTTGGAAAATTCACCTGTTCCAAAACCTCAAGAACTGCTGCCAATCAGTGTATGAAATGCTAAGTGAGATGGACCAGAGCAAAATGTCATAAGATGGCTTCCTGTATTTCATGTGCACTTTGGCTTCATGTATTTTTATTGCAATTAACTGATTTGGAAGTGGCTTTTTAGGCCATCAAGTCCAACCCACTGCTGAATGCAGGATTCTGAATCAAAGCAAATATGACAGGTGGTTGTACAATTCTCTTTTGAATGATTCCAGTGTTGGTGCACTCACCACATCTCAAAGCAGTTGGTTCTACTGTTATATTGCTCCAACCATTGAGATCCCCCCCCCTGATATTCACACATCCTGCATTCTGGGATGACTTAGAACAGATACTGTCCCTCCTATTTATGACCATCTTTCAGGTATTTGAGGAGTGCTATCATATCCCCTCTCAATCTCCTTTTCTCAATGCTAAACAAGCCCCTTTCCTTCAGTCTTCCCCTTATGGCTTTGCTTCCAGTCCTCTGATCATCCTTGTTCTTCTTCTCGGTATCTGCTCTAATTTGTTTGCATTTATTTATTCATTTATTTTATTTTATTTTATTTTATTTTATTTTATTTTATTTCTATATCGCCCACCTGGGGGCTAACCCACTCTGGGCAGTGAAGAAGCAGAGAAACCAATAATAGAAATGTCCACAACAAATTAAAACTCACCACCAACAAATACATCACAAACTAAACTAAACTAAAATAAAATAATTGGTGCCTGATGACATCCAGACTGAACATAACTGGCTAACATTAATAAGGGATACAAAAACAAGAACAACCATTTGTGGAAAAATGTGATGTATTATCAATAAAGATATACAAATAATGAAATTTACACAAAAGTCTTTTTCTCATTTCTATATATCTTTTCTCTTGATGTAAATATCCAATAAAACGTACAAAAATGAACCAAAGGACTTACGGTTGCCTTATAAAATAATATGTCAGTAATGTCTAATCCCAAAAATTATGAGAAAGTTAGAACGGGGTCCCAAAACCCTTCTAGTAAATAAGGTTTTTTGTGTTTCTTCTTCCGGAGACTGTCATTACAAATCTTCTTAAACGTGTCTTTAGCCTCTTAGTGAATTCTTTTTAACAATAGCCAGTGAAGGGGCTTGGTGCAGCTCCACCAGTAGTGTGTTGCAGAGTATTGGTGCCACCACAGAGAAGGCTCTATTTTTAGTTAAAGACTTTCGATCTATCCTCGGTGTTGGCACCTGGAGCTGCACTGACCGTGATGACCAGGTGATGCAGGGGGGTTTTCTGAGGGAAAGACACTCTGACAGATAACAAGGTCCCAAACCATATATGGCCATGTATGATAACATTAACACCTTGTATCTGACACGGTAGGCAACAAGAAAACAGTGCATGCCTGCCAAGGCTGGGGAAATATGATCAAATTTATTTAAACCTGTCACCAGCCTGGCTCCTGCATTCTAGACCTGCTGTAATCTCCATATCAGACACAAGGGCAGGCCCACGTAGAGAGCATTACAGTAGCCAATCCGTGAGATTATCAATGAATGGGTCAGTGTTATGAGAGACCGACTGTCCAAGTAGCAGCATAACTACGCAATCTGCCAGAGCTGGGAAAAAAGCAGCTTTGGACACCACCACTATTTGTTGTTCAAATGAGAGCAGTGGGTCCATAATGACCCCCAGATTGTGGACCAGGGTCCTAGTGGTAAGAGTATTTCAATCCAAGGTAGGGACCAGGCCTCCCAGTTGGGCAGATGGCCTCTCAAATACCAAGACTTCCATCTTATCAGGGTTCAGTTTCAGCCTGTTAGATTTGGTCCATACCATTATTGAGTCCAGACACTCATCAAGACGTCAGACCACATCCACTGCAGATGATGAAAAGAAGAGATAGAGTTGGGTGTCATCCGGATATTGGAGACACTGAACCCTGAATCTCCTAATGACCTCTCCCAACGGCTTCATGTAAATATTAAACAGCAACGGGGAGATGATCGACCCCTGTGGAACACCCCATTGGAGGGTCCATGGGGCTGAAACACTCTCCCCAAGTTGAACTCTCTGGGTCTGCTTATCAAGGAAGGAGTGGAACCACTGTAATATCCCCAGCCCCAATAAGTGTCCCAGGAGGATACCGTGGTCGACAGTATCAAAAGCTGCTGAGAGATCCAGGAGCATCAGGAGAGATGAAGCTCCCCTGTCTGCTTCCCAGAGAAGGTCATCTTGCCATGTGACCAATGCGGTCTTGGTGCCATGGTGAGGCCTAAAACCTGACTGGTATGGGTCCAAGCAATTGGTTTCATCCAAGAACACCTGCAACTGATCCACCACTATCCTTTCAGTGATCTTGCCCCAAAAGGGGACATTTGCTACAAGTCTGAAGTTGTCTATGACTCCTGTAGATAGATTTGATTTCTTGAGAAGTAGGCGAACAACAGTGTTCTTCAAACAGGAGGGCAGCTTGCCTTCCCATAGGAAGGAACTAACGATGTTCTGAACCCACTCCTCAGCAACATAGCTTTTACTAGCCATGATGGACAAGGATCAAATTGAGAAGTCATGGGTTTACAGTATGCAAGTGCCCTGTCCACCACCTCAGATGACACAGGTTGAAACTGGTTCCAAGAATCAGGCCTGGACAGTTCATTGGACATCCCAACCCGATCTACTGTATTAAAAGTGGAGTCAAGATTCCGTCGGATGGCCTCAACTTTAGTTCTAAGATGCTTAGCAAACTCCTCACAGCTTTGCAGACTGTGATGAGGACCACTTGAGTAACTTCCTGCAGTGAGGCCATGTTCTATCCTATACAGCTATGCTTGTTGTTTCGAGGCCTCTTGGATATGTCAGACATAATAGATCTTTCTAGCCCTCTTTATATGCTGCAAGTATACTGAGGTGGCTTGTTTCACTAGTCTCAAGTTTTCATTCTTAAAGTGTGGTGCCCAGAATTGGACACAGTACTCTAAAGGTAAAGGTAAAGGTTTCCCTTGCTTGAAAGCCAGTCATATCCGACTCTAGGGTTCAGTGTTCATCTCTGTTTCAAAGCTGAAGAGCCAGCATTGTCTGTTTCTGCAGACATTTCTGTAGTCATGTGGCAGGCAAGACTAGACACCAGAGTGCATGGAATGCTGTTTACCTTCCCACCAAAGTGGTCCCTATATATCTACTTGCAATTTCTTGCTTTCAAACTGCTAGGTTGGCAGGAGCTGAGACAAAGAGATTCCATCCTGTAGTACTCAGGAATCGAACTGCTGTCATCCCCATCTTTCAGTCAGCATCTCAGCCATTTGAGCCACTACTCTTGATGTGGACTAACTAGTGCTGAATAGAGAGGGACTAATACTTCACGGGTTTTAGAGACTATACTTCTATTAATCCTCTCATCTGCCCATTCTTGGAAAATTAATTTGAAATTGTTTCAGAATCATCTGGAATTTATCAGAGGGCAGGCCCCAACAGCTAATATCTAAAGAGAGAGGGGATGGGATGGCAAAAGTAAAGAAAAATATGTTTTGGTCTGCCAATTCCTTTTTTTATATTTACTCCTGACATTTTAAAGATAATGTTGTTTTTCAGAAATAACTAAGATCCATTCTTCTCACAGACCTCTTTCTGTCTGTACATGTGATCTTAGAATGGCTATGTTTTCTTTCTAAGTTAATTTATAGACTCCTGGCAACAAAGAAGATGTTTAATGCAAAGAGAAGATATGGTGTTTTGACCCACCATTTCAAAATCATTCCCTATGTTTGTATGTACTACAGGAAAAGGCTCAGACATACACTCATGGGCCTAATGTAAGCTATCACCACCTCATTCTAAACATATGGCAGACCAACAAGGCTGTGTTAGCTAGAGGTAGAAACTGCATTTAATGAGGTCTGTATTTCCTTATGTGACCTCCTGTAATCTTCCTTTTTGCTTATCTTGCAGCTAAGGCAGTGCATCAGATATCACAAATGACAGAAAATCCCCCTGCCATGAATATAATGGATAGCTCCTTCTCATGTGTCACCTTTGTGGATGGCAATATACAAACATACATATTAAGCATGGTTGCTTGGTTACCACATGGCTATCCCATACATTATTCTATCAACTTCACTGCACTTCACAGGTTTTCTTTTCCTTTTCATTGTGTTTCTGTTTTCTTTTTTAAGTTTACTAAAATTGCACAAGGTACAAAACATATAGCCTTTGGAAGCGCTTTCTTGGTTCGGAAAATGCTTACAATACCTGCCTCTACTAAAACAGAATCTGTCAAAGATTTCCCTTTGAAACTGCACAATTGCTTTGCCTTTCTTTGCGGCTTTTTATTGTGTTCTATTTGATTTGGTGTCTGCCAAATACAATTTCACTCAAAAATGATACACAGCTCTTGCTAATATACAGAAATAGGTTGTGCTATTCACCTTTTCTTCCATCCAGCCTTTCACAGGCAGCACAGAGTCCGCACAATTATCACCTGGTAAGATCTTGTCTCTGTTTCTTTAATTTCCTTTTGTGGTTTCTCTGCATAGAAATGGCTTTTGGGGAAAACAGACCTGCTATTTCCCTTTGCTCCTCTACTAATCTATTTCTGACAAATTAAGATACTTCTACTACTACTACTACTGAAGCAGCATTAGGTTCAACAGGACCTAATCACCACAATCTTGCTACATATAGCATTATAATGATACTCCTTGGCTATTCACTACAAAAAAAGCTAGCAAAGCATGCTAAGCCAGGGGGAGAGAGGAATCAAAGGCTTTGAATTGAAGTTGGAACAGGAAGGATAAGGGTTAGGTGTTGCTTCAGAAAGACCCATGTACATAAGCAGGTCTAGAAAAATAATTTCTAGGAGGAGAGGTCTATGCTCTCATAAACTCACAGGGAGACATATATTGCTGCATACATATGTATATAAAATGTATGGAAAGAAACATGAATAAGGAAGAGACTAGAGATGGATGTTATAAAGATGGGGACAGTGGATCAGGTGCACCTGTTAGAAGGCTGCTCACCATCTCCCCTGGCCAGCTGAGTTTCACACAATGACCTCCCCAGTGGATCTTAGAGAAACACTGTTGTCCTAGGACTCCCTGAGGAAATCCAGACTAATAGAAGAACATGCTGAAAACAAGAACAGAATGTATATACAAGAATCTTGGAAGGGGCAGGTCACACACACACACACACACACACACACACACAGGGTTATGGATGCCTCGGGTAACGAAAAACTTGACTTACCGAAGGAAATTCTGGGGAAATCACGTCCCAATTTATGGAAAAAACTCATGTTGTGGAATGGGTTTCCCCAGAATACATTGTGTCTGGGAGGGTTTAAAATGGTGGCCCCATGCCATTTTAGAGTCTCTCGGTGATGTGAAGAAATCTCTTTTTGGGAGGAGTTTGAGTGTTGTTGTTTTTTTGGTGAGGAAGCCGCCGGCAGGCAAGGGGTGCTCCCCTCGCCCACTGGTGGCTTCTTTAGTAAGAGAACCCAGGATGGGGCTTCCTTGGTGGCCAGAGAAACCACTCTTGTTCATCACCTTCCTGGACAGGGAGGCACACCTGATGCCGACCCTCAGGATGAAACATCAGAAAAGGGAGGGAGCTTAACTTCATCTTTTGCATTGTGTGCTCTGCATTTTTTGCCTTTTTAAAGGTTAATCATTCTCCCCAGCTGGGGAGCGGCTGGGGGAGAAAGGAGGGGGAGTTCTTAGAGCATGAGTTCTCAACCTATTTAAGCCAGGGGCCAGGTCATGCTCCCTCAGACAGCTTAGGGGGCTGGACAGCCATTTTGTCCTAGCTCCACCACATGCCACTTCCTGGTGTGGTGGAGGCAGTGGGGACCACATGAAATGGTGCTGTGGGCCGCATCCAGCCCACAGACCTCAAATTGATAATTTAATTTAATTTAATTTTAATTTAATTTAATTATCACATTTATATACCGCTCACTCGGCCAAAGCCAACTCAGGGCGGTTCACAATAAAAATTAAAAACACAAGTTAAAACAGTTAAAACAGTTAAAACTACCCACCCCCTAAAAACAAGGGCTGCAGGATCCAAAGGCACCATGGGGAAGAGTTCTTCTACACCAACCACCCAATGGCGGTTACCCTTCCACCTGCACCCCACACTTGACCCGCCAGCCAGGTTTTAAGATCTTTTCTGAAAGGCAGCAATTCCGTCCGGAGACGTAGCTCTGTTGGCAGGAGGTTCCAGAGGGCCGGTGCAGACACGGAGAAGGCTCTCCTCCTTGTGCCAGAGAGGCGAGCCCCTCTGGCTGATGGAACGATTAGAGAGCCCCTCCGGTCCGCTCTGGTTGGACGGACAGACGTCCTCAGGGCGATGCGGTCTCTTAGGTAACCCGGCCCACTACCATATAGGGCTTTAAAGGTCAAAACCAGCACCTTGAATTGCACCCGGAGACAAACTGGCAACCAGTGCAGCTCCCGGAGCAGTGGCAAAGCACGGGCATAACGCCCACACCCCATCACCACCCGGGCTGCCGCATTTTGGACCAGCTGTAGCCTCCGAATGGTCGTCAAGGGCAGCCCCATGTAGAGCGCATTGCAATAATCTAGTCTGGAGGTAACCAGAGCGTGAGTGACCATGAGCAAGGAGTCCCGGTCCAGGAGTGGGCGCAACTGGCGGATCACCCGGAGTTGGGCAAAAGCCCTCCTGGTCACAGCCGCCACCTGTTCCTCTAGCAGTAGCCGTGAATCCAGGAGGACCCCCAAGTTGCGCACTGGGTCTGTCTGGGGCAAAATAGCCCCATCCAGAACCAACGATGGTAGCTCCCGGGTTAATGCAGAACCCCCTATCCATAGCCACTCAGTCTTGCTGGGATTCAGTTGTAGCCCGTTAGCCCCCATCCAGACCCCCACAGCTTCCAGGCATCTGGAAAGGACTTTGACGGCATCACTGGGGTCCCCATGGGCCGAGATGTACAACTGAGTGTCATCCGCGTACTGATGGTACCGCACCCCATGGGAACGAATGATCTCACCCAGCGGCTTCATGTAGATGTTAAATAGGAGAGGAGAGAGCACCGAGCCCTGAGGCACCCCCCATTTGAGGGGCCTAGGACTGGACCTCTCACTCTCCAACCACACCGACTGGGTACGACCCCTCAGAAATGAGGAAAACCAGGACCACACATTACCCTGGATTCCCAATCCTCGGAGCCGTCCCAGAAGGATACCGTGGTCAACGGTATCGAAAGCCGCTGAGAGGTCAAGAAGAGCAAGGACGGATGGGTGACCACCGTCCCGCTCCCGCCAGAGATCATCCATCAGTGCGACCAATGCCGTCTCGGTACCATATCCCGGCCTGAATCCTGACTGAAAGGGGTCCAGATAATCCGCTTCATCCAGCACCCCCTGCAGCCGACACGCCACTGCCTTCTCCAACACCTTCCCTAAAAAGGGGAGGTTAGAGACAGGCCTATAGTTGGTTAGGACATAATCCCTGATTTAAAGGATTCCTCTTTCTCTCCCACACCTCAGTCAATCTCATCAGCTGAGGATCTGCTGGGGGGAGAGGAGGGGGTGTTCTTAGAGTATCTACCTTTCTCTCCTGCACCTTGATCGATCACTAAGAACCCCGCTCTTCTCCACACCAACCACTCACCAGCTGAGAAGATTGATTGATCGAGGTGCAGGGGAGAAAGGGAAATCATCTAAGAACACCCACTCTTCTCCACCCCAGCCGCTCACCAGCTGGGGAGATCGTTTGAGGTGTGGGAGAGAATAGTGTCTGGCATTTTATTTTTGGATTTTCATTTTTATTTTTTGGAGGGATGGGAACTTTTTAAAATGTTCAATCCATTCTTATAGAAAGTTGTTCTTCGAGTTACAGAAAAACTGCTTTATGGAAAACTTTCTAGAATGGACTAATTCCATAACCCAGGGTTTTACTGTACCTGCATATCTGTTAGTGGAGCAAAGAACAGAAGAAGGAGCACCTGCTGACATGGCAAGGTCTGGTGGGGCTCATAAATGTTCACTGGCACTCTACGTACTGGGCATTTTGTCAGTTCTTGCCTAGTAAACAAAGGAGATTGAAATAAATAGCAGTGCTCAAACACACACACCCCAACTATAATACAAAGACATATTCTGTAATATAAATATTGGACACACTTTTACTAGGGTCCATAAGAGGTTTGCATAACATGCCATAGCTAGCTGCAGTTAATGGAACAAGGTGGCAGCACATTTCTAAATTGCATACCTGATTCTGCATAGGAAATTCATCCTAACACCTTGTCCGTTAGGTGCAATTAGGCGCAGCAGATTATGTAAAGCTTATTCAAACACCATGAAGATTCCAGTCACTGTTTATATTGGGAAGAACCTCTCAACGCCTACTATAATATTACAGATGAATGTGGTAGTTTTTTAAATATATATATATTCCTGCAGTGCTCCAGTTCTAGGAGTCTCTGAGGACATTCCGACAGCACTTTATATCTCACTGTAGCTCTCTTCCTTAGCTTCATGCTTCTTCTCCCAGGTACTTTCTAAACTGAACAGCACTTTTTGAAGGATATTCAAAAGGTAGAGTACAGAAGCAAGAGAAAATCTAAACCTCCAGAGACTCATACAGGGAGAGTGAAGTAACCTTTCCCCATCCTTTAGCTAAATAACTGCCCAGACTTGTACTGGTTGTCCCAAAGAGGTTGTGGCCTGATAAAATTTGCTGTTGTGGTTTTTTAAAGTTTGAATTAAAAAGAAACATTGACTCTGATGTATATGTCTGTCTGGTGAGCATGTCTGGACCCATGGGTCCCTTTGATACTGCCTCTTCCTGGAGGAATGGGGGGGGGGATGCACATCAGTCATGAGCATGGTTCTCCCTCTACAGATCATAACAGGAGGATAAGGGGAAAGATGAAGTGAAGACCTTGAAAGGGGATTAAAATGGAGCTAGAGATTTTCCAAGCTTCATCTTCACTATGGAAGTCAATTCAAATCAGTGTTTCAAGAGATTTATTTTTAAAAAACCAAAAATGAGTAAATTCCCTGATTATTTTTTGGTAAGCTTTGGAACTATGAGCTAAGAGGCTGAATACTGAATGACTGCAATGATACTGCTAAAGGCTTCTAAGGACTGAACTCTATTTGCATCATGCTTGCAACTGAATAACTAAGCCTGCTTATTGCAACTGGAAGGAAACTGCTCTCTGCATCTGCCCAGAGGTATTCTCTGTAAATACTTTTACTTGGACATTTGCTATCTCTCTTGGACTGCTGCCAAATGTACTAAGAGCTGCTATTCTCAGGCATGTGTTTTTGCTTCTCCTGTGTTTTTTGCTGAAAAGTAAAGCTGTTTTCTTTTCCTTATACAACCTGCTTGTCTGTGTGGAAGTTTCTCCCAGCTGTCGCTGCGTACACAGCTAGCCACTTTGCTTTGCTAAACACAGCCAAGCCTCATTGGGATACCCCCAGCACCCCAACATCCTATCAACCATTGTAGGGGAATATTTCTGTATACTGCCAGAGACACCACTGTTTGGGGGACCTACTCTCAGCTACTGGATTTGCTGATTGCACTTGTGTATAAGCTGTTGGCTTTCACCTCTATTTCATTTCACTTTATTTTTGTATACCGCTTCATTCAGCCCAAAGGCGACTCTAAGTGGTTTACATTGATACATGCAGACAGCAGCAGAAAAGTGAAAAGATACAATAATCACAATATAGAAAAAGGTACAATAAACATAATATAGAAAATCAAGTACATCACACTCTATACAGTAAACCAGCACAATCAAGCAAAAACAATACTCAAACTACACATAGTCAAAATACACATAGTCAAAGGCCCAGATAAAGTTAAGCAAATGCAAATACAGCCCACGCTTACATCAAAGATAGATTCCGGAAAGATGGAGTCCTCTACCAATGAACAAGCAGAGGCTCACAGGTGGCTCCCATCCACGGTGTGACAGCATGGCTCTGGTGAGAGCGAGGAACCCCTTCATGTGGCAGCGGCTTTTCTACCCCTTCGAGCCAGGCGTGGCTTGGAGGGGGATGGCAGTGGCAGCTCACAGGTGGCTCCCATCCCTGGAGCGATGGCGTGGCTCCAGGGAGAACGCAGGACCCCTTCGTGTGGTGGCGGTGGTTTTTCTACCCCTTCGAGCCTGGCGTGGCTTGGAGGGGGTGACAGTGGCAGCTCACAGGTGGCTCCCATCTCCAGAGCTACGGTGTGGCTCCAGGGAGAGTGTAGGACCCCTTCATGTGGTGGTGTGTGTATTTATAAACCAGCTAAATATTAGAAAGAGGCATAGTTCTGCAGGAATGTTGCCTGCCTGAAAATGCCATATTTCCACTGCCTGGAAAAGTAGAAAGTACAAATACATATAATCCTTTCAGATGTCCGTCACATTATTTTTTTTCTTGTTGAACAAACAATCAACCCTCTTTTAAACTGAACCTTAAGAATAGAATCAAATTGCACTAAATAACCAGTTTCATAACACTCATATTTGCTGTGTTGACAGATATAAAACATGGAAACAAATCATTGCAAGATATTACACAGGGTGTATTTTATAAACGAGGAATGCCATATATTACAAAATTATATTATGTACTTTTGTTCTACTGTTTTCAAATCATTCTGTTGAAAAACTAGCGATGGCTGTTTTCAGCATTAGCTTTTAATACTAGCCTTTCTCTTTACTGCCGTCTCTAAAGGCAGCAAGCATAGATACAAAGGCATATATTGCTATCCGATTAATAATATATTGTAAACAGTCAGAAAAATATCCTCATAGATTTATTTTAAAAAATATACTTTCCTAGGTAACAGATAATTAACTCTAGGGATGAATAAGTATGATGATAAGGTAGGAGGTCCTTCCACCATCCTTCCGAAACCATTTCAGAACTATGCTTCTGAAACAATAAAAGAGACTATCAAACCTATGGACTTTGCTAGAGGCAGATTTTAACCTTCTGACATATGCCTTACAATACAGTGCATCCCCCTCTCCCCCACATGGCCTCACAAGTATCTGATTTGCAGTCTTCACACGTACTTGCAAAATACAAGCTTGCTAGGAAATGAGATAACACACCTGGTTTAAAATTCCATAACAAAGAGATTATATTTTCAATGTATAGTTCTTTTCACATAGGGGCATTAAAGAGAAGGCCTGCCTAGAATCAATGCACAGCTGCCAAGAGGGGACCTTTTGCTGTTCCTTTGTCCAAGAGGGAGTTAGACCACCCCAGGAAGCAACCAGAGCTCCCCATGTTGAGCCGGGCAAGGTGGTGGCACCAGACCCTTTTAGGCAGGTTCCAACCCAGCCCCTCCTCTTTGGCTAGGGCAAGCAGTAGTGCAGGTTATCAATAAATTGTTGTCTAGGTCCCATCCAGTTTTCCATTTAATGTGGGTGTTCACTCTCCAGTACAGTACCATAAGTTTAACATCTTAGTGACAGGCCACCATGTCCCGAGGTGGATATCAACATAGCTGATGCCCTGTCCCATCAACAGGTTGATAGGTTCAGGGCATTGGCCCCAGAGGCACAGGAACCCAAAACTCTGCTGCATTGATTGAGTAGAATGATGATATCATGCCCCAATGTAGCTAATAAAATTTGGCCATGTGGTAACAGCTTTAAGTCATATCAGTGTAAGGTAGTATTTCCGGTTCTCAGGGATCAGAGAAAATTATCATCTTTGATTCCATTTCACAGGCCCTTTCATTTTCTTCATTATGAATTTTCACAAGAAAGCTTCCCCCCATTTCAGATCAGTAGTAACATTATGATAGAGTGGTACTTTGAGTTACAAATGTCTCGTGTTACGAATTTTTTGTGATACAAATGAAAATCCTTTGAAAATAATGCCTCGAGTTATAATTTTAAATTAATTACTCAAAATGCAGTTTAATATAGGAATGCACTGAAAACCAATTAATCCATTCCGGAGGTCAGGAAAAAGGTTTTCCATGCATTCCTATGGGAAATTGCATTTCAAGTTGCAATTTTTTCAGAATACGATATGTCCTGGGGGAATGCATTAAATTCATAACTTGAGGTACCACTGTACTTTCTATTTCTTGGGAAAAAAACATTTCTGATTGTAGTACTATTTTTTTTTAATAAAAAGAACCAAGTTTTTTATTTGGAATCTACTGTACCTAGTAGTCCATTATTCAAACTTTGAGCAGAGCAAGCTGTAAATGGACATCTATGTACAAACCAGGCATACATATTATTCCACTGGCTTTTTTTTAGCAAGCTTTATATTAAAGAAGATTTATTTAAAATTGTTATTACACACAGAACTATAGAGATCTACCGTAAATATTAACAAAAATGGATATTGTGGTTTCATTGTAGGCAAATATGACTTATGAGTTCAGGCCAAAAGGTGAGGTTATTTTATGAGAATTCATGTAAAAATATCACTCTACATAGGTTTTAGGGGTCCCCCCTTTGCTTGCATTGTTGTTGTTGTTTGTGGATAAAGGTATGAACTCTAACTGCAAGCCAGCTGGACACCTGTAACAGGTAGACTAAATCTCTCCACTGCTCATTTGATTCCCCAGTGATGCCATTAAGCAGATTGTGGACCCAAACATTTTGTATATGTCACAACTAACCTTGCTGTTGCCATAGAACCCAAGGGATGTTATATCCTTTTAAGATGGATTGCCTGAGTTGCAAAAATTAGATAACCACAAACCTCCTAAATTTGTTTGCTACTCCAGCTGGGTTGTCACTGATACTTGGAACAAAACATGCAGCTGTGAAAACAAAAATTTGCAAGTACAGTTGGCCAGACTTCCCCAGATCCACCTGGGATTTTTGATTGGCCCAGGCAAGCAGATGGTAGATTAATAATTGTGAGTTGCCTGCTTGAAGATGAGCCTTAAACTTCAGCAGCGCACATTTGTATACACATTTCCAGATATTTGGTATATGGAAATGATTATCATTTCTGTGACTGGAAATAGAGGGAATTGGTAAATGAGCACCAAATACCTAGCTGATGTGCAGATGAATGAATGAGACAATATTTTTGTTTTTTACTTGACTGATTGATGCTTGATTCACCCTTGATTGATTGGCTCATTATTATAAATGGCCAGTGTAACTATTAACAATTTTATTCCACAAGCTATTGTGTCTCAGACACACCAAACTCAGTTGATCGTCATCATCCATTTTCCAGGATTTTTGTTGATGATCATATCTGTCAAAAAGTAAGTTTCATCCTCTCAGCCAAGTTTGCAGCAGGGCAAGACACTATTTTTATTGGGTTTGGGCTTTTAATATGTGTAAAAATGGACCCTGCAATGCTGTCATGAAGAACACAGCAAATATTTTCCCCACAACAGCTTCTTGACTGGCTCTTACCTGGTAGCTTATTCTTCTTTTGGGTCCTGATCAAACCCTGGACTGTCAAAATGAAGCCACTTTCTTGGCTTTGTCATTGGCTAAATTAAAGTCCTCATCGGTGCATGGTTCTAGTAGCAATCAGCAGACTAGCAAATGAGCTGTATTCTGTATCTCTCCACATTCACACATTGTGTTGTTACGTGCCAGCAGGCCCCATTTGAGAATGTTAGTCTTGCATTTAGGCACCCAACCTTCAGCCTGTTCAGGGTCCTCCAAGTGATGTAGGGGAGATTGACTTCCTCAGCTATATCCTCCTTTAATATTGTTCCTTGTCCAGTGAGCTCCTTCCTCCATCTTCTAATTTGATTTTGCTCTTGTATGCCCTGAAGAATGTTTGTTCTTGATATAAAGCTCTTCCTAGATCTGAGCCAGGTGACTTGAGGCTCATATCTGTTCAGAGGATGTTGAGGGTCATTCTCTTGCTTAGTCCTCTCGGCATCTGCTGCTACTTCTCTCCTTATAAGTGGAGCAATCCCAACAAGAGGGTACATTTTCTCAACTGGTGTAGATTTGTCACTATACATATGGCTTCATTAACAGCAATTCCAACTTGTTTTGTGTGTGTGTGGATGTACTCCATACTGAAGTAGCATATTCTGCTGCAGAGATGCTCAGGGCCAAAGCTGATGTACACAGCATGGGTAGTTGAGGTCCCCAATTATAGTTTGTGAGTTTCCTGATGAAGTTTTTTCTTGTACTAATTTTGGCTTTGTTATTCAGGCAGTGCTGCTTAAAAGAAAGTGTCCTGTTAACCATCACACCAAGGTATTTTGGTGCTGAACAATGCTGTAATTGTTTCCCTTGCCACATAACATCCAACTCAACCCTTGACTCTCAGTGTCAAAGGTGGAAATTACACACTTGAGTTTTGCTTGGATTAGGCTTCAAATGGTTGATGTTGTAATACATTCCAAATTCTTCAAGTCCTCCAGTAAGTTTTCCAGCTACCTTATCCTTGTATGGCCATTGCTGTGTCAGCAACATAGATGAACAATTTTGTATTGTCAGAAACTGGTTGATCATTTGAACATATATTGTACAATGTTAGAGACAGGAGATGGCTCCATGATCCTAGTGTGTGGATCACTTCATGGCAAGCTGGGATCCACCTTAAACAAATTCACGCTAATGACATTTTTCCTGCTTCAGGAAAAAAGGCATTCTTGAATACGAGTTGGAGTTGACAACAAAGAGACAGTACACTTCCTTGGGGCAGTCCATTCTTCTGCAACCTCCATCTGCTGTTCTTTCTATTCATTGTCACATAGAATTTCCAGTTCTGAAGGGAGTTGCCAATGACCCTAGCAAGCTTTTTATTTCTGGTAAGATTATTTATTTTTAGGAGCAGAATCCTGTGATAGACAGTATTGTACAATGCTCTTAGGTCAATGGAAGCCACTCGTGATTAGCTTTCTTTTGAAGCTATCCTCAGTGTGTTGTGTAAGGTTAAGAATTTGACCACAACATGACTTGCCTGGCCTGGAGCCTGCTTGCTTCTTCATGATCTTTCCATTAATAAATTCAGAACCTGGTAGCTGCTAGTCTTATATCTTTCTTCCCCCTTAATCCCATGATCTTGGAAATGTGCATAGTGGCTAGAGAGGCTTCATGGAGAGATAAGAAAAAGAAAGAAGAACCTATGAAAGAGCTTCTTCCAATGGAAAGCGGCATAGGGGATTGGGGAAAAATACATATGTTCTTTAGTAGTTTGGATTAAAATAAATGCTGGCCAGAGTCCTATTGGGTTTAGTTGCATGCCCGTTTGTACACTTGGAAAAATTGCTTGCAATATATATGCAAGTCTCTAAAATATGAAAATACAGTATCTACAGTATCTACTTAAAATACTTAAAACTTCTTCAAACCTGGCTGGCAGGGCAGGTATGGGGGCCTGATGGTAGTGTGTCCCCTACCTGCTGGTTTGTCCATTAAGCAAGATCCCCATCTCCCTCCCTTTTTTAGAAATGGGGTGGGTGGGTTTCTTTTAATGTGGGTGGGTTTTATCTATTTTTAATTGTTTTATATTTTCATGCTTGTGTTTTTTAGGTTGTTGTAATGCCGCCCTGAGTTAGGCTTGCCTGAGTGGGCACCACATAAATCCAAAGATTAAATTACATTAAATTAAATTAAAATACGGGGAATAAAATTGAATGAGTCTATGAATTTGTGAAGAATAAGAATATTCAATGACACCAATTAGACAGAAGAGAAACTTTGCCTCTAAAGATAGCTATTGATAAACTCCTTATTCCCATGATTTAACTATTTGTGATGTGATGACACAAATCAGCAACACATTTTCAAACCCTGCCTTAAGGCAGGAACAAGAGAAAGAGCATTTTCCAGTCTTTTAGGTCTCTTGAATTTGCACAGAAATGCCTTGCATCCCCTTTCTCTTGAGAATCAAAGCATACTTTTACAGCATGCACAGAAATACTGAATGATTGATCCAAAAGATGCAAGTAATCCATTTGGTGCTTCAGATTTGCCTAAAAAATGTCAGTTGCACAATAGATCATTCTCACCAATACAAGAACTACTTCAAGAGTAACAGTACTTCCTCCCCATCCTCACCAGCCAATCAAATAATGTTACACCTCTTTGTCTGCAACAACCAATGAAAAATTATCCATCCCCAACTTGCTTTTAATATGGTTCTTTGAATAATTTCACATTCTATTTTCAGAACAGTAATATGGAAGGGAAAAATTGTACTGAACTACATTGAAGTGAAAATTGGTACATTTTTCCATGGAAATTGTCATAGATCTGCCCCATTCACTCATCATCCTCGTCCTCCTTCTTCTTCTGAAATCTGAATCCGAATTGGCGATCCTCATGTGAACAGCCATGAAGATTGTCCTGAGAATATAATGCAATGGCCTTTCATCAGCCTTCTGCATTACAGCATGACCCCTGTACCACTGATCCAGTTCCATGAGTCACTTCCTGGTCCTGAGCCCTTTTGGCACACAAAGTCCTCCTCAGCCCCAGCCCAGTATCGATGAAGCTGTTCTCTGTCAAGATGGATTCAAGTGGGATTTAATCCACTGGGGACCATCATCCTTCCCTGTGGACTTTGGCACCCAAGCCATTTGTCCTCAGGATTGTCAGGTTAACCACTGTCTGACACTCGGCGTTGAGTCACTGGCAGTAGGGTCTACTCTATTACCATAGCAGGATAACCTGGCCAGACATTACCAATGAAATGTCATATTAAGACTGATTATTACATTACGTCCAGCTGTTTAAATGTTAATGATAAATCATGCTATGTCTACTTTAATTATATTCATTGTTTTCATATTATTCTGCAGTAGTTATTACTGCCCTGCATCAACTGACTACACAAATATTAAAACTGGCTCTCTTTGTTATTTGCTGGTCCTCTGTAACTCATATTCAAGGCAATCATTGGCTAGGAGGGGAGAAAATAATCTGTTCTGTGGATTTTTATTGTGGATTTCTCCAGTCTATCCTTCTTAGATGGGACATGATTTTGCCTTCCTGAATCCATGCAACACTGGGTTGCTATGAGATACAGAATAAAAACTGCAAATGTGTACATGACACAAAAATACACAGTTGATTCAATGAGAAGAATGCATGTAATAACTTCATGTGGCTAGAAATCTATGCACAGAAATATGTTCATCTTGGGGGAAAATGTTAAAAGAGGACAGATGTATGCCATTAAAAACAACAATCAGATGGATAAAAAAATCTTATCCTAGCTAACATATGTGTGGGCAGCTGTATCCTACAGACAAGTACAATTTAATAATGTATCAAGCAACACCAGCCCAGGTTATTAGTACAATATAAAGAATATGATGCACATATTTGTTTTAGCATTTCTGATTCTTACAAGCCTCTTTTGTAGCTCTTACAGAGCTTCTCAGAATTGTCCTGTGGCAAACATGGAGATCAAATATCATCACTGTAAAAGTGACATTTTCCTGCAGAGATGGGAATCCTTGTGTGCTTTCATTATGAATCAGCCATACTTTATCACCTGAATAGAATATTCATCACCTGAATAGAATATTTATTTATTTAATATTTATTATAAACAATTGCATACTCCACCTACCCACCAAACAGCTTAGCATGACATAAGTGGTGACCATCCACTTTTTCATTATAATCAGCATCTATCTGTTATGTCCTGGAAAAACACAAACTCCATACATCTCTTGGTTCATCTTTATACACTTTCAGGAAATGGTGCAAGTTGCCTAGTTTGCATGCAGGGACTCCCTGTTTCTAACTCTCATATATTTGGTATTCTTTAAAAAAAACATGGATGAAGTAGCAGGTGAAGTGAATGGCTTCTGCTGGAGATAAGTACACTCTGATAAATATAAGAGTAACAAATTTCATAATTTGACTTCTGCTGTTTACATGATATTGAGCCTTTCAGTAAGGAAAAATGTCCACCCATATGCAGCAATGGTATGTATAGTTACAAGAAAACCACTTCAGCACTCCTGCTGATCAGGGCTTCTGGGAATTGAAGTCCAAGTACACCTGGAGTGCCAAGGTTACCCATCACAGGTATAGTCACTGAAGTCTTATCAGTCATAAGTATCCATGGTGAAAGGAAAGAGACTTAACTAAGTTACTCCACCCCTTCTGTTATGTGATCATCACCACTCTCTACACATGAGGGATTTTTTAAAATAAAGAAATAACTCTTCACATATAGGCACCACACACAGGAAGACAATGATTCAGATACAGTGGAACCCTGGGTTACAAACACCTCGAGTAATGTAATTCTCATGATACGAAAGAAAATCCATTGGAAATGATGCCTTGATTTAATTTGCAGGTGCATCCACCCAAAGAAAGACTCAGACACCGGTATATGGATAAAGGCATCGGGCCACTTTTATTGAATAATGCCCTAGTCCGAATTATACTTTCAATTGGTGTAATCATCCAATTGTAATTCTTTAAGGCAAGCAGGCCGCAGTAACACTGGTAAGGTTCCTCCCAAAATGCCAATGGCAATTGGCTACATGTCACTATTTGTATCAATTTGTTTGTTGACACAAACAAATTGTTGACCAGAGTCAATAAACTATCTACTGACCCCACCCTATGAAATGTATCCGTTAAATATCAAGGTGATGCAGGCTGTGAAGCTTCTGCCATCACCCCTTGCCTGGTTCGCCCTTGACCAGCCAAACCTATTTCCCCTGTACCTGTCTACGTGTTGGCCAGTCAATTGCGAACCTGCCGGATACCTATGGGTCATAAATATTTACCTTACCAGTGCTACCTGCCACACGGGGAGGCGTCCATGATGACTCACCGCCCACCCCCCCAGACCGTCAGCTCGGTCACCAGGCCTGCTTGCATATCATCAAGAAAGAGGTTCATACCTGTGGCCGACAAGTGGACCCCATCTCCTGCATAGAGATCATAATCCTGCAAGCCTATCCTAGGGTGCCGGATGGCTGTCCCCAAGCCCTTGTCTGCTAGAAACCGGGCAACAGCCCAGTTTACCAAGCGGCGAGCGCGGTCAAGGGCACGGAGGTCAACACCTCCCATGTAAGTATGTTGCAGCACCATGTCCGACCATAGCAGCCACGTGGACAGCCATACATAATGCAAATAGGCTAGGTCACTGGAAATCGTGAATTTTAAAGAGAGTCCAGTGACCTGTGCGAGGTCATTGCCACCGAGATGCAGGATAAGGACATCAGACGGTCCAGCATCCTTGATGGAAAACAGGAATGGCAACAGTTCCCGCCATTTCATTCCATACCATCGCATACGTGTGGATGCACGTAGCCCGAGATGGGGTCCCCACTCTGTCGCCGCAGCATACTGTGCTGCCCAGTGCACGTAACTGTGGCCCACCAGACATACTGCCACCGGTGTGTGGGGACACACAGGGTCTGTAAAAGAAGGAAAAAAGGAATAATGACATAACTGGTACTCATGCATGGAGGGGGCGTACGTACAATGCAAAGCGCATGGATCGCCACCTACCCATCCTGCATATATCCACCTCAGAGTACCCAAACGCAGCCGCAGTAGACGTGGCGCCTATCCTAAATGAATGGGTGCCGTAACGAGCCCCAGGGAGGCCCACCCTGGTAAGTGCCATGCCTGTCACCTTCCCAAACTGGAATTTAGTAAGGGGAGACCCATCCTGGTGGCAGAAAAGCGGGCCAGGGTGCGTGCCACGCACTGCCAAAAACTCATGTAGGGCACCAACCGGACAGATGTCTTCAATGGAACATCGTAGCAGTCTGACTCCACTGCTTACACCATGCTGATCAACCTTTGAGGACCGTATCCTCAACTGAGCCCACTCTTGTGTAACATAGACATCGTCGAGTTCCAGTGCCCTAGACAGTGGTATCAACTCACTGATGCGGAGCACTCCAAAGAAGGCTACAGTGGTAGCTGCATGAAAAAGAGCCACCTCATACCTATCATAGCATAAGTTATGCCAGCCTCGTGCAAGGGGGGTAAGAACCTCTGGTGAAATCGGGTGACGTGTGTCCGGGCGGCGGCCACGTTCACGTGTCCACCCTTCCAAAACATGACGTATGCGGAAATCATTCACGCAGTCGGCGAAGCCCCGCACCTTGGCCATAAATGCCAGTGCCGAAAGCCTAGAGGCTATAGTACGGGGGCACAGCCCTTGACTGTGAAGATAAACCATGTATTGCAAAATGTGGTCTACTGGTATTGGCCACAATTCGGGTAAACGTAGTTGCCCACAAAAGGTTCTAAATTGTATGAAAGCATGATGATACACCTTACACGTGCGAGGTGCCAAAGACATGCCGATCGCCCGGTTCACCTCTCCTCGCCAAATGTCCAAATCTTGGCCGGGAGTGGCGAGGGGAATTCCTCTGCTTCTGGAGCCAAGGCACAGAACCGGGAGATCTGCAGGCGGGATAAAGCATCAGCAATATCATTATTAATGCCTGGTACATGTCTGGCCTTGAACAGCACATTAAGGCGTAGGCTTCTCAAGACAGATTGACGGACCAATGCCATGACCCTGGGGGATTTGGACGTCTGAGCATTAACAATGTGCACCACTGCAGCATTGTCACACCAAAAATGGACCACTGAGTTGACCTATTTATCGCCCCATAGCATTAGTGCCCCCAAAATGGGAAAAATTCCAGGGAAGTAAGATCGCGGAGACGATCCGTGCCCTGCCATGCGTGAGGCCATCGGCCATATGCCCACCGCCCCTCGAAATAAATCCCATAACCCAGAGAGCCGGAGGCATCCGACTGTACTTGAAATTTAGGGCAGACCATAAGGTCCGATCTCCAAAAAGAGACCCCGTTAAATTCCTGGAGGAATGTGAGCCAAACCGAGAGGTCTACCCGTATACCCCTGGTGAGCCGGACCCTGTGGTGGCGTTTTAATAGGCCAGCCATGGCATCACACAGACGCCTGGCGAAAGCTCTGCCCGGTGTCACCACCCTGCAGGCAAAGTTGAGGTGGCCGTGAAGTACCTGTAGCTCACGAAGGGACACCTTACACTTGGAAATCAGTGCCCGAATCGCCGCAGAGATCTGAGCCACCTTGTCCATGGGTAACCTGGATGCCTGTGCGGCAGTGTCAATTTCGATGCCTAAAAAGGTGAGCTTGGTGGCTGGGCCCACGGTCTTTTCAGGCACTAAGGGGACACCCAGTTCCCGCATAAGGGCCTGAAATGTAATAAGGAGACTCGTACACATGTCTGAGCCCCGTTCACCCCCGAACAAAAAGTCGCCGAGGTAATGGGCTACAGACTGGGACCCTGACCTGCAAACAAAGGCCCATTGGAGGAAAGTGCTAAATCGTTCAAATGCTGAACATGAAATAGAACAGCCAAAAGCCATGGCCTTATCTACATAGAATTTTCCCCGAAAATGAAAACCCAACAGCTCAAAGTCCTCGGGGTGCACTGGCAGTAATCGGAATGCTGATTTGATATCACACTTTGCCAGGAGGGCCCCTGGACCACAGGCGCGTACCATATGTAGGGCCTGATCAAATGACGTATACCTGACTGAGCAAAGGTCATCAGGAATCGCATCATTGACCGAGGAACCCGCAGGGTCAGAGAGATGGTGGATTAAGCGAAATTCACCTGGGGCCTTTTTTGGGACTAGCCCCAGAGGAGAGACCTTCAAGTTACTGAATGGTGGTTCAGTAAAGGGCCCCGCAACTCTCATAGCCTGCGATTCCTTAGCTATGCTTTGTGCAGCGACCTCCTCATTGCCTTTAGAGAAAGCAAGTTTGGGGCATCCTGCGGTCCCTGAACACCCCTAAATGGTATACGAAAGCCAAACTGGAAGCCTTCTAGCAGGTACCTCGCATCATCCCGTCTAGGATAAGCGGAAAGCCATCGTTCTAGCATGGGGGTGTTAATTGGGGAGGGGGCCTTTTGCGTGGCCAGCATCATCAGAGGGAGCTCTGACCGCCCCCTGCCCGCCCCTAGCTCTGCCTCATGACCCACCAGCCCGCGGGCACGCGGAGGCGGCGTGAAGGCCAGAGCAAGAGGAACACTCGTGCCGGAAACAACACTGACGCTTGTTGCACACGCCGCTAGCTGAGAAGCTCCAACACAGCAGGCGGGCTGGAACCCCCTGCCCCGCTGGCTGGCGGGGGACCTGCGTCGCAGCTGCCCGCTGCACGGCATGGCCACAATGGTACCTATCACCAGGTGCCGGACGCGTGGGAGTCATATACAAGAGCCACAATTGCTGGCAGGGCTCATCCCACCTCATCTCAGGATGTAGGGCTACCCTCATCCTAAATTCCTCATCGTAAGCCAACCACGACGGGCCAGGAAAATCAACCATCGCCCTATAAATATTGTCGAGGTATTGCACCATCGGAATGGCCAAATCAGGCCGGGCCCTCAGGTATACCGCCATATATATAAGATATGCCGGCAACCAATTGGCCCAGGTACGCAGTGGCTTATGACGACGGGACAATTCCTTGTCCCGGTCATCCTGTCCCTCCCTCTCCTCCTTGGTGGGCTCACGATTCGGGAGGGAGAAAATATCAACGTACTCCCCTCGCCAAATCTTACCCCTCGTGGCCTGTGAAAGATGACCACTCAGGGGCAAGAAATAACCAGCCGTTGGATGAAGGGTATGCACAGTGGGCCCTGAATAGCCCCTGCGATGCTTGGCATACCCCCGGGGGCGGACACCCCTGCCCTAACCGAGGGGCTATTTGGCAACCAGGAGTTAACATGGCAGTGTGGAAGCAACTGCCCACCCAAAGTAACCTGGCGTGGCCATGGCCACTGTACCCCCCAGTGTGGCTGGACAGTGTCGGTGCACTAAATTGAACCGGATACTCACTAGTCGCACCCCCGTGAGCCACCCCCACTGGGGCCTCCGGCCCACGGCGGGGGTCGGAGCTCGCAACAGTCATCGAGCTCTGGGGACACACCTGACTGCACCCCACCGGCAAATCCGAACATGCGGGGAGCTGCGAGGCACCAGCCTGGGCTGGCCTGATGGCCTCAAGCAGCTCAACCCTGTTGGCAGCCCGCTGGAGAGTCACGGCCGACGTATCTGCCGGGACCGACAAAGGGGCCGTAATAGAAGCAGCAGCTAAACCCCCATCGGGAGGTGGTTGGGCAATGCCCAGTGATGCCTCAAGCACCGAAATACATGCAAGAAGCACATCAACAGTCTCTAAGCCCCCAGTATAAGGTGGGCCGGATGGGCCGGACGGCCCGGTAGCCAATTGCTGGACGGGAAACCCGAATGGGGATCAAGGGCCCGAGTAGGGCCATGCCCAAAACTCCGGCCCGTGGGGGGCTGGAGGAAAGGTGGGGCGGAAACCGCCACCAGGTCCAAATTGGCCACCCTGTCCCGAGCCCAGAACATGCCCTCCAGGAGCAGGGATCCCCAAGGAGCCAGCCTGTGCCAGCCCAGCCTGGAGGCCTGTGCCGGGCTGACCAGGAGAAGCCTGATCAGCCCCACTGGCAGCGGCGGGCAAAGCCATACCGCTGCCCAGCTGGGGGGGTGCAGCCCGAGTCCTCCAACCCGATGGCTGCCCCCCGATGGCTGACCGCCGGAGCCTTGCGCTTCGGAGCCATGTCTCCCGAAGAAGCTGCCCACAATGGATCCCTGGCCAGGGATCAGTTCCTGTGCCCTGAGTACCGCAGTAGCGAAGAACAAAAGAACTCCATTAAAGCAAAAGGTACGAAGGGCGAAGAAAGCAAAGAACGCGGCGGAGAAAACTTCTCCGCTCCGTCGCATTCTAAAATGGCAGCTCGGCTGCATCGTGGCCACCCCTTTTATAGAGGCATGGCCACGCCCCCTAACTTACCCGGATGTCTGAGTCCGGGTGGGGGGGCTGCAAAGAGCGCGGTGGCCATTTTGGCGCCGCACTTTCATTTTTTCATCATACTAACAGTTTTTTTTGGCACTTTGCAGTAAAAAGTGGTTGCTCTTAATTGTTCACAATGTGTTTGCATTTATTTATTTATTTATTTTGCCAATAGAAGGCACAAGGAGACACTTGAAGAAGGAGGAGGAGGAGAAATAATTTCATAAGGAAACAATTATTGCGTGTGGGTGCCTTCCAATGTACAAGGATTTATGGAGATTGCCTGCTATTGATCTAAATAATACTTCGTTGATGTTATTCTTATTCTACAATCTTTTTTTAAAAAATTGCTTGTTTTAACTGGGGAAAATGGGTCTTGTGTTGTCATTCAATGAATTCCTTGAGGCTTTGTGGGTATATAACTCATTTGATGTTCAGTTTAAGCAACAAGTATACAAATTGTTAATGTTAATATCATTTTACAAAGGAATAATTAGGCATAATTCAGAGAACATCACATGGCAGAGATTCCATTTAGTAGGCAGTTTATAAATCAGCTCTATCTTAATTTATTTTAAAAGCTTTGCTCAAGGAAGAGGAAATGCATAAAACTTCTGTAACTGTAGTAAGAGATAAAGTGTGGTTTTAACAAACTATCCTGCCCTACTCTTGAAAGTGTGATTCTTTGGAGTTGAACTAAAGAGAAACACAAAATTATCAAACCCTGGCTTTCCCTACATTTTCTGAAAAGAACTTAATAATAACTCAAGTAATACCTCCTCTATGCATGAACTTTCAGTCTTTCAGTGAACTTCATTCATTGAGAGTATGCCTTTGGAGAGTGTTTAACAAAGTATATCACAGATCCTTCTGTGTTTGAGCTCCTTGTAGAGCAGTTTTCCATGGAGCAATTTTGTCACTTTGATGCCTAATCCCTTTCTGGTAGAAATAAACTGTTGTTTCTTTTCTGATCAGAGAAAATGCTGAAATCTTTTGGGCTTCAGAATAATACTTATTTAGACTGTTGTAAACATCACTGAATTCAATGGAATTTACATTGGAGGAGAAATATACTAGATTATACAGATCAGGTAGTAAATATATACACAAAGATATACATAGCCAATACGAATCCGAGACGTTGAATCTCTTTTGAATGTACACTGAGCTTAAAAGGTACAGTACTTGGTAATCGTTTATTACCATCCTTTCCCTCTTTCCCTGCCTTGTGGTGAAGAAACTTACCTTGTGGCCAGTGAATACAAAAGTGCAGATTTTTTTCCTATCAGTGAGTAGTTTTCATAGGGAATGAGACTGTCAATGGCATTTGATAATGGTGGCTATACTGTATGTCTCCTTTGACATTGAAGCCTATATGCTTTATATTAGAGAATCACTTATTATTTGCCATCAAGTTGAAACCAACTTAGACCTCTAGTAGGGCTTTCAAGGTAAGTGAGATATTAATAGAGTGGTTTTACCAGTTCCAAAGCCCCAGTGAGCTTTTACAGTCAGGTGGAGATTCAACCCCTGCTCTCCATAGTCTGTCACTCTACCCACTACACCACACTATGTTCCAGTATCAATAAAAAGGAGGACAATAGAGGAAAGGGATTTGCATGATATTTCACAAGCTATACATTTACATGTATAGAAGCAAAAATAGGCATGACTTCATGCATTTAAACAAAATTACTATTCATTTCACTCAAATAGGGAACACTGTAAACAGATAACTTGTCTATCAGCTGAGTATGTTGTGCTGGTGGCCATTGTGCATGGTCCTTGATCTCCTTTCTTATTGTTTTTTACTTCTACATCAGCCCTGTTGGGCAACCCCTCAACAGTCTGATTGCCCTTTGGCAGCCTATTAAAAGGAGGACTCTCCTTTCTGAAAGAAGGCACATGCCCTCACCTTCCTAATTGTAGGCTTCTCATATGCAAGCGTGGCGCCAAAATGGCCGCCGCACTCTTTGTGCCCCCCCCAACCTGGACTCATACATCCGGGTTAGTCAGGGGGCGTGGCCACCCCTCTACAAAAGGGGTGGCCATGAGGCAGCCTCACTGCCATTTTAAAGAGAAGTGACGGAGTGGAGAAGTTCACTCCGACGCTGCTCCCTTCAGCTGTCTTGCCTTTTCCTCTTCAATTCTGATCGGAGGATATCTCTCCTCCAATCAGTGCTGCAGCGCTTGGGTGGCCATGGCACCCAAGCGAAAGTCTCAGGTGGCCCCGAGGCCGCATACTAGGGGGAGGGCTCGGCCTATCCCCTTGACCTCTTCCTTGGGACCGCCACCGGGCTGGAGGGCTCGGGCGGCCACCCCACAGGGGGGTGGCAGGGTTATAATTCCCACTGCCACCAATGAGGGTGACCAGTCCTCTGTTTACCCGCCCAGCCACAGGACTCGGGTGGGGGCTGTGCGGGCCTGCTCCCCTGGGGTTTCTACCCCTATACAACCTTTGCCCGGCATGGGGCATAGTGGCCCATTCGGGCGCAGCGTGGGATCGTGCCCTGCCATTCCTCCGGCCCCCCATGGGCCGGATTATTGGGCATGGCCCTATTCTGGCCAGGGATTGCCACATGCCTTTCCCCTTCCACCAGCTCATCAATTGCCCGGTGGGCCATCCGGCCCACCAGGCGCACCTTATTCTGGTGGGTCTGACACTGTGGATGCTCTCCTTGCCCCCATATCGGCACTTGAGGCATCCATGGGAATTGCTCCACCACCTTCGGAAGGTGGGCTTGGCAGCTCATCGGCTGCGGCCCACATGCCTGCTACTGCAGCCCAGCAGGCCATCAACAGGGTTGAGCTGCTGGAGGCCATTAGGCCAGCGCAAGCTGGCGCTTTGCAGCTCCCCATCAGGCCATTCCAGCAGGGCATCCCACCGGGGACCGGTCCGGCTTGGGAGGGACGCATGGAGACACAGAGCTCGATGGCCATCGCGAGCTACGACGCCCACCGCGGGCCAGAACCCCCAGTGGAGGCAGCCCATGGGGGTGCACCGAGTGAGTATCCTGGTCAAGTTAGTACACCGGTGACACTAGCTCATAACACTGGGGGGGGGGTCCAGTGGCCATGGCCGCAACAGGCTACTGCGGGAGGGCAGTTCAATCCACACTACCCTGTTACCTCCTGGGCTCCCAATTACCCTCAGGTGACCGCCCCTATCCCTCTGCCTAACTTCTCGGGGGTCAGACAGGGCCCATTATGTGTTCCCCCACTTCAATGCATGCCAACGGCGGCCCTGCCGAGGGCTGGTTACTCCCTACCCCTGGGCGACCATTTATCCCAGGCTACTAGGGAAAAGATATGGCGTGGGGAATATAATGACATTTTCACCCTCCTGAACCGTGAACCCACAAAGGAGGAGAGGGAGGGGCAGGACGACAGGGACAAGGAGTTGTCCCGTCGTCGTAAGCCGCCTCGCACTTGGGCCAATTGGTTACTGGCCTATCTGATATACATGGCAGTATACCTAAGGGCCCGTCTTGATTTGGCCATCCCAATGGTCCAGTACCTGGACAATATTTACCGGGCCGTGGTTGATTTCCCTGGACCGTCATGGTTGGCCTATGACGAAGAATTTAGGATGAGGGCGGCCCTTCACCCTGAGATGAGGTGGGACGAACCCTGCCAGCAGTTGTGGCTACTGTATATGACCCCTACGTGGCCAGCGCCTGGTGACCGGTACCACTGTGGACATGCCGTACAGCGGGCTGCTACTACACAGACTCCCCGCCAGCCGGCGGGGCAGGGGGTTCCAGCCCGCCTGCTGTGTTGGAGTTTCTCCGCCAACGGAGTGTGCACCAGGCGTCAGTGTAGATTTAGGCACGAGTGCCCTTCTTGTTCCGGCCCTCATGCTGCTTCCGTGTGTCCACGGGCCGGTGGGTCATGAGGCAGAGGAAGGGGTTTTCAGGGGGCGGCCAGAGCTCCCTCTGACGGTGCTGCCCATCCAAAAGGCCCCCTCCCCAATTAATTTCCAGGTGCTTGAATGCTGGCTGCATGCTTATCCTAGACAGGATGATGCGCTCTACCTGCTTGAGGGTTTTCAGTTTGGCTTCCGCATCCCGTTTAAGGGTGTTCGTGGGCCTCAGGATGCCCCGAACCTACTGTCTCTCAGGGGTAATGAGGACATTGCTGCGGAGAAGATAGCCAAAGAGGTTAGGGAACAGAGGGTGGTGGGGCCATTTAACGACCCCCCATATCCTAATTTGAAGGTATCCCCTCTGGGTTTAGTTCCTAAGAAGTCCCCCGGTGAATTCCATCTAATTCACCACCTTTCTTATCCTGCAGGTTCCTCGGTCAATGACGCTATACCGGATGACCTTTGCTCTGTCAGGTATACATCCTTTGACCAGGCCTTACAGATGGTACGCTCGTGTGGTCCCGGGGCGCTCATGGCAAAGTGTGATATCAAATCGGCATTCCAATTGTTGCTGGTGCACCCGGATGACTTTGAGCTGTTAGGTTTTTGTTTTCGGGGCAAGTTTTATGTAGACAAGGCCATGCCTTTTGGCTGTTCCATTTCGTGCTCGGCCTTTGAACGATTTAGCACCTTCCTCCACTGGGCTTTGTTTGTAGGTCGGGTTCCCGGTCTGTAGCCCACTACCTCGGCAATTTTTTGTTCGGGGGTGGACATGACACGGGCACTTGTGCACGCCTGCTCACCACGTTTCAGGTGCTCATGGGGGAACTGGGTGTCCCCCTAGCACCTGAAAAGACAGAGGGCCCAGCCACCACCCTTACATTTTTGGGTGTTGAAATCGACACCATCGCTCAGACATCCAGGTTGCCTATGGAGAAGGTGACTCGGATCTCTGATGCGATTTTGGCAATGCTTGTCAAGCGTAAGATGCATCTCCAGGAGTTGCAGGTGCTTCACGGCCACCTCAACTTCGCCTGCAGGGTAGTGACACCAGGCAGAGCCTTCTCCAGGCGCCTGTGTGACACTATGGTGGGCCTTTCTAAATGACACCACAGGGTACGGCTGACTAGGGGTTTATGAGCAGACCTTTCAGTTTGGCTCACATTCCTAATGGACTTTAATGGCATCTCCTTTTGGAAATCTGAGCTTATGGTCAGCCCCCAGTTTCAAGTACAGTCTGATGCCTCCGGCTCCCTGGGGTATGGGATTTATTTTGAAGGACAGTGGGCCTATGGTCAATGGCCTCAGGAATGTCAGGGCATGGTTCGCTTACGCGATCTTACGTTCCTGGAGTTTTTTCCAATTTTGGGAGCCCTTATGCTCTGAGGGGACAGGTGGGCTAATTCTGTGGTTCAATTTTGGTGTGACAATGCTGCTGTGGTGCACATTGTCAACGCCCAAACGTCTAAGTCCCCCAGAGTTATGACCTAAGTTTGCCAATTTGTTCTTAGGTCCTTGTGCCTTAATGTGCTCTTCAGGGCCAGACATGTGCCAGGCATTAACAACGATATTACCGATGCTTTATCCCGCCTGCAGATCTCCCGGTTCTGTGCCTTGGCTCCAGACGCAGAGGAACTTCCCTCTCCACTCCCGGCCGAGATATGGACATTTGGCGAGGAGAGGTGAACCGGGCGATTGGCATGTCTTTGTTACCTCGCACGCGTAAGGCGTATCAGCATACACTCCTTCAATTTAGGACATTTTGTAGGCAAAGGCAATTGCCTGAAATGTGGCCGATACCGGTTGACCAGGTTTTACAGTATATGGTGCACCTTCATGATCAGGGGTTGGCCCCATGTACCATCGCCACCAGGCTTTCGGCCTTGGCATTCATGGCCAAGGCACGGGGCTTTACTGACTGTGAGTGACTTCCGCATACGCCATGTATTGGAAGGGTGGACACGTGAATGTGGCCGCCGCCCGGACAAACATCACCCTGTTTCACCAGGTATTCTGTCCCACCTTGCCCAAGGTTGGCATAGACTGTGTTATGATAGGTATGAGGAGTCTCTTTTTTCATGCAGCTACCACCGTAGCTTTCTTTGGAGCTCTGAGAATCAGCGAGCTGGTCCCATTGTCAAAGGGGGACGTGTCTCGTAGGGCGCTGGAACTCGACGATGTGTCTATCAACCAGGAGTGGGCTCAGTTGAGGATTTGTTCCTCGAAGGCCGATCAGCTTGGAGTAGGCAGTGGTGTTAGACTGCTATGATGTACATTTGCTGACATCTGTCTGGTTGGTGCCCTACATGAATTTTTGGCAGTGCGTGGTACGCACCCTGGCCCATTTTTCTGCCACCAGGATGGGTCTCCTCTTATCAAATTTCAGTTCTGGTGGGTGACCGGGATGGCACTTCACAGTGTGGGCCTCCCCGGGGCTTGTTATGGCACCCATTCGTTTAGGATAGGTGGCGCATCAACTGCGACTGCGTTTGGGTACTCTGAGGCTGATATATGTAGGATGGGCAGGTGGGGATCCGCGCGTTTTTCGTTATATGTACGTCCCCTCACTGTATGAGTACCTAGTTATGTCCTTAATTCCTTCTCCTTCTTTTACAGACCCTGTGTGTCTACGCACACCAGTGGCAGTGTGGCTGGTGGGCCACATTTATGTGCACTGGGTGGCACAGTATGCTGCATCATCGTAGTGGGGACCCCATCTCGGGCTGTGTGCATCCGCACTTATACGGTGGTATGGTGTGCATGGCATGAGATGGCGGGAACTGTTGCCATTCCTGATATCCATCAGGGATGCTGGACCGCCTGATGTTCTGATTCTGCACCTCGGCGGCAATGATCTTGCACAGATCACTGGCCTTTCCTTAAAAATGTTGGTGTGCAGTGACCTGGCCTTTCTACATCATTTATGGCCGTACACACGGTTGCTATGGTCTGACATCGTGCTGAGACACTGTTATAGAGGAGGCATGGATCTCTGTGGTTTGGACCGTGCCCGGCGGTCAGTGAACAGGGCTGTTGCCCGGTTTCTTGTTGAGAATGGCTTGGGGACAGCCATTCGACACCCGGGGATAGGGTTGCAGGATTTTAGCCTGTATACAGGAGATGGGGTCCACCTGTCGGCCAGAGATATGCACCTCTTTCTGGAGGACGTGTGTGACCTGGTGACCGAGCTGTCAGTCGGGGGGGGCGGTGAGTCATCATGGATGCCTCCGGCAGGTTCACAATTGACTGGCCAACACGTAGATAGGTACAGGGGAAACAGGATTGGCCGGTCAAGGGTGAACCATGAACGGGGTGATGCTAGGAGCTTCACAGCCTGCATCACCTTGATATTTGGACGGATACACGTCAAAGGTTGGGGTCAGTAGATAGTATATTGACTTCGGTCAACAATTTGTTTGTGTCAACAAACAAATTGATACAAATTGATACATGTAGCCAATAGCCATTGGCATTTTGGGTGGAACCTTACCAGTGCTACTGTGGCCTGCTTGCCTTAAAGAATTACAATTGATGATACACCAATTGAAAGTGATAATTCGGACTAGGGCATTATTCAATAAAAGTGGCCCAATGCCTTTAATCCAATACCGGTGTCTGAGTCTTTATTTGGGTGGGTGTGCCTGCAAAGCTTTGCACCGAGACTGCTTGGTTAGATAGACCTTTGGTCTCATTTGGCTTGGTTTCTGCTATGTTCTGCTGGCAACAATTCCCCCCTTGAACTTGTTGTTTCTTGGGAGAAGGAACAGCTGGCCCAGGTGAGTCTCTATGCAAAGAGGGATTGGGAAGGAAGCCAATATGCTCTGCTAAAAAACTCTCCAGTTCTTCTGGAATATGAATTAAAACCATAACCGGAGAAATCTTTTCTACTCCTTCTGTGTCTGCTTCCCTTTTCTTGTTTGTCCTTGTCCTCTGACTCCTCACCATTAATCTTTCCCATCCATGCTTACCTTTTATTTCTACTCTGGTAATGAAGAAAAAGGCCATAGCTCCCTCTCCTCTCTGATGCCTGGCATGCTGTTACATCAGGTACAGAACTTCCATTCTATAGCTAAATTTAAGTCAGCATTCACCTGAATAATACCATAAAATTTGACACATCTTATTTATATTAATTATCACCTTAGCATTTTATTCTACTTTCATATGGGGAGACTTCACTTCATATACTATATTTCCAACTATTGCTTCCTGTTCCAGAAGACACATTTATCTCATTCAACTCAAACCAGTTGTCTAAATGTGGCATCTTCATAGAATATGCCGTAATTTCACTCCAAATATTAAGGGTTGTGCTAACTTCAAAATGGTATGTAATAATTTTTCAGCAGCAGTGAGTGAAATGTGGCCCTCAGGCCACCTGTACTCCATAAACAAAGTTTTAAAATTGCCCCTGAGTCCTTGCCTTATCTCATATCTCACCCAACAACAATTTGAAGAATAATCAGAGCTGGGAATGGATGCATGGACAATGAAGAACTAATAGCATCAGTCCTTTATAGGCGCTTTGATACTTTTTCACAGTCTCAGTTCTCCATATAGTCTGATACAGAACCTAACTAGACTTTCTAGAGCAGTTGCATATGGCACACATTCTTCATTCAGCTCTTAGACCAGACTAGCAGGACATTTTCTATTCTCGGGCATGAATATTACAAGACAGATCCTGTTTTGTGAAAACACATGACATGAATGGTGTTAAGTATATTTGGGTATTGCCCAACAATTTTCTGTGAGCCTGATATTAAGACATGCTGGCACAATGTCCTAAAACATTACAGGTATATCAAGGTGTTCATAAAATTTATATGACACCTTAGCCCAAAGGGCATTCAAAACATTCTAAGAACTCGCAGATAAGCCATTTACAAAATATTATACTGACAGGGGAGCTGGATGATTTATCGGAATTAGATGAAATGTATACGATCAGTCTTTGCAAAACTTGAAAAAATTGCTCTCTTTCTTGTGCATCATGTTGGCTAGGATATTCTGGGAATTCCAGTCTGAAAAGTGACTTTTAAAACCCTAGGTTTTTCTTCATGAAATCATCATTCTGTATAAACACATAACTCATGAATTTACATAGACTGTGCATGAGATCCCCTCCACCACAGAAATCTCTCAGAAAATTATGTGGGATTTCTAAAATGTTTTTTGGCCATTTTTCTTTTCTGAAAGAAATGCCAGGCTATACAAGACTATTGCAACTCTTGTGCAGAGTGGCATTCCTCTGACCTGGGCCCACAATAAAATGCTTTAAGATGCTCAGGACCTTACAGTTTTCTGCCCAGAATAAAAAATGAAAAAGAAGAAAGGGCTAAAGGAGTAGTTGCAGGACTTCAATTCCCAGAAGCCCAAGTCAGTACATTGGCTGATCATTGCTTTGGGGAATTGACTTAGGCTTCTAGGAATTGAAGTCCAAAAACCGAAATTTGGGAAACACTGATTTAATGAGAGAGCTGAGTCTCTCTCTCTCTCTCTTTCTGGCAGGAAGTCAAGAAATATTGGTAGCTCAAGGCAAATCTTGGCAAGGGAAGACTTGGTAAATGACTAGAAAGCATCTCATGGATAAGCCAGCTGCAAGACAGAAGTTTCTTCTTTCCCATTTTTTCCAATAGGCAGGTTTATATTGAAAACATACATTTCCATTTTTATAATTTACCTATTGCCTTCAGCAGTTTCTTAATGAAATCAGTATCGGATAAAGATGCTAGGGAATTGTTTACTAGCCTAATATAATGCAGAGTTAACCAGCCATTAGTGTTTAAAAAGACTGGAAGCAGCACTTACAAACTGTCTTTAGGCTTCACACTTGTCACATTTGAATGCTTGCAGTAAGAGCCAAGATATCCGTGCCAATACTCATCAACCTTTCTATTTATTGCCTCACTAGCATAGGTGCCCGTCCTTCGGACAGGTGGGACCCATGCCTTTTCTCTCTGTCTCTTTTACTCACTCACTCACCCACTCACTGACACACGCAGGCTCTTATGCACCCAGTCTGTCTCTTTCTCTTTCTCACACACTAAACTTCTAAACTTTAACAATTATATGGCACATGGCTAATGATAGTGTTCTCTTACACTAGGAACACGTGTACATGGCAGGAGCAAGTGTCAGACAATATAATTTGCTTCTTCAAAACAACAACAACAACAAACCACCCTTAATTTTACTGTAAGGTTTGAAGGATGTGTATTTTGTTGTTTTTTGTTGTTCAATCGCACAGTCAATTCCGACCCTTGTGATCCTATGGACCATTGTCCGCTAGGCATCTCTGTCCTCCACCATCCACCTCCACCTACTCAGCTCTGTGCCCATTGTGTCTACAATGCCACCTAGCCATCTCATTTTTGCCGCCCCTTATTCTTTTGCCCTCCACCTTTCCCAGCATCAAGGTCTTCTCAAGTGAGTCCTCTCTTCTCATTTGATGTCCAAAGTACTTTAGCTTCATCTTTACTATTTGACTTTCCAAGGAGCAGTCAGGGTTGATTTCCTTCAGGATTGACTTATTTGATCTCTTTGTTGTCTAGGGTACTCTCAAAACTCTCCTCCAGCACCACATTTCAAAGGTGTCTATTCTTCTGCACTCAGCAGAAGGTGTATATCTGTCACAAATACAGCAGATAAGCTCATTGTACCACTTATCAATTAAGATTGTCAGAGTAGGCAGACACAGTCATTATCTGAAACACCAGTGACAACAGAATACTTAGAAAGTTTTGGCAGTTCCAAATGCAAATAAAATGCTTTATTTTGATTAGATTATATCCTAATATATCCCTATGTGTGGGCCATTCAGTGAAGTTCCTATTATAGCTATTACACAGTGGTAAACACATTTAGTAATTAAATGGCTTGTTGTTTTAGCAACAGCACTTTTACCAAAACACATGCACATATTCAGTTTTGTGACTGCTTGAAGATTTTTAGTTTAAATCTAATCTCAGTCTTTTATCCTAACCAGAGAGCTGCTAAAATTATTTGCCTTTGAAGTTAAAAATAAAATTCACCAGATGGCAGGTACATTCAAAACAATGCAGATTTAAATGAAGTTGTCTGTCACATAAGTTTTTTTGATAGACTTTCCAAATTCCTCTTTTCTTAAAACGGACTCTTCATCTGATTATATGCTTTTTACAGCTTTCTTATACTTACCTATCAATCATAGCTTCAGCTTTTCTAAGTCCCTGCCAAGTACTCCCAAAACTGTTGTTTAATTTTATAGAGCTCCAATCCAACATAATTAATATAGCATAACTTTATTAATTTACTTCTTATTTTAAAAACAGAATCATGGTTCACATGAGGATCTGAAACCTCATGTCAGGGGTTAAATAAAAGGTCAGAGCAGGCATATTGTGATTCAGTCTGAAGGTTAAATGCTTGAACATTGTGAGAAGAGAAAGATGTTTACATCTTCCAAGAAAAAGAACAACACTATGTTTAGATAATTTTACTGGATCAACAAGTCTCAGGACATATACTAGGGGGCTGCAGTGGCCCAGTGGTTAAGAAGCTCGCTTTATTAGCTGGAAGGCTGGCAAGTCAGCAGTTTAAGATCCGGGTACTGCATGACGGGTTGAGCACCCATTTTTGTCCCAGCTCTTGGGAACATGAAAGGAGGCTCATTTGGGTGTTCCCCGAGCAGAGATTCTTCTACAAAAATCCTTTCAACCCAGAACAATTTCTGACATGAAATTATTATTATAGGACATATACAGTAATACCTCAGATAACGACTGCATCACATAATTCGATTCGAATTTTAATTTATATACCGCTTTTTTACCCTCAAGGG
Organism: Bradypodion pumilum; assembly: GCA_035047305.1. Taxonomy (NCBI): domain Eukaryota; kingdom Metazoa; phylum Chordata; class Lepidosauria; order Squamata; family Chamaeleonidae; genus Bradypodion; species Bradypodion pumilum. The sequence continues at coordinate 59,494,708 of JAWDJD010000005.1, forward strand.
TGACTCAAAGCGGTGTACAATCCACACCAATATACAAAATAAATAAATGCACAATAGAATGCCAAAAGTCCAAGAAATACAGAAAAAAGCAATAAATACAATTACAATAAATATACAATGGCACTAGATATACAGTAAATATACAGCGACCATAAATGACAAAAATCCCCCAACCCTCACATCCCCTCACATACCCACAATCCCTACTGAGCTGGGGCTTACGGAGCTCCCAAAACTCAACGTCTTTGTAGAGCCCGGGCTCCAGTGCTCCCAATTCCCCGACATCCGGTCAAGCCGAGGGAAAGAGTGCGGGGGCTCAGGTTCGCCCACAATTATTCGCCCCCAAAAGCTGTTCTCCATCTCCCCTCAAGGCCCAACTGGCCAAGAGGAGAGTCCGGGGCTGGGAGGGGACTGGTCCTGGAACACCTGCGGTGACGGTGGGGGGGCTTTTGAAGTCTGCCTCAGTCCTCGCAGCTGCGGGCAGTTGGTCCGGCCGGCCGCCGGGTGAGTGGAGCTGGCTCTCCTTCGGCAGTGGTGGCGGGGGGGCGGATTTGAAGCCCGCCCTGGGCCTCGCAGCTGCAGGCAGTTGGTCCGGCCACCCGCCGGGCGATTGGAGCTGGCTCTCATTCGGCGTCGGTGGCGGAGTTTTGAAGCCTGCACCGGGCCTCGCAGCTGCGGGCAGTTGGTCCAGCCGCCCACCGGGCAATTGGAGCTGGCTCTCTTTCGGCGGCGGCGGGGAGGGGTTGAAGCCTGCCCCGGGCCTAGCAACTGCGGGCAGTTGGTCTGGCCACCCGCCGGGCGATTGGAGCTGGCTCTCCTTCGGCATCGGTGGCGGGGTTTTGAAGCCTGCCCCGGGCCTCGCAGCTGCGGGCAGTTGGTCCGGCCGCCCGGCGGGCGAGTGGAGCTGGCTCTCCTTCGGTGGCGGGGTTTCGAAGCCCGACCTGGGCCTCACAGCTGCAGGCAGTTGGTCCGGCCGGCCTCCGGGCGAGTGGAGCTCACATAATGCTAAAATCTGATAACGACCCGATATTTTTGGGGGGAAATTGCATCGGAGAACACTATTTTAGCATTATGCAATGGATCATTTTTCTGCGCTCACATGATGCTGCTGCCACCTCTATGATGGCCGGGGGACCGATCTGCACTCTTTCCGACATCCTCTGACCTTCCCAGGTGCTGCTGCAAGGCAAAACCTGCAGCCAACGAAGGACTTTTCCCCCAGCGTTTTGCCTTGCAGATACCTTGTCTTACTCCTTTTCCCATTCCAAACCACTCCGTCATTCCGTATTCTGTCCTAACCATTGCTTCTTGACTCATGTACAGATTTCTTATGAGGCATATAAGGTGTTCTGCTATTTCCATCTCTTTAATTACTTGCCACATTTTGTTGTGGTCCACACAGTCAAAGGCCTTGGTGTAGTCAATGTAACATAAGTAGACTTGTTTCTGGTATTCCTTTGTTTTCTCCATGATCCAACATATGTTTGCAATGTGGTCCCTAGTTCCCCTGCCTCTTCAGAACCCAGCCTGCACTTCTGGTAATTCTCTCTCCACATGCTGCTGCAGTCTATCCAGTGGTGGGCATCAGCAGGTCCGCACCAGTTCGCCAGAACTGGTAGCAGAAATTCTGGCTGGCCGCGCCCATCCAAGTTTTGAAATAAAGTAGTCCTAATTCGGGTGCAATGCAGGGCGTTCCCCCTGGCCATACCCACCATACCTCAGACAGTACCACAGAGTAGGTAGTAAGAAAAATAGGAGCCCACCACTGAGCCTATCCAGTGATCTTGAGCATTACATTGCTAGTGTATGAGATGAGCGCAATTGTTTGATAATTTGAACATTCTTTGGCATTACCCTTTTTTTGGGATTGTTAAGTGTTGTGGTCTGGGTTCGAATTGTGCAGAGTTAAGCAGTTAGCTTTTGGCAGCAGCGGCGGTGCCCGTGTGGTTTTATCTCTCTCTCCCACACAGTAACAAGCAGTGATGCAGAGTAACAGTGCAAACAGGAAAAACTTTTCCTCAGCAGAATAGTTCAAAAAGATAACATAAACAACAGATTCCTCTCTGAGAACATAAACCAGATAAACAGTCTGTAAGTCCTTGCGAGCAGTACTTTAAGTCCTGAGACACAGTAAAATTACTCACTGGAACTCCAGCCTTCTCCTGGCTGGCTGTAGGTTGGTGTTGTGTATGTAACAGTATTACTTTAAGAATGTATGAATGTAACCTGACAATGATTACAGTGTAACCCAGCTGTTTAAGGAACGCGAGTAAGCTGCCCATAGAGGACAGCTGCGAGCGTTCAGCTCACATGGTTCACATTCCCCAATCACAGGCAGCCGTGGGAACCTTTCCCGCACTAGGATCACCTGGAGAAGATGGGCGTGACTCAGAATGACGTCACACCGGTAGCAGCCAATGAGCTACCTTGCAACAGTATTCAAATATATTACTGCAGTATAAAATGAGCTGTACCTCCGCCATTACCACATGTTCATCCTGACCATCATGAAATAAACCTGTGTTTTAGCCCCCACTGTGGCTCCTTCTTTGTCTTCCGTGCAAGACACTAAATTGGCAATGAAGGTGGGATGGGATCCATGGCGTGTCCCAAGATCAAACCGCACCAGTTTGATATCAGCGATCCAGAACAATGGGAGCTGTATGAGTGCCAGTTTCGGCATGCAATGGATGCTGCAGGCATCGATGACGAGGGGAAGATGCGCTCGCACTTCCTAGCCCAGGTGGTGCCGGCCATGCTGTGCATCCTGATGAACCTGGTGGCTCCCTGGAAGGTCGACGTGGTGCCCATCGACCGCATCCTGACACTACTGAGGGAGCATTTCCAGCTGCCTGTTTCCATTTTTCCGGCCCGGGTCGCGTTCCACAGGCGGGACCAGCGCCTGGGAGAATCCGTATCCGCCTACGTGGCGGCCCTCAGGCTGGCGGCCATCAATTGCCAGTGGGAGGACCTGGACACGGCCCTCCGAGACTGCATGCTGTGTGGCCTGAGGGATGAGGAGGTCCAGAGGAAGCTGATGACCCGCGACCATCGCCTCACGTTCAACAAGGTACTGCGGGAGGCCCAAGCGGCCGAGGCGGCGAGGAGCGGGGTCAGAGTGTTCAAGTCCCGAGGGGCCACGCCTGAGAGGGCCAAGTCACCCAAGCAAGGGCCCGGCGGACTTCGGCGAAAACGGCCTGGCGGGCACACCGGTCACCCACAGGCACCCCAGCAACCTCTGAGGAGTCTTCCACGACAGTGGACTCCTGTTCCAGTGAGGACGACAACGTACAGAGGGTAAAGAAGCATGGAGAGAGGTGCCAGGCCAGCGAGCGAGGAAGCCACCGCTGCGATGGCTGCGGGGCATCTCACGACCGGACGAGATGCCCATTCCGGAAGGCCGAGTGCCACAACTGTGGCCGAAAGGGCCACATTGCCAGAGTCTGCAGGCATGGGCGAACCGAGGACAAGGGCGCACTGAGACACCCTCAAGCACACCAACACAAGGTGGCCGGCATCGGAAAGGTCTCAGCCAACGATGGTGCGGAAGGCGTGAACCGCGTGGGCCTGGAGCACCGGCGTTTCTATGTAGAGGTACAGTTACAAGGGGTTCCAGTGGGACTCGGGGTCATCCTACTCCATCCTGTCCCAGAAGGAGTTCATGCGCATTCCCCCAAATGCGCGGCCCAAGTTGCGGGCTATGAAGTCACACTTACGGGATGTGCAGGGCTACGGGATCCCTGTGTTGGGGGTGGGGAACTTCACGGTGAAGTTTAAACATTACACAGAAAAACTGCCCTTAGTGGTTCTCAAGGGGGGAAGATGTTGCCTTTTGGGAACCCAGTGGTTTGCTCCCCTGGGAATTAAACTGTCCGGCATTAACGCCATAGAGACTGACCCAATTCGGGACATGTGCGATGCGCACCCAGACGTTTTCAAGAAGGGTCTCGGGACTTACAAGGGGCCCCTAGTTTCCTTTGAGTTGGACCCAGAAACCCGGCCCATTTGTCTCAAGCCAAGAAGAGTTCCTTTCGCCCTCAAGGACAAGATTGAGGTGGAACTGGACAAATTGGTGGGGCAGGGGATTTTGGTTCCAGTTGATTCAGCGGAGTGGGAAACTCCAATAGTTACAGCCTTAAAATCCAATGGGGAGGTCAGGATTTGCGCTGACTACAAATGTACAATTAACAAGGCCATTTGGCCAAATGCATATCCGGTGCCAGTGGTCAGCCACTTACTGGCCACGTTGCATGGGGGGAGGTATTTTGCCAAGCTAGACCTGGCACAGGCGTACCAGCAGCTCACAGTAACCCCAGCTGCCGCTGCTGCGCAAACTATCGTTACGCATAAGGGGGCATTCAAGGTAATGCGCCTACAGTTCGGCGTGAACTCGGCCCCCGGGATCTTCCAGTCCCTTGTGGAATGCCTTCTAAAGGAGCTTCCAGGCGTGCTCCCATATTTTGACGACGTATTGATAACAGCAGGGAGCGAATCAGAACTAGTGAAGAGGTTAGACAGGGTCCTCTCTGTATTCGAGAAAGTGGGACTGAGGTTGAGAAGGGACAAATGCATATTCTTTGTGAGGGAGGTTGAGTTTCTTGGGTTCAAGATAACCCCGGAGGGCATCAAGCCTTCCAAGTCCAAGGTTGCGGCTGTGCAAAACGCCCCTCGCCCCACCGCGAAACTGGAGCTGCAGTCATTCCTAGGGCTCCTGAATTTTTACCATTCCTTCTTACCAAGGAAGGCATCCATCGCAGAGCCACTGCAGGGCTACTCAAGAAAGAAGCGGTTTGGCAGTGGGGAGATAGGCAGGAGAAAGCATTCAAAGAGCTCAAGGCGCTCCTAACCTCGGATGCTGTTCTGACTCATTTCGACCCAAGGAAACCAGTAGTTTTGGTTTGTGATGCATCACCAGTGGGGGTGGGGGTGGTGCTGGGCCACGTGTTAGAGAGCAGGCGGGAAGCCCCAGTTGCCTACTATTCCAGGTCACTTTCAAAGGCAGAGCGCAACTACGCGCAAACAGATAGGGAGGCCCTGGCCATAATCGTGGGAACAAAGAAGTTCCACGACTTCCTATACGGCCGCGAGTTCACGATTGGGAATTCCCCTTTTGGGAATTTTTACTACAGGCAAGCCCACCCCACAAATTCTGTCCCCCAGAATGCTACGTTGGGCGATTTTCCTTAACGCCTACCAGTACGAGCTGGTCTATCGCCCAGGGAAGGAAATCTCCCATGCGGACGCACTGTCCCGATCTCCCCTCCCTAGTTTAGGAGACCCCGAATGCGAGGTAGAGCAGGACCACCAAGTCCTGCTGATCAAGTCTCTCGACTCACCCCCCATTGTTCCGGCAGACCTCGCCAAAGCTACGGCGGCCGACAAAATCCTGTCCCAAGTCAGCTCCTGGGTAAGGAAAGGATGGCCCACAACTCCCCCAGAGGAACATTTCAAGTCATTTTTCAGGCACGGAGTAGAGCTTTCCCTTGAAAGGGGCTGCCTGCTCTGGGGCCAGCGGGTAGTCATCCCAGAGAAATTACGAGCTAAGGTGCTGAGGCTCCTGCATACCAGCCACCCGGGGATAGTGTGTTCCAAAGCACTGGCCAGAAGCTGCTTCTGGTGGCCTCAGATAGACGCAGATATAGAACATTTGGTGGGCACATGCGAGAGCTGCCAGAGCTCTCGGCCCGAGGAGTCCCGGCTGCCCCATAGGGAATGGGACACGGCCCGCGGGCCGTGGTCCCGAGTACACGTAGACTTCACCGGCCCTTTCCGTGGGTCCATGTTCCTGCTGATAGTCAACTCATATTCCAAATGGTTGGAGGTCATTCCCATGTCGAACACCTCATCTGCCGCAACCGTAAAACAATTACGTAAGGTGTTCAGCTGCTTCGGCCTGCCGGACGTCCTTGTTAGCGATAACGCCAGTACCTTCACTTCTGCGGAATTCAAGGCGTTCATTGAGAGAAATGCCATCCGGCACATTACCGCTGCCCCGTTTCACCCCGCCACAAATGGTCAGGTAGAGCGCCAAGTGCGCACTACGAAAGACGCACTGCGGTGCATGGGTCCCGGTGAGTTGAACCTCCAACTGTGTCAGTTCCTCATCTGTTATAGGGCAACTCCCCTAGCTTCAGGACTTTCGCTGGCCGAACTCCTCATGAGGAGGAGGCCAGTAACCCTTTTTGATCGGTTGGATCTGACCAGGGTAGAGGATGAAGGGAGAAATATAGTAATAGAGGGTTCCAAAAGCTTTTTGGTAGGGGACCCGGTTCACTGCAGAAACTATGTGGCCTCGGGACCAACGTGGGTCCCAGGGACGATCATTGAACAAACGGGGCCAGTATCCTATAGGGTCGAGACTAGCACAGGTCTACTCTAGAGAAGGCACGCTGACCAACCCAGAAGGCGAGTCACTAGTGAAAGGGAATCAGCGTTAGGGTCCTCCCCCACCCGCGTAATCCATGGGGGAGACACGGGGGCGTCCTCGGGTACAAATGCATACCCTGGATTATCAGCTGAGGAGGAAGATACTTTCAAAGAGTGGAATGAGTTTGATTTTATGTTACCGTACCAGGGGGGTGTTTCGGAGTGGTCCCCCACCCGTCCGAGCGAGAAGAGGGGTTTCAGTTCAGCCCCTGGTACCTCCAGTCCCTCCAGCCCTTTTGTTTTAGAGTATACCATATCACCAAGCCGCAAGTACGCCGGTTGCAAGCACAAGGGACCGGGGCGAATCAACAAGGGTCTCCTTGTCGGTTCCAAGGTTCGTGCTGGGGGGTCCCCAGGCGCCACGGGCAACAGGCAGGGGTTCTCATCTCAGCTGTATGGTCCATTCCCTTTTCCCAATGCAAGGTTGTCGCAGAGTCCCCGCCAAATGACTAATGAGTCCTCCCTTTCCATTACAGGATGAGACTCTGCGGAATTCAGAGCCCCTAGTTCCCCTGGGATAAACCAAGCAGCCACACGCCCCAAGCACACGAGCGGGAAGCCACAATGGTTGAGGGACTTCGTCCCATCCTAGGGGGGAGGATTGTTTTGTATGTAACAGTATTACTTTAAGAATGTATGAATGTAACCTGACAATGATTACAATGTAACCCAGCTGTTTAAGGAACGCGAGTAAGCTGCCCATAGAGGGCAGCTGCGAGCGTTCAGCTCACATGGTTCACATTCCCCAATCACCGGTAGCCGCGGGAACCTTTCCCGCACTAGGATCACCTGGAGAAGATGGGTGTGACTCAGAATGATGTCATGCCGGTAGCAGCCAATGAACTACCGTGCAACAGTATTCAAATGTATTACTGCAGTATAAAATGAGCTGTACCTCCGCCATTACCACATGTTCATCCTGACCATCATGAAATAAACCTGTGTTTTAGCCCCCACTGCGGCTCCTTCTTTGTCTTCCGTGCAAGACACTAAAGTTGGGCTAAGTCTTTTTTGTCCTGGCTTGTTCCTTCAGTTGAGTTTCAGTCCTCTGAAGACTGCTCTGGCTCTTTCTCTCCTCCAGAGAGTTTCAGCAAAGCCAGCAGCTTTCACTCTAGGCAAAACAGTGAAGTCCATAAGGCAGTAAACTAGCAAACAGTCCGGCTAGCATCCATTCAGTATGCCTTGATGCAATGGGGAGGTGGTTCCTCAGGGGCGGGTGGGGGGTGGGGGTTGGCTAGCCAGGCTCCATGCAGCCCAGCCCGGGGCTTCCACACCTCTCCCGGCAGCATGGCCTGCATCTCCAGGCAATGGTTGGCGTTTCCGGAAGTGCCAGCAGTTGTGCAGAAGCCCCGGGGCTGGGCTGCACAGAGGAGGATGCCCCACAGATGAAGGCAAGGGCATGGGGGGCACTAGCCAGCACACAGCGGGGGCTCCATAAATCCCAGCCTGGTGCTACCCCACATCTCCCCCCAGCGTGGCCTGTGTCTCCAGGCAACAAACAGCACTTCCGGAAGCAGTCTGTTGTCTGGAGATGCGGGCCAGGGATGGTGTGTGTGTGTGTGTGTGTGTGAGAGAGAGAGAGAGAAGGGGAGAGACAGAGAGAGTATCTGAGAGTGTGCGAGAGAGTGGGGGGGGAGCAGACTCTGTGTGTATGACTGTATGTGGGTGTGTGCGCCGAGGAGGAATAAAGTGTGTGTGTGTGTGAGTGAGAGAGAGGGAGGGAGAGAGGGAGGGAGGCAGAGGGAGAGAGAGAGAATGGATGTGTGTGTGGGAGAGGGTGCATGGATGGAGGCCACGCTCCAACTCAACCCTGGGAGGTATGACAGATCCCCCAAAACCCCACCTGTGCAAAGCCGGGCACCCCTGCTAGTATATCACTATAGTAATGTAAAGGCTAAGGTCATCCTTGCTCAAAAGCCAGTCATATCCGACTCTGGTGTTCAGTGCTTATCTCCAGTTACAAGCGAAGAGCCAGTGCTATCTGCTTCTGCAGACATTTCCATGGATATGTGGCAGGCATTACTAGACACCCAAATGCATAGAACTCTGTTATCTTCCCACAAAAGTGGTATCTATGGATCTACTTGCAATTTCTTGCTTTCAAACTGCTAGGTTGGCAGGAGCTAGGACAGAGACAGGAGCTCACTCCATCGTGCAGCATTCAGGTCTGGAACTGCTGATCTGCTGTCCTTCCAGTCACCAAGTCCAGCATTTTAACCACTATGCCACTGTAGTCTATAGTATCTTTGTATTAAATATAAATTCCCCAAACATATATACAGAAGTCTAGCCTCTGAATAAGCATCCTGCTCAACTCAGGGGGCTCTTTATCACCCTCCACCCTCCACCAAAGGTAGTTGGACCACAGCTAAGTCAACCAATTGCATCCTGCCAATTGCAATGGAGCTGATTGAGCCTTTAAATTCAGTATGCTCCCTAACCCCAGGGTATGTTAGCAGCTTACACCTGCAACCCACCTGCAGATTGCAACTATGTCTCAATGAGTCTAGGGTGGGTGTTTAGTTTTTGTCATCCATTCTACCAGCCAAGTGTTATTAGGCTGGTTCATGGGGGAATGAAAGTAAGGGGGCATTGCTGCTCTTATTATCTGGCCATCAGGATGGTGATGCTTCAATAACAGGTTGGCTGACCGGGAGTAGAAGCCAGCAGGCTCCATTCCCTGGGGCTTTGGACTCACCTGAATATGAAGTTGCAAGGGTATGTTATAATCCCCTGGCTCAAGAATTTTATATCTGCACTATGCTAGGCCCCCTGCAGATCAGGGAGGAAAGTCTGAAGTACTCTGTTAATAAAGTTAATAGTGAACCATGGGCTCTACATGGGGCTGTCCTTGATGAGCATTCAGAGGCTCCAGCTGGTCCAAAATGTGGTGCCCAGGTGGTGATGGGGCGGGGGCATTATGCTTGTGCCTCACCGCTGCTCTGGGAGTTGCACTGGTTGCCAGTGTGCCTCCGGATGCAATTCAAGGTGCTGGTTTTGACCTTTAAAGCCCTTCATGGCAGTGGTCCAGGTTACCTAAGAGACCGCATCACCCCAAGGTCTCATACCCATCCTATGAGGGCAGACCGGAGGGGCTCGGTTATAGTCCCTTCAGCGAAAGAGGCGCACCTTGTGGGGGCCAGGAGGAGGGCCTTCTCCATGTCAGCCCTGGCCCTCTGGAACCTCTTGCCACTCGAACTATGCCTCCAGACGGAGCTGCTCCCCTTTAGAAAACAACTGAAAACATGGCTATGTCAGCGGGCATGGGGCATGGATGCATCAACTTCCCAGTCCTGCTAGCTTATTTAGCCTATATGGGTTTCTGTCCTGACAGCTTTTTAACTGTGGTGGGAGGGTAGGGATATTTTTAGATGGTTTCAAAATAGGGATTTCAATTGGGCTATTGATGGGGTGGGGTTAGTTAAATTGTTTTATTGTTGTTTTAATCATGTTGTTGAACCGCTTCGGGTCACTCCCGAGTGAGGGAAGCGGGATAGAAATATTTTAAATACGAAAATAAAAAATAAAATAGTATTGACAAGCATTGAAAGCCTTCCTGAATGTTTGTTTGATTTTTCTAAATTCCACATGTGAGGTTCTTTCTGTTCTACCCGTGAAGAAATTTGTAAATTTGATTAAGCCCTTACAGAATAATCAACTGAACAAAATGAATCTTCGCCTTTACCATTGTGGCTCTATGTCTTTCCAGTAAGGAAGCAAACAAACTTCCATTCAAGAGAATTCCAAAGTCTGGGGGATGCAGCAACAAGAGCCCTGTCTAGTATTCTTATGAGCTACACTCATCTTCAGATTGTTCTAGGCCCTCATTCCAAGGCCCCAGAAGCAACCTGACTACAAGCAGTCCTGTCTACTTTGGAATACTATGCCTTCATTTCTATGTTTATTTCTGAACTTTCATTTCTGGAATGTACCCTAGCTCAGAGATGGTGAACCTTTTAGAGACTGAGTGCCCAAACTGAACAGGCTGCTGTCTGGGCTACAGAGGGGTGGGGTGAACTCTGTGCTGGGGGGAAGGAGGAAGTGCTCCCATTGGGCTGATGGGCAAAGGGATGGGGTGAACTCTGTGATAGGAGAGGGAGGAAGTGCTCCCATTGGGCTGCTGGGCAGAGGGGCAGGATGAACTCTGTGCTGGGGCAACGGCACATGTGTCCACAGAAAAGGCTCATACATAGGTTCACAACTACTGCCCTAGCTGCTGATCCACACATTCGCCACTCTTGAGAGCTCAGAATCAGATCATGGGAGAACAAATAGTTGCAAATAGATATGGTGGCTGCCTAGGATGAATCTTTGAAGTCATATCATAACGTACCCCATATGGGCTATTTTTGTTCAGTCTAATGTGTGAGGAAATCTTAGGATTGGGCTGTGATTGATGTTTTGAGTTAGAAACTGTGGGCAAGCTAGAGAGAGAGAGGCGCTGCTGTTCCCACAGAGGATGGTGAGACCTTTGCCACCTTGGTTTTGATAGCAGAAATGCAATATGTTTCTGCAGGAGGGGTAACTGCAAAAGATGAATATACATAGTGATCTTATGTATTTGCATTTGTATTTTATTTTAGGGTTTTGGCAACATATATATGAGGAGTCAATTCCTCTTTGATGTGAATGTCCTACCTTGGTTGATAAATATATCTCAAAATTTGTTCTCATCTTGTTTTAAAGAGATACTTGATTTTTTTCCCTTTAATTCTTCAAGGAAATCTAATTCTGGTGCTGGTGAAAAGAATTTGGGTTGTACAAGATATAGCATCCACTTTTGTTATATCACTTGTGGTTCATTATGTAAATATATATTGAAAAAAACATTTTGAGTAGACAGACAGACAGAACCAGACAGTGTTACAAGATCATCACAAAACAAAGAAAACATTTTACACCATAACTCTAGCATTCATTGAGGGAGGACAATCTTAGCAAAAGTAAATCTTTACAAAGATTTACTGTGAGAAAAGGAAGTGCCAATGACCTTCCATGTTTTACTGGTTTTTGTTCTGGCAAGCTAACGCCTGACAGACCTGTGCATTATAGAAACAAATTAAAAATCTTCTCTCATTTCAGTGCCCATTTAGTGTTCAAAAGCTCTGTAAAGCCAATGAATCTACTGAAACTTTGATAGCGATAAAAGCAGGTCTCTGGTTTATAGTCTTCACCCCAGCAATGCCGCTAATACAGCTGGAGTAAATAAACACAGGCCTTCACATGTATACTGTAGGCAATGATCACCACATCTGTCTTGAATTTTGTTCTAATCTAATTCAACCACTCTTGTGGAACTAATACCTTAAGAATTTGCCCTATAAATAGCATATTGGGGTGTTCCTTATGCCACTTTGCTCTGTAAAAAGAAAATGAAAGGTATAATTAGAAAAGAAATATGCTTCGGCAAATTAAAATCAGTTATTTTTCTGGGTTTTTCTTAAATCTGAGTTTTACACATGCACACAAGCACATTATAAACATGCAGTACATACAGAGAGATACATTTATAAAGACGTTGAGTGAGAGACTGTTGTTTGTAAAATTCTAAAGATAAATAACCATAATGACAACATGGAGGAAGACTGAAGGCTTGATTTAGAAATCAGGTGATGAAAGTTCTTCCAGAGAGTAATTCTAGCCTTCACCTCTTGAACCTTTGATTCATCACCCATTGAACTTGTCTTATTACCTCATGCTTTAACACAATACTTTTCAGTCAAGGCTGCTGAGTACTGAGTCACTGAATGGTATCTATATACAATGTGAATTCACCCATGAACATAGAAAGAGATTGGATTAGCCTTTCCATCAAGATAGATAGCTAGAGGTAAATTCATATGCATGCGCTTATGCTGAGGCAGGGATAGCTCCATTCTCCTCAGCTAATAGTTTTACATTGGCTTTATTAAAATTCAAGGTGAACAACAACGGAGCAAATCAGAGTCTTACAGCCCATACATTGTCTGTAGATGCATCAAGAGGCACACATACTGGACAAGGAGTAAACAATGACAAAATCTTATAGTTCAGGAGTTTTTTTTTCACCTAGTGGTTTTTCCCCCTGGGGAAGAAGAATCTTTTGGAAATGTCCTAGCAGTGAATGAGAAGGCAACTTAGTTTCTCAATCTAAACCCAGCTCAATCCTGATTACCACTATGCTTTCAATTCTGTCCTGTAATCTGGATTTAAATTCATTAATTTGTTTGTTATATTTCAACTTAAATGCCACCCTTTACATGGCAATACTTCTGTTGTGTTGCTTAGGTAGGACAAGAACTAAGAAATTTAATTTTGGATAGTTTTCAGTTAGATTTATAGATGGCTGGATAGCTCATTGAGGTGGATCATCGAGCTGTGAAGCTGTGGCTATGAGTTGGATACCCCACTGTGCCACTTAGGAAAGGCTGTGTGACCTTGGGCAAGCTACAGAATATTGCAGGGAAAAATCATTTATGAGCAATGGATAACATAAATTCATGCCAATTTCTACCTTTTGTGAGAGTACTGAAATAACACAACAGAATAAATGAAGAGGGGAGTTCAATCGGTAGGTACTAATAAATGCCTTTTGTTGTTGTTCAATTGCATAGTTGAGTACAACCCTTTGCGACCCCATAGACCACTGCACACCAGGCACCCCTATCCTCCACCTTCGCAGCCTGCTCAGCTCTACACCCATTGCATCAACAATGCTTTCTAGCCATCTCATCCTCTGCCACCCCTTCTCCTTTTGCCCTTGATCTTTCCCAGCATCAAGACTTTCTTGATTGAGTCCTCTCTTCTCATTTGGTGTCCATTGTATGTTAACTTCATCTTCAATAATTGTCCTTCCAAGGAGCAGTCAGGGTTGATTTCCTTCAGGTTTGACTTATTTGATCTCTTTGCTGTCCAGGGTACTCTCAAACTTCTCCTCCAGCACCACATTTCAAAGGTATCTATTCTTCTGTGCTCAGCCTTTGTTATGGTCCAGTTCTCACAACCATGCATTACTAATGGGAATACCATTGCTTTGACTATGTGTGCTTTCATTGGCAGGGTGATGTCTCTAATTTTTATTATGTTTCCAGGGTTTCTCATAGCTTGCCTCCCAAGAATTAATCAACTTTTTATTTCATGGCTGCAGTCACTCTCTGTAGTGATCTTGGATCCTAAGAAGGTAAAGCCTGTCACTTTCTTCCCCGTCTATTTGCCAAAGAGTGATAGGGCCGGTTGCCATTACAGTATCTTGTTTTTTATGTTGAGTCTCAGGCCAGCTTTTGAACTCTCTTCTTTCAACTTAAACATGAGGTTCTTTAGGTCTTCTTCACTTTCTGCCATTAGTGTAGTATCATCTGCAAATCAGGTTGCTGACATTTCTCCCAGCAATTTTAATTCCAGGTTGTGATTCATCCAGCCCTGCATTGCACATATAAGTTAAATAAGCAGAGTGACAATATGCATCCTTGTTGTACTCCTTTTCATATTCTAAACTACTCAGTTATTTCGTATCCTGTCCTAACTGTTGCTTCTTGACTCATGTACAGAATTCCCATAAAACAGATGAGGTGGTCTGGTATTCCCATCTCTTTAATTGTTTGCCATAGTTTATTGTGGTCCACACAATCAAAGGCTTTTGTGTAGTCAATGAAACAGAAGTACACTTCTTTCTGGTACTCTTTTGCTTTCTCCTTGGTGTCTAGTTCTCTTTAATTGACTTTGAATTGGCATGCCTAGTCCTGGTGTATTAAACCAAATTGCAGCCTTGCCCCCTGGAGTTCTGTATTCCTTTGTCTGGGCACAAAAGGAAGCTACGCTTCAAAGAGGGTCACATGGACTGGGAGCAAAACACCCAACTTCTTGTGGGAGTGGCATCATTACACCAAGAAATCTTTTGCTATTCTTAAGAGAAAAAACCTGACAGACCAGCCGCCATGAGCATTTTAATGCATGCCTGAAGAAGTGATCGTGAATCATGAAAGCTTGCACATCATTTTGTTTTTTAGTGATTCCTGCATTTTTTTTACATTCTTTACAATTTGAATATGGATCACATGGCTTATATTCCTTGTTTGCCTATAGTTCTCTGACAGTTTCACCTATTAGCAGAGAGTGAACTAGAAGAGAAAAACCCTTCTCTTGTTTCCTCAAAATGAGACCCTAATTTGATAGGCAAGGAAGAGAAAAATGTTAACAACACAAACTGAATGCAAAACCAGGCTTAATGACTGACCTGTCTAAGTTGCAGAGTTTCCGCTCACATTGGTGCATGATGCATAATATCCTGTAAAAGTAAGGATCCAGCTTCTCAGGGAGCAATGACACAGATTAGGCACAAAATGCTTCTGCTGCAGAAGCTGCCACAGCAATCTAATGAAGTCCCATTTGAACACAGCTACATACCTGGCCATGTGACAAGGTCACATTGTTACTGTAGCTCCCACTGTTGGAGTTCTCTGTTCATAAATATTGAACAGGATGCTAGCCAGAGTATCCATATCAAATGCACCCCACTGTAATTGGAATACTAATCTTCATGGAACATGAGTCAACATGATTAGCATAAAATGTTTGCCTAACTCAGAGGTGGCCAAACTACAGCCTGTAGGCCAGACCCAGCCCATGGCACCAAATCATCCGGCCCATGTTGCCAACAATGCTACCAGAAGTGGAAGTAAAACTTGCCCATGCATGCATAAATGCTGCCATAAATGCACTCGCTGCTGTCATACAACAGCCACAGATGTCTTTTACGGCAGCATTTACAGCGGGAGGAAACACATGACCAGCCCGCTGAACCACGTTACTGGCCTGCAGCACAAAAAGTTTGGGAACCCCTAGCCTTACTCTATTCACCAGATGCTATGACATGAGGGATGACCAAACTGAATTTAAAAGATTACATTTTTAAAAAAGTATACATAGAAAATATTCACTAGGCTAAATCATAAAATGCAAAAAGAGTAAGAACGAGAATGAACATTGTACAATGATATCACTAGTTGTTCATGTGCAGTGGTGAAGATGTGTCTGCCAATTCAGATACCTGTGGAAGGACAAACACAGTGGTGGAATTCAGCAGGTTCACCCCAGTTCACGAGAACCGGTAGCAGAAATTCTGGCTGGCCCAAACCATTCAAATTTTGAAATAAAGTAGTCCTAATTCAGGTGGAACACAAGACTTTTCCCCTGGCCATGCCCTCCATGCCATGCTCACAGAGTAGGTAGTAAAAAAATTTGAATCCCACCACTGGACAAAAGTATGGTAAGATTTTGGTCAATAAAATAGCCCTTCAACACAATGTTCACTATATGTAAGTATATGTGGGGTCCATGCCTGAGATATAAAATTCTGGAATCCAAATTGATATTTTAAAATATTCATGATGCTGGACCATCATGGTTCCTTTCTTTAAAATACTTTCAGTCCAAGCCTTTCTGATCTGGATGGATTTATTGTTGACAGTTGATTACTAGAAAGACAGTTTGATGAAGTGCCCTTTTCACCTGAAAGATTGTGATGGATTTGACCGAGCAGAACATGGCAATACATTAGTCTGAAATGTCAAAGAATAACAAGTCAGTCATGATAGTCATTATCTGAAATTGCATAAAAAAATAAACTTAACAATTTTGGTGTTTCCTTAGGTATATAAAACAGATGCCTGCAATAGTACAAAGGCATGGAAAGATAAAACTATGAAAAATCTGTCACGGAATTACTACAGTAATAAGAAACAGATATTCTATATGGAATGTTACTTATGTCTAGCATCTGTAAAATTCTTCTGTTCTCCATATTACAATTGTAATTGGTTTTTTTTGTTTTTTTACCCAGTGTCTTTTAGGTTGTTTGGCAAAAACTGTGTAGACAGCAAAGGCTTCTGTATTAACATACAAAACTTCCAGATCAACTACACCCCTGTGTAGTTACTTCAACACAAAATATAAATTATCCATGCAATGTGAACACCCACCATTTCTCAATCTTTTAATTTTTGATGTAGTGATTGCTGTACTATGGGTTTTTTATATTTAAGAATTAAGATTTTTTTTATGTGTTTGATGCAAGTTGCTGAAAAGCAGTATTCTATACTGTTCTACAAAGTTTGGTCCCTAATATTTCAGATTTCAGCTGGTGTTGTATTTTTGTTTTTTGTTGTTGTTTTTTTTAAATTGGGGTAGTTGATAAAGCCATGGTGGCTATGAATTTTCTTACACTAAACCACAGGATTTGAGCCAATACAATGCATACCTTCTTGTATTAAAATAGAACCTAGGGAAAATGCTTTTTAAAAAATGTTTTTCTTTTAATTGATAATTTTGGGATTACATTTAAATGTATTGCATACCACTTTGTGTTTTACATTTTGAGGGGGGGGGAAAAACGTGTTATTAATTATTCATTAAATAATTAAATAACAAGGCACCTCCATTCTATGTGCTAGTTGTTTATTACTTGTTCTCATTCAGACTTTTGTTTCTTTTGTTACAAACAGAAGAAAATGAGACAGGTTTTTAAAATCTCCAAACACTGCTTACAAAACTGTCTTTCAGTGTAATGTTCACTACATGTGAATGCTAGTGGTAGGTTAGTAGCCTTTTTTTAGTGGAGTCCTGAGAATGCAGGAGCGAGGGACAATACCCACGTGCCTCACTTCTTTAAGAGTGTGTGTGTGTGTGTGTGTGTGTGTGTGTGTGTGTGTGTGTGTGTGTGTGTGTGTGTGTGTGTGTGTGTGTGTGTGTGTGTGTGTGTGTGAGAGAGAGAGAGAGAATTCAATGCATGCTGGTAGTCCACATGCATTCTATAGACATTGCTTGCCTTAGGATAATTTGTCCATTCACTTTTGTCATGGCCTGTCATTTGATTGACTGTATCAGCTGAAATTGTAAATGGGTAAGATTAATGGTGGAATTCTATGCAGTACTAAGAGACAGATTTTCTTTCTGGGAAAAGAAAACCAGCCTTATTTATTTTTTCTTTTGCAATGTGAGGAATTTGTTGGCATAGTAGTCGTCTTAGTCTGTGTTTTAGGCATATCAGAGAATAAACAAAACAAAACAAAAATGCTGTAGTACTTTTAATACTAACTGTTATATTCCAAAGTGAGCTTTCGTGGATCAAGTCCACTTCATCAGACATGGAAGTGAGGCTTCATGGCATCAATTTATACACATCAGTTACAGAGGTACAGAGTGACTGGTTAGCATAACAGATGCATACAAATCAATGTGGCTTCATACAATTGGTAATGGCAGACGATCTCCAGTTGTTATTCAGATTAGCTGTAAATCCCCCTATCTTTCAATTGCAAATGTGGAAAGATACTAATACAATTGCAAATATTGGGAAGATACAAAACTCAACCATCCATGTTGCATTCATCAGCTTTGGCCCCAAGTGTCTCCACAGCAGAGTACACTGCTCTAGCATGGAACGCATCAACACACGCAAAACAAGTTGATATCGCTGTTAATAAAGCCATGTATGTAGTGACAGGATGCCTCAAACTTACACTAGTTGAGAAAATATACTTTCTTGTTGGTATTATTCCACCTAAGTTAAGGAGAGAAGTAGCAGTGGACATCAAGAGAAATAAATAAGCAAGGTAATGACTCTCAATATCTTTTGAATGAATGTGAGCCTCAAGTCCTCCAGCTCAGATCCAGGAAGAGCTTCATAGCAAGAATAGACATTATTGAGGTACACAAGAGCAAAACCAAGTTAGAAGATGGACAAGGAACATTAAATGAAAACATAGCTGAGGAACTCAACCTCCCTTGTGTCAGTTGGAGAACTCTGAATAGGAGGAGGTTCAGAATACCTAAATGTAAGACCAACATGTTCAAGTGGGGAATGTTGCTGCTTATTGCCTTCCTATAATTTGAAACCCAGTTCTTTCATGTTATAGCATGCTTTGGTCCCTTAGACAAGTGGAATATTTTAAAATCTGTGAGGGTTTTGAATATTTATGGACTTGTTCAGTTTTGTTTTAATCACACTGGTTTTTTAAAAAATAATAATTTCTATTCCAGAGCACAAATATTATTATTTTTAATACTGTCAAAGGTTCCTAGGTACCATTAGGCTCTCTTTGGTCCTCGGAAAATCTTTGCAGGCCAAAGACAAGAACAATTCTTAAATGTTTGCAAATCACCATTTTTTATTGTATGTGTCTCATTTTTTATTTCTACCAGCTGCAGTGAGACCTATTGTGCCAATTTTCATACATTTCATCCTTCCTGCACCTATGCCACTATCCCCAAAAGCTTCTCTAGGACCAAAGGAGTTGAAAAAACTTTTTTTTTCAAAAGGGGGTGGGGGGAGAGGATAAACTGTTTAATTACCAAAATATTGTTGAAGCTAATGATTTCATCAGATATTCATGGTGTAACTTTACATTACTGGATTTCAGAAATTATTTGGATGTGAAATCCTTTATAATTGTCTACCGCTACATTCTGTACACATTTGCCTGGAATTAAATCACATTGAACAGAATGAAGTGCACTGTATGTGTGATCAGACATATTTGTAACTGTACTCTGTGCTACCAATCTATTAGAATTCATTTTAACATCACCATGAATTTTATCATGATGTCGATAAACTTTTTAACAGCTTAACTAGTATATAAAATATCCAACTTAGACAAGTGTAAATTAAATAAAAATATGCATCAGAGCAAGTTTGAATGTAGTAGATTATTTTGAGACATGTTTGACTGATTGATTTGTTATATCAGACAAAACTTTGTATTTTTTAAATTAGATATTATTTATGAAACTTGTTGTTGGCTGCAACTTGGTCCGAGTATATATTTTTTCTGCCCTGGGAGGCCTGGTCTTGGAGGGACGCTGGCTCTGGGCCATCTTTAATCTCCAAGGCAAGCAGGAAAAATGTCATTGGCATGAATTTGTTTAAGATGTATCCCAACTTACCATGAAGTGACCGAAACACTAGGATCTTGGAGCCATCTCCTGCGGCACATATGAAATGAGACATGCAGGATTTAACACCGGAACTGCAATGGAGTGCTGCAGCCTTGATGATATTAACAAGGTGTGCCTTCACAGCCAGTCCATCTGGCATGGCCTCTTTGCCTCCATAATCTTTGGGAATCAGAAAGTCATTCCTCCTCTGCTCATTTTGCTGTTGGACCCAATATGATGGTTTCCAATGCCATTTTCTCCACCGAGGGGACCATCACCCCACTTGAAAGGGCCCACAGCCATTGGTTGCTTTAGAGAGTCAGGTTATTTACCACACCCAACACTCAGTGTTGAGTCTACTCCATTACCGTAGCAGGATGTCCTGCCAGACACTTCAGTCAGCCCAATAATATCCCCTTAAAGCCCTTATGAAACTATGAAGATATATTCTGTACTTCTCTTTAAAAAGGGATAGAGAATATTTTCCTCCTTTTCTAGGGAAACCTGTTGGCATACACATATTGGTAGTGGAAGACAGAGACAGAGCTAAGAGTGGGTGGA
The DNA here is from genome assembly GCA_035047305.1 of Bradypodion pumilum. Classification (NCBI taxonomy): domain Eukaryota; kingdom Metazoa; phylum Chordata; class Lepidosauria; order Squamata; family Chamaeleonidae; genus Bradypodion; species Bradypodion pumilum. The sequence continues at coordinate 59,514,607 of JAWDJD010000005.1, forward strand.
CCTCTAGATGGCAAGACTGGAACACAGACAGAATAGACAGACCTAGAGATGTTGTGATTACAATTCTGGAGGAAGCAACACATTACCTGAAGCCCACCTGATTTTGTGGTCCATACCATCATGTGTCTTCCCATACTTCCTGGGCTTTTTTCTTTATTAATTCAGTAAGGTTTGTTTACTGATTTGAGATCTTCACAAGTAGCTGTTCTTCTATAAGGCAAGTGAAGGGCCTAGTATTAATGCATATGTGTGGTTGTGTGGGTGTATGTCATTTTTCTTTGAGAGGAGAATAGCATTTCTGGTTGCTTCATTAAAATAGGGGGAGCATAAAACTCAAACCATTTCGGAAGAGAGGTGAGTTCCAGTAGATCCTGGGAAGGGGCAAAATAAGTTCCCAATTCCTACTTTAGTTGAAGTTGTTTGCCCTCACTATAATGCTTTCCTGAGACTAATGAATTGTGAACTTGACAGTAGTCATACATTATTTGGATTCCCTACTCCAATGTGTTGTCGTCATCAGCTGCAACTCATATACGAGAATGCATTTTAACACCAGGACTGCAATGAACTGCTGCAGCTTTGAGGATATGGACAAGGTGTGCCTTAACAGCCAGTCCATCTGGCATGGCCTCTTCCACCTCCATGACTGTTGGGAATCAGAGTTTCTCCTCTGCTCATTTTGCCATTGAACACAAATATGATTATTTCCAGTGGCATTTCCTCCACTGAGGGGATCATCACTCCACCTAAAGGGCTCATCTGCCCTTTAGGGAGTCAGGTTATTTACCGCCACCCAACACTTGGCATTGAGTGGCTGGTTGAACAGTCTTCTCCAATAAATTTTCTTTCCAAAAGGACCTCCTCTTCCTAAATAAGCTCCTGCTAGAAAATGGAGACCACTTGAGATGTATAGAAATGTTCACTTTTAGTTTTCAATATAAAAAGTAGGCTTTTTTAAAAGAAAAAAGACAACATCAGCCATGTGTTTAAGCAATTTGGCATTATTTCTGTTGGATATGTATTAACTAGCATCTTCATTCAGTATCAACATCCTTGCCATGTTAAATATATGCAACCAGTTAATATTGCTCCTTTACAGTCTTAAAAATAGATGCTATCTATACACGTTTGGGGGCTGATTATAACATAGCCATTTCCCGATGGTGGCATGGTTCAGAAAATGAGAACAGCTGTTTTGCAGCTGCACCTAACACAGCTGGTGGCTTCCTTTTCTCACACATGGGGCTTGGCTAGAGCAACTACCACATAGTTGACTCATCTCCCAGCATTCCTACACAACTTTATTTTTGGTTCTTCTTGAGAAAACCGGTGTTATTTCTGGAGACTGACTGTGGTGGGTCTTCCCAGTCTAAAGTTAGAGAAGCACATGGAGACCAGATGCGGGGAAGAGAGCTTGTGTCTTGATGTAGTCATTTCTACAAACGTGTTGAAAGTGCTAATGTGGCAGTACAATAATTCATTGGTTGGCAACTCACTGGGCATAGGAAATGTTGACTAAAATCCTCTAGTCAGCCATCAGTTGGATATTAAACACTTGCCTCAAAGACTTGTGAGAGTCACTGAAATAATTAAATCATTTTGCTCATTAACACTCCGAAATTAAGATTACTTAATGGAAGAAAGTATTAAGGACTACTTGTTATGATCAACTATGATCAACATTTTTGGGGGTTTTAATGGCAAAGGACGAGGAAAGTGTGACTTTCTTGATTTTGTTGAACACAGGAGCTGGGCCAAAGACAGCCTAATGCAGACTAACTTTGTATTAGTCTTTTTGGACATCTGCATCACTAGATGGTAGTAAGCTTATGATCAACTGTAACCCTTATGTGGCTCTTGCACTTTCTATTGCAAAACTGACAGTTCCTTACTATGGAGTTTTTTTCTATTCGTCTCTGTGGAATTTCATTGTGTTAATATCAGATCAGCCTAGCTGCCCATTTTATCACAGTCATTTTTGAGTGTTATTATCTGAGATGTTAGCTGCTCCATTTTTTCTGTAGAAGAGATCCAAGCTGGAGAATGTCAGCTTAAATATAATTTAAGTGTTGCATTAAGTTAAAATGTGATACAAAGCCAAGCTGACACTGAATCTGCAAACTCTTCTGTCCCTGTCTTGTAGTTTGTCTTCAAGAGCAATGGGCATTGCATTGGGCCCATTGTTTTGGATTATTTTTGTCTTCCCTGTTCCCAAATGTTACACCATCTTTACTTGAAGAAAAGCCCTGAGTAACTGAAAAGCTCTCCATATTTATAACTTTCTAGTGATTCAGTATAGGAATTACATAACCTAGACATTTGTGTTTTCAGACTGCTACTTTTTTGTATATAACATTATGTTGTATACATTCCCAGGAAAGGAATTCCAAGATAATATCACAAATGAGGAACCAGGATGCAAATACCTTCTAGTAGTCCAGCAGTCACAGTATATTTCTTGCAATAAAATCTTCCCCCAAAGAGTTTGTACTATTGTATTTAATTAAAAAGAAGTAGTAGTCATATTTTTTCTCCCTAGCCGGCTATTCCAATGCAATATAACAGCATGAATCAAGAATAACAGAATGAAAGTGGGGGATACAATCCAGCTCACAGTCGGAATCCTCATCAAGATTGCATTTTGTTATTTGTACAGGCAGACATAAGGACATTCATCAAGGGTTATTCAGTAAGATGATTTAGTGGAAAGCACATTTGCAAGTTGCTTGTAAGATTCCTTGGGAAACAAAAGTAAGAAAGGACAGAAGTTTCTTTCTCATCTCCCCCCTGGCTTGGCCTTTTCCAATCTTAATGCCAGTCTGCAAGCTAAAACCTTTGCAAATGATGTGGTTTCCAGGCTGTCCACAATGTCACTTTCAGCATTTAATCTTTTGGTTTTAACATAGCAACGGACTGACATAGGCAAACACTTAGGTGCTGCATAAGAGTAGTAGAATTGCTAAAGTGATGTAGCCTTGTCTATAGACACAGTGCTACAAAAATGTTACATCTGCATTTCAAATGAATTCTTTGTTCCTTCTCTAGTTCAATGGTGGCTGGAAAAATTCCAGATCATTACCACTACAGTAGCTCTGTTTCTGCTAATACTATGGGTCACAATTCCCCATAGCTGTCCTTGCTTAGTAAATGATTAGCAACTAAGCTGACCATATTGGGAAAGCTACTGTAAGCTCCTATGATAGAAAATCTAACCACAATATGCCCTTTATCTTATAAATAACTAGCAAGGGTTGCCCGGCGTTGCCGGGCTTTTTTTGGGGTTTTGTTTTTTAAAAAATATGAGAAATGGTTTTGGATGATTTTTTTTGTATGTGTGTTTAAATGAGTTATGTTATTTTTTAAAAATATTGTTTTTTATACATAGGTAGTTTTTTAAACTGTTATAAATAAATTTGGATTTTTAAAAGTGGAAAGGTTGATATATATTTTTCCCCAATAATTGCATTTTTAAAAATAATTTGTCATTTTTTTGGTGATAGGTGTACTTTGGATAAGATTTTTTTAAAAATGTGTAAGTGTAATTCGAATTCATTGAGTGTCATTTTTCCTGTGGCCACTTGGTGGTGCTGCTGCGTAATGTTTGTCCTGTCCTGTGTATTCTTCCTGTTCTTTTGCCATTTCAATTCTGTTTCTCGGCGTGGCTGGACCTGTGTTGGTAAGTTGTGATCTCCGATATTTAAGTGAAAAGGACGCTGGGATATGAATTTTGTTGGGGGGGGGGGCTGTTGTTTTTTGTTGTATGTTTTTCCTGTCTTTGTTTGTGTTTATTTTTTAAAGGTTAGATTTCTTTTTTTGAATGGTTTTGATTTGATTTTTGGTGTGTCCTTTTTTTAGGGGGGGTGCCTTTTGTTCTCATGGACCATGCTTGGTGGCCCGTGGGAAGGTAGGCTACTTGCAGCGGGGGTGCCTTTTCTTCCCATTGGCCATGCTTGTTTGCCCGTGGTTAGGAAGGGCACTTGCGGCGGGGGGTGCCTTTTGATCCCATGGACCATGCTGGATGGCCCTTGGGAAGGGAGCGTTGTTGCGGGGAGGGTGCCTTTCGTTTCCACGGGCCATGCTTGTTTTCCCGTTGGGAAGAAGGGCAGTTGCAGGGGAGGGGTGGTGGGTGGATTGTTTTTATTTTTGGCGCGGTGGCAGTCCCTTCGAACGGAAGAGCAGGGGCGGCGGGTTTGTTTCATTTTCTTCCCCCACGGGCCATGCTGGCTCGCCCGTGGGGATGAATGGCGGCGGAGCCGGCTTTCTTTAAGTTTTGTTTTCGCGTGCAGGCTGCCTCAGCGTTTTGCGCGCTCATGGCGCGCAGGACGCTGGGGCTTGTAGTTATGGGTTCGTGCTTTGTGTTTGTGCTGCGTTTTTTTAACATGCTTTTCGTTTGATTGGCTGCGGCGCGTGTCTGAACGCTGCGGCGTGCGTGAGCCTCTCAGCCTGATTGGCTCTGGCGCGCCGCGGCGCAATGACTGTTGGGACGTGAAGTTCTTTCCCTTTCTTGCTGTTTGTGGGGCTGAGGCCCCCGTGCCGGATTTTTAAATCCTTCGTTGACCTGCGTAGGGAATTCGGCCGTGCACACGAAGGGTGGGTGTGAGTCAGTAGGGCGACGCATAGCAGCCTATAGCCAGTTCCAACGGTGAACACTTGGTTTTATAGGTTAAGATACAGACACAAGACTGCCATTGAGCCCCTTTTGTTTCATTGTTAGCTTGAAAGGGAAATCAGCGTTTAATGGCAACATGAACCATTCAGAACTTTAATCAAGATGCTGCTCTTTCTGGCTATCTGCCATTTACATTTTATCTTCTCATGTGTTCAGTACACAAAGGTGAAGAAATAAACACAATATGTTCTCCCTCTGGATGGTAGAAATGTATAACAACACATTATTTAATCTCATACACAGGTAGAAATGAGACTGAGAACTCCCCCATGCAAGGAAAAAAGGTTCAAATGTGCTCAAAGAGATTTAGCTTATCATCCTTAATAGGTGATGATTTTCTAGATTTTTTTCTTAAGTCAACTTTAATTGGGTAGTCGCTAACAAATTATCATTTGAGTCTTTTCTGGCCTGATCAATCTCTTAGGTGCAGCTTAATTTTCATGTGGTATTTTGTTGTTGAATCCCTTTCTGATTTGTCTATTCAAGGTGTTGTTGTTGTTCAGTCGCATAGTCGAATATGACCCTTTGCAACCCCATGGACCACTGCATGCCAGGCACCCCTGCTCTCCACCATCTTCCACAGCCTGCTCAGCTCTACGCCCATTGTGTCAACAATGCCATCTAACCATCTCATCCTTTGCTGTCCTCTCTTTTTGCCTTCGATCTGTCCCAGCATCAAGCCCTTCTCGAGTGAGTCCTCTCTTTTCATTTGGTGTCCAAAGTACTTTAGCTTCATCTTCAATATTTGTCATTCCAAAGAGCAGTCAAGGTTGATTTCCTTCAGGATCGACTTATTTGATCTCTTTGCTGTCCAGGGTACTCTCAAACCTCTCCTCCAGTACCACATTTCAAAGGTGCCTGTTCTTTTTTCTCAGCCTTCCTTATGGTCCAGCTCTCACAACATACATTACTACTGGGCATACCATTGCTTTGACTGTGCGGACTTTTGTTGACAGGGTAATGTATCTACTTTGTATTATGTTCCCTAGGTTTCTCATAGCTTGCCTCCCAAGAATTAATCTTCTTTTATTTCATGGCTCCATTCACCATCTGCAGTGATTTTTGATCCTAAAAAGGTAAAGTCTGACACTCCTTCCATTTCTTCCCCTTATATTTACCAGGAAGTGATAGGGCTGGTTGCCATTATCTTGGTTTTTTGGATGTTGAGTCTCAGTCCAACTTTTGCACTCTCTTGTTTCACCCTAATCAAGAGATTCTTTAGGTCTTCTTCTCTTTCTGCCATTAGGGTGATACAGTCTCAATCAATGAGGTAAAAAATAATGACGGTTCCTCATATCATGAAGTCCAAGTGGTTCACCCATTATCTCTCTGGCCAGTTTCTTCTTCTTGCACTGGGACTTTTGGTGTGTAAAAGCCCCACAAGCACAACACTCAGAAAAACAATAACACACCTATACTGAACCAGTGAGTCCTGGGCCTTGGGCATGAGAACAGAGGTGCAGGTATATCCCCTCTTTAAAGCTACCACAAACACAAAAACACAGAATTTTTCCTTCAGTATTACTTGCCCTGAAATTGGTCTCCTTTCATGGAGATCCAGAAACATAGAAAAGTGGTCTCCTATATACTTAAGTCCTGTTCTGCATGAGGATCATCTCCTCTGAATCAGGAGAAACAGGTCATCTACTCTTGAAAATAGTGCAGTAGCTGTTTTAACTCTTTAATGATTCCTGAAGTAGGCAATGGATTTCTTTCTAACTTAGGTTGTGAGACTATTTTTATTCTCTAATTCTTGTTCAGCCTTTTATCTGTGATTAAAAGTGGTAAAAAAGGGGCCTGCCGCTGCCGCCGCCAGGCAGCCACCCCAGCCAGGGGTGAGGAGGAGGAAGAGCTGGGCGAGCGGCAAAGGGGCCTGCCGCCGCCGCCGCCGGGCAGCCACCCCAGCCGGGGGTGAGGAGGAGGAAGAGCGGGGTGAGCGGCAAATGGGCCTGCCGCCGCCGCCGCCGGGCAGCCACCCCAGCCGGGGGTGAGGAGGAGGAAGAGCTGGGCGAGCGGCAAAGGGGCCTGCCGCCGCCGCCGCCGGGCAGCCACCCCAGCCGGAGGTGAGGAGGAGGAAGAGCGGGGCGAGCGGCAAAGGGGCCTGCCGCTGCCGCCGCCGGGCAGCCACCCCAGCCGGGGGTGAGGAGGAGGAAGAGCGGGGTGAGCGGCAAAGGGGCCTGCCGCCGCCGCCGCCGGGCAGCCACCCCAGCCGGGGGTGAGGAGGAGGAAGAGAGCGGGGCGAGCGGCAAAGGGGCCTGCCGCCGCCGCCGCCGCCGGGCAGCCACCCCAGCCGGGGGTGAGGAGGAGGAGGAGAGCCGGGCGAGCGCCAAAGGGGCCTGCCGCCGCCGCCGCCGGGCAGCCACCCCAGCCGGGGGTGAGGAGGAGGAAGAGCTGGGCGAGCGGCAAAGGGGCCTGCCGCCGCCGCCGCCGGGCAGCCACCCCAGCCGGGGGTGAGGAGGAGGAAGAGCTGGGCGAGCAGCAAAGGGGCCTGCCGCCGCCGCCGCCGGGCAGCCACCCCAGCCGGGGGTGAGGAGGAGGAAGAGCGGGGCGAGCGGCAAAGGGGCTGCCGCCGCCGCCACCGGGCAGCCACCCCAGCCGGGGGTGAGGAGGAGTAAGAGAGCGGGGCGAGCGGCAAAGGGGCCTGCCGCCACCGCCGCCAGGCAGCCATCCCAGCCGGGGGTGAGGAGGAGGAGGAGAGCCGGGCGAGCGGCAAAGGGGCCTGCCGCCGCCGCCGCCGCCGGGCAGCCACCCAGCCGGGGGGTGGAGGGGTGAGGAGGAGGAGGAGAGCCAGAGTCCCAGGCAAAGGATAAGTAACAGATATGCAAATGTAGAAGACCTAATATAGCAACTGACATAGAGACTTTATAATGACTAAACATAGAAACTGACATAGAGACTGTGTTTTAAAGTGTGATAATATGCATGATAATATGTTGTCTTAAATGTGTTAAACTTTTAAAAACTGTGATAAAATGTATGAGGAGAAAAAAATGGCGCAGACACCGGCAACCACGCCAAAAATCTTGCCAAGAGAACCCTATTGACCAAAACAAAAGGCAAAACAAAAGGGCAGGCTAGGTGATACAGGATGCCTAACACCACAGAGGGGAGAAAGGGGAGGGACAGGAAGGGGGGAGGGGAAATGCAATGTTGCAAGGAGCAATACTGCATAGGGACATGGAATGTGAGATCAATGAACCAAGGAAAACTGGAAGTGGTAAAAAGTGAGATGGAAAGAATAAGCATTGACATCTTGGGCATCAGTGAGCTAAAATGGACAGGGATGGGCGAATTCAGCTCTGGAAACCATCATATCTACTACTGTGGTCAAGAAAACCTTAGAAGAAATGGAGTAGCCATAATTGTCAATAAAAGAGTGAGAAGAGCAGTAATGGGATACAATCTCAAAAATGACAGAATGATGTCAGTAAGAATTCAGGGCAAACCCTTCAATGTTACTGTGATCCAAATATACGCACCAACCACTGGTGCAGATGAAGCCACAATGGACCAGTTCTATGAGGACTTACAACACCTCATAGAACAGACGCCAAGAAATGATGTCCAAATTATATTAGGAGACTGGAATGCCAAAGTAGGAAATCAAAAAGTGGAGGGAATAACAGGCAAATTTGGTCTTGGAGTACAGAATGAAGCAGGGCAAAGATTGATAGAGTTCTGCCAAGAGAACGCACTGGTCATAGCAAACACTCTCTTCCAGCAACACAAGAGGCGACTTTACACATGGACATCACCAGATGGCCAACACCGAAACCAAATTGACTACATACTCTGCAGCCAAAGATGGAGAACCTCCATACAGTCAGCAAAAACAAGACCTGGAGCAGACTGTGGCTCAGATCACAACCTATTGATCGCAAAATTCAGGCTTAGACTAAAGAAAATAAGGAAAACACGGAGACCAGAAAGATATCACCTAGACAGCATCCCTAAAGAATACGCGGTGGAGGTGATGAATAGATTCAATGGCTTAGACTTAATAGATAGAGTGCCAGAAGAATTATGGACAGAGATGAGGGACATCATGCAGGAAGCAGCAAAGAAAACCATACCAAAAGAAAAAAAGAGTAAGAAAGCAAAGTGGTTGTCTGATGAGGCTCTTAAAATAGCAGAGGAAAGAAGGAACGCAAAAGTCAAAGGAGAAAGGAAAAACTACAATCATTGGAAAACAGAATTTCAAAGAAAAGCAAGGAGAGATAAGGAAAACTACCTAAAAGAACAGTGCAGAGAAATGGAGGAAAACAACAAAAGAGGCAGAACCAGAGATCTTTTCAAAAAAATTGGGGAAATTAAGGGAACATTTAAAGCAAAAATGACCATGATAAGGGACAAAGAAGGAAAGGAGCTAGCTGATGCAGAAGAGATTAAGAAAAGATGGAAAGAGTACACAGAGGAACTCTACAAAAAGGATCTCAACACTCCTGACAATCACAATGATGAAGAAGTAGAACCTGAGCCAGACATCCTGGAGAGCGAAGTCATAAAGGCCCTAAAGAGCACTGCAAACAACAAAGCGAGTGGAGATGATGGTATCCCAGTTGAATTCTTTAAAGCGCTAAAAGATGACGGCGTCAAATTACTGCATTCAATATGCCAGCAGATTTGGAAAACAAAACAATGGCCACAGGATTGGAAAAGATCAGTATACGTCCCAATCCCAAAAAAGGGCAATGCCAAAGAATGTTCAAATTATCGAACAATCGCGCTCATCCCACACGCCAGTAAGGTGATGCTCAAGATAATACAGGATAGACTTCAGCAGCATGTGGAAAGAGAATTACCAGAGGTGCAGGCAGGTTTCAGAAGAGGCAGGGGGACTAGAGACCACATTGCCAACATACACTGGATCATGGAGAAAACAAAGGAATACCAGAAACAAGTTTACTTCTGTTTTATTGACTACACTAAGGCATTTGACTGTGTGGACCACAACAAGATGTGGCAAGTAATTAAAGAGATGGGAATACCAGAGCACCTCATATGCCTCCTGAGAAATCTGTACATGAACCAAGAAGCAACAGTTAGGACAGAACATGGAATGACAGAGTGGTTTGGAATAGGAAAAGGAGTAAGACAAGGCTGCATTTTGTCACCATGCTTATTCAACCTATACACAGAGCACATAATGCGCAGTGCAGGGATGGAGGAATCACAATATGGGATTAAAATCGCTGGGAGAAACATCAACAATCTGAGATATGCAGACGATACAACCCTAATGGCAGAAAGTGAGGAAGACCTAAAGAATCTCTTGATTGGGCTGAAGGAGGAGAGTGCAAAAGCTGGCTTGAGACTCAATATCAAGAAAACCAAGATAATGGCAACAGGCCCAATCAGTTCCTGGAAGATAGATGGGGAAGAAGTAGAAGCAGTGACAGATTTCACTTTTCTAGGATCAAAGATCACGGCAGATGGGGATTGTAGCCATGAAATAAAAAGGCGACTGATTGTTGGGAGACAAGCAATGAGAAACCTGGGGAACATAGTGAAAAGCAGAGACATCACACTGAAAACAAAAATTAGAATAGTCAAAGCAATGGTTTTCCCAGTAGTAATGTACGGATGTGAGAGCTGGACAATTAGGAAGGCTGAACGCAGAAGAATAGATGCCTTTGAAATGTGGTGTTGGAGGAGGGTTTTGAGAGTCCCCTGGACAGCGAGGAGAACAAATAGGTCAATCTTAGAAGAAATTAACCCTGAATGCTCACTGGAGGGTCAAATAGTAAAGATGAAGCTAAAATACTTTGGACATCAAATGAGAAGGGGGAATTCACTTGAGAAGGCATTGATGTTGGGAAAGGTGGAGGGCAAAAGAAGAAGGGGGAGGCCAAGGATGAGATTGCTAGATGGCATTGTAGACACAATGGGCACAGAGCTGGGAGGGCTGAGGGGGATGGTGGAGGACAGAGGCGCCTGGAGAGCAATGGTCCATAGGGTCGCAAAGGGTCGGAACCGACTGTGCGACTGAACAACAACAACAACAAAAAGTGGTAATAATTACTTGTCCTTAGCTGCAATCTGCCACTTGCACATTTCACATCAGCTGTATTAAAGCCAACAGACTTGGCTGAAGTAAATGACACTGTGGTCAAGCCTACAGCTTCTAGAATTTATCACTTATCTCTCTTGCCAAACAACAAAAACAGACACAAAGTTCAACCTTCACATTATACTTGGAATATTATTTGTTGGTACATCAAGGCACAAAAGGCCATTGCAGCAACAAATTATGTTAAGATCCCACTTCTAAAATGAAGTTGGAGTGATTCACAGATCTAAAGAAATGTCATTAGAAATGATAGAAGCTAATAACACTGCCAAGGACATCCATAAGTACTTATTGACCTATTTATATTATATTGTTTTTTTATTATGAAGTTCATTAACAATTGTTTATATTGAACCAAATCTTAGTACAAAGTGTGAGCTTGCAAGAAACTATTATAAAAAATTAAGATGCTGATGTAAATGTGTGAGAAACAAACTTTCAATAAGGAAGGTTGCAGTTTTCATTTTTAATGTTATTTTAAAAAAATGTTTTAAGCAGTTTTAAGTTAATGGTCTTTTAATATTATGAAATGTTTAATTACATTGTACTGCTATATCTTGTGTTCATAGATGCATCTCTTTAAAAAATTATATTGTGTACTTTATCCAAGATACATTTTATTTGTTTACAATTCTAATTTCCTAAAAACCTGGGAGACTGAGGGAGGTAGAGAACTCCAACTCTCCCCAGTCTGCCTATCCCCCAGGAGCAAAAACCAGCTCCCCACCGCATCACTCTGATATTTTTCTATCCTTTTCATTTTATTTCTTTTCTCTTTTTTTGCACTGGATACCTTGGAAGAGCTCCTAACTTATAGTATTAACAGAAATTTGTACTTTAAAAAGATTTGAAAATTATGTGTAGGTGGTGGAAATACAAAGAGGAAAACAGCATCTGTAGATGTCATCTGTAGATGTCAAAAAAAGTGTCCATAGTATGGACTATCTGGACTATCTATGTTTTCGAGTATGCTAGCTTCTCAGCCACTTGCAAAAATGAAAGTGCGGCGCCAAAATGGCCGCCACGCTCTTTGCATGAGTTAGGTGGCGTGGCCACCCCTCTATAAAAGGGGTGGCCATGAGGCAGCCGAGCTGCCATTTTAGAAAGAGCGACGGAGAGGAGAAGTTTTCTCCGTCGCTGTTTGTTTCCCCCTTGGTCCTTCCTGGCTGGGAAGGAAGGATTTTGCACGGAGCTTGCTGGCTCCCTGTTGTGCTCTTCGATCCCTGGAAAGGGATCCTGCTTCTTCTGATATGCCTCCCAAACGGAGGGCCGCGGCGACGAAGCCGCAGCCCACGGGGAGGACTTTTGGCCCTGCGCAGCGTGGTGCCCAGCCCTTGGGTCGGAGGACCAGGGCTGCACCCACGCGCCAAGGCTCTACCCCCACCGATACCGGTGGGGCGGTGCAGGCTGCTTGGCCCTCGGCCGGTCAGCCTTCGACTGGCCCTTCTGGGGCTTCGGCCCTCGGCCTGCAGATACCGGCCATGGGCCCGGGCAGTGGGGGTGGGTCCGGTGCTGGGGCGCAGCACGTTCCACCTCCGGCCCCTCATGGGCCGGAGTTTTGGGCATGGCCCTATGCGGGCCCGGGCTCTCATGCTGGGGTTCCTGGTCCAATGCCTGGTGGGCCGTCCGGCCCACCCAGCCCATTTTATACTGGGGGATCTGTGGCAGTCGATGCATTGCTAACGCGTTTAGCTGTGCTCGAGGCATCCTTAGGGATGGCACACAACCCCGTGCCTGGTGGCCCTTCATTTGCGGCGGGGGCACCTTTGGGTCCTCCGCCTACCTCAAAGGCCGCCATACTGCAGCATGCGGCTGGCCGGGTTGAGCTGCTTGAGACGCTCCGGCCTACCTCGGCCGGTGTCTCGCAGCTCCCTGTTCAGCCAGAGCTACAGCAGGAGAGTGGTCAGGTGCGGTCTCAGAGCTCAATTCCGGTCGCGAGCTCCGACGCCCGCCATGGGCCGGACCCCCAGTGGGGGCGGCCCACGGGGGTGCAACTAGTGAGTATCAGGTTCAAGTTAATGCACCCGCACCACAGTCCACTCCCAACGGTGGGGTTCAGTGGCCATGGCCTCGTAATGTGGAGGCGAGTGGGCATCAGTTGCCACCTTATCCCAGGGCCCCTTGGTTCCATACTGGTGCAACATTGGGGGTGGGGGTTTCCGCCCTCGGGCCAGTGCCGGGCGTCGCAGAGACTGTCCAGGTTCCGCTGCGTATGCCCTGGGTACCTAATGTGCCGGTGACGGCCTTGCCGACGGCGGGTTATTCGTTGCCCCTGGGTGATCATTTGTCCCAGGCCACGAGGGAAAAGATTTGGCGGGGGGAGTACGTGGATATATTCTCCCTATTGAACCATGAGCCCACTAAGGAGGAGAGAGAGGGACAGGATGATAAGGACAAAGAGCTGTCCCGCCGTCGGGGCGGGTCATCCGACACCCCAAAATTAGTCTCCAAAATTACGATCTTTACACAGGGGATGGGGTCCATCTGTCGCCCAGAGGCATGAACGTCTTTTTGGAAGATTTGCAAGCAGGCCTCTTGGCCGAGCTGACGGTCTGGGGGGGGGGGGGCGGTGAGTCTTTATTAAGCCTCCCCGTGTGGCGGGTAGCACTGGTAAGGTAAATATTGATGACCCACAGGTATCCGGCAGGTTCGCAATTGACTGGCCAACACTAGATAGGTACAAGTTTGTTAACGTTGACCGGTCAACGACGAACCAGGCAATGGGGTGATGGCAGGATCTCTTCAGCATGCATCACCCCGTGATTTGACGGATACACGTCAGAGGGTGGGGTCAGTAGATAGTTTATTGACTACGGTCAACAATTTGTTTGTTGCAAACAAATGAATTGATACAAATGGATACATTGTAGCCAATTGCCATTGGCAATTTTGGGAGGAACCTTACCAGTGTTACTGCGGCCTGCTTGCCTTAAGAATTATAATTGGCTGAGTGCCAATTGAAATTTATAATTCGGACTAGGGCATGAATCAATAAATGTGGCCCAATGCCGTTATCCATATACCGGTGTCTGAGTCTTTTTTGGGGGGTGCGCCTGCAATGAGTAATGGTAAGACAACCACCATCAGGAGGAAAGGAGAAAGAGAAATTATTGCATCACTACAAGCAATAGGACCCACTCAATGTCCTTAAACATTGTATAACAAGAATCTGTTCTAGTCCTGGTCTCCTTCCTCTTCTTCAGCACTCGAAAGTGGTCCTTCATACAGAAGGACAAGGGGAGTGATGAAGATAAAGGAAAGTGAAGGGTCATGTGAGGGTGATTGGAGAAGTTTGAGTATGTCGTCATATGTAATAGGTATTCTTGTGACTATGTCTTATGGGTTATATGTAGATTGTGGGAGGTGAAGGATTGGAGGGTGAATGGAGAAGTCTGAATATGGCTTTACATGTTATAAGTAGGTTGTGGATGTTGTTGTTGTTGTTGTTTTTTTGGGGGGGTTATGTTTTACTTAATGTAGGTTTTTTAAATATTTGTTTTTCATGTATTTTGTTGTATTGTTGTAAAATTTAAAATTTAAAATGAAAATAAAAATAAAGTAGTTTTCTTCTGTTGGATTCTAGAATGACACACCCACACACATCTACTCCTGAACCATAGATTTACAAGCCAAAGCGATTTTGTGGACTTTAATGGAAATAATCTACATCAGTTTAAGTGTAAATCAGCATCAATCAAATTTGGTTAACAAATTTCATATTCCATGAGATAACTGTATCTTATTCATGCTTTTTTTAACAACAAAGTCTTTAAAAGGTTCTCAGAAGAGGTTTTATTTCTTTAATAAAATTGGTCGACAGAGCTGACGAGCCAGAGCCAAGGCTGTTACAGAAGGTAATTTGCAGATAAATCTCACTTTTAAGAACAAATGCAATTGTTCTATGCACAGACATGCAACTTTCATTATGTTAATGGAAACCACACTTGCACATCCAAGGTTATGCAAATAACCCTTTTGTAACTCGAGTTTTTCATAACTTGAGGCATTCGTAAATCGGAGTTTTACTGTATAACTGATGTAGGTCTGGAGGGCTCTCATCTTGAATCATCTTTATTTATCCTCCTCATTTCTTTCATCCCTTTAGAGTCAGGTTATTTAGTAGGCAATATTTAGTTGCTACATAAGTTATATTTCAAATACAATGAACATGATTACATTGGAAATGGCTTGCAGAATGTCGCAGTGAGAATAATGTTTGCAGGCGCACCCCCCAAAGAAAGACTCAGACACCGGTATATGGATAAAGGCATCGGGACACTTTTATTGAATAATGCCCTAGTCCAAATTATAACTTTCAATTGGTGTAATCATCCAATTGTAATTCTTTAAGGCAAGCAGGCCGCAGTAACACTGGTAAGGTTCCTCCCAAAATTGCCAACGGCAATTGGCTACAATGTATCCATTTTGTATCAATTTGTTTGTTGACACAAACAAATTGTTGACCATAGTCAATAAACTATCTACTGACCCCACCCTCTGACGTGTATCCATCAAATCACGGGGTGACGCATGCTGAAAAGCTCGTGCCATCACCCCTTGCCTGGTTCGTCGTTGACCGGTCAACGTTATTACACCTGTACCTGTCTAAATGTTGGACAGTCAATTGCGAACCTGCCGGATACCTATGGGTCATAAACCTTTACCTTACCAGTGCTACCCGTCTAAGTGACCAAAGTCAAGAACAAGAAAAACCCCTTTATCAAACCTCAGCAACAGTGTGGGATGGGCAAAAAAGCCAGAACCCAAGGGCCAATTGTGGGTTCCAACCAAAAATTCCCACCCGGCCCCGAAGCAAACAAAATATCACACTGTTCACTAGGGAGGGGGTGGAGGGAAAACTTCTCCTCTCCGTCGCTCTTTCTAAAATGGCAGCTTGGCTGCCTCGTGGCCACCCCTTTTATAGAGGGGTGGTCACGCCCCCTAACTCACCCGGATGTCTGAGTCCGGGTGGGGGGCCCCCGCAAAGAGCACGGCGGCCATTTTGGTGCTGCGCTTTCATTGCAGGCACATCCCCCAAAGAAAGACTCAGACACCGGTATATGGATAAAGGCATTGGGCCAGTTTTATTGAATAATGCCCTAGTCCGAATTATAACTTTCAATTGGTACTCATCCAATTATAATTCTTTAAGGCAAGCAGGCTGCAGTAACACTGGTAAGGTTCCTCCCAAAATTGCCAACGGCAATTGGCTACAATGTATCCATTTTGCATCAATTTGTTTGTTGACACAAACAAATTGTTGACCGTAGTCAATAAACTATCTACAGACCCCACCCTCTGACGTGTATCCGTCAAATCACGGGGTGATGCATGCTGAAAGGCTCGTGCCATCACCCCATTGCCTGGTTCGTCGTTGACCGGTCAACGTTATTACACCTGTACCTGTCTAAATGTTGGCCAGTCAATTGCGAACCTGCCGGATACCTATGGGTCATAAATCTTTACCTTACCAGTGCTACCCGCCACATGGGGAGGCTTCAATGAAGACTCACGGCCCCCCCCAGACCGTCAGCTCGGTCAACAGGCCTGCTTGCAAATCTTCCAAAAAGAGGTTCATACCTCTATCCGACAGGTGGACCCCATCCCCTACATACAAGTCATAATTTTGTAAACTAATGGTGGGGTGTCGGACGACCATCCCCAAACCCTTGTCAGCAAAGAACCGGGCAACCGCCCTGTTCACCGAGCGACGAGCGCGGTCAAGGGCCTGGATGTTGATACCCCCCTGTAAGCGTGACGCGGTATGATGTCCGACCATAGCAGGCCACACATAATGCAAATAAGCTAGGTCGCTGCAAATCGTATGTTTTAAGGAAAGGCCAGTGACCTGGCCCAGGTCATTGCCCCCGAGGTGCAGCACCAAGACATCAGGCGGTTCAGCATCCCTGATGGAGAAAAGGAATGGCAACAGTTCCCGCCATAACATTCCACGCTTACCATACCACCTGATACATGCGGAGGCACGTAGTCCAAGCTGGGGTCCCCACTCTGTCACCGCAGCGTACTGCGCTGCCCAGTGCACATAGCTATGGCCCACCAGCCATACGGCCACCGGTGTGCGGGGACACACAGGGTCTGTAAGATAAAAAAGATTGAACGGTGACTTATCTGGTACTCATACTTTAAGAGGGCGAATATATAATTCAAAACACTTCGATCCCCACTTCCCCATATGGCGTATATCAGCCTCAGAGTACCCAAATGCAGCTGCAGTAGAAGCAGCTCCTATTCTAAAAGAATGGGTGCCGTAACGAGCCCCGGGGAGGCCAACACTGGACAGTGCCTTACCGGTCACCTTCCAAAATTGAAATTTAGTAAGGGGAGACCCATCTTGGTGGCAGAAAAATGGGCCAGGGTGCGTAGCATGCACTGCAATGAACTCCTGTAGGGCACCAACTGGACAGATGTCTGCAATGGAACATCGTAGCAGTCTAACACCACTGCCTACACCGTGCTGATCAACTTTCGAGGACCGTATCCTCAACTGAGCCCACTCATTGGAGACATAGACATCGTCGAGTTCCGGTGCCCTACGAGCCGCATCCGCCTTAGACAGTAGCACCAACTCACTGATGCGGAGCGCTCCAAAAAAGGCCACCATGGTAGCCGCATGAAACAGTGCTGCCTCATACCTGTCGAAACACAGGTCATGCCAGCCTCGTGCAAGGTGGGTAAGAACCGCTGGAGAAATTCGGTGGCGATTGTCCACGTTCCCGTGTCCACCCCTCCAAAACATGTCGTATACGGAAATCATTAGTGTTGTCAGCAGAACCCCTCACTTTGGCCATTAATGCCAGTGCTGACAGCCTGGATGCTATGGTGCGGGGAGCTAGGCCCTGACTGTGTAGGTGGCCCATAAATTGGAGAACGTGGTTGACTGGAATGGGCCACACCTCGGGCAAACGGAGTTGCGCACAAAAATTTATAAATTGACTAAATGCATGGTGATACGCCTTATGCGTGCGGAGCGCCAGTGACATGCCGATCGCCCGGTTCACCTCTCCTTGCCAAATGTCCAAATCTCGTCCGGGAGCGGCGAGGGGAATTCCTGTGCGTCTGGAGCCAAGGCGCGGAACCGGGGGATCTGCAGGCGGGATAAAGCATCAGCAATATCGCTATTAATACCTGGTACATGTCTGGCCCTGAAGAGCACATTGAGGCGTAGGCTGCGCAACATGAACTGGCGAACTAACTCCATGACCCTGGGTGATTTAGATGTCTGGGAATTGACGATGTGCACTACCGCAGCATTGTCGCACCAGGAATGAACCACTGAATTGGCCCACTCCTCACCCCATAGCATCAAAGCTCCCAGTATCGGGAAGAACTCAAGGAATGTAAGATCGCGTAGACGATCCGTGCCCCGCCATGCTGGCGGCCATTGGCCGTAGGCCCACCTCCCCTTAAAGTAAATCCCATATCCCAGGGACCCCGAGGCATCCAACTGAACCTGGAACCTAGGGGAAACCAACAGGTCAGATCTCCAAAATGACACCCCGTTGAAGTCCCTCAGGAACTAAAGCCAAACCAACATGTCAGCCCTCATGCCCTTGTTCAGTCGGACCCTGTGATAGCGCCTGGATAGCCCAGTCATGGCGTCGCAGAAGCGCCGAGCAAAAGCTCTGCCAGGTGTGACCACTCTGCAGATGAAGTTAAGGTGACCATGTAGAACCTGGAGTTCACGAAGTGACACCTTGCGTTTGGCCAGTAAGGCCAAAATCAACGCAGTGATCTGGGAGACCTTATCCATGGGTAACCTGGATGCCTGCGAGACCGTGTCAATTTCAATACCCAGAAATGTGAGCTTAGTTGATGGGCCCTCGGTCTTTTCGGGCGCTAAAGGGACACCAAGTTCCTGCATTAGCGTCTGAAATGTATTGAGGAGACGTGTGCACGTGTCCCAGCCCCGTTCACCCCCAAACAAAAAATCATCGAGGTAATGGGCTACAGACCGGGACCCAGACCTGCGAACAAAGGCCCACTGAAGGAAAGTGCTAAAACGTTCAAATGCCGAACAGGAAATTGAGCAGCCAAAAGGCATGGCTTTATCAACATAAAATTTCCCTTGGAATTTAAAACCCAATAACTCAAAGTCACCCGGGTACACTGGCAACAACCGGAATGCCGACTTAATGTCACATTTGGCCAGAAGTGCACCCGGGCCACAAGAGCGCACCATGCGCAGGGCCTGGTCAAATGACGTATACCGGACAGAACAAAGGTCATCCGGAATGGCATCATTGACCGAATGGCCCGACGGGTATGACAGATGGTGAATTAAACGAAATTCCCCAGGGGTCTTTTTGGGAACCAACCCTAAAGGGGAAACCTTCAGATTGGGAAAGGGGGGCATAGGAAAGGGGCCAGCAACCCTACCTGCATTAACCTCCTTAGCGATACTTAGGGCAGCCACATCCTCCCTACCCTTCAAGGAAAGTAAATTAGGAGCATCTTGGGGCCCCCGCTACCCTTTGAATGGGATGCGAAAGCCTCGCTGGAAACCCTCGAGGAGATACATGGCATCCTCCCTCCTCGGGTAAGTCGAGAGCCACCGCTCCAGCATAGCTACGTTAACCGGGGAGGGGGCCTTTTGAGTGACCAGCTCCATCAGCGGCAGGTCTGCCCGCTCCTTGTCCACCTTTACCTCTGCCCCATGACCCACCGGCTCGCGGACACGCAGTGGCGGGGTGGGGGCCACCGCAAGAGGGACACTCATGTTTGTATCGGCACTGTTTCTTATTGCATACACCATTGGCCGAGAAACCCCAACACAGCAAGTGGGCTGGAACCCCCTGCCCCGCCAGCTGGCAGGGAGCCTGTGTTGGAGCAGCTCGCTGGACCGCATGGCCACAATGGTACCTCTCCCCAGGCGCCGGGCGTGTGGGGGTCATGTATAAAAGCCACAATTTCTGACATGGCTCATCCCACCTCATCTCCGGGTGTAAGGGCACTCTCATTCTAAATTCCTCATCGTAAGTCAACCACGATGGGCCAGGAAAATCCACCATTGCCCTGTAAATATTGTCCAAATATTGGACCATAGGAATGGCCAGGTCAGGCCGAGCCCTAAGATACACCGCCATATAAATGAGATATGCGGGTAACCAGTTGGCCCAGGTGCGTGGTGGCTTGCGACGGCGAGCCAGCTCTTTGTCCTTATCATCCTGCCCCTCTTTTTCCTCCTTGGTGGGCTCCCGGTTCAACAGGGAGAAAATATCGACATACTCCCCCCGCCAAATCTTTTCCCTTGTGGCCTGGGACAAATGATCCCCAAGGGGCAAGGAATACCCGGCTGTCGGCAATGCTGACACCGGCACAGTATTGACACGGGGTATTAAGAGGGGAGCGTGGACCGTCCCTGCGACACCCGGTAGAGCCCCGGGGGCGGAAACCCTCCCACCCAATGTTATGCCAGTATGAGACCAAGCTGCACCTGGGTAAGCTGGGAACTGATACCCACCCGCCCCGACATTACGAGGCCATGGCCACTGAAACCTATCCCCGGAAGTGGATGGTGATGTGGGGACATTAGCTTGAACCTGATACTCACTGGGTGCACCCCCGTGAGCCGCCCCCACCGGGGGTTCTGGCCCACGGCGAGCGTCGGAGCTCGCGACCGCCATCGAGCTCTGATGACACATCCGACCACTACCTGTCTGCAATTCAGGATGTACGGGGAGCTGCGAGACCGTGGCGGGCACAGGCCTGCGCGCCTCGAGCAACTCAACCCGACTGGCCACCTGCTGCAAAGTGGCGGCTGCCGTGATAGCAGGCAGGCAAAAGGGGGCCCCAGATAGCAGTGAAGCCCCCCCCCAATGGGGTTATTGGTGATCCCTAGGGATGCCTCTAGCGCGGCTATGCGTGCCAGTAATGCATCCACTGTCGCAGATCCCCCAGCATAAAGGGGGCCAGGTGGGCCAGACGGCATGCTGGATAATGGTCCAGGTACCCTGACTTGAGAGCCAGGTCCCGAATAGGGCCATGCCCAAAACTCCGGCCCATGAGGGGCCGGAGGTAAGCCCTGCTGTGCAACCGTACCAGGCCCTGCCCCGTGATCGAGGCCCATGGCCCGCAATTGTGGGCCGGGGGCCGAAGCCCCTGTAGGGCCAGTCTGAGGCTGTAGAGCCGCGGGCCATGGCCTAAGCTGCCCCATCCCACCGGTCCCGGTGGGTGCATGCGATAAGGGGGCCTGTTGCGGAGGCGCAGTCGTGGTCCTCCGACCCGACCGCCATCCGCCAGGCAAGGACCTCCCTTTCGGGCGCGCCTGAGTCACCGTAGCCTTCTTCTTGGGAGGCATAATGAAGAACAGATCCTGTTCAGGGATTGCAAGCGCCAGATGGCTAAAAGCCGAAAATTGCGAATCGAACAGCTGACGTGCCGACCTTCTAGCCGTCAAGTTCAGCGCCTTAACTACTCAGCCACTACAGCCCCTGAATATCCGCAAGGCTCCACAGCCAACCGCGGATCTAAAGAAATGAAGAGCGACGGAGAAAACTTCTCCTCTCCGTCGCTTTTCCAAAATGGCAGCTCGGCTGCCTCGTGGCCACCCCTTTTATAAAGGAGTGGCCACGCCCCCTAACCCACCCGGATGTCTGAGTCCAGGTGGGGGGCCCCCGCAAAGAGCGCGGCAGCCATTTTGGCGCTGCACTTTCATTGCAGGCACACCCCCACAAAGAAAGACTCAGACACCGGTATATGGATAAAGGCATCGGGCCACTTTTATTGAATAATGCCCTAGTCCAAATTATAACTTTCAATTGGTGTAATCATCCAATTGTAATTATTTAAGGCAAGCAGGCCGCAGTAACACTGGTAAGGTTCCTCCCAAAATGCCAATGCCAATTGGCTACATGTAACTATTTGAATCAATTTGTTTGTTGACACAAACAAATTGTTGATTGGAGTCAATAAACTATCTACTGACCCCACCCTATGACGTCTATCCGTTAAGTATCCAGGTGATGCAGGCTGTGATACTCCTGACATCACCCCTTGCCTGGTTCGCCCTTTACTGGCCAAACCTATTTCCCCTGTACTTGTCTACGTATTGGCCAGTCAAATTGCGAACCTGCCGGATACCTATGGGTCATAAATCTTTACCTTACCAGTGCTACCCGCCACATGGGGAGGCGTCCATGATGACTCACTGCCCCCCCCCAGACTGTCAGCTCGGTCACCAGGCCTGCTTGCACCTCATCCAGAAGGAGGTACATACCTCTAGCCGACAGGTGGACCCCATATCCTGCCTACAGGTCAAAATTTTTGTAAGCCTATCCTCAGATATCCAATGGCTGCCCCCAAGCCATTCTCATCAAGGAACTGGGCAACAGCCCTGTCCACTGACCGCCGGGATGGTCCGAACCACAGAGATCCATGTCTCCTCTAAATTGTTGTCTCGGCACGATGTTAGACCATAGCGACTGTGTGTAAGCCATAAATGATATAAAACGCCAGGTCACTGCACCTCAACAGTTTAAGGAAAGGTCAGTGATCCATGTGAGATCATTGCCGCCGAGGTGCAGAATAAGAACATCAGGCGGTCCAGCATCCCTGATGGACATCAGGAATGGCAACAGTTCCCGCCCTCTCATGCCGCACATACCAAACTACCGCATACGTGCGGATGCACGCAGCCCGAGCAGGGGTCCACACTCTGTCGCCGCAGCAAATACTGCTGCCCAGTGTACATAGCTGCAGCCCACAGATGACATCTACAGATGCTACAAAATTCACATGGGGTCTTTTTCGGTACTAGCCCCAGAGGGGAGACCTTCAAGTTAGGGAATGGTGGTTCAGTAAAGGGTCCCGCAACTCTCATAGCCTCCACGTCCTTAGCTATGCTTTGTGCAGCGACCTCCTCATTACCCGTCAGAGAAAGTAAGTTCGAGGCATCCTGTGGTCCCTGAACACCCCTAAATGGAATATGAAAGCCAAACTGGAAACCTTCTAGTAAGTACCTCGCATCATCCCATCTAGGATAAGCGGAATGCCATCATTCCAGCATAGGGATATTAATTGGGGAGGGGGCCTTTTGCATGGCTAGCCCCATCAGAGGGAGCTCTGACCACCCCCTGCCCACCCCTACCTCTGCCTCATGACCCACCAGCCTGCGGGCATGCGGAGGCGGCGTTCGGGCCAGAGCAAGAGGGACACTCGTGTCGGAAACGACACTGACGCTTGTTGCACACGCCGCCAGCTGAGAAGCTCCGACACAGCAGGCAGGCTGGAACCCCCTGCCCCGCCGGCTGGCGGGGACCCTGTGTCGCAGCCACCCGCTGCACAGCATGGCTACAATGGTACCTATCACCAGGCGCCGGACGCGTGGGAGTCCTATACAAGAGCCACAATTGCTGGCAGGGCTCATCCCACCTCATTTCATCCTGAATTCCTCATCGTAAGCCAACCACGACGGGCCAGGGAAATCAACCATCACCCTATAAATGTTGTTGAGGTATTGAACCATCGGAATGGCCAAATCAGGCCGGGCCCTCAGGTATACCGCCATATATATATATAAGGTATGCCGGCAACCAATTGGCCCAGGTACGCGGTGGCTTATGACGACGGGACAACTCCTTGTCCCTGTCATCCTGTCCTTCCCTCTCCTCCTTGGTGGGCTCATGATTCAAGAGGGAGAAAATATCAACGTACTCCCCTCGCCAAATCTTATCCCTCATGGCCTGTGATAGATGATCACCCAGGGGCAAGGAATAACCAGCCATCGGCAGAGCGGCCGTTGGCACATTTTGGATGAAGGGTATGCGCAGCGGGCCCTGCATAGCCCCTGCAACAGTTGGCATACCACCAGGGGCGCACACCCCTGCCCTAACCGAGGGGCCATTTGGCAACCAGGAGTTAACAGGGCAGTGAGGAAGCAACTGCCCACCCACAGTAACCTGCTGTGGCCATGGCCACTGCACCCCCCCCCCCCCAGTGTAACTGGACAGTGTCAGTGGTGCACTAAATTGAACCGGATACTCACTAGTCACACCCACATGAGCCGCCCCCACCGGGGGTTCCGGCCCACTGTGGGCGTCGGAGTTCGCGACAGGCATCGAGCTCTGGGGCCACACCTGACTGCTCCCCACCGGCAAATCCGGGCATGCGGGGAGCTGCGAGGCGCCAGCCTGGGCTGGCCCGATGGCCTCGACCAGCTCAACCCTATTGACGGCCCACTGGAGAGTGACGGCCGACGTGTCTGCCGTGATCAACGAAGGGGCCGGAATGGAAGCGGCAGCTAAACCCCCATCGTAAGGTGGTTGGGCAATGCCCAGTGATGCCTCTAGCACCACAATGCGTGCGATAAGCGCATCCACAGTCTCTGAGCCCCCGGTATAAGGTGGGCCGGATGGGCCGGACGGCCTGCTGGTCAATTGCTGGATTGGAAACCCAAATGGGGATCCAGGGCCCGAGTAGGGCCATGCCCAAAACTCTGGCCCATGGGGGGCCGGAGGACTGGTGGGGTGGAAACCCACACCAGGTCCACCTTGGCCACTCTGTCCCGAGCCAGGAAAAGGCCCTCCATGGGCAATCCCCGAGGGTCCAGCCTGTGCCAGCCCAGCCTGTTAACTTGTGCCAGGCTGACAGGTGGGAGCCTGGTCAGCCCCACTGGCAGCGGTGAGCTGTGGGGGTGCAGCCCGAGTCCTCCAACCCGATGGCTGCCCCCCAGTCGAAGAAGGCTTGACCGCGGCTTGACCACCGGAGCCTTGCGCTTGGGAGCCATGTCTTCCAAAGAAACTGCCTCCCAATTGATCCCTGGCCAGGGATCCGATCCTAGTACCCCAGTAGCGAAGAGCAAAGACCTCCACTCGAAGCTAAAGGTACGAAGAACAAAGCTCAAAGTGAAAATGCGATGGAGAAAACTTCTCCGCTCCATCGCATTTCTAAAATGGCAGCTCGGCTGCCTCATGGCTACTCCTTTTATAGAGGAGTGGCCACACCCCCTAACTCACCCGGATGTCTGAGTTTGGGTGGGGGGGGCCCTGCAAAGAGCGTGGCGGCCATTTTGGTGCCGCGCTTTCATTTTATTACTTTTCCTTTACAATTGTTTCTATTCAGTCTTTCGGTCTTCAACTTATCCTTTTTTTATTGTAGTTGACCATGGTTGTTCAGTATTCCTACTAAATGAATGTGTGGGTGACCTTTTATTGTAGAAACCAGCATTGTTATACCCATAGTATATGAGGGATTCCTTTCTACCATTTTGCGCATTTTTGTTTTCTTGCAAACAAATGCTACAGTGGTGATTCTTGAGTTGTGCACTTATAGGAGCATTTTCTCACCATCATTCTACAATGAAATTCAATAATCTATTCACCTGCCATCACCTCTGAAAAATACTGTGGTACATGCTTAGTAGAGGGGTACACTTTGTAGTGTTGTGAAATAAAGCTGATGAAACCTCCTGTGAAAAAATGCTCAGAAGCAATATTTAACTCAGTGGTTCCCAGTGATGAATTAGACTTCTGGGAATTGCAGTCCAAAAACACTGATTTAACTAGCCTCCTTTTTCTGCTGCTCAGCAGCCCTTGCAAATGATTCTCAATGGTGTTAGTAATTTAAAAAGAAGAAGAGGGTGAGGAATCAATGCCCAAATTCTCAAAATCCCACAAACGGCCCCGCATTTGAAACCCAACATCATAGCGCATCCTTCATATGATGGGCAAGATTTCCTTCTTTTTAAATTGCTACGTCAATGGAGAATCCTTAGCAAGGGCTACTGATTTAACTAGAGAGCTGAATAGCATGGCTCCTTATAAGACTGTCTCTTATATTTAAGTATGTTCAATAAATCTATCTATCTAGCATTGCTTTTGACCCTCTCTAATAGGGTGTGTATGCATGTGTGTTTGTGCATGTGCACACAAACATTATTAAACAACTCCATATTTGAAATGGAAATTTTGGCTAAGACTCACTTTGCTCAATGAGAGATAACATCAGCTATGTTTGCTTTACTAAAGAGTTAGGCAATTTGAGGCCCTCCAGATATTGCTACACTGCAGCTTCCATCAATGCTACTTACCCTTGCATTAAGGATGATTGGAATGTCAGTCTTGCAATATGTGGAAGACCACATATGCAAGCGCGGCGCCAAAATGGCCGCCGCGCTCTTTGCGCCCCCCCCACCGGACGAAGAGTATCCGGGTAGTTAGGGGGCATGGCCAGCACCCTTATAAAAGGGGCGGCCACGAGGCAGCCGAGCTGCCATTTTGCGAAGCGACGGAGAGGAGAAGTTTTTCCTCCCATTGCTCCGTCGCTCTTACCTTAGCCGGGAAGCTACTTCGGGCAGCGGTCCTTCTCGTTCCTTTTCTTCGGCTTCCCAGCACTTGCAAGAATGCCTTCCAAAAAGAAGGCATTGGCGAACACGGTTCGCACCTCGAGGAGGCGCCAGCCGGGTCGGAGGACCGCAACTGCGCCCTCCCAACAGTCCTCTTTGCCGGCGCCCACCGGGACCGGTGGGATGGGGTCGGTTGCCCCGTGGCCCGGGAACGGGCACCCTCAGACCGGCCCGGCGGGGGCCGGGGCCTCCGTCTCTCAAGCGGTGGCTCCCGGCTCTGGCCCGGCTTATGCTTCGGGGCCTTCGGCCTTTGCCCCGCAGCTACCTGCGGTGGGCTTTAACCACGGGGGGGGGTTGGGTTCCCTCCCCTGGCAGGGCATGCCTCCGGCCCCCAAGGGCCAGTGATGGGTCCATGGCCATATTCGGGACCCGGGGTCCAGAGACCTGACCTGGCGCCTCTTGTCAGTGGGCCAGCCGGCTCTATGTCCCCCATTAATGTTGGGGGCTACGTGAATGTTGACGCCCTTCTGGCCCGGGTAGCGGCCCTTGAGGCTTCTTTGGGGGTGGTTAACCCACCCGGGGCGCTTTTGGGACCACAGGTTGACCCATCGGCTGCCGGTCATCGGCAGGCGGCCGGAAGGGTAGAGCTGCTTGAGGCCCATGGGTCGGCATCAGCCGCGGCCTCGCAGCTCCCCGTGCAACAGTTGCTGCCGTCCGGTACGGACCAGGCCTCGTCCACGAGCTCGGTTGCGGTCGTGAGCTCCGACGCCCGCAGTGGGCCGGAACCCCTGGTAAGGGCGGCCCGTGGGGGTGCAGCGGGTGAGTATGTGGTTCAAACTAGTGCACCCACACCACTACCTACATTGGCGGGGGCCATCCAGTGGCCGTGGCCCCGTATGGCTGGCGCGGTGGTTCAGCTGCCGCCGGGCCATACGGGTGCGGCACCATCAATCCAGGGCACCACCGGGGGCAGCGCCCCCTGCCCCGTTGGGAACTTCCTTGGGGTGGCGGGCTTGGTGCAGGCTCCTTTCACCGTGCCCACTGCGGCCTCTGTGCCATCGTCGGCGTTGCCTACGGCGGGTATTCTCTGCCCCTCGGGGATCATCTTGCCCAGGCCACCAAGGAAAAATTTGGCGGGGGGAGTATGTGGACATTTTCTCCCTTCTGAATAGAGAACCCACCAAGGAGGAGAGGGAGGGGCAGGATGAGAAAGATAAGGAACAAGCACGTCGTCGTAAGCTGCCACGCACGTGGGCCACATGGCTGCCAGCGTACCTCATATACATGGCTGTGTACCTCAGGGCCCGGCCGGATCTGGCAATTCCGATGGTCCAGTACTTGGACAACATATACCGGGCGATGTTTGACTTCCCGGGCCCGTCGTGGTTGGCTTACGACGAAGAATTTCGTATGAGAGTGCCCCTACACCCGGAGATGAGGTGGGATGAGCCCTGCCAGAAGCTGTGGCTTCTGTATATGACCCCCACGCGCCCGGCGCCTGGGGAGAGGTACCATTGTGGACACGCGGTCCAGCGAGCTGCTCCGGCACAGACACCCCGCCAGGTGGCGGGGCAGGGGGTTCCAGCCCGCCTGCTGTGCTGGACCTTCTTGGCCAATGGTACCTGTAGCAGAAGAAATTGCCGATATAGGCATGAGTGTCCCTCTTGTGCTGGCCCCCACGCTGCCTCCGCCTGTCCCAGGCCGGGAGGAGCGCGGGGCAGGGGTAGAGGTGGACAGGGGGCGGGCAAGACTGCCGCAGAGGGAGCTGGTCAGGCAAAAGGCCCCCTCACCAATTGATGTGGACATGTTGGAGCGTTGGCTCACGATGTACCCGAGGAGGGCAGACGCAGCTTACCGGCTTGAGGGTTTCCAGCAGGGGTTTCGCATTCCTTTCACGGGGGTCAGGGCTCCTCAAGATGCACCCAACCTGTTGTCACTTAAGGGAAGGTAGGAGGTGGCCGCCTTGAGCATTATTAAGGAGGTGGATGCTGGCAGGGTCGCCGGCCCTTTCCCTGCCCCCCCCCCCCGTTTCCTAATTTGAAAGTTTCCCCCTTGGGGCTAGTGCCCAAAAAGTCCCCGGGTGAATTCCACTTAATACATCACTTGTCCTACCCAGCCGGCCGGTCGGTCAATGATGCTATCCCGGATGACCTTTGTTCGGTCTGGTACACATCTTTTGACCAGGCTCTGCCCATGGTGCGCTCATGTGGCCCGGGTGCACTGTTGGCTAAGTGTGACATCAAGTCGGCCTTCCGTCTCCTGCCGGTGCACCCGGGTGATTTTGAGTTGCTGGGTTTCAAGTTCAGGGGCGAATATTACTTCGATAAGGCCATGCCTTTTGGTTGTTCCATCTCCTGCTCGGCTTTCGAGCGTTTTAGCACCTTCCTGCAGTGGGCGTTCGTCCGCAGGTCGGGATCTCGGTCTGTAGCCCATTACCTGGATTATTTCTTATTCGGGGGTGAACGGGGCTGGGACACGTGTGCGCATCTCCTCATTACATTTCAGACGCTAATGATGGAACTCGGTGTCCCTTTAGCGCCCGAAAAGACCGAGGGCCCATCCACCAAGCTCACATTCCTGGGGGTGGAGATTGACACGGTAGTGCAAGCATCCAGGTTACGGGCTGATAAGGTTTCACGGATCGTTGCACTCATAGTCGACTTGCTGGCAAAATGCAAGGCGTCTCTTCGTGAGCTACAGGTGCTGCATGGTCACCTCAATTTTGCTTGCAGGGTGATCTCACCTGGCAGAGCCTTTGCTCGACGCTTGTGCGACGCCATGGTAGGATTAACCAAGCCTCACCATAGGGTGCGTCTCAGCAGGGGCCTTAAGGCGGATATGCTCATCTGGCTTCAGTTCCTGAGGGAGTTCAATGGGGTGTCCTTCTGGAGGTCCGACCTTATGGCTTACCCTCTTTTCCAGGTCCAGTCCGATGCATCGGGGTCCCTGGGTTATGGGATGTACTTCAATGGGAGGTGGCCCTACGGCAGATGGCCGCCAGCCTGGTCTGGCACGGATCGCTTGCGCGACCTCACGTATCTGGAATTTTTTCCCATTCTAGGAGCCTTGATGCTATGGGGTGGGGAGTGGGCCAATTCGGTAGTACACTTCTGGTGTGACAATGCGGCAGTTGTCCACATTGTCAACTCACAGACGTCTAAATCTCCCAGGGTCATGGAGCTGGTGCGACAGTTTGTGTTGCGTAGCCTGCGCCTCAATGTGCTATTCAGGGCTAGGCATGTCCCTGGTGTTAATAACGATATTGCTGACGCTTTGTCCCGCCTGCAGATCTCCCGGTTCCGTGCCTTGGCCCCGGACGCAGAGGAATTTCCCTCGCCGCTCCCGGACGAGATATGGACACTTGGCAAGGACAGGTGAACCGGGCGATCGGCATGTCGCTGGCGCCCCGCACGCGTAAGGCGTATCACCACGCATTCATTACTTTCCAGGCCTTTTGTGCCCAGTGTTGACTACCTGAGGCTTGGCCTATCCCAGTCGCCCACATTCTACAATTCATGGTTCACCTACATGCCCAGGGCCTAGCTCCCCACACCATAGCATCCAGGCTGTCAGCGTTGGCATTCATGGCCAAAGTTGGGGGTTATGCGGACAGTACCACCGATTTCCGCATACGGCATGTTTTGGAGGGGCGGGTGCGGGAGCGTGGGCGTACCCCGGATGACCGCCACCCAATTTCCCCAGGGGTACTTACCCACCTAGCACGGGGCTGGCATGACCTCTGTTTTGACAGGTATGAGGCGGCCCTGTTTCATGCGGCTACCCCGGTGGCCTTTTTTGGAGCGCTCCGCATCAGCAAGCTGGTGATGCTGTCTAAGGCGGACGCAAGTCGCAGGGCACTGGAACTCGACGATGTCTATGTTTGTAATGATTGGGCTCAGTTGAGGATACGCTCCTCTAAAGTTGATCAGCACGGCGTAGGCAGTGGTGTGCGACTGCTACGATGTTCATTGGCAGACATCTGTCCGGTTGGTGCCCTGCAGGAGTTTCTTGCACTGCGTGGCACGCACCACGGCCCGTTTTTCTGCCACCAAGATGGGTCTCCCCTTACTAAATTTCAATTTTGGAAGGTGACCGGCAAGGCGCTGGCCAGTGTTGGCCTCCCTGGGGCTCGTTACGGCACCCATTCATTTAGGATAGGGGCGGCTTCTACCGCAGTGGCTTTTGGGTACTCCGGGGCGGAAATACGCCGCATGGGGAGGTGGGGATCACGTTGTTTTCAGTTTTATGTTCGCCCTCTTCAACCGTGAGTACCAGTTTAGTCATTGTATTGTTCTCCCCCCCTCTTTTTCCTTGACAGACCCTGGGTGTCGTATTACACCGGTGGCAGTATGGCTGGTGGGCCACAGCTACATGCATAGGGCAGCGCCGTACACTGCGGCGACAGAGTGGGGACACCGACTGGGACTGGGTGTGTCCGCAAGTCTCAGATGGTATGGTAAGCGTGGCATGTTATGGCGGGAACTGTTGCCATTCCTGTTATCCAGCAGGAATGCTGACCCGCCAGATATTCTGATCATACACCTTGGGGGCAATGATTTGGGACAGGTCACTGGACTATCGCTGAAGCATGCGATTTGCGGTGACCTGGCTTACTTACATTATGTGTGGCCTGCCACAACCCTCATTTGGTCAGACATGGTACCGCGGCATGCTTACAGGGGTGGGTTCGACCTCCAGGCCCTTGATCGAGCTCGTCGCTCATTGAACAGGGCTATTGCTCGATTCCTTATCGACAAGGGTTGGGGGCGCGTCATTAGGCACCCTGCAATCAGCCTACAAAATTATGAGCTTTATTCAGGGGATGGGGTCCATCTGTCGCAGGGAGGTATGGACCTCCTGTTAGGAGATTGGCAAGCAGGCCTGTTGACCGAGCTGACGGTCTGGGAGGGGGCGTCGAGCCTTTACTGAGCCTCTCCGTGTGGCGGGTAGCACTGGTAAGGTAAACAGTTATGACCCACAGGTATCCGGCAGGTTCGCAATTGACTGGACAACACTAGACAGGCACAAGTTGATTACACGTTGTCCGGTCAACGACGAACCAGGCGATGGGGTGATGGCAAGAGCTATGCAGCATGCATCACCCCGTTATTTTACGGATACGCGTCAGAGGGTGGGGTCAATAGTTAGGTATTGACTACGGTCAACAATTTGTTTGTTGTCAACAAACAAATGGATACAAATGGATACATTGTAACCAATTGTCGTTTGCAATTTTGGGTGGTACCTTACCAGTGTTACTTCGGCCTGCTTGCCTTAAGAATTATAATTGGTTGAATACCAATAGAAATTTATAATTCGGACTAGGGCATGAATCAATAAATGTGGCCCAATGCCGTTATCCACTTTCATCAGTGTCTGAGTCCGTTATTGGGGGGTGCGCCTGCAATGCCCTATCACTGTTTCAGTGACATCATGACTGAGGTGATTAATGTAAAGAAGAATAAATAAGAATTGTACAGTACTTTGCACTTTAAGTACATCTCGGCCTGTGGGGACCCCAGCGATGCTGTCAAAGTCCTATCTGAATCTGAAGGCCATGGGGGTCTGGATGGGGGGCCAATGGGTTACAACTGAATCCTAGCAAGACTGAGTGGCTATGGGTCCGGGGTCCTATGCCATTCCAGGAGCTGCCATCCTTGGTCTTGAATGGAGTTATTTTGCCCCAGACAGACCCAGTGCACAACTTGGGGGTCCTCCTGGACTCGCTGCTGCTGCTAGAAGAGCAGGTGGCAGCAGTGGCCATGAGGGCCTTTGCACAACTTTGTGTGATATGCCAGTTGTGCCCGCTCCTGGATAGGGACTCCTTGCTTACGCTCACATGCCCTGGTCACCTCCAGACTGGACTATTGCAATGCGCTCTACATGGGGCTACCTTGATGACCATTTGGAGGCTGCAGCTGGTCCAGAATGTAGCATCCTGGGTAGTGATGGGGTATGGACGTTATGCCCATGCCTCACCCCTACTCTGGGAACTGCACTGGTTACCAGTTTGCCTCTGAGTGCAATTCAAGGTGCTGGTTATGACCTTTAAACCCCTATATGGTAGTGGGCCAGGATATCTAAGATACTGCATCTCCTTAAGAATGTCTGTCCATCCAACCAGAGCAGACCGGAGGGGCTCTCTAATTGTTCCATCAGCCAGGGGCACAAGAAAAAGGGCCTTTTCCGTGTTCGCTCCGGCCCTTTGGAACCTCCTACCAGTAGAACTACAGCTGCAGACGGAGCTGCTGCCCTTCAGGAAAGGACTTAAGACCTGGCTGGTGGGGCAGGTGTGGAGCCCTGAAGGCAATGTGGCCCCTGCTTGTTGGCTCTTATCATGAAATGTACCTTCTTCCTACCTCTTGGGTTGGGTGGGATTTTTAATGTGGGCGGGGTTTTTTAATCTGTTTTCATGTGGGTTTTTTAAGTATGTGAGCCAACTTGAGTCGGGTCTCCCTGAGTGGGCGGCGAACAAATTGAAATATTAAATTAAATTAAATTACTACAAATAGCATTATTTCAAGGTTTAGCTGCAATGCTACAGCTCTTCTAATTATACGCAAGGACATCTTGCTCACTGCATTACAAACAACATTTCCCCAGGAATGTGCTTAAGGATCAGAGACTTGATCTACTGTAAATGCAACTATAGGTAAGCCCTCTGCTGAAGAATAAAAGCTTCTTTCTTCCATTCTGAAGAGCTATAGAAAACTCCAAGTCTAATGAATTGGTTGTCGAGCTTGTTGGGGATGCAAAAAGCTCCTAGGTAATACTTCAGCATTTCCCACTTTTTGGGTTGTTTATTCAAGGGCAAAAGGGGTATGGAAATGCCCATTCCCCACGATCTGTTTCAAAGCAGAGGGCTTATAAATTTTGCCCAAATTTATAAGCCCTTCCTCGACTATATTTTCAGCAGTGTATGTGGTAAGGAAATGCCCATGGTACTTGGTGGGATTCAAACGGATTCCCTGTGCTAAATCTGCTTCAAAAGCCACATCTCTGGGTTCATATGCTTGATAGAAAGGATTCATGTCTATCTAAGCACCAATCTCGGCTAGTGCTGACCCCTGGGCCAATGGGAACATGGCTGTCTTCCAATCAGTCCATGTGTCTGCCAGGGTTCTAAAAATTCTTCTGATCTTCCCACAACTATTTTCAGAGGGGTTACAGGGTCCTCCTTAGCTAGTCATATGGCATATCTGCATTGCAGCATAAGGGATTTGGTTCAGGTTGCATTGCTTGATTTCTGGGGTTGGTAGTGATAGCAAGCTGCATTGTTTCTGGTCAGGGATATAAGAGGGTCATTTCTGCTTCTGGGTGGCATTTCCTGCCACATGGCACCAACCACACTCCTTTTGCTCATTGAGAATAACAAGACACAGTGTGCATGGCTGTGACATAATTTCCAACCTAATGTGTTAACAAATGCACATGGTTGTTGTTGTGTTCTGATGGTTTTATTGTACACATGGATTACAATGTATCTGAGCCAATGTAACCTTGCCTATAGCAACAATGTAACCTTCAGCTGTATCATATAAACCCTGTAATAGGACGCGAGCTAATGACCACCAGCTGGCAGCAGCGAGCGTCCAAGCTCTCTTGGTCCGAACTCATCAAAGGCAACAGCGCGGGAAGTTTTCCCGCCACCACCTACACCTGGACAAGAAGGGCGTGACCTGCAATGACGTCACGCAGACAGTAGCCAATGGGCTACCATGGCACCATGTTCAAATGTATTACTGCTGTATATAAAGAGCTATCGATCCGCCATTACCTCATGTTCCCTCTGTCCACGATGCAATAAACCTGAGTTAACCCAGCCCGAGGCTGTGTCCTGTGTCTTGGTTTGCATACACCAAATTGGCGACGAAGGTGGGATAATGGATCCCCACGGAACAGCCAGGGCACAGAGCGGTTTCAACATCACCAAACCGCAAGACTGGGAGCTGCTTGAGATGGATTTCCAGGCGGCCCTGGTGGAACTCAGAGTCAAAGGAGAAGACGAGGAGAGGAAGAGGGCCATCCTCACCAGAATGCTCGGGATGGAAACCAAGCGGACGCTGGTGGGCATAATCGCTCCGAAGAAGGTGAGCGACTTTAAGGCGAGCGACATCATGAAACTGCTGCGAGAGCGGTTCTGCCCCTCGAGGGCAATGTTTCCTGCTCGGAGCGCGTTTTGGAGGCGAGTCCAAGCGCAGGATGAGTCGGTTGAGGCATTCGTGGCCGCCATGAGGATAGCCGCCGCCCCCTGTAAATGGGGCGATATCCTGGAGATGGTCCTCAGGGACGGCGTGTTGTGTGGCCTGAAAGACAAGGAGGTACAGCGCAGCTTGATGAATAAGGAGCCGCCACCCACGCTGGCAGAGGTCATAGAGGCCGCGGAAGCCGCAGAGTCCACGAATGCTGGAGTGGACGAGATGCACCAGTGGCGTGAGTGGCGTCCTAGAGCCGGCAAGGCGGAAAATTCGGTGCACGGGAAGACCGGACAGTCGGTGCACGCGACTCGACGGGCCTCAAAGTCGTCTACGGAAGGCAGCGACGGCGAGGAGGTCCAGAAGGTCCGGAAGGGTGGTCGACGCTGCGAGGGTTGCGGAGCGGCCCACGAGCGCGCGAGATGCCCGTTCAGGAAGGCCGAGTGTTACACCTGCGGCCGTCGGGGGCACATCGCCAAGGCATGCAGAAAACGGAAAGAGGGCCGGAGGCAGTCACAAGACCGCGCGGCCAGACCGGACCGTCCAGCGAGGCCCAAAGATGGCGCCCAGACCACGAGGAAGCAGGACGGCGTGGGCCGCGTCTCGGACGACAGCGAGGACGACGCCCCAGTGTTCAGCGTGTCCGCGGGACAGTCCCATTACTTCGTTGAGGTATTAGTACAAGGGGCCCCTATTAAGATGGAAATTGACTCGGGGTCCTCCTATTCCATAATTCCCCAGAAAGAGTTCCTGAAAATCGACCCCCACGTGCGGCCCAAGCTTAAAGCGTTGAGGTCCACGCTACGGGACGTACAGGGAAACAGCATTCCGGTGTTGGGGGTCGGGAAATTTCGGGTCAATTTTAAGAGACATTCTGCGGAACTGCCCCTAGTTGTCCTAAAAGGGGGAAGCTGTAGCCTCCTAGGGACACAGTGGTTTCAGCCTTTAGGTTTGTTCATAGGGGGGGTGCATACCGTGGGGGGGGGACCCAATACAAGCGGTTTGCGATGCGCATCCCGCCGTTTTTAAGAAAGGACTCGGAAAGTTCAAGGGACCCCCTGTAGCTTTCGACATAGACCCGGAGGTCCGCCCGATAAGACTCAAACCACGCAGGGTGCCGTTCGCACTCAAGGACAAGATAGAGGCGGAACTGGACAAACTGGTGGGCCAGGGGATTCTTATTCCTGTTGATTCCGCGGAGTGGGAAACTCCAATTGTAACGGCTCTAAAGGCTAACGGGGAGGTGCGCATTTGCGCTGATTATAAGTGTACAATTAACAAGGCGATCCGCCCTAATGCATACCCGGTGCCAGTGATCAGCCACCTTTTGGCCAGGCTAAATGGGGGAAAGTGTTTCGCTAAACTCGATTTGGCACAAGCCTATCAGCAACTTCCTGTGACCCCCGCCACGGCCGCGGCACAAACGATAGTTACACATAAGGGAGCGTTCCAGGTGTCGCGGTTACAGTTCGGCGTGAACTCGGCACCCGGCCTTTTTCAATCGCTTGTGGAACGCCTCCTAAAGGGCCTGGAGGGGGTGTTGCCTTATTTTGATGACGTGTTGATAACAGGGGGGAGTGAGGCTGAACTGGCAAAAAGGTTGGACAAAGTACTGACCGTGTTCGAGAAAGCGGGGCTGAGATTGAGGAAGGACAAATGTGTTTTTTTCGAAACTGAGGTCGAGTTTTTAGGGTTCCGGATCACACCCGAGGGGATTAAGCCGTCTAAATCCAAGGTAGCAGCCATTAAAAAGGCCCCTCGCCCCACATCCAAAACCGAGCTGCAGTCTTTCCTGGGGCTCCTCAATTTTTACCATACATTCCTCCCGCGGAAGGCGTCCGTGGCCGAACCGCTCCATCGGTTACTTAAAAAGGAGGAGCCATGGATGTGGGGTGACGAGCACGAGAGGGCGTTCAAAGAGCTAAAGCAACTCCTAACATCTGAGGCAATCCTGACGCACTTCGACCCCAAACGGCCAGTGGTCCTAGTCTGTGATGCATCCCCGGTGGGGGTGGGGGCGGTGCTTTGCCACGTGTTGGAGGACGGAAGGGAGGCCCCGGTAGCTTTTTACTCAAGGTCCCTGTCCCAAGCGGAGCGAAATTACGCACAAACCGACAGGGAGGCGTTAGCGATAGTAGCGGGAACCAAAAAATTTCACGATTTTTTGTATGGCCGCCCGTTCAAAATCGTGACCGATCACAAGCCACTGTTAGGGATTTTCACGGCGAGCAAGCCCACGCCGCAGATCCTGTCCCCGAGAATGCTGCGATGGGCTATTTTCCTCAACGCATACCAACATGAGTTGGAGTACCGGCCCGGAAAGGAGATCAGCCATGCTGATGCACTTTCGAGGTCCCCTTTGCCCTTGTCGGAGGACCAGAAGGCGAGAGTTGAAAGAGACCGCCAGGTGTTGCTAATTGAGGTTTTAGACGCACCCCCAATAGTACCAGCCGACATTGCTAGGGCGACAGGCAAGGACAGAACGCTGGAGAAAGTTAGTTCATGGGTACAGAAGGGGTGGCCGGCATCGTCCCCGAGTACAGAGTTCGACCCATTCTTTCGGAAAAAGCTAGAGTGTCCCTAGAAAGGGGGTGCCTCTTGTGGGGCCAACGGGTGGTGGTCCCTACGCCCCTGCGGACGAGGGTGCTCGAACTGCTGCACGTCAGCCACCCGGGCATTGTGCATTCGAAGGCGCTGGCCCGGAGTTACTTCTGGTGGCCACAGCTGGACGCGGACATTGAGCACATGGTCGGCACTTGCGAGGCATGCCAGGGATCCCGACCTGAGGCGGCCCGTCTTCCGCATAGGGAATGGGACACAGCACGGGGGCCATGGTCCAGAGTGCACGTAGATTTCGCTGGCCCATTCCGAGGAACCATGTTTCTCCTGGTGGTGGATGCGTTCTCCAAGTGGCTGGAGGTTATCCCAGTAAAGAGCACGTCCTCCGCCACGACAATTAGCCGGCTAAGGAGAGTCTTTTCCACGTTCGGTTTACCCGACACTTTAGTCAGCGATAACGCTAGTTGTTTCACCTCCGCCGAGTTCGGAGCATTCATGGAGGCAAACGCCATTCGGCATGTCACATCCGCACCGTTTCACCCGGCCACGAATGGCCAAGTGGAACGGCTAGTGCGTACAACAAAGGACGCGCTGCGGCGCATGGGCCCGGGGGACCTGAATCACCAAGTATGCCAGTTCCTCTTAGCGTATAGGGTAACCCCCTTAGCGTCAGGCTACTCGCCGGCAGAGCTCTTGATGCGGCGAAAACTGACCACGATCCTGTCCAGGCTAGACCCGACGAGGGTCGTGGATAAAGGGAAAAACATAGGGTTGGCAGGCTCGAAAGGTTTCGCCGCCGGTGACCCTGTTCACTGCAGGAACTAT
Organism: Bradypodion pumilum; assembly: GCA_035047305.1. Classification (NCBI taxonomy): domain Eukaryota; kingdom Metazoa; phylum Chordata; class Lepidosauria; order Squamata; family Chamaeleonidae; genus Bradypodion; species Bradypodion pumilum. The sequence goes on from JAWDJD010000005.1 coordinate 59,552,226, forward strand.
TCCAGCGCAGGGCCAGCCTGGGTGCCAGGGACGGTTGTAGAACAGACGGGGCCAGTGTCGTACCGGGTCGAGACTGCGACCGGCCTCCTCTGGAGGAGGCACGCTGATCAACTGAGGCACCGAGTGAGTGGGCCAGTCAGTGGGGCTCAGCAACAGGATTCAGCGTTAGGGTTCTCCCCCACCCGCTTAACCCAAGGGGGAGACAGCAGTGGACAACAGTCCCAAGCAAGGGGGGAAGGCAGAAGCAGCGGCCCCGACTCATACCCTTTTGATACGCCAGTCCTATCAGGGGCCGGGGAAGGGGGAGAGGAGTGCGCGACCGCTGCCCCCGATTGTGATTTTGATTTTGATTTTGCGAGCCGGGGGGGTTTTCAGGAGTGTTCCCCCACCCATCCAAGCGAGAAGAGGGGTTTTTCGTTAGCCCCCAGTGCCCCCGGTTCCTCCCTAAGAAAGAGCACACCTCCCAACAACGCCGCGGAGCCGCGGCAAGTCACTAACGAGTCTCCCTCTCCAATTACAGGACAGGAAACCAGGGGACAAAGAGAAGGTAGCAAACCCGGGGAGAGGCAGCCCGCATCGAGACCCCAGCGTGTTCGAAATAAGCCATCTTGGCTGAGAGACTTTGTCTCCTAAGGGGGGGGGAGTGTGTTTAAGTGTGGGCTCGAGACTTTGTCTCGTCCTAGGGGGGAGGGGTGTTGTGTTCTGATGGTTTTATTGTACACATGGATTACAATGTATCTGAGCCAATGTAACCTTGCCTATAGCAACAATGTAACCTTCAGCTGTATCATATAAACCCTGTAATAGGACGCGAGCTAATGACCACCAGCTGGCAGCAGCGAGCGTCCAAGCTCTCTTGGTCCGAACTCATCAAAGGCAACAGCGCGGGAAGTTTTCCCGCCACCACCTACACCTGGACAAGAAGGGCGTGACCTGCAATGACGTCACGCAGACAGTAGCCAATGGGCTACCATGGCACCACGTTCAAATGTATTACTGCTGTATATAAAGAGCTATCGATCCGCCATTACCTCATGTTCCCTCTGTCCACGATGCAATAAACCTGAGTTAACCCAGCCCGAGGCTGTGTCCTGTGTCTTGGTTTGCATACACATACACCAAAGTTGTAAACAAATGCATTTTGACAGCAAATAGGTCCAGTAAACTACTCAAGAGCAATCTTAAGTTTCTAAAACACCCTGTTAAAAAGGTGTATAGGAAGAGGCTACAGCTCACACCCTTACATTAAAAAGGCCTTGGGGACAAATCCTTAGCAGCAAGAATCTGAGATGTGAGAATTACACAAACAGCTTGTCCAGAAAATGTGGAGGACTGGTGTTTGTCAGCAAACACTGATTCTCTTGAGTGAGATATTTGGAATAGACTTCTATCTGTACTAATCAGAACAGAATTCTCTCTAACTTTGATTAAAATTATATATTACTTCTTCACAAGTACCACATGGAATTCTTATTAGTAGCAAGTAGGTGAGGGATTGACAGACACTAGAAAAACTATTGCAGGAGGCAATGTAGATGGATGGCAGTTAACAACATGGGACAAGTGTCATGAACACTGAGAGCCAAACCATCATTAGATAAGGGAATTATGTATGTGCTGAAAACTTGAGATTGTCTCCACAGTATCTCAACCGAACATTTTAATGTCTGCCGTTATTTGACAAAAAGCTTCTTTTGTTTTATGTTCGGTCATCAGAAGGTAAGCCAAGGCTTTGTTTGCAAATGTGATTGCTCATGCACAAAAGTCTGTGGAAATCACATCTCTAATGCACCAGTTCATTTCAGCTGCTAATAACATGCTTTCTGTAATGCATGTTTTGGATGAGACACATCAATGTAAATTCAATACAAGGATTTCAGAGAATGATCTAGTTATAGAAACATGGCTTTCTTTTTTCTTTTCCTTACCTGAACAAGATGTCTTCTAGTATTTACCCGTCTTTCTGGAACAATGTCATCATCTGCAATGGGAGTGGAAATTAATAAACAGCATAGGTCATATATGGCACTATGTTCCTGCTGATAGCTAACTAAAAAGATTCATGAATATATTGTTATTTTGTTAGCTTTTCTCAGTGGAATAGAACTGCCAGTAGTTGTTCCTTATTTTCTTACTAATGTAGTTTGAAATAAAACTCTTGAAAACAAAGCAATGCATAATAGATGCACTAGTGGGATAGATGGGGCATTTGTTTTAGTTTATATAACAGCTTCACATATGCAACTTAGTTTCTACCAAGTACCACTTAATTTTGAGCTTAATACTGTTACATGAAAAAATCCTTTAGAACAGGAGTTCTCAAAATTTTTAAGCCAGGGGCCAGATCATGCTCCCTCAGACAGCTTCGGGGGCTGGATGGCCATTTTGCCCTTCCTCCACCACATGACACTTCCTGGTATGGTTTAGCTGGTAGTAGGGCACATGAAATGGTGCCATGGGCCACATCTGGCCTGTGGGCCACAGGTTGAGTATCCCTGCTTTAGACCAATGACCTTTCTTTTAACGGCTGAGAGAAATGTAGATCGTGCTTTAAAATTGTTTCCTTGCATAAAAAAGTAACAAAAGCAGAGAATCTGGAATTAAATTTGTCAGCATCAAGATGTTGTTTATGGCTTCAAAACCCCTTGTGGGGCATATGTGTGTTTATCCCTGCCCAATATTACATTTTTCTCTGGCACTGTAGTCAGGAAAAAAACACCACCAATGACTACTGTCAGAACTACAAAAAGGGAGGGGGATGTTGCTGAATGCCTCCAGGATGATGAAGGCTTTCAGCACTTTCAGGTTCTGAAATTCACAAGATTGGTACCCATATTCAGGCTGATAGAGAAATCAAGGCACCCAAGTTCTCTATCTCCCTTTATTTAAAAAAAGGAATATACCAGTATTTCCCAACATTTGGTTTTTGGGCTTCAATTCCCAGAAGCATGTCAATTCCCCAAAGCACTGATCAGCCAATATACTCACTTAGGCTTCTGGGAATTAAAGTCCCCCTATGGGGTGTGGGCCCCACATTGGGAATCACTGGAATAGACTAATCTGTTTTCAGCTATAATTGAGACCAAACAGTGGCCGCTGTGGTGGATAGAAAGGAAGGAACTTTTGTTCTCCTTTCCTGTCCACCCATACCTGTTGAAATCTACTTGCTACTTTTTTTGACTCCCAAACTTTTGCTGTACCACAAGCTCTTATGGTTTGGCTCCTCTTTTCTTCTGACAGATGTGCAGTATGATGGTTCTCATATGTACAGGGCAAACTGTACACTGCAGCACCTTCCATGTGATACAGCATCCCCATCTAGGTGTTCTATAACTCTAGGACTGGGGTTAGGAAGTATTAGGCTGGGAACGGAGATCTTTAGGTTCAAGTTGTCATTAAACAATCAATTTCCTTATGCAAGCAGATTTCATGGCTGAACTTGTTGGAACCTTCCTTGGCCCGTCACTTTCTCACAGCTTGGCCTACCTCAGAACCATTGTGAGAAAGGAGAGAGGAGGAAGAGAACCATGTACACGACCTTGAGTGTACTGGAGTAAAAGAAGGGTGTCTATGTAACTCATCTTTGTATTATCTCAGTTTTCAGAATCACAGATCCCCACCCCCCACCCCACCCCAACCACTGGCTTTAATAAAACCTACAACCCAAATGGAAGTTCTCGTTCATACAAAATGTTGGTCTGGTAAGTTCACAAATGATTGGCAATCCTGAATGTTATTAGCATAAAAATGCTTCTGTCTGAACTCATTTCTTAGATGGAGTATTGAAGACAATTTCCTTTTAATATACTGTACTGTTAGACAGATGCAAACAACCCCCAGGGTCAGGAGGAATGGTTTTAGAGAACTTGCTTCCTGAGCCAGTTAGATGAATTATAACTTGGAAAGCATAACTAGAGAAAGGAAATCTTCAAACTAAGAAATGGCAATCCGCTTGTTTGTTTTCAGGTGTTGCCAGACATGGAAAAGCATGCTCAGACATACAAATCTTTCAACACATTCATTGAATGTGTGATGAGCGGCACAACTGATTTGTGATTATTTGCCACTTCCATATATTGTTCTATGCACATACCTTCTGGTCACATAATAAAAAACTGCAAAAACTAAGGTCCTTGATGATATATCTAAAATGGCTACAAGGACAGTTATATGCATACTGGGCTCAGTTGAATATAAATGGGATTCCAGCTTTGTAGAAATCCTCAGATAGCAACATTACATAGCAAGGAATCAAATGCTATGCAGTCAGGGAGATAGGGTGTGGTGTAGAGACAGTTTCCATCTAGGGAAATAAACCAAAAGTCAAAATGATGTTGCTTGGAAAAGGAAATTAATAGTGAGGTAGGCTGGAACAAACATGTGGGAGAAGTTGCTGAGTGTGGCAAGAGAGCCAGACATGAATGAATGGTGCAGGGAGAGAGGACAGGAAGAAAAAAAATAGTATGTAAAAACTTCGGTGCATGAAGAGGAATGTGTCTTCTTCAGACAACTCCTCTGTTCTAATTCTGTTGCTCATCTCCCCCCCCCTCCAGACACACACAAAGGTGTTCCTTGATATTTTCATGGTGGTGGGTGGGAGAGGAAGGTCTTATTACAAGAGCATTTGTCCTGCTGTTTGTTGATCACTTTTCTATTTTCTGTCATAATCATATATGTTATTGTTAATCCCAGTTACACCAGTCATTTTGCATATCCAGCATAATTAAGGATTCTTCTACCAAGAAGATTCTAAAGTGTTTGATTTTGTTCAGAAATATTACATTCTGCCTTCTCTATGCACATCAGGAGTGAGTATGGTTGTGCACTTGTTCGGGATTTTTATTCATCCCATTAGATTTCAGACTCTGAATGGCACAAACTACAAGTTTACAAAAGGGAACATGACACAACAGAAATATCTGTGGACAGTAACACCAACCCTTAGATATTACTGAATACAGCTCACTGATTCACAAGTTAAACAAACCTTACCAAGTTCCTCACAAATTAGTGATGCTGGCTTTTGAAATTACAGATTTTATTATCTATCCATAGACTATACAGAAAACGAAAGTACACAGTTCACTTCCTATTCAGTCTTGTTTCATGTTTTCATGACTTTGTTTGCATCATAAATCAGGTTTCAAAATATAATTTACTCATTTCGAAGTGAGGTTTTTTTGACTATTATATGAGTGTGTAAAACCATTTTTAAGATGTAATATATTTCAGAAAAATGTTACCCTTCTTTATATACAGGTCATCCACTGCTTTCATGGGGGATATGCCAAAAAAAAAGAGAGAATATTTTAAAATATGTGGCAAGTATATTTCCAAGTGTAATCCAACATACATGATTGGGAGATGGTCCAGAGAATGGGCAAGGAAAAATGTTTTCTTCTTCCTGAAAACATCATACCCAGTATAAGAAGAAGAATTTTGTGAGCCTCGTGGCATGTGCCTTACTCATGCCCTCTTCTAGTTCTGAAGGTCTTATTGAATTATGTTGAATATCCATTCCTAGAGCAATCCCAGCCAGCATGCAGTGATCAGAGAGACAAGAAAGACTAGCCTAACCTAAAGGAAGTTGTTTTGCATTGTTTGCCTGGAATTACAATTAGAAATGTTCTTTCCTACCTCAGGGATTACCTGAGCCTATTGCATGTGTTAAGGCCTTTGTTTTGCTTTGGCCTTCTCTCTCTCTTTTGCTTTCTGCTTTCGAAGAGAAAATATGTATTTTTTGAGCTCCTCCATCTTTCAGGCCACATGGCTGGAAGACTTTACTTCTTCCTAAGCCAACTTCATCAAGACTCCTGAGCACATGTACCTTCTGACCTTATTTTGTGAGTAAATGATATTTTTCTTTCTCTCAAGTATCTAATCCAAGTGTGTTTATTAGCTGGGCTAAAACGGGGAAAACTGGGAGACTTGCATTCGAACATAAAATTGCCTAAAACCTGCAATTTACAGGCTTAAATCAAGTTGTTCATTTTAGACATCTTGAAAGGAACATAATCCTGACAGGGTTAACTTTTTCACTTGTCTTCCCCAATACCTACCCAGTTTCCCTTACATGAAGAATTGGTAGTTTTTTCCTTCAAAGCAGCCTGCTCTGTTTTATGCTAGTCTTCTATTCCCTCATGCCCTAAACAGGAGTTCCGTTCCAGTACAAAAATGCATGTTTCATGTGAAGACCTCTTTATCCTTAACAACTGCTGAAATAAAATAGACAACACCTTCCTTCCCTTCCCCATTTTTTAAAAATCTGGAGCATTATGAGTTCCTTCCTGGGATGACAATTTTTTGATCTTCTTCCATTTTATTCGCTTACCTTTACAACCTGGGGGTCGAAAAGTCTGTTTCAATCTCCCAAGCTGTAATAACAATAATAAAGTTGCCACGGTTACCGCTCTGTTTTCTAATGAAACTGACCAAATTGTTGGCTTCTTAGACAGGAATTGCTTTAAGCCTTTGGAAGAACTTCTTGCTGTGGGAGTCTGGTCCTACATATTAAGTCCTTCTTTACCTTCAGCATCCCCCCTCCACACTGCCCATGGAAGAAGACAAGATTTATTACTGTTCTTTTTAGCTGTGTGAAGTTTCATAGCTTATGAGTGTTCCATGGGTTGTACTGTGTTTGTAAAAAGAAGGTGAAATATCTGGCAAGCAGGCTAGAATGAGGAAGGCATCAGTGCTCAGTGGCTCTATTAAATAGCCTCAGCCAGCCTCTGGGATAAAAATCACAGGAGGAAGTCAGAAGAGCAACGCAGTAACAGAGAGGGGGGGGAGAGAATCCCTATTTCTGTGCATTATCCACCATGTTCAGTGAAAGAAAAATCAAGGACACTTATCTGATCTGCTGCCACCATCAGACTAGTGTTCATAAAGTAGTTATATGTGGAGAAGGTTCACAGATATTGTGAAAGCTTTTACGTTTCACTGATGAGCTGCAATGGTTCTACTGTTGAAAGTTCAATTTAGCTCTTTGAAAGTTCTCACTAGCACTACCCCTTCCCAATATTACACCTGTTCATTCTGACACTTACATCATAAAAGTGTCACTAAGCCTGTCTCTCGTGGAAGGTAATGACAAAAGACACTTACTGATTTGTCACTGAAATAAACAGAAAATGTCATATTTATATTCTGGCATGAACTCACCAAAGGGTAAGATCAAGATATGAGGTGATGACTGTAATGTAAATTACACAGCACTTTTCGAGCTTTGGGGACATTTTGATAAAAATTGAGGGATATCTCATTTGGGATGATTCTTCGCAATTACCACCCGTGTTCAGAGAGCATCACATTATCAAGTCAGTGTGTGGTACACCCCTGAGAACTGCAGTAGGGGCTATTCGTTTACTAAAGAGGAAGGGAATGAAACTTATGAATTTACTTCCAGTATGCAATAGGACTTCAGTCATTTACTGTGACTGCTAATATTCCATCTTTTTTCACCTGTATTTTACACCTGGGATCACAACTGACAAAGGTGTCTAAGCAGCAAAAGCTGCAGAGGACTTAGTTCAGTACATCACCTAAAGCACTCCATGCCATCAGTTGGAGTAAATCAGCCACAATGTTATTTGGTTATAGTTATTGGTAGGATTGGGGCTGAGGTGGCTTAGTGGTTAAGACTCTAAGCCTGATGACTGGAAGGTCAGCAGGTCAGCAATCCGAGACCCAAGTGCTGCTCAATGGAGTGAGCTTCTGTTGTCTGCCCAGGCAACCTAGCAGTTACAAAGCAAGAAATTGCAAGTGGATTGCAAAGTTACTACTTTGGCAGGAAAGGTAATAGCATTCCATGTGATTTGGTGCCTAGTCATGCATGCCACATGACCACAGAAACATCTTCAGATGCAGACAGTGCTGGCTCTTTGACTGTAAATTGAGTTGAACACCACCTCCTAGAGTCATACATGACTGGGTTTTGAGCAAGGGAGATCTTTACTTTTACCTTTAACTATTGGCAACATTGGCCCCACATTGGAAATTGATCTCAATGTTGGCTGATACACCCACTGGTTGACAGACTTTACCCAGGCTGCTGGAGAAGCATGGGGAAAATGGAGTAACAGATACTCAAGGAATTATTGTGAGGAAGGTAACCTGCCCAACTAAGAAATAATGGTAATTCAGATTGCATTGCAAATTCATTCCTAGCGTTGCTAATTTTACAACCACACCAATTTCTAACTTAACTTACAATGGCAAAGTAATGGTATGTGAATTATACAGCAAGAGGACACATGAAGGGTCTAGATAAATAAGGTTGATTTTATTATGAACCTTTTTATTTGGAGGTTGAGAGTAGACTAGAAGTGGACTAGACTATTTGCTTTGCTCTGGCTGAGAGTTGATCATTCCTTGAGCACCACAAATTATCTTCCAGTGGCTGAATTTCTGTTGCTTAGCATACCAAGTCACATTAGAGTAGGCCCATTTCAACCAATGGAACTTATGGAGGAGCTGATTCACTAAACTTCCCACTGATTCAATAGGCAGTACAATTTACTACACCAAGCAACACGGTTTCATCTAATAAATTATAATCCAAGTAGCTATATTTTAATTAGGGACTGCAGTGGTTCAAGTGGCTAAGTTGTTGACTGGGAGGCGGAAAGTCAGCAGTTCGATTCCTGAGTACTGCAGGACGGAATGAGCTCCCGTCGTTGTCCCAGCTCCTGCCAACTTAGCAGTTCGAAAGCAAGACATTGCAAGTAGATAAATAGGGACCACTTCGGTGGGAAGGTAACAGTGTTATGTGCACTCCACTGTCTAGTCATGCCTGCTACATGACCATGGAAACGTCTGCAGAAGCAGACAGCACTGGCTCTTCGGCTTTGAAACAGAGATGAGCACTGAACCCTAGAGTCAGATACAACTGGCTTTCGAGCAAGGGAAACCCTTACCATTATATTTTAATTAATTGGGAAATGATCTAATTACAAGTAACTATTGATTTGTGCACAGTATGGTATAGTGCAGTGATGGCAAACCATGGCAATCCAGGTGCTCTTGGACTTCAATTACCAGAAGCCCTGGTATAGTGTTTGCAATTATTAAATTCCAAGTACTTGATGGAATTCTTGAATATACCATTTTGCTCCATTTTTGCAATTTCATGAAAATGATTAATTTCTACTATTTGGTTTTGCTGTTTTGATTATTCACAATAGTTTAGCAATTGACAATAACATCCACACACTTTATATGTCACCTTTGCAACTGTATTGCTTTAATTATTCTTCCTCCAACACCATTTCCTATTGTTGAAAACAATAATTTCTTAATTCAGTGGATTAACACATAGAAGAATAAATAAGAACGGTACAGCACTTTGCACTTGAAGTACTACAAATAGCATTATTTCAAGGTTTAGCTGCAATGCTACAGTTCTCCTAATTATACGCAAGGACATCTTGATGTTATATTATTTCCACTTATGCAGAGGTGAAAACACTTATTTCATCCACACAAGAATTTATATCTTAGGCTAGGAAAGAAAAGTGCTACCTGTTTGATCATTTCCCAAATAATAGCACAATTTGCTGCTGATAATTACATAAATGTTTTGGTGTCTGTGATTCAGAGAATCTCACATAGAAACGAACATAAGCAGGGAAGCTGTGATTATACAAAATAAATTCAAAATCCATACTAAGGTGCTACCTTTATCTGGACAATACAAAGTATGCTAGATTCCAGTTATTTATTATGGAAGTTTTGACTGGATGTACACTTGACCAGATGAGTGGGTGTCACCCAGGAATTCAAGCATAACCTCAGTGACTGCCTAAGAGAGGTTTTCAAAAGGAGGCTGTTGTGGTGTTGTTGTTTTATTTTGCTTTTAGAACAGATTTACCTGCTGATTTTAATAATATATTTGTTTAAATCTATTAAAATACTGCACAAATTTATTGATTTTTTAAAAGCTTTCTATATTGTTGGCTTTAATGTTGTAACTTCTTTGGGTATAAACAAACAACATCTTCCCATTACCATTTGTGATTTTTGGTCATGGTTCTGACAAAGCACAAAAAGATGCCTTATTCCTCAGCTGCTCACCACTCAAAATTGATAGCATTTCAACCCATTGAAAATATCTGTTTTAGAGTGAAGATATGATTCCCTCCCCTCCCCCAGGGAGGAATATTTCAGTTTTATAGGCAGAAAAAAAGATCAGTTACTTTGGAAAGGAAAACACAGCTTTAGTACTAGGCTGTTATCTGCCAAATTTCTTCACCCCTCCATATTCCCAACTGTAGGCAAGAATGACCCTTCAAAATCTGTTTGAACAACAGGAGATGTGTATGATTTCAGACATATATTTTATTTATTTATTCATTTGTTTTTCTGATTTATATTGCCATCCAACTCTGAAGAGGCTGGCGGCTCACAGAAAATAAAACCATTGCAGTCCCAATGTCAAATCCTGAGGAGATGGCTCAGTGATTATAGTGTGTGGGTCAATTCATGGCAAGCTGGGATCCACCTTAAACAAATTCGCGCCAATGGCATTTTTCCAAAAATGATTTTTAGGGGGAAATGTATACTTAGACATGAGTAGCAGCCATGCCGCCGTCGCTGCCGCTGAATATTTCAAGGGCAGGAGTTCCTGGAAAACACTTCTCTAACATCTGCTATACTACATTCCTTGTTGGCCTGCAGGATAGATTGTCGCGATTTTCTTTTCACAGAGCTGCGTTTGAAGGCTGACTGAAACCTTTAATTTGTTCAGAACATGGCGGAAATTAGATAACGAGAATGGGCTGTAGGGAAAATTACCACTGAATTGAATCTAACATACATAACATAGCTTTGGACCAAGATATGTCAAGTAGTGTTGTTTTGTAAATAAAGCTCTCTGCTTGTTTTAGTCATCAGACAAAGCTTAATACTGAGTCACAGCACAACCTATGTTAGGCTGCCCGGACAACCCCCCCCTCCCCCCCTGAGATTTTCATTTCTGGCATCTCATAATTTGCCACTTAGTTTAGTTTGGGGAAGATCCAAATTTCAAGAGACATGGATTTGTTCCAGAGGTGCTTGTTTTATCAGGTAATGTCAGGTAAATAATATTTATTAACACCTAGGTTTGTTCATTCTAATGAAATAAGATCACATTGATGAAATGTTAGTATTGTTTTCACTTGTTGAGAGCTGCCCTGATGCTTTTTTAAAAGACAAGGTAAAAAGCTGTGATTGCTCAAGTGGTTAAGATGCCGAACTCGCTGAGTTCAATTCCCGGGTACTGCATGACAGAGTGAGCTCTGTTTCTGTACCAGCTCCTGCCAACCTAGCAGTTCAAAAGCAGGAAAATAGGGACCACTTCGGTGGGAAGGTAAACAGCATGCTCTCCAGTGTCTAGGCATGCCTGCCACATGTCCATGGAAATGTCTGCAGATGCTGACAGTGCTGGCTCTTTGGCTATAAGCAGAGATGAGCACTGAACCCTAGAGTCAGATACGGCTGGCTTTCGAGTAAGGGCAACCTTTACCTTTACTTTTACTTTTACCTTTACCTTAAAAGCAAATAAAATATTTACATTTCTGAAATATTTCACTTAAATGTGTGGGAGTTGCTAAGGAACACATTCATGTTCAGAGAGCTGTTTCTGTATCAGTTTATTATGCTAAAATAGTTTTGTACTAGAAAAAAATCCAGGTTGATTATGTACAAGGTATTCCCATTTACATGACAACCATTAAAAATTATGGACAAACAACTGAGTTTTGTGACAAGGCAGTACCTGAAAACCCATGGGAAATTTATTATTGCCCTTGCTTCTAGACTTTTGCGAGTATCAACATTGTATTGTCTCATTTATGTTCATCATCTAGGCCATTTTTCCTTTTTAATTAAGGCACTTTTAAAATGAATATCAGCAAATTACAAATAATTGTGTCCCTAACCTAACAATAGGGAGAAAGCTGTAAATCTATGGCAGCAAAACAAATTATGCTCATTAGAGCTGCAAACTCAAAGCGATTTCGAGGCGTGTGCCTACTCTACAGTTCCCTCTTAGAAGTCCAGCAAGGAATCCTGTGTGTAATGCCAGCTGGAACCTGCTTGCAAAACACAGCAATGAAGCCAGATTTGGCTCAAGCCCATCCAAACATCCTGCAGCTGGGCTGTAGGAAAGAGTAGCAGCAGGCAACCAGCTCTGTTGGAACATGGTTCACTGGAGAGTCCTGTGGTTTTCCTTATGGCAGCCTGCTCCTGCTTGAGGCATCTAACAGGAACTTCATAAAAGTGTGTGAATCTGGCTTTGTTCTGTTTTCTCCATTATGCCTCTTTCATGCACGTGCATACACAAATAATTCAGATTAGATAATTAGCTTTTCACATAGCCATTTCTCAACCGCACAATATATATAGTACTGTGCAAATATTTTAGGCCACCACCAGATGGTTTGGGGGAAATTTCAATGAGTGATATGAGGAGGGCATAACTCAGCCACCAAACCACACAGTTAAATTGGAGAGAGTCTTCAGCTGATTCAACCCTCTCCAAGTTTGGTGAAGTTGGGAGTTAGGGTGTCTGATGAAGTGAATGATGGACCACTTGTGAGTACTCTCTACCTAGGCAACTTAGGCACACCATTGATGGAACACCATTAGTATTATTCTAGAAAATACCATGGAGCTTGCAGGATAACAAGTGAATGTGTTTTTCTTTTCTTGACAAAGATCTTCCACTTCTGTTTTGCCATTTAATCTATGATCAAATCATAATATGTTGCACTTTCATATTGGCAACTTGGATTTCAGATAATACCCTGTATCTATTAGGAGGAAATTACTTTAGATTGTAACTAGCTGAGATCTATTTCAGACTAATGCCCTGAAGGAAAACAGCTCCAAGCCCACTTAGGAATTTCCCAAGGCCTATCCTAAATATGTAGGAAGAATACAATCTTTGATTTTTCAAACAGTATTTAAGGTTGTAACCTGATTTTCCTGGGAAAGGATGAATATGGTTTCTTATAATGATCTAATCACCTATTATATAAAGGCAGGTCCATATTTCATTATAAGCAGCTGTTTGGGTTCTAGGATTTTATTGTTAGTGCTATACCCAAGATAATTTTTAAATAGAATGTTAAATAGGATCATTTTTAAAAGGATGTTTCTCCACAGAGATCTGCATGTTATGAGTTCCACCACTGATGTCCCACATGGACCTCCTTATAGGGTTGACCTTTGGTTTATCTCTCTCTTTCTGCTGCAGTTCGTGTTGTTTGCTTTTTGATGAGGTGGCTGAATGGTTTTTTGATGATGTGGTTGGGTGATTCTTGCATGCGTTCATGCATGTTCCCTCATGCATGATCTTAGGAAACGCAGTGTTGCTGGCATGCCAATCCAAGTCACCAGAGGCAGGCCATGCCTTAATCAGGAGCTTCTGTGTGTGCTTTAATATATAGAGATTTGTACTTCCGGTTCAGAAATCCAGGTTCAAGGACTTTGCTGGGCCATTAACCTTTCTGATTGACCTTGAGCCAATCACACCCTCTGTTTCTACTTCAGCTACCTCCAGGTTCATTGTAGTGTAGGTGAAAAGCCATGTATGTTGCCTTGAGTGTGGGGCAAAAAGGTGGATAAGGCAGTGAATATGCATTGAATAAACAAACAAATGAAAGTAATAATAAGAAATAAAATCTTATGGGCTGACAAATCAGGCAGTCCATATTATAACATGTGAATCCTGTGGTCCATAATAATTTGTGGAGTGGGGAGGTAGCGGTGTTGGTCTGTTGCAGAAAAAACAAGAAAAAGTATTTTGACACTTGAAACGATGATATGGTTTACTTGACATAACTCTTCACAGATTGTTCCCTACGTCTTCAGATGTGAGGAATGTCACACAGTTTGGCTGTTAAATACAGGTTTTAATGGACCCCTGTTAAGAACCAGTGAGAGTCACGGATCTGAAATGCTAAAGTGTTAGGGTAAATAAACTTTATGAAGGCCCTGGAAGAGTTAACTTTCTTGACTGTATCTCCCGGAATGTCCCAGCCAGTGCACCCAGTGCCACTGGGGAAAAATACATTATTTTTGTACACCGTATAAAGCATAAGCAAACATAGAAAACCTCAAAGGCAGCACCAAGTCCCTACCTAGCAATTCTGTCATTCTTCTCAGCCCTGTTAGCTGATATGTTTATAGCTACTAAACTAACTGTATGGTGGATTGGAAAATTAGGAGAACTGCTACGATTCTAACTGTGTTGCAAAGTGCTTCCTTTGCCCTAACAAGCAGAATGTAATTACCAATGGCAGTACTTGGGAAGGTTCAATGACAAGAAAATCCCAAAATAGCTGAATCAATTCCAAATCAGAAAAGAAGAAATGCTGCCTGTAAACAGTTCCTCAGTTAAAGTGGAGAATTGGCAGGTTGTATTTCAAATCTCACATTATGAATTACCAAAGGAATAGCACATTCATTTTTTAAAAAAACCAGGCAGAGTTATGATTCAGACAATACAGTACTTTCTGTTGCAGTAGCTGTCAATCTATATCAGCAGTCTTGCCCATTTGAGCCACTTGCCAGCAATACAGTTATAGGAAGCTCTGCTCTGAGTTTCAAATTATGTACCTGTCTTACTGAAAGCTTCAGGGCAATTCAGCTCAGTTGGATCTATTTAGAACTAGATCAAATACTGTGTAACTTTGTAAAAGTACTATAATGTGTTCCCATAAAGTAAAAGGATAGCCCATCTTTAGTGGAAATAGAGACTGTTTCTGACTGCAAGATGTATCCATTTCATGATGATAAGCCAACTGACAAACCTTGTCCTTTTCTCTCTGTTTAGAGAAATGCGGTGTGTCATAGATATAATAGATTTGTTGCTGGTCAAGATTTTTAATTATCACAACCTTCAAGATGCAATGCATCATAAAAGACAATATGAACATACAAATTTCATTGCAGGTGCACCCCCCAAAGAAAGACTCAGACTCAGTATTGGATTAAAGGCATCGGGCCACTTTTATTGAATAATGCCATAGTCCGAATTATCGCTTTCAATTGGTGTATCATCCAATTGTAATTCTTTAAGGCAAGCAGGCCGCAGTAACACTGGTAAGGTTCCTCCCAAAATGCCAATGGAAATTGGCTACATGTATCTATTTGTATCAATTTGTTTGTTGACACAAACAAATTGTTGGCCGGAGTCAATATACTATCTACTGACCCCACCCTATGACATGTATCCGTTCAATATCAAGGTGATGCAGGCTGTGAAGCTCCTGAAATCACCCCTTGCATGGTTCGCCCTTGACCGGCCAATCCTATTTCCCCTGTACCTATCTACATGTTGGCCAGTCAATTGCGAACCTGCCGGACACCTATGTGTCATAAATCTTTACCTTACCAGTGCTACCCGCCAAAAGTGACCAAAGTCAACTTACCCCGTATCTCAAACACTA
This sequence comes from Bradypodion pumilum, assembly GCA_035047305.1. Classification (NCBI taxonomy): domain Eukaryota; kingdom Metazoa; phylum Chordata; class Lepidosauria; order Squamata; family Chamaeleonidae; genus Bradypodion; species Bradypodion pumilum. The sequence goes on from JAWDJD010000005.1 coordinate 59,567,660, forward strand.
GCGAAAGTGTGTGATGGGCGAAAAAGCCAAGAGCCAAAGAACCAATTGTAGGTTCAAGCAAAAATTCCCACCCGGCCCTGAAGCGACCAGAAAAATCACACTGTCCACTAGGGAGGGGGTGGAGGGAAAAACTTCTCCGCTCCATCACTTCCAAAATGGCAGCGCAGCTGCCTCGTGGCCACCCCTTTTAAAGAGGGTGGCCACACGCCCCTAACTCACCCGGATGTCTGAGTCTGGGTGGGGTGGGGCCGCAAAGAGCATGGCAGCCATTTTGGCGCTGTGCTTGCATTGCAGGCGCCCCCCCCCAAAGAAAGACTCAGACACCGGTATTGGATTAAAGGCATCGGGCCACTTTTATTGAATAATGCCCTAGTCCGAATTATCACTTTCAATTGGTGTATCATCCAATTGTAATTCTTTAAGGCAAGCAGGCCGCAGTAACACTGGTAAGGTTCCTCCCAAAATGCCAATGGAAATTGGCTACATGTATCTATTTGTATCAATTTGTTTGTTGACACAAACAAATTGTTGACCAGAGTCAATATACTATCTACTGACCCCACCCTATGACGTGTATCCGTTCAATATCAAGGTGATGCAGGCTGTGAAGCTCCTGACATCACCCCTTGCATGGTTCGCCCTTGACCGACCAATCCTATTTCCCCTGTACCTATCTACATGTTGGCCAGTCAATTGCGAACCTGCCGGATACCTATGGGTCATAAATATTTACCTTACCAGTGCTACCCGCCACACAGGGAGGCGTCCGTGATGACTCACCGCCCACCCCCCCAGCCCGTCAGCTCGGTCACCAGGCCTGCTTGCACATCCTCAAGAAAGAGGTTCATACCTCTGGCCAACAGATGGACCCCATCTCCTGCATATCGATCAGAATCCTGCAAGCCTGTCCTAGGATGTTGAATGGCTGTGCCAAAGCCATTGTCAAAAAGGAACCGGACAACAGCCCTGTTCACTGACCGTTGAGCACGGTCCAAACCACGGTGGTCAATGCCTCCCCTGAAACGGTGTCTTGGCACGGAGGTCAGACCATAGCAGCCGTGTGTACGGCACTCATGCAGTGAGGAGGCGTACATATAAAGAAAAACGCGCGGACCCCCACCTGCCCATGCGACGTATATCAGCATCAGAGTACCCAAACGCAGCCGCAGTTGATGCGGCACCTATCCTGAATGAATGGGTGCCGTAACGAGCCCCAGGGAGGCCGACACTGTGAAGTGCCATACCGGTCACCTTCCAAAACTAGAATTTGGTAAGGGGAGACCCATCCTGGTGGCAGAAAAAACGGGCCAGGGTGCGTGCCACGCACTGCCAAAAAAGCATGTTGGGCACCAACCGGACAGATATCAGCAATAGTACACCGTAGCAGTCTGACACCACTGCCTACTCCATGCTGATCGGCCTTTGAGGAGCGAATCCTCAACTGGGATTGAGAAAGACATCGTCGAGTTCCAGTGCCCTATGAGACATGTCCCCTTTTGACAATGGTACCAGCTCACTGATACGGAGCGCTCCAAAGAAAGCTACGGTGGTAGCTGCATGAAAGAGAGCCTCCTCATACCTATCGTAACACAAGCTATGCCAACCTCGTGCAAGGTGCGTCAGAACCTCTGGTGAAACGGGGTGACGTGTGTCTGGGCAGCGGCCACGTTCACGTGTCCACCCTTCTAATACATGGCGTATGCAGAAGTCATTCACGCAGTCAGTGAAAACCCTCGCTTTAGCCACAAACGCCAATACTGAAAGCCTAGTGGCGATGGTGCGAGGGGCTAACCCTAGATCATGAAGGTAAACCATGAACTGCAAAATCTGGTCGACCGGGATCGGCAACACTTCGGGCAACTGCCTTTGCCCACAAAAGTTCCTAAACTGTAGGAGTGCATGTAGATATGCCTTACGCGTGCGAGGTGCCAAAGACATGCCGATCGCCCGGTTCACCTCTCCTCGCCAAATGTCCAGATCTCGGCCGGGAGTGGAGAGGGAAGTTCCTCTGCCTCTGGAGCCAAGGCACGGAACCGGGGGATCTGCAGGCGGGATAAAGCGTCAGTAATATCATTGTCAATGCCTGGCACATGTCTGGCCCTGAAAAGCACATTAAGGCGTAAGGATCTCAAGACAAATTGGTGAACTAAGGCCATAACTCTGGGGGATTTGGATGTCTGGGCATTGACAATGTGCACCACTGCAGCATTGTCACACCAAAAGTGAACTGATGAATTAGCCCACCTATCCCCCCAGAGCATCAGGGCCCCCAAGATGGGAAAAAACTCCAGGAAAGTAAGATCGCGTAAACGATCCGTGCCTTGCCATGTCTGAGGCCATTGACCATAGGACCACCTTCCTTCAAAGTAAATCCCATAACCCATGGAGCCGGAGGCATCCGACTGTACTTGGAAATGCGGGCTGAGCATAAGCTCCGATCTCCAGAAGGAGATGCCATTAAAATCCTGTAGGAATGTGAGCCAGACCGTAAGGTCCGCCCGTAAACCTCTGATCAGCCGAACCCTGTGGTGGCGTTTTAAAAGGCCCGCCATGGCGTCACACAGACCCCTGGCAAAGGCTCTGCCCGGTGTTACTACCCTACAGGCAAAGTTGAGGTGGCCGTGAAGCACCTGCAACTCTCGGAGTGACACCTTATGCCTGGCAAGCATTGCCAGAATTGCATCAGAGATCCGAGTCACCTTTTCCATGGGCAACCTGGATGTCTGGGCAACGGTGTCAATATCAATACCTAAAAAGATGAGAGTGGTGGCTGGTCCCTCAGTCTTTTCAGGTGCTAGGGGAACACCCAGTTCCCGCATAAGCGCCTGAAAAGTGGCGAGGAGACGAGCGCACGTGTCTGTGCCGTGTTCCCCTCCGAACAAAAAATCATCGAGGTAGCGGGCTACAGACCGGGACCCTGATCTACAAACAAAAGCCCAGTGAAGGAAGGTGCTAAATCGTTCGAAAGCCGAACATGAGATAGAACAGCCAAAAGGCATGGCCTTATCTACATTAAAATTGACTCGAAAATGAAAACCTAACAGCTCAAAGTCGTCCGGGTGCACTGGCAACAATCGGAATGCCGGTTTGATATCACACTTTGCCAGTAGCGCCCCTGGGCCACACAAGCGTACCATCTGCAAGGCCTGGTCAAAGGACGTATACCTGACCGAGCAAAGGTCATCAGGTATTGCATCATTGACCGAAGAGCCCGCAGGGTAAGAAAGGTGGTGAATTAGTCGAAATTCACCCGGGGACTTCTTAGGGACTAAACCCAAAGGTGACGCCTTCAAGTTCGGGAATGGTGGGTCAGCAAACGGCCCAGCCACCCTCAGTGCGGTGACCTCCTTGGCTATAGATTGGGTGGCAATATCCTCATTACCCCTGAGAGAAAGTAAGTTCGGGGCTTCCTGAGGCCCGTGTACACTCTGAAATGGTATGCGGAAGCCAAACTGAAAACCCTCAAGTAGGTACTTCGCATCATCCCGTCTAGGCTAAGTGGCAAGCCAACATTCCAGCACCTGGACATTAATTGGGGAGGGGGCCATTTTGATGGGTAGCACCATCAGAGGGATCTCTGACCGCCCCCTGCCCTCCCCTTCCTCTGCCCCGTGACCCACCAGCCCGTGGGCACGCGGAGGCGGCGTGAGGGCCAGAACAAGAGGGGCACTCATGCCGGAACCGACACTGATGCTTGTTGCACACTCCACTGGCGGAGAAGCTCCAACACAGCAGGCGGGCTGAAACCCCCTGCCCCGCCGTCTGGCGGGGAGACTGTGTAGCAGCAGCCCACTGCACGGCGTGGCCGCAATGGTACCGATCACCAGGTGCTGGCCGCGTCGGGGTCATGTACAACAGCCACAATTGCTGGCAGGGCTCATCCCACCTCATCTCAGGATGGAGGGCCACTCTCATCCTAAACTCCTCATGATAGGCCAACCATGACGGGCCCAGGGAAATCCACCACCGCCCGATAAATATTGTCCAGGTATTGTACCATCGGAATGGCCAAGTCAGGACGGGCCCTCAGGTATACTGCCATATAAATGAGATTGTCCGGTAACCAATTGGCCCAGGTGCGCGGTAGCTTACGACGATGGGACAACTCCTTGTCCCTATCGTCCTGCCCTTCCCTCTCTTCCTTGGTGGGCTCACGGTTTAGGAGGGAGAAAATGTCCACATATTTCCCCCTCCAAATCTTCTCCCCCGTGACCTGGGAGAGATGGTCACCCAGGGGCAAGGAATAACCGGCCGTCGGCTGCAGTTGGCACAGATTGAATCGAGGGTGTGCACAGTGGGCCCTGAACAACCCCTGAAACATTAGGCAGACCCATAGAGGCAGTCACCCCTGTCATAACCGGGGGGTAATTGGGGAACCAAGAGTTAATGGGACAGTGTGGATACAACTGTCCGCCCATAGTAACCTGTCATGGCCATGGCCACTGTACCCCCCCCCCCCAGTGTTGCTAGGTAGTGTCACTGGTGTACTCAATTGACCAGGATACTCACCCAGTGCACCCCCGTGGGCCGCCCCCACTGGGTTTCCTGCCCACGGCGGGTGCTGGAACTCGCGATGGAGATTGAGCTCTGCGTGCCGCTGCACCCCTACCACACAGGACTGGTCCCCTGCGGCAAGCCCCGTTGCGATGATCTGGCGGGGAGCTGCGAGGCGCCAGCTTGGGCTGGCCTGATGGTCTCAAGCAGCTCGACCCTGGTAGCAGCCCGCTGGACAGCTGTGGTCGACATGTGGCCCGGAATTGCAGGATGTGCAAACCCACCTTTGGAAGGTGGCGGGGCAATGCCCATTGATGCCTCCAGCACTGAAATGCGTGCAAGGAGGGCATCTACAGCCTCAGACCCACCTGGATAAGGTGGGCCGGGTGGCTGGATGGCCCACTGGGCAATTGCAGTGGGACAAACCCGAATGAGGATCCCGGGCCCGAATAGGGCCATGACCAATAATCCGACCCATGTGGGCCGGGAGAATGGTGGGGCGGAAACCCGCACCAGGCCCAAGTGGGCCACCCTGCCCAGAACTGGGCAAAGACCCTACAGGGGTAGGGACCTTGGAGGGTCCGGCCTGTGCCTGAACCCCGACATTGGGCGGGTAGGTAGAAGCCTGTCCACCCGCATTGGTGGCAGTGGCTAAACCAGCCCTACCACCTGGTTGCAGGGGCGCCGCCCGAGCCCTCCGGCCCGGGGGCGGCCCCCTAGATGTAGGGTGGGGGTGGTCACCTTTTTCTTGGGAGCCATGCCTCCCAAGCAGAAAAAGAAGAATCAAAGGAGCAAAAGTCCCTCTCAAAAGAGAGTGAAGCCGGGGAGAAAGCGGCGGAGCGAACTTCTCCACTCCGTCGCTTCGAAAATGGCAGCCAAGCTGCCTCGTGGCCACCCCTTTTAAAGAGGGTGGCCACGCCCCCTAACTCACCCGGATGTCTGAGTCCGGGACCCCCCCGCAAAGAGCGCGGTCGCCATTTTGGTGCCACGCTTGCACTTGTATCTCATTTATGTTTAGTTTTAGACATTTCGATATTTTGTTGTTCTCTGTTTGTCAATACTGAATGTAAAGAGACACACAACATATAAGAAAATAATTTCTTTCTCTTTTTTTTCTTTGTGCACATCAGAGTATTGCACAATTAGATTATTTTTCAACAGAAGTGGACAATTTGAATGACATTATTTTGGTAATTTATTAGATCTTCTTTTCTACACATGGTGGGACATAGATTGTATGCATATAAGTGCTGCATTTACTGAATTTCTCCACATTCACAGAACATTTGTCCTGCATTCAATTAGCCACAATTTACTTGATTATATTTTAGCTTCCTATTTTGCTTTGCAGTCTGCTAAATGATTTCCAAATAATCTTGTCAGAATCTTATCCTGGTGGGAGAGGTGTTTGTCAGTTAGTCATTCAGCAAGTCATATTGTTTTTGCTCTCCATAGGTTTAATTTAACCTCTTCTGGGTTAATATTTAGAGCTAGAGAGATTTTCAGAAAACTTTTCCTCAATTTTACCTATCATTAGGGCAATGATGGTGAACCTTTTAGAGACCAAGTGCTCAAGGAGGAGGAGGTGGTGTACGGGCAGAAACCACTCATGCTCACACACCCATGTGATATTGCCAGCATGCCTCTGGCAATGTCATGTGGGCTCATGTGCACCCTCTGGGTGCACATGCCCCCCTACAGGGGTTGTTAGGTTAGTTAACCACCACCTGATACTTGGTGTTGAGTCTCTGACATTATGGTCTACTCTATTACCATTGCAGGATAACCAGTCTTTTCAGTAGTCTCCAAGCTTTTTGGCTGCTTCTTGCCATGGCAAGATGTGCTATAGTATTTATCCAGTTAGTTATTTTTTGTTTTTGCAAGTCTGGCTCTTTGGCTTTGAAACAGAGATGAGCACTGAACCCTAGAGTCAGATATGACTGGCTTTTGAGCAAGGGAAACCTTTACCTTTACTTTAAGTGTCAAGATCAATTTTCTCCCAGTTTCTATTGAATGCTCTCTAAAAGGATTTTCTTCAAAGTGTGAGTTATTGGGGGGGGGGGTGTTTCTGGAGTGAGACCTAGGAGCTAGCAGCACCCTCTTGGAATGGAGACACAAAAACATTCCAAAATGGAAGGTACAAATTGATCATAGTTCTCTGGTTGAGGGGTAATCTTAAGAACAGCTACATCTAGTATTATATTAAATTTTCTCCTATCCCTTATACAAAATTGTTTATATTGAGGTTGAATAGCTGCGTAAATCTACCAAAGAAGGTATATTTTAAACATAGATTTCAGGGAAAAGGGAATAACACTGAAGTAGCCTTGTCATTGTGGACTATTTGAGATGTGTTCCTTCTCTTTTTTACATGATATGAAGTCCAGTGTTGGCCTTTGAACCATATATTTCATAATATAGGGAGAGCCTTAATTACATATACATATACATATACTGTGTGTGTGTACACATACAGTATATAAACTATTTGCAAGGAAATTATGGCAGATTTTATATCATATTCACTGAAAATTGCTTTGTTTTAAAACAAAACAAAAATGAACATGATCTAATCCCCCTCCTTACTGTTCCAGATTTCCAAATGAGTCTTATTTCTTTAAACTTTACATGCATGTACACCATGGCATATTCCTACATTTCTTTTTACCTACAACTATGACATTCAGGGGAAGGTTTGCTTTTCAGCTCCTTCCCTAAAGCAGCTATTGTCAACCAAATTTTATTTAACCTCCTACTGAGAAAATGGATTATGGCATTAAAATAACATTTCCAGACTCTGTCTTGTATCTCTTTTTTTCCTGCCTTCCAAAAGGCATATAGCAAAGAAATTGTAGATGAAATTATTTATCCACCTGAAATCTCCTGAAAGCCCAGCTTGCTCCAAAAAATAATTAAACTATATTTCTCAAACAGCACACTACTGCTGATTAAGTGGAAGCTCTGATTTTGTCTGTGCCAATAGTCTGTGCCAGCTCTGTTCTTTTTTTGTCTTTAGACTTGTGGCAAAATTGGATTTGTTCCTTGTTTATTTGTGAAGCAAGCATCTGGTGGTTTTTCTGCTACTACAAAGAACTGAAATTATTGAAGGGGAGGATTGAATTAATTATCAAAATGATAAACAGTGGGATACAGTGACACCAATAATGTATTATACTTTACGTAAAGGTAAAGGCCATCCTCGCTCAAAGCCAGTCATACCCGACTCTAGGGTACGGTGCTCATCTCAGTTTACAGCAAAGAAGCCTCCACTGTCTGTGTTTGCAAACATTTCCGTGGTCATGTGGTAGGCATGACTAGACACCAGAATGCATGGGATGCTGTTATCTTCCCACCAAAGTGGTACCTGTTTATTAACTTGCAATATCTTGCTTTCAAACTGCTAGGTTGGTATGAGTCAAGACAGAGATGGAAGCTCACTCTGTCGTGCAGCACTCAGGTCTTGAACAGACGACTTGCTGAACTTCTAGTCATCAGAGTCAGCATCTTAACCACTAAACTACTGCAGTCCCTGTACTATAATTTAGCTAAGGCTTATTGATTATGACTCACATTCCATCCACATCATATTCATTTTCTATATGTGTAAAGTGCCATGTCTGCAGTGGTGACATTCCTGCTTTTGTGTAGATGTTACACATGAGCAAGAGCCCTGGTTTTCCAGACTGCTTGTTCTCATGTCAAGACTACAAACAAAGATGTGGTAGATGTATGGTGTCTTAATCAGGTCCTACCTTTAAGGTACAATGGTATATCACACAAAAGGCATGTGGACATATGGATTGGCCTGCCCTACATATGTAGGGTCTGTTGTTATTGACCTGTGAAATGGCCTGCCTGTTGAATGGCATCAAGAAAACTTTGGTTTGCTTCATGAAGGACACAACTGATTGTTTCCTGTGGGCAAAAAGGGCTGGGAATTTATCTCCAGTGGTGGGCTGGCCCATCGGGCAACCAGGACTCAGCCCATTGTGGCCCACAGGCCCACAGTACCATGACACCCCCCTTGGGTGCCAATCCAAAGAGCCGAGCTGAGCTGTGATGCCCAGAGCGATCGAGCAAACGAGCGGAGCTCCATGTCCCTTTGCCTCCAGCCACCCTGATCCTAAAGCGGAGAGCCCACCCAGGCAGTCTGTTTTGGGATCAGGGTGGGTGGGGGAGGAAGGTGCCTTCACCCATCCAGATCCCAAAGCAGAGAGCCCGCCCGGGCTGTTTTTAGATCAGGGTGGGTTGGGGTCGAAGGTGCCTCCAGCCACCCTGATCCTAAAGCGGAGAGCCTGCTCCTCCAGCCCCACCCCCTTGATCCCAAAACGGACAGCCCAGGCGGGCTCTCCAGTTTAGGATCAGGATGGCTGGAGGTGCCTTCCACCCCCACCCACTCGGATCCCAAAACAGACTGCCTGGGTGGGCTATCTGCATTAGGATCAGGGTGGCTGGAGGTGCCTTCCACCCCCACCCACACCAATCTAAAAATAGACAGCCCGGACAGGCTCTCCACTTTGGGATCAGGGTGGCTGGAGGATCCTTCCACCCCCACTCACTCTGATCCGAAAATGCACTGCCTGGGCGGGCTCTCTATTTTAGGATTAGGGTGGCTGGAGGCGCCTTCCACCCCCACCAACTCCAATCTAAAAATGGACAGCCTGGGCGGGGGTGGAAGGATCCTCCAGCCTCCCTGATCCCAAAGTGGAGAGCCTGCCTGGGCTGTCCATTTTTGGATCAGGGGTTTTGGTGGAGAGGAGCACATCCCATACAACGATTTTATCATACAATGATGTGAACCAAGGAACAAATTAAAATCATTGTACGGGGTACCACTGTAATTTAGATGGCAATTTAACAAAGTTTTTTCACCATAGTCAGAAAAACCATTCCAGATGACCCGGTGCTCACAGTGATTCAAGGCTTCTGAACTCTCTTTTCAAGCTTATTTATCTCTAAACTGAACCTGACTTCATTTGTTTCAAAAAGAGGACAGCTTCCCTGTCCAATATAACAGAGGGCACATGTCCTCTCCTAGTACTAGTCACAAATTGTTCAGCTGTAATTTACATTTGTTTTATAGCCTCAGTGTAATTCCGAAGACATTTTCCTTTTGGAACAGAACTGTGGGATGTATTTTACTTAAGTTTTCTGGAATAAGTAGCTACTTTTTTGCAGCCTGAAATTTTGCATGATGGAAAGACAGAGAAGACAAACAAATGATTGCTTTTTCAGCTGAGTTGAAAAACAATGGAACAAAAATGTTTGTCTATAAAGCTCCTGAAACAATAGATCAGTTCTGAAAGCAAGGAGGACATACTCCCTTTCTGTGTAGGTTCTCTGCAGACAACATCTGGAGTTACCATTTTCTCTCTCCCAAGGCATATCTTTCTGCTAAGAGGGGAACTATTCACTAAGAGAATCAGGGAAAGATTATTCCAGCCGGATGCGGTTTTGTCAGAACTCTACTCATACTAGACATGACAGGTAATTCTCATCATGGACGTGAGGACTAAAAGTCAGCCACCTTGTTATTATGAGCATCACTTTGAAAATTAAACCAAAATGCAAAGTTAAACCAAGCTGTTTTCTAGCCTGCAATGTTGGAAATGTTTAGTAAATGAGACTGAGGCCATTGTACATAGAGCACATCACGAGAACACAAGATTTTTCTTGGGACATATCATGGGAAAGCAGAAGGAAAAGAAGAAAAATGACTATGAGATGGAATGACTCAATAAAGTAAGCCGTAGCCTTGAATTTGCAGGGTGTAAGCTAGGCTGTTCTTCTTCTTCTGTCTTCATCCATGTCTAGGCCAGTTGTGAAACTGCCAAAATGAAGCCAACTTTAGGTGAGTTCATTCTGCAGGTCCTTTTGCCTGACCTAGTGTGAGAAAGATTAGCCAGCACAAGGTGGCCATTGCCAGGGTATGCCCAATTGTGGTTCAAAAATACTACAATCTTTGAGGAGGTTTTTTTTTTTGGAGGGGGGTACCACAGCTTGGCTGTTAATGGGAGGACACTTTGAGGTTACTACTTCATAAGGTCACCATAAGTTAGAGCCAACCTGATGGCACATAATATCATCAAGAAACATTTTGCATTTTTGTGCTCTGTGTGCTGGAAGATATATACTATACTGTCAAATGTTCACATTGAAATTAATTTTGTAATCTTCAAGGTACCACAATATTTTTGTTTGGGTTTGCTTTGTTTTTATTGTTGCTGACAGCCCAACATGGTTACATCTCTGAAACAAATGGTTTTGCAAATAATTAAGTTTATCATCTTTCTCCTTCTCCTTTCCCACCTGTTGGTTCAATTGCTATAGTATCAGATAACTGGGCAGAACCACATGACTCTCTACTGCCTGGCCAAGAACAAACATGGCCTGTGTGGAAAGCTTTAAATAGACTGTGTGTAGGGGTAGGAAAATCAAGGGCTAATCTGAGAAAGTGGGGTTGCCCTGTAAATGACAGCCTGTGTGAATGCAGAGAAGTACAAACTATCTTCCATAGGATACAATGCACATGATGCCCCTCAACGTGCACTGAGGAAGAGCTTACGTTGGCAAGAGGAAATGCTGTTGATGTGGGCCGATATTGGGCAGATATCATCTGGCCCTTTTAAATTCTATTTTGTTTTTAGAGGTGTTAGTTTTAGTTTTAAGGTAAAGGTCACCCTGCTCGAAAGCCTGCCATATCCGGCTCTAGGGTTCAGTGCTCATCTCTGTTTCATAGCCAAAGAGCCAGTGCTGTCTGCTCCTGCAGACATTTCTATGGACATGTGGCAGGCATGCTTAGACATGTTTACGTTCCCACTGAAGTGATACCTAGTTATCTGCTTGCAATTTCTTGCTTTCAAACTGCTAGGTTGGCAGGACCTGGGACAGAGACGGGAGCTCATTCCATCATGTGGTACTCGGGTCTCGAACCGCTGACCTGCTGCCTTCCAGTCAGTGTCTTACACGAATAAAGAAATACTTGTACTACTTTTCAGGTTATGGCTAGGATCATCACCAGATAATCCTTTGAAGTGTCAAGTAGAAATGTATATTCATAGCAGTTATTGAATTAATCTTTGGTGAACATGGGCAGAGGAAATATCATGCAAGCACACATTATTCTCACAGCCATTCCAGAAATTCTCTTCTTGTGCAAAGCCAGGTAAAGTGCAGCCAACCAGCCACAGGTGGATTCATCTAGCCTTAGTGCCACATTTTTTGAAACATTTTCCTCTGTACATTTCTGTTTAGCTGATGGGGGGGGCAGAGCATCATGATATAGCGAAGATATAGCGTTAGAAGAATGCATTTGGAGGTTACAAGTAAAAAAGCCAATCACAAAAAAATTACGTGAGAAAGATATACAGTATAAATGGAGACCACACAAACAATTATTTTTCACAGTGAAAGGGAGGAATTATTGGATAAGAATCTGATGGCTTAGAAATTTTGATGGAGGCTAAGATTATAGAAAAGGGATCTAAAGAATGGAAACAACTTAAAGAAGCTTTAATAAATGCGGGAGCAACGCCCATGTTAGAACGGGCAGAGGAGGAAGTTGAAGGGGCAGAAGGAGGAAATGATTAGGTCTTTAAAAGTTAAAAGGAGAAAAACTATTGCATGAAATAAATAATGACAAATTAAGATAATCATTTGTAATAAGAAATAAATAATGAACAAGAAACGGATATTAAGTTTTAAGTTCTATTCACCACCCGCAACCCCCCTCCCCTCTTTGTTTTCAAAGGTTACTTTTAGTAGAAAGTGGGGAGGGCAGAGTTTTTTTCTCTTTTTCTTGCTTGTTTGTCTATCGGTCTTTTTAAGTTTTGTTATCTTTGTGTATCTTTTTCTTTTTTTAAGATAGTCGTACATTATTTAATTTAAGATGCGCTGGGGGAGGGAAGGTATAACTTGTTGTTGGTTGAGATATTGGTTCACATATCCTAGGGAATTCTGCAGTAACAGTAGAGGAAGTACTAATTATGTATACTTGTTGTTCAGTCGCACAGTCGATTCCGACCCTTTGCGACCCCATGGACCATTTTACTCCAGGCGCCTCTGTCCTCTACCATCCCCCTCAACCCTCCCAGCTCTGTGCCCATTGTGTCTACAATACCATCTAGCCATCTCATCCTTGGCCTCCCCCTTCTTCTTTTGCCCTCCACCTTTCCCAACATCAATGCCTTCTCAAGTGAATCCTCCCTTCTCATTTGATGTCCAAAGTACTTTAGCTTCATCTTTACTATTTGACCTTCCAATGAGCAGTCAGGGTTAATTTCTTCTAAGATTGACCTATTTGTTCTCCTCACTGTCCAGGGGACTCTCAAAACCCTCCTCCAACACCACATTTCAAAGGCATCTATTCTTCTGCGTTCAGCCTTCCTAATTGTCCAGCTCTCACATCCATACATTACTACTGGGAAAACCATTGCTTTGACTATTCTAATTTTTGTTTGCAATGTAATGTCTCTGCTTTTCACTATGTTCCCCATGTTTCTCATCGCTTGTCTCCCAAGAATCAGTCGCCTTTTTATTTCATGGCTGCAATCCCCATCTGCAGTGATCTTTGATCCTAAGAAAGTAAAATCTGTCACTGCTTCTACTTCTTCCCCGTCTATTTTCCAGGAACTGATTGGGCCTGTTGCCATTATCTTGGTTTTCTTGATATTGAGTCTCAAGCCAGCTTTTGCACTCTCCTCCTTCAGCCCAATCAAGAGATTCTTTAGGTCTTCCTCACTTTCTGCCATTAGGGTGGTATCGTCTGCATATCTCAGATTATTGATGTTTCTCCCAGCGATTTTAATCCGATATTGTGATTCCTCCATCCCTGCACTGCGCATTATGTGCTCTGTGTATAGGTTGAATAAGCATGGTGACAAAATGCAGCCTTGTCTTACTCCTTTTCCTATTCCAAACCACTCTGTTATTCCATGTTCTGTCCTAACTGTTGCTTCTTGGTTCATGTACAGATTTCTCAGGAGGCATATGAGGTGCTCTGGTATTCCCATCTCTTTAATTACTTGCCACATCTTGTTGTGGTCCACACAGTCAAATGCCTTAGTGTAGTCAATAAAACAAAAGTAAACTTGTTTCTGGTATTCCTTTGTTTTCTCCATGATCCAGCGTATGTTGGCGATGTGGTCTCTAGTCCCCCTGCCTCTTCTGAAACCAGCCTGCACCTCTGGTAATTCTCTCTCCACATGCTGCTGAAGTCTGTCCTGTATTATCTTGAGCATCACCTTGCTGGCATGTGGGATGAGCGCGATTGTTCGATAATTTGAACATTCTTTGGCATTGCCCTTTTTTGGGATTGGGACGTATACTGATCTTTTCCAATCCTGTGGCCACTGTTTTGTTTTCCAAATCTGCTGGCATATTGAATGCAGTAATTTGACGCCATCATCTTTTAGCACTTTGAAAAATTCAACTGGGATACCATCATCTCCACTAGCTTTGTTGTTTGCAGTGCTCTTTAGGGCCTTTATGACTTCGCTCTCCAGGATGTCTGGCTCAAGTTCAATTTTTTCATCATTGTGATTATCAGGAGTGTTGAGGTCCTTTTTGTAAAGTTCCTCTGTGTACTCTTTCCATCTTTTCTTAATTTCTTCTGCATCAGCTAGCTCCTTTCCGTCTTTGTCCCTTATCATGGTCATTTTTGCTTTAAATGTTCCCTTGATTTCCCCAATTTTTTTGAAAAGATCTCTGGTTCTGCCTCTTTTGTTGTTACTGCAGGAGATAAATAGTATAATATGTATACTTAAAAAGTATAATATGTATACTTAAAAAGTTAAAAATTATCTCATGGAATGTCAGGGGCCTAGGGAACCAAATTAAGAGGAAACGTGTGGAAGGAGTTCTGAAAAGGGAGAAAGCGGACATCATTTTTCTCCAGGAGACACATCAGAAAAATGAAAACAAGAATAATATTTATGTAAAAGGGATGGAAATACATGAGAAAAGTTTAGGATCAAGCAATTCAAGAGGAGTCGCTGTACTAATATCGAATAAATTAGATTTCTCAATGAGTAAGAATATTAAAGATAAGGAGGGAAGGTTCCAGTTAATAAAAGGTAAAATAGAGGAGGAAGAGTATACATTTGTTAATGTATACTTACCAAATAAGAATCAAGGGATTTTTCTAGACAAAATTCTACCCATTATAAAAAAAGAAAGATCATCAAATTTAATTATAGGGGAGATTTCAATTTAATAAGGTCAGCAATCGATACAACAAATAATTTTAGAAAGACTCAAGATAGATTGATTGACAAATGGATAAGGAAAGTAGGATTATGGGATGCGATGAGAGTGTTGATAGGTAAAAAATGTATTTACCTTTTGCTCTTTAAAACATAGATCTTATTCTCAATTGGATTATTTTTTTGTGTCAGAAAATATACTTAAGAACTTAGAAAATTTTAATTACGGTAATTTCAATATTTCAGATCATACAATTATTTCGATAGAGATGCGGTTGAATAGTAGCAATTATCAAAATAAGGTATGGAGGATGGATACTAAACTATTAAAAAATGAAGAGATAAAAAAAGATTAATAAATAAGTGGATAAGGAATTGGGAGAATAATGACACAGGGGAGGTGAAATTACATATCCTTTGGGGCGCACATTTTTTGAAACATTTTCCTCTGTACATTTCTGTTTAGCTGATGGAAAATTTCATGGATGTTTTTCTATGAGCATATTTTAGGTGAGCTCCCTACTCCCTCCCCACAGACGCATCCACTGACATAATATACAGGAATTGCAGACCTCAAATTTTATTTCATTCCAGCCCATGTGTGATAGATGAGAGTCTGCACTTAAAATCCATTGGAGAAGATTTGAGACAAGCCTCTAAAACAGACTCCTAAGACTAATTGCAGAGATAGGTGTAATGTAGTGATTAGAGCAGTGATGGTGAACTTTGGCACTGCAGGTGTTCTTGGACTTAAATTACCAGAAACCCAAGTCAGCACTCCTGCTGATCAGGGCTTCTGGGAATTGAAGTTCAAGAACAGCTGGAGTACAAAGGTTCACCATCACTGGATTAGAGTGTTGGAGCCCGTTTAGGAGAACTGGGTTCAAATCTTCACATAGTAATATAACTCAAGGTGCCAAAATGGGTTTTTAAAACTCTGATTTCAGGTCATGTGATGTTTGAGTCAGTGTGTGAACATAATTTGGGATGGAGCCATAATCTGGAGACAATCTCTGTTGATCAGTGGTAATGATCTTTAGTGGACCTGGCCCCTGCAATAAGATGAAAACCATCTTTGCTTCCATTGCAAGTTTATATGGGAAGTTCCAGATAAACACTGATGCATTTGGACACTGATACTAGTAGAACAACACCTGGCAGTTGATTTGAAATAAATTGCTTGGTGGCCAAAATACTGTGAATTTGGCTGTGAGTCATGTAAATTACAATCTTTAAATTGATTTGCATCTGGCACAGATGTATGGATTTTCAACAATGTAGACACACGCTCAGTACGTTATTAGCTCACATTCTCTCAGTTTGATTTACCCTACAGGCTGGTTGTGTGGCTAAAGTGGGGAGGAAGCCAACTACATCTATGCTAACTTGAGGAAATAAACAAGACAAGAAAATGGATAGAATAGAATAGAATAAATCTTTATTGTCATTGTCCCCTTGCAGGAGCAACGAAATTTCTTGGTTACTATATCAACTCAGATTTGGCACTCCACGTAATTTAAAACAGCTGCAAAACACTAATTAAAACAGTACAATACAATACAATATAACAAATAAAATAAGATGAATTCAGAGTCCAGAGTTTCGATTTAAGGCCAAGATTGCTCTAGAGAAGAAACTGTTCATGAGACGGCTCATTCTCACCTTCATTGTTCTATATCTCCGTCCCGATGGCAGAGGCTCAAAGAAGTGATGACCAGGATGTGATGGGTCTCCTGAAATATCTAATGCTTTTCTATGGCACCTAACAGTGTAAATTGATGCTGTATTTTTAAGGGGGAAATGGATCTGACCTTGTATCTACTTTTGAGCCAATATAAACAGAGATTAAAAATGGAAACTTGCTTGATGGGAGAATTGTTTTCCTTTCTTTTCCTTTCCTTACAAAGGAGTATTCATCTTTTTTTTCTTTTTCAACAAATAAATTAAAAGGAACAATTGGAATTGGCAGGCTTTTTATTAGCCACTTTTATAAACAGATGAAAAGCAAAATTGTCCTCTGTGTTTCTTCCCTTTTGAAATGTAACTCAAAGTTCAAGCAAAATTGAAATGTCCAGGGATTTAGAAGCAGAGGAGATAAAGCTCAAAAGAGGACAAAATTCTCTTGCTCAGATATGTTCCATAAGCAAAACTAATCCCCTCATAATGTGCAGAACTAACAGTCAAAGAACAGCTACAATGCTGGCGGGGAGAGACTTATTCAAAGCAGGGAAAACAAAGAATGGAAAAGGTCACACGTCCAGTACCTCTGAGAATTACTTTCAGAAATGTAGATCACTTTTTTCCCCATTTAATTGTGAAGTCCACTCTATTTGCAAATCAAGCTTCCTTTCATATGACAGTATTTGTTTTTCCTCTTTCAGATAATGAAAGACATCATTCAAGTAAAATATTTATTCCTCCATAGATTTACAAATCACAAAGGCATTGTTGGGACTGTGGGACATTATTGACACTATCCCCATAGATCCAAGTAGCAGCAGAAGCAGAAGAAGAATGATTATTTTTTTGTCCTCTGCAATTTCTGGTTGTTGTTTTTTCCCCAAGAAAAATCAGCACAATGTTATGTGTCTACTTAAAAGCCTATCCCATTGAATTCCATAGGACATACTCATCATCAGTTGTATATGTCATGTTGTGCTGGAAACATATACCCCTTGGAAAATAGTCCCTTAAAAGATTAAAATGAACCCAGATTTTTAAAAGTAGGTTTTCCAGCCACACAAGTGCCCTGTCTGTCACCCACAGATCTTCAGACTGAGTGATTGCTTTGTGTGGCTGCTAAGTACAGCTGTAGTTTCCACTTCCACCTTCTCCAGTTTTTGCTGGGTTTTCACCAGCAGTTCAGCTGGTGGCTTCCATGGATCCACTCTATACTGTGGTTAATAGGACCCACAGACTTTCATTACTAATGAGGTGAAGAAGAGAAGGTTCTAGCCAGAAGGCTGCTGTTGTTTAAAGTAGCTTGGGAAACCAAATACTCCTTTACCTTTACATACATATTTTCACAAGATACTCCCTGCCATTTATGTTCTTAATATATCTACCTTGCCAGATTTTCTTCCTCTCTTTCTCCAACGGCACATCAGTCAATTTGCAGCTGTACAATTCTTTCTGTCTACACATTTTGTGTCTGACTTTGCAATAAAAGACTCCAAAAATGAACATTTACTAATACTAGAAAGGGTATCTGGAACTTCTATGAGCCTTATCTGCCACAGCAGCTGCTATTTGTTGGGAAAGGTTAGATGCCCCTAATATTTAAACCAGCTCTCCATTTTCTTCTTATATCTATGGTAATACAGTAATACTTGGAAAGGGGGAGAAGGTAGAATATCTGTGCTCCCTGACTGTGCATGTGGCTTCTCCTCCTCTTGGTATTTTAAACCAGATACCTTGCCAGAGGCAGTGCCTCAGTGTCAAACAATGTGTGGTGCTAATTGCACACTTAGTGCTGCACGTTGAGTAGCAGGAGCCAGTCGCATGTTGAGAGAAATAGGGTCTTAGCCTCCAGCTGAACTTCCAGGAGGGTCCTTCATGCAACTTCTTTTTTTTTGTACTCCATCCTCCACTTCTTGTTCTTCATCTTTACTTCCTCTTTTAACCCTGGTGTTTAGGGAGATACAAGGTTCTGGCTATGGCACTTCTAGAGGTCTTTACTGGCGTTTTTGTTGTTTTCTTGCAATATTTCTTTCATATTGTCTCTGCACCTTCCTCTGGATCTGCCTTGTGCTCTTTGTCCTTCTCCTCTTTTCATGTATGCCTTGTATGGTATGGAATTCCAATACATTCTCTCCAAATGGGCAAACCACTTTATTGTTTTTGTATATAGTTTGGTTCTATTCCAATTTTTTCCTTTATAATCTCATTCCTGATTTTATCCCTTCTAGTCACACTTGCAGCCTTCCTCAGACATCTCATTTCCATGGTGACCAACATTCATTTCCATGCTCCAGTACACTTAGTATATTGGAACCTTCTCTAGATTGTCTCCCTCCATCTTAATTTTACTCTCATGTTGTTGCCAGTTACTTCCATCACTCTTCTTTGTCATGAAATTAAAGGATTGGGTTTATCAAAATATAGATTATAATGTGCGGATTTTACAATATTATCATGGCTGTGGGTAGTTGACCTCAAAATCCAGAAAGGTTACCCTAATAGGGCTTTCAATGTAAGTGAGATATTTAAGAAATGGTTTTAAGAAATCTGTCTATAGAAAGACAGATATTTGCTTTGCCATCAGTGCTAACAAGATCACATTTTTTTGTTCATAACCACTTCATAAATAGATAACTTTCATTCTCTTAAAATCTAGCTCACAGCTTTAACTAACAGAATTAGCTGATACTGTGCTTGAAATACCCAGTGTAAATACAATGATGGCCTTGGACTCTAGAGAATAGGATTTGAATCCCCACCTTGCTATGGAAACTCACTGAAGGAGTGGAAGTGGTAAAATCACTCCTCAAAAATCTCACTTACCTTTTAATGAGTGAACCTTCCATACCAGCGAAGCTAATGCAAACATACTCATAGTACTATTTGTGCCCCAATATACAAACAAATAAATCTACATTTTTTAAAAAAAGAGAATATCTTTTCATATATTCCTGAGCTGGAAAACATAATTCATTCTTTTACTTTTAACGTTAAACAATTTAGATTTAACTAATCAAAAGGGGAATCATAGCAACACTTGCAAATGTATATTTAATAAATATATCTTAAAAAGTGAAAAGTTTATTTTTAATAACTTTAACGTACAAATAAAACATTTAGGGGAATAAAGCTAAGGAATTATATTGACATTTACTGAATAAGATGAAATTTTTTTGGAGGCCATCAAAGAAGATTGATTGGAAATCATTCGTAGTGATTCCATGAGCCTAGATATTTTGTCCTAATCAACCATGCCAAAAATTCCTCTGTTTATACAATGGGAAATACCAAGATCTTTAAATGCCATGGCATTTATGAAAGATAAAACATCCCATGGATATTTGTTACTCTGTCAGTTACAATTCATTTCTTCTCATAGACATATATTGGTGGGAAATCACATTGACACTGAAATTTTTATCTCATTACCAGTGTGAAAATGTATGAGAAAGTAGAGATTCACTGTGGACATTCTGAAGGCTATAGAAGGGGGTCATTTGAATAGTAAGGGTCAAAAATCTATTAAGGAAAAACTACATACAAAACTCTCCCTCCCCATCCAAAGACCTAGGCCTGGAGAGGAAGAAAAGGCTTCAGGAAGGCCCAGCTCTACTGCCCATTCCATCCAGAGAGGCCCACGGGGGAGGTGAGTAAAGGATCTTTCCCCTCCCTCCCCATCCAAAGACCTGGGGCCAGAGAGAAGGACACCTCCAGAGACCCCCAACCACCCCCAGGAGATACCATCCACAACCACCATCACAGCGAGGCCCGATTCGGCGCCTTTGACCAACTCCATGCGGCCGAAGGGTGGCGAAAGCTGCTGCATGCATGCAAAGGATATGTAATCAAACTGAAATAATATAAGTGACTAAACATAGATGGCTTATAGCAACTGACATAGTGAATGTACAAGCAACTGACTTACATAGAGACTTGATATAGTGGACTTTTTCTTTCTTTATTTATTTCTTTCCCTTCATTAATTAGTTCAACTTTTACTTTGATACTATGTGATAAACTGTGATATTGTGCATGATAATACTTTGTTTTAAAACTGTTTAATCTGTGATAACATGTGTGATGGGAAGGGACTGGCGTAGAGATCGGCAAGGCACGCCACAAAGTTTGCCAAGAGAACCCTATGGACCAAAACAAAAGGCAAAACAAGGGGATGCTCAGCACAGCAGATCTGAAAAGGGGGAGGGATACGAAAGGCGGAGGAGAAATACAGTGTTGCAGGGAACAATACTGCATAGGGACATGGAATGTGAGGTCTATGAATCAAGGAAAACTGGAAGTGGTTAAAAATGAGATGGAAAGAATAAGCATTGACATATTGGGCATCAGTAAGTTAAAATGGACAGGGTTGGGTGAATTCAGCTCTGGAAACCATCATATCTACTACTGTGGGCAAGAAAACCTCAGAAAAAATGGAGTAGCCATAATTGTCAACAAAAGAGTGAGAAAAGCGGTAATGGGATACAATATCAAAAATGATAGAATGATGTCAGTCAGAATCCAAGGCAAACCTTTCAATATCACTGTAATCCAAGTCTATGCACCAACCACTAGTGCAGATGAAGCCACAGTTGACCAGTTCTATGAGGACCTACAACACCTCATAGAACAGACACCAAGAAATGAGGTCCACATTATCTTAGGAGATTGGAATGCCAAAGTAGGAAATCAAAAAGTAAATGGAATAACAGGCAAGTTTGGTCTTGTAACACAGAATGAAGCAGGGCAAAGATTGATAGAGTTCTGCCAAGAGAACACACTAGTCATAGCAAACACCCTGTTCCAGCAACACAAGAGGTGGCTTTACACATGGACATCACCAGATGGCCAGCATCGAAATCAGATTGATTACATACTCTGCAGTCAAAGATGGAGAACCTCCATTCAGTCAGCAAAAACAAGACCTGGAGCAGACTGTGGCTCAGATCACAACCTACTGATCGCAAAATTCAGGCTTAGACTAAAGAAAATGGGGAAAACAATTAGACCAGACAGATATGACCTACACAACATCCCTAAAGAATACACAGTGAAGGTCATGAACAGATTTAATGTCCTGTACCTGATAGACAGAGTACCAGAAGAATTATGGACAGATACGCGGGACATCATGCAGGAGGCAGTAAGAGAAACCATACCAAAAGAAAAGAAAGGTAAGAAAGCAAAGTGGTTGTCTGATGAGGCCCTTAAAATAGCAGAGGAAAGAAGGAATGCAAAAGTCCAAGGAGAAAGGAAAAAATACAACCACCTGAATACAGAATTTCAAAGGAAAGCAAGGAGAGATAAGGAAAAATACCTGAATGAACAGTGCAAAGAAATGGAGGAAAACAACAAAAGAGGCAGGACTAGAGATCTTTTCAAAAAAATTGGAGAAATCAAGGGAACATTTAAAGCAAAAATGACCATGATAAGGGACAAAGATGGAAATGAGTTAGCTGAAGCAGAAGAGATAAAAAAAAGATGGCAAGAGTACACAGAGGAACTCTACAAAAAGGACCTCAACACTCCTGTTAATAACAATAATGAGAAATTTGAACCAGACATTCTGGAGAGTGAAGTCAGAAAGGCCCTAAAAAGCACTGCAAACAACAAAGCTAGTGGAAATGATGGTATCCCAGTTGAATTTTTTAAATCCCTAAAAGATGATGGAATCAAACTACTGCACTCAATATGCCAGCAAATTTGGAAAACAAAACAGTGGCCACAGGATTGGAAAAGATCAGTGTACGTTCCAATCCCCAAAAAAGGCAATGCCAAAGAATGCTCAAATTACCGAACAATTGCGCTCATCCCACATGCCAGCAAGGTGATGCTCAAGATAATACAGGCTGGTTTCAGAAGAGGCAGGGGAACTAGAGACCACATTGCCAGCATACGTTGGATCATGGAGAAAACAAAAGAATACCAGAAACAAGTCTACTTTTGTTTTATCGACTACACCAAGGCTTTTGACTGTGTGGACCACAACAAAATGTGGCAAGTAATTAAAGAGATGGGAATACCAGAACACCTCATATGCCTCATGAGAAATCTGTACACAAACCAAGAAGCAACAGTTAGGACAGAACACGGAATGACAGAGTGGTTTGGAACAGGAAAAGGAGTAAGACAAGGCTGCATTTTATCACCCTGCTTATTCAATCTATACACAGAGCACATAATGTGCAATGCAGGGATGGAGGAATCACAATATGGGATCAAAATTGCTGGGAGAAACATCAACAATTTGAGATATGCAGATGATACCACCCTAATGGCAGAAAGTGAGGAAGACCTAAAGAACCTCTTGATTGGATTGAAGGAGGAGAGTGCAAAAGCTGGCTTGAGACTTAATATCAAGAAAACCAAGATAATGGCAACAGGTCCGATCAGTCCCTGGAAAATAGACGGGGAAGAAGTAGAAGCAGTGACAGATTTTACTTTCCTGGGATCTAAGATCACTGCAGATGATGACTGTAGCCATGAAATAAAAAGACGATTGATTATGGGGAGACAAGCTATGAGAAACCTGGGGAATATAGTGAAAAGCAGAGACATCACCTTGAAAACAAAAATTCGCATAGTCAAAGCAATGGTATTTCCAGTGGTAATGTATGGGTGTGAGAGCTGGACCATTAGGAAGGCTGAGCGCAGAAGAATAGATGCCTTTGAGATGTGGTGTTGGAGGAGAGTCCTGAGAGTCCCTTGGACAGCAAAGAGAACAAATAGGTCAATACTGGAAGAAATCAATCCTGACTGTTCGTTGGAGGGACAAATAGTGAAGATGAAGCTAAAGTACTTTGGACATCAAATGAGAAGGGAGGACTCACTTGAGAAGGCCTTGATGCTGGGAAAGGTTGAGGGCAATAGAAGAAGGGGGCGTCCAAAGATGAGATGGATAGATAGTATTGTGGACACAATGGGCACAGAGCTTGGTGGGCTGAGGAGAATGGTGGAGGACAGAGGTGCCTGGAGGAAAATGGTCCATGAGGTCGCAAAGGGTTGGAATCGACTGTGCGACTGAACAACAACAAACAAACATACAAAACAGCAGCAGTTTCTTCTTCCGGTTGGCTTTCTTTCATACCACTTGTTGCATGCCCAGTATGACAATCTCCCATTCAGATAACACTAACATAAGATAACAACATTCATGTTGTTTCTTTTGCGTTAAACAGGAGGACAAGAAAAAAGAATAGTGAACAGGAAGAAAAAAAAAGTGACAGCTAATTCCTCTGATAACGCCAAATATCTTTTCTCAACACTCTGACCACTCTCCCAGGCTTCTCAATCAAATTGTTCTCATTTACTACTACTATTATTATTTTTTAAAAAACTTAGTGCACCCCTCAGAGTTGATGAAAGTGTGCAGTTGCCCAAGAGCATAGCCATTTGCACCTCCCCCTCCCAAACAAATTAGTGTGATTTTTTTAAAAACCACTTAAATACCAGGTAATAGACAAATATTGTCTCACAATGTCTTCTATGGGGCAAAGGATAGGTTTGCCATTATCTGACTGTCTTTTATTTAGGTACAGAGTAGATGGGAGGATGTTTATGTTAACCATTCAGTTAATATCTTCTCCAACTCTGAACCTTACAACTCTTCATTGAGATGTGCTAATGCTTGCACTAACTGTTGGCAGGATGTTCTTGTTCTTGTTCTCATTCTCATTCTTCCTCCGAATATTGGTGATCTTCATGGTGATCAGCACACAAAGTCCTCATCAGCCTCGACCAGTATTGATGAAGCTGCTGCCCTCCATCAAGATAGATTTCAGTGGGATTTAATCCACTTGGGGACCATCACTCTTCCCTGTGGACTTTGGCACCCAAGGCTGTTAGTCCTCAGTGTTGACAGGTTAGTTAGCCACTGCCTGACACTCGGTGTTGGGTCACTGGCAGAAGGCTCTACGATATTACCATAGCAGGATAACATGGCAGGTTATAAATTAAATAAATAATGGCTGAGGCTAGAAATAATGGGACTCACCTTTATTATGAGAATTCATTGAGGACTGCAGGACGAGGGGGGGGGGGCGGGCGTGAGAAACTTCATTTCTGAAAGTTGCTACCCCCAGCACAGCCAGCATGGCAATTTTTGAAAATTAAACATTTCCCCCTTTTTGTGGACCAGAGAAACTACTTCAAGACAAGTGGGATTCCGCTAGAGCCTTGGAAGTTGGGAGCAATTAGCATTGGGATGATCAGAAATTATTTATTTCTAGAAAATCACAGTGGCTGACATAGTCTATCTTTATAAACTGGATTTCAACCATTATGAGGCCTATATGTTGCTGAAGTACTGATCATATGTAATCCAGTGTTCAGTGATCCCTTTGATAGATTGCAATACTGGTACAATATCATAAGGATGAATCTTATATGAAGCAGATTAATAATCTCATTTTAAACATTTTACCAATTCTCATACTCAATGCCAGCAAGAGCAGAAAAAAAAATTAAGCAATTTGTATGCTTATTGACTGCAGTGGTGCAAGTGGCTAAGACGCTGTTATGTATGTATGTGTGCATGTTCATTGTACTGTAAAGGCAAGAATGTAACCACTCCAAATACAAACAATCTCAGCTGTAAAGGAACGCGAGCAGACAGCCCATAGAGGGCAGCTGCGAGCGTTCAGTCTCACATGGTTCACATTGCTCAATCACGGACAGCCGCGGGAAAACCTTCCCCGCATTCAGCAGCAGAAGAAAGATCTGCATTCAGCAGCAGGAAAAGAGGCGTGCCTGGGCGAGGCCACGCCGGTAGCAGCCAATGAGCTACCGTGCTACAAGATTCAAATGTAGAGGGCTACTGTATATATTGAGATGTATCACCGCCATTACCTCATGCTTCACCGGAACACCATGCAATAAACCTGTGTTAAACCAACCCTTCGGTTGTCCTGTTGTCTTTGGTCCCATACACTAAATTGGCGACGAAGGTGGGATATGGCTGCCCACGGGACCAAGACATGCGCCGGCTACGAGATCAGGAAGCCGGGAGACTTGGAGCTGTTTGAGATAGACTTCAACGCAGCGCTGGTGGAGCTCGAAGTCTCAGATGAGGCCAAGAAGAGGGCCATTTTCGTCCGCATGCTCGGACACGAGACCAAGAGGACCTTGGTGGACCTGATCGCGCCGAGGAAGGTGGGCGACCTCAAAGCCACAGAGCTCCTGGCAGCGCTGCGCGCCCATCTCCGGCCAGCAATAGCGATGTTCCCCGCTCGGAGCGCGTTCTGGAGGCGAGTCCAGGCGCCCGGGGAATCGGTCGCCAAGTTCGCCGCGGCCCTGCGGCTGGCCGCCGGCCCATGCAAGTGGGAGACTCCAGACGTCACCCTCCGGGACTGCCTGCTCTGCGGTCTGAGGGACACAGAGACTCAGCGCGCGCTGATGAAAAGGGAGCCGCCTCCCACGTGGCAACAAGTCCTCGACACGGCGCAGGCCGCGGAGGCCACAACTGCCGGGGTGCAAGAGCTTCAGGACTGGCGCCCAAAACCCGCCAAGGCAGAGAGCTCGGTGCGCGCGGCCCGGCGAGCTTCGAACTCGTCTGCGGAGAGCGGCGACGACGAGGACGTCCGGAGGGTCCAGAGAGAGGGCCGGCGCTGCGACGGCTGCGGCGCCGCCCACGCCCGCGCCAAATGCCCATTCCGCAAGGCCGAGTGCCACAACTGCGGCCGGCGCGGGCACATCGCCAAGGTCTGCCGGAAACGGCGCGAGGCCACAAGGAGTTCTCCAGACCGCTCGGCGAGGCAGGACCGCACCACGAGGCCAAAGGACGGCACCCGGACCACGAGGACGCGGGACGGCGTAGGGCGCATCTCCGATGACAGCGAGGACGACGCTCCGGTTTGCAGCGTTTCCACGGAGCACCCCCGTTACTTCGTTGAGGTAGTAATACAAGGGGCCCCTGTTAGAATGGAGGTGGACTCGGGTTCGTCATACTCTATTATTTCCCAGGGAGAGTTCATGAAAATCGCCCCCCGCGTGCGGCCCAAGCTCAAAGCGTTGAGGGCCACACTGAAGGACGTGCAAGGGAACCGCATCCCAGTGTTGGGGGTTGGGAAGTTCCAGGTCCAGTTTAAAAAGCACACCGCAACGCTTCCCCTAGTCGTCCTCAAGGGAGGAAAATGCAGCCTCCTCGGGACTCAATGGTTCCAGCCCCTGGGGTTGTTCATTGGGGGGGTGCACGCCGTGGGAGCACACGCCACCGGGACTGATCCAATACAGAGCGTGTGCGACGCGCACCCCGAGGTTTTCAAAAAGGGGCTCGGAAAATTCAAGGGCCCCCCAGTGACTTTCGACCTGGGCCCTGGAGTACGTCCAATCAGACTTAAACCGCGCAGAGTGCCTTTCGCACTAAAGGACAAAATAGAGGCGGAGTTGGACAAATTGGTGGGCCAGGGGATTCTTGTTCCTGTTGATTCTGCGGAGTGGGAAACTCCAATTGTAACAGCGCTCAAGGCCAACGGGGAGGTCCGCATATGCGCTGATTACAAGTGCACCATCAATAAGGCGATCCGCCCTAATGCTTATCCGGTGCCGGTAGTCAGCCACTTGTTGGCCAGGTTACACGGGGGGAGGTGTTTCGCTAAACTCGACCTGGCCCAAGCCTACCAGCAACTCCCGGTGACCCCCGCCGCAGCTGCTGCACAGACCATAGTCACCCACAAAGGGGCGTTCCAGGTATCGCGCCTCCAATTCGGCGTGAATTCGGCGCCCGGGATTTTCCAGTCACTCGTGGAACGCCTCCTGAAGGGGTTAGAGGGGGTGTTACCCTACTTTGATGACGTATTGATTACAGGGGGGAGCCGGGCCGAATTAGCAAGGAGGTTGGGAAGGGTCCTGACAATATTCGAGAAAGCGGGGTTGCGGTTGCGGAAGGACAAATGCGTTTTCTTCGCAACTGAGGTTGAGTTCCTAGGGTTCCGTGTTACTCCTGAGGGAATCAGGCCATCCCAATCCAAGGTGGCCGCCATCAAGAAGGTCCCTCGCCCCACCTCCAAGCCTGAGTTGCAGTCGTTCCTTGGACTGCTCAACTTTTACCACTCCTTCCTTCCGCGGAAGGCAGCAGTAGCGGAACCGCTACACAAATTGTTAAAAAAGGACGAGGCATGGAAGTGGGGCGACGACCAGGAGAGGGCTTTCAATGACCTGAAGCGACTCCTGGCATCAGATGCGGTACTGACCCATTTCAATCCCAAACGCCCAGTGGTCCTGATATGCGATGCATCCCCGGTGGGGGTGGGGGCGGTGTTATGCCACGTACTGGAGAACGGGAGGGAGGCCCCGATAGCGTTCTACTCTAGGTCCTTGTCCCAAGCGGAGAGGAACTATGCCCAGACAGACAGGGAAGCACTAGCGATAATTGCGGGGACTAAGAAATTTCATGATTTTGTGTACGGCCGCCCCTTCACCATAGTGACTGACCATAAGCCCTTGCTAGGCATTTTCACCGCAGATAAGCCCACACCCCAAATCCTGTCCCCGAGAATGCTCAGGTGGGCCATTTTTCTCAACGCGTATCAGCACGCGTTGGTATACCAGCCCGGGAAGGAGATCAGCCATGCGGATGCCCTGTCGAGGTCCCCCATTCCCCGGGATTGCTGCCACGTGGGCGAGGTAGAGGGGGACCACCAGGTCTTAATGATAGAGGTCCTAGACTCCCCTCCAGTAGTACCGGCCGACATCGCTAAAGCGACCGGCAAGGACAAAACGCTGGCCACAGTTTGCTCCTGGGTACAGAAAGGGTGGCCCGTGTCTTCCCCAGCAGCGGAATTCGACACATTTTTCAAAAAGAAACTAGAGTTGTCCCTGGAGAGGGGTTGCCTTTTGTGGGGACAGCGGGTAGTGATCCCCACGTCTCTCCGGCCGAGGGTGCTTAAACTGCTGCACGTCAGCCACCCGGGGATCGTCCGCTCTAAGGCACTGGCCCGCAGTTACTTTTGGTGGCCCCAGCTAGACGCCGACATCGAACACATGGTCGGCACTTGCGAAGCGTGCCAAAGCTCCAGGCCAGAAGAGGCCCGCTCGCCACATAGGGAGTGGGACGCAGCAAGGGGGCCCTGGTCCCGGGTACACGTAGACTTTGCTGGCCCGTTCAGGGGAACGCTTTTCCTCCTTGTGGTGGACGCGTTCTCCAAGTGGTTGGAGGTCATCCCAGTCTCGAGCACCTCCTCGGCCACAACAATTAAGCAGTTACGGAGGCTCTTTTCCACGTTCAGTTTACCCGACACCCTCATCAGCGATAACGCTAGCTGTTTCACGTCCGCCGAGTTCGGGGCATTCATGGAGCGAAACGCCATTCGGCACATCACCTCCGCCCCCTTTCACCCGGCCACCAACGGCCAAGTAGAGCGCCTCGTGCGCACCACGAAAGACGCGCTGCTGCGCATGGGCCCCGGAGACCTCGACCTGAAATTGTGCCAATTCCTGCTAAGGTACAGGGTCACCCCATTGGCGTCAGGGTACTCCCCCGCGGAGTTGTTGATGCGCAGGAAGCTGGCCACGGGAATCTCCAAGCTAGACCCCACGAGAGTAGAGGACAAAGGGCAGAACATAGGGGTGGAACCCACAAAGAGTTTCAGCGTAGGCGCCCCGGTGCATTGCAGGAACTACGCCAACGCGGGGCCAGCCTGGGTGCCGGGCACCGTAATAGAACAAACCGGCCCCATCTCATACCGCGTGGAGACCAGTACGGGTTTCCTGTGGAGGCGACACGTGGACCAACTCAGGCGCAGGGTCCCCGGAGAGCAGGACGGAGACGAAAATAGCATCGAATCAGCGTTAGGGTACTCCCCCACCCATTTAGCCCAAGGGGGAGGAAAAGGGGAACATGGGCCCCCACCAAGGGGGGAGGAAAGGGAATCGATCCACAGAGATCTTTTGCGGGAGTCCGCGGCAGAAAGGAAGAGCCCCGACCACACACATACCCCTCGGAATTTTCCCCGAAACACAGATGCCCATAGAAGTTTAGACGTTGATTTACAGTACCAGGGGGAGTTAGCGGAGTGGTCCCCCACCCGTCCTAGCGAAAAGAGGGGTTTCAGTTCAGCCCCTGGTACTTCCAGTCCCAGTAGCCCCTGTGAGTTAGAATGCAATATAGCGCCAATTTCCCGGAGACCGACACCCCCAAGACGGGAGGCAACAGCGAGTCCGCCCACCACAGTCTCAAGGTCCCCCGAGCAAGGATCAGAAGGTAGCAGGACCACAAGGGCGACCTCATCGGTTCCGCGGTTCACAATAGGTGGGTCCCCGGGGTCCGAGAGCAACAGGCAGGGGTTCACCTCCCAACTATTCATTCCATTCCCATCCCCGGGCGCAAGGCAGGCACGGACGCCCCACAGAGCCACTAACGAATCCCCGTTTCCCGTTGCAGGACAAGCACCCGCGGAATCAGGGATCACAGGCTCTCCAGTACTAGGTCAGACGCAGGCACGCCCCAAGCGCACGTGCGGCAAGCCACAATGGTTGCGGGACTTCGTCCCATCCTAGGGGGGAGGGATGTTATGTATGTATGTGTGCATGTTCATTGTACTGTAAAGGCAAGAATGTAACCACTCCAAATACAAACGATCTCAGCTGTAAAGGAACGCGAGCAGACAGCCCATAGAGGGCAGCTGCGAGCGTTCAGTCTCACATGGTTCACATTGCTCAATCACGGACAGCCGCGGGAAAACCTTCCCCGCATTCAGCAGCAGAAGAAAGATCTGCATTCAACAGCAGGAAAAGAGGCGTGCCTGGGCGAGGCCACGCCGGTAGCAGCCAATGAGCTACCGTGCTACAAGATTCAAATGTAGAGGGCTACTGTATATATTGAGATGTATCACCGCCATTACCTCATGCTTCACCGGAACACCATGCAATAAACCTGTGTTAAACCAACCCTTCGGTTGTCCTGTTGTCTTTGGTCCCATACACTAAAGACGCTGACTGGGAGGCAGAAAGTCAGCAGTTCGATTCCCAAGTACTGCAGGACAGAATGAGCTCCCGTCTTTGTCCCAGCTCCTGCCAACCTAGCAGTTTGAAAGCAAGAAATTGCATGTAGATAAATAGGGACAACTTCGGTGGGAAGGTAAACAGCGTTCCGTGCACTTCGGTGTTTACTCATGCCTGCCACATGACCACGGAAATATCTGCAGAAGCAGACAGTGCTGGCTCTTCGGCTTTGAAACAGAAATGAGCACTGAACCCTAGATTCAGATATGACTGGCTTTCGAGCAAGGGAAACCTTTATCTTTACTATGCCTATTTAATCTTATCCATAACAGTATTTCTTGGAACATGTGGTTATCATATAAACCTTTGTTGGACTTTTGATTCTTCACTACATTTGGATTTTTCCCCCTTTAAGGCAAACACGGGGTGGGGTGCGGGGGGGGGGGGGCGATGGGAGCTGAATTTATGTTGTGGTCCAAAAATGTGGTGGACATTGACTGAAAAGAAAGGGCAATCAATTGGAAGATTAGCAAGTGAATTAAAATGTAGTGGAGTTATTGACTACTTTCTAGAAATTATTTAGGATTCAAGAACCAAGACCATAACAAATGAGCACCATTAAGTTTCCAATGTTTTCTTTCAATCAAAGGAAGGAAGGAAGGTCTCAATACTTTTGAAATACAAATTTCTAAAAACACACCACTGATTATTAATCTATTGTTTATGCAGATGCCCTGTTCCTGTTCCCTCTCTCAGTGGATGTCAAGGTTTTCATAGAATAGTATCTTCACCTTTCAGTAATGGGGTGAATACGATCAGTTGCTAAATTGGTTTTCTTCCTCTTCAGTTTCTCTCTGATGGGCCATCACATCATTGCAGCTGTCTCATATCTAGGGGAAGGGCCCATTACCTATATGTGGTGCTTTAATGAGATTTAATAGCTGTGTTCTACATTACGTGAAATAGGGTAAATGGTTAATGAGACAAATAGAATAGCAAGCGCCTGGCCGAGGGAAGTGCCTCTTCCAGTTTATTCAAGATAAATATTTCAAACAGGAATGTGTCCTCTGCCATTGGGCTGCTAAATTGTTATGTTAAATAGATCTTTATTTTGTGGAATGCTCAAACAAGAAAAAGAACAGAAGCGAGAGTTTGTTTTAATTTTTAGAGTAATAGTAATAGTCTGTGGGCCTGATTCTTGCTCTTAAAATCTTCCCTAAGAACAGCCTTAGAAACATCTCACTAGCATCTACTAAGGGGGGAACTTGACAAAAAGATGGGAGCCAGGTGCGTTCATTGCTGCCGCCGCACCTGAGGACTCTCTCCCCCACCCCAGGACCCACCCATGGGTCCGTGGAAGTGCACTTTGTGCTGGTTTTTTTTTAAATTGAATTGTTTTATTATGTAACTGCTCTTTATTGTATTTATTGTTTTTGCACTGTGATATATTGTATTTTCTGTGATTTTTCTGTATGGTGACTGCCGCTGCCACTTTGAGTCGGCCATTGGGCAAGGAAAGCGGGATATAAATTAAATGATGATGATGATGATGATGAAGACTGTCTGCCTCTTTTAACACAAGCTGGTCTCCATCAGCATTTGGCAAATTAGGCTGGCTTTGTTTTGTTACTGGTGACTGGGAGATAATCAAAGCTCCCCCACCCCACCTCCCATGTCTGACTTCTCAGGCACTAAGGTCTTAAAAGATTTGAACACCTAGAAGGATATCACTGCAAAAGAGGAAAGTAATCTTGTGCTAAACAGATGGGGATAGTGGAGGCTGTAGTAATTTGTGTTGAGGGAATACGTTCCAAACTCCCTCAGACATAGTCTGTATGTTCTAGCACCTTGGCCTTGTATCATAAACACATCCCCAAGGTAAGCCCTACAGAAGCACAAGGTAAATGAAGAAAACAGAAAATAACAGAGTTTGTGAATAACAATAAAAAGAATTGTCAGGGGGCAGTGGGAGGGGGGGGGGACTGATAATCCAAATACGTAGGCAATATGAGAGATCTTATTTATATTTTAAAGAATTGTTCATTTGAGTTCAACACATATTAGAAAACTGTCTCTTGGAGAAGGAAGTGTCTACCATGGAAAAAGAGGCTTTTTTTCCTGATCCCCCCTTTTTCTTCTTCCATGCCTAGGCCAGACATGAAACTGCCAAAATGAAGGCACCCTTTAGTGAGTTCATTCTGCAGTTCCTTTCGACTGGCCTAGTCACAAACTGACTCATCAGGCAGTGGAGGAGAGCTGAGGAAGGGTTTTAAAAGCACTGGTACCCTCACCTGATGGACTTTGGCTAGAACACAATTAGCTCCCCTACCCTAGTTCACATTTTTGTTCCTGGCAGTAGAATGATCATCACTCTCTGCTGGCCTTGATTCAATAGCAGGAAGGTTGCTAATGAGCTGTAATAAAATTATACTGTGTACCATATTTCTTTAATGGAAGGTACTGTGTAGCTTCTAGAGACCGCAGTAGCTTAGTGATTAAGATGCTGAACTTGGTCAACAGAAGGTTGGTAGGTCAGCAGTTCAAGTACTGTACAATTGAGTGAGCTCCCATCTCTGTCCTAGCTCCTGCCAGTTTGAAAACAAGAAATTGCAAGTATATAAATAGGTACCACTTCAGTGTAAACTGTGTTCCATGCACTCCAGTGTCTAGGCATGCCTGCCACATGTCCATGAAAATGTCTGCAAATGCAGACAGTGCTGGCTCTTTGGCTATAAACAGAGATGAACACTGAACCCTAGAGTCGGATACGGCTGGCTTTTGAGCATGGGTGACCTTTACCTTTACCATCACTGTGCAGCCTCTACTCCTCTCTCATTTCACAACCCTCTTTTCTTTTTTCCATTCATGGGGTTTTCACTAAATCTGTAATTGTGCAAATACCATCATGGGCGTAGCTGAAAACTGGCCCAAACAGTCACCAAAAGGGGACACAGAAGACTGAGTGTCAATTAGTGTGGCATTATAAAGGCACAAATTAGGTTGCAGAAGTAAATGCTTGAACTTATTTCTGAGCTTTTAGTCCTAGAAACTATAATACACAAGTCACAGATCAATAACAAATAGTTTGGAAAATGATGTGGGCCTTTAGCTGCCTACTCTGGTCTGTGTGAAAAGTACTTCAAACACAAGACTGCAAACTTTGGTTTCTTCAAATTATCTGGTGATGCTGCTTTGTATTTGGATTTTATTTTCATACTAGAGCTGTTGATCTTTTAAGCTGTGATGCAGACTTGACAACACTAAGGGCCTGTTTTGGTCGAGTCTTTATGCAGAACAGCAGAGCAAAGCATAGAATATATTTTGGTTTTAGATTATTAATTTGTCAAAATGGGAACCAATGGAGCACCTCCTTTACAGACTACTTGCGCCTCAACTCCAACGAATTTGGACACTTTTTTCATAGTAGCACTTGGCTTTGCATGTGAAAGAAATCAAGAAACATTGGAAAAGGATTCCCCCACCACTTTGGTACATAAACTTGATTATTATTATTATTATTATTATTTTTACAATGACAGAATAATCAAGAAGAGAGTCTCCAGATGGACAATTAATCCCAGCCAGTCTCACTGCATAACAATCTTGAAGAAATTCTTTGGATGCCAAAATAAGCAAAATGAGGGCCAGGTGGTTTCCACATCAGAGTCTGCCAAAGATCTAGAGGTTCTGTGGCTTTTTTTTTTTAAAAAAAAAACAGCTGAGTTTCTGGTTTCCAGAACCTTGGCAGTTGGTTAGTAGGCGTCACTGGTTATGTGAGGTTAGGATTCAGATTAGCATTAGTCTTTAAGGTGGTAAAAAGTTGGATTGTTTTAGGTAAACATCTTTTTGAAAAGTTTGTGTTGAGTTTCTTTTAGCCAATATAGTGTTACACTATGATTGCTGTTATATTGTTAAATTATTTCTAATTGCATTGTTGTCAATTATTATATTTGTTGTACTTATTTATATCATGTTGCCTGAGGAAGCCTTCTCATTGTATTCCAATAAAAGCAGAAATCTGAGGCAGATGGATAAACAGACACAGAAACAAACAAACATACACAAGCTGCTGTCTAACTTTTAAAAAGTGGTGGTCTCATTGGAAGGGAATTTTTTTGTCAATTTAAATTTCCCTTTTTCTTTTCCATGGGCATCAGTGCCGTATTTAGGATCTGTGGACCCCTAGGCTGAACCTGTGGCAAGGGCCCTACCGGGGAAAGTATTTTTAAAAAAATTACCCTACAAAAACCGCATTTTCAGCAATTATCCAATTAAAAACTGGAAAAGATTTTAAAAATTGATGTAGAATCATGTAGTGTGGGCCCCCTTTGTGGTGCGGGCCCATGGGCTGCAGTCTAGATAGCCTATGCTGAAATCCGGCCCTGATGGGCATGGCCTTTCTGACTCTTGTGTAATCCCTTTCATCACACTGGAGTCATGGGATGGAGGGAGAAAGTCTTTCTCATAAATTCCCTCAGCTGTATGGCATTCATGTCAGAAGGAGATTTTTGGTAATTAATGACTGTCTCCTTCCATAATGTGGCTTCCAAGGCTTCTACATATAGGTAATGAAAAAGATTGCTTAGAAGTAGGATGTTTGTAATTAATTTAATTTAATAGATTTATATACCACCCTATCCAAAGGACTCTGGGCAGTGTACACTAAGAACAATATACAGGGAAAACAATTTAAAAACCCCATAAAACATAACAATATTACATAAAAATTACTAAAAATTCCTGCCAGTAATGTCATCTTTCTTCCAAAGATGTAATTTATACAACAGGATTTCATCAAATAAATAAAAGAGGATGCAAAAGGGAAATACCACATGGTCTAAGTGTATAGATGTACCTGTATAATTTTTACTTGTCTTGAGTCCTTCCAAAGGTAGGGTAGAACGAAAGAAAGAAAGAAAGAAAGCTTTAACAGAAGGCTGTGATATTAAAACACAAATATTCATAATGGGAAAAAATCAAATCCTAGATGAGTATAAACTGCCATTTTAAGATGCATACCTTGATCCTACTCATTCAAAGTGTAAAGAGAGAAAGAGGGCCTACTTAGAATCCAGACAAAGGAAAGGAAGAAGTGCCTTTCCTTTCTTGACTGAGTTGCTTTGGTGAAGGTGTACATCTGGTATTCTTGGCAGCAGCACAGCCTTTTTCTCTGTGAAATGACAGCAACTATTATCAGCTGGTTTGAAGATTTGGCCAATGTTCTGCCTTTGATTAGAAGTGGCTAGGATCTGCCTTAATGCCTCAGAAAGGATGGGCACTGCATTTTCCATGCTATCTGAACTATAAATACTTTATCTCTTAATATGAAACCAATTTCTTGAAAAACTTTAAAAGATGGGCATCCTCTGCCCATCTTTTGGGACAATGATCTTCAGATGAATTTTGAGCTAATGTCTGGCTCCTTCCAAAATGAATGGATTCCTTATTATTATTATTATTATTATTATTATTATTATTATTATTATTATTATTATTATTATTATTATTATTATTATTATTATTATTATTATTATTATTATGTTCATTTCTCTACCGCCTTTCTTCCCCAATGGGCAACTCAAGGCGGTTCACAACAGTAAAATAAACACTAAAACAAAACACAGCATTACAGTATCAGAACAAATAGCAATAACAATACAATAATCAGCAAAATAAAAGATAAATAAATACAAAATATTACAGTCAAATCCATATAAGCAATAACATAGTAACAATAAATAAGATCCCCATACAGTGCGATACAAAGTGTCTCGCCTCACAGACCACAGCCCTAACAACAAAAGGTATACTTCCCTGGGCGAAGGAGTGGCTCCAGGAGGAGGCGAAGAAATTTGGCTTTTTGGCTTTTTTGTATCGACCTGAGGAGTGTGAAGAAAAGAAAAGGCGCCCCCCCCCAGCAGCAGCAGCAGCAGCAGCAGCAGCAGCAGCAGCAGCAGCAGCAGCAGCAGCAGCAGCAGCAGCAGCAGTCCTTGAGTGGCAGCAGGTCTTCAGCTCAGCCTGGCAGCCCACAGCCCTTTATCCTCCCCACAGATGGACTGGGAAGGAAGGGCGGGGCTCTCCACAGCTGTGGGAGCAGTCCTCAGGCAGCAGCAGGTCCCAGGATCAGCCCGGCAGCCCTCAACCCCCCATCCTCACCACAGATAGCACGGGAAGGAAGGATGGGGCTCCCCACAGCTGTGGGAGCAGTCCTCAGGTGGCAGCAGGTCTTTGGCTCAGCCTGGCAGCCCACAGCCCTTTATCCTCCCCACAGATGGACTGGGAAGGAAGGGTGGGGCTCCCCACAGCTGTGGGAGCAGTCCTCAGGTGGCAGCAGGTCCCCGGCTCAGCCCGGCAGCCCACAGTCCCCCATCCTTCCCACAGATGGACCGGGAAGTAAGGGTGGGGCTCCCCACAGCTGTGGGAGCAGTCCTCAGGTGGCAGCAGGTCTTCGGCTCAGCCTGGCAGCCTACAGCCCTTTGGCGGTTGTTTTGCTCTTTTTCAGGATGTGATGTTGGCTGAGCAGCATTGGTGGATCAAAGTTGTTGGCCACAGCTTTGTTTATTGTGTGTCTGATTGTGCTCCAAGACAGGTTGGGGCTTTGCGTCTCACCCATAGGGGGCTGGGGTACGGGCCTGCTGGGTCCCCTGGACTCAGGCTCAGGATCCTGCACTATGTTAGTACCCACTGCAGGGAGGGGTGGTTTCCAGTTAAGAGTTAATAAAGTTGTGGGCTTGTTTTAATCCAGGGGTGTCCAAACTACAGCTTGTGGGCTGTATCTGGCCCCTGACAATGATTCATCTGGCCCGTGCCGCCCTTGTCGCTCTTAGAAGCGGAGCACATTTTACTTCCTCTTCCAGGAGTGACAAGGGTGGTGTGAGCTGGATGAATAGGTGTTGGGGGCCAGATATAGCATGTAGTCCATAGTTTGGGCATCACTGGTTTATTTATTGAGTATTTTAAAATAGATTAATAATAATAATGATGATGATGATGATGATGAAACATATATATATCTTCACCTGCTTAGGTGTATATATGTGTATGTGTATGTGTATGTGTATGTGTATATATATATATATATATATATATATATATATATATATATATATATATATATATATATATATATATATATATATATATATATATATATATATATATATATATATATATATATATATATATATATATATATATATATAACAAAATAGTAAAAAGGAAGAAAAAATAACAATAATACATTTTTAAAAAGTGATACAAATTAATCATTTCAATACATCAGATCTCTTAACCATTCTCCTTGTATGTTTATATATATATTAATACTTTGTTCAAACTATTCTCATTAGTATGGTGTTCCGATTTCTCATGATATAAATACACAAAACGCCCTAGTGTGCTAAACCTATATCCTTGAATCTACCAGTTGTCTTCTATTATCTTATTTCTTCTGCCGAAAACTCATTATCTACGTCCGGTACCGGTTAGTCTCCTTTATTGTTTTCCAATTTGTGTTGTACAAATGGCTTCCAAATGTCCCAAAATCTATTTTTATACAATTTTATTGTTAAGATAACATACATATACACAACAAAATAGACGTACTCATCCTCCACAACACCATCTCCACAAGTGAACATCAACAGAGATAAAGAATGACAAAAATAAAAAATGAAAATGAAAGAATAAGAACAACATTCGTGCTGTAGAAAGGCAATTGGCAGCAAATTAGGATCTCACCATTTATAATCTATTTTATTTAAAATTTACACATTTCAGGTTTGGGTTTTGTCCCATTTTCATTAGATAATGCGAATTCTACGAATGGTTTCCATATATCAAAAAAAATATCTTAGATACTATGCCTTTTTTTGGCTCAGCTCCATAGTTAATTTTTCATTCAATGCCATTTACCAAACATCATTATACCATCTACCCTTGCTTGACCCCAATTCATTTTTCCAATCCCTGGCTATTATTTTCCTAGCTACCATTAACAATGTAAGCAATAACTCCTTCTTATTCTCATCCAAATTTAACTCCTCTATCTATCCCAATAATGCTATTTTTGGGTTCAAAGCCAAAGTCCTATCCATAATTTTGATTAACTCCTCTTCTATTGTACTCCAAAAATGTTTTATTTTCTGACACCCACACCACATATGGAGGTAGGTGTCTCTCGCTCCAATGCATCTCCAATACAAGTCGGATTGGGACTTATTCAGTTGACTGAGTCTGATGGGCGTAAGATACCATCGTCAAAGATTTTTGCAGTTGTGTTCTTTCTCTTTAATGGATAGTGATTTGCCAATTCTTTGTGACCATTTTTTATTCCAATTTTCCTCTTTGATTATAATTCCTAAATCGTTCTCCCATATACCTCTAAGTACTTGCTGTGCTCTTCTTTCTTGGTTCAACTGGTGGTACATTTTACCTACTCCTGTAATTTTTTCTTCCCGTTCCTAATTTCCATTGTTAGTTCTTCAAATGCCATTGGTGGCCTTTCTACCCATGGTAACTTCCTGATATTCCTATCCCACTCATCCATTTGTATTATCTGAAACCAATTCAGCACTATTCTATCATATATATCTTTTTTTATTTGGCTACTCTTACAATTGTTTATCCAATCTTTTAATAATAATGTCTTACTCTGTGTTAAGATATCTCTTATTTCTTTTGAAGCCTTTAATGGGCAGTTACTGATGTCTAAAATTTCTAGAAAAGGAGATCTATTTGGGGCCATAACTTCTTTTATCCCTTTCCAAATATTGTGTAAGTTCCTCAGTGTGAAATTGTTGATTTTTAGTTTATGTGAAAATTCTCCTAAAAATAACGCACCTTTCAGCTGTCTGGTTCTAAACTATTTTCATCTTACTGCTTTAAGTATTTAATCACCCTTCTCAAATGAAATGCCTTAAAATAATTTTTAACATTTGGAATGCCTAAGCCCCCCTCTCTCTGCCTAGCATACCATAATCGCTTGGAAATCCTAGGGCTTTTACCACTATTACAGAATCCATTTATCAAATTTGTCACACCTTGAGTTCAGCTTCTTTAATAATTATTGGGAGATTTTCCAAAAGAAAGTTTATTTTAGGCATGATTTTCATTTTACATAAACTTATCTTGCCAAACCAGGACACGTTCAACAAATTTAATTGTGTTATCGTATTTTTAACCTCTTTTTAAAAATTTGTCATAATTAATTTTGTATAGTTCTTTAACCTCTTCTGTTATTAATATACCCAGGTATTTCATCTTGTTTTTAAATTTAATTTATACATTTCTGTTAAATCCTCTTTTTCTAATTCTGAGAGATTATACGAAATAGCTTCAGTCTTATCCCAGTTGATTCTTAACCCTGTAACTACCTCAAATTGCCTCAGCTGCTCTTGGATTTTCTTTATTTTCTTTATCGGATCCATAATTACCAATAGAGTTTCTTCCGCGAACATGCTCACTTTCTTCTGTCCTATTCCTTTTATATCAACATCTTCTCTAATCGAGAAAGCCAACATTTCCATTGCTAATATAAACAAAGTAGGAGATAAGGGACATCCTTGACTTGTACCAGCGTTCAACTTTACCCTATTACTTAGCCAATCATTTGCTCTTATTTTTGTCTGACTTTCCTTATATAGCTGGTCGATTACATGTCTAAATTTTACTCTGAATTCTAATTTTTCATTATCCTCTTAATTGCTATCTATTGGATAGAGTCGAACACTATAAATATCAAGGGCTAGGATACACACCTTTTCCTTTTTCTTCTTTATTAGTTCTATAATATTAAACAACCTAGTTATTAATCCTTGCATCTGACATCCCTTTAAAAAGCCAGCTTGGTCTTCCTCTATATATTTATCCATGAATTTATTGAGTCTGTTTGCCATTATAGTGGTCAGTATCTTCATGTCTTGATTGAGGCCTATATGATTCCACCTTATTTTTATCTTTATCTGGCTTCAGAATCAACATGATAATTGACTGACTCCATTAATCCGGGATACTACCTCCCTCTAGTAAAATCTATTTTGTTTTAAAATCCCTTTTTATATTTAAATCCCATGTAAGTTTTTCATTAAGTTCCATGTCCCAGACATCAGTACACCATTTACTCAAGTCTAATTTTGAACCATCTTTCCAATTTCTGGCAACCTGTTGCCTTGCTAATGTTAAGAAAAATAGCTAGTAAATCCTTTATATTTGCATCCAAATTCATATCCCCTAAATCTGTCAACAATACAATTTTCACATTCAATTTTAAATTAATATAATTTTTTTTAGATATTTCTTGTTCAATTTTATGCCAAAACTCAGTGACAATTGCACAGTCCCACCATATGTTTATATGTCCCTGTTTCCCATTGACTTCTCTAACATAATTTTGAGTTACTATTATCTATTTGGTTTAGTCGAAATGGCGTCATATACCACCACCACAAAATTTTATAATTACTGTAAAACCCCGACTTACATATGCCTCAAGTTACATAAAATTTGATTTACATAATGATTTTGTGCTAAAACCATGTTCCGATTTACACAATTTCCTATGGGTTTGCTTTGAGTTACAAAAAATTAATTTCCCTATGGGTTTGCTTCGATTTAC
Source organism: Bradypodion pumilum (assembly GCA_035047305.1). Taxonomy (NCBI): domain Eukaryota; kingdom Metazoa; phylum Chordata; class Lepidosauria; order Squamata; family Chamaeleonidae; genus Bradypodion; species Bradypodion pumilum. The sequence goes on from JAWDJD010000005.1 coordinate 59,608,586, forward strand.
ATAAAAATTCCATTTTTCCTATGGGTTTGCTTTGGGTTACGTAAAAAAACAATTTAAGCAAAAGTCTACAGAACGGACTTTTTTTTCGTAAGTAGGGGTTTTACTGTATGTTCTTTAACCTTCGTGGACAAGCTACACATAATTCTTTGGCATCCCTGGTTTAAGCAGAGAAAATGGCAGCCTAAAAATCTATCTCATCCTGTTGCAAAACAGATTGCAAGGCACATTTTATTTCTGCTTCTGATGGGAGGAACCACATGACCAGCCCACTGAACCATGTGACCGGCCCGCAGCCCAAAAAGTTTGGGCAAACCTGGTTTAATCCTATAACTAGTATCTGTGTTTTTAATCATGGCTAGGGATGAGGGGCAAAGACACTTACATTGGGTTCTAATATTCTTTCCCTCTCCATGAGCACAGTGCTAGCTAAGGTTGCCAGGTCTTACTTTTTCAGTCCCGAGAATCACATTTTTGCATTTGTTCTCCAGGGCTCAGATTAAGACCAGAAACCTCTTGGAATGGGATGTAACAAATGACAACCCAGATTTTGATGTTCATTCTTTTGTCTTCAGAACATGACATTTACACGTGCTCCTTTTACATTATCTTGCACATTCTAGAGCTCCTGCTCCCAGAATTCACACAGTTATCTTTAAATTCATCATATAGACTCAACATGTAGTTCCTTTGTCCTACATGTCTTCCTCTGAAAGCTTCACATTTTCCTTTAGTTGTAGAGAAATGAAATGTGAGCATGGCAATTCTCATATAATGACTGTTATGTTACATTGCATTTGTACTATCCTGTTATGTATATCCTGTCTTCAGACAGCTCCTTCCTTTTTTCTACATCTATTGACAAAAAATCTACCATAGAACTTCATAATTCTGCTAAAAAAAAACTTTTTGCCAACAACTTTGACCTGCCTAAATCAATAGGAATGGTTCAGTGGGCAATATAAATAAATATTTCAGGATATTATCACATTCTGTAAATCTGTGTCTGTAGGAAAAGAGAATGTAATAACAATGCAAGCGCGGCGCCAAAATGGCCGCCGCGCCCTTTGCGGGCCCCCCCCACAGGACAGAGAATCCGGGTAGTTAGGGGCGTGGCCAGCTCCCTTATAAAAGGGGTGGCCACGAGGCAGCCAAGCTGCCATTTTACCTCAGCGACGGAGCGGAGAAGTTTTTTCCCCTGCGTCTCCGTCGCTCGTTAGCTTACCGGGAAGCCTTTTGGTAGCGGTTCTGCCTTTCCGGCTTCCCTTTTTGCTCCGGTGGAGATGCCTTCGAAGAAGAAGGCGGCTTCGAGTTCAGCTCGCGTTGTTAGGAGGCGCAACCCAGGTCGGAGGACCGCGGTGCCGCCTCCTCAGCAGCCACCTTTGCCAGCCCCGGCCGGGGCCAGCGGAATGGGGTCTATTGCCCCTTGGCCCGGGGTGGGCGATCAGAGGGCGGGCGCGGAAGGGGTTCCGGCCCGCGGCCCACGAGCGGTGGACACCGCTCCTGCTCCTGCCCACTCTGTCGGGCCTACTCCTCTTGGGCTCCAGCCTCTCCCGGGGCCCTCTAGCCTTGGGGGGTGGTGCGGCCCCCTGCCTTGGCAGGTTTCTCCACCAACCCTGCCGGGCTTCGGTGCTGGCCAATGGCCATATGTGGGTCCCGGGGTACAGGGACCTGTACCCATGCCTGGGCCAGGCGGGCCGGCCGGCCCTTTGCCCATGGTCAACGTGGACACCTTGCTGGCCCGCATTGCGGCCCTGGAGGCGTCGTTGGCGCGGGCCAGTCAGGCGGGCGCCCCTTTCGGGGTTCCTTTTGAGACGCTGTCGGCTGGAGGACAACAGCCGGCGGGGAGGGTCGAGCTGCTGCAGGATTGTGGTGCGGTTTTGGCCACTGCCTCGCAGCTCCCCAGCCAGCAACCAGGTGCGGGTCAAGCCCCGGTGATGAGCTCTACGTCGGTCGTGAGCTCCGACGCCCCCAGTGGGCCGGAACCCCCGGTGGGGGCGGCCCACGGGGGTGCAGCGTGTGAGTATACGGTGCAAGCGAGTACATCCACACACATTCCCAATCTAGGGGGGGCCTTTCAATGGCCTTGGCCTCGCGCGGGTGGTGCGGGGGCCACGCTGTCGGCGACCCACCCGGCGACGACGACTACCACCTTGGGCACTGGGGTGGGCATTGGTCCCTACACTACAGGGAATGTTCTGGGGGTGGCTGGATTAGTTCAGACCCCTTTTACCAGGCCGGCTGTCCCTTTTTCGGCCTTGCCGACGGCAGGGTATTCCTTGCCATTGGGTGATCACCTGGCACAGGCTACTAGGGAAAAGATATGGCGAGGGGAGTACGTAGATATCTTCTCACTCCTGAACAGAGAGCCCACCAAGGAGGAAAGGGAGGGTCAGGATGAGAAGGACAAGGAGCAGGCACGCCGCCGTAAGCCGCCGCGTACCTGGGCCAACTGGCTCCCCGCTTATTTAATATACATGGCGGTATATTTGAGGGCCCGGCCGGATTTAGCTATTCCCATGGTCCAATATTTGGACAACATATATAGGGCGATGGTCGATTTTCCGGGCCCCTCATGGCTAGCATATGACGAGGAATTCCGTATGAGGATTCCCCTTCACCCCGAGATGAGATGGGATGAGCCGTGCCAGAGGCTTTGGCTTTTGTATATGACACCCACACGCCCTGCCCCGGGGGATAGATACCATTGCGGACATGCGGTCCAGCGAGCGGCTCCAGCGCAGGTTACCCGCCAGGCGGCGGGGCAGGGGGTTCCAGCCCGCCTGCTGTGCTGGACTTTCTCGTCAATTGGTTCCTGCAATCGAAAGAACTGCAGGTATAAGCATGAGTGTCCCACATGCTCTGGCCCCCACGCAGCCTCTGTTTGCCCCAAGCCTGGGGGGGCGCGAGGCAGAGGGAAGGGTGGACAGTGGGCTGGCAAGGCTGCCACGGATGGAGCTAGTTCTCCAAAAGGCTCCCTCCCCAATTAAGGTGGACATGCTGGAGCGCTGGCTCGCATCGTACCCGAAGGGGGAGGACAGGGAGTATATTCTTCAAGGTTTTAAGCAGGGATTTCGTATCCCTTTTGTGGGTGATAGGTCCCCTCAGGATGCTCCCAACCTTTTATCCCTTAGAGGAAGGGAGGAGGTGGTTGCGGCCAGCATTCAAAAGGAGTTAGTCGCGGGCAGGGTCGCTGGACCTTTCCCCGTACCCCCGTTTCCCAATCTTAGTGTCTCGCCACTGGGTTTGGTCCCCAAAAAGTCCCTAGGTGAGTTTCGCCTTATTCATCATTTGTCCTACCCAGCCGGCCGATCGGTCAATGATGCTATCCCTGATGACCTTTGTTCAGTCAGGTATACATCGTTTGACCATGCGTTGCGCATGGTGCGCTCGTGTGGCCCGGGTGCCCTGCTGGCCAAGTGTGACATTAAGTCAGCTTTTCGCCTCTTGCCAGTGCATCCGGGCGACTTTGAGTTGCTGGGTTTTAAATTTAAGGGGGAATATTATTTTGATAAGGCCATGCCTTGTGGCTGCTCCATATCATGCTCGGCTTTCGAGCGTTTTAGTACCTTCCTAGAGTGGGCTTTCGCCCGCAGGTCAGGGTCCCGGTCTGTAGCCCATTACCTGGATGACTTTTTATTCGGGGGTGAACGGGGCTGGGACACGTGCGCACGTCTCCTCAACACATTTCAGACGCTAATGGAGGAACTTGGTGTCCCTTTAGCGCCCGAAAAGACCGAGGGCCCATCGACCAAGCTAGTATTCCTGGGGGTTGAGATTGACACAGTAGTGCAGGCTTCTAGGTTGCCGGGTGATAAGGTGTCCAGGATCGTGGCCCTTATCTCGGAATTGCTGGCCAAGCGTAAGGCATCACTGAGAGAACTTCAGGTGCTACATGGGCACCTTAATTTTGCTTGCAGGGTGGTCGCACCGGGCAGGGCTTTTGCCCGGCGCTTATGCGACGCCATGGCAGGGTTATCCAGGCCCCACCACAGAGTTAGGCTCACCCGGGGTATCAGGGCAGACATGTTCGTCTGGTTGCAATTCCTGAGGGAGTTTAATGGGGTCTCATTTTGGAGGTCTGACCTCCTGGCGTCCCCCAATTTCCAGATCCAGTCTGATGCCTCAGGATCCCTGGGTTATGGGATGTACTTCAATGGGAAGTGGGCCTGTGGTGGGTGGCCACCGGCATGGGCAGGCACAGGTCGCCTGCGGGATCTCACATACCTGGAATTTTTCCCCATTCTGGGGGCTTTGATGCTATGGGGCGAACAGTGGGCTAATTCGGTGGTGCATTTCTGGTGTGACAATGCTGCTGTTGTCCACATTGTCAATGCACAGACTTCCAAATCGCCTAGGGTCATGGACCTAGTGCGCCATTTTGTGCTGCGCTGCCTGCGCCTCAACGTTTTGTTCAGGGCCAGGCATGTCCCAGGGTTTAATAATGATATTGCTGACGCTTTGTCCCGCCTGCAGATCTCCCGGTTCCGCGCCTTGGCCCCGGATGCGGAGGAATTTCCCTCGCCACTCCCGGACGAGATGTGGACTATTGGCAAGGAGAGGTGAACCGGGCGATTGGCCTGTCACTAGCGCCACGCATGCGTAAGGCGTATCAACAAGCATTCAATTCTTACAGGGCATTTGCTACTCAATTTCTCTTGCCAGAGACCTGGCCTATCCCGGTGGACCATGTTCTGCGGTTCATGGTTCACCTGCATGCACAGGGCCTTGCACCTCGCACCATAGCATCCAAGCTCTCGGCGTTGGCTTTTATGGCCAAAGTGGGAGGTCATGTGGATACCACCTCTGACTTCCGTGTGCGACATGTTTTGGAGGGGTGGGTGCGCGAGCGCGGGCGTTGCCCGGATGACCGGCACCCTATTTCCCCAGGGGTTCTTACCCAGTTGGCCCGGGGCTGGCCAGGCCTCTGTTTTGATCATTATGAGGCAGCCCTTTTTCACGCAGCCACAACGGTGGCATTTTTTGGAGCGCTCCGCGTCAGCGAACTCGTGATGCTGTCTAAGGCGGATGCAAGTGGTAGGGCACTGGAACTCGGAGATGTCTACGTAGCCAAAGACTGGGCCCAGTTGAGGATACGCTCCTCTAAAACAGATCAGCATGGCGTAGGCAGTGGTGTAAGACTGCTACGTTGTTCTTTGGCAGACATCTGTCCGGTTGGTGCCCTACAGGAATTCCTGGCACTGCGTGGCATGCACCACGGCCCGTTTTTCTGTCACCAAGATGGGTCTCCCCTTACTAAATTTCAGTTTTGGAAGGTGACAGCCAGAGCCCTCACCAGGGTGGGCCTACCAGGTGCCCGTTATGGCACACATTCGTTCCGGATTGGTGCAGCCTCTACAGCAGCTGCTTTTGGGTACTCTGGGGCTGACATACGCAGCATGGGAAGGTGGGGCTCGCAATGTTTTCAGTTTTATGTGCGCCCACTCCCGCCATGAGTACCAATCCAGTCACCTTACCGCCTTTTTTCTCAATTTTCTTACAGACCCTGGGTGTCGTATTACACCGGTGATAGTATGGCTGGTGGGCCACAGCTATGTGCACAGGGCAGCGCGTTACGCTGCGGCGACAGAATGGGGACCCCGACTGGGACTGGGTGACCACGCCAGTCTCGCATGGCATGGTAAGCCTGGGATGTTATGGCGGGAGCTGCGGCCTTTCCTTTTTTCTGGCCTGGGTGCTGACCCGCCTGACATTCTAATCATCCACCTGGGGGGCAATGATTTGGGCCAGGTCACCGGCTTATCGCTTAAGCATGCGATTTGCGAGGACCTCGCCTACTTGCATTATGTCTGGCCTGCCACAACCCTGGTTTGGTCGGACATTGTCCCGCGCCATTCTTACAGAGGGGGCGTTAACCTCCTGGCCCTTGACCGCGCTAGGCGCGCGGTCAATAAGGCAATGGCGCGGTTTCTTGCCAACAGGGCTTGGGGACGGGTTAGTCATCACCCCGATATTAGTCTACAAAATTATGACTTGTACGCAGGGGATGGGGTCCATCTGTCGCGAGGAGGTATGGACCTCCTGTTGGGTGATTGGCGAGCAGGCCTGTTGACCGAGCTGACGGTCTGGGGGGGGCGTCAGGTCTTCTTTGAAGCCCCTCCGTGTGGCGGGTAGCACTGGTAAGGTAAACAGTATGACCCACAAGTATCCGGCAGGTTCGCAATTGACTGGACAACACTAGACAGGAATAAATTAGTTAAACGTTGTCCGGTCAACGACGAACCAGGCGATGGGGTGATGACGATTGCTAACCAGCATGCATCACCCCTGTGATTTCACGGATACGCGTCAGAGGGTGGGGTCATAAGTTAGTTATTGACTACGGTCAACAATTTGTTTGTTGTCAACAAACAAATTGATACAAATTGATACATTGTAACCAATTGCCGTTGGCAATTTTGGGGTGGTACCTTACCAGTGTTACTTCGGCCTGCTTGCCTTAGGAATTACGATTGGTCGTTTTACCAATGCAAATTTATAATTCGGACTAGGGCATTGAATCAATAAATGTGGCCCTATGCTGTTATCCACTTTCAATGTTGTCTGTGTCCGTTATTGGGGGGGTGCGCCTGCAATGCAAGCGCGGCGCCAAAATGGCCGCCGCGCCCTTTGCGGGCCCCCCCCCCACAGGACAGAGAATCCGGGTAGTTAGGGGCGTGGCCAGCTCCCTTATAAAAGGGGTGGCCACGAGGCAGCCAAGCTGCCATTTTACCTCAGCGACGGAGCGGAGAAGTTTTTTCCCCTCCACCCCCTCCCTAGTTAACAGTGTGATATTATGGTCGCTTCGGGGCCGGGTGGGAATTTTTGGTTGGGACCCATATTGGCTCCGGGTCCTGGCTTTTTTGCCCATCCCACACTGTTGCTATGGTTTGATATTGGGGGCTTTCTGTGTTCCTACTGTTGACTTTGGTCACATTGGCGGGTAGCACTGGTAAGGTAAACAGTATGACCCACAAGTATCCGGCAGGTTCGCAATTGACTGGACAACACTAGACAGGAATAAATTAGTTAAACGTTGTCCGGTCAACGACGAACCAGGCGATGGGGTGATGACGATTGCTAACCAGCATGCATCACCCCTGTGATTTCACGGATACGCGTCAGAGGGTGGGGTCATAAGTTAGTTATTGACTACGGTCAACAATTTGTTTGTTGTCAACAAACAAATTGATACAAATTGATACATTGTAACCAATTGCCGTTGGCAATTTTGGGGTGGTACCTTACCAGTGTTACTTCGGCCTGCTTGCCTTAGGAATTACGATTGGTCGTTTTACCAATGCAAATTTATAATTCGGACTAGGGCATTGAATCAATAAATGTGGCCCTATGCTGTTATCCACTTTCAATGTTGTCTGTGTCCGTTATTGGGGGGGTGCGCCTGCAAAATCCATGCTTAGTCTATATTCATTGCCAGATGGATTTGAAGTCCTGCACACATGGAAATGCCACACCTGGTTCTCTGTATATTAGGGGGAATGTAAAAAGTTTGTAGTCATTACATCATCAGTGTAATGCATGTGTACAGCATGGAAGCAGTATATGCAGTCAGAGATAGCTCAAGATATTTTGCTGCCTGACACAAAGTAGTAAATGGTGCTCCTACCTCATGTGGCTCAGTGGTTAAGAAGCTTGCCTTGTTAGCTGGAAAGCCAGCAAGTCGGCAGTTCAAAACCCAGGTAGTGCATGCCAGTAAGAGTGACCGTCTCTGTCCCAGCTCCTGCCAACCTAGCAGTTAAAAAACAAGAAATTGCAAGTAGATAATTAGGGACGACTTTGGTGGGAAAAGATCTTGGAGACATGAATGGTGTCCCCTGAGCGGAGTTTCTTCAGCCAAAATCCTTTCGACTCAGGATAATTTCTGACATGAAATTATTATTATTATCTCATATTAAGGCACATAGTACCAAAGACAACCATGTAATATTGGTGCTGGAGATGGAAACACCTTTCCTTGTCTCTTGCAGTAAATAACAAATTAAATAACTAAAACTTGGCTACCCCTTTGTGACACCCAAAATCTGATTCCTGACAGATGAAACTCAGAAAATTAGAATATCGTGCAAATGTTCATTCATTTCAGTGATGCAACTTAAAAGGTGAAACAAATATATGAGATAGACTCATTACATGCAAAGCGAGATAATTGAAGCCTTACTTTGAGTTCTCTTAGGGGAAGTAAGCGGTATAGAAATATAAAAATATAATAATAATAATACTTTGTTATAATATTGATGCTTATGGTTTACAGCGTATGAAAACCCTAACTCCCCAATGTCATGTACCCCATAATCATCATATAATCTCATGTATGCTGATTGCCATGATCATCACAATTATAACGAATTAGGGCATGACACCTCTTGCTTTGCATGTAGTGAGTCTCTCTCATATATTTGTTTCACTTTTTAAGTGAAATGAATGAACATTTGCACGTTATTCTCATTTTCCGAGTTTCACCTTGAGGCATCTGCTTCACTATCCTTAAAGAGCAAGCTACACTGTACGCAGTAATTATTTGAAATGTTTGAGTGGGTCACACAGCCCAAGATGAGGACAGCACACAGAAATTATCATGAGTAATCCTTATCTGATGGGATGGAGAAAATTTGGCAGATTTACTAGACTGGAGGATAAGAGGATTCTGAGAATTGTAGACCTCAAAAATAAAACTGTTCCAAACTTAGGAAAATACCCGCTCTCTTTTTTAGGACTGTGGATGTCTTTTGTGTGATATGATATAGAGGATATATATCTCTAGTTGCAAGCTCTGTATTAAATACAAGAATCTGGGACAAGAGCCCAGAGAATTGTCAGGGATGTAATGCTGCAGTCCAACACAAAGAGCGGTCAGTTTCACAAAGATATAGCTAAAAATTTAAATGTCTGAAACAGGAAACAAAAATATTGTACAGTGTGCCTTAATTTAATAGAAGAGCCCTGGTGGTTTAGTGGTTAAACTGCTGTACTGCAGCCAAAATGTTGTGAGTTTGATCATGATAGGATACAAGGTTGACTCAGCCTTCCATCCTTCTGAGGTCAGTAAAATGAGTACCCAGCATGGTGGGGACAAAATACTAATTACATGTAAACTGCCCAGAGAGTGCACAAAGCACTATGGGGTGGTATATAAGTGTAATTGCTATTGTTACTAATTTGTATCAGGGCATAAAATTATAGACTTGGAATCTTGCCCAACCTCCTCCATGACTCGAAGGAGAATAGTTAATTACCAGTGCATACTCATTGAAAATAGAGGTTGATAGATCTTGAGTCTCTCCTATGCATGCATGTAAATAAAACAAAACCCGAAGTATAATCTAAGAACATTTTATTATGCATAGAAAAACAACAGACTAACTATCTACTTACAGCACTTGAGATAACAGGAATGAAGCATAACGAAGCAGAAGAGAGACTATGAATATGCAGGGAGGAAGGCTGCTTGACTTGGCTAAAACTAAAAGCTATAGGTGCTAATGAAAGCGCGGCGCCAAAATGGCTGCCGCGCTCTTTGCGGGGCCCCCCACCCGGACTCAGACATCCGGGTGAGTTAGGGGGTGTGGCCACCCCTCTATAAAAGGGGTGGCCACGAGGCAGCCGAGCTGCCATTTTAGAATTGCGACGGAGAGGAGAAGTTTTCTCCGTCGCTGTTTTCTCCTAGTCTTCGGCTATTGAGCCTTGCAGTTCGTTTCCCAGCTGGGAAAGGAGGATTAAAGTACCGGAGCCTTTTGGATTGCTTGGCTACCACGGTACTTACACGCTAGGAGTTTGATCCCTGGATAGGGATCCTGCAGCGACTTTCTTCTCCTAGGGAGGCATGGCTCCCAAGCGGTATGCCCCAGCGCTAAAGCCACGGCCGAGGGGAAGAACTTTTACCGGCCCTGCACCGGATGGGGGCCAGCCTTTGGGTCAGAGGACCAGGGCTGCGCCCCCACGGCAGGGGGATGTGCCAGCCTTGCCCACTGGTACCAGTGGGGCTGGTCAGGCTACCACTTGCAGCCGGGTTCCAGCTTGGTAGCTGGTCAGCTACAGGCCGGCCCCTCTGGGGCTTCGGCCCTCGGCCTGCCTTTGCGGGGCATGGGACAAGGTGGCCCGGGGTGGGGGGCTGGTGCGGGTGTCCAACCCACTGCTCCTCCGGCCCCCGATGGGCCAGAGTTTTGGGCATGGCCCTATTCTGGCCCTGGCTCCCCTTTTGGGTTGCCTTTTCCTCAACTGCCTAGTGGGGCGTCCGGCCCACCCAGCCTGCTTTATACTGGGGGCTCTGGGGCAGTGGATGCTCTGTTAGCATGGATAGCAGTGCTGGAAGCATCCTTGGGAATTGCACAGCCTCCTTCGGAGGGGGGCACTACTCTTTCTTCAACAGGGGCCCCTTTGTCAGCCCCGGCTACCTTGCCGGCCGCAACGCTTCAGCGGGCGGCCAACCGGGTTGAGCTGCTCGAGACGGTCCGGCCGGCCCCAGCTGGTGTCTCGCAGCTCCCCGTCCGACCTGATGTCCAGGCTGGGAGCAGTCAGGGGTGGTCCCAGAGCTCGATTCCGGTCACGAGCTCCGACGCCCGCTGTGGGCCGGAACCCCCGGTGGGGGCGGCTCACGGGGGTGCACCTAGTGAGTATCAGGTTCAATTTAGTGCACCAACACCACAGCCCACTTACAGTGGTGGGGTTCAGTGGCCCTGGCCTCATCAAGTTGATACGAGCGGGCATCAGTTGACATCCTATCCCAGTATCCCATGGTTTCAATATGGTCCCTCGTTAAGGGCAGGGGTGTTCGCCCCTGGGGGAGTGCCGAGCATCGCAGGGGCTGTCCCTGGGTGATCATTTGTCACAGGTCACGAGGGATAAGATCTGGCGAGGGGAGTACGTGGATATATTCTCCCTATTGAACCATGAGCCCACTGAGGAAGAGAGAGAGGGACAGGACAACAGAGACAAAGAGCTGTCCCGTCGTCGTAAGCCACCGCGCACCTGGGCCAACTGGTTGCCGGCATACTTTATATATATGCCTCAGGGCCCGGCCTGATTGGGCCATCCTGATGGTTCAATACCTCGATAATATTTACAGGGCGATGGTGGATTTCATGGGCCCATCGTAGTTGGCTTATGATGAGGAATTTAGATGAGGGTGGCCCTACATCCTGAGATGAGATGGGATGAGCCCTGTCAGCAATTGTGGCTCTTGTACATGACTCCCACGTGACTGGTGCCTGGTGATAGGTACCACTGTGGTCATGCTGTGCAGCGGGCTGCTACAACACTGGCTCCCCGATGACCAGTGGGGCAGGGGGTTCCAGCCCGCCTGCTGTGTTGGACCTTCTCAGCTAGCGACGTGTGTAATAAGCGCTAGTGTCATTACCGACACGAGTGTCCCTTTTGCGCTGGCCCACACGCCGCCTCCGCGTGCCCACGGGTTGGTGGATTACGGGGCAGAGGTAGGGGTGCACAGGGGGCGATCAGAGCTCTGTCTGATGGAACTAGCCATGTCAAAGCCCCCCTCCCCAATTAGTGTACTCATGCTGGAGCGATGGCTCTCAGCTTATCCAAGAAGGGATGATGCGAGGTACCTGCTGGAGGGTTTCCAATGGGGCTTTCGTATTCCATTCGGGGGTGTTAGGGGCCCCAAGATGCTACTAAATTAGTTCCCTTGAAAGGCAACGAGGAGGTTGCTGCACTGAACATAGCTAAGGAAGTTTAGCCTATGAGAGTAGCGGGCCCCTTCTTGGAACCACCTTTCCCTAATTTGAAGTTCTCCCCTCTGGGGCTAGTACCGAAGTGGAACCCGGGTGAAGGTCGTCTAATCCTCCATCTAGCTTACCCTGCGGGTTCTTCGGTCAGTGATGCCATTCCTGATGACCTTTTTCAGTCAGGTAAACGTCGTTTGTTCAGCCCCTACGGGTGGTACGCTTATGCGGTCCCGGTGCTTTCCTGGCACAGTGTGATATGCACTCGGCTTTCCGATTACTGCCAATGCACCCAGGGGATTTTGAGCTATTGGGTTTTAGGTTCCAAGGGGAATTTTACTTAGATAAGGCCATGCCTTTTGACTGCTCTATTTCATGTTCGGCATTCAAATGATTCGGTACTTTCATTCAGTGGGTCTTTGCTCGCAGGTCGGGGTCCCGGTCTCTAGCCCATTACCTCAATGACTTTTGGTTCGGGGGTGAACGGGGCTCGGACACGTGCACGCGTCTCCTCCCTACATTTCAGACACTCATGTGGGAACTGGGTGTCCCCTTAGCGCCTGAAAAGACTGAGGGCCCAGCTACTAAGCTCACATTTCTAGGCATTTGAATTGTCTCTGTCGCACAGGCATCCGGGTTACCCATGGATAAGGTGGCTCGGATCTCCGCGGCGATTGTGGCATGATTGCCTAACATAAAGTGTCCCCTCGTGAGCTGCAGCTACTTCATGGCCACCTTAACTTTGCCTGCTGGGTGGTTACACCCAGCAGAGCATTGGCCAGGTGCCTGTGTGACGCCATGGCTGGCCCGTTAAAACGTCACCACAGGGTCCGGCTGATCAGGGGCATATGGGCGGACCATTCGGTCTGGCTCAAATTCCTCCAGGGTTTTAACGGGGTCTCTTCCTGGAGATCAGACCTTATGGTCTGCCCTAGATTTCAAGTATGGCCGGATGTCTCCGGCTCCCTGGGTTATGGGGGTTTACTCTGAGGGTAGGTGGACTTACGGCCGAGGGCATCACACATGGCTTGGCACGGATCGCCTCCGCGATCTTACCTTCCTTGAGTTTCTTCCCAATTTGGGGAGCACTGATGCTATGGGGCGATGAGTGGGCCAACTCAGTGGTCCATTTTTGGTGTGACGATGCGGCAGTGGTGCACATGGTCAACACCCAGACGTGCAAATCTCCCAGGGTCATGGCATTGGTTTGTCAATTCTTTTTGAGTAGCCTACACCTAAATGTGCTGTTCAGGGCCAGACATGTTCCAGGTATTAATAACGATATTGCTGATGCTTTATCCTGCCTGCAGATCCCCGGTTCCGTGCCTTGCTCCGTGCCACTCCCGGCTGATATTTGGATGTTTGGCGAGGAGAGGTGAACCGGGCATGTCATTGGCACCTCGCACGCGTAAGGCGTATCACCATGCGTTCATGCTATTTGGAACTTTTTGCGAGTAACTACTGTTACCTCAAGTGTGGTCAATATCAGAGGACCAGGTTTTACAATGCATGTTTATCTTCGCAGTCAGGGTTTGGCCCCCCGTACTATAGCCTTCAGGCTTTCGGCACTGGCATTTACGGCCAACGTGGGGGGGTTTCAATGACTGTGTGAGTTACTTCCGCATGCGTCGTGTTTTGAAGGGGTGGACACGTGAACGTGTCCGCCGCCCGGACACGCGTCACCCCAGTTTGCCAGAGTTTCTGACCCACCTTGCACGAGGCTGGCATGACTTATGTCCGAATAGGTGTGAAGTGGCTCTTGGTCATGCAGCTACCACGGTAGCCTTTTTGGAGCGCTCCGCATCAGTGAGTGGGTGCCAGAGTTGGTACCATGGTGTAAGGCGGATGTGTCTCGTAGGGCACTGGAACTCGACAATGTCTATGTCACACATGAGTGGGCTCAATTGGGGATATGGTCCTCAAAGGTTGTTCAGCACGGCGTAGGCAGTGGAGTTAGACTGCTACGAAGTTTCATTGGAGACATCTGTCCGGTTGGTGCCCTACATGAATTTTCGGCAGTGCCTTCTGGTTGCCCAGCATGTTTTTCTGCCACCAGGATGGGTCTACCCTTACCAAAGTAAAGTTACTGAGGGTGACCGGTGCCACGCTTCGTGGTGTGGGGCCCGTTTTGGCACCCATTTATTTAGGATAGGTGTCGCGTTGATCGCGGCTACATTTGGGGTACTCGGAGACAGATATATGTGTATGCATAATTTCTTATATGGACGTCCCCTCACTGTATGAGTACCTAGTTATGTCCTTCACCTCTTCTCCTCTTTTACAGATCCTGTGTGTCTCTGCACACCGGTGGCAGTGGGGCTGGTGGGCCGCAGCTATGTACACTGGGCAGCAGTATATGCTGCGGCGACAGAGAGTGGACCCCGACTTGGGCTGTGTACATCCGCACGTATGCGATGGAATGGTATGCGCGGCACAAGGGGGCGGGAACTGTTGCCATTCCTGATGTCCGTCAGGGATGCTGGACCGCCCGATGTTCTTATTAGGCACCTCGGCGGCAATGATCTTATACGGATCACTGCTATTCCTAACCTGTCGAGGGGCAGTGACCTGGCATTTTATATCATGTATGACTTACACACGGTCGCTATGGTCTAACATTGTGCGGAGACACCAATTTAGGGGAGACGTGGATCTCCGTGGTTCGGACTGTTCCGGCAGTCAGTGGACAGGGCTGTTGCTCGGTCCCTTGCTGAGCATGACTGGGAGACAACCATTGGAAACCTGCTGATAGGCTTACAAATATTTTGCTGGTAGGCAGGAGATGGGGTCCATCTGTCGGCTAGAGGTATGTACCTCTTTGCAGGCGCACCCCCCCAATAACGGACACAGACAACATTGAAAGTGGATAACAGCATAGGGCCACATTTATTGATTCAATGCCCTAGTCCGAATTATAAATTTGCATTGGTAAAACGACCAATCATAATTCCTAAGGCAAGCAGGCCGAAGTAACACTGGTAAGGTACCACCCAAAATTGCCAACGGCAATTGGTTACAATGTATCAATTTGTATTAATTTGTTTGTTGACAACAAACAAATTGTTGACCGTAGTCAATAACTAACTTATGACCCCACCCTCTGACGCGCATCCGTGAAATCACAGGGGTGATGCATGCTGGTTAGCAATCATCATCACCCCATCGCCTGGTTCGTCGTTGACCGGACAACGTTTAACTAATTTATTCCTGTCTAGTGTTGTCCAGTCAATTGCGAACCTGCCGGATACTTGTGGGTCATACTGTTTACCTTACCAGTGCTACCCGCCAATGTGACCAAAGTCAACAGTAGAAACACAGAAAGCCCCCAATATCAAACCATAGCAACAGTGTGGGGTGGACAAAAAAGCCAGGACCCGGAGCCAATATGGGTCCCAACCAAAAATTCCCACCCGGCCCCGAAGCGACCATAATATCACACTGTTAACTAGGGAGGGGGTGGAGGGGAAAAAACTTCTCCGCTCCGTCGCTGAGGTAAAATGGCAGCTTGGCTGCCTCGTGGCCACCCCTTTTATCAGGGAGCTGGCCACGCCCCTAACTACCCGGATTCTCTGTCCTGTGGGGGGGGGGGCCCGCAAAGGGCGCGGCGGCCATTTTGGCGCCGCGCTTGCATTGCAGGCGCACCCCCCCAATAACGGACACAGACAACATTGAAAGTGGATAACAGCATAGGGCCACATTTATTGATTCAATGCCCTAGTCCGAATTATAAATTTGCATTGGCAAAACGACCAATCATAATTCCTAAGGCAAGCAGGCCGAAGTAACACTGGTAAGGTACCACCCAAAATTGCCAACGGCAATTGGTTACAATGTATCAATTTGTATCAATTTGTTTGTTGACAACAAACAAATTGTTGACCGTAGTCAATAACTAACTTATGACCCCACCCTCTGACGCGTATCCGTGAAATCACAGGGGTGATGCATGCTGGTTAGCAATCATCATCACCCCATCGCCTGGTTCGTCGTTGACCGGACAACGTTTAACTAATTTATTCCTGTCTAGTGTTGTCCAGTCAATTGCGAACCTGCCGGATACTTGTGGGTCATACTGTTTACCTTACCAGTGCTACCCGCCACACGGAGGGGCTTCAAAGAAGACCTGACGCCCCCCCCAGACCGTCAGCTCGGTCAACAGGCCTGCTCGCCAATCACCCAACAGGAGGTCCATACCTCCTCGCGACAGATGGACCCCATCCCCTGCATACAAGTCGTAATTTTGTAGACTAATATCGGGGTGATGACTAACCTGCCCCCAAGCCCTGTTGGCAAGAAACCGCACCATTGCCTTATTGACCGCGCGCCTAGCGCGGTCAAGGGCCAGGAGGTTAACGCCCCCTCTGTAAGAATGGCGCGGGACAATGTCCGACCAAACCAGGGTTGTGGCAGGCCGGACATAATGCAAGTAGGCGAGGTCCTCGCGAATCGCATGCTTAAGCGATAAGCCGGTGACCTGGCCCAAATCATTGCCCCCCAGGCGGATGATTAGAATGTCAGGCGGGTCAGCACCCAGGCCAGAAAAAAGGAAAGGCCGCAGCTCCCGCCATAACATCCCTGGCTTACCATGCCATGCGAGACTGGCGTGGTCACCCAGTCCCAGTCGGGGTCCCCATCCTGTCGCCGCAGCGTAACTCGCTGCCCTGTGCACCTAGCTGTGGCCCACCAGCCATACTGTCACCGGTGTAATACGACACCCAGGGTCTGTAAGAAAATTGAGAAAAAAGGCGGTAAGGTGACTGGATTGGTACTCATGGCGGGAGTGGGCGCACATAAAACTGAAAACATTGCGAGCCCCACCTTCCCATGCTGCGTATGTCAGCCCCAGAGTACCCAAAAGCAGCTGCTGTAGAGGCTGCACCAATCCGGAACGAATGTGTGCCATAACGGGCACCTGGTAGGCCCACCCTGGTGAGGGCTCTGGCTGTCACCTTCCAAAACTGAAATTTAGTAAGGGGAGACCCATCTTGGTGACAGAAAAATGGGCCATGGTGCATGCCACGCAGTGCCAGGAATTCCTGTAGGGCACCAACCGGACAGATGTCTGCCAAAGAACAACGTAGCAGTCTTACACCACTGCCTACGCCATGCTGATCTGTTTTAGAGGAGCGTATCCTCAACTGGGCCCAGTCTTTGGCTACATAGACATCTTCGAGTTCCAGTGCCCTACCACTTGCATCCGCCTTAGACAGCATCACGAGTTCGCTGACGCGGAGCGCTCCAAAAAATGCCACCGTTGTGGCTGCGTGAAAAAGGGCTGCCTCATAATGATCAAAACAGAGGCCAGGCCAGCCCCGGGCCAACTGGGTAAGAACCCCTGGGGAAATAGGGTGCCGATCATCCGGGCAACGCCCGCGCTCGCGCACCCACCCCTCCAAAACGTGTCGCACACGGAAGTCAGAGGTGGTATCCACATGACCTCCCACTTTGGCCATAAAAGCCAACGCCGAGAGCTTGGATGCTATGGTGCGAGGTGCAAGGCCCTGTGCGTGCAGGTGAACCATGAACCGCAGAACATGGTCCACCGGGATGGGCCAGGTCTCTGGCAAGAGAAATTGAGTAGCAAATGCCCTATAAGAATTGAATGCTTGTTGATACGCCTTACGCGTGCGTGGCGCTAGTGACAGGCCAATCGCCCGGTTCACCTCTCCTTGCCAATAGTCCACATCTCGTCCGGGAGTGGCGAGGGAAATTCCTCCGCATCCGGGGCCAAGGCGCGGAACCGGGAGATCTGCAGGCGGGACAAAGCGTCAGCAATATCATTATTAATCCCTGGGACATGCCTGGCTCTGAACAAAACGTTGAGGCGCAGGCAGCGCAGCACAAAATGGCGCACTAGGTCCATGACCCTGGGCGATTTGGAAGTCTGTGCATTGACAATGTGGACAACAGCAGCATTGTCGCACCAGAAATGCACCACCGAATTAGCCCACAGTTCACCCCATTGCATCAAAGCCCCCAGAATGGGAAAAAATTCCAGGTATGTGAGATCCCGCAGGCGACCTGTGCCTGCCCATGCCGGTGGCCACCCACCATAGGCCCACTTCCCATTGAAGTACATCCCATAGCCCAGGGATCCTGAGGCATCAGACTGGATCTGGAAATTGGGGGACTCCAGGAGGTCAGACCTCCAAAATGATACCCCATTAAACTCCCTCAGGAATTGCAACCAGACGAACATGTCTGCCCTGATACCCCGGGTGAGCCTGACTCTGTGGTGTGGCCTGGATAACCCTGCCATGGCGTCGCATAATCGCCGAGCAAAAGCCCTGCCCGGTGCGACCACCCTGCAAGCAAAATTAAGGTGCCCATGTAGCACCTGAAGTTCTCTCAGTGATGCCTTACGCTTGGCCAGCAATTCCGAGATAAGGGTCACGACCCTGGACACCTTATCACCCGGCAACCTAGAAGCCTGCACTACTGTGTCAATCTCAACCCCCAGGAATACTAGCTTGGTCGATGGGCCCTCGGTCTTTTCGGGCGCTAAAGGGACACCAAGTTCCTCCATTAGCGTCTGAAATGTGTTGAGGAGACGTGCGCACGTGTCCCAGCCCCGTTTACCCCCGAATAAAAAGTCATCCAGGTAATGGGCTACAGACCGGGACCCTGACCTGCGGACGAAAGCCCACTCTAGGAAGGTACTAAAACGCTCGAAGGCCGAGCATGAAATGGAGCAGCCAAAAGGCATGGCCTTATCAAAATAATATTCCCCCTTAAATTTAAAACCCAGCAACTCAAAGTCGCCCGGGTGCACTGGCAAGAGGCGAAAAGCCGACTTAATGTCGCACTTGGCCAGCAGGGCACCCGGGCCACACGAGCGGACCATGCGCAACGCATGGTCAAACGATGTATACCTGACCGAACAAAGGTCATCAGGAATAGCATCATTGACCGATCGGCCGGCTGGGTAGGACAAATGATGAATAAGGCGAAACTCACCCAGTGACTTCTTGGGGACCAAACCCAGTGGCGAGACCTTAAGATTGGGAAACGGGGGTACGGGGAAAGGTCCAGCGACCCTGCCCGCAACTAACTCCTTTTGAATGCTGGCCGCGGCCACCTCCTCCCTTCCTCTGAGGGATAAAAGGTTGGGGGCATCCTGGGGGGACCTATCACCCACAAAAGGGATACGAAATCCCTGCTTAAAACCTTGTAGAATATACTCCCTGTCCTCCCCCTTCGGGTACGATGCGAGCCAGCGCTCCAGCATGTCCACCTTAATTGGGGAGGGGGCCTTTTGGAGGACTAGCTCCATCCGTGGCAGCCTTTCCAGCCCACTGTCCACCCTTCCCTCTGCCTCGCGGCCCTCCAGGCTTGGGGCAAGCAGAGGCTGCGTGGGGGCCAGAGCATGTGGGACACTCATGCTTATACCTGCAGTTCTTTCGATTGCAGGAACCAAGTGACGAGAAAGTCCAGCACAGCAGGCGGGCTGGAACCCCCTGCCCCGCCGCCTGGCGGGTAACCTGCGCTGGAGCCGCTCGCTGGACCGCATGTCCGCAATGGTATCTATCCCCCGGGGCAGGGCGTGTAGGTGTCATATACAGAAGCCAGAGCCTCTGGCATGACTCATCCCATCTCATCTCAGGGTGAAGGGGAATCCTCATACGGAATTCCTCATCATATGCCAGCCATGAGGGGCCCGGGAAATCGACCATCGCCCTGTATATGTTGTCCAAATATTGGACCATGGGGATAGCTAAATCCGGCCGCGCCCTCAGATATACCGCCATGTATATCAAATAAGCGGGGAGCCAGTTGGCCCAGGTACGCGGCGGCTTACGGCGGCGTGCCTGCTCCTTGTCCTTCTCATCCTGACCCTCCCTTTCTTCCTTGGTGGGCTCTCTGTTCAGGAGTGAGAAGATATCTACGTACTCCCCTCGCCATATCTTTTCCCTGGTAGCCTGTGCCAGGTGGTCACCCAAAGGCAAGGAATACCCCGCCGTCGGCAAGGCCGAAAAAGGGGCAGCCGGCCTGGTAAAAGGGGCCTGAACTAATCCAGCTACCCCCAGGACATTCCCTGTAGTGTAAGGACCCATGCCCACCCCAGTGCCCAAGGTGGCAGTCGTCGTCGCCGGGTGGGTCGCTGACAGCGTGGCCCCCGCACCACCCGCGCGAGGCCAAGGCCATTGAAAGGCCCCCCCCCCCGAATTGGGAATGTGTGTGGATGTACTCGCTTGCACCGTATACTCACACGCTGCACCCCCGTGGGCCGCCCCCACCGGGGGTTCCGGCCCACTGGGGGCGTCGGAGCTCACGACCGACGTAGAGCTCATCACCGGGGCTTGACTCGCACCTGGTTGCTGACTGGGGAGCTGCGAGGCAGTGGCCGAAACCGCGCCACACGCCTGCAGCAGCTCGACCCTCCCCGCCGGCTGTTGTCCTCCAGCCGACAGCGTCTCAAAAGGAACCCCAAAAGGGGGACCCGCCTGACTGGCCCGCGCCATCGACGCCTCCAGGGCCGCAATGCGGGCCAGCAAGGTGTCCACGTTGACCATGGGCAAAGGGCCGGCCGGCCCGCCTGGCCCAGGCATGGGTACAGGTCCCTGTACCCCGGGCGCCACATATGGCCATTGGCCAGCACCTAATCCCGGCAGGGTTGGTGGAGAAACCTGCCAAGGCAGGGGGCCGCACCACCCCCCAAGGCTAGAGGGCCCCGGGAGAGGCTGCAGTCCAAGAGGAGTAGGCCCGACAGAGTGGGCAGGAGCAGGAGCGGTGCCTACCGCTCGTGGGCCGCGGGCCGGAACCCCTTCCGCGCCCGCGCTCTGATCACCCACCCCGGGCCAAGGGGCAATAGACCCCATTCCTCCGGCCCCGGCCGGGGCCGGCAAAGGTGGCTGCTGAGGAGGCGGAACCGCGGTCCTCCGACCTGGGTTTCGCCTCCTAACCCCACGAGCTGAGCTCGAAGCTGCCTTCTTCTTCGAAGGCATCTCCACCAGGAGCAAAAAGGGGAAGCCGGGAAGGCAGAGCCGCTACCAAAAGGCTTCCCGGTAAGCTAAAGAGCGACGGAGCCGCAGGAAAAAACTTCTCCGCTCCGTCGCTGAGGTAAAATGGCAGCTTGGCTGCCTCGTGGCCACCCCTTTTATCAGGGAGCTGGCCACGCCCCTAACTACCCGGATTCTCTGTCCTGTGGGGGGGCCCCGCAAAGGGCGCGGCGGCCATTTTGGCGCCGCGCTTGCATTCTGGGCGTGGTGCAAGCAGGCCTGGCGACCGAGCTGACAGTCTGGGGAGGGCGGTGAGTCATCATGGACGCCTCCCCATGTGGCGGGTAGCACTGGTAAGGTAAAGATTTATGACCCAGAGGTATCCGGCAGGTTCACAATTGACTGGCCAACAATTAGACAGGTACAGGGGTAATAGTTTTGGCCGGTCAACGACGAACCAGGCAAGGGGTGATGGCAGGAGCTTAACAGCCTGCATCACCTTGAGATTTAACGGATACACGTCATAGGGTGGGGTCAGTAGATAGTTTATTGACTCCGGTCAACAATTTGTTTGTGTCAACAAACAAATTGATACAAATAGTTACATGTAGCCAATTGCCATTGGCATTTTGGGTGGAACCTTACCAGTGTTACTGCGGCCTGCTTGCCTTAATGAATTACAATTGGATGATTACACCAATTGAAAGTTATAATTCGGACTAGGGCATTATTCAATAAAAGTGGCCCGATGCCTTTATCCATATACCGGTGTCTGAGTCTTTCTTTGGGGGGTGCGCCTGCAAAGTGCTTCTGCTGAAGGTGCCTGTTAGAGAAGGCTAGCGCGAGATTAAATCTGTTTTTTCTGAGACATGCGCAGAAGGACATAAATCACACGTGCAGCTCATTATGATAACACAGTTGGCTGAGAGCTAACTAACAAACAAAAGAACGCAGTGACAATTCTGCTAGTGACTGTCCAAGGCCAATGTCTCTTTTTAAAACAACTGGCATACCATCAAGCTAGTTCATTCACTCTATCTTACCTTCTCTCCAGCCTAGCAAGAAAGACCTTATTTTTAAATCTGTATGAATTTAGGGGTGGGCTAATGAGAAAATGCATCTTTTTTTTCCTTCTCAGTTTCCTTCATGGGTATTTCTTCCATTTGTTAAGAGAAAGAATATGCCCCCACCCTTTTTTCGACCCTTTAAAAACAGAAGGCAAAGGATTGAATACAGTTGATTTGCTCTAAAAGCGATGACAAATTGATATTGGATATTGGATTGGAAAAGAGAATGGGTTATTTGATAAATAAGTAAATACTGTATGTCTATAAACCTTTAACAGGTGGAACAGGGAATGGTCTCATGCTAGCTGGAATCAAGCTAGCTGGATGTGGACTTCTGAATAAAAGATCTCTAGGTTTGTAAATACAAAGGATAAATATTGATTGCAGAATGTGTAAATGCTTTTGGCTTAATTCTGTTCACATAATTGAACTAATTTATGTAACAATAGCTGAACATGGAATAGTAATCAGCTGTCCAAATAAAAAAGAAAATAATATTAAATAGCAGGCAAATGTTTTAGTGGGGAGAGCCAGAGCTTCTGGTGGTGGAACACACCTAAACCTCTGTATTACATGAACATTATGGGCACTGGTGTTCGAGGAAATAGTCATATTTTAGCAATCAGTGAAGGCTACAGTTTTCTTGTCCACAGAAAATATGCCAGTGAATATCAATTACTGAGAAAAAGATTTTATTCTCTCTTTCTTTGTGATGTTTGTCGAATCATCTGCTTAGCCCGCCCGCCTGGAGAGCAGAAAAGGACGCCGCCGATGCCGGCCCCTAGAGGAGCTCCCTGTCTCGCCCGGGAGCCCACGCCATCGGCCCCGGGAGTGGAGACAGGTGGGAGCCGCTGCAGCTGCCTTCGCTCTCCGGGCCCGCCTGCCCGGAGAGCAGAAAAGGACGCTGCCGATGCCAGCCCCTAGAGGAGCTCCCTGTCTCACCCGGGAGGCCACGGCATCGGCCCCAGGAGTGGAGACAGGTGGGAGCCGCTGCAGCTGTCTTCGCTCTCTGGGCCCACCCGCCCGGAGAGCAGAAAAGGACACCGCCGACACCGGGCCCCATACTTTTTTTCCAGGGATGACCACAGGGTCGGAGGACTCCCATTGTTTTTGGACCTTGCTGGGTTGCCCCGTCGCCCTCGCCACCAGCGTGGGGAAGGAATGGGTGGCACCTGTGGATGCTGTCCCCTCCCCCTGGTCCTGTCTGGCCAGGGGTCAGAAGAGGGATGCTCGCAAGTATGGGGGAGGGTAGCTGCCATCACCCGAGCCTTTCCCCAGTCCGGCATTGGCCGTGAGGAAGTGGGAGCTTTTGGGGGCTCCTGCTGGAGGGGGGGTAGTATGGGGCTTGTGTTTTTGAAATTAATTGTATGGGATTTTTTCTTGCAATGTGTTAATTTTCAAACTGTTTTTGTAATTGTGTAATTATATCTGTGATACTGTATTTATATGTGTTGTAAGCCGCTTTGAGTGGCACTTGTGCTAGGAAAGCGGGGTAGAAATTAAAACATTATTATTATTATTATTATTATTATTATTATTATTATTATTATTATTATTATTATTATTATTATTATTATTATTATTATTATTATTATTATTATTATTATTATTATTATTAGCCACCATGGAGAGAATAGATTAAACAACCCTTCAGTAAAAACCAGCAAAGGTAACCATAGACTATATATAATATAATCATATAATCACTGAGATCTGACTGATGGTCATCCAGTTCTCTCTTGATTGTGGGAGCTCTCACCATCTCTCGAAGGGGTTGGTTCCACTGCCGTACTACTCTAACTATCAAGAAGGTTTTTCTGACATTCAGCCTGTCTCTGGCTTTCTATAGTTTAGAGATAATTATGACTTCAAATTTACAAAAAGAAAAGATAAATGAAAAGTATTCTTCACTTGACACCACAACCACAGTTAGACAGCCTGTAGGATAGTCTGCAGCAAAGAGCCTCCTGGAAAATCAGATTTCTAAATCTGGTGTAAAGCATCCACACATAGTAACAGTTCTCTTCTTCAGTAAAAAGTCATTTTCACATTAGAAAGGGATGGTGAAAAAGAAGAGGTCAGAAGAGGCCCACCCATCTGTCCCCTATACTAGCATGTTAGGGAGATTTTGGCCTAACATTATTATGAGGCAGAATTTGATGCAGCCCAAGAAAAGCGCTAAATGCTCTTAAAAGAAACCTTGTGTATTTAAGACTGAGCAGGACTAAAATCTTCCTCCTGCCCCAACGTACAATCTCTTTTTCATGCTGGGGGAAAAGTTGTAAATGTAATTTTCTAGAGCAGGGGAAAAACACCAATGTTCTTTTTAGTTCCTTCAGAGGGCAGACACTCAGAAAAAAAAAACATTTTTCTTGGGCTGCCCCAGAATTGTCCAGTGCTATGAATAATGTAGATCAATCTCAATGAAGGAAAAAAGCTCACAGGTGGAAGGTAAAATCTAAATCATGAACAAAATCTAAAATAAAAAGCACAACTAAACTCCTGTATTTGAAGACAGATGTATTAGTAAGCCAGAATTAGCTGTGGCTCCTTATGCAACATATATTGGCCTTGCTTCCATATAATGTGTACAAACAACCTTTTAAGAACAAGGAAACATTTACAACACAGAAATAAATGACTTTTGCAAGAGTTGATAAAATGGTTACTGTTTGTAGTCAGATGCAGTGGAGATTGATGAAAACATTGCCTGGCTATGGTTTAAAAGAACTTTTGCCAGTTTGTCTCAGCTCTCTAAATATGATATAAAATTCTCCTTTCAGTACTGCCCCATGAATTTGATTGTTGCTTTATCTCTTTTCGTGGAAAGACATTCTTCATCCTATACAAGCTTGTTAAAATGATGGATGCAACAGTGCTGTCAAGAAACCTAATTTTGGTAAAGATATATGACTAAAGAGGTTTAATGGTAAGATCATCTAAACTTCTTGAATTGCCAGTTGATGTGTCAAAAGCTATTCTGATACCTAAAACTGTCTACTTAAAAAAATACTGGCTATAAGAATGATATTGCAAAATCACAGCATTTATTGAAACTTGTAAAATCCGCATGTGTATTCATATCTGTCAAACTTTGCTTTTCAGTCTTTCTGAGTTGCTCATCTAAGTAGGGCAAAATGATCATTTAATATGACCTTGTTTTGTTGTTTTTTAAGATTCAGGTCACTGATAGTGGGACCTTCAACCTCAAACTCTCATTTGCATGCAAACAACTTTATGCAGCAATACTAAAAAAAATACTGGTGTTTTCCCCTGCATGTGGAATAGATCGAAATAAATCCATAGCTCTCCTGCCCATGTATAGAAACCAATATACAACAAACAGCTCTCTTTGATGATGGGCTTGAGGCACTGCCTCTTCCATCTTAAGTCTAACAAATGCCTTCAAATCTCAGGAAGGCTCAGAAAGCTCCCCAAAATATCAACAGGACTCATGAGGACTATCATGCCCACATGGAGTAGTGCCATCCCATGCTACTTGTACCTGTACATGTGGAAGGTACCACCATGATGATCATGCCTTTAAACAATTTCATGTGCATTTGTGCACATGTTGCTGACAATTAAAACAAAAGATAAAGGTGGTTGGATCAAGGTTTCTCTACATGTGGAGTGCTACACATGTATTCTGCAGTACTATATTGTGAAGTATTCTTGACAGCAGAGGGCAAGAAATTCTTATTTCAAAATTCCTTAATTGGGAATAAGTGTGGTTTTGCATCATACTCCATGTGGCAGACCTAGAGTTCTGATTTTAAAACCAGGTGTGTGGGTGGAGGGATCCTGAAAACCTGAAGCCTGCCCAAACATACTGAATAATCCTTCACTATATAACTTCTCTGCCACATATATATGTCTGAAATATCTGCAACCACCCATGGACACTTAACATCAGTGAAGCAAAACTGTGAACAGAGGAAATTATTTTCCTCCAGCCACTAGGTAATACTATTAAGTTGCCTGAAATTGGCTCATCTAGTCAGTAATTTTAAAACCTTACTTCTCTGCTAAGAGGTTTGCAGCTTCTCTCTCTCTTTCTGTGTGTGTGTGTGTGTGTGTGCGCGTTCGCGTGTGCATGTGTTTCAGTGTAGGGCAATGGGGTGGAGAATGCCATATGGCCAGCAGCTTTCTTGTCTGGTGTCTGGAACAATTTAGCAAGCATTGCCAGAGGTGGAACTTAAAACCAAAATGTGTGTCATCAAATCAGATCAAATCAAATCTTTATTGTGGTCCAGACCAGCATAGAAATGCATGGCTTGACTTTGCAGCCTTCATTTTTGAATCTGGCATTAACATCTAGCCAGGAGTTTTGGAACTCTGGTGTGTGTTTTTTTCTGTATGTCCACAGATAAGCAGTGCCCATCTAGGCTAAAAGCTACCTTTCTTCATGATCTTTTTTGTGAAATGCTTTTGGATTTCACACACTCATGATTTTTTAGTGCTTAGCAAATGTACTTTTCTGCTGTGCAATGTAACTCTTGTGAGCTAATTGATTTAGTGCAGTGAATGTAGGTCTTAAAGAAAGACCTTGTACATTTGGGTGTTATTTTAAAAGGGAAGAGAGATGGTGAGATAAAGAGCTTCTATTTCTCAGTAAGCTGAAATGTAGGCCCTGACCTTCATGACTTAAATGATGGACCTTACCTGACCTGTTTAAAGGGAACAGAATGACATGTTCTTTCTATGAGCATTATTATGCACCCTGAGATTTCAAAGGTTTATGTGTCCCAATGATTGGATTCCAAATGGGCTTAGCAAGGCAGGATTTAGAGACAATAAATATCTGAATTTTGGACTTTGGAAGTACACAGATTTTGTGGGACATTCTTTCAATCAGTTTCTGCAACACTAACTTTCTGTCTCAGGGGATTTAAGCTACGTAGGTACAGCAAGTGTCCAGTTTAAAATATGTGTGAATTGTGAATTGTTGCCATGTGTTGCTTGTTTTTTTTAAAAAAAGATACTTAGAATCTTGGTAATGATATTTGCAACAGGCCCCCACCCCCTTAAATCAGGGTCATAGAACTCCAAAGCTTGGTACACAAATAAATAGTGATCATGATCAGCTTTGAATGTGCTGGTTATATACTTTGGGTTGTTGAGGTTTGTAGTTAGGATATGGCAGTGGTGATGAAACTTTTAAAGACCAAGTGCCCAAACTCAACAGGCTGCCATCTGTGCTGCAGAGGGACAGGGCAAACTCTGTGCTGGGGGAGGGAGGAAACACTCCCATTGGGCTGCTGGACAGAGGGGTGGGCCAAACTCTGTGCTGGGGCAATGGCGGCACATGTCCACAGAGAGGGCTCTGAGTGCCACCTCTGGCATGCGTGCCATAGGTTCATCACCACTGGGATATGGAATCTACTTCTACACCACTGGCAAGAGTATAGCTCAGACCATACATTTGATGAGCAGCAAAAGGCAAGAATCCCATGTGAGTCAATTAGATTTAAAAGATTGTGAAAAATCAAGACCTGAGAATTAAAGCACAGTACTGCATTTCAAGGAGAAAAGAGCAGCAATGACACCATCAGGGATAGGAGCAATGGGAGCAATCCCAAAAGGATTGAAAAAACAACTGAGTGTGATTAGCATTATTGATAAGATCACAATAGAACAGTTGCAGAGAGTAGCACCAATAGGTACCAGCTACAGTATCAGGTGCTATCTCATGGACTCTTAGGGCTAGGGCTAGGACCCAAGCAGTGGGGTTCCAAAACTCTGGTCTGAACATCTGGTGGACCATGTATACCTTTCATAATAAATCATTGTAGAACTGCAGATCAGGAAGAGATCCTATGGATCATTGAATCAAGACCCTGTCAAGGAGATAACAGGGGAATTTAAACTCCCAGTCTCTGACTGTACAGTGAGATACCTAAATCACTGAGCTTGCTATAAAAGTGAGAGCAATGAGCTGGAATCCCTGACTAATCAACTCTTGTAATCAACAAAACCAGGCCACAAAAATCATTTTACTTGGAACCATGACATCTCTTTCTAAAAGCGGTCAGTTAGATGCACCCAGAGCGTCTGCAGAAATATCATGGAAAGAGAATGAAAGCCCTAATATTGTCTGGAGTTGGACTTCTCTGCTTTATACTGCTAACAACGGTGAACTTACTGATTCTTACATGGGGCAGAGCCATCTAGGCTGACAAGAAAACAAAGTCTTATATTAATATACATTATATCACCGTATCTATCTTCTAATCTGGGCTATCAGTTGAAAAATATACACTATGGTAATTTATAGATATCTGGTGGCTTGATCACCTGCCAAAACAAGATTTTTTTTGTTGGGGGTTCTGTTGTTTACTTATTTGTTGTTGTTTTTTGCCCAAATAGATAACTGCTCAGATTGTTACATGGATTGTTGAACCTGGCAGCAATATCCTCTTCTTTCTCCAAGAAACCCTTTCTTTTTCTTCTCCAAGGAAAGTAACATTTTTCAGCTTTAAAGTCAGCTCTTAATAAATACAACCAAATATACAATTTTATTAATGCTTTTAGTGAACAGCAAAAGCTTCCCCAAAGCCCCATAATATATATGCAAGGAAGAATCCACTCCACACATATCAAATGTGTTCTAACCTTATTTGTTAGGTTAACTTGGATAAACATGCCATTATTTTTTTTGTTTCCAGTGCCTAGTAAAATGTTTCAAATTCACTGTAATTCCTTAAACATTAAGGATTTACTCATGAAAATCTACTGTTTATTTTCAGATCCATTTTATTTACTATTGTGTCCCCTGCTTAATAGTTTCACGGATATTATGTGCTCACACAAAGTAAACAAGCAATTTGCCCTCAAGAGCAATAAATATTATGCTTTTTTACCTCATTTTATGCTTTCTACTTCTACTTGTAAAATCAAAAGAAATGAATATATAGAATTACAATACAGAGTTTCCCAAAGAATCTATAGTGCCTATAAACAATTACTGATTTGCTGGCATGTGTTCAATATATTAAAAGCATGCCATGTAAATCAAGAGCAAAATGCAAATATGGAATTGTACAGTATTCTCACATTGCCAAGCAGGGAATCTGCTTTCAGTCTGATGGCTGTTCAGTTTGTTTGCAGTTACACTTTCCAGACTTAAGGGGATTTTTTTTTAAAGTGTGCATGAAAAAATCTTCACATCTCAAATACATTCAAAATGCTACTGGGAGGGAATGCATTCAAGCAATGTGAACTGTTTAAACAACTACCTAGCAGCTGAACACATCTGGATGAAATATGTGCAGGAAAAATAGGACAAATGTCACTACATAAACAAAGAAGAAGAAGAAACAATACTTGGACAAGACATGGATGAGGGAATTTTACAGATATGAACATCTCTGCCAAACAACACACCTCATGGCTAGCTGGGAATATTTTTATTTTTACCTCTTAGAGCAAGAATACACATCATAAAAAGGTATGTTTTTAGTCTAATATACTGTACATCAGAAACTTAAATAGGGTGATGACTTACACCAGCACAAACTTCCTTGCCTTCTGAGATGGGGTGGAAAGTGTGGCCACTGCCCACCCATGTGCCCTTTCCCTTGTACTCTGCTGCCTTGCCCCCACTGACCATGCATGGTTTTGAGAATGTGTATTGTAAAATGTAGTTAAGAAACCATGGACTTTAAATGCAGTTACAGATCCAAAATCAAAGTAAAGACAATGTTGGCAATTATAAGTAGCTTGAAATTAGTCAAAGGAACAATGTAATTATAAATGTGAATCGAAAGTCAGAACAGAGAGCACCTTGCTTAAGATGAAGAATGCAATCCAATATCCAATATCGATTTGTCATCGCTTTTAGTGCAAATCAACTGAACTCCAAAATGTTCTATCCTTTGCCTTCTGTTTCCATCTCTGGCCGAACAGCTTTGCCATCGGCCTATCCCATCATTTTAGGGGTCTGCCTAGTGGTCTTTTGAGGTCCTTGGTATCTAGTCTGTTAACCAATGGGTCCATCTGTCATCTTTTAGGCGGGTGCTATGGCCTGCCCATCTTCTTTCTGCCACATATAATTCATTGACCATACCGCACAGTCTGGTTCTTTGGCATAAATCCTTATCGTTGACCTTATTCCTGATTGTTCCTCCACACATCCATCTTTCCATTGCTCTTTGGGTTACTGCCAGTTTTTCTTTGTCTGATTTTGTTATTGCCCACATTTCTGATGCAATACAACATTCCTGGTAACACTGTCGTATTGAATACATTTGCCCTGATATTCATCGGCAGGCTGTCATCTGTTAGCACTGTTCAGTTTATTATATTCAAGGGAATCCAAGTTGCTTTGCATACCAACACCCTCCTTTTTCAACTTTATAAATTGTTTACTAGAATTCTTCTACAAAGAATATTCAAAGATGTAGAATTCAGCAGAGAACAAGCAGGCTTTAGAAGAGGCTATTCCACTCTTGACCACATACATGCAGTCATACAACTACTAGAGAAAAGCATAGAATAGAGGGTGTCAGTATACCTTGTATTTGTTGATTACCGAAAGGAATTTGAAGAATGCAATATACAAAAAAGACACACCTGGTTTTCAAAAGGCATACTGGACACTGCGGTGCATTCATGTTTCTGCTATATGGCATGGATTGTGGTCTTTAATGCTGCCCAATATGAAAAAAGATAAATGTTATAGATAAATGTTATGAAACAATAAAAGAAGAAGAAGAATTTTCCTGGATTACAAGGGTGACTAACAAAGAAGTATCAAAGGGAACTGAATAAAGACAAAGAAATCATAAAACATGTGGAAGCTAGGATTGTTGTGTAATGAGAAATTAGAAATACAGATTTTTACAGGTGACCACTCAAGGTAACATTAATATGAAAATGACTTGGGTCCAAGCTATCTACAAGACCATGTCTCCACATATGACTATAGTTAGGATTTAAGGCCATTGGGGGATGCCGGTCTCTTGGTCCTGATACTCTTACAGTTAATTGTGAGAGGACAAGAGATATGGTGTTCTACATTGCTGTTCCCAAGCTATGGAAATCACATGGGAGGCCAGGCTAGCCCCACTCTTTGTTGTCCTTCCATCAGCAGGCAAATATCTTATATTCAGATAGGCCTTTCTCCTGAAACTGGCTGCTTGTGGAGATTTTTCTTTTTTTAAAAAAAGAAAGAACTAAACAACTTTAACATTGACAATGAAAAAAAATTAAACAGTGAAAGATTTTGTATACCTAGGTTCAATCACCAATCCAAATGGAGACTGCAGCCAGGAAATGAGAAGATGTCTGAGATTTAGAATTGGAAAAGATCATAAAGTGTTAAGGATGCGTCACTAGAGACCAAGGCCAAGATCATCCATACTCTTGTATTCCTGATTATAGTGTGTGGGTATAAAAACTGAACCATAAAGAAAGCTAACAGGAAAATAATTGACTTAGTTGAAATGTGGTGCTGTAGGAGAGCTCTGTGGATACCCTGGATTGCCAGAAAGACAAATAAGTGGGTACTAAATCAAATGAAACCCAAACTATCTCCGGAGACAAAAATGATGAAACTGAAGCTGTCCTACTTCAGGCATATAATGAAAAGGCAATATTCTTTGGAAAACACAATAAAACTTGGAAAGGATGAAAGTAGCAGGGAAAAATGAAGACCAAATACAAGATTGATGGATTCCCTAAGGGAAGCCAAAAAGATAACTTGCAGGAGTATAACAGCAGGGCTGTGGGGGGCAGAGCATTTTGGAGATCACTCATTCATAGGATCAACAGGTCTGGGATGACTTGATGTCATGTAAAAGAAACAATATATCTTTTATTTTACTTGTATTTTTTAAAATAATGTCATCTGTTTTAATACAATACTAGTTTAATTGCTTTTTTAATACTGTAGCACCTTGTTATATTTTTAGCTTTTAATACTGTTTGTTTTAATTATTGTAAGTCACTTTGGATCTTCTTTGACAGAATTCCAGGGTATAAGTAATAAAATGAAATGCTTAAATTCAAAATAATTTTAGGCAAGAAACTGGAACACCATTTTGGATGCAGCAGAACATCATTGTTTACAATAGTCACTTCTAAATAAAAAATAGACATGATGCTGTCCAACTTGCAGAAAGAGAGAAGAACAAGTAACAGAAGAAGCCAAACCAGTGGAAAATGGTGGGGTAATATGCTCAGGCTTTAAAATCACCTCCACTACATTACCACTGAGACAGTGTGGAAATTAAGGTTAAAAATGGCAACACCCCTGAGCTCTGAGTTTAATCCAGCTTTTCTTCTTCTTTCTAGGGTGGCAAATTAACTTGTATTATTTTAATGTGAAGTCACACTGGGCTATTCAGTTCTCTTCAAAATAAGTGGCCACACAAAGAGAGGAGGGAAAGAAAAGCCTTCTACTTGCA
This sequence comes from Bradypodion pumilum, assembly GCA_035047305.1. Taxonomy (NCBI): domain Eukaryota; kingdom Metazoa; phylum Chordata; class Lepidosauria; order Squamata; family Chamaeleonidae; genus Bradypodion; species Bradypodion pumilum. The sequence continues at coordinate 59,640,697 of JAWDJD010000005.1, forward strand.
CTTCCAACTATTTAACAAATAAAAGTATCTCCAGCGGGGAAGACAAATTATGGAATGGGGCTGTTGGGACACCATGCTGATTTGTATTTGCCATTGTGCAATGTGGCCAGTGGGGGAAATATGAATCATCCCAACCCAAAGCTGCAATATTTTCTGCATGTTGTGTGTGTGTGTGTTTAGTTGAGCCATCATCAATCTGTTTCCAGGCAGTGCCCTCTTTCCACAAGAGACTCCACTCTTCAGTTCGATACTGTACTATTTTAACAAACAAAACAAAAAACAAAACAAAAACAGTTAACAGCCCCAAGCTATTGACAATCCTCACAGACAGAATAGTTCACCATTTGGGTCACATAAGATGCTATCAGGTTTATATCATCTACACTAGTCAATTGCTGGAGCAGTTCAATTTGCCCTGGAGTGACTCCAAGCTGCAGCTTTTCCAGTCCCTGTTGAGGATTCTATTATTTTGGGGCACTCTGTGTTCCTACCATGTGTGAACGGTTAGTTTCTCCATAAATAGAGCTGTGGATGGTGTTATTTGAGGTGACAACACTGTAAGGTATGCAGTGGATTGTGACACTAAATGGATGATTCACAAACTCCCTCTATTTTCATCTACTCTACTTTTAAAAATAAAACTCCCTAAAAGATTCATTTCAAGATACAAAATAATGTGTACATCATGCTAGACAAGGGGTGCCCAAACTATGGTCTGTGGGCTGGATCTGGCCCCCAATGCCAATTCATCCAGGTTGCACACCCTTGCTGCTCCCAGAAGATGAAGTAAAATGTGCATACGCAGGCACATAACATGCATGCACATGCACAGAACGCTGGTGTAAATGACCCGTGTCGTAAACATGTTTACGACAGCCACAGGTCATTTACAGCAACATTGTGCACATGCACGGGCACATTATGTGCCTGTGCATGCACATTTTACTTTTGTTTCCGATGGGAGGAACCATGTGACTGGTCCAATCAGCTGTCCTGGGGATATGGTCAGGCCCGCGGCCCGAAACGTTTGGGCACCCCTGTGCTAGACAGATGGACTGTGGTAGTGCTGTGTTAGTTTGTCACTGAGTAAGGTTTACCTGTTTTACTTGCAAGTAAGGTTTACATGGTTTATTTATGAATAAGAAGACAGCAGAGTAAGATGGAAGATGGATGTCTATAAATACAGTATGTACTTGAGTATAAGCTGAGTTTTTTAACCTCAAAAATGAGCCCCAAAAAGGGGACACAGCTTATACTCAGGTCAATGACCACGAGGTTACCAAGAACTTGCTGGATTGAAATGTGCCAACAACTTAATTAATTTTACCATATTTTCATATATTTTGATTATTGACACTCACTAGGAGCTGCCACATTTCCCACCCTCAGCAATCTATTTTCCTGGGTTTTCAGGTCAAAATTAGGCACCTTGGCCTATATTTGGCTCTGCTTATACTCGAGTATATATGGTACATTATCTACAGAAAGAAGTGTTAATAATCAAAAGAGTGACAAATTGGAGCAGTTCAAAGTCCAGTGTGGAACCTTAAACTTGGATAAATGTGGAGGGAAGGATAAGTAAGAAAGGGGAGAATAGATCACATTAAGGATAAAAAGCTTTGCATTGTGAGCAAGACCACTCCAAAATCCCCCATGTGGACAGGTACGGTAGTTCTTCTTAAGGTTGCACAGCATTATCCACAAATAACAAAAGTAGAAATACTGCCCCACTCTGGCTTTTCAAACAGAACAAGTGAAAAATCATCAAAACAAATGGTAACAGATGAACATTTTATATCCCTGGGAATGAAAGAAGATAAAAAGATTATCTTGGCTTAAATTCTCTTTCCAAGGACTAAGCAGCTCAGCTGCAATCTCATTTATTGTTGTTGCTACAAAATTGAATGCCACCGGGAAAATTTATTGCATTATTCTACCACACACAAAGACACACACACATACACTCCAAAAGAATAAATTTCAGATGTTCTAATTTCTGTCCTAGATCTCCCCATATGTAATAGGTAAGATCATCATTTTTACAAGAATGAATCATGACGCAGTGTGGTAAGGACAAAGTGTTTCTCTGCTCTGAAGCTTAGCTTTCAAGCAGAAAGCTCTGTCTCATTAAATAGATGCAGTTTACTCTTGAAAGCAAAGAGGTCATTCTTCAGTGGCTGTTGACTTTTTCACAGATAGATGAGTTCTAGTGTGGAAATTGCCATAATGATACCTTAGGATCAGGACACACATGTAGGCTTGAAATCTAATGAGTTTCAAAAAGTATGTTTTCTAAAATGATGGTGGCCAAGTTGGAGTGAGAGGGTTAAATTATGGCAGGAAGATGAGCTAGGCCAGGGGTGCCCAAACTTTTCAGTCCATGGGCCAGTCATGTGGTTCAGGGGGTTGGTCACTATGGGCCATGGGCCAGATCTGGCCCCTGACACAATTCATCTAGCCCACAATGCCCTCGTCGCAGAAGTAAAATGCACCCGGGAGCGACGAGGGCTTCATGGGCCAGATGAATTGGTGTTGTGGGGGCAGATATGGCCCATGGGCCATAGTTTGGGAACCCCTAAGCTAGGCAATTGTTGCAGTCTCAAATCTATATTTTCAAGTGAGGCTGGCTGAACTTTATTGAATGAAGACTACTACAAGGGAGCTGTGAGCAGCATATTAAAGAGCTGAAATGCCATCCCCTTTGAATGCATTAAACCTCTCTCATGCTGTGTGCGGACTGAAGAAATTGCCACTAAAGTTATCAGCATGACCAGTTTTTTAATGGAAAGGGGGGGCTGAAAGAAAGCCAGTGCTACATTTCCAGTACACAGTTCTATTTGTATTTCTGTGCAAGCAATAGCTTTCCAAATGATCAACCAATAGAAATGCTTTAATCAGCTGTGTATGTAAGTGATGCATCAGAAGATGCATCACAGCCCCATAAGTGTTTCTTATTTTCCAAGCAAAAGGAGAAGCAAGCCTGTAGAAGTTGTGAATGTTACATGAAGAGTCTTGTGATGCATTTTTCTTTGATTTTTTTAAAAAAGTGAATTGGAATGGAGCACACTAATGGATGTGATGAAACAATGCAGTTCTGAAGTGATTTTGCAGTAAGTCTCACCATGAGAATAAGAATTTAGGATTGCTATGATATCTGAAATGGTTTTCTCTTAGTCAAGGTCTACTGGGGCAAAGAAGTGAAAAATAATACACATCATGGGGGTGATGTGGGCTTAGGTTGCCAGTCAAACAGTGCAAGAAAATGCTATATGGATTATTGTCAGGACCAGTATGCAACAGCTTCCTTCCTGATTGTTGCACATCCTGTAAGTTATTTCTTTGACTCTGATATCTGTTTCTGTGATGGGGAAACAACATCTTATTGACTAAAATACCGTAATAGGCCACAACTAGAAATGACCCATTGAATCTATGAAAATTACAGTGGAGTTGACTCCCTTATACCTTCACTGATTCAATGGCCCATCAGATACTGTTGATCATTCAGTATTTTGAGTCAAAGCTTAATTTTGTCTTTGATTTTTTGGAAACACTGGAAGAGATCTCTTTGTTTCCCACTGTAAGCATAAGTCTTCCAATACCAATTACCAATATCGGAAATGCTATGCCACTAAGCAGGACCCCTTGCCTGGCTTACCTCACGTTCCAACTGCATCAGGCCTTCCCAATTACCAAGGCCACAGTTTAGGAACTACCAGACTCTGGTGAAGTCTGCTTAGACTTACCCTGACTGCTTAACCTTCCAGTTACCTGAGATATCAGCTTATTTAAAGCAATCTCAGCCGAGGGGAAATAGTAAGGTCATAGTAATGTTGGCCTCTGGCCTGGCAAAACACTCTTCTTTCATCTCTATCAATAATCACACCATTGTTGGTGAAGAAAGTCTTCTTTATTTAGAATAAAGGGATAGTTGAAAGCATTTTGGTCTTCCGTAGGTTCTTTAGATACAAAAATAGAAACACATAAAATATGAATCAAAATTGAATCAGAAACATTCAGATCAATCTCTTTTCCCCAGACATAAAAGAATCTTACTACGCTAAGTAATCATGTCTGATAACTTCTGCACCCTTTCAGCAGTCACAGTCTAGTAAACTACATCTTGTAAATCCATGATGGAAAAGAACTAGCTTCTACTCCAATTCCCAACTAGACTCAAACTAGACTCTCTATCCTATGAATTAGTATGTTAAACACAGCATCTAGCTTAGCTCATTAGCATACAACCAATCAGTTTGTTCATGTTCCCAAAACATTTTAACAGTGTTCTCACAGACATATTGTTTACATTCTCACATTCTTGCACCTAATGGTCATGTATAAGCTACAGTTGTTCTGGACTCGGAAATGGCTGCGACTTGCTTCATCTAGGGACACCGAGCATCCACTGATAGCATTAATAAAAACAATGGCCTACAGCCTTTCTGTAGAAATCTAACACATTTCTAAGACTAAGAGACTCCATCTTCTTTGCATTAAATTCTAGGAACTACAATTCCACCACACCCCTTCTTGTTATTTACCTCTATTTCCTTCCACTGTAATTGTTCTCTTTGCCTTTGTGTGCCAGTCACTGAAAGATTCTAGCACAAAGAGACAAAAATCCATCCAACAAAAAGTCCTTTACTGTAGGAAAATGTGCCTCACTGGCTGAGAGAAAATGAAGCTCTCTGGTTTACAGCTTTTCAAGAATCTTCCACTGGTTTTCTACAATAATACAATAAGTAATAAGTAATATTTGACATTAATATAAGAACTGATAGTATATACATATTTACAAGCATGTTGCACTCAAAGTTATACAGCATGTTACAATCAATGAAAAAGCTTACCTCTGATAAAGTTATTTCAAGAAGTGTAGATATTCTTAATTTTATTTGCGTCAGGTTTATGGTAGAATCTTATTTGCCCAATACGTTACTTAAGGTAGTCAAAGTGACTGCTTATATTCTTACTCTACCCTACCCAGGTGCAAACATGCTAGATAACACTAAGGTTCTTAAAGATACAGGGAGGATATTACATATGAAAAGTACCTAAGTGTTCTTTAAGAACCTGAACTCATTGATAAACACCTGGGTTCTTCCACGGATTCCTCTTTATCAGAATTATCCAAAAAGCTGGATGAATTCCGCAACTCACTCATTGAATTTAAGACCAAGAAATTCGACCGTGACATAGCAGATTACAACTCTTCCAAGATTTATAGATGACAATTTTCCACCAAAAAAAACCAAAAGGGTGTCTTGGAAACAACCAGTCTCCAGTTCAGACCTGGAATCCACGGACAGTGACCCTAGATCGTCTTCCTGGACTCCCAATCTTCCAAGACCTATGAGCTTAGAAACACCAGGGGATGAATGGAGCCCTCCACGTCCAGTGCTCCTTTTTTAGGGCAGCGCGTCCGACGAGGCAAGAGGAGAACTTAATTTTCAACTTTTCATCAAGAACGTTGTCCCCCATTGAAAACCGTGTACTCTCCCTTGGCTTAAACTTTGTCCCCACACCGGGCTATAACTCTTTTACCACTAGAGTGGACCTCTTTAAGATGATTAGATTACTAAACTTAAATATTTTTTCAAAGGGTTGGACTCGGGGAAAAGGGAGGAATTTAGATTCAATTCGCGCTTCACACCTCATGTGGACTGCCCGTCTATCGAGGTTTTCTACAAACTAGTACTTAAGGACATTACTAAGATTGAACGGAACAGTGGGCATTTCTATAAGAACATATCTTATGCTGAAAGACAGGCGCTTCTGGGATTAGCTAAAGATTCTACCATCACTATTAAGCCGACAGACAAGGGTGGAGGCATTGTGATACAGGATACTGTGAATTACGACCAAGAGATTCTTAGACAATTGGGTGAAGTAAGATTTTACAAACCTCTTAGAGGGAACCCGACTAAGAATGTTGTAACTATTCTGAAAACAGTGTTATACGAAGGGTATTATTTTAATTATATAAGTGACAAAACTTACGAATATCTGTCTTTCCCCTTTTATAAGGTACCTGTTTTCTATACACTACCCAAACTGCATAAAATGTGTAAGGACAATCCACTTATCCCAGGGAGACCTATTGTGGTAAATACGGGTTCCATATTAGAAAGGTCTGCCAAATACGTAAACTCTTTCGTCAATCCATTTACTAGGAACACACCGTCATTTGTTAGGGACTCGTTGGATTTTATCAATAAGTTAGAAAATGTCCATGTTCCAGTGGGTGCTGGGTTACTTACGCTTGATGTTAAATCTTTGTACACTCACATCCCCTTAGAAAGTGTAAGACCCATCTTAGAAGATGTCTTAAAGTCTAGAAGCTCAGATATGCCTCCTACCCACTTTTTACTGGACCTAGCAGATGTCGTCCTGGAAAATAGTTATTTCAGATACAAAACCAGTTTTTCCTGCAGGTGCAAGGAGTCACCATGGGGAGCGCACGTGCGCCAGCCATAGCGAATCTGTATATGATTAAATTCGAAACCTCATGTGTGTTCAATAGCGATATCAATCCCTTTTATCATAATATGATGATTTACAAAAGATTTATTTACGATTTGTTCTTCGTATTTGATGACATAAATGTTATCCCTAATTTCATCAAGTGGATTAACACATTAGATAGCAACTTAAGTTTTTCTGGGCATTATGATGCTGTGGTGTGTAGGAATGCATCTGTATTCTGTCAGGCTGTCTTCTGACACATTTTGTAAACAAAAGCCTCTTTGCTTACTGAGAGACAACGCTAGATTTTGGGCTCTGACACTTCTGATTGGCTGTATGCCCTGAGTTTTGTTTCTGTTAAGTTTCATTTCTGGTATACTCTGCTTGAATAAGTTTCGTTTTCTGAGACTCTCTGCTTGAATAAAGAGAAGGCATTAGTTTCCTTTGTTCAGCCAAAAGACCAGCGTGTGTGTTTGCTTTTCTCTCTATCTCTGTTTCCCTTCTTACTGAGCCTAATGAAGCTGGACTTCGTGGACTCTGAAGTTTCTATCTTAAAAGATCTGATGATATAAACTGCTACTTCATGAGACTGATTGAGACATGAATCAGATTTCTACAAGTGGCGCCCCTCGTGAGGCAATTGAATGAAATTCAAAGGAATGCTTTGAACTCTGCTTCAGCAATTAACACCTCATAATTGGCGACCGGGGAAGGTCTCATTCACCTACGACCAGGCAAAAGGTCAGACCGGAGGAAGGTCATAAATTGAGCGCTCAAAATTCATCCAATTCTACATTGGGTCCCACATTAGGTGAGTGAAGAAAAATATTATTTTTTTGAATTATGGGATGTGTGATGGCGTCGCAAATGCATGAACTTTGTAAAGATATCTCAGATCTTTTGATTAACAATGGGCGAAAGGCTGATGAGAAGAAGATACAGCAGCTGGTTAAAGCTATAGAAAAAATCAGTCCTTGGGTTAAATATGATCAATGTCTGGACTTAAAACAGTGGAAACAGATTGGGAGAGAAATGCAGAAGCATAATGGAATTCCTATATCAATATTATTTACATGGGAGGAAGTCAGAGACTGCCTTCAGAGACTCACTCCAAAGAATATGTTATTCTCTCAGAGGCTTGATGGCCCCCTCCCAAAGCTTTTGCCACCAGACAAGGGAGGGGCTATGGCAACTGCTCCTCCATCATATGAGAAACAACAGCCGCCTGATGGGGGTGGAGGTGGAAATGGAGATGGGACATTATATCCTGCCTTGCAGCAATCAAGAACTTTTAGCCCTACAAAAGACCTGTTCTCTGCTGCAATACTGCCTGCCGAGTCTAAAAAACAGCTAGTGCCAGCTGATGGGGAACAAATGGTGGGGACCTCATCACAGATTGAAGCTATTAATGCATGCAGAGTGGCAGGAAGCAAGAAGTGTGTTTCAAAGAGCAGCATAGGAGATCTCAGCCCCCCCGTGAAGCAACCCTCATCACAAAAGCAGGAGAAGCTGAGTAGTAAATTTGATACCTCACGTTTGGGCAGGAAGATCCTGCAGAAATGGAAGGATGGCCCAAAGGAGGAACGCACAAAACCCAAGACAAAAAAGGGGTGCAAGTACAAACTAACAGATGCAGTTTGTCATAAGGTTGAGAATCAGATGCTGGAGATGAAAGAAATACAGAGGAAGAGGGGGGTGAATATTTCCTCGATGGACAGCAGGCTGTTGCAAAAATACAAGGAGGAAGAAGACATACAGTTTTTGGCTGATTTTGAACTGCCCAACCCTCAAACAAAGAGATCCAGAGTGAGCTGTTCCAAGTTTCAGGCATCAGGATTGCAGGGAAAGCAACTTGGAATTCCCTGTGATTTTCTTCTGTGTGAAAATTACTTGCAACTTCTGGAGAAGTTCTTTGTGCCTTCACACCTCTTCGCCTGCCTTAATGCAGATGGGGGTGGCTGGAGCATAAAGGAATGTGTGTGTGCCAGAAAAGCTGAAAAGGGGGGTTGTGTGGGATTGTCTTGTGAAGTCAGTGAGACTTAATTTATGGCTTAATTTCAACCTTTGCCATGCCAAGAACTGTGCTGGAGAGGAGAGAGTGTTTAAGGAAGCTTCAGTCAAGATTTGGACTTTTAATTTGGACATTTTAATTGGACTAAAAAGAAAAAAGTTTGTGTGGACTTTAAAAAAGAATTGGCTTTGTTTGCATTATAAAACCTGACAGCCTTTTTTAAGAAATTGTCTACCTGCTCAGGCTATGAGTGTGAAATGCTTTAATGAGATTTGTACTGTATTTGAGTTACCATGCTATGCTGATTATAAGTTATTGAATGCTTCTTTCACTCACACCAGTGGGAGAAGAAGAAATTTAATGCCTTACTCATGTAATTGGGGAAGTGAGAAATGCTTTCTAAAATGCAACCGGACCTCCTTCATGTAAGGAAGAAAAGAAATGTTCATGTTTTGTTTATGCTTAAATGTTTGCTTATTCTCTTGCAGGAGAAAGACCTGTCTTTGCTTATGTTATATTTTGTCTTATGAAACTGCATATCTCAAGGTACCTTCAGAAGTACATGGCAGAGTTTCAGTACCCTACACATGTATATGGGTTTGTGATATTGCATTTGTGTTATATGTCACTCATGTTTCATGTTTAGTTACATGGTACTAGTAATAACAGGGCATGCTCCTGTTTCTTCCTAAGCCATTGGTCATTTATTGGCAACAAGGGAATCCTGAGTGGAAGGATTCCTGCTCGAGCGATCCGCCCATGGAGAGAGAAGAAGGTTACTCAGCTCCAGGATGGTGGTTCACCAGTAGACTAAATTTGCTGACATTTGTTTTCTTTCTTACTGTGCTTCCAGCTGTAAGAACAATACCTCATGGGGGCAACCCCAACTTTTGGCTTCGTCATGCTAACTATATGTTTGAGGTTCATGGTAAGAATGCAACGTTATACTATGAGCATCCACTGGCAGTGTCTCAAATGGCCTTTCTTCGGCATTGTTCAACACGCCTGAGTTGGTTATTGGACATTTGCAACATGTTGATAGGTCTACGCTCTTCTCTAATCCTCCAGAACAATTTAACAACACCCGCTGGCGAAGCATGACATTCAAGAAATACACTAAAGGACTTTGTTTCTGCTGTCATAGTTCTGGAGTCTGGAATAGTAAATGGAAGTACTGGACTCAAGCACAAAGGGTTTTGAGGAATGTAGGCAATTATACAGGTTGTGATTATTATTTTTGGTTATGGGGTAGTTATAACAGTTCTTATAAGCTTAATTATACCTTGTTTAACACTACTATTGAAGATATATATGATGTGTTTCCTATGTTTACTCCTGATTATTCTGCTATAGATAGTGGTTCAATTTGCAATGGATGGCAAATCAAGGATCCTAACATGTGGTTCTTTTTTAATGGAATTGCCACGAATTTCCATCCAGGACAATATCAATGTGCAGCATTGGGTTATTTTACCTTACCCGTACAAGTGCAAATGCCGCCTCGGGCAGATGCACGGGGTCGGGAACCAGGGATGTCGGGTAAAATTCCAGGATCTGAATAATACTATTGAGAAAGAACTTCAGAATTTATAGGAGAGCATTACTAACAATGTACACACTGATGTTAATCTCTTTGATTGGGTGACTTCTTGGTTGCCTGGTTTATCTGTCCTTAGACTAGTTTTCTTTTATGGGTTTATTATTATTATCTGCCTTATACCTTTGTATTTTTGCATTAATTGTATTCCTAACCTTATTTCTATGTGTAACGCATGTCCACTGCGTAGAAGGGAGACATCGAGTTTTGCACGACGGCAATTGTACTCAATGAGGTATCATCCTCCGGAACAAGGTACCAGGAGTCAGGAGGGGTACGATGTCCAGGAGGACAGTGATGATGTATATGGAGGAGTAGTTATGGAGTATGATGACATGCAGGGGTATGATTAGCCGTCCTTCTCTCAAATTTAAATGAAAAAGGAGGACATGTAGGAATGCATCTGGATTCTGTCAGGCTGTTTTCTGACACATTTTGTAAACAAAAGCCTCTTTGCTTACTGAGAGACAACGCTAGATTTTGGGCTCTGACACTTCTGATTGGCTGTATGCCCTGAGTTTTGTTTCTGTTAAGTTTCGTTTCTGGTATACTCTGCTTGAATAAGTTTCATTTTCTGAGACTCTCTGCTTGAATAAAGAGAAGGCATTAGTTTCCTTTGTTCAGCCAAAAGACCAGCGTGTGTGTTTGCTTTTCTCTCTATCTCTGTTTCCCTTCTTACTGAGCCTAATGAAGCTGGACTTCGTGGACTCTGAAGTTTCTATCTTAAAAGATCTGATGATATAAACTGCTACTTCATGAGACTGATTGAGACATGAATCAGATTTCTACAGTGGTGGTACCTTTTCTTGATATCTCTGTGTACATTTATAACAATAGTTTGCATATGCGCCTCTTTAGAAAACCCACGGACAGGAATGCTTATCTAGACTACCGTTCTTTTCACCCGGGCCACCTAAAAAGTAACATACCTTTTAGTCTCCTAGCCAGGGCTAAACGGAACTCTACTAGGGAGGGTGACTTTATAAAATCAGCAGCCACGATTAAAAACTTCTTAGAACAAAAAGGGTATCCTAACCATATCATTAATAATCAATTTCAGCATGTCTGTAACACCCCTAGAGAAGCCTTTTTGACTCCCAAAAGTAAGGAACAATCTCACTTTATTCATTGTGCCTTTGAATATTCACCCTTGGCATTTAAAATTAAGAATATCATCTCAAAATATTGGCACATCATTGAGGATATCCCAGGTTGTTCCCAGAAGCCCTTCATAGGCTTCAAAAAGACGCAGAACATATGATTGTTCATGCAGACGCCCTATGTGCCACTCCCTCGTCTATAATTCGAGGGCACTTTCGATGTGGGGGCTGTGCAGCATGTCGCTTCGCTATCGAAGCTAAAACCTTGATGATTCCTGGGGAACAACGTGAATATTTACTTACTGGGTGTACCAATTGTAATTCCCAGAATGTGGTGTATGCTATTATCTGCCCATGTGCAAAGTTTTACATCGGTTGCACTGGACGCCCCCTGAAGGTCCAGATCCTTGAGCATCGCTCTCGGATCCGTTGCCACTTACTCACTGCACCTCTCGTGTCGTATTTTCTCGATAACAATCATAGTGAAGATGATATTAGATTTATTTCATTTGAAAAGATACTTCCCAACTTATATGATAAAATAGACATTAATAACAAACTATTATGAAGGGAAGTGCATTTCATTCATTCATTTAATTCACTAGCACCATTTGGATTAAACTCGGATCAGGATCTCAGCTGTTTCTTATAATAAGGTTTCTTATAATATGGTCCACTGTCGGCTTAGGTACTTTTCATATGTAATATCCTCCCTGTATCTTTAAGAACCTTAGTGTTCTCTAGCATGTTTGCACCTGGGTAGGGTAGAGTAAGAATATAAGCAGTCACTTTGACTACCTTAAGTAATGTCTTGGGCAAATAAGACTCTACCATAAGCCTGACGCAAATAAAATTAAGAATATCTACACTTCTTGAAATAACTTTATCAGAGGTAAGCTTTTTCATTGATTGTAACATGCTGTATAACTTTGAGTGCAACATGCTTGTAAATATGTATATACTATCAGTTCTTATATTAATGTCAAATATTACTTATTACATATTGTATTATTGTAGAAAACCAGTGGAAGATTCTCGAAAAGCTGTAAACCGGAGAGCTTCATTTTCTCTCAGCCAGTGAGGCACTTTTTCCTGCAGTAAAGGACTTTTTGTTGGATGGATTTTTGTCTCTTTGTGCTTTAACTCCATCCTGCCATTGTTTCTATGCTGAAAGATTCTATTCAGGGTTCTGACCCTTATTCTACCACCCTTTACTTTTGCTTCTTAATTTTTCCTTTACAAGTTTAAGGGTTTCTTAAATATTCATCTAGTTTTCTTTTTATTTTTAGTACAAGAATTGTCTTGTAGTATTACCTAATAATGTATTTAGGTTCAGCCCACAGATCATCTGGTTCCCAATTTGTTGAGTCTAGTAATGCAAATATGTTCCTCACACGGACTTAGAATTCATGAGGAATGTTATTTAAATTATATTTTTGTCACTTCTTTTTCAGATTTACTCTAACATTGGATATTAACAGTTCACAATCAGTGGCACAATTTGTTCCTGGTCTTATTTTAGTAGAGATAATACTGCTTCTTCATCTCATGCTTCCAGTGACATAGTCTATTTCATTTTGAACTGATTTTTTTGGTGATATTTAGGTATTCAGCTCACTGTTTGGTTGTTAGCCTCACATAATTCTATGAGTCATTTTCCTGCTTCCTTTCTGTTTCCTAGGCCAGATATTCCAACAACATTTGGTTCTGCTTTGTTTCTTAGTTTTGTGTTCAAGTCACCTATGTTTATAAGCACATCTAGTTTTAGTTTGTGATCAATCTCCTCCTGGATTCTTGCATAAAAGCTTTCAATTTCCTCCTCTTCAGCATCTGTGGTTGGAGCATAAACTTGGATGATGGTTAAGCTGATAGGTTTTTTCCAGAGTCTGACTAACATTATTTGATAAGACCCTGCATTAAACCCCCTGACTGCATCTACAGTGTTACATCTTGTATCAGTATTAGAGGCACTCCTTTTTTATAATTGAGCAATACTTTGTCATGAATAATGAAAGAAAAACTCACACGTGATCACCTTTTCCTGCTGCCTTCAACCTTTTACATTATTGTATTTTCCAGAGAATCTTGCCTTCTCATGATGTGTCTGAAGTAGGATAGCCTCAGTGTCATCATTTTTTCTCTAGAGATAGTTTGGGTTTCGTTTGACTTAGTACCCACTTATTTGTCTTTCTGGCAATCTGGGGTATCCACAGAACTCTCCTACAGCACCACATTTCAACCTAGCCAATTATTTCCCTGTTAGCTTTCTTTATGTTTCAGTTTTTACACCCACACAGTATGATCAAAGATACAAGAGTATGGATGATCTTGGTCTTGACACCCATCCTTAACCCTAAAGGATCCAATTCCTTCACTGATGCCCTTCTAAGTCATCTCAGATGTCTTCTCATTTCCTGGCTGCAGTCTCCATTTGGATTGGTGATAGAATGTAAGGGTACAAAATCTTTCACTGTTTCATTTTTTAAAAATTATCAATGTTAAAGTTTTGTAGTCCTTCCTTTAAAAAAGAAAAAAAAAGAAAAATCTCTACAGGCAACCAGTTTTAGGAGAAAGAACTATTTGAATAGTGTAGGGGTGCCAAACTTTTTGGGCTACGGGCTGGCCACATGGTTCAGGGGACCAGTCACTATGGCCTGGGGGCCAGATCTGGCCCCAATGCCGATTCATCTGGCCCACGATGCCCTCGCCACTCCTGGGAGTGGAACTAAAACATGTCCGTATGTGCAAGTTTTACTTCCACTCCCGGGAGCGACAAGGGCTTTGTGGGACAGATGAATTGGCATTGGGGGGCAGATTTGGCCCACAGGCCATAGTTTGGGCACCTTTGGAATAGAAAATCTTTGACTGCTGATTGAAAGATGGCAAAGAGAGGGCCAGCCTGAACTCCTGTGTGAGTTCAATAGCTTGGAAACAGCAACGGAGAATACTGTATCTCTTATCCTCTCACAATTCACTGTAAGAGTAGCAGGACCAAGAGACAGGCATCCCCCAATACTCTTAAAAACTAACCATAGTCATATGTGGAGAGATGGTTTTGTAGACAGCTTGGACCCAAGTCATTTTCCTATTAATGTATATAATTTCAAATGAATCTTTTTTTCCCTGTCAGCTTTCTTTACTGTCCAGTTTTTGCACCCATAGTTAGAGACTGGGAATACAAGAGTGTGGAGGATCTTAGTCTCTATTAACAAATCCTTACACTCACTGTTCTTTTCCAATTCCTTCATTGCTGCCCTTCTGAGTCAGTCTTCTTTTGAATTATTGGCTACAGTCTCCATTTGGACTGATGATCCAACCAAGGGATACAAAGTCTTCCAATACTGCAGCCTAAACTGCTGATGTTGTGAGTTTGAGCCTGATGTGGCTCAAGGATGACTCAGCCTTCCATCCTTCTGAGATTGGTAAAATGAGTACCCAACATGTTGGTGGAAAAATGCTAATTACTTTGTGAACCACCCAGAGTGGACACTAAATGCTATGGGACTGTCTATAAGTGTAATTGTGATTGCTATTGTCAATATTGGAATTGTAGAGTTCTTCTGCAGTCATATGCATAAGGGATGGGAAATAGTATTCATGCTGAATGACCAGTTTTCTTTAGGTTCTGTATTGGGGAAAGGATATACTGGATTTGGTTACCTGAATGTTTGAGGTTAATTTTCTAAAAATATACTTTTGCAAAGTGCTGATCAACATTCACAACACTTGAAATAGTCTATGCAGGAACATTGTCTTCTGTCGCGTTAGAATCCTGACTCTGCTTTAGGGGAAAACATGTTCAGGCTTTAATATAGTGCACAATATATCTCAATCCGTTGTATGCCCAGGAGAATTGAACAACTGAAACAGCAATTACACAGCACCAGCAGAGATGCCACAAGGCTCATTTTTCTGAATTTCAGAGATGCAACTTTTGGGAACTCATAAACCTTACCTCCAATTCAAGACAAGCATATTTCTTTTTGGCCTTGGATTTTAATGAGAGGTAGAGAAGGCTTCCAACTCATTGTTATGCTGTCACAAAGTCATGGCATACAAGAAGCAAGGAAATTTGATTGATAGAAGAGGGGAAAGGATTTTAGGGACTTCTAGTGACCAGATAGAGCAAGGAGGTTTGTGCGATGGTGACCCAGAGCATGGAAACTCATGGGGATCAGCTTTACTAAATTCCTAAGATCTTAATGGAGTCTGGCAATATTTTGATTTTAATTTAATTTAATTTAATTCTTCAATTTTTATCCTGCCCACTTGGACAAAATCGACTCAGGGTGGCATACAAAATTAAAAACAAGTTAACCCCCCCCCCAAAAAAAAACCACCCACCTATCCACCCTTCTACCATCACCCCATTAATAAAAAGCTAGAAGGGGAATAGGAGGAATGCTGAAATACAGAGGAGGGATACTAATTTAACTCTAGCAGGAAATGAGCCAACAGGCTGGGGCCGTATTCCCATCAAGGCCCCATACCTGCCTTGCCAGCCAAGTCTTCAAACCTTCCTTGAAAGGCAGCAATTCTGTCTGTAGCCTCAATTCTGTTGGCAGGAGGTTGCAGACGGCTGGTGCGGACACGGAGAAGGCCCTTCTTCACGTGCCAGAGAGGCAAGCCCCTCTAGCTGAAGGCACCACTAGAGAACCCCTCCGGTCTGCTCTGGTTGGACAGGCAGACATTCTTGGGATGATGCGGTCTCTCAGGTATCCTGGCCCAGCATCAGACAAAGGATTTGCTCAGGATCAGACAAAGCTGTGGATTTTCTCAGGTTAGTAAGGGCAAAAAAGCACCCTGATCAGGTGTGGAACCCAACAAGTTCCTGGCTTGCTGGCTCCTCCCCAACTATGGAAAGCCCTACCTAAGGGAGCCTAGGCTGCTCCTTCCCTCCTGTGGTTCACTGGCTGCTGCCAAAAGGCTCCTAATAAATTTGTGTTTTTCAGTTGCTTTTTAATTCAGTAGCATTTAATACTGGGATTATTTTAACTGTGTTTCAGTAGAACTCTCCTCCAATGATGTTTTTTATGTATCATCATCCATTCTGTTTTTAATCTTGTTCTAGGGAACACAGATAGAGCCTCCTGGAAGATTGTGGTATTTTTGAACCACAATCGGGCATACCCCAGGCAATGGTCACCATGTGTTGGCTAATCTTTCACTATGGAATGAATTCAACAGGCAGTTTCATGAAGAAATCCTGTGTCAAGACACTCTGAATTATGGGTCAAAGGTGGGATGTGAGTCAAATTAATCAAACAAATGTGTCAGAGGTGGAAGACTACGGTCAAAGCCAGACTCAGTTTCCCTTGGGGTGCCAACACCACTCGCATATTTCCAGTGGTCCCAAATTCAGTAGGAAGGATTAAAGGGGGTTCAAAAGCAAGCAAATGAAAGCGTGGCACCAAAATGGCCGCCACGCTCTTTGCGGGGCCCCCCACCTGGACTCAGACATCCGGGTGAGTTAGGGGGCGTGGCCACCCCTCTATAAAAGGGGTGGCCACGAGGCAGCCGAGCTGCCATTTTAGAATTGCGATGGAGAGGAGAAGTTTTCTCCTAGTCTTCGGCTATTGAGCCTTGCAGTTCGTTTCCCGGCTGGGAAAGGAGGATTAAAGTACCGGAGCCTTTTGGATTGCTTGGCTACCACGGTACTTACATGCTAGGAGTTTGATCCCTGCATAGGGATCCTGCGGCGACTTTCTTCTCCTAGGGAGACATGGCTCCCAAGCGGAAGGCCCCGGCGTTAAACCCACGGCCGAGGGGAAGAACTTTTACCAGCCCTGCACCGGATGGGGGCCAGCCTTTGGGTTGGAGGACCAGGGCTGCGCCCCCACGGCAGGGCGATGTTCCAGCCTTGCCCACTGGTACCAGTGGGGCTGGTCAGGCTACCACTTGGCAGCCGGGTTCCAGCTTGGTAGCTGGTCAGCTACAGGCCAGCCCCTCTGGGGCTTCGGCCCTCGGCCCGCCTTTGCCGGGCATGGGACAGGGCGGCCCGGGGGGGGGCTGGTGCGGGTGTCCAACCCACTGCTCCTCCGGCCCCCCATGGGCCAGAGTTTTGGGCATGGCCCTATTCTGGTCCTGGCTCTCCTTTTGGGTTGCCTTTTCCTCAACTGCCAAGTGGGCCGTCCGGCCCACCTGGCCCGTTTTATAATGGGGGCTATGGGGCAGTGGATGCTTTGTTAGCACAGATAGCAGTGCTGGAAGCATCCTCGGGCATTGCACAGCCTCCTTCGGAGGGGGGCGCTAATCTTTCTTCAATAGGGCCCCCTTTGTCGGCCCCGGCTACCTTGCCGGCCGCAACGCTTCAGCGGGCGGCCAACCGGGTTGAGCTGCTCGAGACGATCGGGCTGGCCCCAGCTGGTGTCTTGCAGCTCCCCGTCTGACCTGATGTCCAGCCTGGGAGCAGTCAGGGGTGGTCCCAGATCTCGATTCCGGTCGGGAGCTCCAACGCCAGCCATGGGCCGGAACCCCCATTGGGGGCGGCTCACGGGGGTGCACCTAGTGAGTATCAGGTTCAATTTAGTGCACCAACACCACAGCCCACTTACAGTGGTGGGGTTCAGTGGCCCTGGCCTCGTCAAGTTGATACGAGCGGGCATCAGTTAACATCCTATCCCAGTATCCCATGGTTTCAATATGGTTCCTCGTTAAGGGCGAGGTGTCCGCCCCTGGGGCAGTGCCGAGCATTGCAGGGACTGTCCAGGTCCCACTGCGTATGCCCTCTATACAGAATGTGCCGACGATGGCTTTGCCGACGGCTGGTTATTCCTTGCCCCTGGGTGATCATTTGTCACAGGTCACGAGGGATAAGATCTGGTGAGGGGAGTACGTGGATATATTCTCCCTATTGAACCGTGAGCCCACTGAGGAAGAGAGAGAGGGACAGGACGACAGAGACAAAGAGCTGTCCCGTCGTCGTAAGCCACCGTGCACCTGGGCCAACTGGTTGCCGGCATACTTTATATATATGGCGGTATGCCTTAGGGCCCGGCCTGATTGGGCCATCCCGATGGTTCAATACCTCGATAATATTTACAGGGCGATGGTGGATTTCATGGGCCCATCGTAGTTGGCTTACGATGAGGAATTTGGATGAGGGTAGCCCTACATCCTGAGATGAGGTGGGATGAGCCCTGTCAGCAATTCTGGCTCTTGTACATGACTCCCACGTGACTGGTGCCTGGTGATAGGTACCATTGTGGTCATGCTGTGCAGCAGGCTGCTGCAACATTGGCTCCCCGCCAACTGGTGGGGCAGGGGGTTCCAGCCCGCCTGCTGTTTTGGACCTTCTCAGCTAGCGACGTGTGTGATAAGCGCTAGTGTCGTTACCGACACGAGTGTCCCTTTTGCGCTGGCCTCCACGCCGCCTCCGCGTGCCCGCGGGTTGGTGGGTTACAGGGCAGAGGTAGGGGTGCACAGGGGGCAATCAAACTCTGTCTGACGGAACTAGCCATGTCAAAGCCCCCCTCCCCAATTAGTGTACTCATGCTGGAGCGATGGCTCTCAGCTTATCCAAGAAGGGATGATGCGAGGTACCTGCTGGAGGGTTTCCAATGGGGCTTTCGTATTCCATTCAGGGGTGTTAGGGTCCCCAAGATGCTACTAAATTAGTTCCCTTGAAAGGTAATGAGGAGGTTGCTGCACTGAGCATAGCTAAGGAAGTTTAGCCTATGAGAGTAGCGGGCCCCTTCTTGGAACCACCTTTCCCTAATTTGAAGTTCTCCCCTCTGGGGCTAGTACCGAAGTGGAACCCGGGTGAAGGTCGTCTAATCCTCCATCTAGCTTACCCTGCAGGTTCTTCGGTCAGTGATGCCATTCCTGATGACCTTTTTCAGTCAGGTAAACGTCGTTTGTTCAGCTCCTACGGGTGGTACGCTTATGCGGTCCCGGTGCTTTCCTGGCACAGTGTGATATGCACTCGGCTTTCCGATTACTGCCAGTGCACCCAGGGGATTTTGAGCTATTGGGTTTTAGGTTCCAAGGGGAATTTTACTTAGATAAGGCCATGCCTTTTGACTGCTCTATTTCATGTTCGGCATTCGAACGATTCGGTACTTTCATTCAGTGGGCCTTTGCTCGCAGGTCGGGGTCCCGGTCTCTAGCCCATTACCTCGATGACTTTTGGTTCGGGGGTGAACGGGGCTCGGACACGTGCACGCGTCTCCTCACTACATTTCAGACACTCATGTGGGAACTGAGTGTCCCCTTAGCGCCTGAAAAGACCGAGGGCCCAGCTACTAAGCTCGCATTTCTAGGCATTGGAATTGACTCTGTCGCACAGGCATCCGGGTTACCCATGGATACGGTGGCTCGGATCTCCGCGGCAATTTTGGCATTGATTGCAAAACATAAAGTGTCCCCTCGTGAGCTGCAGCTACTTCATGGCCACCTTAACTTTGCCTGCAGGGTGGTTACACCAAGCAGAGCATTGGCCAGGCGCCTGTGTGACGCCATGGCTGGCCCGTTAAAATGTCACCACAGGGTCCGGCTGATCAGGGGCATATGGGCGGACCTTTCAGTCTGGCTCAAATTCCTCCAGGGTTTTAACGGGGTCTCTTCCTGGAGATCAGACCTTATGGTCTGCCCTAGATTTCAAGTATGGCTGGATGCCTCCGGCTCCCTGGGTTATGTGGGTTTACTCTGAGGGTAGGTGGACTTACGGCCGAGGGCATCACGCATGGCTTGGCACGGATCGCCTCCGCGATCTTACCTTCCTTGAGTTTCTTCCCAATTTGGGGAGCACTGATGCTATGGGGCGACGAGTGGGCCAACTCAGTGGTCCATTTTTGGTGTGACGATGCGGCAGTGGTGCACATTGTCAACACCCAGACGTGCAAATCTCCCAGGGTCATGGCATTGGTTTGTCAATTCTTTTTGAGATGACTACGCCTAAATGTGCTGTTCAGGGCCAGACATGTTCCAGGTATTAATAATGATATTGCTGATGCTTTATCCCGCCTGCAGATCCCCCGGTTCCGTGCCTTGCTCTGGAAGCGGAGGAATTCCACTCGCCACTCCCGGCCGATATTTGGACGTTTGGCGAGGAGAGGTGAACCGGGCATGTCATTGGCACCTCGCACGCGTAAGGCGTATCAACATACTTTCATGCAATTTAGAACTTTTTGCAAGTAACTACAGTTACCTCAAGTGTGGTCAATATCAGATGACCAGGTTTTACAATGCATGTTTATCTTCACAGTCAGGGTTTGGCCCCCCGTACTATAGCTTTCAGGCTTTCGGCACTGGCATTTATGGCCAACGTGGGGGGGTTTCAATGACTGCGTGAGTTACTTCCGTATGCGTCGTGTTTTGGAGGGGTGGACACGTGAACGTGTCTGCCGCCCGGAACGCGTCACCCCAGTTCGCCAGAGTTTCTGACCCACCTTGCACGAGGCTGGCATGACTTATGTCCGGATAGGTGTGAAGTGGCTCTTGGTCACGCAGCTACCACGGTAGCCTTTTTGGAGCGTTCCGCATCAGTGAGTTGGTGCCAGAGTTGGTACCATTGTGTAAGGCGGATGTGTCTCGTAGGGCACTGGAACTCGACAATGTCTATGTCACACATGAGTGGGCTCAATTGGGGATACGGTCCTCAAAGGTTGTTCAGCATGGTGTAGGCAGTGGAGTTAGACTGCTATGAAGTTTCATTGGAGACATCTGTCTGGTTGGTGCCCTACATGAATTTTTGGCAGTGCCTGCTGCGTGCCCCAGCCTGTTTTTCTGCCACCAGGATGGGTCTACCCTTACCAAAGTAAAGTTACTGAGGGTGACCAGTGCCGCGCTTCGCGGTGTGGGCTCGTTTTGGCACCCATTTATTTAGGATAGGCATCGCGTTGATCGCGGCTACGTTTGGGGTACTCGGAGATGGATATATGTGTACGCGTAATTTCTTATATGTACGTGCTCTCACTGTATGAGTACCTAGTTATGTCCTTCACCTCTTCTCCTCTTTTACAGATCCTGTGTGTCTCTGCACACCAGTGGCAGTGGGGCTGGTGGGCCGCAGCTATGTACACTGGGCAGCAGTATATGCTGCGGCGACAGAGAGTGGACCCCGACTTGGGCTGTGTGCATCCGCACTTATGCGATGGTATGGTATGCGTGGCACAAGGGGGCGGGAACTGTGGCCATTCCTGATGTCCGTCAGGAATGCTGGACTGCCCGATGTTCTTATTAGGCACCTCGGCGGCAATGATCTTATACGGATCACTGCTATTCCTAAACTGTCGACGGGCAGTGACCTGGCGTTTTATATCATGTATGGCTTACACACGGTCGCTATGGTCTAACATCGTGCCGACACCAATTTAGGGGAGACGTGGATCTCCGTGGTTCGGACTGTTCCGGCAGTCAGTGGACAGGGCTGTTGCTCGGTCCCTTGCTGAGCATGGCTTGGAGACAGCCATTGGAAACCTGCAGATAGGCTTACAATAATTTTGCTGGTAGGCAGGAGATGGGGTCCACCTGTCGGCTGGAGGTATGTACCTCTTTCTGGGCGTGGTGCAAGCAGGCCTGGCGACCGAGCTGATGGTCTGGGGAGGCGGTGAGTCATCATGGACGCATCCCAGTGTGGCGGGTAGCACTGGTAAGGTAAAGATTTATGACCCAGAGGTATCCGGCAGGTTCGCAATTGACTGGCCAACAATTAGACAGGTACAGGAGTAATAGCTTTGGCCGGTCAACGACGAACCAGGCAAGGGGTGATGGCAGGCAAGGGGTGATTAACAGCCTGCATCACCTTGAGATTTAACGGATACACATCATAGGGTGGGGTCAGTAGATAGTTTATTGACTCCGGTCAACAATTTGTTTGTGTCAACAAACAAATTGATACAAATAGTTACATGTAGCCAATTGCCATTGGCATTTTGGGTGGAACCTTACCAGTGTTACTGTGGCCTGCTTGCCTTAAAGAATTACAATTGGATGATTACACCAATTGAAAGTTATAATTCGGACTAGGGCATTATTCAATAAAAGTGGCCCGATGCCTTTATCCATATACCGGTGTCTGAGTCTTTCTTTGGGGGGTGCACCTGCAAAGTACCTCATAGCATTATGTGTCTGATCATGGAGACTTTTATTTACATTCAATAAGCTACACATAGATTTAATCTTTGGGTATGGACTACTCTATATACATGCATTTTTCACTTTTCCAGAATTTGCCAAGACTTATACATTCTTACCAAAAAAAAAGGCTAGTAAAAGTCTCAATAGTGTAGGCCAGTGAATTATAACAAGTATAGCTACTACCATCATGAGGATCATGTTGTGTTATCCTGTTCGTGGCTGTGGTGGCTCACTGGTTAAGAAGCTTGCCTTGTAAGCTGGAAGGCTGGCAAGTTGGCAGTTCAAGACCCAGGTACTGCAAAACAGTTTGAGTGCCCATCTCTATCCCAGCTCCTGCCAACCTAGCAATTCAAAAGCAAGCAATTGCAAGTAGATAAATAGGGACCATTTCGGTGGGAAAAGATCTTGGGGACATGAAAAGAGCTTCATTTGGGCGTCCTCTGAGTGGAGTTCCTCCAGCAAAAATCCTTTCAACCCAGAATAATTTCAGACACAAAATTAAATTATCCTGTTACAAATTAGGAGTAGGTGTGTGAAGAGTTCTGTCAAGTTTTCCTGTTCACAGCAATATTCTGGGGCTTGCCATACTAAGACTGTTGACTGAAATTGTTTACCAGGACTTTTCACTGTATTAGTAAGCTTTCTCTGCATCTCACAAAAAATAGATTTTAGCCTTATCCATCTATTTGTCCATCCATGTGTCCATCTGTCCAAGTTTCTTTGCAGGAAACTGCAAAAATCAGTGTAGCTTATTACACTTTCTATTGAACCCGGTACAGTAAAGATATTCTGGACAGGAATTGCAACTATCCTGTACAGGTTAACATTACTTCTAGAATAAATTACCATGAAAAGTACAAGAAATGTTCCTGAAATTTCTTGTGAGATTTCAGAGAGCAGGGGGCAGGAATGAAATCTTCCTGCAGGAAGAAAAGAACTAACACACACACCCCAGTTTCCTTTCAAAAGCAAGAGGCTGCAGAATTCATATTCCCAATTGAGGCACCTCTAAAACAAGGGTACTGAACCTAAGGCTCATGGGCTGGATCCAGCCCATGATATCAGTTCATCTGCCCCCCCACCCCTCCAAGGGCATTCAAGAAACAACATGGAAATAGCTACCCCCATCATGCAGGCAGGGCAAAATGGCAATCCGGCCCTTGAAGCTAACAGAGAGAGCGTGACCCAGCCTCCGGCTTGAAAAGGTTGGGAATCCCTGTTCTAAAACAAAGAGTGCTTGCAAACTTAAGTACTTACAATTGGTTAACTAAGACTCCTGGAATTATTTTCCTTCTGTGGAAATAGATCTCTGGACTAAATTTTGTGGGAGTGGAAAGGGATTAGAGTTTGGTAATCCTTTTGAGAAGAATCCTATGCAGAGCCTAATAGGTAGAGATTATCATATCCTTAATTTCTTCTGGCTCCCATGGAGTTGGGCTCTGCCTGCCCATTTCCTTTGTCTACTCCATGGGAGGAAAATGCTTGTCATAGTCTTAATTGATCAGCTTCAAGTACTTCAAAACACCTGTCATAACTTTAATTTCTGGCTGGGGACATTCCTGCTGAATTCTGGGGACTCAAGCCCAAGTAAGATGAAAAACCCCATGTCTCGTCCTGCATTTGCACTCGTATTGTGCCACTGGGTTTCTGGAAGCATTTGTTTCTTCCTATCAAAAGAGGATCTAAAAGAGAATAATGAACCCATAACACACACCCCTCAAAAACAACATAAAGGAAAATGAGACACACACTCTTTTTTGACACTTTTATTTCAGGATGGTTGTTTATATCAGGAAAAGAACAATATGACACAGAGGACCCCTATGTTTTTATGTCCATTGAAATTTAATGGTGATAAACAGTCCCCTTTTACTGAAGTCTCAGGAGGGATCAAATACAGTCATATCTCTAACAAAGGCAAACACTAAAATGTTATGTGGAAGAAATACAGACAAATTATTAGCTTAGTAGAGCAGACAGTGTGGAAGAAATTTAAATACATGGGGGTTATGCGTAATGAGAATAGCAGGCTTGCATGTTTTTGTCAGGTTGGATCCTTTAGAAGCCCAGAGAAGAGAAATGGAAACTTTTTTGGGATTCAGAGGACACAACCTGTGAAACAAGTAGGAAGCTACACGTATACTGTAAATGAAATCATTTCCACTAGCAAAAATAGGTAAGACAGAATAGTCGTGTTTGAGGGCGAAAGAAATGGAAATGATTCTGCAGGAACAATGTTATGAGTCCCAGGGTACTGCTAGCTCTGGCAAAGAGGATTTTGAAGGAGCCAGAGAGAAACACTTAAAAGTTAGAGGCAGAAAACAATGGCCACATTTGATATAGGGATTTCAAAACTAAGGGCTCCCATAAGCCCTCCTTATATCTATCATAGCACAGTGATTTGGAAGTCTCCAAGACGTCTGCCAAGCATGCTGCAGTCTTCTTTTTCCTTGAAAGTGTCATTGGAGACTGAGTTTCCATTATTTATACAGCAAAGAAGGAGTGCGAGTAACCTGCGACCCTTCAGATGTATTTGGACTCCATCCTCTTGTAATTTCTTCCAACTTGGCCAGTAACAAAGGCTGAAGGGATTTGTTGTGCAACAACATTTAGAGACCCACTGGTTATGTATATTTTCTATAGAAACAAATTGATTAAAAGCAGAAGGAGATGGAGAGGACAAAATGCTGCAGATCTCAAATAATAGGAATCCACATCAACACTGACCAGAGGTGGGAAATGGTATTTTTTTTAAAATTGCAGTTCTCAGAATCCCAGTAGCCATGCTGGTTCATATCTTCTGGGAGTCATACTCCAAAATTCTATCTTTTCCAACAGCATTCTAGATGTAGCACTGTTCCAGAGGGTCCATATGGAATGCTGGAAGATTGATTAAATTCAATGTCTGAAGAGCTACTTTTCTGAAAACCTGAAAGCTGACTATAACACTCTAGTAAAAGTAAAGGTCTTCCTTGCTCAAAATCCAATCATATCCAACTCTAAAGGACGGTGTTCTTCTCTGTTTACAGCCAAAGAGCCAGCACTGTCTGCAACTGCAGACGTTTCTGTGGTCATGTGGCAGGCATGAGTAGACACCAGAGTGCACAGAACACTGTTACCTTTCCTGCTGAAGTGGTACCTATTTATTGACTTGCAAATTCTTTCTTTTGAACTTCTAGGTTTGCAGGAGCTGTGGCAGATAGCAGGAGCTCACTCCATCATGCAGCACTCAGGTCTCAAACTGCTGGTCTGCTGACCTTCCAGTCATCAAGCTCAATGTCTTAACTACTAAGCCATTGTGACCTCATATTTGAGAAAAGGATAAAGGAATTGTCATTCAGCTTATCAGATAGTCCAGTATTGTCAGCTCTGACCAGTGGTGGCTTTTTAAGGTCTCTTACAAGATTCTTTCCTCGCCATGCTTAGAGAGCCTTAGCCTTTCTAGGTGGTCTCATGTCTCCTTACTAGGCATGTGTGAGCCTTTGGACTTCCTCCAGCCAAGACTTCTAGGTTTCACAGTTAACCTCAAGGCTCCTACCTGAAGGTCTCAAAGCTCATCCAGCCTTTCCAAAGGCTGCCTTTCCTTGGGTTTCTCTTGTTGGGGAAAAACCCAACTAAATAAAAAAAGGAGAATTTTATAAAGAATCCTGGTAGTGTAAAGTTGGCCATTCTTGTAACCCCAATTCAAAAATCAGGCAAATTGTAGAAGAAGATTGTTTATTCTTCAGGTAGAAAAGTTGCAAAAATATCAGTTACTACTAATCATGAAAGCTTACAGGGTTGCACATACAGGTCCCCACCACCACCACAATCTAACTAACCTTAAAAGTTCTGTTAGGACAGCAAAATAATTCAAACAGCAGGATAGTTTTCCTCATCCTTTCTCCCTCTCTCTTGCTGGCTTATTTTTATCTACCCCATAAGGGATCCAGGCAATCTAACAAACCTGGTGTTAGAATTAATTAGCTATTAGGGACAGGTGATAAGGAAAGAAGCAAGTAGTAAGCAGATGACCTCACTCAGATCCTGAAACCACAGAAAGACTTAAAAGGCTATGGCCCATTTTTTAGAAAGACAAACAGCTTTTTAGAACCAGGGAGAACCATGTGAATGACTTAGGACCACTCCATCACAGCATGACCTTATTAAGCTTCCCAGATCAGAACTGTATTTTCAAGGTGGTAGGTCTCTGCCCTTTCTGAATATATGAGAAGTTTCTTCCCATCCAGAGATGCCTTGTATTTTCAGGAAGTGCAGCCATCAAACCACCAAAAACTTTCAGGGCCAATTTATATTCCTACCTATATGGGTACTGCAGTGGCTCAAGTCGCTAAGATGCTGACTGGGAAGCGGAAGGTCAGCAGTTCGATTCCCGAGTACTGCAGGACGGAAATGAGCTCCCGTCTTCATCCCAGCTCCTGCCAACCTAGCAGTTCGAAAGCAAGAAATTGCAAGTAGATAAATAGGGACCACTTTGGTGGGAAGGTAACAGCGTTCCGTGCGCTCCGGTGTCTAGTCATGCCTGCCACATGACCACGGAAACGTCTGCAGAAGCAGACAGCGCTGGCTCTTCGGCTTAGAAACAGAGATGAGCACTGCACCCTAGAGTCGGATACGACTGGCTTTCAAGCAAGGGAAACCTTTACCTTTACCTTTACTATCTCTTCTACTTCCCTTTTTTGTTGAATACTTCTGTCTGTCAAAAGATAGTATGGCAATTAAAATTATGTTAGAATGAGGGTCCTGAAACTGCACGCTTATGTGACAATTCACAATCCCTGATGTACCCTGTCTATCCACTTGTGTGTATTTTCCCTATCTTTTGGCGACATAAATGAATGCTGGCTGTCCTGGTCTCAGTATTATACCACCAGTTACTTTATTATATTTGCTGTTGAATTTCTATTTCATAACACTTCAATAAAAACAACAAAATATTCCCTCAGAAGCAGTCATATCTACATGTCAATTTTTCCTTATTTCATATTTTTGTTTTCAGATGCTTAATTCTTTTCCCTCTTTCTATGCAGCATATAATTAGGAAAGGGTGAGAATTCAATTTGAGTTGCATTTTATATGAATTTGTCAGAATTAAAAATGTCCCCATGTCTGGGATAGATAGATCTTGAGATTAAAAAAAAAGAATAACGAAAATCTCATGCTGTCAAATTCTGCGGTAGAGGCCTAAGGTTTTAAATCCGCAATTCTTACAAATTTTAGCTGAATCCCTGTATATCCCTAGGACTTAAAAGGCGAGGGGTGCCGGGAGGAACATCGCCGCCATGCGCCTGGCTCCTGGCGCATCTGGTACTTTGGTAATTTTGTTATATTACGTGATGTTTTCATTCTTTGTGATTTTATTGTAATTATTGATATATTATTTTGATGTGGTGCTGATATTTGTATTATTTGTATTATTGTGGTTTGTCTTGCCTTATACTGTATTTACTTATGACATTGTATTTATTATTATAATTTGAATATTGTATCTTTACGTAAACCCTGTGGGGTGTCCCGGGGTCATGTATATGTTGTTAGCCGCCCTGAGTCAGCTATGTGTTGAGTAGGGTGGGATATAAAACTGAATAAACATAAACAAACATAAACATTCAGCCATGTTTGTGGTAGTATTGATGCACCATAAACAAAGAAGTGTTGTCATCATTTTTTCTCTCCTGGACAGTTTTCTTTTTTTCTTTTTGTACATGTATATGGTTTTTTCTATTGCCACACAGTGCCTGAAATCCTGTTGAACAGTTAGGCAAATGATGAAACTTTTAGATGCAAATGCAGTAAGTTAAAAAAAAAACCCATTTGCAGTTATAGAAATCTCTGAGTCATAAGACTCTTTATGCTCATGTCTACAGAGATTTTTTATCTTATGGCCATTTGTTTTAAAAGAAATTATGCTATTTGCCTAACTGCACAACAGGATTTTGGCCAATGATTCTTTCCATTGCACGAAATATTTGTACCTCTCAAATTTGGCTGGTATAACATTTAATTCTATTTTTAGAAATGTTTAAAGTCTCAGATTTCTCCATCCCCTGTATCACATCCCCAGCCTCTTTACCTATGATACACCACTTACAAAAGTTCTGTATTCCTATTCAAAACATTTAGACCCCTGGCATTGCCTAAAATACCAAAAAAGGAAAGGATACTCCTGAGGATAAAATTCATTTCAGATCAGCACTAATTTAAAACATGCAGTGCTTATCTGCAGAGAATTCAAGAATGAAATATGATTGGAGGAAACAGATATTTGCTACAAAAGTAATAACAGGGGGTGGTGGAATACAGTAATTGCCTACAGCAGACAAACATATCTTGTTACAAAATAGGTCCCCTTGGTTTTCTGCCTCTTTTGGATGAGAAAAGATGTTTGCAATGTTCTCAGGATCTCATAGGTGTCTGACCAAGAGGTATTCCAAGTGCATTCTGCTGCAGACATTATTCAATTTCTGTTTTATGCCTCTGGTTCTTAATAATTGCATTGTCCTCTGTACAAGATGTTCAACAAACAGTTGAAAAACGTAAGCCCCCCTCCCATTCCATAGGAGATATTGCTTTATTATCTGATATTGTTATAACATGATACTCATCAGGGGAGAGGTCCACCTCAGTCAGTCTTCTTATGCTATGTACAGCTGAAGTGGATAGTAGAACCACAGTCATGAACCAATGTGAGGAATAGGAACAAAATATTAGGATCCCTGAAGAATTACAAAGAAACGAAGGTAAAAATAGCAGGAGGTGGTGTTGTAGGACTAGCCAGAACTCTAGTGAGCTTCTGTTCTTTGAGTCCTGATTAAGACAGAAAACATTAGAAGGTTTACTGCATAGATAGTTGACATGAATGACGTGTGAAACCATGTAGCAAAAGCAAACATTCAGAGATCAGCTGGCTGTTATCTCTATTGAGGAATCCCATAATAAGAATGACTATCCCTTTCCTCCTATAGTAGAAGAGATACTAGGACTTGGGAAACTCAAAGAAACATTGGAATTGGCAGGAAAGAATGGAAGGCATCAGTTCCTGCCTTCAGGGAAGAAAACTGTTACATGCTACTGATTCCCATCACTTTCTTCTACACAATGGGTTCTTCCATCATGGGTTCCATTAATGCAGTAGGCTGTTTCAGAGATAGCAGGTCTCTCTGATCTATCTTTCCCCTGGTTCCTGACAGTTCACTGGCATGGGTCTTACTCACATAGCTGGGGCCAATAGTCATAAAGACTAGGCACTCTTCATCAGAGGTTGTAATGCCTGTGCAGCTGTTCCTCCTGCTGCAGCTATTCCTCATGTTTCTGATTCATGGATATTGGTGGCAGTGTCTTCTGCACTGCTTTTGGGTTGGGGTTGGATGACCTTGCATCCATCTCCCACATCCAGAGAGGTAGGATGTGATACCCAACCCCAGAGACCTCAGAAAGAGAGTCTACATCCCAATCCAGAAGTCTTGGAGGATAAAGGGTTCACCATCCTCAACTCTCATAGTCCAAGAAGGCCAAACACTGTTCTTCCAGTACACCAAACCACTACCCCCTTCCTCTCCTTTTATTTCTTTCTCCTCCCAACTAAACATACCTGCTGCCTCTAATACACCAGCTGCACTTGTGCCCTCCTCACTGGACCACCATTCCACCATCTCTCCCTGTCAATCCATGCACTACCATTCAGAACGTTTACTTTTAAGCTACTCTGCAACTGAGGGATAGAGTCAGTGATGGGATTCAGCAGGTTCACCCCACTTTCCCAGAACCAGTAGAAGAAATTCTGGCTGGCCCCAGCCATCCAAGTTTTGAAATAATGCAGGGCTTTTCCCCTGGCCATGCCCATCATACCATGCCCACAGAATAGGTAGTAAAAATTTTTTGAATCCCACCACTGGATAGAGTGTCAGAGGAACTTTGGATTATACGAACAACTTGCTAGGGACAGCAGATGTGTCCATCTTATGATAATGAGTGGCACAAACTCCTTGCCTGACCATGTCTCCATGTTACTATGTGGTAAAATAAACTACTTTTAAACCCACAAGTTCTTAAGTGATGTGACATCAATGAAATGCTATACAGTAGACCCTCGCATAACGATGTTACTTGGTTCCCCAAGTAGCATTGCTAAGCAATTTTTGTTGTTATGCGGGTTTCTATGGAGTTTCCTGCATAATGACATTTTTAGCATCGTTGTCCAGTTATTTTAGCATTGTTGTCCAGACAATGACACTAAAAACGTTGTTATGTGGGGGGAACACGTGGTGCATAACGACACATTGTTAAGCAAAAATGATGTTATCCGAACACGTAGTTATGTGAGGGTTGACTGTATACATTTTTATCTAATACTCATCATCTCTTACTCTAATGCCGTCATCCCCTATGGCACATACAGCAAAGGCCAGATCCAGTATCTCTTGGAGAATTTTGATTATTCCTCTTAGCAGAATATGAGGTAGAAAAAGCAACATCAACTCAGAAAACATGGAGAGATTAGCCCATGTGCTGTTAACATCTATAGTTACAGTCAGAAGGGAGGGAAACATGTAGAGAGAACTTCCATGCTTGTTGCTTGATCAGAGATTAGAGAAAGAAGAAACAACTAAATCAACAAAATAACTGAAGGAAGAAAACAAATAGAAAGAGGATGCAGGGGCTTACTTTAAAAATCAGAAGCAGGAAAACATTTTTTCCAATATAATTACTGGGCAAAAAATAATCACATTGGGCTGTAAAAACTCATATCCCCATTGTTAGTGCATGCAAGACTGCTATTTTCACAACAATATCAGCATTTTAAGGGAATAGAGCCAACTAGTTATACTTATCAGATCTTCTTGCAAATTCTATGCTTGCCTGAGCAAGGGAATATATGGGCAGAAGCTGCTGCAAATTTAACATTGTCTCCAATGAACATCTTTTTGTTATCATTCTCAAAGTCACTTCCCCGGTAAATGCTTGGATAGTGTTCCATTGGCCCTGTGATAGGACCTGTGAGAGGTGAATAGAAAATGGAGGCAATGGTCAAAACACATTGCTAATATCACCTATTTACAGCTTGGGAACATTCAAGTTTTCACCCAAGCAGAGAGGTAACAAGAAATTACCTCTCACTATATCCATAGAATAAATATGAGAAGGCACAAGAAACCAATGCCTATTCAATTTTTTTCTCCTGGAGTCTGAAAATGACTAATTAGCTGAATAGCTCAGTGAATTAGGCAAAGCCAGAGGTTGGTAATCGAATTCCCCATTGTGTTTTCTGAAAGAAAAGCCAGCCTGCATAAACTTGGACAAAGTGCACAGTTCTGATGTGCCTTTAGAACAGTGTTTCCCAAACTTTGGTTTTTAGACTTCAATTCCCAGAAGCCTAAGTTAATTCCCCAAAGCACTGATCAGCCAATATACTGACTTAGGCTTCTGTGAATTGATGCCCCCCCCCAATTGGGAAGGGTTGCCATAAGTCATAACTGACTTGACAGCACATAATAATAACAAAAATCACTAGTAACTGTCCCGCAACTTGCATCCACCACAAATCATAGAACATTAGATCAATTTTTACTGATGCTGAACCAGGGTATGAGCCAAGCAAACCCTCCTCCTCTTTCAAATGCTATATTTTTTATTGCATTAAGGTACACAATTAATATTTATATTAAATGTACACTGTGAAAGAATTTGCAAGCCAAGCTATAAGTCTGACTTTTTTCAATACAATAGAACAGAGGTTCCCAACCTTTTCAAGTCAGGGGCCAGATCACACTCTCCCAGTCAGCTTTGTGGGCTAGATGGCCATTTTGTCCTGCCTTGCATGATGCGGTGGCCATTTTGTCCCAACAGCTTCAAAGGGTGGTCATTTTGTTTCTTGAATGTCCTTGGAGGGGTGGGGGACCACATGAAATGGTGCCATGGGTGAGATCCTGCTAGGGTTACCAGTAGGTAAGGGAGGACAAATTATAGTAAAGGAGGACATAGCCTCCTTTAGGATACCATCTGGCAACCCTAGATCTGGCCCATGGGCCTTAGATTGGGAACTCCTGAAATAGAAGCTTCTGCCAAATGAAATTTCTGAAGGTGCCTTAAGACTCTTGGTTGGTTTTTTGCAGCAGACTACTTATGAACATGGCTACCATGCTACAAGTCTGATATACCCTATGTCTGTCAAAGGCACGTAGAGACATATGCATGGCCTCTAAAACATAACTACCTACAGAATAAATAGAACCCACTGATCAAAGCTTCCACTGTGACTCATAATAGCAGCTCTTTGTAATCCTCACATTCATGAAACTGCTACAGCAACCAGAAGGATGTCTCCACAGTTGATGATCAGCCCTCTTGGGTGTTCTTCCTCATGTGGTTCCCTGGTTATCCCAAAATTGCTAAATGTCAGGGAGAGCTGAGCTGCCAACATCAAAGAAGAATGCTGATCTGGGTGATTATTTACATGTGTGGGAAATAGCTCACCGCTAAAGTAAAAATGGGAATGAAATTCAAGACTTTTCTTTTTTAAGAACCATGAAGTGAGTGATGAGGATCTTTTCTGAAGGCTAATCCCACAACACTGTTCCTACTAGATTTAGTAGGGGCTGCAGTGGCTGAGTGGTTAAGAAGCTCACCTTGTTAGCAGGAAGGTTGGCAAGTCAGCAGTTTGAGACCCAGGTACTGCATGATGGATTGAGTGCCCATCTCTGTCCCAGCTCTTGGCGGACATGAAAGGAGCCTCATTTGGGTGTTTCCTGAGTGGAGTTTCTTCTACAAAAATCCTTTAAACCCAGAATAATTTCTGACACAAAATTATTGTTACTATTACTAATTAATTTAAAATGTAATTTAATTTTCGCGCTTATATACCACCCACTCAGGTACAACCCGACTCAGGGTGGTTTACATGGCAGACAATAAATGCATAATATTAATAATAATACAATACACACATCTCCAGAGATACAGTTACAAAATTTCAGACTACAAAATATACCATTCAGTTACAACAAAATATAAATAAAATATGCACTACAATACAATGTCAAAAGCAAAAATAACAAAACATTAAGTCCCAGAGAAGAAGAGAGAACAACAATGAATATGACCTCCCTGGCAGTGGGTGGCTTCCGAAGACGCCAGGGGAGGTGGAATGCCCCCGGCATCCGGCGCTGCACAGGCTTCCCGACGGTGGAGCTGGGGCAGCATTGGAAGTCCTGCCAGCCCCGCGGCCCTTAAGTCCTCCAGGGGGTGGGCGGGGTCCAAAGACGCCGGGGGAGATGGAATGCCCCCGGTGTCTGGCGCTGCGCAGGCTTCCCGATGGTGGAGCTGGGGCGGCATTGGAAGTCCTGCCAGCCCCGCAGCCCTTAAGTCCTCCAGGGGGGTGGGTGGGGTCTGAAGATGCCGGGGGAGATGGAATGCCCCCGGCATCTGGCGCTGTGCAGGCTTCCCGACGGTGGAGCTGGGGCGGCATTGGAAGTCCTGCCAGCCCCGCAGCCCTTAAGTCCTCCAGGGGGGTGGGCAGGGTCCAAAGACGCCGGGGGAGATGGAATGCCCCCGTCGTCTGGCACTGCACAGGCTTCCTGATGGAGAAGCTGGGGCGGCATTGGAAGTCCTGCCAGCCCCGCAGCCCTTAAGTCCTCCAGGGGGGTGGGTGGGGTCCAAAGACGCCGGGGGAGATGGAATGCCCCCGGCGTCCGGTGCTGCACAGGCTTCCCGACGGTGGAGCTGGGGCGGCGTTGCTAGATTTAGTTACTTTCCAAATATGTTCCTATTAGATTCAGTTCCTCTCTGAATATGTCCACTGATACACCTCAT
The DNA here is from genome assembly GCA_035047305.1 of Bradypodion pumilum. Classification (NCBI taxonomy): domain Eukaryota; kingdom Metazoa; phylum Chordata; class Lepidosauria; order Squamata; family Chamaeleonidae; genus Bradypodion; species Bradypodion pumilum. Next base: position 59,674,760 of record JAWDJD010000005.1, read on the forward strand.
TAAGTGTCATCCCAGATTTCAAAAAATAATGGGGGAAATGTCAGTTTTTATATGTGGCTTGTGTGTGTGTGTGTGTGTGTGTGTGTGTGTGTGTGTTTCATTTTCACAGAAGAAACTAATTCTCATGGGGTTGCAAAGATTTTTCTCAGAAAGCAGTGCTTCTTGGAGGAAGGGTATGAACTTTGCACTAAAATAGTGCCCTCCCCCATGCGTTGACAAATCATTTAGTTTGAGAGTTTGTTGACCCTTCAAGGAAGGCCATCAGCAGCAGTTTCTGGAATGTGATTCCTCCCTCTTTTCTCTTTGGCCGGGGAGGGAGAATTGAATACATTCCTCTTATTGTTGCCAAGTGAAGCCTTTAAAGGGAATGTTGTTGCCACTTGAAGATCATATGTGATACAATGTGATTTGTAGGAGGTGATCCACAGGGCAACAGGTGTTGTTAAAATAATTCTGAAATCACAGTTGAAATTTCTCAGAGGAGAATTATATTGCAAAACTGGAATGTAAACTCATTTTGATGGCTTTATTAAAAAAAGCCTAGAATGAAAACTTATATATAAATGTTGAAGAAAAAAACTTTAAGTGCTAAGACACTTGGCAGACACATTTGCATCACTGAGCTCTGAATTCTGGTACTGGAGAAGCTCTATCTTTGTAATAATTTATCTGCTGCTAATGTAGTAGTGGCTGGAGAGCTTGGCGGTTTGGGTATCTGGCTGGGGAACCTGAAGTTGGGAATTCTATTCCCTATTGTACCTACTTTGGAAGGGGGGGTCCAGCTTGTGTAGTCATGGGTAGAGATTGCTGTAAGCAATGAAATAAAAAGGTGACTGATTCTTGGGAGGCAAGCTATGAGAAACCTGGGGAACATCATTAAAAGAAGATACATCACCTTGCAAACAAAAATTCGCCAAGTCATGGCAATGGTATTCCCAGTGTTAATGTACGGTTGTGAGAGCTAGACCATAAGGAAAGCTGAGCGCAGAAGAATAGACACCTTTGAAATGTGGTGTTGGAGGAGAGTTTTGAGAGCACCCTGGACAGCGAGTAGAACAAATAGGTCGATCTTAGAAGAAATCAACCCTGACTGCTCCTTAGAAGGACAAATAGTAAAGATGAAGCTAAAGTACTTTGTACATCAAATGGGAAGAGAGGATACACTTGAGAATGCTTTGATGCTGGGAAGGGTGGAGGGCAAAAGAAAAAGGGGGTGACCAAAAATGAAATGGCTAGATGGTATTCTAGACGCAATGGGCACAGAGCTGAGCGGGTTGAGAAGGATGGTCAAGGACAGAGGTGGCTGGAGGGCAATGGTCCATGGGGTCACAAATGCTTGGAATCGACTGCGCGACTGAACAACAACAACAAAAGTAGCAATATAATTTCATGTCAGAGATTACTCTGGATTGAATGAACTTTTGCTGGATTTACTCTACTCAGGGGATGCTTGAATGAGGCTCCTTGCCATACAATTTGTGAAACAGAGTTGTATGTTTCATAATATCCCAGAGAATATCCCAATTTCTTGCTTTCAAACTGCTTGGTTGGCAGGAACTGAGACAGACAACAGGAACTCACTCCATCTTGCAGCACTAGGGTCTCGTTCCAATGACCTTCTGACCTTCCAATCATCAAGCTCAATGTCTTAACTTCTAAAACACCATGGCCCCTTACAGATTACTTAATCTGGGGTAATTCACCCATAAGTGAATTCTGTACAAACAACATTTGGGACTGAAGTCTTGTACCAATTTATGAAGGCTAAAGCTACATTTCATACCAAATGAGGGGTGCCTCTCAATTAATAAAAAGTCCTACATTTGTGTCACTTTCTCCAAGTTCAAAATCAATTTGAAGGTCGATGAACATATGAGGCACATCTGAAGCTCATATTATCTTGCTGGAAAGACTGGTTATTTTGAAACACATGCTGTGGGTCATTTATTTTGCAGGGATTCCTGAAATCACTGTATCCTAGTGTGTGCATGCATGTCACAGTGCATATTGTGCCAGCAAGGCTAGCTGTTGGGAGAAGAGCCAACTGGCTGGAACACTTTGCTACTACTTCTTCCTCCATCCAGATTTGCCAGTTTCTGTTCCCACATGCCACCCAAGCATGAGTGGCATTCTTGGTTAGTAAACTCTGCATTTGCCCTCCTCCGCCCCTTTGACTCTTCTCAAGTGCAGCATCCTGAGATGCCGCAAGGAGAGGTTGTAGGGAGCTGGAAACTGCAAACCAGCTTGTGTGACACAACACGTTTCAGGGACAGGGTGTCCCAGAGCTCGTGCAGATTTTTGCTATAGACATTTTCTGCCTGGCCCTGATCAGTTTGGTGAATCAGGTGGAATGTGGTTGGGGAGCAAAGTTTAACACAAACCCACCATGAGGAAGCCCACAGACCCTCTCCTCACCAGTGACAGGGTGAGGGAGCTAAGGATGCTCAGCTGTTTCTGAACCCCCTCTTTTAAAGGAGATAGGGATTTTTTATAAGATGTTTTAAATGAGGAACATTTACCTTTTATCCTGGCTGGGCTTTATTGTTTGTATCTTGTCTTTGTTTCTATTTCATCACTGCTTTCTTTTGATTGTAACTTTAATTATGTTTTGACACTTTTTGTATATTTTATATTGTATTTTCTTGTTTATGTTTGCTGCTGTCTGCTGTGCAGACAGCATGCGCCAATGTAAACCGCTCGGAGTCGCCTTTGGGTGAGTAGAGCGGTATATAAATTAAAGTTGTTTATTATTATTATTATTATTATTATTATTATTATTATTATTATTATTATTATTATTATTATTATTATTATTATTATTATTATTATTATTATTATTATTATTATTATTATTATTATTATTATTATTATTATTATTATTATTATTATTTAAAAAGTTTTAGTACTCGGTTTTGACTGTATGGGGGATGGTTTTAACCAATGCTGTGAGCTGCCTTGGGTCGCCTAGGCGAGAAAGGTGGCCATACAAATCCAGAAATAAATAAATAAATAAATAAATACAGTGCCCCTGATTGCTCTCAGTGATGGACTTTATTTTAACCCCAATTTTCAGCATGAGCTTTCAGCCAAGCAAGATGCACACTAAGTGGAACATGATTAATGAGAGACCAAAGGAAGAGCCAGCCAAATTAATATTTGATAGTATTCAGTGTCTGTCTCCCCAGGTTATCTTGCTATAGTAATAGAGTAGATCATACTGTCAGCAACTCAACAACAGTTGTCAGGCAGTGGTTAACTAACCTGATAACCCTAAGGACTACCGGCCTTGGGTGGCGAAGTCAAAAGGGAAGAGTGATGGTTCCCAGGTAAATTAAATCACACTTAGATTAAAGGCAGTAGCTTCATCAATACTGGCCTGGGGCTGATGAGGAGTTATTGTGCTGAAATGGCTCAGAACCAGAAAGTGACTGGCAGAACTTGATCAAGTGTTACAGGTGTCACACTGTGATGTGGAAGGCAGATGGAAGATGTGACAGATAAGCTTTGACATGACACTTACCCTGGGGATCTCCCCATTCCTTCCGAGCTTCCAAGACTGGCCAGCTCTGTAGAACTCCCCAATACTCCGAGTACAGGAGGCCTAAATGTCATCCTGCAAACCCTGCAGCAACCTGGGGCTTACCTGTATTAACAGAGCCCAGCAAGTATTGTGGAGAGTAGTATGTGGTATGTGTGGTAGTGTGTGGCTTATCTCTTGTCTTACCCCCTCTTCCAAAGAACAGATGTTGTTGATGAATTAAAGATGTTTATTGTTCTCGAAGCATGTTGTAGAAATAACAGTTCATTCGTTGGTTCAAGATACACAAATACAGCAGAAAAAACACTAATCAAAATGTACAGTTAGGAAAATCCGCACTCAGGCCTTTCCCCCAAAATATAAGGAATACCTGACTAATCTAGGTAACCATGACTAAGCTTTGGTTGGAGAAAGGGCTCGGCATTAGAGTCCCCCTCTCCCTTCTGAGGTGTAAGTCTCAAAAACCTCAAACTTTAATCTCCTCCCAAAACCCATGTGTTTAAAAGAAAGAACATGAGCTTTGCTCTCCTAATTAGCATGCAGCCAATTAGGGTCCAGGGATTGTATAAACACACCCTGGTTCCCATAACAAATGCCTGCTGTTTCTAGGCTTGGGATGTTGACACAAGTGGACATTCCAGGCCTGGAGGAGAAGACATAACATAGGCCTGAACCTCTGAGAAGCTTCTACTAATCACACCTGCTTGATAAGCGCAGCAGAAAGAATTATGAGGCCTTTGCAAAGAAGCAAAGCTACCTTCTAAAACAGTGTAAAAACCAAAGAGACTTCATACTGAATAACTTGTGACCCATTATATTGTTCTCAAGACAATCTTCATAGCTGTTCACCATGATGATAGCCAATATTCAGAATCAGATACAGCACTTGAAGAAGAAGTGTTCATCGTTTTCAAATTATAGTTTAATGCACAGTGTTGGCTATTCTACTGATGTGATGAGGACTGTATGGGTCGCTATATGGTCGAGGACTCCACCTCCCATACTTGCTAGGGAGAAAGGACAGTTGCAACAAAATATAGAAAGGCACACATATCCTACTTGACTCTTGCCTTGTCTTCCAAATACAGTATGCTCTGTTTAACACAACAGTTCTGGTCAGTTTCCTGGTCTGATCCTAAAATAGGGATTAGGATTAAATCTTAGTTTGGGTGTGGCACTCAGCAGTTTCATCTCCTGGTCTGGATATAATAGTTAGGAACATACCTGTCAACTTTTGGATTTGAAAATAAGGGAAATTTTGGCCACACCCCTCTGTGGGTGTGGTCAAATCTGTGGGCATGGCCAAATATAGCCATGTGACTTGCTGGGCGCTAGTCATGCCTGCCACATGGCCATGAAAATGTCTGCAAACACAGACAGCACTGGCTCTTTGGCTGTAAATAGAGATGAGCACTGCACCCTAGAGTTAGATATGACTGGCAGATTTTACTTTCTTAGGATCAAAGATCTCTGCAGATGGTGATTGCAGCTGTGAAATAAAAAGGCAACTGATGCTTGGGAAACAAGCTATGAGAAACCTGGGGAACATAGTTAAAAGTAGAGGCATCACCTTGCAAACAAAAAATTGCATAGTCAAAGCAATGGTATTCTCGGTGGTAATGTATGGGTGTGAGAGCTGGACCATTAGGAAAGCTGAGCGCAGAAAAATAGATGCCTTTGAAATGAGGTGTTAGAAATAGGTTGATCCTAGAAGAAATCAACCCTGACTGCTCATTAAAGGTCAAATAGTAAAAATGACGGTAAAGTATTTTGGACATCAAATGAGAAGAGAGGATTCACTTGAGAAAGCCTTGATGCTGAGAAAGGTGGAGGGCAAAAGAAGGGGGTGGCCAAAATAAGATGGCTAGATGGTATTGAAGATGCAATGGGCACAAAGCTGTGTGGGCCAAAGAACCCTTTCCCCATTTTCTTGGGGGACTTTTGTTTTCTTTTCTTTCTTGTCTACTCAGTGGCTTAAGTGACTAAGATGCTGACTGGGAGGCAGAAGGTCAGCAGTTAGATTCCCGAGTATTGCAGGACAGAATGAGCTCCTGTCTTTGTCCCAGCTGCTCCCATCCTAGCAGTTCGAAAGCAAGAAATTGCAAGTAGATAAATAGGGACCACTTTGGTGGAAAGGTAACAGCATACTGTGCGGTCTGGTGTCTAGTCATGCCTGCCACATGACCACGGAAATGTCTGCAGACGCAGACAATGCTGGCTCTTTGGCTTTGAAACAGAGATGAGCACTGAACCTTAGAGTCGGATATGATTGGCTTTTGAGCAAGGGCGACCCTTTACCTTTACCTAACTCAGATCCCCTTACACAACCATGCAAGCACACTCCCCCACCCTCCCAAGTTAACTCTAGAACAGAAACGGAACACACACACACACTCTCTCTCTCACATAGTGTAGGAATCTCTGACTGTGATGGCGAACCTTGGCACTCTAGAAATGACTGTCTTTTGAGCAAGGAAAACCTTTACCTTTAGCATATAGTGAGCAAGCACCATTCCCCACCCCACCCCACCCCTCCCAAGTTAACTGTAGAAATCTAGAAACAGAATCCTCCAGCCAGGACAGAGGCAGGGGGCAGAAATAGCTCAATAAAGCATGAGAGTGAGAGAGAAGTCTCTGCCCCCAGACCAAGAGCTAATTTGCCCCTGCATAAATGAAATGTTGCTCACCTCTAGAGTAGACTCCCATCCCTAGTCCCAGCATGGTGTCTCCGACCAGCCGCCATCTTGGACATGTGGCTGGCAGGAGAAAAATGAAAGAGAAAACTACGGAACACCCCCCCCCTTCTCTCTCTTCCCTTCCAAAAGCGAAGAGCCTGCCACACAGTGACCTCTGGTGGCCGAAAAAAATACTGCAGCTTCACCTGTGAGGTCAGGATATTTGTTTTAAAAATAAGGGAAAATACGGGGAAATTAATAAACCGGGAGGGGGGGCGGGAAGAGGGGTAAAAATAAGGGGTTTTCCCAGGTGAAACAGGATGGTTGACAGGTATGGTTAGCAAGGCTGTACAAGGGTCTCCCATTCTCAACAGGACCTGTTTTGGAGATTTGATCTAGAGTACAGTACTGTGGATCTGCAGGGACTGCTGCGGCTTAATTAAATGTGCTCTGTTTTACAGCAATTATGTAGCCTAGGATTTTTTTTTAAAAAAATGTGAGATGCTTAAACTGCTGTTTACTAGCTACATGCCAGATAATTACCACCCATTCATACAGTGTGACTCCAAAGAATTTATCAGTTTTAACATACAACTTAAAAATCATGTGTAATTTGTAGATATCCTTGGACATTTATATCCCACATATATTACATCAGAATTGAACAGCTAAAAATAAACTTCAGTAATCATTTTAATATTGAACTCTAAATTCATTCACAATATTTCCACTAAATTTTATGGTAGTGCAGAATTTACTGAACCATTGAGCAAATTAAATCTTGGCTTCCTTCTGTAAGTGGCACCTGCTGCGATCCTATGTATTCAAGTAGTTGTTCTTGAATATCTTGCCAGGGATTTTTCCCCAACTGATATTCAAATTATGTAATAGATGTAAAAAAAAAGAGGGAATATGTGACTTTCTGTATGTTATCAACTACTATTGAATTTTGGCCCTAAAAGGATGAGAATATCATATCAGCTAACTTTTCCTATGGAATATCAGGTTGGGATTCAGCTACTGTGACAACCATGCAAGAGGTTTTTCCATTTAATTTGGTTTTGATAGAACAATGATGCTCAATGAAAATTCCATGAAGATAGAGGGCTACTACAGCTTAGTGATAAATACTTCTAAGCAGTGACTCCAGAGATTTGACTAAAGCAGTATAATAATCCAAATGAAAAAAAAAACTACAGCTAAAGCTAAAAGTTCATATTATCAGTCTTCATTACTTTCCCTAACATGATGATGACGAGGAGGAGGAGGACAATGATGCTCAGAATGGTTCACTGTTCCCTTCTTCTAGGGGTGCCCTGGGCCTATGCAGCTTGCCCACAGCTACAAAGGCTGGCTTTTCTCCCAGAGTGTGAAATTGAAGCTGAAGTTAGCTTTCTATTTCAGCACCATGCCAGTTCAGAAAGATATGTACAGTATTTTAAAAATCGAAATGGCAAATGGAGGCAGAGAGGGAAAATGGAAAATTGTTAAGGAAAGAACCCTCAGAGCCAATGCCAGAGAAAGCCAGAATTTGAAGGATTAACTGCAGAGAAGTGAATCCAAGATGTGAACTGTATAGCTCTTTGAACAGGCATAGGGCTGAAATAGAAAACTGGCTCCAATTTCAATCCTCATTTTGCAGGGTCGGGCAGCAGCAGCAGGCCAGAAGGCAGGAAGGAAAGAAGAGGAGGGGAAAAGCCCATTGCTTGATGGCCGTCCCATCTGGTGATTTTTGCCAGACACTAAGAGAAGATCAAAGCCAATATTGATATCTGTTTTTAAAATATCTCTTTGAACTGGCATATTGCTATATTTGAAACAGATTTTTTTTAAAAAAAATTGTCGGTAGCAGATCTCAAGTGTAGATCCAGACCTCCAGTGGAGGAAGCTGCATATGTTATTAGCAACTCACACATTCACACTTCACAACCTGATTATTATTTGTTTGTTTTTAAAAAAAATACCAATACAGAGATTGGTGCAAAATAAACAAACTCCTGGTAGCCAAAATATTGCACATTTAGCTCTGTATGGCATAGTTGTCAATCATTACATTGATTTGCAAATCTGGAAATCTGATAAAAATGTAGGACTTTTTACAAATTTAGACAAACCCTCAATCTCCATGCTCACTCAGTCTCCATAATGACAGGGGACAGCAGATAGGAAGCACTATATCCTTTATGTAATGTTAACATGAAAACATTATAGCCTAATTATGTGTTTCTTTACCAGCTTCTTGAAATTTACTATTCTGCTCGCTTAAAAAAAAACCAGGAACTCTTTTCATCTCTATACTTTTTTTAGGAAGAAATGTCTTTCTTTTAGATCAGTGGTGCCCAAACTTTTTTTGCAGGCTGGGGGCAGGCTGTTCCCACTGCTGACAGTTTTGACATCAGCAGTGGTGGCAGTGGTGGCAGCGGTGGCAGCGGTGGCAGCGGTGGCAGCGGCGGCAGTGGTGACTGCGCTTTGTCCTGGCTGCTCCAAGCAGCCTCTGGCTCGGTCCGATCCCCTCTGCATCCTTTGCCAAAGGCGATCGCCGAGTTGGGGAAATTTTTGGAGCCTTCTGTGTTTCAAAATCCACAGCGATGGAAGGGTAAACCTGGTGCACTGTGGTGATGTTATCCTGGGCATGCCAGAGGGCTCTCCTAGCACCGCAAATTTTGAAACACAGGAGGCTCCGAAAATTTCCCTGATGTGGCAATTGGCTTTGGCAAAGGCTGCAGAGGGGATGGGACCAAGTCAGAGGCTGCTCTGAGCAGGCTGGACAAAGCACCACAGCTGCTGATGTCAGGTGGTGGGGGTGGGGGTCCACAGTGAGCCAGGTGTACACTGCGGGCCACATTAATGATATGCAGGGGCCTAATTGGGCCCACGGGCCATAGTTTGGGCACCCCTGTTTTAGACTAAAGCAGTGGTTTCTAACATGGGGTATACACCCCAAGGGAGACTTCAATACCCAGAAGCCTGTCAGTGCTTTGGGGAATTGACAGGCTTCTGGGAATTGAAGTCCAAAAACCAATGGTTGGGAAACACTGGACTAAAGGAAGAAGCTTGCTCCTGCTTCCTGTGACAATGAGGGTCAATATCATCTGATAGCACTCAACATACTGTTTACAGCAGAGATTCTCAACCTGTAGCCCATGGCGTCATTTCATGTAGCCTCCCCCAATCGCCTCCACCACACCAGGAAGTGCCATGTGGTGGAGGAAGGGCAAAATGGCCATCTGCCCCCCCCCAAAGCTGTCTGAGGGAGCGTGACCTGGACCCTGTCTTTAAAATGTTGAGAACTTCTAGTTTACAGGGTGTCAACTCTTAACAGCCTTTTATATTGTTTCAAAGGGGAACTTTGGTCTCTGGAAAAGTGTGAGAGCTTTCAAATGTAAATTGGCTTTTTTACCTCCTGCAGCTAGACTAGCTAACTCCAGGTGGTAAATCAGATTATCATCTGTTGTTTTAGGAAGAGGAAAAAATGTGCTTGCAATTGGGATTAACTAAACCCTTTTGCTTGTGAAGAGATGTAACATAATTCTCATAGAAGAACCTCTTGACACATGAATTCAATAATTCTGAAATATTATGTATTTCAGTTACATAATAAATGTCCTTAGTATCATCTCAAACATAGTATTGATTGGCTATTTTCATTAACTGTATTTCTTCATCAATACTGTTTTCTCTAAATCAGAAATGAAAAATTAAATTCTATACAAGTGAAGTTTACAAGTAAATGTTGAGCTTAATTCAATGGGTTTTACTCCAATAAAAGTTGTATAGACAGAAAGAATTGGATGACAATAAAATAGGAGTTACAGCTAGCCAATGTTAAAACAGTCTGGAAGACCTGGGTACAAAGCTTTACTCACTGGGTAACTTTGGGCTATACACAACTCTGATTACAGTAAAACTCACAGGGATGGTGAGAGGATTAAATAATGGGATGTACATTGGAGAGGAAAATGTGAAATAAATGTAAAAAACACAAATAAAACTAAAATATTAATTTATAAAAATATATTCCTATGATTAATTTATATGCAATTTGCAGCACAGATTTTGTGGCCCAAAGCACCTGTACAATCTCTGACAAACACTATAAAATAAAAAAAGTAATTGTTCAAGTGAAAAGATGGCAAACATGAAATGTGATCTTCTTTACTAAAATTCAGACAAATATAACACACAAACAGAGAATACTTAAGATATAGTGGAGGGAGAGTTTCCCATCTAAAATAATTCTGAATTTAGAAAAATGAGTTTCTGTCATAATTCTCCAGAGCTGTCAAAGAGGAAGCAAGACCAAGAAAAACATTTGAGATTGCATATTAATATTGCAGAGTGGCAACTAAGGGACTCTTTCTGGGTTTGTGAAATTTGACTTCAAAGAAACCTCAAGTTCAGGTTTTGCAGACCAATCACCAAAAAAACATTCAGAATCTCACATTGGTTAAGAATTGTCCTCTTACAGGCACAGACTACTTCAAACATCTGATTTTCTTCATCCTTTCCCCATTTCTGGTTTATTTTTATTTTTATTACTAATAGACCACTTGTTGGAAACTATTATCTGTTCACTTGAGTGCTGGGCTTCAGTACATTAAGCACTGCTATTTGCCTAACTTAGATTCATCCATAATTTTCTCAGCTTGCTCTTTAACTTTTTTTTATCACTAGCAATCTAGAACTGATTCTTGAACTTTCTTTCTTCACTGCAAGTGAAATCTCCTACAGGTATGTAGCTTTTCACTAAATGTAAGTATATACTGAAATAAGCATTTAGCTAGATCTAATCATAAACTGAAAATGTCACTGTGGTTTCCGTTGGGCCACAGAAACTGTAAGGTCCCCAGACAATTTTTTCTTCTTATTTCCAAAAGCAGAAAATGGCTTGATAGCAAGTGAAATAAAAGTAGCTCAGAAGGTTCCTGAATGTAGGCCTTATTTTTCAGATACTTTAAAAATGATTTTCTGCAATCAAATATGGAACTCCTGTAGAGCTTTTAGTGAGGTTTCAGAACAAAAATTGCTACATTATTGACTTGTAAGATTTATATTCTTTGCCCATAAGTAAGCCCAAAAACAGCTAAAATAGTGTTATTAACTAATGCAACTTTCTTTACTCTGGTACTGTTAACTAGTTCATGAATTAGAGCTGAATACAATTGCAGTATGAAATACAATCCAGGTTTGAAGGCCCCTGTATGTAGATGAAATTTGCTCATGCAGAGATGCATTTAACAAGGTTTATTTGGACATTTTATTAACGTATTGCAATAGATCAACAGTGATGGGACTATGCAAATGCAGCCTTAGTTGCTTCATATAGCACACATCATATAGCAGCGATGACCAATCTTGGCACTCCACGTGTCCTTGGACTTCAATTCCCAGAAGCCCAAGTCAGTACTCCTGCTAATCAGGACTTCTGGGAATTGAAGTCCAAGGACATCTGGAGGGCCAAGGTTGGTCATCACAGTCATGTAGCAAGGTTGTGTAGAAGTCTTAGTAAATATCAGCAGGTTGTGGCAGTCTATTGAAAGTCTGTTAACCTATGCAAGTCTGATTGCCTACAGTGCAAGAGTGAGACAACAAATACTTTTTAATTTGACATCTTTGAAATTTATGAAAAGTACCAGTGTGCAAAACTGGCATCCTTTTACTTGGAGAAGTAAGCAAAGAATGCAGACACATTGCAAGCATAGAAGGGCAGGCAGGTTGATAAAAAGATACTAGCAACACATTTGATGCTTCTATCCTACACAACTAGTTGACAACTATTGTAATTTTCTGCAGTTGTACAATTTGCAGACAATTTGCATATTTTTGATAATGTGTGAACTTTTGTTGATACCAGTAGAAAAATATCTCAATGTTTTGCAGACAATGAGAGGGGAAATGTGGTTTCTCGTTTTCTTTCATGCGAAGGAGAGGAGCAAGGATTCCCATGGCATGTAGCACATTCATGGGCAAAGATCATACCTTGTCAAGTATCCCATATAGGCCGGGATTTCCCGTATTTCAGTCCACTTCATCGGCCCTTCCCACAACCATCCAATATTTTGGCTGGGGAGGAAAGGGGTTACTGTCCATGCCTACCCATTCTGCGCATGCACAAAGTGGTTCTGTGCATGCGCAAAGGGGTTTTTGCTGTGCATGAGCACCCAGCCCAGAGTAGTACCCGTATTTTCTCCAGTAACACTTGACTGGTATGGCAAGGATCCAGCATGGAAATAAAAACATAGGAAGCTTTCATATATAAAACTGTACACACAAAGGCTTCCATGTGAGGAAGCACATGATAGCTCTGGCTACTTGTGCATATAAAATTAGAAGTGGAGTTACTTGGGATTGTAATGTTGAAGTAAGCAAGTGCCGGGAGTCCATTTTCTATGCTAGTCTTTTCCCTTCAAGTATGGTGATGTTATTCAAAGTCTGTGGATCAGGACAATAGGAAGCAGGCACAAATATGGTCATTCTGGTAAGCAAGAGGCAGTTATTGCAAGCGCGGCGCCAAAATGGCAGCCGCACTCTTTGCGCCCCCCATTGGACGAAGGCATCTGGGTAGTTAGGGGGCGTGGCCAGCTCCCTTATAAAAGGGGTGGCCATGAGGCAGCCGAGCTGCCATTTTGCGAAGCGACGGAGCGGAGAAGTTTTTCCCCTCCACCCCCTCCCTAGTTAACAGTGTGATATTTTGGTCGCTTCGGGGCCGGGTGGGAATTTTTGGCTGGGACCCACAATTGGCTCTCGGGTCCTGGTTTTTTCGCCCATCCCACACTGTTGCTATGGTTTGATATAGGGGTTTCTGTTGCTGCTGTTGACTTTGGTCACATGGGCGGGTATCACTGGTAAGGTAAACATTTATGACCCACAGGTATCCGGCAGGTTCGCAATTGACTGGACAACACTAGACAGGCATAAGTTGGTTAAACGTTGTCCGGTCAACGACGAACCAGGCGACGGGGTGATGGCTACAGCTAGACAGCATGCATCACCCCGTGATTTCACGGATACGCGTCAGAGGGTGGGGTCATTAGTTAGATATTGACTACGGTCAACAATTTGTTTGTTGTCAACAAACAAATTGATACAAATAGATACATTGTAACAATTGCCGTTGGCAATTTTGGGTGGTACCTTACCAGTGTTACTTCGGCCTGCTTGCCTTAAAGAATTATGATTGGTCAATTACCAATAGAAATTTATAATTCGGACTAGGGCATGAATCAATAAATGTGGCCCAATGCCGTTATCCACTTTTACCAGTGTCTGAGTCCTTTATTGGGGGGTGCGCCTGCAAAAGGGTTGTTTCTCACACATAGTCCCTGAATGAGCAGAATTTGTACTTCTCAGTGTGCCTCTCCCAGGTATCCAGCTCTTGTTGGGATTTGCAGCTGCTCCTTTAAATCCTGCAGAACTGGAGCCCTCAGACTGGAAACAGCTGCCCTAAATCCTGCAGAACTGGACCCTCACCCTGTTGAAGCTGCTAAGGCCCCACCTGAAAGCTCTGGGGAAGGTTCCAGGAGACTGCCTTAACAACAAAGGCCACTAGGCATGCAGTTGCTTGGCTTCTGAATCTCTTGCCTTGTTTCTGCTCTCAAAGATCTCTGCTTGCTCCTGATCTTCCTCCAGAAGATCTCCTGCTTTGCTTCTTCTCCTGAAGGACTCCCTGCCTTCTTCCTGTGCTCTGTAAATCTCCAGTTTCTTGGCTCCTGAATCACTTGCCTGTTTTTTGCTGTTGAAGATCTATAACTTATTCCTGTTTCTGAATACTTCTGTGGAGTTCCTAGTTCATGTGGACTGTGGTTGTGCCTTGCTTGGATTAATGCTCCTTCAATTACATCCTCACCTTGCTCCAGTCCCTGAGGGTTCTCTGCTGTGTCTGTTCTCCTGGTTACCTGACTTTCAGCTTCTTTGGACTATGCTATTGTCATCTGGATCAATCCTACATTTCGGGTTTCACCCAGACTCAGACTGAGACAAAGTCACTGTTTGGTCTATTACCTGGTTGCCTGGGTCCTGGCAATCATGCCAGATGCCTACACCATGGGCCCTGCAAGTTCTTTTCCAATTAGTTATTAAGGAGTCTTGAGATGCTATAATTGTTCTTGCTTCAGTCTTAAGAGTTTCTCTTGCTCCTTTGGGCAAATGGCCTTCTCCAGCTCCCTACATTCCTGAGATTTCATGGGCAGAACTCATATCTGCCTTCCTTCCCAAAGATCTGTTCCCCATGTGCTGCAAGAGGTCATCTTCCTCCTCTGAAGACAACTCAGCAAAGGAAGCTGTACTGGGTAAACAGAATGCCTGTATAGATGGATGAATGGATAGATAGAGCGATAAGCATTTCTACAGCAAAAGGAACATGCATATTTATGCTAACACAATAACTAGACCATAAAGAGAAATTATTCTTAATACTTGTAAATTTAAAACACTAAATAACAGAGAGCAGTCTCTCAACAAGCAAATAAACACATGTTAGATGTTCACAATGAATTTTCTAGTGTAGTGGATTTTATTTATTGCACCTTATGACCTTAGATTAATTAGGGTGGTGATGTGGAGTTTTTACTCTGTGTTTATAGTGTCAGTGAGATTATAGGCTTGGACAGCTCCTTGTGAACTGTAATGGAGTGTGAACTAAAGCAGAAACCATATGATAATCCTACCTACAGACAATCCACAAGGAAATGGTGAAGAATACAAGATATTCCATGGGAAGTTCAGCCAAATGTATACACTCCCTTAGATTAATATCTGGGCCATAGCTAGATAGTCTGTTTTCCTTGAGTCCCCCCCCCCCCATGCATAGTTTTGCTTTAATTATTACTTTGACAAGTAAGAGAGTCGTTATAATATTCCAATGTTTCCAACTCTGTTTACTTTGATGAAGCAGGTAGGAAAGCGAAAACTTCAAAATGATATTTCCCAAACAGTCTTTATCAGAATCTCTAGACTAAATAATATTTATATATTTATATATTTCAAAATGTATGTACTAAATACACCCTAAAGCAAGCGAAAATATGTGTAGAGCAGACACTTGAAACAAATCTCTTTATAGCTACTGAATAAAATAGAAACTTAACAGTGAAAATGAAAATTTAAGAACAATTAATTTAATGGAAATTCATTTTTAAAAAAAATCTAATGAAGTGGTATGGACTTTATATCAAGATGTCATGGATTGCAAGCTTTGTTACCTGAGTTGAACATAATGAATTCAATTTAGCTGCCAAGGCACTTCCAGTTATTTGAAGTCAAATTGATTTGCCATTTAATCAGTATTGTAAATCACATATTGTTCAGTGCTTTGTTTTACTTTTGATTTGTTCAGTTTTGTTTTTTCAGTTCAGGCTGGAAACCTGCATACTGTTAGCCTCTTGAAATTAACAAGACTTATTTTTCAGCAACCATCGATAAGATTATATTGCAAACCAAGTGCTTGTCAGATGTTCTAAATCTATGTTTCAGTTCATTGTGATTTCAGTCCTTGGCCTGATGTACTCCAAATAAATTCTCTTCTGCCTGTTACATATTATTATTGTCAAAGGTGATGAAAGCGCAGTCATAACATCTGAAGTTTGAATCAAATCCAAAACCAACCTAGCCAGATACTTTTCACTAGGGAGCTTTTGAAGTAAGTCTAAAAACATAGTTAAACCCCCTCCCATGTTAAGTGTCTTTAACATCAGACTCTAATGATTAAGAAAATCCAAGCTAAACACCCTAAGTTGTGTGCTTAGTATAGACTTTCTGTTCAGCATCAATTAGACAAGGTTTTGTAATGATGAAAGATGTTTAGAATCTGATTCACCCCAGTCCTTTATAGCAGTCTGTGTAAAGCCATTGTTGACATATATAATTACACTGGGCACAATTCAACAGTCTGAAACTTTACACACACTCTTGTTTCCTGACAGTGGAGAGAAATATATGGAACAAATGTTTAACAAAGCTTCAACAGATAATCTTACCTGAGATGCCTATCCATCTGTCTACAATCTTAGGCGAAGAGAATCATGTGGAACTACACATCTGTACCTTCAGTGTTCTAAAATGTCTACCCCCTCAGCAACAATTTGTCAACTCTGATGAAATAAAAACTCAACATATTGTGTCATTTGTCTCTTTGTCCTAGTATTGCAATGTCTTCTGCCTGTTTGTCTTATTTCAAGTTAGTAATCCAGAATAACTGTCTTGCAGTCCCTGACAGAATTCCTCCCATTTCTTAAGAAAGGAGAAGTTCCATTTATATTGCAAGCGCGGTGCCAAAATGGCCGCCGCGCACTTTGCGCCCCCCCCACCCGGACTCAGCCATCCGGGTAGTTAGGGGGCGTGGCCACCCCTCTTTAAAAGGGGTGGCCACGAGGCAGCCGAGCTGCCATTTTGCGAAAGCGAAATGTTTTTTGCTCCGTCGCTCTTCACCTTTGGGGGAAGCCGTTTTTTCGGCGAAGCTTAGCGCGCTCTTCGCCTCTTCTACCGGCTTCCCAGCCTTTCTTCTGATCCCTGGGAAGGGATCTGCTGCAATATGCCTCCTAAAAAGAAGGCTATGGCGACTTCGGGTCGCCCGACTCGGAGGCCGCAGTCGGGTCGGAGGACCATGACTGCGCCTCCCCAACAGGACTCCTTCATGGACGCACCCACCGGGACCGGTGATTTGGGGCAGCTGAGGCCATGGCCCGCGGCTCTCCAGCCTCAGCCTGGCCCGACAGGGGCTTCGGCCCCCGGCCCGCAGATGCTGGCCATGGGCTCTGAGCAGGGGGGAGGGCATGGTGCGGCCGGGGCTTCGGCCCCTGGCCCGCATTTACCGGCCATGGGCTTTGAGCAGGGGGGAGGGCCTGGTGTGAGTGCCCAGCAGGGCCTACCCCCGGCCCCTTATGGACCGCAGTTTTGGGCATGGCCCTACTTAGGGTCGGGCTCTCAAGTCGGGGGCCCTGGGCCATTGCCCAGCGGGCCGTCCGGCCCACCTGGCCCCCTTTATGCAGGGGGATCTGCGACAGTGGATGCTCTACTGGCCCGCGTGGCGGCGCTAGAGGCATCCTTAGGGATATCCAACAACCCCATGGGGGGCAGCATTGCCATTGGGGCCCCCTTTTGCCAGCAGGTGACCGCGGCAGCCGCCAATCTTCAGCAGGCGGCCAGTCGGGTCGAGTTGCTTGAGGCGCACAGGCCGGTGCCCGCCGCGGCCTCGCAACTCCCCGTACCACAGGCACTACAGTCAGGTAGTGGTTGGATGTGTCCTCAGAGCTCGATTTCGGTCGCGAGCTCCGACGCCCGCCGTGGGCCGGAACGCCCAGTGGGGGCGGCCCACAGGGGTGCACCCAGTGAGTATCAGGTTCAAGCTAATGTGCCCACACCACACTCCACTTCGGGGGAGGGTTTCCAGTGGCCATGACCTCGTAATGTCGGGGCGGGGGGGGGCAACAGTCCCTGGCTTACCCGGGTGCAGCTTGGTCTCATACAGGTCTGACATTAGGTGGGGGGGTTTCCGCTCCCGGGACTGCAACGGGTGTCACAGGGACAGTTCAGGCCCCTTTCCTGCTGCCCCGTATCAATACCGTGCCGGTGTCGGCATTGCCGACAGCCGGGTATTCATTGCCCCTTGGGGATCATTTGGCGCAGGCCACAAGGGAAAAGATTTGGCGGGGGGAGTACGTAGATATTTTCTCCCTATTGAACAGGGAACCCACCAAGGAAGAGAAGGAGGGGCTGGATGAGAAGGATAAAGAGCAGTCTCGCCGTCGCAAGCCACCACGTACATGGGCCAACTGGTTGCCCGCATATCTCATATACATGGCGGTGTATCTCAGGGCTCGGCCAGACCTGGCCATTCCTATGGTCCAATATTTGGACAATATTTACAGGGCAATCGTGGATTTTCCTGGCCCATCGTGGTTGGCTTACGATGAGGAATTTTGCATGAGAGTGCCCCTACACCCAGAGATGAGGTGGGATGAGCCCTGTCAGAAGCTGTGGCTTCTGTATATGACCCCCACGCGCCCGGCGCCTGGGGAGAGGTACCATTGTGGGCATGCGGTCCAGCGAGCTGCACCAACTCAGCCCCCCCGCCAGGTGGCGGGGCAGGGGGTTCCAGCCCGCCTGCTGTGTTGGAGCTTCTCGGCCAATGGTGCATGCAATCGGAAACAGTGCAGATACAAGCATGAGTGTCCCTCTTGCGCTGGCCCCCACACTGCCGCTGCGTGTCCGCGAGCCGGTGGGTCACGGGGCAGAGGTAGAGGTGGACAAGGAGCGGGCAGACCTGCCGCTGATGGAGCTGGTCAATCAAAAGGCCCCCTCCCCGGTTAACGTAGTTATGTTGGAGCGGTGGCTCTCAACATACCCGAAGAGGGAGGACGATAGGTACCTCCTCGAGGGTTTCCAGCTGGGCTTCCGCATCCCATTTAGGGGGGGAGCAGTGCCCCCAAGATGCCCCTAATTTACTTTCCCTTAGGGGCAGGGAGGAGGTGGCCACCCTAAGTATTGCTAAGGAGGTCAATGCAGGTAGGGTTGCTGGCCCCTTTCCCATGCCGCCCTTTCCCAATCTGAAGGTTTCCCCTTTAGGGTTGGTACCCAAAAAGACACCTGAGGAGTTTCGTTTAATTCACCATCTGTCATACCCGGCGGGCCATTCGGTCAATGATGCCATCCCTGATGACCTTTGTTCAGTCAGGTATACATCATTTGACCAGGCCCTGCGCATGGTGCGCTCTTGTGGCCCGGGTGCACTTTTGGCAAAATGTGACATTAAGTCGGCATTCCGTTTGTTGCCTGTGCACCCGGGCGACTTTGAGTTATTGGGTTTTAAATTCCAAGGGAAATTTTATGTTGATAAAGCCATGCCTTTTGGCTGCTCTATTTCCTGTTCAGCATTTGAACGTTTTAGCACTTTCCTTCAGTGGGCCTTTGTTCGCAGGTCTGGGTCTCGGTCTGTAGTCCACTACCTCGATGATTTCTTGTTCGGGGGTGAACGGGGCTGGGACACGTGCATGCGTCTCCTCACCACATTTCAGATGCTAATGCAGGAACTGGGTGTCCCTTTAGCGCCCGAAAAGACCGAGGGCCCATCAACCAAGCTCACATTTCTGGGTATTGAAATTGACACGGTTTCGCAGGCATCCAGGTTACCCATGGACAAGGTTACCCGGATCACTGCATTGATTTTGGCCTTACTGGCCAAACGCAAGGTGTCACTTTGTGAGCTCCAGGTTCTCCATGGTCACCTTAACTTCGCTTGCAGGGTGGTCGCACCTGGCAGAGCTTTTGCTCGACGCTTGTGCGACGCCATGACTAGCCTATCCAGGCGCTATCATAGGGTCCGACTGAACAGGGGCTTGAGGGCTGACATGTTGATCTGGCTTAAGTTCCTTAAGGACTTCAACAAGGTGTCATTTTGGAGATCTGACCTTTTGGTTTCTCCTAGGTTCCAGGTTCAGTCGGATGCCTCGGGGTCCCTGGGTTATGGGATTTACTTTGAGGGGACGTGGGCCTACGGCCAATGGCCTCTGGCTTGGAGGGGCACGGATCGTTTATGCGATCTTACGTTCCTTGAGTTCTTCCCGATACTGGGAGCTTTGATGCTATGGGGCGAGGAGTGGGCCAATTCAGTGGTTCATTTCTGGTGTGACAATGCTGCGGTAGTGCACATTGTCAATTCCCAGACATCAAAATCACACAGGGTCATGGAGTTAGTGCGCCAGTTTGTTTTGCGCAGCCTACGCCTCAATGTGCTCTTCAGGGCCAGACATGTGCCAGGTATCAATGACGATATTGCTGATGCTTTATCCCGCCTGCAGATGCCCCGGTTCCGCACCTTGGCTCCGGACGCAGAGGAATTCCCCTCGCCACTCCCGGACGAGATTTGGACGTTTGGCAAGGAGAGGTGAACCGGGCGATCGGCATGTCGCTGGCACCCCGCACGCGTAAGGCGTATCACCATGCATTCAGTCAATTTCAGACCTTTTGTGCGCAACTACGGTTGCCTGAGATTTGGCCCATTCCAGTTACACATGTTCTTCAATTTATGGTCTACCTACACAGTCAGGGCCTAGCTCCCCGCACCATAGCATCCAGGCTGTCAGCACTGGCATTCATGGCCAAAGTGAGGGGCTCTGCTGACAGCACGAATGATTTCCGTATACGCCATGTTTTGGAGGGGTGGACACGGGAACGTGGCCGCCGCCCGGATAATCGCCACCCTATTTCCCCAGGAGTTCTTACCCACCTTGCACGAGGGTGGCATGACCTGTGTTTTGACAGGTATGAGGCAGCTCTGTTTCATGCGGCTACCACGGTGGCCTTTTTTGGAGCGCTCCGCATCAGTGAGCTGGTGCTACTGTCTAAGGCGGATGCGGCTCATAGGGCACTGGAACTCGAAGATGTCTATGTCTCCAATGAGTGGGCTCAGTTGAGGATACGGTCCTCAAAGGTGGATCAGCATGGCATAGGCAGTGGTGTCAGACTGCTACGATGTTCCATTGCAGACATCTGTCCGGTTGGTGCCCTACAAGAGTTCCTTGCAATGCGTGGTACGCACCCTGGCCCGTTTTTCTGCCACAAGGATGGGTCTCCCCTCACCAAATTTCAATTTTGGAAGGTGACCGGTAAGGCACTGTCCAGTGTTGGCCTCCCCGGGGCTCGTTACGGCACCCATTCATTTAGAATAGGAGCTGCTTCTACTGCAGCTGCATTTAGATACTCCGAGGCTGATATATGCCATATGGGGAGGTGGGGTTCGAAGTGTTTTGAATTATATGTTTGCCCTCTTCAAGTGTGAGTACCAGTTAAGTCACTGTCCTATCTCTTTTATTTTACAGACCCTGTGTGTCGACGCACACCGGTGGCAGTATGGCTGGTGGGCCACAGCTATGTGCACTGGGCAGTGCAGTACGCTGCGGCGACAGAGTGGGGACCCCAGCTTAGAACATAAGAACATAAGAACATAAGAACAGCCTTGCTGGAACAGGCCACAGCCCATCCAGTCCAGCATTCTGTCTCACACAGTGGCTCACCATTTCCTTCAGGGTATTCCCAAGGAGATGCCTTCACCTGCTTAGGATTCCCTGGAAATGGCATTGAGAGATATCCTGCCTATCTCTCCAACCCGGAGGTTGTCCTTAGGTAGCCATAATTATAGCCATTGATAGCCTTGTCCTCCATGAACTTGTCTAATCCTTTCTTAAAGCTGTCAAGACTGACAGCTGTCACCACTTCTTCTGGCAGGGAGTTCCATAGACCAGTAATCCTCTGGGTGAAAAAGTACTTTCTCTTATTTGTTTGAGAACTAGTACCCAAAAGTTTCATGGAGTGTCCCCTAGTTCTAGTGTTGTGCGATAGGGAAAACAGTTTTTCCTTATCCACTTTGTCCACACCGTGCATGATTTTATAAACTTCAATCAGGTCACCTCTTAGACGCCGTCGTTCAAGAGTGAAAAGGCCCAACCGTTGCAGCCTCAGATGGTAAGGAAGGTGTTCCAGTCCCCTAATCATTCTGGTTGCCCTCCTCTGTACTTTCTCCAACTCCATAATATCCTTCTGGAGGTATGGCGACCAGAACTGTACACAGTATTCCAGATGGGGCCTCACCATAGATTTATAAAGAGGCAAAATGACACTCGCTGACTTATTTTCTATACCCTTCCTAATGATCCCTAACATTGAGTTTGCTTTTTTCACTGCTGAGGCACACTGGGTTGACACCTTCATTGAGCTGTCCACCAGGACACCAAGGTCCCTTTCCTGGTTTGTCGCAGACAGTTCAGACCCCATCAGTTTATAAATGTAATTGGGGTTTTTTGCCCCAACATGCATCACTCTGCACTTACTGATGTTGAAGCTCATTTGCCACTGTTTTGCCCACTCCCCCAGTGTCAAGAGATCCCTCTGGAGCTCTTCACAATCTCTCACAGTTTTCACTACCCTGTATAATTTAGTGTCCTCAGCAAATTTGGCTACCTTGCTTTTTACTCCTACCTCTAGATCATTTATGAAGAGCTTGGACTACGTGCAGCCGCATGTATCAGGTGGTATGGTAAGCGCGGAATGTTATGGCGGGAACTGTTGCCATTCCTTTTTTCCATTAGGGATGCCGAACCGCTTGATGTCCTGGTGCTGCACCTCGGGGGCAATGACTTGGGCCAGGTCACTGGCCTTTCTTTACAACATACGATCTGCAGCGACCTGGCTTATTTACATTATGTGTGGCCTGCCACAACCCTGCTATGGTCGGACATCATACCGCGTCACGCTTACAGGGGGGGTATCAACCTCCAGGCCCTTGACCGCGCTCGTCGCTCGGTGAACAGGGCAGTGGCCCGGTTCTTTGCTGACAAGGTTTTGGGGCGGGTCATCCAACACCCCACTATTAGTCTCCAAAATTATGATCTTTATACAGGGGATGGGGTCCATCTGTCGCCCAGAGGTATGAACCTCTTTTTGGAAGATCTGCAAGCAGGCCTGTTGACCGAGCTGACGGTCTGGAAGGGGGGGCGGTGAGTCTTTATTAAGCCTCCCCGTGTGGCGGGTAGCACTGGTAAGGTAAATATTGATGACCCACAGGTATCCGGCAGGTTCGCAATTGACTGGCCAACACTAGATAGGTACAAGTTGGTTAACGTTGTCCGGTCAACGACGAACCAGGCAATGGGGTGATGGCACGAGCTCTTCAGCATGCATCACCCTGTGATTTTACGGATACACGTCAGAGGGTGGGGTCAGTAGATAGTTTATTGACTACGGTCAATAATTTGTTTGTTGCAAACAAACAAATTGATACAAATGGATACATTGTAGCCAATTCCCATTGGCAATTTTGGGAGGAACCTTACCAGTGTTACTACGGCCTGCTTACTTTAAGAATTATAATTGGCTGAGTACCAATTGAAATTTATAATTTGGACTAGGGCATGAATCAATAAATGTGGCCCAATGCCGTTATCCACTTATACCGGTGTCTGAGTCCTTTTTTGGGGGGTGCACCTGCAATGCAAGCACGGCGCCAAAATGGCCACCACGCTCTTTGCGGGCCCCCCCCCACCCGGACTCAGCCATCCGGGTAGTTAGGGGGCGTGGCCACCCCTCTTTAAAAGGGGTGGCCATGAGGCAGCCGAGCTGCCATTTTGCGAAAGCGACGGAGAGGAGACGTTTTTCCCTCCACCCCCTCCCTAGTGAACAGTGTGATATTTTGGTCGCTTCGGGGCCGGGTGGGAATTTTTGGCTGGAACCTACAATTGGCTTTCTGGTTCTGGCTTTTTTGCCCATCCCACACTGTTGCTATGGTTTGATATAGGGGCTTTGCTATTGACTTTGGTCACATGGGCGGGTAGCACTGGTAAGGTAAATATTTTTTATTATTATTAATTTTTAAACAAAATTACAAAACTTAAACATTCATAACATTACAGTACAATACAATACAATGCAATAAAAAAGAAAAAACAAATAAGCAGGTATACATTGAATACATTCACCTTGAAGAGAAAAACAACATTGCATTCATAAAAAAGAAAAAATACAGACTATATATTACATACAATTACATACTTTATCACCCGGTGCTATATACATTGTCCTAGGAGGTTGTGGGATCTCCCATTCGTTTCTATTGTTCCCAAAATTTCATTTGGTCTGGTGTCAATTTATATGTTCCATCTCTCGTCAATGAATATTCAACGAATTTTCGCCATATATTCCAGAATCTATTTTCTTTTACTATACCTTTCTTAACGTTTAACTCCCATGTTAATTTTTCATTCAATGCGAGATCCCACATCTGCCCATACCATTCTTCCACCTTTAACGTTACTTCACTTTTCCAGTTTTTTGCAATACACAATCTTCCCATTACAAGCATCATAGACAACAGCTCTTTCTTATAATTGTCTATATTAACATTATCAACATCGGTCAATAGAGTGGTGCCTGGCCCCAATTTAAAACAGAATCCCAAGATTTTTCCTATCTCAGTCTCAATTTTTATCCAAAATTTTTCTACCACTTTACATTCATACCACATATGAACATATGTGCCCAAAGTATTTTTACACCTCCAACACATTTTATTGTTTTTCTTATCTATCTGATGTAATTTCATAGGGGTCAGATACCACCTCCATAACATTTTAAAGTTATGTTCCTTTATTCTAACCGACAGGGATCTCATAATTCTTTTTCTCCATTTATTTTGCCACTCCTTTTCCGTTATCTTCAAATTCAAATCCTGTTCCCATGTATTTCTTAATATTTCTTGTGGTTTACCTTCTGTGTTTATTATTTTATAAATTTTACTAACCAACCCTTTAATTCCAATTTCCTCCTTCCTTATTTTCCATACTAATTCCTCAAATTCCGTCCTATCTCTTTCCAAACTCCGTTCCCTCCAATATTTATTATTCCACTTGTTCAACATTGCTATCTGAAACCAATTCAGCTTCATCCGGGTATATAGCTCTCTTTTCATCCCATTATCTTTGCAGACTCGTATCCAATCTTTCAACAGGAGAACCTTATTTGTCGACAATATTTCTTTCATCTCATTATCCATTCTTATTGGGAACTTTTTCAAATCTTCTATTTCAATTATCGGTGAGATATTTGGGGCCAGTTTCATTTTAATTTTCTTCCATACTCCCAACATTGATTTCATCATTCTATTTTTAACCAATATTTTCCCTGATTCCTTGTCTAAAAAGAGGCTCTTACCCACTTCCTTTACTTCCTTCATTTCAATTTCTTTCCAAATAACCGACTCCTTCATCAAAATCTTAACTACGTTCTTTATCTGGAATGCTTTATAATAATTCTTTAGGTTAGGTATTCCTAAGCCCCCTTCTTTTTGAGATAAATACCACATTTTTTTAAAAAATTCTAGCTCTACGTCCTCCGTTACAATAATTATCAAATAATTTTTGAAATTCCTCAATCTCTTTATCCGTCAGTTGAATTGGTAAGGCATCGAATAAAAAGTTTAGTTTTGGTAGTAACATCATTTTAGTCAATGCTATTCTGCCAAACCAAGACAACTTCAGTTTTTGATACTGTAGAATTTTAGCCTTGAGTTCCTTCTTTTGTTTGTCGTAATTTAATCTTTTCAGATCCTCTAATTTATCGGAGATAATTATCCCTAAATATTTCAGGTTCGCTTTGATCTGCAATTTAAATTCATCTCTAATTTTCTTTTGTTCTTCCTTTTCAATATTACTTAAAATCAGTTCAGATTTTTCCCAATTTACCTTCAGGCCTGTGATTTGTTCAAAGTCCTTTAAATGTTTTTGAATCCTTTCCATAGTTCTTCTAGGCTGTTTCATGATTAATAAAGTATCATCTGCATATAAACTAATTTTATTTTCCATTATTCCTTCTATATTTTTGTCTTCCCTTATTATATTAGCTAATATTTCCATTGCCATAATAAATAGTATTGGAGATAGAGGACACCCTTGCCTTGTTCCTGCCTCTAGTCACAATTCCTCTGTGAGACCATCATTGACTCTAATTTTGGCATATCCTTGTTGGTATAATTGTTCTATTGTTTTTACAAACCTATTACCAAATCCGTAACTCTTAATTATCTCACTAATTGTTACCCATTGTAAAGAATCAAATGCTTTAAAAATATCTAACGATAATAAACCTACTTTCTCTTTATTCTGTCTTGCCACGTCTATTAAATCTAATACTCGCCTTACTAAGTCTGCCATATGTCTCCCTTTCACGAATCCGGCCTGGTCTTTATTTATATATTTGTCCATAAAACTATTTAATCTATTTGCCAATATTGCCGTAAAAATCTTAGCATCTTGGTTTATCAGGGAGATAGGTCTGTATGATTCTACTTTTTCTAGGTCCTTTCCCGGTTTTGGTAATAAAACAATTATTGTTCTATACCATGATACAGGTAACTGTTCCCCAATAAGAATACCATTATACAATTTTAACAGTTTTGGGATTACTATATCCTTAAACTCTTTATAAAATTCAGCGGGTAGGCCATCTTCTCCGGGTGATTTATCTGATTTCAATTTATTTATTAACTTTTTTATCTCTTTTTCAGTTATTAATTCTTCCATTCTTTGTTTATGCTCCTGACTTATTTTATTTTTAATTTGCATTTCCAATCTATCCTTTAATTTATCTATATTTATCTTCTTTTTAGAATATAAATCTTGGTAAAATTCTCTAATCACTTTACATTTGTCTTTAGTCTTATTATATCTTATACCTTCCTTATCTACCATAGTCCCTATTTCCCTTCTACTTCTTTTTTCTTTAGCCGCTCTTGACAACAATTTTGAGTTTTTATTACTATATTCAAAATATTCTCTTTTTAAGTATACTAAATCTCTTTTCACCTTTTCCATAGCATTTCCTATTAATTCCTTCCTTAATCCCTGCATCCTTTCGTAAGCCTTTCTATCCTTAGTTCTTGCATGTTCCTCCTGTAAATTTTTAATCTCTTTTTCAGTTTCTTCTTGTTTAGTTTTTAACTGTTTATTTCTAATACTTGCCATCTTGATACTTTCACCCCTAAATATTGCTTTCATTGTATCCCATACTATACCTATTCCTACTTCCCCTGTGTCATTCCATTTCCAATTTTCTTCCCATTTTTCTACCATTTGATCTTTGTATTTTTTATCTCTAAACAATCTGACATTATATCTCCAATTTTTCGTGCTCTTTATAGCATCTATTTTCATTTCCAACAAAACTTTTGCATGGTCCGATTCTTTAAAAATTCCTATTTCTATGCCATCTAAGTTACTTAACAAGTTATCCGTGACAAATATGTAATCTATTCTGGAATATGTATTGTACACTTGTGAAAAATATGTATAGGCTCTTTCCGATCCTTTAAGCACCCTCCATGTATCTTTCAACCCCAAGGATTTCAACCAATTATTTAACACATGCATTTTATTTCCACCCACACATCTCATTGTATTTGTACTATCTATATTTGATCCTATTAAATTAAAATCTCCTGCTACAATCATTTTTGCTGTTTTTTCCTTCTCTAATATTCGATATACCTTATTTAGGAAGCTATTTTGACGTTCATTTGGTACATACAAGTTCACTAACGTTATTTCTTCTTCTTCTATTTTTCCCTTTATTATCAGATATCTACCTTCTGGGTCTGATATACTTTTTATCATTTCAAATCCCAATCTACTTGATATCAAAGTTGCGACCCCCCTGGCCTTTGAAGAACCATATGCTTTTTCATAGACTTGAGTCCATCCTAAAAATAACTTATTAGTTTTTTCCGAATTCTGATGGGTCTCCTGAAGAAAGATTACATCCGGTCTGTCTTTTCTAAGCGCCGCTTCCAACCTCCTTCTCTTCACTTGACAACCAGTACCTTTCACATTCCATGTCATTACTTTTACATTCCTCATTTATTGTATTTCTCCCACCTTTTTTTACACTTCCCACTTCCTCCTACGGACCTGTGATTAACATATAACATTTCCTTCACCTTATACAAATGAATAAAAAAGAAAAAAAGAAAACATCTAAAAAAATTACATTAAACAATCCACTACTATCCCTCCCCATATTCTTTTTACAAATGGCCTCTGAGTTTCAGAGAGGGGGGGGTGCGGTCAATCATAAGAGCTTGGGAGAGATCAAAAACTACTCCCCACCCGGATCCATTCCTCCTTCCGCCCCTTTAGGCATATTCTCATTTCCATTGCTATCCCGTCTTCTATAGTAAGGTAAAGGTAAAGGTTTCCCTTGCTCGAAAGCCAGTCGTATCCGACTCTAGGGTGCAGTGCTCATCTCTGTTTCTAAGCCGAAGAGCCAGCGCTGTCTGCTTCTGCAGACGTTTCCGTGGTCATGTGGCAGGCATGACTAGACACCGGAGCGCACGGAACGCTGTTACCTTCCCACCGAAGTGGTCCCTATTTATCTACTTGCAATTTCTTGCTTTCGAACTGCTAGGTTGGCAGGAGCTGGGATGAAGACGGGAGCTCATTTCCGTCCTGCAGTACTCGGGAATCGAACTGCTGACCTTCCGCTTCCCAGTCAGCGTCTTAGCGACTTAGATATAATCAGTTCTTCCTTCAAATCAAACCACTCTTTTGTTCCTGCTTCCAACAGCTTAGCATCTGTCATTACATCCAAGACATTAGGACCCTCACTAATTAAATAACGTCTTCCCAAGTAAAAAAAACTTAATTGTCGTGGAAATTTCCAATTATACCTTATTCCCTTTTCCTGAAATCGTTTTGTAATTGGCTTCATCGATTGTCTCCAGAAACGATCCTCTATTGGAATGTCATTATACACTTCAATATCTTGGCCTTCCACTTTTAGAACCTCTGTTCCTTTATCCCGTATAAGCGCCATTAAGCGTAATTTATCTGATACATTAGCAAATTTTAACATGACATTCCGTGACCCAGTTTTACCTCTTCTTGACCCCAATCTAAATACATTTACAACCTCCTGCGGCGTGAAGCCATCTTCCATAATTTCATCAAGCCATTTCACTATTCTTTCTTTTAATTTGTCTGGAGAGTTCTCTGGAAATTTTTGAATTATGACGTTTGCTCTTCTTAATTGTTCTTCCACATTTTCTAATCTCTTTTCATGATCTCCAACCTTATTTTCTCTCTCCTTTTCTCTCTTTCTCAAGTCCATAACCTCTGCTTTCGTCGTTGCCTGTTCTTTTTTGATGACTTCTTGTTCTTTTTTGAGGTTGTTTATGTCCTCCTTCACGCCGTCAATTCCCTTCATAATATTTACTAACATATTTTGCATGTCTTGTTTCCAGTCTAATTTAAGTTTATCAATCATATTTCCGATATTATTCCCCAGATTATCAAATTTCTCATTTAGACTTTCAAATTCAGATTTGGATCCTTGCCCCTCCCCCATTGCCGATGTTGTTGGTGTTGTTGCCGTGGCTGTAGTTACGATCATTGTTGGTGCTGTCCCTGCTATTGCCGCTGTAGTTGTTACGGTTGTTGTGGCAGTTGTTGTTGTTGTAACTTTTGCTGTTGTTATCACAATTGATTTTACCGCTGATGGAGCAACAGTAGTTGGCGATATTATTGTCTTCTGTTGCTGTTGTTGTTGTTGTAATTGTTGTGCCATCTTCTTCACTGTCTCCTGTTCCTCCAAGTCCTTTATTTCCTGTTGCATTGTTTTCTTCATCTCCTCTTCCTCCTCGTCCAGCCTTGTAAGCCTTCTGAAACTCCTATCTGAGGACGTTGGTCTTTGCTCTCTTGTCCAGGCCAATTTCTTCTCCTTCTCTTTCCCTCTCCCCTGCCGTTTCATCCAAATGTATTTCTAACTGCTTCCCTTTTATCAATTTACATAAACAATTTATCATTCAAGATTCACCCTGTATTTTAAATCTAACCAATTTCAATATATTTATTTCAAAATACAATGTTTAACCCCTATCCTCTCCTCCCCTCCCTCTCTGTCATATATATGTGTGTGTATTTACACACACATATACACACACATGTATACACAGGTAATCACCCCAGTTCCACTCTATGTGAGGGTGATGAAGAGAAAAAGGTCAGTATCCCAATTCAAGCCTAATTAATTTTCGTCTTAAATTTTAAATATTTTGATATTTTGAACCAAACAAAACAACAACAAAAAGAAAAATCGTGTTTGTAAATTTTAAAAAAAAATAGTAAAAAATATATAAAATTTTTCCAACAAAGCAAAAGAGAGGGGGGTTAAAATAAAAGCAGTTAAAAAAAAGTATCTTCAAACTTTAGCTCAAAAAATAAAAATAAAAATAAAAAATGGACGGAGAGCAACTTTATCTTGCTGTTATGGGATAAATACAGAAGTAAAAAATGCTGACGAATTCAGGCTCCTACTCTCAAAAGTTCCAGATTAACAGCAGTTTATTTCCCAGGGCACTGAGCCACAGCACCGTCTTGCTTCACTTTATATCTCCAAAAGGATATGCAGGGGCAGACTTAGACCAGCTCCTTTTTCTTTAAAAGCCAATACTCCAAGTCCACGGCTTACAGAGCAACCAAGAGAGAGGGGAGCAAAAAGGAAAAAGGAATAAGAAAAAAGAAAAGAAAAAAGCAGGAAATACTATATTGTTCTCTTTACTTAGCCGCTTCAGCTCCCGCCGGCATAACACAGTACGGAAAATCTCAGTCTCTTTTCTTCCCCTTAATATTTCCCTCTTTCAAAAACTTTACATAACTGCTCACCGTCTTGCTTTCTCCACTTCTCCCCTTTGCACTTTTCCAGCTCCGCAAAGCTCCGGCCGTCTCCGATCGAGGGGACGGCGGGGGGGGGGGAGTGAAGTCCGCTTCAGCTTACCTCTTTCACCACCCCGCCGAGATTTCCCTTTTCGATCCGGTCGTCCGCTTATCCGCTTTGCCAACACTTTTAGACAATTTTACCGGAACGCCGATCTCCTCTCGTTTCCAGTCTGTCCGTTTTTCTTTTAAGAGCTCCGGGGACTCGTCGCCATTATAGATCGCCCATCCCCCCGCTCTCTCCAAGATCGAAACTCTGTTATATCTCCTTTTTCCAGCGCTGCTTTGGAGCCTCCAAAGTATTTTCCGTAACTATTTTTCCTTCTATTTTTTCTAATCCATTTTTTTGCCGATTTCAGGAACTATTTAGACTTTTAAAAGTCGCTTTCATTTCTCTCCATTCCGAGCGGAAAAAAGTTCGCCTCTCTCAGCCCTCCATCTTGACACGCCCCCTCTAGTAAGGTAAATATTGATGACCCACAGATATCCGGCAGGTTCGCAATTGACTGGCCAACACTAGATAGGTACAAGTTGGTTAACGTTGTCCGGTCAACGACGAACCAGGCAATGGGGTGATTGCACGAGCTCTTCAGCATGCATCACCCCGTGATTTTACGGATACACGTCAGAGGGTGGGGTCAGTAGATAGTTTATTGACTACGGTCAACAATTTGTTTGTTGCAAACAAACAAATTGATACAAATTGATACATTGTAGCCAATTGCCTTTGGCAATTTTGGGAGGAACCTTACCAGTGTTACTACGGCCTGCTTGCCTTAAGAATTATAATTGGCTGAGTACCAATTGAAATTTATAATTCGGACTAGGGCATGAATCAATAAATGTGGCCCAATGCCATTATCCACTTATACCGGTGTCTGAGTCCTTTTTTGGGGGCTGCGCCTGCAATGAACTGATGTCAGAGGGGGAAGTGGTGGCACCTTCTCATTCAAGGGGATACCAGCAAGTGTTAGTAGATGGAGCTGGTCCGATAGCAGCAATTGTGAAGATGGGTGCTGATGAGGAAGCCTAAAATATATCTTGTGGATTTCATGTGGGACAGTAGTCCTATAATTAGGAGTAGTTCCTTTTGCCTCCACTGATTCTCTGCTTGCACATTTGTAAATCAAGTAACTGCTACAAGTATGCTATGTCTCTTTGAAAGGAGGGGAAAGGGAAAGAAGAAAACTGAAAGGAGGGGAAAGGGGAAGAAGAAAACTATGTGGTCAGTGATATCATTATTAGACCCCTGAAAATGTCAAAGGTATAAATTAGCTTTCAGTGCCACACAGGTGTTCACCACTCTGGATGTCACAGAGTCTGGATGCTGCAGGGAAATAATGATAAAACTTCCATAAATCAGAGCCTGATATGCAGGTCAGGCTCCTTTCTTAAAAGTCAGTTGTCCCATGGAGACTGTAGATTTGGATCAGATGTGCAGGTTTCATATTCTACCTGTGGTGGCAGAGACTGGAATAGCTTCTTCTTCTTTCATGTCCAAATAAAACCCTGGATTGCCAAAATAAAGCCACTTTCTTGGCTTTGTCATTGCCCAAATTTAAGTCATCATTGGTGCATGTCTCTGGCAGTAATTGGCAGACCAGCAAATGAGCAGGATTCTGTGTCTCTCCACATTCACACTGCATATTGTTGTCTGCCAGTAACCCCCACTTGAGCATGTTGGTCTTGAGCATATTGGTAGTTAGGGACTCCAAACAGCAGCCTATTCAGGGTCCTCCAAGTAATGTAGGGGAGGTTGAGTAGCTGCCAATCTTGTTAGGAAAAGGTTGCACATCATTCAACATCCTACCTACCTCCACTGCTGTTGCAGCAGCATATCAACAATTTATTAGTTCAGTAAGTCACAATTTCTCAGATTCCCCAGATTTCTGACCAATTTCCAGTATTGTCTTTCATCTTTCATTGGTTTTCCAGAAAGTGGCAATCCTCTATGTTTTGCCAGTTTTTTTTTTAAAAAACAATTGTATGTGTTTCTTTTTAAAAATCAAAAATGAAGAGAATAAAACATTTTTCAGTACTTGGATTTGCAGTTAAGAAATGGAAAGAAGTGGGGAAAGTCTTGGCAGAGAACACTGATGTAGAAACCCTGAAATTAGCCATTAAAATGTTTCAGCTGATTTAGGTCTAAGTGAAGCATGCCATAATAGTTCAACTGGGTCTACTAATGAACGTCCTAAAGATGTTGATAAATATGACATTGGTTTATATGTAAATGATGATGATTCAGTAAAAGAGAAAACCATCAAGGAACCACAGATACCATTAGAACATTTTAAGTTTCCAATGTCTGAGGGAAAGAAACCTTTCATTTCAGTGTACATTTCAAAAGTATTCTTGGTTAATATATTAGAATATGTAAGTGGTACATTTTGCAAAAATTGTGTTTTGATCAGCTGCAAAGTTGTGACAAGAAGCAACCAAATATTAGCAGCTTTGGTCACAAAGGAATATGTGGTCAGGAAACATCCTAAAGAACATTTTGAGAAACCCAGAAAAAAAATAACATATATTATCTTTTGTGGAAAACTTTCTTAAAATAATGGAGAGCAAGCAAGCTGAACTCTTAACGTAGCCAAAAAAAATTGTGGGAAACTTTCTTCAAATAATGGAAAGAAAGAAAGCTGAACTCTTAATTGAGTTCAAAGAGACAACAGATTGTTTTAGAGAACTGCAAAAAATTTAGCCATTGTAGAAACCATAATCTTCTGTGAAATGCAAGAAAACAAGCTTAAGAGGCAATGACAACTTTAATGCTATTGGACTGGATGACCTGGAGAATAATGATGGAAATTACAATGTGTGCCTGTGTTTTCAAGTTAGAAGCAGAGACAAGATTCAGAAGAAATATCTAACAGATATAGCAGGCACCACAACTATGTTCGCCTTTCCATCATACAGAATGAGAACACTGGACTACGTAGGAGTATTTATCCAAACAAGCATTTCAAAAATAAATGTGGAAATGTTTTTTTTTTTACACTAGCTATTGAGATGCAAGACATATCAAGGAAAGTTCAGCTGGTGATTTGTGCTCATTATGTGGAAATAGGTGATGGCAGACAAATACTGTGAGGTTTCCTTTTATTTGTACCAGTTGAAAATTTAACTGTGTCTGGGCAGCATCAAATTACTGGCTCAATTCTTTCATATTTGGGTATAAATTTAGAAATAAATAAATGATCAGCCAATATAATGAATGGGAGAGGCTAAGGAATCCAATCAATAATTTCTGAGAAATATCCTAGAGCACAATGTATATTGTGTGGCTCATAGTTTAAATATAGTCACCATTAAGTACTGTGAAATCTCCAGGACACAACATTACCTTGGAACTGACAGGTCCATCATCGACTTTTTCTGTCAGGCTTCCCAAAGAAATACAGCCTACAACAATGTTGTGAAAGAAAGTCAGGATGTAAACCACCATAATAATCTCAGGTTGTGAGAGGCAAGGAAAACATCAGTCAATAGATCGATTTGTTGAAATGTATTTACTAATAGCACAATCTTTGCAAACTTTATAGAGTTTCAAGACACAATTATGTTTTAATTTTTATGTTGTGTAACATCTGGGCAGTTTACAGTATCATTACAGTACTAAATAATCTGTTCTCTTACACTGCTACACTATGGGGATTCTGATCTTGTTCAGTAATGCAAACATGTTAAAATTATAACTCAGACATTCCAAGAAATAAGAGAGAATCCTGAACTCTTTAGTGGAGAAATTGGTTGGTGACTTTGGAGACAAAATAAAAAGTCCAACAAAAACTGGTTGTCAAATAGGATGGAACAACACACTCGCTGAAGTCGGAAGACTGCTGCACAGTCCATTTTTATTTACAATTTTTGGAGATCCAATATGCACTTCATAAAATTTGAACTTATTTTAAGAAGTTGTGAAATTGCTAAGACTCAGTGCTTGGAGCAGTGTTTCAAAAGGTATGATGGATTTGTTGAAAATGCACATGTGGAAAAGATGCACACACCCAGAGAGAGGAGTTTACCTGATGTGGGTTTCTTTTCCCATCCAACAGGGGAAGAGAAGTTGTTTTGCGTGCTTGATTTTAGTGACCTTTCAGCTTTGAGAATGGGCAGGGATAAGCCTGGGCTGACCACGCTCCTCCATCAGCCTCTATGGATGCCGGAATGATGAACATCTCACCTGCCTACACTTTAATCAGAGTGCCTAATTGGGGTCCCTGTTGAGGAGCCAGGATAGGAATTCTTTTAACCTATGCTTCCAGTTTGGCCTTGGGGAGCTGGGTTGATTTTTTTCTATCCTACTCTGGTTTATTATTAGTTTGCCATTAGTGAAGGCGGGTATGATTTAATAAATAGATCACACTTAGTGGTGGGTAATGCTTGGTGGATGGGGTTAATCCTAGGGCATCTTTTGATAAGATGGCTCTGATTGCCTGGTGTGATTTGTGCAATTCCATTGAGCATTCAGTGCTCACCATGAGACATCTTTGGGGTACGTCCAACATTGGTTCCTGCAAACTGAGTTGCTAATCGCCTCTTGGATGCCTCGTCTCCCTGACTGGCTGCTGGTCTGGGCAGTAGCTGACAAGGGTCAGCAATGCACAGGCGCAAAGATTCACCTGACAGCACCTGAGAAGGGTGGAATAGCTTCCCCTGCTTGGGATCCATATTTAGCTATACCACCCACCAACACACACACAGAAGTTAGGGTGAATTTTAAATAAACATAGTCCATGCCTTTCTCCAAATATTGTTGTTTTGACTCTTTATTTCCATGTGTTGGATGGGAATGGCGAACATTTGCTAAATATGAGAGGCCAGGGATTGGATTAGGAGCAGTAGAAAACTGAAACCAGTTTTTGGTTTATCTGTAACTTGCTGGTGAACATGGCTACTCTGCCAGTTTCAACCACAGTGTCTGCGAGAACGGCTGTGCAGTTCCACAGGACTCAGGAGACACAACTGACTGAAACAACATGCTTTCTTAGTTGTTTGTCAGACTGCTCATACCAAAACTAAGGAAATAATTTTCTACTTTGCAGCAAGTAGGCAGAGATTCAATCTAATTTTGTAAAAAATAAAATAAAAAGATGAAAATGAGAATTATTTTACATTTTTAAAAATGTAATGGAAATCCCAACTTCAAATCCTGATTCTGCCTTGGTGCTCACCTAGTCAGTGAAGTACAGGACTGTCATGAGAGTGAAATCAGCACATACTCCAAGCAAAAATTGAAATGTAAGCATTGAACTAAAACAGTCAATGCAATATTTAAAAGTCCCAGGGCTCTGCAGGTTTACAAGCTAACTTATGTTCTATTTTTATGGTCAATTGCCTAATGTTTCTTTGTCATTTATTTATTTATCCCCTGGCCAAAAAGTAGAAATCTCTTGCAGGTCTAGGCAAAACAACCTGGGATATCCTCCAGCCAGTGGTGGGCTCCAAACAAATTTACTACTACACTGTTGCCGTGGTATGGTGGGTGTGGCCAGGGGAAAGCCCTGCATTTCACCCAAATTAGGACTACTTTATTTCAAAACATGGATAGGCAGAGCCAGCCAGAATTTCCGCTACCGGTTCTGGTGAACTGGGGTGAACCTGCTGATGCCCACCCCACCTCCACTCCTCACAAATTTGAAGCAGACATGTTAAGCCATTGACAGTATTATTGGAATTAGTTGGAAATAAAGTTTATTGTGACTTGTATTATTTATGGTATTTTGCACTGTTATTTCTGTATGTTGTTGTATTTCCCCTCCCCCTTCTCCTCCCCTTCCCCTGTACTTATGATTTGCTTTGTATTTATTTGATTGTTTTGTAAACCACTTTGAGTGGTCAATAGATTAGTAAAGTGGTATATAAGCATACTAAATAAATAATAAATAAATAAAAATAAACTTAAAAAGAAAGGTCACTGCCTGGATTAGCTGCACAGTGTTGGTATAATATAGGGAGCAGATTCATAGATCGGATGACCGATCTATGGATAATCTGAGAGCCCCCATCAAAGCACAACACTGGGTTAATCATGTGAACTGTACTAGCTTGAGGTATGCTTTCCCCCAGGTGCAAATCCACTAGAGTGGAGAGAGACATCTTAGACTGTTTTGTGGGCTCAAAGGGCTAAGAGGCTGACTAGAAAGTGGGAGGTCAGCAGTTCGATGCCTGAGTACTGCAGGATGGAATGAGCTCCTGTTTTTGACCCAGCTCCTGCCAACCTAACAGTTTGAAAGCAAGAAATTGCAAGTAGATAAATAGGGGCCACTTTAGTGGGAAGGTAAACAGTGTTCGCTGTGCTCCGGTGTCTAGTCATGCCTGCCACATGAACAAGAAGCAGACAGCGCTAGGTCTTTGGCAATGAAACAGAGATGAGCAAAACAGAGATGAGCACTGAACCCTGGAGTCGGATATGAGTGGCTTTCGAGCAAGGGTGACCTTTACCTTAGATACTTGGTGTTTTTCTTCAGACAGTCATAGACATTTTATAATAAAACTAATAAAACAAATTAGGGAAACAGGATAGAGAAGGGATATATTGATCCTGGATCTATGCTTCTATAGGGAATGTATATAGGCAATGCATAGGCCTGCAGTATATTTCTTAATGACCTCAGGATAACCTACATGCAAAGCAGGCAACAGGCCAAAGCTAGCAGCTCTCCAGGTAGAAGTGAATAACATTTATGACAGGATGATAAAGATGCCACAAAATCCCTTCTGAATGTTTTGTTGTCATCTCTACAGGGGAAACTTGGTTTATAATCCACAAAGTCTTCCATACATTCTTTATTTTGAAACAAAAAAGGAGAGAGAGAGAGAGCACATTCTCCACATGTCTCAATTGGTTTCATTTGGGCATTCCCTGAGTGGAGTTTCTTCTGCAAAAATCCTTTCAACCCAGAATAATTTCTGACATGAAATTATTATTCCATCTCCTTAAGAAATGTTTTGCTATCCTATAAACTTATAAAAAGGTGGCAAGACAGCTTGCTATGGATTTGGGGTGTGACAGGCAAAGTGACTGTTAATGTTACCCAGAACATACTCTGCCTAACATGCCATTTATCTCTCTATTTTGTATAAACTCATTCACTAGCTCTCTGTTTTGATAGCACACTTTCTTTTCTTACCCACTTTCTGACAAGTCTCTTTGTTTTCAATCCTACCAGTCCAAATAATATGCTAAATAGTTTCATATGTCATCACATCATATGGTAACAATTTTAGAAAGGTGTAAAAGCCTTTGATTTTAAAGGCTAGTTTCACCTTTGTGAACAATGGTGCCACATGCTCCATGCACTTGTTTGTAAAGGCAGACACAATTTGACATGGCAAAATTTTCCAAACTCCTAAAGCATTCCCCTTCAATGTTTTTATATGTAAAATAATTTACTGAACATCATTTTCCATTCAAAATCAGAGATGTAGCCTAGATTTTTCATTTCCCCAATATAAAAGGAGAAACTCTGTTAATTTAATATCATAGTTTCAAGAGTAGAGTAAATTATTTTCCAATTAAAAGCGACACAAGCCCAAGAATCTGCTATTTGCTGAATCATTGCCAGTTTGGCATTACTCTACCACAGCTATTGAATTTTCTCCATGGAATAAATGATGTTCAGTTCTATATATATTTTAAAAAAATCTCTGGTTTATTAATGTGGTATATTATGCTTCTGTATCCACAATTCAAATAGCCAGGAAATAGCCTGATATTTCAGGATAGGATTATGTCTGTGCTACCAGCAGAAAAAGAAAGGATGCCAAACTTTACACAGCAAAAGGGAGCCTAAATATTGATAACATCAGTGTCGGCTGTCAAGATGGTTTACAGGATAGCCTCTTGCACTCACTACCATTCACATAAATATACCAAGCAGAGGAAAATCCCACAAGCTGATTCCTTTTTTCATCAGTTATTCACTTCTCAGCCAAACACAAAACAATTGTCACAGCTGTTTTTCAACAAGTTACAATATAACTACTGGAAATTTCAGAGAACCAAATTTTGACCAAACAAAACATTTGACAAGTGATAAAAAGTCTTCAGAAGTGTATATGACCATGGAGGATGTGGGCCTGTCAACTATGTCCTTGTTCGATCTCTGTACTAATAGTACAAAGGTTTCTCTTGCTCAAAAGCCAGTCATATCTGACTCTAGGGTTCAGTGCTCATCTCTGTTTCAAAGTCAAAGAGCCAGCGCTGTCTGCTTTGGCAGACGTTTCTGTGGTCATGTGCCAGGCATGACTAGACACCGGAGTACACAGAACGCTGTTTACCTTCCCACCGAAGCGGTCCATATTTATCTACTTGCAATTTCTTGCTTTAAAACTGCTAAGTTGGCATGAGCTGGGAGCTCATTCCGACATGCAGTATTTGGGAATTGAACTGCTGGCCTCCTGCCTTCCAGTCAACATCTTAGCCACTTGAGCCACTACAGTCCCCTGTACTAATAGAGAGTGTGAATGCATGCCAGAGCACTGCATGCAAATGAGATGGGGAGACGAAGGAACCAAAGTCTGTGAGAATATAATGCATATGTGACTGAATTTAACATGCTCCATTTTATCTCATTCAAACTATTCAGACAATCACTTTTAAACCTGCTGGAGTCTTGTAATGGTCAGCCTTTGTATGATTACTGAAAAGCAAGCAATGAGTTTCACGGTACCTACTGTCTGATATATAATACATCTTTCAAGTATCTTTTACTGCCAGAATGCAGAAGAGTGAAGAAATAACATATGTATCATCAAAACTGTTCCGGTATTGCCAGTTTCCCAAAGAATTTTTCTTCATCAGGATATAATCTTAAGAATTTTTCTGTAGACAATAGAATGAAAATAAAATCATACACTCTGACAATACGTTATAGTTTGGCTGTGAGCCGTAAACCAAGATATCTAAACAAAATACATACCAAGAGTTTTTTTATGTCTACTAGCTTCAGGGAGGAGTACTTCCTATCATCATGAGCTTAAAGATGTTAAAACATATGGTAAAATGTTTGCAACATATATTGTGTGTCGTGATGTATTCATGAGGAGGGTTGGAGAACCTTTTTTGTACTATTCCTGCCTTCCTAGGACATCCCTGGGCTGCACAACAGCTAAAAATGCATGTGGTGGCCATTTTGTTTAAAAAACAAAATGGCAGCTGCACCTGTTTTCAGCTGTTGTGCGGCCCAGGGATGTACTAGGAAGGCGGGAATAGCATGAAAAAGGTCCTCCAGCACTCCCAGAGGCTGCAGGGGCGGCAGAGATCCCAAAGCATGCACTCGGCAATGGTGATTTTTTTTGTCCCTAAATAGCGTGAAAGGATAGGAGATCACTCATCCTTTTTGTGGAGGTGGGCAGGCGCCAAACGGAGCGCCCGTATGCCAGCTGCCTTTTGCTTACCCGGTTCCCTTCCTGGAGGGCCAAAGGGTGTCTCTGCACTCACCCACCGGCCCTCTGGAAAGGGAAGCAGCCAGGCGCTTGGCTGGTTCCCTTCCTGGAGGGCCAAACATGATGCATCGGATAATGCTAAAATAACATTATGCGATGCATTTCCCCCCCAAAAAAAAAAAATTTGCATCATTATATGTTTTTAGTGTTATCCAATGCATTTGTTATCCGAGGTATTACTGTACTTGAAATATACTTCTGCCTCAAATGGTTTCTTTCTCTCATTTACACCGTTTGGCTCTATTTTTGTGATACATAATACATAGCTTCAGCAGTGTTTCCCAGCCTTTGGTTTTGGGACTTTGATTCCTAGAAGCCTAAGTCAATTCGCCAAAGCACTTATCAGCCAATGTACTGACTTAGGCCTCTGGGAATTGGAATTCCTCTGTGGGGCATGGGCCCCACACTGGGAACCACTCATTTGCAGTGTATAACATAGTATATCTTCTACTGTGTACAATGATAGAAACACACACTGCGTGTAGTTTATAAGTGAGTTTAGAAATGCAGCCTAATGGCTATTATGGGAGACATTAAAAATAGAGAAATATATAATATTCTGCTGTGTTTCATGAACTGCTTACATTTGCAGGCGCACCCCCCCAATAACGGACACAGACAACATTGAAAGTGGATAACAGCATAGGGCCACATTTATTGATTCAATGCCCTAGTCCGAATTATAAATTTGTATTGGTAAAACGACCAATCATAATTCCTAAGGCAAGCAGGCCGAAGTAACACTGGTAAGGTACCACCCCAAAATTGCCAACGGCAATTGGTTACAATGTATCGATTTGTATCAATTTGTTTGTTGACAACAAACAAATTATTGACCGTAGTCAATAACTAACTCATGACCCCACCCTCTGACGCGTATCCGTGAAATCACAGGGGTGATGCATGCTGGTTAGCAATCGTCATCACCCCATCGCCTGGTTCGTCGTTGACCGGATAACGTTTAACTAATTTATTCCTGTCTAGTGTTGTCCAGTCAATTGCGAACCTGCCGGATACTTGTGGGTCATACTGTTTACCTTACCAGTGCTACCCGCCAATGTGACCAAAGTCAACAGTAGGAACACAGAAAGACCCCTATATCAAACCATAGCAACAGTGTGGGATGGGCAAAAAAGCCAGGACCCGGAAGCCAATATGGGTCCCAACCAAAAATTCCCACCCGGCCCCGAAGCGACCATAATATCACACTGTTAACTAGGGAGGGGGTGGAGGGGAAAAAACTTCTCCGCTCCGTCGCTGAGGTAAAATGGCAGCTCGGCTGCCTCGTGGCCACCCCTTTTATAAGGGAGCTGGCCACGCCCCTAACTACCCGGATTCTCTGTCCTGTGGGGGGGGGGCCCGCAAAGGGCGCGGCGGCCATTTTGGCGCCGCGCTTGCATTGCAGGCGCACCCCCCCAATAACGGACACAGACAACATTGAAAGTGGATAACAGCATAGGGCCACATTTATTGATTCAATGCCCTAGTCCGAATTATAAATTTGTATTGGTAAAACGACCAATCATAATTCCTAAGGCAAGCAGGCCGAAGTAACACTGGTAAGGTACCACCCCAAAATTGCCAACGGCAATTGGTTACAATGTATCGATTTGTATCAATTTGTTTGTTGACAACAAACAAATTATTGACCGTAGTCAATAACTAACTCATGACCCCACCCTCTGACGCGTATCCGTGAAATCACAGGGGTGATGCATGCTGGTTAGCAATCGTCATCACCCCATCGCCTGGTTCGTCGTTGACCGGACAACGTTTAACTAATTTATTCCTGTCTAGTGTTGTCCAGTCAATTGCGAACCTGCCGGATACTTGTGGGTCATACTGTTTACCTTACCAGTGCTACCCGCCACACGGAGGGGCTTCAAAGAAGACCTGACGCCCCCCCCAGACCGTCAGCTCGGTCAACAGGCCTGCTCGCCAATCGCCCAACAGGAGGTCCATACCTCCTCGCGACAGATGGACCCCATCCCCTGCGTACAAGTCATAATTTTGTAGACTAATATCGGGGTGATGACTGACCCGTCCCCAAGCCCTGGTGGTAAGAAAACGCGCCACCGCCTTATTGACCGCGCACCTAGCGCGGTCAAGGGCCAGGAGGTTAACGCCCCCTCTGTAAGAATGGCACGGGACAATGTCCGACCAAACCAGGGTTGTGGCAGGCCAGACATAATGCAAGTAGGCGAGTTCCTCGCAAATCGCATGCTTGAGCGACAAGCCGGTGACCTGGCCCAAATCATTGCCCCCCAGGCGTATGATTAGAATGTCAGGCGGGTCAGCACCCAGGCCAGAAAAAAGGAAAGGCCGCAGCTCCCGCCATAACATCCCAGGCTTACCATGCCCTGCGAGACTGGCGTGGTCACCCAGTCCCAGTCGGGGTCCACTCTGTCGCCGCAGCGTAACGCGCTGCCCTGCGCACATAGCTGTGGCCCACCAGCCATACTGTCACCGGTGTAATACGACACCCAGGGTCTGTAAGAAAATTGAGAAAAAAGGCGGTAAGGTGACTGGATTGGTACTCATGGCGGGAGTGGGCGCACATAAAACTGAAAACATTGCGAGCCCCACCTCCCCATGCTGCGTATGTCAGCCCCAGAGTACCCAAAAGCAGCTGCTGTAGAGGCTGCACCAATCCGGAACGAATGTGTGCCATAACGGGCACCTGGTAGGCCCACCCTGGTGAGGGCTCTGGCTGTCACCTTCCAAAACTGAAATTTAGTAAGGGGAGACCCATCTTGGTGACAGAAAAACGGGCCGTGGTGCATGCCACGCAGTGCCAGGAATTCCTGTAGGGCACCAACCGGACAGATGTCTGCCAAAGAACAACGTAGCAGTCTTACACCACTGCCTACGCCATGCCGATCTGTTTTAGAGGAGCGTATCCTCAACTGGGCCCAGTCTTCGGCTACGTAGACATCTTCGAGTTCCAGTGCCCTACCACTTGCATCCGCCTTAGACAGCATCACGAGTTCGCTGACGCGGAGCGCTCCAAAAAGGCCACCGTTGTAGCCGCATGAAGTGGGC
The DNA here is from genome assembly GCA_035047305.1 of Bradypodion pumilum. Classification (NCBI taxonomy): domain Eukaryota; kingdom Metazoa; phylum Chordata; class Lepidosauria; order Squamata; family Chamaeleonidae; genus Bradypodion; species Bradypodion pumilum. The sequence goes on from JAWDJD010000005.1 coordinate 59,717,716, forward strand.
TGCCTCATTTCCAAAACAGAGGCCAGGCCAGCCCCGGGCCAATTGGGTGAAAACCCTGGGGAAATCTTGCATCCGCCTTACTCAGCATCTCAAGCTCGCCGATGCGGAGGGCTCCAAAAAGGCCACCGTTGTAGCCGCATGAAGTGGGCTGCCTCATTTATCAAAACTGAGGCCAGGCCAGCCCCGGGCCAATTGGGTAAAACCCTGGTAAAATCTTGCATCCGCCTTATTCAGCATCTCAAGCTCGCTGATGCGGAGCGCCTCCAAAAAGGCCACCGTAGTAGCCGCATGAAATGGGCTGCCTCATCTATCAAAACAGAGGCCAGGCCAGCCCCGGGCCACTTGGGTAAAAAACCCCTGGGTAAATGGGGTGGCGGTCGCCCGGGAAACGCCCGCGCACGCGCACCCACCCCTCCAAACATGTCTCACCCGGAAGTCATTGGTGCTGTCACACAACCTCCCACTTTGGCCATAAAGCCAACCCGACAGCTGAGATGCTATGGTGCGTGGTGCAAGGCCCTGGGCATACAGGTAAACCATGAACCGCAGAACATGGGTTACTGGGCTCGGCCAGGTTCCTGGCAATCGAAATCGGGTACATAATACTCTGAAGGAACTAAATGCGTGGTGATACGCCTTACTATGCATGGCGCTATTGACAGGCTAATCGCCCGGTTCACCTCTACTTGCCAACATTCCATCTCTCGTCCGGGAGTGGCGAGGGAAATTCCTCCGCATCCAGGGGCCGAGGCATGGAACCGGGAGATCTGCAGGTAGGACAAAGCAGCAGTAATATCATTATCAACCCTTGGGACATGCCTGGCCCTGAAGGGAACGTTGAGGCGCAGGTTGCATAACACAAACCAGCTCCATGACCCCGGGCGATTTGGAAATCTGTGGAGTGACGATGCGGACAACAGCCGCGTTGCCATGCCGAAATTGCACAACCGAGTTGGCCCACTCCTTGCCCCATAGCATCAAAGCACCCAGGGTAGGTAAACATTCCAGATACGTGAGACCCTGCAGGCGACCCTTGCCTGCCCAGGATGGTGGCCACCCACCATAGGCCCACTTCCAATGGAAGTACATCCATAAACCCAGGAATCCTAAGGTATCGGACTGCATCTGAAAGCAAGGGGGAGCCAGGAGATCAGACCCCAAAATGACACCCCGTTGAACTACCTCTGGACCTATGGCCAGACAAGCACGTCTGCCCCGATACCCCGGGTAAATCTGAGCCTGTGGTGGGGCCTGGATAATCCCGCCATGGCATCGCACCAGCGCAGAGCAAATGCCCTGCCCGGTGCGACGACCCTGCCAGCAAAGCTGGGGTGACCATGTAGCACCAGAAGTTCCCTCAGTGATGCCACGCGCTCGGCCAGCAAGACCAAGACAAGGGCCACTAGCCTTGACACCTTATCCCGCTGCAACCTAGAATCCTGCGCTACCGTGTAACTCTCCACCCCAGGACTACTAGCTGTGGAGATGGGCCCTCGGTCTTTTCGGGCGCTAAAGGGACACCAAGTTCCTCCATTAGCGTCTGAAATGTGTTGAGGAGACGTGTATACGTGTCCCAGCCCCGTTCAGCCCCGAATAAAACCATCCAGGGAATGGGCTACAGACCGGGACCCTGACCTGCGGACAAAAGCCCACTCTAGGAAAGTGGTGAAACGCTCGAATACCGAGCCCCCATGGACTAGCCAAAAGGCATGGCATCATTGAAATAATATGCTCCCCAGGACGGGGGTGCAGGGACAGGTCCAACGACCCTGCCCGCATGGACCCTCTTGTGAAAGCTGGCAGCAGCCACCTCCTCCCTCCCCCTAAGGGATAAAAGACTGGGGGCATCCTGAGGGGACCTATTACCCATGAAAGGGATCCGGAACCCCTGCCTAGAACCCTGAAGGAGATAACCCGCATCCTCTCCCTTCGGGTACAATGTGAGCCAACTCTCCAACACATCCACCTTAATTGGGGAGGGAGCCCTTCGGTGGACTAGATCCATCTGTGGCAGTCTTGCCAGCCCCCTGTCTGCCCCACCCTCTGCCCCGCATCCCTCTAGGCCTGGGACAGGCAGAGGCCGCGTGGGGGCCAACACAGGTGGGACACTCCTGTCTGTATTTGCAATTCTTCCCATTGCAGGAGCCATTGTCCGAGAAGGTCCAGCACAGCAGGCGGGCTGTAACCCCCTGCCCCGCCACTTGGCGGGGTGCCTGCGCTGGAGCAGCTCGCTGGACCGCAATTCCACAATGATACATCTCCCTAGGCGCAGTGCGCGTGGGGTCATGTACAGAAGCCACAGCTTCTGACAGGGCTCATCCCACTTCATCTCCGGGTGTAGGGGCACTCTTGTACGGAATTCTTTTTTTCCATAAGCCAACCACGACGTGCGTGGTGGCTAGCCAACCATCGGGAAGGCCGTTGTCGGTACAAAATGTAGACCAGGCATGCGCAGCGGGACCTGGATAGCCCATGCAGTGCCACATACTGCCCCGGGGCAGAAATCCCCACCCCCAGGGTCGTGCCATAATGCAACCAAGGGCACTGGGTAGAATGACAAGTGATGCCCCACTAGCCTCTAATTGGCAAGGCGAAGGGCACTGAACCACCCCGCTGAAAGTGGACTGAGATGTGGGCGTATTCAACTTGACCCCATACTCACTAGTTGCACCCCCGTGAGCCGCCCCCACTGGGGGTTCCGGCACACCGTGGGCGTCGGAGCTCGCGACCGAAATCGAGCTCTAGGACGACCTCCAACGCATTCCAATCGCTGTACCGGACAAACAGGGAGCTGCGAGGCAGCGGCAGGCACAGGCTGGACTGTCTCCATAAGCCCGACCCAGCCGGCCGCCTGTTACAGAGTGACAGCGGTGGAAGTAGCCGGCGGACAGGAGGGCCCGGTAGATCGGAAAAGGACCCCCCACCCACTGGATTGCTAAGGATGCCTCCAGTACAGCCAAACGTGCCAACCAGGCACCCCCAGCCACAGTAAACCCCCAGTAGGTGGGCCAGGCGGGCCGGACGGCCCGACGGGAAGTGTGCCAGAGGCCCTGAATTCAGAGCCTGTGCCCGAATAAGCCATGCCCCAAAATTCCAGCCCCTAATTGGCAAAAACATGCTGTGAGGCAGCACCAGGCCCTCCCCCCAATTGTCCCGGCCCCTGGCGGGCCGCCGTGGGCCAAGGGCCGCATCCCCCGCAGGGCCGGCCTGGGGTTGAAAACGGCACGGCACGGGAGCTCATCCTGTCCTGCATGCGCAGAAATTGAAACACTGACCTTAAACAACCCAGTCAGCTTCTGTAGCACTGGATACACTGCAGTCCTACTTAAAGTTTGGGCACCCCTAAGTTGGAAAAATCAGTGAGCGACGGAGCAAACTTCTCTGCTCCCCCGCGCTCTGAAGGCAATAGGCTGGAAAGCCGAAAGGAAGCCTCGAACAAAGGCTGGCAACTCAAGCCTCTTGCAAAGCGGCAGAAGGGAATAAAGCGACGGAAAAAACTCCTCCTCACCGTCGCTTTATTTGTACACTCACCAGCCATTCAAGGAGTATAGAGCAACACGATCCCTATCCAGGGCTCAGCACCCACTGACTGGAAAGCCGGAGCACGAGAGCATTTGCAATGCTCAGGAATCAAACTCCGACCCTCCAGGCAGCGAGTTCAGGATCTTAATCCCCTGAGCCACAGGGGTCCGACAAAGCGACGGGGGAAAAAACTTCTCCACTCCGTCGCTGAGGTAAAATGGCAGCTCGGCTGCCTCGTGGCCACCCCTTTTATAAGGGAGCTGGCCACGCCCCTAACTACCCGGATTCTCTGTCCTGTGGGGGGGGGGGCCCGCAAAGGGCGCGGCGGCCATTTTGGCGCCGCGCTTGCATTGCTCTTTCAGCAGTTTCCATATGAAGATATAACATCTTACTAGTCTGCCAATTTGATTTTCAATGATCCTAATGCTATTTTTGTTCCACGAGTACCTGTTCAGACTCCAGAGCATCTGCATCTTGCTGGCAGTCAGGGAAATAGGTTTTCATTACTAGCACCTTAACAGCTGCACAAAAATCCCAAAGACATGACTTGGACCAGTGTACTGTTCAGAAAGCAAGCCCACTCTCATAATAAAATTATATAAATTATGGCACTGACATAAGCTTGTACAGATGTTAATAATCACATTAACTCAATTCCAAGCACAGAAATATGCTTTTTTGAATGGCCACTGTATGAGGCCACAATGCAAATGACTAGCAAGATCTGAAAATTAATATTTCGTAGGATTTAGTGAAATCTTTCCATCAGCCAACTTCAAAATTACAATGTGTCGAACTGAAGTAAGTTGAGAATTTCACACAAAGCAGGCATATTGAGCAACAATAATCTGTGCGGTGCGGCAACCAGTGAAACAAAATATGATATTCATGGTAACGAGATCCTTGAAGAATTCTTTATGGTCATTAAAAGCTAGAATGCAAAGAATAAATTTCAGCTAAGTAATACCAGTAGGGTTATTTTAAGAAGAAGAGCTATTATTTAGTCAGAAAGAATGAACAAGACAAGAAAAATAAACGTTATTACATTTTCTAAATGGACTATTAAATGTTGCTTACTAGCTGCTGAAGACTTTCTTGCTTCCCCAAGGAACCATTATCCCTGCGTTTTATCCTGCCAATTTGGTGGTATCTTCCTTAGCAAGAAAAAAACCCTCACTTTTCTAATCCGTGCAAATATTTAGCATTAAGTGATTCTGTTCACATTGAATGTCGTACACATCGAACCTGTCAAGTATCCCGTATTGGCCGGGATTTCCCATATTTTAGCGCTCATTCCTCCCCTTTCCCGTCTCCATCTCTTATTTTGAACGGCGGGGAAAGGGGTTACTGTGCATGTGTTCCCATCGCAAAGGGGTTCTGCACATGTGCAAAGGGTTCTGTGCATGTGCAAATGGGTTCTGTGCATGCACAAACGGGTTACTGAGCACACACAACTGCGCATGCGCAGTAAATTCCTATATTTTCCAGAGCCACGCTTGACAGGTATAGTACACATTAAACTGCATAGTATGGCATACATGTAAGATTGTGCAGAATATAGCCTACTGAGCATTATGGAAGGCAGAGGTTTTTTGGGTGTGTGTTTGGAATACCAGTAGAGCAAAATGCCCAGCTCTGCTTTAGGAAAGCTTACATTTGCTGATACAGCAGGTTTCTCATGTAGGCATAGCATTGGTCTGCCAATTTGAACTAATGAAATTACAAAACTAGTGGGAGTTATGGCTGATCACAAGCCAAAAAAATAATTATGTAGATATTTGGAACTGCATTTATAGGGGAGGAAAAAAAGAGAATGAAAAAGGGAGAGAGAGATTAAAGAATTTACAAAATTACAGTGCATCTCACTTGAGTGGAGAAGTCTGTGGCAGGGAAATTTTTGTGCTTGCTGAATCTGTTGTCAAATTGCCCCGGCTCATTAGCGATTATATTTCTAAGCCACTCATTGAGTGGATTGTCCTTGGAATTGACTAGATCAGGATGCTCAAACTTTTCGGGCCACAGGCCAGTCACGTAGTTCAGTGGGCCGGTCACATGGTTTAGCGGGCCAGTCACATGGCTCCTCCCACCAGAAGCAGAAGTAAACATGCCTTGCAATCTGTTTCGCAACCGATATGTTTTGCAACAGGATGAGATAATTTTTTTAGGCTGCCCCAAACTACTGCCCAAACTCTGGCCAGATCCGGTCCCTGATGTCAATTCCTCTGGCCCACACCACCCTCGTTGCTCCTGGAAGTGGAAGTAACACACACTCATATTTCCACTTCCAGGAGTGAGGAGGGTGGCACAGGCTGGATGAATTGGCCTTGGGGGCTGGATCCGTCCCATGGGCCATAGTTTGGGCACCCCTTGACTAGATCTTCAAAAGGAGTGTTGCCTTTAACACCCTTTAAAATTGAGGACTGTTCTTCAGTGGGGAAATGTGACACCCCAACTGGTATAGAGATTTCTGTAAGTAAAGCAAAACAATCACAATTCTATACCACCCCATAGCACAGTGCACTCTCTGGCTGGTTCACAAGTTAATTAGCATTTTGCCCCCAAAATGCTGGGTACTCATTTTACTGACCTCAGAAGGATGGAAGGCTGAGTCAACCTTAAGTCCTGGTCAGGGTCAAACTCACAAACATTTGGTTGCAGAACAGCAGTTTAACCACTACACCACCAGGGCTCCTAAGTAAGTGAGCTCTTAAATAAAGAATTTTATTTCACCCAAAATGTCATGCTCCCAGTTTTAAGAACTCCAAGCTATGGTTTGCAACAATGAAAGCGCGGCGCCAAAATGGCCACCGCACTCTTTGCAGGCCCCACCCCCACCCGGACTCAGACATCCAGGTGAGTTAGGGGGCGTGGCCACCCCTCTATAAAAGGGATGGCCACGAGGCAGCCGAGCTGCCATTTTAAAAAGCGACGGAGAGGAGAAGTTTTCTCCGTCGCTGTTCCTTTGATTCTTCGGCTCTTTAGCCCTTGGCTTTCCCGGCTGGGAAGGAAGAAGTTGCACAGAGCCTTTGGCTTGCTGGCTGCTCTGTGCTTTTTGGCATAGGTTGATCCCTGGACAGGGATCCTGCTATTTCTACGACATGCCTCCCAAACAGAAGGCCCCGGCGACGAAACTGCGGCCAACGGGGAGGACTTTTGCCGGCCCTGTGCAGTGCGGGGGCAGCCCTCAGGTCGGAGGACCAGGGCTGCGCCCACACAGCAGGGCACTACCCCCACCGATACCGGTGGGGTGATGCAGGCTGGTGCTTGGCCCTTGGCTGGCCAGCCTCCGACCGGCCCTTCAGGGGCTTCGGCCCTCGGCCCGCAATTGCCGGCCACGGGTCAGGTCAGCAGGGGAGGGCCCGGTGCTGGTGCACAGCACGTTCACCCTCCGGCCCCTCATGGGCCGGAGTTTTGGTCATGGCCCTATTCGGGCCCAGGCTCTCATTTTGGGGTTCCTGGTCAAATGCCTGGTGGGCCGTCCGGCCCACCCGGCCCACTTTATACTGGGGGATCTGTGGCAGTGGATGCATTGCTAACGTGTTTAGCTGTGCTTGAGGCATCCTTGGGGATTGCACACAATCCCATGACAGGGGGCCCTTCTCTCTCTGCTGGGGGCCCTTCATGTTCACCGGCTACCTCGCCAGCTGCCACACTTCAACAAGCGGCCAGCCGGGTTGAGCTGCTGGAGACGCTCCGGCCTGCGCCTGCCGGTGTCTCGCAGCTCCCTGTTCGTCCAGAGCTACAGCAGGAGAGTGGTCAGGTGTGGCCCCAGAGCTCGATTCCGGTCGCGAGCTCCAACGCCCGCCGTGGGCCGGAACCCCCAGTGGGGGCGGCTCACGGGGGTGCACCTAGTGAGTATCAGGTTCAAGTTAATGCACCCACATCACAGTCCACTTCCAGTGGAGGGGTTCAGTGGCCGTGGCCTCGTCAAGTCGAGGCGAGTGGGCATCAGTTGCCAGCCTATCCCAGTGCCCCTTGGTTCCATACTGGCACAACGTTGGGGGTGGGTGTTTCCGCCCCCGGGGCAGTGCCGGGCATCGCAGGAGCTGTCCAGGCTCCGCTGCGTATGCCCCATGTACCTAATGTGCCGGTGACGGCCTTGCCGATGGCTGGTTATTCATTGCCCATTGGTGATCATTTGTCCCAGGTCACGAGGGAAAAGATTTGGCGGGGGGAGCATGTGGATATATTCTCCCTATTGAACCGTGAGCCCACTAAGGAGGAGAGAGAGGGACAGGACGACAGAGACAAAGAGCTGTCCCGCCGTCGTAAGCCACCGCACACCTGGGCCAACTGGTTGCCCGCATATCTTATTTATATGGCGGTGTACCTTAGGGCCCGGCCTGACCTGGCCATTCCTATGGTCCAATATTTGGACAATATTTACAGGGCAATGGTGGATTTTCCTGGCCCATCGTGGTTGGCTTGCAATGAGGAATTTGGAATGAGGGTGCACTTGCACCCAGAGATGAGATGGGATGAGCCCTGTCAGAAATTGTGGCTATTGTACATGACCCCCACGCGTCCGGCGCCTGGGGATAGGTACCATTGTGGCCATGCCGTGCAGCGAGCTGCTCCAACGCAGGCTTCCCGCCAGCTGGCGGGGCTGGGGGTTCCAGCCCACTTGCTGTGTTGGAGCTTCTCGGCTAACGGCGTGTGCAATAAGCGGCAGTGCCGATACAAACACGAGTGTCCCTCTTGCGCTGGCCCCCACGCTGCCGCCGCGTGCCCGTGGGCCGGTGGGTCACGGGGCAGAGGTAGAGGTGGACAGGGAGCGGGCAGAGCTTCTGCTGATGGAGCTAGCCAGACAAAAGGCCCCCTCCCCAGTTAATGTGTATATGTTGGCGCGATGGCTCTCAACTTATCCAAGGAGAGAGGACGCGAGGTACCTCCTCGAGGGTTTTCAGTGGGGCTTCCGTATCCCATTCAAAGGAGTGCGGGGACCCCAAGATGCACCCAATTTACTGTCCCTGAAGGGTAGAGAAGAGGTGGCTGCCCTGAGTATTGCTAAGGAGGTTGAGGCCAAGAGGGTGGCAGGCCCCTTTCCTGTACCACCCTTTCCCAACCTGAAGGTCTCCCCTCTGGGGTTGGTACCCAAAAAGGCCCCGGGGGAATTTCATTTAATCCACCATTTATCGTACCCGGTGGGTTATTCTGTCAATGATGCTATTCCTGATGACCTTTGTTCGGTCAGGTATACGTCCTTTGACCAAGCCCTGCGAATGGTGCGCTCTTGTGGTCCTGGTGCCCTCCTGGCAAAATGCGACATTAAATCGGCATTCCGATTGTTGCCAGTGCACCCGGGGGACTTTGAGCTATTGGGTTTTAGATTCCAAGGGAAGTTTTATGTAGATAAGGCCATGCCTTTTGGCTGCTCTATATCCTGTTCCGCATTTAAACGTTTTAGCACTTTCCTTCAGTGGGCCTTTGTTCGCAGGTCCTGGTCTCGGTCTGTAGCCCATTACCTCGATGACTTTTTGTTCGGGGGTGAATGGGGCTTGGACACGTGCACGCGTCTCCTCACCACATTTGAGATGCTAATGCAGGAACTGGGTGTCCCTTTAGCGCCCGAACAGACCGAGGGCCCATCCACTACCCTCACATTTCTGGGTATCGAAATTGACACGGTCGCACAGGCATCCCAGTTACCCATCGATAAGGTCACCCAGATCTCCGCGATGGTTTTGGCCTTGCTGGCCAAATGTAAAGTGTCACTTCATGAGCTTCAGGTTCTACATGGCCATCTTAACTTTGCCTGCAGGGTGGTTACGCCTGGCAGGGCATTTGCTCGGCGCCTATGTGACGCCATGTCTAGCCTGTCAAGGCGCCATCATAGGGTCCGACTGACCAGGGGCATGCGGGCTGACCTTTTGGTTTGGCTCACATTCCTGCGGGACTTCAACGGGGTCTCCTTTTGGAAATCCGACCTTTTAGTTTCCCCTAGGATTCAAGTACAGTCGGATGCCTCCGGCTCCCTGGGATATGGGATTTACTTCGAGGGGAGGTGGGCTTATGGCCAATGGCCTCCAGCATGGGGGGGCACAGATCGCCTCCGCAATCTTACATTCCTTGAGTTTTTTCCAATCCTGGGAGCTTTGATGCTATGGGGCGAGGAGTGGGCCGACTCTGTGGTCCACTTTTGGTGTGACAATGCTGCGGTAGTGCACATTGTCAATGCTCAGACGTCTAAATCACCCAGGGTGATGGCTTTAGTTCGCCAGTTTGTGGTACGTAGCCTACGCCTGAATGTGCTTTTTAGGGCCAGACATGTACCAGGCATTATTAATGATACTGCCGATGCTTTATCCCGCCTGCAGATCCCCCGGCTTTGTGCCTTGGCTCCGGATGCAGAGGAATTCCCCTTGCCACTCCCGGCCGAGATTTGGACATTTGGCAAGGAGAGGTGAACCGGGCGATCGGCATGTCCTTGGTGCCCTGCACGCGTAAGGCGTATCATCATGCTTTCGTTCAATTTATAAATTTTTGCGTGCAGTTTCAGTTGCCCGAAGTGTGGCCCATTCCAGTGGAACAAGTTTTACAATTCATGGTTTATCTCCACAGTCAGGGCCTCGCTCCCCGCACTATAGCATCCAGGCTGTCAGCACTAGCATTTATTGCCAAGGTGAGGGGTTTTGCTGACAGCATGAATGATTTCCACATACAGCATGTTTTGGAGGGGTGGACACGGGAATGTGGCCACCGCCCGGACACTCGTCACCCAATTTCCCCAGGGGTGCTTACCCACCTTGCACGAGGCTGGCATAACCTGTGTTTTGACAGGTATGAGGCGGCTCTTTTTCATGCGGCTACCACGGTGGCCTTCTTTGGAGCACTCCGCATCAGTGAGTTGGTACTACTGTCTAAGGCGGATGCGACTCGTAGGGCACTGGAACTCGACGATGTCTATGTTTCTAATGAGTGGGTTCAGTTGAGGATACGGTCCTCAAAAGTTGATCAGCACGGCGTAGGCAGTGGAGTTAGACTGCTACGATGTTCCATTGCAGACATCTGTCCGGTTGGTGCCCTACAGGAGTTCTTGGCAGTGCGTGGCACGCACCCTGGCCCGTTTTTCTCCCACCAGGATGGGTCTCCCCTTACTAAATTTCAATTTTGGAAGGTGACCGGTATGGCACTATCCAGTGTTGGCCTCCCAGGGGCTCGTTACGGCACCCATTCATTTAGGATAGGTGCTGCTTCTAGTGCGGCTGCATTTGGGTACTCTGAGGCTGATATATGCCGCATGGGAAGATGGGGATCTATGCGTTTTGCATTATATGTTCGCCCTCTTCAGGTATGAGTACCAGTTAAGTCACTGTTCTCTTTTTTCTCTTACAGACCCTGTGTGTCCCCGCACACCGGTGGCAGTATGGCTGGTGGGCCACAGTTACATGCACTGGGCAGCGCAGTATGCTGCAGCGACAGAGTGGGGACCCCAGCTTGGACTGCGTGCAGCCGCATGCATATGTTGGTACGGTAAGCGTGGAATGAGATGACGGGAACTGTTGCCATTCCTTTTCTCCATCAGGGATGCTGAACCGCCTGATGTCCTTGTACTGCACCTCGGGGGCAATGACCTCGGCCAGGTCACTGGCCTTTCTTTAAAATTCACGATTTGCAGTGACCTAGCTTATTTGCATTATGTGTGGCCGTCCACAAGGCTGCTATGGTCGGACATCATACCACGTCACGCTTACAGGGGAGGTATTGACCTCCGTGCCCTTGACCGCGCTTGCCGCTCGGTGAACAGGGCAGTGGCCCGGTTCTTGGCAGACAAGGGTTTGGGGATGGTCATCCGACACCCCACCATTAGTTTACAAAATTATGATCTTTATGCAGGGGATGGGGTCCACCTGTCGGCTAGAGGTATGAACCTCTTTTTGGAAGATTTGCAAGCAGGCCTGTTGACCGAGCTGACGATCTGGGGGGGGGCGGTGAGTCTTCATTGAAGCCTCCCCGTGTGGCAGGTAGCACTGGTAAGGTAAAGATTTATGACCCATAGGTATCCGGCAGGTTCGCAATTGACTGGCCAACACTAGATAGGTACAAGTTGGTTAACGTTGTCCGGTCAACGACGAACCAGGCAATGGGGTGATGGCAGGAGCTTTACAGCATGCATCACCCCGTGATTTGACGGATACACGTCAGAGGGTGGGGTCAGTAGATAATTTATTGACTACGGTCAACAATTTGTTTGTGTCAACAAACAAATTGATACAAATGGATACATTGTAGCCAATTGCCATTGGCAATTTTGGGAGGAACCTTACCAGTGTTACTGCGGCCTGCTTGCCTTAAGAATTATAATTGGATGAGTACCAATTGAAAGTTATAATTCGGACTAGGGCATTATTCAATAAAAGTGGCCCAATGCCTTTATCCATATATCTGAGTCTTTCTTTGGGGGGTGCGCCTGCAAAGTCCAAATGGCATAACTACAACTCATACAGCATGTACAAGCTAATTTTTTCATGCATTATAAACTCCACCTCAAGTCCTGAATCTTTGAAGTTATACCAGAAGTTCAAGGGATGTTTCCAAATGTCATAAACTTGAAATTATATTAGATAAAAATATGTAGAATAACTTATGAGGTTGTATAGTGTTGGATATAAGTAAAACAAACTCCAGTCTTCATCCTCTCTCTTGCATGTTCGTTAAGCCAGAAATAGCTTCATAGACCTAGAAGATTTCTCCTAAATATTTATAACAATAACATTTGCCTACATTCTGAATATGAATATAGATTATGGAGATATATTACTTTTATTACTTATTTTGTTTATTTGTCTCATTTATAAGCCGCCTTTTCCCCAAAATGGGGAGGACTTAAGGCAGCTCATGATGTTAAAAAATAATAAAAGTAAAATAAATATAAACTGTAGTAGTAATTAAAATACACTGAATGTTTGAAAATGATTTTAAAAACTTTAAAAATGAACTTGAACAGCTAAAACCCAGGATCCAAGGACTCAGTTATGATTATTAAAAGCCTGCCTGAAGAGGTGGATCTTCAACTGTTAGCAGAAAGTTATACAAGATGGGTTGGAATAATTATATGTTTTCTATAACTGGCCCCACTCCGGAGTTTGGCTGCTGCATTTTGAATGAGCTAAAGCTTCTTTAAAGGCAGCCCCACATACAGTATGTTACAAAAATCCAAACAGGATGTAACTAAAGCATGTGTCACTGAATCAAAATCAGGAATCGCAAGGAATTGGCACAGCTGGTGCACCAGTGTGTAAATACACTCCTGGCCACCCCAACAAAATGTGGGCATCCAGGTTCAGAGTTAAGTCCATGAATGCATCCAGATGGTGAACCTGGGTTTCCAGAGGGAGTTAACTCTACCCAGGACAGGTTGCACTCCTGTTCTCTCATCTGCCTTCTAATAGACCAGGAGCACCTCTGTTGTGTCTGGATTACTTTTAAGTTTGTTTGCCCTCACCCAGCACATTATTGACAATTGGCATCAGTTTAGAACTGAGAGAACCTTCTTGGAATAAGGTGCGAATGAGAGATAAAGCCGAGTATCACTAACATACTGGTGACATCGACCCCACACATTCCAGACAAATTTTCCCAGTGGTTTCATCATAGTCATCGACTGCAACTTGTATCCGAGAATGCATTTTTTCCTGAAGCAGGAAAAATGTCATTGGCGTGAATTTGGTTAAGGTGGATCACAGCTTGCAATGAAGTGACCCACACACTATGATCACAGAGCCATCTCCTGTGGATCATATGAAATGAGACATGCAGGATTTAATACTGGGACTGCAATGGACTGCCACAGCCTTGAGGATATTATCAAGATGTGCCTTCACAGCCAGTCCATTTAGCATGGCCTCTTTCGCCTCCATGGCCATTGGAAATCAGACATCTTCCTCCGCTCATTTTGCTGTTGGGCCCAATATGATGGCTTCCAGTGGCATTTCCTCCGTTAAGGGTGTCCTAAAGAGGCTCATCCATCCATAGCCATTGGCCCCTTTAGGGATTCAGGTTAGTTAACCGCCACCTGACACTCGTCATTGAGTTGCTGGCTGTAAGGTCTACTCCATTACCATAGGGGTTTGTCCGGCCAGACTGTGGTTTCACATATATGTTAAAAACATTGAGGACAGAACAGAACCCAGATGAATGTCAATGGCCAAGGCATTGAACAGGAATCTCCCAGCACCACCTATTGTGTTTTCCAGTCCAGAATGGGCCAGACTCTTTTAAAAAATGGTGCCTTCAAGTCCTGTCCCACAGAGACAATCCAGAAGGATCCCATGATTCAGCAAAACCAACAAGGACACATTCACTCTGTCCACTTCCCAGTTTCCATCATCCACTGTGACTGTAGAAATACACTGTGCCAGCTCTGGAAGTTGGAAAGGAATGGAATCTTGTGGATAGATATTTACAACTCATATTCCTTGCATAAGACAACCCAAAGGGCATGCTTAGTTACAGAAATACTGACTTTAAAACCAGTTTGCTATCACTTCTCGGCCTTTTGGCTAAGATCAAGTGTAGCTTTAGCCTTGAGCTCAGTGTATACATGCTCAACATCCTTTACATTCACATGTTTTTTCTTTTAATGATAATGTGAGCCAGTTTTGTGTTGGAATTAGAATGCTGGACTGGGACTTGGGAAATTCAGGTTCAAATCCCCAATTGAATCTTAAAACTCACTTGGGCAGGTCACATTCCTTTCAACCTGATATGCCTTGTAAGGTTGATGTGAGGATAAAATGGAGCAAGGGAGTTAGTTGCTGTCTACCCTACTTAGGATTCTTATTTGGAGTAAGACATAGGTATAAACAGAGATGCTGTCCTGAGTTTATTGAAGGAAAGAAGAAAAATCTAACAAATAAAAACAAAAAGATATTCTACACTGAATCACACTGGGATTCTAAAGGCCACAAAATGTATACCATTACAATCTCCATCTGAATTATAGGAATGCTGTGCTTTGTGTTATTATGCAAGTCTTTGTGTGTATTTTGTAAGGCATTTGGAGAGAGAAAAGACATAAAAATGGAAGGAACTCCAAGTAGAGGGAAACTGGAGACAATGCAGATTTTCTTAGTAATTCCAGAAATCAACATGGAATGGCCAATAATTGGTACAATTGCATCACTGAGCAAAGAAAACTAATAATTCAGACATTCATAACCCACAGAGAAACTCAGATGAAATAAATTGACAAGCATCTCTGTTAAACTCTATAACTTAATCCAAATACAAATCCAAAGAAGGGTAGGAAATGAATCAGTTGCCACACGGAATATAAATATTAATTTAAATCCCCTCATGGCCCTACTATAGTTGGGATAGTGGTTTGATTTAAGCCTTTGTCAGTTAATTAATTAATTAGAAAAAGAGGACAGATTAGACTGTATGTTGGGGCATTCTTTGGGGAAACTATTTTAATAGAGTTTCATTCAGTGATGGGTTCAAAAAAATTACTATCACACTGTGGGCATGGTCTACTTTGTGGGTGTGGCCTACTTTGTGGGCATGGCCTGTTCTGTGGGTGTGGCCATGTGAATGGGTGGGCGATCTATTCATGCTTGCCCAGTGGTGAGATTCAAATTTTTTTACTACCTACTCTGTGGGAGTGGTACAGTGGGTGTGGCTAGGGGGAAAGCCCTGCATTGCACATGAATTAGGACTACTTTATTTCAAAACTTAGATGGGCAGGGCCAGCCAGAATTTCTGCTACTGTTTCTGGTGAACTGGTGCGATCCTGCTGAAGCCCACCACTGGTTTCATTTCTCCTGAGTTCAGCCTCCATTTGCCCTCCCACATATGCTAATTCAACATAATCTACATAAAACTTTTACTGAGAAGCCCAGCTATATACCCCTAAAACAGAAGAATGAATAGATTTTCAGTGGTGTTCTAAATTATTTTTGTGATGATATTATTACCACAAGGTTATGTTAAAAATCAATGAAGGTGATAAGTGAAAATGTTCATTCCACTTCAGTAGTTGCACCCCATGCACCTGGGTGACTGAATAACAATTATTGGGAGAAACTTAAGGGGTTTTGCTCTACTAATATTACTAAAATTATTTTAAAGCATGCCTATTATCATAGGAACACCTCCAACATCTGGGTAGAATTTGTGTATTGGTTACTTAGGCAATGATACTTGCCAAATACCTCATCCTATTCTCAGAGGTAGAAATTAAGCAAAGCAGACATGTCCAAGTTAAGTCATTACTCAGTATTTTCTTTTGATTTCCACAGTCTTGCTCCAAATCCAGTGTAATAAAAAAATAAAGCCTCAATATTTGCAAACCATATAAACCATTCTCTATAAATGCTAAGTAATTAACAATTATATACAGTTATTATTGCACAAGTACACGCCTAATCAGAAGCTGGTGTGTGGGGTTACAATGTTTTATCAATCAATCATTTTAGCTAGCTGTTAAATAAGATAAGATGCCAGTAGTAAGGGCACATTGCTTGATTTCTCCATCCACCTCCTGCTCTTCTCTCTCCCACTCTCAAAAACTAATTCATGATGTATCTTGAATTTAAAAAGCTTTAATTAAAGAAAATAGATTTTAGAAATTTTTGAATTTATTTGTGGGCTCTACATTGACTAGTGGTGAAGGTGGCAGACCAGCACCAAACCAAATGAGTTTTTGGAAATAGCGAAAGACTGTTTTTACATACTGCATCCTCCAAGGCATTGTACATTTCACCGGGTGTGTATTGTGAATTTGATTCTATTGTAATTTTTGTTGTTAAGATTATGTAGGATAATGATAGATTATAATATAAGTTTTGGTCATATCAATTAGAGTCATTATAAAACCATATATATGCATATAAATGATTACAGAATTGGATGACAGACAAGAATAAAAAAGGTAAAAGAGCTATGTATTATAATGAATTTTGATAAGCTTTGATATATACTGTATTATGTGATTTATTGAGATATGATGAAATTCAATCATGTATTGGATTATAATGTATGTTTTTTGTTTATATTTGATTCTTTGGAAATTGTATGTGTATCTTCTCTTTGTTTTTTTAGTATTTTGTATGTATTTTGTATGTTTGTGTTTTTTGAAAATTTAATAAAAAAATTTTTTTAAAAAAGGGATGTATCTTGATTATGAAAAAGTCCAACACTTGAATTGATTTTGCCAGGTTCAGAATTGATTCAAACACTGAAGAATGCTCGACAACTAGCTGCAGCACACATTATGTGTGCAAAGAATGCAGGAGGGAGGCAATACCTTTATTGGATGTAGTTTATTTTAAAGCACAGGAACTGTATATTTTCTACTGATTCCTAACCCACTGTATTCTTCTGTGTGCATCCATGTGTTGGTGCATTTTGTGCCCTTTTAACTCGTTGTTCCCCAATGCATACTGCAGCAAGATTTCTTCTTTTGTCAGTCCCACAAAGCCATGCACACTTCTTCTCTCCCAGAAGAAAGAAATGATGCTCAGAATTGGCTGCCCCCCCTTCTTCCTTCCAAGGAAAATAAATCTCAAGGAACAGCCTTATCTGCAACCTTGAATCAAGGAGAAGGCCCTCAGCTTGGGGTCAGCTCTTTAAACAAGTCAGTCAGTCAGTCAGTCAGTCTCTCTCTCACACATACCCACACTTGACAGCTCTTAAAATCACATCCCTTTGCAGGCGCACCCCCCAAAAAAGGACTCAGACACCGGTATAAGTGGATAATGGCATTGGGCCACATTTATTGATTCATGCCCTAGTCCGAATTATAAATTTCAATTGGTACTCAGCCAATTATAATTCTTAAGGCAAGCAGGCCGCAGTAACACTGGTAAGGTTCCTCCCAAAAATGCCAATGGCAATTGGCTACAATGTATCCATTTATATCAATTTGTTTGTTTACAACAAACAAATTGTTGACCGTAGTCAATAAACTATCTACTGACCCCACCCTCTGACGTGTATCCGTAAAATCACAGGGTGATGCATGCTGAAGAGCTCCTGCCATCACCCCATTGCCTGGTTCGTCGTTGACCGGACAACGTTAACCAACTTGTACCTATCTAGTGTTGGCCAGTCAATTGCGAACCTGCCGGATACCTGTGGGTCATAAATATTTACCTTACCAGTGCTACCCGCCCATGTGACCAAAGTCAATAGCAAAGCCCCTATATCAAACCATAGCAACAGTGTGGGATGGGCAAAAAAGCCAGAACCAGGAAGCCAATTGCAGGTTCCAGCCAAAAATTCCCACCCGGCCCCGAAGCAACCAAAATATCACACTGTTCACTAGGGAGGGGGTGGAGGGAAAAACTTCTCCTCTCCGTCACTTTCGCAAAATGGCAGCTCGGCTGCCTCGTGGCCACCCCTTTTAAAGAGGGGTGGCCACGCCCCCTAACTACCCGGATGTCTGAGTCCGGATGGGGGGGGCCGCAAAGAGCGCGGTGGCCATTTTGGCGCCGCGCTTTCATTGCAGGCGCACCCCCAAAAAAGGACTCAGACACCGGTATAAGTGGATAACGGCATTGGGCCACATTTATTGATTCATGCCCTAGTCCGAATTATAAATTTCAATTGGTACTCAGCCAATTATAATTCTTAAGGCAAGCAGGCCGCAGTAACACTGGTAAGGTTCCTCCCAAAATTGCCAATGGCAATTGGCTACAATGTATCCATTTATATCAATTTGTTTGTTTACAACAAACAAATTGTTGACCGTAGTCAATAAACTATCTACTGACCCCACCCTCTGACGTGTATCCGTAAAATCACGGGGTGATGCATGCTGAAGAGCTCCTGCCATCACCCCATTGCCTGGTTCGTCGTTGACCAGACAACGTTAACCAACTTGTACCTATCTAGTGTTGGCCAGTCAATTGCGAACCTGCCGGATACCTGTGGGTCATAAATATTTACCTTACCAGTGCTACCCGCCACACGGGGAGGCTTAATAAAGACTCACCGCCCCCCCCCCCAGATCGTCAGCTCGGTCAACAGGCCTGCTTGCAAATCTTCCAAAAAGAGGTTCATACCTCTGGGCGACAGATGGACCCCATCCACTGTGTAAAGATCATAATTTTGGAGACTAATGGTGGGGTGTCGGATGACCCACCCCAAACCCTTGTCATCAAAGAACCGGGCAACTGCCCTGTTCACCGAGCAACGAGCGCGGTCAAGGGCCTGGAGGTTGGTACCCCCCCTGTAAGCGTGACGCGGTATGATGTCCGACCATAGCAGGGTTGTGGCAGGCCACACATAATGCAAATAAGCCAGGTCGCTGCAGATCGTATGTTTTAAAGAAAGGCCAGTGACCTGGCCCAAGTCATTGCCCCCGAGGTGCAGCACCAGGACATCAGGCGGCTCAGCATCCCTGATGGAGAAAAGGAATGGCAACTGTTCCCGCCATAACATTCCGCGCTTACCATACCACCTGATACATGCGGATGCACATAGTCCAAGCTGGGGTCCCCACTCTGTCACCGCAGCGTACTGCGCTACCCAGTGCACATAGCTGTGGCCCACCAGCCATACTGCCACCGGTGTGTGGCGACACACAGGGTCTGTAAAATAAAAAGAGACAGGACAGTGACTTAACTGGTACTCATAATTGAAGAGGGCGAACATATAATTCAAAACACTTTGATCCCCACCTCCCCATATGGCATATATCAGCCTCAGAGTACCCAAATGCAGCTGCGGTAGAAGCAGCTCCTATTCTAAATGAATGGGTGCCGTAACGAGCCCCGGGGAGGCCAACACTGGACAGTGGCTTACCGGTCACCTTCCAAAATGGAAATTTGGTGAGGGGAGACCCATCCTGGTTTCAGAAAAACGGGACAGGGTGCGTACCACGCATTGCAAGGAACTCTTGTAGGGCACCAACCGGACAGATGTCTGCAATGGAACACCATAGCAGTCTAACACCACTGCCTGTGCCGTGCTGATCAACCTTTGAGGACCGTATCCTCAACTGAGCCCACTCATTGGAGACATAGACATCTTCGAGTTCCAGTGCCCTACGCGCCGCATCCGCCTTAGACAGTAGCACCAGCTCACTGATGCGGAGTGCTCCAAAAAAGGCCACCGTGGTAGCCGCATGAAACAGAGCTGCCTCGTACCTGTCAAAACACAGGTCATGCCAGCCTCGTGCAAGGTGGGTAAGAGCCCCTGGAGAAATAGGGTGGCGATTGTCCGGGCGGCGTCCACGTTCCCGTGTTCACCCCTCCAAAACATGTCGTATACGGAAATCATTCGTGCTGTCAGCAGAGCCCCTCACTTTGGCCATGAATGCCAGTGCTGACAGCCTGGATGCTATGGTGCGGGGAGCTAGGCCCTGACTGTGTAGGTAGACCATAAATTGAAGAACGTGTGTAACTGGAATGGGCCAAATCTCGGGCAACTGGAGTTGCGCACAAAAACCTTAAATTAACTGAATGCATGGTGATACGCCTTACGCGTGCAGGGCGCCAGCGACATGCCGATCGCCCGGTTCACCTCTCCTTGCCAAACGTCCAAATCTCGTCCGGGAGCGGCGAGGGGAATTCCTCTGCGTCCGGAGCCAAGGCGCGGAACCGGGGGATCTGCAGGCGGGATAAAGCATCAGCAATATCGTTATTAATACCTGGCACATGTCTGGCCCTGAAGAGCACATTGAGGCGTAGGCTGCGCAACACAAACTGGCGAACTAACTCCATGACCCCGTGTGATTTAGATGTCTGGGAATTGACAATGTGCACTACCGCAGCATTGTCACACCAGAAATGAACCACTGAATTGGCACACTCCTCGCCCCATAGCATCAAAGCTCCCAGTATCGGGAAGAACTCAAGGAATGTAAGATCGCGTAAATGATCCGTGCCCCTCCAAGCTGGAGGCCATCGGCCGTAGG
The DNA here is from genome assembly GCA_035047305.1 of Bradypodion pumilum. NCBI lineage: Eukaryota > Metazoa > Chordata > Lepidosauria > Squamata > Chamaeleonidae > Bradypodion > Bradypodion pumilum. The sequence goes on from JAWDJD010000005.1 coordinate 59,738,102, forward strand.
CCCACCTCCCCTCAAAGTAAATCCCATAACCCAGGGACCCTGAGGCATCCGACCGAACCTGGAACCTAGGGGAAACCAAAAGGTCAGATCTCCAAAATGACACCCCATTGAAGTCCCTAAGGAACTTAAGCCAGATCAACATGTCAGCCCTCATGCCCTTGTTCAGTCGAACCCTATGATAGCGCCTGGATAGGCCAGTCATGGTGTCGCACAAGTGTCGAGCAAAAGCTCTGCCAGGCGCGACCACTCTGCAGGCGAAGTTAAGGTGACCATGGAGAACCTGGAGCTCATGAAGCGACACCTTGCGTTTGGCCAGTAAGGCCAAAATCAATGCAGTGATCCGGGTAACCTTGTCCATGGGTAACCTGGATGCCAGCGAGACCGTGTCAATTTCAATACCCAGAAATGTGAGTTTGGTTGATGGGCCCTCGGTCTTTTCGGGCGCTAAAGGGTCACCAAGTTCCTGCATTAGCGTCTGAAATGTGTTGAGGAGACGCGTGCACGTGTCCCAGGCCCATTCACCCCTGAACAAGAAATCATCGAGGTAGTGGGCTACAGACCGAGACCCAGACCTGCGAACAAAGGCCCACTGAAGGAAAGTGCTAAAACGTTCAAATGCTGAACAGGAAATAGAGCAGCCAAAAGGCATGGCTTTATCAACATAAAATTTTCCCTGAAATTTAAAACCCAATAACTCAAAGTCGCCCGGGTTCACAGGCAACAAACGGAATGCCGACTTAATGTCACATTTTGCCAAAAGTGCACCCGGGCCACAAGAGCGCACCATGCGCAGGGCCTGGTCAAATGATGTATACCTGACCGAACAAAGGTCATCAGGAATGGCATCATTGACCGAACGGCCCACCGGGTATGACAGATGGTGAATTAAACGGAACTCCCCATGGGTCTTTTTGGGCACCAACCCTAAAGGGGAAACCTTCAGATTGGGAAAGGGTGGTATGGGAAAGGGGCCAGCAACCCTACCTGCATTAACCTCCTTAGCAATACTTAGGGCGGCCACCTCCTCCCTGCCCTTGAGGGAAAGTAAATTAGGGGCATCTTGGGGGCACCGCTCCCCCCTAAATGGGATGCGGAAGCCCAGCTGGAAACCCTCGAGGAGGTACCTAGCATCCTCCCTCCTCGGGTAAGTTGAGAGCCACCGCTCCAACATAACCACGTTAACCGGGGAGGGGGCCTTTTGAGTGACCAGCTCCATGACCCACCAGCTCGCGGACACACAGCGGCGGCGTGGGGGCCAGCGCAAGAGGGACACTCATGCTTGTATCGGCACTGTTTTCTATTGCATGCACCATTGGCCGAGAAGCTCCAACACAGCAGGCGGGCTGGAACCCCCTGCCCTGCCAGCTGGCAGGGGGCCTGAGTTGGAGCAGCTCGCTGGACCGCATGTCCACAATGGTACCTCTCCCCAGGCGCCGGGTGTGTGGGGGTCATATACAAAAGCCATAGCTTCTGACAGGGCTCATCCCACCTCATCTCTGGGTGTAGGGGCACTCTCATTCGAAATTCCTCATCGTAAGCCAACCACGATGGGCCAGGAAAATCCACCATTGCCCTGTAAATATTGTCCAAATATTGGACCATAGGAATGGCTAGGTCAGGTCGAGCCCTGAGATACACCGCCATATATATGAGATATGCGGGTAACCAGTTGGCCCATGTACGTGGTGGCTTGCGACGGCGAAACAGCTCTTTATCCTTCTCATCCTGCCCCTCCTTCTCTTCCTTGGTGGGTTCCCTGTTCAATAGGGAGAAAATATCTACGTACTCCCCCCGCCAAATCTTTTCCCTTGTGGCCTGGGCCAAATGATCCCCGAGGGGCAAAGAATACCCAGCTGTCGGCAATGCCGACACCGGCACAGTATTGATACGGGGCATCAGGAGAGGGGCCTGGACCGTCCCTGCGACACCCGTTGTAGTCCCAGGGGCGGAAACCCCCCCACCTAATGTCACACCAGTATGAGACCAAGCTGCACCCGGGTAAGCCAGGAACTGATGCCCTCCCGCCCCAACATTACGAGGCCATGGCCACTGGAACCCCTCCCCAGAAGTGGAGTGTGATGTGGGCACATTAGCTTGAACCTGATACTCACTGGGTGCACCCCCGTGGGCCGCACCCACTGGGGGTTCCGGCCCACGGCAGGTGTCGGAGCTCGCAACCGAGATCGAGCTCTGAGGATACATCCGACCACTACCTGACTGTAGTGCCTGCTGTACGGGGAACTGCAAGGCCGCGGCGGGCACTGGCCTGTGCGCCTCAAGCAACTCAACCCGACTGGCCGCCTGCTGAAGGTTGGCGGCTGCCGCGGTCACCTGCTGGCAAAAGGGGGGCCCAGATGGCAATGCAGCCCCCCCAATGGGGTTATTGGTTATCCCTAGGGATGCCTCCAGCACCGCCACGCGGGCCAGTAGTGCCTCCACTGTCGCAGATCCCCCTGCATAAAGGGGGCCAGGTGGGCCGGACGGCCCGCTGGGCAATGGCCCAGGGCCCCTGCCTTGAGAGCCCGGCCCTAAGTAGGGCCATGCCCAAAACTCCGGCCCATGAGGGGCCGGGGGTAGGCCCTGCTGTGCACCCGCACCAGGCCCTCCCCCCTGCTCGAAGCCCATGGCCAGTAAATGCGGGCCGGGGGCCGAAGCCCCGACCACGCCAGGCCCTCCCCCCTGCTCGAAGCCCATGGCCGGCAACTGCGGGCCGGGGGCCGGAGCCCCTGTAGGGCCAGTCTGAGGCTGGATAGCAGCGGGCCACGGCCTAAGCTGCCCCATCCCACCGGTCCCGGTGGGTGCCTCCATTAAGGGGTCCTGTTGGGGAGGCGCAGTCGCGGTCCTCCGACCCGACTGCTGCCTCCTAGTTGGGCGAGCCAAAGTCGCCATAGCCTTCTTCTTAGGAGGCATAGCAAGGCGGATCCCTTCCCAGGGATCAGAATGATGGCTGGGAAGCCGAAGAATAAGAAGCGAAGAGCGCGCTAAGCTTTCTGCCTCCAAAAACGGCTTCCCCAAAAAGGCGAAGAGCGACGGAGCAAAAACTTCTCTCCGTCGCTTTCGCAAAATGGCAGCTCGGCTGCCTCGTGGCCACCCCTTTTAAAGAGGGGTGGCCACACACCCCTAACTACCCGGATGTCTGAGTCCGGGTGGGGGGCACGCAAAGAGCGCGGTGGCCATTTTGGCGCCGCGCTTTCATTCTCTCACTTTTTTTCTTTCTTCTCCTCCAACCTCATCAGCAACCTTTAGAAAGAGCCTCCTCAAAGTTTGTGGTATTTTTAAATCACAAGCAGGCATACCCTGGGCAATGGCTACCTTGTGCCAACTAATCTTTCTCATGTCAGGCCAGGTGAAAGGAACTATGGAATGAATTCACCCAAAGGTGGCTTCAGTTTGGCAATTTCATGTCTGAAAGAAGAAGAAGCAACCTTCCTAATAGAAGGAAAGATCTTTGATGGATTACAGTTGACGTGACATTGGACTAGCATAGTTACAAACCTCGAGAGATGTCTATGAACCTGCAAAGGTGTGCGTCTACTCTGGTGGCAGCAGGGATAAGTAAAAGAAAAGAAAATCCTACAGGGATCTATGAGAGAATGAAGAGGTTGAAGAGGTGTTTGGCAATGAAGGCAGCCAAGTTAAAAAAAACTTTCAGGCAAGATTTCACAAACTATGCTCAAAGTGAGTCTAGCACAGTGTTTCCCTACCTTTGGTTTTTTGGACTTCAATTCCCAGACATCTAAGTCAATTCCCCAAAGCACTGATCAGCCAATGTACTGATTTAGGCTTTTGAAAATTGAAGTCACCCTGTGTGGCATGGGAACCATTGGTCTAGCACCACATGTCTTTCACCTGACTTTTTAAATTCATTAACCAAAGAACCCTGTTTCTTTTAACAGTCAAGATGCAGCCTCAATCTTGCTCATACACAAAACTGAGATAGCACTGCCTTAGAGAATGCATGATTTATAAAAATGCTATGAGAAGTTTAAACACAGAAGGACCAAATGGCCAAAAGAATAAGATATTCAGCCAGAGGGTGAAAAGGCAGTAACAAAGGGAACCTATTCATTCTGTGATGCCCAAGGTTCATAAGAAATCTGGCATGGCAAAAATATGTCCTATGTATTACTTTCTTGTTCCTTGTTTTTGGCTAAAATACTGTTGCTTGATATAGTAAGATGTGACTAGAATAGGCCAATTAAATCATTGAAAATTTTGTGATCTGTTCCTAGTTCTCTATAAATTCCATTGATTCAAATGGGCATACTTTCGTTGTGAATTACTGTGCTAATCAACAGGATTTCAGCTATTGATTATTTGCAGTTTACATGGCTTTTAAGTCAATTGTGTTTATGTTGATATTCAATATGGTGGCTATATACTGCGCAATCCCTGTCTATCCAAACTGTGCTCCATTTTTTCTTTTGCTTACTCATGGACAAATTGAAGCCCGCCCACCCACACACCCACACACAAACACACACACGTAAAACTGGGCAATAGGCTGAAAAGTTTGGGCACTCCAGATCTAGACTATTAGATGTGTCAAACTTAGGCAAAATGGACTAAGTTGAGAAACTGTTTGAAATATACTAGTTGCATCAGAAGATTTTCTAAAATCAAAGGTGAGAGCCTTGTTGAGATACAGAGGCTTGAGCATTCTAACTAGGCAGTGTTGCCCTGCCCAACTCTTGTCAATGAGGTTGGGCCAAGATTAAAACTCACCAAAGCATCCTCCATCAGATCTCTTGGGCCAGGTGAAAGAAGAGGACACATGTCATGGTCCACCTAGCCAGCAGGTCATGTGATATCCAAATGGTTAAAAATCTGTGTGCAAATGGACTTGATTTTCCAAGTCCATTTGCATGTGTGGAATGTCATCACAGAAACATCTACCAATGTGCAGACTCCTCGCTGAATAACGACTCCAGGGTATCAGAAGAACACAATTGACCATTTTAGTTAAATGAGGGAAGAAATTATTGAAAAGTAGCTACTAGGCAGCAGGGGTAACAAAAGGTGATACACTGGCAGAACATCTTTCATAGAAATTATCAGGGTTATACAAGCTACCTTTTGTTAGTTCTACACAGAAGAAAGGAGTAGTAAACCATTTCTGGATATTTTATACCTTTAAAACCTATGAGACAATCCAAAAGGGTACAAGAGATAGTGCTGGTAGAGGAATCTTCCAGTTAAATGTAAAGTAACAAAAAAATAAAAACCCTCTAATGCTGTGGTTCCCGATGTGGGGAACATGCTCCACCGGTGGACAATTTGATTTTTAAGGGGGGCAATTCAAGAATGTTTAGACCATGTTAATCGCCTTTTAGGCTTCCTCTACATGAATAGTTCACTTTTTGAATAATAAGAAGTATATGATGCGAGGTGGAGTGGGGATCAGGATTTTAGAGATGCTTAGTTTGGGCATTACCAAAAAAAGTTGGGAACCACTGCTCTAATGTAAGGAGGTGCCATCAAAGACCAAGTCAAAAATCATCCACATTATGATATTCCCAGTTACTGTGTACAGATGTGAAAGGTAGTGATTGATGAAAGCTTGGGAGAAAGAAAACTGATTCAATAAAAATGTGGTATAAAAATGAGTAGAGGTACGGTCAAAAAAAGCTTGAATTCTCGAAAAGGAAAAATGGTTAAACTGAGGCCACTGTACTTTGGGAAACATCAAGATAAGAAAAGACTCACTGGAAAAAACAGTAATATTGAGGGGGGAAATGAAGCAACAGTAAAAGAGAAAGGCAAAACATGTGATTGATTGAGTCAATTTTAAAAAGCCACAACCTTTATATTGCAAGACCTGAACAAGGCCATTATTGAAAGGACTTTTTGATAGTCACTAGTTAATAGGCTCACCAAAGGTTGCAGATGACGTAATAGCATATGACTGCTTCATTTCTATGTTTATTTGTTAATGTTTGTACACATGTGTACATACACTATAGATTTCAATATACACAAATTTTAGCTTGTAGAAGATTAAGGCAAACAACAACTGAAATCCTAAAACACGGTTATGGTAAGCCAAGTCATTTGTGTTCAAGTCCCCACAAAACATATTTTTCAAACTATTCCTACCACATATTTAGGATTTTTTTCTATCTTTATCCTATGAAATCTATATGTACACCATATATGACAATATATGCATGCCACATAGAACAAATGTTAGATCTCTCTCATACAAACTCTTCTATGTGATAAGTGATGTCAAAATCAGTGTTCCACATGAAAACTCCATCTAGGGAACTAACTTATTTGTGCATAGAGTTCAGCAAGATGTTACAGCAGCTGATGCATGAAGGAGGCAGCTGTTCACTGGGAGCAGCAAATAGTGTAGAATTCCCAGAATCTGCATTTCATGGCTTTCTCCAAATGAATGGAAGGTGAGGTTTGCAAAACTTGGAAACCGTGCTCATACCTCGATTGTAAAGACATAAAAATGAGTCCTCTTCAAATAAAAGGGGCAAGACTGTCTTCTCCATCTGGGTTCTGTCCAAACATTATGCACAACAGCCTCAATCACCCTGACCATTGTCCATGCTCAGTGAAGCTGATGGGAATTATTGTTTAAAACATCTAGAATGATCCAGATAATCAATAACCTAAGTCGGGGAATAACCCTATGAATATTCTGGTATAACTCTAAAAATCTATTTAGAGGGGAAGAGACAGGCAATATGTACTGCTCCTTCCTAATAGCAGGACTTTTTTAAAAAAACAATTCCACCCAACAACAGAATAGCATCATTTGTTACAGTGGACGAGCAACTCATCACTTCATTGACTGTCCTTCAGCTCTCTAGGGATGCTTGAAAACATGGCAGGTGATCTGATTCAGTCCCTTCAGTTTTGCTTTCCAACGGGGATGGCTGTGAGAGATAAATTTTAGTAATGGGCAGCAACGCGTGCTGATTTCTCTTGCAGATGCCTATGCTTATTTAGAAGAGTGTATATTGGACATAATTAAGCATTACAGTTGAGCCAAATGCTTAGTAAATGGAATAGGCAGTTTTGCAGGAAATGTGAGGGATGTGTGAAAGCTGTCATTATGAAAGTATTCTGGGAGACAGTTTTGTGCATATAGGAAAACAACAGAGAAAGTATGGAGCCTTTTGGTCAAGAATGGACAATGGGCATTCAGTAGGCATATGCTCCCAGGGCCAGTTTTGTAGCTTGAAGTACTCCTACACTTCCTGACATCCACGTCTCCCCAAAGTCAAGCCAAATAGATATACTTCTGTTCCTGGAAATCTCCAAGTTTTTCAGGAAAGCAAAGCACAAACCTCCACATCTTATTTTGCTCCCCAAGCTCTCCAACAAACTAAAACAGCCAATTCTGTTTTTGATTATTGCCCCCTAGTTCTGTTCGGATTTTCTGACATTTTCCAAATGCTCATGGATCATAGAGTCCTACATTGTTTGAAGCTGCTGCTAAAGATGAGTCAAATATAAAACATAACTATAGCAAATTGGCTGACATCCTATTGCTTAGCAGGTGTAGGCTGCCAGAGCAAGAAGCTTGTATCTCCCTTGAACACCTGAAAGGGTAGAAGGAGGAGGAGGAGGAGGCTTACTTGACTTAAGGGTACTTATGGAAGACATTACTCACCAAATCCCCACTGTCTCAATACACCTATTCTACTTGTGAATTATTATGCTAAACAAAAGGATTTCAGCCAATGAGTAGCAAGCAGTGACAATTGAGGAGACTGTGCCTTTGACACCATTGGATTTCCGCCTGAGTTGCACCATTTTTATCTTGAACATGGATTATATATTTTCTTTCCGCTTCTTCTATATCATATAACTAGAAATGGTTCTTGAAGATGCTACTTTCTTTTCAAGTAAGTATGAAGAGGCATGGGAGTGGAGTCTAAAGTCAATATTCAAACAGTTTAATCTCACATAAGGTTTTGCAAGAACTATGTAAGATGTAAATTTAAATAATATTTTCAAACAGCAGATCTGATGAGATATGCATGGGGTGGTAGAGCATCAGCCATAAAGGAAGGTATCAGGATTAAAAATCTATAATTACCCTCAAATCACTGGGTGCTGACATTATCTCTCAGTTTGATTTACCTCATACATTTCTTGTGAGGATAAAATGTTAGATAAGTAAGTATATCAACAGCTCCTTGAAGGCAGATGTGGTGATTCTGTTCACATTAGATAGCCTTGCAGGGATATTTAAAAACAGTATGGATAACTGGCTTGTATCACTGCTTGCTTTCTGCAAGCTAGTTTAGGTGTAAGCTCTGAGTGGTAACAACTAGAGAGGCAAAAAAGCAGTAACCACATTGAGAGCTTTCTCTGCTGTAGCCCCAAACCTCTGGAATGAATTGCCAATGGAGATAAGAACTGCTCCTACTCTATTAACATTCCATAAAGCATTAAAGACTTACTATTGTCACCAAGCCTTTAAAGTCTTATAAGATCAGGAGAACTGTGTAGTGTTAGCCCTGGATTTATTATTTTTATCATTAACTTCAACTCACTGCTGCTGACAGTGTTTTTTGTATTTATATCTTACCCATCTGGGATATTTTCCTAAAAGCCACCTGTCCACCCTGGTAGCAACACCAATTGACAATCAATTCCACATGCTGTTGTGCAAATGGAAGAGACAACAGATTGACATCAGAGGCAATTAGCAAGACATCCCCAATAAAGGTGTGGTTCAGCAGGAGGTGACCACAGACCACTTTTCAGTTCCTTTGCTTTCTGGCTGATGGTTTGGTCACTGTTGAACGCTGGCGGTGCAGTCACTCTAGTGGTAGCATGAGACAGAGCCTACAACCCACATAAATGGCACAGATAGTGCAGCTCATCCAGGATGGCACATCAATGTGAGCTGTGGTACGAAGGTTTGCTGTGTCTGCCAGCGTTGTGTTCAGAGCATGGAGGCGCTACCAGGAGACAGGCCAGTACATCAGGAGACATCGAGAAGGCCGTAGGAGGGCAACAACCCAGCAGCAGGACCACTACCTCTGCCTTTGTGCAAGGAGGAACAGGTGGAGCCCTGCCAGAGACCTGCAAAATGACCTCCAGTGGGCCACCAATGTGCATTTGTCTGCTCAGACTCCATGTGGGTGGTATGAGGGCCCGACGACCACAGGTGGGGGTTGTGCTGACAGGCCAACACTCTGCAAGAAGTTTGGTATTTGCCAGAGAACACCAAGATTGGCAGGTTCGCCACTGGCACCCTGTGCTGTTCACAGATGAAAGCAGGTTCACACTGAGCACATGTGACAGATGTGTCAGGGTCTGGAGATGCCATGGAGAACATTATGCTGCCTGCAACATCCTCCAGCATGACCGGTTTGGTGGTGGGTCAGCAATGGTGTGGGGTGGCATTTCCCTGGAGGGCCACACAGCCCTCCATGTGCTCACTGGAGGTAGCCTGACTGCCATTAGGTACCGAGATGAGATCCTCAGACCCCTTGTGAGACCATATACTGGTGCGCTTGGCCCTGAGTTCCTCCTAATGCACAACAATGCTAGATCTCATGTGGCTGGAGTGTGTCAGTGGATCCTGCAAGAAGAAGGCATTGATGCTATGGACTGGCCCGCCCATTCCCCAGACCTGAATCCGATTGAGCACATCTTGGATATCATGTCTCGCTCCATCCACCGATGCCATGTTGCACCACAGACTGTCCAGGAGTTGGGGGTTGCTTTAGTCCAGGTGTGGGACCATCCGCCACCTCATCAGGACATGCATATTTTACTTCCACTTCTGGGAGTGACACTGCTGGTTGGATGATTTGGTGCCTCAGGCTGGATCCGGCACACAGGCCATAGTTTGGGCACCCCTGGTTTAGAAGACCATTCCTTGGAGCAAGCAGTGAGATAAGGCAATATACAAATGGCTTCCTGCCTAGCCAGATTATCTTCAAATACTACTGAATGGGGGAAGAGAAGCATAGGCAGACTACACTGCTAGTATAATTTAACCTAAATCCTCAAAGCCCACATTAGAAACAAATACATAGTACCTACACACACAAATAAGATGAATAAATAGAGGAGCAAAATAGAGAAATGAATGTGCAATATGAAGTAGCAGCAATTTTATATTATACTAGCATATTTTGCCTGGCGGTGCCGGGCTTCTTAAAATTGTGTTGGATAGTAAAGGGCTTGGTGTTTTTTTCTTGAACAAATGGTGCCGGGCTGTTTTCAATGGTGTTGAAAGGTTTTGTGAATTTGTGGCTTCAAGGTGCTGCGTCCGCCTGTGGTGGACTTGCGCTCCCAGTGTGTTGTTTATTTTTATTTTTTGTGCACCGGCTTCCTCAGTGCCAGGCTCTTTAAAATGGTTTTGGAAGGGTTTTGTTTTATTTTTATGCAAATGAGGTTAGTTTTTAATTGTGGTTTTTTTAATTTTTAATTTTTACGCATGGGCTGTTAGAAACTGTGATTTTTTATTTTTGGTTTTGGTTTTTTGGTTTTTCAAAAGAGGAAAAGATGATATAATTTTTTTATAATTATTGTATTTAACCAAATAATGTGTTACTATGTGTACTTTTTTTAAATAGTTGTGCCTTGGATAATAATTTTTAAAATGTGTAAGAATATGGTTTTTTTTTAAATCAATGTTTCAATACTGTGTTTAGATGGTTTTTTTTTGGGTGAAAACTTATTTTTTAAAAAAATTTTGTGATTAGTGTGAATATTTTTGAATGATTTGATAACTTATTTCATCAATTTGGGAAGTATTTATTATTTTGAATATTTTTGAATGTTTTTTCTCTTGTGGTCACTGGATGGGGCTGGTGAGCTTTTCTTCTACTCTACAATTTTTCTCTACTGTCCTCTGGGTGTGGCTTCTTCTTCCAGTAAGTATTCTCTTTATTTTCTCAGTTTAGTTCCAGTCGTCATGGAGTGAAGACATCTCCTGGTATCTCTCTGGTTTTATTTTTTATTTTAATTTTTTGGGGGGGTCTGTGTGATGTTTTTGTGTTTCCTTTTTGGATGTTTTTGTGTTTCTTTTTTGTATTTTTTATTTTTGGTTTTGAGTATTTTTGACTGTTTTTGGATGTTTTTGTGTTTACTTTTTTAGGGGGAGGGCCTTTCTTTTCCGCAGGCCATGCTCGATGTCTGGCCCATGGAAAGGAAAGGGCATGGGGGGGCTTTCTTTTCCACGAGCCATGCTCGATGTCTGGCCCGTGGAAAGGAAAGGGTGTGGGGGGGCTTTCTTTTCCACAGGCCATGCTCAATGTCTGGCTCATGGAAAGGAAAGGGCGTGGGGGGGCTTTCTTTTCCATGGGCCATGCTCGATGCCTGGCCCATGGAAAGGAAAGGGCAGCGGCGGTTTTTTTTTAACTTTTATTTTTTGCGCGCCGACTGCCTCAGCATTCTGCGCACTCATGGCACGCAGGATGCTGGGGCTTGTAGTTTGGCGTGCGTGATTTTGGTTAGTGCAGTGGTTTTTTTCCTGTGGCTTATTTTTGATTGGCCGTGGCGCATTTCCGAACGTTCCTTTTGCTCGCGCCGCTCAGCCTGATTGGCTCTGGTGCAGAGCGGCACAAGGAACGTTGGGAATTGAAGTTCCTTTTTTTGCATCCAGGGGGCTCCTGCCCCACTGGTGCAAATTTCAGCCCGACAGTTACCTGCAAACCGGGTTCAGGCGAGTGAACGGAGGCCCATTACAGGCTAGTAGGGCCTGGCTAAACATCCTTTGTCACATTCCAATGGTTAACGCACCATTTTATAGGTATATATTTTTATAACTAAATGGCAAATAGAAGATAACATTGCATATAAGGGAAGAGAAAGCCCAAGTGACTCATGGACCTGCTTCCCTTCCCCCTCTCAGTATTTCCAGGAAAAGAAAAGCTAGAATTGTTTTCCTTTATGAAAATTAAAACATAACAGCATTTCACCTCCTGCTTCTACTCTTGTTGCTTTACAGAAAAGTCTTCCTCCTTCAGTAAACAGCAGAACTGGTCTAAAGGTATCCAGTTCAGGGTCCGGGCCTGAATCCATTGTAAATCACTAGTTTCCAGTTTTTCAGGATCTGTAATGACAAATTGCTGCCATTTGTGTGAGTGGAGAAATGTAATTTTAATGGCTTTTAAAATAGATTCTGCAGCCTAAAATCAAGCCTTTTGATTCTTTTAGAAGGAAAAAATGGATGGTACAAAATTCACATTAAGGAATCTTAATAGACTGGTGTTTTTAGATACTACAGTAAAATACCACTGCACCTGGAGACCTCTGGCACAATCCCTGCAGATTACCTCATGAGAGGTCTTTGTAGACTACAACACAAATGTTGAAGGTTCATAAATATTTTACTGGAGTCTTTTGTCAGCCAAAGGGTATACTTAGGGACACATGCTTTCAAGTAGCAGCAGCGCTGGATGGTTTTTAAAAATAGCAACTGATCTCAAACAACACATGTATTTAAATTGTGATAGCAAAGGCCATGTCTGATGGCATCCTGCTCCCCCATATGGCCACGACTGCTAACATGCAGAGTTTCAGTTCTTAGAAATGATTCCTCAAGGCTTCAAGAGTCCATTAAAATAATCCAACTTTTGTTACTCAGCTCTTATAAAGCAATCCTGGCAAAGGCTAACACAGGGTTTTTTTTTTTTAAAAAAAGAATGTTTAAACATAGCATTTAAGGGGAGAAAATTCCCACTAAAATGTGTTTGATTTATTCTGTTATGGAAAAGAATCCTGAGTTGTATTGCCAAGTCTCATGCTGGAGTTTCAAGGGACTATTATGCTTCTCCAGTTGGGGAGATAAATCTCAATGGCAAGTGGTTCTGGGAAGACATTTTGATTTTTATGTGTGAGGTGGCATCAAAGCCTGGGCTGCCATTTCTGTTCATTCCTGGGTGTTGTAAAGGCTCATTGGCTTATAAAGCCAGAAGGGAACCAAGATAGACAGCAATAGGTGTTATTGGGGAAAGGTGGTAACTAGAGCAAGGATTCTCATCCTGTGGCCCATGGCACCATTTCATGTGGCCCACCACCACCTCCACCATACCAGGAAGTGCCATGTGGTGGAGGAAGCTCTCTGAGGGAGTATGTCCTGGACCCCGGCTTTAAAAGTTTGAGAATTCCTGAACTAGAGCATCAGTATCACAACTTGTTGGCCTTGTGCAACACTGGGTAAGATAGGAAGATCATATTTTTGTACTTGCTTTCATAAGCCCCAGCAACAGTGTAGGGCTTGGGAGAAACTCTATAGTACAGGTAAAGGCATAGCAGGATGTGAACCCTGGCAGGAATTGCAGTTATCATATCATAGTTATCATATTACTTATTTTATATACTTAGAGCTTGGGTGTTTCGGGTATATCTCCTGAGAAAGGGGAGCTCCCTCAGATAGCTTGATCCCAAATCATACAAGGATATATAAAAATGTTGTTACTATAGAAGAAAAACATTGGGAGAGCCACATAAAAGAAGAGTAAAAGTCATTTCTGAAATAGGGTCCAGGAATAAGAATGGATAAACAAAACCTACTTTCATAGTACCTCATACTCAGGTCTTATAAAAGTAATTTTTTTTATATGGAAACTACCAGGATTGGCTGGGAACTTCAAGAATTATGGTCCAAAATGTAATTTTTTTTTTGCTGTGCACATGCTTTTTTCTCATTTAATAATGAGAAAAGACAACATCTCTTTAGTCCAAACAACATCCTATGTTTAACACTTCCTTTTAACCCCTCCTTTTATTGAAAATCTCTGATAAAATACTCTTGCTGCATTATTAGATAGCACACAGTCTTAGTTTTCTTCTCTCCTTGTTTTTGTACAGCTGAAAATAAATCCGTAACACCCATATTGTTTCAATCCATTGGAAATGTATTGCATTAACAGTTTTCTTTGCTTACATGTAATTGTTTCCAGAGATACAGAAAGAACAATAGGTTATTGAATATTTTGACATTAAGTCTGTTTTCTAGTTTAAAGTTGTACATGGCTAGGACTAGAGTATGTGTAATGTCCATTAAATTGAATTTGCATGTACAGAAGAAGAACACAGAGCCAGGAACACACTTACTATTTCACAACTTATACTTCTAGATAGAAATTGTTTATTTTCCAGCATATGGAGTGATGGGCAAACTGCAACAAATGTTCAAGTGCTCATATAAGTATCAAAATGCCAGCTGCTGAACTTTATTCCATCTATCTGAAAGCACGTGATAAACCACAGATGGAGTGTAATATCATAAAAGTGGTTTTGTCCGTAGCATCTTGGTTTTTCTGCTTCCTGTTCTGGTCAGAGTGAAAAAGTGTGAAAGAACAAACAGACCAGCTGAAAACAGACTGGCTTGTTAGAGGAATTCCCTGTGAGTTGCAGCTCTGCAGAACACACAAAAGCAAATAAAGAAGCAGGTAAAGGTTGGTCACAGATGGCACTGAGCATCTTCAAGGGTTACATCAAAAGGGCATTCATTCCCAGAAGAAATGTCTACCCCAGTCTATTTGCTTTCTCAGAAAAGAACTTGAATGGCCATTGAATTTATGGTGTGCCATTTGTTTAAGGGTGTGATTTATTTTTAAAAATGCAGCTCCCAAAATCCCCTTAAAGAGTATTGGGAGCTCCAACCCATGTTCACATACTTGCAGACATCCTGGAAAAGGGCTTGTTTTCCAGACTTGCTTTGGAACTGTACAAAAAGGAAATGGCCCCAATGCTTCCTGGAAAGCCTAGGCCATCATTGTGGGAGATGCAGTCTTGCTACTTATACACAAAACTGAGATAACACTACCTTAGAGACGGCATGTTATGAGAAGTTTAAACACAGAAGGATCAAATGGCCAAAAGAATAAGAGATGCAGCCAGAGGGTGAAAAGGCAGTAACAATTGAAACCTATTCTCCCGCCTCTCCCCGCAGCCAGCAACATCGGCCTGAGGATGAGAGGCAGGTGTGTCGCCGCCCTGCCCCTCTGAACTCTCCTTGCCCGAAGGGCTGAAAAGGACACCGACCCTGCCACCGCAGCTGCCGAAGACTCCTGTCTCTCCTCGTAGCCAGCAACATCGGCCTGGGGATGAGAAGCAGGTGTGTCACCGCCCTGCCCCTCTGAGCTCTCCTTGCCCGGAGGGCTGAAAAGGACACCGACCCTGCCACTGCAGCTGCCAAGGACTCCCGGCTCTCCCTGCAGCCAGCAACATCGGCCTGAGGATGAGAGGCAGGTGTGTCACTGCCCTGCCCCTCTGAGCTCTCCTTGCCCGGAGGGCTCAAAAGGACACCGACCCTGCCACCGCAGCTGCTGAGGACTCACGTCTCTCCCCATAGCCAGCAACATCGGCCTGGGGATGAGAGGCAGGTGTGTCACCGTTCCGCCACTCTGAGCTCTCCTTGTCCATAGGGCTCAAAAGGACACCGACCCTGCCTCCGCCACCAAAGACTCCCACCTCTCCTCACAGCCAGCAACATCGGCCCGGAGATGAGAGGCAGGTGTGTTGCCGTCCTGGCCCTCCGAGCTCTCCTTGCCCGGAGGGCTCAAAAGGACCCCAACCCTGCCTACACCAGCGCCTCCACCGAGGACTCCTGCCTCTTCCCACAGCCAGCAATATCAGCCCAGGGATGAGAGGCAGGTGTGTCACCGTCCCGACCCTCTGAGCTCTCCTCGCCCGGAGGGCACAAAAGGACGCCGACCATGCTACTGCAGCTGCCGAGGACTCCTGCCTCTTCCCGGAGCCAGCAACACCGACCCGGGGAGGGGGTTATTGTGTGGCTTTTCATTGCTTATTGTTTATTATTGTTTTCCTGCAATAATTTGTAATTGGGTTTACTGTTTGAATTTATATTGTATTGACATTGTTATCTTGTAATCTTGCTATCCTGCAATTATGTATGTATAGATTGGGTTTGCCACCTTGTGCCGCACTGGTGCGAGTAAGGTGGGGTACAAATAAACCTATTATTATTATTATTATTATTATTATTATTATTATTATTATTATTATTATTATTATTATTATTATTATTATTATTATTATTATTATTATTATTATTATTATTATTATTATTATTATTATTATTTCTCTGTTGCCCAAGGTTCATAAGAAATCTGCCATGGCAAATATATGTCCTATGCATTACTTTCTTTTCGCTTGTTGTTGGCTAAAATATTGTTGTGAAGATTTGGTGATCCGTTCCTAGTACTCTATAAACTCCATTAATTCAAATGGGCCTACTTTAGTTGTGAATTACTGTGCTAATCAACAGGATTTTAGCCATTGATTATTTGCAGTTTTACATGGCTTTTAGTCAATTGTGTTTATGCAGTGGTGGGCTCCAAGAAAAATTACTACTACACTGTGGGTGTGGTATAGTGGGCGTGGCCAGGGGGAAAGCCCTGTGTTGCACTCAAATTAGACTACTTTATTTCAAAACTTGGATGGGCGTGGCCAGCCAGAATTTCTGCTACCGGTTCTGGTGAACTGGTGTGAACCTGCTGATGCCCACCACTGTGTTTATGTTGATATTCAATATGGTGGCTATATACTGTGCAATCCCTGTCTATCCAAACTGTACTCCCCACCCTCGTAGCCTCCAGCACTACTGGAATCGGTGGCAGACTCATTTACGGCCATGTAAATGTGCTTATGACAGACGTAAATGAGTCTGCGGCTGTCGTAAACACATTTACAAAAGGAGAGCAGAAACAAAACACTCCCAAAGCACATAGACGTTGAAAAATAAACTGTATCTTTAAATTCAAACACCAACTGTATGCTGACTTTCATGCAGATTACAACTTATCTTGCAGCGATATGCAATTGATTAAGAAACTAGGGAACGATTCTAATATTGTAATAAAGGCGGCGGATAAGGGCGGTGGGGTTGTGATTCTCAACAAGAAGGACTATCTTAAAGCCGCTTGGTCGCAATTATCTAACACGCAATGTTATCAAAGACTGGAACACAACCCCACACCCCATATCTCCAATATTCTTTCTACAGTCTTAAAAGAAGGGTTATCTATGGATTACATCACTGAAAGCACTTACCGCTTTTTACAGAACAAGTTTCCGAGGGTCCCGATATTCTACCTGCTGCCCAAGGTTCATAAAATCCAAGGGAATGATGAGGTCTTTCCATGCAGACCAATCATTTCTGCTAATAACTCCTTATTAGAACCAGTAGCCAAATACATCGATTACCACATACACACATTCGCTACACGCTCTTCTTCATACATCAAGGACTCAGCTCATTTCATTCAGATGATGGAAAATTTACAAGTGCCACCAGGTGCGGTGCTGTTAACCCTGGACGTTACATCTTTATATACCAATATCCCTCTCGGGGAAGCTCGCACGCTCATTGCACATCTTCTAGACACCAGGGTTGACATTCACCCACCTTCAGACTTTTTGTTAGATTTGATAGATATATGTTTTGAAAATAATTTTTTTAGGTTTGAACACTCTTATTTTTTGCAGACACAAGGAGTCTCTATGGGATCAAATTTTGCTCCATCCATGGCAAATATATTCATGTGCAATTTTGACAATACTTTTATTTTAGACCCACACGTTAACCCGTTTTTCACGCATATTATATGTTACAAAAGATACATAGATGATTTATTTTTCATTTTTACAGATCACACAGTTATAGACAATTTCTGCTCATGGATCAATAGTCAACATAGCCAACTAAAATTCACACACACCATGAGCTTTCAATCACTTGCATTTTTGGATCTGACTGTATTTATCGATCACGATAGACTACAAACTAGACTATACCATAAGCCCACGGATCGGTTCGCATATTTACAGTACACTTCCTTCCATCCACGGCATCTGAAAGCAAACATACCATATAGCCTACTGTTGAGAGCCAAGAGAAATTCAACTCAAAACCAGGATTATAGACGAGCAGCCAGTAAAATATCCACTACCTTACGTAGGAGAGGATACCCCATGAAGATTATCTACAACGCCCGTTCTAAGGTTGATTCACGCGCCAGAAACACTCTGTTCCAAAGTGACACCATAACACAACAGATAGAACAAGGGTTATTCTGGTCTTTAGACTATACCCCTATGGCCAACCGCATCAAACGGATTATACTCAAGCATTGGCACATCTTGGATTGCATACCAGGGTGCAGCCAAAGACCTACCATAGGCTTTAGGAGAACACAGACCATTGCCAACCTGCTCTCCAGAGCGGATATTATCACTCCGGGAAGCGCATCTCCCGCTAGCGTCTCTGGACACTTTGCCTGTGGACACTGCAAATATTGTGTACACATGTGGTGTACCAAACATGTAAATTTGCCAAATAGTACATTCACTCTTAATCTCACCAAGTTCTCAAATTGTAACTCAAAAGATACCATCTATATGATAATCTGTTCCTGTCAATTAGCTTATGTAGGACAATCGAGACGACCTTTGAAAGTACGCCTGGGAGAGCATTTGTCCCACATAAGGAATCGCGTCACCACTGCCCCTCTTGTCAATCACTTTCTCGACAAGAAACATACACTGAGGGACATTAAGGTGGTCGTATTGGAAACCTTCACGCCAAATAAACATCAAATCACGGATGTAGAGCACTTCCTCTTACAAAGAGAGGCATTCTACATCCACCGCTTCAATACTTTGGCGCCCTACGGGTTAAACACAGACTGGGAACTATCTGCATTCTTATAGTTCTCCTCTATCTCTGCAATATGGGTTTTAACACATTCCTCTTTAAGTAGTACTAAAGGAGCAGACAGTAGGTCAAAAAAGCTTAACTTATCAGACACACATGTTTTTCATTAGATCTGGCTTATATAAGGAGTACTCATGCAAATAGCTAACGCGTGCACACATAAGAAAGAAACACAGAGGTGCTATACGCGTGAAAAAATCCACCTTGAGGTACGTGATTTATTTGTTTCTTCTTTGTCTGTCGAACAATAGCAAAATAATTTTTGGAACACATGCAATATTTAACACTGCGTTTTTTATATGCTTCTCAGATAGACTTATATATCTGTTTAGATAGTGGTACACTTTCATGTTTATGTTATGTTGTAGATACTTGAGAAAGTTACTCGAAATGTCCCACTACCGGATAGACATCGGAAATCCTTCTACAACTGCTTGACGTGGCCCGCCGCATGACTACCATTCGTTGACATAACTTTCGGGGTTTTTGCCAAGGACTCTGTGCTGTTAATTATATATAGAATCTGAAATTATTCACTGGAATACTGCTGAGTCCGCTTATACAGTGTTGTCGTCGTGCGCAAAATAGCGTTAGGGCCGCTAAACTTTGTTAGAACCAATATTTCGATCATGCAGTGTTATTGTTTGTATTAGTACAAGTTGTCCTGATTAGAGACATGGAGTCATGATTTTGTGTAATTGTTATACTACTTTCTAATTGAACATGTATGCTTCCTGGAATCATAGATTTATATAACACATTATATATCATTGTATTTACATACGAGTCAGCATACAGTTGGTGTTTGAATTTAAAGATACAGTTTATTTTTCAACGTCTGTGTGCTTTGGGAGTGTTTTATTTCTGCTCTCCATTTGTTCTTATTACATCCCAGCCATCTACTTCGCCGTAAACACATTTACTACAGCCGTAAATGAGTCTGTGGCCATCGTAAATGTATTCATGACTGCCGCAGATGTGATTATGACAACAGTCCAGCCCACTTAGCTGCCTAAGGGGGCACGGTCTGGCCCATGGCTGAAAAATGTTGAGAACCCCTGGAATTAGAGGGAGGGGAACTGCTCACTATGGGTTAGTTGAAATATGTAGTTCCTGCCTGAGCATTGATACAAAATCTCCAGCTTCTAGTTGACTTCTTTGACAAATTCCATCACACAATCTACTGTAATTTTTTTCCATATTCTCTTAATATCATTGAAAATGGTGGCAAGTCAACTTACACTGAACACTTACCCTCTTTTGATTATTAAGGCACAGTCCCAAGGAGAATTGTTGCTTTTGCAAATGACTATAATGGTCCTGCACATTTCAAAAATATACATCACTTTACATGTGAATAGATCCTGCCTAGCTATGCAAAAATTCTATGATATCAATCCACAAGCAATGACTATCATGGTGTGGCTAAAATAGTGAGGCTTAACCATTTTTCTAAAAGTTTACACTGGCACTGAAGTTAATCTCAAATCATGTTATGTTGATGTAGTTTCACTGTTTCCAGAAGCAGTAAATCAAATGGAGATTAGAGGCTTCAGCTGCTTCTTGATTATAAAGACCAAATGGAGCATAATGCCTTTTTCATGCTGTAATCTCAGACAAACCTAAACAATTCAGCTTAAAATGTACAGTTTATTGCATTCAAAGTGTGACAAACCACTTCTTCTTTCTCCAGTACTTTTTTATTGAAATCATCCCAAAGGGAGAGAACAGCTTTTCAATGTGTAATATTGACAGCATGCCAAATTAGATCTGTTTGCTTTTAGTTAAAACTGTCCTTCCAAAAACAACACACAAAATTCACAACCACAAAACAGTAAGATTATATTTACTGTACTGGCTAGATTCTCAGGCATGCCAAGATTTAGCCAAAGTAATAGAGTTCTTTTATAATAAGGTCAATAGGAAGTGCTGTCAATGTAAGAGGAAGATGGAGAGGTGGGTAAATGTTGGATTCCATACAGGAAAAACTTGAGTGGTTTGTTTTTTTGTGTGAAAATTGCATGGCATAATGACACAGAAAGGGTGCTGAGTAGTAATCGTGAGACTCAGTTTTCCAGACATAAACTGAAGAGATTCATAAGGAAAACTTAAAGAAAGATTTTCTGTGTGGAATATTTTGAAGTTCAGCTTCAGCCACTATGTGGGCAGGTGCCCACTTCCATCGAGTTTGGATGCTAACATATGATGAGGCCTGTTGTGAGAGTACACAGAGGAACTCTACAAGAAAGACCTCAACACCCCTGATAACCACAGTGATGACAGACGTAAATGAGTCTGTGACTGTCGTAAACACACTTACTTTGAACTCAAGCCTGACATCTTAGAGAGTGAATTCAGGAAGGCTCTAAATAGCACTGCAAATAACAAAGCCAATGGAGATGATGGTATCCCAGATGAATGATTCAAAGACTTAAAAGATGATGGAGTTAAAGTACAGCATTCTATATGCCAGCAGATTTGGAAAACGCAGCAATGGCCATAGGAGTGGAAAACACCAGTATATGTCCCAATCCCCCCAAAAAGACAATGCCAAAGAATGTTCAAATTATTGAACAATTGCGCTCATCCCAAATGCTAGCAAGGTCATGCTCAAGATAATACATGATAGGCTTCAGCAGCATGTAGAGAGAGAATTACTAGAAGTGCAAGCTGGGTTCCGAAGAGGCAGGGGAACTAGAGACCAAATTGCCAACATACATTGGATTGTGGAGAAAACAAAGGAATACCAGAAACAAGTCTATTTCTGTTTCATTGACTATACCAAGGCCTTTGATTGTGTGGATCACAACAAAATGTGGCAAGTAATTAAAGAGATGGGAATACCTTGCAAACAAAAGTCCGCATAGTCAAAGCAATGGTATTTCCGACAGTAATGTATGGCTGTGAGAGTTGGACTATAAGAAAAGCTGAGTGCAGAAGAAAAAAATGCCTTTGAGATGTGGTGTTGGAGGAGAGTTTTGAGGGTACCCTGGACAGCAAGGAGAACAAACAGGTTGATCTTAGAAGAAATCAACCCTGACTGCTCCTTGGAAGGTCAAATAATGAAGATGAAGCTAAAGTACTTTGGTCACCAAATGAGAAGAGAGGATTCATTTGAGAAAGCCTTGATGCTGGGAAAGGTTGAGGGTAAGAGAATAAGGGGGTGGCCAAAAATAAGATGGCTAGATGGTATTGTAGACACAATGGGCACAGAGTTGGGCAGGTTGAGAGAGATTGTGGAGGACAGAGGTGCCTGGAGGACAATGGTCCATGGGATTGCAAATGGTCAGAGTCGACTGTGCAACTGAGCAACAACAAATTGCCCAGGTTGTATAGTTTCACCACTCAGGTGTTTGTGTAGCAGCAGTATTATATGTAACCTTCATTTGAATGGCTAAATGGGAAAGAACACAGTTCAGCTAAGTGAACTAGTGACTCCAACAATACAAAACAATGGTTAATGTACTATATGAATACAACATTCTTCTTCTTCTGCTGTATCTGAATCTGAATATTGGCTATCATCATGGTGATCAGTCATGAAGACTGTCCTGAGAATTTAATATAGTGGCCTTTCATCTGCCTTCTACATTGCAGCATGACGTACATACCACTGATCCAGTTCTGTGAGTCACTTTCTGGTCCTGAGAGCCCTTTTGCCACACAAAGTCCTCATCAGCCCCAGGCCAGTATTGATGAAGTTGCTGCCCTCTGTCAAGATGGATTCAAGTGGAATTTTATCCACTTGGGGACCATCACCCTTCCCTGTGGACTTCTGCACAAGCCGTTAGTCCTCAGGGTTGTCAGGTTAGTTAACCTGTGCCTGACACTCAATGTTGAGTCGCTGGCAGTATGGTCTAACTCTATCATTGCAGGATAACCTGGCCAGACTGGGACAAATTTATTATATAGGACTATTCAGTCATCTAGACTCGCACATTCATTGCAGAGAAACAGTGCAATATGTTCGCATAAAAAGCAACTACGAAACAAGTGTATCGGGCATATTTTACTATTTATGCACCTTAGCATTAGAAACAGTGATAGTTGCTTTTGATGGTTATATCTAATCCTGGGTCTTCAAAATCTTTTGTATGGTAACCTTCATTGCAAAGGAAATTAGTTAGAGCATTGCCCACACATATGTAATGATTTGCTGTTTCTTGAACACAGCTGATGGAGCCAGCTGTTAGCAATAGAATACATTTAATGAAATGACAATTTCTGGATCTCTCTGTGTGTATGTTGTGCAACCTTTAAGACAAACACATTTCTTTTGTGGATTACAGTCTCCCTCTTCAAATGCAAACTGTATGGTATCAGAATCACAGGTTTATATGCAAATGGTTATGGTTATGGCAGTGGGAACAAATTATTTCATTTCAGCTTGCTCCTTCCCTATAATTATTACAACTTGTGTGCAAACCTGATGTTTAAATATTGTGCCTTGTGTGTCTGAAGGAGTGAAAAATTATATTTTCAAATTAAAAAAGAATTGTGATTACCTGGATATCATCAAACACCATAATGGCATTGAAATATGATAGGATTGAGAACTGGTGTCTAAGGAGCACTGGAAAATTTATTTTTTCAAATTTATTATGTTACTTTTCCTCAGCATATGCAAACCAAATAAGGGAGAAGGGAAGAAGTCTTGTGGTGCTATTATGACTATTATGCTAGTATAATGCCCTCATTTTAACATCTGTTCCTTTTGCTGTACCATGCTAGTCTTGGACCGTAATAAACATTAATAGTATAATGCTCCTTAGACAGCATTATAATAGCAATAGTAAACCAATCCTTACACATGTCATATATCTGGAAATTGTTATTAGGCTTGCCATTAGTCAGACATAACTTGATAGCACATAACAACATCAACATAACACAAAAAAATGACTTTTTTCAAAGTCACTGTCATGCAATCTCCTTACCCTTTCTCTGACACAGAAACTTGTTATTATGAGCCACCAAGTTCAAAACCAACTTAAAGGAGCTTTCAATATAAGTAAGATTATATGCTATATGATCCTTACAAAATATAGAGCAGGGGTGCCCAAACTTTTTGGGCCATGGGCCATTCACGTGGTTCAGCAGGCCATTCACGTGGTTCAGTGAACTGGTCCCGTGGTTCCAGAAGTAAAATGTGCCTTGCAATCTGTTTTGCAACAGGATGAGATAGATTTTAAGCTGCCATTTAGAGAGCCAAAAATTTGTGGCAAGATATCATGCCAGGCTTCTTAGAGGCAAATTGGAGAAAACAGCAGGCTGGGTCGGAGGGCTCTCCCATTCACAAACACAGGAAACCAGGTACTGTACATGTATAATGGCTTCTTTGGAAACTGTAAGTTTCTTTTTCAGCCAGAGAAAAGGGCAATACCAAGATGCATGCCTATCACGTGGTTGAGCATTCTGGTCATGTGGTTCCTCCCACCAGAAACAGAAGTAAAATGCACATGTGCATACGCATAACACTGCCATAAATGACCCACAGCTGTCATGAATGCGTTTATGGCAGACACGGGTCATTAATGGCAGCATTATGTTTTGTGTATGCACATTTTACTTCCACTTCCAGAAGCAGTGGGTGGCATGGGCCAAATGCATTGGCACCATGGGCTGAATCTGGCCCATGGGCAATAGTTTGCCCCCCCCCTGGTGTAGAGCCTATTTTTGGTTGAAAATGTCATGACAGTGAAAATAGCTTTTCTCAGTTACCTTGTGTTTTTCCCCTTGAATATCTATTTCTCTCTGGAATGACATTTCACTTCACACTTTCTGTTTCATTTCCCTCACATCATGTTCATTTATTCATGTATTTCCCATGGGCTTTTAATTGTGTTTTTAATCAGAGCTTTTTTTCCCCTAAGAAGAACTAAACTCTAATAACTCGAGTTGAGTTGACATTTTGCACACAAGAGGTGTTCAGTTGGGTTCAAAATTAGATATTTTTCTATTCCTACCCAATCATATTTCTTTTCATTGTTCTAGAAGCCATTCCCTTCAGACCCCATGGAATTCTACTGTTCTCTTTATTTTCAATGTTATTTACAGAGAATTACTCCAGAACTAAAAATGCTCACTCAGACACTCTTCAGGCTTTTTCTTCAGCCTCTGTTCATCCAGCCTGCGATTGCTGCTGCTTCCCATGGCTGGGAAAGATGCTATGTGTGGCATCTATGTGAAATGTTTGCATTGTTAAACCACTTTTTAAGTTTTAACACACAAAAAACCCGCTCTGCAGAGTGAGACAAAATCCTGAGGGAGAAACAAAATGGACTCCTGATCAAATGCATAGAAATAGTAATGAGAAGACTCTCCAGATGATTTCTATGCATTTGATCAGGACTCCATTCTGTTTCTACCTCAGGATCTTGTCTCACTCTAGACAGAGTGAAGTTTCCTTTTCCTTTTTGTAAGGAGTGCTGTTTGTTAAAGTTTAAAAGTGGTTTAACAATGCAAAAATTTCACATAGATCCCACAAAGACTCTTTTTCCAGCCAATTTAGTATCTTGTGTGCAAAATGTCAACTCAACTGGAGTTATTAGAGTTCAATGCAAGGAAAGAAAGCTCTGTAATGTCCTTCAAGGAAGAATGTCAAAGGGTGACAAGGAGGCTTTGTGTGGCACACAGCAATATTCCTCCCTGTGTTGTAAATCTTAAAATGCTGTAAAATGCATAACTTACTGCTGGACAGTGACAGGCATCACATGTGAATAAAGGTTACTTAGGGAAGGCTTCAATGGCCAGAAATTGGCAGAAACCAGTCACAGGATCACTCAAGGGGGTGTCAGCTTGTTTACACTGGGGTGAGACATTTGAAAAGTGATCAGTTCTAACTGGATCAAAGAGGTCTAGCAGATTATGTGCTTTGATTCTGATCTTGTTATCAGTTTGCTACTTAGTGAGATGGTCTGCTACCATTTTGCCAAATAGTAAAATATAAATGAGGGACTGCAGTGGTTTAAGATGCTGAACTCACTGACTGGATGGTTGGAGTTTGATTCCCATGTACTGCGCATACCTGTCAAGTATCCCATATTGGCCAGGATTTCCTGTAGTTCAGCGCTCGTTCCTCCCCTTTCCCGCTGCATTTTGAACAGCGGGGAAAGGGGTTAATGCACATGCGCACCCATCAGAAGCAGTTCTTCTCATGCACAAATGTGTTCTGTGCTTGTGCAAAGGAGTTGTTGCTATGCATGCGCGCATGGGCCAGAGTTGTTCCCATATTTTCCAGAGTCGCACTTGATGGGTATGGTACTGCATGACAGAGTGAGCTCCTGTCTCTGCGCCAGCTCCTGCCAACCTAGCAGTTTGAAAGCCAGGAATTTGCAAGTAGATAAATAGGCACCACTTTGGTGGGAAGGGAAACAACATTTTGTCCACTCTAGTGTTGAGGCATGCCTGCCACATGTCCATGGAAATGTCTGCCGACTCATACAGCACTGGCTCTTTGGCTATAAACAGAGATGAACACTGGACCCTAGAGTTTAATACAACTGGCTTTTGAGCAAGGGCAACATTTACCTTAACTTTTAAATTATAAACATATGAGAAACTGGATGACTAAATGAGCAGATGTATGCACTTCAAAGGTAAATAAACACAAAGATTTGGGCATTGCTGAGTCATGGCATAGTTGTTTTTTTTTTGGAAATATTGTGTTATGCAAACGTTTATAAATGATTTATTTTTCATAGTGGATGATTACAATTGCATTGACTACTTCGTAGAATGGATCAATACCTTCAATCCGCACTTGAAATTCACTTCCAATTAACACCCGAACTGTCTTCCTTTCCTGGACCTGCAAGTTTTCATCTCTCCATCCCAAGAGTCTTGGCATAGGCCAGGTATAGGAGGCTGCTGTACAAATTATTTCCAGGGCAAATCCCCTGCCATTCTTCAGAAGCTCCGAGCTTGAACTCTGTTATTCTATTTCTTATGTTTTCTCTTTCCATATAATTATACTGGCCATATAAATCCACACAGTGAAGGAGAACAAAACTTTTAAAAAGAGACTTAGGGTGCATCTTGTTTAGCAAAAAGTCCTACATGTGTGTCAATTTTTCCTCTTTTGGAATAGATTCAATACCAAGCAATACTTGACCCATAGCTGATGTTTGCATTATCTTGCTGAACTGTGATTTATTTTAAAACACAAAGTGCTTTCAGTCAGGAGTCTCTTGCTTTATTATAGTTGTAGAAGGAAACCATTTTGATTTGTTGTACCTGCTAACTGTTGTGATTGATAAAATAAAGTGGTCAATGCTTATTTTCTCCCAGGCACACCAGATTTCTTCAACCATAATAGTAGCCTGTTATTACGAGTCTACATAATATAGCATGCTTAGCATAGCTACACAGAGTAGGAAACTTTATAAGGAGTGACATGAGGTTTTTCTCCATAATGAAGTTGAATGTTCAGTAATTCAAATTCCTCATTGTCTACTCTGTGTGTTTCTCTTTTCTCTCTCTCTCTCTCTCTTTCTTTGTCTCTCAGTCACATATACCATTTTGCACAAGTAGCAGTCCATAAAACATTTCAGCAATATGTAATGTAATTGATCAGTTTCCTCTACACTGTGTCAGAATCAAAATCAAATGGGTACCTGTTCTCTCATTCATTAAATACTTGACTGAGTAATGCATTGCTGACCTAAAGGTCTAATATCATGGTGTAGTACAGTAATTAAGTTATGTGTCAGCTTACATTAATTCTTGGAGTGAATTTAAGGGTTAAGAGTTCTATATATGCATTAAAAGTATTATTACTACTTAAAATAGATTAAATACAGAGATAAAGAATCATGGTGAGCCACCTTCTCCTGGCCCTCCCATTTAAGCTGTAGTTGGGCCACTAATGACATGTTTCTTTAAATTTGTTTATAACAATTTGCAGCTTTAACAGTTTGCAATTCTGAATAAATACTCTGACATAGAAGTAGGCAGATAGTAGTGTGTTGCCTGAGCAATAATGCAATGCTTCTGCTTCTTTGCATGTGTAGGAGCTTTTTGAGAGTACCCTGGACAGTAAAGAGATCAAATTATTCGATCCTAGAGGAAATCAATCCTGACTGCTCCTTGTAAGGACAAATATTGAAGATGAAGCTAAAGTACTTTGGACACCAAATGAGAAGAGAGGACTCACTTGAGAAAGCCTTGATGCTGGGAAAGATCGAAGGCAAAAGGAGAAGGGGGCAGCAGAGGATGAGATAGCTAGATGGCATTGTTGACACAGTGGGTGAATTGTTGAGTGGGCTGCAGAGGATGGCGGAGCCTGGAGAGCAGTGGTCCATGGAGTCACAAAGGGTTGGACTCGACTATGCAACTGAAGAACAACAAAAGGAGCTTTCTCCTGTAGTTTGCAAAGTATTTTGCTTTATTTTATTATTCTTTATCAAATGGTAAACTAGGCTTCATTTGGAAGCCTGATAAATCACACACAAGGTTCTACCAGAATCATACTTTCAAAGCATTGTTGTGATTTCAGCTTTGAATTTTCTGTAGTACATATTGTGACAAACAGAGGTTTCTACAGCTGTTCTCCATGTGTCTGCCTTGTCAAAACTGGGATGGGTGGTAAAAACAGGGAAAAACTTTGGGCTGTGGAATCCTAGTTATGTGAGACATTCCCAAAGGAGAATTGTCTCATGGGAACATTATTTTCTATTTAAGTGCCAGGCAAACGCCTTCTTATTTGGCAGGCCATTGGTCCTGATTATATTTACCTGTTTATTTAAATAATTTTTAATTTTTTTTCTGCATGATATATATTTTGTGTCACAGATCTTATCATTAGTTTTGATGAAGGGCAGTAATAATAATAATAATAATAATAATAATAATAATAATAATAATAATAATAATAATAATAATAATAATAATAATAATAATAATAATAATAATAATAATAATAATTTTTAATTTGTACCCCACCCTACTCAGCACAAAGGCTGACTCAGGGCCTTCTCCAATTTTGTCCCTCCCAAAAAAGAAATGCATAGCTGTCAAGTATCCCTTATTGGCCGGAAAACCCTTTATTTTACCCTCTTTCCCACCATCATACCTTATTAATTAGACTGCAATGCCCTATTGCCACCATTGGAGGGCAGCACAGGATAAGCATAGCTGTCAAGTATCCCTTATTTGCCAGGAAATTTCCCTTATTTCCAAATCCAAAACTTGACAGGTATGGAAATGGTGCTCATAAGAAGGAAAATTTGTGAGTTTCCAGGTTTTTGAAAATAGGTAGTTGGAAAATAAGTTTCCAAATGTTCATGAGCAGGATTGGAACTGGGAATAGTAGCATCTTCCCTTCTCCTTGCTGCAAAGTTCAACTGTCTTGGTGAAGGGGCAGGAGACCTTCACCCTGTAATAACTTCCCAGGGGAATTTTGAAAAGCAATCATTTTCTTTAGCCCAGGGCAGGGGTTCCCAACATACAGTCCTCATCACTCCCAGAAGTGGAAGCAGACACGTTTATGTCATTCATTTAATTTAATTTCATTTATTCAATTTGTATGCCGCCCACTCAGCATACACCAACTCAGGGTGGCTCACAGCAAATCAAACAATAATATCAAATACCACATACAATTACAAATATATCATATACAATACACATAATATCATATACGCCATATCAATTCACAAAATATCTTATACAATACACATTACAAACTGAACACACTGCAAGCAGTACACCAGGGAAAAGCCAAAAATATTACAAGAAAAAACTTGGACCCAGCACCTTCCCTCCAGGCTGAACAGCCGAGGGAAAGTCCAACAAAAGTCCCCATCTCCCTCAAGGCTGGGGGGTGGCCGAGGGAGGAAA
Organism: Bradypodion pumilum; assembly: GCA_035047305.1. Lineage (NCBI taxonomy): Eukaryota > Metazoa > Chordata > Lepidosauria > Squamata > Chamaeleonidae > Bradypodion > Bradypodion pumilum. The sequence continues at coordinate 59,767,614 of JAWDJD010000005.1, forward strand.
GTCTAGTGACAACACTGGCGGCACTCCCATGGCCAGCTGACCATCCATGCTGTGCAGCTGCCTCTCGTCTCCCTCAAGACCTAGGGCTGGTCGAGGGAGAAAGTCCAATGCAGGCTGCGGAATGAGGCGGCGAAACAAAGTCCTCCTGCCCATTGCCACTGCGTCTCTTAAACCCTCCAGCCGGTGGGTCCAGGAGGGCTAGGATGTCAGCAGCAGTTCTTGTAGCCGCAGTGCCATGGAATGCAGGAACGCAAGTGCTCCCACTTCCCCACAGCCAGGCCAGGTCGGGGAAGGAGCTTGGAGTGGTGTCATCATTGACAGCAGTTCTTATTGCCACAGTGCTGTGAAACACAGGTGCTCCCACTTCCCCACAGCCAGGCTGGGCCAGGGGAAGGAGCTCTGTGTGGTAGTGCCTTCAGTGGCGGTTCTTATTGCCGCAGCGCCACAGAGCATAGGTGCTCCCAACTCCCCATGGCCAGGCCGGGCTGGGGGAAGGAGCTCCATATGTCAGCCATAAAACACACCCATGCACACATAAACATGCCTGCACCTGCCATAAATGCAGACGTGGGCACATTTACAGCTGTTGTAAATGCACTTGGACCCGCTTCCGTGGGGAGTATGGTGAGCTCAGTTATCTGGGGGCATGGTCAGGCCCATGGCTTAAAAAGGTTGGGAACCCCTGCTCTAGCCCAAATCTTCTGTTACCTTGGGAGAGTTGACAATGAAGTGAAGGTGTGAATGTGAAGCAATCTCAGATTTCTTATTCTCTTTGAAATAGGCTGAGAATGCTGCTGAGAGAGTTGTTAAGTGTTATCTGACCTCATGAGATTTTTCATCTCCAGTATGAAAATGAGACAAGGGCTTTGCTGGTCCAAGTCCATACAACTTTTCCTCCTCCCCCTAAATGCACAAAAATCAATCTTTCCAGTCCATAAAATTTCTTGGAGGCTTTGCAGAAACAATTCTCAACATCTCATGATGGGGGAAATATCATATCGTCTCATTTACTGTATGACAATGAAACAAATCAAGATTTATATCTCCAGTTAAGAGCTAAATGGTTGCCAAGAGATGGATTCAGTATGTTTAAACATAGATACATATTTGGGTGAGAGGTTTAAAAACATATAGACAGAAGGCTACGAATGTGATTAAAGCACACAAATTTCAATATTTAGGTTCTGCTTTTTGAATTGCAATTCTTGCAAAAGGAAACTGGGTTCTTTCATTTAGCTGAAAGGGTGATATGCAATTGTGCAGTTGTATGTGATTCAATGTTTTTCCCCAGATGAAAGGATCTAGAATCCACAAGCAGAGGCAATTACTTTTCCTCTACCCCTAAATTTCCTATACTATCTTACTGACATTCATCAAATATTCAAATTCAGAATGCCAGTTTGTTCATAGGTCAATGAACTGTTAATGTCTGGAGGATCTTTCATAACTAAGCCATGTCTTCGGTTTGGGAACAAAAATATATACATATTGATTTCTTTTTCTGCATTCTATATTATTGAATAATAACAGACTTTAAAAAATTGCCATACATTTGGTTCAGGGTGTAAATAAGTACTGTACTTGTAAAGACTAAATGCAATGTGTTTTATTCTACATTTATACAGAGACAATGTCTGGCCGGACATCCCACTACGGTAATGGAGTAGACCATACAGCCAGTGACTCAATGTCAAGTGTCAGGTGGTGGTTAACTAACCTGACTCCCTAAAGGGGCCAACGGCTACAGGCAGAGGAGCCCCTTTAGGTGAGATGATGATGGTCCCCTCTACTGGAGGAAATGCCACTGGAATTCATCATATTGGGCCCAATGGCAAAATGAGCAGAGGAGGAACTCTGATTTCCAATGGTCATGGAGGTGGAAGAGGCCATGCCAGATTGACTGGCTGTGAAGGCGCACCTGAAGGCTGCGGCAGTCCATTGCAGTCCCGGTGTTGAATCCTGCACATCTTATTTCATGTCTGCTGCAGGGGATAGCTCTGAGATCATAGTGTGTGGGTCACTTCATGGTAAGCTAGGATCCACCTTAAACAAATTCACACCAATGACATTTTTCCTGCTTCAGGGGAAAAATGAATTTTCGGATACGAGTTGCAGTTGATGACGATGATACAGAGAGCATGCCTTTTTCAAAGTTCTGTCAATTTGTTTCTACAAACAAACAAACATTCAGTGGAATACCTTGATCAGAGCATCCCTTTCTGTTGGATATTGCATTTTAATTACTTTAATTTACCAGATTTTTTAAGGGCAGCAAGAGTTTTTCAAGTTAGCAATTTTCTGTAAATCATATGGTTATTTGATAGTTTACTTAGCATGATAGAAGTATGTTAAAAGGAAGATATTTTTAAGACTGGGCTTAATCCAACATTATATCTATCTCAAGTAAAGGTCACCCTTGCTCAAAAGACAAGTTGTATCCAATTCTAGGGTTCGGTACTCATTTCCATTTACAGCCAAAGAGCCAGTGCTATCTGCACCTGCAGACATTTCCATTGACATGTGGCAGGCATGACTAGACACTTGAGTGCACGGAACGCTGTTTACCTTCCCACCAAAGTGGTACCTATTTATCTGCTTGCAATTTCTTGCTTTTCAACTGTTAGGTTGGCAGGGACAGAGATGGGAGCTCACTCCATCTTGCAACACTTGGGTCGCAAACTGCTGACCTGTCGACCTTCTAGACGTCAAGTTCAGTGTCTTAACCAATAAGGAGTACAGAGAATGAAAGTGCGGTGCCAAAATGGCCGCTGCGCTCTTTGCAGGCCCCACCCACCCAGACTCAGACATCCGGGTGAGTTAGGGGGCATGGCCACCCCTCTATAAAAGGGTTGGCCATGAGGCAGCCGAGCTGCCATTTTAGAATAGCGACGGAGAGGAGAAGTTTTCTCCGTCGCTGTTTTATCTCATTAGTCTTCGGCTATTGAGCCTTTGCAGTTCGTTTCCCGGCTGGGAAAGGAGGATTAAAGCACCTGGAGCCTTGGATTGCTTGGCTACCGTGGTGCTTAAACGCAAGGAGTTCGATCCCTGGATAGGGATCCTACCGCGACTTTCTTCTCCTAGGGAGACATGACTCCCAAGCGGAAGGCCCCGGCGCTAAAGCTGTGGCCGAGGGGAAGAACTTTTACCGGCCCTGCGCCGGATGGGGGCCAGCCTTTGGGTCGGAGGACCAGGGCTGCGCCCCCACGGCAGGGCAATGTGCCAGCCTTGCCCACTGGTACCAGTGGGGCTGGTCAGGCTACCACTTGGCAGCCGGGTTCCAGCTTGGTAGCTGGTCAGCTACAGGCCGGCCCCTCTGGGGCTTCGGCCCTCAGGCCAGCTTTGCTGAGCATGGGACAGGGCGGCCTGGGGGGCCTGGTGCGGGTGTCCAACCCACTGCTCCTCCGGCCCCTCATGGGCCAGAGTTTTGGGCATGGCCCTATTCTGGCCCTGGCTCTCCTTTTGGGTTACCTTTTCCTCAACTGCCTAGTGGGACGTCCGGCGCACCCGGTCCGCCTTATACTGGGGGCTCTGGGGCAGTGGATGCTCTGTTAGCACGGATAGCAGTGCTGGAAGCATCCTTGGGCATTGCACAGCCTCCTTTGGAGGGGGGCGCTACTCTTTCAACAGGGGCCCCTTCGTTGGCCCCGGCTACCTTGCCGGCCGCAACGCTTCAGCAGGCGGCCAACCGGGTTGAGCTGCTTGAGACGGTCCAACCGGCCCCAGCTGGTGTCTCGCAGCTCCCCGTTCGACCTGATGTCCAGACTGGGAGCAGTCAGGGGTGGTCCCAGAGCTCGATTCCGGTCGCGAGCTCCGACGCCCGCCGTGGGCCGGAACCCCCGGTGGGGGCGGCTCACGGGGGAGCACCTAGTGAGTATTAGGTTCAATTTAGTGCACCAACACCACAGCCCACTTACAGTGGTGGGGTTCAGTGGCCCTGGCCTCGTCAAGTTGAGGCGAGTGGGCAACAGTTACCATCCTATCCCAGTATCCCATGGTTTCAAAATGGTCCCTCGTTAATGGCAGGGGTGTCCGCCCCTGGGGCAGTGCCGGGCATCGCAGGGGCTGTCCAGGTCCCACTGTGTATGCCCTCTATACAGAATGTGCCGACAATGGCTTTGCCGACGGCTGGTTATTCCTTGCCCCTGGGTGATCATTTGTCACAGGTCACGAGGGATAAGATTTGGTGAGGGGAGTACGTGGATATATTCTCCCTATTGAACCGTGAGCCCACTAAGGAAGAGAGAGAGGGACAGGACGACAGAGACAAAGAACTGTCCCATCGTCATAAGCCACCACGCACTTGGGCCAACTGGTTGCCGGCATATCTTATTTATATGGCGGTATACCTTAGGGCCCGGCCTGATCTGGCCATTCCTATGGTCCAATACTTGGACAATATTTACAGGGCAATGGTTGATTTCCCTGGCCCATCATGGTTGGCTTACGATGAGGAATTTAGAATGAGGGTGGCCCTACACCCAGAGATGAGGTGGGACGAGCCCTACCAGAAATTGTGGCTCTTGTACATGACTCCCACGTGTCCGGCGCCTGGGGATAGGTACCATTGTGGCCATGCTGTGCAGTGAGCTGCTCCAACACAGGCTCCCCACCAGCCGGCGGGGCAGGGGGTTCCAGCCCGCTTGCTGTGTTAGAGCTTCTCAGCTAATGGCGTGTGCAATAAGTGACAGTGTCGGTACAAACATGAGTGTCCCTCTTGCGCTGGCCCCCACGCCGCCTCCGCATGCCCACGGGCTGGTGGGTCATGGGGCAGAGGTAGAGGTGGACAGGGGGCGGGCAGGGCTTCCTCTGACAGAGCTAGCCAGTCAAAAGGCCCCCTCCCCAGTTAATGTGTATACGCTGGAGTGATGGCTCTCAACTTATCCAAGAAGGGTGGACGCGAGGTACCTTCTGGAGGGTTTCCAGTGGGGCTTTCGTATTCCATTTGAGGGGGTTCGGGGACCCCAAGATGCCCCCAATTTGATTTCTCTGAAGGGTAAGGAGGGGGTAGCTGCCCTGAGTATTGCTAAAGAAGTGGAGGCCAGGAGGGTAGCGGGCCCCTTTTCCGAACCGCCTTTCCCTAACCTGAAGGTCTCCCCTCTGGGGCTAGTACATAAAAGTACCTAATTTCGTTTAATCCACCATCTATCGTACCCGGCGGGTTCTTCCGTCAATGATGCTATTCCTGATGACCTTTGTTCGGTCAGGTATACGTCGTTTGACCAGGCCCTACGGATGGTGCGCTCTTGTGGTCCCGGTGCCCTCCTGGCAAAATGTGACATTAAATCGGCATTCCGATTGCTGCCAGTGCACCCTGGGGACTTTGAGCTATTGGATATTAGATTCCAAGGGAAGTTTTATGTGGATAAGGCCATGCCTTTTGGCTGCTCTATTTCATGTTCGGCATTCGAACATTTCAGCACTTTTCTTCAGTGGGCCTTTGTTTACAGGTCCGGGTCTCGGTCTGTAGCCCATTACATCGATGACTTTTTGTTCGGGGGTGAACGGGGCTCGGACACGTGCACGCGTCTCCTCACCACATTTCAGATGCTAATGAGGGAACTGGGTGTCCCCTTAGCGCCTGAAAAGACCAAGGGCCCATCTACTACGCTCACATTTCTAGGTATTGAAATTGACACGGTCGCACAGGCATCCTGGTTACCCACGGATAAGGTCACCAGGATCTCTGCGATGATTTTGGCATGGATGGCCAAACATAAATTGTCACTTCGTGAGCTGCAAGTACTTCATGGACATCTTAACTTTGCCTGCAGGGTAGTGACACCCGGCAGAGCATTTGCCCGGTGCCTATGTGACGCCATGTCTGACCTTTTAAAGCACCACCATAGGGTCCGACTGACCAGGGGCATGCGGGCTGACCTTTTGGTTTGGCTCACATTCCTACAGGATTTTAACGGGGTCTCTTTCTGGAGATTAGACCTTATGGTTTCCCCTAGATTCCAAGTACAGTCAGATGCCTCCGGCTCTCTGGGATATGGGATTTATTTTGAGGGGAGGTGGGCTTACGGCCAATGGCCTCCCACATGGCTTGACATGGATCGCCTCTGCGATCTTACCTTTCTTGAGTTCCTTCCCATCCTGGGAGCTTTGATGCTATGGGGCGAGGAGTGGGCCAACTCAGTGGTCCATTTTTGGTGTGACAATGCGGCAGTGGTGCACATTGTCAACGCTCAGACGTCTAAATCACCTAGGGTTATGGCGTTGGTTCGCCAATTTGTGTCACGAAGCCTACGCCTAAATGTGCTGTTTAAGGCCAGACATGTCCCAGGCATTAATAATGATATTGCTGATGCTTTATCCCGCCTGCAGATCCCCCAGTTCCGTGCCTTGGCTCCAGAAGCAGAGGAATTCCCTTCGCCACTCCCGGCCGAGATTTGGACATTTGGCGAGGAGAGGTGAACCGGGCGATCGGCATGTCTTTGGCACCTCGCACGCGTAAGGCGTATCAGCATGCTTTTGTACAATTTAGAACCTTTTGTGTGCAACTACAGTTGCCCAAAGTATGGCCCATTCCAGTCGAACAGGTTTTACAATTTATGGTTTATCTACACAGTCAGGGTTTGGCTCCTCGTACTATAGCATCCAGGCTGTCGGCACTGGCATTTATGGCCAAAGTGAGGGGCTTTGCGGACTGCGTGAATGATTTCCGCATACGTCATGTTTTGGAGGGGTGGACACGGGAACGTGGCCACTGCCCGGACACTCGCCACCCAATTTCACCAGAGGTCCTGACCCATAAGAACATAAGAACAGCCTTGCTGGAACAGGCCACAGCCCATCCAGTCCAGCATTCTGTCTCACACAGTGGCTCACCATTTCCTTCAGGGTATTCCCAAGAAGGTGCCTTCACCTGCTTAGGATTCCCTGGAAATGGCATTCAGAGATATCCTGCCTATCTCTGCAACCCCGAGGTTGTCCTTAAGTATCCATAACTATAGCCATTGATACCCTTGTCCTCCATGAACTTGTCTAATCCTTTCTTAAAGCTGTCAAGACTGACAGCTGTCACCACTTCTTCTGGCAGGGAGTTCCATAGACCAGTAATCCTCTGGGTGAAAAAGTACTTTCTCTTATTTGTTTGAGAAATAGTACCCAAATGTTTCATGGAGTGTCCCCTAGTTCTAGTGTTGTGCGATAGGGAAAACAGTTTTTCCTTATCTACTTTGTCTACACCGTGCATGATTTTATAAACTTCAATCAGGTCACCTCTTAGACGCCGTCGTTCAAGAGTGAAAAGGCCCAACCGTTGCAGCCTCAGATGGTAAGGAAGGTGTTCCAGTCCCCTAATCATTCTGGTTGCCCTCCTCTGTACTTTCTCCAACTCCATAATATCCTTCTGGAGGTATGGCGACCAGAACTGAACACAGTATTCCAGATGGGGCCTCATCATAGATTTATAAAGAAGCAAAATGACACTTGCTGACTTATTTTCTATACCCTTCCTAATGATCCCTAACATTGAGTTTGCTTTTTTCACTGCTGAGGCACACTGGGTTGACATCTTCATTGAGCTGTCCACCAGGACATCAAGGTCCCTTTCCTGGTTTGTCGCAGAGAGTTCAGACCCCATCAGTTTATAAATGTAATTGTTTTTTTTTTGCTCCAACATGCATCACTCTGCACTTACTAATGTTGAAGCTCATTTGCCACTGTTTTGCCCACTCCCCCATTGTCAAGAGATCCCTCTGGAGCTCCTCACAATCTCTCACAGTTTTCACTACCCTGTATAATTTAGTGTCGTCAGCAAATTTGGCTACCTTGCTTTTTACTCCTACCTCTAGATCATTTATGAAAAGGTTGAAAAGCAGGGGTCCCAGTACTGAACCTTGGGGGACCCCACTCTTTACTTCCCTCCACTTGGAGAAGTGTCCATTTAGTGCTACCCTCTGTTTCCTGTCCCTTAGCCAGTTGCTGATCCAGGACAAGACCTGTCCCTTTATTCCATGACTGGTAAGTTTATTCAAGAGCCTTTGGTGTGGGACCTTGTCAAAAGCCTTCTGAAAGTCCAGATAAACAATGTCAACTGGATCCCCCTTATCCACATGCTTGTTGACACTCTCAAAAAATTCCAACAGATTAGTGAGGCATGATTTGCCCTTGTAAAAGCCATGTTGGCTCTCCTTTAGCAGCACCTTCTCTTCTATGTGCCTATTAATTCTACCTTTTAGGATTGTTTCCATTACTTTACCTGGGACACATGTCAAACTGACAGGTCGGTAATTTCCTGGATCACCCCTGGATCCTTTTTTGAAAATTGGTGTTACATTCGCTACCTTCCAGTCATCAGGCACAAAGCCTGATTTGAGTGAAAGATTATATATTTTGGCTAGGAGATCAGCAATTTCATCTTTAAGTTCCCTGAGAACTCGTGGATGGATGCCATCTGGTCCTGGTGATTTATTAGTGTTTAGCTTAACAAGACTTGCAAGGACCTCCTCCCTGGTTATTTCTATCTTGCTTAATTTTTCGGTTTCCCTCCCTACGAAGATAGGCTCTGTTTTGGGCATGTGGTCTCTGTCTTCTTCAGTGAATACTGAAGCAAAGAATTCATTGAGTCTCTCTGCAATCTCTTTTTCCTCTTTAATAACCCCTTGCCTTCCATTGTCATCTAATGGTCCAATGGCCTTCCTAGTTGGGTTCTTACTTCTAATGTACTTAAAGAAGTCTTTGTTATTTCTCTGAGTATTTTTAGCTATACGCTCCTCAAAGTCTTGCTTTGCTTTCCTGATTGTTGCCTTGCATTTGTTCTGCCAGAATTTATGTTTCTGCCTGCTGTCCTCATTTGGACAAGCCTTCCATCTTCTAAATGAGCTTTTCTTGCTCTTGATCACTTCCCGAACAGCTCCTGCAAGCCACATCGGAGTCCTCTTGGACCTGGCAGTGCCCTTTTTCTTTTTGGGTATACATTCCAATTGGGCCTGTTATTGTTTTTGTAAACAACCTCCATGCCTCTTGGAGTGTTTGGACTCTCTCAATTTTCCCTTTCAGTTTCTTTTTTACTAGTTTCCTCATCTTTGGGAAATTTCCTTTTTGAAAATTTAAGGTCTCTGTGTTAGATTTTATCAGTGACTTGCAGTCTATGATCAAGTTAAACATAATTGTGTTGTGGTCACTGTTCCCTATTGGATCAGTCACATTAACATCTTGCACCAGATCCTGAGTATTACTCAGGATCAAGTCAAGGATTCTTGTACCTCTAGTTGGGTCTTCAACCATCTGTCCCAGGGAACAATCATTTAGCATATCTAGGAACTTTATCTCTTTATTATGTGCTGAACAACAGTTCACCCAGTCTATGTGAGGGTAATTGAAGTCCCCCATTATAACCAGGCTTCCCTTCTTGGATGCCTCCTTTACAACATTTTCCAACTGCCAGTCTCCCTCAAGAGTTTGGGTTGGAGGCCGATAGTATATGAGTACTGTTAGACCATCCTTGTGGCCTGGTACTCTTACCCATAGAGCTTCTAATGGTGACTCTAAATCACCTAGATATTCCAATTCATACGGTTTTATCACTTCTTTGACATACAAGGCTACACCACCTCCTGTTTGCCCCTTCCTATCCTTCCTGTACAGTTTGTAGCCTGGGATAACTGTATCCCATTGGTTATCATCCATTCATCAGGTTTCAGTGATACCAATAATATCAATATTCTTATCTATTGCTAAGTATTCCAGCTCCCCTATTTTGTTCCGGAGGCTTCTGGCATTTGTATACAAGCATTTATATATGCTTTCCTGATAAAGTATTTTGAGTCCAGTTGCATTGTTAGACTGCCTCTTGGATCCTTCTGCTAGAGTGCTGGTGACTAGCTCCTTGCTCTGCTCAGTAATTTTTGCATCCTCCTCACTACTCAAGTACACACTTTCCCAAACCGGATGCTGCCCAGCTCCTGTCGGCTTTCCCCCAGTTATCAGTTTAAAAGCTGCTCTGCAGCCTTTGTGATGTTGAGTGCCAGCAATCTGGTCCCATCATGGTTTAAATGCAACCCATCCCTCCGGAACAGATTTAGCTTGTCCCAAAATGTTCTCCAGTTCCTGACAAATCTGAAGCCCTCCTCTCGACACCACCGCCTCATCCATGCATTGAGGCTTCTGAGCTCTGCCTGCCTGGTAGGTCCTGCGCGAAGGACAGGCAGCACTTCTGAAAATGCTACCTTGGAAGTCCGGGACTTTAATCTTCTTCCTAACAACCTAAATTTGGCTTCCAGGACAGACCGCTTGGCCTTCCCAACATCATTGGTACCAACGTGTACCATGACAACTGGCTCGTTCCCAGTTCTCTCTAACAATCTATCTAGATTTCTTGTGATGTCTGCAACTTTTGCACCTGGCAGGCAAGTCACTATACGGTTATCATGCGCATCACAAATCCATTTCTCTGTATTTCTAATTATTGAATCGCCTAGTACAAGGAGCCTCTCTCCTGCAATCTGTTCACCTACATGCACCTCATCAACCATATTAAGGAAGAGAACCTCAGTTTGTTCCTGTTGTTTATCTTCCTGGATCTCATCAAGTGTGATGAAGGAGAGATCATCAGGTGGAACCAGTTGTTCCTCTGTGTGTTCCTCATCAGGTGTGATGAGGGAAAGAGCCTCAAATTTATTCTGTAATTTCTGACTCTGAGTGATCCCCTACTCTTCTCCTCCTTTGAGTCACATTCCTTCAACCATCTCCCTCCTGAGTTAGTGAAGGGTCTTCTCCCTCAGAACTGTGCCCTGTCTCTTCTTTGTCTAGCATAGTCTGCTCCGCTCTGTCCAAGAACAGCTCAAGCTGCTTAATTTGTTCGTGGTTAGATATGCGGGCCTCTAGCTGCTGGACCTTCTCTTCTAGTAGTGCAACCAGCTTGCACTTGCTGCAAGTGTAGTTCTCCATATGCTTTTGCAAGAACACAAACATGGCACAAGTATTGCAGGTAACTACAGCTGTTCCCTCAGAATCCATTTTAACAAGTGCAGTATTCTGGGCCTCTAAAGTGTACACGTTTACTACCTTTCTTCCTAGTAAGACTGTATTCTTCCTTTGTTACTAGTTTGTAATCTGTTTGAACAGAGGTGGCTCTCAGCAGTTTAAATTATCAATTTAAATTAGTGGAGGCCTCTAAAGCAGCTCTACTCCAACTGCAAAACTTACCAGTGCTCACTTCCTTTGTTTGGCTCTCCTCAGCAGCAGCTCTGCTTAAGAGCACATGCAGAGTCAAAGACCCACCTTGCACGAGGCTGGCATAACTTGTGTTATGATAGGTATGAGGTGGCTCTTTTTCATGCGGCTACCACGGTGGCCTTCTTTGGAGCGCTCCGCATCAGTGAGTTGGTACTACTGTTTAAGGCAGATGTGACTCATAGGGCACTGGAACTCGACGATGTCTATGTACTAATGAGTGGGCTCAGTTGAGGATACGGTCCTCAAAAGTTGATCAGCACTGCGTAGGCAGTGGAGTTAGACTGCTACGATGTTCCATTGCAGACATCTGTCTGGTTGGTGCCCTACATGAGTTTTTGGCAGTGCGTGGTGTGCACCCTGGCCCATTTTTCTGCCACCAGGATGGGTCTCCCCTTACTAAATTCCAATTTTGGAAGGTGACCGGTATGGCACTAATCAGTGTTGGCCTCCCCGGGGCTCATTACGGCACACATTCATTTAGGATAGGTGCTGCATCAACTGCGGCTGCATTTGGGTACTCTGAGGCTGATATACGCCGGATGGGGAGATGGGGATCCATGCATTTTGCATTGTATGTTCGCCCACTTCAGGCATGAGTACCAGTTAAGTCATTATTCTCTTTTCTTCTTTTACAGACCATGTGTGTCCCCGCACACCGGTGGCAGTATGGCTGGTGGGCCACAGTTACGTGCACTGGGCAGCACAATATGCTGCGGCGACAGAGTGGGGACCCCAGCTTGGACTACGTGCAACTGCACGTATACGTTGGTACGGTAAGCGCGGAATGAGATGGCGGGAACTGTTGCCATTCCTGTTTTCCATCAGGGATGCTGAACCACCTGATGTCCTTATTTTGCACCTCGGGGGCAATGACCTTGCCCAGGTCACTGGCCTTTCCTTCAAATTCAGGTTCTGCAGTGACCTGGCTTATTTGCATTATGTGTGGCCATCCACAAGGCTGCTGTGGTCGGACATCGTGCCGCGTCATACTTACAGAGGAGGTATTGACCTCCGTGCCCTTGACCACGCTCGCCGCTCGGTGAACAGGGCTGTTGCCCGGTTCTTGTGAGACAAGGGTTTGGGGATGGTCATCCGGCACCCCACGATTAGTTTGCAAAATTACGATCTCTATGCAGGGGATGGGGTCCACCTGTCGGCTAGAGGTATGAACCTCTTTCTGGAAGATTTGCAAGCAGGCCTGGTGACCGAGCTGATGGTCTGGGGGGGCGGTGAGTCTTCATAGACGCCTCCCCGTGTGGCGGGTAGCACTGGTAAGGTAAAGATTGATGACCCATAGGTATCCGGCAGGTTCGCAATTGACTGGCCAACACTTAGACAGGTACCGGTGTAATAGCTTTGGCCGGTCAACGACGAACCAGGCAAGGGGTGATGGCAGGAGCTTTACAGCATGCATCACCTCGTGATTTGACGGATACACGTCATAGGGTGGGGTCAGTAGATAGTTTATTGACTCCGGTCAACAATTTGTTTGTGTCAACAAACAAATCGATACAAAGAGTTACACTGTAGCCAATTATCATTGGCATTTTGGAAGGAACCTTACCAGTGTTACTGCGGCCTGCTTGCCTTAAGAATTACAATTGGATGAATACACCAATTGAAAGTTATAATTCGGACTAGGGCATTATTCAATAAAAGTGGCCCAATGCCTTTATCCATATACCGGTGGCTGAATCTTTCTTTGGGGGGGGGGTGCGCCTGCAATGAAAGTGCGGCGCCAAAATGGCCGCTGTGCTTTTTGCAGCCCCCACCCCACCCGGACTCAGACATCCGGGTGAGTTAGGGGGCGTGGCCACCCCTCTATAAAAGGGGTGGCCATGAGGCAGCCGAGCTGCCATTTTTGAATAGCGACGGAGAGGAGAAGTTTTTCCCTCCACCCCCTCCCTAGTGAACAGTGTGATTTTTTGGTCGCTTCGGGGCGGGTGGGAATTTTTGTCCTGAACCTACAATTGGTCCTTTGGTTCTGGCTTTTTTGCCCATCCCACACTGTTGCTAGTGTTTGAGCAAAGGGGTTCCTTGACTTTGGTCACTTTGGGCGGGTAGCACTGGTAAGGTAAAGATTGATGACCCATAGGTATCCGGCAGGTTCGCAATTGACTGGCCAACACTTAGATAGGTACAGATGTAATAGCTTTGGCCAGTCAACGACGAACCAGGCAAGGGGTGATGGCAGGAGCTTTACAGCATGCATGACCTCGTGATTTGACAGATACACGTCATAGGGTGGGGTCAGTAGATAGTTTATTGACTCCGGTCAACAATTTGTTTGTGTCAACAAACAAATTGATATAAATAGTTACACTGTAGCCAATTATCATTGGCATTTTGGGAGGAACCTTACCAGTGTTACTGCGGCCTGCTTGCCTTAAGAATTACAATTGGATGAATACACCAATTGAAAGTTATAATTCGGTAAGGTAAAGGTAAAGGTAAAGGTAAAGGTTTCCCTTGCTCGAAAGCCAGTCGTATCCGACTCTAGGGTGCAGTGCTCATCTCTGTTTCTAAGCCGAAGAGCCAGCGCTGTCTGCTTCTGCAGACATTTCCGTGGTCATGTGGCAGGCATGACTAGACACCGGAGCGCACGGAACGCTGTTACCTTCCCACCAAAGTGGTCCCTATTTATCTACTTGCAATTTCTTGCTTTCGAACTGCTAGGTTGGCAGGAGCTGGAATGAAGACGGGAGCTCTATTCCGTCCTGCAGTACTCGGGAATCGAACTGCTGACCTTCCGTTTCCCAGTCAGCGTCTTAGCGACTTGAGCCACTGCAGTACCCGGACTAGGGCATTATTCAATAAAAGTGGCCCAATGCCTTTATCCATATACCGGTGACTGAGTCTTTCTTTGGGGGGTGCGCCTGCAAAGAGCCTCCTCAAAAATAGTGGTATTTTTGAACCACAAATGGGCATTCTCTGGTAACAGTAACCTTGTGTTGTCTGCTAATCTTTCTCACACTAGGTCATGCAAAGAGAACTGCAGAATAAACTCACCAAAAGGTGCCTTCATTTTGGCAGTTTCACATCTGGCCTAGACACTCAAGAAGAAAAAAATCATCACAGTCTACCTCAGGAATACTCACTATTTATTTATTGTATGATGATTATCTACAGTGATGTTGATATAACAACTAGCACAAATTGACCATCACAAGTTCCTGGCTAGAGTTCCACTTCCAAGTTTGAAAGCTATTGAAAGGCTTCATCTGTGACACTATGCAAGTCCTCCAGTGTGCATCCAAATGCAAGTAAAGGACACCTAGATATAAGGTGGTCTATGGTTTGGTCTTCTTCTCCACAGTTACGTTAGGAAGAGGACTTCCATCCCCATGTGAACTGAGTGGCTTCACATCTGCCATTCACTGAAATCTATAGAACCTAAACAAATTGTGAAGCTTTTGTTTGCTTTTCAAGCTGACTTTATACAGCCAAATGTGACAAGATGCACTTGTATCATCTTCATTTTATCACAATCATGTTGAGATCTTTGTTAGATGGGAATCATATGCCAAAAGAGAATGGAGCTCTTAATCAGAAAAATAAAAATGAATGACAGAAAAGCAAATGCATATCCAAGACAAAATGGCTGGGAACAACATAAAATAAAAGATGAAAGATGAACATAGGGAGAGCATAGCCTCTATTTGTGAACGATTCTATCATAATTAACAGATTTATCTTATTTTCATGCAAGGCCAAGCTGCTCAGCTAGCCTTGACAAGCTAGAGATGAAATGTTGAAAATTAAGATATGCATATGATAGGTCAATTAAAAATATATCACACAAGAGATTTTCCGTCAAATGTAATGTATTTCCACCATGTAACCTCCACAGCTGAATGGGATACAATTTCTCACAATTTCTTTGAGGAGGATGAAGAAATGTTCATTAACCTGAGATTATATTAAATATAATAAGCCTTGCTTCATTGTGTGTAGCTCTGCTCTGCTTCATTACAATTTTTAAAAATTTCTATTCTCCTGGTCCAAGGCATTTGGCTTAGGTATCGTCATTCTTCAACATCTCAATTTTTCATTGTCATATCTAATATCTTAGGATATTCACACTACTTCATCTATCTTCACTTATATAAGCACCAGTTAAACATTATATTTTATAGTTTAGGTGAGGATGCAATTCTCTTGGTACAGCCTCTCATCTAGAAGCTAGCTAATGGGTTTTTTTTTTACATTTCTCAAATAGAATGATTTATAACTTGAATGAAGCTGTAAATACAAGCTATCTCAGTGATTTTGCAAAATGTATTTGATGGTTGAATTGGAATTGTTTATTCACAGAAGCCAAAGGATATTTATTTATTTATTGGATTTATATAACCACTTTTTTGCCTAAGCAACCCAAGGTGGCTCACGACATCAGTTAAAACCCGTACCAATTCTAATATTAACATGCAGACAGAGGTGAAGAAAGATTATATTCCCTAGCATTGTCTCAGTTTTTTGTTTTCTGGTGATCTGGAGTTCTGATCAGAGCATACATGTATGCAAGTTGTGTAAACTTCAGATACTGCAGTCAGCCTACAGAATGTGTGCCAAGTATCACTTATTCCAGGTTTCAATTAAAGCTTGAAGATTCCCCGTGCCCGGTTGGGCATCAGTGGCTTCTGGCAGAGGTTAAACCAGTGAGCAAACTCCTGGCCTCTGGCCCTTGTCAGGGCGTAAGGGGGGTGAATTAATGATAGGGATTAATTCGGCCGCTTGTAGCCTGACCGACGATTCTGCCGAGCAAGCATCTCGCAGACCTCAGTTACCTATTAGAGTAATCACTCATCCTCTGGCCAAGGTAATCCCCGGTGTAAATATCAGCCATATTTACCCTTGCTTAAACCCTAAACAATGGTCTTCCTTGCCCCGTGTTTGTCCAAGTTAATTAACTTCCCTTTGAGAGGTTCCCCATTAACCCGGGTACGTGGGTGAGGTAATTTTCCTGTCCGATGACAGTTTCGCCACCGTTGCGCTTTTTCCCCTATAAATGATGTTGCCTTTTTCCAATAAAGTACTGATCTGATCTCGCTCCGTTTGCCTCGTGTCGTCACTTGATCAGTCTCCTCCGGGACCTTAAGGCCACCCCAGTGGCCCCGATTCCTACAAAAGCTGAACCTCTAGTTCAGGGATTCTTAACCTGTGGCCTGTAGGCCAGGTGCAGCCCACAGCACCATTTCATGTGCCCCTCCCACAGCCTCCACCACACCAGGAAGTGCCAGGTGGTGGAGGAAGGACAAAATGGCCATCTGGCTCCTAAAGCTGTCTGAGGGAGCGAGACCCGGCCCCTGCCTTTAAAAGGTTGAGAATTTCTGCTCTAGTTTCTTGATTTAGATTTTTGCATCAATACATGGTAACCAACAGTAGAGCCGGTGGATGTGATTTGACTTCCACAGCTTACATGTTTGTCCAAAATCATCATCTGAAACAAGGATAGTTATACTTTTTTGGTGTGGAGGGATAGAGAGGGTTAATGAGGGAATCCAGTTTCAGTCCTGAGTCCATGTGTTGCTCATCCTTGCCTGATCTTGATGGTAATGAATGAGAAAACCATATAGATGTTTATGCTTTTATCCCACTGATTTCAATAAAAATAAAGCACAAGTTATTTAATTTAAGTCAAATTCACTTACCTTTTGTGTGGGTGTCTTTTCTTTTTATTTCATAACCCCCAATCACACCTACATCTCATATACAATTATCCTCAATCAGTCTCTTTTTTCATGTTTCATTGCTACTTTACTTAAGAATTCTATACAGGGACCTCGTCAGTTCTGTCTTCTGTGTTCAGCTTCTTAAAATGTTCATTATGCTGATGACAATTCATCACTTCCTCTGCTTTCCAAATGGCCTTTTAATTTCTCTTCCTGCTGCTATATTTTATTGCAGTACCTTTGATCAAATCTTTTGCTTCATGGTTAGATAATTGAGCAAATGTCACATTATTTAAAAAGATAGACTGAAAACAATAATTAGTAAACAGCAAATGAAGCAAAAAAGGGGTCAAAAGGTCCCTATCAATGAGGCCTGTTTTTTCCTTAACAGGAATATCTATGATATATTGTGAAATATTTCCTAATTATAGATTAGCGGTACTGCATATATTTCATATTTCCATTTCACCTCCCAATTATCTTGACAGATATATCTTACAGTATAAGAAAACAATACACATTTATTGAAGCAATATGCTAGAAATGGGATGAACAGTTGCCTTGAAAAACATTTTGGATCATGGTAATCTTGGGCAAATTCTACACCTATTCAAAAGTGGATTTATTTTATTTTATCTATATCTATAAAACAGAGGTGTAGTCTTGTATGTGCTCTATAGGAACCCACACCCCTGGACCAATCTCATTAGAAAATTGGCACACACCTAACTTGGGCTTGTGATATCAGCACTGTGGGGGACTTGAAACCCATTTGGGATGCAAAGAGGACACCCCCACCGATGGGAGAAAAAGCAACAAAAAACAAGTACTGTGCATGCACACCACAGCTTCCATTACTTCGTACATGCACCTCAGCCTTCATTTTGCGCTCCAGTGGCGGAGGAGGTGGTGGAGGCTGCAGCAGCACAGGAGCACCACAGCCTCCCAATGCAGCCAATGCAGCTGCAGAAACCTCCCATTCCCCCTTGAGCTCCGGGCCTCAGGGAGGAAGAAGGTGGAGCAGCTCTGGGAAGAGGGAGGTGGCAAGGGGAAGAGGGGGTGGGCCGCCGCTGCTTGCCTCTCCTGCCAGCCCCTGGCCCTGGTCAGGCCTTCCACATAGGGAAGAAAGTCCGGAGCTTCAGGGGGTTCCCCCTCCCCACTTTGCTTGAAGAGCAGCCCAAGAGTGGGTCCTGAAGGAACAGCTAAGGTAGCGGGAGCCATGCTCCTTGCCCCATTTAGGTGACATGGGTCCTGGGCTCTGTCCCAGGAGGAGAGACCATGGCCTGCAGGCACCAGGAGAGAGAGGAGCAGGAGCAGGGCACAGCCAAGGGGGCCAGTGACGATTGGGAGCAAGGTCCTTATGGGCCAGACTTGCCAGAGGCCCCAGTGAATTCAGTCCATGGCCCAAAGAGGGAAACCTATGCAGCCTTTCTATGGCTCTGGAGGCACCTCCGCCGGGCCATCCTTGCCCTGCTCAGCAGGTGAAGGGGCTGGGATCCAGAGGGAGGAAGTCTGGCCAGGGGAAGGGACAAAGAAACAAAAACCCAAACAGGGCCGAGTAAACACTAAGACTGTGGGTTCCTTTTTCAGTTGTAGTTACAGGCGTGATATCGTGGAAAGATCAGTGGTACACTTAAAGTTATCTCAAGCCGTGTTCTGTTGCAGAAAAATACAACCCGAGCAAGGCTGGGTAATCAGCTAGTGTTCAATACTCGTGAATATTTGCTCTTTGCTGTTTATGTTGCATCAGAAGATTGGAAGTCCTCATACTGCATAAGCTCTCACATTCAGGAGGAGAATACTGGGTGTGTGGGGAGCTAGGGTGATTTTCACCAAACAGGAGAACTTGGAGGTAACTAGTTACAGCTAATATAGACAATCTGTAGTTAATTAATATCTGTAGCTAGAAATTATTACTTAGGGATAATAAGTATGCCCCAGTAACTTTCAAAAGGTACTTTAAAGGGGACTGAGAATAATTGTAAATGCATTTTCAGGTTTTATGCCATACATTTATCAATCCTAAATGGTACAACAAGTATTCAATTCATTGTATATTTATAAATATTTCCAAGGTGTATTATTGGAATTGGCTTGTAGAAGAAACTACAAAGCATATCTTTGTTATCTGCTGGACTATTTACTCTCTGATATGCTGCATAATCAGACCTGCATGTTATAACATGACTGGCACTTGCTAATTACTAGTAATTTAATGCAATTAGCTATGCAATTTGCCATATAACTATAAATCACCAACAAAATTCTGATCACTATTTGACAAATTTCCTGCACAGTTAGAGCAATTGCCTGGCTGCCAAAAAGTAATGAGTAATTCATTAAGTTCCTTTCAAATGTAATGTTTTGAACTCTGAATAGAAGAAAGATGGGTGTCTGTCCTTTCTGTCTTGTGTTACTCTTTATCATGTTTTCACTCTGTTCCATTCAAATTTACTCAGAGCAGATTCACATTATTAAAATGGAGGGTAGATGTTAATATGCAATATCTGGTATTGTGTTTTCATTCTAGTGTGGGGTCAATAAAAGTGTAATCCTTTTCTTCAACAGAAACAGAAACACATAATTAAGGAACAATCCAGAACATTAGAGAGAGAAACCATTAGCCTAAAAAAAAGGTATTAAATTCCCTACCTATTAATTACAAGGGTCCATTTTAAATGCCATTGAGCACACAAACAGCATCATTGAAAATGAAGTTTCCTAGAGTGCAGCCTACTTAATGTCACATCTCATTCACTCAAACTGAGGGAGAACAACATTTTAGCCAGATGCAACCATTCATGATGTAAACCCAAATGAATGCAAACAACCTAGTGTTGAATTCCTCTCTCTCTTTCCTGCCCAGTTTATTTTAAAATATTGTTAGTAGGCTTGAACAGCATTCCATTTAAAATGAAATCAGTATTTTCCACCTTCATCCTGACATAAAATATTTCCTGACAATCATTAAGTAGAGGAAGTGTATAGGTTGAGAGCTAATGAGTGGAACCCCTTCTAGGTACCTACCCACATGTGAATGCTAGACTTTCCTGTTATTAATTGTACAATGATTAATGATATTTGTTTTTGTTTTTTTTAATAAAAAAAAAAAGCTTTGTTGATAGTCAGAATGAAGGGAGTAACCAGAAAGGAAATCAAGGAGAAAGGCCATTCCACATTGTTTTAAAATACATGTCAATAACCTCAATTTTCTATTGATAGTTCTAGTACATATCTATATCCTTCATTTTTACTTCAGTTTTATCATATTTGTGTTTCACCCTTCCTATGAAATCATCCTACAAACTATCATGCTTAGAGGGCAAGGGAAAAACAGTTGTAATCAGTAGGTGTTGCCAGCTGAGAACTGGGGCAAAAAATCTCCAAAGCTGTGTTCTTAAAAAGTTACATGGATGGGTTTTGTCATGCAATAGGCTGATCTCTATGAAGCTGATAGATGGGTCACTGTATAGGTAGGATATTGAACATAAGAACATAAGAACAGCCTTGCTGGAACAGGCCACAGCCCATCCAGTCCAGCATTCTGTCTCACACAGTGGCTCACCATTTCCTTCAGGGTATTCCCAAGCAGATGCCTTCACCTGCTTAGGATTTCCTGGAAATGGCATTGGGAGATATCCTGCCTATCTCTCCAACCCGGAGGTTGTCCTTAAGTATCCATAATTATAGCCATTGATACCCTTGTCCTCCATGAACTTGTCTAATCCTTTCTTAAAGCTGTCAAGACTGACAGCTGTCACCACTTCTTCTGGCAGGGAGTTCCATAGACCAGTAATCCTCTGGGTGAAAAAGTACTTTCTCTTATTTGTTTGAGAACTAGTACACAAAAGTTTCATGGAGTGTCCCCTAGTTCTAGTGTTGTGCGATAGGGAAAACAGTTTTTCCTTATCTACTTTGTCCACACCGTGCATGATTTTATAAACTTCAATCAGGTCACCTCTTACCCGTCGTCGTTCAAGAGTGAAGAGGCCCAACCATTGCAGCCTCAGATGGTAAGGAAGGTGTTCCAGTCCCCTAATCATTCTGGTTGCCCTCCTTTGCACTTTCTCTAACTCCATAATATCCTTCTGGAAGTATGGCGACCAGAACTGTACACAGTATTCCAGATGGGGCCTCACCATAGATTTATAAAGAGGCAAAATGACACTTGCTGACTTATTTTCTATACCCTTCCTAATGATCCCTAACATTGAGTTTGCTTTTTTCACTGCTGAGGCACACTGGGTTGACACCTTCATTGAGCTGTCCACCAGGACACCAAGGTCCCTTTCCTGGTTTGTCACAGAGAGTTCCGACCCCATCAGTTTATAAATGTAATTGGGGTTCTTTGCTCCAACATGCTTCACTCTGCACTTACTAATGTTGAAGCTCATTTGCCACTGTTTTGCCCACTCCCCCAGTGTCAAGAGATCCCTCTGGAGCTCCTCACAATCTCTCACAGTTTTCACTACCCTGTATAATTTTGTGTCGTCAGCAAATTTGGCTACCTTGCTTTTTATTCCTACCTCTAGATCATTTATGAAGAAGTTGAAAAGCAGGGGTCCCAGTACTGAACCTTGGGGGACCCCACTCTTTACTTCCCTCCACTTGGAGAAGTGTCCATTTAGTGCTACCCTCTGTTTCCTGTCCCTTAGCCAGTTGCTGATCCAGGACAAGACCTGTCCCTTTATTCCATGACTGGTAAGTTTATTCAAGAGCCTTTGGTGTGGGACCTTGTCAAAAGCCTTCTGAAAGTCCAGATAAACAATGTCAACTGGATCCCCCTTATTCACATGCTTGTTGACACTCTCAAAAAATTCCAACAGATTAGTGAGGCATGATTTGCCCTTGTAAAAGCCATGTTGGCTCTCCTTTAGCAGCGCCTTCTCTTCTATGTGCCTATTAATTCTATCTTTTAGGATGGTTTCCATCACTTTACCTGGGACACATGTCAAACTGACAGGTCGGTAATTTCCTGGATCACCCCTGGATCCTTTTTTGAAAATTGGTGTTACATTCGCTACCTTCCAGTCATCAAGCACAAAGCCTGATTTGAGTGAAAAATTATATATTTTGGCTAGGAGATCGGCAATTTCATCTTTAAGTTCCCTGAGAACTCGTGGATGGATGCCATCTGGTCCTGGTGATTTGTTAGTGTTTAGCTTAACAAGACATGCAAGGACCTCCTCCCTGGTTATTTCTATCTGGCTTAATTCTTCGGTTTCCCTCCCTACGAAGATAGGCTCTGTTTTGGGCATGTGGTCTCTGTCACTGACTACTGAAGCAAAGAATTCATTGAGTCTCTCTGCAATCTCTGTTTCCTCTTTAATAACCCCTTGCCTTCCATTGTCATCTAATGGTCCAATGGCCTTCCTGGTTGGGTTCTTACTTCTAATATACTTAAAGAAGTCTTTGTTATTTCTCTGAGTATTTTTAGCTATACGCTCCTCAAAGTCTTGCTTTGCTTTCCTGATTGTTGCCTTGCATTTGTTCTGCCAGAATTTATTTTTCTGCCTGCTGTCCTCATTCGGACAAGCCTTCCATCTTCTAAATGAGCTTTTCTTGCTTTTGATCACTTCTCGAACAGCTCCTGTAAGCCACATTGGAGTCCTCTTGGACCTGGCAGTGCCCTTTTTCCTTTTGGGTATGCATTCCAATTGGGCCTCTGCTATTGTTTTTGTAAACAACCTCCATGCCTCTTTGGAGTGTTTGGACTCTATCAATTTTCCCTTTCAACTTCTTTTTTACTAGTTTCCTCATCTTTGGGAAATTTCCTTTTTGAAAATTTAAGGTCTCTGTGTTAGATTTTATCAGTAACTTGCGGTCTATGATCAAGTTAAACATAATTGAGTTGTGGTCACTGATCCCTATTGGATCAGTCACATTAACATCTTGCACCAGATTCTGAGTATTACTCAGGATCAAGTCAAGGATTCTTGTACCTCTAGTTGGGTCTTCAACCATCTGTCCCAGGGAACAATCATTTAGCATATCTAGGAACTTTATCTCTTTATCACATGCTGAACAACAGTACACCCAGTCTATGTGAGGGTAATTGAAGTCCCCCATTATAACCAGGCTTCCCTTCTTGGATGCCTCCTTTAAAACATTCTCCAACTGCCAGTCTCCCTCAAGAGTTTGGGTTGGAGGCCGATAGTATATGCCTACTGTTAGACCATCCTTGTGGCCTGGTACTCTTACCCACAGAGCTTCTAATGGTGACTCCAAATCACCTAGATATTCCAATTCATACGATTTTATCACTTCTTTGACATACAAGGCTACACCACCTCCCGTTTGCCCCTTCCTATCCTTCCTGTACAGTTTGTAGCCTGGGATAACTGTATCCCATTGGTTATCATCCGTCCACCAGGTTTCAGTGATACCAATAATATCAATATTCTTATCTATTGCTAAGTATTCCAGCTCCCCTATTTTGTTCTGGAGGCTTCTGGCATTTGTATACAAGCATTTATATATGCTTTCCTGATACAGTCTTTTGAGTCCAGTTGCATTGTTAGACTGCCTCTTGCATCCTCCTGCTAGAGTGCTGGTGACTAGCTCCTTGCTCTGCTCAGTAATTTTTGCATCCTCCTCACTACTCAAATACACACTTTCCCAAACCGGATGCTGCCCAGCTCCTGTCGGCTTTCCCCCAGTTATCAGTTTAAAAGCTGCTCTGCAGCCTTTTTGATGCTGAGTGCCAGCAATCTGGTCCCATCATGGTTCAAATGCAACCCATCCCTCCGGAACAGATTTGGCTTGTCCCAAAATGTTCTCCAGTTCCTGACAAATCTGAAACCCTCCTCTCGACACCACCGCCTCATCCACGCATTGAGGCTTCTGAGCTCTGCCTGCCTGGTAGGTCCTGCGCGAGGGACAGGCAGCACTTCTGAAAATGCTACCTTGGAAGTCCGGGACTTCAATCTTCTTCCTAACAACCTGAATTTGGCTTCCAGGACAGACCGCTTG
Organism: Bradypodion pumilum; assembly: GCA_035047305.1. Taxonomy (NCBI): domain Eukaryota; kingdom Metazoa; phylum Chordata; class Lepidosauria; order Squamata; family Chamaeleonidae; genus Bradypodion; species Bradypodion pumilum. The sequence goes on from JAWDJD010000005.1 coordinate 59,791,442, forward strand.
GCCTTCCCAACATCATTGGTACCAATGTGTACCATGACAACTTGCTCGTTCCCAGTTCTCTCTAACAATCTATCTAGATTTCTTGTGATGTCTGCAACTTTTGCACCTGGCAGGCAAGTCACCATACGGTTATCATGTGCATCACAAATCCATTTCTCTGTATTTCTAATTATTGAATCGCCTAGAACAAAGAGCCTCTCTCCTGCAATCTGTTCATCTACATGCCCCTCATCAACCATATTAAGGGAGAGAAACTCAGTTTGTTCCTGTTGTTTATCTTCCTGGATCTCATCAAGTGTTATGAAGGAGAGATCATCAGGTGGAACCAGTTGTTCCTCTGTGTGTTCCTCATCAGGTGTGATGAGGGAAAGAGCCTCAAATTTATTCTGTAATTTCAGACTCTCAGAGTGATCCCCTACTCTTCTCCTCCTTTGAGTCACATTCCTCCAAACATCTCCCTCCTGAGTTAGTGAAGGGCCTTCTTCCTCAAAACTGTGCCCTGTCTCTTCTTGAACCAAAAGACCTTTAGCTCTCTTCTGCTTTGGTTTTATTATCCACAATCCATATGATTCTCTGCAGTATTTAGACAATATTCAATGAGGTGACAGGGATGTGATAGTAAATTAGAACTCCATTGCCAACCTGTATCTCCCACAAAATGACTTTCTTGCTTTGTGCCATCATGTTGGAAATGAGGAGATTTAAGGAATAGTTTTATCACTTTCACACCCTCAGGGAGTTTCCATGGCTGAGCAAGGATCTGAAACTATTCACGACACACCCAGTCTTCTTGTGAGTGAGGAGGATAAATTGGTGGTTCTTCATGTCAGTGAGAACCCTTAAAGGAAGACACATTTAGTTCGTTACTTTGTCTTTTGTGTAGGTAACATCGTAGGATGAGCTATCCACTAATAGTTTGAGTATTCTAACACATAGTTAGAGCCAGTGTGGCTCCCTTTTGAATGCCCACACAGTCACCACCAAATGGCAGGTCCTTAGCATCACAATGCTGTGCCAACAGTTCAGGGACACTCAGATGGGAATCAGAATAAAGAACTATCTCATGAGAGATGGAATCTCAAGATAAGAACATCTGTTAAGCTTGCAGGTGTTTCGATAGTCAAAAGAATTAAATTTTGGAATATTGCCACATTCTAAGGGTAGGTGTCCAAAGGGCAAAAACCCTATAAAATGACCAACTTTTGGGACCTCAGAAGCGGTCTTCCCTGAGGCTAGGCGAACTCCGTCCATTTTGTTCCAGACAAGCCATGCCATTCATGGGGGCAGAATAGCCCGCCTTAAACCAGATTTTACTTAAATTGCTGATTTTTATTCTTTACTTTTGTATCCAGTATTTTACTCAGTGTAGACTAAAAGACTTTTTAAATGAGTTACTCTGCATACTCTCTTTGCTTATTTTGCTACAACAAACACTGCTAATTTAAAGAAGCCAAGTAGCATTGTTCCTTTCCACTGGAATAGAGGAGGGATAAAGTGGGGATGAGATAAGGAGCTTCAAAGACTCTTTTTCTGAGGCCTCTACTGAAGGGGTGCAATCAGGAGGAGGAGGAAAGATCCTGAAGGTTTTGATTCCTGACTTGGGAGCCTTATCAGCTCAGCCTTGGGCTTCTCTTCAAAGGTAACCCGCATAACAACCCTGAAAGCGAACCAGTCCTCGCCAAGTAGTTTGATTGGGGATGTGGCATAGTACAGGATGATTTTAATTTGCCAACCTAATTGTCACCTGATACCTGTTGTGCCCTGAGGGTCGACATCTTATGAACCAGTTCATACTGGGCAACAAGAAGTTCAAGCAGTCAGGGGTGTTGCCAGTCAAACTGGAGAGCCTTTTCTGCCACACTAACCATTTTAAGGCCAGAAGCTACCTAAAGGCCACGGAAAATGTGCCCGTCTGTGTCACCAGCCCCAAGACACTTCAATCCTGTTTTTAAGGACAAGATAAATGAGAATGTGTACCACTCATACAAACTCAGGCATCCAACCAATTTGCCTAATTGGCTTGTCCCCATATGATTTTCATTTTTCTTCATGGTTGGATTTTAAAAATAAATAAATTGAGTGCATCTGAAAAACAATACAACACCAAAATCATCCTTGCTCCCCTAGAGAGGAGGGACAAGTCTCCATAAGGTGTGCATGGAGTTTTAAGTATTTGTATCTAATAATCTTCTTAAATTTGTTCATGCACAAAATATACCTGTCAAGTTTTGGGAAATTTCTGTAAAAACCCCATATTTTACACTCTTTCCCACCATCATATCATATTAGTTAGACTGCAATTAGACTGGAGTTAGACTGCAGGCCAGCACAGGATAAGCATAGCTGTCCAGTTTCCTGTTTTGGCTGGGAAATTTCCCCTATTTGACAGAAATTTCCCAAAACTTGACAGGTATGGCACAGAATGTTCAATGGCAATCATTTCTTCATCCTGTGCATCTCTTTTTCCATACAGGATGAATCTCACCTGAGTGAATTTTGTAACTTCTCACAGAAAGAAACAATTCATATTACCAATTTCCATGGCTTAGGTTTGCTAAAGTGTTCTGGGCTTTCCTTTGCAATAAATAAGACATTACTATTTCTATAGCTTGTTGTTATTATGTGCCATCAAGTTGGAAGTGATTTATAGTGACTCTAGCAGGACTTTCAAAGTAAATAAGAAATTTAAGAGTGGTTTTATTACTTCCTGTTCCTCTGTGGGTTTCAATGGCTGAGTGGGTATTCGAACCTTAGCCTCCAGAGTCCTAGTCCATCACTCTGTCCAGTCCAACACACTGGGTACCGTGTTTCTATAACTTACCATTTGTAAATGGAATATAAACATTTGGTTAAAAAGTCTTGGACACTTGCCTATCAGTTTATCAGATGTTGCAAGCGCGGCGCCAAAATGGCCGCCGCGCACTTTGCGGGCCCCCCCCCACAGGACAGAGGATCCGGGTAGTTAGGGGCATGGCCAGCTCCCTTATAAAAGGGGTGGCCACGAGGCAGCCGAGCTGCCATTTTGCCTCAGCGACGGAGCGGAGAAGTTTTTTCCCTGCGCCTCCGTCGCTCGTTGGTATTGCCGGGAAGCCTTTTGGGGCGATTTTGCTTAGCTAGCTTCCCTTTTTTGCTCGAGATGCCTTCCAAAAAGAAGGCTGCTGCGAATTCAGCTCGGGCTGTTAGGAGGCGCAACCCAGGTCGGAGGACCGTGGTGCCGCCTCCTCAACAGCCACCTTTGCCATCCCCGGCCGGGGCTAGTGGCTTGGGGTCTATCGCACCTTGGCCCGTTCAGAGTGCGGGCGCGGAGGGCGCTCCGGCCCGCGGCCCGCGAGCGGTGGACACCGCTCCTCCTTCCGCCCAACCCGTTGGGCCGACTACTTCTGGGCCGCAGCCTCTCCCGGGGCCCTCTAGCCTTGGGGGGTGGCCCGGTGCCCCGCCTTGGCAGGTTTCCTCACCAGCCCTACCGGGCTTCGGCCCTGGCCAATGGCCATATCTGGGCCATGGGGTGCAGGGAACTGTCCCCATGCAAGGGTCAGGTGGGCCGGCCGGCTCTTTACCCATGGTTACTGTAGACACCTTACTGGCCCGTATTGCGGCCTTAGAGGAGTCTTTGGCCCGGGCCAGTCAGGCAGGTGCCCCTTTTGGGGTACCTTTGGAGGCGCTATCGGCAGCAGGACGACGGCCGGCGGGGAGGGTTGAGCTGCTGCAGGCGGGTGGCGCGGCTCCGGCCACTGCCTCGCAGCTCCCCAGCCAGCAACCTGGCGCGGGTCAAGCCCCGGTGATGAGCTCTACATCAGTCGTGAGCTCCGACGCCCCCAGTGGGCCGGAACCCCCGTTGGGGGCGGCCCGCGGGGGTGCAGCATGTGAGTATATGGTGCAAACGAGTACATCCACACACATTCCCAATATAGGGGGGACCTTTCAGTGGCCTTGGCCTCGCGCGGGTGGTGCAGGGGCTACGCCGCTGGCGACCCACCCGGCGACAAATACTGCCACCATGCCCGCTGGGGTGGGCATTGGTTCTTACACTGCTGGGAACGTACTTGGGGTGGCAGGGTTAACTCAGGCCCCTTTGGGTAGGCCAGCTATCCCCTTTTCGGCTTTGCCGACGGCAGGGTATTCCCTGCCATTGGGTGATCACTTGGCTCAGGCTACCAGAAAAAAGATATGGCGAGGGGAGTACGTGGATATCTTCTCACTCCTGAACAGAGAGCCCACTAAGGAAGAAAGGGAGGGTCAGGATGAGAAGGACAAGGAGCAGGCACGCCGCCGTAAGCCGCCGCGTACCTGGGCTAACTGGCTCCCCGCTTATTTGATATACATGGCGGTGTATTTGAGGGCGCGGCCGGATCTAGCTATTCCCATGGTCCAATATTTGGACAACATATACAGGGCGATGGTAGATTTCCCGGGCCCCTCATGGCTAGCATATGATGAGGAATTCCGTATGAGGATTCCCCTGCACCCCGAGATGAGATGGGATGAGCCGTGCCAGAGACTGTGGCTCTTGTATATGACACCCACACGTCCTGCCCCGGGGGATAGATACCATTGTGGACATGCGGTCCAGCGAGCAGCTCCAGCGCAGGTTACCCGCCAAATGGCGGGGCAGGGGGTTCCAGCCCGCCTGCTGTGCTGGACTTTCTCGTCCAATGGTTCCTGCAGTCGGAAGAACTGCAGGTATAAGCACGAGTGTCCCACATGTTCTGGTCCCCATGCAGCCTCTGCTTGTCCCAAGCCTGGGGGGGTGCGAGGCAGAGGGAGGGGTGGACAGTGGGCTGGCAAGCCTGCCACGGATGGAACTAGTTCTCCGAAAGGCCCCCTCCCCAATTAAGGTGGACATGCTGGAGCGCTGGCTCGCATCGTACCCAAGGGGAGAGGACAGGGAGTACCTCATCCAAGGTTTTAAGCAGGGATTTCGTATCCCTTTTATGGGTGATAGATCTCCTCAGGATGCTCCCAACCTTTTATCCCTCAGAGGAAGGGAGGAGGTAGCCGAGGCCAGCATTAAAAAGGAGTTAGACGCGGGCAGGGTCGCCGGACCTTTTCCCGCACCCCCTTTTCCCAACCTTAAGGTTTCACCATTGGGTTTGGTTCCTAAAAAGTCCCTAGGTGAGTTTCGCCTTATTCATCATTTGTCCTACCCAGCCGGCCGATCGGTCAACGATGCGATACCTGATGACCTTTGTTCGGTCAGGTATACATCGTTCGACCATGCGCTGCGCATGGTGCGCTCGTGTGGCCCGGGTGCCTTGCTGGCCAAGTGCGACATTAAGTCAGCTTTTCGCCTCTTGCCGGTGCACCCGGGCGACTTTGAATTGCTGGGTTTTAAGTTTAGAGGGGAGTATTATTTTGATAAGGCCATGCCTTTTGGCTGCTCCATATCATGCTCGGCTTTCGAGCGTTTTAGTACCTTCCTAGAGTGGGCTTTCGTCCGCAGGTCAGGGTCCCGGTCTGTAGCCCATTACCTGGATGACTTTTTATTCGGGGGTGAACGGGGCTGGGACACGTGTGCACGTCTCCTCAATACATTTCAGACGCTAATGCAGGAACTGGGTGTCCCTTTAGCGCCCGAAAAGACCGAGGGCCCGTCGACCAAACTAGTATTCCTGGGGGTTGAGATTGATACAGTAGTACAGGCTTCTAGGTTACCGGGTGATAAGGTGTCCAGGATGGTGACCCTTATCTCGGAATTGCTGGCTAAGCGTAAGGCATCCCTGAGGGAACTGCAGGTGCTACATGGGCACCTCAATTTTGCCTGCAGGGTGGTCGCACCGGGCAGGGCTTTCGCCCGGCGCTTATGCGACGCCATGGCAGGGTTATCCAGGCCCCACCACAGAGTCAGGCTTACCCGGGGTATCAGGGCAGACATGTTTGTCTGGTTGCAATTCCTGAGGGAGTTTAATGGGGTCTCATTTTGGAGGTCTGACCTCCTGGCATCCCCCAATTTCCAGATCCAGTCTGATGCCTCAGGATCCCTGGGTTATGGGATGTACTTCAATGCGAAGTGGGCCTATGGTGGGTGGCCACCGGCATGGGCAGGCACAGGTCGCCTGCGGGATCTCACATACCTGGAATTTTTTCCCATTCTGGGGGCTTTGATGCTATGGGGCGAACAGTGGGCTAATTCGGTGGTGCATTTCTGGTGCGACAATGCTGCCGTGGTGCACATTGTCAATGCACAGACTTCTAAATCGCCCAGGGTCATGGATCTAGTGCGCCATTTTGTGCTGCGCTGCCTGCGCCTCAACGTCTTGTTCAGGGCCAGGCATGTCCCAGGGGTTAATAATGATATTGCTGACGCTTTGTCCCGCCTGCAGATCTCCCGGTTCCGCGCCTTGGCCCCGGATGCGGAGGAATTTCCCTCGCCACTCCCGGACGAGATGTGGACTATTGGCAAGGAGAGGTGAACCGGGCGATTGGCCTGTCACTAGCGCCACGCACGCGTAAGGCGTATCAACAAGCATTCAATTTGTATAGGGCTTTTGCTACTCGATTTCAATGGCCAGAGACCTGGCTCATCCCGGTGGACCATGTTCTGCGGTTCATGGTTCACCTGCATGCACAGGGCCTTGCACCTCGCACCATAGCATCCAAGCTCTCGGCGTTGGCTTTTATGGCCAAAGTAGGGGGTCATGTGGATACCACCTCTGACTTCCGTGTGAGACACGTTTTGGAGGGGTGGGTGCGCGAGCGCGGGCGTTGCCCGGATGACCGGCACCCTATTTCCCCAGGGGTTCTTACCCAGTTGGCCCGGGGCTGGCCAGGCCTCTGTTTTGATCATTATGAGGCAGCCCAATTGCATGCAGCCACTACGGTGGCGTTTTTTGGAGCGCTCCGCATCAGCGAACTCGTGATGCTGTCTAAGGCGGATGCAAGTGGTAGGGCACTGGAACGCGGAGATGTACATGTTGCCAAAGACTGGGCCCAGTTGAGGATTCGCTCCTCTAAAACAGATCAGCATGGCGTAGGCAGTGGAGTAAGACTGCTACGGTGTTCTTTGGCAGACATCTGTCCGGTTGGTGCCCTACAGGAATACCTGGCACTGCGTGGCATGCACCACGGCCCGTTTTTCTGTCACCAAGATGGGTCTCCCCTTACTAAATTTCAGTTTTGGAAGGTGACTGCCAGAGCCCTTACCAGGGTGGGACTACCGGGTGCCCGTTCTGGCACACATTCGTTCCGTATTGGCGCAGCCTCTACAGCGGCTGCTTTTGGGTACTCTGGGGCTGACATACGTAGCATGGGGAGGTGGGGCTCACAATGTTTTCAGTTTTATGTGCGCCCACTCCCGCCATGAGTACCAATCCAGTCACCTTACCTTCCTTTTTCTCAATTTCTTATAGACCCTGGGTGTCGTTTTACACCGGTGACAGTATGGCTGGTGGGCCACAGCTATGTGCTCAGGGCAGCGCGTTACGCTGCGGCGACAGAGTGGACCCCGACTGGGACTGGGTGACCACGCCAGTCTCGCATGGCACGGTAAGCCTGGGATGTTATGGCGGGAGCTGCGGCCTTTCCTTTTTTCTGGCCTGGGGGCTGACCCGCCTGACATTCTAATCATCCACCTGGGGGGCAATGATTTGGGCCAGGTCACCGGCTTATCGCTCAAGCATGCGATTTGCGAGGACCTCGCCTACTTGCATTATGTCTGGCCTGCCACAGCCCTGGTTTGGTCGGACATTGTTCCGCGCCACTCTTACAGAGGGGGCGTTAACCTCCTGGCCCTTGACCGAGCTGGGCGCGCGGTCAATAAGGCAGTGGCGCGGTTTCTCACCACCAGGGCTTGGGGACGGGTTAGTCATCACCCCGATATTAGTCTGCAAAATTGTGACTTGTATACAGGGGATGGGGTCCATCTGTCGCGTGGAGGTATGGACCTCCTGTTGGGTGACTGGCGAGCAGGCCTGTTGACCGAGCTGACGGTCTGGGGGGGGGGCGTCAGGTCTTCTGTGAAGCCCCTCCGTGTGGCGGGTAGCACTGGTAAGGTAAACAGTATGACCCACAAGTATCCGGCAGGTTCGCAATTGACTGGACAACACTAGACAGGAATAAAGTAGTTAAACGTTGTCCGGTCAACGACGAACCAGGCGATGGGGTGATGATGATTGCTAACCAGCATGCATCACCCCTGTGATTTCACGGATACGCGTCAGAGGGTGGGGTCATGAGTTAGTTATTGACTACGGTCAACAATTTGTTTGTTGTTGACAAACAAATTGATACAAATTGATACATTGTAACCAATTGCCGTTGGCAATTTTGGGGTGGTACCTTACCAGTGTTACTTCGGCCTGCTTGCCTTAGGAATTATGATTGGTCGTTTTACCAATACAAATTTATAATTCGGACTAGGGCATTGAATCAATAAATGTGGCCCTTTGCTGTTATCCACTTTCAATGTTGTCTGTGTCCGTTATTGGGGGGGTGCGCCTGCAATGCAAGCGCGGCGCCAAAATGGCCGCCGCGCACTTTGCGGGCCCCCCCCCCAGGACAGAGGATCCGGGTAGTTAGGGGCGTGGCCAGCTCCCTTATAAAAGGGGTGGCCACGAGGCAGCCGAGCTGCCATTTTGCCTCAGCGACGGAGCGGAGAAGTTTTTTCCCCTCCACCCCCTCCCTAGTTAACAGTGTGATCATGGTCGCTTCGGGGCCGGGTGGGAATTTTTGGTTGGGACCCATATTGGCTTCGGGTCCTGGCTTTTTTGCCCATCCCACACTGTTGCTATGGTTTGATATAGGGGTCTTTCTTCGTTCTTACTGTTGACTTTGGTCACATGGGCGGGTAGCACTGGTAAGGTAAACAGTATGACCCACAAGTATCCGGCAGGTTCGCAATTGACTGGACAACACTAGACAGGAATAAAGTAGTTAAACGTTGTCCGGTCAACGACGAACCAGGCGATGGGGTGATGATGATTGCTAACCAGCATGCATCACCCCTGTGATTTCACGGATACGCGTCAGAGGGTGGGGTCATGAGTTAGTTATTGACTACGGTCAACAATTTGTTTGTTGTTGACAAACAAATTGATACAAATTGATACATTGTAACCAATTGCCGTTGGCAATTTTGGGGTGGTACCTTACCAGTGTTACTTCGGCCTGCTTGCCTTAGGAATTATGATTGGTCGTTTTACCAATACAAATTTATAATTCGGACTAGGGCATTGAATCAATAAATGTGGCCCTTTGCTGTTATCCACTTTCAATGTTGTCTGTGTCCGTTATTGGGGGGGTGCGCCTGCAATGTGGAAATCATGTAGTAATCTTCTGAACAAGCAAACTCATTGTTATGTAATAGGCTGTATCAAGAAATGCATTTGTAATGGTTCTGATTGGAAACATCTAACAACTTTTTGTGGTTGTCTCCTCATTTGCGCCATGAGAAAAGAAAGCGGGAAGAAAGCAAAGTTGCAAAACAGCTGCAGCTGGTAGGTCTAAATTACAGAGGGCATTGCTAAATTATAGTGCCATGGCAAGCAAAATGATACAATAAGGCTTAGTAGGTTACACATATATCACTGTTTTAAGTATCCCTTTAGAGGGTTGTACATTACATCACATCTCCCTATTACATCTCTTGTTTGCTTTTAAGTACTTATACATGGTCAAAAACAGTCCCATATGGCTTCCCTGACATACACACACACGCACACACGCACGCACGCACACACGCACGCACGCACGCACGCACGCACACACACACACACACACACACACACACACACACACACACTTTATTGTACAAATGAGTACTCCCAAATATAGTCAAGTATCTGGCCAATACAATGACTTCCTACCTAGATATCTATATTTTTTATTAATTTGTAGCAGCAAACAGATATGTATCTAATGGTATATGGGTGTCATGAAGCTGTGAAGTTCACTTGAGATATTTCTAGAATAATCAATCGCACCTGCCTAAAACTACACAAATGTGGGTGTGGTGTTTTTTTTAACCTATAAAGATTTCTTTTGGAGAAACAGGGCCCCCATTAATAAATGCTTGACTTGATCTAAGGCAAAATCTGGCCATCTGAAATTCCCGCATGTTATGCCAGACATGTGGAGACCAGCTGAAATCATGTCTATTCCATATGATGGTTTCTTCATGCTGTACATATTAGAGTGAGTGAGCAAGTGCTCTTTGTCACTTCTCAGCAGACAAAGAGCTGGCAGACCTGCAGCTTTCTATTCCTCAAAGTTTCATGGGTAAAACCAGAGATAAGGTGTTGGCTCTTGTAATGCCATAGGGACATGATGTCGAATATTGGCACTCCAGATGTTCTTGGACTTCAATTCCCAGAAGCCCCCATGAATCCACACAAATGGGTTTACTGCGATTTATCTGGCCCACGCCACCCTCGTTGCTCCTTGAAGAGGAAGTAAAACGTGCCCGTATGGGCACGTTTTACTTCCGCTTCCAGGAGCGATGAGGGCAGCGTGGGCCTGACGAATAGTAGTAAACCCATTCATGTGGATTCACAGGGTGCTTGGGCTTCTGAGAATTGAAGTCAAAGAACACCTGGAGTGCCAAGGTTCGCCATCACGGCCATAAGGAGTAGGCCTTTGTATGATAATGACAGAATTATATGTATGTGTGGGCTGGAAAGAGTGAGATTAACAGTATAGATTTCCTGGAATGACTTCCTCCAACAAATACTGGGGGTGCTATATACACACATGCACTTTTACCTTGAGACAAGAAGATACGTTGCTACCTGAGAATGGGGTGAATGTTCAGGGTTTAAAGCGGTCTCACATTTTTATAAAGTCAGAATTTCTATCTCTTTTCCTGAGATTTCTCTCCCAAATGGAAATTACTGTGATTCCCTCAGTCCTGTCAATCATAGTCAGAACATGTTTTGCTTGCATCAAAAAGCCTAATGACTATTATCCCCACCTCCTCCACAGCAACACGTGATTTCCATGCATGTTTTTTATACTTCAGACATATGCAGATGAATACTTTTAAAATGTTCTTGAGATATGTTTTCTCCAATCTGAGTTCCTTGACATCCTTGTCCACATGAAATACACTCCTCTGTCTTAATAGTACAAGTATGGCTCCTTTGAAAAAAAGGGAGAAAATAAAATATTTGCATATAAATAAGGCATCTCAACTCCCCTATATATGGAATCTCCTGTGGTTAAAATAACTGAGAAAGTCAGCCTATTAATCTTCATAAACAAACATGGAGGACAAGCAAAAAGTTAGAATGCATTCATTATTCATTGGCCATGATCAATGTGTTCATTCTGGGAATAGCACTCTTGTTTTATCATAGTCTTTCCTTTATTCCACCTAGACCAAACAACTGAAAACGTGGCAAGATACATGCATGATGAATTATAACTGCTCAGTTCATTGTGGTATGGTTATCTCTCTCCACTAGAGATTATCTGAAAATGTTACAGAGGATCAGACTGTATCTCTTGCTCTGTTCTTCCCCTTTCTTAGAAGAGCAATTTTAGATGTAAAGATAAATTACGTTTTAAAAGCATTTGCGTTCTGTTTTTGAGAACTGATTATTTATCATGCAGATTCAATTTTTCCTGGGAAGCTTGTTGATTTCTGAATATAGTAAGAGTGGGCATGGGCACCTTATTACAGCTTCCTGTTTCTGATTCTGAGAGAATCACCAGAAATCCATATGTATGGCAAAATGCCATTATGTCTTTATTTACATACAAAACAATTTTCCACAGTACTCCCCAATTTATTCCAAAAACAATTCTTTGAAGTGGATTTGACTGAGAATTGCTGCCTGGCCATAGGAAGTTGGGTAAGCTTAGTGACCAAGCAGAGAACTTGAACACCCCGCTGTCTCTTCTGAGGAGAGCTTGAAAAGGGTCCTCTGGTCTGCATTCCATGGCCACACAGGAGCAGGGATGCTCTTCAACAGCTTTTACTGATTTTAACAGTAATCTGCAGAATCTGCAGACTGAGGACTCCAACATGTTCTGCTGCAGCAGTGTTCCATGTGCCCAGGCACTAATTTTCTGCATTTTTCTACCAGTCTACATGCCACCCTTCTATGGTGCTGATTTCCTTTCTCTAGTCCAAGTCCAATGACACCTTCACTAAGGGCTAGTAGTCCCTGTATTCATCTACCCCAGCCAGCAGCCACACATAGCTCCAGAAACTCTTCCAAAATTAGAATTTGCTCCCCTGATTAAAAAAAGGCTCCCTGCCTCTCTTCTTTGTTTGAAAATTGTATTAAGCTGAAATTTGAAATTGAACACCTAGATCTGTGTCTTGTTGCTTGAACACAGAGTGGGAGGGCAACTGAGTAAGCATCTACCCTACTCCTCTATCCTGTTCCCATGCTAGATACAAAATCAATCACACAATTAATCAAGCTGTGTTGTGTTTTGGGATCAAGGAGACAACGGAGGCTTGATTCATGAAGAGGCAAAGAGCAACCGGGCAAGGCAGCAGCGCCGGGCAGAAGCAACCAACCCAGTTGGTGTTTATTCGGAATACACAGGACAAAGGAAATTCCAGAGAAGAGTATGCAATATATTCTCATTGGTTACCTGCGATAACAGAAGGGCTTCTTAATTGGTTAACTATCGGCATGTCTGCCTCATGCACACTTTGCTAATTGGCCAGAAAGGAAATGAAGTGGGGAGGGCAAAAGCCTTGAGTGAGACCCTAATTGGGGCCTCTTTTTACTGTGTAAATACAGATGAGGTAAGGAGAACTATCATCCACGATTTATGGCCAATGAGTCACAGCGATCGCGCTGTGAAACTCCCCACAACTTCCCCCTTCTGTTTTTAAGAAGCTTATAAGCATAATAAATGTGGTCCTTGCGTTTGCGAGCCGGAAGCGAAATCCTTGCAGGCTAGCAACGAAGGTATGCATTGAATAAAGCAACAGGCAGTTATCAGAATTTACAAATGCACAAGCAAGCTTTAAGGCAACAAGTGGTTGTTGAGAGGTTAGCAGGAATATAGTTAAGGCAACAAAATGTGCTGAAAGTTAAAATGAAGGTCCTCCGTTTCTCTCCCAGTGTCGACCCCGGGAGGGAAACAGTGAGGCTCTGACTTACAGTTCACAACCCTGTCACATTTTCTAGCATTGCTAACAGCTACAATAGGAGCATAGAGAGACAGGGCATCAAAACTCATTTACATGTGTAGGGTACTGAAAACTTTTAAGGTACCTTGAGATATGCAGTTACATAAGCAAAAATAGGTCTTCCCCAAGCAAGAGAATAAGCAGAATATTTAAGCATCAACAAAATATGAACATTCCTCTTCTTCCTTACATGAAGGAGGCATTCTAGCAAGCATTTAAGGCATTATATTTTTTCTTCTCTCACTGGTGTAAAAGTGAGAGAGGCATTAATAACTTTTACTAGCATAGCATGGTAAATCAGCACAAATATCATTAAAGCATTTCACACACTCATAGCATGAGCAGGTAAAACAGGTACTAATATCAGCAGAGCATTTAAAGGCATTTGAATATAAAACAGAAAATAGCATGATCATACAGTTGAACTATTTATCCAATTTAAAAAGGTTTTCTGGTTTTATAATGCAAACAAAGCCAATTCTTCTTAGAGTCACACAAACTTTTAGTCCAATTAAAATGTCCAAATTAAAAGACCAAACGTTGATTGAAGACAATTTAAACACAAAACACTATTTTCTCTCCAGTTCAGTTCTTGGAATGGCAAGTTGAAAGTAAGCCATAAATTAAGTCTCACTGACTTCACAAGACAATCCCACACAACCCCCCTTCTCAGCTTTTCAGGCAAACACACATTCCTTCATGCTCCGGCCATCCTGATGCTTGAAACTTGGAATAGTCCACTCGGACCTCTTTGTTTGAGGGTTGGGCAATTCAAAATCAGCCAAAAACTGTATGTCTTCTTCCTCCTTGTATTTTTGCAACAGCCTGTTGTCGTTCGAGGAAATATTCACCCCCCTCTTCCTCTGTATTTCTTTCATCTCCAGCATATGATTCTCAACCTTATGACAACCTGCATCTGTTAGTTTGTACTTGCAATCAGACCCCTTTCTGGGCTTGGGTTTCCTGCCTTCCTCCTCTGGGCCATCCTCCCACTTCTTGGCCACACGTGAGGTATCAAGTTTACCCCTCAGCTTCTCCTGCTTTTGTGATGAGGGCTGCTTCAGGGGCAGGCTGAGATCTCTCGTGCTGCTCTTTAAATCACAACCCTTGCTTCTTGCCACCTTGCATGCATCAACAGCTTCAATCTGTGATGAGGTCCCCACCATTTGTTCCCCATCAGCTGGCACTAATTGCTCTCTAGACTCGGCAGGCAGTATTGCAGCAGAGAACAGGTCTTTTGTAGGGCTAAAAGGACTTGATTGCTGCAAGGCAGGATTTAATGCCCCATCTCCATTTCCACCCCCATCTCCATCAGGGGGCTCCTGCTGTTGTTTCCCATATGATGGAGGGGCAGTCAGACTCCATCCTTTGGCTGGGGGCAAAAGCTGTGGCAATGATATAGTAAACCTCTGGGAGAACAAAAGATTTTTTGGAGTAAAATCTTGCACTTCTTTTGTTTCTGCTCTTTGCCCATTCTCCCATTTGAGTGTTCCAATTTCTGGGTGCCAAGGACATTGGCATTTGACTTCCTTAGTGAAGCCTTCTGTACTATCAAGCGTGATGTCTGGACATCCGCTCTCCTTGATGAATCTCTGCAATTCATTTGCATGGGCCTTTTGCCCTGAAGAAACTTCCCCCCCCCATACTCACAATCGGGAGCTCGAGAAAGCTGAGGGAGCCTAGAAAGGCTGTAGCATGCCAGGGGGCTATTCCAGCCAGTGAGTAGGGGAGTTGGGATCCGGTAATCACGGCGCGGGTCACCAGATGTTGTGTTTTGGGATCAAGGAGACAACGGAGGCTTGATTCATGAAGAGGCAAAGAGCAACCGGGCAAGGCAGCAGCGCCGGGCAGAAGCAACCAACCCAGTTGGTGTTTATTCGGAATACACAGGACAAAGGAAATTCCAGAGAAGAGTATGCAATATATTCTCATTGGTTACCTGCGATAACAGAAGGGCTTCTTAATTGGTTAACTATCGGCATGTCTGCCTCATGCACACTTTGCTAATTGGCCAGAAAGGAAATGAAGTGGGGAGGGCAAAAGCCTTGAGTGAGACCCTAATTGGGGCCTCTTTTTACTGTGTAAATACAGATGAGGTAAGGAGAACTATCATCCACGATTTATGGCCAATGAGTCACAGCGATCGCGCTGTGAAACTCCCCACAAAGCTGGGATATGTGTGCAATGTTTTGTGATTTCCCTTTAGGCAAAATGATACTAGGCCTATGTCTGCTACTTGAATCCTAGGTTTATCTTGAATTGAAGCTTAAATGTCTCTGTTTTATTTCTTACCTTACATTTACATGGAACTCTTTCCCTCTCTCATATAGCCAATCAGAATAATCCATTTCACTTTTCATGTAGGCAATCAGAAAATCATTTCCAAGAAAGGAAGCAACAGAAATATCATCTCTTTTTCATACAGTCCATTTCAGCTTAGATGCATAACAATGCTTTGCTAGAAATTTCTGGATAAAGAGGAAACTAAAAGTGAGCTATGGCCAAATTTAATCTGCAGCCAATGACGCAAGAGTGCCAATACAAATGATACAGTATATCTGAAGGAAAACTTTCCCAAAGGTACAGACTCTGTATCTCACAGACTGGCCAGGCTAATTTGCTTTTATGAACCATAAATATTTGTAACAGCATAATTGGCAGCTGCAGAGACAGAAAAATGTCATCTCATCTACCTTGGTGGATATATTATAACCTAGATTAAAATATTTTGAAGCATTTAGGAAAGAGAAGAAGCAAGAAGCTCTCATGGGTTATTCATAAGTACTGTTGCCTTCATTTACCATTCCAGTAAATAATTCTATGACTTATTTGGATCAACTGTCAGATTCAATATTAGAACAAGCTGTTCAGTGCTAAGGCACACAAACTTGGTTCATCTTCCTTTGCAGGCGCACCCCCCAATAAGGACTCCGACACTGGTAAAAGTGGATAACGGCATTGGGCCACATTTATTGATTCATGCCCTAGTCCGAATTATAAATTTCTATTGGTAAAACGACCAATCATAATTCTTAAGGCAAGCAGGCCGAAGTAACACTGGTAAGGTACCACCCCAAAATTGCCAACGGCAATTGGTTACAATGTATCAATTTGTATCAATTTGTTTGTTGACAACAAACAAATTGTTGACCGTAGTCAATATCTAACTAATGACCCCACCCTCTGACGCGTATCCGTGGAATCACGGGGTGATGCATGCTGGCTAGCTATCGCCATCACCCCGTCGCCTAGTTCGTCGTTGACCGGACAACGTTTAATCAACTTATGCCTGTCTATTGTTGTCCAGTCAATTGCGAACCTGCCGGATACCTGTGGGTCATAATGTTTACCTTACCAGTGATACCCGCCCATGTGACCAAAGTCAACAGCATCACAGAAACCCCTATATCAAACCATAGCAACAGTGTGGGATGGGCGAAAAAACCAGGACCCGAAAGCCAATAGTGGGTCCCAGCCAAAAATTTCCACCCGGCCTCGAAGCGACCAAAATATCACACTGTTAACTAGGGAGGGGGTGGAGGGGAAAAACTTCTCCGCTCCGTCGCTTCGCAAAATGGCAGCTCGGCTGCCTCATGGCCACCCCTTTTATAAGGGAGCTGGCCACGCCCCTAACTACCCGGATGCCTTCGTCCTATGGGGGGCCCGCAAAGGGCACGGCGGCCATTTTGGTGCCGCACTTGCATTGCAGGCGCACCCCCCAATAAGGACTCCGACACTGGTAAAAGTGGATAACGGCATTGGGCCACATTTATTGATTCATACCCTAGTCCAAATTATAAATTTCTATTGGTAAAACGACCAATCATAATTCTTAAGGCAAGCAGGCCGAAGTAACACTGGTAAGGTACCACCTCAAAATTGCCAACGGCAATTGGTTACAATGTATCAATTTGTATCAATTTGTTTGTTGACAACAAACAAATTGTTGACCGTAGTCAATATCTAACTAATGACCCCACCCTCTGACGCGTATCCGTGGAATCACGGGGTGATGCATGCTGGCTAGCTATCGCCATCACCCCGTCGCCTAGTTCGTCGTTGACCGGACAACGTTTAATCAACTTATGCCTGTCTATTGTTGTCCAGTCAATTGCAAACCTGCCGGATACCTGTGGGTCATAATGTTTACCTTACCAGTGATACCCGCCACACGGGGAGGCTTCCAAAAAGGCTCACCGCCCCCCCCCAAGACCGTCAGCTCGGTCGACAGGCCTGCTCGCCAGTCCACTAATCCAGAGGTCCATACCTCCCTGCGACAGATGGGCCCCATCCCCTGAGTAAAGCTCGTAAATTTGCAGACTGATGGCGGGGAGGCTAATGGCGCATCCCCCGCCCTTGTCAAAAGGAACCGGGCAATAGCCCCGTTCACGGAGTGTCGGCTCAGTCAGAGCCCTGAGGCCAAACGCCCCCCTGTAAGCATACCGCGGTATCGTGTCCGACCAATTGAGGGATGTGGCAAGCCACACATAATGTGAGTAGGGCAGGTCACTGCGAACCGCAAGTTTCCGCGATAGGCCAGTGACCCGCCCCAAACCATCGCCCCAAAGGTACGTAACCAGGACATCTGGCGAGCCAGCATCCCTGATGTAGAAAAGGGATGGCAACAGTTCCCGCCATAACATGCCGCGCTTACCATAGCACCTGGGACGTGCGGATGCACCCTGTCCCCATCGGGTACCCACTCTGTCGCCGCAGCGTAACGCGCTGCCCCATGCAGCGTAACGCGCTGCCCTGTGCATGCGGCTACGGCCCACCAGGCATACTGTCACCGGTGTAAAACGACACCCAGGGTCTGTCAAGTAAAAAAGGGAGGGGGAGAAACAGTGCAGTGACTAAAACTGGTACTCGCAGTGGAGGAGGGCGAAGACAAAACTGAAAACATTGTGACCCCCACCCTCCCATACGGCGTTTTTCAGCCCTGGAGTACCCAAAACAACTGCAGCAGAAGCCGCCCCTATCCGGAACGAATGGGTGCCGCAACGAGCCCTTGAGAGGCCAACACTGCCTAGTGCCTTCCCGGCACCCCCCAAATTGAAATTTAGTAATAGAAGATCCACCTTGGTGACAGAAAAAATGTGCCATGGTGCGTGCCACACAGTGCACGGAAATCCTGTAGGGCACCAACCAGACAGATGTCTGTCGAGGAACATCGTAGCAGTCTACTCCACTGCCTACGCCGTGCTGATTCACTTTAGAGGAGCGTATCCCCAACTGAGCCCAATATTGTCCCCACAGACATCTTCGAGTTCCAGTGCCCTACGTCTTGCATCCGCCTTATACAGCATCTCAAGCTCGCTGATGCGGAGCGCTCCAAAAAGGCCACGTTTGTAGCCGCATGAAGTGGGCTGCCTCATGTATCAAAACAGAGGCCAGGCCAGCCCCGGGCCAATTGGGTAAAAACCCCTGGAAAAATCTTGCATCCGCCTTATTCAGCATCTCAAGCTCGCTGATGCGGAGCGCTCCAAAAAGGCGACCATTGTAGCCGCATGAAGTGGGCTGCCTCATTTATCAAAACAGAGGCCAGGCCAGCCCCGGGCCAATTGGTAAAATCCTTGGGAAAATCTTGCATCCGCCTTATTCAGCATCTCAAGCTCGCCGATGCGGAGCGCCCCCAAAAAGGCCACCGTAGTAGCCGCATGAAATGGGCTGCCTCATCTATCAAAACAGAGGCCAGGCCAGCCCCGGGCCAATCGGGCAAAAAACCCCTGGGAAAATCGGGTGGCGGTCACCCGGGAAACACCCGCGCACGCGCACCCACCCCTCCAAAACATGTCTCACACGGAAGTCATTGGTGCCGTCCACATGACCTCCCACTTTGGCCATAAAAGCCAACCCTGACAGCTGAGATGCTATGGTGCGTGGTGCAAGGCCCTGGGCATACAGGTAAACCATGAACCGCAGAACATGGGCCACTGGGATCGGCCAGGTTCCTGGCAGTCGAAATTGGGTACAGAATGCTCTGAAAGAACTAAATGCGTGGTGATACGCCTTACTCATGCATGGCGCTAGTCACCTCTCCTTGCCAACGTTCCATCTCTCGTCCGGGAGTGGCGAGGGAAATTCCTCCGCATCCGGGGCCGAGGCACGGAACCGGGAGATCTGCAGACGGGACAAAGCAGCAGCAATATCATTATCAACCCTTGGGACATGCCTGGCCCTGAAGAGAATGTTGAGGCACAGGCTGCACGATGCAAACTAGCGCACTAGGTCAATAACCCCGGGCGATTTGGAATTCTGTGCATTGACGATGCGGACAACAGCCGCCTTGTCACACCAAAAATGCACAACCGAGTTGGCCCACCCCTTGCCCCATAGCATCAAAGCACCCAGGATAGGGAAACATTCCAGATACGTGAGACCACGCAGGCGACACGTGCCTGCCCAGGATGGTGGCCACCCACCATAGGCCCACTTCCAATTGAAGTACATCCCATAACCCAGGGATCCCGAGGCATCAGACTGAATCTGAAATTGAGGGGAAGCCAGGAGGTCATGCCTCCAAAATGAGACCCCATTGAACTCCCTCAGGAACTGCAACCAGACAAGCATGTCTGCCCTGATACCCCGGGTAAGCCTAACCCTATGGTCGGGCCTGGATAATCCTGCCATGGCGTCGCACAAGCGCCGAGCAAATGCCCTGCCCGGAGCGACGACCCTGCCAGCGAAATTGGGGTGACCATGTAGCACCAGCAGTTCCCTCAGTGATGCCATGCGCTCGGCCCGCGAGACCGAGATAAGGGCCACTAGCCTTGACACCTTATCTCACCGCAACCTAGAAGCCTGCGCTACCGTGTCACTCTCCACCCCAGGAATACTAGCTGTGGAGATGGGCCCTCGGTCTTTTCGGGCGCTAAAGGGACACCGAGTTCCTCCATTAGCGTCTGAAATGCGTTGAGGAGACGTGTGCACGTGTCCCAGCCCCGTTCAGCCCCGAATAAAAACCATCCAGGGAATGGGCTACAGACCGGGACCCTGACCTGCGGACAAAAGCCCACTCTAGGAAAGTGGTGAAACGCTCGAATACCGAGCCCGAATGTAACAGCCAAAAGGCATGGCATCATTGAAATAATATGCTCCCCGGGACGGGGTGCAGGGACAGGGCCAACGACCCTGCCCGCATAGACCCTCTTGTCAAAGCTGGCAGCAGCCACCTCCTCCCTCCCCCTAAGGGATCAAAGATTGGGGGCATCCTGAGGGGACCTATTACCCAGAAAGGGATCCGGAACCCCTGCCTAGAACCCTGAAGGAGATAACCCGCGTCCTCTCCCTTCGGGTACAATGTGAGCCAACGCTCCAACATGCCCACCTTAATCGGGGAGGAACCCTTCGGTGGACCAGATCCATCTGCGGCAGTCTTGCCAGCCCCCTGTCCGCCCCTCCCTCTGCCCCGCATCCCTCCGAGCCCGGGACAGGCAGGGGCCGCATGGGGGCCACACATGTGGGACACTCCTGTCTGTATTTGCAATTCTCCCCATTGTAGGAACCATTGGACAAGAAAGTCCAGGACAGCAGGCGGGCTGGAACCCCCTGAGCAAGGCGCGTGGGGGTCACGTACAAAAGCCACCGCCTCTGGCATGGCTCATCCCACCTGATCTCGGGGTGCGGGGAAATCCGCCTACGGCATTCCTCGTCATAAGCCAACCACGATGGGCCCGAAAAGTCAACCATCGCCCGGTATACGTTGTCCAAATAGTGGACCATCGGAATTGCCAAATCCGGCCGGGCCCAACGGGTACACCGCCATGCCTATGAGGTAGGCCGGCAACCAGTTGGCCCACGTACTATTGGCTTGCGACGACGTGCCTGCTACTATCCTACCCCTTCTGCCCCGCGCTCTCCTCCTTGGTGGGCTCTCTGTTTATGAGTGAGAATAAATCCACGTACTCCCCCCGCCAAGTGGTCACCCAGCAGTAAGGAATACCCGGCTGTCGGCAAGGCCGATACAGGCACAGCAGAGACTGTGGGCATCTGAAAAGGGGCTTGGACCAACCCAGCCACCCAACACGTTCCCCTCAGGGTAGGAAACACCCCCCACCACGGGGCCCTGGGTGGTAGTTGTCGTCGCCGGGTGGGGCGTCAGCGGCTGTACCGCCGCACCACCCACGCGAGGCCAAGGCCCTTGGAAAGCCCCCCCCAACATGGCCACGTGTGTAGGTGCACTAGTTTGAACCGCATACTCACACGCTGCACCCCCGCGGGCCGCCCCCACCGGGGGTTCCGGCCCGCTGGGGGTGTCGGAGCTCACGACCGCCGTAGAGCTCGTCACTGGGGGCTGACCCGCACCGGCCGTAGGTTGGGGAACTGCGAGGCAGTGGCCGAGGCCGTGCCATGCGCCTCAAGCAGCTCGACCCATCCCGTCGCCTGCCGCTGCCCAGCAGACGACGCGTCGAAATGAACCCCAAAGGGAGCACCAGAGTGGCTAGCCCGGGCCAGGGATGCCTCGAGGGCCGCAACACGGGCCAATAAGGCTTCAACTGCAGGCATGGGTACAGGTCCCTGTACCCCGGGGCCCGAATAGGGCCATAACCCCACACCCGGGCCCGTTAAGGCCGATGTAACAACCTGCCAGGGGAAGGGGACCGGACCACCCCCCAAGGTTGGAAGGCCCCGGGGCGAGCTGCGCCCCTATAGAGGAAGGGACAGCGGAATGGGCAACATCAGGAACGGTGTCCACCGTTCGCGGGCCGAGGGCCGCAGCCCCTACTGGACCCAAGCGTGGGCCAGCAGTCTCCGGCCAGGGAAAAAAGACCCCCATTCCACCGGTCCCGGTGGGTGCAGGCAAAGGCGGCCGCTTGGAGGCGCGGCCGCGGCCCTCCGGGAACCTCACGAGCGGCGCTCACAGCCGCCTTCCCCTTCAAGGGCATCTCAGCCAATCGATGGGAAGCCGAAACGAGACAGTTCAGCAAACAAAAGGCTTCCCGGGAAAGGTAGAAGCGACGGAGGTAAGAGGGAAAAACTTCTCCGCTCCGTCGCTTCGCAAAATGGCAGCTCGGCTGCCTCATGGCCACCCCTTTTATAAGGGAGCTGGCCACGCCCCTAACTACCCGGATGCCTTCGTCCTATGGGGGGGCCGCAAAGGGCGCGGCGGCCATTTTGGCGCCGCGCTTGCATTCTCTTCCTCTCCTTACTATTGCTGTCACTAGAGCATAGTGGTTCATTGTACATTGTTACCTATTTACATAAGGAAAATCCTATCTTTGCTAATATTGTTTCATCATTGAGAGACAATTTGTATATTACTGAATTGATTAGTCAAGACCCTTTCAACTTCAGATAGACTCCAGAAGAAGAAAGCCCCTTATTCAACAGCCAGAAGTGTAAGGGGAAGTAGGAAGTATTTCTGAGTCTTTTTCTCACTGAAGTGCCACTCACTTAGTAATGAAAAAGACTAATATTTCACCAGTTAGCTTGGAACTAATCTACAAGTAATGAGCATGCTTGTGCAACTAAAGTTAATTATTGTGTACCTAAGTCAATCAATGGGATTGCACCAAAAGTGAGATAAATCAAGACTTATAACTGAACTATAACACATTTCAAGAGAGTTATTTATATAATGCTTGCAGGAGGGCAGCAGGTATAATGTATAGAGCATTACTTCCATTTTTCACGTAATTCATATAGATCTATTATCATAAGTAGTAACTAGAGTGATGAAAGGACTGCTGTGGCTTAGTGAAGGGGTTTTAAAAGCCTTTTAGGATAGTACTGATGTGTTATGCCTTTCAGGAGAATATATATATTCTGTATATCCTTACTTGTCCTTCTGTATCTGCCTCCTTTTATGATGTTTATGGTATATGTGTGTGTGTGTGTGTGTGTGTGTGTGTGTGTGTGTGTGTGTAATCTTCATCATAAAAGAAGGCGGATACAGAAGGACAAGTAAAGATATACAGTATTTTCTTTTTTGTTATTCTTTTTCTTTCTGTTTTAAAAGGAAAGTGAGTCAAATAAGGTCTTTTGAGGTGTGGTGTGGTTTCCTAACCCAACAACACCTCATATGCAAACATCACATTAAATAGCATACTACTTCTCTATATGACTTTATTTGGCCCTGTTTAGTTTGATGCAGTCCACTCCCTGTTTAGCTGTCAAGTCACACTCTATGACCCTTAAAGGTTCAGAATTTTTAAGCAACTGTGGTAAATTCCCTCCACTTCCCCTTTTGTTTTCTACAATGGAATATTGGGAAATCTGAAAGTGCAAATAGTCATTTGGATGGGTTACTACAGCCAGGGGAGTTTAAAAAATGCAGACCACTGAATTGATCTATAGCAGTGTTTCTCAACCTTTGGTTTTTGGACTTCAATTCCCAGAAGCCTAAGACAGTTTCCCAAAGCACTGATCATC
The DNA here is from genome assembly GCA_035047305.1 of Bradypodion pumilum. NCBI lineage: Eukaryota > Metazoa > Chordata > Lepidosauria > Squamata > Chamaeleonidae > Bradypodion > Bradypodion pumilum. Next base: position 59,814,900 of record JAWDJD010000005.1, read on the forward strand.
CAATGTATTGACTGAGGCTTCTGGGAATTGAAGTCCAAAAACCAAAGGTTGAGAAACACTGCTATAGATCTATAGCAACAGATAACTCCTTGGCCCATCTAGGTGGGGAGTTTAAAAGGCTGCTGCTGCCGGACTGCGGGGGGGGGGGGGGAGCTCGAGGACTGTTTGCCTCAGCTAGGGGGGGCACCTTTCCCTTCCCCCCTGCACTCCAGGGCTCCGCCTTGGGCCAACATGAAAAAGCTAATGCTGCTGCAGGTGGTTGGATTCACCACCACCACCGCCCATGGACTTGGCCTCAGCGGAGTCGAGGTGGCCCACTGGTTAGGAGCGCTAGGACATTTGCTACTGTATTGCATTGTGTGTGTTTGATTTTTTTGTACACTGTAATTATGTTTATGGGGTTTTTTGTATATTGTGTACTGTATACAGTTTTTTCTCCATGTTCGCTTTTTTCTGCTGCTGTCTGCTGTGCAGACAGCATGCATTGGTGTACACCGCTTTGAGTCGCCTTCAGGATGAATAAAGCGGTATACAAATAAAAAGTGAAATGAAATGAAAGTAATAATTCTCTGGCAGTTTTTATATCCAACAGGAGGTGGTCTTCTGTAAAGTTAAGGCCCCTTGGATTTGAGTCCCTTGGATGTGAAACAGGAATAAGTTGAAACAATTTTCTCTTCTTAGGAAAATCTATTTTGTCACTTAACTACTGAGAATTGCAGCTAAGGTCAAAGAGAAAAATAAAACTTGAGTGGGATAGCAGATGATACTGTAGTGCCTGCTAATCAGAAAGTCCCAGCACTTTAGCCATGTGGCTGGCTTTAATAAATCACTGCTTCCCCAACACAGATTAGATAATGAAAACCCATTTTAACATACCAATGTGGAGTGCATTTTAATGATGAGAAAGATGGAAATAATTATTCCTGACATGTCTGGCTTCTGCTCTCTGCTCTCACTGTATTAACATTCCTGTGGGAGTGAAAGGTCTGTGAGGTTGTGTCAAATATACACATGACTGCTTATTTCTTAGCATCATCTTATCATTGACCTTGGAAATCATCCTAGGTAACCAGTGCATAATGCAAGCACTCAGAATCATCCTGGCATTGAAGTAAATGGAATGACATCATTTAGATAACTGCGTGTTATCTGATGTGTGGATTCCAGCCAAAGACTCTTAGATTTTTTTAAAAAGAGATAGCGTTGTGTTTCTACGTAGAGAATACTCAGAAATGGTTTATCATTTCTTTCTACCAGCTGTGTCCTGGGACAGTGCAGCTAAACCAACTTTTCTTCATTCTCAGTCACCTTTTCAGGTTTGTGTTCCCACCAGTATTTCAAGGATGGTACTGTATTCCGTAACTCTTGCACAGATTCCAATGTAACATTCCTGTAACTCAGTGCTGTAGCCAGGATTCTAGATTGGGGGAGGGGGGCGAATACTTTTTCAGGAGGGGCAACAATGTCACACATGTACATATATATATAACATTGACATCCTGGGGTGGGGTGGGGGCTGTTAGCTTATGGGGGGCTGAACACCACCCCCCTCCCCCCAGCCACGCTCTTGCTATGGCCCTACTGTGACTTGGTTAAGGCACCCTTTGTAATCATTCTGTATGATCTTACTGCATCCACTGTTTCATCCATTTCTTTACAAAGCCTACACTTACTGTCAGTTCCAGGTTTTTTTTTTTTCATTTTTTTCCTTAAATTATGTTGGTTTGTCATGCTTGTTCATGGACAGCAAATAGAGGTCCTTCTGGCTCCTTTTTTTAGAATACTGGGTTTTAGCCATATGCAATTATTAGTCCTATCCACTCTACCTTCATTTTTTATTGAGCATGTGATGGTTATTCTTCTTCTTCTAACACTAACTATAGTGACATAAATTCACTTAAAAGATGAAAAATGGCATTCTGATCTCCTAAAGGAGTTCATGTTTGAAGCTGTAGCCATGTTAATCTATGCAAGCAAAACAGCCATGTTAGTCTATGTAAACAAAACAGAACAGTAAAAAAAAAAAGACAAAATGAAAGCGCGGCGCCAAAATGGCCACCGCGCTCTTTGCGGGCCGCCCCACCCCACCCGGACTCAGACATCCGGGTGAGTTAGGGGGCGTGGCCACCCCTCTATAAAAGGGGTGGCCACGAGGCAGACGAGCTGACATTGTAAAAATAGCGACGGAGAGGAGAAGTTTTTCCCTCCACCCCCTCCCTAGTGAACAGTGTGATATTTTGGTCGCTTCGGGGCCGGGTGGGAATTTTTGGCCTGAACCCACAATTGGCCCTTGGTTTCTGGCTTTTTTGCCCATCCCACACTGTTGCTAGTGTTTGAGCAAAGGGGTTTCTTTGACTTTGGTCACTTTAGGCGGGTAGCACTGGTAAGGTAAAGATTTATGACCCAGAGGTATCCGCCAGGTTCGCAATTGACTGGCCAACACTTAGACAGGTACAGGTGTAATAACGTTGACCGGTCAACGACGAACCAGGCAAGGGGTGATGGCAGGAGCTTTTCAGCATGCATCACCCCGTGATTTAACAGATACACGTCATAGGGTGGGGTCAGTAGATAGTTTATTGACTCCGGTCAACAATTTGTTTGTATCAACAAACAAATTGATACAAATGGATACATTGTAGCCAATTGCCATTGGCAATTTTGGGAGGAACCTTACCAGTGTTACTGCGGCCTGCTTGCCTTAAGAATTACAATTGGATGAATACACCAATTGAAAGTTATAATTCGGACTAGGGCATTATTCAATAAAAGTGGCCCAATGCCTTTATCCATATACCGGTGGCTGAGTCTTTCTTTGGGGGGTGCGCCTGCAAAATACTGTGACACCTTAAAGACTAATTCCTGTATTTAAATGTGAGCTTTCATGGACCAAGTCTGATGAAGTAGAACTGTTCCATAAAAAAAAATCTCATATTTAAATACAGGAGTTAGTCTTTAAGGTGCCACAACCTTTTTTTTCTTTTTTTGCTGTTCTGTTTTGTTTACTCTCATATATGAAGTAAATAGATTTTTCTGTGTAAAATATTCTATGTATACATCTTTATAGATTTGAGCTAATATTTATTTCCTTTATAATACAATGGTCACAATTTTTAACAAGTAGTTGTTGGGGCAGGTGGAAATAATGATTATCAGGTTTACATAAGACATAGTTACATAAGGAACACAGAATATATCTGGAATGTTAGCACCAATCCTGGAATGGTATGAACACAATGGAAAAATAACACTAAGTTTATGCAGGAAAGGAATCTCAAGTGGCTAAGATGCTGACTGGGAGGCGGGAGGTCAGCAGTTTGATTCCCAAGTACTGCAGGATGGAATGAGCTCCCGTCTTTGTCCCAGCTCCTGCCAACCTAGCAGTTCAAAAGCAAGAAATTGCAAGTAGATAAATAAGGACCACTTCCGTGGGAAGGTAACAGTGTTCCATGCCTAGTCATGCCTGCCACATGACCGTGGAAACGTCTGCTGGTTCTTTGGCTTTGAAACAGAGATGAGCAATGAACCCTAGAGTTGGATACGACTGGCTTTCGAGCAAGGGAAACCTTTACCATTACCTTAATCTGTTAAATGGAAGAGAAAAAATGGTGGCTTTCAAACCCTGCATATGATGTGACAAAACACAAGAAGCTCAGAGAACTCCAAAAGTATAGAGAGATTTGTCGAGTACAGCCTGAACTTTTCAACTTGATAGTGTTTTTCCTTTTTTTCTATTTCTCTTCCTTGGAAACTGTGATCGACTGAGTGTTTTTAAAGTACAGCATCTAAATCCCATCCAGCATATCCAGCATAGTCAATTTGACTATGGGGATAATGGAAGCTGTACTTTAACAGTGTTCCATGTTTTGAGGAGACAGCCACCCACCACCTGCTGCCCAGAAGCACAGCAGCTGGCTGGCAACATCATGTCAGTCCTTAACTGTACAATTTCAATGGGGAAAGTCTGTTGTCCCAGTGTGGGTATGTGTGTACAGTGCTTCATCACATTGGTTTGGGATAAGTTTCCCATCATGTTCAGTACATGAACTTGTAACGGACACAACACAAATGAAAAAATGATTGAATTCTATCAAGAGTTCGTAGAAAAGCACGTTATCAACAGCTGGAAAGGAAATAGTTCATACAAGTGACCACCTGCTGGTCTTGCAAAAGGTTTGATGGATAGGAGATGTAAAATTGGTCATCGTCACACAGGAGAACAGCAGATGCAGACAACAGGAACTTCAGTCTCTATTATGTACAGGTGGCTTGCTGGCCTTTAAGGAAGCTTTTCATTCCAGATTTCCAACCTCCTATGTTATTGTTATACTTGTAAAAAAATATTATCTGTTGTACATTGCCCAGAGTGGGGAAATAACCTAAATAATTGATGTATGCATGCATACATATGTACATACACACATAAATTCTTAGTACAATCATGGTGGTTCAACTTCACTCTCCATGTCCATGTTCCTCAGGGCATTGTAAACATGAAAACATGTCATTTCTAAAAATAAAATAAAAAGAGAGAGAGAGAGAGAGAGTTCAATTTATTTATTTATTTTTACAAAAAAGGCTTGAGAAAAAGCCTGCTATAGTAGAATTTAAATCTTGAAAAGTATTATGTAGAAGTATAATTATCTCCAGGGATATGCAATGTGCAGAACTATTTTCCCCGTACATGGTTTGAGGAGCTTTCACCTAATACATACATAGTGGAGTTCTTATTCTTTTCCACATAGAAGAAAATATTCATATGCTTTAGAATATTTTATTGTGAGCAGAGTTTAATTATTGCTTGTCATTTATTCTTTGTAGCTAGCTCTAATGCTCTCCCTAAAGTGAATGAAACTTTGATGCATACATTCATAGCAATTTTGCATTTGAAAGGGGTTGCCAGAAAGACTGTTCAATTGATCCAAGAATAAAATTTGAGGGTCAAACTCCACTTGATGTTGCATGTATCACCTACCATTGTGTCAGTCTTTCACATATTGTCAATGACAGCAGCTGGTAGGATTAACCGAGATCAGAACTACTATAAATGAAGAAGGAGTTCACAGTTCTTGTCTGCTGGGTAATCTTCCTATGGCGATTTTGGGCAAGAGGCAAGCTTCCCATTGCTACCAGTGGAGATTATGAGGACTGCCAATCAAATCAAAATTTATTACAGTTCAAGACCATAGTATGAGGACAACATTTTTTTAAAAAAAAATGAAGATCATATTTCACAAGGAATGGACAAAGCCTCTTTTCTCATGATCTGCACTTACAATTTTTGATAAAAATGTGTGATAGTTAAGAGTCACATCACCTATGTTATGTATTCCATGTAAAATTTATTCAGTTGCCCAATGCCTCTAACACATAGATATCCAGCATGAGACTAGCCCTGTTTTCTCATTGGTGAGGTGCATGCTGATCACACCATCTGCTGACTTATGAGGGGCCAGGGGATCTGTTGTCCTGATAGGGACCCTACGGTATGGAGAGAAGTTAAGCTGCTATACAGATGAAACTCGGAAAAGTAGAATATCGTGCAAATGTCCATTCATTTCACTTAAAAGGTGAAACAAATATATGTGATAGACTCACTACATGCAAAGCGAGATATGTCATGCCTTAATTTGTTATAATTGTGATGATCATGGCATACAGTGTACATGAGATTTTGTGATGATTATGGGGTAGATGAGATTGGGGGGGTTGGGGCTTTCATAAACTGTAAGCCATAAGCATCAATATTATAACAAAGTAAGGCTTGAACTCTCTTGCTTTGCATGCAATGAGTCTATCTCATATATTTGTTTCACCTTTTAAGTTGCATTACTGAACTGATAATAGAAACAGGTCCTATCAGCACCTGGAAAGTAGAGGGGAAGAAGTAGAAACAGTGACAGATTTTACTTTCTTAGGATCTAAGATCACTGCAGATGGTGACTGCAGCCATGAAATAAAGAGGTGACTGATTCTAGGGAGACAAGCCATGAGAAACCTGGGGAACATAGTGAAAAGTAGAAACATCACCGTGCGAAAAAAATCCGTATAATCAAAGCAATAGTATTCCCAGTGGTAATGTATGATTGTGAGAGCTGGACCATTCAGAAGGATGAGTACAGAATAATAGATGCCTTTGAGATGTGGTGTTGGAGGAGAGTTTTGAGAGTCCCCTGGGCAGTGAGGAGAACAAATAGTTCGATCTTAAAAGAAATCAACCCTAATGGCTCCTTAGAAGGTCAAATAGGAAAGATGAAGATGAAGTACTTTGGACATCAAATGAGAAGAAAGGATTCACTTGAGAAAGCCTTGATGCTGGGAAAGGTGGAGGGCAAAAGGAGAAGGGGGCAGCCAAGGATGAAATGGCTAGATGGTATTGTGGGTGTCACAAATGTATACCGTAAGGTGCAAATTGTAGGCGCAGTGGGCACAGAGCTGGGTGGGTTGAGGAGGATGGTGGAGAACAGAGGTGCCTGGAGGACAATGGTCTATAGGGTCGCAAAAGGTCAGAATCAACTGTGCAACTGAACAACAACAACTGAACTGAATGACGATTTGCACAATATTCTAATTTTCTGAGTTTCACCTATATATTGAGTCAAGCATTTGTTGTGCAACTTGCAGTTGTTTCATTTTCTAGGGAGAAGGAGTCATTTAGAAAACCCTAGTTACCTCTTCAGGTAATCTGCTGACTACCCAGGTGGAGCTGCCCCCCTTCAGGAAGGCTCTAAAAACATGGCTTTGCCAGCAGTTGTGGGGTGCACTTGGCATCACAACCTGACCCTGCTGGCTCATCTAGCCCTGTCCGTGGTTTTAGAGTGGCTAAGATGCTGACTGGGAGGTGGAAAGTCAGCAGTTCGATTCCCGAGTACTGCAGGATGGAATGAGCTCCCATCTTTGTCCCAGCTCCTGCCAACCTAGCAGTTTGAAAGCAAGAAATTGCAAGTAGATAAATAGGGACCACTTTGGTGGGATGGTAACAGCATTCTGTGCACTCCAGTGTCTAGTCATGCCTGCCACATGACCATGGAAACATCTGCAGAAGCAAACAGCACTGGCTCTTCAGCTTTGAAACAGAGATGAACACTGAACCCTAGAGTCGGATGACTGGCTTTTGAGCAAGAGAAACCTAGGGTGTTTTATGAACATTTTAAATGATTTTATAATCTTAATACTGGTTTTATTGTATGGGGATGCTTTTTAAATTGATGTAATCCGCCTTGGGTCACCGAGGCGAGAAAGGCGGCAATATAAATTCAATAAATAAATAAATTGTTGTTGTTGTTCAGTCGCACAGTCGGTTCCGACCCTTTGCGACCCTATGGACCATTGCTCTCCAGGCGCCTCTGTCCTCCACTATCCCCCTCAGCCCTCCCAGCTCTGTGCCCATTGTGTCTACAATGCCATCTAGCCATCTCATCCTTGGCCTCCCCCTTCTTCTTTTGCCCTCCACCTTTCCCAACATCAATGCCTTCTCAAGTGAATCCTCCCTTCTCATTTGATGTCCAAAGTATTTCAGCTTCATCTTTACTATTTGACCTTCCAGTGAGCATTCAGGGTTAATTTCTTCTAAGATTGACCTATTTGTTCTCCTCGCTGTCCAGGGTACTCTCAAAACCCTCCTCCAACACCACATTTCAAAGGCATCTATTCTTCTGCGTTCAGCCTTCCTAATTGTCCAGCTCTCACATCCGTACATTACTACTGGGAAGACCATTGCTTTGACTATTCTAATTTTTGTTTTCAGTGTGATGTCTCTGCTTTTCACTATGTTCCCCAGGTTTCTCATTGCTTGTCTCCCAAGAATCAGTCGCCTTTTTATTTCATGGCTACAATCCCCATCTGCAGTGATCTTTGATCCCAAAAAAGTAAAATCTGTCACTGCTTCTACTTCTTCCCCATCTATCTTCCAGGAACTGATTGGGCCTGTTGCCATTATCTTGGTTTTCTTGATATTTAGTCTCAAGCCAGCTTTTGCACTCTCCTCCTTCAGCCCAATCAGGAGATTCTTTAGGTCTTCCTCACTTTCTGCCATTAGGGTGGTATCGTCTGCATATCTCAAATTATTGATGTTTCTCCCAGCGATTTTAATCCCATATTGTGATTCCTCCATCCCTGCACTGCGCATTATGTGCTCTGTGTATAGGTTGAATAGGCATGGTGACAAAATGCAGCCTTGTCTTACTCCTTTTCCTATTCCAAACCATTCTGTCATTCCATGTTCTGTCCTAACTGTTGCTTCTTGGTTCATGTACAGATTTCTCAGGAGGCATATGAGGTGCTCTGGTATTCCCATCTCTTTAATTACTTGCCACATCTTGTTGTGGTCCACACAGTCAAATGCCTTAGTGTAGTCAATAAAACAGAAATAAACTTGTTTCTGGTATTCCTTTGTTTTAAATATCTTTAAATATCTTTGTTTTAAATAAATATCTGAAAACAAACAAAGACAGCCATGGGATCCATACGCAAAATAAATGCAGGAGGAAGGTGATACATTATAGCATCACTTTTTAAAAAATCAAATATTTCCATGAGCTTTTGTGATTCAAGATCACTTCTTCAGCCATGCATCAATTTCTTGTGGATATGGTAGGAAAATTATAAAGGAAAGTCCCAAAAGTTCATAGCATGATGTTCAGCCAGGTTTTGTCTCTTAAGTGTGAGTGTGGTGAACATGTCATCTTGTAAGATCATTGGTTTTAATCCCTTAGGGGAATGGCTGGGATGTAGACCCTGGAGGAAGGAGATAAAACCCATGTGGCAGCCATTGCTTACTCTCTTGCATCGGGTAAGCCATGGGGAGCCTCACATATGGAGTGTGAGTATTCAACAGGCCATAAGGGCCAAAACCAGTTAAACTTTTCATTATTTTTGTATGTACTTTGAATGACTAAGTTTGCAATTCTGAGTTCTTATGCTGTATTCATTTCTTTAACTTACTTAATAAATATAGATCCTTTGGTTCTATTGAATTGGGATTGAAGGGCTGACTGGACCATATTGATAGTGGCTATGTTTTTGCTACCTAACTTAAGTATTCTGAATAGATGGATCCCTGTACACTCGCTAGCCTGGGCCAAGTGGAGCCAAGGGGAAATCATAAGGTCTGAGTTGCCCCACTATGGAGGTGGCAAACACTGATGGTGAGAAGGCAGGGGGTGATGTGTGACAAGAAGACATGATTAAGATCTCTAGATAAAGATAAATATAGTGAGAAAAGGAATCTCTCAATGGCCAAAATTCTGTTGCTTGGTGTACTAAATCACACTACAGTGGGGCTTTCCATAAGTTCCATTGACTCAAATGAGCCTAAGGTATGCTCAGGTAAGTCGCAGTTAGTGCAACCCCATTTAAAGCAATAGAATTAACATATGAGTTGACTGACTATTTCAATGGGTCTACTTTAGTATGACTTGCTACAGTAAGCAACAGGATTTTGGCATTAATTTGTGATTACAATATAACTTATTTATCTCTTAGTGAGGAAATCACAATATAACTTAAGTATGTCTTGGTTACCAACTTATACTAATTTGTTTTTCTTACACCATATTACTTCCAAAATCAAGTTCCATATTATACGTCTGGCACAAGGAACTGCAGTAGATCCAACTGCCTCTATTCCTGCCTTTTATATTTGACAGCTTTCATAAGCAAAAGATTGCAAATAGACTCAGTTGACCTCTAGATATGTATGCAAATAATTAACTGTGTTATTTTGGATACTTTTGAATACAAAATTTATATTCCTGGCACTTAGACAAATGTATGAAGGAACATGAGATTCTACTGACTCTTTTTAATTCCTTTCTGCTAGAAAAATCTGTGAGAAGAGAGCTTTCTAATTGTTGGGAGAGATTTTGAGTGTAATTTGGGCAGTTATGGTCAAATTATAGGTTTAGTAATGTAAGTTTTTAAAAAACAATGAAAGCTGCTAAAGTGACTGCTTGCTCTCTATGTATTAAGACAACACTTTATAAGAATACCTGTGTTTGAGGATTTCTTCACCTATATTTTTCTTTGCTAGCACAAGTGTTTATAAAAATGCATTACTTTGCTTCCTCCTTCATCAGACCAAACCCTAAAACCATTCCTTAAATACCTCACTCAACTTGATAGGCCTGTCAGGATCACTATAATTTGGTCTCAATTTGATAGCACATTACACATAGAGAAATTCTGAGGAGACTGTAGGAAGTTATAGGATTATTTTTGCTTCTTAACTGAAGTAAACCCTAACAAATTTATTTTTAAAAGTTAGCAGTGTTGATCATAATAAAAACTCTACAATCCTTACTTGTGTAATATTTTTATGAGGCGAACCAAAAATCGCCAATACTTGTGCAAGTTTATGGTATTTTCTGATACAATACAGTAAAACTTCGCATAAAGAGTGCCTCGCTTAGAGACTAAATCGCTTAAAGAGCAGAATTTTCTCTGAATGGTCGCCTCGCTTAACAACTAAAACCAACCAAAAACTCGCTTAACAACTAAATCGGGGTTCGCAATCCCACCTCGCCTGCCCGAAGTCACAATTGGTAATTTACAATGGTGTTTCACTTAAAGAGCAATCCTGTGGAATGCATTATGCTCTTTACGCGAGGTACCACTGTATGTTCATTATGACTCCTCTGAACCTCCATCGCCAGAAGACCTTCTGGCCATTGGAGGTGAGAGATTTGCATCCTGCAGCCAGTTTCAAGGGTAGAAGGAGGCTAGCTGGCTGGCTTTAAGGCTTGGCTTGCCTCATAACTGTGCTTTTCAACATTGTTCCTCAAGTGTCCCACCCACCTGTCCTGTGGGCAAGAGTGATTTGTGGTCACCATTAGTGGCAGGATAGGAATATTTTTGGTCCTGGTGTGTCCTGATTAACAATGTTTTGAAAAGGACTACAGGGCTTTTATCACCTATCCCACTCTGATTCTTACAGGGCACTATGCTAGGGGTGTAGTCATTTAAATAGATCACAATTTGGTTGCAGGCAGGTAATCATAGAATCAGAGAATAACTGAGTTGGGAGGGGCCTTTTAGGCCATCAAGTACAACTCAGGGCGGCTTACAACAAGTAAATTAAATACAATATAACAAGAGAAAACAATATGAACACACAAAACACAATAGTATACAATTACAAATCAATACAAAATAAGTAAGCCATGTACATAAGCAGAATACAATACAATCCATACCAATATACCAATACCCATATCAATATACAAAATAAATAAATAGACAATAAAATGGCAAAAGTCCAAGAAATACAATTCAAAAATACAATAGCATTATACATAATAAATATACCAAAATACTATAAGGTAAAGGTTTTAAACAAAATATCAAAACATCAAATACAATAAAATTATACATAATAAAATACCATAATAGAGTAATTACAATTAGACCACAGAACAGAACAAAACACCCTCGCTAGTCCATAGGGTCCAGGGAGCGGAAACCAGGGCCCGACAACCATGAACGGAACCCAAGGCTCCATGTACCTGTAGGAGCCCATGTTCTACGCTCCACAGGGCCCAAATCAATGTCCCTGATAGGAGGAAAGGCAACCCCGGCCCAGGCACAGTTAATTTAAGTTTAACTAAATTGTGGCCCCAACTTCAACTCAACTTAACATGTCCTGCTCTTTATTGCCAGGTCAGGGGATGATGCAACTTGTTACAAAAATAACATAATTGAAGTATATAATTGGCTCTTATTTACATTGAGATCCCATGGTGGTTGAAACTCAGAATTCTTATGCAAAATTGAAAAGACCTTGCAAACCTAAAATCTGCTCATTTCTTCAAAGACATCTCCATGTGGTTCTAGGGAAATCATGTGTTTCATGCTTCAGTTAAATAAGAATGACAAGCGCTCATGAATGTGAATGATATATCACTAATGTTTATCTTTACAGGGGCAGCTTTTCTGAAAGCCATTCAAAATATGTAAAAAAGACACTTCTCTTTCTGGAAGTGTGTGAGGGATTTCTGCCCCACCAATTTGTTACAATCCACCTGCTCTGACACAAACTGAGGACTTTTGTTTAAATGTTTGTGAGCACAGTATTAACATATATTGGGAATGTGATTCTCATTTTTAAAATTGCTAAAATTGCAATATACTATAATATGAAGTGCCACTAGGAGGACTAAGAGCCTACCCCCCAAAGTCTGTTTCCTTAATTTAGGCATGGAAAATTTCTGACAAAGTAGTGGGTGTAGGGGCTGATTATATGTGTTTAGTGTAAGGGACCAAAGACAATGAAACAGCCGAAGGGTTGGCTTAACACAGGTTTATTGCATGATGATCCGGAGGAACATGAGGTAATGGCGGATGAGTAGCTCAATATATACAGCTGGCTATACATTTGAATGTGGCTCGTCGACAGACTATTGGTTGCTGCCTGCGTGACGTCGTAGGAGGTCACACCCTTCTTGACCAGGTGAGGAGGTCGCGGGGAATCTTCCCGCGCTGCTGAACCAGGTGACTATGATCCATGAGAGCTGGACGCTCGCTACTGCCCTCTGGTGGTCACTAGCTCGCGTCCCCTTATTAGGTTACATTGATACAGCTGATGGTTATAATGTTGCACACAGAAAGGTTACATTGGTAACACATGGCAAAGGTACATTGTTAAAGGCACAGCTTTACAGAACACAACATCCCTTCCCCCTAGGATGAGACGAAGTCTCTCAGCCAAGATGGCTTGTTGCATGTGCGTTTGGGCCGTGAAGAGGGCTGCCCCCCCGGGGGCGTTATTGCTTCTTTGTTCCCTGGTCCCTTGTCCTGAAATGGGAGAGGGAGACTTGTTAGTGGCTTGCCGCTGTCTGGCGGCCTTAGGGGAAGGGAAAAACTCCATTGTGGGCAGACCGGGGGCCGTCGGGGCTAACGAAAAACCCCTCTTCTCGCTTGGATGGGTGGGGGACCACTCTGAAACCCCCCCGGTTCTGAAAATCAAAATCTAACTTGGTAGGGGTACCCGCATTTGTGGGGACTTCCCGCGAGATATGTATGGGGTCGGGTTCCTCCTCCTCGGAAAGATCCCCTAGGATATCTACGAGAACATCCTCCTCCCCCCTTGGTGGGGGCCCGCGGTCCCCTTTCCCTCCCCCTTGGGCTGAATGGGTGGGGGAGAACCCTAACGTTGACTGATTTCCTGCCTGATCAGTGCCCTGCTCATCGGAGACCCTGCGTCGGAGCTGGTCCGCGTGCCGCCTCCACAGGAGCCCTGTGCTGGTTTCCACGCGGTACGACACGGGGCCGGTTTGCTCCACAACTACGCCCGGCACCCAGGCTGGGCCCGTGCTGGCGTAATTCCTGCAATGCACGGGGGCGCCTATACTGAAACTCTTTGTAACCTCTAGCCCGATGTTCCTTCCTTTGTCCTCTACCCTCGTGGGGTCTAGCCTAGTAAGGATGGTGGTCAGCTTCCTGCGCATTAAGAGCTCTGCGGGGGAGTATCCTGACGCCAATGGGGTCACCCTGTACCCGGGCAGAAACTGACACACTTGTAGGTTCAGATCCCCTGGGCCCATGCGCCGCAACGCGTCCTTCGTGGTGCGGACGAGGCGCTCTACTTGGCCGTTGGTGGCCGGGTGAAAAGGGGCGGAGGTGATATGCCGAACGGCGTTAATCTCCATGAATGCCGTAAACTCGGAAGACGTGAAACAACTAGCGTTGTCGCTAATTAACGTGTCGGGTATGCCGAACGTGGAAAAGAACCTCCGCAAATGCCTAATGGTCTGGGCCGAGGAGGTGCTCGTGACTGGGATAACCTCCAACCATTTGGAGAAAGCGTCCACTACAAGGAGGAACAGGGTGCCTCTGAACGGGCCCGCGAAATCTACGTGCACCCGGGACCACGGCCCCTTAGCCGCGTCCCATTCCCTGTGGGGAAGGCGGGCCTCCTCTGGTCTGGAGCATTGGCAACTTTCACAAGTGCCGACCATGTGCTCGATGTCGGCGTCTAGCTGGGGCCACCAGAAGTAACTCCGGGCCAGCGCCTTGGATCGCACGATGCCGGGGTGGCTGACGTGCAGCAGTTTGAGGACCCGCGGCCGAAGGGAAGTGGGAATCACCACCCGCTGCCCCCACAAGAGACACCCCCTCTCTAGGGACAGTTCTAGCTTTTTCCTGAAAAATGGAGCGAACTCCTCCGCTGGGGAGGACGCGGGCCACCCTTTCTGCAGCCAGGAGCTGACTGTTGCTAACGTTTTGTCCTTCTCTGTTGCTTTGGCAATGTCGGCGGGCACTACGGGGGGCGAATCCAGCACCTCTATCATGAGAACCTGATGGTCCCGCTCCCCCATGCTCACCTGGCTGGGCGTTAGGGGGAGGGGAGACCTAGATAGAGCGTCCGCATGGCTGATCTCTTTCCCGGGCCAGTAGATCAACGCGTGCTGATACGCGTTGAGAAAAATGGCCCACCTGAGCATCCTCGGAGACAGGATCTGTGGGGTGGGCTTATCAGCGGTAAAAATGCCTAGCAAGGGCTTGTGGTCTGTTACAATGGTGAAGGGGCGGCCGTACAGAAAATCGTGAAATTTTTTCGTCCCCGCGACTATTGCTAGTGCCTCCCTGTCCGTCTGTGCGTAGTTCCTCTCTGCTTGGGACAGGGACCTGGAATAAAATGCTATCGGGGCCTCCCTTCCGCTTTCCAACACGTGGCACAGCACCACCCCCACCCCCACTGGAGATGCATCACAGATCAGAACTACTGGGCGCTTGGGGTTGAAATGGGTCAGTATAGCGTCGGACGCCAGGAGGCTTTTTAGCTCGCTAAATGCCCTTTCTTGGTCATCGCCCCACTTCCATGCCTGGTCTTTCTTTAGCAGTTTGTGTAGCGGCTCAGCCACCGCTGCCTTTCGGGGAAGGAAGGAGTGGTAGAAGTTGAGCAGTCCGAGGAACGACTGTAACTCGGGCTTGGAGGTGGGGCGGGGGGCTTTTTTAATGGCTGCCACTTTGGACATGGATGGTTTTATTCCCTCAGGAGTCACACAAAACCCTAGGAACTCAACCTCGGTTGCGAAGAAGACGCATTTGTCCTTTCGCAACCTCAGCCCCGCCTTTTCGAATATCGTCAGGACCTTCCCCAACCTTTTGGCCAATTCAGCCCGACTCCCCCCCGTTATTAACACGTCATCAAAATAAGGCAACACCCCCTCCAATCCCTTCAGGTGGCGTTCCACGAGTGACTGGAAAATTCCAGGCGCCGAATTCACGCCGAACTGGAGGCGCGTCACCTGGAACGCCCCCTTATGGGTGACTATGGTCTGCGCAGCAGCGGCGGCAGGGGACACCGTGAGCTGCTGGTAGGCCTGTGCTAAGTCGAGCTTAGCGAAACACTTTCCCCCGTGTAACCTGGCCAGCAGATGGCTGACTACCGGCACCGGATATGCATTCGGGCGGATCGCCTTGTTGATGGTGCACTTGTAGTCGGCGCATATGCGGACCTCCCCATTGGCCTTTAGAGCGGTTACAATTGGAGTTTCCCACTCCGCAGAATCTACAGGCACAAGGATTCCCTGGCCCACCAACTTGTCCAGTTCCGCCTCTATCTTGTCCTTGAGTGCAAACGGCACCCGGCGTGGTTTTAGGCGAATTGGGTGGACCTCCGGGTCCAGGTCGAAAGTCACTGGGGGCCCCTTGAATTTCCCCAGTCCCTTTTTGAAGACTTCGGGGTGCGCCTCGCACACCTCCTGAATTGGATCAGTCCCAACGGCGTGCATCCCAACGGCGTGCACCCCCCCAATAAACAACCCCAGGGGCTGGAACCATTGAGTCCCGAGGAGGCTGCAATTTCCTCCTTTGAGCACGACTAGGGGAAGGGACGCGGCGTGCTCCTTGAATTTGACCAGAAATTCTCCAACCCCCAACACTGGAATACTGTTCCCTTGCACGTCCCGTAGTGTGGACCTCAATGCTTTGAGCTTGGGTCGCTTGTGGGGGGCAATTCCCAAAAAATCCCTCTGGGAAATGATTGAATATGAGGACCCCGAGTCAATTTCCATCCTAATGGGGACCCCTTGGACTAGTACCTCAACAAAGTAGCGGGGGTGTCTAGTAGACACGCTGAACACTGGGGCGTCATCCTCGCTGCCGTCGGCGATGCGGCCCCCGCCGTCCTGCTTCCACGTGGCCTGGGCGCCATCCTTGGGTTTCGTTGGGCGGTCTTGTCCCGTGGAACGGTCTGCGGAGCTCCTCCGGGTATCGCGCTTCTTCCTGCACACCTTGGCGATGTGCCCGCGGCGGCCGCAGTTGTGGCACTCGGCCTTCCGGAAGGGGCATTTCACGTGGTCGTGGGCCGCTCCACAGCCGTCGCATCGCCGGCTCTCCTTCCGGACCCTCTGGACGTCCTCGTCATCGCTGCTCTCTGTGGACGACCTTGAAGTTCGCCGGGCCGCCTGTACCGGAGCCTCTGCTTTGCTCGCCTTTGGCCACCAGTCCTGAAGTTCTTGGACCCCGGCCTTCGTAGCTTCTGCGGCCTGGGCCGCTCTGACGACCTCCTGCAACGTGGGAGGCGGCTCTTGGTTCATTAATGTGTGCTGGGTTTCGGCGTCGTTCAGGCCGCACAGCACACAGTCTCGGAGGGTGATTTCGGCATTCTCCCATTTGCACGGGCCGGCCGCCATCCGCAGGGCCGCCACGAATGCGGCGACCATCTCCCCGGGCGCTTGGACTCGCCTCCAAAACGCACTCCGAGCGGGAAACATTGCCGTTGCGGGCCGGACGTGCTCACGCAGCATCTGCATGAGTTCCTTGGCCTTGAATTCGCTCACCCTTCTCGGTGCGATCAGGTCCACCAAGGTCCTTTTTGTTTCTTGTCCGAGCATTCTGGTGAAGATGGCTCTTTTCTTCGCCTCTTCCGTGACTTCGGACTCGATCAGTGCACCCTGGAAGTCCATCTCGAAGATCTCCCAGTCGCCCGGTTTCCTGATTTCGAAACCGGCGCATGTCTTGGTCCCGTGGGCAGCCATGATCCCACCTTCGTCGCCAGTTTAGTGTAAGGGACCAAAGACAATGAAACAGCCGAAGGGTTGGCTTAACACAGGTTTATTGCATGATGATCCGGAGGAACATGAGGTAATGGCGGATGGGTAGCTCAATATATACAGCTGGCTATACATTTGAATGTGGCTCGTCGACAGACTATTGGTTGCTGCCTGCGTGACGTCGTAGGAGGTCACGCCCTTCTTGACCAGGTGAGGAGGTCGCGGGGAATCTTCCCGCGCTGCTGAACCAGGTGACTATGATCCATGAGAGCTGGACGCTCGCTACTGCCCTCTGGTGGTCACTAGCTCGCGTCCCCTTATTAGGTTACATTGATACAGCTGATGGTTATAATGTTGCACACAGAAAGGTTACATTGGTAACACATGGCAAAGGTACATTGTTAAAGGCACAGCTTTACAGAACACAACATCCCTCCCCCCTAGGATGAGACGAAGTCTCTCAGCCAAGATGGCTTGTTGCATGTGCGTTTGGGCCGTGAAGAGGGCTGCCCCCCCGGGGGCATTATTGCTTCTTTGTTCCCTGGTCCCTTGTCCTGAAATGGGAGAGGGAGACTTGTTAGTGGCTTGCCGCTGTCTGGCGGCCTTAGGGGAAGGGAAAAACTCCATTGTGGGCAGACCGGGGGCCATCGGGGCTAACAAAAAACCCCTCTTCTCACTTGGATGGGTGGGGGACCACTCCGAAAAAACCCCCCGGTTCTGAAAATCAAAATCTAACTTGGTGGGGGTAAAACAATGAAACTACCATCCATGAGGTCTCATTCTCTTTCTAGGACTCTGCTGTGTTGAAATTACTAGGATACTATATTAAAAACATGCATGCCTCTTTGTCCCTAAAACTCTGATCCTTCTGCAGGATTGAACCTCTGACATGTTCATTTCATTTGCATTCATTCTATTTGAGTTTTGGTTTAAAACACTGGAAGGCCGGCAAGTCGGCAGTTCAAGGCCCGAGTACTGCATGACAGAATGAGCACCCATCTCTGTCCCAGCTCCTGCTAACCTAGCAGTTTGAAAGCAAGACATTGCAAGTAGACAAACAGGGACCACTTAATTTGGGAAAACATTTTGGGGACTGTTGACTCTGGACAAAGAAGTTTTCTAACCAGCAGGATTTGGTTAAACTCAGGATCTTTATTCAGCTTAGGTTCCGGACTGGGGAGTGTGTACAGGGGTGGCCAATATATATATGAGGACATATAGAGTCCAGCCTTTTCCCGCTTTGACATAGCTTTGAATTTGGCTCCTTTGGAAATGGTGTACTTCCAGGTTCCCAGTTTGGCGCGGTTTTACATTTAAACATAAAACCTTATACACAACAGCGGCATTAAAGGAGCTTCTTTCAGGCATTCCCTGAGTGGAGTTAATCCTGCAAACATCCTTTCGACCCATGAAGCATCTTTGTGTGCTTCTGACACAATTAAAAAAAACCCACTTCATTATGTCTATGTTATTGGATATCATATGAAACATGCTTGTCATATATTTTAAATGAAAAATGCTATCTGTGCTTTAGCATTAATGAGTATGTGACGTCTAGATATCATTATAGGACATTCATAGATTGAAAAAAATGTTAAGAGGTGTCATTTGAGGAGATGGAGAAAGTAGCGGATTATGAAAAAAGAAATCCACTGTTGGAAAACTGCAGGCTTTCTCCCTCTCCCTCTCCCTCTTGTAACAACAATACAAAAGTACTATTGTTTGTCATTTTGAAAAGCAACTAGAAAATATTGCAAATTGGTGAAATGTTTCAGAACAGAATCGTTCAGATGACTGCTCAGAAGAATGTTGCAATGAGTTTCATGAAACATATGCATAGGAAAATTCTATAGAATTGTAATCTTATGTTAATTATACAAATATTGTTTCTTACCAGTTGTAACCATTGCAGTGTTCAGAATTGAACAAGAATAAAGCAAAATAAAAACAGATTTTATTTGCTCTTCCTTTGTTATTGCAAAAACTGGGACATTCCCAGAAAGAATGAAATATTTAGTGTTGATGTATCTTGCTTGATCATGTGCTTAACCAATAGGTCAAAGAAATTGTCTCATGAAGCAGTTTTTAAATGCTTGATAGAACATCTGGAAATCACCCAACTAATTTCCTGAAGAGCTGAAAGAGTGAGGAAATCAATATACTTACGGAATGTAATGGTTCCCTATAGATGGTGGAAGAGCATCAGGTCCACCCTTACTAAGCAGTACAGACTATATTTCACAGCTGTCAGAAAATACTGACACTGGGGATTTCTATAATGGGCTATCTTACTTGAACTGGGCTTTCTTTGAAGGCAGCAGCTGGAAGCACTGACTGAAACTAATTAGGCGAAAAACCTAGATGCAAGGATTCAATGGTTGAAGATAAATAGGAAGTCCTTGCTTCTATGTTGTTTAGTTGTTGTTTTGAAACTTTTGTCTAGCCAGACATCCTGCTACGGTAATGGAGTAGACCATACAGCTAGCGACTCAACGTCGAGTATCAGGCAGCAGTTAACTAACCCAACTCCCTAAAGGGCCAATGGCTACAGGCAGATGAGCCCCTTTAGGTGGGATGATGGTCCCCCTCAGTGGAAAAAATGCCACTGGAAATTATCATATTGGGCCCAACAGCAAAATGGGCAGAAGAGGAACTCTGATTCCCAATGGTCATGAAGGTGGAAGAGGCCATGCCAGATGGACTGGCTGTGAAGGCACACCTTGTCCATATCCTCAAGGCTGCAGCAGTCCATTGCAGTCCCGATGTTAAATCCTGCATGTCTCTTTTCATATGTGCCGCAGGAGATGGCTCCATGATCGTAGTGTGTGGGTCACTTCATGGCAAGATGGGCTCCACCTTAAACAAATTCATGCCAATGGCATTTTTCTTGCTTCGGGGGGGGGGGGGGATGCATTCCAAGATACGAATTGCAGTTGGCGGTGGCAACATTGTTTTAAAATACCAACCTCATGTAACTATAGGAAAGTATTAATAGTCTAGCTACAAATCGGCTACAAATGCTTTGGGAGCTTTATTATTCCAATGTTGCAAATATTTCACTGGGACAGAAAGAAATTCAGTGATTTGTCACTTCAGGGATTCATGGCTGATCTAGAAAAGCCCATAAAAAGGGTGGGGAAATTTACAGGAGCCAAATTGAGTTTAAAAACAAAGGAAAAGCCTGTGGACTGCCCACATAGTGGGGAGTCTTATGAATATGAATTTATTAATAAGCTTCTCCCTAAAAGTTCGTTTGCCAGACACAAGCCACGCCATAATTCAGAATAAAGACTTCTTATCTTGGAAGCACGGGCTTTGCTGGAGGAGATAGATAAAAGATTGGACACTCATTCCTTAGCTGCCTCCCGATTGACAGGCAAACATCCTGGTTTAACAGAACAATAGCCACAGATGTTTCCCTGAGTTAAGGTAAACAATAGAGATTAATAGACACAAATGAGAAAGGGCCCAGGGAAACAGATGCTCCTTTAGATTAGAGTAGAAAATTAGAAACTCTTGATAAAGTATAGGGGTGACTTAGAAATGCTTAGCAAGCAGCTCCACTCAGTATCCAGGGGCAGCGACCACCTCAGAGTCGCTCCGCCCACAGGCAGGGGAATAAAATCTTTTTGCCCACCTCATTTCGAGGCTGGACCACCACATCACGGGCTT
The DNA here is from genome assembly GCA_035047305.1 of Bradypodion pumilum. Taxonomy (NCBI): domain Eukaryota; kingdom Metazoa; phylum Chordata; class Lepidosauria; order Squamata; family Chamaeleonidae; genus Bradypodion; species Bradypodion pumilum. The sequence goes on from JAWDJD010000005.1 coordinate 59,835,566, forward strand.
GATGTGTCTTTATTCCAACTTAGCAGAGTTTCGCATTACAACAAATGCCGGCTAGGGGGCAAAATAGTAGATGAGTAGTAAGGAACAAAGCATGATTTAAAGTCTTTATGCATACATGCATCCATTCCTAGTTCTCCTTCAAAGTTTTCTTTGTTTCAACATCCTGATTTAAAGGATTAGAGGGGATTTTTTTTGTTAATACAAACAAGTATGTTATTAAGTACTGTGAATCAATAACACTTACCAACTGCATATCAACCCAACGTTTCCTCTGCTTCCTCAGAGCTCCCCCATCAGAGGCTAACAAGCTGTCCAGTGCATTTCATGGTCAAATAATGTGTTGAAAGAAATGCAAACATTTTGGGCTTTTACAACAGTTTTCCTCAAGGGATCTGGCTTCTTCAAAGTTTTATACATGGACAGTCAGATGTGCACATGAGGCCAATGTTTTTCCTGAAGGCCCAATCGCAAAATCAAAGTACATTAATTTGCTAAATGTGAAGGTCAAGAAGGTATGGTTGTATAAAAAGATATATATTTTTAAAATGAGGGCACTTCCATAGACTGTGTGGTCCATTTGGAGCCTCACACAATTGTAAAATGTATTAGCAAAGGTGGAGTTGATTGTTTGAAAACCCCTTATACGATTTCCTTTTCCAGTTAATACACTTTGCACTAGCATTTTGCCTCACAGTTGAAGATATAGCCACTGCCAATTTTTTAAAATGGTTCCTTTTCAAATTTATTCTCCCCTGCCCCCAAACTTCTTCATTGGCCTAAAGGCAAAGCTATTTAAAAATGACCAGGTGGTGCTTGAAGCTTTGTTCTTCCTCCCTCTGTTGGCTTTGTCAAGAGGTAGCTGGTTACATACTGGGAGACACCTTAATTGTTTTCACATGTGCTGTACTCCTGCCAGCAGCCTCTTTCATTTGCTGGCTCTGCCAAATGCTTCTCTCCAATTTAGAATCGTTGTCTCTTGGAAAGAAAACAGTCAGCAGCCAAACAGTCATTTGCTACTTCTACAGATGTCTTTGAAATGATTCTTCTATTCCAGCTGTTTCACTGTACAGCGAAGGAACAACAGGACATTTGCTATGAAATATGCCATATCCATTTGTTTCTACATGGGCAAATGTGGGTGAATGGTGATAGTGATTTAAAAATACAGTAATACCTCGCATAACGTCCGCATCGGGTAATGTCATATTTGCATAACGCTGCAGTTTTTATGCACATGTGATGCCTTACATAACATCCAAAACTGCTCAAAAATGGGCATTATCCAAGGTATTGGTATAGAAACCTCAGATAACATCCGTTTTCAACCATTTTTTGGACTTCGAGGCATCTCCCCTAGGAACCGCATAACGTCCAAAATCGCATAGTGACCAACTCTGTGGAACGGAGCTTGGACGTTATCCGAGGTTCTACTGTACACACAAAAAGATCCTCTACTGTTTTTAGAGAATGAGAAACACAGAGTGTCCATTTTAACAGTAACTTTTATTGAACTATCTCTTTGTTTCATTAAAGGAAATAGAAGAATTTGATTTCCACAGTTGACTGAGTAACAAAATGTTTAGATGTGAAATTCATTTTTTTATTGACACATTTTTAGGATGTTAAAAATCCCTGAAAACAATATGGCATATCAACCATGATGGCTAAAGTTAGCCTACCTTAAAAATAGTGGTATCAGTTTTATAAAGTTCTGCAGGCCCCATTTTGAACTTTGCTAGTCTTTTCCTTTCATTTCCTGATCAAACCATGGACTGCAAAATCGAAGCCACTTTCTTGGCTTTGTCATTGGCCAAACTCAAATCCTCATCAGTACATGTTTCTGGTAGTAATCAGCAGACTAGCAAATGAGCCAGATTCTATATCTCTCCATATTCACAGCATGTGTTGTTGTCTGCCAGCAGTTTCCACTTGAGTGTGTTGGTCTTACATTTAGGGACTCCAACCCTCAATCTATTCAGGGTCCTCCAAGTGATATAGGAGAGGTTGAGTTCCTCAGCCATATTATCCTTTAATTTTATTCTTTATTCAGTGAGCTCCTTCCTCCATCTTCTATTGAACTGGCATACATGGAATGAATATAAAAGTAACAATAAGAACCCTGTTTATTCCTCTGTCATCATGGTTACTGGATATCATCTTTGAGTGTCATGTAAATGTTCTATAGGAATGTCCCATCAGAATGTCTCAAAAATCACCTGGTTAAGACATATGATTGACCACTGTCTCTACCTGAACATCCCATGCATTGTTGGCCCCACCATATTGATGTTGAGCATGAGTGTCTGTAAAGGAAACCCTATGCTTGGATAGGGGGCAGGCATAGGAGTTCATTATGATCAAGGTCCCCCAAAATCAAATGGGTCCCAATCAAATTAACTACTAACCAAGTTTCATCTACTAATGTAGGGGTCCCCAACCTATGACCCCTGGGCAAGATCTGGCCCCCAGGCCAAATTGCTGCTGATGCCGAAAGTGCTGGAAGTACTAAAATCACTGCATTTTTCACACTGAAACACCGTGAAAATGCGGCAAAAATCAAAAATTTCTCAAAATTGATCCTCCCTTGCTTGCTCCTCCAAGGGAAGTGGTGAATGTGGCACAAATGCATGCACTGCTGCTGCCATTGCTACCAGGAAGAATCATGTGACCAGCCCTTCAGCTGAGTGAGGGGGCATGGTCAGGCCCCTGGCAGGAAAAGGTTGGGAACCCCTGCACTAATGCATAGATGCTTCTTTACAGATGTCTATGCTCAACATATAGATACTGAAAAGATATATGACCAGTGATAGAATAATAATTGTGTGCCATCAAGTCAATTCTGACTTATGGTGACCCTTTCCAGAGTTTCCTAGTTAGAGAAGTTCACAGAAGTGGTTGACCATTTCCCTACTTCTGGTGGCATCCTGGGACTGTCCAGCTTGCTCCTGATTACACAGTTGTTCTTCATGCAGGCACATTGGGGAATTGAACTCCCAGCATATAGATCTGAAGCCAGATACCTAAAACAATGAGCTGTACAGTCAGATAGACTAGTAATATATTATCCTAGAGGTAGAACAAGTGGAGTATTCCTGCTTTCTGATAATTATTTGGAGTCCATTGAATGAAATTCAAGGGGATTAGTGCCTTTCTTCAATCTCACCACAGAGCACAAAGAAGCCTGGTATACATTTTATTTTTTCTTATTAACATCAGGCAATGATGTCACATCAGATTATTCCACTAGGTAGGAAAAAGGCATTATTTATTTGAGTTCAGTTCCTAGTGCCCTTCATGGCTTCTTAATTTCACAATTAAACATAATGCATTCTTACTTGTGACACCTATAATCTCTTACTCAAAATGATAAGAGTGTGTAGCTCAGTTGGCTCTTTCTTTTCTTATGGTTAAACTGTTAAAGTACATCTTTATGACTCCTGTCACCTGCTGGTTAATCTGCCAAAGCATATATCAGGATGTGTGCGCCAGAGTAAGAGAAAACCAAGTACAGTACGTCAACCTTCATAGCTTGTCGCATTCTGTAATACTGTATCTTCATTCTTTGAATGCCCATCTGCTCTAATAACTGTGATGGAACACCTCATCTCGCATACATAGTCATCATCCAAGAGAACAAGAAGACTATATACATTTTCTCCTTGCTTCTGCTCATATCAAAGGCAAGTTTTTATTTGTGATGATGGTTTATGCCAAGAATTGTATAATGATCCAAAATTACAATAGTTGCTGGTTTTAAAATCCAAAGCATTTAATGGGTTGTTTGCAACTCTTTTTAAGTGATCAGCTAGTCCTTCCCTGTTTGATATGTATAAATATGTATTACACAATTAGTTTTGCACAACTATATTTTGCATATTGCAAAAAACAAACAAACACCACAGTATATGTATGTGTGGTTGTGTGATGCAGTCCTCATTTGGCTTTTGCTGTGTAGGCAAACAACCAACCAAACAAACAAACAAACTTTAAGGGAGTTAATGAACTCTCAATAGGATGTTTATACCTGTCAAGATAGCTAGATTTCTTCACATCCTCACATAATAATAAACTTTTTTTCTATTTAACAATATTATTGTACTTATAGTTCTCTTTCCCTCACACCCACACAATATTAATTGCCTTTTTAAAAATGACATTAGTGTTGTTCTGGTAAGTTATTACTGCATACTGGTGGGCATAATAAGGTTAATAAAAGAAAAACAAAGCTATCCAGGGTGCAGGGTTTCCCCACAAACCATTTCATGTCTTGTATCTAAAAAAAAAACCAGAGACATTTAACAAAATTACAGGGCAACTGTGGCATGTGAAACCATCTGTTTGAATGACAAAATGGGTGCTGCAGTTAAATGTAATTCAACTTCTAAAGAGCAAATAGTTGCCATTCAAAAGGAAAACACACAGCTCTAAGTTGCTGTTGGCTCTGTTTCTAGACTATCCTTTACTAATCAATGCTTTTTATTTACATGCTAAGTCAGATTCAATTGAGAGGCATAGAAGGCACAGTCTCCAAATGCTAAATTCAAGGCACTAAACTTTCACAAGGCAGGGGGACATAGTCTATAAGGGAGCCATTTTCATAATTAGGAAAGTCAGGTTAGTTTTATATCATGAAGTAAAATATAGCAGTTCATCATTTTATTTAGATGTGCTCTTTGATCTTGATATTGTTTCTTATTGTATTGCCTTTCATTTTCAACACAGAGTCAGGCAGATCAAATCCCTCATAAACGGGCCAGGAAAATCACACCAATTTAGTCTGTTCAATTGATTTATATATTCTGCCTATAATAAATGTTTTTCTCTCTCTCCTCGAAACAACTTAGTGTAAAACTGTAAGGCATCAGTTGGTTAATGATTACATTGTTGTTTCTGTCAAATTCAAAGGTTTTTTTGATTTTAATAGATGCTGATGTCATTATTTTAAATAAAGCATTTTCAATGGAATGTAATCTAATAACTTCAGAGGCTTTCATGAAATAGTTCAATAGTCACTTGGTTGGAAGCCAAATGTAGAAGCTTTCCTGAATAATTCTGTGTGCATGTGTGCGCGCATCTCTATCACACACAAATATACACAAGTACATACATATTTGCAATTGTCATTCCATGGTTAGGATCTCCACAACTGGATTCCATGCTCAGGTTGGGAACCAGTCATAGAAGTTACTCCATTGTGGCCAAAGTAACATTCAAATGGCCCCAAACTCAAGTAGCATACCATTGTGTAGGGAATGAGATGTGTGAAAAAAAGTCAAGAGATCAAGGCTGTTATATTTTAAAAATAAATTTTTAATTGTTCTTACAGCTAAACACAATTGGTTCTGTTCAGGTCAGCCCACTATACACACACAGCTGGCTGATTCAGGAAGGCAAATATCCTTGTACAGAAACTCACAAATTCTGGACTGAGAGGAGTGTGTTATAATTATTGACATAGATGCAATGAAACAATTGAGATTACTCATAGCCATAATCTTTTAGTGTCTGCACTTGCACTAATCTGTTGCTTGCAGAAAAAATTATTTGTTTCATTGAAATAAGTTTGATGCTGTTATGTTAGAAGACACAAAGGAACAACTAAATGGAGAAGGAATTACATTTCTCTTCAACCAAACCAAACCAAGCAGGCCCACTGAAATAAAGAGTAAGGCAAAACACAGTATGGAAAAAATAGTATAAATAATAATAATTTCATGTCATCAAGTCAGTTCTGATTTATAACAAGTCTTTCCAGGATTTTCTAGATAACAAATACACAGAGATGAGTAGGGCTCATCAAGAATACCTTTACTAACATGGCAAGCTGTCCTCCTTTTTAATGTGATAAATGGTAGTTGTTGTTCAATGCCACCAAATTGCCTGTGGCTTAGGGTGACACTGTGAATGAGAGATATCCAGAGATATCCAGAATGTGCTGTCCTCAATAGCCATTTTCATCTTGTAATCTCAAGCCTATAGCTTCCTTTAGGATTTGGTCTTCTACTTTTCCTACTGCCTTCCCAGCATTATTGTCTTTTCCAGAGAATCCTACCTACTCATGATGTACTAACCATTGCTAGAATGTTCAGGTGTACTAAATTTAGGGGACTATAGAACAAGAAGAAATTCAAAAAACCTGCCAGGGAATGGTAACTAGAGTCCTTGTAGACAGACAAAGAAACTGTCTACATGGGCATATAGCCCAGTCTCTGGGGTATTTGGGGGCAGGTTGTTCCAAACACATGCACATGTTGTGTTCTGGATCAGGCAAATCATCCCCAACTCGCCCTCAACCCTCCCCATTTTGTGACTTCATTAGGGGGTTCTATTTAATTGCCCCACTGTATTCCATTCCCAGTATACATGCATGTTGAGCACGTGATAAAGTAAAATGCAGAAGAAAGAGTGTTCCCCCGGATAAAAGAGTGTTCCCTGGCAGTGCTACAACTGTTGTCACTGATTGAGCTGCTGCAACCCAGCAGTGGCAGTACATCTAAAGTAGCCTCTTCCAAGTGAATGGAGGGCTCAGTCCCCAACCTTCCACTAGCTGGGACTGCTCTGCCACTGAACCTTTGGAGAAGCAAAATGCTGTCAGGGTATGAGATGCATGCCAGATGTCATTTTTCTCCTTCCCCCAACCTCAAGTGGCTTTTTAGAAACCATGCTACACTAAGGCAGTGGGCCCTAACTTGCAAGATGTAGACAGCAGTTTCAGTGAAGAGAAATGTTAGCTAAACATGTTTGTTTTGTTTTCTGAGAAGGAAAGGCTAGCTGTAACCCATGAAGATCAACAGACTCTTGCTTTAGAAGAAGCAGACAGGCTAAACACTGTAAAAACACAGAATTACCTCACTGATTCTTCTTAATTGGCTTGGCTATAAATGCTACAGGATTAGGTCTGGGTGACTGCTTGGTAAGCATCCACATATGGTCTTTCTTCTCTGGTTTTCTAGTCTTTTGCCAGATACCTTGGCCTCCCTATTTTCCGCAAGCTGCTTGCTTCCCAACTTTTTGATCTACGCCTGTCTTTCCGTCTGCTTCCACATTCAAGTCATTCTAATTTGGGGGTGTACTTCTCAACCCAACCCAGCCTAAACTTGATTCTGTCTTCAGTTTGATCCTTCTGTTCTTCTATTATGTCAACACACTATCAAGCTGGCTTGCATTTCAACTCCACATGTGCTTGGTATCACACTTCCCAGGGCTGACAACAGCACAGGAAAAAATATATGTCATTCAAAGAATTAATCTTGCTTTCAGTGTCAAACAAATTGCCCCTTCCCTAGATTAATGACATATAAAAGGATGCTACATAAAATGGGAGAAGGAACCTTTGGAAAGATATATGGCTATTTGATTTTTTGAAACACAATCGGTTACAATAATAATGATGGGTGATTTTTGGTGTTAAAATGTCAGTTGGGCATGGGTTTTCCCAATACCTATTTAGTTCAGATCAATGTTTCTAACCTTACTAAACTATAATGACCCTATAAATCTTTCTGAATTTTGACCCTTTCAGATTACAGTTCAATCATGCAAGAAAAAGAGGGTAAAGTAAAATTCAGTATCAGATTCTCCTTGTTCTTCCATCAGCCACAGAGGGAATTAAAATCCCTGAAAAGTGTCATTGAGCAATTAATTATTTAAGCTGCAGGTGACACTCTCTAAGCATTTATTATTTTACAAGTATGTGCAGGCTAAAGGGCAACTGCAAGAATTAATTATTATCACACTAATATCTTTGTCTGACAATACTATGCTAAATCTGAATTTGAAGCTAGATTTTGGGTCATCTGGACTTAATGCTTACTGTTGTTAATACATTAACATGTTTTCCCATGCCTTCTTGAGTTCACAATAAACAGTAGTCCCCTTAATGCCAAAAGAGATGTCATTGTATAATATATGGGCACAATTAGATCTAAGAGCAATCATCCATAGCAGCACTTGTTATATATGTCCAAAAAGACATGTATAGGGCACTGAGGCCAAAATAATAGGATATGGAACAATTTGCTTATTACAGCACTTACTGGAGAAATACCATAAAAGTCAAATCGTCCAAGACAGTACTAAGACGTAAAAATTGGTAATATTTGATAATTCCGCATATCTCAAACTTGCATGTCCACTTTGGCTTCTTCTGTGTCTAGGCCAGACATGAAACTGCCAAAATAAAGGCACTTTTTGGTGAGTTCATTCTGTAGTTCTTTTCACCTGACATAGTGTGAAAAAGATTAGTCAACAACTCAAGTTTGCGGTTACCATACACGATTGTGGTTCAAAAATAGCACATTTTTTGAGGAGACTTTTTCTGTATACCCCACCACTTTGGCTGATATATAGCAATTATGTCAATATCTTGTATATCCTGGTTTCCAATCTTGGTCAAACAATCCTATAAATGTGCTGCAGAAAAAAGCTTCAGAGCACCTTGTTAAATGTTCCAAATGTCCCTGCTGTGGTAACATCCCAAAATGTGAATCCTTACTTGTTGAATTCTGATGGGGCAAAAAGCAATGTAGTGGCATATTTGGAAAGGTGTTCATTGTGACAGCCCCCATAGCCCAAGTACAAAAGTGTAGGCAACCAGATTTGTTTGTATTGACAAATAAGCAACAAGTGTTTTGTAAAGTTAATTATTTTAGTGACCATTTTAATGCCACACCCTAAAATATTTCAGTTCTGACCTAGATAGTTTTGAACAAAATACAGTTCCTAGAGAAATCCATTTTTTCACATTGCAGCTGTGTTGAGACAAAACAGGGAAGCTGAGAGTTGGTAGGTGCCATAAATCCTAATAATTAGAAAAACCCAATGCCTGTGAACCCTGCCTCCATGATCCGACTGATTACAAATAGATCCAATTAAATACCAGTGGTGTTTCTATTGGCTTAGACCAGTGGTGGTGAACTTATGGCACATGTGCCAGAGGTGGCACTTGGAACCCTCTCTGTGGGCACCCGTGCAGTCACCCCAACACAGAGTTTGCCCTGCCCCTCTGCCCAGCAGCCCAATGGGAGCACTTCCTTCCCTCCCCCAGCACAGAGTATGCCACGCTCCTCTGCCCAGAAGCCCAATGGGAGAGTTTCCTTCCCCCCCTGTTGCTGTGTTGGCACTTTGCAATAAATAAGTTGGGTTTGGGTTGCAATTTGGGCACTCGGTCTCTAAAAGGTTTGCCATCATTGATTTGGCTAAGGATGTGATCACATGGAGAACCAAATCACTCTTTGGCTAAATTGCAGCAAAGTCGTAATCTATTTTTGGTGATCATACAATGCATAGGAAAATGCTCTCCAGCCTGCCTCACCCCAATCCATGCCCAAGCTAGGCCTTTTATCTCCAGCTGAAGGGCTTCTGTTTTTTTGGAGAGCAGGTTGTAGCAATTCTCCAGCAGGACAGAACTGTAAGGGAGATTGCTCCTGTGAAAACAACTCTTTCGGATATGAGCAGGTGTATGCCTTTGAAGCTATCCAATTGTAGCCTGAATCTCTGCCAACTCCCCAGAAGGTTGTGTCAAACAAACAAGAAAGTCTAACTTTAAAAAAAATTCCAATGGCAATAACTAGTAGGGTGTTCTAAAGCTTAATTCAGTTGTGGGACCTGGGTAGAACTGAGCAATTGCAGAGGACGTCCCAGGTGAAGCAGGCCATTTTCCTCATCTTGTAGTCAGCAATCTCCCCTTATTTCTCCACAGCTTCCACTATGTTCATTGCCACAGATGAGATGTTTAGCCGATTACTGGCCTCTGAATATGACAATTCTGTTCACTCCAAGAAGTCTGTGGATAAGAACTCAGTTACTACTTTTAGTGTATGGGACCAAAGACAACCGGACAACCGAAGGGTTGGTTTAACACAGGTTTATTGCATGAGGTTCCAGTGAAGCATGAGGTAATGGCGGTGATACATCTCAATATATACAGTAGCTCTCTACATTTGAATCTTGTAGCACGGTAGCTCATTGGCTGCTACCGGCGTGGCCTCGCCCAGGCACGCCTCTTTCTTCTGCTGCTGAATGCGGGGAAGGTTTTCCCGCGGCTGTCCGTGATTGAGCAATGTGAACCATGTGAGGCTGAACGCTCGCAGCTGCCCTCTATGGGCTGTCTGCTCGCGTTCCTTTACAGCTGGTATCGTTTGTATCTGGAGTGGTTACATTCTTGCCTTTACAGTATAATGAACATGCATACCTACATACATAACATCCCTCCCCCCTAGGATGGGACGAAGTCCCGCAACCATTGTGGCTTGCCGCACGTGCGCTTGGGACGCGCTTGCGTCTGACCTAGTACTGGAGAGCCTGTGATCCCTGACTCCGCGGGTGCTTGTCCTGCAACGGGAAACGGGGATTCGTTAGTGGCTCTGTGGGGCGTCCGTGCCTGCCTCGCGCCCGGGGATGGGAAGGGAATGAATAGTTGGGAGGTGAACCCCTGCCTGTTGCTCTCTGACCCCGGGGACCCTCCTATTGTGAACCGCGGAACCGATGAGGTCGCCCTTGTGGTTCGGCTACCTTCTGATCCCTGCTCGGGGGACCTTGAGACTGTGGTGGGCGGACTCGCTGATGCCTCCCGTCTTGGGGGTGTCGGTCTCCGGGAAAATGGCGCTATATCGCATTCTAACTCACAGGGGCTACTGGGACTGGAGGTACCAGGGGCTGAACTGAAACCCCTCTTTTCGCTAGGACGGGTGGGGGACCACTCCGCTAACTCCCCCTGGTACTGTAAATCAACGTCTGAACTTCTATGGGCATCTGTGTTTCGGGGAAACTCCCGCGGGGTATGTGTGCGGTCGGGGCTCTTCCATTTTTTCGGGGACTCCCGCAAAAGATTTCTGTGGATCGATTCCCTTTCCTCCCCCCTTGGTGGGGACCCATGCTCCCCTTTTCCTCCCCCTTGGGCTAAGCGGGTGGGGGAGTACCCTAACGCTGATTCGATGCTATTCTCGTCTCCGTCCTGCTCTCCGGGGACCCTGCGCCTGAGTTGGTCCACGTGTCGCCTCCACAGGAAGCCTGTACTGGTCTCTACGCGGTATGAGACGGGGCCGGTTTGTTCTACTACGGTGCCCGGCACCCAGGCTGGCCCCGCGCTGGCGTAGTTCCTGCAATGCACCGGGGCGCCTATGCTGAAACTCTTTGTGGGTTCCACCCCTATGTTCCGCCCTTTGTCCTCTACTCTCGTGGGGTCTAGCTTGGAGATTCCCGTGGCCAGCTTCCTGCGCATCAACAGCTCTGCGGGGGAGTACCCTGACGCTAGTGGGGTGACCCTGTATCTTAGCAGGAATTGGCACAATTTCAGGTCGAGGTCTCCGGGACCCATGCGCAGCAGCGCGTCTTTCGTGGTGCGCACGAGGCGCTCTACTTGGCCGTTGGTGGCCGGGTGAAAGGGGGCAGAGGTGACGTGCCGAATGGCGTTTCGCTCCATAAACGCCCCGAACTCGGCGGACGTGAAACAGCTAGCGTTATCGCTGACGAGGGTGTCGGGTAAACCGAACGTGGAAAAGACCCTCCTTAACTGTTTGATTGTTGTGGCCGAGGAGGTGCTTGAGACTGGAATGACCTCCAACCACTTGGAGAACGCGTCCACCACGAGGAGGAAAAGCGTTCCCCTGAACGGGCCAGCAAAGTCTACATGTACCCGGGACCAGGGCCCCCTTGCCGTGTCCCACTCCCTAGGTGGCGAGCGAGCCTCTTCTGGCCTTGAGCTTTGGCACGCTTCACAAGTGCCGACCATGTGTTCGATGTCGGCGTCTAGCTGGGGCCACCAAAAGTAACTGCGGGCCAGCGCCTTTGAGCGGACGATCCCCGGGTGGCTGACGTGCAGCAGTTTAAGCACCCTCGGCCGGAGAGGCGTGGGGATCACTACTCGCTGTCCTCACAAAAGGCAACCCCTCTCTAGGGACAACTCTAGTTTCTTTTTGAAAAATGTGTCGAATTCCGCTGCTGGGGAAGACACGGGCCACCCTTTCTGTACCCAGGAGCAAACTGTGGCCAGCGTTTTGTCCTTGCCTGTCGCTTTGGCGATGTCGGCCGGTACTACTGGAGGGGAGTCTAGAACCTCTATCATTAAGACCTGATGGTCCCTCTCTACTTCGCCCACGTGGCAGCAATCCCGGGGAATGGGGGACCTCGACAGGGCGTCGGCATGGCTGATCTCCTTCCCGGGCCGGTATACCAACGCGTGCTGATACGCGTTGAGAAAAATGGCCCACCTGAGCATTCTCGGGGACAGGATTTGGGGTGTGGGCTTATCTGCGGTGAAAATGCCTAGCAAAGGCTTATGGTCAGTCACTATGGTGAAGGGGCGGCCGTACACAAAATCATGAAATTTCTTGGTCCCCGCAATTATTGCTAGTGCTTCTCTGTCTGTCTGAGCATAGTTTCTCTCCGCTTGGGACAAGGACCTAGAGTAGAACGCTATCGGGGCCTCCCTACCATTCTCCAGCACGTGGCATAACACCGCCCCCACCCCCACCGGGGATGCATCGCATATCAGGACCACTGGGCGTTTGGGATTGAAGTGGGTCAGTACGGCATCTGATGCCAGGAGTCGCTTCAGGTCATTGAAAGCCCTCTCCTGGTCGTCGCCCCACTTCCATGCCTCGTCCTTTTTTAACAATTTGTGTAGCGGTTCCGCGACTGCTGCCTTCCGCGGAAGGAAGGAGTGGTAAAAATTGAGCAGTCCGAGGAACGACTGCAACTCGGGCTTTGAGGTGGGGCGAGGGGCCTTCTTGATGGCGGCTACCTTGGATTGGGCTGGCCTTATTCCCTCGGGAGTGACACGGAACCCTAGGAACTCAACCTCTGTAGCGAAGAAGACGCATTTGTCTTTCCGCAACCGCAACCCCGCCTTTTCGAATATTGTCAGGACCTTTCCCAACCTTGTTGCTAATTCGGCCCGGCTCCCCCCTGTAATCAATACGTCATCAAAGTAGGGTAACACCCCCTCTAACCCCTTCAGGAGGCGTTCCACAAGTGACTGGAAGATCCCGGGCGCCGAATTCACGCCGAATTGGAGGCGCGATACCTGGAACGCCCCTTTGTGGGTGACTATGGTCTGCGCAGCAGCTGCGGCGGGGGTCACCGGGAGTTGCTGGTAGGCTTGGGCCAGGTCGAGTTTAGCGAAACACCTCCCCCCGTGTAACCTGGCCAACAAGTGGCTAACTACCGGCACCGGATACACATTAGGGCGGATCGCCTTATTGATGGTGCACTTGTAATCAGCGCATATGCGGACCTCCCCGTTGGCCTTGAGCGCTGTCACAATTGGAGTTTCCCACTCCGCAGAATCAACAGGAACAAGAATCCCCTGGCCCACCAATTTGTCCAACTCCGCCTCTATTTTGTCCTTTAGTGCGAAAGGCACTCTGCGCGGTTTAAGTCTGATTGGACGTACTCCAGGGTCCAGGTCGAAAGTCACTGGGGGGCCCTTGAATTTTCCGAGCCCCTTTTTAAAAACCTCGGGGTGCGCGTCGCACACGCTCTGTATTGGATCAGTCCCGGCGGCGTGTGCTCCCACGGCATGCACCCCCCCAATGAACAACCCCAGGGGCTGGAACCATTGAGTCCCGAGGAGGCTGCATTTACCTCCCTTGAGGACGACTAGGGGAAGCGTTGCGGTGTGCTTTTTAAACTGGACCCAGAACTTCCCAACCCCCAACACTGGGATGCGGTTCCCTTGCACGTCCTTCAGTGTGGCCCTCAACGCCTTGAGCTTGGGCCGCATGCGGGGGGCGATTTTCATGAACTCCCCCTGGGAAATAATGGAGTATGAAGAACCCGAGTCCACCTCCATTCTAACAGGGGCCCCTTGTATTACTACCTCAATGAAGTAACGGGGGTGCTCCGTGGAAACGCTGCAAACCGGCGCGTCGTCCTCGCTGTCGTCGGAGATGCGCCCTACTCCGTCCCGCGTCCTCGTGGCCCGGGTGCCGTCCTTTGGCCTCGTGGTGCAGTCCTGCCTCGCCGAGCGGTCTGGAGGACTCCTGGTGGCCTCGCGCCGTTTCCGGCAGACCTTGGCGATGTGCCCGCGCCGGCCGCAGTTGTGGCACTCGGCCTTGCGGAATGGGCATTTGGCGCGGGCGTGGGCGGCGCCGCAGCCGTCGCAGCGCCGGCCCTCTCTCTGGACCCTCCGGACGTCCTCGTCGTCGCCGCTCTCCGCAGACGAGTTCGAAACTCGCCGGGCCGCGCGCACCGAGCTCTCTGCCTTGGCGGTCTTTGGGCGCCAGTCCTGAAGCTCGTGCACCCCGGCAGTAGTGGCCTCCACGGCCTGTGCCGTGTCGAGGACTTGTTGCCACGTGGGAGGCGGCTCCCTTTTCATCAGCGCGCGCTGAGTCTCTGTGTCCCTCAGACCGCAGAGCAGGCAGTCCCGGAGGGTGATGTCGGGGAGCTCCCACTTGCATGGGCCGGCGGCCAACCGCAGGGCCGCGGCGAACTCATCGACCGATTCCCCGGGTGCCTGGACTCGCCTCCAGAACGCGCTCCGAGCGGGGAACATCACTATTACTGGCCGGAGATGGGCGCGCAACGCCGCCAGGAGCTCTGTAGCTTTGAGGTCGCTCACCTTCCTCGGCACGATCAGGTCCACCAAGGTCCTCTTGGTCTCGTGTCCGAGCATGCGGACGAAAATGGCCCTCTTTTTGGCCTCATCTGAGACTTCGAGCTCCACCAGCGCTGCGTTGAAGTCTATCTCAAACAGCTCCAAGTCTCCCGGCTTCTTGATCTCGTAGCCGGCGCATGTCTTGGTCCCGGGAGCAGCCATATCCCACCTTCATCGCCAATTTAGTGTATGGGACCAAAGACAACCGGACAGCCGAAGGGTTGGTTTAACACAGGTTTATTGCATGAGGTTCCAGTGAAGCATGAGGTAATGGCGGTGATACATCTCAATATATACAGTAGCTCTCTACATTTGAATCTTGTAGCACGGTAGCTCATTGGCTGCTACCGGCGTGGCTTCGCCCAGGCACGCCTCTTTCTTCTGCTGCTGAATGCGGGGAAGGTTTTCCCGCGGCTGTCCGTGATTGAGCAATGTGAACCATGTGAGGCTGAACGCTCGCAGCTGCCCTCTATGGGCTGTCTGCTCGCGTTCCTTTACAGCTGGTATCGTTTGTATCTGGAGTGGTTACATTCTTGCCTTTACAGTATAATGAACATGCATACCTACATACATAACACTACTGGTGCTTGGTTTCAAGAAAAGCTTTGCTGTATGTTTTTCTCCTCCCTTTTTTCCTGTGGCACTGAACTGAGTACTCCCAGCTGCCTGTCTATGCTGCCTTTTATCACAGGGAAGAGGAAGCTTTCAGGAAACCTGTTGCCTGATCAGAGCACATTCCCTCCTCTGGGTCATGAAGGAGGTGTCGTGCTGCTTTTGTAAACAACCTAGTGAAGGTATAAGAGATGTTAGAAACAGAGTGGGCTGCTGCAGCTGCTTCTCTAAGAGTTCTTGTTCCTTTGATAGTTCCAGCTTGAGCACTGAGAGATTTGATTCACATTGACCAAAATTGCACTGTGCTACATTGTGGCTAGCGGCCAAAGGGAGAAAGCTCCAGGGCATGGTTGCTAAGACTCTTGTCTTCATTGAGTTCCATTATAATTAGATTATCTCCCCCCCCCCCCGCCCCCCTCTGACTTGCCTAATTTTTTTACTTCCAAGTCCACCCCTTTACATCAGAAAAAGGATGCAATATTTATAGAACCATAGTATCAGATGTTTTGTTTATTAAGTGCTGCCATGTAACACAGCCCTCCAGTAATAGTTTCAAATATTTCATGATACTGGAGTGGTTAGAGCCATACTGTGTGCAGTTCACAAGGTTATTAGCATTTTGCCCACAACAAGCTAAATACTCACAGAATCATAGAATAACTGAGATGGAAGGGGCCTTCCAGGCCATCGTGTCCAACCACCAGCTCAATGCAGGAATCCAAATTAAAGTAGATATGACAGATGACTGTCCAGTTATCTCTTGGATGCTTCCAGTGTTGGAGCACTCACCACCTCTTGATTCAGTTGGTTCCACCATTGTACTACTCTAACCATTAAGAAGATTTCCCTAATATTCAGCCTATATCTGGCTTCTTGTAGTTTGAGCTTGTTATTACACGTCCTTCATTCTGGGATGATAGGGAACAGATCTTTCCCTTTCTCTTAATAATTATCTTCCAGGTATATGAAGAATGCTATCCTATCCTCTCTGTCTCCTTTTTCTCAAGGCTAAACATGCCCATTTTACTCATACTCATTTTACCAGCCTTGAAAAGATGGAAAGTTGAGTCAATCTTGATCCTGTCGGTATCAAACTCAGACTGTGAGCAGAGTTTTGACTGCAGTATGGCAACACAGGGGATACATACCATCTATTAATATGAACAATGATCCAACAATTAAGATCAGACAGAAGGAGAAATTGTGTTCTTGCAGTGCAGAAGTGCCACAGGCCATTAGAACAGGAATAGTTTTTTTAATGCTTTCTTGAAAATAAGTACCATCAACTTACAGCCAGACTAGTAGAATTCCATGTATAAAGGCACAGGTGTTAATTGTCTGTTTTCATTTATTCATTTATTGGGGCTTGCTGGTGTTAATATTCTTAATAGTTTGCAGGTTTCCTGTAACTAACTTCTCAGGACAGCTCACAACAAGAAACAGAACATTTTGAAGTTAAGTAGCTAAACCTGATAAAAATATAAAGCAGCACAAAGAAATCGTACATAAAAAGAAACAGCTTAAAACTCCAAGATTTTAAAAGATATAAGAACATAAAAGTGCTTGTTCTTGTTTAAACACGAAATCTGAGCTTGTGCTACATGAGGCTGTTTTGGGGAGACATTCCAAAACCAGGAGCCACTAACATCACACCTTCTTTGTGAAAGATAATATCAAGGCCTGGATAGGTGATAAGGACAGACCCAGGTTTTTAGGCATCAAACTAGAAACTGAAATAAAAAACAAACCTGCAATGTTGAGCCAAACTGAATGGATTGACTCAAAACAAATCTTCACCTGACAATCCTGAGGACTAGCGGCCTTGGGTGGTGAAGTCCATAGGGAAGGATGATGCCCCCCAAGTGGATTAAATCTGACTTGAATCCATCTTGTTGGAGGGCAGCAACTTCATCAATACTGGGCTGGGACTGTGGTGGACTTTGTGTGCCAAAAGGGCTCAGGACCAGAAAGTGACTCATGGAACTGGATCAGTAGTACAGATGTGACAAAGTGATGCAAAAGGCAAATAGAGCACCACTACATTATATTGTTCCCTGGACAATCTTCATGGCTGACTACCATGATGATGGCCAATATTCAGAATCTGATAAGGCACTTGAAGAAGAAGGTACAGGAGGAGAAGTGGCATGATTTTCTTCCTGATGATTTCTGAAAATGCTGTTTTGTATACTCACAGCCCTTCTCCAAAACTGAAATCAATCTTCTGTTTCATCTAACAGTGACTTGGCTTGCCTATGCCAAAAGGGGATTTCATAATACTGTAGTCCTATTCCATTTCTCTCCCTCTCCCTCTCTCTTCTCCCTCACAATGAGTTCTCTGCTTTGCTCTGCTACATTTCAAACTGCTTTCTAATCTTTCTGAGTTTCAGAAACAACTTGTCATGCCATGGACTTTGTGTGCCAAGAGTGGCCTGGAGTGCATGCCAAATTGGTTCTCTACCTAGACTGTGGCTCTGTGCAGGGACTTTAGACCAACTTTTGGCTTGACATTTGCCTTTACACAAAGTTTATATGGAAGTGCTGCAGGAGATGTTTGGGAATACAGATCAAAACTGAAATGTATTTTCCCCCTTTTAAATGGCACTCCATTCATCTTACTCTGTCTACAGTAGGGACTAGAAAGGGGAGTGAGATGCTTATATCCCTCCAGCAATCTTATCTCTCTCCACCCCCCTTTCACTGTAAAATGTCCTGTGGCTGCTTTTACTGTGAGCTGGATGGTACGCATACCAACATCCTGTTAAAGTATGTTTTGTGTCTTTTTCCTTCTTTTTAAAAGACAAGATATGCATAAACACTGTTTACTAATGATTTATATTACATTAAACCCATTTCTAAAAGGGAACTACACCCTGCTTAATGGGTGGGGAGACCAAATGTGCTCCAAACATTCAATGCAAAGCCAAAGCGGGAAACAGATTTGGTACCAAAATGCACGAAACATTTTCTTTTAAACACAGATTAATTAAAACAAATAGCAGATGTTTTATATTCTCCTTCTTCTCAAGCAATTTGAGCAATCAACCTTTGTTCCATGAAATATGCATAGATTTCTCTCTCTATAGAAAATCCTTTCCAAGTTTAACAGTAGGTTAATTCAAAAAGGGCTGGAAAGTGGTGGGGGAGGGAGAGCACAAGTTATCAAAAACAATTTGGTGCTAAGTGTATGTCTTGTTGAAAACACTAGACTCCTTCGGGACAGGGGGTTTCATACATTATCAAGAACACAGTTGTGATTATCACCTTTGATTCCATTCTTGTAAATTGGTACCAAGCCAATTAATCCATTTCAATGTTTGCTTTTTTTGACAGTCCCTCATTGCCATGTGGAATTTTAATGTACCTTTTTAGAACTAAGTCTGATATAAGCTATAAAGAAAATTATGGTTGGAGCATATCCAGCTATGACAGAGATTACCAATGGGTCTGTTCACATATTACTGCATAAAGGACTAGCAAAATTATAGTTGAAGTATCCTTTAATCTCTCCCTCAAACAAGGATCTTTTTATACCAACAGCATAGAAAAATATTGATAAATCTAAAAAAAAAGCTTTCTGCCTTTTTAACTCTTTCTAATAAAATTCACTAAACATAATAAGGGTTTTCTGCACTCCACTTAGGAATTACCAGAATTTCAAGTGTAAGGCATCTGTGCTTACACTTGAATACACTCAGGTATTTGAGACAATCTACCTGTATCCTGGTTCAGTATTGCACTCCTCTACAAAAAATATAAAGTAAGAAAACAATATTATTTCTTCAAGATAATGATCTCTAACATCACTCTCTCAATTCTAGAGTAGAGAGCAATCTTCTGGAATTAACACCATTTCTTAAAGAAACATCAGAGGGAAATGCCTAAAAAACTACTCTAAATGGTGATCTATAGCATCCGAGTGGCAGAATATTTATCAAAAGTTTGATTCCCGACAGTGCTACAGTGAGTAGCACAGTGAGTAGAGCCAGCCAGTGTAGTGTTGGGCAAACTTCACAGTCCCAGGGTCCTCCAGAACAAGGAAATGGTAAACCACTTCAATTTAATCACTACCTAGAAAATTCTGGAAAGAGTCATCATAAATCAAAATTAAATTGATGACATACAACAATAACAACCCTTAAGAAAGTGTTAACATTCTGGATTCATGTCTCAAAAAAGATGTGCTAGTTGTCGAGTGTTAGGAATGGGCAGAACATATTCTGCTGAAAGAAGTCCACTTATACCGGTAGAAATGCAGGAACTGGGTTGGCAAGAACTGGGACAGATGATGGGAACTCACTCAGTGGAGCAGCACTCAGGTATTTAACTGCTGAACTGTTGACATCAAGTTCAGCGTCTTCACCACTAAGCCACAGTGACCTAGATTATTAAATAGGAGATGCTTAAAATAGGTAATTAGGACATTAACATCTTATAGGTTACTATCATTTTTTTGCCTGGCCCTGCCAGGCAGTTATTATGTGTGAGTGGGTGGTTGGGGTGGTTTTGGGGTGTGTGTGAACCCCCCCTAAAACCACCCCAACCACCAACACACAGATAATAATTGCCCAGCAAAGCATGGGGTGTTGTGTGTGTGTGTGTGTGTGTGTGTGTGTGTGTGTGTGTGAGAGAGAGAGAGAGAGAGAGAGAGAGAGAGAGAATGAGACAGAGAAGCAGTCCACCAGAGGGTGTGTGTGAGTCAGATAGAGTGAGGTAGAGGGGGAGAGAGAGAGAGAGAGAGGAAGCTGCCATGAAGGAGGCTGCATGTGGGTGAGTTGGGAGGGAAGGGGTAGGTTGTTTTACCCCTTTCCCTGCCTTGGGTGTTTGGGGGGGGAGCAGGGAAGGTGGGATTTGTTTTTTTTCCATATACCACTTTCTCTACCTTGGGTGTTTGGGGGGGGGGAGTAGGGAACTCACTTTCCCTGCATGGGGTGTTGGGGGGGAGCAAGGAAGGTGGGATTTGGATTTTTCCCATATCCCACTTTGCCTGCCTGGGGTGTTTGTTTCTCAGGCACCCGAGGAGGATGCAGGGCTGAAGGACCCAGCCACGGCCTCCTCCCTGGGCAAACAGAAGTGTATGTGTGTGTGTGTGTGTGTGTGTGTGTGTGTGTGTGTGTGAGAGAGAGAGAGAGAGAGAGAGAGAAAGAGAGAGAGGGGGGTTTTTTCCCCTGCAGGAGGGAAGGGAGGTTTTGCTGGTACCCAGGGAAGACTCAGGGCCGAAGGACCCGGACACGGCCTCCTCCCCAGGTGAATGGGGAGTGCGCTGCAGGTGCCTTTAATTTAATTTAATTTTAATTTAATAGTCATATTTATATATGCCGCCCACTCAGGCAGAACCCGACTCAGGGCGGCATTACAACAAATTCTAAAAACACATAAAAACACTTTAAAAGACCTATATCCCACCCACTTTAATAGACCCATATCCCACCCACCCATCCCACCCACTATAAAAAGAAGAAGAGAGAGTTCTTAATGGTTTACATAAGCCAGCAGGCGGGGATCGTGTTACCATTCGGGCCCCACACCTGCCCTGCCAGCCAGGTCTTCAATCCTTTCCTGAAGGGCAGTAATTCTCTTTGAAGTCTTAGATCTGTTGGCAGGAGGTTCCAGAGAGTTGGTGCGGACACTGAGAAGATCCTCCTTCGGGTGCTGGACAGATGTGCACCCCTAGTTGATGGTACTATTAGAGAGCCCCTCCGGTCCGCTCTGGTTGGACGGGCAGACACTCTTGGGACGATGCGGTCTCTAAGGTATCCTGGCCCACTGCCATATAGGGCTTTAAAGGTCAAAACCAGCACCTTGAATTGCACTCGGAGACAAACTGGTAACCAGTGCAGCTCCCGAAGTAGCGGTGAGGCATGGGCATATCGCCCACATCCCATCACCACCCGGGCTGCCGCATTCTGGACCAGCTGCAGCCTCCGAATGGTCATCAAGGGCAGCCCCATGTAGAGCGCATTACAATAATCTAGTCGGGAAGTGACCAGAGCATGGGTGACCATAAGCAAGGAGCCCCAGTCCAGGAGCGTGCGCAACTGGTGAATCACCCGAAGTTGGGCAAAAGCCCTCCTGGCCACAGCCGCTACCTGTTCTTCTAGCAGCAGCTGCGAGTCCAGAAGGACCCCCAAGTTGCGCACTGGGTCTGTCTGGGGCAAAACAGCCCCATCCAGTACCAAAGATGGTAACTCCCTGGATAACACGGGGCCCCTTATCCACAGCCACTCTGTCTTGCTGGGATTCAGCCGAAGCCCATTGGCCCCCATCCAGACCCCAATGGCCTCCAGGCATCCGGATAGGATTTCAACAGCATCACTGGGGTCCCCACGGGCCGAGATGTACAATTGAGTGTCATCTGCGTACTGATGGTACCGCACCCCGTGGGAACGAATGATCTCACCCAGTGGCTTCATGTAGATGATAAATAGGAGAGGAGAGAGCACCGAACCCTGAGGCACCCCATACTTGAGAAGCCCAGGGCTGGACCTCTCACTCTCTAACCACACCGACTGGGTACGGCCCTCCAGAAAAGAGGAAAATCAGGACATCATGGTGCCCTGGATCCCCAGTCCTTTGAGCCGTTCCAGAAGGATACCGTGGTCGATGGTATCGAAGGCCGCTGAGAGGTCAAGAAGAGCAAGGACGGATGGATAACCCCTGTCCCGCTCCTGCCAGAGATCATCCATCAGTGCGACCAATGCCGTCTCCGTACCATACCCGGGCCTGAATCCTGATTGAAAGGGGTCTAGATAATCCGCTTCCTCCAGGACACTCTGCAGCTGGCGCGCCACCGCCTTCTCCAAAACCTTACCCAGAAAGGGCAGGTTGGTGCCCTTGTGTTCCCCACCACCCGGGGAGGAGGCAGTGGCCAGGTCCTTCAGCCTTGTGTCCCCGGGCAAACAGGGAGTGCGGGGGGTGGGGTGGGGTGGGGAAAGAGGGGTTCTTCCTCTTCCCCCTGGAGTTATGGCACCAGCCTCTGAGGCTGCAGGGAGACTGGGCTCTCCCCGCTGCCTTGCCAAAGTGGTGCGGGGGTGGGGTGAGGAAAGAGTGGTTCCTGGGCCCTTCCCCCCAGTCCCTCTCCCCCATACAACTACCTTTTGCCTACAGTATGTGTGTGTGTGTGGGGGGGCTTTTCCCGTGGCATGGCCTCGCTGGCCGGGCAGCAGGAAACACTGGGGTGCTTCAGGCGGCAGTGGTGGGGGGCCTTTTCCTTCCCGTGGACTGGCCTTGCTGGCTGGACCACGTGAACTCCAACGGTGGCAGCGGGAGAGGGATTTCCCTTCCCACAGCCTGACCTCACTGGCCGGGTCGCAGGGACCCCAGCAGTGCTTCAGGCAGCGGCAGGGTGGGGGTGGGGTTCCTTCCCGCAGCCTGGCCCATTTCACTCCCCCACCCCACTTAGCTTCC
The DNA here is from genome assembly GCA_035047305.1 of Bradypodion pumilum. NCBI lineage: Eukaryota > Metazoa > Chordata > Lepidosauria > Squamata > Chamaeleonidae > Bradypodion > Bradypodion pumilum. The sequence continues at coordinate 59,858,181 of JAWDJD010000005.1, forward strand.
CTTCAGGAGACGAAGTGTCTCCCGTTGGGAAGTTGGCAGCATGTTGGTGGGTTTTTTTTACCGCATGCACTGGCTGCTCCACCTCCTCCACACTCATGCCCTTCAGCCTCATTGGCTGTGCGGTGGTGTGGCATGTTGGATGCTGGGCCTTGTAGTTTTTTTCTTGGTGTGTTCATGGGGCAGTTGCCCCCCTTGTTGCTGGCAGACCCTTGTGCCGATGCTCGGTCAGTCTAAAGGTAAGTGTAAGCGGCTCAGTTCTGGATGGTTGGGCCGGGTGTGGGCGTGCATGCCAGACACCAACAGTTAATGCACCATTTTATAGGTAAAGATCTCACATTATATGAGATATTTTTGAATACCTGTCCGGGGGGGGGGGATAACATCATATCTATATCTATATCTATATCTATATCTATATCTATATCTATATCTATATCTATATCTATATCTATATCTATATCTATATCTATATCTATATCTATATCTATATCTATATCTATATCTATATCTATATCTATATCTATATCTATATCTATATCTATATCTATATCTATATCTATATCTATATCTATCTATTGGATTTAATGATGTTTCAGTTACTGAAACACTTTTAAATAGATTGGTAAGTGAGAATATGAAGCAACTTCCGACTGATAATACTTTTTATTAAGTAAATCACTCCGAAAACCCACTACTGACATATACACCAATAGTACCATATCCTTCAAGAAGAGGCCAAGATGTCACCAGTATTCTTGTGCTCATGTACTCACATACTTGTCACAATACACTCTTCAAGTATAAGTGGGTTTAAATCAGCCATATTTCTCTGAAAAAAAGAAAAATAATAATAAATATGGATGGGTAAAGACTTACATGTCACCCTGTATAGCAATGAAAGTTAAGGATTCATGGGTTCAATCCAGACTTAGTCATATGCTGAGAAGATATTTTGAAGTTGATAGGACTTATAGAACTAGAAATATAAAGCATAGTGGATACGGTAAGTAACCACACTTATATATCACCCCATAGCACAGGGGTGGCCAAACTATGGGCTGGATCTGGTCTGCAGTTACAAATAATCAGGTCCACACTGCCCTTGCCGTTCCTGGAAGCTAAATGTGCCCACATACATGTGTTTACAACAGCCATGGGTGCATTTACTTCAGTGTTTTGCACATGCGGGGGCATGTTTTCCTTCCAGTGGGAGGAACCAGGTGATCAGCCCGCTCAACCATGTGACCAGCCAACAGCACCAAAAAAATTGGGAACCCCTGCCAAACTGTGCATTTCGCAAGTTAATTAGCATATATGAAAAGTGCACAAGGCTGACAGTGAGGAAAGTGTAGAGATAATATCAAAGAAACATTACAAAAACACCAAATGGAGGACATTAGAAGGGTGAGTAGTAGTAGTAGTAGTAGTAGTAGTAGTAGTAGTAGAAGAAGAAGAAGAAGAAGAAGAAGATGATGATGATGATGATGATGATGATGATGATGATGATGATGATTAAGAATAATGTGAAAAGGAAAAGTAATGGGATAAATATTTATGTCTAATATTTTCTGCTGCTTAGATGCTGCATTGTGACATGCTGTGACAATGGTAGATTCAGGGAGCTAATGAGATGCTAGCTTTAGGATATATAAACAAGGCCTTTAAAATTGAGTGGGGAAGCTACTTTTAAAAAGTGCACTGAGCCACACGCAGGCCCAAAGCCATTTTTGCACCATAACACCCTTTCCCCCATATTAAAAAAAAAACCCAGCCTTTCCCCTAAAGAAATTTTATCATGAAACCTACTACTCAAAATGAGCAGCAAAGCCTGTGGTGTTTTCCTAGCTGATCTATGTCTAGCTCATTATTATTTCAACTTGTTTTAACTTATTTAGTGGTCAAATATTGTTTACAGCTTTTTTTCCCCTTGGATTTCAATTGTATTTCTTCCCTTAACTACCTTAATTGATTAAGGAAGTCTTTGCTTGGAGTAATTACCTCCTGATTATTAGCTGACAATTAAACATGAAGGAAGCTAGGAAATGTGTCCAAGTGAAGTTTTCTTGAATCAATTCAAAGAATTCAGATAATGAACCCCCTTTAAAAAAAGTGAAAGCTGTATGCAATGTTAAATCACTGAATGTGTTAAAAGAAGTTGAAATACAAATAAAATAGTAACACAGAAGCAAGGAAACAGATTGGCAGACAAACAACTATACTTTAAAGCAGGGACTCTCAACCTGCAGCATATGGGCAAAATGTGACCCGCAGCACCATTTCATGTGGCGCACCACCACCTCCACCACACGAGGATGTGCCTTATGGTGGAGGAGGGCAAAATGGCCATCCAGCCCCAAAGCTGTCTGAGGGAGCGTGACCCGGCCCCCAGCTTAAAAAGGTTGAGAGCTCCTGCTTTAAATTAATATACAGTATTGTGCTATTTTTATAGAGAGCATGTTATTATTATAAATAACGATAATAACTGCGCTCTAACAAGTCAATTCTGACTTATGGCAACTCTCTCCAGAGTTTCCTAGGTAGACAATACACAAATGAGGTTTACCACTCCCTTCTTCTGGTGACACCCTGGGACTGTGCAGCTTGCTAATGACTAAGACTCGCTCTTCTCCCAAGAGGCACATTGGGGAATCAAACTCCCAGCCTTTGCGTCTGCAGCCAGAAATCTAAACCACCAAGCTATTCAGTCAGTTACTCAAATGTATACATTCATAAATATGTGACATCTTTCACTGGAATGTCAATCAAACTGCTGATGGCTTCATTGATTGACTAAATGCACTGGCCAGTACCCTGTCCAATTATTACACAGGCATTGAACTCCAATAGCAAAAGCTTAAGTGACAACCTGACAAAGTGCCAGCAATGTTCTTGTGACATGTGATTGGCACTTCATCAAATTCCCACAGCTGCAGCTCCTTACCCATCTGCATACTAACAAGGACCCTGGGAACATCAAGCCAAACATTGAACAACCATTTTGATCATATTTTTCCTTCAAAGAGGCTTGAGATAGTATTTTTGCAGAAGGAAGAAGAGAAGGAGGAGGAAGCAAGCTGCACATCCAGGCCATAGGTAGCATTCTTAAAATCTTCATAAAGTCTGGCTGTCTCAGCAACATGGAAATCCTTCAAGCACAGAAAAAGGGAACTGGCCTTTTGTTCTAGCAAGGTCATTGTGACACTTTTTCTTTACGTCAATAGTGTTTTACCGATACATGGGGTTTATCCATACATTTCTCTCTACCATGTAGGGATAATCCAAGGATATAATCAATCTGGAAATGATTTTGTTGCTTAGCTTAGAAAAATAAATAAATAAATTTATTATTGTTGTCATCGTCATCATTGTTGCTGAAAAAAGAGTCCTTGTTATTTTCAAAAAATAGCAACATAAATGGCTATGTTCAGGAAGGTTGTATGATATACCAGAAGCTTTCTGTTCTTAAATAATCTGGACATTTTGCTTTAACAGCAACAAATGAAGCTGACAGCATCCAAGGTATTAATTCACATTTTTATAATCCCCAAAACTTCTGTTTTGCTTAACTAAAACCATTTGTTCACAGGTAATGATAGAGAACTGACGAATATTAACTGACTGACACCTGGTATGAGTTAGGATAAAAATTAATAAGATGTATGCCTAGTCATTAATCATTGCACACCGTTTTCCCCTAGAGAAGGTACATGTCAAAAGATATACATAGATTTACTGAAAAACAGGCTGTCAGATTTGCCAGTTTAGATTGTCTTTTTTTAAAAAAAGCAGTCTTATGAACAGCATTTCACCACCATAGTTCTAAATTTCTCTCTCCAAGAGGTTTGCCATTTAGCGCCATCTTTTTTTTAAAAAAAAAATGGAACTCAGCTGAAGCTTAAAATGCTAACTCAAGAAAATAACTAATCTGTACTTAATGCTATTTTTAAAAGAACTGAAAAAATCCTCCTTATTGCTTACATCATTTTAAAAAATTACCTGAACTGAAAAAGTAGAAACTGATCTCCTACCTTTCAATTTGAAAGTTTGAACATTTCCCTTCAGCTGTTACATTTTTTGTAATATAATGGTTTGGTTGATACTGGTATTAAAGTTTGAGGTGAAAGGGCAATGTGACAAAAATACTAGGACTGCTAAAAGAAATTTCTTACATTGTACATACCCAATTCACCACAACACAGTCCTAAACAAATCAAAATGGCCAAGAGCCAGCTGTGCTAAAAAGCATATTTGTTTGTATCTCTTTTATTCTTTATAAAAAATGTCAGCCCCATTGGCCATTGCCTTTTAGTGGAAAGGCAGAGTATTAATGAAATCAATCAACCAACCATTTCCACACAGCCTAGAAATAAGGAAACTACGTTAGACAGTTTGGTTTTATTTTGTTTACATTTTGTTTGTTTGCTTGTTTATCTCTCATCTAGCAAAAATGTTTTACTCTGGGTAGTTTACAAATAACTAAGACAAATCCAAATATGCAGAGGAATAAACAAAAAGGAAAAATTCATTTAAAAAGATTATGATAAAATTAACAAAAAAAACCAAACAAACAATGCAAGTTGTGGCACCAGCACCAATGAGCGAAAGCTTTACATTTTATTCATTTCATCTAGAGAAGACCTCTTCAAATGTTCATTTCTGCATGATGGCTCCGTTGGTGAGTTGGAGGAGATTGAATCTGACATAATTAGACTTTGGGCAGTCCCTTTGCCCCCACCCTCTTTTTGTGGCTAGTTTGGCAGCAGAGCCTTCTGCCAGCCAATCCCCAAGGTCAGCCAACAATAGAGGATTCTACAACTACAAGGGCTGGATTTAGGGGATTTCTGACAGCACAAGACTTTTCTGCCTATTTCACATCCCTATTAATGGAACATCTTTGAGTTGGGATTGCACGGTTAAGCAGTTTGGTCCCATACAGGATTCAAGATCACAAGTTTACTATACAGTATCCTCCCATTTGATTTTTTTTTTTAATGTTACACTATCTGGGATCCAGGATGCTGCTATGTGGTCCCTGTCCCCCACCATCTTTTAGCCTACTAGCATATTTTGCCCGGCGGTGCCGGGCTTTGTAAAATTGTGTTGGTTAGTAAAGGGTTTCATTTTTTTTCTTGAACCAATGGTGCTGGGCTGTTTTAAATGGTGTTGAAAGGTTTTTTGATTTTGTGGCTTCGAGGCACTGCGTCCGCCTGCGGCGGACTTGCGCTCCCAATGTGTGTTTTATTTTTATTTTTTGCGTGCCAGCTTCCTCAGTGCCGGGCTCTTCAAATTGGTTTTGGAAGGTTTTTGTTTTATGTTTATGCAAATTTTATTTTAATTTTATTTATTTAATGTAAATTATTATTTTTTAATTTAAAATTTAATTTTGGTTTTTTAATTCTTTATTTTTACGAATTTTTTTGTTTTTTGTTTTTTGAGTGAAAAGTGATTTCTGGTATTTTTTGGTATTTTTTGAGATTAGTGTGATTATTTTTGAATGTTTTGATAACTTATTTGATTAATTTGGGAATTAATCTTATTAGTTTCAATATTTTTGAATGTTTTTTCTCTTGTGGCCTCTGGGTGGGGGTGGTGAGCTTTTCTTCCTCTCTACAATTTTTCTCTTCTGTCCTCTGGGTTTCGCTTCCGGTAAGTATATTCTTTATTTTCTCATTTGAGTTCTGGTCCTCATGGAGAGAAGACATCTCATGGTAAGCTCTCATGGTGTGTGTTTTTTTTTGGGGGGGGTGTTGGGTTTGGGGGGGATCTGTGTGTTTTTTCTTGTTTGTTTTTGGCTGTTTTGTGTTTCCTTTTTGTATTTTTGATTTTTGATTTTGAGTGTTTTTGACTGTTTTTTGGTTTGTGTTTTTGTGTTTACTTTTTTTTGGGGGGGGTCTTTCTTTTCCGCGGGCCAGGCTCAATGCCTGGCCCATGGAAAGGAAAGACAGGGGTGAGGGGGGGTGTCTTTTTTTCATGGGCCAGGCTCTAAGCCTGGCCCGTGGAAAGGAAAGATAGGGTGGTGGGGGTCTTTTTTTCCACAGGCCAGGCTCTTAGCGTATCCCGTGAAAAGGAAAGGCCGGGTGGGGGGCCTTTCTTTTCCACGGGCCATGCTGGCTGGCCTGTGGGAAGGAAGGGCAGTGGCGGGGGGGGGAATTTCTTTTCCGCGGGCCATGCTGGCTGGCCCGTGGGAAGGAAGGACAGCGGCGGTGGGGGGCCTTTCTTTTCCACGGGCCATGCTGGCTGGCCCATGGGAAGGAAGGGCAGCGGCAGCAGGGGGGACTTTATTTTCCGCGGGCCATTCTGGCTGGCCGGTGGGATGGAAGGGCAGCGGCGACAGGTTTTTTTTTACTTTTATTTTTCACACGCCGGCTGCCTCAGCGTTCTGCATGCTAATGGCACACAGGACTCTGGGGCTTGTAGTTTTGCCTGCGTGTGTTTGGTTACTGCAGCGGTTTTTTTCCTGCGGCTTTTTTTTTATTGGCCACAGCACGTTTCCGAACGTTCCTTTTACCACGCCGCTCAGCCTGATTGGCATGGCACAAGGAACATTGGGAATTGAAGTTCCCTTTTTCAACCCGACAGTTACCTCCGAACCCCATTCAGTCGAGTGCACGGAGGCTCGGACGGGGCTAGTGGTGCCTGGTGCAACATCCTTTGTCACATTCCAATGGTTAACGCACCATTTTATAGGTATAGATGGCATCACCACTGCTTCAGAAACTATGTTGACTAACACAAATATCCATTTCACTTAAATCTATGGTAGCTTGCTTATTGCCTACTTTTATTCCTGCCACCTCAGGAAGGGAAGTACTTTCTCTTAAGACATGTGATATTGCTCTAGTACAGGGATCAGCAAACCTCACTCTCCAGATGTTCTTGGACTTCAATTCCCAGAAGCCCTGATCAGAGGAGTGCTGGTAATTGAAGTCCAAGAACACTTGAAGTCCAAGAACACCTGAAGAGCCAGGTTTGCTGATCCATACTCTAGTATATTCCTCTACTATAAAAAGCTGCTATGGTTTTCACCTCTGAATGGCAGCCATTTAAATTGACAAATAATTTTAAACTGATGTCCTGGTGTCTTAAACTTAAAGTGACCCATGGAAGTAGCAAGGAGCAAAAATTCAGGATTTCGTAGAACATAATGGAAAAATATATATTTGAAACTCATATTGATTAATCATGGCAACAAATATGTAGATGCTCATGCCTACCAATCTGTCTCTATTACACGTCACAACTATTCTTTGCAGGCGCACCCCCCAAAGAAAGACTCAGACACCGGTATATGGATAAAGGCATCGGGCCACTTTTATTGAATAATGCCCTAGTCCAAATTATAACTTTCAAGTGGTGTAATCATCCAATTGTAATTCTTTAAGGCAAGCAGGCCGCAGTAACACTGGTAAGGTTCCTCCCAAAATGCCAATGGCAATTGGCTACATGTAACTATTTGTATCAATTTGTTTGTTGACACAAACAAATTGTTGACCGGAGTCAATAAACTATCTACTGACCCCACCCTATGATGTGTATCCATTAAATATCAAGGTGATGCAGGCTGTAAAGCTCCTGCCATCACCCCTTGCCTGGTTCGCCCTTGACCAGCCAAACCTATTTCCCCTGTACCTGTCTACGTGTTGGCCAGTCAATTGCGAACCTGCCGGATACCTATGGGTCATAAATCTTTACCTTACCAGTGCTACCCGCCACACGGGGAGACGTCCATGATGACTCACCGCCCCCCCCCCAGACCGTCAGCTTGGTCACCAGGCCTGCTTGCATATCCTCAAGAAAGAGGTTCATACCTCTGGCCGACAAATGGACCCCATCTCTGGCGTAGAGATCATAATCCTGCAAGCCTACCCTAGGGTGCCGGATGGCTGTCCCCAAACCCTTGTCTGCCAGGAACCGGGCAACAGCCCTGTTCGCTGAGCGGTGAGCGCGGTCAAGGGCACGGAGGTCAATGCCTGCTATGTAAGTATGTCGCGGCACCATGTCTGACCATAGCAGCCGCGTGGACGGCCATACGTAATGCAAATAGGCTAGGTCCCTGCAAATCGTGAACTTTAAAGAGAGGCCAGTGACCTGGGCAAGGTCATTGCTACCGAGATGCAGGATGAGGACATCAGGCGGTCCAACATCCCTGATGGAAAACAGGAATAGCAACAGTTCCCGCCATTTCATACCACGCATACCGTACCATCGCAAACGTACGGTTACACGTAGCCCGAGATGGGGTCCCCACTCTGTTGCTGCAGCATACTGCGCTGCCCGGTGCACATAACTGTGGCCCACCAGCCATACTGCCACCGGTGTGCGGGGACACACAGGGTCTGTAAAAGAAGGAAAAAAGGAATAATGACATAACTGGTACTCATACATGGAGGGGGCGTACGTACAATGCAAAGCGCATGGATCCCCACCTGCCCATCCTGCGTATATCAGCCTCAGAGTACCCAAACGCAGCCGCAGTAGAAGCGGCACCTATCCTAAATGAATGGGTGCCATAACAAGCCCCAGGGAGGCCCACACTGGTAAGTGCCATGCCGATCACCCTCCAAAACTGGAATTTAGTAAGGGGAGACCCATCCTGGTGGCAGAAAAACGGGCCAGGGTGCGTACCACACACTGCCAAAAAGTCATGTAGGGCACCAACCGGACAGATGTCTTCAATGGAACATCGTAGCAGTCTAACTCCACTGCCTACACCTTGCTGATCAACCTTTGAGGACCGTATCCTCAACTGAGCCCACTCTTGTGTAACATAGACATCGTCGAGTTCCAGTGCCCTACGAGACGCGTCCGCCTTAGACAGTGGTACCAACTCACTGATGCGGAGCACTCCAAAGAAGGCTAGAGTGGTAGCTGCGTGAAAAAGAGCCACCTCATACCTATCATAGCATAAGTTATGCCAGCCTCGTGCAAGATGGGTAAGAACCTCTGGTGAAATTGGGTGACGTGTGTCCTGGCGGCGGCCACGTTCACGTGTCCACCCTTCCAAAACAGGACCTATACGGAAATCATTCACACAGTCAGGGAAGCCCCGCACCTTGGCCATAAATGCCAGTGCTGAAAGCCTAGAGGCTATAGTACTGGGGGCCAGCCCATGACCGTGAAGATAAACTATGTATTGCAAAATCTGGTCCACAGGTATTTGGCCACACTTCGGGTAACCGTAGTTGGCCACAAAAGGTTCTAAATTGTATGAAAGCATGTTGATACGCCTTACGCATGCGAGGTGCCAAAGACATGCTGATCACCCGGTTCACCTCTCCTCGCCAAATGTCCAAATCTCAGCCGGGAGTGGCCGAGATTTCCTCTGCTTTGGGACCTGGGAGATCTGCAGGCGGGATAAAGCATCAGCAATATCATTATTAATGCCTGGGACATGTCTGGCCTTGAACAGCACATTAAGGCATAGGCTTCTCAAGACAAATTGACGGACCAATGCCATGACCCTAAGGGATTTGGACGTCTGAGCGTTAACAATGTGCACCACTGCAGCATTGTCACACCAAAAATGGACCACTGAGTTGGCCCACCTATTGCCCCATAGCATTAGTGCCCCCAAAATGGGGAAAAATTCCAGGAAAGTAAGATCGTGGAGACGATCCGTGCCCTGCCATGCATGAGGCCATCGGCCATATGCCCACCTCCCTTCGAAATAGATCCCATAACCCAGAGAGCCGGAGGCATCCAACTGTACTTGAAATTTAGGGCAGATCATAAGGTCCGATCTCCAAAAAGAGACCCCGTTAAATTCCTGGAGGAATGTGAGCCAAACCGAAAGGTCTGCCCGTATACCCCTGGTCAGCCGGACCCTGTTGTGGCGTTTTAATAGGCCAGCCATGGCATCACACAGACGCCTGGCAAAAGCTCTGCCCGGTGTTACCACCCGGCAGGCAAAGTTGAGGTGGCCATGCAGTACCTGTAGCTCATGAAGGGACACCTTACGTTTAGAAATCAGTGCCCGAATCGTCGCAGAGATCCGGGCCACCTTGTCCACGGGTAACCTGGATGCCTGTACGACAGTGTCAATTTCAATGCCTAAAAAGGTGAGCTTGGTGGCTGGGCCCTCAGTCTTTTCAGGCGCTAAGGAGGCACCCAGTTCCCGCATAAGGGCCTGAAATGTAGTGAGGAGACGCGTACACGTGTCCGAGCCCCGTTCACCGCCGAACAAAAAGTCATCGAGGTAATGGGCTAAAGACCGGGACCCTGACCTTCGAACAAAGGCCCCGTTAGGTCAATGGCTTTCCACTTATCCTAGACGGGATGATGCGAAGTACCTGCTTGAAGGCTTCCAGTTTGGCTTTCATATACCATTTAGGGGTGTTTGGGGACCGCAGGACGCCCCGAACTTACTTTCACTAAAGGGCAATGAGGAGGTCGCTGCACAAAGCATAGCTAAGGAGTTGCAGGCTATGAGGGTTGCAGGGCCCTTTGATGAACCACCATTCCCTAACTTGAAGGTCTCCCCTCTGGGGCTAGTTCCAAAAAAGACCCCAGGTGAATTTCACCTAATACACCATCTTTCCTACCTGCGTGTTCCTCGGTCAATAATGCTATTCCTGATGACCTTTGCTCAGTCAGGTATATGTCGTTTGATCAGGCCCTGCAGATGGTACGCGCCTGTGGTCCCGGGGCCCTTCTGGCAAAGTGTGATATTAAATCAGCATTCCGATTACTGCCAGTGCACCCCGAGGACTTTGAGCTGTTGGGTTTCCGTTTTAGGGGGAAATTCTATGTAGATAAGGCCATGCCTTTTGGCTGCTCTATTTCATGTTCGGCATTCGAACGATTTAGCACTTTCCTTCAATGGGAAGGGGTGTAGCCCGAGTCCTCCGACCCAATGGCTGCCCCCCATTAGAAGGAGGGGGCGGGAAAGCCCTTCCCCTCGGCCGCGGCTTGACCACCGGGGCCTTGCGCTTGGGAGCCATGGCTCCTAAAGAAGCGATGGATCCCTGGCCAGGGATCGGTTCCTGTGCCCTGAGTACTGCAACAATGAAAAGGAGAGAACTCCGTTCAAGGCAAAGGTACGAAAGGGCGAAGAAGCAGAAACGTGGCTGAGAAAACTTCTCCGCTCCTTCGCGCTTCTAAAATGGCAGCCCGGCTGCCTCGTGGCCACCCCTTATATAGAGGGGTGGCCACGCCCCCTAACTCACCCGGATGTCTGAGTCCGGGTGGGGGGGGCTGCAAAGATCGCGGCGGCCATTTTGGCGCCGTGCTTTCATTCTTCCCCTGCTCAAACAAAAATTCTTATTGGGGATCTCTTGTGTGTCTTACAAGCACATTCTACCATGCTGAGTCTGCTAACAATAGCTATCAATGTTGAAGCTTTCATCATTTGAACCCAAGTAAGGAACAGCTGCTGCTATCTGTTGTATTAAGAAAAAAAATCAGCAAGACCATAGAATGTCAATTTAGAAAATTGGTTTCTCAAACTTTGATACAGCAGGAGAATTTTATTAAACTTAAAGTAATAATAGGGTTGTTATTAATCATAGAAGTATAATTTAAAGGTACTTTATTTCCAGATGTTACTGTTTGCAGTATAATGGTCAAAGCAGATTTGTGACTATAATAGCAATAGCTAGCAACATTTCTTAATCATAATATAACATAACTGTAAAATGTTCAACAGGAGAACAAATTTTTAAAGCACATTTTTACATCACTCCTTTCACAGAACTGAAATGCTTGAAGTTGCATTGGAGCATGGTTGGACAATACTCAGAAATTTACCAAATTAGAAGTAATAACAATTAAATAAGTAAGAGCTTATTTGTATATTCATTCTGTTATTCAAAATTTTCTTTAAAGCATCAATAATTTTCATTTGAGCATCAATAATTTTCCAGCTTGTTCTTCATGAATAAAAATGTCTAAAATACACTCAGCTTTTTATGCACATTGATCTAATTATGCATGGTTAACCTCACCATAACCAAGAAGACATGTTAAACCAATTCCATAATGAATTCTGCCTTAAATTACCAATCCAGTCAAAAATAAAGTAAAGAAATTATGTAGGAAGCTGCTTTATCCCAGATTGAATGATTGGCCTATCTAGCCTTAAACTCCCAACTCTGATTGGCAGCAGTTCTTCAGGATTCAATGCATAAAACTTTCTTGACTTCTATATGAAGGCCCCCATATTATCTAATGAATCTCCCATCCAAGTATTATCCAGGATTGACTGCTTAGCTTTTTAAAAACATTTTTACATATCCAACATTCCTTCTTATACCTGTATGTAGAGTTATAATGACTTAATCTTATTGGCATCATACTTAGCTTTTGAAATCAGATGTGATCAATCATATTCAGAATAACATGGAGATATTTCAAGTTGGTAAGAACATAAGAACAGCCTTGCTGGAACAGGCCACAGCCCATCCAGTCCAGCATTCTGTCTCACACAGTGTCTCACCATTTCCTTCAGGGTATTCCCAAAAAGATGCCTTCACCTGCTTAGGATTCCCTGGAAATGGCATTTGGGAGATATCCTGCCTATCTCTCCAACCCGGAGGTTGTCCTTAAGTATCCATAATTATAGCCGTTGAAACCCTTCTCCTCCATGAACTTGTCTAATCCTTTCTTAAACCTGTCAAGACTGACAGCTGTCACCACTTCTTCTGGCAGGGAGTTCCATAGACCAGTAATCCTCTGGGTGAAAAAGTACTTTCTCTTATTTGTTTTAGAACTAGTACCCAAAAGTTTCATCGAGTGTCCCCTAGTTCTAGTGTTATGCGATAGGGAAAACAGTTTTTCCTTATCTACTTTGTCCACACTGTGCATGATTTTATAAACTTCAATCAGGTCACCTCTTAGACGCCGTCATTCAAGAGTGAAGAGGCCCAACCGTTGCAGCCTCAGATGGTAAGGAAGGTGTTCCAGTCCCCTAATCATTCTGTTTGCCCTCCTCTGCACTTTTTCCAGCTCCATAATATCCTTCTGGAGGTATGGCGACCAGAACTGTACACAGTATTCCAGATGGGGCCTCACCATAGATTTATAAAGAGGCAAAATGACACTTGCTGACTTAATTTCTATACCCTTCCTAATGATCCCTAGCATTGAGTTTGCTTTTTTCACTGCTGAGGCACACTGGGTTGACACCTTCATTGAGTTGTCCACCAGGACACCAAGGTCCCTTTCCTGGTTTGTCGCAGAGAGTTCAGACCTCATCAGTTTATAAATGTAATTGGGGTTCTTTGCCCCAACATTCTCTTCTATGTGCCTATTAATTCTATCTTTTAGGATGGTTTCTATCACTTTACCTGGGACACATGTCAAACTGACAGGTCGGTAATTTCCTGGATCACCCCTGGATCCTTTTTTTGAAAATTGGTGTTACATCCGCTACCTTCCAGTCATCAGGCACAAAGCCTGATTTGAGGGAAAGATTATATATTTAGGCTAGAAGATCAGCAATTTCATCTTTAAGTTCCCTGAGAACTCGTGGATGGATGCCATCTGGTCCTGGTGATTTGTTAGTGTTTAGTTTAACAAGACATGCAAGGACCTCCTCCCTGGTTATTTCTATCTGGCTTAATTTTTCCTTATCCCTCCCTACGAAGATAGGCTCTGTTTTGGGCATGTGGTCTCTGTCTTCTTCAGTGAATACTGAAGCAAAGAATTCATTGAGTCTCTCTGCAATCTCTGTTTCCTCTTTAATAACCCCTTGCCTTCCATTGTCATCTAATGGTCCAATGGCCTTCCTAGTTGGGTTCTTACTTCTAATGTACTTAAAGAAGTCTTTATTATTTTCTGAGTATTTTTAGCTATATGCTCCTCAAAGTCTTGCTTTGCTTTCCTGATTGTTGGCTTGCATTTGTTCTGCCAGAATGTATGTTTCTGCCTGCTGTCCTCATTCGGACAAGCCTTCCATCTTCTAAATGCACTTTTCTTGCTTTTGATCACTTCCCGAACAGCTCCTGTAAGCCACATCGGAGTCCTCTTGGACCTGGCAGTGCCCTTTTTCCTTTTGGGTATGCATTCCAATTGGGCCTCTGTTATTGTTTTTGTAAACAGCCTCCATGCCTCTTTGGAGTGTTTGGACTCTCTCAATTTTCCCTTTCAGCTTCTTTTTTACTAATTTCCTCATCTTTGGGAAATTTCCTTTTTGAAAATTTAAGGTCTCTGCGTTAGATTTTATCAGTGACTTGTGGTCTATGATCAAGTTAAACATAATTGAGTTGTGGTCACTGTTCCCTATTGGATAAGTCACATTAACATCTTGCACCAGATCCTGAATATTACTCTGGATCAAGTCAAGGTTTCTTGTACCTCTAGTTGGGTCTTCAACCATCTGTCCCAGGGAACAATCGTTTAGCATATCTAGGAACTTTATCTCTTTATCATGTGCTGAACAACAGTTCACCCAGTCTATGTGAGGGTAATTGAAGTCCCCCATTATAACCAGGCTTCCCTTCTTGGATGCCTCCTTTACAACATTCTCCAACTGCCAGTCTCCCTCAAGAGTTTGGGTCGGAGGCCGATAGTATATGCCTACTGTTAGACCATCCTTGTGACCTGGTACTCTTACCCACAGAGCTTCTAATGGTGACTCCAAATCACCTAGATATTCCAATTCATACGATTTTATCATTTCTTTGACATACAAGGCTACACCCCCTCCCATTTGCCCCTTCCTGTCCTTCCTGTACAGTTTGTAGCCTGGGATAATTGTATCCCATTGGTTATCATCCGTCCACCAGGTTTCAGTGATACCAATAATATCAATATTCTTATCTATTGCTAAGTATTCCAGCTCCCCTATTTTGTTCCGGAAGCTTCTGGCATCTGTATACAAGCTTCTGGCATCTGTACACCAGGCTCTCTGGTGGTGCCATCAACAAGGGGTGCACATTTGACTAGCACCCGAAGGAGGGCCTTCTCTGTGTCCGCACCAACCCTCTGGAACCTCCTACCAACAGATCTAAGACTGCAAAGTGATCTGCTGCCCTTCAGGAAAGGAGTAAAGACCTGGCTGGCAGGGCAGGTATGGGGCCCGAACGGGACTATGGCCCCCGCCGGCTGGCTTTTATAAGACTCTCTCTCTTTCCCTCTGTGTGGTAGGTGGGACGGGTGATTGGGATATGGGTTTTAAATGGGGGTGGATGTTGGTTTTTTCTTATTGGGTGGGTTTTTTATTGGGTGGGTTTTATAAGGTTTTATAATGTTTTTATGTATTTTTTGGAGTTGTTGTAATGCCGCCCTGAGTCGGGTTCTGCCTGAGTGGGCGGCATTTACAAATGTGAATGATAAATAAATAAATAAAATTTATATATGCTTTCCTGATACAGTCTTTTGAGTCCAGTTGCATTGTTAGACTGCCTTTTGCATCCTCCTGCTAGAGTGCTGGTGACTAGCTCCTTGCTCTGCTCAGTAATTTTTGCATCCTCCTCACTACTCAAGTACACACTTTCCTGAACCGGATGCTGCCCAGCTCCTGTCGGCTTTCTCCCAGTTATCAGTTTAAAAGCTGCTCTGCTGCCTTTTTGATGTTGAGTGCCAGCAATCTGGTCCCATCGTGGTTCAAATGCAAACCATCCCTCCTGAACAGATTTGGCTTGTTCCAAAATGTTCTCCAGTTCCTGACAAATCTGAAGCCCTCCTCTCGACACCACCGCCTCATCCACGCATTGAGGCTTCTGAGCTCTGCCTGCCTGGTAGGTCCTGCGCGAGGGACAGGCAGCACTTCTGAAAATGCTACGTTCGAAGTCCGGGACTTCAATCTTCTTGCTAACAACCTGAATTTGGCTTCCAAGACAGACCGCTTGGCCTTCCCAACATCATTGGTACCAACGTGTACCATGACAACTGGCTCGTTCCCAGTTCTCTCTAACAATCTATCTAGACTTCTTGTGATGTCTGCAACTTTTGCACCTGGCAGGCAAGTCACCATACAGTTATCATGTGCATCACAAATCCATTTCTCTGTATTTCTAATTATTGAATCGCCTAGTACAAGGAGCCTCTCTCCTGCAATCTGTTCATCTACATGAACCTCATCAATCATATTAAGGGAGAGAACCTCAGTTTGTTCCTGTTGTTTATCTTCCTGGATCTCATCAAGTGTGATGAAGGAGAGATCATCAGGTGCAACCAGTTGTTCCTCTGTGTGTTCCTCATCAGGTGTGATGAGGGAAAGAGCCTCAAATTTATTCTGTAATTTCAGACTCTCAGATTGATCCCCTACTCTTCTCCTCCTTTGAGTCACATTCCTCCAAACATCTCTCTCCTGAGTTAGTGATGGGCCTTCTCTCTCAGAACTGTGCCCTGTCTCTTCTTTGTCCAGCATAGTCTGCTCCGCTCTGTCCAAGAACAGCTCAAGCTCCTTAATTTGTTGATGGTTAGATATGCGGGCCTCTAGCTGCTGGACCTTCTAGTAGTGAAACCAGCTTGCACTTGCTGCAAGTGTAGTTCTCCATATGCTTTGGCAAGAACACAAACATGGCACAAGTATTACAGGTAACTACAGCTGTTCCCTCAGAATTCATTTTAACAAGTGCAGTATTCTGGGCCTCAAAAATGTACATGTTTACTACCTTTCTACCGAGTAAGACTATATTCTTCCTTTGTTACTAGTTTGAAATCTCGTGCGCCATTAGGCGCTCGGGCCTCTAAAGCAGCTCTACTCCAACTGCAAAACTTACCAGTGCTCACTTCCTTTGTTTGGCTCTCCTCAGCAGCAGTTCTGCTTAAGAGCACATGCAGAATCAAAAGGGCTGACCCTGAAAGAGCTCAGAGCTTTTAAAGGCTAGTGTGGCTCTGCCCCTATGAGTCACAGTTCAGGGAAGGGCCTGGTGTGGCTCTGCCCCCTGCTTCTGGAAGCTTCTAACTGCTTCCTCTGTTTGAACAGAGGTGGCTCTCAGCAGTTTAAATTATCAATTTAAATTAGTGGAGGCCTCTAAAGCAGCTGTACTCCAACTGCAAAACTTTCCAGTGCTCACTTCCTTTGTTTGGCTCTCCTCAGCAGCAGCTCTGCTTAAGAGCACATGCCGAATCAAAGGGGGATGAAGGAACTATTACATAAAGTATAAAATAGCTGCTGGATAGCTAAACAGTTCAGGTACGCTCACTGTGATGCACAGAGACACACAAAGCAAAGGAAACTCCCAGACATGGACTCCTTTTTTCATCAGTTAAACACTTCTTACAAACACCAAACAATTGTCTTGGCTATTTTTCATGAAGTGTGAATGGTAGTGAACACAAAGGGTACCTTGTAAACCATCTTAACTACTGCTTTGGTGTTGCAGACTACCCTTTGTTATGTAAAACTTGGCATTATTTCTTCTGCTGGAAATGTGGGCACCATGTTGTGCAGCAACATCATACCTTTTCCTGGTGTTTTGAATCATGGATACAGAAACATAATATCTCATGTTCATAAACCAAAGTGTTTCTTAAAACTTGAATTCCCTGGCTTTTTACAACAGAGGTTCAAGCATACATGCACTACACACAAATTCCAACAGAAGCTTTCTTCATGTAGAATGAATGACCCAGTGCTAGAGGTGCTAGAGGATCCGAAAAGATGAACTTGTGTCAGTAGCCTTGCCTCAGAAATGCTGATAGAAAGTTTATTGAAGCACTCAAGTCTGGGACAAACACAACTGTTCTATGGTTTTGTAAAATGTTTTTTACATTCAATGTTTTTAAACTGTGTTTAGATGTTTTGGGTTTTTATTTGAGTTTAAACTCAGCACAGGATATTAGAAATCTATTTATTTTATTTTTTGACATATGTTTGTGATTTGTGTAAAATTGTGATTTATGTTTTTGACTTGTTTTTACTCTTATGGCCTCCAGGTGGGGCTGTTGAGTCTTTTTGAGTTGTTTTTTACTATTCTGCCCTGCAGGTGGGGCTGCTAGGGTTTTTGCTTTCATTTCACATGTTTTTCCTCTCCTTGCCTCTGGGTGGGGCTTCTTCTGGTAAGTAGTCTCTTTGTTTCTTCATTTCTGTTCTGGTTGTCATGGAGGGAGGACGTGCTGGTAAGTTGTCTGGTTTTATTTCTTCTGGGGTTTTTCTTTGTTTTGCTTTTGTGGTGGTGGGCTGGGAGGTGTTTCTGTTTGTTCTTTTTTGTTTTTGTTTAGTTTTAGTTTGGTTTAATTGGTTTGATTATTTCTGGTTGTGTTTAATTTGTTTTATTTGGTTATTGTTTATTTTTGTAATTAGTTGTTGTTTGTTGGTGTGTTGTAGTTAGGTGTTTTGTTTGTGGTTTTGTGGTATTGTGGAAGTTTTTGTTTGTGTATTTTGTAGTTTATTTCTTTTTGTTTATTAATGGGATTTTTTAATTATTGATTTATTTTTGTTTTATTATTTTAAAATAATTTTGGTGTTTGCTTTTGGTGGTTACTTTAGGTTGAAGAATGGGTTGCCTGTGGGTTTCTCTTTGGAGGCAGTCAGGCCATTCTTCTCTCAGGAAGGTTACTTAGGTAGGTCAGGGGAGAGGAAGGAGGCAGAGAAGAGCTTTCTGTGCCTAACGATGGTTCTCTCTTCTCTGTCTCCTTTATCTCCCAGCTTACCTAACTGGAGATCGGCAGGCAGCAATCCGTAAGGGGTGGGGCTCTTCCTTGTGGATTGCTAGCTGTTGTTTTTGTATTCTGAAATACAAAGGCATCAGCTAGTCATGCGCCAGGGAGGGTGCTTCCCCTGATGGACTGCTGCCTGTTTTGGGGGTTTTTTCCACCCCGGCTCAACTTTACTTGAGGATGGTGGTGGTACCACCGTGTCTTTGGTGGGGTAGCGTGGAAGAGAGGGAGTCCCTCTTCCCCCCGTTGCTCTGGGAAAGAAGGACGGTGGGTGTATTGCTGTGGCGTTTTTTGCCTTTTATATTGCGTGGATGTGAGGCGCTGAGTCTGCTTGCTGGGGACTTGCACTCCCATTGCTTTTTGTAAGTTTATTTTTCGTGCACCGGCTTTTTCAGTGTTCTGCGCGGTCACAGCGCACAGGATGCTGGGACTTGTAGTTTTGAGTTTGTGGCTTGCGTTCGTGCAGCGTTTTTTTAATGTGGCTCGATTTCGATTGGCCGCAACGCATTTCCCAACATTCTTTTTGCTCACACCTCTCAGCCTGATTGGCTGTGGTGCGGCGCGAAGAACGTTGGGAATTGAAGTCCTTTTTCTTTGTTAGCATTTGTGGGTCTCCTGCCCCACTGGCACGTTTCTAACATATTTGTTGACCTCCATATCCAGGTCGAGCAAGTGCAGGAGGGTCGGTATGGGCTAGTGTGGCCGGGTGCGGGATCCTTTGTCAAGTTCCAATGGTTAACGCTTGGATTTATATACAGATTGTTTGGGCTGTCCCCATTTTTAGAATTGCCTTGTAGAATGCTATTTTACACTGCTATACAATATAAGCAAAGAACTTCCTTTTCATCATTCTGTCATAAAATGCATAATGACACCCGCTTACCTTGGAGGAACAAAATTTTTATCAAGCATCTGGTTTTCACTGACCAGCAGTCAGTTGCAAGTTATGTCAAACACAAACTCATATCAGCATCCAGTCTTTGCAGGCGCACCCCCCAATAAAGGACTCAGACACTGATAAAAGTGGATAACGGCATTGGGCCACATTTATTGATTCATGCCCTGTCCGAATTATAAATTTCTATTGGTAATTGACCAATCATAATTCTTAAGGCAAGCAGGCCGAAGTAACACTGGTAAGGTACCACCCAAAATTGCCAACGGCAATTGCTACAATGTATCTATTTGTATCAATTTGTTTGTTGATAACAAACAAATTGTTGACCGTAGTCAATATCTAACTAATGACCCCACCCTCTGACGCGTATCCGTAAAATCACGGGGTGATGCATGCTGTCTAGCTGTAGCCATCACCCCGTCGCCTAGTTCGTCGTTGACCGGACAACGTTTAACCAACTTATGCCTGTCTAGTGTTGTCCAGTCAATTGCGAACTTGCCGGATACCTGTGGGTCATAATGTTTACCTTACCAGTGCTACCCGCCACATGGAGGGGCTTCAAAGAAGGCTCGACGCCCCCCCCCCCCAGACCGTCAGCTCGGTCAACAGGCCTGCTCGCCAATCACCCAACAGGAGGTCCATACCTCCTCGCGACAGATGGACCCCATCCCCTGCATAAAGGTCATAATTTCGCAGACTAATGGCGGGGTGAGGGCTGACCCTCCCCGAACCCCTGCTGACAATGAACCGGGCCACAGCCCTGTTCACCATGCGTCTAGCCCGGTCAAGAGCCGGGAGGTCGAACCCTCCCCTATACGTGTGCTGTGGCACCACATCCGACCAAACAATGGTGGTGGCAGGCCACACGTAATGCACGTAGGCGAGGTCACCGCAAATCGCATGCTTTAGCGATAAGCCGGTGACCTGGCCCAAATCATTGCCCCCAAGGTGTATGATGAGAATGTCAGGCGGGTCAGCATTCCGACCTGAAAAAAGGAATGGCAACACCTCCCGCCATAACATCCCAGGCTTACCATACCATGTGAGACTTGCGTATGCACCCAGTCCCAGTCGGGGTCCCCACTCTGTCACCGCAGCGTAACGCGCTGCCCTGTGCACGTAGCTATGGCCCACCAGCCATACTGTCACCGGTGTAATACGACACCCAGGGTCTGTCAAGGGAAAAAACGAGGGAGAGAAAAGATGTGGTGACCAGGCTGGTACTCACTGTGGGAGAGGGCGGACATAAAATTGAAAACACCGTGAACCCCACCTCCCCATGTGGCGTATTTCAGCCCCGGAGTACCCAAAAGCAGCAGCAGTGGAGGCCGCCCCTATTCTGAACGAATGGGTGCCGTAACGGGCCCCCGGGAGGCCTACACTGGCGAGCGCTTTGCCTGTCACCTTCCAAAACTGAAACTTAGTAAGGGGAGACCCATCCTGGTGACAGAAAAACGGGCCATGGTGCGTGCCACGCAGTGCAATAAACTCCTGTAGGGCACCAACCGGACAGATGTCTGCCAAAGAACACCGTAGCAGTCTCACACCACTGCCTACGCCATGCTGATCCGTCTTAGAGGAGCGTATCCTCAACTGAGCCCAGTCTTTGGCAACATAGACATCCTCGAGTTCCAGTGCCCTACGACTTGCATCCGCCTTAGACAGCATCACAAGCTCGCTGATGCGGAGCGCTCCAAAAAATTACCGTTGTGGCTGCATGAAATAGGGCTGCCTCATATCTATCAAAACAGAGGCCAGGCCAGCCCCGGGCCAGTTGGGTAAGAACCCCTGGGGAAATCGGGTGGCGGTCGTCCGGGCAACGCCCACGCTCCCGCCCCCACCCCTCCAAAACATGTCTCACACGGAAGTCAGCGGTACTATCCACATGACCTCCCACCTTGGCCATAAAAGCCAATGCTGACAGCCTAGATGCCATGGTGCGAGGTGCAAGGCCCTGGGCATGCAGGTAAACCATGAACTGAAGTACATGGGTCACTGGGATCGGCCAGGTTTCTGGCAGCCGGGATTGGATACAGAAGGCTCTGAAAGAATTGAATGCATGGTGATACGCCTTACGCGTGCGTGGCGCCAGTGACAAGCCAATTGCCCGGTTCACCTCTCCTTGCCAATGGTCCATATCTCTTCCGGGAGTGGCGAGGGAAATTCCTCCGCATCCGGGGCCAAGGCACGGAACCGGGAGATCTGCAGGTGGGACAAAGCGTCAGCGATATCATTATTGACCCCCAGGACATGCCTGGCCCTGAAGAGGACGTTGAGGCGCAGGCTGCGCAACACAAACTGGCGCACTAGGTCCATGACCCTGGGCGATTTGGAAGTCTGTGAGTTGACAATGTGGACAACGGCCGCATTGTCGCACCAGAAATGGACAACCGAGTTGGCCCACTCCTCGCCCCATAGCATCAAAGCCCCCAGGATAGGGAAAAATTCCAGATACGTGAGATCACGCAGGCGACCCGTGCCTGCCCAGGCTGGTGGCCACCCACCATAGGCCCACTTCCCATTGAAGTACATCCCATAACCCAGGGACCCTGAAGCATCCGACTGTATCTGAAAGCGAGGGGAAACCAGGAGGTCAGACCTCCAAAATGATACTCCATTGAACTCCCTCAGGAACTGGAGCCAGATAAACATATCTGCCCTGATACCCCGGGTGAGTCTAACCCTATGGTGGGGCCTAGATAAGCCTGCCATGGCGTCGCACAAGCGCCGAGCAAACGCCCTGCCCGGTGCGACCACCCTGCAAGCGAAATTGAGGTGACCGTGTAGCACCTGCAGTTCCCGCAGGGACGCCTTGCATTTAGCAAGCAAGTCCGAGATAAGGGCCACAATCCTTGACACCTTATCCCCCGGTAACCTAGAAGCCTGCGCTACCGTGTCAATCTCCACCCCCAGAAATACTAGCTGAGTAGATGGGCCCTCGGTCTTTTCGGGCGCTAAAGGGACACCGAGTTCCTCCATTAGCGTCTGAAATGTGTTGAGGAGACGTGTGCACGTGTCCCAGCCCCGTTCACCCCCGAATAAAAAATCATCCAGGTAATGGGCTACAGACCGGGACCCTGACCTGCGGACAAAAGCCCACTGTAGGAACGTGCTAAAACGCTCGAAAGCCGAGCATGATATGGAACAGCCAAAAGGCATGGCCTTATCAAAGTAATATTCACCCCGGAACTTGAAACCCAGCAACTCAAAATCGCCCGGTTGCACTGGCAAGAGGCGAAACGCCGACTTAATGTTGCACTTGGCCAACAGCGCACCCGGGCCACATGAGCGCACCATGCGCAGCGCGTGGTCAAAAGATGTATACCTGACTGAGCAAAGGTCATCAGGGATAGCATCATTGACCGATCGGCCGGCTGGATAGGACAAATGATGAATCAGGCGAAACTTGCCCGGTGATTTTTTGGGGACTAAGCCCAGAGGTGACACCTTAAGATTGGGGAACGGGGGTGTAGGGAAAGGGCCGGCAACCCTGCCCATATCGACCTCCTTAGTAATGCTGGCAGCAGCTACCTCCTCCCGCCCCCTAAGGGACAAAAGGTTGGGGGCATCCTGGGGGAACCTGTCACCCACAAAAGGGATACGGAACCCCCGTCTAAAACCTTGAAGAAGGTAAACCGCATCCTCCTCCCTCGGGTACAATGCGAGCCAACGCTCCAACATGTCCACATTAATTGGGGAGGGGAGCTTTTGGTGAACCAGCTCCCTCCGCGGCAGTTTTGCCAGCCCCCTGTCCACCCCTTCCTCTGCCCCTCATCCCCCCAGGCCTGGGACAGGCAGAGGCCGCATGGGGGCCAGCGCAGGAGGGACACTCATGTCTGTACTTGCAGTTCTTCCTGTTGCAGGAACCATTGAACGAGAAAGTCCAGCACAGCAGGCGGGCTGGAACCCCCTGCCCCACCACCTGGCGGGGAGCCTGTGCTGGGGCCACTCGCTGGACCGCATGTCCACAATGGTATCTTTCCCCGGGCGCAGGGCGCGTGGGAGTCATGTACAGCAGCCACAGCCGCTGGCAGGGCTCGTCCCACCTCATCTCTGGGTGCAGGGGAATCCGCATACGAAATTCCTCGTCGTAAGCCAACCACGACGGGTCCGGGAAGTCAACCATCGCCCGGTAAATGTTGTCCAAATACTGGACCATCGGAATCGCCAAATCAGGCTGGGCCCTGAGGTATACCGCCATGTAGATGAGGTAGGCCGGCAACCAGCTGGCCCACGTACGTGGTGGCTTGCGACGACGCGCTTGCTCCTTATCCTTCTCATCTTGCCCCTCCCTCTCCTCCTTGGTGGGCTCTCTGTTAAGGAGGGAGAAGATGTCCACATACTCCCCCCCACCAGATCTTCTCTCTGGTGGCCTGTGCCAAATGGTCCCCCAGTGGCAAAGTATACCCTGCCGTTGGCAAAGCCGACACAGGCACGGTGGAATCTGCGGGCATCTGCGAAGGAGCCTGGACTAACCCGGTCACCCCTAGAAGATTCCCGACCGGGTAAGAAGGACCCCCTACCCCGGGGCCCAGGGTGATAGTTGAAGTCACCGGGTGGGGCGTTGGCGACTGGACCGCCGCGCCACCCGTGCGAGGCCAAGGCCATTGAAAAGCCCCCCCCCAACGTGGCCATGTGTGTATGTGCACTATTTTGGACCGCATACTCACATGCTGCGCCCCCATGGGCCGCCCCCACCGGGGGTCCGACCCACTGGGAGCGTCGGAGCTCACGACCGCCCAAGAGCTCGTCGACGGGGCTTGATCAGCACCGGCCTGTTGATTGGGGAGCTGCGGGGCAGTGGCCGAAGCCGAGCCACGCACCTCAGGCAGCTCAACCCGTCCCACCGCCTGCCGCTGCCCAGCAGACGATGGACCGACCAGCACCCCAAAAGGGGCCCCAGGGCGACTAACCCGGGCCAGGGATGCCTCAAGGGCCGCAACGCGGGCCAGGAGGGCCTCCACGCTGACATAGCCACCTAAACCAAGGGGGGTAAAGGGCCAGCCGGCCCACTAACTACAGGCGTCGGCACAGGTCCCTGTACCCCGGGGCCGGAATAGGGCCACGATCCAAAGCCCGGGCCCGGTAGGGCCAGGGAAGAACCCTGCCATGGAAGGGGGCCACACCACCCCCCAAGGCTGGAAGCCCCCGCATTAAGCTGCGCCCCAACGGAGGAAGGCCCAGCAGAATGGGTCACGCCAGCAGCGGCGGCCGCCGCTTGCGGGCTGGGCGCCGCGGCCCCTACTGTGCCCGCACGCGGACCCCCAGCCTCCGGCCAAGGGGGGATTAACCCCATCCCACTGGTCCCGGTGGGTTCGGGCAGAGGAGGCTGCTGGGGAGGCGCAGCCGCGGTCCTCCGACCCGGATTGCGCCTCCGCGCGGAACGAGCCGCGTTCGCAGTCGCCTTCTTCTTCGAGGGCATTGCAGCTGGTCAATGGGAAGCCGAAAAGGAGAGAATCAGCAGCCAAGAGGCTCAGGTGATAGTACAAGCGACGGAGGTAGGAGGGAAAAACTTCTCCGCTCTGTCGCTTCGCAAAATGGCAGCTCGGCTGCCTCGTGGCCACCCCTTTTATAAGGGAGCTGGCCACGCCCCTAACTACCCGGATGCCTTCATCTGGTGGGGGGCCCCGCAAAGAGCGCGGCGGCCATTTTGGCGCCGCGCTTGCATTATGGCTGGTAATTTAAAGCAAACATAGCATGTATAACAAAGATACCCTTATAATTTGCTTGTTTCATTGTTTTTGTTAACAGTTAGCATCATTATCTCATTAAAAATTCAACTGGCCTACTCTAATTAATGCCACCTGTACTTATTTAGCCTATAGAATTCATTTTCTAGGTACTTTCCTTGGAAATTAGAAATATTTTGAACACTTATTTATCTTATAGAACATATCAGTTCTTAAGAATTAAATATTAAATATTTTTAATATTTAGAAGGTGAACATTTTAAAAAGGCCTTATGTCCTTATTTCCATCAAATTCTGGGTGTTTTGAGATATAGCTCTCACAATGTCTTACCATTGACTATGTTGACGTCTAGAATATGAAGTCCCAAACATTAGGATATGTTGAAAATTTAGCAGGTCTCTTGATTCTCAAGCCCTAAATTAAACTGTCAGAACATGCACCATGTAAAGCCTCCTTGTATTTAACATGTATCTTTCATAAAATCAGAGGGTACAAGAAATTCTCCTGTGGGTAAATATACTCACAAAATAAATAAAGGCAAACATAGGTCTTTTCATGGTTAAGACAGAAACCATGGGAAGTAATTCCCCTATAGCTGGACAAAACCAATTTCCACATATAGTCTTAAATTACTCTTACTCAGAGATGGAGTAGAGAGAACAGCAGGCAAAGAAAGAGGGATGGACTGAATTCCTCTCATTCTATATTCACTGAAAAATCAGAAACAAATTATGCTTGAGGCTTTAGAACAGAGGTTCCCAACCTTTTTACACCATGGGGCAGACTACGCCCCTGGATGGCTGACTGGGCCAGACCATGCCCCCCCAGAAGTGGAAGCGGGCATATTTACAGTTGTCAGGCATGGGCACATTTACACATGCACGTGTGTGTTTTATGGCTAACATATACATGTCAGCTTCCACTTCTGCATGTGGCAGCACGAGCAACATGAAATGTTGCCGTCAACTGGGTCCATAGGTTGGGAACCTCTGCTATAGAATATCTGTAACATTGATTACAAAATTGTCATTTTTAAATTTGTATTTTAAATCATGTGACCCTCAACAACCGATGGGGTAAAAGAGGAAGAAAAAGAAAAACCATGCAAAATTTATGAACCAACATTTTTCCCCTAAAAGAAAATTCCTAAGTTTATGAACTAATAAACATAAACTAAAATGCTTTCATAAAATAGTTGGGATTCTATCTTATGTTCTAGATGATAAACAGAATAATAAAATCACAGTGTTGAAAGGGTCCTTTTAGGCCATTGAGTCCAACCTCCTGCTCAATACGGGTATCAGGTGGCGGCCGTGGCCAGGAGGGCTTTTGCACAGCTTCGTGTCATCTGTCACTTGCGTTCACTCCTGGACTGGAACTCTCTGCTCATGGTCACACCTCCAGACTTGATTATTGTAATGTGCTCTACATGGGAATGCTCTTGACGACCATTCGGAGGGTGCAGCTGGTCCAGAATGCAGCAGCCCAGGTGGTGATGGGGTGCTCGCGCCTCACCATTGCTTCGGGAGCTGCACTGGTTACCAGTTTGCCTCTAGGTGCAAATCAAGGTGCTGGTTTTGACCTTTAAAGCACTTTATGGTAGTGGGCCAGAATACCTAAGAGACCACATCGTCCCAAGAGTGTCTGTCCGTCCAACCAGCGCAGACCAGAGGGGCTCTCTAATTGTTCCATCTGCCAGAGGGGCTCATCTCTCTGGCACATGAAGGCGGGCCTTTTCCGTGTCCGCACCGGCCTTGTGGAACCTCCTGGCAGTAGAGTTGCGGGTGCAGATGGAGCTGCTGCCTTTCAAAAGCTGGGAAGCCACGGTTTTAGCCCCTGTTAACAGCTTTTAAAACTTTTACAATAGAAAGAATTTTAGCTGCAACCTATAATAATAAAACATACAGCATAACAACAAACTTAAGTGACACCTATCAGTTTCAAAACTGCAATAGTAAATTGTTAAAGGGTTAGAAGTATCAATAAATGCCTGCCCATTTGGTAAAATGTCTGTGATTCTCTGGATGTTCCACATTAACAGTAAAGGTGAGATACTCTGCTGATTTTTGAGGTCTTGGACTTGGCAGCATTAATTATAATTTATTTTTGTTAAAAGTATTTGTGAGCATCTGATATGTTCTGTCAGATACAAGACTAGAGCACACTCCTAACTGGTCAGGATGGCAAAATTTTTTGGCTAACTGCGTTGAACTGAAAGCTATCCCAGCCTAGAGAATTTAGAAATTATTTTGAGCTGCCCTCTGTTGCCTAACTTTGTACCGACATTGCTGCTATCTTCTTTCAGCAGAGAAGGTTTGGCACTGGTATAACTTGGCTCCCCCTTTGCTCCACCCCTTCTCCATCCTTCTTTTCCTGTTCTGCCAGGTGGTATCTCACAGTTCTTCTGGCAGATTGCTCTTTTGGCAGAAATCTGAGATAAACTGGCACTGGCAGAAGGAGATTTCAGCTGGCAGAGGAGGCCTGTGTCTAATTCTGACCTGCTACAGCCAGCACATCTCTGAGACATATTTGTACTGTTAACTGCATTGATAAATTAATTAAGTTTATGTTGAATTTTTTACTCATGAAGATAAGATTTGGAAGCAATTCACTCATCTAACTGTTTCACACTAGTTGGGTAGCTCAATAATTGAAGTATCTGGCTATGGATCCAGAGTTTGGGAGTTTGATTCCCCACTGTGCTTTCCAGGAGAGAAGCCAAACTGTGTAGATTTGGGAAAGCTACAGTGACCTAGGGCCGTGGTCCCCAACCTTTGGTTTTTGGACTTCAATTCCCAGAAGCCTAAGACAGTACATTGTCTGATCAGTGCTTTGGCTTCTGGGAACTGAAGTCCAAAAACCAAAGGTTGAGGACCACTGGCCTATGATACAACCAAATGGGGAAAGCACTCGCATTTTGGACCACTTATGGCATTGTCTAGCACAAGCTATTTCCTGGCAATCACATGACATATGTGAGATTGCAAACCAAACCAAACCAATCCAGATCTGTGTCCATGCTGGATTTTTTTGGGCCCAGCAACAGGGCTTCTCTTTTTTTTAGTCCTGATTGAAGTGATTCCATGTAATCCACTTTTTTTGCCTCTTCTTGCAGGATTAGGTGGAAAACTATGGGAAGGAAGCCTGCCCCACTCTCAGTATATGAGTATTTCACTTAGAGAGACTTCCAGTTATGTCTACTCTCCGAAATAAAAAGCAAAAATCCATCCTTTTAGTAACAGCCAAAAGAGGAGCAATAAATATTTAATATTTTAATTTTAAAACATTGTATTTATTGTTCACATTTTGAACAAACACACATACAAAATTGATTACCCCCTCCCTTTGTGTACTATTTTATTACCAGATTGTCAGGGCAAGAAATAATGTCAGCAGCTATTGAAAAAACAGCAACAGTAGAACTGTGAAGAAAGCTTTAATTAAAACATTGTTTTCAAAATGCACTTGATGAATTTTAAGTGTTGTTTGGCATCAGATTTCTGTCACACATGCTTCAAATGGAATATCAACAGATAAGAATGGAGTAATGAAAAGTACCTCAATAGCCTTCTCCCTCAGGATCAACCCAACCCAACTTTGGGAACAAATCTGTGAAATTGTGAAAGAATGACATTAAATCAATGTTAAGTTATAGGGGGTAAGGAGTGTGTGCACCGTTTTACAACTAAGTGGAAAAGCATACAGAGATGGCCCTCCTTTCCAGGACTATTCACAGCTGCCGTTAGCCTGAACAATATCTTCTGGATGGATCACCAAAAGATGGAGCATTGTGCTGTCTCTCAGGAAGACATAGTCCCAGTTTTGTGTGTGTGTGCGTGCACACATGCATGCATGCACACACATGCACACACACACCTACATACCTAACTAGAGTTTATGAGACCAAGTTAAAATAATGATAAAGGGTGCATGGACTCCACCATACATATTTACTTCTTGATCCTTCTGTGGAAATATGTCACAGAGTAATAACATCAAAGTATGGTTATTGTTGTTAAACTGCTGTAAGGAAACCTCAGTGGAAGGATAGTTTATATGGGAAAATGTGCGTGGGCTCCTTTGTTGTTTGTACTTATAATTCGCCAGCTGTTAGTGCTCTCACATAAACAAGGAACCACATGCAGGCGCTGGAAACCAGATGGAGGAATTGGATATGCATTGCACAGCTTTGTCAAGCAAGCTGCACTCTTGCTAATCAGAGCTTTGCTGATGAAAGGATTATGACTAAATCTAGCCTCTTAGTGACTCTCCTCAACAGTGACCAGCACAAATTCAGTTTTGTTCCTAGGCACTGCCACTTATTAACAGCTCTAGCTGAAGAATCACACACCCAGAATCCCCTTGCATACTCCTAAAACAAGAAACAAAACAAAAGTCAAAAGAAAAAAAACCATGAATGTTGTGGCACCTTAAAAACTAACGTATATTTTAATTTGAGCATGGTTCAACTCTACTTCCTCACTCATATAGAAATTATTTAAACATGGCCTAAAGATGAAGAGACACTGATGGGCTGAATCAATAGGGAATTTTCCTCCTTGTGTTAACATAAACCCATCCTTGGTAGCCAGTCCTTTTCCAATGGAGATTAGTTTAATAACAATAAAATGTGAGTTCAGGAACCTCATGAGATAGATAGATAGATAGATAGATAGATAGATAGATAGATAGATAGATAGATAGATAGATAGATAGATAGATAGATAGATAGATAGATAGATAGATAGATAGATAGATAGATAGATAGATCTTTATTGTCATTAACAAAACAGATTAAAATTAAGTAAATCAATGTGGCAATTTTCACGTTGAATATTTTAAGACCCTAGTTCTTTCCATTGAGGCATAGCACTTGGAAGCTCATTCAGAAAAAGAGTTAGGGGTAAATTGATAAGTATCTGGATAATGATTAACAGCAGGTAACAACGATCTGTAGCAATTTATATTTGGTAATGTCTTACTAACCTTCAGTAATGTTGACTATTGGAATGGGTGTCTTCACAGATTAACACGGCTACCATTCTGAAAATTTCAACATTTCTGTGTAATCAGTTCTTTCCAATATAGATTTGTCATCACTTATCTAGTAAAGGTAAAGGTCACCCTTGCTCGAAAGCCAGTCATATCTGACTCTAGGGTTCAGTGCTCATCTCTGTTTAGAGCCAAAAAGCCAGTGCTGTCTGTGTTTTACATATGTTTCTGTGAGCATGTGGAAGGCATGCCTAGACACCAGAGTGCACAGAATGCTATTAACTTCCCACCAAAGTGGTCCCTATTTATCTACTTGCAATTTCTTGCTTTTGAACTGCTAGGTTGGCAGGAGCTGGGACAGAGATGGGCACTCAAACTGCTATGCAGTACCTGGGTATTGAACTGCTGGCCTGCCACCTTCCAGTCAGTGTCTTAACCACTTGAGCCACCACAGCCACAACACATCACTTATCTCTTTAAGTGCAAATCAACTGAACACCAAAATGTCTATCCTTTACCTTCTGTTTCCATCTCTGGCCAAACAGCTTTACCATTGGCTCATCCCATCTTTTTATTCATAGTCCATCCAGTCCATTTGTCCTATTTCTGGAATCATTCGGATAGCATTTTGTATTCAGTTATTTTAGCAAATAAGATTTTGCAGCAGTGTCATTTGGGTTGCCAGTTGTTGTGACCCTGTGGCCACCTTCACCTCTCCACATTTAGCCGAGCTGACCCCTGGGGATTAAATATCCCAGGGTCTACTGAAAGCCTGTCTAGCAAGTTAGAACCTGCCAGAGCATATGCTCCAGTGGCATAGCCTTCCAGACCCATTGCCACTTCCACACCAACATTGAGTTAGTGGAGTAGGACATTTGTCTTCTTTCTGTATTGCATTTCACTCCAATCCCCAAATCCAATAGTCATACATACTTTGTATCTAAATACTGTACTCTTAGATCTTGTTCATTATTTCCAGAAGGTATGTGAATTTTTTTTAACCATCAATCTGAAATGGTTGTTTTTCAAATATCACATTAATTAATGCTTTAAAGAAGTATGCATTCTTCAATAACTTTCTCTGACAGCCTGATATTCTGAGAAAGTGTCATATCCACTAAAAAAAAGTTAAATGGTTTTACTTTTAAAATCAAATGACCTATTGCTTTTTAATTTCCTTCTGAGTTACGGTTGGCTGAATTTTTCAATCATTATAAATAAACAAGCAAGAGGAATTACAGAGGTTGAAATACTGAACTAATTTGAAAACTAAATACAATTGCACATTGAAATGTTTTAAAATTGAAGGGTGTTTAAAGTGCACTGAAATTAAAAATACATGATTACAAAAGAATAATTTAGCAAACTCAATATATGCTAGCAGCAAAAATGAAAAGCATAAACAACATTGTGTGAAGGTGGACATTTTATCTGACAAAGCATGAAGAAATAACAGAAGGAAAATGGTAAACAAAGATTGCTATGTGGTCTACAGGGTTCAAAGAAAACCTTAACAGCAAAAAAAATATTCATACATACAATTAGAGTGGTACATTTTCACAGAGTACATTTGACTTTTAATTTATCATCTCTTTATGCAACATATATAACATAAAGAGACATGGGAAATACATTATACATAGATTCCCACTGTTTGGAATCAGTGAAGTGATATGGCAGATCAATGAAAGTTGGTTGAATAAAATTTAAATAATTTATGTGCTTTCTTCTAAGAGAACAGCAAAGTTTGATCGATGCTTGTCACTGAGTAACACTTCCTTTAACCCTCATTAATGTGTAATTAAAATATTTCACATGGCATGATGGCATCCTACATGACTTTTCCATTCCTGCCTTTTCCAGCCCACTTAATACTACTTAAAGATTTTGGGGAAAGTTATGGTTGGCAAGGCAGTAGCATTCCATTCTCTACCATTTCAGGGAGAAGAAGAGATCAGGCAATAGTTTCTTCTTATGTGAAAAAGATGGAATTTTGTGATCTTAGAGAGGTTGAATGGGAATGAATTGGTAGAGAAACACAGTTACAATCTGTATGGAAGCAGGCTCATACTGAGCTATTGAGCTCCAACACAAGAGGAACAAAACAATCCTAAAAATACAACTCTCTATAAATATGGCATAATGCTTCTGTATCCCTTATTCAGAATGCCAGGAAATGAATTGAGATAGCTTTGCAATATGTGTGTGTTGCCAGCAGGAAAAAAAAATTGATATAATAAATGCCAGCCAGAATGCTGATTACACCAATAAAGATGGTCTACAGAATCCCCTCTTGTGTTCATTATGTTACAAAGAGACACCAAGCAATGGAAAAATCACAGAATCTGACTTCTTTTTTATCCATTAATCAAATCTCACTCAAACACAAAGGAGTTGCTACAAAAATAAAGCTTTCTCCTTTTCTAGTACTGTTTAAACTGGGGGGGGGGGGGGGGTTTCTGCCTGTCTAGAGACCTTGGGAAGATCTAACCCAAACTTTGTTCTACTAACAGAAATAGTTCACTCAGTGAACAACTGATCCTGGATACTGGTCATGCCTTGTCATAAAGGCATTAATTTCATGTTACTGAAATCAAAAGGTCAGGTGTTTTGGGTTCAGATTGAGTCAGTTGAAATTACTTCTTCTTGAAATATATGGAGCTACTTAATAGTGACAATTAAAATTCAATGGAAAGGAAAAGCCTATCTCCATGAATATATTTCAAGGAAAAGACATATCTTGGATTATTATTTGTTTGTCCAAGGAAAGAAGGTTGGAGAAATGAAATATGGAACATTTTAATGCTGGAGTAGGAATTAAACCATCAGTAATGTTTATGCACTGTGTTAACAGTCATTACAGAATCCCCAATGCCACACAATAGCAATGCATTATGAATATATTTATATTCCTTAGAGATCTGAAAATATTTGAAAATTGAGTATACCAGTTTAAATGTTTTCAAGTTATCTTGATTATGCTATTTTATGTTGTTAAATTTTATCCAACCTACAGTAATACTAACAGAGTTTTCAAAGTATGTGAATTATTTAAATAAATGTTTTTCCACTGCTATCCTCATTGAATTTCCATGGCTGAATTGGGATTTGAACTGATGTCTTCTGATGCTGACATATATTTTCAAATATGTTACCAAACATTGCTGGAGACAACTGTAGCAAGGAAAATGGTTACTAAAATATTTGCTGTAAAAGGTAAAGGTCTCCCTTACTCGAAGGCCAATCATATCTGACTCTAGGTTTCAGTGCTCATCTTCGTTTACAGCCAAAGAGCCAGTGCTGTCTGCATCTGCAGACATTTCTGAGGTCATGTGGCAGGCACAGAACACTGTTACCTTTCCTGCCAAAGTGATACCTATTAATCTACTTGCAATTTCTTGCTTTCAAACTGCTAGGTTGGCAGGAAACGGTCAGTAAAATGTTTGCTGTACAATAATGCAAATGAGAGAAGGAAGGAGCATAGGTTACATTGATATGGAACTAGCACTTGGGAAAGTTATCTGTGTGGATAATAGTGGCCAAATCTCACAGTGAGCATGAATGTGCAAGCTATGGCTTTCTAGGGAGTTGCCATACAAAATAAAGAACTTTCCAGGTTTTACAGAATTTAATATCTCCTTCACCAGTGGGGAGACACAGACCTTGCAGTACATGTGACTGGCTCACAGCATGGACACAAATGCCAAAATTAGCCATTTAAAGGTCTCCTACGGCAGGTCTAGACAATATTTCTTCCTTCTTGGCTTTACGTGTTATGTTTAAAGAAACAATTCATAAAACCAGTATTTGAGTCATTCAGCACTATTCACAATATCTCAAGAGAATCAATGATGGGGGTGGGGAAAGAGAAAAAAATACAACCCAGCAAACAAACAAAAACTTGTGGCTTCACAAAAAGCTCAGAGAGGAAATGAGCTGATATTAGCAAGAGATGCTAAAATAGGGGTGTCCAAACTATGGCCTGTGGGCCAGATCTGGCCACTGATGCCAATTCATCTGACTTGTACCATACCACCCTTGTCTCTCCCAGAAGCAGAAGTAAAATAATGCCCATATGGGTGTGTTTCACTTCCGTTTCTGGAAGTGATGAGGGCGGCATGGGCTGGATGAATTGGATCAGGGGCCAGATCTGGCCCACAGGCCATAGTTTGGGCACCTCTGGTTTAAGCAGAGAAAATGGCAGCTTAAAATCTATCTTATCCTGTTGCAAAACAGGTTGCAAGGCACATTTTACTTCCATTTCCAGTGGGAGGAACCATGTGACCAGCCCATTGAACCATGTGACCGGCCTGCTGATGCATGTGACTGGCCGGCAGCCCAAAATGGTTGGGCACCCCTGTGCTAAAACCAACAAAAAACATTCTTTAGGTACTAGTTTAGCAAAAAAGAAAAGAAACAGTGAATGATAACAAATGACCCCCCCACCCCAAAAAACACCATACACAACCAGTCAGAATTGCTTAATTCCTACTTTAACACAGTCTGTCCCCCCAAAGACAGTCTATGAATTGCCAAGAAAATGTGAAACACAAGTGGAGGGAGGAGGATTACAACTTGAGACTGATAAACAAATAGTAAAAATATAATATATATGAAAAAAGACCTTGTTACTTAGAACACATTCATCTCTCCAGAGCACAATGAATATTGAAAGAACTGGATGAAGAACTCTCAGCACACCTACCTATTATTTTCTTGAAATCACGTAGAGCAGGTGAAGTGTTGGATGGTTGTAGGAAAGCAAATTTTTCCCCTCTCAAAAAGGGCAAAAAGAAGGAACTTGGGAAATGCAGGTCACTCAGCCTGATATCAATACAGGAGAAAATACAGGAGCATATTATAAAGCTTCTGCTAAGCAATTCAGTAATAACTAGAAGACAACACTGGTTTGTAAAGAAGAAATCCCACCAGACTGATCTCTTTGATTGAGTAACCTCCCAGGTAGGTGGGTGGGAAAGCTGAAGAAATAATATAGCTTGCAACCAGCAAACCTATTGATATAGTAGTGTCCCATGATATTCTGAGGAGCAAACTAAACAGCTCTGAGCTAGATATAACAATCATTAGGTGGATACATAGTTGGTTACAGAAACTTACTCAGACAGTGCTTATTAAGGCTGATAGAATGCTTTGAATGCTTATCAAAATTGTCAATGATACAAAATTTGTCTCCGGGTGCAATTCAAGGTGCTAGTTTTGACCTTTAAAGCCCTACATGGTAGTGGGCCAGGGTATCTCAGAGACCGCATCGCCCTAAGGACGTCTGTCCATCCAACCAGAGCGGACCGGAGGGGCTCTCTAATTGTGCCATCAGCCAGGGGGGCTCGCCTCTCTGGCACAAGGAGGGCCTTCTCCTTGTCCGCACCGGCCCTTTGGAACCTCCTGCCTGTGGAACTGCGTCTCCAGACGGAGTTGTTGCCCTTTAGGAAGGAACTAAAGACCTGGCTGGCGGGCCAAGTTTGGGGTGCAGGTGGGGATGGGGGTACCGTTGGGTGGTTGGTATAGAGAAGTGTGCTTTCCCTTCGGTACTTGCGCACCTTTTAGGGGTGGGTTTTTTTAACTTTTTTATCATGTGTCTTTTAATGTATTTACTGTCCGCTATGTAAACCGCCCTGAGTTGGGTTGTACCTGAGTGGGCGGTATATAAGCATGAAAAATAAATAAATAAAAATTGGCTGGAATTGGCTGGAAGAATTTTTTAAGATTTTGATATGATTGAGCACTGGCCTGAAAGTACATAATGAAATTTAATGGTGGCAAATACAAAGTTCTATACCTGGGGGATTTTTAAAAAAGTATTACTCTGCTGGGGGGGGAGGGAATGATACATTGCTCAGTATTACTACATGTGAGAAGGATTATTATATATCACAAGCTGAATATGAGCCAGCAGTGTGATGTACCTGCAAAAAAGACAAACACTATTTTAGACTGCATTAACAGAAGTATAGTCTCCAAGCCCCAGTTCTGGACATCACACTTTAAGAAGAATGCTAACAAACAGAAACAAATTTAGAAGAGGGTAACAAGGATGACTGGAAACCAAACCCTGTGAAGAAAGACTGAAAGAACTGGGCATGTTTTGCCTTGAGAAAAGGAAACTGAGAGAGGATGTGATAGCACTTTTCAAATATTTGAAAGATTATACAGAGGAGGGGCAGGTTCTATTCTCAAGTTATCCCAGACAAGAGGGAATGTAACCATGGACTAAAGTCATACCTGTCAACTTTTGAATTTGAAAATAAGGGAAATTTTGGGCACACCCCTCTGTGGGCGTGGCCAATATGTGGGTGTGGCCAAATACAGCCATGTGACTTGCTGGGCTCTAGTCATGCCTGCCACAATGACCATGAAAATGTCTGCAAACACAGACAGCACTGGCTCTTTGGCTGTAAATGGAGATGAGCACTGCACCCTAGAGTTGGATACGACTGGCAGATTTTACTTTCTTAGGATCAAAGATCTCTGCAGATGGTGATTGCAGCCATGAAATAAAAAGGTGACTGATGCTTGGGAAACAAGCTACGAGAAACTTGGGGAACATAGTTAAAAGTAGAGGCATCACCTTACAAACAAAAAATTGCATAGTCAAAGCAATGGTTTTCCCGGTTGTAATGTATGGGTGTGAGAGCTGGACCATTAGGAAAGCTGAGTGCAGAAAAATAGTTGCCTTTGAAATGTGGTGTTAGAAATAGGTTGATCCTAGAAGAAATCAACCCTGACTGCTCATTAAAGGTCAAATAGTAAAGATGACGCTAAAGTACTTTGGACATCCAATGAGAAGAGAGGATTCACTTGAGAAGGCCTTGATGCTGGGAAAGGTGGAGGATAAAAGAAGGGGGTGGCCAAAATAAGATGGCTAGATGGTATTGTAGATGCAATGGGCACAAAGCTGTGTGGGCCAAAGAACCCTTTCCCCATTTTCTTGGGGGACTTTTGTTTTGTTTTCTTTCTTGTTTACTCAGTGGCTTAAGTGACTAAGATGCTGACTGGGAGGCAGAAGGTCAGTAGTTCGATTCCAGAGTACTGCAGGATGGAATGAGCTCCCATCTTTGTCCCAGCTCCTCCCATCCTAGCAGTTCGAAAGCAAGAAATTACAAGTAGATAAATAGGGACCACTTTGGTGGGAAGGTAACAGTGTTCCGTGTGCTCTGGTGTCTTCTACCACCGGCAACAAACAACCCTTGACTGCCTTGAGTACCCAGTATGTTTGGGGGGGGGCAAATTAACTTGTGAACCACCCAGCCCCCGAAAGTGTGCTAAGCTCTGTCCGTGGGGCGGTATAGAAGTCTGATTGCTATTGCCGGAGAAGGGGATCGTAATCCCCAACCCACTGACATTAAAGGGGAAACCCCGATCGGATTTTCCCTTTTAATATCAGGGAGTGGGATGGATTTGATCCCCTCTCCTGGGCCCCGTGGGTCCGGGAGGGTTGGGGCGTCAACTCTGGAACTAGGTGGGGGCCGCCCGGACCGGAGACCACCACCCCCAGTCGGGGGTGGGGAGGAGGAGGATGACTGGGGGTGAGGAGGAGGAGGAGCCTGACAGACAGGAAGGCTAGCTACCACCACCGCCGCGAGGCCTCTGTGAGGAGCTGGGCGGGGGCCTCCCAGACTGGAGACCACCACCCCCAGCCGGGGGTGAGGAGGAGGACTGGGGGTGAGGATGATGAGGAGGAGCCTGAGCGGCAGGAAGGCTAGCTCCCACCGCTGCCACGAGACCACCATCCGGGGCTGGGCGGCGGCCACCCGGACCAGAGACCACCACCCCCAGGGGAGAGGAGGAGGAGGAGGACCAGTTGAGTGGCCCCCACTCTGGAGGCCCTGCGGCAGTGGTAGCTGGCCTTCCCGCCACTCAGCTGCTCCTCCTCCTCCTCACCCTCGGCTGGGGGTGGTGGTCTCCGGTCCGGGCGGCCCCCGCCCGGCTCCAGATGGAGGCCTCATGGGTGGCAGCAGTAGCTGGCCTTCCCACTGCTCAGCTCCTGCTGCTCCTCCTCCTCACCCCCGGCTGGGGGTGGTGGTCTCCGGTCCGGGCAGCCCCCACCCGACTCCGGATGGAGGCCTCATGGCAGCAGCAGTAGCTGGCCTTCCCGCCGCTCAGCTGCTCCTCCTCCTCACCCCCGGCTAGGGGTGGTGGTCTCCGGTCCGGGCAGCCCCCACCCGACTCCGGATGGAGGCCTCATGGCGGCAGTGGTAGCTGGCCTTCCCGCCGCTCAGCTGCTCCTCCTCCTCCTCCTCACCCCTGGCTGGGGTGGTGGACTCCAGTCCAGGTGGCCCCCACCTGGCTCCAGATGGAGGGAAATAAGGGAAAATACAGGGAAATTAATAAAATGGGAGGGGGCGGGAAGAGGGGCAAAAATAAGGGGTTTTCCCGGGTAAAACGGGATGGTTGACAGGTATGGCTAAAGTTACAGGGAGCCAGATTTCAGATGGATATTGTAAAAAATATCCTAACTGTTATAGTAGAATGAAAAAAATAATACTAATTACCTCGGGAAATAGTGAGCACATCAATGCTAGAGGCATTGAAGAAAAAAAATTGACAATTGTCTATCAGATATATTTTGCTTTGGATTCCGACATTGAGCAGGGCACTGGACTATGCGGCACAGTTGTTAAACAGCTGTACTGCAGCCCAAACTGTTGCTGATGTTGTGAGTTCGATCCTGATGGAGTGCCAAGGTTCACCATCACAGTTATTGGCCATTTTCCTCCATTATTACCGTATTTTCCGGCGTATAAGGTGACTGGGCATATAAGACGACCCCCAACTTTTCTAGTTAAAATGTAGAGTTTGCAATATACTCGCCATATGACTACCCCTCTTCCAACGGCGGTGTCTTCGGTTACACTGGGTTGAAAAGATTTTTGCTGGCGAAACTCCACTCAGGGGATGCCCGAATGAGGCTCCTTTCATGCCTTTGGGTATTGAAACCCAACCTTCCAGTCTCCAAGTTCAGCGCCTTAACCACTAAGTTTTGTCCCCAACATGCTGATTACATGTGCTCGCATCATCCCCTCCCCCTTCACTGGCGGGAAAGGTAAAAGGAGCCCTGTCAGGCTCGGAGCCGCCCTTCTCCGCCCCCTTCACCGGCGGGGAAGGTAAAAGGGAGGTGCGGCTCGCGGCATCTCCTAGCCCAACGGGGCTCCTTTTACCTTCCCCACCAGTGAAGGGGGCGGGGGGGGGCATGGCTCGCAGCATCCCCACCCCCTTCACCGGCGGGAAAGATAAAAGGAGCCCTGTCGGGCTTGGAGCCACCGCGAGCCGCACCTCTCTGCCCCCTTCACCGGCGGGGAAGGTAAAAGGAGCCCCGTCAGGCTCGGAGATGCCGTGAGCCACACCTTCCTTTTCCCTTCCCCACCGGTGAAAGGGGCAGGGAGTGCGGCTCGCGGTGTCTCCGAGCCCGACAGGGCTCCTTTTACCTTTCCCACCGGTGAAGGGGGTGGGGAGGTGCAGCTCGCGGCATCCCTGCCCCCTTCACCAGCGGGGAAGGTAAAAGGAGCCCCACCAGGCTCAGAGATGCCGTGAGCCGCACCTTCCTTTTACCTTCCCCACTGGTCAAAGGGATGGGGAGTGCGGCTCACGGTGTCTCCGAGCCCGACAGGGCTCCTTTTACCTTCCATGCCGGTGAAGGGGGTGGGGAGGTGCAGCTCACGGCATCCCTGCCCCCTTCACCAGCGGGGAAGGTAAAAGGAGCCCTGTCGGGTTCGGAGCTGCCGCGAGCCGCACCTCCCTGCCCCCTTCACCGGCGGGGATGGTAAAAGGAGCCCCGTTGGGCTCGGAGAAACCGCGAGCCACACCTCCCCGCCCCTTCACCGGCTCCTTTTACCTTCCTCGCTGGTGAAAGGGGCGGGGAGGCGCAGCTCGCGGTGTCTCCAAGCCCGACAGGGCTCCTTTTACCTTCCCCACCGGTGAAGGGGGCAGGGAGGCGTGGCTCGTGGATACCACCACCCCAGCCGGGGTTGGGGGGGTGAGGAGGAGGAGCAGCAGCTGACCGGCGGGGGGGAGCCAGCCGCAGCCGTGAGGCTGGGGGTGGTGGTATCCGGGCGGCCCCTTGCTCC
The DNA here is from genome assembly GCA_035047305.1 of Bradypodion pumilum. Taxonomy (NCBI): domain Eukaryota; kingdom Metazoa; phylum Chordata; class Lepidosauria; order Squamata; family Chamaeleonidae; genus Bradypodion; species Bradypodion pumilum. The sequence continues at coordinate 59,898,390 of JAWDJD010000005.1, forward strand.
GGAGGCCTCGCAGCGGTGGCTGATTTTCCCCGCCAGTCAGCTGATGCTCCTTCTCTTCCGCACCACCACCCCCAGCCGGGGGTGAGGAGGAGGAGGAGGAGCAGCAGCTGACCGGCGGGGAAAGCCATTCACCACCTCTGCCGCAAGGCTGGGGGTGGTGGTATCCTGGCGGCCCCTTGCTCCGGAGGCCTCACGCAGCGGCGGCGAATGGCTTTCCCTGCCGGGCGGCCCCTAGCTCCAGAGTACCCGGCATATAAGACGACCCCCAACTTTGGCACAGATTTTTCGGGGTTAAAAAGTCATCTTATACGCCGGAAAATACGGTATATTATTTTATATTTCTTTGAATCCACTTTCAATGTTTAGCCTTGGACGTTCTTTATCTGCCCCATTCTATCCTTCAGTTCTTCTAAGTAATAATGTTGCTTTTATACACTCATCAAAAGTTCACCAACTGTGTTTAAAAAATATATATGTTATTTTAACTTCAGATGGTCACGTGAAAGGAGTCTTCTTGTCTTATATATCAAACCTGGAATACTGACATGAACTCATTATAGATTTATTTCCAACCTTATGGATTTTAAGAACAATATAATTTATATAGAACCCGATTATCAAAATCTTAAAATTTTTACCATGAACAAGAAGCCTAATATTTATTTTACTAAAAACATTTGACTAATGTAGTTAGTAATGGATTCTGCCATTACCTTTTATTACAATCCCAGCTTTTATTCAGTTTCTCCATAATTTATGTATAGGTCAGGTTGAATCATGTTTGTACAAAAAAAAATTAAATAGCTTATAATTTTGAAAGTGTTTACATTTTAGCTCTGTAGGTGCCAGCTTGCATTCTCTGGCTGGGGGTTACGGAATCATAACAAAGAGAAAATCTCAGCAATAAAATAATTAACTATTAGCTTTCCAAAACAGAAAAAAACATAAACATAGAATTGTGTAAAGTTGGTCTTATTCAGGATAAAGCCAGTTACTCCTTTATTGTATGGAGTTAAGTCTTTCAAGTAACAGTTTATAGCCAAAGAGCCAGCTCTGTCTGCATCTGCAGACATTTCCATGGACACGTGGCAGGCATGACTAGATACTGGAGTACACAGAATGCTGTTTACCTTCCACTGAAGTGGTACCTATTTATCTACTTGCAATTTCTTGCTTCTGAACTACTTGGTTTGCAGGAGCTGGGACAGAGATGGGAGCAAACTCTGTCATATGCAGCTCACCTGGTGGCTTGGTGGCTAAGGTGCTGAGCTGGAGACTGGAAGGTAGGGTTTCAATACAGGAGAGCTGCACTTGGGGACATGAAAAGAGCTTAATTTGGGTGTCCTCTGAGCAGAGTTTCTCCAGAAAAAAATACTTTCAACCCAGAGTATTCTCTGACACAAAATTACTCCATTGTGCAGTACTTGGGTCTCAAACCTCCCAACCTTCCAGTCATCAAGTTCAGTATCTTAACCACTAAATCACCCCAGTCCCATGAGGGGGCACAGAAATGTATAAATAAAAGTATTTGCTGTAGAACAATACTAAAACAAGGACATTGCCTTATGCTAAAGGAATGTACTTCTCTATTAAATTGCCTCTTGTTTGACCTGACCACAATGAATACTTACTTTCATATCCATCTCATGCCAAAGTATCTTTATGCTGAGCCAGATAGACCTGGATCTATCTAGGAGAAGGTATAGATAGGTACCTAGGCTGCTGCTGCTGCTTGGATTTCATTGGATGAAAATGAGGTCCTTCATTTTGAGAAGCTCACATATTTGTATCAAAACATAGTCCTTGTTCAAATAGTAGTATTATGGAGTACTTCAGCATGACATAGAATTGACTCAGCTTAAAAGTTGAAAGCCCATTTGCCTCTTCTTTTCAACACCAGAAAGTAATAAATAATGAATGTCTATGTCTTGCTGTCATGTTTTCTTGATATGAGCTTCTCACCAGCAACTTAAGACAGATGTTTCTTGTCGGAGGGGCAAATATCTTTTTCTTCATATCCCCAGTTGTTATCATGGTTTGAAGACTGCAGGAGACATACATCTGTTTTGCCTTTATTCTACCTTCATCAGATATAAACAATGAAATGTCAGTTGGAGAGGTACAGGAAGTCTGCCTTCTCACCGCTGACTTTTGAAACTTAGGAATTCAAACTAGCTTTTGTATACCTTTTCCAGAACATTATAAATATGATCAGTGCACTGAGGCATGAAAGGAGCACATCCTGCTTACTCTTTCATTGGGCTTTCAAAAAAAGGATCAGTTTTGAAAATTTCAATGAGAAAAAAAAACTTTCTTCCCAATGTGGATAAATATTGATTTCAAAATGATGTCTGGTAAGGACTTTCTTGGTGTAGACACCGGCAAACCACGCCACAAAGCTTGCCAAGAGAACCCTATTGACCAAAACAAAAGGCAAAACAAAGGAGCAGGCTATATGATACAAGATGCTTAACACCACAGAGGGGAGGAAGGGGAGGGACAGGAAAGGGGGAGGAGAAATGCAGTGTTGTAAGGAACAATACTGCATAGGGACATGGAATGTGAGATCAATGAACCAAGGTAAAAAAAGTGGTAAAAAATTAGATGGAAAGAATAAGCATTGACATTCTGGGAATCAGTGAGCTAAAATGGACAGGGATGGGCGAATTCAGCTCGGGAAACCATCACATCTACTACTGTGGACAAGAAAACCTTAGAAGAAATGGAGTAGCCATAATTGTCAATAAAAGAGTGAGAAAAGCAGTAATGGGATACAACCTAAAAAATGACAGAATGATGTCAGTCAGAATCCAAGGCAAACCTTTCAATGTCACTGTGATCCAAATATACGCACCAACCACTAGGGCAGATGAAGCCACAATGGACCAGTTCTATGAGGACCTAGAACATTTCATAGAACAGACACCAAGAAATGATGTCCAAACTATCTTCGGAGATTGGAACGTCAAAGTAGGAAATCAAAAAGTGGAGGGAATAACAGGCAAGTTTGGCCTTGGAACGCAGAATGAAGCAGGGCAAAGATTGATAGAGTTCTGCCAAGAGAATGCACTGGTCATAGCAAACACTCTCTTCCAGCAACACAAGAGGCGCTTGTACACATGGACATCACCAGATGGCCAACACCGAAACCAGATTGACTACATACTCTGCAGTCAAAGATGGAGAACCTCCATACAGTCAGCAAAAACAAGACCTGGAGCAGACTGTGGCTCAGATCACAACCTACTGATTGCAAAATTCAGGCTTAGACTAAAGAAAATAGGGAAAACAAGGAGACCAGACAGATATCACCTAGACAGCATCCCTAAAGACTACACAGTGGAGGTGATGAACAGATCTAATGGATTAGACTCGATAGACAGAGTGCCAGAAGAATTATGGGCAGAGATGAGGGACATCATGCAGGAAGCAGCAAAGAAAACCATACCAAAAGAAAAGAAGCGCAAGAAAGCAAAGTGGTTGTCTGATGAGGCTCTTAAAATAGCAGAGGAAAGAAGGAACGCAAAAGTCAAAGGAGAAAGGAAAAAAATACAATCATTTGAACACAGAATTTCAAAGAAAAGCAAGGAGAGACAAGGAAAACTACCTAAAAGAACAGTGCAAAGAAATGGAGGAAAACAACAAAAGAGGCAGGACTAGAGATCTTTTCAGAAAAATTGGGGAAATCAAGGAAACATTCAAAGCAAAAATGACCATGATAAGGGACAAAGACGGAAAGGAGCTAGCTGATGCAGAAGAGATTAAGAAAAGATGGCAAGAGTACACAGAGGAACTCTACAAAAAGGACCTCAGCACTCCTGATAATCACAATGATGAAGAAATTGAACTTGAGCCAGACATCCTTGAGAGCGAAGTCAGAAAGGCCCTAAAGAGCACTGCAAACAACAAAAACTAGTGGAGATGATGGTATCCCGGTTGAATTTTTCAAAGCTCTAAAAGATGATGGCATCAAATTACTGCATTCAATATGCCAGCAGATCTGGAAAACAAAACAGTGCCCACAGGATTGGAAAAGATCAGTATACGTCCCAATCCCAAAAAAGGGCAATGCCAAAGAATGTTCAAATTACCAAACAATTGCACTTATCCCACACGCCAGCAAGGTGATGCTCAAGATAATATAGGATAGACTTCAGCAGCATGTGGAGAGAGAATTACCAGAGGTGCAGGCTGGCTTCAGAAGAGGCAGGGGGACTAGAGACCACATTGCCAACATACGTTGGATCATGGAGAAAACAAAGGAATAGCAGAAACAAGTTTACTTTTGTTTTATTGACTACACTAAGGCATTTGATTGTGTGGACCATAACAAGATGTGGTAAGTAATTAAAGAGATGGGAATACCAGAGCACCTCGTATGCCTCCTGAGAAATCTGTACATGAGTCAAGAAGCAGGGATGGAGGAATCACAATATGGGATTAAAATTGTGGGAGAAACATCAACAATCTGAGCTATGCAGACGATACCACCCTAATGGCAGAAAGTGAGGAAGACCTAAAGAACCTTTTGATTGGGCTGAAGAAAGAGAGTGCAAAAGCTGACTTGAGACTCAATATCAAGAAAACCAAGATAATGGCAACAGGCCCAATCAGTTCCTGGAAAATAGATGGGAAGAAGTAGAAGCAGCAACAGATTTTACATTCTTAGGAGCAAAGATCACTGCAGACGGGGATTGCAGCCATGAAATAAAAAGGCGACTGATTCTTGGGAGACAAGCGATGAGAAACCTGGGGAACATAGTGAAAAGCAGAGGCATCACATTGCAAACAAAAATTAGAATAGTCAAAGCAATGGTATTCCCAGTGGTAATGTATGGATGCGAGAGCTGGACAATTAGGAAAGCTGAACGCAGAAGAATAGATGCCTTTGAAATGTGGTGTTGGAGGAGAGTTTTGAGAGTCCCCTGGACAGCGAGGAGAACAAATAGGTCAATCTTAAAAGAAATCAACCTGGACTTCCAATTGGAAGGTCAAATAGTAAAAATGAAGTTAAAGTACTTTGGACATCAAATTAGAAGGGAGGACTCACTTGTGAGGGCCTTGATGCTTGGAAAGGTGGAGGGCAAAAGAAAAAGGGGGAGGCCAAAGATGAGATGGCTAGATGGTATTGTAGACACAATGGGCACAGAACTGGGAAGGCTGAGGGGGATGGTGGAGGACAGAGGCGCCTGGAGGACAATGGTCCATAGGGTCGCAAAGGGTCGGAATCGACTGTGCGACTGAACAACAACAACAAGGACTTTCTGGTTTTGGGAAAGATGAAATAAAAGTACTAAAATTTTGGACTTGATCTCCATAAAATGTTAAACATTGAATATGCCAAAACATTTTTGAACTTCAAACATGTGACTTTCCAAAATTCTTCTATACAAATGCTGAAGTTCTAACTTCACACAGGAGCAGGCAAAATGTAGTTCAGTGCTATATGTGCATCCCTAGAAGTCCAAAGCTCGACCTCTTCAGTCCCCTCTCCATTCCAAATTATTTTTATTGACACCCCCCCCCCCCATCATCTCATTTTGTCTTCAAAAGGATAAGAAAGGCAATCTTGCCATATTCAGTGGGCCCCAATATGCTTACTACCCATAGCCCTCCAAAGCTAGTTAAAACTGAGCCTATACTTCCTAAAGAAGAGACAACTAGAGTAAATATGGAGATCTTCAGTTTAAGGAACTCAAGACACACATTCAAATTATGATATTTGTGAATACAGGTATCATTTTGCATAACTGTACCCATGACAGAAAAGCACTAGTATGTGTGGGAAGGGGGGGGATGTGTTTTGGTTTTGAATACTCTCCTAATTTTTATGTCAGTCATAAAGGTCTTTAAATGAAAATATAAATGCCTGAAACAGCATTGTATCATCCTTAGAGTGTAACTAGTCTTTTCATAATCCAATTGATATCTGAGAATCACCTTACAGGGCTGCATTGACTGGTAACAATAACTCAGTTATCTGAACAGTGACTTTGATGTCTAAACCTTTATAGGTCATGGAGTTTAAATTCATTCACAACATTATATTTCCCTTGACTTGGCATTTCTGAATGGAATGATTAGCAAAATGCACACCAAAGTACTATATAGCATCTGAGCATTTGAACATATTTTTCCACATTGTTGGGGAAGCTATTCTCCTCCAACCAAAAAAAATATTTAGAACCATTTCTGAATTAAGAAAATGCTGCCTCTTTTGAAATTTTTGAAAATGCAACTGCCAAGCCTTGCTAGCATCACAAACTGAGATCAATTAATTAACATTTCAATAAAATCATGGGGACTGCGGTGGCTCAAGAGGTTATCATGCTGAATTTGAAGGCTGGAAGGTCGGAGTTGGATTCCCAAGTACTGCATGGCAGAGTGAGCTCCCTCTCTGTCCCAGCTCCTGCCAACCTAGCAGTTTGAAAGGAAGAAATTGCAAGTAGATAAATAGGGACCACGTCGGTGCGTTCTTATCCTTGTCTCTTATTTTCAGCTATGCTTCTACTCTGTCTCTGAATATGATTTGTTTGCCTAGAAAATTGTCTGAATAAAACTTTGTTTCTTTACCCACTAACTGTTCATTGTCTCTGAGATCCTAAAATGAAACTAGAGCCCATCAGACCTGACCAATCTGAGTTGGCAACACAACTGCATTACTGGCACCCTAAAAACATACATTTAAAATAACCACACAAAAACCCTCCTAGTGGCATAGTTAGTACTATATGTGTTGCTCTCTTAGAAGATCACTGTTAACAAAACTAGTTATAAATTAACTTAAACCCTTTCTTCATGAATTTTGACTTCAACCAGACAAAATTTTACCAGATTAAACAGCATACTTATATTCTGCCCTGAAAGCAATAAAAGAGCATAATATGTCTTTGAACATCCAGGGAATAACTTTGATAAAGCCTCAATAAAAGTTTTCTGAATGTAAAGATAAAACAGGGTAAAAAAAACATAGATAAAACAGAACATTTATTTAATGGGAGACCTTCCTGTATCTATGTAGGATCCCATGTGATCCCTCACACTAGAAAACAATTGTTTGCATGGTAAGTTTAGTTAAACGTTATTACCTACTATATGAAGTGTGATTTTACAGAACTGGTTTTGATGGTTTTTAGATGGAATTAAGTTTGAATTTGGCCCTTAAAACATTTGTGAGATGGAAGGTGGTGAACGATGCTGGTGGAATACAATAAATGCTAAACATATAATGAGAAATTATACAATATGATCTTGAGGAACAGAGATAAAAGGGTTTCCAAAGAAGAAGAAAAAGATAAAAGATATCTTGTCTCAGTAAATATTTGGGCCATGGCCAATTCCTGTTCTACAATTACACAACATGCTAAACAGATTCTTTCTTCATATGATAAGTGCGGTCAAATAATTCTTTAGTATGACAGCACTAACACTTTCAATGAGTTAACAATAAAGTGAAGATAAATTATTTTCTTTTCCTCCTCTCTTTTACTCTGCCTTAATTGGTGCAACAAGATATAGCCCATTAATCTTTCAAATGTATCCCTCAGCAATTTTCTTGTAATCAATTCATAGAAAACATATTAAAATTTGTAACAAAATTTGTATTGACATGGTATGCATGTACTCACTTACACTGGCAAAAGGCAATTTGCTTGTTGTAAATGAAACCTTTATTGTGATATTACTTCTATTGAACATTCTTCTGCTATATAAGAAGGTAGAGCCACAAAATAGGCCCCTTCACTTTGTATTTGATGCCTTGTCTCAACTGCTTTCCACCTGAACCTTCAAAAATACACTGATGTGACTGCATGTGTTACACCTCCGAATAATCATAATTAAAATTGTCATTAAAGGGACTAAATTACTTTAGAACATACTTTTGAGGGAAGAGTCAAAATGGTGAAAGAAGGAAGGAAGACATTCACAAACAAGTAAAAATGGAATTAAACTTAAAAATCCAAGATTTGTTCATTCAAGTAGCAACAACACTTATATATGGTTTAACACACACACATGCGATTATGAATAGCAACAACAAATGGCTGTTTGGGTTTCCAGAATACAACTCACTGAGTTCTTGGAGAATTATTGGAAATATGGTTCAAAAACTGATTTTCCAGTTGTGGATAGAGGAAAGAAGAATATCCAGGGCAAGGTGTCAACTAATGATCCTTTAGTTTGGAAGGAGATAAACTCTTCCAAGGTCCTGATCCAGTAAATCTTATAAAACTGGGCTGCACAGTCTCAGAAGAGTTGAAGGCCATTTTTGAAACATTTGAGGACCCCCCCCCCCAAAAAAAGGGCCTAATTTACTTAATATTTTAAAGTTCAGATTTGCTTTGTTTGATGGAGTGGTTACACCTGAAAGTTCACTATTAGTTTTCAAAATCTGGATTTTTTTAATTGAAGCCCTTTTGCACCCCAAAATAAAATTTGAGAGTATATGGGGCACCATAAGTATTTGCCCCCATTGAAAAGTGGCAAAATTGCCCCAATGGTTCCCAGAGGGGATTTTGAATTGTCCTTTACAGTAAATGCTTGAGCCTCCAAACATGTCCCAGAGCAGTGTATTGCCCATCCTTCCTTTAACATAACATATTGTTTTGCTATTGTTGTTTGCCACTACGAGTTGCCTTCAGGCTGACGGAAGCGGGATACAAATTAAAGATATGAAAAAGAATAGATAGTGTTTTGTGATGTTAAAATAAGGTGGAAGGACAATTATTATTTAGATTATATTTTAAAGATAAACATTTTGAGTAGTGTAATAAAAATAAGGTTTTATCTCATACTGTGTCTTCTCTTATATTGATGATGCATATTCCCTCTATTTTCCTTTCCAAAGAAACATCAATTTGTGTGTGTGAAAAAGCAGGGGAAAAAACACTACTTATCAAGGATCTATGGCATGGATAAAGGCATTCCCAAATATGAATGTGCTATAATTTTACCCAGATCACTGTAATTTCTCCAGCAAAAATCCTTTTGACCCACAATAATTTCTGACACAAAATTATTATAATACTGTAGTATTTTCCAGAGAAAAAGAGATCTGTTCCTATTCAAAAGCAATGTTATTTTTCATGCATCTGACTGAGAATTGCACTCTTTACAGTCTTATTCAGGCATTTCTCCCATACTTTTGGGAAACAAAGTATAGGTTGGGGGGTGGGGTGGGAAGTAGGAGAAGGCCCTATCCCAAATCCACTCCTCCCGAAACATTGTGAAGATTCCATGACGATCCACATGCCATGCATTCATCTGAATGCATTTTTAATTACAAGCACTAAACACAGGAAAGCTTCTAAGTGCTTTTAGTGAAATTTATTTAATTTACAAGAATTTTATTTTCATTTTGTTTCATTTTTGAGACACTATTTAACCAAAGCTCTCAGGGTGGCATATGTAATAGAATAAACCGATAAGACCAACTGAGACTAATAAACCCAGACAAAGCATCAGTAAAAAGAGCAAATTGAAAGAAATAGAGTAAAATACATATGGCATGAGAAAGGCAACCACAAAATGCAGCTTTAAGATTATTTTACAGCCAATCATGCATTAGAAGGTTGTTACTTGGCCAAAATGGAAGTTGGACCTCTGTGTGTTTTGTTTCACAGTCTGGGGAGATAATTAGCAAGCTCTTAGATTGTTATCTCAGGAGAGGAACATATGGGAAGTCATATTTTCGTATGTTCCCTTTAGCAACTGTTCTCAAGGTGTGAAAAGTTTTATAAGTTAAAATCAATTACCAACTGCATGCTGTCAGGATTCTCGCATTGAAAATGTGAAGGAAGAAGATTGGAGGGGGTTAGGGCCGGTATGGGTGGATGTTTGGAAACTGTAGCTTCTTGACATCTAAGGGCCAAAATCTGAGATTGAGGCCATGTATAACATAGGCTTCATCTTTACTATTTGACCTTCTAAGGAGCAGTCAGGACTGATTTCTTTCAAGATTGACTTATTTGTTCTCCTCGCTGTCCAGGGTACTCTCAAAACTCTCCTCCAACACCACATCTCAAAGGTGTCTATTCTTCTGCGCTCAGCCTTCCTAATGATCCAGCTCTCGCATCCATACATTACCACTGGGAATACCATTGCTTTGACTATACGGATTTTTGTTTGCAAGGTGATGTCTCTACTTTTCACTATGTTCCCCAGGTTTCTCATGGCTTGTCTCCCTAGAATCAGTTTCATGGCTGCAGTCACCATCTGCAGTGGAAGGTCAAATAGTAAAGATGAAGATGAAGTACTTTGGACACCAAATGAGAAGAGAGGATTCACTTGAGAAAGCCTTTATGCTGGGAATGGTGGAGGGCAAAAGAAAAAGGGGATGGCCAAGGATGAGATGGCTGGATGGCATTGTGGATGCAGCAGGCACCGAGCTGAGCGGGCTGAGGAGGATGGTGGAGGACAGGGGTGCCTGGAGATCAATGGTCCATAGGGTCGCAAAGGGTCGGAATTGACAGTGCAACTGAACAACAACAATATAACATGGCAAAACAAATGCAGGAGTGAGATCTGGTTGCTTAGCATAGAAAGTCACAATTAGAGCAGGCCCATTGAAATCAATGGAACTTGTGCATAAATTGGCTCATCAAATCCTTACTGATTCAATGGGCTTACTCTAGCATGACTAACTACACTAAGAAGCAGGATCTCAGGCCAAATATCCCATTGTTATTATGTGCCATCAAATAGGAATCACCTTATAGTAACCCTAACAGGGCTTTTGTTGTGTAGTAAGATATTATTCAGTGTTATTATTACTTATCATAATGTGTTAAAATAGCGACTCGTGACATTCCAGTTAAAGGTAAAATTGGTGTGCCCTTTCCCCAGTTCAAGGCGCACTCTTATGCAAATGTGTAATACCTGATTGGTTACTATTTTGGATCCTAGTGGGGATTCGTCGTTGTTCGAATATAGCATTACTGATTGGTTAATTAAGGTTGTTCAAAAGGTTTCTAACTTGTAACATGGGGTAATGGCCGCTTGGATGCTATATAAGCACCACTTGCAAATAGGGCATTGGCTCTTGGTTCGCATGCTCGCACGGCACACACACGTGTGGATTACCTTCAGTAGGTGCAGGTGCAGAACTAATCTGGGGTAGCAGAATATAGGAATGAGCACAGCCAAATCATGTCCAGTTAAGCTGTAGTGTTATTTCCAAGAGTAGTGAATAAACTGTTGCATTGTTGTTTGATTCATCGCTCGTTGGACTCTTCATTTTAAAGCTTAAAACACAACAGCTTTCAAGGTAAGTGAGGGTGTGTATTGATTAGCAAGAAGTACCACATTTGCACTATTGTATTGTCTCCAATACTGTATAATATATACAAATGATCAGCCAATTCTTGACAATACAAACTGTTAATCTATGTGGATGAGACAGCAATGGCCATTCAAGGGTCAAGCTTTGATGAGTTACTGTAGCTGGAAAACTTACTGGAGCACTTGAAGAATTAAGATAGTATTACAACATCAACCATTTGAAGCCTAATCCAAGCAAGACTCAAGTACTGTATGTGCTTTCCACATTTGAAACCGAGAGGCAAGGAATTCAATTACAGTACTGTTCAACACCAAAATACCTTAGTGTGATGCTTGACTGGTCAATCTCTTTTCAGCAGCACTGCCTGAATACCAAAGCCAAAGTTAGTACAAGGAACAACATCATTAGGAAACTCACAAACTATAAATGGGGAACTCAACCATCCACACTGTGCACATCAGCTTTGGCCCTGAGCATCTCTGCAGCAGAGTATGCTGCTCCATATGGAACGCATCCACATACACAAAAGAAGTTGACATTGCTGTTAATGCAGCCATGCAGATAGTGACATAATGCCTTAAACCTATACCAGTTGAGAAGATATACCCCCTTGTTGGTATTGCTCCATCTATGATCAGGAGAGAAGTAGCAGCAGATGCTGAGAGAACTAAGCAAGAGAATGACCCTCAACACCCTCTGAATGGATATGAGCCTCAAGTCCACTGGATCAGATCCAGGAAGAGCTTTACGACAAGAACAAACATTCTTGAGGGTACACAAGAGCAAAACCAAATTAAAAGATGGAAGAAGGAGCTCACTGGGAAAGGAACATAATAAATGGTGGATATAGTTGAAGATCTCAATCTCCCCTACATCACCTGGAGGACCCTGAATAGTTTGAAGGTTGGCATCCCTAAATGCAAGAACATCATGCTCAAGTGGGGACTGCTGGTGGACAACAATACATGGTGTGTCTGTGGAAAGACACAGAGTCCAGCCCATTTGCTGGTCTGTCAATTTCTGCCAGAGACATGCACCAATGAGGACCTGCATTGTCACCCAATCCACCCCATGAAGCAGACAACAACCATATGTTGGTCAAAACATGGCCACTTTATTGATAACATAACAATACAATATTAACATTACCTGCAATCAGTAATGCACTGCAAAAAATATTTACTACCCCCACCATGGGCGTGGCTAACTCTGTGGGCATGGCTAACTATGTGGGCTTCTGCCACTTGGCCTCCCTATGCCATGCTTGGGGTAGGGAGGCGGGTGTGGCCAGTCAAGTGGGCGTGGCCTGGGGGAATTTCTGCTACCAGTGCCCGGGCACCTGTGGGCACTGTAATAGCTCAACACTGCCTGCAATGGGTCATCCTAGTGAGGAAATGGCATTAACATATGGGTGTATCTACCCATATCCAGATTATTGATTATGACCTTGTATGGAGTGATGACGTCTCACTCCATACCTCTTAGATCACAATTTCCTTCAGGCTGACAAGCCTGCTGCTCCCTTGTAATTGAGGATTCCTACCCACGACAGTAAATGCCTCCAGTGCCTCTGTCATTCTGTAATGGTGAGGAACCCCCATTACGTATGGTCAATTAACATAGTTTTGATTACCATTTACCTCACTACCACCACCAAAGATATTCATTTGTGGACAGACGCCTCCCACCTCAAGCAACTAATTTGGCCTCAATGCCCCATCACAGGTCATTGAGGAATGTTTGTAAACCTTACTCTGATAAATGTACCGGAGTAAAAGCCAGGAAATTTGATCTTGATATCAGGATGTTTAATAAGTGTGCCAAACCCTTCAGCCATAAACTTAGCCACGGCTTTGTTCACACTGTGGCACGCCTTGTAAATTCTGTGTGGTTCTCCATTGCAGCGCCAAGTAAAACAGGGCAAGATCTCCGACCACACCAAGCGGAGGCCGGGCCACCAACACTTCATGAGAGAAAGTGTGTGCCAAAAAGCCGCATGTCAACTCCTAAGCGAGTAAAGACTCTTTGTTACTGCCCAGAACTGATATCATGTCAATGAACTACTGTCAGAATGTCAGAATAAAAGGCCAGCATTGGTTCCTCGAAGTTTGAGATATGCCTCTAAGACAACACAAGGGCAAACGGGAGCAGGGCTAATGCGAAGCAAAGTCACTTGGGCACCCTTGCTCAGTTAATCAGTTTTTGACTGGCAGATCGGCAACTCCAACTCCTGGTCACCGAGTCTCACATCAGCCATCTGCAAAACTTGGCTAGTCTCACCTGTCTTTGACAGGGCCAAAAATTCAGCTAAATGGAAGGCTCCAAAAATGCCACTGTCACAACAGCGTGGAATAGGACTGCCTCAAATTGGCTTGCACAGGTGGAAACCCAAACAGCCAACATATCTGCGAGCAATTTAGGGGGAATTGGTTTGCAGTGGTTGTATGACCTACCCCCCTCTCTCAACCACCCCTCCAAGGTCTTAGTGATCCTGAAATCAGCAACTGTATCGGCATGTAGCATCCATACACTTCTGGAGGGCCTTGACAATCTCTTTCCAGGTCAGGGCATCATCCGCAAGGGTCTCTCAACATCTTGTCACTGAGGTTGGTGGAAGTGTTGCCGGACTTAGAGCAGTGGCCCACTAAAGGGCCATTCTCCTGGCCACCAAATCTGTCGGATCTGGGGTGGCCAAGGCCATGGGTACTGGCGAATCCTGCATGGGTTACAGAGAAGTTCAAGGCCCAAAACAGAAGAAGCATGATGCTTAGGCGCCATCATTCAAGGCTCTCTCTTCATAGAGATTTATTCCATGTGCGTCACATGAGGAAACTCAGATGCACGTTTTTTTGCCAAATTATGAAAGAGAGGGTGAGGCGGGAAGAAGAACACTCTTATAGAGCATAGGCTCCATTCTGAAACAATGAGGCCTCTGGGTGGTTGCCACCTTGGGGCAGATGGCGGCAAAATGTGTTCATGTGTTAATTCACATGACGTGGCCATTTGTGCAATGACAAAGCAAAGAAAGTGGCTTCATTTTGGCAATCCAGGGTCTGATCAGGACACAAAAATAATAAACATACAAACAATTTCATGCTAGCTGTGAAGTCCTGGCACCAGATGGGGATGGATTTTGTACAGGAATTAAAACTCTCATACACAGTATCATCCTGATATTTTTCTTCTGACCTGGATGACCACAGGAAGTATAGCACCTCCCTGAGATTTCCCTGCAACTTCCCAGATACTTTCTGGCACTCCACACTGAGGAGAAACTGTAAAATTGGCACCCTTCATTCTCTGGGCCCTCATGACTTCAAAACAAATGGATGAAATCCAAAAACAAGTCATAGTTAGAAGAGACACACAGAATCGTTAGAACAAATGGAGGTGTTGATTCACATCCTCACTGATTTAATTAGCTCATTCTAGGTGCAAATTACTACTGATCTTCTGCTGTTGTCTGAATAAGGATGAATAATTCCAACAGGTTTTATGTCTAATACACTATTTTCATTACACAAGACCCAATACTTAATATTCCATTTGCAACTGCTGGGTTACCTTTGATTCCCCCCCCCCCCACAATCTGAAAACTTAAATTTGATATTCTGCAAACTTAATGCAGAGTGCAGACATACATTCATTTTTAACACATTTCTCTGTGCCAGTTGACTTCTAAATAAAGAAAATTTTCCAAAGACGTCTGAGAAGTTGTGTCCCCAGATCTCTGCCACAGCCTTAAAAATTTAAACAAACACATTTTTAGAGTAGGCTGGGATGAGAGTTGAGGGGAATAAAAAGACAAATGATAGGTTGCTGAATGCTAATTTAGTCAATGAATCAGCCTAGCTCTATAGAAGCATTTCTGTATCTCATACATTCTTTACATTCATTGAATTCCAATTGTTCTGCTTCTATATTGAATAGTTCAGTACTATATTACTTAAAAGGAATAGTGGTCTGATGAAGTTGTTTCTGAGAATTATGCTGCTTGCACTCAATGTTCTTACCTTTTGAAATCTAAATGAAAAGGAAATAAATGATACATAGTTTTCAATTTGATCCCAGAGTTCTTCATTTATTGTGTTTGCCTATATAATTATGCAAGGAAGCTACCATGTCTCCAAGGCAGCATCTGCAAGGTTTAATGGATTCATCTAGAATGAATCTCATCCGCCCTTCTAACTTTGCCATAAATAACTAAGATTAAAATTGGTCTCCACATTTTTCAAGACCCCTAAGTGAAGAGTGCTTAACACATAAAGATTCTCTTTGCTCACAGAATTCAGGTGGTTAAGTTAAAAGAAATTTCAGTATTTTTATGACTTTCCCAATTCAGGCTTCTATTCTTTTGATATATATATATAATTATGTTGATTTCCCAATAAAATATATTTCAAAAATCCATTACAAATTTGATTTTACACCCACACATTGAAAATGGAAGAAAACATTAGGTAGACCTCAAACATTTCCAGACCTTAAGAAAAGGACTCATTAAAATGTTCTAAAGCTGCTAATCAAGATGACATAATTTTGCAAGTCTGTGTCTGTGACATTAAGCCTTCTCCTCATATTGGGGGGCACAACTTCCAGAATTCATGGCAATTGACATGACTTAATACCTTTTGCTTTATTATCTGCCAAGAAAATATCATTGTGGTGATTAGCTCATACTCTTCATGTCAAACAAAAATCAGTATGGATGGAAAGACCTTTTGCCTATTTGTTATTGTAGGACAGTTCATAAAAACTCACCTCATATCTTCAGGAGCAGTGGTGTCTGTTCATGTATCTGTAATATCAGCCAGTCCTCAACATCACTGGGTCAAGAGCTATATACAACAGAAGTCATGACTCCTCCTGCTGATTGAACCGGTACATTTCTTTTCATCAAATTGTCCTATTTATCTCTGTGGGTGAGAGCTGTAGTGTTGATGATGAATGTATAGCCAGAAAAGAGGCTTAGTCAATAAAAGGTAAAGGTCCCTCTTGCTCAAAAGCCAGTCATATTTCCACACCGCACATCTGACTCTAGAGTTCAGTGCTCATCTCTGTTCATAGCCAAAGAATGGGCCTATTCAGTAGAGTGAAACACCCATATGAAGTAGTGTGGCTTAAAGCAAACCATCATCATCATCATGTTTAATTTCTATACCACTTTACTTGACCCAGCGGGTGACTCAAAGCAGTGTACACAGTCACAATAAAAATACAGTAACACAAGAAAATATAACTTGATACAATCAATAATGCAGTAATATCAGCAAATTACAAATTTACAAGTCAGGGAAAAGAAATACAATATCAAGTACAAAATACAAGCCCCATACAGAGACCCTTCCAGTGGTGTCACCTAAGTACTCCAACTTCCCTGCGGCCAATGCCAAGGAAGGAGTTCAGATGATAACCGCTTTCATCCCCGCACCGGTGGAGAGGGCGATGGGGGAAATGCGGCAGGAGTCCGGTCTCGGTGAGAGTCCTACCGTGCTGCGGGCACCCCCCATTATCTTCTGGCCAAGCAAGGCAAGGGGGAGGGGCGTCCTCCACAGGTGCAGCCAGTTCGTTCCCAGCACTGATAGTAAGGGTGATGGGGAAAATATGGCAGGGGTCCAGTCATGGTGGAAATCTGCCCATCGTCCCCACTCAGCTGAGAATCCTTTCCTCTCTCTCGCAGCCCGGCTGGCTGGTAGAGGAAGGCGGGAGAAGGAAGGCGGGAGCAAAACTCCACTGCCCGGCCACCACAGCTGTAGCTGCTTCTCTCTCCTCTGGCAATGTCAGGCCCAGAGGGTGTTGGTGATGGCGTCTCGGACATCAGGGCCATGGTTGGCTTTTTATCCCTCTCCGGGTGGGCAGGGCCTGGGAAAGAAGGGTGGGAGTGAAACTCCACTGCCCAGCCACCATAGCTGTAGCCGCTTCTCTCTCCTCCGGCGATGTTGGGGCCAGAGGGTGTTGGCGAGGGCGTCTTCAAATCATTAACTTCTTTCCTACAAGAAGGGACACCCTTCCTCTGGAGTGCCTTTCATTGCTTTACAGACTAGACTAGTCTTTCCCCCATGTCTGGATTGGAGGAAAGGCTGGTCATAGTCAGAACTTGTGGCTCAGCCACAACAGAGTCAGTAGATTTTGTAGTGCTGTCATTTTGTTTGGCCTGGAAATTTGTGTTGTCAGTGTAGAACTTCATTAAGTCAACCCACTTTTAGGTTTTAGGTTTTAGAGTAGTGGTTCTCAACCTGTGGCACATGCCCCACAGAGGGACTTCAATTCCCAGAAACCTAAGTCAGTACACTGGCTGATCAGTGCTTTGGGGAAATTGGCTTAGGCTTCTGGGAATTAATGTAAAAAACAGCAACCAAAGGTTGGGAAACACTGATTTAGAGTGACAGACACGATGGATAGCAATGGTGATGAAGATGATAATGATGGGGATAGAAGCAGCAATGACAGTTTGATGGGAGTGATGGCAACGTCATTTATAGCTCAGATGGCAGAAAAGCTTAGGTTGCCAGTGTGCAAACTGGTGTGCAGCAAAGTATTCCTCCCATCAGATTGTGGAGTTAAATATATGGCTGGGAGGAGGCTGATTTTGGGGCATTTAAATATCACAGCTCATGTGTCAGCTGGGTGATGCTACAATTTTTATGATGGGTAACCGAGGAGGTGGATGCCTAAGGCTGACATTCCCTAGGTCCTTGGACTCATCCATATCAGCTGAAAATGGTGTTCTGCTTGATCCTCGGGTTCCCCGCTTCAGTCCATACTACATGAGGCACCTTCAAAGATCTGGGAGTGATAACCACACAATTTTGTTTATGTTGCACTGTTAATGTTATTAATAAAGTGTGGTCCTAGCTATCTCCAACCATTTGTCCAGCTCTTCATTCAAGGTGGTGGTGGTGGAGGAGGACAATATGGCAAGCACTGTGATTGATATACCACTAAGGCAAACATCATTGCAATGTTTTGCTTCCCTTCTGGAATATTTCTAAAGAGATTCTTGAGACTTACTAAATCAACAGATATTAGATAAAAGTTCACTTCTGGAGCTTTATTCTAGTCAGGACTAACAACTGAATGTGATGTGCTAAGTTTTTACTCACACTGAATTTCAGTGGACTTTGCTGTGGCTGAACTGGCCATGTCAGTTTTTGAGTCAAAAATCTGAAGCCTGTGAACTACTGAAAGATCATGAAATAGAATTCACATTACTTTTATTTTGGCAGGCTCCCCATCATGAAATCCATTGTTCAACTAGGCATGTAAGAGGGAAGACAATTGCCTTCCCTATCTGGTTTAGAACTCTTGTATGTGATCTGGATAAATGTTAAACAACTGATAAACAATAAACTTCTCTTAATTTCATGTAAGAAAAAGTATGTACATGCCACTTCAGTTCCCACAGAGGTTATGTGATTAATAAGATAGGCCTTATTTCTAGACCTATTTTATCTATGTGGGAAGACTTAGGCAAAATTTATGATGATCTATATTTGCGTATTCCAAAATTGTGCTTTCATCTGGAGATGGTAAAGAAATTTACTTACAGCTAGAATAGCTAGAGCAGGGAGGAAGATGTGCTTGTGTTTAAGCTAATTAAGCCCTCTAAATTATACTAATAACTTCACCTTACGATGCATGCAGACTTGGATAAGTGCCAACAAGATCAATAGGATTTCCTTCTTATTAGGTATGTATTGGGTGGGCCAATGCATAACATAGTGCCTGCACATATTTCCTCAGGGAAATGTCCCAATGAATTTACTCTTGCAGGTTTAGATGATAAAATAGGACCGTACAGTGACTTCCGCATAAATATGGATCAGACTGAAAACACTGGTGACAGTTGGAAACAAAGTGCATCACTTCAACTTCATTTTATCTCTATTCAATAGTGAAAGTGGTCCCTCTAAATCCATTTTAGACTTCTGGTTATACAGTATAACCCCATGTGCTTCAGTTGCTTTCCCAAGTTCAGGCATTAATGAAGAGGGGGCTTACTAGAAATTTCCTGGATAATCTTGACCAAAGAGCATGCAGTGATTTTCTCAGGGGATTTGTGGTGGTTTATTTAAACAACAGAGATTGTTTTTAACATGTAGCTGTGAAATGGAATCAAATAAAATATTTGAATATAAACCATAAATTATGCCTTTAAGACCTGAAATCCATACCATGATAAGGAAACCTTGTAGTTTATACACTCAGTCACCTAAGCCCTTGGGAAGTAATATAACACACTTTGTACTTTTTAGAGTTCATGTGACTTCTATGTTTTTTTCCCATCAAGTGTTTACTGCTCCTTCTTCTGAGTGTTTTTTTTTCATAAGCCACATTAATAACAGACATAAAGAAACTAATCCTTTGAAACATATTGTTCAAAGAAAACACAGAAAGGAGAGTCCATGCCATTTAAGATCTAAAGCACTCCTCCATTCCTTACCATTTGTTGCTCCTGTTCCTAGACACAGCAAGTTCCTCTACACATTGCCATCATATTTTGTTTCAGAAACCTTTGTTGCTGGAACAGTCTATATTCTTTTATTGATTTTTAGAATGACAAAACCAGCAGGTAGAACAAATGGAACATATTTCTGCAGATAGTCACAATTACAGTACTTAAAAAATCAGAGGCAGGTCAGTGATATTATACACATTGTAAACTGATTACTACAAAATAGATTGCAAATTCCAGAAACAGGGTTCAAACAAATGATACGGTAGTACCATTTCTACTGATTCTTTCTAGAATAATAAAACCTACTGTACAATCCCTCACCCTCTCTCATATGGGTGTGGAAGAATCAGTAATAACACTCTAGTTTCTGTGTAAACAAAGTCTAGGCATATTATCAGACTATCTCTCTGTGCTAATATCTGTAAATCCATCTAGCTGATTAAAAACTAATGTGTGTAATATCAAAAGGCCTACAATCAAAACTCTCATTTTAATGTAAGTTTGTAGCTGGTGCAAAAGTTTCCTTCTCTGTTGGTTTCCTTGCCCTAAACACAATCAACCAAGAATAGGATAAAAAACAACTACTGTCTGTTTGGAAAATGGGAAAATGTAAATATATACACAATCCTTAAATGAATATGGTAGTTATGTGATCATATCTATATGGGGGAAGTAAAAGGTAAAAGAGAAAAGTCTGAGCAAAATGGGATGGCATGATATGTGGAGGATGAAAGATGGTTCCTAAAAAGAAAAGCAGGAGAATTGTAAATATCAAATTTGTCGTTGTTCAGTCACATAGTTGAGTCCGATCCTTTGCAACCCCATGGACTCCTGCATGCCAGGCACCCCTATCCTCCACCATCCTCTGCAGCCCGCTCAGCTCTATGCCAATTGCATCAGATAAACAGGGTCAAGATCAAATAAACAGAGTCAAAGGAACTTAGGAAAATTATCCTAAATATAAATCTAAACCTTGCTTAAGGCACCACACAGGGTTGTGTACACATGCAAATTATCTAATTGAGGCATATATTTGTACACCATCTCATTGTATCTGCACACCATCTCATGAGTATTACGAATTCAGACCATGACACAATCCATAGGGTCATGTCTATGACATGGGTATTATTGTCTTTTGCTTTGTATATTTCTGAAATCCTTGGCAAAAGACACTGGGAAGGCAATTAATACCCTCTTACATGGCAAAGAGCCCATTTACTTGAAGCACAAATACTGCGGTATGGGTAAGGGAAAAGTCTATGATTCAGCCATTTATCTGACAGTCCTGTGCATTTTCCCCCATTATCACCCCATCTAGATCACAGCAATGTTCAGATATGCCAACTAAGTAGGCAACTGATGTTACCTTTGTTTAGCAGCCAATGCATGGGGAGCATCCCTTATGAATCTTGGATCTTGGAGTCATTATTCAGTGAGTAGTCCGCACATTAATAGACGTCTCTGCCTAACATCATTGGCAAGATATGGGCAACACTGCCCTTGTTCAGTGATGGTGAATCTTGGCACTCCAGGTATTCTTGGACATCAATTACCAGAGGCCCAAGTCAGCACTCCTGCTGATCAGGGCTTCTGGGAACTGAAGTTCAAGAACATCTGGAGTGTCAAGGTTCACCATCACTGGCCTAGTTAGACCGTTCAAGACTCTCACATAGCATCCCACATGATCTCATAAAAACAAATATAATATCCGTTTTTAATACCATAAAGATAATATTTTGTGCATCCTCACATCATACATACTGCTTTTAATTTGCAGCACAAAATGAGCAAAATATGTTGTAGAATTTTGGTTATCTCTTTATATAGATAGCAGAGTATAAGATAAAAGGCAAAAGCAACAAGAGCAGTAGAGAAAATAAGACACAATTCCAAGATTTAGACCTAAATCCTTTTGCATGGCAACTTGTGATTTCTATAGTAAAAACTACTCTAAAAGTAAAGGTAAAGGTTTCCCTTGCTTGAAAGCCAGTCGTATCCGACTCTAGGGTTCAGTGCTCATCTCCGTTTCAAAGCCAAAGAGCCAGCGCTGTCTGCTTCTGCAGATATTTCTGTGGTCATGTGACAGGCATGACTAGACAACAGAGCACACAGAACACTGTTTACCTTCCCACCAAAGTGGTCCCTATTTATCTACTGGCAATTTCTTGCTTTTGAACTGCTATGTTGGCAGGAGCTGGGACAAAGATGGGAGCTCATTCCGTCCTGCAGTACTCGGGAATCAAACTGCTGACCTCCCACCTTCCAGTCAGCATCTTAACCACTTGAGCCACTTAGCCACTTGAACCACTACTCTAGAAGCATTTAAATATTTATTTATTATAACCACTCTGGGCGGATCATACAAAACTAAACTGAACATTTCAAACAAATGAGTAGAAGTAATCAAAACACCTTACAAAACTTTAATGATGATTAAAACCAATACATAGCCATTATTCAGCAGCCAAGCAAACATGCAGGTCTGGGTTAAATCAATGGCAAGATGTTACTATTTTTCCTTATAAAGCTAGCCTTTTTCTGAAGGGAGAAGGCCTGATGTCCACAGGGCCATAGCCAGGATTGTAGATGTAGATGGGTGGATATTGTTTCAGGATGGGCAACAATGTCATATATATGTGCCATATATATATATAAGCAGTCGGGAGTTTGAGGGTGAGCAAACTGTTAACTCAGGGTGGGCATCCCCTGGCTACAGACCTGGATGTACAAGTACATAATATGGTAGGGCATTTCAGGCTTACAGGACCACAATTAGGAAGACCCAACACCTCATCAAAAACTCCAGAGCTTCTCTCATCATGGGCTACACACAGTCCTAAAGCCTGGGAAGAAAGGTTACCCAGGCTGCAGTCAACTGAGATACTCTACAACAATTATCAATGCCCCAACAATGTAGGGCTTTATATGTTATTAAAGGTACTGTAATGGTCACCCTTGCTCAAAAGCCAGTCGTATCTGACTCTAGAGTTCAGTGCTCATCTCTGTTTATAGCCAAAGAGTCAGTGTGGTCTGCATTTACAAACATTTTCATGGATATGTGGAAGGCATGCCTCAACACCGGAGGGTACAGAATGCTGTTTACCTTCCCATGGAAGTGGTCCCTATTTATCTACTTGCAATTTCTTGCTTTTGAACCGCTAGATTGGCAGGAGCTGGGTGAGTGATAGGAGCCCACTCTATCTTGAAGTACTCGGGAATCGAACTCCAACCTTCCAGTCGTCAAGTTCAGCGTCTTAACCATTTGAGCCACCACAGTCCTAATGCCTTAAATCTAGCATGGAGGTCTACAGGGAGCTATTGCAAGAGAGCCTGGATTGGAGAGATATGGCAAAGCGGCCACGTTTCCAATATTAATGGTGTTGCCATGTTTTGCAACTACAGAAGCTTTTGTATAGGGAAGGGCAAAAATGGAGATGAGGAAAATAACTTTATCAATAGTTTAATGGCAAAAAAACAACAACAATCACTTTAGATTGTAAATGCTCCCTCTCACTTATATCCATATAGCAGGAACAGTCCTTGATCGGGTCATGGTACAAGTAATTTATTTTGTGGATTTTGGGTCTGTTACGTCCTTACAGGGTTGGCGTACAAGCCAAAAGCATTCAACCTCTAGACTTTGCTAAGTCTCCCTGGAACACTAAGTAATCTAAGAGCTCAAAGTGTGGGAGAAGGCCCTGACAGGGAGATTTCCCCCGTCACAGCACATTTACTTGCCTGGATTTCAACCACACCAGGGATTTTTTTGGGTAGCATGGCTAAGTAGCTTGTGTGCTACTTTCTATCCAGGTCAAGTTCTCGACAATGTGTGTGCACATTTGAATGGGTAACCCATGGAAGTAAAACATCCCAAAATAGCAAATGTGGAACAGAATATGTTACTGATGTTATAACATTTAAAACCTGGAAGAGGTTTTTCTGCATTATGTCATCTATTGTATCGGAGGGAGAGACTGTGATGAGTATACTTATTATATATGTATTTATGCTCTAGAGCAGTGGTGCCCACCTTTTTTTGCCATGCCCCACCTAAGCATCTCTAAAAACCAGCTGCCAACCCTGCCCCCCCCCCCCATGGCATATAATTCTTATTATTCAAAAAGTTAACTTATGTTCATGTGGAGGAAGCCTAAAAGGCCATTAACTTGATCTAACTCATTCTTGAATTGCCCCCCTTAAAAATAAAATCCCCCCTTGTGGGGCATGTGCCCCATGTTGGGAACCATGGGTCTAACGTATCTTAAAGGAACCAGATTTTCTACTCTTGCCCTCAAAAAACAAATTTTCTACTCAGTGGAGTGTTGGCTCTGGGCTTTCCTGGCCTTTGTCTACCACTCAAACTGGATCTTCCTGTAGAGTAACATTGGTTATTAATCTCAAAAATCTTATTTATTTGAATCTTTGGTCTGTTCATCTTATGTGAAAATTGACTCTAAGAACATACCAAATTTCATAAATTATGCACTGTGGCCATTGAGGACTACATAACATGGCTTTCCGTTTTATTAGATGCTGATTATGTAAGACAAACAATAGCAATAATGTTCTTTGCTTTATTTTGTGTTCATTGTGCCATAGCAGTACATATTATGTTTTCCCACACCTTTTGGGTAAAGAATATCCAGCTGTGAGGGACTGTTGTTTACTAGAATCTTTGAATCTGGATTTCCTCTAACTCAAAGCTCATTGCTATTACAAAAGCATCTATTTTTGTTGAAATTGTTGCCCTTTAACTCTTCTGTTTAATTCTAGAAATATGCTCAACATTTTCACACTGGGGTACAAAATAATGAGGCATCATTAATGATTACCATCATAATGATGTGTATGGGTTGCAATTTTCTATCATTTACATTTAAGTGAGCACCCTTGCCTTACAAAAATCAGTCATACAATATAAAGTTTCAGCTTAAACATGGTTATTTAAGGTGACTGATCATGCACCAAAGAGTGCACGGTTACAACTAAATCACACTGAATAGTTCTCACATTGAATTGCATTTATGCTCCATAAAGCTTCTTTTTCCAGGGTAATTTGTCCTCCTAAGAAATTGCTGTATAAAGGATTTGTTCTCACAATTTTGCTCCAAGACTTAGTCCTGACCTGCTCATATACATCTAGTCCTTGATGTGCAATTCTGGATCAGTAGGCTTGCTTTCCTTTGGATGAGAGTTCACAAAAGAACTAAGATTTTTTATATTTACAAACATACAAGTGTAAAAGGAAGGAAATCAGAAAGCACACAAAGGAGTTAGATCTGTTATCCTTTATCATCTCCTCATAGTCTCTTTTTTTCTCTCAGTCAATCAATCTTTTTGTCTTTGTCAGTTACAAAATAACAGCCTTTCCCCCTCAAGAAGACACACTTATCCAAATCCTTCCTTCGGTTGTATAATAATTCTGTTAATTCTCACTTATGGCAACCATTCCCAAGATTTTCTAATGCAGAGTACGGTACTCATAAATGGTTTATCTCTTCTTTTTCTTGGGGTTCCCTGGGCATTGAACTCCCAACTTCTGGCTCTGTTGCCAGAAACCTAACTCACTGAACTATCGAAAAGACATTCAGTTCAGCTCTTCTGATTTTCTCTCTTCAGTATACGCTTGATGAAAGACTATTTCTGAACAATTAGCACATCTCATTTGATTGTTCTTCTATAATGTATCTTTCTAAAAAAAATAAAAGGGTGTGGTCAACTTGCAGCCAAGTCTTCTTCTTCTTCTTCTTCTTCTTCTTCTTCTTCTTCTTCTTCTTCTTCTTCTTCTTCTTATTATTATTATTATTATTATTATTATTATTATTATTATTATTATTATTATTATTATTATTATTATTATTATTATTATTATTATTATTATTATTATTATTATTATTATTATTATTATTATTATTACCTTAGAACTCAGAAAAGACAGAGGTTTTGCTGTAGAGTTCATTTGCTTGATTATGTTGACTGGTCCCTATCTAACACCTAATTTCCCTAATTTTATCAAATAGCTCAGTTGTGTCTCTACTTGGACAGGTCATCCCTCTCCACACTAGTTATCTCATTGGTAATCTTGCATATCGATTACTGTAATGCTCTCAATGTGGGGCTACTCTTGTCCCCGACATAGAAGCTTCAATGTGTGCAAAATGCAGTTGCCAGGCTAATTACAGAACTGAACAAATTTCAACACCTCTCTCCAGCCTTGGCGGGGCTTCACTGGTTCCATATCTGGCACAAGGTATTATATCTGACATTCAAGGTCCTAAATGGTTTGGGACCTTCTTACTTGTCTCTCCTTTTGAACATCACCCTGCATCATCCTATCAGCTCAGTAAAAAAAGACCTTGCCCAGAAGAAGAGAGTTCTCGGTGACGGTACCAATACAGAATGGACTCTTGTCTTGACAATCTCCAGAGATACACTGTAGCAGCATAATCTAAGTGGCCAGTGGGCTTTCTTGTTGTTCAGTTGCACAGTTGATTCTGACCCTTTCCGACCCCATGGACCATCATACACCAGGCATCCCTTTCCTACACCATCCTCCTCAACCCACCCAGCTTTGTGCCTATTGCATCAACAATGCCATCTAGCCATCTCATTCTCTGGCACCCCATTCTTCTTTTGCATCATATCTTCAGAGGCCAAATGAAGTCTTTCTTCAGATTGCAGGACATTTCTTTTTATTGTCATTCGAAAGAGTAGATACCAAATGTATCTACTAAGTAGATAAATAAATGTATCTAACAAGTACCAACAAACCGAAGCAAACTAATTAATCAAAGAAGGTAGAAGGTTTCCTTTGCTTGAAAGCCAGTTGCCGAAGAGCCAGGGTCATAGGTAATTTATGATTAAACTCCTTATCAATCCTTTGTTTCCAAGTTAAGTTTTTTTGCCATAGTTCTTAATTGTATGTCAATGTTACATTAAGTTCTTATTAGGCTAATCAACTGTGAAGGCGCTAGAGGTACAGTGGAAGAAAAAGGGAAGTCTTTCATCAAAAGCCAGTTCCTGTTTCCTGAACTGTGATCCCATTCCAAACATTTCTCCCCAGATGTTCAGTCGATCAGAGTTAAGGAAAAAGAAAATAAGTTGCACCAGCATACACAGGAATGCCAGTTATGTGTGAAGCTTCTTACATAGAAGGAAAATTAGCCAACAGGGCCCACCAGCTGGGTACTGTATCTGAATATGACAGCCATTTCCTCAAGCCTTGGGCAAATCTTCTACACTGTGAATATTACACCACTGCTTCTGGAACCTACTGCAAAGTTAACCTCATCTGAATAAACATCAGGCTCAGTATTTCCTGTACAAGAGCTGACCTCATACAAAGTGTAAAGGTCCAGGAAGTGAGACTGAAAAGAGATGTATTCACTTTGGAATAGGAACTATGTTCTCTTCTAATGGGGTCTGACTAAGTTCAGTTCAAGACCTTCAAAACTCCACTCCATAAAAATTAAATACCCATAACAATAAAGAAAATGTGTGACTTTTATTATTTTTAGCTGTGGCTTCTTCCCCCAAGCTTTTACTCATGTCACTTTTGGGACCCAGGGTAAACACTAGGTTGAAAAAAGATTAGCAAATCATTTTCTTTTAATTACTCCTCCAGGAAATCAGTTAAAGGAGGCTCACCATGGGTCATGTAAAAGTGCTATCACAAATCTTTTAAGTCACAAAAGGATTAAAGGAGAAATCTGACTGACACACAATGTGGTGCCACATCAACTTTTTCACGGGCAGGCCTTCTGCTAATTGATTGAGAAAAGCAAAAGTTACACCTGGGGGGGGGGGAGTTAGGTCACATGGTGGTACTAACATCTACTAATATAACCTATGCATGTGCAGAAACATTTAATTCTTTGTTAAGGAAGGGTAAAGCCCCTTGAAAAATGTCCATGCATTTGACCAGGCACTAAATAGCACCAATTAACTTTCTTTTTTAATCAGTTATCTTGCTTGGTTCTTAATTAATTTATCAAAATTCAGAGATGGGGGGAAGGAATCAAGGAACATGACTGAACAGCCTATTTCAATTGCCTTAAGTAGACTTCTGCAGTTTTCTTTTTCTATGAGAGCTGTCTCATTTGCTAGCCATGAAAGGTACATGCTATGCTAGGGTGGAATTTTCTGCATGAGGAATTAAGTTGCACTACTCGAGTATATTATTTATAGAATTCTAAGATGATGACATTTTGTACATAAAGTTGCTTGTGGAGCAATTAGTGTAAGGCAGAATAAGATAACAATTTTACATCTGTGACAAAAGGAACTCAGGCATACAAAAATATGTTATTTTAGTTGGACCTTTTAGTTTTGATGGGGAAAAGGTACATACAGTCATTTAAGATTCAGGAGCAGCTGTTGCTCAAATATAGAAATGGATGGCTGCTACCTTACAAAAGAAGCAAACATGTTCTTGAATGTAAATATTTTGGTTATTTCAGATAACACAGTCATTATAGCACAATTCTGTCTTCTATGCCAAATGCACCCAATAGAAGTGTGCATTTGTTTTAAAAAAGATGACAGGTAATGGCAATTCAGCAAGCAAAAGGTTAACATATAGTCCTTGGGAGTAGGGAGCTTCTGTTAGTGGAACTAATTTGCTTGCATGTTTAACTGGCACAGGATCAGAAGCAGTGGGAGATGATGCTTCAATCCACCATGTCAAACTATGTACAGTATGTTGATCAGTGATGGGCTCCAAAAAAAATTACTACCACACTGTGGGCGTGATATGGTGGGCATGGCTGGGAGTGGGAGCCCTGTGTTTCACCCAAATTAGGACTACTTTATTTCAAAACTTGGATCGGTGGGGCCAGCCAGAATTTCTGCTACCGGTTCTGGCGAACTGGTGAGAACCTGCTGATGCCCACCACTGATGTTGATGTGTGAAATACAGATCAACCAAGTAACCAAGTAAATTTTGTTGTTAACCAATCAGAAAAAGCTGATTGACTATCAAAGGCAATCAAATTTCCTGCTGGAAGTCCAATTACCTCACCTTCATCCCTTGTTTCCAAGGGATTAGCTAACTAACAATCAAAGGCAATCAAATTTCCTGCCTGAAATCTAATTGCCTAACCCTCATCTCTTGTCTCCAGTTTATTGAAAACAGTTGGTCATTTTTTCCTGAGGGAGATGCAGCCATTTTGGACTCTGTATTTTTTCAGCCATATGGCTGTAATGGAGGAAAACTCTCTTAATTTCTTTTCTTGTAACTAATCTAAATCTTCATCTTCTTCTAACGAACCTGAAACCAAATGATTAAGATTTCTATGTGTAAAGAGAATAAATATATATTTTCTCTTTTTCCTCCATTTTTTGGTCTGAATAGTTGTTTTAGGCTGAGAAGCATGCTGAGCATTTGGGGGGAAATTGAAAACAATTCAATAATTGCCCCACTTTCATTGGGCAACTGACATACCCCCAACACAATAGTGAATATATGAGTAAAAACGGGGCCTAAATTCTCCACAATTTGAAATTAGGACTACTTTCTCCTTAACAATATCACAGTGTTGTTCTGTGGACACTGTGGATGGCTGACATTTGATTTACCCAGCATGCCTCACATTGCATTGTTTTAGTCTAAAGCACATAACAACTTGATTACAACCAGTGGTAGTACCTTCTTACAGTGGTTGTGTTTCTTCTCACCCAAATACTCCCAAACAACACTGCAATTTGGAAATTCTGAATAAACCACAAGACATTTACGAAGAATCGCTGCACAAGTTAAGCAAGCCTAATGTTTTGTATTGCTATTATGTGATTTTTAATATGTTTTTAATGTGTGTGTTTATTTGTTAGCCATCCAGAGTGGGAAAACCTACCAGATGAGTGGTGTACAAGTGGAATAAATAAAATAAATAAAAATTCAGGTGTGAGGGAAGATATAATCTCATCTCCAAAGTAAAGAAATATTCAGTTTTCTGTTGTCTTATGCAAGTGACTTGAAAGGACACTGTCGTGTTCTTTGGTTTAAGCAGCAAAATATCCTGGGTGGGCTCTTTTTAGGGTCAAAAGGACAATAACTGGCTAAAAGGAGAAAGCTAATGAGGCAAGACTGAAAGAGAGGCCAAAAGGCACAGAGAAGAAATTGCAGATTCTTCCTTCCAGCTCTCATAAAGCCACTTGTACGCTCTATTAATTTTTAACTGGAACACAATCTCATCACAGTGTGTGATGCAAAGCTGAATGAATCTAATATTTTGAAACAATCATTGCAGGCGCACCCCCCAAAAAGGACTCAGACACCGGTATAAGTGGATAATGGCATTGGGCCACATTTATTGATTCATGCCCTAGTCCGAATTATAAATTTCAATTGGTACTCAGCCAATTATAATTCTTAAGGCAAGCAGGCCGCAGTAACACTGGTAAGGTTCCTCCCAAAATTGCCAATGGCAATTGGCTACAATGTATCCATTTGTATCAATTTGTTTGTTTACAACAAACAAATTGTTGACCGTAGTCAATAAACTATCTACTGACCCCACCCTCTGACGTGTATCCGTAAAATCACGGGGTGATGCATGCTGAAGAGCTCCTGCCATCACCCCATTGCCTGGTTCGTCGTTGACCAGACAACGTTAACCACCTTGTACCTATCTAGTGTTGGCCAGTCAATTGCGAACCTGCCGGATACCTGTAGGTCATAAATATTTACCTTACCAGTGCTACCCGCCCATGTGACCAAAGTCAATATCAAAGCCCCTATATCAAACCATAGCAACAGTGTGGGATGGGCAAAAAAGCCAGAATCAGTGAGCCAATTGTAGGTTCCAGCCAAAAATTCCCACCCGGCCCCGAAGCGACCAAAATATCACACTGTTCACTAGGGAGGGGGTGGAGGGAAAACTTCTCCTCTCCGTCGCTTTTACAAAATGGCAGCTCGGCTGCCTCGTGGCCACCCCTTTTATAGAGGGGTGGCCACACCCCCTAACTACCCGGATGTCTGAGTCCGGGGGGGGGGGGCGCAAAGAGCGTGGCGGCCATTTTGGCGCCGCGCTTTCATTTGCAACGTTTAGTTGTGATAATGGATGTGGCATGACTTGACCGAATTCCTGTAGTCCCATTTTGGGCAAAATATTAAAGCAAACATGGAGGAACAGTGTGAAAATGAAGTAAGAAGGAGGAATATTACTGGACTTGTTACACTAATATCAGTACCAATAAAAGAAAAGGAAGTCTTTCGTTATGATTCCTTTGTTTGATTGCTAAGTAAGCATTGAAGTTTGGTTGCTGCTATACATCTGAGAGGAGAAATACTGGAAGTGGGAAAGGATAGTAACAATAAATGGGACTGTGGTGGCTCAGTGGTTATGAAGCTTGCCTTTTTAGCTGGAAGCCCAGCAAGTTAGCAGTTTGAGACCCGGGTACTGCATGACGGATTGAATACCTGTTTCTGTCCCAGCTCGCGGGGACATGAAAAGAGCCTCATTTGGGTGTTCCTTGAGTGGAGTTTCTCCAGTAAAAATCCTTTCAACCCAGAATAATTTCTGACATGTAATTATTATTATTAGTGAAGATGAGAATCCAGTTTTTACATGCCAATGTCGTGGACCACCAAATAGGTATTCTAATGGACAGAGTGACCTCAGTAAATTTTCTTCATTTCAGTCCAGAATATGCAATGAAATTAGAAAGCAGTGGAAAAAGAGAGTGACCTTTTTCACATGCTTCTACAGTAAAAGGCTGCTCAGTTTAAAAAAAAAAATACCAAAGGATTCTGCATCATTCCAGGAAAGTATGTGTTTATGTGAATCTCTATTTGTGCATGCTTTAAACAACTCCCATCTAGGCGCAAACATTTGTCAGATTCTGAACTCATAAGAAGTGAACCAAGGAAGCCTGAAACTGTTGTTGTTGTTACTGCTGCTGCTATACATATAGCATAATAATAGCAATAATTGACATTTTCATTTCTAATTAGTGAAGGGGTAGGTAACCTATGGCCTGTGGGCCAGATCCAGCCCATTGCACCAAATTATCTGGCCCCCACCCTCACTCCAGCCACCGCAACTGCCACCACCACCACTGGAATCAACCACAGACATGTTTACAGCAGCCGTAAACGGTGGGAAGACCACCAGTCAGGCCTCCTCAACTGTCTGAGGGTGCATGACCCAGCCGCCGAATAGATAGAATGGGGGAGATACTGAATTAATAATTTTCAATCTATCCTTCTGGTTGGATTGAACAATCCAGATAAAATCAATCTATAATATTAGCTGACAAAAATGAATATAAGCCAAAAGAATTTTAAGCACATTTGCTCAATGTTCTATTTTCTCTACTATTTTCTTAACTTGTTAATGTTTTCCTGCAGATATGTTCCATACATTTTCTTTATCAGTGTTTCATTCATGTTTGAAAGAACAGATGGTTTCCCTTTGTTAGATGACATCAGTCAGTGTTAGCTTCTGAATAAACTTGGTGTGTGTGTATATAAAGGTATTTCTATGCTTTTTCTACAAGCTGCCCTTGACATCAGCAAAATTTTTGCTATCTGACATCTGATGGTGAAAAGCAACCCTCAGTGAGCTAATAATAAAAATCTATACTCATTCTTTATAAAATAAAGCAAGGAAGGTGTATTTCCAGAACTCAAGAACCTCAATTGGATGGAATTATTAGTGATGGTTTGTCATTACATGGGCAACTCTAGGCAAGTCCTTATGCTTTTTACGTTTACGTCTTCTCTCTTTCCTTTTGGTGCAGGCACAAAAGGAAGATGGCAGGATTTGATTTTTTTAAATAGTAACTGCAGTGTAAGTGTTGGAATGGAACAGATATATATGTGCATCTTGCCACACCTTCATGGGAGATATCTCCTGATCTCACAGCTTAGATGGCCCAAACCAAACTGGTGCTTATAATTTGGACTCGAGAGACCAGTCTTAACTGTGGGTTGTTGAAAAAAGCCATTATCAAACTTTGGAATTTGTTTTGATTAAATCATAATTAAAATAAAACAACATTGGACGGTTCATACATCGCAACTGGACCAATATCTGTTCTTCAAGGGAAACACTACTCAAGATACAATGAACTAGTGGGGTTCTGGTTGCAACAGAATGGTTGTGTAAATTGAGGTCAGTGGTCAGCTGGTGCTGATAAAATATAAAATTGCTGTTGAGTCACCACCATGATAACTGGGACCGTTGGTTGCTGTTGATCTGTTGACAATTTTTGGCAATTAAAAGCATCTTGTCCCAAGGCTCCCAATGGCTTCCTCATGGAAAAGGGAGATCTAGAAAGCCTTGGAGCGTAAAACCAGGGATAGGAAGTTTTTTTTATTAATTTAAAATAAATTTTGCAAGTGCTATCTGATGACATCATCAGCTTTTACTAGTGTAAATTTATGCAATGGAATTTTGCCCACTGTGGACAAGGCCATTATGTACAAAAATTGTAAATGGATGCCTTTATTAATGCCTTTCTGCCATTGCTGATTATGTAGGTAAAGCTGTGTATCAGAATTTGAGTGTTTCTAGGGGTCAAGACTGTTGTTAATCCAAATTTTGGTCTCTCCCTTCCCATCTCTTAGCTATTGATTGTTACTCCTACTGTAATAGGTTTCCACATGCACTTATGTTTTCCAAAATCTTTCTCCTTAATATCTGTAATTTTTTTTAAAAAAATAGCAAACTGTTTGCAAAAAAAAAGGAACCAAAAATATAATGTAATATGTTGATTTGCTTGTAACAGCAACATTTTGATGACCTTGGCTCAACATTTGGCATTTTTGAGGAAGAATGTGTGAAACTGTGATCATATAAATTCTTATATAAACACTGTATATTTATTAACTCGCAGGAAAATGCATAGTCTCTTGATAGCTAAACTTTACTTGTACATGCTGGACTAGTTAAAAGGTGCTCAGAAACCAGCCTAACCAAATAGTGCATGTTCAAGGAAGGCCAAAGCTATAAACTAACACATCTAAATTCAGTTGTTAATTTATGACCATTAAATCAGTTTATGTGCCACCTGTTGTTGTTTTTACAGCCAGTCATATGCTGACAGAAGTATTAAGGGATTTGACTATGAAGTCCCAGGTTGGTCAAACATCATCCTTGCCAAATGTGAAATCTTTTCAGTAATGGAGATTTTATGTTTACTGAAAAATAGCAAAAGAGTTGAGCAAGATGGGTTAGATAGGTGATGAAAGTTTTTACCAATTTGGTTTTAACTCAGCTCTAGATACTCAATTACCCAGGATTGATTTTGGCTGCTTTTGAGTTGTTTCTGGTCATTTTGGGGGAACATCACTCATCTTCTGTTTCTAGCACCATCTTTTGGCCCCATTAAATAATGAGAAACACAAACTTCTACACCCCATATAGTAGTGAACACATTGCCACTGCGTGGATGCCTGTTAAGGGAAAAGGTAGAAACAGGAGAAATAATTGTAGCTTAGAGGTAGAGCACATGTTTTGTATAAGAGTCTCAAGTTCAATCCCTGATTTGTCCAGTTAAGGCATGAAAATCCTCCCATTAAAAAACTTAGAGAGCTTTGTCATTCAGCACTGCACTAGATGGATCAAAAAGATGACAGGGCTGTGCAATGTGTGTTACTTAAGCATTAGTCATGTCACCTAAGTTACATACCAAAAGTTATTGCAGTGGCTCGAGTGGTTAAGACACTGAACTCACTGACTGGAAGGTTGGAGTTCGATTCCCGAGCACTGCATGATGGAGTGAGCTCCTGTCTTTGTCCCAGCTCCTGCCAACCTGGCAGTTCGAAAGGTGGGAAGGTAAACAATGTTCCGTGCACTCCAGTGCTGAGGCATGCCTGCCACATGTCCATGGAAACATCTGCAGATGCAGACAGCACTGGCTCTTTGGCTATAAACAGAAATGAGTAATGAATCCAAGAGTCAGATACAACTGGCTTTCAAGCAATTTAAAATTTAATTTAATTTAATTGTCACATTTATATACCGCTCACTCGGCCAAAGCCAACTCAGGGCGGGTCACAATAAATAAATAAAAAAACACATGTTAAAAACAGTTAAAACTACCCACCCCCTAAAAACAAGGGGTGCAGGATCCAAAGGCACCATGGGGAGGAGTTCTTCTACACCAACCACCCAATGGAGGTTACCCTTCCACCTGCACCCCACACTTGACCCGCCAGCCAGGTTTTAAGTTATTTTCTGAAATGCAGCAATTCCGTCCGGAGACATAGCTCTGTTGGCAGGAGGTTCCAGAGGGCCAGTGCAGACACGGAGAAGGCTCTCCTCCTTGTGCCAGAGAGGCGAGCCCCCCTGGCTGATGGAACAATTAGAGAGCCCCTCCGGTCCGCTCTGGTTGGACGGACAGACGTCCTCAGGGCGATGCGGTCTCTTAGGTAACCCGGCCCACTACCATATAGGGCTTTAAAGGTCAAAACCAGCACCTTGAATTGCACCCGGAGACAAACTGGCAACCAGTGCAGCTCCCGGATCAGTGGCAAAGCACGGGCATAATGCCCACACCCCATCACCACCCTGGCTGCCGCATTCTGGACCAGCTGTAGCCTCCGAATGGTTGTCAAGGGCATCCCCATGTAGAGCGCATTGCAATAATCTAGTCTGGAGGTGACCAGAGCGTGAGTGACCATGAGCAAGGAGTCCCGGTCCACGAGTGGGCGCAACTGGCGAATCACCCGAAGTTGGGCGAAAGCCCTCCTGGTCACAGCTGCCACCTGTTCTTCTAGCAGTAGCTGCGAATCCAGGAGGACCCCCAAGTTGCGCACCGGGTCTGTCTGGGGCAAAATAGCCCCATCCAGAACCAAAGATGGTAGCTTCCGGGTTAACGCAGGACCCCTTATCCATAGCCACTCAGTCTTGCTGGGATTCAGTTGTAGCCCGTTTGCCCCCATCCAGACCCCAACAGCTTCCAGGCACCTGGAAAGGACTTTGACAGCATCACTGGGGTCCCCATGGGCCGAGATATACAACTGAGTGTCATCCGCATACTGATGGTACCGCACCCCATGGGAACGAATGATCTCACCCAGCGGCTTCATGTAGATGTTAAATAGGAGAGGAGAGAGCACCGAGCCCTGAGGCACCCCCCATTTGAGGGGCCTAGGACTGGACCTCTCACTCTCCAACCACACCGACTGGGTCCGACCCCTCAGAAATGAGGAAAACCAGGACCACACAGTGCCCTGGATTCCCAATCCTCGGAGCCGTTCCAGAAGGATACCGTGGTCAACGGTATCGAAAGCCGCTGAGAGGTCAAGAAGAGCAAGGACGGATGGGTGACCAACATCCCGCTCCCGCCAGAGATCATCCATCAGTGCGACCAATGCCGTCTCGGTACCATATCCAGGCCTGAATCCTGACTGAAAGGGGTCCAGGTAATCCGCTTCATCCAGTACCCCCTGCAGCCGACGCGCCACTGCCTTCTCCAACACCTTCCCTAAAAAGGGGAGGTTGGAGACAGGCCTATAGTTGGTTAGGACAGCTGGGTCGAGGAAAGGTTTCTTCAGGAGGGGGCGCACCAAGGCATGTTTTAAATGTGCAGGAAACACCCCCTCCCGCAATGATGCATTGATCATAGCCCCAACCCAGCCACCTGTTACCACCTTGGAGGCTTTCACCAACCAGGTGGGACAGGGGTCTAATGGGCAGGTAGTGGCGCGCACAGCTGCAAGGAGCCTGTCCACTTCATCAGGGGCAACTGGATCAAACTGGTCCCAGATGGTATGGCAAGACTGTGCTCCAGCTCCCTCCGGACTCTCCCCATCCACGCCAGGATTCAACCCCGAGCGAATCTGATCAATTTTCTCCACTAGATGGTCAGCAAAGTCCTCAGCCGACCCCTGCCAACCAGGCACCGGGGTCCCCCTACCAAGGAGAGACCTGGTAACCCGGAACAGGGTGGCTGGGCGATTATCAGCAGAAGCAATAAGGGTGGTGAAGTATTGCCGCCTCACCACCTCCATCGCCACTAGATAAGCCCTAATAGCGGCTCTAGCTAGTGTCCAATTGGAGTCTCTCTGGGTCTTCACCCAGCGGCACTCTAGGCGTCTCTTTGCCCGTTTGAGCTCCCGCAGTTCATCTGTGAACCACGGAGATGACCTAGCTCCATGAGCTCTGAGAGGCCGTAGTGGTGCGATTTCATCCAAGGCCGCTGTTGTCATCCTGTTCCACAGGTCAACCAGTGCCTCGGGCGAATCGTGTTGCCGATCCAGAGGGAAATCCCCCAGTTCCCTCTGGAATCCATCAGGATCCATCAGTTGCCGGGGGCGGGCCATTCTAATAGGTCCTGCCTCCCTACGATGAAGCATCGCACCCAGGAAGTCTAGAGCCACCAAATAATGATCAGACCATGGCACAGGTGTTATGTCTAATTTCCATAGTCTCAGATCACTTTGCCACCGCTCCGACAAAAAGATCAAATCTGATGTGTGGCCACTGCCCCTGGTCGGACCCTGAATTACCTGAATCAGGTCCATAGCTGCCATGGAAGCCATGAACTCCTGAGCCACCTCGGAGCCAGTCCCCAGCGAAGGCAAATTGAAGTCCCCCAGAACCATCAGTCTAGGGAACTCCAACGCCAACGCTGAGACGGCCTCGAGGAGCTCAGGCAGTTTAGTGTAAGGGACCAAAGACAATGAAACAGCCGAAGGGTTGGCTTAACACAGGTTTATTGCATGATGATCCGGAGGAACATGTGGTAATGGCGGATGGGTAGCTCAATATATACAGCTGGCTATACATTTGAATGTGGCTCGTCGACAGACTATTGGTTGCTGCCTGCGTGACGTCGTAGGAGGTCACGCCCTTCTTGACCAGGTGAAGAGGTGGCGGGGAATCTTCCCGCGCTGCTGAACCAGGTGAATATGATCCATGAGAGCTGGACGCTCGCTACTGCCCTCTGGTGGTCACTAGCTCGCGTCCCCTTATTAGGTTTACATTGATACAGCTGATGGTTATAATGTTGCACACAGAAAGGTTACATTGATAACACATGGCAAAGGTACATTGTTAAAGGCACAGCTTTACAGAACACAACATCCCTCCCCCCTAGGATGAGACGAAGTCTCTCAGCCAAGATGGCTTGTTGCATGTGCGTTTGGGCCATGACGAGGGCTGCCCCCCCCGGGGGCGTTATTGCTTCTTTGTTCCCTGGACCCTTGTCCTGAAATGGGAGAGGGAGACTCGTTAGTGGTTTGCCGCTGCCTGGCGGCCTTAGGGGAAGGGAAAAACTCCATTGTGGGCAGACTGGGGGCCGTCGGGGCTAACGAAAAACCCCTCTTCTCGCTTGGACGGGTGGGGGGCCACTCCGAAACCCCTCCCCGGTTCTGGAAATCAAAGTCTAACTTGGTGGGGGTACCCGCATTTGTGGGGACCTTCCGCGAGATATGTATGGGGTCAGGTTCCTCCTCCTCGGAAAGATCCCCAGGGTATCTACGAGGATATCCTCCTCCCCCCTTGGTGGGGGCCCGCGGTCCCCCTTCCCTCCCCCTTGGGCTAAACGGGTGGGGGAGAACCCTAACACTGACTTTGTTTGTGCCTGGTCTGCGCCCTGCTCATCGGGGACCCTGCGCCGGAGCTGGTCCGCGTGCCGCCTCCACAAGAGTCCCGTATTGGTTTCCACGCGGTACGACACGGGGCCGGTTTGTTCCACGACTACGCCCGGCACCCAGGCTGGGCCCGTGCTGGCGTAATTCCTGCAATGCACGGGGGCGCCTACACTGAAACTCTTTGTAGCCTCTAGCCCGATGTTCCTTCCTTTGTCCTCTACCCTCGTGGGGTCTAGCCTAGTAAGGATGGTGGTCAGTTTCCTGCGCATTAAGAGCTCCGCAGGGGAGTAACCTGACGCCAACGGGGTCACCCTGTACCCTAGCAGAAACTGACATACTTGTAGGTTCAGATCCCCTGGGCCCATGCGCCGCAACGCGTCTTTCGTGGTGCGGACGAAGCGCTCTACTTGGCCGTTAGTGGCCGGGTGAAACGGGGCGGAGGTGATGTGCCGAACGGCGTTAATCTCCATGAATGCCCTAAACTCGGAGGACGTAAAACAACTAGCGTTGTCGCTAATTAATGTGTCGGGTATGCCGAACGTGGAAAAGAGCCTCCGCGAATGCCTAATGGTCTGGGCCGAGGAGGTGCTCGTGACTGGGATAACCTCCAACCATTTGGAGAAAGCGTCCACTACAAGGAGGAACAGGGTGCCTCTGAACGGGCCCGCGAAATCAATGTGTACCCGGGACCACGGCCCCTTAGCCGCGTCCCATTCCCTGTGGGGAAGGCGGGCCTCCTCTGGTCTGGAGCATTGGCAACTTTCACAAGTGCCGACCATGTGCTCGATGTCGGCACTTGTCAGCTGGGGCCACCAGAAGTAACTCCGGGCCAGCGCCTTAGATCGCACGATGCCGGGGTGGCTGACGTGCAGCAGTTTGAGCACCCGCGGCTGAAGGGAAGTGGGAATCACCACCCGCTGCCCCCACAAGAGACACCCCCTCTCTAGGGACAGTTCTAGCTTTTTTCTGAAAAATGGAGCGAACTCCTCCGCTGGGGAGGACGCGGGCCACCCTTTCTGCAGCCAGGAGCTGACTGTCGCTAACGTTTTGTCCTTCTCTGTCGCTTTGGCAATGTCGGCGGGCACTACGGGGGGCGAATCCAGCACCTCTATCATGAGAACCTGATGGTCCCGCTCCCCCTTGCTCACCTGGCTGGGCGTTAGGGGGAGGGGAGACCTAGATAGAGCGTCCGCATGGCTGATCTCTTTTCCGGGCCGGTAGACCAACGCGTGCTGATACGCGTTGAGAAAAATGGCCCACCTGAGCATCCTCGGAGACAGGATCTGTGGGGTGGGCTTATCAGCGGTAAAGATGCCTAGCAGGGGCTTGTGGTCTGTTACAATGGTGAAGGGGCGGCCGTACAGAAAATCGTGAAATTTTTTCGTCCCCGCGACTATCGCTAGTGCCTCCCTGTCTGTCTGTGCGTAGTTTCTCTCTGCTTGGGACAGGGACCTGGAGTAAAATGCTATAGGGGCCTCCCTTCCGTTTTCCAACACATGGCACAGCACCGCCCCCACCCCCACTGGAGATGCATCACAGGTCAGAACTACTGGGCGTTTGGGGTTGAAATGGGTCAGTATGGCGTCGGACGCCAGGAGGCTTTTCAGCTCGCTAAATGCCCTTTCTTGGTCATCGCCCCACTTCCATGCCTGGTCTTTCTTTAGCAGTTTGTGTAGCGGCTCAGCCACCGCTGCCTTTCGGGGGAGGAAGGAGTGGTAGAAGTTGAGCAGCCCTAGGAACGACTGCAACTCGGGCTTGGAGGTGGGGCGGGGGGCTTTCTTAATGGCTGCCACTTTGGACATGGATGGTTTTATTCCCTCAGGAGTCACACAAAACCCTAGGAACTCAACCTCGGTTGCGAAGAAGACGCATTTGTCCTTTCGCAACCTCAGCCCCGCCTTTTCGAATATCGTCAGGACCTTCCCCAACCTCTTGGCCAATTCAGCCCGACTCCCCCCCCCGTTATTAACACGTCATCAAAATAAGGCAACACCCCCTCCAATCCCTTCAGGAGGCATTCCACGAGTGACTGGAAAATTCCAGGCGCCGAATTCACGCCGAATTGGAGGCGCGTCACCTGGAACGCCCCCTTATGGGTGACTATGGTCTGCGCAGCAGCTGCGGCAGGGGACACCGTGAGCTGCTGGTAGGCCTGTGCTAAGTCGAGCTTAGCGAAACACTTTCCCCCGTGTAACCTGGCCAGCAGATGGCTGACTACCGGCACCTGATATGCATTCGGGCGGATCGCCTTGTTGATGGTGCACTTGTAGTCGGCGCATATGCGGACCTCCCCATTGGCCTTTAGAGCGGTTGCAATTGGAGTTTCCCACTCCGCAGAATCTACAGGCACAAGGATCCCCTGGCCCACCAACTTGTCCAGTTCCGCCTCTATCTTGTCCTTAAGTGCGAACGGCACCCTGCGTGGTTTAAGGCGAATTGGGCGGACCTCCGGGTCCAGGTCGAAAGTCACTGGGGGCCCCTTGAATTTCCCCAGTCCTTTTTTGAAAACTTTGGGGTGCGCCTTGCACACCTCCTGAATTGGATCAGTCCCAACGGCGGGCATCCCAACGGCGTGCACCCCCCCAATAAACAACCCCAGGGGCTGGAACCATTGAGTCCCGAGGAGGCTGCAATCTCCTCCTTTGAGCACGACTAGGGGAAGGGACGCGGCGTGCTCCTTGAATTTGACCTGAAATTCTCCAACCCCCAACACTGGAATACTGTTCACTTGCACGTCCCGTAGTGTGGACCTCAATGCTTTGAGCTTGGGTCGCTTGTGGGGGGCAATTCCCAAGAACTCCCTCTGGGAAATGATTGAATATGAGGACCCCGAGTCAATTTCCATCCTAATGGGAACCCCTTGGACTAATACCTCAACAAAGTAGCGGGGGTGTCTAGTAGACACGCTGAACACTGGGGCGTCGTCCTCGCTGCCGTCGGCGATGCGGCCCACGCCGTCCTGCTTCCGCGTGGCCTGGGCGCCATCCTTGGGTCTCGTTGGGCGGTCTTGTCCCACGGAACGGTCTGTGGAGCTCCTCCGGGTCTCGCGCTTCTTCCTGCATACCTTGGCGATGTGCCCGCGGCGGCCGCAGTTGTGGCACTCGGCCTTCCGGAAGGGGCATTTCACGCAGTCGTGGGCCGCTCCGCAGCCGTCGCATCGCCGGCTCTCCTTCCGGACCCCCCGGACGTCCTCGTCGTCGCTGCTCTCTGTGGACGACCTCGAAGTTGGCCGGGCCGCCTGTACCGGAGCCTCTGCCTTGCTCGACTTCGGCCGCCAGTCCTGAAGTTCTTGGACCACGGCCTTCGTAGCTTCTGCGGCCTGGGCCGCTCTGACGACCTCCTGCAACGTGGGAGGCGGCTCTTGGTTCATTAACGTGCGCTGGGTTTCGGCGTCGTTCAGGCCGCACAGCACACAGTCCCGGAGGGTGATTTCGGCATTCTCCCATTTGCACGGGCCGGCCGCCAGCCGCAGGGCCGCCACGAATGCGGCGACCGTCTTCCCGGGCGCTTGGACTCGCCTCCAAAACGCACTCCGAGCGGGAAACATCGCCGTGGCGGGCCGGACGTGCTCACGCAGCATCTGCATGAGTTCCTTGGCCTTGAATTCGCTCACCCTCCTCGGTGCGATCAGGTCCACCAAGGTCCTTTTTGTTTCTTGTCCGAGCATCCTGGTGAAGATGGCTCTTTTCTTCGCCTCTTCCGTGACTTCGGACTCGATCAGTGCAGCCTGGAAGTCCATCTCGAAGATCTCCCAGTCGCCCGGTTTCCTGATTTCGAAACCGGCGCATGTCTTGGTCCCGTGGGCTGCCATATCCCACCTTCGTCGCCAATTTAGTGTAAGGGACCAAAGACAATGAAACAGCCGAAGGGTTGGCTTAACACAGGTTTATTGCATGATGATCCGGAGGAACATGTGGTAATGGCGGATGGGTAGCTCAATATATACAGCTGGCTATATATTTGAATGTGGCTCGTCGACAGACTATTGGTTGCTGCCTGCGTGACGTCGTAGGAGGTCACGCCCTTCTTGACCAGGTGAAGAGGTGGCGGGGAATCTTCCCGCACTGCTGAACCAGGTGAATATGATCCATGAGAGCTGGACGCTCGCTACTGCCCTCTGGTGGTCACTAGCTCGCGTCCCCTTATTAGGTTTACATTGATACAGCTGATGGTTATAATGTTGCACACAGAAAGGTTACATTGATAACACATGGCAAAGGTACATTGTTAAAGGCACAGCTTTACAGAACACAACAGGCAGGGAGTCCCTTACCCTGCAAGGGGGCAGGTACAGGAGTAAGACTCCCAACTGACCCTTAGAGCCCAGACGCAGAAGCAGGGCCTCACAACCCAGAATTTGTGGAGCGGTAGCCCTGGCGACTCCCAGTGACTCCTTGGCTATGATGGCAACGCCACCGCCCTTACCCTCATCCCTAGGCTGGTGCCAAATACTGAACCCAGCTGGACACATT
Source organism: Bradypodion pumilum (assembly GCA_035047305.1). Taxonomy (NCBI): domain Eukaryota; kingdom Metazoa; phylum Chordata; class Lepidosauria; order Squamata; family Chamaeleonidae; genus Bradypodion; species Bradypodion pumilum. The sequence continues at coordinate 59,941,148 of JAWDJD010000005.1, forward strand.
TCTGACAGAGGAACCTCATCCTCTGGTCTCAGCCAGGTCTCATGATACATGCCAGGTCGGCCCGCTCCCCCATAATGGAATCTTGTATCAGGGGGGCCTTATTACATACCGACCTGGCATTCATCAGCAGCAGCCTAAGGGCAGGGTCACCCTGGGTCAGCTGCTCAGGACCTAGAGGTGTAACCGGGGGGCTGGAACGAGGGACAGATACTAAGCATCTGCCCCGCATTCCCTGAGTGTGGCCCGCCCCTCGGTACCCGCTATATCGCCCTATGCCCATCACAACCTCTATATTGGCCCCCGGAGCCTCCCTGATTGCCTTGGACAGAATGCTGCCTCTCCTTCCTGGCTGGCCAGGCAGTCTCTCCCTCCCTCCTTCCCACCCCCATATAAAACCGCCCCACCCACTCCCCCACCCACCCTCCGCAAGGCTCCGGTGGTGATGGAAGTGATGGGGCATTCTTCCAAATCTACCTTGAACCCTCAACTGGGGTGAGACATTCCACCCGCAGTAGCGACGACGGTGGGCCAGCTTTTCAAACCCATCTCGAATTGTCACCTTAGTTTTATCCCCATGGACCTCCAAGCCAGCCCCAGACAGACTGCTGCTGCTATTCCCTGGCAGGCAAGTTAGTCCCTCAATCCTTCTAACTCTCCCTCCCTCCCTCCACCATCTCCTCCCCCCTTTTGGCCCATATCTCCCCCCATTGCCCCCAGTGGGCCATAGAACTTTTAACTCCCTGCCTTCTCCACTCAAGGCATAGGGAGGAGGAGGAAGGGAGGGCTCAGGACGCTGGTGTTGGAGGCTGCCCTGATGCCTGCAGTTGTTCCAACTGGCCTCCAGAGTCCCAGGCAATGGAGAAGCCCCTCCAGCATAGCCTCCCTTTAAGCCCCTGCTCAAGGCCAAGGCAGAGGGAGGAGGAGGAGGAAGGGAGGGCTCAGGACGCCGGTGTTGGAGGCTGCCCTGATGCCTGCAATAAAGATGTGTTAGGCTAGTCTACAGCTGCTTCCATTGTCTTGATTCCCAAACACTAAAGAAGGGCAGAGCTCCCCACAGCTGTGGGAGCAGTCCTCAGGCGGCAGCAGGTCTTCGGCTCAGCCTGGTAGCCCACAGCCCTTTATCCTCCCCACAGATGGACTGGGAAGGAAGGGCAGAGCTCCCCACAGCTGTGGCAGCAGTCCTCAGGCAGCAGCAGGTCTTCAGCTCAGCCTGGTAGCCCACAGCCCTTTATTCTCCCTGCAGAGGAACAGGGAAGGAAGGGTGGAGCTCCCCACAGCTGTGGCAGCAGTCCTCAGGCAGCAGCAGGTCTTCAGCTCAGCCTGGTAGCCCACAGCCCTTTATCCTCCCTGCAGAGGAACAGGGAAGGAAGGGCGGAGCTCCTCACAGCTGTGGCAGCAGTCCTCAGGCAGCAGCAGGTCTTCAGCTCAGCCTGGTAGCCCACAGCCCTTTATCCTCCCTGCAGAGGAACAGGGAAGGAAGGGCAGAGCTCCCCACAGCTGTGGCAGCAGTCCTCAGGCAGCAGCAGGTCTTCAGCTCAGCCTGGAAGCCCACAGCCCTTTATCCTCCCTGCAGAGGAACAGAGAAGGGCAACCTTTATCTTTACCTTACATTATATATATAGATCTTGTGTTTGCCTAGTTCAACTGAAATAAAAATCATAAAAAGCAGGATGAGATTAATAAAAATTTGTTGGATATACCTTCTATTGCATAAATATCAGGTAAATACACTTGCATTTTAGAGATGAATCATTGGGATATTTTTATGTCCCCTGTATCTTTTCTTTTTTTACAAACATATAATTATATATGCTAGAATCATGTATTATTTCTCTAAAAGCATTAAAACAGAAAAGCAGAGGATTCCCTCACCAAGAGTTATTATTTATTTATCAGCAAATATTAGGAAACGTTAATCAAAGAGCTGAAATCCATGCAAATAGGAATCTTTGTTCCCAGAACTATTCTGCAGAAAAGAATTCCCTTATCACTTTGAGGTACAATGGGTATTCTTCATTCCAGAATGTTCCAGTTTTGTTTGCCTTAGTTTCAAACGAAGTATTCATCACACACAAGTGAATTTCAGGCAGTTGTACTTTTTGTTTTCCACAAGCAGAGCTCATGACATTTGAAATAAAGCAAAGCGTTTGTGAGATAAAAAAGATTTTTTTTATTATTATACAGTACTTGTCAGACCTACTTTGGCAACACAAAGGCAGGCAGTACAATACATCTTTCAACTTGAAAAAAGAGAGAGGTATAAAATATTGTGCAAAGAACAATTATGTAAAAATGCAATGACTAACCTACGTGTTGTATTCAGAGCTGAAAGCAGCAAGAAGGCAATAGTCTTTAGATGGAAGCAGAGTATGCAAATAGGATATGGGAATCTGAGCTGGATGCTATTAAGTAAAGGAATAAATATTAACAACTGGAATGGCACATGGTCAGAATAGAGCAGTAGTGCCCAAACCTTTTTTTCGTGGACTGTTCCTGCCCCTGAAACACAGCTGCAGGGGCTGGAAGTAGGCTGTTCCTGCTGCTGACAGTTTTAACATCAACAGCGGTGGTGGTGGCAATCATGCTTTGTCTGGGCCGCTCCAAGCAGCCCCCTCTGTTTCAAAATCCATGGCACTGGAAGGGTAAACCTGGCATGCTGCAGTGATGTCATCCCAGGCGCACCAGGAGGCTCTCCTAGCACAGCGGATTTTGAAACAGAGGAGGCTCTGAAGATTTCCCAAACACAGCGATCAGTTTTGGCAAAGCTGCAGAGGGGATGGGACCGAGCAAGAGGATGCTTGGAGCAGCCAGGACAAAGCACGTTCGCTGCCACAGCCACCGCTGCTGACGTCAGGCAGTGGGGACAGGCGGGCAGGAGAGGATGGTCTGCAGTGAGCCCGGGTGCTCACCGTGTGCCGCATTAATGATATGCAGTGGCCTAATTGGGCCCATGGGCCGTAGTTTGAGCACCCCTGGAATAGAGGTTGCAAGGAGCTGGTTGAAGAGGAGAGAACACAGGAGTCAAAGAGAAAATAGGGTTTATGGTCAAAGATCACAGGAAAAGGAAATTTTAGTGCAATTTAACTTGGACGACTTCCAGGCCTGGTTTGCATATGCTATGGAGATGGTTGTGTAAACGCAGACCATTACACAGACAACCCCACATATTATATCTTGTTGAAAAAAAGAGAGTGAAAGAATAGAAGGAAGGAAAGAAAGAAAGAAAGAAGCTGACCTCTATAGTATTTGCCCAACCCTGCATTGATGGTAATGTTGTTATGGATGAAGATAAGAAAGAGTGAAAGAGCTGGCTGAATTAGAAAGGGCAAGAATGCCAAACATACGTGCCCATTAAATGTCATAGAGACTTAATCAGGGATAGGAAAGTCTAACATTTTTACTTCTTCCTGCATTGCAATGTTTTGAAAAGAACCTAAAGATTTTTTTCCTTATTAGACTATGGTTACTCTAATTAGGAAAAAAATGTTATTTTTAAAATACTAATTATGGGGGGGGGGGGACCTGGTAAGCACCAGTTCTGCAAACACTGATAAATTGTTAAAAAAAATGGATTGGAATAAAATTTCTCCATCTGCACAAGCCAAACTCAATACATATGGCTATCTTCACAATAATAAGGATCCTTTTGTACATGTTAAAGCTGAAGAGCCTCCTTAAAAATAGAGAGCAAATAATATGGCTATGCAGAAGAGAGAGAAACCCTAATTTCATCACTAATACACCTGCAGGCACAGAGACATTTGAAACCTTTTAATTATTAGGGATGCCAAATCATTAGCCCAGATGGATGAATCTCTCAATTTCTTATATTTAATTTTTTGACATCCAAACAGATGTGAATATGGGGTGATTTTTCAATATTGGTAAATATCTTTTTTTTAAAATTAATTTTGTGTCATCTGGAAATTTGATAAGCAATCATTGCATCTTTAATCCAAATCATGAGTAAAAATATTGAAGAGCACCAGGACTGAGCTTTGTGGTAACCCACTAGTTTCCTGCTTCCAATTTGAGAAGGGATCATTGATAAGTATTCTGAGTACAATTCTGTAACCAACTGTATATCCACCTGACACTTGTTCTATCCAGGCCATGCCTGGTTAGCTTGCTAACTAGAATATTATAAGGAACTTTGTCAAAAGCTTTGTTGAAGTTAAGATATAATACGTTTACAGACATCCCACCATCTACCAGAGTGATCACCTGATAAAAAAAATGAGATTAGTTTAGTCTGGCTGGATTTGTTCTTGACAAATCCATGTTGGTTTCTGGTTATTACTGATTTCCATTCCACTTTCCATTCCACTTTTTATTTGTAAAATGCATTTTCTCAGCCCAAAGGCAACTCAAAGCGGTGAACAACAAGTAAAAAAGTGATACAAGGAATGTCAACATAAAAAAATAAATATATATTAATACAGTTCAGTGAAACAATTCAAAATAGATACACAGTAATACAACAAAATCTATACAATCAATATCAATATGACAATAAAAATAAATAAAGATCCCCAGAAATACAGTCTACAAAGAAATTTCAAACACTCACAATGCAGTGCAATAGCAAAGTCTTAGCGCACCTAATCAGCAACCACCTCACCTCTGCTGAGGCTGAGTCCATGGGTGGTGGTGGCAGTGAATCCAGCCACCCGCTGCAGCGTCAGCGTTCCCATGTTGGCCCAAAGCAGGGCCCAGGAGCACAGGGAGGAAGGAAAGGAAAGGTGCCCCCCTCCCCGCAGTTGTGGCAGCAATCCTCAGATGGCAGCGGTCTTCAACCTGGCCTGGCAGGCCACACGATTTGTTTTCAAGGTGCTTGCAAAGAGATTGCTTTATAATCTGTTTCAGAATTTTCCCTGGAACTGATGTCAGGCTGACGTGTCTGTAGTTCCCAAGTTCTTTCTTTTTGCCTTTGTATGTGTTTGTGTGTTTAAAAGGCTAATCAGATAGAAAAATAAAATAAAATTTAGCATATAACATATTACCTGGCTCAAATCCCATGGTACCTTAAATCAGATACAATGAATAAGAATCCTCCAGTCAATGGAAACTTACATCAAATATAACTTGTTAGTCTTTAATGTATTATATTGCTTTTTTGCTTTTCCTGCAAAAGACCTAAATGGCTAGCCATCTGGGAATTATCTCTTCAGCAAAGCAAAGAAAGAAAGAAAAACTAAGTGGAAAGAAAAGTGTTTGCCAAGCAAGAGATGAAGGCAAGAGAAAAGGCCAATAAACCTGGTAGGGCAAGCTTTCCACCCTAAATGATAGGAAAAACAGTTGCAACAAATTATAAAGAAAATTAAGAGAGAGGTTATAATAAAGGCATTATATGTTTAGAGTAAGACAAAGAAGCATAAGATTGAAATTGTTTGTAGTAAAGACCTATGATTTCTGATTGCTTTTATCTCCTCTAAAATTAAACATATATATGTAATTGAGACACATTTTTATTTTTAAAAGGATAACAGACTGTATTTCAAATGAAATCTATTTTGAAATGTGGAATAGAAAATATTTCTTATAAGAACTTTGTAAGTTAGTTAAATATTTATAATGGCCTGATTCATGTTTTCAGGTTGCAGGATCTAATTTAAGTTGAGGAACTTCTGAAACAGATGTAGATGTTTTTATACAATGAGTTCTTTTTCAAGATTTTTCTCCTCACTTGTAGAGGGAATAAACTTCCTTACTCTAACAGGACATAAGGAGAGGAAGGCACTTTCTCTTCATTAATACCTAACTCTAGAATCCCTGTTAATACTACTATTCTCATTTCCGAGAATGCATTTTTCCCCTGAAGCAGGAAAAATGTCACTGGCGTGAATTTGTTTAAGGTGGATCCCATTTTGCCATTAAGCGACCTACACTCTATGATCTCGGAGCCATCACCCATGGCACACATGAAGTGTGACTTGCAGGATTTAACACCAGGAATGCAATGGACAGCTGCAGCCTTGAGGATATGGACAAGGTGCATCTTAACAGCCAGTCCATCTAGCATGGCCTCTTCCGCTTCCATGACTGTTGGGAATCTGAATTCCTCCTCCTCTCATTTTGCCATTGGGCCCAGTATGATGGTTTCCAGTGGCATTTCCTCAACTGAGGGTGACCATCACTCCACCTAAAACGGCTCATCCACCTGTAGCCATTGGTCCCTTCAGGGAGTCAGGTTAGTTAACTGCTGCCTGACACTCTGCAAGAATCCAATACAGTAGAACCTCAGATAAAGTCCAAAATCCATTCCACAAGTTTGGACTCTATCCAATTTTGGACTTTATCCGAATCAAATGGGTGATGCATCAGATAATGTCCAAAAAGTGGACTTTATCCGAGGTTCCTATACCAAATACCTCAGATAACATCCATTTTTTAGCAGTTCTGGACTTTACGTGATGCATCATGTGCACATAAAAAACACAACTTTATCCGCATCGGACTTTATCCGAATCGGACTTTATCCGAGGTACCACTGTATGGTATTTAGAACAAAGTGCTAAAGCACTGCAGAAATAGGAAATCTTGTGTTTGGTGTTTTGTGAAAGGGGAATAGGATGAAGACAGAAACTTCAGAAACTTATTCCATTTTGTCCAAGAAATATTTCTAAGGAAGTTTTATGTAATCTTCCTGTGCTGCATCGTCCTGTTCCTAACCAATTTCTCATTAGAACAGTCTTTTGGCTGAAATGAACCAAGGTCTCATTGAAGGCAGTATTAACAAGCTAATCCACAAATGTGATTATTTGCCAGATGGCTGCCTTCTAAATTTTAATTCAGAGGAGACCTCCCATCAATCATTCCAGGGTATAAAATTATATTGTAGGAAAAGTCTGTTCCAAAGCTGTGCAAAAATAGCAGTTGCCATTTTAATTTTGGATGGTTTAGAAAGCATAACCAAGGCATTTCTAAAGTTCCTTTCTGAACATTTCCAGTGATGTTTGCTAATATCAGCACCTGTCAGCTGGTAAAGAGGGAATTTTCAATCATCTCACCCCTTGCATGACAGCCGGCAAGCGAACATAACATGAAATATACTTTGCTATTGTATTAGAAAGTTCTTGCTTATGTGCTACAGAGACTTATAAAGTATCTCAGACTATCTGAATGTATGTTTACTGACTCAAAAATGTTTCCTCCATTATCTTGCACAGTTTGTAAGATAAATTGGTAAAATCTTCTGTACCAAGACCAGTCTTCCCAAAGATGACTTTATTCTTTTCCTTTTTATTTTGTTTATTGGTGCAGGGATCCACTTCAGCAACCTCTTTCTAGTGCCATCTTCCTTAATATCCTGGCAAACTCTCTCTCTCTCTCTCTCTGCTTTAGAGCTCCCACAGCTTCCACACAAGGAAGTGAATTACTGTACATACAATTCATACTATCCACAGGACAGAAGGAAGACATCTTTAATTATTGTATACACAACAATGATGTCATCACTCTTCCGCAAGCAAAATTTCCACACCAGCTCTTTGGCCCCTGTCTATTAAATCATGTTAGTATTGCTAAATTAGGGTCATCATTTTTTTCCCCTGAAAGGCTCATTGTTTTAGCATTTCCAGTTGGTTCTCCCCCCTAAATCGTGGATTCACTATCCCGAGTTTCAGTTATCCACAACTGGAAAACATTCACTGAAAAATCCCAGAAATATGCCATAAATATTTCCAAGATGCATTGCTATAACAAGTCACTAGAGGCCACTACATACAATTTATCCTATAGATATCCCTATTTTTCATGGTTTCAGGCAATCCTGAAAGTTTTGGAACTTATCTCCTGTGGATGAGGAAAACGGCGTCTATATATGTTAGCCAGTTAACACATGATTCTGGTGACACAGTAGGCAAACTGCTGTCCTGCAACCAAAAGGTTGGAAGTTCGATCCTGAGCAGGGTTCAAAGTAGAGTACCCAGCATGTTGGGGTCAAATGCTAATTAATTTGTGAACTGCCCAGAGAGTGAACTAAGTGTTGTGGGGCAGTAAATAAGTGGGATTGCTTTGCTTTATGCTGGGAACAGTTGCACTTGTTGAATTTTATTGCTGCCAATTGGGAGGAATTTTCATTTCGCTCATTTTTAAAAAAATACTAAAATCGGTCTATTTCTTTATATTCTGTATGGAAACAACCTGATTGGGGGGAGGGGGCAATGACCCCCATGTAGATGTAAGCAATGAGTAACAGAAACACCAGGAGCTTTGCAGCATTTACAGATACATACGTACTTTTAAAGACACTGAAATAGACCATGTCATGTTTTTCATAGCCTGTGGCAAGCCATCTCAGTTCCTCGAGCTGATATGGTAGATATGCATTTAACTACTTCTAAGGCCCCTCTTTTGCATTTCTATCTTTTTCAGCTGCATAATTAAAATGCATCAGAATTTAATTTTGATAAATAACTAGGAGCTTAATTTGGCTTCAAAGGTAGCAGAAAGTCATTAGAACTTATTAACGGTAATTATTACAATATTACTTCCCCTTTCAATTCATAATTGGAAACATGTACTCATTATTAGCTATCATATTTCCCTTCATTGCAATATACAGTATTCATCTAAATAATTATGGCAGATTATATATGAATGAATTGGAAATGAAAAGTAGATGTTCTGACTTTCTAGCTATCATGTAGTTAATAATTTAGAAATTAGAGAAAGGATGACATTTTATTAAAATTGAAGAGAAGATCATATAATTTGTGAACTTTGTAAAGGGCAAGCATTACAATTTTGTCCAGTTTTTAATGGCATTTGTCCTAATGAATTTCACCCACATATGCCATTGGTATGGCCAGCATGGACAGTGACTAACTAAGACGAGATCTTCAGGTCATGGCAAGTAACTCAATGAAAATGTCAGCAACTGTCAAAACCAGAATTTTAGTGTTAAGGATTATTAGAAAAGGTACTGGAAATGAGGTTGCCAATTACCTTAACACCTTTATATGAATCTATTGGGACTTTCCCCCACATCTGGAACTGTGTGTACAGTTACCAATATCCCTTCTCCAGACCTCAGAATGTTAAGTTTGAAAAGGAATTTGTTGCATTAAATATGGCTACTGGGCAGCCAGGTTACTATTATTGTTGCTTTGATCTTTCAAGTGATATACTGCCTTGCTTGTTACTCATAAGTTGTGTTGGCATGATCAGCATCCAAGGAAGCACACAAGGAATGACTTCTCTCAAGAAACTGGACAGAAATGATCATACAAAAAATCAACCATACTACCCAAAAGCTATTCTGGCGTGGGCGATTCCCATGAAGGTAAAATACCGGAAGCAGAAGTAAAACACACCTTGCAATCTGTTTTGCAACAATATGTTTTGCAACAGGATGAGATAGATTTTAGGCTGCCATTTTCTCTGCTTAGACCAGGGGTGTCCAAACTACAGCCTGTGGGCCAGATCTGGACCTCGATGCCAATTCATCCAGCCCCCGACACCCTTGTCGCTCCTGGAAGCGGAAGTAAAACATGCCAGCACTGCACTAGCACATTTTACTTCTGTTTCCCGGAGTGATGAGGGCATCTGACAGCACCAACACCAAAGCTACTGTCTCAAAGCATCAACTGCTGTCATCTCCACTAAAGAACAAAAAAAGTCTCACAGTCATCATCTGCTTCTCCCCATGCCTTCTTCTCCTCTTTTGCTTTGTTCAATTATGACACCCTCAAGCCCTACACCTTCTTTCTTAACCCTGCCATCATACCCTCCTTCAGCTGCCCTGCATAGGGCAGTGCAATGTCTTTCATCTATGTTAGCATCTCGTTGCTGGCTACATCCTTGTAACCCTTGCTGCTATCTTGCATCCTTGGACTTGTAGGATGAGGCCACCTGGCACTTCAGGTGATCAGCACACCTGCTGATCAGGGCTTCTGGGATTTGAAGTCCAAAAACAGCTGGAACCCCAAGATTACCCAACCCTGCTCTGGGGGCACACAGAGCAAGCCCCTCCCAGCCATCCATGAACATGACCAAAGCTGTCTCCATCCCATAACCGAAATAGAATTGGAAGAAAAATTGAGGGGGGGAAAACAAGCCAAGTGATGAATTGGTGCATCATCCTTTAAGTAGAAAATATAGCATTTGTATTTTTTTAAGAATAAAGGAAATAAGTGTAAAAGAGAAGGGATATAAAATTAAGAGTTCCATTCCCCACACACAAATGTACATTGAACTAATGATCACCCATTGAAAACAATTTGCAATCAATTCAGGTTAACTGAAAGGCAATATCTCTTTGTATGTTGCAGCCAGACCTCTAGGTAACCATGCTCCTTCCATAAAGAAGTTTCTTCTAGGTAAAGGTAACAGTCATCCTTGCTTGAAAGCCAGTCATATCTGACTCATCTCAGTTTATAGCACTGTCTGTGTCTCAGACATTTCTGTGAGCATGTGGCATACATGACTAGACAGCAGAGCCCACGGAACATTGTTACTTTCCCACTGAAGTGGTACCTACTTATCTACTTGCAATTTCTTGCTTTCAAACTGTTAGGTTGGCAGGAGCTGGGACAGAGGTGGAAACTCACTCCATCATTCATCACTTGGGGCTCAAACTGCTAAACTGCCAACCTTCCAGTCATCAAGTTCAGTGTCTTAACCACTAAGCCACTGCAGTCTACTGAGCAGCTAAATCTTCTGTACCTGAATGCCATTAGATCTAGCCATGTTCTCTGGCACATCAGGAACATCTATGAAAAAACAACATATGGCTATAGCTGGTTCTCAATCTATTTTGTCAAATCATGACCTATTTATGTATTTATTTATTTGGATTTGTATAGCCGCCCAATCACCAAAGCTACTCCGGGCGACCCAACATATCATCAAAAACCTTACATGAAACACATTGTTAAAAATTCATAACAAATAAACTAAACAAATAGTCTAAAAACCTGGATGGTGATTAGCGTGTTCATATCAGCCAACAGGGAGCAGCTGTTCCTCTCTCAAATCTCCACACCTGCTGGGCCAGCCATGTCTTCAGCCCTTTCCTAAAAGCTGACAATTCTGGCTGAAGACGAAGGTCTGTCAGCAGCAGGGCCATAGCCAGGATTATAGGGGGGGGGTGTCAAGAGGGGCAACAATGTCACAAACACATATATAACATTGGCATCCCAGAGTGGGTTGGAGAGCTGTTAGCCCAGGAGGGTTTTCTGGCTATGGCCCTGGTCAGCAGGAGGTTCCAAAGGGCCGGAACAGATACCAAATAGGCCCTCTTCCTCATACTGGAGAGATGAGCCTTTCCGATGGATGGTACCTTTAGAGAGCCCCTCCAGTCCACTCTCGTGGGATGGGCTGATAACCTCAGTGTGGTGCAGTCTCTCAGGTAACCTGGCCCACTACCATGTAGAGCTTTAAAGGGTATAACCAGCACATGTGTAGTACATGTAGGAGTCTATCTATAGAAAGTAGTGTGTGCTACTGCTGTTTCTGCCAACTTCATTGCCTCCCTCTCATAAACATATACTCACATACATAGACATCCAAATTGGTGTTTTATTTTAAGCGTACACTTGAAACTGGATACCACTTCAATAGTTTTATGTTCCCCACAGATTTGATGCATATATTGTGCGTCGTGTCAGCTTGTGATGGTGCTAAACTTAGATTTTGACAGCTGAGACAAACTTTTACTTTCATCATTTATGAAGACTGTACTGGAAGAAAAGTTTTTTTTATTATTGTGAATATCATTGGATATATCATGAAGGAAGAGCCAAATGTTTTCACTTTTCACTCTTTTTGAGAACAGCCTCAAGTTAAAATACAGTTGGATGGATCAAAGCCTAATCTAATGTCTCACCTCTATGTTTATTTAATTACCTATGAATGTTGCAAAGCTCTCCTTTTATTCAGTCCCATAGCATAGTAATTTGTGAACTCTCTCTTCTTACTGATGTTGGTTATGTTTAAAGGGAGCTGAAATCTGACACCATATCCACCATCTCCTTAGATCAGGGGTTCCCAACTTTTTCAAGCTGGGGGCTGGGTCATGCTCTCTCAGGCAGCTTCGAGGGCTGGATGGCCATTTTGCCCTTCCTGCACGATAGTGGTGGCCATTTTGTCCCAACAGCTTCAAAGGGGTGGTCATTTTGTTTCTCAAATGCCCTTGGAGGGGTGAAGGTGACACATGAAATGGCACTGTGGGCTGGGTGTGGCCTATGGGCATTAGCTTGGAAACCCCTGCCTTAGATGATCCTAGATCCTGTAAAGAATTTGCCCTAAAATTATTTAATCAAATAATAAAGGAGAAAAAAAGAGTGTGACCAAATGGCCCTGGGTACTAAAATTGTAGCCGGCTGGGAGCATCAGAAGGAGACATCCTTATCTTCCTTCCATCCCAGGAACCGGCCTTGGGCCTAATTACAACTGAAGACAGATTAATAGCTGTCTTCTGAGCTAGAATGAGCTAATCTTTGGGCAGGCAGCATTTGGGTAGAATTAAGCCCCATAACCCCAAGTAAGATCAGGAGATCTTGACTTGGTGTATGTGTCACCAAGTCAAGCCTTGACTTTTCCATTCTATTTTACTTTTGTTTTAATATATATTTTTCTTGTTTGATGCCAAGACTTTCACTACGGCAGGGGTCCCACTAAGGCCCGTGGGCTAAATCCAGCCTGTGGCACCATTTCACGTGACCCATCCCCACCCCTCCAAGGGCATTCAAGAAACAAAACAGCCATCCCATTTTGAAGCTTTTGGGACAAAATGGCTGCCACCATCATGCAGGCAGGGCAAAATGTCTGTCAAGCCCTTGAAGCTGACTGAAATAGTGTGACCCAGCCCAAGGGTTGAAAAGGTTGGGAACCCTGCACTTGGGTTTTCTGGAGTACTAAATTTCAGTACCTGGTTCTCAGTCATCTGGCTGCAGATGAAGAGCAACAACTACTTAGGTTGAAATGAAGGGCAGATGGGATAATACCAAGCCCGATTTGCCTTTCCCTTTTTGGAGGGTGTGTTGTGGGCCTGCAGTGGAAAAGAGAGGGGTGAAGTGGAGTATGGTGAAGAGGGTTTTCACTGACTGGAGCATGGAAACAGCTCTGTACAACTAAGGATGCCTGAAAGTGGTACTGCAGAGAACTCCTCACTAGCTATGGGGTCCATCTCTTCACATATTCCAAACAAGTTCTTGCTAAAATGGACACTTGAGTGAAAGCACAGAAGTACTAGATTGAGGCTAACCAGTTCTGCCAAACAGGGAAGTGACCTATAATAGACATCCCCTCAGGACAGTAGCCTGCATCACTCGCTCCTCAATGTCGGCACAGCTTCAGGTGCTGCCCCCAAGACTGGCTAGAAAGGCTGTGATGATGAGAAGGGCCTTTTCGGTGGTGGCACCAATGCTGTGGAATGCCATTCCAGCTGAGCTGCGCCAGGCTCCATCCCTGCAGTCTTTTTAAAAACAACTAAAAACACTGCTCTTTGAGGAGGCTTATGGGAATGTGCTGTATATTTCTGGTCATTAGATATGCTACCTATCTCCTTTTCATCCTAAATAGGTTTCGTTTTAAGGGTCCTGGATTGCGGTGCTTTCTGGCAATTGTAATGTGTGGTGATGATTTTATTGTATGCCATTTTTAACTTTTGATCATTATATGACTGGTTTTATGACGTTAGCCACTTTGAGTAGGGATGATTTTTTCCCTAGAGGGGCAGGATATAAGTGTAAATAAGAAATAAATATTAATTAATAAATAGAGGTTTTGAAGACATGGTGAAACTAGATGGTGTTGGCCTTAATGAGAATTGCAGATCTGTGCTCTGTCTTAGTCCAGTTTTTTAAACCCAGGTATGATAAATCCTATGCAATACCTCAGGCTTTTCTTTAATGGAAGATAAGGCTATATGAACAGCTTTTGTTACTTGTCATGAAAGCTACATGATCTCAACCAAAGGCGGGTGGGGGCGGGCCGGGGGGATGAATCAAAGAAGCATAGGAAATTGACACAACTATTCTGTAGTTAAACAGTATGACGCTGAATCTCAAGCCTTTTAAAGTCCTGAAATAGGTGCCAAGAAAAAAAAACTGCCTCTGGCTTTTTCCAAGAAAAGGAAGGCACAAACTAGAAATGACATTAATTGCATGAATACAATTAAATGTGCATGTTTGTTTTACATAATTGCAGCCGTGGGGAAGCCTCAACAGGACCAAGTAAGTACAATTGAGAAGGGCGGTCTAATATTTATTCTCCCTTCTGGGGCCCTGATAAAAATCACCAAAATCATTGAACCTTCTGTTATTTTTTTTTGAAAGGAAAGTCCTATTGGCAAGTATGAGTGCTTTGCTGTTTGAAATACAAATAATAGCTTCAAACAGGCAACGTTTGTAACTGTAGCAAGAGAGAAAGAGAGAGAGAGAAAGTTACCCTCATACTTCTCATTCCTTATTCCAAACTTGTTTAGGCTCCTGCTACTCTTATATAGATAATAAATGTATATATTATTTGTACCCAGTCAGGTAACATCATCTCTCTTCTGGTCCTGACAGACTGCTATTCAGAAGAAAAAAGAGAAAGAACCCATAAAATATATTCTCTGTTGTTAAGTTTTGCCAAAATCAATTACGTTAAATGCATTCTCTCTGATGAAAGCTGGTCTTCTGCAGCTCTTAATATTGACTGAATATTAAAAATTTCCAGGACATAAAACTCAGGATATAATCTTACAGAAATTCACATCTAGTTTTTTTTTTAAAAAAAATGGAGGAAACTATAACATCAAAAAGAGTTTGGAATACTAGGGACTATTAATTATTTGAACGAATTTCTTCCAGAGAAGTACAAATAACAGGACACATTTTCATTTATTGGTTTAACTTTTGTGATATTTGGAATTGTAATGCCAAGACATAACCATTTGCACTTTGACAATGATAAATGTCAATTGGAAAACATGGACAGCAAAGATATTCCGAATAAATAAAGCTAAGACCCATTAAGCAGGGCCATTTACAACTTGCATTGTGTGAGTTCTATGAATGCTTTGTTGGACTTAGTTTGTACTGCAATTTAGCAGAAGGGCTCAGATTACAGCTGTGGTTAGAGTTAGAGTTAAATTCACTTTACATGCCTTGCATTTCTGGAAAGTTCAGAGAATTCCATTACACCCCAACCCACCCCAGCTGAATGGCCCTAACTTATCAATAACCACAGTATGTCACTTCTGCTTTTTAGCTTACAGCTTCAATCTTTTAGCTTTACAGTTTTCTTATTTTTAAAAAGCAGGAAACATTTTTCCAATATTTTGTCTAGAACAAAGAACACACCTACAAAATACAACATATTTATTCAGACAAATTTGCTCTTGGCATATTTTTGCCTTGAGGGGAAACTGATACGTGTCTTTGCACCTGTTCAGATGACAATAGTGCAGAATGCCTCCCTTGTAGATCTATTGCTTTGTCAATTCTTCAGTAAAATGGGGCTCTAAGGGTCAAAAATGTCCTATCTTTGTTCATAACAGTTAAGCAGGCAGGAAAATTAGTGTATCCTTTGTATGCTTCTTGTCCTCTCCATAATATCGGACATGGTTATATTGCCCTGTGACTATAATTCTATGAATTCCGGATTTTTATGATCGTGGTGTTCAGCCAACCAAAACTGATTGTCAATCCATACAGCTATACTTTTGTGCATAATATATCTTATGCATCATCCAGTCATTTTGAGTGGCATATAAGAACCAGACAGATAAGATATCGATGTTTAAATCAATATTAAAAATATTTGGGAGCATCCACTAGAATTTCACATTTGCTGATTTGAGG
Source organism: Bradypodion pumilum (assembly GCA_035047305.1). NCBI lineage: Eukaryota > Metazoa > Chordata > Lepidosauria > Squamata > Chamaeleonidae > Bradypodion > Bradypodion pumilum. The sequence goes on from JAWDJD010000005.1 coordinate 59,956,942, forward strand.
GAAAGTTCTTGGACTGTCTTATGCATCAGACAAAGATGGAAAAGAGCTAGCTGATGCAGAAGAGATTAAGAAAAGATGGAAAGAGTACACAGAGGAACTCTACAAAAAGGACCTCAACACTCGTGATAATCACAATGATGAAAAAATTGAACTTGAGGCAGACATCCTGGAGAGCGAAGTCAGAAAGGCCCTAAAGAGCACTGCAAACAACAAAGCTAGTGGAGATGATGATATCCCAGTTGAATTTTTCAAAGCGCTAAAAGATGACGGCGTCAAATTACTGCATTCAATATGCCAGCAGATTTGGAAAACAAAACAGTGGCCACAGGATTGGAAAAGATCAGTATACGTCCCAATCCCAAAAAAGGGCAATGCCAAAGAATGTTCAAATTACTGAGCAATTGCACTCATCCCACACGCCAGCAAGGTGATGCTCAAGATAATACAGGATAGACTTCAGCAGCATGTGGAGAGAGAATTACCAGAGGTGCAGGCTGGTTTCAGAAGAGGCAGGGGGACTAGAGACCACATTGCCAACATACGTTGGATCATGGAGAAAACAAAGGAATACCAGAAACAAGTTTACTTTTGTTTCATTGACTACACCAAGGCTTTTGACTGTGTGGACCACAACAAGATGTGGCAAGTAATTAAAGAGATGGGAATACCAGAGCACCTCATATGCCTCCTTAGAAATCTGTACATGAACCAAGAAGCAACAGTTAGGACAGAACATGGAATAACAGAGTGGTTTGGAATAGGAAAAGGAGTAAGACAAGGCTGCATTTTGTCACCATGCTTATTCAACTTATACACAGAGCACATAATGCACAATGCAGGGATGGAGGAATCAAAATATGGGATTAAAATTGCTGGGAAAACATCAACAATCTGAGATATGCAGACGACACCACCCTAATGGCAAAAAGTGAGGAAGAGAGTCCAAAAGCTGGCTTGAGACTCAATATCAAGAAAACCAAGATAATGGCAACAGGCCCAATCAGTTCCTGGAAAATAGATGGGGAAGAAGTAGAAGCAGTGTCAGATTTTACATTCTTAGGATCAAAGATCACTGCAGATGGGGATTGCAGCCATGAAATAAAAAGGCGACTGATTCTTGGGAGACAAGCCATGAGAAACCTGGGGAACATAGTGAAAAGAAGAGACATCACATTGCAAACAAAAATTAGAATAGTTAAAGCAATGGTATTCCCAGTGGTAATGTACGGATGCGAGAGCTGGACAATTAGGAAAGCTGAACGCAGAAGAATAGATGCCTTTGAAATGTGGTGTTGCAGGAGAGTTTTGAGAGTACCCTGGACAGCGAGGAGAACAAATAGGTCAATCTTAGAAGAAATCAACCCTGACTGCTCATTGGAAGGTCAAATAGGAAAGACGAAGCTACAGTACTTTGGACATCAAATGAGAAGGGAGGATTCACTTGAGAAGGCCTTGATGTTGGGAAAGGTGGACAGCAAAAGAAGAAGGGGGAGGCCAAGGATGAGATGGCTGGATGGTATTGTAGACACAGTGGGCACAGAACTGGGAGTGCTGAGGGGGATGGTGGAGGACAGAGGCGCCTGGAGAACAATGGTCCATAGGGTCGCAAAGGATTGGAATCGACTGTGTGACTGAGCAACAACAACATGCATCAGAATCTAAATGTAGGCAGATTTTCAAGGGCTATGTTGTTGTTCAGTTGCATAGATGAGTCTTTGCAACCCCCTTGGACCACTGCACACCAGACTCGTCTGTCATCTACATCCTTCATAGTCCACCCGGATCTATTACTGCTTCATCAACAATGCTGTCTAACCATCTCATCCTCTGCCTTCCTCTTCCCCTTTTGCTTTTGAACTTTCTTAGCATCAGGGCTTTCTCTAGTGATTCCTCTCTTCTCGTTTGGTGGCCAAAATACCTGTACTTGAGATTTAGCTCCAGTATTTGTCCTTCCAAGGAACAGTCAGGGTTGATTCTTTTTAGGATTGACTGATTTGACTTCCTTGCAGAAAAGGGGACTCTCAAAAATCTTCTCCTGCACCGCAGTTCAAAGATGTCTATTATCTACACTAATCCTTCCTTAGGGTCCAGCTGTCACAGCCATACATCACGACTGGGAAGACCATTGCTTTAACAAGGCAGAGTTTTGATGGCAGGGTGATGTCTCTACTTTTTATTATGCTGCCTAGGTTTCTCATAGCTTGCCTCTCAAGGAGTAAGCATCTTTTTATGGCTGTAGTCACCATCTGCAGTGATATTAGATCGAAGAAGGTAAAGTCTGTCACTGCCAGGGAATGATGGGGCTGGATGCTATGGCCGGATGCCATGATCTTGGTTATTTTGATGTTAAGTTTCAGACCAGCATTTGCACTCTCCTCTTTCACCCTCATCAAGTGGCTCTTTAGGTCTTCTTCACTTTCTGCCATTAGAGTAGTGTCATCTGCATATCTCAGGTTGTTGATATTTCTCCCAGCAATCTTAATTCTGGCTTCTGCTTCCTCCAGCCCTGCATTATGCCTGATGTACTCTGCATACACTATAAGCTAAATAAGCAGTGTGACAATATACAACCTTATCATACTCCTTTTCCTATCCTAAACCAATCAGTTGTTCCATATTCAGTCCTAACTGTCAATTGTTGACCCACATATAGATTTCTCAAAAGGCAGGTGAGGTAGTCTGGTACTCCTATCTGTTTAAGGACTTGCCACAATTTATTATGGTTCACACAATCAAAGGCTTTGGTGTAATCAATGAAACAGAAGTAGATGTTTTTCTGGTACTACCTTGTTCTCTCCATAATCCAGCAAATGTTGACAATTTGGTCTCTAGGTCCCCTGCCTCTTTGGAAGCCAGCTTGTACTTCTGGAAGTTCTTGATCCACATACTTCTGAATCCCAGCTTGTAGGATCTTGAGCATGACCTTGCTAGCATGTGAAATGAGCACAACTGTATAATGGTTTAAGCAATCTTTGGCATTGCCCTTGTTTGAAATTGGAATGTAGATTGACTTTTTCCTGTGGCTACTGCTGCATTTTCCACGTCCATCTCTAGTATTTATGGTGGGGACGATGTAGCAGGATTACAATTCTTCTCTATAGCTGTTTTCCCCTTGAATTAATAATTTCATTTTCCCATAATGTTTTTCATCAGATTATCTGAAACATTTTAGATCCCTTCCCTCTACCAAATCCTTCTTGAAACCCTTGGCTACTGTCAACTGCTATACATTGTCTAGTGAGGAGGTTAGTTTTAGTGACAGGCTACCTGTTATTTCAGAAATCATGTAGCTGTAAATTTGTAGATAAAATTATTGATGTCATCAGTCTTAGTTTGTGGGGGTGAAGGAAGCAATTGGGGACTGTGGATGGGTGAAAAGTCTTTAATTACAGGAAATTGCTTCTGCTGCAAAGACTTTATTTATTTATTTATGTTTATTTATTTATTTATTGTTCATATTTGTATTGCCGAAGCGACTCCGGGCAACTTTACCAGAAGCAGCAATTTTAAGTAATTAAAGACTTACTCCCATCTCTGTCCCAGTTCCTGCCAAGCTAGCAGTTCAAAAACAAAAAATTGCAAGTAGATAAATAGGTACCACTTCAGTGGGAAGGTAAACAGCATTTTGTGCACTCCGGTGTCTAGGCATGACTGCCACATGTCTCTAAAAACGTCTGCAGAAGCAGACAGCACTGGCTCTTTGACTTTGAAACAGAGATGAGCACTGAACCCTAGAGTTGGATACAACTGGCTTTTGAGCAAGGGTGACCTTTACCTTTACCTCCATCTTGTGGTGGTCCCCAACACTTCCCTGACATTGAAAGGAATCCAACAAATGTCTCCAGCCTTCAGAGGAAAAAGTAAGAAATATTATGTTTCTGAATAATTTCTGTGGCATAATTTGCAACACAACATAATTTACACAACAAGACTTCAGCCTGTGTGAATTATCAAGAACATCCAAATCATTTAAAACACTCAAACACCCTGTGAATCCAGTGACTAATATTGGCTTATGTATTTCGACTGCAAAGAGTGTCTCTTCTCACTTCTTTTTGTCTTCATTCTTACAGAATCCATCTTTTTTGATCTTTAGATTTAAAAATAGTAATGTAAGGAAGAAATGTATATACAGTTACATGTGTGTTTACAGTTAACCATCAGAGAGAAATGCTGTTGGAAAATAAGAAACAGCTTTGAATCATTGGAGTTTTGTGTAAATTCCCGAGGACAAATATAGTGCCAATAAATCAAATGCAAGTATTCATGATAGTCCAAGTCTCCAGGCAAACCTGCTAAAAGAATTTGATAAACAAAACATCTCCACTTTTCAAACTTTCCTTTTTCTGTAGCAAGATGCTTTTATGTTTGGCAGACTCATGCTGCCATTTCAGAAAACTTAATTGTTTATACACTAATCAGCTGCCATTCTCAGTGACAACTGCCATGATTTCTTTTTTACACACATACATATCCAATAAGATCATGGCTTATGTACCCAGTTACCAATGAAGACACATGCTCCACATATTTTTACCTTGCTGGTTGTCAGCTTTAATGATGGTGGAGAAGACAGTGTTTCCTTTCCATTAGTAGCATACTTTGGAACAGTATGGACTTCTTTCTATGTTTGTGTCTAAAGTACCTCAGTACAAATGATAAGTATAGTATATAATTGTTGTCCAACAATAGGGGGTGAGGTATCATCAATATGCAGATGATACTCAGCTATACATCTCGGCCCGTGGTGATCCAAGTGATGCAGTTGAAGTCCTATCCAGATTTCTGGAGGCTGTTAGGGTCTGGATGGGGGACAATTGTCTACAACTGAATCCTGGCAAGACTGAGTGGCTGTGGGTCAGGGGCCCTGCATTATCTCAGGAGTTACCATTTTTGGTTCTGGATGGGGCCATTTGACCCCAAAGAGACCCGGAGCACAATCTTGGGGGTCCTCCTGGACCCATGACTCCTGCTCGAAGAGCAAGTGGCAGTCGTGGCCAGGAGGGCTTTTGCACAACTTCATGTTATATGCCAGTTATGCCTGCTCCTAGATTGGGACTCCTTGCTCATGGTCATGCACACTCTGGTCACCTCCAGACTTGATTATTGTAATACGCTTTACATGGGGCTGCCCTTGATGACCATTCGGAGGCTGCAACTGGTCCAGAATGCAGCTGCTTGGGTGGTGATGGGGTACGGGTGTTATGCCCGTGCCTCACCACTGCTTCGGGAGCTGCACTGGTTGCCATTGTGCCTCCAGGTGCAATTTAAGGTGCTGGTAATTACCTTTAAAGCCCTATATGGTAGTGGGCCAGGATACTTAAGAGACCGCATCACCCCAAGAACATCTGTCTGTCCCACCAGAGCAGACCGGAGAGGCTCTCTCATTGTGCCATCAGCTAGGGAGGCTCGTCTCTCTAGCACCTGAAAGAGGGCCTTCTCAGTGTCTGTTCTGGCCCTATGGAACCTCCTGCCAATTGTGTTGCATCTCCAGACAGAGTTGCTGCCCTTCAGCAAACCTGGCTGGCAGAACAGGTTTTTTTTTTTTTTATTAAATTTTTATTGATTTTTTAAAGCATAAGACATGAAACAAACATTTTATACATAACAGAAAAAAATAACAAAAAATTAATAAAAATAAAATCATAATATAAATGATAAGACAGACTGTATGTTACATACACTTACAGACTTCATCACCCTAGTGCTATATACATTGTCCTAGGAGGTTGTGGGATCTCCCATTCATTTCTATTGTTCCCAAAATTTCGTTTGGTCTGGTGTCAATTTTTTTATTTCATCTCTTGTCATTGAGTATTCCACGAATTTTCGCCATATTTTCCAAAATCTACTTTCTTTTATTATACCTTTCTTAAGATTTAATTCCCATGTTAGTTTTTCATTCAATGCGAGATCCCACATCTGCCCGTACCAATCCTGCACTTTTAACATTGTATCACTTTTCCAATTTTTTGCAATACACATTCTTGCCATTACTAACATCATAGACAACAACTCTTTCTTATCATTATCTATTTTAATATTCTCAACATCTGTCAGTAAGATGGTATCTGGTCCCAATCTGAGACGTACTCCCATAATTTTCCCTATCTCGATCTCTATTTTTGTCCAAAAGTTTTCTACCTCTTTACATTCATACCACATATGAACATATGTGCCCAAACTGTTTTTACATCTCCAACACATTTTATTGTTCTTCTTATCCATCTGGTGCAGTCTCACGGGTGTCAGATACCACCTCCATAACATTTTAAAATTGTGTTCCTTTATTCTGACCGATAGGGATCTCATAATTCTTTTTTTCCATTTATTTTGCCATTCCTTTTCCGTTATTTTCAAGTTCAAGTCCTGTTCCCATGTATTTCTTAATGTTTCTTGTGGGTTACCTTCTGTGTTTATTATTTTATAAATTTTACTAACCAGCCCTTTAATACCAGTTTCCTCCCTCCTAATTTTCCAAACTAATTCCTCAAATTCCGTCCTGTCTCTTTCTAGGCTTCGTTCTCTCCAGTATTTATTATTCCACTTATTCACCATAATTATCTGAAACCAATTCAGCTTCATCTGGGTATATAGCTCTCTTTTCCTCACATCATCTTTGCAGACTCGTATCCAATCTTTCAATAGGAGAACCCTATTTGTCGACAAAATTTCCTTAATCTCGTTATCCAATCTTATTGGGAAGTTATTCAAGTCTTCTATTTCAATTATCGGTGAGATATTCGGGACCAATTTCATTTTAACTTTCTTCCATACTCCCAACATAGATCTCATCATTCTGTTTTTAATCGATATTTTTCCTATTTCCTTGTCTAAAAAAAAACTCTTACCAACTTCCTTCACTTCGTTCATCTCGATTCCCTCCCAGATAACCGACTCCTTCATCAGTATCTTAACTACATTCTTTATCTGGAAGGCTTTATAATAACTCTTTAAATTAGGCATTCCTAAACCGCCTTCTTTTTGAGGTAAATACCACATTTTCTTTAAAATTCTAGGTCTGCGTCCCCCATTACAATAACTATCAAATAGTTTTTGAAATTCCTCAATATCCTTATCCGTCAGCTGAATTGGTAAGGCATCAAATAAAAAATTTAGTTTTGGTAGTAACATCATTTTAGTCAGTGCTATTCTGCCGAACCAAGACAACTTCAGTTTTTGATATTGTGAAATTTTAATCTTAAGTTCCTTCTTTTGTTTATCATAATTTAGTCTTTTCAGGTCCTCTAAATTATTGGATATATTTATCCCCAGGTATTTCAAGCTCCCTTTAATCTGTAATTTAAATTCATCCCTGATTTTCCTTTGCTCTTCTTTTTCAATATTATTTAAAATTAATTCTGATTTTTCCCAGTTTACCTTCAAACCTGTAATTTGTTCAAAATCCTTTAAATGCTTTTGAATCCTTTCCATGGTTCTTCTGGGGTGTTTCATAATTAACAAAGTATCGTCTGCATATAAACTAATTTTATTTTCCAGTATTCCTTCTATATTTTTGTCTTCTCTTATTGTATTAGCTAGTATTTCCATCGCCATAATAAATAGAATTGGAGATAGGGGACATCCTTGCCTTGTTCCTGCCTCTAATCTTAATTCTTCTGTTAAACCGTCGTTAACCCTGATTTTAGCGTATCCTTGTTGGTACAGTTGTTCTATTGTCTTTATAAACCTGTTACCGAATCCATAACTCTTAATTATCTCAATAATTGTTACCCATTGTACAGAATCAAATGCTTTAAAAATATCTAATGATAATATACCTACTTTCTCTTTATTTTGTCTTGCCACGTCTATTAAATTTAGAACTCGCCTTACTAAATCTGTCATATATCTCCCTTTCACAAAGCCGGCCTGGTCTTTATTTATATATTTATCCATAAAACTATTCAATCTGTTTGCCAGTATAGCTGTAAAAATCTTAGCATCTTGATTAATCAGGGATATAGGTCTGTATGATTCTACTTTTTCTAAATCTTTTCCCGGTTTTGGTAATAGGACAATTATTGTTCTATACCACGATGCAGGTACCTGTTCCCCTTTAAGAATACCATTATAAAGTTTTAACAATTTCGGGATTACTATCTCCTTAAATTCTTTATAGAACTCAGCAGGTAATCCATCCTCGCCAGGTGCTTTATCTACTTTCAATTTGTTTATTACTTTTTTTATCTCTTTTTCAGTTATTAATTCTTCCATTCTTTGTTTATGCTCTTGGCTTATTTTATTTTTAATTTGCATTTCCAATCTATCTTTTAATTTATCTAGGTTTATTCTCTTTTTAGAGTATAGGGATTGGTAAAATTCTCTGACCACCTTGCATTTATCTTTGATCTTATTATGCCTTATACCCTCCTTATCCACTAATATCCCTATTTCTCTTCTGCCTCTCTTTTCTTTAGCCGCTCTTGCCAACATTTTTGAATTTTTATTACTGTATTCAAAATATTCTCTTTTTAAATATGTTAGGTCTCTTTTCACCTTTTCTATATCATTTCCAATTAATTCCTTCCTTAGTCCCTGCATCTTTTCATATACTTTTCTATCCTTGGTTATTGCATGTATCTCCTGTAACCTTTTAATCTCTTTTTCTGTTTCTTCTTGCTTACTTTTTAACTGTTTATTTCTAATACTTGCCAACCTAATACTTTCACCCCTAAATATTGCTTTCATAGTATCCCATACGGTACCAATTCGTACTTCCCCTGTATCATTCCACTTCCAATTTTCTTCCCATTTTTCTACCATTTGATCTTTACTTTTTTTATCTCTATACAATCTGGCGTTATATCTCCAATTTTTCGGGCTCTTTATAGCATCTATTTTCAATTCCACCAATACTTTTGCATGATCCGATTCTTTGAATATTCCAATTTCTATACCATCTAAATTACTTATCAAATTATCCGTAACAAATATATAGTCTATTCTGGAATATGTATTGTACACTTGTGAAAAATACGTATAGGCCCTTTCCTGTCCTTTGAGTACTCTCCATGTATCTTTCAACCCCAAGGATTTCAACCAGTTATTTAACACAAACGTCTTATTTCCACCTACACTTCTCTTCATATTCGTGCTATCTATATTTGATCCTACTAGATTGAAATCTCCCCCTACAATCATTTTTGTTGTTTTTTCTTTCTCTAGTATTCGATATATCTTATTTAAAAACCTGTTTTGATGTTCATTTGGCACATACAAATTCACCAACGTTATTTCCTCTTCTTCTATCTTCCCCTTTATTATCAAGTATCTACCTTCTGGGTCTGATATACTTTTTATTATCTCGAATCCCGCTCTATTTGATATCAAAGTTGCGACCCCCCTAGCCTTTGAGGAGCCATATGATTTTTCGTAAACTTGGGTCCATCCTAAGAATAATTTATTGGTTTTTTCCGAATTCTGATGGGTCTCCTGAAGAAAAATTATATCCGGTCTATCTTTTCTAAGTGCCGCTTCCAACCTCCTTCTCTTCACTTGACAACCAGTACCTTTCACGTTCCATGTTAATACTTTTATATCCTTCATCTATTATGTATCTCCCTCCCTTTTTTTACAGTTCCCACTTCCTCCTACGGACATGTGATCAACATATAACATTTCCTTCACCTTATACAAAAAAGTAATAATAATAATAAAAAAGGAAAAAACATCTAAAAGAAAAAATACACTAAACAATCTACTACTCTCCCTCCCCATTTCTTTTTTACAAATGGCCTCCAAAATTCAGAGGGGGGAGGGGGGGTGCAGTCATACATAGGAGTCTGGATTGGGCCTGAACCTACTCCCCGCCCGGAGCTATTCCTCCTTCTGCCCCTTTTGGCATATTCTCGTTTCCATTGCTATCCCTTCTTCTATAACCACCAGATATAATCAATTCTTCCTTCAAATCAAACCACTCTTTAGTTCCTGCTTCCAATAATTTGGCCTCTATCATTACGTCCAAGACATTAATATCTTCATTGATTAAATATCTTCTTCCCAGATAAAAAAAACTTAATTGTCTTGGGAATTTCCAATTGTATCTTATTCCCCTTTCCTGGAATCTTTTTGTGATTGGCTTCATCGACTGTCTCCAGAAACGATCCTCCATTGGAATGTCGTTGTACACTTCAATGTCATGGCCTTCTACTTTTAAAACCTCTGGTCCTTTTTCACGTATAAGCGCCATTAACCTCAGTTTATCTGATACATTAGCAAATTTTAACATGACATTCCTTGACCCAGTTTTGCCCCTTCTTGAACCAAGCCTGAATACATTTACCACTTCATGCGGCGTGAAGCCATCTTCCATAATTTCGTCAAGCCATTTCACTATTCTTTCTTTTAATTTGTCTGGTGAATTCTCTGGGAATTTTCGAATTATAACATTTGCTTTTCTTAATTGTTCTTCTACATTTTCCAATCTCTTTTCATGGTCCCCAACTTTATTTTCTCTTTCCTTTTCTTTCTTTTTTAAGTCCATGACCTCTACTTTTATCATTGCTTGATCTTTTTTTATCTCTTCTTGCTCTTTTTTAATGGTCTTTGTTTCCTCTTTCATGTCTTCAATTCCCTTCATAATGTTTACTACTACATCTTGCAAATCCTTCTTCCATTCTGTTCTAGATCGAGCAAACATATTTCCAATATTATTCCCCAGGGTATCAAATCTCTCGTTAAGAATTTCAAATTCAGATTTAGTTCCTTCTCCTCCCCCTGTCGCCGATGTCGTTGGTGTTGTGGCCGTGGACGTGGTTACGATCGTTGTTGGTGTTGTTCCTGCTATCGCCGCTGTCGTTGACACTGTTGACATAGCTGTTGTTGTCGTTGTTACTTTTGCTGTTGTTATCACGATTGATTTTACCACAGATGGAGTAGACGCCGTTGGTGATATTATTGTCTTCTGTTGCTGCTGCTGCTGTAGTTGTTGTGCCATCTTTTTCACTGTCTCTTGTTCCTCCAAATCCTTTATCTCTTGTTGCATTGCTTTTTTCATTTCTTCTTTCTCCTCATCCAATCTTGTAAGCCTCCTGAAACTTCTATCGGAGGACGTTGGTCTTTGCTCTCTTGTCCAAGCCAATTTCTTCTCTTTCTCTTTCCCTCTCCCCTGCCGTTTCATTCAAATATATTTCTAACTGCTTATTATCAATTTACATATAAAGTTTAATCATTCAAAATTCACCATATATTTTATCTCTAACCAATTTTATTAAACTTTCCAAATACAGTACTTAACCCTTATCACCTCCCCCCTCCCTCTCTCTGTCCTATATATGCGCGTGTATTTACAGACCCATATACACTCACATGTATACCCAGAGAGTCGTTCAAACTTCCGTTGTCCCAATTTAAATTTAATTAATTTCCCTCTTATATTTTTATCTACTTTAATATTTCCCCTCCCCACAAAATTCAAAATAAAATAAAAATAAAAACAAAAAAGAACAAGAAAAAAAGAAAAGAAAGGGGAAGAAATTTAAAAAAAAAAAAAGAAACGATTAGAAAAATCTTATTTGAAAAAATATTTAAAAATTAAAAAGCTTCAAACCAGCCAAGAGAAAAAAAAAGAAAAACCAAACAAAAATAACAGCAATTAAAAAAAATTTTTTTATCTCCAAAATTTAACTGTAGGGGGAGCCAACTCTCTATTGTAAATTGCAAACGATTTCCAAATCTCTTTTAAGGGGGGAAAAGGGGAGAGTCAGCAGAGACAAAGATAACACTGATGAGTTCACTTTCCTGTTCTCCAAAGTTCCGATCTACAAGCAATTTATTTCTCAGAGAACTACGCCACAACAGCTTCTTGCTTCTCTTTGTATCTCCAAAAAAATGTATGCAGGGACAGGCTTATTGTCTCTCTTCTTCTTTAAAAACCAGTTCTCTTAGACCACAGCACAATAGCGGGAGGGGGAGGCAAGGAAAGGGGAAGAAAAAAAAAATTAACAAAAGAAGGAAAGCAGGGAATACTATCCTGCCCCTTTTACTTGGCCGTTAATTTATCCACTCCCACCGGCATAAAACATTTCAAAAGGGAAGAAAAAAAAATAAGAAAAAATCAGTCTCTTTACTTCTGCTTTCTATTTCCCCCTTTCTCTTTATAAGTCTTTACAACTTTGCTCACCGTCAAACTTCTTCGCTTTCCCCTTTGCTCCTTTCCAGCGCCTCGAAGCTCCGTACGTCTCCGATCGGGGGGGGGGGGCGACGAGACCAAATGAGCCCGCTACAAAATCTCTTTCGGCCCCCCAACAGATTTACTTTTAATTCCGACGTCCACTTATGCTTTGCCCATACTTTTAAGCTCTTTTACTAGAACGCCGCTTTCCTCCCGTTTCCAGAATTTCCGTTCTTCGATCCAGAGCTCTGGGGACTCGTCGCCATTACAGGTCGCCCATCCCCCCGCTCTCAAGATCGAAACTCTGTCCTACCTCTTTTTCTCGGCGCTGCTTTGGAGCATCCAATATATTTTCCACTGCTAATTTTCCTTCTCTTTTTCCTAATCCATTTTTCAGCCGGTTTCAGGGTCTATTTTCACTTTAAAAAAGTCACTTTCTTTTCTCTCCTTTCCGAGCGGAGAAAAGCTCGTCCCTCTCAGCCCTCCATCATGACACGCCGGCAGAACAGGTTTGGGGCACCAGCGATGTGGTAACCCCAGCCTGCTGGCTAATTTAGCAGAATACTCTCTCTCTCTCTTTTAAGCTTTTAAACCTTTTAAAACTTTTTGTCAGTAGTTTTTAATGGTTTTTTATTGCTTTTTTAAAAAACTGCCATTGGTTTTATTTTCTGGGCCACCCAGAGTCTTCGGAGTTGGGTGGCAATACAAATTAGAAAAATGAAAAATAAATAATAATAAATAGGCAACATCAAGAGTATTTAAGGCCAGCTAGCACTGTCCTATGTAGTAAATGTTGAAGGGCAGAGAGTACTGTACTCTGATTTAGATATGAAGTTGCCTGTTCTTCTCCCCACTTGCAAAGTGTTTCTTTGGTTCACTTCAGTTCTTCTAGTGCATAGCCTATTAAGTGACATCTAAGTAACTCAGTTACCTGTGTGACCAAGGATTAGACTCTTCTAGTTTTACATCTATTTTATGAAGAGAGTAGTTCTTTCTCTCCTCACATTATACTCTGGGCATTTTCTGTTGTTCTTTCAAGATTAAAAATGTTTTGAAATAAAGTTTTCTCAAGAACCTGGGTGGGCTAGTTTGGAATGCTCTGCAAGAGGATGTAAAATGGAAATGTTCTCCACTCTCTCTGGAAATGAACTGTACCACCCAATTTAACATACTGTCTTATTTCAACATATTGACAGTTCCCAAGCTAAGGCAATCTTTTATAATCACTCACTGTAGCTGCTAATGGCTCAAATGAGAGGGTGTTTCCTGAAGTTTCCTTCACGAGAACATTATTGTGGTTATTCCATGTTAGAACTTGATACACTATCTCATAATTTTGTTTATTGCCCAAAATATGTAACAACAAGAGAGAATTTTCTCCAGAAATAGCTACTAAAATTTTCAATCTTTTCTGAAACTCCAAGATTAAAAGTACAGTATAACCTTGGATAAAGTCCAAACTCTATTCCACAAGTTTGGACTTTATCCGATTTTGGACTTTATCCGAATCAAATGGGTGATGCATCGGATAACATCCAAAAACTGGACTTTATCCAACGTTCCTATACCAAATACCTTGGATAACATAAATTTTTAGTGGTTTTGGACTTTATGCGATGCATCGCGTGTGCATGAAAAACGCGACTTTATCCAAATTGGACTTTATCCGAATCAGACTTTATCCGAGGTACCACTGTACTTCTGAGTAGTTTTTGTAACAACTGTTTACTTTGCTGTAGCATTTTAAAATTGAAATTTGAGCAGTGTGTGGCCTCTTGTCTATTAAACCAAGTAAACTTGAAGTTGAAAGTCTTCATGGATTTTAATCTGGGAAATGCATGATGATAGCCAAAAAAGTGGATGCACATTAGATGTATATGCTTTCAGTCTTTCACTGTTAGCTGCTATCTCTTTCTGCATGTCACTGGGTGCAATGCCTGCTAGGTAACTGATTTTACCAATAGGGTTTTAGTCCATGGTGAAAGCCACTTTTCACTTGCTTGTTCATCATCAAACAGCAAAACTGTGCAAGCTTCAGTATTTCTTGCTAAATCATGTGTGATTCCACCCCTACCCTCCAAGTATACTAGTCAGTTTTTGGAGAAGAGTAACATCACTTGAGGATGTCAAAGACACCAGACCATCTTTTGGTAAAATAAGTCTTGCCTGATACAATGCCATGTTTCTTCTTTCAGCCTCTTCACTTAACATATAGTAAAGATTAAACAAAATGCCAGTTTTATTATTTAATTTTGCTTAGTTTAAAATGAAGACACTTTGATCTTTCTGGGAAGACATATAACATTTAAAGCTTAGAACAAACCTTTTTAATGGTATACTATTCTGACATTTATGTAGCTATGCAAAGTGGCATTGTTGTTAGCATAGCTGCTGGTTTGAAAGTGATTTATTATATGTTGTAATGAAAGCCATTTATGGCCAGAGTGTTGGATTAGGCACTGTATACCTGGGTTCAAATCTCAGACTTGAAAACTCGCTAGTTGAGAGAGTACCAGTAAAACCACTGCCTAAGTTTATCCCATACATCAAAGATTCTAACAAGGTTACCATAAGTCAGAATCAACTTGACGGCACATCTCAGAAAATGCTGTTATATCATTGTTGATGGTCACCTGTATGTAGAAGATTGCAGGACACAAACATTCTTTAAATAGATGAGCAATTGACCTGAACCACCCAAAGCCATATGAGACAGCTTCCAGTGGCAAAATTCATGTTGCTTTACTCATTGGCAGGAAGTATGGGAGCTTCCCAACTCCACTGTCTACAGCTAATAGTGGAACATTGTTTCCTGAATAAATCAATATGCTGAGTAAAACAACAGTGGCTATGGCCCCAGAGCAGTTAAGGATACTTGTTTAAACAAAACAAAAAAGCATCCCACTACAGTGGAACCTTGGTTAACAAATGGCTTGCATAACAAAAGGTAATCCATGGTGGCTCGGTTTACAGAATTTCCCCCAGAATGAATTAATTGGTTTTCAATGCATTCCTATGGGAAATTGCATTCAATGCATTCCTACGGGAAATTCAGTTAAAGTAATTTTCGCTGTAAGAAAATTCCCAGAGAATGCATAAATTATGTTAACCGAGGTACTACTGTACTGACCTTCTACAATCTTTACCTATAAGGAAGGACGATAACCGTTGGAATGTAGCAAAGGCTCCTGCACCCGGCCCAACCATCCCAAACTGAGCCGCTTGCACTTACCTTAACCCCACCCGGCCATCGCCGCAAGGGTCCAGAAGTCGCCAGTGGGGCAACCACCCATGAACGCGACCAAAAAAACAAAACAAAACTATGACTCCTAGAGTCCTCTGTGCTGCACAACCCCTCAGCCAATCAGGCTGAGGGATGTGATGCAGAGCAGGCTTAGAAAGTGCGGCACACCGACTTTTAAAAAAATATGCTGGGGAAAAAAAGCCCAACTGGCAAAAGGTAAGTGGGGCGAGGGAGAGGGGGGAGGCATGGGCCTGGTTCCCACGATGCCCACCTCCCAACGAAGAAGGCCGTGCTGGGGGAAAAAAACAACTGACAAAGAAGGGTACGTGAGGTGGGGGTTAGGCGGTGGGGGAGGGAATCATGGGCCAGGCACCCACACCACCCACCCACCCCACCACCTTGCCCCACCCCACCCCCTAATCCACCTCACTATTGCCCATCAAGGCAGGGGTGTCGTTCTCTCTCTCTCTCTGTCTCTCTCTTTCTCACACACACACACACACACACACCACCTCTGCCTTGCTGGCCAATTATTATCTGTGTGTTGGTGGTTGGGGTGGTTTTTTTGGGGGGTTGCACCCCCAAAAAACCACCCCAACCACCCACTCGCAGACAAAACTTCCGTCCCAACTTACCTGCACGCAGCTTCATCAGGTAGCCCCTGCCCTCCTCTCCTGTCTCCTCTGTCTCCTGTCTCCTCCCTCGCTCTATCTAACTCACTAACCCCCTCTGGTGGTCTAATCTAACTATCTGTCACTCTTTCTCTCTCTCTCATAAACACACACTTCTTCTTCTTCTTCTTCTCTCTCTCTCTCTCTCTCTCTCTCTCACACACACACACACACACACACACACACACACACACACACACACACACACAACACTCTTGCCTTGCCAGGAATTTTTAATATGTGTGTTGGTGGTTGGAGTGGTATTTTATGGGGGCTGGCTGGCTGGGTGGGTGGTTGTGTACACCCAAAACCACCCCTAACCACCAACACACACATTAAAACTGCCCAGCTGGCCGGGCACAAATATGCTAGTAAGGTATAAGGGACAAGTAATGAGCATTATCTTTTTCTTATTACAAGAGGGGAAATATGGTGCAGCATTTTGTCATTTTCCAATGTAATATTGCTGTTGTGAAATGCCATCCAACCATCTCCAACTTATGAATGAGAGGTCTCCAGAATGCCCTGACCTCAACAACCCTGCTCAGCTCTTGCAAGTACAAGTCTGTGGTTTCCATCATGGAGTCAATTTGTCTCATGTTCAGTCTTACATTTTTCCTGCAGCCTTCCACCTTTCCCTGCATTATTGTCTTTCCCAGAGAATCATGCCTCCCAAAATAGGGCAGACTCAGCTTCTCCATTTTGACGTCTAGAGATAGTTCAAGCATGTTTAGTTCTAGGTCCACTTGTTCATCTTTCTGGAAGTTCAGGGTATCCACACAGCTCTCCTACAGTACTGTATTTCAAAGGAATCATTTTCCCCACCCCCTGGTGACCAGGAACACAATAATGTGAAAGATCTTGGTTTGGGTCTCCAGTGACAAATCCTTTCAACAAGAAAGGTAACATGGGACAGCATTCTGTTGTTTTCCAAAGGTAATATTACTAACCCTTTTTTTTATTTAGAGCAAAAGTATTAACATCACATATGAATCACAGAAAACAGGAAAACTGTGATAAGAGCTATAGCTCAAGATATATCAGCTAGTGTTAACATCATTTTCATCCATATGGAATGCTAGAGAATTTCATTCAATCTACATTTCTAAGAAAATGAGCAGAACTGACGTATCTGGAACTAATTAGCAGATTATTACACAGCTATGGCTATTTTTAAAGACTGTGCGCTTATATAAAATTTAGCACAAATTTCCAGGTGACTTTTTTTTACAAAATGTGATTATTATTTTTTAGGAGAATTTGCACAAAAACCTGTTTTAGAGGGAGTTGCACAAGAATGTATAATTCAGGCAAAATTGCATGTACTAACTGATAATGTTTGTATAGATTGCTGGAATTTCACTCATGCAAGAGTGGAAACATGAATATGTGATAGGTTGCACTTTCTTTCCTGCAACTCTCTGGACATTTTAAAATGTTCTTCAGAGGGATGGAAAATCCTCTAGAACAGGGGTCAGCAAACTTGGTTCTCCAGATGTTCTTGGACTGATCAGCAGGTGTACTGACTTGGGCTTCTGGTAATTGAAGTCCAAGAACACCTGGAGAACCAAGTTTGCTAATCCCTGCGTTACAACATTTCTTCTTCTACTGCCATATCTGAATCCAAATTTGAATATTGGCAATCCTCATGGTGATCAGCCATGAAGACTGTCCCGCGAAAATAATGCAGTGACCTTTCATCTGCCGTCTGCATCACAGCGTGACACCCATACCACTAATTCAGTTCTGCGAGTCACTTTCTGGTCCTGATCCCTTTTGGCACCGCCCAGAGTGGGATACAACCCAAATGGGTGGTATAGTATTGTAATAAATAAATAAAAATAAAGTCTTCATCAGGCCCAGGACAGTATTGCTGAAGCTGCTGTCCTCCAGCAAGACCGAGTCAAGTGGGATTTAATCCACTTGGAGACCATCAACCTTCCCTGTGGACTTTGGCACCCAAGTTGTTAGGCCTTAGGGTTGTCAGATTAATTAACCGCCATCTGACACTCGGTGTTGAGTCATTGGCAGTCTCTCTATTACTTTAGCAGGATAACCTGGTCAGACTCAATGGGCTAGAACATTTAATGTGGGATTTATTTATTTTTTGTACGATTATTATTATTATTATTATTATTATTATTATTATTATTATTATTATTATTATTATTATTATTATTATTATTATTATTATTATTATTATTATTATTATTATTATTATTATTATTATTATTATTATTATTATTAATTCATAGAAAATGGTACAAGATGTACTTATGACTGAACACATATGAAAATGAAACTTATATAGAATCTGGCTCATTTGCTGGTCTGCCAATTAGTACCAGAAACATGTAGTGATGAGGATTTAATTTTAGCCAATAATAAAGCCAGAAGGAGGCTTCATTTTGGCAGTTTATAGTTTGATCTGGACACGAAAGAAGAAGTCATATGCCATATAACTGTGAGGGGTTTCGGTAATTATCAGAGCACTGCAGGGAATATGCTATCAAATGTCTTTGCATTTCACTGAAATCAGCTGCCATTTTTTTAAAAAGAAAATGCATCATTAATAACAAACCCTGTTGATTTCAAAGTAACTCTACCTTGATTTTAATAGGCCTTAATCACATTGAACTTCCTGTGGCTTGGCTCCAATGCAAGCTATCCCACAAGTTGATTTATGTTTTTCACAACTTCAGCCACAGGTTTTATAGCTTTATTAACAAATAATGCTTCTTCCAACAGTATAAACTATAACTCTTCCCTGAGGGAGAGGCTGACAGTTAATTATTTGGATTATCATCTAAATTAATGAAGTGTAGATTAATGGAAGCTCACTTAATTAAAATCAGTTTTCCTGTAAGACAGTGAAAATCATCATTATGTTACACTTCCAAGTTGGATAAAATAATTTCCTGAGATTAACTTCACATGACCTCACAATTTCACTACAGAACATTTTTTGATGTTATCCATTACTAAAATGAAAGGGGGAAAACATGATGCCTGATTAAAGGTTTTCCATCAGTTGCAGAATAAGTGTGGAAACTCAAATTTCTGTGATCACAGATTGTAAATTTATAAAGGACTATCTCACACTGGATATGAGAACTCTGATATGGGCTAGAGAATCTCAACAGGCTATCTATCAAAAATCAAGAACACTTACTGAGGCTTCTGTTTTCCTCACGCCTCTTGTTACTCCCAGTTGTTAAAATTATCTTGTTCAAGCCTGGACATCTTAATGGCAATGCGTATCATAAGTATAGAGTCCTCATGGCTCATTGGTTCAATCAAAGGTTCTCATCCTACAACTTGTGGACCACGCCAGGCCCACAGCATCATTTCATGTAGCCCACATTGCCATTGCCACCAGAAGTGGACATGTTTATGACAGCTGCGGATGCATTTTATAACAAGGTTTATGGTGGTGGTGGTGGGACACCAGTCCAGCCTGTTCAGCTGACTGAGGGGGTGTGTCCCAGCCCACAGCTTGAAAAGGTTGAGAATCCATGGGTTAAATTATAGTTCTGCAGCCCAAACTGCTCACATTGTGAGTCTGACCCTGATGGGCTAAAGGTGGACTCTGCCTTCTATCCTTCCGAGGTTGGTAAAATGAGTACCCAGCATGTTGGAGGATAAAATACTAATTACATTGTGAAATGCCCAGATAGTGCAATAAGCACTATGGGGTGGTATATAAGAGCAATTGCTACTTCTATTGCTATCCATCTGAGATCGATTCCAGTTTACAATGGCTGCCAGCAACTTTCCCAGGATTTCAAATACCTTACCTGATGTGGTGTAATTAACAGAATGACAGACTAGGAATCATGAGGCCTGGATTCACTTCTCCACTCGGGCATGGAAAGTCACTGGGAAGGGAAGGGTGGCAGTGCTGGTAAATTTATTCTTTAAATACCTCACTGAACTTGAAAGCACTAATAGGATTGCTGTAAGGTAGTTCCAACTTCATGGTAGATAAAATAGACACAAATATTATGCGATGTCAGTGATCTCATGCATAGCATGCCATGACCACACAACACACACACACATACACACACACACACACACACACACCATGAATACCTATATACAAGATTGCACCTAGCATCATGGGTAGTTTGATCCTCACATAGAATGACAGAGATATAGAAGCAATTGTGGGATTTTTTTTTACATTTCTATTCAGTTAATGACAAGTACTATCCTGTTCCCTGTTAAATTTATTCCATAAATTTTTTTGCTTTTGCTTTTTGTAATTAAAGACATCCTCCCTATGTATCACAGCTTCTCTAATTTGGCGAGCAATTTATTTTATTATATGGATTCTATAGGACTGAAGGAGGATGTCTTTGATTGCTAACAATTCTCCCTGCCAGAAATGTCACCTGGCAATAGAGATTCTCCATAAAGACTTCCTCCTTCTGTTCTTTGGCTCTCACAGATTCCACTCAATAAAATGGAGCACCTTTCTAAAGGCAGAAGCTGCACAACATGATTTCAACTGTATGCAAACATGGGAGCTGGTACTTCTGGAAATTGGCTTGAACAGACAAATAACCATCACCAAAGATCTTAAAATCAATAGCTATTCAGCAGAGGTTGAGCTTGTATCTAGGTAAAGGTAAAGGACTTCCTTGCTCGAAAGCCAGTTGTATCCGACTCTAGGGTTCAGTGCTCATCTCTGTTTCAAAGCCGAAGAGCCAGTGTTGTCTGCTTCTACAGACATTTCCATGGTCATATGGCAGACATGACTAGACACCAGAGCACACAGAATGCTGTTTACCTTCCCACCAAAGTGGTCCCTATTTATATACTTGCAATTTCTTGCTTCCGAACTGCTAGGTAGTTTACTTTTCTCTTTTATGTTCAGGTGAATAGAATAATTGATCTGCTCACTTAAATGAGGAGGGAGCTGTACTAACAAGGGACAGTATCAGAAATTGACAGAAAAGAGAGAGAGCATGAGAGATAAGACAAGAAAGCAAACATGAGAACACACTCAAAAGGGAAGAAGGCTGGGATTCTCAACATTTTTGTCCCTGCAGTCTCCATTCTGCTTACAAATAATTTGTGGTGGTGCCCAAAATGCTTCTTTTCAAAATTTCAAAACAGGCCTACAGATGTTTGAGAAGGAAACCCTTCATTTAAGTTGTTTTCTAATTCTCCAATAAGAATTATAGAACTTTGTTAAGAGCAAAAGAAAGCTTAAGCTTATTGTCTAAAAGCCTAAATCTTCATGTTATTTGAATGGAGTATTGATCTGATGCTGGAAAAATAAAAATAAAAGTAACACAATTATGTTACAGATGGTGATTGCAGCCATGAAATAAAAAGGCGACTGATGCTTGGGAGACAAGCTATGAGAAACCTGGGGAACATAGTTAAAAGTAGGGACATCACCTTGCAAACAAAAATTCACATAGTCAAAGCAATGGTATTCTTGGTGGTAATGTATGGTTGTGAGAGCTGGACCATTAGGAAAGCTGAGCACAGAAGAATAGATGCCTTTGAAATGTGGTGTTGGAGGAAAGTTTTGAGAGTACCCTGGACAGCGAGGAGAACAAATAGGTCAATCTTTGAAGAAATCAACACAGACTGCTCATTGGAAGGTCAAATAATAAAGATGAGGCTAAAGTACTTTGGGCATCAAATGAGAAGAGATGATTCACTTGAGAAAGCCAAGATGTTGGGAAAGGTGGAGGGCAAAAGAAGAAGGGGGTGGCCAAAAATGAGATGGCTGGATAGTATTGTAGACACAATGGGCACAGAGCTGGGCAGTTTGAGGAGGATGGTGGAGGACAGAGGTGCCTGGCGGGCAATGGTCCACAGGGTCACAAGGGGTCAGAATTGACTGTGCAACTGCACAACAAAACCAATTATTATTTGTTGATTTTGGTTCTTTTAATAATAGGCACATGTCAGGTTTTCTTAGTTGATCAATGCATACATATTGCAAATGCTGCTCAAATCACAGTTATAACAAGTTTCTTATTTTTTATTCCTGATTAGTAAAGCTTGAAGTCATTTTTACATAACATGGCAAAGAATGCTTGTCAGCCTTAATCTTAAAAAAGGTGTCACCTAAAGAGGACATATGGCTTAGTTTGAAATTATATTTAGTCGCATATATTTGTTTTCCAATCTTATCTTAGGCTGCTGTTTATTGTTACAATATCAAATGCAGTAGCAGACGAGATGACTAAAGACTGTACCTGAGGTTAAGAAAATAGTAATGAGATTTTTTATTAAACTTCCAGACGTCTTTTATTGCAGCAGAAGCAATAAATGTTTTTGCATTATTGTTCAGATAGCAAAGAAAAATCTCCCATTATACCTAGTGTAACAAATCATTTTTGGAAACTGCTTGGAACTGTGAAACTTATAAAATCTAATGTCTTTACATTCATCTCTAGTTAATGAGCCATTCCCTGTGTGAACGTTTTTCTTTCCATCTTCTACAAATTCTGCCCTAAAAATGGAACCATTTGTAAAAGTGTCAAATGGCTTGCCTAAGTCAGGGGTGCCCAAACTATGGCCTGTGGGCTGGATCTGGCGCATGACACCAATTAATCCAGCCCACATCACCCTCACCATTCCCAGAAGCGGATGTGCATGTGCAGAATGCCCTCTGCATGCTCAGAATGGTGCTGTAAATGACTCATGGTTGTTGTAAATGCATTTATGACCACCACAGGTCATTTATGGTAGTGTTCTGTGCATGTGAGTGTGCATTCTGTGCACACACATGCACATTTTATTTCCACTTCTGGGTTGGAGGAACCACATGACTCGCACACTTAACCACATGACTGGCCTGCAGCCCAAAAGGTTTGGGCACTGTTGGAGGGTGGTGACAGGATTTCCTCCCACAGGGCACCCACGGTCTAAGTAATAACAGTGTCCAAACTGGCACTATAGTCTGGCACTATTTCTTCATTATTCTTCAGTTCTAGTCTAGGATAGTTACTATTTTTGAGGTGTGGCTAAATATCTCTTCTTCCATTTGAACAAGGAAATGATCCTGTCTTACTTCTTTCAGAGTTCAGGCTGTCTAGAAACTAAAGCTTCTTAAGATAATTGTTTTTGGATTTTGCTGTAAATTCAAGAACACATGCGTTCGCGCGTGCGCACGCGCGCACACACACACACACACACACACACATTGCATGTTAGTCAAAGAAATGAACAGCCTCCTAAAGGTACAACTTAACAAAACACAACTGAACTGGGAAACAAACAGAATAGAAGGACTGGAAGGCTAGAAATGAGTGTTCAGCAGACAAACTGGATTCTGCTATGAAAAGGATTCAATGATATCAGACAGAAAGGGCAAGAAAGGATTAGAAGGGGATTATGATATACTCAGAAACTGAAATGAAAAGCTAATTGCCCATTTCAGGAAAGCCATGCCGCTTCCAGTGTCACTGAGTGATTTTTCATGGTTCAGTAGAGAGTACAACCCTGATATCTCAAGCTCCAGTCAAATACAATAACAACACCACATGCATATATTAATCCGGGAAGTGCAAATTAAGTTAGGGCATGTGTAAATGGGTGCTCTCAGGAGTCACTCTGGGCTCCATGTACCCAGATTTCATGGATGCTGAAGTACTGCAACATCCCCTCAAAGTGCTTCTTTTTGAACCCCCATTAGGAGGTTATACATTTTTTACTGAGCTGCCATATATGCTGTTTTCAGTGTCAGCAGATGTTGAGAATGGTGTATAAGGGAGGCGTGTAGCCATTGAATGTTGCTTCCAGGGTAAACATCTGGTGTGCTGTGAAGGAACTAATGAACCCATTCAGTACATTGGATGGTTGAATGAAACACTTCCCTGTTCTTCAAGAAAGGTTCAGGGAAAATATATTATCCCTCGCCCCTCCTAGCTGATTGTCATAGTGCAGCATTGGTTAGGAGGACTTTTTTAAAAAAATCTTCCATTTTTCTCTTTGTTCGCCTGTCAAAATTGTGGCTGTGAGCAGTTTTTCAATTGGTGATAAAAGGGACAAATGGAGGGGGAAATGTTCTGCCCTCCTAACCAATGCTCTGGTATGACAATTGACTATCTCTGCAGAGGAGAAAGGGAAGTGTTTCATTTTCCCATATGGTGAAGTATTTTCAATGGAAAAGCAAAATGGTATTTAGTCCTTTCCCTTCTGAAAGCTATATAAAACTGAGTGAGGTCAGAATTCTCCACAGCATTGGAAAAGAATTATCAAAAACAAAATTATCCCCTCTCCCCAATATACCTGCACATAATGCGCTTTGATTGCAACCTGTCATTTTGAAGAAAAAGAAGTTAAGTTTTTCTCTCCTATTTGATCTATTTGTAGTAGATTTCTTACAAAACTTAGAGCTATTAAAACCAATACACATCAATTAAATGCAAATAATTATCCAAGGTAGTTGGCTGCTGATGTCCAATAGTGAATTTTAAAGCAACTTTCTCAGTTTGAGATGACATTTCAGTCAGAGTGTTGCAAGTGGTGTGCAATCCAGGCATTGAAACCTTTTGTTTATCTTATACAACAGCAGGAAATCCCGAACTGGGTTTTCTTCCAAATATCTGCAAGTGATTTGGAAGAATGTAAGTAAGATTTCCTCTGGGCTCTCAGGCTAAAAGGGCCTGTTCTTGCCATATTTCCATATTAATTGCTTGAGTTATAATGAACAGCATTTCTAATTGGCTTTTGAAGACTTATTGAACTTTAGTAATTAAGTCCATAAGGCACTCTTAAATATTGGCTGTAATCAACAGTCGCTTACTTGTCTGCCCACACATTGAGTAATTAATGTAGAATTAACTGTTCAATATAGCCCATTCTACCTTCTCATTTCACTTTTGGAATATGTGTTAGTCTAATGTAGGTATTCATAATACAATAGGATACAGGGATCTTGATTGATTGGGTATCTAATTGACATCCTTAAAGGCTTAGGAAAGAATTCATTGTGTTACAATTTAATCCTTGAAAAAGGCTCCACTCAGGGGATGCAACTTCCATCATGAAAACAATACATACAGTGTACAATCATATATAGTTCACAATAACCAAGGTGGCTAGGTGTTGCTAAGAGTTGTAATCCAGGAAAGGTAACTTTCCAAACACTTCGTCCACTGCAACCTTACTTGTGTCTGCTCAAAAGAAAGTCCCCACTTCTCATGGGGCTAACAGGACTGCAAATTAGTCATTTCCCAATTTCCAGTTGCTAGATAAAAACAAGTTATCAGTGAAGTCATTACAATGTTAACCTACACAGATAACTTTTTTTCTCTGCAAAGAAAGGGAAATACTCACTACGGGGAAACTCACTACAGACAAAACAAAGATGCTTTTCATTTCAAAGGCTGAGCAGGGAAGTGAAGATTCAACCAGTGATGGATTGCTTCTCTGCCTTTTGACTAAAATCAAGTGTAGTATCTGTGATGGAACCTGGAAAACTCAGGTTCTTAGTCTGGCCGTAGTAGCAGATTCCAAGACTTTTATGATGACCGGGAGAGCGTGTCACAGTTAAAGCATGTGTATCACCTGTTCCTGTTACTGGAGCTGTCTGATCTGGTCACATTGACACATTCTTTAGTTACATCCCATTTCAATTAGTGCAACATTCTCTACATAGAACTGCCTTTGAAGACTGAGCAGAAACATCGGCTGGTATCAAATGCTATGGCCAGATGGCTTCCTGGGTCAGCCATGTTATGCTACATGCCGTCAAGCTGGAACCAACTCGTAACAGGCCCAATAGGGCTTTCAAACTAAGTGAGATATTTAAGAAGTAGATTTACCAGTTCCACACCTCAAATGTGTTTCCATGGATGAGTGGGTTTTTGAACTGTGGTCTCCAGAGTCCTAATCCATCACTCTATCCACTACACCAGGGGTCTCCAACCTTTGGTTTCTGAACTTCAATTACCAGAAGCCTAAGTCAGTACATTGGCTGATCTGCTTTTGGAATTGACTTAGGCTTCTGGGAATTTGTCATGTCTGGCCCTTTGTGAAGAACGGTCCAGCAACGATGAACAGAACAACGAACGACGGTTTATTGCAAAGTCTTGCAGGCAACAATTACAAAGATATCCAGACAACAGATAGCTACACAAGTCCCATTTAATCGGTCCCTCCAAGATCTGCTGTTGTGGCTACTAAGCTACACTTGTGTGTGAGCATATGGAGAGGACCCAAGGCTTAGCTGGGTTAAGGTGAACCTGCAGAAAATGGGGAGTATAAATCCGGCCCGGCCTCACCCTTGTTTACCCATGGTGCTTATATAGTGTCACGGCAGTGGTCCCTCTAAGATACAATGTAGTAACCCATCGGATAACCTTAATTAACCAATCATAACTTGATACCACAGTATTAACCAAACAGGAACAGGATCCAAAGTTGCACCCAATCATAGAACTCTAATTAACATAAGGAGCATGCCCAGAAGGAGAAGAATACGTGCCAAATCTTGGTCTTAATTCTAATGGCAGGAGATCGCCATTTTGCCCTTGCAAAGCATTGCTGGAGCAACTTGCATTTTACTTTAATACACAACAGAATTGAAGTCCAAAACCATAGGTTGGGGACGCCTGCACTATACCATGCTGGGTAATCAGGTCAGCCATAAAATCATAGAATAATTGAGTTGGAGGGAGCCTATGTGGAGCTTGCCATTTGGCTGGGGGGGAAGGGAGAGGAGTGCCCTTAAAGGTGGCTCCCTCCTCCTTCCTTGCATTGTTCAGCAAGGCACAAGCAGAAAGGGTTGGTCTCTCTATTTGTGCTCTATTTTTTGTGGTGGTGATGCCTTCGTGGGCTGCGGAACAGTGGCAGAGACAGTTTGTGCAAGGAGAATGGCAAAGGCAAGCCAGCAGCCTGTGTCATCGGGGCCCAGGCCAGTAGCATAATGTTGCTACCGAATGAGGATGGGAAAAGCGGCTCACGGTGCCCCCTCCCCCTCTAAATCTGCAGGCTGGCCATTAGAAAAGGGATTATTAGGAGACAAGGGGTTGTTTGGCAATCCCCCTTTCTCCCCACCTCTTAAACACATGGCTTGGCCCCACTTACTTAGTACTTCATCCCTCCCCATTTCATCTCTCCCTCTCAGAAATAAATGGGCTTCATTGCCTTTACATAGCTCACTTCCAGTTACTGAGAGGTTAAGCATCCAGGTAAGCTTAAGTCTGCTAGGTGTACTCATCTGGTGGTGTCTTCATCTGATAATTATATGATGCACTTTCAAGCACTAGAGAGGGAAACTGGCCATTAGCAGATTACAGAGTCTGCCCCCCTCCAGTGGTCCTCTAGGGATTTCAGGGGCCATAGGCTGACAGGTTGGAAGCAATTGGCCACATCCTTAATGGAACGTGTTACTGCCCTGGAAGCTAGGTGGGACAGTGGTCATACTAAAAACAACCCTTAATGTTGGTTCAGGAGGTGGGCCTTTTTCAAGGAGTGAATCTTCTCCTCAGCCTTTGGGATTCTAGTCTTCACAGAGTCAAGGATGGGAAGAGAGGGTGGCACCATGTGCAACAGGCAACTGTGCAGGTGGTGCTGGCCCAAGCACATCCAAGAGATAAGCCTCCATTTTTCAAGTGTGTCTGTGTCTGGTGAGACTTTACCCACATCACATATCATCCAATCAGCCACTGCTGGAGGTGGAATCATTGAGAGCCAAATGACACCAATTATTTTTCCTTGCCAGCCCCTTAAAAGTAGCACAGAGGTAGGGACCACTATGCTAGTGACACTAGACATGACCCTTCTTGGATGTCCCTATACTTGCAGTGGACCTTCCCTAGCCAGAGTGCAGCCTTTAGTCAAAGGCTTAGCATTATCCTATAGTGCCCAACACTTGTACAATTCAGTGGCACATTAAGGTGCAACTGTGGCAGACACTTTCCCTCGTTCATTATTTAGACATCACATATTGGGTGTATGTGGATTTCCCGCATCAGGCATGGCTTTTATATGATGAAGCCTTTCGTATGAGAGTAGCTATATGTTCCAGTCTCTGCTGGGATGAACAGAATCCACAGCTATGTCTGCAATTTAGCCTCGAATTAGCATATTATGACCAAAATAGTGTTGCTTAGTGTAGTACATTACCCTAGCGTAGGCCTAATGAATCAATGTGGATTTGATGAATCAATTCCTTCATAAGTTCCATTGATTTAAATAACACAGCAATTTGCAGTTAGAGTACACCCATTTGAATCAATAACACTTATGGATGAGTTGATTCACCAGATATTCTACTATTTTACTTTTGATATCTTTATTTTGTTTTGTAATTATTCCTATCTCTTTGTATCTCACTGTAGAAAGTATATTTAAAGAGAAAATGGCCACTGACTTCACTTTTGTAGCTACGTCAGCTCAGATTGTCATCTTTCTCAAGTCAGTTTGGTGTCCTTTTGGTTCATTTCAATGCTCCCTTCAGCTCAGCTTGGTACCCACTCTCAGCTCAGCACCCTGGTCAGTTGCCCAAACCAGCTGCCTAGGTCAACCCTGTTGTCTATTCTTAGTCTAGCAATCCCCCATGTTGGGATATATTGCCCCATTGTTGCTGGCTACTTGGGAGAATGGATGCATGCCGCTGCCCATGCTGGGGGAGCATGCTTTGTCCAGGCCCTCCCCTAGAGATGGAAGCACACCTGTTTCCTGCCGGTTGAGCAGGGAGGAGCCTACACCCCTTTATAAGGGGTGGCTCTTCCCTGCCTTGCCCTTTCCAGTTCTTAAGTGCAGAAGCTTCTCCCTCCCTCCCTCCTTCCCTCATAGCAGTGTGATTTTCTGGTCACTCCAGGGCTGGGTGGGAATTTTTGCTTCGACGCCTATTGGCTCCGGTGTCAGGTTGTTGTTGTTTTTTGCCCACCTCACACTGATGTCCATTGTTGAGGTTTTTCCTGGAGGCTTTTACTGGTCACTTTTGGCAGTTAATGTGGATGATTCCTACCCAGAATTCTGTATTGCCAGTGGGTAGGGGCTGGGGATTTTCCAGGGGCTGTCAAGGCATTGCCTAGGGGTGTGCCCAATGGTTCCTGGATTACCTTCCAATCAGTTCGGCTTATAGGTAAGCCTTTACCATATCTGGCACTTGGTGTAGCCACCACTGTGCACCAGTCCTATGGCCCATTGACCATTTCTCCCATGACTAATTTGGTTTCTTACTCCTGGGTCTACACCTGCACTATTTCCCCCAGTGCAGTTTACTTCTTTAATAAAGTGGCCATTGTTTCAATCCATTCACTGTGTACGTCTCTTCTATTGGGTGTGTGTATGGGCAAAGCAGATGAATGTATTATCCTTTCCTAGACTGCAGTGGTTCAAGTGGTTAAGATGCTGAGCTTGAAGACTGGAAGGCCAGGGTTCGATACCTGTGTTCTTCATGACAGAGTGAGCTCCTGTCTCTGTCCCTGCTCCTGCCAACCCAGCAATTCAAAAGCAAGAAATTGCAAGTAGATAAATAGGTACCACTACCATGGGAAGGTGAACATCATTCCATGCACTCCAGTGTCTAGGCATGCCTGCCACATGTCCATGGAAACGTCTGCAGATTCAGACAGTGCTGGCTCTTTGGCTATAAACAGAGATGAGCACTGAAGCCTTGAGTCAGATACAACTGGCTTTCAAGCAAGGGTGACCTTTACCTAATATTATCCATTCATGTCAATGTTAAAACTGGCTCTTGTCTAAGTGCATTCTGCTATGGGTCCAATCCATATTTCAGTTTGAATCATGGGAGTAAACTCTTATCTAATAATTGTAATGTAAAAAAGCAGCCAAGTACTCTCACTCTCCTTGGTATCTCTGTCTACCTAACCAAGTCTCAATAAATTATATATTAGAAACCTCAATGTGAAAATAGTTTTATAATATTGGCCAGTAGGCAGATAGTCCCTGACTGGGAATTAATATCATTTCATTCAGCACAGTCAGGTGTTTCCATCACAGATGTGTATTGTTACATGATTCCCAATTCCCCATGAATGGAGATGTTCCAGGGGAAAGGCTACTGGTTTAAATTTCCATTTGGATGACTGAAAGCATTGGAGACCTCATGAGTCAATGCAATATTTTCTTTATTTACAAATATAGAAACAAAGCATACATGGAAGGAAACAGGAACTCATACAAGTCAGACGTTTCCCTTGGAGAGAGTGAAAAAACTAGGCAGTTGTCCAAAGCTGCATGGCCATTTTCAGTTAATTCCAGTAAAAAAACAAAAGAAAAGAAAACCCCTTCTGATAGCAGAAAGAGCTAATTTCCCATCCTTATGGGAAATCACAGTTGGAAAGTACGAGTAGATGAATACACAATCATGTAATTAACAAATCTTTGCATTCTGTTTATTAAGAGTTTTGAGAATTCTGATTAAGTTCTTGTCAAAAAGATAAACTGAGGTTAAAACTCTATCTACACAGGGCAATTTAAATAGGTACAGTTTTCTCCAACATGGTTAGAACAAGGCTTGACTTGTTTGCCATGTAAAAGATGCAGAAAATATCACAAAGTGCTGGCAACCCTAATTCAGCTTTGTGGCTTGAATATATGGTTGAACATACTGAGACTTTAAAAAAAAGTTTTTATAAGCTCATTTCCCAGGTAGGTTGATATGCCAGATTCACTTTCTCCCACATTGCTTTGTATATATGTGTTTTATTTCCTCCTGCTGTGTCTGTGAAAAAATATAGAAAGTTCTCATTTTTTAAAAAAGAAACAGCTGAATAAAATGGTTACTGGACCCTGCTAAAAAGTCATCCCTCTCATTCTTGCATGCAACAGTGAGAATTGCAAAATTGTTCTCATCCCACAGAAAAATAAGACATTTAGGGCAATTTTGAACAGGAGAACAAGATGATGGAGATGAGGTGAAAATTAGTCACAAGGGCACAATAATGTGCAGTGTACAAAAGCTGATATTGGCTACTGCTTTACTCCATGAGCTATTGAAATTCAGAAGCACCAGAAAGGACGTGTGTGTGTGTGTGTGTGTGTGTGTGTAATAATTTTTATTACATTTTCAAAAATAATACAAACAATAAAAGAACATCAAAATTACAAATATAAAGAAACTTACGTATATAAAATTAGAATTACATATATATGTAAAATTAAACATCAACAAATCGAAACCACATTGTTTATAATATATGCTATTTCAAATCAAACCAATAAAGAATGGTTTCTATGCCTCATTTTCCAATAATGTTTTCTAATATAAAGACAAAACAAAGAACAACAACAAGATAAACAAAAACAAAAATAAAATACTAATCACCCGGTGTTATTTACAATGGACTGGAGAGCTTGGAGATATTCATTGAGATTTCCCCCAAAAAAATCTTGTGATCAGGTACAGGTCTTTGCAAATCATTCCCCCTCAGTGAGTAATCCACAAAAGCTTGCCAAACCTTCCAGAATCTATTCTCTTTAACAAATCCCTTTTTAAAATTTATTTCCCATGTCAACTTATCATTTAATGCTAAGCCCCACATTTCCTTATACCACTACTCAATATTCAAATTTACCTCATTTTTCCATTTTCTAGCGATACACTGTCTTCCCGTTGACAACATTATTTCCAATAACTCCTATTTATTCTTACTCAGGTTTATATTTTCCACTTCTGTCAACATAATCGTGCTAAGACCCAATTTAATTTTCTCCCCCATAATTTCAGTTATCTCGTGTTCAATTTTCTTCCAAATTTTTTTTGCAACAGTACATCTCTACCACATGTGTTCATAAGTTCCCGTTTCCTTCTTACAACACCAACACATTTTATCTTTTTTCTTATCTAGCTGATGTAACCTCATTGGAGTCAAATACCATTTTCCACAGCATTTTATAGTAATGTTCCTTAACTCTAACCGACATAGTTCTCATAATTCTTTTCCTCCATTTATTATTCCAATTCTGTTCTTCTATTTTTATATTCAAATCTTGTTCCCAGCTTAATCTTAGTTCTTCTTGTGGATTACCTACCTTATTTATCATTCTATATATTTTACCAACCAGTCCCTTTATACCACTTTGTCCCCTTTTTATTTTCCAAATCAGTTCTTCAAACTCAGTCCTGTCTCTTTCTAATCCAACTTCATTCAAATATTTACTATTCCAGCTATTAACCATCCCTGTCTGAAACCAATTCAGTTTCAACTGTCCATACAAATTTATTTTCCTCTCTCTATCTTTACAGGCCTGTATCCAGTCTCTCAGCAGGAATACCTCATTCTTATCAAGTACTTCTTTGACCCTTTTATCAATTTCTATTGGAAAATTTGCTATGTCCTCCAACTCTATAATAGGGGAAATGTCCGGTACCAAGTCCCTTTTTACTTTTTTCCATACCCCCAAAGTTGCCTTCATCATTCTATTTTTAGTGACCATTTTACTCATATTGCCTTCTAAAAAGACCACTTTTCCAATATGTTTAAAATCTTTCATTTCTAATTCTTCCCAAATTGCCTTTTCATTAGCCAGGATCCTCACAACGTTTTTAATTTGGAAAGCTCGATAATATGCCACCAGGTTTGGCATTCCTAGTCCCCCTTCCTTCTGGGATAAATACAAAAAAAATTAACCAATCGGGGCTTTTTTCCCCATTACAAAAATTGTTAATCAATTTTTGAAACTCCTTAATTTCTTTATCATTCAATTGGATTGGAAGAGCATCAAATAAAAAATTAATTCTTGGTAACAACATCATTTTACATATTGCAATTCTTCCAAACCATGACAGTTTCAATTTTTGCAATTGTTGTATTCTATCTTTAATTTCCTTTTTCAACTTTACGTAATTCAATTTCTTAAATTCATCGAATTTATTCGAGATATTAATCCCCAAATATTTCAAATCATCCTTAATTCGTAAATTACATTTTTCCTTTATCCTTTTCTGTTTTTCTTTACCCATATTACACAGTATCATTTCAGATTTATCCCAGTTTTTTCTCAAACCCGTTATATCCTCAAAAAATTTCAGCTGCAGTTGTATTCTATCCAATGCCTTTCCAGGTTGTTTAACTGTTATTAAAGTATCATCGGCATATAAACTTATCTTGTTACCTAGAACCCCTTCTATCTCCTTGTCTTCCCTTACCTCCTTCGCCAACATCTCCATTGCCAAAATAAATAAGATTGGAGACAAAGGACAACCCTGCCTTGTACCTGCTTCTAGCTTTACCTCCTTTGTAACTACATCATTTACCCTTACTTCTGCCTTCCTTTGCTCATATAATTGTCCAATTATCTTCTTAAATTTATCACCAAATCCATAACATTTAATTATCTCGTTAATTATTACCCATTGTAAAGAATCAAATGCCTTGAAGATATCCAAAGATAATAGTCCGACTTTCTCTTTTGTTTGTCCTACCTTATCAATTAAATTTAAAACTCTTCTTATCAAATCTGACATATGTCTAACCTTCAAAAATCCCACCTGGTCCTCATTTATATAAGTGTCCATAAAACTATTCAACCTATTAGCTATCGCAGTGAAGATCTTGGCATCTTGGTTTATTAATGAAATTGGTCTGTATGATTCATTTTTTTCTAGATCTTTTCCTGGCTTTGGCAACAGAATAATATATAGTGTATAGTAGAATAGTATATAGTCCTATACCATGAAGTCGGGATTTGCCCTCCTTCTAATATTTAGTTATATAATTTATTCAATTTTGGAACCACTATATCTTTAAACTCCTTGTAAAACTCGGCTGGTAATCCGTCCTCTCCAGGTGCTTTATCTGTTTTTAAGCTAGCTATAACCTCTTTTATTTCCTTTTCTGTTATTCGTTCTTCCATCCAGTTCCTATGTTCCTGCGATATCTTATTATTTATTTGTTTCTCCAATTGTTTTTTCAATTTTGGAATATCTATGTTCTTTTTCGCATATAATTCCTGGTAGAAATCTTTAACAATTTTACATTTATCTCCAATCTTATTACATCTTATTCCATCCTTATTGACCAAAGTTCCAATTTCTCTTTTTTCTCTCTTTTCTTTTGCGGCCCTTGCTAACAATTTTGAATTTTTATTGCTAAATTTAAAATATTCTCTTTTTAAATACACCAAGTCTTGTTTTACTTTTTCTATGTCCTTTCCTATCAGTTCAGTCTTCAATCTTTGTATATTATCAAAAACCTTCTTATCCTTGGTCCTTGTATGTTTTTCTTGAAGCTGTTTTATTTCCTTCTCAATTTTATCTTGTTCCACTTTGAATTGCTTATTTCTAAAACTAGCCAACTTTATACTCTCCCCTCTAAATACCAACTTCATGGTATCCCAAACTACATTAAAACTCACCTCCTCCATATCATTCCATTGCCAACTTTCCTTCCAATTCTCAGATATTTGTTCCTTACATTTATGGTCTTTATATAATTTAGGGTCGTATCTCCAATTCCTCCTTGTTTTTCTTATATTTTCAATCCCCACTTCTAACAATGCTTTTGCATGATCCGTTTCTTTGAATATTCCCACTTCTACCTCATCTACCTTTCCAATCATATTTTCTGTTACGAATATGTAATCTATTCTAGAGTATGAGTTATGAACGTGCGAAAAATAAGTATAAACCCTTTCCGATCCCTTAAGCTCTCTCCACGTGTCCTTCAATCCTATATCTTCCATCCATTTATCCAAAATTTGTTTTTAACCCCTTTTCTACTTCTTAAAATATTTGTACAATCTAAATTTGACCTAATTAGATTAAAGTCCCCAGCTACTATCATTCTTGTTGTTTTTCCTTTTACCAATATTTTATACATTTTCTCCTAAAAGTCCTCTTGATGATCATTTGGGGCATATATATTCACAAAAGCCATTTCCTCATCGTCAATCTTCCCTTTTACTATCAAGAATCTTTCCTCAGGGTCGGAGATACTACGTGTCATCTCAAAGCCCAACCTAGTCGAAATTAAAGTAGCCACACCCCTTCCCTTTGAGGTACCAAATGATTTCTCATAGTATTGCATCCCTTTCAAAAAGATCTTATTCACATCTTGAGATTTTTGATGAGTCTCCTGCAAAAAGACTACATCCGGCCTGTCCTTTCTTAAAGCTAATTCTATTCTTTTCCTCCTAACTTGAGATCCTGTACCTTTCACATTCCAGGATATTACTTTAATACTCCTCATAATTTACCAAAAAGCGATCTCCGATCTCTCCAATGAATGTGCAACCTCTATTCCCATAACTAAAACTAAAACTAACACAACAAACATTCTACTCTACCCTCCCCACCCTTTTCTTTTACAATATTAAAGAAAAATCCGCCTTTACCAACCAAAGAGAGGAGGGGGAACGTGGAAAATGTAACTGCAAGCCTCAAACTGCCCACGCACACTCTCATTAATACAATTCCTTTTTTAACACTTTTATACATACAATCCCAAGACCTCCCTAACACCACTCAGCCTCTCCTTAAATTCCTCCATCCTTATACTTCAGCCTTCCTTTGCCACCTTATCAATTTTGGACCCCTCCTCCTTCCCCCTGTTGCCCCCTCCTGCTCCTGACTTCCATATTCTCTTCTTATGCCTCCTGATTCCAACAAATCCTTTCTTATTGCCAATCCCTCTCTTGAAGACAAATCTATCATATCAATTGTACTAAGATAATATAGTGCATCAGTGTTAGCATCAATTGTATGCATTTTTTTGTCGTAGAAAAATCTTAATTGCTGTGGGAACCTCCAATTGTATTTTATCCCACATGCAATCAACAACTTGGTCACAGGCTTGATTTTATAACGCTAAACATGTTCATCCACAGCAATATCATTGTATACTTCCATATAATTTCCATCAATTTTTAAAGCGCCAGACCCAGCTTGTTTTAAAAAAGCCATCACCTTTAATTTATCACCCCAATTTGCAAATTTAACCAAGACATTCCTTTGAACACTCATCCCATTTCTCAATCCCAGTCTATAAACACTTGCAATGTCTTCATTGACATAATCTTTCCCCGTTTTCAAATTATTCAGCCAATCAATTATTCTGTCTTTCAAATGGTCTGGCGTTTCCCCTGGTAAATTACGTATCACAATATCCTGTTTCCTCATCATCTCTTCCACCATGTCTATCCTTATCCCTTGTCCTTCTACCTTTATTTTGATTTCCTTATCTTCCTCTTGCAACCCCTTCACTTCAACCTGCATCAATTTCACATCCTTTTGCATTAAATTAACACTTGTTTCCAACTTCTGAAAAGTAAAATCAACTTTGTGGGCAAAATCCTGAAACACTGTGTACATTTTATCTTGTTTCACCATAATTTCATTTTTGTCTTTCCCTCTTAGTTCCTTCATTTCCCAAAAACCCTTCACATTTGCATCCTCCATCTTATCTAATCTCTTAAACAATTTACCCATCTCAACCATTAATTGTTTTTGGTCCAATAATACTGATTCCGATGATATAGATGATGGGGGTGTATCCTCAGTTTCATTTTTCTCCTTCTCCTTCCTCTTAGGCTTCACCACCTCCTCTTCCTTTGTCGCCTTTCCCTTCACAAATTTATCCATTGTAATTTCAACCAATTCTTTCAATATAATCAAACGTTTTTTATCTTCCAATTCCAGCTCTTGGCCTTTCCCAATTCACTTATGTTCGGAGCCTTAATTGTGGGTTAATATCTTATAACCAAATTTTTAGTAACTTTGTAATCCAATCTGCATTGACATCTTCAACAAAAATTATGTCCAACCTCAAGTCCTGTGTGCCAAATCTTCAAATCCCACTCAATTTATAATCCAAATGTCCACTTACTTGATTTCCACCAAATCCAGATTCTAAATCAGTTTTTAATGTCAATTAGTTCAGGCTTTCAGCCCCTATATTAGTCCCTTTACTTTATGCCCAGACAGAGTAGATCAGCTTCTGTATAGCAAACCATTAATAAGATTGTAATCCAAGAAAAAATGCTCCTAAACTGCGTTGCTGCTTTGCTGCTTTACTGTTATCCAATGAAAAAAAGGGTTGATAATTTCAAAAGGCCAAAACTTGATTGAAGATTTTCATGTATTAACCAAAAGAATAATAATGCATCAAAAAGCGGGGGAAAGAAGGCCGAAAAACAATTGCAAAAACCAGTAACTGTATGTCCAAAATCTTGATGGAGGAAGGCAAAACAAATTGAAACCAAAAAACCAAGAAGAACAAAGGTAACAGGGAAAGGAGAGTCAGGTACCCCAAATAAGTAAAAAAGAAAGCTTCCAAGAGGGCCCCGCCTCCCTTCTCCTCCGAACACTCCTACCTCTGTACTTCTTCTGTTCTTACACCTCCCATCCTTCAACAACCCTCTCCATTCCTTCACTTCTCCTTCTTTATCTTTCTCTTCTCCTTCTCGCCTTTCCTTTCAGACTCTCCACAACACTCCAAAAAATCGCTCCAGAAACCGTCTCCAGTTGTTTCCCTCCCGTCTTCAGTCACTCTAACTTTCGATTTCCTTCTTCACCGCCACCATTAATCTCCTTTCACAAACTTTCTCTCGTCTGCTCTCCCTCTTAACTCCTCCTCGCTCCTTTGCACACTTGCTTTTCCTTCGTTTTCACTCTCCTTCTCACCCCCTCAGCCGCGCCAGCCACCACTTCCAAATCCGTGTCTTTATTTTCAACAACTCACATTTTCATTGTTTCTCCCAATCTCCTGGCAGTCCCATTCGCCGCGACTCAGCTGGTGAGGCCGCCGCTTGCGCCGCTAGCCTCCCAGCCAAAACACTCCCGAACTCCGACCTTCCGGATCAAGCCTTTTCAGACACGAGGTCTATAAACTTTCTTCTTGCCAATCTTTGAAAATTTGTATTTCTCTATGTTTATTTTCTCATTGTTTTCTCATTGAGAAGTGCGAGCTCCGAGGAAAGTGTGTTAATGAATCGGCATCTTAGCCACGCCCTGACATGTATATTTTTGAAACATCAGCCTTTTTTTGTATTTGTTCAGAGTATGCATTTTGTTTCTCAAAGGGAATGGGCATTAGGTTTTGTGCAAATATATTAGGTGCACATTATATTGATATTGTTCATGGATAAACCCACAAACTTGGGAGGCAGTGGCCATAGATCGATGTCAAACCTTCTCTGCTGCTACCAATAACTTTGAAGGAGATTGCCACAGACATGAAGAGGCTAAGCAACAAGCATGGAAGCTTCGTCAAACTCAACTATGCCCTCCACCATCTATTTAGTGTAATGTGTGTGGTCGCATGTTCCATGC
The DNA here is from genome assembly GCA_035047305.1 of Bradypodion pumilum. Taxonomy (NCBI): domain Eukaryota; kingdom Metazoa; phylum Chordata; class Lepidosauria; order Squamata; family Chamaeleonidae; genus Bradypodion; species Bradypodion pumilum. The sequence continues at coordinate 59,995,194 of JAWDJD010000005.1, forward strand.
CAGGATCAGTTTATTGAGTCACCAGAGACACAGCCATCAACTGAGAAAATGACTTCTAGGAAAAATGTTTGCTCGGATAAGAGTAGCAGCAAGCAACAATGATGATGACAATGACAAAAGGGATCTTGACAAGAAAAAGCAGTCCTCATTGTCTCTGGAGCAAGAACTCTCCACGAGAAGGCCACAATTTATCTTGCCCTCTCTTGCAGTTCCGCATCACTTGGAGAACAAGACAAATGAGGATTTAGATCTCAATTATGTCTATCTGCTTAGGTGGATGGGAGTTATTCACTAGACCTCATTAAAAATACTGGCTGCTTTCATTACAGAAAGAGATTCTGAGCAAGATGAAATTCATTTGTTCCTACATCTGCTATATTCCTTTGAATATAATGGGGTTGGCCTTTATTTTAAGTATTTAATAGGAGCAGGTGATGTACTACTTCCTCTTGTTCTGTTCCTCATGTGTTTTAATCCCAGTCTGACTCTGATTTCATAGATGAGTCATAAAGGGAAACAGTGTGAAGCAACACATGTTTGTGGAGATATTACTCACCTAAATGCTCCTTTTTGCAGTGATAGTCAGTCGCTTTCCCAATGCTTGAGCAAAGCTACACTGACTGCTGTGTTGTACTAAATAAACAGCTCTTTTGTTCCCCCTCTAAAATAAGTTCCTTTTGTCCAGCCAAAGAGACACAAAAATGCCCCATTGTGTCTTATTTTATCGCAATTTCCCAGTTACATATCAAGCATGCTGTTCATCCCATATTTGAACAAGTGTCATGTTATCATGCTTTCTCTGGCAATTTGAGAGAATATTTTGTCAAAAATTCACCCTCCTCCCACCAGAGAAAACTGTGGTGGATCTAGTGGTGCTGGCAGCAGTGGTATCACATCTATCTGCAGAAAAAGGATATGCGCATAAAAGGCCAATTAAGCAAACAAAGAAGAAGGAAGTGCCATTCCTCAAGAGGAAAAAGGTGTTTCAGGGACCATGGAAACAGCTCCATAAACCCACCACTAAGGGGGACTATGGTAACATATGCAATGGCAAATCTCACCTGCCACAGACAGCCTGCCAAGTGAGGGGGAGAAAACCACCTCAATAAATTCGCTGTCTCTTGCATTCCACTGCCCCAAGTGACTGCCTCACTGAGACTAATAACCATAATGTAGTTTCCTACCTTATATGTAAATTTCCATTCATTTATCCCTTCAATGCCCTGTGAATGGATTCAAATGGTATACTAATTTTATTTTTGGGGCTGCGGTGGCTTAGTGGTTAAGACACTGAGTTTGATGACTATAAGGCTGACAGGTCAGCAGTTCAAGACCCAAGTGCAATGCAACAGAGTGAACACCCATCATCTGTCCCAACACCTGCCAGCCTAGAAGTTCAAAAGCAAGAAAATTGCAAGTTGATAAATAGGTACCACTTCAGCAGGAAAGGTAACAGCATTCCATGCGCTCTGATGTCTAGTCATGTATGCCACATGACCATGGAAATGTCTGTAGATACAGGCAGCACTGGTTCTTTTACTGTAAATGGAGATGTCCACTGCACACTAGAGTCAGACATTACTGGCTTTCAAGCAAGAGAAACCTTTACCTAATATATTTTTTTAAAATCACCTTTTTTGAAGGCCCTTGTAATTCAACCTATTTTCAGAATACAAAAGCATTTACCCAATATCTACAGTTACATCAAAATTATTTCCAGTTCCTTCCCAAAATTCTGATATTCTTAGCTCATAATAGGGAGCTTGAGGCTCATCCAAACTATCAGAGCTTTGGAGGGAAATTAGAAAATAAATTTGAAGCCAACTATCAGTGTCTTTGTAAATATATGATAAATAATTATGAAATGTATGAGCTATAAATTTCAGAACATGAGGGAAAGAATTGGAAACAATTGTTACCTAACTATTAGAGCAGTGGTTCCCAATGCCTAAGTCAGTACATTGGCTGATCAGTATTTTGAGGAATTGACTTAGGCTTCTAGGAACTGAAGTCCAAAAACCAAAAGTTGGGAAACACTGTATTAGAAATTTTTAAAATATTGGGTAGATTTTTAATGAAATATATGAGCAGTGAAAAATTGTATTAGCGCTGAATGCAACTCTCTGTAAGTACAATCATGTACAGTAACATAGCATGATTGTTAGTGTAACTACAACTGTATATGATTGTATTAAAATAGGAAACATGTATGACTAAAAAGAGTTTGAGTTGCAAAGGTCTTTACCGTGGAAGATGATTCAGAAAATAAATTAGAATACCATTTACATCTGTTTACAGCGCATCAAGGGAATATATGAACGGGAATTTACATATAAGATAGGAAATTACTGAATTAATCCTATTGTGAGCTTCTCAGCTGAGTATAATAGGTTGTATTATATATAACCTATTACAGTAGAACCCCGCATAGCAAAAAAGCTCCATTCCATGGAGCTCTTCGCTATGCGGGTTTTTTTTTTTTTTTGCTATGTGGATCCAATGGGAGATCCCCCACATAATTTGGGGTTTCTGTTAACTGGGGTATACCCCGCTTAGGGAAACCCCACATAACAGGGGGAAATTCTTTATGTGGAGTATTGCCTTTGCATAACAAACGCTTTGTTGTACACATTTTTCATTAAACGGAGCATTCATTATGCAGGGTTCCTCTCTCTCTCTCTGTAATTGTCAAATCATTTCTGTGGCCACTATACAGTATAGTGTAATTGTCATTGAGGCTAATAGCAGTTTATGTCTTCCTCCGAAATATCAGTTATAGACTCCATTGCCATCAAAACCCCAGCCACTCCACCGTAATTACAACCCTGAATATTTCCTCCAATGACCTCACCATGGTGTAACTGCTCCTTACTGTATCCTTAACAGAATCCTGAAAGGAAATGAGACTGAGAAATTAACTGTCCCAAGATTTGCTATCCTGCTGTGAGCTTCTCAGCTGAGTTAAAATTTGAACCTATACCTCCCAAGTACTAACCAAGCTCTCTTAGTTACTAACTCATAATTCTTCCAAATATCTCTTTTCTCCTGCTTCAGATGTACAGTATGTATATAATTTTCTCCTTGTTTTCCCCTCAGGCATAGTTACATTGCAAGGCAATCACAAGCTACCTTCTCCAACACTGATTCCAAGTTCGAGTTTCAAGTTAGTTGCAGGGTAATGGGGTGCTGAGGTTGCAGGACACTGGAGTGCATGTTGAAAGGGGAAGAAAGGAAAATTTGCTTGAGAATGAGAGAAAGCAAATAACTGGAATATGCAAGGGAAACCGTTGGTATCTCAACTGCAGTTAAAGTAAAGGTAAAGGTTTCCCTTGCTCGAAAGCCAGTCGTATTTGACTCTAGGGTTCAGTGCTCATCTCTGTTTCAAAGCCGAAGAGCCAGCTGTCTGCTTCTGCAGACATTTCCATGGTCATGTGGCAGGCATGACTTAAGGTACTGTTATACTTGCACCAGTCAAATTTGTCAGGCACTGAACAGAACACAGTAGTAACACAGCCATAACTGAAGCCAGTAGAGAAGTATCATTTATTAGGACAGCACAAGTATTTGTGAATTATTAAGAAATTCAATATTCTAATCTCACTGGCAAGTTTAAGATATTTCCTTATTCTCACTGCAACAGGCCTCATCTCTGGAATGATATTTCTATTTCTTAGGAAAAATGACACTTTTCATGGGTTTGTGTTTCCTATTGTTTCAGCAAAGTGAAATGATGGATGCCTAAACACTATCAATATGTGCTGAACATAATAATTAGTGGTGACCCTTGTAATTATGTGCACACACAGATTCACAAAACCATAGCTGCTGCTTTTGCTTGTGGCATCTTTGTAAGCACTGTTAATCTTTAGACAATTTTATTAACAGCAAGCAATAGTCATATGAATTCACATGTAGTGATTTTTTAAAATATCGTACCATTTCTGGGCTTTAGATATGAAAATTCAGTGCTACATGGTTTCCATTGTGAAAAGAGACAGAGGTAAAGTACTAAGGACTGACAACTCTAGTGTGTTTCTACCGTATAATTAAATAACTAGTGAAAGGGGTATGTCTTTACCTCATTCTGACTATTTAGTTTTTTATTTCTCTATCTTAATGAAAGAAGAGACACAGAATATTTTCCCTCAAAAGTATAGAGAAGAAACAATGATACTGGGTTCAGGCCCATGCTGGGCACCTTGGGAGGGCACTGAACATGTAGTGATGAGGGCGCCTATTAGGGAGGGGTTGGGGAGATCCCATACATTCTCATTACCTCTGCCCCCCCCCACCCAAAAAAGATAAATCTTCCCGGACCTACTGCCTCTATTTTACCAAATAGAGGCAGTAGGCAAGAATTTAAGTACAAGTTAGGCAAGCATTACATCTTACATTTAATTAGGAACATTTATTCCTTAATTAAACAAACAAATCTCATTATCCAGGAAGAAAAGAGATGTTTGTAACTTTTTCAAGTTAAGAGCCACATCAAACAAGCAGAAATCAGATGATTCAACAAGAGCCCACCCTTTCCTTGGTTCAAAAAATTAAGCCATCCCCTCCCCTTGGTTAAAAAAATACAGCAGTTAGTCTTTAAAGTGCCACAACATTTTTGGGCACTCTTATCAAGCTGCCAAGGAAGGCTTATTTACCTCAAGATGACTATATGAAGTTGAGTTGAAGGCAACTTCAGCTCGGCTAAAAAAACACACTATTTAGGCTGGCCTTTTCAAAGGTCACCTTGCTTGTCATCCATTTTTTGACTGATATATTGTAAAGTGCTTTTTTTAAAAAAAATGCAAACGTTTTGTCACGTTGCTATGATTTGTACATTTACTTTACTTAGTGTATAGAAGAAGGAGATGATTATAGTAGAGATTCAAAGGATCAGCTAGCTAGATAAAATCATGTCCCAGAGATGGGGGTAACTTTTTCCGTTAATAATAACTCTTATAAAAGGGTGTTATTTCGCCACTGTTCTGGGAACCTCAGGCAATAGCAACAACCTAAGTACAAATTGATACACAGCTGCTGATAGATGCAAATAGTTGAAACCATATTACTCCTGTTGAAAAACAGTTGCCCTGGTTTTCTAGCATATTTGTAAACTAGCAGTTCATAGTGAATTAAATCAGGTATAATTTTGACAGAGAGCACCTAGCCTATGAGTTCCCTCTCCTCCAGAGTTTCAAGTTCAACCAAACTGTAGAATAATATTCCCAAATGCAGGATGTAAGTCTTTCTCTTGAGTGAGCTTTTACTATATCTACATGAAATTTGGCAAGGTCGTCAGTTTTCAAAGACTAGAAAATGTATCTGATTCAAGTAATTGACTTTTCTAAAACTTTTAAGAGGATGGTTTTTTGGCTGTCCAAGTATAAGGCAGTTTATCAATAAATATACATATTTCAAAGCCTCTTAGCAATTCTGTAGTTCCACATCTAATTAGACTCTTTACGTGCAGAGATTTCCACTGGTATAATGAATCAAAAAAGAAGTGGTAGATAAAATAGCTGCAAGGATTCCAAAACACTCTTTGAAAACAGTTTGACATCAATGATCATCTGGTGTCTATTATGATGTAAGACCAAACCCTGGTTTTCTTTTTGGAAATACAGCTGCGTTCTGAAGAGGGCTGTGGCCAAAACTGCAGGGACACTTTTTGCACTTTTAAGAAATACTTCAGAATGTGCATAATATGGGGGTGGGAGCCCAGCCGAGCCCAGCTGAAGACCATCACTACGGAGCCCTTAAGGGCTGTCGCCGATGCCAGCGACAGCATTTCTGGCTCCCCCTGTGTCTCGGCCGGTCACGGGAGTGGGAGCCCAGCCGAGCCCAGCCAAGCCCTGCTGCAAACCATCTCCGTGGAGCCCTTAAGGGCTGCAGCCAATGCCAGCATCAGCATCTCCAGCTCCCCCCGTGGCTCGGCCGGTCACAGGGGTGGGAGCCCAGCCGAGCCCAGCTGAGGTCCATTACCGCAGAGCCTTTAAAAGTCACCACCACTGCACCCAACACCAGCATCTCTGGCTCCCCCCTCCCCCTTGGTGAGAGCAGGGGTGGGGAGAGAGAGACTGCCCCAGTTTGGGGCGACTGGCGTGTTTTCAAGATCACGCCGATGTCAGAGCCGCTGGACTTGCTGTTCTTCTGCCCTTGGTGAGAGCAGGGGCAGAGAGAGAGACAGGGACATGGAGCCCCTCCTCCTGGTTTGGCAAACCGGGAGGAGTGGTAGCACCTGCGTCAGCCCCTGCGGAAGATAAAAGAGCTCCTTCCCTGGCCCGGCAATGGCCGTGAGGAAGTTGAGCTCATTTGGGTTCCCAGTAGCACGGGCTGTAAAATTTGCCACTTTCACCTTGTCTAGCTCCTTCCCCGGCCTGGCATGTGCCATGGGGAAGTTGAGCTCTTTTTATATTGTACCAGCAGAGGACCTGGCATTGCCCGGGGTTACCCTACCCAGGTCAAGGAGAGACCCGGGCCCACCCCCCACCCCCACACCCCAGCTGCCTTACTTTTTTGTCTGCTGTCATCATGGCCGCTCTCCCAGCTCTGCCACGAGGTGCCATCTCAGCCTGACTCTGAAACAGCAGCAACAGAAACAGTCTGTGAATTATACCTGAAGAGAAGTTGAAGGTTCTTCTAATCTACATGCTAGCTGGACTAAATTTGAAATGTCCTACCAACAGTCCCTCGCTGCTTTAACACTCAGTGGAGTAAACAAACAAACAAACACACAACACACACATGAACATGCACACGCACACACACCTCAAACTAGAATTAGAATTGGGTAAACTCCTCTGAGGTTGCTATGGAATTTGTCTCAGCAAACTGTCCTATTAGAAATAGACATAGAGCTGAGTGACCCTTTATCTCTTTTTGTCCTTCAACCCTCTTCTAATCTCTGTTGTAAGCAAAAGACAACTTAGTGCTCCCAGTGGATGCCTTTGTCACTCTAAGCACACCAGAAATTGACTGATTTCAGAAGCTAAGCTGGGCAAGTTCTGCACAGTACTTCAGTGAGAGGCCAGCCCAGATCTCTAAGTGGAGCTTAGAAAGCTGACTGAAACCTTGGATAATTTTGACCACTCAGAACCTGGCAATACTATATCTGATAAACCAATCACTAACTCTGCAAAGGCAGTTTCCCGTGTTCAAGGGCTTCCACAGTCACCTCAATACTTATGAATAATAAGTTGTTCACTTCTGCTAATCAGACTGTTGCAGACTCAGATTGTATTTTAAGTCTAGGTTGTGATCAATGCCGATAGGCAATGGTCTATTTATATTATAATTTATAAAGTCAGTTTATGATTTATAAAGTCAGTTTAGCCATGAAGCCTATGATGTCTTTTTATCTCTCAGTATGTAAATTTAATTCACCAGTCTATACAGGCATATAGCTGAGGGGCTATTCGTACATGGTTGTGCCATAAAGGAGGTTCTTAAGAACACCTTTGCACATCAGCAATTCCATATAAGAGGCAAAGCAAAATAAACTCCTATCATCTGAAACCTCCTTTGTACTCCTTTCAGAAGTGGTTAACTTGTGTGGAGATTCTCTATACAATAAAAAGTCAAAGATACTGCATCCAAAAGCCAAAAGAATGACACTAAGTAAGGACATCACAACTGTAACGTGTTCCTTGGATTTGAGTCAACCAGACATTCTGAGTGACATTAAAGCTTACTAATATAAGCAGAGAGGATTCAGCAGATATTGTGGCAAAGGAGATTTGTAGCAAGTATAAGTGGCACAGTCTATTTTCAGGGCTGTGGTGGCTCAGTGGTTAAGAAGCTCGCCTTGTTAGCTGGAAGGCCGGCAAGGCGGCAGTTCGAAACCCAGGTACTGCATAACGGATTGAGTTCATGTCTCTGTCCCAGCTCTTGGGGACATGAAAGAAGCTTCATTTGGGTGTTCCCTGAGTGTAGTTTCTCCGGCAAAAATACTTTCAACCCAGAAAAATTTCTGACATGAAATTATTATTATTATTATTATTATTATTATTATTATTATTATTATTATTATTATTATTATTATTATTATTATTATTATTATTATTATTATTATTATTATTATTATTATTATTATTATTATTATTATTATTATTATTATTATTATTATAGTCTGTTTCCATCCATCTTTCTTCTGGGATGATGAAACTGTACTGCAAAAAGGTTTAAAGTATCACCCTTTTGCTAAAATGTGTTGAAAGAACCCAGCATACAAAGCACATGTTTTCTTTACCCGTTACATTCTCAATTCTTTCAAAATGATTGGCAGCCTGTGATTACAGGATGTTCTATGTCTAAATATCAATGGACATGCAGGCATGTTGGTTTAAATATTTATCTCACATTATACAAAGTTTCTTTTAAAAGAACACTAAAACAAGCAAAATAAAAAAGTTTTAATCTCATTTTTTATTTTAATTTTTTTCTTCGTGGTAACTTTTCATACCACTTACAAACTTTGTATTCACAGCATTATTTTATCTTCTTTTTCTATGCCCAGTCAAAATAATCAGAGTTCTAATTAAGAAAGCTGCAAGCAACCCAATCATCTCTTGACAAAGAAAGAAAAGCAAGTGACGTTTGTGTAATTATATGAAAAGTGCTGTGATCAAGGCTGGATCACAGCCAAAATGTGAAATTGATTGTTCTAACGTAGGTTGAGTGGTATGTGAAGAGGGGGAAATATTGGAATGCATGCAAAGGCTTTAAACCGATTCCTAAGTGACTTTTAAAAAGTAGTTCTCTTCAAAATAAATTAATTTCCAGTGTTTCCACATATGTAGAAATGTGTGAAATTATTTTTTCCTATAATGTAAGTGTAATCTGAGTAATGAAGGAGGTGACCTGTAGCTTGGTTACATAGATATTTGTTTACTACAGCCATTAAGGCAGTGGTCAGAATGAAATCTGTGACCAATCTACATCTGTCACCAAAAGCAGCTAATCAGAAACACAAGATCTCATCTGGTATAGATGAAGGAACGTTTAATGATTGTTTCTTCTGTATGCTTTTTATTTTATTTTTTTTGTATTCAGATAGAAAGAGAGAGAGAATACTACCAGCGAAATACTTTTTTTATAGTTAAATTGAAATAATTGGAGTATGTAGTATAAAATTATTCACTTTTTTCTTGTTGAACTTTTTAAATGTGTTTTAGCTCACAGTATGGATTTGTTATTTCTCTATCTCTCTTTCACACACAAACACACACCTGCCCTTCCAGTTCATTTTTTGACTAGACTTCTTAGTTCTTTATGCCCTGATGGATCTTACATGACATTATCACTCAAGAGAATCCTACAATTCCTCATTACATCTCACAGAGGAGTGTGAAGCCACTGTGGAATGTTGGTTGTTTATCAAGTATAATTGATGATGATGATGATGATGATGATGATGGCCGCCCAGCTGAGCCGCTCAGCTGTTCTTCATTCCCTCTGGCCGGGCTAGCTGAAGGAAGAGTCCGGTGGTGGTGGTGGGGTGGTGGTGGCATTGGTGTCGGCATTCTTATGGCCAGTTGGCCGTGCCGCTCAGCTGTTCTTCATTCTCAGCTGTTCTTCATTCTCTCAAGGCCGGGCCGACCGAGGGAAGAGTCCGGTGGTGGCGTTGACATCTTATGGCCAGCCGGACACGCTGCTCATCTGTTCTTCATTCCCTCAGGCTGGACTGGCCGAGGGAAGAGTCAGGTGGTGGCAGCATCAGCATTCTTATGGCCGGCTGGCCATGCTGCTCAACTGTTCTTCATTCCCTCAAGGCCAGTCCAGCCGAGGGAAGAGTCCGGTGGTGGTGTCAGCATTTATTGTTGTTTATGGGTTGTGTGCTATATTTGTAAAATTTATAATATTTTAATGATTGTTCACTTCCCATAATAGGAAAATATCATAGATGGGCAGTATATAAATATATAAGTGTAAATTTATTGCATGACTGTAGTCACCATCTGCAGTGATTTTGGATCATAAGAAAGTAAAGTCTGTCATTGCTTCTATCCCGCCCCCCTTCTTTGCCAAGGAATGAGGCTGCAGCTGGTCCAGAATGCGGCGGCCCAGGTGGTGATGGGGTGTGGACGTTATGCCCATGCCTCACCACTGCTGCGGGAGCTGCACTGGTTACCAGTTTGTCTCTGGGTGCAGTTCAAGGTGCTAGTTTTGACCTTTAAAGCCCTATATGGTAGTGGGCCAGGTTACCTTAGAGACCGCATCGGCCTAAGGACGTCTGTCCGTCCAACCAGAGCGGACCGGAGGGGCTCTCTAATTGTGCCATCGGCCAGAGGGGCTCGCCTCTCTGGCACAAGGAGGAGAGCCTTCTCTGTGTCCGCACCGGCCCTTTGGAACCTCCTGCCTGTGGAACTGCGTCTCCAGATGGAGTTGTTGCCCTTTAGAAAAGAACTAAATACCTGGTTGCCGGGCCAAGTTTGGGGTGCAGGTGGAGGGGTGGCTTCCGTTGGGTGGTCAATATAGGGGAGGATGCCTGCCCCACGGTTTCTTCAGTTCCTGCACCCCTCTCTTTTTAGGGGTGGGTTCTTATTGCTGGTTTTTATCTGTTTTATTTGTTTTTATATGTTTTTACCCACTGTTGTGAACCGCCCGGAGTCGGTTTTGGCTGAGTGGGCGGTATAAAAATTTAACAATAAATAAATAAATAAAATGATGGGGCTGGATGCCATGAGCTCGGCTTTTTTATGTTGAGTTTCAATCCACCTCTTGCACTCTCCTATTTCACTCTCATCAAGAGGCTCTTTAGATCTTCTTCACTTTCTGCCATTAGAGTGATGTCATCTGCATATCTCAGATTGTTAATGTTTTTCTGAGCAATCCTAATTCCAGTTTGTGATTCAAACAGCACTGCAACAATTGAAACTTTGCTTTTTATAACTGACAATAATGGAAAATCCCTGGTTGTTATTCAAACCCTAACCCTGACCCTGACCCTAGACTAACAAACTAACATGGCTAAATGGTGAACATATATGTACATATGCTTCAAACCAAGATATCTTTCCAAAAATGCTTTCATTTCTATAGAGATATAATAATGTAAAAATACAGCTCCTTCTCTACCCTCTCCTAAGAAATCTGCACTTAGCTATTACAAAGTTTTACAAACCCATGATAAAAAATGTTTGCACATCTGCATAGCTACTCTCATAAATGTTCCATTGATCAATACATTACCATTATGATTATTGGCAAACATTACAAAGTCATCTTGGGGCTTTATGTATGTCCAGTGTTCTGGTTCAGCAAGGAAATTTTAAATTTATTTCAATGCAGGCGACAGCCCTGTTCTCCTGAATGTAATACTGTATTTGTATTTGTTTATATATGGCTTCACAATTTTCTTCTTCAGTTGCCATATCTGTTCTGGATATTGGCTATCATCATGGCGATAGTCTTTCTGTTCTTAACTCCTCAGAACAGTTCTAGGGTTTAAAATGACATAATCTGCTTTAGGTTTACAACTAGAGAATAAATAAAGTCCTTTTGATGCATGGTTCAAGCCCTGAACATTTTGGGACCTTGTTACCTGAGAGGGAGTCTCTTCCAGGGTTCTGCCACCCACTCTACTAGGTCTTCATTGGCCTTGCTTATATCAAGGGAGGCTTAAAAAGATAAGAAATATGACTTTCTTGGGTGTGGACCCATCATTTTGGAACTCTCTTCCAGATGCAATACACATGGCTTCTTCTCCCAACTTTTAAGAAGATCCAAAACCTCAGCTATTTAGAAAGGCTTATGGAAAGCTACTCAATTATTAATTTTGGTCTGTTTGTATTTTTCTTTTTTTATATTATGAACCTTTTAACTCTCTGTTGTGTCCTAAAGCCTGTGCCTTTAAACAATGTACCTATCCATGTGTATCCAATGTAACCTTTTCTATGTGTAACATTGTAACCTTCAGCTGCATCACTGTAACCTTAATAGGACGCGAGCTAGTGACCACTAGATGGCAATAGCGAGCGTCCAAGCTCATTGGTCCAAGACTCACCTAGAACAACAGCGCGGGAAGATTCCCGCCACTACCTTCACCTGGACAAGAAGGGCGTGACCTACAATGACGTCACGTGGACAGTAGCCAATGGACTGTCAAGGAGCCACATTCAAATGTATAGCCACTGTATATATTGAGCTGTTCATCCGCCATTACCACATGTTCCCTCTGACCAGCATGTAATAAAGTTGTGTTAAGCCAGCTCTTCGGCTGTCCTGGTGTCCTTGGTCCCATACACTAAATTGGCGACGAAGGTGGGATAATGCCTGCCCACGGGACCAAGACATACGCCGGTTTCGACATCAAGAAACCGCAAGATTGGGAACTCTTCGAAATGGACTTCCAAGGCGCGCTCGTGGAGTTCGAGGTGACGGACGAGGCAAAGAAGAGAGCCATCCTCACCAGAATGCTCGGGCACGACGGCAAGAGGGTATTAATTGACCTCATCGCACCCAAAAAGGCAGATGAATTCAAGGCAAAGGAGCTCCTGAAGGTGCTGCGAGACCATTTCCGGCCCTCGGTAGCGATGTTCCCCGCTCGGAGCGCATTTTGGAGGCGAGTCCAAGCGCCTCATGAGTCGGTCGCCGCTTTCGTAGCGGCCCTGCGCCTGGCTGCCGGCCCGTGCAAATGGGAGAATTTGGAAGTCACCCTTAGGGACTGCATGCTATGCGGCCTGAAGGACGCCGAGATTCAGTGCACGCTAATGAATCAGGAGCCGCCCCCCACGTTGCAGGAGGTCCTAAAAGCGGCACAGGCCGCGGAAGCCACGAAGGCAGGGGTGCAAGAGCTCCAGGACTGGCGGCCGAAGGCCGACAAAGCAGAGAGTTCGGTGCATGCAGCCTGGCGAATTTCGAAATCGTCCGCCGAAAGCAGCGACGATGAGGACGTCCAGAGGGTCCGGAAGGAGGGCCGGCGTTGCGACGGCTGCGGAGCGATTCACGACCGTGCCAGGTGCCCGTTCAGAAAGGCCGAGTGCCACAACTGCGGGCGACGCGGGCACATAGCCAAAGTCTGCAGACAACGGCGAAAGGACCGGAGGAGCTCGCCCGACCGCCCAGCGAGGGACCGGAGGAGCTCGCCCGACCGCCCAGCGAGGCCAGACCGCTCGACGAGACTAAAGGATGGCGCCCGGCCCACGAGGAAGCAGGACGGCGTGGGCCGCATCTCCGACGACAGCAACGACGACGCCCTGGTTTTCAGCGTGTCCGTGGGACACCCCCGTTACTTTGTTGAGGTACTGGTGCAAGGGACCCCTGTTAGGATGGAGATTGACTCTGGCTCCTCTTACTCAATCATTTCCCAGAGGGAGTTTTTGAGAATCGCCCCCCGCGTATGGCCCAAGCTCAAAGCGTTGAGGTCCACGCTTCGAGACGTGCAAGAGAACAGTATCCCGGTGTTGGGGGTTGGGAATTTCCAGGTTCAGTACAAGCGGCACGCCGCGGAACTCCCCCTAGTCATTCTTAAGGGGGGTAATTGCAGCCTCCTCGGGACTCAATGGTTTCAGCCCCTGGGTCTGTTCATTGGGGGGGTGCACGCCGTTGGGTCTGACCCGATACAGGAGGTGTGCGACGCGCACCCCGAAGTCTTCAAGAAAGGACTTGGGAAATTCAATGGACCCCCAGTAACGTTCGACCTGGACCCGGAGGTCCGCCCAATCAGACTCAAACCGTGCCGGGTGCCTTTTGCACTCAAGGACAAAATAGAGGCGGAACTGGACAAATTAGTGGGCCAGGGGATTCTTGTTCCTGTTGATTCCGCGGAGTGGGAAACTCCAATTGTCACAGCATTGAAGGCCAATGGGGAGGTTCGCATTTGCGCCGATTATAAGTGCACCATTAATAAGGCAATCCGCCCTAATGCGTACCCGGTGCCGGTGGTCAGCCATTTGCTAGCCAGGTTGCATGGGGGAAAGTGTTTCGCTAAGCTCGACCTGGCACAGGCCTATCAGCAACTCATGGTAACCCCTGCCGCAGCTGCTGCACAGGCCATAATCACGCATAAGGGGGCGTTCCAGGTGACGCGCCTCCAATTCGGCGTGAACTCGGCGCCTGGAATTTTCCAGTCACTCGTGGAACGCCTCCTCAAAGGGCTGGACGGCGTTTTACCATATTTTGATGACGTATTGATAACGGGGGGGAGTGAGGTTGAGTTGGCTGAAAGGCTAAACAAGGTCCTGGCGGCGTTCGAACAGGCGGGGTTGAGGTTGCGGAAAGACAAATGCGTCTTCTTCGCGAAGGAGGTTGAGTTCTTAGGGTTCCGAGTAACACCCGAGGGGATCAAACCGTCCAAATCCAAGGTGGCCACCATCAAGAAAGCTCCTCGCCCCACATCCAAGCCCGAGTTGCAGTCGTTCCTAGGGCACTTAAATTTCTACCACTCCTTCCTTCCACGGAAGGCTGCGGTGGCTGAGCCGCTTCACAAGTTGATCAAGAAAGATGCGGCATGGAAGTGGGGCGATGACCAGGAGAGGGCATTCACGGAACTGAAACAACTCCTGGCGTCTGACGCCATTCTGACCCATTTCGACCCCAAACGGCCGGTGGTACTGATCTGTGATGCATCCCCGGTGGGGGTGGGGGCAGTGTTATGCCACATGTTGGAAAACGGGAGGGAGGCCCCGATAGCGTTTTACTCCAGGTCCCTGTCCCAAGCGGAGAGAAACTACGCCCAGACAGACAGGGAGGCGCTGGCGATAGTTGCGGGGACCAAAAAATTTCACGATTTTCTGTATGGCCGCCCTTTCACCATCGTGACTGACCACAAGCCCCTACTAGGCATTTTTACCGCAGATAAGCCCACGCCACAGATCCTGTCCCCGAGGATGCTTAGGTGGGCCATTTTTCTTAACGCCTACCAGCACGCGTTGGCCAGGGAAAGAGATCAGCCATGCGGACGCCCTATCAAGGTCCCCCCTTCCCCTAACGCAGAGCCAGATGGGCGGAGAGGGGCGTGACCGCCAGGTGCTCATGATAGAGGTTTTGGATTCGCCCCCATAGTGCCCGCCGACATTGCCACAGTGACAAGGAAGGACAAGACGTTGGCGGCGGTTTGCTCCTGGGTACAGAAAGGGTGGCCGGTGTCTTCCCCAGCAGAGGAATTCGCCCCATTTTTTAGGAAGAAGCTGGAACTGTCCCTAGAGAGGGGGTGCCTCTTGTGGGGGCAGCGGGTGGTGATCCCTACATCCCTTCGACCGCGGGTGCTTAAACTGCTGCACGTCAGCCACCCCGGAATTGTGCGCTCCAAAGCGCTGGCCCGGAGTTACTTCTGGTGGCCCCAGTTAGATGCTGACATCGAGCACATGGTCGGCACTTGCGAGAGCTGCCAATGCTCCAGACCGGAGGAGGCCCGCCTTCCCCACAGGGAATGGGACGCAACTAAGGGGCCGTGGTCCCGGGTGCACATAGATTTCGCGGGCCCGTTCCGAGGAACCCTGTTTCTCCTTGTTGTGGACGCCTTCTCCAAGTGGTTGGAGGTCATCCCAGTCACAAGCACCTCCTCGGCCGCGACAATTAAGCATTTGCGGAGGATTTTTTCCACGTTCGGCATACCCGACACTCTAATTAGCGATAACGCTAGTTGCTTCACGTCCGCTGAGTTCAGGGCATTCACAGAGATCAACGCCATCCGGCATATCACCTCCGCCCCTTTCCATCCGGCCACCAATGGCCAAGTGGAGCGCCTCGTACGCACCACGAAGGACGCGCTGCGGCGCATGGGCCCAGGGGACCTCAACCTGCAAGTGTGTCAGTTTCTGCTAGGGTACAGGGAGCCGGGTCCCAGGGAATCAGGGCGCCGGAAACACGGATACAAATTCAGCGTTAGGGTTCTCCCCCACCCGTTTAGCTCAAGGGGGAGGAGAGGGGGGTCGAGAGTCCCCACCAAGGGGGGAGGAGAAGGAATTTGTCCTCGTAGATATCCCGCGGGATCCCCCAACAGAGTTTGATTTTGATTTTCAGAACCGGGGGGTTTTTTCGGAGTGGTCCCCCACCCATCCAAGCGAGAAGAGGGGTTTTACGTTAGCCCCTGGTGCCCCCGGTTCAACCACAATGGAATCTACCCTTTCCTCTAAAGCTGCAAAACCGCAGCAAGCCTCTAACAAGTCTCCCTCTCCCATTACAGGACAAGGGTCCAGGGAACAAGGAAGCGGGAGCGGCCCCCAGGTGGCCCAACCCACATCGCGGCCCAAACGCGAGTGCAATAAACCATCTTGGCTAAGAGACTTCGTCTCATCCTAGGGGGGAGGGGTGTTGTGTCCTAAAGCCTGTGCCTTTAAACAATGTACCTATCCATGTGTATCCAATGTAACCTTTTCTATGTGTAACATTGTAACCTTCAGCTGCATCACTGTAACCTTAATAGGACGCGAGCTAGTGACCACTAGATGGCAATAGCAAGCGTCCAAGCTCATTGGTCCAAGACTCACCTAGAACAACAGCGCGGGAAGATTCCCGCCACTACCTTCACCTGGACAAGAAGGGCGTGACCTACAATGACGTCACGCGGACAGTAGCCAATGGACTGTCAAGGAGCCACATTCAAATGTATAGCCACTGTATATATTGAGCTGTTCATCCGCTGAAGATTCCCCGTGCCCGGTTGGGCATCAGTGGCTTCTGGCAGAGGTTAAACCAGTGAGCAAACTCCTGGCCTCTGGCCCTTGTCAGGGCGTAAGGGGGGTGAATTAATGATAGGGATTAATTCGGCCGCTTGTAGCCTGACCGACGATTCTGCCGAGCAAGCATCTCGCAGACCCCAGTTACCTATTAGAGTAATCACTCATCCTCTGGCCAAGGTAATCCCCGGTGTAAATATCAGCCCATATTTACCCTTGCTTAAGCCCTACACAATGGTCTTCCTTGCCCCATGTTTGTCCAAGTTAATTAACTTCCCCTTTGAAAGGTTCCTTATTAACCCGGGTACGTGGGTAAGGTAATTTTCCTGTCCGGTGACAGTTTCGCCACCGTTGCGCTTTTTTCCCCATAAATGATGTTGCCTTTTTCCAATAAAGGACTGATCTGATCTCGCTCCTTTTGCCTCGTGTCGTCACTTGATCAGTCTCCTCCGGGACATTAAGGCCACCCCAGTGGCCCCGATTCCTACATCTGGTGACCCCGACGTGATTTACTCGTGAGTAAAGCGACCCAGGAGAGGTCTACTCACGAGTAGCGAACCACGCGGTCCGGTTCCACGCTTGAACCGCGACCTGTCCACCCGGAGGACAGCGCGGCGCTCTGGCCGGCAGCCAGTCGGTCAGAAGGACAGCCAGCGGCGAGGCATTCCAAGAGAGGCATTCCTGCACTTTGCTCCCGGCTTTCGGGGAGACTTGCGCCAAAGGGAAAAACGCGTTCCGCTCAGGGCAGCTGTGAGCCCCTGACAGCGCAGAGGCCACCGAGGGCCCGTGGCAGGAGGCCACGCTCCGAGCTCCACCCAGACGATCGTCGCCAGAACCAGTTACCTTGCCCCAAGACGCATCAACCCGTCCCGAGGAGGAAACTTCAGAGGACCACTCGCAGGTAATATGGGGACTTGTTCTCAGGGACAGAGTCCGTCCGCTAGCCAAAAAACTCGTGAGGAAGAGTTTAGAATCCTGGCCAGGGTATTTAAGTTACGCTTTCACAGCAGGGAACTAGCGAGACTTTTGGCGTACCTTAGGGAACACTGCCTGCTTTACCCAGAAGTAGGTACGTTAACCCTACAGCTCTGGGATCGGATAGGAGACTGCATTCAGCAACCCCCGAAGGCCCCAGGAGGGATAGTTAGCACATGGAGGAAGTGTAGGAGACTCTTAGCTGAGATCGAGCCAGTCCGGATAGAAGCGGAAGAACCCCCGTTAGAGAAGTCATCAGTTCAGCCAGTCGAGCCGACTGCACCCACCGCACTCTATCCGACATTCAAGTACCAGCTGAGTAGCGCAGGGAGCCTTCCCGCGGTGACAGCTGCAGATGTCACCGAGGGAATGCAGGGCATGAGAAGCGCAGGCGCTCCTCTGACAGCTTCGGGTTCCCGAGTTACCAAAAGTCCCCTTCAGCGCACAATTGAAGAGGAGATTAGGAAGGGGGAATTGCCGGCAGAAGAACTAGCTGAGCTCAGACAGATATGTCCAATCCGCATGGAAATGGACGCGCTCACGGGCGCACAGCAGATTGTTCATTCCCCAGTCCCGTATAAGCTGCTCATGGCTATGCGGAAGGCAATTTCAGAAACAGGGTTCCAAAGTCGTTTTACTAGGGGCACGCTTCAGCAGGTGTGCGAGACCACCATGTGGATCCCCCATGATTGGAAAGCCGTCATGAGGATGATGCTGACCCCTAGCCAGTACATGATCTGGGACAGCGAGTTCCACCTAGAGGCGCAAACTCGGGCTGCCAGGATGGGAGGTGCGGTGCTTCCTGAGCAGCTGTATGGCTCGGGTAATTTCGAGTTAATCAATGCTCAGATCAACCTGCCTCTCGCCACTCTCGAGATGTCAGCCGAGGCAGCCTTTAGGGCTAATTTTAAGATCCCAGCCACTGGCAAAGCGGCTAAAAATTACACCTCCATCAAGCAGGGAGCCCAGGAACCCTACATGGACTTCATCAATCGCCTGGAAGAAGCCATTAGCAGGCAGATTGATAATGAGCAAGCCCAGGAAGAGCTCATGATTAAGTTAGCCAAGGACAATGCCAACCTGGACTGCCGTAGAATCTTGCAGTCCCTAGGCAATCGTCCTGACTTGACCCTATCGGACATGATTAGAGCTTGCGCCGACGTTGGCACAGAATCCTATAAGATGGGTCTGCTAGCGGCAGCGGTGCAAGGAGGGAAAAGACCTAATGGTAAGAACAAAGGAGCATGCCACAATTGTGGCAAGATCGGTCACTTCGCTAGGGAGTGCCGATCCAAGGGAGGCGGGCAAAAGTCCGGCCGTCCCAAGGCTCCGAACACCCTCTGTCCAAAGTGCAAGAAAGGCTATCATTGGGCCAGGTATTGCCAGAATTCGGGAAACCGGAACACAGGCATGTCTCTGGCCCCAGTCCAAACAGAGGCGTCCTTCACCCAGAACTCCCCAGAGCCAGAGTAGAGTCCAACCCCATCCCAGACATTGCGAGGGCACAGGCCAGCCCCAGGGGCAGCGCGGGACTAGAATTGACTTGCCAGGTGGACGTCACATGCAACCTGCCAGGCACAGTCTATCTGGTCGATTCCCAGTATATGGGACCCCTGCCCAGAGGCTTTATAGGTTTAGTTTTGCCCCGTAGTGTAGCTGGTGCACGCGGAATTTTCATAATTCCAGGAGTCATTGACTCCAATTTTTCGGGCGTTCTCCAAGTTCAGCTTTGGACACACCTGCCCCAAACCATCCCTAAAGGAGACACCTTAGCGCAACTGATCATGGTTCCTTGTCGCTCGCCAGCAGAGAGCCAGGGAGGGCTCAGTGACAGCTTCGAGTCCCGGTCAGAGGACCGCTCGAGCGCCAGTGAGGCAGCGCAAGGATACCAGGTCTTAGCGACAGTGGAGACCAACATTGAGTGGAAACAGCGCCCGGTTATCAAGGTATTTTTGAATAATCGATCATTCTCAGGCCTATTAGATACCGGAGCAGATGTCAGTGTGATAAGCAGAAGCCAGTGGCCAAGGGAGTGGGCCATTGAGCCGGTCTCCGATGTGTGGGGGGTAGGCGGCGTCCAGGAAGCGTTTAGGAGCCGAGAGTGGGTAGAAGTCACAATCCCAAGGGCTGAGGGCACGGCGGTGATCCGACCGCACATTCTTGACGTGCACATCAACCTTTGGGGGCGAGACATTCTGCAGCAGTACGGTGCCACCCTTACCTTTGGGTAATGGCGTTGCCACTTAAATGGCTCACCGATACTCCGGTCTGGGTAGAACAATGGCCGGTAGTAGGGGAGAAATTGGTTGCTCTCAAGCAGCTAGTTAAGGAACAGCTAGACGCAGGACATATAGAACAGTCCACAAGTCCTTGGAATTCGCCAATTTTTGTTATTAAGAAGAAGTCGGGGAAGTGGCGACTCCTCCACGATCTCAGAGAGATCAATAAATGCATACAGCCAATGGGTCCGCTTCAATGCGGCATCCCGAATCCGAACATGATTCCCGAGGGGTGGGAGATCCTAGTCGTAGATCTCAAGGATTGCTTTTATACAATCCCCTTAGACCCCAGGGACCGGGAGAGGTTTGCCTTTACCGTGCCGGTCGTGAACCACAGTGAGCCTACGCAGCGTTACGCGTGGAAATTCTTGCCACAGGGCATGCTCAATTCGCCCACTTTGTGCCAAATTTATGTTCACGACGCGCTGGCAAAGTTTCGAAACCTCTACCCACAAGCCTTAGTTTGTCACTTTATGGATGATATTTTGGTAGCGTTGCCACAACTTGGCAGCGAAGTGTTTTCAGACCTCCAGGCCAGCCTGGGGGACAAAGGGTTACTCATTGCCCCGGAGAAAGTGCAGAGAACCGAGCCCTTCTCATACTTGGGCCATCGGCTTCTCCGCTCTTTCGCAGCACCAGTTTTGCCTCAGATTAATCTACAGGACTCAGTCACCTTGGTAGAATTACAGCAGGTTTTAGGAAACATTAATTGGGCCAGACCGTATTTTCGATTGGATACGGATCTTCTGAAACCGCTCTTCTTGCTGCTAACGCTCGGTAAGCAGCCGGCAGACCGGATAAAAATTCCTCGAGACGCGCGCTTGGCGCTCGAGAAAGTTAACCAAGCTCTCAGCCAAAGATGGGTAGATAGGATCGCCCAGGGGCCCTATGCCCCAATCCTGAATCTGTACATCGTGCGATCGGGATCCATGTTCACTGGGGCGCTAGGAGTAGACTCAGAGAAGGGAGCGAAAATTGTGGAGTGGGTATACTTGCCTAACACCTCATCTCGGAACATTGTTCCGCCCCAAGAACTGGTCTCCGCGGTGATTTACCGCGGCAGGCTGAGAGCTAGGGACATTTCTGGGCACGATTTAGCCAAGATCGTAGTCCCGTTCACCAAGGAACAAATTCAGCAGTTGATGCAGCTAGGTGACTCGCTTCCGATAGCTTTGGAAGGATTCACTGGAAGCTTGGCATACCACTTGCCTAAAGACCCCAGACTCGTCTCGCTTCAAACAGGAACAGTCAGCTTGTTCGAATTGCTCTCGCTGGTCCCGCTTCAGGGGGCCAGGACGGTCTTTTCTGATGGCGGACGCACTTATGGTGTCCTGACCTGGCAGGAGGGCGAAGCTTGGCACACGCTGCTAAGTCTTCCACAGAAGTCCGCACAGCGGGCAGAGTTGGCAGCCGTGAACCTTGCTTTGCGCACCTTCGCCAAGGAACGTTTAAATATCATAACCGACAGTCTGTATGTTAGGAATTTGCTTCACAGTCTGCCGGGAGCTTACATCACTCCCGCGATAGACAAGAATCTGCTTAGCCTGTTCCTCACTGCTCAATTTCATTTGCGAAACCGCACGGAGCCGCTCTATATTGCCCACATCCGCAGTCATCAAGACCTACCGGGTCCGATTTCTGCGGGCAATAGCAGAGCGGACGCGGCGGCAAAGGAAATTCAGCAACGTTCAGTTTTGGGAGTTTTCACTACTCCAATTCAAAGTCATGCCTTCTTTCACCAAAACGCCAAGGCACTCGCCAGACAGTTCAATTTGCCACTTTCTCAAGCCCAGGGGATAGTACGCTCTTGCCAGCATTGTGCAGGGGCACCGGGGGGGCCCTCGTGGGGGGTTAACCCGCGGGGGACAGAGGCCAATCAGGTGTGGCAAATGGACGTCACGCATGTGCCGCAGTTTGGCAGATGGCAGTACATGCACGTCTGCATAGACACTTTTTCCCAGTTCGTTTGGGCGACGGCGCAGAAGGGGGAGACTGCCTCCCACGTGGAGCAGCATCTCCTGTCCTGCATTGCGGCAATGGGCAAGCCGCGGCACGTGAAAACGGACAACGCCCCGTCCTACTGCTCTAGGCAGTTGGCCACCTTCATGGCCACCTGGGACATCAAGCACACATTTGGCATTCCCTACAATCCGCAAGGGCAGGCGATTGTAGAACGGGTCAATCGGACGCTAAAGTCCTATATTGACAAACAAACAGAAAGGGGGGAGCCACCAGCCCTCCCCAATTCACAGGGACAAGCACAGTTCTGTCTGAACAAGGTGTTGTTCACATACAATCACCTCAATGTTTTTTCGGACTGTACGCCGCAGGAGAAGCACTTCCGCCGTTCAGAAGCTCTCCCGCGACCTATGGTCCGGTACCGAGTGCCACCGGACCCATCTTGGAGGGGCCCGGTGCCGCTCATAACCTGGGGGAGAGGGTATGCTGCAATTATGTCTCCAACAGGTGTCGTGTGGATTCCGGCCCGGTGCGTCAAGCCCCATCTGGAACCTCATGGCGTGGACCCAGACCGACCCGAGTCCGATCCCGGAGATGGAGGACCTCACTCTGACCGAGGAGACCCACCAGGAGAAGCGGCGGCTGCGGACCCAAGCGCCGAGGATCACCTGGGGGATGGTCAAAACCCTTTGCAGAGAGGCCGAGGACGCCCTCCAACGCGAGGAGATGGAGCCGACACCGGAGCACTTCGTTGCAGCAGTCTTTGCCCAGATTAATGCCAACTCCGTGATCTTCACCCTCATCCTGGCCCTCGCCCTGCTTTTGGGGGGAGGCGTTCAGGCCGCTTCACTTCAGGCCAACAGCCTGCCGCCCGGTGAAGACCTTTCAGCACGGATGCACTACAACTTGTGGGCCAGGTTGGCGGGTCTCGTCAACCAGTCCGATTTTTGCCTGAAGCAGGACATTGGTTCTGCCTCAATCCTCAGCACCTGTCTCATCCCAGTGTGCCACACTCTCGACAAACGCGCCAGGGATGGTGACTGGCTGCTAAAGAAGATTTTCGGACCGCACCTCCCTGCGACATTTGCAGCCTACGCTCGCTGGGGGGGATTGCGGCTCACCATGACTTTGCCGGCTGATGCAGCCACTCTTCACACCCCGCGAGTGGCGGCCAGCCCGAACTCTACTTGTGCACAAATAATCGGCTGCGCCACAGGCGGCCGGACCCAGCGCAGCTGCCTCGATACCGGCAGCAGCAACTGGACTTGTGCAAACCCAGAGACAATTGGTTCGTTACCTGCCCATATCACCCTACCCTCAGGGTGGTTCTTCACATGCAACCAGTATACCTTCAACTATATTCCCGCAAATGTATCAGATTCCACATGTTGCCTTAGCCGGTTGACACTGTTGCTCCCCACTAGGGATATGGTTGCCCCAAGCACAAATGTTTCTAATGTTCCCCATGTTTCAAAGGTTTCAAATGTTTCTGCACCCATCAGGCGCACTCGCACCACCCAACTAGACAGCTCATGTGACAGCAGCTTTAGAGTCCTAAGCCCAGCCGAATACGTCTCACTATCAGTCAGTATAGTTGGCGTGCCAGGCTTAGCCGTCGGCAACGCACGGAGAATTGGTCGCTTGGCTTGCGGCTTGGCAAAAGCCATCAACCATACCTCCACAGCGATAGCGCTCCTCAATCAGGAGCAGGCGGAACTTCGCCATGCCATCCTCGATAATCGAGCGGCTATCGACTACCTCTTATTGTTGCACCATCTGGGTTGCGAATCCCTTCACGGTATGTGCTGTTTCAACCTTACTGACAACTCCCGGAAAATCCAAAACCAGCTCACTGATCTCCACACCATAGTCCAGGGCATCACTGAGGGTTCCGCATGGGGGGCTTGGTGGAGTTCATTGTGGAGCTGGATGTGGTCATGGATCCCCTGGGGGTGGCTTCAGACGGTACTCAAGGTGGTAGTGGGGGTGACTATACTAGGCATAGCGTTCTGCTGCTTTGCGCAATGTATTCCCTCACTGATCTCGAAGTGCCGCCCCGAGAAGAAACCCCGTGACGTCGTTCCCGATCAACAGCTGATGCTGCTTCTGCGCAGAGTCGCCAGTCAGGCTCTTAATATTAAAAAGTAAGGGGAGATGAAGATTCCCCGTGCCCGGTTGGGCATCAGTGGCTTCTGGCAGAGGTTAAACCAGTGAGCAAACTCCTGGCCTCTGGCCCTTGTCAGGGCGTAAGGGGGGTGAATTAATGATAGGGATTAATTCGGCCGCTTGTAGCCTGACCGACGATTCTGCCGAGCAAGCATCTCGCAGACCCCAGTTACCTATTAGAGTAATCACTCATCCTCTGGCCAAGGTAATCCCCGGTGTAAATATCAGCCATATTTACCCTTGCTTAAGCCCTACACAATGGTCTTCCTTGCCCCATGTTTGTCCAAGTTAATTAACTTCCCCTTTGAAAGGTTCCCTATTAACCCGGGTACGTGGGTGAGGTAATTTTCCTGTCCGGTGACAGTTTCGCCACCGTTGGGCTTTTTTCCCCATAAATGATGTTGCCTTTTTCCAATAAAGGACTGATCTGATCTCGCTCCTTTTGCCTCGTGTCGTCACTTGATCAGTCTCCTCCGGGACATTAAGGCCACCCCAGTGGCCCCGATTCCTACAATCCGCCATTACCACATGTTCCCTCTGACCAGCATGTAATAAAGTTGTGTTAAGCCAGCTCTTCGGCTGTCCTGGTGTCCTTGGTCCCATACACTAAACTCCCATCATACTGTTTTTCAGTCTTTAAGGCTGTTTAATGTACAGTATTACTATTTGTTTGTACTAGTTATTTTACTTGATGTCTGTTTTCTTTTGGTTGTAAATCACCCAGAGTGGTTTATTTACCAGATGTTTGGTAAGTAAGTAAGTAAGGGTGAGCAAGTGAACAAGTGAGAGACCAAATTATGATTTTAGAGTATTAATCACTGACAAGTGTTGTGCATTATCAGGGTGTAGATGACTGCTGGGAAACTGTCTCTCAAATGAACCCTAAACATTTGCATGGGCCCAAAATGGTAAAATTCATGTTCAGAGGTGGCTTGTGGTCTAAAGCATTAGACCAGGGGTTCACAACCTATGGCTTGTGGGCCAGCACTGGCCCTCAATGCCATTCCAACTGCCCCATGGTGACAACCCTGGAAGCAGAAGTGAGTGTGTTTATGACAGCCATAAATGAGCATGTGCATGCACAAATGTGCCTGCTGCACTTTGCGGCAATGTTTATGATGGGGGAAACCATTGTCTCGCCTATTCAGCTGTCTGAGGATGAGTTGTCCGGCCCGTAGCACAAAAACCTTGAGACCCCCTGCATTAGATCATCCCATGATGGTGAAGTGAGAGTTACTACACACTTAGACCTCAATCCATTTCAGACAACAGATGCCAAGATCACAGCTATTTTATTCATGTTTCCTTCATAAAACCTATACATCAATATACAGTAAAATGAAATTTTAGTCTGTGGAACTCCTCCCCACAATTTTACCTCAAGTTCTTGAATAAGCTTTACTGTTAAAAAATTAAAACATTGTTGTACATACATCAACTGCTATCAGCAGAATAAATTTGCTTCACTTCATAGGAACTCAGCAGGAAAGAAAAGCTTATAAGATGGAAAAAACTATTTTCACAAAATAGTGTCACTATTAATGTAATATATTGGGATTGCTAAATTAAAAGTTAGATATGTTTGTTACCATTCATGGTAAGAAAATCTTCCCTATTAAAGAAACTCTATATAGCTTTTCTCTCAAAGCAGATTTCCCTAAATGTTTTCACACACAATCCCCAATAATGAAGAACAGATGATGCATCAGTCTTCCTCTGCCTCATGAATCTCCCATACCTTCTGGCTTATAGAATGATTCCGATAATAGCTTCTATTTGCCAAAGTTTGCACAGTGTCTATGAGTTAGGGTTGTGACTCTTACAGATTTTCATTCTCCAAGAGAAACAGAGTGAGGAGTCGCGCAGTAAGATTTCTCTATGCGAGATCCTTTTCCTTGCATTACAGTATTACACAGGAAATCTTCTGGGTTTCTTGGATCTTTCACAGTCATTTCCCCCCAGGAACAATGCCAAACTGCGCTGGCTTATTGTTATTACTGTACAGTTCTACACAGTTTGGCAGTTTCTTGCACAGAACAATTAACAAATGCACTGGAATGACATGCAAAATCAGGCTGAGATCTTGCTTCCTAAGAAGCCAGGAAATTTTTGCTGTAGCAGGTGAAGGCTCAGGTGAGGAGAAATTTTCCTGACACTACAGTTCATGACAGACAACAGGGATGGCCTACATGGATTTTAAAAATCAACATTTAGCTTCCTGTATTTGTGTGTAAATTGAAAGGATCTTTCACTTGTTATTTATTAATTACATTTTTACCTTGCCTTTCCACTAAAATAATTCACAGTTTTTTTTAAAAAAATACTGGATACAGTTAATAGAAAACTGGATTCAGTTAATAGAAAAACTGATAATGCAACATTTAGCTGGGAAAATAAAATCATAAAAATCTCCCCAATGTAAAAGCATTAAAGTTAAGCAAAATATATTATTAAAACACTGAAATCTCCAAGGTTACAGATTACAATAACACAGCAGGGCAGGCTAAACATCATACACTAATCTTAAAAAAATGTGTTTTACCCACTAGCGTTAAACAAATCTCAAAATCTGAATCAAATTAGCTTGATTCAGACCAGTTGAATTCTGGACTGAAGCAGAGTAGCCAGATTCCCTTTAGAGGTGAAAAAGAATAATTTACAAGACAATAGTTTGCAGAGCAGATATAGAACTGGAACAAATTGTTCCTCCTTGGGTTCCCCATGCAATGGAAGGTGGAATTTAGTAGGTTCTGGAAAGAACCACACGACTCCAGGATATGTTTCAGCTCTTTACTCAAAGGTCTGCTCGGGTTACATACTGGAACAGGAGTGAACATACTGCCAACAGGGCCAACTTATATACACTGAAAAGCTACCTGGGCTAGCTGTCTATTGGCTGGTTGGAATCTTCTCCCTGGCTTCCCATTAGGGGGCCCAGGATCCAAGTATTCATTGGAGGGGCCAGGATCCTAGGATTGATTGGCTAGTTGGACGATTCTCCCTGGCTTTCCGTTGGAGGGGCCAGGATCCTAGGGTCTATGGTTCCCTGAACAACAGTACAGTAACAACAGTACAGTACAGTAACAACCCTGCCTGGGTGGGGGACTTAATCCCCTCAAGCGGTCATAACCTTATGAGCGCAGGGCACCGTACACAACAGAAGGCTTAAAAGATGACTCAGTTCAGACACAAATGAAATCCGATGGAGCACACACTTCTTCCACCAAAATGAGATCAATCCTGGCAGTCTAATTAGACCAAAGGACCTACGCACAGCCCCAATGATCACCAAACAATCTTGATTGTGCCTAGATTTCATTTCATTTTGAAAGCTAAGCAGGTTAGGGGTGCTCATTACTTGGATAGGGGACCACCAAGGGATCTACAGGTAGAACTGGGAAAGATTGCTGTCTGAAAACCAGGAGATCTATGGCTGCTGGTCAGGCATGACATGACTCAACTAGTGAAAAATAACTAGATTGATTCAGGATAAGGCAGCTTCCTGTTTTCCTAATTTGGTTGAGTAACTAGGCTCACCTCAATTTTAGGGATTCCAAAGGAGAGTAAATGTCAATTAGTCAATTATATTATCACTGAAAGAAAATTGTAATATGTGGATTCCTCCCTGCACTCACACATCCCATCATATCAAGATATTTGGCACTTTTCCACTCATTCTATTCAACTTAAAGGTAAAGGTAAAGGTAAAGGTCTCCCTTGCTGGAAAACCAATCGTATCTGACTCTAGGGTGTGGTGCTCATCTCTATTTACAGCCAAAGAACCAGTGCTGTCTGCATCTGCAGACATTTCAGTTACACCCATTCTAAACACAGAGGTTTTCAGAGTATGCAGTTCAGATGATAGTAAAGGTAAAGGATGCCTTTGCTTGAAAGCCAGTCATATCTGACTTTAGGGTTCAGTGCTCATATCTGTTTATAGTAAAATAGACAGTGTTGTCTGAGTTTGCAGATGTTTCCATGGACATGTGACAGGCATGACTACACACCAGAGTGCACACGGGACACTGTTTACCTTCCCACCAAAGTGATACCTACAGTATTTATCTACTTGCATTTTCTTGCTTTCTAACTGCTAGGTTGGCAGGAGCTGGGACAGAGATGGAAGCTCACTCTGTCATGCAGCACTCAGGTCTTGTACTGCTGAACTAATGACCTTCCAGTCATCAAGTTCAGCATCTTAACCACTAAGCCACCACAGTCACACAGTTCAAAGGATACAGATCATCTAAAAGTCATTCTCCTTTTACTTGGAAAATAATATTTGCCCACTAAAAGAAAGAAGAGAGCTTCTAGCACAGGGATTCTCAACCTGCAGCCAGTCGACCAGATGTGGCCTTCAGTGCCATTTCATGTGGCCCCCCACCGCCTCCACCACACCAAGAAGTGTCATGAGGTAGAGGAAGAGAAATATGGCTGTCCAGCCCCCAAAGCTGTCTGAGGGAGCATAACCCGGCCCCTGGCTTAAAAAAGTTGAGAACTCCCATTCTAGCAGAAAATACCTGATAACAAATAGGCTATTAAAATAAAATACCCTCTGCTGCTTTTATCTATGAATTCAGAAGACATCAAAACACATGCATTTTGCACTGAGGAACTAAATAACAATTCAGCTACATGATATTGAAAAGTGAGCGACTTGTTCTTTGAAATCTTAGGAGTATGTACAGTATATGTAAGCACCAGCAAGAGATCTAGGGTGGAAAGGCAAATTTAGCAAACTTTAAGCTATATAAAGGGGAACAAAGGTTTGAACTCAGCTTTTCCTTTCCTAGAGAATGTCTTTGGTGTTAGGATGTAAGAAAACTCCAAGTAAATATTTTGAAACATTTGAATCACTGTTACTTGGGGCAATGCTGTGTTTATTCCACTTGTTCCATATAGTAAGAAGGAACAAATTTCAAAGAAAGCCTTCTGGCATCCTTTCTTCTAGTAAAGTAATATATATATATTACTTTATATATTACTTTTATTTATATATTACTTTTATTACTATATATATATTAAAAAAAAATCTCAAGTTGTAGTTGAACAATAGGAAAATTACCTAGGAAAATTCTGTTCTGTGGAGATTTGGCATATGCCTAAATCATAATATTGAATGTAGTCAAACATTAGCACTAACATGACATCCTCTTTCTCCTAAAGCAAAACACAAGGTGAATTTGGAAGTTAGGCCTCAGGCAAAACATCCAGAAATTTGAAGGAACATTAAAAGTGTACTGTTATAAGTCGTAACATGCCTCCAGCAGAGTTTTTCCACATTTCAAAGTTAAAATTTATTCAAGGAAACATGAAGTTTCCTCTTGGGCAAAACATCTGCAAAATAAAAGGAAACAATGTTTTGTTGAGGAGAGGAGAGTGGGAAGCAAACATCCCTATGGGAGCTGAAAACAGTTTGGCCATCTGCCCCAGGCTAGTAATTTACATACTTATAAGTGAACTTTCCCCTGCTCTTCTTTTTCCTAATACAACATAAGATTCACCATGTCCAGGCTGTCACTACAATAGTGCCCAAAGAACTATTTCCTCTCAGGTCTCTGCTTTGACATCTGCCGAGTTAATTAGCAAGACTGAGACAAGATTGCTTGCCACAACTGAACCTGGCATTTATCATCAGAGATAGGCAAATAATTTAACTGGAAACATGCCCTTCTATTGTATCACCTTTGGCTGCCCCCTGTGAAGCCACCACAATTGGTGGGCTCTAGACATTTCTTCTTGCAGCCCAGATATGACCAGCAGATCTGTGGTGACTGTTGTTACCCAGGACTCATGATTTTGCATTCAGAATATAAGAATGGCCATGTTGGATTAGACCAATTTGGTTCTAGTCCAGGCTTCTATTCACACAACACCCAGCCAGATGTCTATGGGAAGCTCACAAAGTGATCATTAAGTGGAACTGCAATTGGCAGCCAAGGAGTTAATACATCTGACAATAGAGATATCACAGTTGATGCCTACTGATAGCTTTACCCTTCATGAATTTGTTCCATCCCCATTTAAACCTGTCTATGCATTATTATCTCATGAGAAATCTGTACATGAGTCAAGAAGCAACAGTTAGGACAAGATACGGAACAACTGAGTGGTTTAGAATAGGAAAAGGAGTACAACAAGGTTGCATATTGTCACCCTGCTTCTTTAACTTATATGCAGAGTACATCATGTGCAATGCAGGGCTGGATGACTAATGAGCTGGACTTAAAATTGGACATCAACAACTTGAGATATGGAGATGACACTACCCTAATGGCAGAAAGTGAAGAGGATCTAAAGAGCCTCTTGATGAGAGTGAAAGAAGAGAGTGCAAAAGCTGGCCTGAGACTCAAAATAAAAAACAAACAAACAAACAAACAAGGTAATAGCAACCAGCCCTCTCACTCCCTGGCAAACAGAAGGGGACGAAATGGAAACAGTGACAGACTTTACCTTCCTAGGATTCAAGATCACTGCATATGGCGAATGCAGCCACAAAATAAAAAGAAGATTAATTATTGGGAGGTGTTGTGTACAGGCCAGCTATGAGAACCCTAGGGAACACAATAAAAAGTAGAGACATCGATCACCCTGCCAATGAAAGTCTGCATACTCAAAGTAATGGTATTCCCAGTAGTAATGTATGGTTGTGATAACTGGACCATTAGGAAAGCTGAGCACAGAAGAATAGACACTTTTGAAATGTGGTTCTGGAGGAGAATTTTTAGAGTCCCCTGGGCAGCAAAAAGATCAAAAAAGTCAATCCTGAAGGAACCCAACCCTAACTGCTCCTTGGAAGGACAAATATTGAAAACGAAGCTAAAGTAATTTGGCCACCAAATGAGAAGAGATGACTCACTCAAGAAAGCCTTGATGCTGGGAAAGATTGAAGGCAAAAGGAGAAGGGGGAAGCAGAGGATGAGATGGTTAGATGGCATTGTAGACACAATGGGTGTATAGCTGAGCGGGCTGTGGGGGATGGTGGAGGATAAGGGTGCCTGGTATGCAGTGGTCCATGGGGTTGCAAAAGGGTCAGACTTGACTGTGCAACTGAACAACAACAAATTATCTGCACTTCTATCATATGTCTCCTTTCTCACTTTTCTCCCCTGAGCTTAACAGTTTCAGACGTAATATTTTTTCAGAGAGAAGTTGCTTCAACATCAATCTATCTTACTTGTGACCTTTCGATAGGCAGCACAATATTGCAATTTGAAATATCAGATACCAAAGGAATGAATGGGTTTAGAATCACCTGTTCAATTGCTACTCATTTGGGTTTTGCTAATAAAGATTTAGGTTCTTAAATTAGTCTATCAAATCAAGGAATTATGCTTGTATCATTAGAGTATTATTATTTTGTTTCATAGTTTTAAACGAACTGAATTTTTACGTGTTGGCCTGACATCTTCCAAGCATTGCTTCTTAATACTTATTCAGACCAAATGATCACAAGGGGATTTGAGAGTAAAACAGCTAGGGAGGCTTGTCTGACCTTTAGATTCTGTAACATTTGCTTCCTCCTGTATGTTTGTTAGACTGATGTTCTTAGGCTGAGTTCCCTTCCAATTCCTCTAAGACCAGATATGCCTTTATTCCTCTCGTATGTGATTCTAGAGCACATACAAGTCTCTATTGAGTTAGATAGGTTAGGCTTTTCTCTCTGGGATGTAACTTTCTTTAAAAAGATGAATTGTTTGTTTAAAACAGCTTCTTCTGTTTTATTGAGGACTAGCATATTTTGCCCGGCGGTGCCAGGCTTTATAAAATTGTGTTGGATAGTAAAGGGTTTCGTGTTTTTTTTCTTGAACCAATGGTGCTGGGCTGTTTTAAATGGTGTTGTAAGGTTTTGTGATTTTGTGGCTTCAAGGCGCTGCGTCCGCCTGCGGCGGACTTGATCTCCCAGTGGTTGTTTTTTTGTTGTTGTTGTTTTTGCGTGCCGGCTTCCTCAGTGCCGGGCTCTTTAAATTGGTTTTTGAAGGTTTTTGTTTTATGTTTATGCAAGTTTTATTTTAATTTTATTTATTTAATGTAAATTAATTTTTTTTAGTTTAAAATTTAATTTTGGTTTTTTAAATCTTTATTTTTACGCATTTTTTATTTTTTGTTTTAGTTTTTTTTTTAGTGGAAAAGTGATTTCTGGATTCTTTCTTAGTGTTTTTTGAGATTAGTGTGATTATTTTTGAATGTTTTTATAACTTATTTGATTAATTTCGGAATTAATCTTATTAGTTTCAATATTCAATTTTTTTTCTCTTTTGGCCTCTGGGTGGGGGTGGTGAGCTTTTCTTCCTCTCTACAATTTTTCTCTTCTGTTCTCTGGGTGTCGCTTCCGGTAAGTTTTTTCTTTATTTTCTCATTTGAGTTCCTGTCCTCATGGATAGAAGACTTCTTTTGGTAAGCTCTCTGGGGTTTTTTTTTTTGGGGGGGGGGTCTGTGTGTTTTTTCTTGTTTGTTTTTGGCTGTTTTTGTGTTTCCTTTTTGGATTTTGGATTTTTGTATGTTTTTGATTGTTTTTGGTTTGTGTTTTTGTGTTTACTTTTTCAAGAAGGAAGGGCAGTGGCAGCGGGGGGGGGGGCTTTCCTGTGGGCCATGCTGGCTGGCCCGTGGGAAGGAAGGGCAATGGTGTGGGGGGGCTTTCTTTCCCATGGGCCATGCTGGCTGGCCCGTGGGAAGGAAGGGCAATGGCGGGGGGGGCTTTCTTTTCCACGGACCATGCTGGGTGGCCCATGGGAAGGAAGGGCAGCAGCTGTGGGGGGTTTCTTTTTTTCCCACGGGCCATGCTGGCTGGCCCATGGGGAAGAAGGGAAGTGGCGGTGGTGGTTTTTTTACTTTTATTTTTGCGCACCAGCTGGCCCATAGAAAGGAAGGGCAGCGGCGGTGGGGGGTTTCTTTTTTTCCCCACGGGTCATGTTGGCTGGCCCGTGGGGAAGAAGGGCAGCGGTGGTGGGCGTTTTTTAACTTTTATTTATGCGCTGGCTGCCTCAGTGTTCTGCGCACTAATGGCGCACAGGGCACTGGGGCTTGTAGTTTTGCCTGTGCGTGTTTGCTTACTGCAGCGGTTTTTTCCTGCAGCTTTTTTTGATTGGCCGCGGCGCGTTTCCGAACGTTCCTTTTGCTGCACCGCTCAGCCTGATTGGCTCTGGCACGGCGCAAGGAACGTTGGGAATTGAAGTTGCCTTTTTTTGTTTGCGTCCAGGGGGCTCCTGCCCCCTGGCCGAAAATTTCAACCTGACAGTTACCTGCGAACCGGGTTCGGGCGAGTGAACGGAGGCCCATTATGGGCTAGTGGGGCCTGGTGCAACATTCTTTGTCACATTCCAATGGTTAACGCACCATTTTATAGGTATAGATGTGTTGTGGGAGTGACTCTCCATGTATTTGCACAGCACCTACTCTACTAAAGAGAAGGAAACTATATATTTTTTCTTCTCTTTCACCTTCTCATCAATTACAACAGTATGTAACTAAAAGAAGTCCAGTTCCACAAATTTGTCTTCTGATAGTTTTGTGGAATCCATTTTTTCCATAGAAGTGTAAGAAGTGTGGATTAAGGTTAGATTGTCTACAAGCTGAAAATAGTTCATATACAAAGGGTGCCAAAAGTGTATACACATTTCAAGAAAGGAAAAACAGTATTAGTAACACTGAATATATACTGATAACAAAAGATGAATACATGTCATGTTTGACTTCTGCAAGTAGAAGAGGAGCTTCAAGTGGTTACCATCAGCATCCAGATACTTCTTATTATGGCAAACCACTGCTTATGTAATGTTGACCAAACTATCCATTTGTATCAAGTGGCTAAGACGCTGACTGGAAGGCGAGAGGTCAGCAGTTCGATTCCCAAGTACTGCAGGACGGAATGAGCTCCCATCTTTGTCCCAGCTCCTGCCAACCTAGCAGTTCGAAAGCAAGAAATAGCAAGTAGATAAATAGGGACCACATCGGTAGGAAGGAAGATGACATTCCATGTGCTCCAGTGTCTAATCATGTCTGCCACATGACCACAGAAACATCTGCAGAAGCAGTTAGCGCTGGCTCTTCAGCTTTGAAACGGAGATGAGCACTGAACCCTAGAGTCAGATATGACTGGCTTTCGAGCAAGGAGAACATTTACCTTTACCTTTACATGCCATTTCAATTCCTTCTCAAAGTACCACCAGTGTAGCTGGTTTTCTGTGGTACAACACATTCTTTAAAGTCCTCCATAGGAAGAAATCAAGGGGAATGTGGGAGAAACCCAACCGTACCTATTCAAAATGGTCTTGCACTCCTCAGATGACATCCATGCTTCTGCCATTTTCTTTGACTGTTCTGCCTGTTGTATGGTGATGCTAGCATTAATTCTTTTCAGAGAATGTCATACTACACATTGATACTGTAATTCAATTCAACTTCAAAAAGTAAGACTTAGATAACATATTTTAAAATGGCATCCCCTGTATATAACTATACTCTTCTAATATAAGCCGTACGTATAACTTCACATTTCAAAATAAAAATGTTCCAGTTACAATCTTTATCAAAAAGATGTAATTTTTTGTCGATAACATATGTTCCATTTATGCTGCTTTACAGAACGTGTGTGTTATTTTCAAGCTTTGCTGCATCATTACAAAAATAGATGATAACGGCAGATCTTTCAGAGATATTGCTATAGAGAAGGGCAAACTGAACAACTCGGAATATTTATGCTCTTCCCTAGGCAAATTATATGTGTTATTTTCTTTCCAAAAAGAAAAGTTAATGTTGAAATTAGTGTGACTTTTTTAAAAAATATATAAAACAGCTATAGGGTATTAGTATTTTATTAAGACCAGATGAACTCTATACTAGACATGCTCAAATGTGTGCCCCTGATGAATTTACAATGTTTAAAACAAAGCTGGTTTATCTAATGTTCAATCCTAAGTGAATGTTTACATTTCATTTGAACTGAGAGAGTCAACATGATCTCCATTAATGATTATCCCAAAATTTGGGATGGCTTTGGAAAATAAAATTTAAATAATGTTTTATTTGGCTGCTTTAGTTAGGACAGGATATGGAATGACGGAGCGATTTGGAATAGGAAAAGGAGTAAGTCAAGGCTGTATTTTGTCACCCTGCTTGTTTAACTTACAATATATACAGAGCACATAATGTGCAACACAGAACTGGATGAATCACAAGCTGGAATTAAAATTGCTGGGAAAAACATCAACAATCTGAGATATGCAGATGATATTACCCTAATGGCAAAAAGTGAGGAATATCTATAGAAGCTCTTCCTTAGACTGAAAGAAGAGAGTGCAAAAGCTGGTTTGAGTCTTAACATCAAGAAAACCAAGATAATGGCAACAGGCCCAGTGGTGGGCTCAAAAAAAAATATTACCACAGGTGTGGTATGGTGGGTGTGGCCAAGGGGAAAGTCCTGCATTGCACCCGAATTAGGACTACTTTATTTCAAAACTTGGATGGGCCAGAATTTTTGCTACCTGTTCTAGTGAACTGGTGTGAACCAGCTGATGCCCACCCACTGAACAGGCCCTATCACTCCCTGGAAAATAGATGGGGAAGAAGTAGAAGCAGTGACAGACTTTACATTCTTAGGATCCAAGATCACCTCAGATGGAGATTGCAGCACTGATTCTTGAGAGACAACCAATGAGACACCTGGGGAACATAGTTAAGAGTAGAGACATCACCTTGCAAACAAAAGTCCACATAGTCAAATCAATGGTATTCCCGGTGGTAATGTATGGTTGGGAGAGCTGGACCATTAGGAAAGCTGAGTGCAGAAGAATAGACTCCTTTGAAATGTGGTGTTGGAGGAGAATTTTGAGAGTACCCTGGACAGTGAGGAGAACAAATAGGTGGATCTTAAAAGAAATCAGCCCCGACTGCTCCTTGGAAGGTCCAATATTGAAAATGAAGCTAAAGTACTTTGGACATCAAATGAGAAGAGAGGATTCACTTGAGAAAGCCTTGAAGCTGGGAATGGTGGAGGGCAAAAGAAGAAGAGGGAGGCCGAGAATGAGATGGCTAGATAGTATTGTTAATGCAATGGGCACAGAACTGGGTGGGCTGAAGAGGATGGTGCATGTGATGGTCCATGGGGTTGCAAAGGGTTGGACTCAACTATGCGACTGAACAACAACAACAATAAATATACAGCACCTATTGCATAGGGACAGTGGGGAGGGGGGAAGAGCCAAACAAGGGGAGGAAAAGACACTGAAAGTAGTTAATGATTCAGTTAAACATGTTTTGGAATCAATGTTTTCTCCATATTAGGAAATGCAAAAAAGCAACAGGGTTTTAGCTATTGTATAGTGGCTGAGGTTACTGCAATTTTTCATCATTCTGTGAAATATGTCCATCATTATTCTGCTTCTACCATAGCTACCAAGACTTCTTTAACTGAAAACATTCCAAGGAAGTAGGTACCTTATAATGTCATAACATTCCACCTTGGTATTTAGATAAAATATTTTCAGCCAAGACTCCTCAGCTACCTCATAAGTAATGCACACTCATCAGTCTCCCCCAGGTAATGTAGCAACAATAATCTTTCTTGTCACCCATAATTTCTTTTTTCTTGGAGTTATTTTCTAACAACAATTTGAAATACATTTCTATCATAGGTGAATGGTTGAAATTCTCATTTGAAAAATTTTCCACAGCACTATTCATGACATTACCATTTAGACCAGCTTCTTACAGTATTCTGAAAAAGTTGTTTTTGTACATAAGTGATATTAGTTTTCCTTTTCTGAATGTGCTTCTGTTATTGTTAGGATGTATTGTTTTACGGTATTATTCCTTTAGTTCTATAATCTCCTTATAAAAAATGTTGGCATGTTAAGTTTTTCTTCCATGACTAGGTCAGACTTTAAACTGCCAAAATGAAGCCACCATTTGGTGAATTGATTCCATAGTTCCTTTTGATTGACCTAGTGTGAGAAAGATTAACTGATACAATAAAGTTGCCATTGCCTAGGGAACAAAATACCGCAATCTTCGAGGAGTCTCTTTCTCTGTACCTTGCCATGTTAACTAAATTACTATCATAGCTACCACTATAACTACCACTTGAAGTATGTTTTTCCATGAAATGTTGACAAACTAGCTTAGCTAAAAAAGTAAAGGTCACCCTTGCTTGAAAGCCAGTCATATCCGAATCTAGGGTTCAGTGTTCATCTCTGTTTCATAGCCGAAGAGCCAGCACTGTCTGCTTCTGCAAACGTTTCCACGGTCATGTGGCAGGCATGACTAGACACCGGAGTGCATGGAACACTGTTTACCTTCCAACCAAAGTGGTCCCTATTTATCTACTTGCAATTTCTTGCTTCCAAACTGCTTGTTTGGCAGGAGCTGGAACAAAGATGGGAGCTCATTCCATCCTGCAATATTCGGGTATTGAACTGCTGACTTACCACCTTCCAGTCAGTGTCTTAACCACTTGCCAGACAAAAAGGTCGTACTCTGAGAAGCATAGAATAGCATTACCTTCTGGCTCCTTTTATGTCAAAATGAAGCCCATATATGTAGGGCCTTTTCAACTTTAAGAGTCATTCCTGCCTTCTAGCAAATTTTAGTTCTTCGGTGACAACTGGTTTTATTTATTATACAAGATGCCATAATCCATCACACGTTGACTATATTTGATGCTGTTGATTCAATTTTACTGTGGTTGGTTTGTGGCATTTCCAAAGCAATTTCAAAACATACATACTTATAGGCACATTTGAACATGAATTAATCACACACATAGAGTCTTTTAGCAAAACAGTCAGGAATGTGGCTTCAAAAGGTTCAGAAATGGGAGCAAATCAATCCACTTTGTTTACATTTTGTAATAATGGCTTATCTCATTTCACACTACAAATTAATTCAATTCAATTTTCATCTGGGATAAATCATCAAAGCCATGTGCTGAAGCCAAATGCTTAAAAGATTACTTGTATAGTTTACTTTAATTTAGCATGAGAAAAACAAAGTGTTTTTAAATTATGCCATATTCACAATAGGTACAGTAAGAGAACCACTGGTAGACCTGAACATTAAGTTTAGGTAAAACTGTTACTAAGACAACTAGGTTTCTGGCTTCCTATCCTTATGATACGTGAAATATACTCATAAATCATGATATCAGGAAGTTGATCAGATTTACTGTATGTGAAACTGTAGGAGAGTAGAGCCTATTGGTGACAATGGGGACAGCAGAATTTAGTATGCCAGCTTAGGAATTCTCTGAGATGTAGGTCAAAACACAGCAGTTTCAAAAGCTCCAACAGCCATTTTGCTTGGGAGATACTGAAAGCTATAGTCCTCCCCCCCCCACCCCAACAAAAGTATGTACTGTCTTTTTCAGAGCTTAGTAAATATGTTATCTTCATTGTCACCAATAAGCTCAACTCTTCTGAATTTTAGTTGCATAGTAAACAGTTAAATGGAAACTGAGTTTTCTTCTGACCTTCTTCCTAAATTCTGGAATTTGATTTCAACACATGGCTTCTGGATGTTGGGATGGAGGCTGAAGCTGGAGAGCTGGGATGGAGAGGCCACTGATGTTGGAGATGGGTATGAGTGCACAGGTTTGCTCCCCTCCCATCTTCTTCTTCTTCTTCATGTGCAAAATCAATTTCAGTTATTGGCTATCATCATGGCGATAGTCTTCCAATTCCTAGCTCTTCAGAACAGTACTTCTGAGGACATTCTTTAGTCACAAAGTCCATCTACGTTCAGGGCCTCTTTTCCCAGGAATCTTCCCTTGTGTAGCAAGTTAGAGTATTTATAGAATACCCCCTCAAGGATTGTTGCCTTGCCATGGTGAGGGGACTTGCACAGGTCAATGACGCAATGGGCTATGCTGTGTAGGGCCACCCAAGATGGACAGGCCATAGTGGTGAACTCAGACTAAACACAATCCACTGGTAAAGGAACTGGCAATCCATGCCAGTTACATTGCCAAGAGAACCCCATGGTCATTAAGGTAAAGGTAAAGGTCACCCTTGCTTGAAAGCCAGTTGTATCCGACTCTAGGGTCCAGTGCTCATCTCTGTTTATAGCCAGTGCTGTCTGAATCTGCAGTTGTTTCCCTGAACATGTGGCAGGCATGCCTAGACACTGGAGTGCATGGAATGCTGTTTACCTTCCCACCGAAGTGGTCCCTATTTCTTGCTTTCGAACTGCTAGGTTGGCAGGAGCTTGGACAGAGATGGGAGCTCATTCTGTTTTGCAGTACTCAGGTATAGAACTGCTAACCTGCTGCCTCCAAGTCAGCATCTTTACTGACAACCCATTGCCAAGAGAACCCCATGGACAGTATCAAAAGGCTAAACGAAATGATGCTGGAAGATGAGCTCCTGAGGTCAGAATGTGTTCAATATGCTACTGGGAAAGAGCAGAGGACAAAGACAAGTATTCCCAGAAAGAGTGAAGTGAAAAACTGAAAGGATGCTCAGCTGTGGATGGATCTGATGGTGAAAGGAAAGTACGATGCTGTAAGGAACAATATTGCATAGGAACCTGGCATGTAAGATCTATGAATCAAGACAAGCTGGACATGGTCAAAATGAGATGGGAAGACGGAGCATTGATATCTTGGGAATTAATGAACTAAAGTGGACAGGGATGGGCAAATTTAACTCAGGGGACCATATCTACTACTGTGGGCAAGAATCACGTAAAATAAATGGAGTGGCCCTTATAGTCAATAAAAGAGTGAGGAAATCAGTAATGGGATGCAATCTTAAAAATAACAGAATGATTTAAGTCTGAATTCAAGGCAAACCATTCAATATCACAATAATCCAAGTCTATACCACAACCACTGATGCAGAAGAGGCTGTAGTCAACCAGTTCTATGAAGACCTACTAGAACTGACACCAAAAATGATGTCCTTATCATCATAGATTGGAGTAGCAGGCAAGTTTGGCCTTGGAGTACAAAATGAAGCAGGGCATAGGTTAATAGAGCTTTGCCAAGAGAATGTACTGGTCATAACAAACACCCTCTTCCCAAAATCTAAGAGGATTCACATGGACATTACCAGATGACCAACACCCAAATCAGATTGAGTACGTCAGAAGTTCTCAGCCCCTAGCCCGTGAGCCAAACCCAGCCCAAGCATATCATTAATGCAGCCTGCAGAGGTCACTCCTTTATCTCTAGGCCCACCTCCTACCTTCTCACACCTTCCCACGCCTGCCCCACCACATGATGTCACAATACATCACTCATGGTGGTGGCAGCGGCAGTGGCAATGGTCACACTTTACGTGTGCTGTTCTGGGAGAGGTTTCACTGGTCCCCAGGGCAGCAGAAGCCTTTGAGGAGGTGGGTCACAGCATTTTTTTAAAAAAATCACTGCTTCGATACTTTGAAATCTGTGGCACTAGGAGAGGTCCCTTGGCATGCAGCAATGGCACTGCGTGCCAAGGGGACTCTCCTAGTGCCGCACACCAAGGCTGACGTATCACCACGCACCAAAAATAAAAAAGAGAAGTGCATACATTTTTAAAAGAACAAAATGGAAAAAAATTATGATATATACAGTTAACATTTTCCCCATTTACTTTTCTTGTTATTTTCCTTTGTTCCACTATTTCAGTATTGGTATTTGTTCTAATCTCTTCATATTAATACTTACTTATGTAAAAATTTACTTTGCAGATCCCAGTGAAAATCATGACAGAAAAGCTCACAGACTAAGAAGGGCAAGCCAAGTTGTTCAACAAGCTGCAAGATGGAGTAGATCACTTTGTGGTACATGAGAAGCATATCCATTCTCTGAAGCAAATAAAATAAGCATCTTGGAACACACATTACCCAGATCTCCAACAGCAGCTATAAAAAAAGCTTCACATACATTGAGCTGTGTGTCTGAAGAGGAATATCAGTTTCTTAGTAAAGTACAATGTCAAAAGCATTTTCATCTCCCTTCATCATTTTCTGTCACAAATGACATATGCTTGCTGTGTGAACTGATAGGAAACTTCTAAATGTGAGATGGAGGAATATGAAAATAGGGACAACTTTCTCTCGAACTGACAGCAAATCAAAGGCAACATTCATGTCTGCTTACCAAAAAGTAGACCCTGGAGCTCCTCACTTCCCCCACCTCCCCACATCATCACAACTATGATGCTTGAAGAAATCATGTCTTTGATATCCAGGCTGCTGAAAACACATTTATGTTGAAATTCAGGCAGACCTCCACATGTAAAAAAAAAAAAAGTTCAAAAGAATCGCTTGTTTAAGTGCTGATGATCAGTCAGAAGACAAAGCAGGTTAATTTTCAAAACCAGCTACTACAGGTTTTCTTTTTGAATTCATGGGTTATTTCCCATGGCCCTCCTATCCTCAGCTCATACCCAATGATTCAGTGGTAAATGTTCAAGGTCAAGTACTCATGATATCAGTAACCATAGCCATGCTTTCTGATGGCTACCTACAATGGTAGACAGTGTTGATCAGTGAATAAATATTCTACAAATGTATGTGTATTCACCATAGTGCTGCTCATGCATATCCATGTCTACACATCTTAAAGAGCAGCCATACATAGCATAATACCAAATTTATTAGGATTAGAGCATCAGTTGGTAAAACGTAATGTAGTGTTTAGCATGTTTGACTTTGGCTGGAGTCCTGTGAGCATATATTATCCCAACATAAACCCAACATATTTAACTGTTTTCATGTCCTCCCCTGAAGCTGCTATTTGTGTTGGAAGGAAGGTGTTCTGTTCTATACAATGGTTTAAGCTCTATAGAATTCTGTCCTACACAAGAGGAAAGAAAAGTAAAGAAATCAAAGTACAGGCAAGTAAATCTATACAACTGCTAGGTTGGCAGGAGCTGGCACAAAGATGGGAGCTAATTCCGTCCTGCAGTACTCGGGAATTGAACTGCTGATCTCCCACCTTCCAGTCAGCGTCTTAGCCACTTGAGCCACTGCAGTCCCTAAAAGGCATCATAGAATGTATTTAAAGTGATAAGCAGTTTGATTCCTATAGCTGGGCTGAAACATCACACAATGGGGAAACCAGGTGGAATTCAGTGGTTTCTTTCTTCAAAAATGATGCAGGTCCTACTCAGGGCTGTAGCCAGGATTCTAGATGTGGGTGGACGAATATTTTTTCAGGATGGGCAACAATGTCACATATTCATCAAAGGAGGCAAAGTCTTTTTGTCTTCTTCTCTCTCTCCCCTTGTCCCCTTCAACCTCAGTAGCGCCTGGCCTGAAGGACTCTCCCACTTCCCAGCTGCTGAAATCCCTGCCACCCTCTCAGAGACAATGGTGGCCACATTCCCCATGCTTCAGGCCCTGACAGAATTGAGCTTGCTGGCTTCTCAGGGGCCCTAATGGCTCCTCAGGAGACTGGGAGGTGCTCTGGATGCCATGTACCTACCCGCTCCACCACCTGCCTGGGGAAAGAGGAGGAAGGTGGTCAAACTGGCTGCTCCTGGAGCCATCTAATCCAGCCAAATGCACGCTCCCACCCCACCCCAACCATGACTCCGCCAAGCTCCCAGTCCCAAAGGGCAATCGTAATTGGCAGCAGCAGCCAGGGACAGGGCTTCACCCAGGGAGACCCTGCAGAAAAGTTCCCTCCTGCCCCGCTCAGCTGACCTTAGTCTTATCAAGTCTAACCAACCAAGGCTAGAAAGGGCAGCAACCGAGGGAGCTGCCATAAGAGTTGACTACAATGTGGTCATGACTGGAGACCTCTGTGTTTGAGGGTGGGCAAACGGCTAACTCACGGTGGGCTTTGCCCACTCTGACCACCCCCTGGCTACAGCCCTGGCCCTACTGCAGTTTAAAAATGGCACATAGAAATCCACAATAGGGATTGCATCCAACTTGAAACCTTTGGGGAGCCCACAACAGCTCCAGAGTCACCCAACTGGGAAGAGCTCCCCCCCCCCTGAGATCATTCTCAGGTAATTGAATCTGAGAACACAATCATCTTTGAGGTTCAGCCATCAGTTGCTTTAATGCGTCCTAACATGAGGAATGACATTAAATCAGGATGTGGGATGAAAGAGGGCTAATGCCTGCTTGCTGATAACCCGCAGTATAAACCTTTGCTGCAGTTTATTGCAGAAGCAAAGCAATCAGCAAAGCAATCACACTTATATACCACCCCATAGTGCTTAGTGCACTCTCTGGGCAATTCACAAGTTAATTCACATTTTGCCCCCAACGTACTGGGTATTCATTTTACCGACCTCAGAAGGATGGAAGGCTGAGTCAACCTTGACTCAGGATCAAACTTACAACTTTTTGGTTGCAGTACAGCAGTTTAACTACTGTGCCACTGGGGCTTCTGGTGTAGAAGTGTCAATCCAGCCATGGTGCTTTGTTCCCAAGTAAAAGAGAATTGGTCCCTCTGGGCAATTTTTCCCATTTGGCTCTAATTTAAAGAGAAAAATAATGGATTGTTTGTTTCATATTATTTCAATGATCTACCACTGTATTGCTGTTAGTAGTAGGTTTTCCATATACAGTACTCTGCTTTTAAAGCTCTAGAAACATTGCTTTTCTTAATAGAAACATTGCATGCATTTCTATATTTCTCTGACTACATAACAGGTAGCTCCTCCACAGCTCAGTAGAGACTAGGGACTTAGAAATAGACAACGTGGGTTTTGTTTGTAAACTACATCTGCATTGAAACTATCTGGACAGAGAAAGACATTATGTGTTAAACGTTATCAGGCCAATCAGTCCCCATGTTGATTGTGAATTGCAGATAATGCAAGCGCGGCGCCAAAATGGCCGCCGCGCTCTTTGCGGGGGGCCCCCCACCGGACGAAGACATCCGGGTAGTTAGGGGCGTGGCCAGCTCCCTTATAAAAGGGGTGGCCACGAGGCAGCCGAGCTACCATTTTGCGAAGCGACGGAGCGGAGAAGTTTTTCCCTCTTACCTCCGTCGCTTTTGCGGGAAGCCTTTTGACTGGGAAGCCTTTTGGCTCCTGATTTTCTTCTTTCGGCTTCCCATAGGTTGGACTGAGATGCCTTCGAAGAAGAAGGCGGCCGCGAGCGCGGCTCGCGCGGTTCGGAGGCGCAATCCGGGTCGGAGGACCGCGGCCACGCCTCCCCAGCAGCCGCCTTTGCCTGCACCCACCGGGATCGTTGGGATGGGGTCTATTCCCCCTTGGCCGGAGGCGGGGGACCCAAGCATGGGTCCAGCAAGGGCTGCGGCCCGCGGCCCGCAAGCGGTGGACACCGCTACTGGTG
Source organism: Bradypodion pumilum (assembly GCA_035047305.1). Taxonomy (NCBI): domain Eukaryota; kingdom Metazoa; phylum Chordata; class Lepidosauria; order Squamata; family Chamaeleonidae; genus Bradypodion; species Bradypodion pumilum. The sequence goes on from JAWDJD010000005.1 coordinate 60,039,424, forward strand.
CTTCCCATTCTACTGGGCCTTCCTCTATAGGGGCGCAGCTCACCCTGGGGCCTTCCAGCCTTGGGGGGTGGTGTGGTCCCCTTCCCTGGCAGGTGCCTACATCGGCCCTACCGGGCCTGGGTGTGGGGTCATGGCCCTATTCGGGCCCTGGGGTACAAGGACCTGTACCCATGCCTGTAGCAGGCGGGCCGGCTGGCCCTTGGCCCCTCGTCACTGTGGAGGCCTTACTGGCCCGCGTTGCGGCCCTTGAGGCTTCCCTGGCTCGGGCCAGCCACGCTGGGGCTCCCTTTGGGGTTCATTTTGACGCGTCGTCTGCTGGGCAGCGGCAGGCGACGGAACGGGTCGAGCTGCTTGAGGCGCGTGGCGCGACTTTGGCCACTGCCTCGCAGCTCCCCAACCAGCAGGCCAGTGCGGGTCAGGCCCGAGCGACGAGCTCTACGGCGGTCGTGAGCTCTGACGCCCCCAGTGGGCCGGAACCCCCGGTGGGGGCGGCCCGCGGGGGTGCGGCATGTGAGTATGCGGTCCAAACTAGTGCACCTACACACGTGGCCACGTTGGGGGGGCTTTCCAATGGCCTTGGCCTCGCGTGGGTGGTGCAGCGGTACAGCCGCTGACGCCCCACCCGGCGACGACAACTAACACACAGGGCCCCGGGGTGGGGGGTGTTTCCTACCCTGTGGGGAATGTTTTGGGGGTGCCTGGGCTAGTCCAAGCCCCTTTCCAGATGCCCGCAGTTTCTGCGGTGCCTGTCTCGGCCTTGCCTACAGCGGGGTATTCCTTACCACTGGGTGACCACTTGGCACAGGCCACCAAAGAGAAAATATGGCGGGGGGAGTATGTAGATATCTTCTCACTCCTAAACAGGGAGCCCACCAAGGAAGAGAGGGAGGGGCAGGATGAGAAGGATAAGGAGCAGGCACGTCGTCGCAAGCCTCCACGTACGTGGGCCAACTGGCTGCCGGCTTACCTCATCTACATGGCGGTGTACCTGAGGGCCCGGCCGGATTTGGCAATTCCGATGGTCCAGTATTTGGACAACATCTATCGGGCGATGGTTGACTTTCCGGGCCCGTTGTGGTTGGCTTATGACGAGGAATTCCGTATGCGGATTCCCCTGCACCCTGAGATGAGGTGGGATGAGCCATGCCAGAGGCTTTGGCTTCTGTACATGACGCCCACACGCCCCGTGCCAGGGGAAAGGTACCATTGTGGACATGCGGTCCAGCGAGCGGCTCCAGCACAGGTTCCCCACCAGGTGGCGGGGCATGGGGTTCCAGCCCACCTGCTGTGCTGGACTTTCTCGTCCTATGGTTCCTGCAATAGGAAGAATTGCAAGTACAGACATGAGTGTCCCACCTGTGCGGGCCCCCACGCAGCCTCTGCCTGTCCCAGGCCTGGAGGGACGCGAGGCAGAGGGAGGGGCGGACAGGGGGCTGGCAAGACTGCCGCAGATGGAGCTGGTTCACTGAAAGGCTCCCTCCCCAATTAATGTGGACATGTTGGAGCGTTGGCTCACATTGTACCCGAAAGGGGAGGATGCGGATTATCTCCTTCAGGGCTTTAGGCAGGGGTTCCGTATCCCTTTCATGGGTGATAGGTCCCCTCAGGATGCCCCCAACCTTTTGTCCCTTAGGGGGAGGGAGGAGGTGGCTGCTGCCAGCATTAATAAGGAGGTCGATGCGGGCAGGGTCGCTGGCCCTTTCCCTGCACCCCCGTTCCCCAATCTTAAGGTATCGCCCCTGGGCTTGGTTCCCAAAAAGTCTCCAGGCGAGTTTCGCCTTATCCATCACTTGTCCTACCCAGCCGGCCGATCGGTCAATGATGCTATCCCTGATGACCTTTGCTCAGTCAGGTATACATCTTTTGACCACGCGCTGCGCATGGTGCGCTCATGTGGCCCGGGTGCGCTGCTGGCTAAGTGCGACATTAAGTCGGCTTTTCGCCTCTTGCCGGTGCACCCGGGCGACTTTGAATTGCTGGGTTTCAAATTTAGGGGCGAATATTACTTTGACAAGGCCATGCCTTTTGGCTGTTCCATATCATGCTCGGCTTTCGAGCGTTTCAGTACCTTCCTAGAGTGGGCTTTCGTCCGCAGGTCAGGGTCCCGGTCTGTAGCCCATTACCTGGATGACTTTTTATTCGGGGGTGAACAGGGCTGGGACACGTCTACACGTCTCCTCAACACATTTCAGACGCTAATGGAGGAACTCGGTGTCCCTTTAGCGCCCAAAAAGACCGAGGGCCCATCTACCCAGCTAGTCTTCCTGGGGGTGGAGATTGACACGATAGCGCAGGCTTCTAGGTTACCGGGGGATAAGGTGTCAAGGATTATGGCCCTTATCTCGGACTTGCTGGCCAAGCGCAAGGCATCACTGAGAGAACTGCAGGTGCTACATGGTCACCTTAATTTCGCTTGCAGGGTGGTCGCACCGGGCAGGGCTTTTGCCCGGCGCTTGTGCGACGCCATGGCAGGATTATCCAGGCCTCACCATAGGGTTCGGCTTACCCGGGGTATCAGGGCAGACATGCTTGTCTGGTTACAGTTCCTGAGGGACTTCAATGGGGTCTCATTTTGGAGGCATGACCTCCTGGCTTCCCCTCAATTTCAGATTCAGTCTGATGCCTCGGGATCCCTGGGTTATGGGATGTACTTCAATGGGAAGTGGGCCTATGGTGGGTGGCCACCGGCCTGGGCAGGCACGGGTCGCCTGCGTGATCTCACATATCTGGAGTTTTTCCCTATCCTGGGTGCTTTGATGCTATGGGGCGAGGAGTGGGCCAACTCGGTCATGCATTTCTGGTGTGACAATGCGGCTGTGGTCCACATTGTCAATGCACAGACTTCTAAATCAACCAGGGTTATGGACCTAGTGCGCCAGTTTGTGTTGCGCTGCCTGCGCCTCAACGTCCTGTTCAGGGCCAGGCACGTCCCAGGGGTTAATAATGATATTGCTGACGCTTTGTCCCGCCTACAGATCTCCCGGTTCCGTGCCTTGGCCCCGGATGCGGAGGAATTTCCCTCGCCACTCCCGGAGGAGATATGGACCATTGGCAAGGAGAGGTGAACCGGGCGATTGGCCTGTCGCTAGCGCCACACACGCGTAAGGCGTATCACCACGCAATTAATTCTTTCAGGGCATTCTGTACCCAATTTCAACTGCCAGGAACCTGGCCGATCCCGGTAACCCATGTTCTGCGGTTCATGGTTTACCTGCATGCTCAGGGCCTTGCACCTTGCACCATAGCATCTAAGCTTTCAGCGTTGGATTTTATGGCCAAAGTGGGAGGTCATGTGGACAGCACCTCTGACTTCCGTGTGAGACATGTTTTGGAGGGGTGGGTGCGCGAGCGCGGGCGTTGCCCGGACGACCGCCACCCGATTTCCCCAGGGGTTCTTACCCAGTTGGCCAGGGGCTGGCCTTGCCTCTGTTTTGATAATATGAGGCAGCCCTATTTCATGCAGCCACAACGGTGGCATTTTTTGGAGCGCTCCACATCAGCGAGCTTGTGATGCTGTCTAAGGCGGATGCAAGTCGTAGGGCACTGGAACTCGAGGATGTCTGTGTTGCCAAAGACTGGGCTCAGTTGAGGATACGCTCCTCTAAGACGGATCAGCATGGTGTAGGCAGTGGTGTGCGACTGCTACGGTGTTCTTTGGCAGACATCTGTCCGGTTGGTGCCCTACAGGAGTTCCTTGCACTGCGTGGCACGCACCATGGCCCGTTTTTCTGTCACCAAGATGGGTCTCCCCTTACTAAATTTCGATTTTGGAAGGTGACGGGCAAAGCGCTGGCCAGTGTGGGCCTCCCAGGTGCCCGCTATGGCACCCATTCATTCCGTATAGGGGCGGCCTCAACCGCAGCTGCTTTTGGGTACTCCGGGGCTGACATACGCAGCATGGGAAGGTGGGGTTCGCAATGTTTTCAGTTTTATGTGCGCCCACTTCCGCCGTGAGTACCAATTCAGTCACCTTACCTTCTTTTCCTCATTTTTCTTTACAGACCCTGGGTGTCGTATTACACCGGTGACAGTATGGCTGGTGGGCCATAGCTACGTGCACAGGGCAGCGCGTTACGCTGCGGCGACAGAGTGGGGACCCTGACTGGGACTGGGTGCATACGCAAGTCTCACATGGCATGGTAAGCCCGGGATGTTATGGCGGGAGCTGCTGCCTTTCCTTTTTTCAGGCCAGAATGCTGACCCGCCTGACATTCTGATCATACACCTGGGGGGCAATGATTTGGGCCAGGTCACCGGCTTATCGCTGAAGCATGCGATTTGCGAGGACCTCGCCTACCTGCATTACGTCTGGCCCGCCACAACCCTTGTTTGGTCAGACATGGTCCCGCGCCATTCGTACAGAGGGGGTGTTGACCTCCTGGCCCTTGACCGCGCTAGACGCATGGTGAATAGGGCAGTGGCGTGGTTCCTTGTCGACAGGGCTTGGGGGAGGGTCAGTCGTCACCCCGCTATTAGCCTACAAAATTATTACTTGTATGCAGGGGATGGGGTCCATCTGTCGCGAGGAGGTATGGACCTCCTGTTGGGTGATTGGCGAGCAGGCCTGTTGACCGAGCTGACGGTCTGGGAGGGGTGGCGTCGAGCCTTCTTTGAAGCCCCTCCGTGTGGCAGGTAGCACTGGTAAGGTAAACATTATGACCCACAGGTATCCGGCAAGTTCGCAATTGACTGGACAACACTAGACAGGCATAAGTTGGTTAAACGTCCGGTCAACGACGAACTAGTCGACGGGGTGATGGCTATAGCTAGACAGCATGCATCACCCCGTGATTTTACGGATACGCGTCAGAGGGTGGGGTCATTAGTTAGATATTGACTACGGTCAACAATTTGTTTGTTGTCAACAAACAAATTGATACAAATGGATACATTGTAGCAATTGCCGTTGGCAATTTTGGGTGGTACCTTACCAGTGTTACTTCGGCCTGCTTGCCTTAAGAATTATGATTGGTCAATTACCAATAGAAATTTATAATTCGGACTAGGGCATGAATCAATAAATGTGGCCCAATGCCGTTATCCACTTTTATCAGTGTCTGAGTCCTTTATTGGGGGGTGCGCCTGCAATGTGGAAGGGTTCCAGCTCTTATAAATGTCCCTTTTTCCCCTGTGAGCTAGAGAACATTACTGATCAATACTGATCACGTGATTGCTTTAATTTAACACAGTCCATCTGAGCAGCAATTCAAAAATCTGCATACATCTGGGCACAATGACATGTTGCTATAAAACTGATTAATAATTATATTTGGAATACCATAATTAGTTATATTTACATTCTGGTGCCAGTGGGAAAGAGGAAAATGAATATTTATCATTCCTCTGTTGTTTTAATTTGAAAAAGATGTCAGCTACACTCTGTTCTTCTTTTTGAACATTTTACTATAAGAAATGCAGTTTTAACATCATGTTTTCCAATGCCCCAGCTCAGTTAAACAGTAACAGGGTCCTCAAAATAATTATTATTTCAAAATCTGCAGTAAGGTCAGACTGTGTTTCGAGCATTGGTAGTTTAAAATAGAACAAGGTAAAGATCAAACATGTTTCTTTTTAGCAAGTACACCATACATATTCATTCAGAAGTAAACATATATGTCTGTTGTGGTCAAAACACAATTCTAAAAGGGTCTAAACAAAATGTGGAAAAAGAAAAAAATGGGCTCCTAGTTCTAAACAGCAAGTTACACTGAATCAACACAAGGTATACATTTTACATCTTGCAAACTTCTGACATGAGATTTTTTTGTGTAAAGTAAATGGCAGTATGCCATATTAAAATGAAAAGCTGGATTTTCGGTCTTCAAATGGATCTCTTTGCTGACACCTTGACTGTCAAATACGTAAAGGGTTAACTGACTTTCAACTTTTATACCTTCTGGCCTTGCTTTCAAGCCATAACATTCTCAATTTCCAAAAGTGTTTTCAAAGTGTCTTTTGCATTAGCCCATTACAAGTTCTAAACCAGCTGCCTTTATTTACACTGGGGTGCAATCAAAATATTTTCTTATCTCTCTTCTTTGTATAGGTCTCAAGGGCTGGGGTTAAGGTAAGCAAAGCCTTTTCACTGCCCTTCTTTTTGTGTGTGAATCTGACTTCAAAGACATTTTATAAATCATCTAAGGGAGGAGATCTCCAGCACATTTAAGTCTGCACTTTGACTTTAGCTGCTACATATTTTTATTTATTTATTTTAAACTTGAAGTGGTTCACCATACATTGTGACTGCCAGGAACAAATCATAATAAAATAATTCCATTCATGATACTAACTGAATGTCATGTTCTCTAATCAAATGGAAAGATTTTGCTTCCTAGCCTTGTAGACATCTTTATAGTCAAAATCTTAATAAATACATATGTTTTCAAGGAGAAATATATGCAGTGAAGTCTGGGTGATCAGACTTCAGTAAATTAAAAATCTATTGATATAATATTCATTCATTCAATTTCTATACTGCCCATCAAGCTTGAAAGCTACTTTGAGAAGATCTCCCAATTAACTTTCAATGTAGTTAGTGGTAGGATATATACTGTAACAGGTTTTAGCAAAATGAGTGAGGGCATTAAACCAGTATTGAGTCCCAACCCACCAATTAAAGATGATAAGGGTGTAAGAATAGTTGACAGAGAACTCTTCATTTAGAATGACATGTACCAACATTTTCCTTCTTTAATACTGTTGAGCGATTTATTTGTATGCATTTTATATTTCTTTTTTGTATTTTATGTTGTTTATTTATAAAAAATAAAATTTAAATTTAAAATAAATAAATAAACCCACTGTCTTCTGTAGAATTTGGGAAACTTACTGTTTTAAATTGACTTACTTATATTTATATATCATCTGACTTAGTGCGAGCACTACCCTGGGTGTTCTTACAAAAAACAAAATATCAGATAAAAAACAATTTCAACAATAACCATACCCTGTAGACCCAAAAACCACATGGCGAGAAACAGATACAATTATAAATTAATAATATGAATAAAAAAATAATAAATCTCCTCCTGGGGAGGATTTCTGAATAACAGTGTTTTAGTTTCTTTCTGAAAGCTTAAGGTGAGGGGACCTGACAAATCTCTAGTGGGAGATCTTTCAACAATAAAGGAGAAAGATCATTTCCTCATTCCAGTCTTTCTGTCTTCTCTTGGAGCTGGACTGGGTACCATGGGTAGAATTCATGTAGGAGAGTCACTTCACCAAGCAGAAAGGTCCCAAATTATAGAGAGAGATCTCAAACCTGGCATGGAATGCAATGGGCAACTGTTCTTTATTGCAGAGAGGTATCTATGGTATTGTTATGTTTTTGTTAAATTTAGGACTATTGTATGGTATTTGTCTTTTAATGTTGTGTTGTTTTTGAAATGATTACTGATTTTTTTGCACATTGTGCTCGATGTACTGTATATATAGTGGTTAATTCTGTTGTTGTATCCTATTGTTATTTTTGGATATTTTATGGTTTATGCTGGATTGGATATTGTATGGATTATGCTGTCTATTGAACCTTGTGCTGATATGTATTGTATTTATTTTTTGCTTTGACATTCAATGGATTGCTTTTTGTTGTTGTTAACCACTTTGAGTCATCTTCAGGCTGAGAAAATGCGGTATACAAATAAAAAGTGAAATGAAATGAAATGAAGATGAGCCAAGACAGGTGAAATGTAATGAAGCCTATGAGTTGTCATAATATGTCAAGGTGCAATATTTAGGTGTCTGTAACTTTAATTTTAATTTAATTTAATAGTCATATTTATATATGCCGCCCACTCAGGCAGAACCCGACTCAGGGTGGCATGCCAACTTCAAGGGTAGCTCCATGTAGAAATAATTACAGTAATCAATCTTAGAAATTACCAGTGTGGAGACCAGAGTTGTCAGAGATCCCCTATCCAAATTTGGAGTGAGATGGCCAATCTGATGATGCTGACAAAGAGCAGTCCTGGTTACAGCAAAGACTTGCTGTTCCATAGTAAGTGTAAAACCCAGGAGGACCTACAGATTTTGGATTTGCTCCCTAGGGAGGTCTCCACCCAAGCGATCAGGAAAAAACCCTATCAGAAGATCTACATCTTGTCGAGATTCAGTTTCATCTTATTCTCCAAACCGTAATTGCTTATAGGAAATGTTCTACAACACGAGCAGCACCCACTGTTTAGGTGAAAGATGCACACAATTATAACTATATTGGCACAACTGGGCCTGTGAATGTAGATGCTAGTGCCATAAACTGAAATACAGAGTAGCAATTCAAGGGACAGTCTGTATTCACCATCAGCATAGTTACTTCCACCTGAAGTGCCATATTTCCACCTCCAGTCCTCCACCCAATCTCACCACTAGGCAGAGGAATGAGTAAAACAGCTACATGATGAAGAATGTTTCTCATTTAGGGAACTGGCATGGAGAATGAGGACTGGGTGACAATATTGTGGTAGTTTATAGGAAAAACACAGCATGAGGCTTTTAGACATATCAGAAAAGGGCCTCTTGCCTCCCAACCCCAAAATGAAACACAGAGACATATGTAACTAGAGCCACTTTATTTACTCATGATTAACTGTTAGAACTGTGTACTGTATAACTATAATGTAAACTTGGACCATAACTTTTTCTCCCAGATCTATGGAGGGGACTCAAGTAGTGCAGATAAGTCACATTATTGAGGCCAGAGGTTCATGCTTACCCCTGCTCCAACCGAACATGTGAGTCACCCAAGCCTTTAATTGAAGCATTGTTATCCCTTGAATCCTTCTGTGAATGGTACTCTTCTGAATGTTGACATTCCCTTACCCAATTTGCACCAATGTTTTTTTACCTTAATCGTTGTTTTCCGTGACCATCCCAAACTTGGACTCACTGTACTCATTATGCATCTGCACTACCCATATAAAGTGACCTAAGAGAGAGCAACCCAATTGCCCCATCCACAATGGGTGAAAAATTCCCACCTTATGGTGCCAATTTTCAGGAGATCCAAAAATTCACATCCAGCTCCAGACCAGCTACTCTGCCCCTTTCAGTAATGCATCCTCTGATTGGTCAGGGTAGGTCTCCTCATTTTGGAGTGGGTGGCAAAAGGCTGGCATATATGTGTCCCGTATGCCAACCTAAATAATCTGTGAAATTGTAGCTAAGAACACCCTAAATGAATTAATTAAACATATAGTCATAGTTGAGCCACCTGTTAAGAGGGAAACTGATTTTGATCAGATTTTGATGTTTGCAATTTTTCTTTCGTTCTTTCTTTTTTTCAGGACTGGGAACATAATACTGGAAGCCTCTTCTTCCAGTAACATCCAGTAACAAAGATTTTTCTTGTTTTTCATTCTTATGTATAAATAATCTGTGAAGATGTTCAAAATAAGAACAAATAGAATTAAAGACAATTTGTCAGGGCTAAAAAGAAGTATTGCAGATGGACAATAAATGAACACTAATTATTAATTCCCTTAGTACAGAGGATAATTGCATGCCTTGTGGCAAACCCATTTGGTTTTAATCAGAATGCAATATAGCATGTAATTCCATATGAAGTCCCATTTAATTTAGCATTAATGAATGTCAGAGGTATTGGAGGTATTAGTTATTAGTTGCAGAATAAGCATGGAAAAAGTAACTGTTCTTAAGAAAAGCCTCTCAAAGAGGTTATGTTATATAAATAATTTGAGATAATGCTAGGAAAAATAGAAATGGGATTAGAGGTTTTGTAGTCTTGTTTTTAATAGATCTGATATATATTGAGGGGAAGAAAGAATGTAAGATGGATAGATAATTAGACATGTTGCAATGTCCCCCAGCTGACCCCATCAATTTCTACAGAAAGGGAAGATGTGGGTGGATCTCTTTAAAAATGGGATTAACAGTGCTATGAAATGTGAGGTTGGAAAGCAGATACTCCTGTAAATCACAAGAGGAGAGAAGGGAAAATAAAAGACAGTGAAGTGGTGGATAAAGAAGCCCTTAATTCTCTCAAAAGAAGAGAGAGAAAACATCAATGGCCTATGTACACAGAAGATGTGCTCATGCTTTTTTCAAAATAGCCTCAAGGACATCTGAAATACCAGTATATTCAAGTTTGCAAGGGTGGTTTGCATTGGACTTCCTCTCTCTCTCTCTGCTTGTGATTCATACAAACTGCACAATCCTATAAGCAATCTGCATATACAATCATGTCTAGCATGTATAAATCATCACCAGATTAAAAGTAAAAAATAGAAAATATATACGGTAGCTAATATTAATATTGGACAGGTATCAATAACTTGGAAGTTCACTGGGTTTTTTTTTAAAAAAACCATAATTTTATAAGTCTGTCTTTATGCTTTATCCTTTGTTGTTGTTGTTCAGTCGCACAGTCGACTCCGACCCTTTGCGACCCCATGGACCATTTTCCTCCAGGCGCCTCTGTCCTCCACCATCCCCCTCAGCCCTCCCAGCTCTGTGCCCATTGTGTCTACAATACCATCTAGCCATCTCATTCTTGGCCTCCCCCTTCTTCTTTTGCCCTCCACCTTTCCCAACATCAATGCCTTCTCAAGTGAATCCTCCCTTCTCATTTGATGTCCAAAGTATTTTAGCTTCATCTTTACTATTTGACCTTCCAATGAGCAGTCAGGGTTAATTTCTTCTAAGATTGACCTATTTGTTCTCCTCGCTGTCCAGGGGACTCTCAAAACCCTCCTCCAACACCACATTTCAAAGGCATCTATTCTTCTGCGTTCAGCCTTCCTAATTGTCCAGCTCTCACATCCATACATTACTACTGGGAAAACCATTGCCTTGACTATTCTAATTTTTGGTTGCAATGTGATGTCTCTGCTTTTCACTATGTTCCCCAGGTTTCTCATTGCTTGTCTCCCAAGAATCAGTCGCCTTTTTATTTCATGGCTACAATCCCCATCTGCAGTGATCTTTGATCCTAAGAAAGTAAAATCTGTCACTGCTTCTACCTCTTCCCCGTCTATTTTCCAGGAACTGATTGGGCCTGTTGCCATTATCTTGGTTTTCTTGATATTGAGTCTCAAGCCAGCTTTTGCACTCTCCTCCTTCAGCCCAATCAAGAGATTCTTTAGGTCTTCCTCACTTTCTGCCATTAGGGTGGTATCGTCTGCATATCTCAGATTATTGATGTTTCTCCCAGCGATTTTAATCCCATATTGTGATTCCTCCATCCCTGCACTGCGCATTATGTGCTCTGTGTATAGGTTGAATAAGCATGGTGACAAAATGCAGCCTTGTCTTACTCCTTTTCCTATTCCAAACCACTCTGTTATTCCATGTTCTGTCCTAACTGTTGCTTCTTGGTTCATGTACAGATTTCTAAGGAGGCATATGAGGTGCTCTGGTATTCCCATCTCTTTAATTACTTGCCACATCTTGTTGTGGTCCACACAGTCAAATGCCTTAGTGTAGTCAATAAAACAAAAGTAAACTTGTTTCTGGTATTCCTTTGTTTTCTCCATGATCCAGCGTATGTTGGCGATGTGGTCTCTAGTCCCCCTGCCTCTTCTGAAACCAGCCTGCACCTCTGGTAATTCTCTCTCCACATGCTGCTGAAGTCTATCCTGTATTATCTTGAGCATCACCTTGCTGGCATGTGGGATGAGCGCGATTGTTCGATAATTTGAACATTCTTTGGCATTGCCTTTTTTTGGGATTGGGACGTATACTGATCTTTTCCAATCCTGTGGCCACTGTTTTGTTTTCCAAATCTGCTGGCATATTGAATGCAGTAATTTGACACCATCATCTTTTAGCGCTTTGAAAAATTCAACTGGGATACCATCATCTCCACTAGCTTTGTTGTTTGCAGTGCTCTTTAGGGCCTTTATGACTTCGCTCTCCAGGATGTCTGGCTCAAGTTCAATTTCTTCATCATTGTGATTATCAGGAGTGTTGAGGTCCTTTTTGTAAAGTTCCTCTGTGTACTCTTTCCATCTTTTCTTAATTTCTTCTGCATCAGCTAGCTCCTTTCCGTCTTTGTCCCTTATCATGGTCATTTTTGCTTTAAATGTTCCCTTGATTTCCCTGATTTTTTTGAAAAGATCTCTGGTTCTGCCTCTTTTGTTGTTTTCCTCCATTTCTCTGCACTGTTCTTTTAGGTAGTTTTCCTTATCTCTCCTTGCTTTTCTTTGAAATTCTGTGTTCAAATGATTGTAGTTTTTCCTTTCTCCTTTGACTTTTGTGTTCCTTCTTTCCTCTGCTATTTTAAGTGCCTCATCAGACAACCACTTTGCTTTCTTACTCTTCTTTTCTTTTGGTATGGTTTTCTTTGCTGCTTCCTGCATGATGTCCCTCATCTCCGTCCATAATTCTTCTGGTACTCTGTCTACCGAGTCTAAGCCATTAAATCTGTTCATCACCTCCACCGTGTATTCTTTAGGGATGCTGTCTAGGTGATATCTTTCTGGTCTCCGTGTTTTCCCTATTTTCTTTAGTCTAAGCCTGAATTTTGCGATCAGTAGGTTGTGATCTGAGCCACAGTCTGCTCCAGGTCTTGTTTTTGCTGACTGTATGGAGGTTCTCCATCTTTGGCTGCAGAGTATGTAGTCAATCTGGTTTCGGTGTTGGCCATCTGGTGATGTCCATGTGTAAAGTCGCCTCTTGTGTTGCTGGAAGAGAGTGTTTGCTATGACCAGTGCATTCTCTTGGCAGAACTCTATCAATCTTTGCTCTGCTTCATTCTGTGTTCCAAGACCAAATTTGCCTGTTATTCCCTCCACTTTTTGATTTCCTAGTTTGGCATTCCAGTCTCCTAATATAATTTGGACATCATTTCTTGGTGTCTGTTCTATGAGGTGTTGTAAGTCCTCATAGAACTGGTCCATTGTGGCTTCATCTGCACCAGTGGTTGGTGCGTATATTTGGATCACAGTGACATTGAAAGGTTTGCCTTGAAATCTGACTGACATCATTCTGTCATTTTTGAGATTGTATCCCATTACTGCTTTTCTCACTCTTTTATTGACAATTATGGCTACTCCATTTCTTTTAAGGTTTTCTTGCCCACAGTAGTAGATATGATGGTTTCCAGAGCTGAATTCACCCATCCCTGTCCATTTTAGCTCACTGATGCCCAAGATGTCAATGCTTATTCTTTCCATCTTATTTTTTTACCACATCCAGTTTTCCTTGATTCATAGACCTCACATTCCATGTCCCTATGCAGTATTGTTCCCTGCAACACTGTATTTCTCCTCTCCCTTTCGTATCCCTCCCCGTTTTCAGATCTGCTGTGCTGAGCATCCCCTTGTTTTGCCTTTTGTTTTGGTCCATAGGGTTCTCTTGGCAAACTTTGTGGCGTGCCTTGCCGGTCTCTACGCCAGTCTTTTCCCATCACACATGTTATCACAGTTTAAACAGTTTTAAAGCAAAGTATTATCATGCACAATATCACAGTTTATCACATAGTATCAAAGTAAAAGTTGAACTAATTAGTGAAAGGGAAAGAAAGAAAGAAAAAGTCCACTATATCAGGTCTCTATGTAAGTCAGTTTCTTGTACAGTCACTATGCCAGTTGCCATAAGCCATCTATGTTTAGTCAACTATATTATTTCAGTTCGATTACTTATCCTTTGCATGTATGCAGCAGCTCTTGCCTCCCTTCGGCCGCATGGAGTCGGTCAAAGGCGCCAGCTCGGGCCTCGCTGTGATGGTGGTTGTGGATGGTATCTCCTGGGGGTGGTCGGGGGTCTCCGGAGGTGTCCTTCTCTCTGGCCCCAGGTCTTTGGATGGGGAGGGAGGGGCAGGATCCTTTACTCACCTCCCCTGTGGGCCTCTCTGGATGGAATGAGCAGTAGAGCTGGGCCTTTCTGATTCCTTTTCTTCCTCTCCAGGCCCAGGTCTTTGGATGGGGAGGGAGGGGCAGGATCCTTTACTCACCTCCCCTGTGGGCCTCTCTGCATGGAATGAGCAGTAGAGCTGGGCCTTGCTGATTCCTTTTTCTTCCTCTCCAGGCCCAGGTCTTTGGATGGGGAGGGAGGGACTGGATCCTTTACTCACCTCCCCTGTGGGCCTCTCTGGATGGAATGAGCAGTAGAGCTGGGCCTTTCTGATTCCTTTTCTTCCTCTCCAGGCCCAGGTCTTAGCTGTGGACATATTTAAAGAAATTAGAAAACCATAGCAACAGAAATGCTTCTTTTCTATTTTACTTGGCTGTAATGCTAGTTAACATAGAGATTTTAAAATTAAAATTAATTCCCTTTATTTCATCTGATACAAAGAATGAATTACAGGCTTAAATAGATTATTGGGTTCTTTCTTTGTCATAATTTTTGAAAATGGCAGCTTATCCCCAGTACATACAAAGCATCCTTTCCAATGAAAACTCAAAAGTTAACAACAGGCATGAGCACTTAGGGAAAATAAACATATTAGAGAATGTTGGTTTTCTTTTTTTACTGCTGAGTTTGACTGAATGCAACAACAGATAAAAAGTTCACTTATTATGCTTTTATATACTGTAATTAGTTCAAGCACATGCCAAGATTCTGCTAAAGGAAGGTGAGAGAGGGGGTTAGCTGATGTTACAAAGTCTGTCTGAACTCTGTGATTTCGTACAGTTATCATAAGTCAGAGGCAACACTGACTTGCTATTGAGTCTAGGTTAACATACTGATTTAACTAAGGCTTCCATGCCCATATATGATTCATGTCTCTACAAAAGTAGGTGAACAGATATCCTTTGACTTCTTGTTCTTCCATATCCAAATCCAAATATTGGAGATCCTCATGGTGATCAGCAATGAAAACTGTCCTGAGAATATACTGCAGTGGCCTTTCATCTGCCTTCCACATTGCAGCATGATACCCGTACCACTGATCTAGTTCCATGAGTCACTTTCTGCTCCTGTCTTTTGGCACACAAAGTCTCATTGGTCCCAGGCCAGTATTGATAAAGCTGCTGCCTTCCATCAAGGTGGATTCAAGTGGATTTTAATCTACTCGGGGACCATCACCCTTCCCTGTGGACTTTGGCAAGCCGTTAGTCCTCAGAGTTGTCAGGTTAGTTAATGCCTCCTGACACTCAGTGTTGAGTCACTGGCAGAATGGTCTACTCTATTACCGTAGCAGGATAATCTGGTCAGACACTAATCCTTTGACTAGGGAGACAGATTAGGATGTGGACTGGGCTACATAAACTGAGCAACTGCTTCTCTCCAGTGTGGACAAATGCCAATATCATGTGGATATATGTTAATACCAACTATGCATCCAGCCCTTACCCCCCAACCTCCCTTTCCCAGCATCAAATTAAGTTCTATAACTACAGAAAAATTATGCTAGGTAGAGAAGGAATTGTGAAAATGAACGGGGATGGAAATTTACATTGGGTTTTGGGCTTCTTATGATGGAAAAGATGTGAGAAACAAGATTATTTACCAATGTCAAAATTCTCAATCACTTAAAGTATGCTTTATTGGCTTCATATAATCTGAAAAACATATTTATGATGCTGCTGAGATAACAGATGAATGCAGGTACTTTGTTATTGAAATGGGTTCATCATTTTGGACACATGTAAGGATACCTAGATAACTTCCACTGTTTAGTGTTGCATGGACATAAAAAGTTAGTGTATGATTTTCAAGGCACACATACCTTTCCATGCCTCTGGTTTCTTGCTTACCTCATTATGTTGCTTAGCTCACAGAATCTCAAATGTACATATCATAGGAAGTGTGCAATATATCATTTCTTGTTGTCAGTTATTTTTCACAGTCTTGCCACAATGCCATTCCCTTCCCAGATTGCCCTCTCCTAGCTAGGTTTCTGAATTTCCTGTGAAAAAACAAGATCCTGTCACATTTTCCCTTCTCTTCCTCCAACCTCCTGACAATCCTTTGTTCTTCACAGGAAACTGTCAAATTCTGTGCAGCTTAATGCCCTTTCCAGAATGATTTCTGCACAGAAAATATGTCATTTTGCCAGGAATTATAATAATCCAGTGCCATTTGGCAGCACATTGAGAAAAAAGTATCACACAAATCAACAGTAATCCCGCAATGTTCCCCCTGAGATGTCTCAGGTGGGGGGAGGGGGGAGTCACATTGAGAAATCACACTGACAAGAATAATTCATCCTCCTTTTCTCTGTAAGAATGAAAAGCTAAGTGATTCATATCCTTCATATAGTCATCCCAGTCCATTTATATCAGCAACATAGACATATTATCCCTTCACTCTAGATTCTTTCATATACAAATTTTGTCATGATAATCATAAGGGATGATTTCATATTTTAAATTTCTTTACATGTATTAAGTGTTAAGTTTCATATAGTATATTCTCTGTTGGTTTGAGGATAGCTAACTCTCAAAGGTAGACACTGATGTCATCTGCATACCAAACACATTCCACACAATAATATGTCACTAAGTATTTAGGTTGCTAAGTAGCAATGCCAGTCACTTAGACACCTGTGAGAGAGCTCACACCTGCATAACAAGAGAGATTCCCAAGGTTACAATTGGTCAATCACCCACCACCTTAGAGAAAGGAGAAAGGAAGTGGATTATGGGATATCCAACATCTGTGGACAGGGTGATAACAAACCTGCACAGACACCAGATAATTTCAGGTTACATCATTTTATGTCTGGGAATGTGATTACATCATAAATACCTGTTTGGGTCAACAACACTTAGTCAAAACAATGAGGTAATCTCACATGTTTAACATTCTAGATGAGGGGTGTGAGGACCCCAAAAACATATTTAAACCCCAAGTTTTGAGGGTTCAGCAACACCACATGAGGGTAGGTACAAGCCTACGTCATTTCACACCAGCATCATGGACCCGTAGGGAAGATATCCTAATGGGGACTTCCAAACCCATAGAGAAGAAATGCGTTTTAGTGAGTTAGTTATTTCTTATTTTCTTAGTTTGTTAAGTTAGAGTAGAATAGATTATTGTTTTGATGTATATTCTGCATATTTTTGGATGATTCTTTTTCTTCAATTAAAAAGCATCAAAGACATTGTACCAGGAGAGAGTAATTTTGCAGAGTGAAGAGGAGCCAAGATATGGGACTGTGGCCAAGCTAAAGGCTACATCTTCATGCCAGCTCTGCCTTGAGGCACAACCTTTCTCAAAGGGACATGTACTTTGGGGAGATAAAGTTGCAACGGTGATTCGAAAGGGAGGAACATGTGCTTCAATCATCAGCCTGGGAATAGTATCTGCCAGGGCATCCCAGCCTTTGAATGTAAAAGCTATCTTTGAGCAGGGCAGCTTCCCAGGGCTGAGTCCGCTCTGTGTGCGTGTGGGAAGGTGGCACTATAATGGACTGTTATTCAGCCTAGCTACCATAGTTGCTACCACATTCCTGCCTAAGGTGCAGAAGTGCCATCTTTCCCATTCCCATCCCAGGATGAGAAAGGGTGTTCTCGGGGTAGGTGGGCCACTGAACCTAGAGGGATCACCCCACATGGGTACCCCAAGTCTAGGGACCCCCTGATACCTTGTGAGACCACCTCCCTGGGACCCCGACAAATTATATGTGATTTCCTCTCCTTCCTGATCCATTTTACTCCTGGACCTTATTTAATGTGTCTTTTAGAAATCCCCAATTAAGTTATTCTCTTATCTCAAGGATTTGAGAATGGCCTTTCATTGTTAGCCCCACCATGTGAGGCAGCTGCCCATGGTTGCAGATTCTGAGAGGAGTAGCAGACATGGGGGGGGGCAGAGTTGTGTCAGTCAGTGGTGCCTCCTCTAATTCAGTTTGGGCACATCATTAGAAGGCAAGACTCTCTGGAAAAAAGAATAATTCTGGGAAAGATGGAAAGCAGAAGGAACCAAGGAAAGCCAAACACAAGATGGATTGACTTTGAAAAGAAAGCTATGGACTATCACTTATTTTATTTATGTATTTATTTATTTATATTCATATTTATATAGCCACCCAACTCACAAAGACTCTGGGTGGCATACAATCTTAAAACAAGAACAACTCCATTAAAACAAATTACCCCGCTAATTCAAGTGCGGCGCCAAAATGGCCGCCGCGCTCATTGTGGGAGCCCCCCCACAGGACGAAGGCATCCGGATAGTTCGGGGCGTGGCCAGCTCCCTTATAAAAGGGGTGGCCACGAGGCAGCCGAGCTGCCATTTTGGGAAGCGACGGAGCAGAGAAGTTTTTCCTCTTACTCCGTCGCTTTTTACTTTGAGTGGGAAGCCTTTTGGCTGCTGATCTTCCTCTTTTCAGCTTCCCTTAGGTCTGACTGAGATGCCTTCGAAGAAGAAGGCGGCCGCGAGCGCGGCTCGGGCGGTTCGGAGGCGCAATCCGCGTCGGAGGACCGCGGCTGCGCCTTCCCACCAGCCGCCTTTGCCGGCTCCCACCGGGACCGGTGGGATGGGGTCTATTACCCCCTGGCCGGAGGCCGGGGACCCGAGCAGGGGTCCAGTATGGGCTGCGGCCCGCGGCCCGCAAGCGGCGGATGCCGCTCCTGGTGCTCATTCCACTGGGCCTTCCTCTATCGGGGCGCAGCTCACTCCAGGGACTTCCAGCCTTGGGGGGTGGTGTGGTCCCCTCCCTTGGCAGGTGCCTACGCCGGCCCTGCCGGGCCTGGGTGTGGGGTTATGGCCATATTCGGGCCCCGGGGTGCAAGGACCTGTACCCACGCCCGTAACGGGCGGGCCGGCTGGCCCGTGGCCCCACGCCAGTGTGGAGGCCTTGCTGGCCCGCGTGGTGGCACTCGAGGCTTCCCTTGCTCGGGCCAGCCACGCTGGGGCTCCTTTTGGGGTGCACTTTGACGCGTCGTCTGCTGGGCAGCGGCAGGCGACGGAACAGGTCGAGCAGCTTGAGGCGCGTGGCGCGACTTCGGCCACTGCCTCGCAGCTCCCCAACCAACAGGCCAGCGCGGGTCGAGCCCCGGCGGCGAGCTCTATGGCGGTCGTGAGCTCCGACGCTCCCAGTGGGCCGGAACCCCCGGTGGGGGCGGCCCGCGGGGGTGCAGCATGTGAGTATGCGGTACAAACTAGTGCACCTACACATGTGGCTACGTTGGGGGGGGGCTTTCCAATGGCCTTGGCCTCGCACCAACAGGCGATGTCAACCACCACCCAGGGCCCCGGGGTGGGGAGCATTTCCTATCCTGTGGGGAATGTTTTAGGGGTGGCTGGGCTAGTACAAGCCCCTTTCCAGATGCCCGCAGTTTCTGCTGTGCCTGTCTCGGCCTTGCCGACAGCGGGCTATTCCTTGCCACTGGGTGACCACTTGGCACAGGCCACCAGAGAGAAAATATGGCGAGGGGAGTATGTTGATATCTTCTCACTCCTAAACAGGGAGCCCACCAAGGAAGAGAGGGAGGGGCAGGATGAGAAGGATAAGGAACAGGCACGTCGTCGCAAGCCACCACGGACGTGGGCCAACTGGCTGCCGGCTTACCTCATCTACATGGCGGTGTACCTGAGGGCCCGGCCGGATCTGGCAATTCCGATGGTCCAGTATTTGGACAATATCTATCGGGCGATGGTTGATTTTCCGGGCCCGTCGTGGTTGGCTTATGACGAGGAATTCCGTATGCGAATTCCCCTGCACCCTGAGATGAGGTGGGATGAGCCATGCCAGAGGCTTTGGCTTCTGTACATGACGCCCACACGCCCCGCGCCAGGGGAAAGATACCATTGTGGACATGCGGTCCAGCGAGTGGCTCCAGCACAGGTTCCCCGCCAAGTGGCGGGGCAGGGGGTTCCAGCCCGCCTGCTGTGCTGGCCTTTCTCGTCTAATGGTTCATGCAATAAGAAGAATTGCAAGTACAGACATGAGTGTCCCACCTGTGCGGGCCCCCATGCAGCCTCTGCCTGTCCCAGGCCTGGAGGGACGTGGGGCAGAGGGAGGGGCGGACAGTGGGCTGGCAAGACTGCCGCAGATGGAGC
Source organism: Bradypodion pumilum (assembly GCA_035047305.1). Taxonomy (NCBI): domain Eukaryota; kingdom Metazoa; phylum Chordata; class Lepidosauria; order Squamata; family Chamaeleonidae; genus Bradypodion; species Bradypodion pumilum. The sequence goes on from JAWDJD010000005.1 coordinate 60,059,332, forward strand.
TGGTTCACCGAAAGGCTCCCTCCCTAATTAATGTGGACATGCTGGAGCGTTGGCTCGCATTGTACCCAAAGGGGGAGGATGCAGATTATCTTCTTCAGGGCTTTAGACAGGGGTTCCGTATTCCTTTCATGGGTGATAGGTCCCCTCAGGATGCCCCCAACCTTTTGTCCCTTAGGGGGAGGGAGGAGGTGGCTGCCGCCAGCATTAATAAGGAGGTCAATGCGGGCAGGGTCGCTGGCCCTTTCCCTGCACCCCCGTTCACTAACCTTAAGGTATCGCCCCTGGGCTTGGTTCCCAAGAAGTCACCAGGCGAGTTTCGCCTTATCCATCACTTGTCCTACCCAGCCGGCCGATCGGTCAACGATGCTATCCCTGACGACCTTTGCTCAGTCAGGTATACATCTTTTGACCACGCGCTGCGCATGGTGCGCTCATGTGGCCCGGGTGCGCTGCTGGCTAAGTGCGACATTAAGTCGGCTTTTCGCCTCTTGCCAGTGCACCCGGGCGACTTTGAATTGCTGGGTTTCAAATTTAGGGGCGAATATTATTTTGATAAGGCCATGCCTTTTGGCTGTTCCATATCATGCTTGGCTTTCAAGCATTTCAGTACCTTCCTAGAGTGGGCTTTTGTCCGCAGGTCAGGGTCCCGGTCTGTAGCCCATTCCCTGGATGGTTTTTATTCGGGGCTGAACGGGGCTGGGACACGTGCACACGTCTCCTCAACGCATTTCAGACGCTAATGGAGGAACTCGGTGTCCCTTTAGCGCCCGAAAAGACCGAGGGCCCATCTCCACAGCTAGTATTCCTGGGGTGGAGAGTGACACGGTAGCGCAGGCTTCTAGGTTGCGGTGAGATAAGGTGTCAAGGCTAGTGGCCCTTATCTCGGTCTCGCGGGCCGAGCGCATGGCATCACTGAGGGAACTGCTGGTGCTACATGGTCACCCCAATTTCGCTGGCAGGGTCGTCGCTCCGGGCAGGGCATTTGCTCGGCGCTTGTGCGACGCCATGGCAGGATTATCCAGGCCCGACCATAGGGTTAGGCTTACCCGGGGTATCAGGGCAGACATGCTTGTCTGGTTGCAGTTCCTGAGGGAGTTCAATGGGGTCTCATTTTGGAGGCATGACCTCCTGGCTTCCCCTCAATTTCAGATTCAGTCTGATGCCTCGGGATCCCTGGGTTATGGGATGTACTTCAATTGGAAGTGGGCCTATGGTGGGTGGCCACCATCCTGGGCAGGCACGTGTCGCCTGCGTGGTCTCACGTATCTGGAATGTTTCCCTATCCTGGGTGCTTTGATGCTATGGGGCCAGGAGTGGTCTAACTCGGTCGTGCATTTCTGGTGTGACAATGCGGCTGTGGTCCACATTGTAAATGCACAGACTTCTAAATCGCCCAGGGTTATGGATCTAGTGCGCCAATTTGTGTTGCGCAGCCTGCGCCTCAACGTACTGTTCAGGGCCAGGCATGTCCCAGGGGTTAATAATGATATTGCTGACGCTTTGTCCCACCTACAGATCTCCCGGTTCCGTGCCTTGGCCCCGGATGCGGAGGAATTTCCCTCGCCACTCCCGGAGGAGATATGGACCATTGGCAAGGAGAGGTGAACCGGGCGATTGGCCTGTCGCTAGCGCCACGCACCCGTAAGGCGTATCACCACGCAATTAATTCTTTCAGGGCATTCTGTACTCAATTTCAATTGCCAGGAACCTGGCCGATCCCGGTAACCCATGTTCTGCGGTTCATGGTTTACCTGCATTCTCAGGGCCTTGCACCTCGCACCATAGCATCTAAGCTTTCAGCGTTGGCTTTTATGGCCAAGGTGGGGGGTCATGTGGACAGCACCTCTGACTTCCATGTGAGACATGTTTTGGAGGGGTGGGTGCGCGAGCGCGGGCGTTGCCCGGACGACCGCCACCCGATTTCCCCAGGGGTCTTTACCCAGTTGGCCCGGGGCTGGCCTTGCCTCTGTTTTGATGCATATGAGGCAGCCCTGTTCCATGCAGCCACAACGGTGGCATTTTTTGGAGCGCTCCGCATCAGCGAGCTTGTGATGCTGTCTAAGGCGGATGCAAGTCGTAGGGCACTGGAACTCGAGGATGTCTGTGTAGCCAAAGACTGGGCTCAGTTGAGGATACGTTCCTCTAAGACCGATCAGCATGGCGTCGGCAGTGGTGTGCGACTGCTATGGTGTTCTTTGGCAGACATCTGTCCGGTTGGTGCCCTACAGGAATTCCTGGCACTGCGTGGCACGCACCATGGCCCGTTTTTCTGTCACCAAGATGGGTCTCCCCTTACTAAATTTCAATTTTGGAAGGTGACGGGTAAAGCGCTAGCCAGTGTGGGCCTCCCAGGCGCCCGCTATGGCACTCATTCATTCCGTATAGGGGCGGCCTCGACCGCTGCGGCTTTTGGGTACTCAGGGGCTGACATACGCAGCATGGGACGGTGGGGTTCGCAATGTTTTCAATTTTATGTGCGCCCACTCCCGCCGTGAGTACCAACCCGGTCACCTTACCTACTTTCCCTCATTTTTTCCTTTACAGACCCGGGGTGTCGTATTACACCGGTGACAGTATGGCTGGTAGGCCATAGCTACGTGCACAGGGCAGCGCGTTATGCTGCGGCGACAGAGTGGGGACCCCGACTGGGACTGGGTGCATACGCAAGTCTCACATGGCATGGTAAGCCCGGGATGTTATGGCGGGAGCTGCTGCCTTTCCTTTTTTCAGGCCAGAATGCTGACCCGCCTGACATTCTGATCATACACCTGGGGGGCAATGATTTGGGCCAGGTCACCGGCTTGTCGCTGAAGCATGCAATTTGCGAGGACCTCGCCTACCTGCATTACGTCTGGCCCGCCACAACCCTTGTTTGGTCGGACATGGTCCCACACCATTCCTACAGAGGGGGTGTTGACCTCCTGGCCCTTGACCGCGCTAGACGCATGGTGAATAGGGCAGTGGCGCGTTTCCTTGTCGACAGGGCTTGGGGGAGGGTCAGTCGTCACCCCGCTATTAGCCTCCAAAGTTATGACTTGTATGCAGGGGATGGGGTCCATCTGTCGCGAGGAGGTATGGACCTCCTGTTGGGTGATTGGCGAGCAGGCCTGTTGACCGAGCTGACGGTCTGGGGGGGCGTCGAGCCTTCTTTGAAGCCCCTCCGTGTGGCAGGTAGCACTGGTAAGGTAAACATTATGACCCACAGGTATCCGGCAAGTTCGCAATTGACTGGACAACACTAGACAGGCATAAGTTGGTTAAACGTTGTCCGGTCAACGACGAACTAGGCGACGGGGTGATGGCTATAGCTAGACAGCATGCATCACCCCGTGATTTTACGGATACGCATCAGAGGGTGGGGTCATTAGTTAGATATTGACTACAGTCAATAATTTGTTTGTGGTCAACAAACAAATTGATACAAATGGATACATTGTAGCAATTGCCGTTGGCAATTTTGGGTGGTACCTTACCAGTGTTACTTCGGCCTGCTTGCCTTAAGAATTATGATTGGTCAATTACCAATAGAAATTTATAATTCGGACTAGGGCATGAATCAATAAATGTGGCCCAATGCCGTTATCCACTTTCATTGGTGTCTGAGTCCTTTATTGGGGGGTGCGCCTGCAATGCAAGCGCGGCGCCAAAATGGCCGCCGCGCTCTTTGCGGGAGCCCCCCCACAGGACGAAGGCATCCGGGTAGTTAGGGGCGTGGCCAGCTCCCTTATAAAAGGGGTGGCCACGAGGCAGCCGAGCTGCCATTTTGCGAAGCGACGGAGCGGAGAAGTTTTTCCCTCCACCCCCTCCCTAGTTAACAGTGTGATATTTTGGTCGCTTCGGGGCCGGGTGGGAATTTTTGGCTGGGACCCATATTGGCTTCCGGGTCCTGGTTTTTTCGCCCATCCCACACTGTTGCTATGGTTTGACATAGGGGTTTTCTGTTGCTGCTGTTGACTTTGGTCACATGGGCGGGTAGCACTGGTAAGGTAAACATTATGACCCACAGGTATCCGGCAAGTTCGTAATTGACTGGACAACACTAGACAGGCATAAGTTGGTTAAACGTTGTCCGGTCAACGACGAACTAGGCGACGGGGTGATGGCTATAGCTAGACAGCATGCATCACCCCGTGATTTTACGGATACGCGTCAGAGGGTGGGGTCATTAGTTAGATATTGACTACAGTCAACAATTTGTTTGTGGTCAACAAACAAATTGATACAAATGGATACATTGTAGCAATTGCCGTTGGCAATTTTGGGTGGTACCTTACCAGTGTTACTTCGGCCTGCTTGCCTTAAGAATTATGATTGGTCAATTACCAATAGAAATTTATAATTTGGACTAGGGCATGAATCAATAAATGTGGCCCAATGCCGTTATCCACTTTCATTGGTGTCTGAGTCCTTTATTGGGGGGTGCACCTGCAACCCCCCCCCACATTAAAAAGTGGAAGATTACTTTGATATTAAACAAACCAGTAGGTGGGGGTCACAACATCTTCAGGACCCCACAACTGCCCCACCAGCCAGATGTTGAGCAGGGCTGCTTAGCTTAGGACATTTTAGAGAGCCCTCATTCATAGTTTGGCATTAGTTGGAAATGACATGACAACATGTAACAACTTTTATTTTAGCTATATGTAACTTTTATTTTAGCTATATGTTTGTAATGGAATGAAGATGCCGTGTGTGTGTGTTTTGCTTTTTAATACAGTAAAGTAGATTTCTGAATTTTGTTCACAACCGAGGGAAGGTATTTGGCCTTCAAAATGGTATCTGGGACAGATAACGAGTAAACACAATAATGCTGTGCTCTGTGAGAATGGAACTTAGTTTTGATAGACATCTAATGATACGTGGTAATTGGCTGGAATCCTTCAGAAGGAGGGCCAAAGGTGGAAATTGTGTTCTGATTTGGAAGAAGGGGAGAGAGAAAGGAGGGGTCTTTTCACCATGCTTTAGAGATGCTTAGACATGCTGTGGAAGGTTTAGGTCCACTACATGCTGAATGGAAATGTGAGTAGAGAAATAACTGCCAAAATGTAGTTCACTAATTAACTATAGCTATGCCAAACCCTGGAAGCTAGTAAGGGTTTTTATTTTCGTGTGTGGAATGGCTAGTTTGCAAATCACATTCCTCTGCTATTATCTTTTGAAACTTACTTAATGTGCATTAATAAAAGTGTTTAAAACCCAGAACCATACCTGTCAAGTATCCTGTTTTGCCCAGGAAAACCCCGTAATTTAGAGCCCCTAATCCCACTATCACATTTTTTTGTAATTTCCCACATTTTTTAAAAAAAAATCAGGGGCATGTAAACCTCCCATATATTATTATGTTATATCTTTACGAGGTGTGCAGCTCATACCATAGAAGAGGAGTGTTGGCCTCCCCCTGGTGGAGGAAGAACCATCCCATAAGCACAACTGCTTCCCCTGACGGGGAAAACTGCAGTTAGCAAGCCAAGCTTACTAATAATTCTATTCTACTTCCCCCCCCCTACTTTCCCCCCTCCCGATTCGACTGCATTTCATATTATGGTGATTTTTCATGGAACTGTTTATTTATTTATTTATTTATTTATTTATTTATTTATTTATTTATTTATTTATTTATTGTTATATTTATATATCACCTTCCTCACCCTAAGGGGCAACCCAAGGCGGTTTACAAGTAATAAGATATTACTAGTGTGTGTGTGTCTGGGGGGGAGGCAGATGTCAAAGCCACCCCCTCTCCCCAATGGCACCTCTTCTGCCCTCCCAGGCCCTGAGGGGCCGAGGGCTAGAGTCCCAGGGGGAGAAGGGGGCGGGGCAGATGTTAAAGCCACCCTTTTCCCTAATGGCACCTCTTCTGATACTGCAAATATCAACACACCAAGTCGTGGAAGGAGAAGAGCTGTCTAAAGCAGAATAGTCGTCTAGGTTTCATTCACTTCTCATTTCTACTAATATAAATTTGAAGGCGGGGGAAGGGGAATCTCTTTAAACTTGAGACAGAGCCAGCAGAGGGAGATGAATGGTAACTATTTCCCATGTAATAGTTATCATTTTATAACTATATAAAAGTATCCTGTTTATGCTGTATGCAAATATACTTGAAGCCGATTGGCTCATTGACTTCCCTTTAACACCCTCTTTCCCAGGAGAGAGAGGGCTTCAAGTATATTTGCATACAATATAAACAGCATACTTCCATGGTTTTCTCTTAAATACAGAGTTTTTAAAAATGAAATTGAGGCACAAAATGCTAAGACAGGAGACAATTAACTGATTAAAATGTGAAAAACAGTTCCATGAAAAATCACCATAATATGAAATGCAGTCGAATAGGGGGAGAATATGGGTTCTTCCTCCACCAGGAGAACTCAACATTCCTCTGTGGCTCCTCATCTTCTAGGCTCTTGGATGTACCTAGATTTTGGGAAGAAGGAGGTATGGCCTGGGAGAGAAGGGTGTGACCTAAATTTTCCCTTATTTTCATGTCTAAAACTTGATAGGTATGCCCAGAACCATTGTCTCTGGTGAATCAAGAGCTAAACTGAGCTGGGGAATATCTGGTGTCTTTGCCAGATGAATGTGTGTATAATAATTACATACTATCAAGTCAATTTTGACAACCGTATGCACGGTTTTCTAGGTAGCAAATACTCAAAAGTGGTTTACCATCACCTTCTTCTGGGTACATCCTGGGATTGTAAAGCTTAACCATTGATACACAGGCTGGCTTTTCTCACAGGAGGCACAGTATGGAACTGAACTCCCAACTTCTCACTTTGTAACCATATTCCTAAGAAATTCAAAAAACAGAGTGGAAATGCTCTTCATACCCTCCAGCCACCATGGGAGGGTAAGAAGAACATTTTTCTCTGCTTTTTTGACACATTTCAACAGCTTAAAAGCAGTGGGGTGGTGATGGGGGGAGACGGCTCCACCAAACAGCTGACTGTCAACTGCTCTGTTTTTCCTCCACCCCAATTTTCCAACTGGTGGTCGGGTGGTGGGGAGGTGGTCGGGGGATAAAAGATAAGACTGGAGGGGGGGGACTTTTTTCAGACCTCTGGAACAAATTAATTGGTTTTTCATGTATTCCTATAGGAAACCGTGCTTCGAGATACGAAAACTTCAAGCTATGAAGAACTTGGAGGAACAGATTAATTTTGTATCTTGAGGTTTTACTGTATACATACACTTTTTGGTACTGAAACAGCTAGCTCAGATCCCGATAGCCCTTATAGTCCAGCATTTGGTTTCTGTAGTTGCCAAAAAGATATTTATGAAAGGGACAAAAGCAGGACATGAAGACACTATCATCCCCTAACACAATGGCACAATATCACTGATATAGGAGATACATACCTATAGCTGTCTGTAACTAAGAGCAACCAATAGCTTTGTCTCCACAAGAATTTATATAAGCTGTTTCTGAAGCTAATTTGACAGCCATTATTAGGTATTGTGGCAGGAAATTCAATAGTCTGACCATGTTCTTTGGTATTCCTGTTGAACCTTATTCAGCTCTACTGGATCATTTCAGAGAAGAAAACTCGCCCTGGAGGATTCTCAGAGCATCTCAGAAATGGGAGGAACAATAGGGAACTGTAATAAAATGCTTTTTATGATTGTATGTGTACTAATGTCTCTTGGTCAAGGTTCCAGTCAAGAAGACTTGCACTATGAACTTCATTAATGGAAATTTTCTTGCTTGTTGTGGAGCTTTCAGTTTGCTCTCTGTTTTAAAAAATGGTTTATTCCAATCAACACAATGGAAGTGATTGTTCTGAGCAGCTGTGTGTTGATAAATACAATTTGAATAAAGAAATTTATCCAAATTACAGCCATTGAAAAGGAGAATACGTTAGGAAGTCTAAATGAATGCTTTTAGAAGAAGACAAGACAGGTGGGAAAGTGTGGTTTCAAAAACTTACAAATAAATAAATTACAGTCCTTCCTAATGGTACTCCCTGGGATCCAAGATCACTGCAGATGGGGGCTGCAGCCATGAAATAAAAAGACACTTACTTCTTGGAGGCAAGCTATGAGAAACCTAGGCAGCATAATAAAAAATAGAGACATTACCCTGCCAACAAAAGTCCACATAGTCAAAGCAATGGTATTTCTAGCTGGACCATAAGGAAGGCTGAGTGCAGGAGAATAAATCCCTCTGCTGTGGTGCTGGAGGGTAATCTTGAGAGTTTCCTGTAGTGCAAGGAGATCAAATCAGCCAATCCTGAAGGAAATCAAGCCTGACTGCTCCTTGGAAGGGCAAATACAGAAGCTGAAGCCCAAGTACTTTGCCCACCAAATGAGAAGAGAGGACTCACTTGAGAAGGCCTTGATGCTGGGAAAGATAGAAGGCAAAAGGAGAAGAGGGCGCCAGAGGATGAGGTTGCTAGATGGCATCGTTGATGCAATGGGCATAGATTTGTGTGGGCTGTGGAGAATGGCAGAGGACAGAGGAGCCTGGCATGCAGTGGTCCACGGGGTCGCAAAGGGTCAGACCCAACTGTGTGATTGATTAATAAAAAATAATACTATTTATTACTCAGTAATTTATGAACTGAACATAGTGTGGTTGATGGCTACAAATGTAATTTCAGTATGGAAGAATCCTATCCATGAAAATAGGTTGAGGGACATGGTTTATCTGTGTGCAAATGTACATGAACATATGCAGAAAACTAGTAGGCAAAACTCAAATTTACAAAAATAGAAGAAATTCAAATTTAGAAAAGAAAATACCATCCTGCCATAAATAGCCCAATCTTTTCTTATTTTGTAAGCTCTCATGTAACACCAGCAGATAATATTAGAGCTCTATAGAGAAAGCTGGAAAATAATTCTGACTAAGGCTATAGCTACATGGGTAAATAGTATTAGATTTGCTTCAGAAGTAAAATGGATGAATTTTATTTATTTATTTTTTTAAAAAAACTCATCACAAAACACAAAAGCTAATACAAATCAGTGTGGCCATTGCTGCTTCTGAAGTGAGTTTTTTTTCTCTCCTACTGATTGCTTACAATAAACCATAAAAAAGAGAGCTGTAGATTGGGGGTGGATTGAAACAAAGGAACGAGGCCTCTAGGTTAAGGCATGAATCAAACTGCATCAGAGTCTGACCACATGGTCATGTGGCAGGCATGACTAGACACTGGAGCACATGGAATGCTGTTTACCTTCCTACCGAAGTGGTCTCTATTTATCCTCTTGCAATTTCTTGCTTTCAAACTGCTAGGTTGGCAGGAGCTGGGACAAAAATGGGAGCTCATTCCATCCTGCAGTACTCAGGAATTGAACTGCTGACCTCCCGCCTTCCTGTCAGCGTCTTAGCCACTCGAGCCACTGTAGTCCCATCCCCATATGGTAACCTAATCAAATAGAAAATTGTGACAGAAGCAAAGTATAAAAAATTGTCCAGTGGTAGGGGGAAGGAATGGCAATAATATAGCAGATGTCCATAGCTAGTTAAAATTTTATCTATCGTTGAAATTATAGCAACAGTGTAAACATCCAACCCTTTCCCTCACCTTTCCCCTATGGAAAGGATGGATTTATCTAATTTTATTTTAACAATCCAATTCAGTTCAAAACACATTAAACCATGGTTTGTGCTGACCACAATTTAGCAACAGCTGTTATAATTACAGGTATAGCACTCTCTGGACAGTTCACAATGTAATTAGCATTTTTCTAACAACCTACTGTGAGTTTATCATTAGTTTGAAAGTTGTTTGTTGAGTAGATGAATCTTTGTTTCCAGCATTTTTATCAAAGCAAATTAACAGCATCTGCCATATGATTCTTGGTTTCATACTGAGCTGGTGTAATGCACTTCATTTACATTCATCTTGTCCAATGATTTAGGGAGACTGGTAACTTCACTGTTTAGTACTATGAGACTTTCAGAAACTGGAGATACACCCTCAGTTTGAGTTACTAGCATTATTGCACCATTGGAAAAATATATATAAATGGGGGATGGCCAAATATTAGTATTATTTTTGATAGGTTTCTTAACACTGTGTGCTATAACCAGTTGCAACACATTTAGATAGTTCTTCCATGATGTGAAATATAATCATTTACTAAGCTTAGAGATATTACATCAATTCTGTTTTGTAAAAAAAAATTTTTTTAAAAAAAAAGTACATGTTGATACATTCACTGCAATAGATTTCTCAAATTTAACATGAAAAAGATTTTTCTCCTATACCTAGTCCTTTTCCTTATCAGTTTGGTATCTACTATTTAAGCAAATGTATATAGGAAAAGAGATTCTGTTGCAAAACTCTTTCATGAAAAGAGAAGGAGGAGGATAAAGGGAAAGGGAAGAAAGAGCTATTAATTGGGTACTGGCTGAAAAGAAAAGGAAATCCACCTGCAGGAAGAATAGAAGTGTCGGTGCATGTGTGTGCTAAACTGTAGAATCCTTTGATTCATCCTATATGCTTCTGAAAGACATTTGACAATCAAAGCTTTTCTTTGAAAATGTCATTCCAACCCATTTGGTTGTATAGGTAACCATGACAATGTAACAATTTCCCGTGCTGTCTTTTGCCATCTTCAGCCAAACTCACAGGGGCTCTAGCTAGCAGACAGGCATACCATTCCCCAGTTCATTTTTATTGAAGCTCTTGGCAAACTTGTGCATAAACCCTAACTGGACACCACTGTGTTCTTAACTGTTATTGTATCATACACGAATGAGAAGACATCTGATACTTTTTAGTTGCACAGTTTATGTCACAGCTAGATCAGGAGTCAAGAATTCATAGGCCTCCAACAGATGGTTGGACTCCGACTTCTCTCAACCTTAAAGGTAAAGGTTTCCCTTGCTCGAAAGCCATTCGTATCCGACTCTAGGGTTCAGTGCTCATCTCTGTTTCAAAGCCAAATGTCTGCTTCTACAGACGTTTCCGTGGTCATGTGGCAGGCATGACTAGATGCTGGAGCGCACAGAATGCTTTTTACTTTCCTACCGAAGTTGTCCCTATTTATCTACCTGCAATTTCTTGCTTTAGAGCTGCTAGGTTGACAGGAGCTGGGACAGAGACGGGAGCTCATTCCGTCCTGCAATATTCGGGAATCGAACTGCTGACCTCCCACCTTCCAGTCAGTGCCTTGACCACTTTAGCCACTTGAGCCACTCTCAGTAATAATGGGAATTTGAACCTGTGCTTTCTAAAGAGGCTACTACATAGTGATGCTGAGTATTTTACTAGTAAATAACCCATGTTATTGCTTGCAGTACACTAAATAGTGGCAAATCAGCCTACACTGATGGAAGAAAAACCATAATTATTTTCTTTAATTCACGTTATACAATTTGAGAACTTTATTTGGGAAATAATAAATATATCCTAAAGCAGTCTTTGCCTTTGCTCTGTCTTTCCCCTTTCTTTTCTTTTTTGCTTTTGCTCTGTCTGTTCAATGTTTATGTCTTGCCTTAATCAGCAGCACATTTCAAAGGAATGGGTGTTTTAAGAAAGGATTTCAAAGATGCTACTGATAAATTCAGTATGTGGAATTGCAGACATGTAAAAAAGAGGGGGAAACCTCAGAATGCACCCAATGAGGGAACTATAGGGGAAAGAAAACTGCATTAGAGTGATCAAACCACATCTGTCTGCCACATGACCTAAAGGTGATGAGCATGGGAGTGTGACGTGGTTGTGCAATAATAAAGATACCTAACATCAATTGTGTGCAGGGAAGGGGGGAAAGTAAATGCAGCTGTTCTACATTTTTGTCATTATGAAATAATAGTTGTGGAGACAATCAAGCAGGTGGCACCAGTGCCTCAAGGTACATAAAAAGAATATAAGTGTAAGAAATACAGGATGAAATCACACCTGACAACATGAAAGTATTCAGACTGCTCTTGTGATTCTACAATGGAAACATTTCCTTTGACCTGCTATGGCAGGAATAAACCATCTGAAAATCTGAAAGTTACATGCCTATATGTGAGCATAATATTTATTTATTTATTTTATTTATAATTCAAATTTCTATGCCGACCAATCAGGTGAACCCAACTCAGGGTGGCTTACAACAGGTTAAAACATATATTACAAAAACAATTAAAAACCCTAAAATACTCACCCACCTACCCCCCCCCGGGTAATATTAAAAATTAACCACATTAAAACTACCAGCATTAAAAGGTGTCATGATCCTAGGGTTGCCATAGCTACTTGCTTTGCTAGATCTGGTCAAACTATGACACAGCTGTCTCTATTCTTTCTTTTGCTCATACATATCTCAGATTCCCCAGAGATTAGGTCAACGCCAGGTGTCTGTCAAAGCAGACATGACATCAGAGGACACAGGTGCTTTTCCATGAGGTAAACACATTCCATGGACATACCTGTCAAGTTTCGGGAAATTTCTGTCAAACCCCCATATTTTACACCTTTTCCTGCCATCATCCTGTTTTAGTTAGACTGCAATTAGACTGGAGTTAGACTGGAGGCCAGCACAGAATAAGCATAGCTGTCCAGTTTCCTGTTTTGGCCAGGAAATTTCTCTTATTTGACAGGAATTTCCCAAAACTTGACAGGTATGGCTCCTGTCTTTGTCCCAGCTCCTGCCAACCTAGCAGCTTGAAAGCAAGAAATTGCAAGTAGATCAATAGGGAACACTTTGGTGGGAAGGTAACAGCGTTCTGTGCACTCTGGTGTCTAGTCATGCCTGCCACATGACCATGGAAACATCTGCAGAAGCAGACAACACTGGCGCTTCAGCTTTGAAACAGAGATGAGCACTGAACCCTAGAGTCAGATACGACTGGCTTTCGAGCAAAGGAACCCTTTACCTTTACTAATGCTATGATGTCATCCCATTAGGTAATGCATTCCTAGTGGTGGGTAACCACTCATTTTGCCTATATAACTCAGAGGTTTTGAGACCCCAAATTGGTTCTCTAATGGACTCCTGAAAAGGCTATCTTATTGGCTGAACTCAATCCCTAAGGGAAAAAACACCCATGGCAGGATGAGCCCAACAGGGCTGGAATTGAACTGGACTGGAGTCTATCTTGGAGATATGGACCCTGCCCAATGCATCGATGGATGGATAAGAGGCTTGGACTTTGCTTGATTAACCTAAGATGTTGCCATCCTAAGGCTATTGGACTTTGCTGATATTTGCCCATTTCATGGACTGATGGACTTTGGAGGGTTCTTTTGTTCCACAGGCTTATGGACTTTGGGATTTTTGGGATTTTATTCTCTACAGGTATATGGATTGCTTATTATTTACAGCTTTGCTACTTTGTTTTATGGAATAGAAAATAAAGTTCTGTTTTGGGACTTTATCTTGTTGGCTTCTACTTGGGCATAGCACTGGCACCTAGCTCCCTGCTTCCACCACATAGTGCTACTGCTACATCCCACGCTACTATGGAAAATCCACACTCTGTGACTAGATAAGATCAGGGTGTCTGGGTCCTTTTGGGAGGCTGGCAGTTGCTGAAAGGTGGGAGTTGTGGTAGACTGCACCATACACAGCATTCTGTCACCACCAAAGCCTCTTAGGACCCCCGGAACCCCCTGACATCCAATATTAATTCAGGGACATCTTGCCAACAGTTTCTCACAACATGCATGCCTAGTCAGATTGAGATTATTGGTATTGGAAAACAATTCCTCCATCACTAGAAGCCCCTTTACATTCTTGTTTGAAGCGGCTCTAAAATGTTCCCCTTCATTTGCACATATCCATTCACAGATATGTGGTAAATCTCAATTCTTTGAGGATAAGATACAAAAGAACTCATCAAAGGAGAGATTAAAGTGAGGTTTACCACTGATAACAGTAATTTTCCTGGTTGCAGCTAGTTGGGCACTGTTATTTTGCTATTTGGAATATTGCTAGATAATTATGTTCATCCTAGGAAATAGAATAGGTCATTCTAGTTTAATAGTTCACAAACTTCAGCCTTCCAGATGTTTCCTTTGTTTTAGATGCCTCAGTCCTAACCATTGGCATGCTTTCCTAGTCTTTTGAAAGTTTATGCACAAAACATCTTAAGCACCAAAGGTGAAAAATATTGTTTCAATCAAGGCAAGAAACCAATGTGCAAGGAACCAGCCCACCAAATGCACCCAACATTTTTGTGACAATGCAAGTCTTCCTGAATGTGGTGCCCGTCAAATGTTTCAGACTAGATCTGTTTCATCACCTAAATCAGCATTGAGCTCTGATCAACAATATCTCATGTCATAGGTTAGGAAGACTAGAACTACTGAGATAAATAAAGGCTCCAGGAGACCTTGTAAATATTATCTCTCAAGTGAGAAAGGACACAAATACTTGGGGGGGGGGAAATATAAATGAGGCTGCCCACTACTGGTCAACATGCCCTTTCTAATCTGTCCATTTATCTCTCTTCTTCAGTATATCAAATTAAAATGCTGTTACATTTGAAATATTATTTAACAATAAGGTATGCTAGGTATTGTTTTGGTATTTTTCTGGCCTTTTTAAAATGGTAAATATCCATACTAACAAACAACTGGGTTGATGGATGTTGAGTGCATATGACGTCTTCTCGGGCACAGATTTCTATTTTCTGCAATATGTTAAAGTGGAGAGTATTTGAGAAAGAAATGTCCATTACACGTACGTGTTATTTTCAACTTAATGTAACATCCTGATATGCCAAGGCAATGGAATAATAATAATATGCTGCAATTCAAACTCCAAAGGGATTTTAAAAAGGCTTAACATGAAAAATGGAGCCTCCTGCCTTTAAAGGCCACCATTTGAAACATAATCTTGTACAAAAATAATAACATAGCATTATCAACATAAAGCTGTATTGCTAGACTGCAATCAGGCAATGCACAGCAGTGACTGAGAGACATCATTACTTTAATAAATCTGTTTTTCATCACTGTTGCCATTGACAGCTTACCAATAGCAATGAAAATATTTTTGTGAAAATGTTAAACTAAGGATTTCTTGGGTATATGTTTCAGATAAGGCCATCTCTGAACATTTTCTGGATCAGTTACAGTAGGACTTCCTTTTTGTAACAGAATTGCCTGAAGCTCCAAGTGAGTAACAAGAGGCTGATCAAGAGGTTAATCAGCTATAGAACAGCACATTTTAATAAAGCAGGTCACTATATTTATTCTTTGCCTTTTTTATTTGTATGTATACAAGATCATTTTTGTAGCAGGTAAGCTCTTAAAATCCACACGGCTGGTTTAATTTCATTGGCATAAATAGAGCTTTGTGTTACTGCTGTTGACGTGGTATCTGAAGGAGCTTTAGCTGAGCTGTCGTAAGCATCTTAAACCCCTGTTGCTCCTGGAAGTCAAAAGACAAGATAGCAGTCATTCAAACCATATCTGGATACTCCAGCATACCAGAATCTGTAAAAAAGAAATGCCTTTAGCTTTTCCACTCAGTGTTGTTCCAGATAAGTTCTTTGAACACTATTGCTAAGGAAACTTAGCAAAAATGATTAGTTTATTTTGTTTATTTGGATTTCTATGCTGAAATTATCACATTAAGGGACTTAAGATGGTTCACAATTTATTAAAAACAACCTGATGAAAACCACTCCATTATGATACAAAATATTAAAAAGAGTATTGGAAATGTAAAAAAGAGGTTGGAACTTGCCTTCATTTATGTTGGGAATGTAGGAATGTGAAGAAAATATGGAAAGGAGTTTTGTGGAGATTAATGAAATATTGTCTATTAATTTGGAAATGTGTCCTAAAATAGCATTGCTATCTAATTTTGGAAACATGCAGATAGAATGGTGAAAGACAGACATGAATTTAATATTAATTACAGCAGCAAGATTGTATATAATCAAAAATGGAAAGTACAGTAAACTCCCTAATTACAAAAAAAAAGTCTGTTCCATAGGCTTTTGCTTAAATAGTTTTTTATGTAACTCCAAGCAAACCCATTAGAAAAATTATTTTTTTAATAACTCGAAGCAAACCCATAGGAAAAATGAATTTTTTATGTAAATCAAAGCAAACCCATAGGGAAATGATTTTTTACGTAACTCAAAGCAAACCCACAGGAAAAAGAATCTTTATGTAACTCAAAGCAAACTCATAGGAAATCGTGTAATTCGGGACATGGTTTTAGCACAAAATCATTGTGTACGTCGAATTTTATGTAACTCAAGGCATATGTAAGTCGGGGTTTTACTGTAGGTTTTAAATTTGAACGGTACAACCAGTTTAAAAGGGTATAGAATATGATAAAACAAAATGCTAAATAAAGCTAAAAATGATTAGTGAAAAAACTATTTTAGAGAGACATGGAGATAATTCTTGGATTATATATTAGTGAAAAGAGAAGAGATATCAACAAGACATATCATCCTTTTTGGAGGTGAAGGGAGAAATATTGCAAAGTAAAGATATAGAAAATAATCATTGGGTACTGTTTATGAGGTTTAAGGGCGGAGAGGGCATGTAGAGATTGTCTTATATATGTATTGTTTATGATTTTTATTCTTGTTTGTAATACTCTTAAACAATAAAAAAATAAAGCACAGTAACATATGATACCAAAGAAAAATAAATGTACAAATTAGTTAAAACTGTTCAACACTGCTCAAAAAATGTTAAAAACACACATAAATAATAATGACAACCAACACCATCATGATATATGATAAGATCAAAACATTTCAAATTATTTGATTAAAATCTCATGTAAAAAGATGACCTAATGCTGGAGAGACAAGGAGAGATTCAGTGGTGGGCATCAGCAGGTTCACACCAGTTCACCAGAACCAGTAGCAGAAATTCTGGCTGGCCCATCCAAGTTTTAAAATAAAGTAGTCCTAATTCAGGTGCAAAGCAGGGCATTCCCCCGGCCACACCCACTATATCATGCCCACATTGTGGTAGTAAAACTATTTGGAGCCCACCACTGGAGAGATTCCACAATCTAAGACATCTGCGGCCCGTGGGCAGGATGTGGCCCACAGCATCAATTCATGTGCCCCTCCCCCACTGCCTCCACCACACCAGGAAGTGCCATGTGGTGGAAGAAGGGGAAAATAGCCATACAGCCCCCAAAGCTGTCTGAAGGAGCATGATCCAGCCCCCAGTTTAAAAAGGTTCAGAACTCCTAATCTAAGAGCTGTCAGAGAATGAAAGCGCGGCGCCAAAATGGCCGCCGCGCTCTTTGCGCCCCCCCCACCTGGACTCAGACATCCGGGAGAGTTAGAGGGCGTGGCCACCCCTCTATAAAAGGGGTGGCCACGAGGCAGACGAGCTGCCATTTTAGAAATAGCGACGGAGAGGAGAAGTTTTCTCCGTCGCTATTAGTCACCTAGTCTTCGGCTGTTTAGCCCTTGTAGTGCTTTCCCGGCTGGGAAAGGAGGATTAGCGCACGCAGAGCCTTGGTTTGCTTGGCTACCGCGTGCTTCGGCGCTAGGTTTTCGATCCCTGGAAAGGGATCCTGCTTCTTTTTCCCCTCAGGAGACATGCCTCCCAAGCGGAAGGCTCCGGCGATGAAGCCGCGGCCAAGGGGGAGAACTTTTACTGGCCCTGCGCCGGACGGGGGACAGCCATTGGGTCAGAGGACCAGGGCTGTGCCCCCGCGGCAGGGCACTGTGCCAGCCTTGCCCACTGATACCGGTGGGGCTACTCAGGCTGGCACTTGGCAGCCGGGCTTGGCTGGCCAGCCACAGGCTGGCCCCTCAGGGGCTTCAGCCATCGGCCCGCCATTACCGGTCATGGGTCAGGGCAGCAGGGGAGGGCCTGGTGTGGGCATACAACCCGTTCCTCCTCCGGCCCCTCATGGGCCGGAGTTTTGGGCATGGCCCTATTCTGGCCCTGGCTCTCCTTTTGGGGTACCTTTCCAAATGCCTAGTGGGCCGTCCAGCCCACCCGGCCCACCTTATGCTGGGGGCTCTGTGGCAGTGGATGCTCTGTTAGCACGTTTAGCAGTGCTGGAAGCATCCTTGGGCATTGCACAACCTCCTGTGGTGGGGGGTGCTTCTCTTTCTGCCGGGGCCCCTTCGTTGACACCAGCTACCTCGACGGCCGCAACGTTGCAATGGGCGGCCAGCCGGGTTGAGCTGCTTGAGATGCTCTGTCCGGCGCCTGCTAGTGTCTCACAGCTCCCCGTTCGCCCAGATCTGCAGACTGGGAGTACTCAGGTGTGGCCCCAGAGCTCGATTCCGGTCGCGAGCTCCGACACCCACTGTGGGCCGGAACCCCAGTGGGGGCGGCTCACGGGGGTGCACCTAGTGAGTATCAGGTTCAATTTAGTGCACCTACATCACAGCCCACTTCCAGTGGTGGGGTTCAGTGGCCCTGGCCTCGTCAGGTTGAGGTGAGTAGGCATCAGTTACCAGCCTACCCCAGTGTCCCATGGTTCCAAAATGGCACCTCGTTGAGGGTGGGGGTTTCCGCCCCTGGGGCAGTGCTGAGCATCGCACGGGCTGTCCAGGTCCCGCTGTGTATGCCCTCTATACATTACGTGCCGGTGATGGCTTTGCCGATGACTGGTTATTCCTTGCCCCTTGGTGATCATTTGTCCCAGGTCACGAGGGAAAAGATTTGGCGAGGGGAGTACGTGGATATATTCTCCCTATTGAACCGTGAGCCCACTAAGGAAGAGAGAGGGGGACAGGATGACAGAGACAAGGAACTGTCTCGTCATCGTAAGCCACCACGCACCTGGGCCAACTGGTTGCCGGCATATCTTATTTATATGGCGGTATACCTTAGGGCCCGGCCCGATCTGCCCATTCCTATGGTCCAATACTTGGACAATATTTACAGGGCAATGGTTGATTTCCCTGGCCCATCGTGGTTGGCTTACGGTGAGGAATTTAGAATGAGGGTGGCCCTACACCCGGAGATGAGATGGGATGAGCCCTGCCAAAAATTGTGGCTCTTGTACATGACCCCCACACGTCCGGCGCCTGGGGATAGGTACCATTGTGGCCATGCTGTGCAGCAAGCTGCTCCAACACAGGCTCCCCGCCAGCCGGCGGGGCAGGGGGTTCCAGCCCGCTTGCTGTGTTGGAGTTTCTCAGCTAATGGTGTGTGCAATAAGCGACAGCCCATTTTTCTGCCACCAGGATGGGTCTACCCTTACTAAATTTCAATTTTGGAAGGTGACCGGTATGTCACTATCCAGTGCTGGCCTCCCCGGGGCTCG
This sequence comes from Bradypodion pumilum, assembly GCA_035047305.1. Classification (NCBI taxonomy): domain Eukaryota; kingdom Metazoa; phylum Chordata; class Lepidosauria; order Squamata; family Chamaeleonidae; genus Bradypodion; species Bradypodion pumilum. Next base: position 60,078,499 of record JAWDJD010000005.1, read on the forward strand.
TTACGGCACCCATTCATTTAGGATAGGTGCTGCATCCACTGTGGCTGCATTTGGGTACTCTGAGGCTGATATATGCCGAATGGGGAGATGGGAATCCATGCGTATTGCGTTGTATGTTCGCCCACTTCAGGCATGAGTACCAGTTAAGTCATTATTCTCTTTTTTTTCTTTTACAGACCCTGTGTGTCCCCGCACACCGGTGGCAGTATGGCTGGTGGGCCACAGTTACATGCACTGGGCAGCGCAGTATGCTGCAGTGACATAGTGGGGACCCCAGCTTGGACTGCGTGCAACGTATACGTTGGTACGGTAAGCGCGGAATGAGATGGCGGGAACTGTTGCCATTCCTGTTTTCCATCAGGGATGCTGAACCGCCTGATGTTCTTGTACTGCACCTCGGGGGCAATGACCTCGCCCAGGTCACTGGCCTCTCCTTAAAATTCACGATTTGCAGTGACCTAGCTTATTTGCATTATGTGTTGCCGTACACAAGGCTGCTATGGTCGGACATCATACCGCGTCATTCATACAGGGGGGGGGTATTGACCTCCGTGCCCTTGACCGCGCTCGCCACTCGGTGAACAGGGCTGTTGCCCGGTTCTTGGCAGACAAGGGTTTGTGGATGGTCATCCGGCACCCCACGATTAGTTTGCAAAATTATGATCTCTATGCAGGGGATGGGGTCCACCTGTCGGCTAGAGGTATGGACCTCTTTCTGGAAGATTTGCAAGCAGGCCTGGGGACCGAGCTGACGGCCTGCGGGGGGGGGGGGTGAGTCTTCATAGACACCTCCCCATGTGGCGGGTAGCACTGGTAAGGTAAAGATTTATGACCCATAGGTATCCGGCAGGTTCGCAATTGACTGGCCAACACTTAGACAGGTACAGGTTTAATAGCTTTGACCGGTCAACGACGAACCAGGCAAGGGGTGATGGCAGGAGCTTTTCAGCATGCATCACCTCGTGATTTGACGGATACACGTCATAGGGTGGGGTCAGTAGATAGTTTATTGACTCTGGTCAACAATTTGTTTGTGTCAACAAACAAATTGATACAAATGGATACATTGTAGCCAATTGCCATTGGCAATTTTGGGAGGAACCTTACCAGTGTTACTGCGGCCTGCTTGCCTTAAGAATTACAATTGGATGAATACACCAATTGAAAGTTATAATTCGGACTAGGGCATTATTCAATAAAAGTGGTCCAATGCCTTTATCCATTTCTGAGTCTTTCTTTGGGGGGTGCGCCTGCAAAGGCTCTCTCCTGCATACCTATTAGAGATACTTTTGAAGGCAGTGGGACTGATAGAAGAGCTCCCAGGAACTGACATACCAGTTAAAATTTAGCAAATTCCCCCCAAAAAAACAAACAAACAAAAAAAACCACCATCATTGAGACCTAAGCATCCAGGCTCAGGGATGAGTCCAGGACTCCACCAAGCTGCAAGCCTCAGTTGTTATGGGGAGGGTTCCTCATACAGAACCATTTGAATTCCTTTTTTCTGATCTACCTTTCAATTGACCAGGGCCATCTCTATCTTGTCTGGATTTTTAAAAATACATTTGCCTTCAACAAATTTATTATCTATAATAATAGACTATTATTGGTAGGTAATAGTCTATTTCCTATGATGTACAAAAACAGCTTCCTTGGAATCTCTGGAGTTAGCATACAAACTGCAGATCTCCTTGGAGTTGGCATCAAACTCCAAATCTCTGGACAAACTCTGTCTTATTTTACATCCATTCTATGTTAAATAGCATGGAGGACAACCTAGAACCCTGAGGGATGTCACAAGGCTAATGGTCAAGGTCTCAAACAGGAGTCCACCACCACCATCACCACCACCACCACCACCACCACCACCACTTTTTGTGATCACCCCTTCAGAAGGAAACAGATCTATGGCAAAACAGTGCCTCCAAGTCCCATCCTAGAGTTATGGTCCAGACAGATATCATGGTCAATAGTATCAAAAGCTAATGAGAGATCCAGCAAAACCAACAGGGATGATCACTCCTTCAATCTAGTTCCTGGCAAAGGTCATCCACCAAGGTGACCAAAGCTGCCTCTGTCTCATACCCAAGACTGAAACTAGACTGAAATTGATCAAGATAAGCTGTTTCATTCACTTCATGCATTGTAGTTGAGAAGCCACCAGGTATTCTAACACCTTGCCCCAAAATAGAACAATGGAGAATGGACAAAAATTATTTGATTCAACGTGGTCCAAGGTGGGTTTTTGCAAGAGATGTTTTATAACTATCTCCTTTGAACATGCTGTCAAACTACTTTGGTGCAAGAAGGCACTTAACACATCTCTTACTGACACTGGAGGAAGGGCAAGGGTCAAGCACACATGTGGAAGCTGTTACCTCTTGAAGGAATCTATAGATTTTTGCTGGCTACCAGCAGCCCTTAACCTCACTACCAACGAAAATGCCTGCAGTGGCTTCAGCATCTCTTCTATCTCTAGAGCAATACAAGCAGCAGCAGAGAGGCTTCTAAGCTTCTTTGAGTGGTGCAGAACCCTTGTTTCAAGTTAAAATATAGACATATAGTCTGCTAGCAATTTCATAAGTATATGTAGCATAAAACATTTCCCCCAATAAACAACAAATTGTGTGAGCAACAAGCAACACAAAACTTTAATGTTACTGATCTCCTGCAATTACATCATTAATAAATTGGTATTAGGCTATGTCATTGGCAAAATAATTTATTGTTTTTCCAAGTAACATTTTGAGGTACTGACCATGAAGATTATAAGTGAGTCGTCATTGTCGACGGCTACTACTAGTATCAGAGTATACATTTTCCTGGAAATCATTTTCACATTTGATGGATTTGTGAAAGAAGAATGACGAACAGAAAAAATGCCACCGATGTGAATTTGTTCAAAGTGGATCGCAGTTTGCCATGAAGTGACCCACACACTGTGATCATGGAGCCATCTCCTGAGGCGCGTATGAAATGAGACATGCAGGATTTAACACCAGGACTGCAATGGACTGCCACAGCCTTGAGGATATTAACAAGGTGCACCTTCACAGCTAGTCCATCTGGCATGGCCTCTTCCATGTCCAAGACCATTGGGAATCAGAATAGTGAAGTGGTTCCTCCTCCACTCATTTTGTCATTGGGCCAATTTGATGGTTTCCAGTGACATTTCCTCCAATGAGGGTACCAATACCCCACCTAAAGGGGCTCATCCTCCTGTAGCCATTGGCTCCTTGGGGAGTCAGATTATTTACCTCCACCCAACACTTGATGTTCAGTCCCTGGCTGTATGATCTACTTCATTACCATAGTGGGATGTCTGACCAGACATAATAAGTGAGCATGGACTATTTTTAGGATAGAAAAAGCATTAAACACGGTTCATTTCTCCATCATGACACCCTTCATGCTGAATACTCCAAGGAGAATAGGGATCATGTAATGACCTTTTGATACTGTTAATGCAGGGAGTCTCCCTCACCACCACTCCAGAAAACTGACCATAGCTGAGTGTACATGGCAATGGATGAACTGTGTTTAAGAGCTATGCATTTTCAACCTTTGTTAACTTATAGAAGTGTGATTTTTCAAACAGCCGAGCTAGATACATTCACGGATTTCCAATGAAATATTTATACCGGGGGGGGGGGGGGGGATGGAAGTGTGATGATTTTATAGTAGCAACTTCAGTTCAAGTGGATCTGGAACTATTCAACACATTCCATCCTCTCTTTGAAAAAATGCATTAAAATTTCAACAACTCATCACACAAAATATTACTCAGAGAGAATTACCTTTGTTCTTCTTACATACCTCAGAGCTGTACTTTCACAAGGTTGTAGAAATACCTATTTGCACAGATTGCTTTCAGGATGAGCACAGTGTACAAAGATACAAGACATATTGTTGCAGATTTCCTGAGTTTGCTTCATTTTAGAATGAGGTTACAGGAGGCACACTAACATTTTGTAATATTTCTGTTTATTCACAAATACTCAGCTTGAATTGAAAAGGAGATTTAACATCAACGGCTTTAGCAGACACCCTACCATAGTGTGTTGCTCCTGAATCAGACCTTCAGAGAGACAATATGGACGTGATGTTTCAGAGATAAAGCTTATTTCCCCGGGTTTCTTTTTCATTCTTTGCATCTACCATTTTCTTGTTATTTTCATGGTTTCCTTGGCTACATCAGGTACAAGTTGACTATCAGGATAGGATAGACTAGAGTGGGAGTTCTCAACCTTTTTAAGAGGCTGAGTGGGCCGGGTCGTGCTCCCTCAGACAGCATTGGGGGCCAGATGGCTAATTTGCCCTTCCTCCACCACATGGCACTTCCTGGTGCGGTGCAGGTGGTGGTGGGGACACATAAAATGGTGCCATGGGCCACATCCGGCCCACAGGTTGAGAATCCCTGGATTAGAGTTTCCAGAGTAGTTTCTAGCCACTTCTCATAAAAGTGGATAGCCTAATACCAAACAAAGTAACCTGCTCTTCTAAACCCATTTTTTAAATCTAAGAGTTTTTGACAGAGAGTTCATTGTTAGAAATCACAATACTTGACAAATTAAAAATGTCTGATTATCATCTCTTAATTTTTTTTACTGGTCTCCAATATCTCCATTGTCCATTTATTTTAAATATGCATTTGCTGTCTAGATATGAGTCTATCAATCTATTTCTTTGTGTGCATATGTGCTCTTTAATTAGAGAGATCATGTGTCATCACTGTGCTCACCCAGTCATGGGATGGATCTAGTTTTAGCTGTTTTTAAAACAGAAATGCTCAAATCATTCATGAACCTTTTCACATACTTCTCTGATTATTCATTTGAGATGGAAATAGTCACACCTGAAAGTTTGCCATTGTCTTCTTATGTGCTTGTCTTGATCTACTGTTTCATATGTCATAACAGGAGTGATGATGGGACCAAGAGCATAGCAATGTGTGAAACCCCCAGAGAAAATGTTTATAGCTGCACCCATGCCCCTTTGGCTGACCTCAGTATTCCTTTGAACTTCATTTTGAGAAAAGCTGCAGTAGCTTTGTTTAAACAATGACATAACAAAAAGGAAACATGGTATTAGAATATGCACCACAGGACCCCACCCCTTGGATACACACACACACACACACACACACACGACAGCTAAGTGGGTGTTGTGTCCAAAGGGTTTATCAATGTCTTTGTAAAAGGTGCCATTATATCTCGCCTTGTTAGTGCGCTTTTCCTTAAGGCGCGAATTTCAAAAAGCTGTCAGAAGAATCTGATTTGCTAGCGTGAAGTTCCCGTTTTTTGATGGTCCGGGCAAATGTATCCACTTCTGTAACTGACATTCATGGTGTATATAAGCAAGCCACCTTGTATGTATTTCAGTCCATCCAAACCTGTAGATATGAGCTGTTAGTAAATCACTGAGTTGTTTTCCCCAACTATCGCTGGCATGTCTGCTTATTGGTTCTGGACTCAACAGTGGGTCATACACTGTCGTAAATGCATCTGCAGCTGTCATAAATGTGTTTACAACAGCCACAGGCACTTCTACAGCACATTTGGTGCTGTTTTTGCCACTTCTGCTGCTTCCAGCAGTGGCGGGAGCAAGGATAGCACATTTTGCTGCTCCCGTCTTTTCTGTCATTTCCAGCGGTGGGAGCAAGGGTGGTGGGCTACATGAAATAGTGCCATGGGCCAGGTCTGGCCCATGGTCCATAAGTTGTGAATCCCTGATTTAAAGTACCATCAGTACTTGAACAGCAGGACAAAAACCCATATGGATGGCCCCGTCTCTCATTGTAACCCTTCAACAACCATATATTTCTAGTCTAGGATATGACTATTGTCATTTGATAATGTGGGAGACCTCTTGATCTGCCCCAAAACAGCAGATGCTCTTCTCATCAAACTCATACTCCAATGACTCCAAACTTCATGACTTACAGCAGTGATGGCCCAAACTGCAACCCAAAACCCACTTATTTATTGCAAAGTGCAATAAAGTGCAATACCATTGGGTTGCTGGGCAGAGGGGCAGGGTGAACTCTGCTGGGGTGAGAGAGGAAGTTCTCCCATTGGGCTGCTGGGCAGAGGGGTGGGACAAACTCTGCTGGGGGTAGGGAAGAAGCACTCCCACTGGAGTGCTGGACAGAGAGGCGGGCGAACTATGTGCTGGGTCAACAGCACACATGCCCACAGAGGGCTCTGAGTGCCTCCTCTGGCATGCGTGCCATAGGTTTGCCCTCACTGACTTATAGCAGTCACATCTCCTGCTGACCACTGTAGTGACTGGGGGTTAGAGTCTGGAATTTTTACCCTTCAGAAGTAACTAATTTTATTAGTTATTACCCATCTGAACAGGCAAGTCATTACCATTATCTGGGTACTAGAAACAATTTGTTGCATTGTTTTTACTCCTTCCAATTAATTTTATTTAGGGTGGACAGTATGTATTTCTGTAATATTCAACTTGAAAATGAGTTCATATAGCTCAGAGCTATATGAAACCCTGCTTCTTCCTCATCCAACAACCACACAGTTGAGCAAGTGTGTGGGAGACATTCACCCATTTTGGATCTTCTGGAGCATTCCTTTTCTCTGTTAATGGGTTGCCTTTTACATAAAAAAATAGAGTTGAATCCAACACTTTTTCCATTTTAAATACTTGGAAGAAAAAGATAATGAATATGTAACAAGTAAAATAATACTAGAAAAAGAACAGAGCTACTTGGACACCTGATATAATTAAAGATTATGTAAGGATAATATAAAAGTAGTATTATACGTTGCACTAAAAAGTATTGTTATGGAGGCCAATTTCTTCAATTTATGTTTCTCTTATTTGGGAAGTTCAGATCCTTCACTTAAGAATCCAGGAATCTCCTACAGACAGAACAAACCATCTTGAAGTCATAATGAATAGATTTGTCAACGTTTTTACGGAAAATATTTCCTCTACTTTAACTGAACAAAGTTTCTATTTTGACTCACAACAAAACAAAATGAAATTAAATAAATGTGCTGGTATTTTGCATTGTGCCCCCAACTGCACAATATGAAATGTCTTATATTCCAGAAGTGAAACAAATTTAGGACTTTGTAGCTTTTCTCTATATTACTGGGTGTGTTGAGCTGATATTATTACTTTATTTTAACTGTTGAATTTTTTTGGAATATTAGCTGTGTTGTTCTGTTTCAGGCATACCAGGAAACAAAAACAAAAATGCTGCAGCACTTTAAAGACTAACTGCTATATTTTCAATGTGAGCTTTCGGGGGTCAAGCCCACTTAATCAGGCATAGGAGTGAAACTTCAAGGCATGAATTTATATACACAGATACAGAGGCATAGAGAGATTAATCAGCATGACAGATAATTATGTAAATCAATACAGCTTCCTACAGCTGGCATTAGCAGATGATCTCTGGTTGTTATTCAGATTAGCTCTAAATGTCCCCTTTACCATTGTAAATAGTGGGAAGATGCAAAACAAATACCTGGCATTGAACATTTGCTAATGTGTTTAACCTTTGTGTTTCTGTGTAAGCACATCCTTTGTTCTGTGAGACATGTTGTGAAAGATAATTTCAAATTGAAATTGAACATTTCCCCTCCTATTCTGAAGGTTTTCAGGAAGTGAAATAATTTTTTCACTTGTTTATGCACTGAACTACTTAGATTAAATTTAAAAAAATATTTGCTTTTATGTAAAGTGTCATTTGAAACCCCAGCTGTAGGTAGTTTCTTGATCGATGCTGCATACAAGGCAAAGAAAATATTGTGTTAACTTAATCAGCCATGATCTAGTAGACTAAAAAAATTCTTCTCTTTTCCTGTCCCTCCACAGGGGAGGAGGGGAAGTATTCAATTTGCTGATATCCTGAAATGACTCTTTTATTAAGTCACTCTTTTATTAAGTCACTTCATAATATCAGAAAGAGGATCCTTTGAGGTTGATAGTCCATTTGGATATGAGGATTGCACCAAATGGCATATCACTCCTCCCCACAATCTCAAGTGACCCTAGTTAGACTGCATCATCCACACCAAAAGGGCTAATGAAAGTAGCACCCTGTGTGAGCTGAGAAAATTTGCTGCTGTGATAGTTATATACTTTCAGCAGTAAATGAATGATAATTTATCTGTGACAATACATTTCATCCCACCAAAAGACAACCTATGGCTTCTAATCTGTTGGTAAACTAGCAATCAGAAATAATTGATATGTATACCACATTAATACTGTTATATTGGACAAGCTATAGTTCCATTTTGCCTTCACAGTGGAGTGCCTTCAGAGTGGGGAAAAAGATTAGGATCCACTGGAGGAATTTTTGCTAATGTAATTGGCTCTGACATAAAAAATCAAGAAAGGAAGGATGCATATCCCAAATCTGAACTACATCTTGGTCTTGATGCTCCTTTGGCAGTGAAATACAAAATCCTTTGCTTTCATTTCATTCACTGAGGAGTCTGGGGAAATATGCATAAGGCAAATGGATTGATTTCAGTATGAACTTTCATGAATAATTGCAATCCATTTCTTAAGAGACAAGAAAAAGTGGCTGGTAGTCTGTAAAAACTCACACAGGAATAAGTTTGTTTAAAGTTGTCCTAACACTTTTGTTTTTCCTTTGTTGTTGCTGCTTTTAAGATGTTATTGTAGTGATGATGGTTTTTATTTATAAAAGAATAGATGAATATATAAGTTCACATCTATGAGATTTCCCATTGTAGATTTCCAGTATTCATAATTTAGACATGGAAATTTGTTTCTTCAGTGGCCACTGAGTAATATAGCCTCTGCACTGGGGACAATTAGATTCCATGGCTCTCTAGACCACTGGATTTCCCAAAGACAGATGGTAGATCTGTCAGTAATAGCTTTCTGCAGAAAACAGCAGCAGCAGTCCAGATGCTTTAAAGCTATCTGTATAAACCTGTCCCACCCTGAAGAATACCAGTGGAGCTAGATGCCAGAGAAGAAGGTCCCCACGGCCATTAGCTGCCTCTCAGTACAACATCCAACTGTCTCGGAAAGCAAACAGATGAATGCAGTTTACTTGGTTGTACACCATGCGGTGTGAAGAGTTCTCCACTTCTCATAAGCAAAAGTGGCCTTCTCCATTTCAAGCCAGATGGATTCAAAGAAGAAACCTGTGTGACTTTTTTTAGTGCCCATACAATAGAATGTGCTATGTTGTATTCCTGGGTAAAGCTGAAGTTTTCTAATTAGTTATATTGTATTTGGCCATGAAAACCTTTTAATGCACATTTTGCTGCACAGAATACCTCAGTCACACTAGCACATTCGCTTCATTCCCTCTATACTTAAAGTGAATTTGCATTCATTTGTTTGCCTGAGTGAATTAATCCTCCACTCTGTTAAAATTAAAGGAGGTTCTAGCCTGATGGATTGGGAAGATCACAGCCCAGAGGATCGATCATGGGAACCTTGGGAGAATATTCATGCTCCTGCCAAGCTTTGGATTTCCCACAGAGCCCACCCTGATATGCCCCAGTCTTCAAAGGGGAACGTACTCTCCTTGTCCTGGGAGGGGTACTGTCAGGGTCTAAAACACCTCCAGGGCTCTGATTACAACCACATCTTGCTGCACCGAATAAAGCCCTCACTACAGGGTCGTAGCTAGGATTTTACATTTGGAGGGATGGAATTTTTTCAGGAGGGGCAACAATGTCGCACACACATATATAACATTGGCATCCCGGGGTGGGTTGAGGGTGCAGGCCATTAGCTCAGAAAGGTCCCCCCCCCCGGGCCCCTTCTGGCAACAGCCCTGCCTCACTAGCTCCACCTGAGAACCCTCTGAAAAGAGATATATAGCAACCTGCTACTCCCCACCTCCCCAGCTGCCTCAGTAACAAATGTTTCTGAATTTGTTGTGTTGTTTTGTGTGAATCTCCTGTCCTTGCTCCAACCCTGAAGTAATCCTTGCTTTGGTGCTTACTTGGTTGTCTGACTCCTTGCCTGGTAGGATTAGGCCTTCTCTACTTGACCTGTCTTGTTCTCCCGACTATACCTTGGACTTGGGTAAAGTTTGGCCTTTGACCTTTAGCTTGGTTGCCCCGGATCCTGGCGCCTTGATGCTAGCCAGTCACTTATGTCCTGAACTCGGATGGTAATAAAACAATAAAATATCATTTGTTTTTGAAAGCCGAGAGTCACAAACACACAATTCCATATAAAGTCAATTACTCCTTTAGAGAATGGAGTGGAATTTTCCAAGTAGCAACTGAGCTGGCATAGGAATACTTGCTATAAGGCAACACTAAATCAAAATACTTGCTGTAAGGCAATACTAGAACAAGGACATTGGTATGTGTTCCTGAAATATCTTTATCTATTATAATGCCTCTGTCTGACCTGACCTCAGTGAATAAATTCTTTCATATCCACTATTATGCCCATATATGATCCCTTTCAATTTCCTCTCTTCCACATCTCTTCCTCTTATTTTTCTCTCTCCTCATTCTCCCTCAATCCCTTCTTTTTAAAAATAATCATTCTAAAGTCTTTATTTAATAAAACTTCATTCCTCTGCTGCCATACATTCAAGCTCAGTATTAATCCTGTCATTTCTGAGGGTCATCTAGGAAAATAATTGCTTTGGCAAGTCTTATGTAAATTACACATTGACAACAACCAGAAACATACTAGACATGGTCTATAATGAAAATAACTAATCCAATAACAAGTACTTTTAAGAGAGGCTTCAGGATCTCTCCCAACCACCCTTTCACATTCAGTATCCATGACTAAAGTTCAATTCGATCACGGGTTTCTGCCACCTGGTATAAGTGATTTATTGTTTTAAAATCAGTAGCAGTGGTTCCAGGTTTATTTGCATTTGTGCAACTAGAAGACTTTGTTAAAATGCAGACTTAAATAATCTCATCCTCCAAGAACTCCAAGAAGTCTGACAGTTACATGCTCAAAAAGTTCAAGACAGGCAGAATTTTGTTAAAAGCTTTTTCTAATTCAAAAACTCCGGTTCCAGTAAATATGGCTCTAAATACTTTAGTCCATCATTTTATATGTCAGAAAAGAAAAATAAGACTTACTGTCTGATCTAGCCCTGTGAATCTCACACTTTTAACAAAGGGATTACAGGGTAAAGTAAAGCAAAGCAATCACACGTATATACTACCCCATAGTACTAGTGCACTCTCTGGGTGGTTCACGAATTAATTATTTAATTAGTAAAGAGCTTTTCATTTCCATGGAAAGAATCTACTTCTCATTTTGTGAGACATAGAAAACCAAACAGAATGAGGATTTTTTTCCAAAGAAATTATCATACTCCCAAGGTTTACAAAGATGTAAGTATTCTTAGAGTTGAAACCTAAGAAATTTCAACACCCAATATTCCCTGCCAGTAACATTAAACCATACTGAACAGATTAAACTCAAAAGGTATGTCTAGAAAAAGCTGTAATCTGCACTTATGCTATACTTTTCTAATTTCTATAAGTAAATCACTCTTTAACAATGGCCTGGATTCAATGAAGCATTGAAACTGATAATTCACCTTACATCCCTACAAACTCTTATGAACATCAAAAACCTATTGTAGAAGCTAGAGCAGGATTTTGATGAACCAGAGATCTATAGCAGGAGGAGTAGGGGAAGAAAGTTCCAATTTTTTTGGTGTTCACAGCAGAAGTATATCTTTAGATCAGGGGTTCCCAACCTGTGGCCCGTGGCACCATTTCATGTGGGACACCACCACTTCTACCACACTAGGAAGTGGCATGTGGTGGAGGAAGGGCAAAATGGCCATCCAGCCCCCAAAACTGTCTGAGGGACCATGACCCAGCCCCCAGCTTAACAAGGTTGAGAAATCCTGCTTTAGATCATGACGTGTCCATCTGTCCATCCATCCATCCTTCCTTCCTTCCATCCTTCCATCCACCCATCCTTCCTTCCTTCCTTCCTTTTTTTGTGTTAGCCAGCTTAAAGAAGACAAAAGAGTTCTTGGAGCACTTTGATGTTTGAGAGTGAGTCAACTCTAGTCAAACTGGACATTATGTGGAATACAGATTTTCTGTGATTAATCCATTTTCTGTTCCATGTCAGGATTTCTTCAGAGATATATGCTCAACCAGTCAGATTTGTAAGATAAATTAATGTTTAATTTCCAATGTTCTATCACATAATAACACACTAAATGCAACAAATGTAGTTGAAGAAAATCATGGATCTTTCACCACCTGAGAGACTGATGTTCTAAAAATACGCTCTCTGTATTTGTCTCTTTTCTTGTAAATTGACTTGAATAGTGGTGTGAACTCAATCAGCAGTATATAAATAATGAAAATAAATATTTTTGATGATTTATTTATTTATTTTTCATTTTTACCCTGCTCTACTCAATCACAAGGCCGACTCAGAGCGGCTACAACAATTCAATATACAAACAGTTACAATCAATAAATTACAGTTCAGATAAGAAATATAAGAGCAACAAAATACATAATAATCAAAAGCTTTACAAAAACAAGAGGGAACCTCATTTCAGACGCCCCCACAAGGACCGTGATGATGATGGTAAATTAAAGTTAATTATAATTGTTATTTATATAATATTTATATAATAAAGTAAGCTATAATTAATATAGAATAATTAAATTAAAGTTGAAATTAAGCATTTAATGTTTCAAGGTGACTCACTATCAGCTTTGTTGTTTGTATTATCAATGTCACTGCTGACAACTAATGTATTTTGAATAGAACAATCTGCTATGAATTGGCCAAGAAAGGAGTGAGCATTTCACATTTGCTTCATTTGGGCAAACTAAAATTGTTTGAAAAGACAACAGCTGAATAGAATATTTTGCTGGAAAGTACAAAAGACTTTAGCAAAGACATTGGAATCAAGAAGTGTGCAGCAATTACTGTTAGGGCAGGCACAATTGTCAAAAGTAATGGATTTGAATTAGATAATGAAGAATTTATAAAAGCAATAATATCAAAAGAGAGATATAAGTACTTGTGGGTTCTGGAAGCTTCTGACCTGCTGCAAACCCAAGACAAAAAGGCTACTTCTACAAAATATATAAAGTGGGTAAGGGAAATCTTGAGGTCAATACTGAGTGTCAATTAATATCTGTTATACAAAATTCAACTGTAATAATTTATTTGACCCAAATGGAATTAGACAACCTAGACTAAAAAACAAGAAACTAATGACTATGCATCATACCCTGCACCCCCCAATAATAATAATAATAATAATAATAATAATAATAATAATAATAATAATAATAATAATAATAATAATAATAATAATAATAATAATAATAATAATAATAATAATAATAATAATAATAATAATAATAATAATAATAATAATAATAATAATAATAATGTTGATTGTAATAATAATAATAATAATAATGTTGATTGTAATAATAATAATAATAATAATGTTGATTGTTTGTACTTGCCAAAAGCTGATGGTGGCAAAGATCTCCTACAGGTGAAACAGACAATAATCATGGCAATAATCGTGGCATCATGGTGGAGTAGGAAGACAGGTTTTCTGTTACTTGCTGAAGGGTGAGCCGTGAAGAACGGAAAAAGGAGTGGTGAATGCGGGCATGCAGACCAAATAAGATCTAATATCCTTTCTTTAAATAACTTACTATTGAATGATCAAACTTGGAGCGGCTAAAGGCTTAAGATTGCTTAGATCTCCGAAGGATTGTAAACAGTGGGCTTGAGGAGCCATCGGCATCCTGACAGAATATGGCGGAGTTGTGAAGATATTAGAGAGGAGAGACTGATTCCTCCCCCTCCATCCTCAAGGTTGAAGTTGGCTCGCACAGAGCTTCGGAGCCTCGGATCCCCCCAGACACAAAGAGATCTGGTAAGTCCAGATAGATTCAATCTGTCGGGGGGAATAGAGGTGGTGAAGACTAATTGAAGTGGTGGTCTGCAGGGATCGACCGACCGAAGGAAGCCTTTTTTATATATATCATCCTGGAGGTGTCACGGCTCTGAGAACAGAAAAATAAGAGACCAAGTCAGCAAAGTTTCTAAGCCAGCTTTGTTTAAACAAGGCTGCATAGCGGGGGAACTGGCTGGATTGATTGAAGAGACAGAGTGAGAGTTGAGGAGCGACCCGTGCCTGGATTCGAGGGAGAACTGTTAATGGACTGAGTTATTTGGAGCTAATTTGTTCTAACGTGACAGAAAAGGAGTGAGATTGAACATGTGTGTTTAAAGGGGAGAGGAAAGTTCCAGGGGCGGTTCTTGCCTGGTTTGAGTCAGCAACCTCCGATGCATTGAAATCACAACAAAGCTACAGTTTGGGCAAAACTTTGGTTACTATGGTGATATTGGATGTTATTTTTGTTATAAACTCATCTTAAAATTGGAGCTGGCAGCTGCGAAGAGACAGGGAACTATAAGACTCTGCAACATCAAGTGAGAAAGTTTGTTTCATTATACTTTGAGCAGCCTTCGGCAGCCTCTGTTATCAAAGTGGTGACTGGACTGCAGCCTCCCTCCCCTGCATTCCTTCGCTGGAGTTACAAGGTTACTGAGTGCTATTGGAGCAGACGACAAACTGTACTTTGGCATTTCCCCCCCATTTCTATATAGCACTTAAAGTGAAAGAAGGAAAGGAAAATAAGTTGAAAAAGGGACATAAACTCCTGTTTATATATTTTGTGTACTTTCTAGACAACCCATATTAATGGTCTTCCTACACTCTGGGTTATATTTGCATTCCCTCCCCCTTCTCTTAACCCCTTATCTGCTGTATTCTGACATATACTATTAAGCATTATTGATGTTGACATTGTTACCTATTTATGCTGATTTTCTCTCTCTTTTTCCTTCTATATAAGAGTGGTTGAAGATTGTTTAATGAGTAAGAGGGTAAAAGCACCAAATCAGGATCCATTTTGGGTGAGAGATAAAAGATTAATAAGAAGGGAGCAAGAAGAAAGCAGAAGAAGATCATTGAGGGAAGAACTTGATGAGATTTTTGATTTGGAACAATTAAAAAAGAAAGTGGGAGAAAGAAGGAGTAAACAATTGCAACAAGGGATTCAGGAAAAGCAACAGGAGGGTGGGGGTGAGGGGTTAGAAGGAATGAGCAGGGCAGGAACTTTAAAAACACAGGTTACTCTAATGGATTTACCATCTGTCCAAAATAAGGATTCAGATGCAGAGGAGGGGACAGAGATGGATAAGACTTCAACTTCCAATATTAAAGATTTAAAGGGAAACTTAGAGTCTAGATTTGATAAGTTGGAGCAGGCACTACAAACAAAGCTTCAAGATATGGAAGAACAAAGATTGTTAGATAATAAAAGATTTCAAATGGAGATTAAAGACACTATTTCAAAAGTAATTAAATCAACTAAAGTTGAATGTACAAATTTGATTGAGGAAATACAGGATTTGAAAGAAGGGATAAATGCCATTGGTAAAGAAGTGTGGGAATTACATCATGATATGAAAGAAATGAAGGTGAGAGTGAATTCCACAGAGGACAAGTGGTCAGATCAGGAAAAAAGGTTGGGTTATCTGGAAGATCAATTGAGAAAAAATAATGTGGTGATTAGACATATCCCGGAGGGTAATCCAGATGATTTAAAACAGAGATTTTTAAATTGGCTGAATGGATTAAATTTAGGGGAGAATGTGGGTCCGGAAGAAATAGCGAGCATATATAGATTAGGCCCCAAAAAAACCAATGGAGGTGGAGTGCGAAATGTCCTGGTGAAATTTGTTAATTTGGGCTTAAAATTAAAATTGATGAATCGAATTAAATCTTTAGGTCAAGAAGCCCTAAAAATGGAATCTATAACAGTAGAAGTATACAATGACATATCATTGGAATAACGGGTCTGGAGGTCACGTTTAAAACCAGTGACTAAAATATTAAGAGACAAGGGCATTAAATATAATTGGAGACCACCTAAACAATTAAGATTCATGAATCAAGGGAAAAATTTTGCATTAAGGGAAACTCCACAAATGTTGGACATACTTATAAGTGCAAATATTATAGAGAAGGGTTCAAAGGACTGGCAATCTCTAAAGGAGTTACTAACTCCAAAGATGAAGGAGCAGGAAGATGAGGTGGAAGACGAAGAAATGCTGGGGGCGGAGGGAGGTAATTAAATGGTTTGGTCATTCATTTTATTAAATGGTCTATTGAAAATATATTAATTTTTAAGTTTGTAAAAATAGATATTGAACATGCAACGGTTGTATGTCAGAATGTCATTTTATTTTGCTTAACGTCCCCCCTCCCCCGACTTTGGATGTCAAAGGTTGCTTTCCGACTAGGAAAGTGGGGGGGTTGAGAATTTTTTTCTCATTTTTGTTATTGTTAAGTTTTTTTCTTTGCACATGGAATTTAAAGGTTGATAGAAGTAAATTAAAATGGATGAAAGAGAACTTTTTCTGTAGTTTTTTAAATTTTTTCCACAATTTTTCTTTTTTCTTTCAATGTTGGGGAACTGTCGGTGAGGGTAATAAGACCAATACTCCCTCATGTCAAGGAGATTAAAAATTATATCATACAATGTTAAGGGCCTGGGGAATCAAATTAAGAGAAAAAGACTAGAGGTAATTTTGAACAGAGAGAAAGCAGATGTTATATTCCTTCAAGAGACTCACCAAAAAAATGTAAATAAAAATAATCTTTATGTAAAGGGAACCGATATATATGAAAAATGTTTGGGAACCTCAAATTCTGGAGGTATAGCTACCATAATAGCGAATAAACTGGGGTTTATAATGTCCAAGAATATATGTGATAAAGAGGGAAGGTTTCAGCTAATTAAGGGTAAGATCGAAGATGATGAATATACCTTGGTAAACATTTATGCTCCAAACAAAAATCAAGGTTTCTTTTTAGATAAGATTTTACCAATTATAAAAAAAGAAAGATCACCAAATTTGATAGTAGGTGGAGACTTTAATTTAACAAGAGCTGTGACTGATGTTTCCAATTATTCCAACTATTGGAAAGGTCAATTCAATATACTTGACAGGTGGATGAAGAAGCTAAATCTTACAGATACTTGGAGATATATGAAAGGAAAGGAAAAGGGATTTACCTTCTTCTCCTCAGTGTCAAGAACATATTCCAGATTGGATTATTTTATGGTATCAGAGAACCTTTCACATAATTTGGAAGAATTTAAAATAGGCACGTTTAAGTTGTCAGATCATACCCCAATCACTTTGGAAATTAATTTAGGAAAGGATGTTTCAAAAAGTAATATATGGAGGTTTGACACAAAACTCCTAAATAATGAAGTGATAAAGAAAAGATTGATGGACAAATGGGTAGAAAAATGGGAGATCAATGATACGGGTGAAGTGGCACCACATATTTTATGGGATGCCATGAAAGCGGTATTAAGGGGAGACTGCATTCAGGAAAAAATTATTATTGATAGAGAATTAAATAGGAAAATAGTTAAAAGAGATCAAGAATTAAAAGAATTAGAAAGAAGACATGCAGAGGATGGTAATGAGAGGAATTGGAATAAACTTCAGTCTTTAAGAAAAGAGGTAATAGGTTTAGAAATTGACAAAGCAAGAAAGGATTTGGTATATCTAAAGAGAAATGACTTTGAATTTAATAGTAAGGATATGAAAACTTTAGCAAAAAGAGCAAAAAATAAGAAGATCAAGAGACAAATAGAAGCTCTGTCAGATGAGGATGGTCTCATAGTACATAAACTAGAGGGGAAACTCCATATTGCAGAAAAGTTCTTTGCGGATTTATACAAAGAAAAGTCGGTTAATATGACAAATTTAGGAACTTTTTTAGATCAAAATTTAAATATAAAACTAAAAAAAGAACATTCAGATTATATGGAGCAAGAAATTCAAGATAAAGAAATTGAAATAGTGATTAAAAACTTAAAAAATGACAAAGCACCAGGTGAAGATGGTTTTCCATCGGAAATATATAAACAATGTCAGGATGTAATGATTCCCAAATTAAAGAAATTGTATAATTATATATTAGAGGGGGGAAATATGCCAAAATCCTGGAGTCGTTCAATTATGGTATTGATCCCAAAACCAGGTAAAGATAGGGAAAAAATTGATGCCTACCGCCCTATCTCCTTATTAAATCAGGACGCTAAGATATTCACCTCTTTATTGAATAATAGACTTAACAGCTTTTTAAGCTTTTATATAGGAGAGGATCAAGCTGGTTTTTTGAAGGGCAGACAGATGGAGGGATTGATAAGTAGGTTAGTTAATATTATAGATTTGGTTAAAAAGAGTAAGGAAAAAGTTTGTATTTTGGCACTAGATATCTACAAAGCATTTGACTCTATTCAGTGGTCTACTATTAAAGAAATATGTTGCAGATTAGAGTTTGGTTCTAAATTTAAACATGCAATTGATCAATTATATAATGATTCAGTGACAAGAATAAAAATGAATAATAGGTTAAGTGGAGAAATCGAGATTAAGGCTGGTACCCGACAAGGCTGCCCGCTCTCCCCATCACTTTTCATTCTAGCAATGGAGTTGTTAGCAAGAAGTATTCGACAAGATGAAGGTTTGACAGGTGTTAAAAACAAAAAAATTAGTCTATTTGCAGATGACACCTTGCTAGTGGTCAAGGACCCTCTTCTAAATATTAATAAAATTCAACATCATTTGAAGTTATTCGAGCAAGTTACAGGATTAAAAATAAATTGGAATAAAACAGAAGCTATTACTTGTAATCTATCGGAGGGGGAAAAGAAGAAAGTAATGGAGAAATATAAATTTAAAATAAGAGATAGAATGAGATATTTGGGAATAATGGTGTCAGATGAAGTTAAGGATTTGTATAAGATCAACTTTAATAAGTTAAAAGAGGAAATAAAAAAAATTAAGGATCAATGGAAATCATTGAAAATATCATGGTTTGGGATGATAAATTTGTGCAGGATGAAAATTATGCCAAAACTAAACTTTTTATTTGAAAATTTACCAATACAAATAAAAGAAACAGAGCTTAAAATCTGGCAGAAATTGATAAATGAAATCTGTAACAACGGAAAAAAGCCAAGAATTAATAAAAGTTTATGGTATTTTAAAAACAAGTTGGGAGGGCTAAATATCCCGAATGTTAAACTCTATTACAGAGCTTTCAATTTAAAGAGAATTATTAAATTATTAAGTCAAAATTATGCGCAAAAGTATGAATTAGATTATATAGAGTTTAGAAATTGGAAGGGCGAATTATTTTTAGGTGAGATAAGAACTAATCCCCAATTTTGTAATTTTTCTTTAAAGAATATATTCAGAATATGGAAAGGATTAAAACCAATATTATCTCCAAATTCTTCGCCCATAATGGAAATTTTAGACCAACAAAATTGCCCTTTAGAGGTAACAATAAGTACAAGAGAAATTTTAACACGCAAAAAAGCTCTGTTAATCACGGATTGGATTGATAATTGTAATACCATCTTCCAAAGAAAAAGTATTTATGCGGAGTTAGGCTTAAACTGGTTGCAAGAACTACAGATGGAGGCGTGGAATAGAAAGATGAGGGAAAACAATACAATAAATCGGGCATCAACCCCCTTTGAAAATCTGACTCTTGAAGTAAGGAATGGTAAAAAGAATTTAAAAGGTTTAGTGGGTAAGATTTATCAGTTGCTAAATTCTAGTGAAGATACTCAGCACTGGCTTAAAAAAACTTGGGAGGAGGATTTGGGAATCGTAATAAAAGATGAGAACTGGAAAAAGAAATGGACTCATAGAAGTATGAAATCACTCTCAATAAAGGAAAAAGAACATAATTGTAAAGTACTTTGGAGGTGGTATCTCACTCCAGCCAAATTACATTTAATAAATAATAAAAACTCTGATTTATGCTGGAGATGTAATAAAGGAAAAGGGACTTACATTCATATGTGGTGGCTGTGTGATAAAATGAGGAATTTCTGGGATGTTATAGAAGAAGAATTGAATAAAATATTAAACATAACAATAGTGCTAAGTCCAAAGATAGTATTACTAGGTGAAGTGGATGATTTACATCTGGAAAATAATAAAAAAGAATTATTGTTATCTTTATTGATGGTTGCCAGACAGCTAATTGCCAAGGAATGGAAGAGTGGAAATAATATTAATAAAGTTAGATGGTACGCAGATGTTTGGCAATTGGCTCTCAATGAGAAATTAACTATCCAAGTTCACCAGAAAAAGGGGTTACCAATAAAGACACCATTTTGGGAGATTTGGGGTCCCTTTGTCAACTTCGCTTTATTAGGTGATAACAAGTTTAACCCAAGCCCTGACATGATCCAATTTTGGAAACAGAATTGAAGGTAAATGGTCAAGAAACCCCTGCCGACATTCCCCGACAGAGCACAGGTGGTCTGGTTATATTGTTTTATTGCTTTAGATATTTTTTATAATGTATAGATTTGTTACTGTATTATTTTTTGTATTATTTTCATTATTTGTTTTTGTATTATTTCAGTTCTTAATAAAAGCTAAAAAAAATAAAAATAAAAGAAATCTAAAAAAAAAGAAAAAAAAACAGTTACAATCAATAAATTACAGTTCAGATAAGAAATATAAGAGCAACAAAATACATAATAATCAAAAGCTTTACAAAAACAAGAGGGAACCTCATTTCAGACGCCCCCACAAGGACCGTGATGATGATGGTAAATTAAAGTTAATTATAATTGTTATTTATATAATATTTATATAATAAAGTAAGCTATAATTAATATAGAATAATTAAATTAAAGTTGAAATTAAGCATTTAATGTTTCAAGGTGACTCACTATCAGCTTTGTTGTTTGTATTATCAATGTCACTGCTGACAACTAATGTATTTTGAATAGAACAATCTGCTATGAATTGGCCAAGAAAGGAGTGAGCATTTCACATTTGCTTCATTTGGGCAAACTAAAATTGTTTGAAAAGACAACAGCTGAATAGAATATTTTGCTGGAAAGTACAAAAGACTTTAGCAAAGACATTGGAATCAAGAAGTGTGCAGCAATTACTGTTAGGGCAGGCACAATTGTCAAAAGTAATGGATTTGAATTAGATAATGAAGAATTTATAAAAGCAATAATATCAAAAGAGAGATATAAGTACTTGTGGGTTCTGGAAGCTTCTGACCTGCTGCAAACCCAAGACAAAAAGGCTACTTCTACAAAATATATAAAGTGGGTAAGGGAAATCTTGAGGTCAATACTGAGTGTCAATTAATATCTGTTATACAAAATTCAACTGTAATAATTTATTTGACCCAAATGGAATTAGACAACCTAGACTAAAAAACAAGAAACTAATGACTATGCATCATACCCTGCACCCCCCAATAATAATAATAATAATAATAATAATAATAATAATAATAATAATAATAATAATAATAATAATAATAATAATAATAATAATAATAATAATAATAATAATAATAATAATAATAATAATAATAATGTTGATTGTTTGTACTTGCCAAAAGCTGATGGTGGCAAAGATCTCCTACAGGTGAAACAGACAATAAAGGAAGAAAAACATAGCTAGGATTATTACAATACGAAAAGTGAAGAGCCTATGCTTCAGGAAGTTAATAAAGTAGGCCTTTTGAAAATAGTGAAGCAGAAAGCCAGATACAGAAAGGAAAGGATTGAAAGTCAAGCTGCAAACTGGAAAAACAAACCTATGCATGGACAATACCTGAAAATCATAGAAGGAAAGGCTGACCAAAAGCTGACATTGAGATGGTTAAGACAGAAGGTTTGAAGAGGAAAACTGAAGTATTGATCTTTGCAGCTCAGGAACAAGTTTTGCCCAAAAAATTGCATGAAGACAAAAATCCAGCACGTATCCAACAATAGCAAATGCTGGCACTGTAATGATAAGAATGAAAAAGTAGATAATTTGATCAGCGGATGCAGCAAAATTTCACAGACCGATTATTTGTCATGACAGAGTTGCAAAAAATATCCATTGGAAACTGCAAGAAGTTTGGGCTCGAATGCAGTAAAAATTATTGGGAACATCAGGTAGAGAAAGTTCTAGAAAATGAAAAAGTCAAGATCCTGTGGGACTTTAAAATCCAAACAGACATCTGACTCACAACACACCTGATATAACTGCTGTGGAAAAGAAGAAGACTCAGTTTATTGACAGTGCTATACCAGGATATGCCTGAATTGAGGACAAACAACTGGAGAAAATGACAAAATATTGTGATTTGCAAATTGAAATTGAGCAATTATGTAGGGAAAAGTCATTTGTTATACCCATAGTGATTGGAGCCCTTGGAGCAATACCTATAGGACTCCCTAAATATTTGGAAATTTTGGATTTATCAGACTTGAACATCCTAACTAACTCTACAAAAACAACTTTATTAAGAGCTGCCTATATACTTAGACACTACCTTAACAGTTCTTAGGTGCTTGGTTAGGTCTTGAACTGTTAATTTTCTTCTAGTCTTTGACTGTCAATCTGATGACAATGATGATGATGATGATAGGTTGCCATATCAAATCTGGCTTAAGGAAATCCTTTCCATGGTTTCCTAGGTAGAGAGTCCTCAGAAGTAGTTTACCATTCCCTTCTTCTGGGGCTGCCTTGGGGCTGGGCAACTTATTCATTTCTACACAGGCTTACTCTTCTTACATAAGAACATAAGAACATAAGAACAGCCTTGCTGGAACAGGCCACAGCCCATCCAGTCCAGCATTCTGTCTCACACAGTGGCTCACCATTTCCTTCAGGGTATTCCCAAGGAGATGCCTTCACCTGCTTAGGATTCCCTGGAAATGGCATTGAGAGATATCCTGCCTATCTCTCCAACCCGGAGGTTGTCCTTAGGTAGCCATAATTATAGCCATTGATAGCCTTGTCCTCCATGAACTTGTCTAATCCTTTCTTAAAGCTGTCAAGACTGACAGCTGTCACCACTTCTTCTGGCAGGGAGTTCCATAGACCAGTAATCCTCTGGGTGAAAAAGTACTTTCTCTTATTTGTTTGAGAACTAGTACCCAAAAGTTTCATGGAGTGTCCCCTAGTTCTAGTGTTGTGCGATAGGGAAAACAGTTTTTCCTTATTCACTTTGTCCACACCGTGCATGATTTTATAAACTTCAATCAGGTCACCTCTTAGACGCCGTCGTTCAAGAGTGAAAAGGCCCAACCGTTGCAGCCTCAGATGGTAAGGAAGGTGTTCCAGTCCCCTAATCATTCTGGTTGCCCTCCTCTGTACTTTCTCCAACTCCATAATATCCTTCTGGAGGTATGGCGACCAGAACTGTACACAGTATTCCAGATGGGGCCTCACCATAGATTTATAAAGAGGCAAAATGACACTTGCTGACTTATTTTCTATACCCTTCCTAATGATCCCTAACATTGAGTTTGCTTTTTTCACTGCTGAGGCACACTGGGTTGACACCTTCATTGAGCTGTCCACCAGGACACCAAGGTCCCTTTCCTGGTTTGTCGCAGAGAGTTCAGACCCCATCAGTTTATAAATGTAATTGGGGTTTTTTGCCCCAACATGCATCACTCTGCACTTACTGATGTTGAAGCTCATTTGCCACTGTTTTGCCCACTCCCCCAGTGTCAAGAGATCCCTCTGGAGCTCTTCACAATCTCTCACAGTTTTCACTACCCTGTATAATTTAGTATCATCAGCAAATTTGGCTACCTTGCTTTTTACTCCTACCTCTAGATCATTTATGAAGAGGTTGAAAAGCAGGGGTCCCAGTACTGAACCTTGGGGGACCCCACTCTTTA
Source organism: Bradypodion pumilum (assembly GCA_035047305.1). Classification (NCBI taxonomy): domain Eukaryota; kingdom Metazoa; phylum Chordata; class Lepidosauria; order Squamata; family Chamaeleonidae; genus Bradypodion; species Bradypodion pumilum. The sequence continues at coordinate 60,102,282 of JAWDJD010000005.1, forward strand.
CTTCCCTCCACTTGGAGAAGTGTCCATTTAGTGCTACCCTCTGTTTCCTGTCCCTTAGCCAGTTGCTGATCCAGGACAAGACCTGTCCCTTTATTCCATGACTGGTAAGTTTATTCAAGAGCCTTTGGTGTGGGACCTTGTCAAAAGCCTTCTGAAAGTCCAGATAAACAATGTCAACTGGATCCCCCTTATCCACATGCTTGTTGACACTCTCAAAAAATTCCAACAGATTAGTGAGGCATGATTTGCCCTTGCAAAAGCCATGTTGGCTCTCCTTTAGCAGTGCCTCCTCTTCTATGTACCTATTAATTCTATCTTTTAGGATGGTTTCCATCACTTTACCTGGGACACATGTCAAACTGACAGGCCGGTAATTTCCTGGATCACCCCTGGATCCTTTTTTGAAAATTGGTGTTACATTTGCTACCTTCCAGTCATCAGGCACAAACCCTGATTTGAGGGAAATATTATATATTTTGGCTAGGAGATCAGCAATTTCATCTTTAAGTTCCCTGAGAACTCGTGGATGGATGCCATCTGGTCCTGGTGATTTGTTAGTGTTTAGTTTAACAAGACATGCAAGGACCTCCTCCCTGGTTATTTCTATCTTGCTTAATTCTTCGGTTTCCCTCCCTACGAAGATAGGTTCTGTTTTGGGCATGTGGTCTCTATCTTCTTCAGTGAATACTGAAGCAAAGAATTCATTGAGTCTCTCTGCAATCTCTGTTTCCTCTTTAATAACCCCTTGCCTTCCATTGTCATCTAATGGTCCAATGGCCTTCCTAGTTGGGTTCTTACTTCTAATGTACTTAAAGAAGTCTTTGTTATTCCTCTGAGTATTTTTAGCTATACGCTCCTCAAAGTCTTGCTTTGCTTTCCTGATTGTTGCCTTGCATTTGTTCTGCCAGAATTTATGTTTCTGCCTGCTGTCCTCATTTGGACAAGCCTTCCATCTTCTAAATGAGCTTTTCTTGCTCTTGATCACTTCCCGAACAGCTCCTGTAAGCCACATTGGAGTCCTCTTGGACCTGGCAGTGCCCTTTTTCCTTTTGGGTATGCATTCCAATTGGGCCTCTGTTATTGTTTTTGTAAACAGCCTCCATGCCTCTTGGAGTGATTGGACTCTCTCAATTTTCCCTTTCAGCTTCTTTTTTACTAGTTTCCTCAACTTTGGGAAATTTCCTTTTTGAAAATTTAAGGTCTCTGTGTTAGATTTTATCAGTGACTTGCGGTCTATGTTCAAGTTAAACATAATTGAGTTGTGGTCACTGTTCCCTATTGGATCAGTCACATTAACATCTTGCACCAGATCCTGAGTATTACTCAGGATCAAGTCAAGGATTCTTGTACCTCTAGTTGGGTCTTCAACCATCTGTCCCAGGGAACAATCATTGAGCATATCTAGGAACTTTATCTCTTTATCATGTGCTGAACAACAGTTCACCCAGTCTATGTGAGGGTAATTGAAATCCCCCATTATAACCAGGCTTCCCTTCCTGGATGCCTCCTTTACAACATTCTCCAACTGCCAGTCTCCCTCAAGAGTTTGGGTCGGAGGCCGATAGTATATGCCTACTGTTAGACCATCCTTGTGGCCTGGTACTCTTACCCACAGAGCTTCTAATGGTGACTCTAAATCACCTAGATATTCCAATTCATAAGATTTTATCACTTCTTTGACATACAAGGCTACACCACCTCCTGTTTGCCCCTTCCTATCCTTCCTGTACAGTTTGTAGCCTGGGATAACTGTATCCCATTGGTTATCATCCGTCCACCAGGTTTCAGTGATACCAATAATATCAATATTCTTATCTATTGCTAAGTATTCCAGCTCCCCTATTTTGTTCCGGAGGCTTCTGGCATTTGTATACAAGCATTTATATATGCATTTCTGACACAGTCTTTTGTGTCCAGTTGCATTGTTAGACTGCCTCTTGCATCCTTCTGCTAGAATGCTAGTGACTAGCTCCTTGCTCTGCTCAGAAATTTTTGCATCCTCCTCACTACTCAAGTACACACTTTCCCGAACCGGATGCTGCCCAGCTCCTGTCGGCTTTCCCCCAGTTATCAGTTTAAAAGCTGCTCTGCAGCCTTTTTGATGTTGAGTGCCAGCAATCTGGTCCCATCATGGTTTAAATGCAACCCATCCCTCCTGAACAGATTTGGCTTGTCCCAAAATGTTCTCCAGTTCCTGACAAATCTGAAGCCCTCCTCTCGACACCACCGCCTCATCCACGCATTGAGGCTTCTGAGCTCTGCCTGCCTGGTAGGTCCTGCGCGAGGGACAGGCAGCACTTCTGAAAATGCTACCTTGGAAGTCCGGGACTTCAATCTTCTTCCTAACAACCTAAATTTGGCTTCCAGGACAGACCGCTTGGCCTTCCAAGAGGCAAAGTAGGGAATCAAACTCCTAACCTCTGGATCCACAGCTACCTAAATCACTTAGCTACTCAGACAGCTATTGTCTCATTTTTTAAATTAAGCTGAGTTTAATATTAGAAATAATGTAAGTTAAAACCTTATTGATATAATTTTGGTTTGAACTAAATGATGCAAGAAACAATATATTGAATGTTGGCTACATTTTGTTTTTATTTCATTTTATTGCCACCAGTCCTGATAGCTGCCTGGAGACTGATTTTTGACATTGTCTGCAGTTTTTAAATCTGAGGCTTTATTGTTCTCAGCAGAAGCACCTCTATTACCCTTTACCCTGCATGTTATCTCCCTTTCTTTTGCAGAAATTTATTCCCCACTTCTGTCACTGCAAATTGCTTTAGCTTGTAACAAAGAGCTTTGAAGAAAAAGCTGAGCTAGTTTACACAAAGCATTGTCATCCAGCATACCGTTGTGATATGAGATTATTTGAAAATGTCTAGGAGTTTTATCAGAAGATGGCCATACAGTTAAGCAGTTGTTGAAATGGGAGAATCAACTCTTGTAGTAAATGCTGAATGGTATTGAAGCAAGGCAATAATCTCCCTCAAAGAGTTGCCTTGCCCTGGCGAGGGGGCTTGTGTGGTTCGATGAGGCTATGGGGTATGCCTTGTAGGGCCACCCAAAATGGGCAGGCCATAGCAAAGAACTCAGACTAAACACAATCCACTGGTGAAGGAACTGACAACCCATGCCAGACCCATTGCCAAGAGAACCCCATGGACAGGATCAAAAGGCTAAATGATATGACACTGGAAGATGAGTTTCTCAGGTCAGAATGTGTCCAATATGCTACTGGGGAAGAGCAGAGGACAAGGACAAGTAGCCCCAGAAAGAGTGAAGTGGCTGGGTCAAAGCCAAAGCTGTGGATGGATCTGATGGTGAAAGGAAAGTATGATACTGTAAAGAACAATATTGCAAAGGAACCTGGAATAAAAGATCTATGAATTACGGCAAGCTGGACGTGGTGAAAAACAAGATGGAAAGCATGAACATTGATATCTTGGAAATCAGTGAGCTAAAGTGGACAGGGATGGGCAAATTTAACTCAGGGGATCATTAAATCTACTACTGTGGGCAAGAATCCCTTAGAAGAATTGGTAATAAAAGAGTAAGGAAAGCAGTAATGAGATACATTCTTTAAAATGGCAGAACTATCTCAGTCCGCATCCAAGGCAAACCATTTAGTATCATAGTAATCCAAATCTATACCTCAACCACTGATGCAGAAGAGGCTGTAGTCATCTATTCTATGAAGACTTGCAACACTTTCTAGAACTAACAACCAAAATGATGTCCTTATCATCATAGGAGATTGGAATGCCGAAATAGGAAGTCAAAAGGTAACTGGAATAACAAGCAAGTTTGGCTTCGGAGTACAAAATGAAGCAGGGCAAAGGCTAACAGAGTTTTGCGAAGAGATTGCACTGGTCATAGCAAACACCCTCTTCCAACAACCTAAGAGGTGACTCTACACATGGACATCACTAGAATGGCCAATGCTGAAATCAGATTGATTACGTACTCTGCTGCCAAAGATGGAGCTTTATACAGTCAGCAAAAGCAAGTTCTGGAGTGGACTGTGGCACAGATTATGAGTTACTGATTGCCAAATTCAGGCTTAGAATGAAGAAAGTAAGAAAAACAATTAGGTCACTCAGGTATGATCTAGATAACATCCCTCATGTATATACGGTGGAGGTGAAGAATAGATTTACGGGATTAGACTTGACAGAGTGCCTGAAGAATTATGGGCTGAGGTTCATAACATGATACAGAAGGCAGCAATTAGAACCATCCCAAAGACAAAGAAATGCAAGAAAGCAAAGTGGTTGTCTGATGAGGCTTTTAAAATAGATGAAGAAAGAAGGAAGGTGAAAAGCAAAGGTGAAAGAGAAAGATTCACTCAACTGAATGCAGTATTCCAGAGAACAGCAAGGAGAGATAAGGAAGCCTTCTTAAATGAACAGTGCAAAGTAATAGAGGAAAATGACAGAAGGGGAAGAACTAGAGATCTTTTCAAGAAAATTGAGGAAATCAAGGGAACATATCAAGTAAAAATGGTCATGACAAACAGATGCAGAAGAGATAGGAAAAGATGGCGAGAATACACAGAAGAACTCTACAAAAAGGACCTTAATGATGATATTCCAGTTGAGGTATTTAAAGCCCTAAAAGAAGGTGCAATTAGTGTTGGCCACAGGATTAGAAAAGGTCAGTCTACATTTCAATTCCAAAGAAGGGTGATGCCAAAGAATGTTCAAATTATCGTACAATTGCACTCATCTCACACGTTAGCAAGGTCATGCTCAAGATCTTACAAGCTAGGCTTCGGCAGCATGTGGCTCGAGAACTTCCAGAAGTACAAACTGGGTTCCAAAGAGGCAGGCGAACTAGAGACCAAATTGGCAACATTCGCTGGATCATGGAGAAAGCAAGGGAGTACCAGAAAAAGATCTACCTGTTTCATTGACTTCACCAAAGCCTTTGATTGTGTGAATCACAATAAACTGTGGCAAATCCTCAAAGAGATGGGAATACCAGACTACCTCACCTGTCTTCTGAGAAATCTGTATGTGGGTCAAGAAACAACAGTTAGGACAGGATCTAGAACAACCGATTGGTTTAGAACAGGAAAAGGAGTACGACAAGGCTATATATTGTCAACCTGCTTATTTAACTTATATGCAGAGTACATCTTGTGTAATGCAGGGCTGGAAGAAGCACAAGGTGGAATTAAGATTGTTGGGAGAAATATCAACAACCTGAGATATGCAGATAACACTACTCTAATGGCAGAAAGTGAAGAAGACCTAAAGAACCTCTTGATTAGGGTGAAAGAGGAACATGCAAAAGATGGCCTGAAATTCAACATCAAAAAACTAAGATCATGGTATCTGCCCCATCACTCCCTGACAAATAGAAGAGGAAGAAATGGAAGCAGTGACAGACTTTACCTTCTTGGGATCTAATATCACTGCAGATGGTGATTGCAGCCATGAAATAAAAAGACACTTACAGTACTTCTTGGGAGGCAAGATATGACAAACCTAGGCAGCATAGTAAAAAGTAGAGACATCACCCTGCCAACAAAAGTCCACTTAGCCAAAACAATGGTCTTCCCAGTAGTAATATATGGCTGTGAGAGCTGGACCATAAAGAAGGCTGAGCGCAGAAGAACAGACGCCTTTGAACTGTGGTACTGGACGAGACTCTTGATAATCCCCTGGAGTACAGGGAGATCAAATCTGTCAATCCTGAAGAAATCAACTCTGACTGCTCATTGGAAGGACAAATACTGAAGCTGAAGCTCAAGTATTTTGGCAACCAAATGAGAAGAGAGGACTCACTGTAGAAGGCCCTGATTCTGGGAAAGATCAAAGGCAAAAGGAGAAGGGGGTGGCACAGGATGAGATAGCTAGATGGCATCGTTGATGCAGTGGGTGTAGATCTGGGCAGGCTACAGAGGATTGCAAGAGCCTGGGGTGCGGTAGTCCATGGGGTCACAAAGGGTTAGACTCAACTGTGTGACTGAACAACAACAAATTGAAGTTTGAGACTGTGTGTTGGACGCTACCTTTGCTGACCAGTCTTAGAGTATAACCACATTGCAATTAGCATTAGAGAGGGCACTGTCAAAGTATTTACCAGAAAATACACAAAGTAAAGTGAAATGTGTGGCTGTAGTACGGGTGATTTTATTTTTGTTTTTGTTTTGGGGTTGCTGTTTTTGATTTTGTGTTGTGTTGTTGTTTGTGTCAGATAAGTGCCATGTGACATCCAAACATTACAAATTAAAACAGAATGAAGGTATGTAATTGGAAAAGGGGCAGTGTTAAGATGCTGGGGCTACGTTGCTAGTGGGAACTGGAATCTTGCACTGTGGTATGTAACCATGGATACAGTTTGGAAAAGTCTGCCAATGCAGACAGTGCTGGCTCTTTGGCTATAAATGGAGATGAGCACCAAGCCCTAGAGTCAGATACACCTGGCTTTTGAACAAGGGCAACCTTTATCTAAAGTGTGTAATACTACAGCAGAAAGCTACAGGAACTCCATTTAAAATACTTTGAAGCAAGCAATGTTTTCCTCCCTGGGTAGCTGAACCCTGAGTTATCCTTGCTGCCTTCAAGTACAATGAAAGCGCGGCGCCAAAATGGCCGCCGTGCTCTTTGTGCCCCCCCCACCCGGACTCAGACATCTGGGTGAGTTAGGGGGCGTGGCCACCCCTCTATATAAGGGGTGGCCACGAGGCAGACGAGCTGCCATTTTAAAAAAGAGCGACGGAGAGGAGAAGTTTTCTCCGTCGCTGCTTGTTCCCCCTTGGTCCTTCCCGGCTGGGAAGGAAGGATTCGGCACGGAGCCTTTGGCTTGCGGGCTCCTCTGTGCCTTTTCTCTTCGATCCCTGGAAAGGGATCCTGCTCCTTAAATATGCCTCCTAAACGGAGGGCCTCGGCGACGAAGCCGCGGCCCATGGGGAGGACTTTTGGCCCTGCGCAGCGTGGGGGCCAGCCCTTGGGTCGGAGGACCAGGGCTGTGCCCACGCGCCAAGACTCGACCCCCACCGATACCGGTGGGGCGATGCAGGCTGCTTGGCCCTCGGCCGGTCAGCCTTCAGCTGGCCCTTCCGGGGCTTCGGCCCTTGGCCCGCAGATACCGGCCATGGGTCCCGGCAGCGGGGGTGGGTCCGGTGCTGGTGCGCAGCACGTTCCACCTCCGGCCCCTCATGGGCCGGAATTTTGGGCATGGCCCTATTCGGGCCCGGGCTCTCATGTAGGTGTTTCTGGTCCAATGCCTGGTGGGCCGTCCGGCCCACCCGGCCCACTCTATACTGGGGGATCTGTGGCAGTTGATGCATTGCTAACGCGTTTAGCGGTGCTTGAGGCGTCCTTAGCGATGGCACACAACCCCGTGCCTGGTGGCCCTTCATTTGCGGCGGGGGCACCTTTGGGTCCTCCGCCTGCCTCAATGGCCGCCACACTGCAGCAAGCGGCTAGCCGGGTTGAGCTGCTGGAGACACTCCGGCCTACCCCGGCCAGTGTCTCGCAACTCCCAGTTCAGCCAGAGATGCAGCAGGAGAGTGGTCAGGTGCGGCCCCAGAGCTCGATTCCAGTCGCGAGCTCCGACGCCCGCCATGGGCTGGAACCCCCAGTGGGGGCGGCTCACGGGGGTGCAACTAGTGAGTATCAGGTTCAAATTAACGCACCCACATCTCAGTCCACTTCAAATGGTGGGGTTCAGTGGCCATGGCCTCGTAATGTCGGGGTGACTGGGCAGCAGTTGCAACCTTATACCAGTGCCCCTTGGTTCCAGACTGGTGCAACGTTGGGGGTGGGTGTTTCCACCCCCGGGCTAGTGCCGGGCTTCGCAGGGACTGTCCAGGTTCCGCTGCGCATGCCCCGGGTACCTAATGTGCCGGTGACGGCTTTGCCGACGGCTGGTTATTCGTTGCCCCTTGGTGATCATTTGTCCCAGGTCACGAGGGAAAAGATTTGGCGGGGGGAGTACGTGGATATATTCTCCCTATTGAACCATGAGCCCACTAAGGAGGAGAGAAAGGGACAGGATGACAAGGACAAAGAGTTGTCCCGCCGTCGTAAGCCACCACGCACCTGGGCCAACTGGTTGCCCGCATATCTTATTTATATGGCGGTGTATCTCAGAGCCCGGCCAGACCTGGCCATTCCTATGGTCCAATATTTGGACAATATTTACAGGGCGATGGTGGATTTTCCTGGCCCGTCGTGGTTGGCTTACGATGAGGAATTCAGAATGAGGGTGCCATTGCGCCCGGAGATGAGATGGGATGAGCCCTGTCAGGAATTGTGGCTATTATACATGACCCCCACGCGTCCGGGGCCTGGGGATAGGTATCATTGTGGCCATGCCGTTCAGCGAGCTGCTTCAACGCAGGCTTCCCGCCAGCTGGCGGGGCAGGCGGTTCCAGCCCGCTTGCTGTGTTGGAGCTTCTCGGCCAGCGGTGTGTGCAATAAGCGGCAGTGCCGATACAAACATGAGTGTCCCTCTTGCGCTGGCCCCCACGCTGCCGCCGCGTGTCCGTGGGCCGGCGGGTCACGGGGCAAGGGTAGAGGTGGACAGGGAGTGGGCAGAGCGGCTGCTGATGGAGCTAGCCAGGCAAAAGGCCCCCTCCCCAGTTAATGTGTATATGTTGGAGCGATGGCTCTCAACTAATCCGAGGAGAGAGGATGCAAAGTACCTCCTTGAGGGTTTCCAGTGGGGATTCCGAATCCCATTCAAAGGAGTGCGGGGACCCCAAGATGCACCCAATTTATTGTCCCTGAAGAGTAGAGAGGAGGTGGCTGCCCTGAGTATTGCTAAGGAGGTTGGGGCCAAGAGGGTGGCAGGCCCCTTTTCTGTGCCACCCTTTCCCAACCTGAAGGTCTCCCCTCTGGGGTTGGTACCCAAGAAGGCCCCGGGGGAATTTCATTTAATCCACCATTTATCGTACCCGGCGGGTTATTCTGTCAATGATGCTATTCCTGATGACCTTTGTTCGGTCAGGTATACGTCCTTTGACCAAGCCCTACGGATGGTGCGCTCTTGTGGTCCGGGTGCCCTCCTGGCAAAATGTGACATCAAATCGGCATTCCAATTGTTGCCAGTGCACCCTGAGGACTTTGAGCTATTGGGTTTTCGATTCCAAGGGAAGTTCTATGTGGATAAGGCCATGCCTTTTGGCTGCTCTATATCCTGTTCAGCATTTGAACGTTTTAGCACCTTCCTTCAGTGGGCCTTTATTCGCAGGTCCGGGTCTCGGTCTGTAGCCCATTACCTCGATGACTTTTTGTTCGGGGGTGAACGGGGGCTTGGACACGTGCACGCGTCTCCTCACCACATTTCAGACGCTAATGCAGGAACTGGGTGTCCCTTTAGTGCCCGAAAAGACCGAGGGCCCATCCACTACCCTCACATTCCTGGGTATCGAAATTGACATGGTCGCACAGACATCCCGGTTACCCATTGACAAGGTTACCCGGATCTCTGCGATGATTTTGGCCTTGCTGGCCAAACGTAAGGTGTCACTTTGTGAGCTGCAGGTACTGCATGGCCATCTTAACTTTGCCTGCAGGGTGGTTACGCCTGGCAGGGCATTTGCTCGGCGCCTGTGCGATGCCATGTCTGGCCTGACAAGGCGCCATCATAGGGTCCGACTATCCAGGGTCATGCGGGCTGACCTTTTGGTTTGGCTCACATTCCTGCGGGACTTCAACGGGGTATCCTTTTGGAGGTCCGACCTTTTAGTTTCACCTAGGTTTCAAGTGCAGTCGGATGCCTCCGGCTCCCTGGGATATGGGATGTACTTCCAGGGGAGGTGGGCTTATGGCCAATGGCCTCCAGAATGGCGGGGCACGGATCGCCTCTGCGATCTTACATTCCTTGAGTTTTTTCCAATCCTGGGAGCTTTGATGCTATGGGGCAAGGAGTGGGCCGACTCAGTGGTCCATTTTTGGTGTGACAATGCTGCAGTAGTGCACATTGTCAAAGCTCAGACATCTAAATCACCCAGGGTGATGGCTTTAGTTTGCCAATTCGTGTTACGTAGCCTACGCCTTAACGTGCTTTTCAGGGCCAGACATGTACCAGGCATTGATAATGATATTGCTGATGCTTTATTCCGCCTGCAGATCCCCCGGTTCCGTGCCTTGGCTCTGGACGCAGAGGAATTCCCCTCGCCACTTCTGGCCAAGATTTGGACATTTGGCAAGGAGAGGTGAACCGGGCGATTGGCATGTCCTTGGTGCCCCGCACTCGTAAGGAGTATCATCATGCTTTAGTTCAATTTAATAGCTTTCGTGCGCAACTTTGGTTGCCGGAGTTGTGGCCCATTCCAGTGGCACAGGTTTTACAATTCATGGTTCATTTACACAGTCAGGGCCTCGCTCCCCGCACTATAGCATCTAGGCTGTCAGCGTTGGCATTTGTTGCCAAGGTGGGGGGTTTTGCAGACAGCATGAACGATTTTTGCATACGGCATGTTTTGGAGGGGTGGACACGGGAACGTGGCCGCCGCCCAGACACTCGGCACCCAATTTCCCCAGGGGTGCTCACACACCTTGCACGAGGTTGGCCTAACCTATGTTTTGACAGGTATGAGGCAGCTCTTTTTCATGCGGCTACCACGGTGGCCTTCTTTGGAGCGCTCCGCATCAGTGAGTTGGTACTACTGTCTAAGGCGGATGCGACTCGTAGGGCACTGGAACTCGACGATGTCTATGTTTCTAATGAGTGGGCTCAGTTGAGGATACGGTCCTCAAAAGTTGATCAGCATGGCGTAGGCAGTGGATTTAGACTGCTACGATGTTCCATTGCAGACATCTGTCCAGTTGGTGCCCTACAGGAGTTCTTGGCAGTGCGTGGCACGCACCCTGGCCCGTTTTTCTGCCACCAGGATGGGTCTCCCCTTACTAAATTTCAATTTTGGAAGGTGACCGGTATGGCACTTTCCAGTGTTGGCCACCCAGGGGCTCGTTACGTCACCCACTCATTTAGAATAGGTGCTGCTTCAACTGCAGCTGCATTTGGGTACTCTGAGGCTGATACACGCCGTATGGGAAGATGGGGATCTATGCGTTTTGCATTGTATGTTCGCCCTCTTCAGACATGAGTACCGTTTAGGTCACTGTTCTCTTTTTCTCTTACAGACCCTGTGTGTCCCCGCACACCGGTGGCAGTATGGCTGGTGGGCCACAGTTACGTGCACTGGGCAGCTCAGTATGCTGCGGCGACAGAGTGGGGACCCCAGCTTGGACTGCGTGCGGCCGCATGCATACGTTGGTACGGTAAGCATGGAATGAGATGGCGGGAACTGTTGCCATTCCTTTTCTCCATTAGGGATGCTGAACCGCCTGATGTCTTTGTACTGCACCTCGTGGGCAATGACCTCGGCCAGGTCACTGGCCTTTCTTTAAAATTTGCGATTTGCAGGGACCTAGCTTATTTGCACTATGTGTGGCCGTTCACCAGGCTGCTATGGTCGGACATCATACCACGTCACGCTTACAGGGGAGGTATTGACCTCCGTGCCCTTGACCGCGCTCGTCGCTCGGTGAACAGGGCAGTGGCCCGGTTCTTGACAGACAAGGGTTTGGGGATGGTCGTCCGACACCCCACCATTAGTTTACAAAATTACGATCTGTATGCAGGGGATGGGGTCCACCTGTCGGATAGAGGTATGAACCTCTTTTTGGAAGATTTGCAAGCAGGCCTGTTGACCGAGCTGACGGTCTGGGGGTGGGGCTCGGTGAGTCTTCATTGAAGCTTCCCCGTGTGGCGGGTAGCACTGGTAAGGTAAAGATTTATGACCCATAGGTATCCGGCAGGTTCGCAATTGACTGGCCAACACTTAGACAGGTACAGGTGTAATAACGTTGACCTGTCAACGACGAACCAGGCAAGGGGTGATGGCACGAGCTTTTCAGCATGCATCACCCCGTGATTTGACGGATACACGTCAGAGGGTGGGGTCAGTAGATAGTTTATTGACTACGGTCAACAATTTGTTTGTGTCAACAAACAAATTGATACAAAATGGATACATTGTAGCCAATTGCCGTTGGCAATTTTGGGAGGAACCTTACCAGTGTTACAGCGGCCTGCTTGCCTTAAAGAATTATAATTAGATGAGTACCAATTGAAAGTTATAATTTGGACTAGGGCATTATTCAATAAAAGTGGCCCAATGCCTTTGCAGGCGCACCCCCCAATAAAGGACTCAGACACCGATGAAAGTGGATAACGGCATTGGGCCACATTTATTGATTCATGCCCTAGTCCGAATTATAAATTTCTATTGGTAATTGACCAATTATAATTCTTAAGGCAAGCAGGCCGAAGTAACACTGGTAAGGTACCACCCAAAATTGCCAACGGCAATTGTTACAATGTATCTATTTGTATCAATTTGTTTGTTGACATCAAACAAATTGTTGACCGTAGTCAATATCTAACTAATGACCCCACCCTCTGACGCGTATCCGTAAAATCATGGGGTGATGCATGCTGTCTAGCTGTAGCCATCACCCCGTCGCCTGGTTCGTCGTTGACCGGACAACGTTTAACCAACTTATGCCTGTCTAGTGTTGTCCAGTCAATTGTGAACCTGCCGGATACCTGTGGGTCATAAATGTTTACCTTACCAGTGCTACCCGCCCATGTGACCAAAGTCAACAGCAGCAACAGAAAAACCCCTATATCAAACCATAGCAACAGTGTGGGATGGGCGAAAAAACCAGGACCCAAGAGCCAATTGTGAGTCCCAGCCAAAAATTCCCACCCGGCCCCGAAGCGACCAAAATATCACACTGTTAACTAGGGAGGGGGTGGAGGGGAAAAACTTCTCCGCTCCGTCGCTTCGCAAAATGGCAGCTCGGCTGCCTCGTGGCCGCCCCTTATATAAGGGTGCTGGCCACGCCCCCTAACTACCCGGATGCCTTCGTCCGGTGGGGGGGGCCCGCAAAGAGCGCGGCGGCCATTTTGGCGCCACGCTTGCATTGCAGGCGCACCCCCCAATAAAGGACTCAGACACCGATGAAAGTGGATAACGGCATTGGGCCACATTTATTGATTCATGCCCTAGTCCGAATTATAAATTTCTATTGGTAATTGACCAATTATAATTCTTAAGGCAAGCAGGCCGAAGTAACACTGGTAAGGTACCACCCAAAATTGCCAACGGCAATTGTTACAATGTATCTATTTGTATTTATTTATTTATTTGTTTATTATTTATTATTTAGATTTCTATACCGCTTTACTCCCCATAAAGGGAACTCGAAGCGGTTTACAATAATGATGCTAAACAATACAAAATAACAATACAAATAATACAAAGCAATATGCAAGTAAGATACAAAATGTCAAGAGCATAAGCAATACAATATCAAATTACCCTAAACAACATAATAAACAAAACAGTTCAATAATAACAAGAGAAACAAAACTCAAAGAAAGGGCCCTCACTCACACCCAACTAAAGAAAGTGGGATAAGAGAAGCCCTTCTGCCATCGCGCTGCCCCTCCCAGCATTTTCGGCCCCGGTGGTGTTGGGACAGAAATCCGGGGGTGTGGTGGCTCAACCCACGCTGGAGCCGGCAAAGTTCCTTCTAGCCGCGCCACACTCCCCGGCTTTTGTAGCCCCAATGGCATGGGGGCGGAGGCCCGGGGGTGTGGCGGCTCACTCACAGCTGGTGCTGGGGCCGGTCAAGCTCTTCTTCTCTGCGCCACCCCTCCCGGCATTTTCGGCCCCGGTGGTGTTGGGACAGAAGTCCGGGGGTGTGGTGGCTCAACCCACGCTGAAGCCGGCAAAGTTCCTTCTAGCCGCGCCACACTCTCCGGCTTTTGTAGCCCCAATGGCATGGGGGCGGAGGCCCGGGGGTGTGGTGGCTCACTCACAGCTGGTGCTGGGGCCGGCCAAGCTCTTCTTCTCCGCGCCGCCCCTCCCGGCATTTTCGGCCCCGGTGGCGTTGGGACAGAAGTCCGGGGGTGTGGTGGCTCAACCCACGCTGGAGCCGGCAAAGTTCCTTCTAGCCGCGCCACACTCCCCGGCTTTTGTAGCCCCAATGGCGTGGGGGCGGAGGCCCAGGGGTGTGGCGGCTCACTCACAGCTGGCGCTGGGGCCGGCCAAGCTCTTCTTCTCCGCGCCGCCCTTTCCGGCATTTTCGGCCCCGGTGGTGTTGGGACAGAAGTCCGGGGGTGTGGTGGCTCAACCCACGCTGGAGCCGGCAAATTGTTGACCGTAGTCAATATCTAACTAATGACCCCACCTTCTGACGCGTATCCGTAAAATCACGGGGTGATGCATGCTGTCTAGCTGTAGCCATCACCCCGTCGCCTGGTTCGTCGTTGACCGGACAACGTTTAACCAACTTATGCCTGTCTAGTGTTGTCCAGTCAATTGCGAACCTGCCGGATACCTGTGGGTCATAAATGTTTACCTTACCAGTGCTACCCGCCACACGGAGGGGCTTCAAAGAAGGCTCGACGCCCCCCCCAGACCGTCAGCTCAGTCAACAGGCCTGCTCGCCAATCACCCAACAGGAGGTCCATACCTCCTCACGACAGATGGACCCCATCCCCTGCGTAAAGGTCATAATTTTGCAGACTAATGGCGGGGTGACGACTGACCCGCCCCAACCCCTGCTGACAATAAACCGGGCAACAGCCCTGTTTACCATGCGTCTAGCACGGTCAACGGCCTGGAGGTCGAACCCTCCCCTAAACGCGTGCCGCGGCACCATGTCTGACCAAACGAGGGTTGTGGCGGGCCGCACGTAATGCAGGTAGGCGAGGTCGCCACAAATCGCATGCTTAAGCGATAGGCCGATGACCCGACCTAAATCATTGCCCCCAAGGTGTATGATCAGGATGTCCGGCGGGTCAGCATTCCGGCCCGAGAAAAGGAATGGCAACAGCTCCCGCCACAACATCCCGGGCTTACCATACCATGTGAGACTTGCGTATGCACCCAGTCCCAGTCGGGGTCCCCACTCTGTCGCCGCAGCGTAACGCGCTGCCCTGTGCACGTAGCTATGGCCCACCAGCCATACTGTCACCGGCGTAATACGACACCCAGGGTCTGTCAAGGAAAAAACGAGGGAAGAGAAAAGGTGCGGTGACTCGACTGGTACTCACGGTGAAAGAGGGTGGACATAAAATTGAAAACATTGCGATCCCCACCTCCCCATACGGCGTATCTCAGCCCCGGAGTACCCAAAAGCAGCCACCGTGGAAGCCGCCCCTATTCTGAATGAATGGGTGCTGTAACGGGCCCCTGGGAGGCCAACACCGGCCAGCGCTTTGCCGGTCACCTTCCAAAATTGAAATTTAGTAAGGGGAGACCCATCTTGGTGACAGAAAAACGGGCCATGGTGCGTGCCACGCAGTGCAAGGAACTCCTGTAGGGCACCAACCGGACAGATGTCTGCCAAAGAACACCGTAGCAGTCTTACTCCACTGCCTACGCCATGCTGATCCGTCTTAGAGGAGCGTATCCTCAACTGAGCCCAGTCTTTGGCCACATAGACATCTTCGAGTTCCAGTGCCCTACGACTTGCATCCGCCTTAGACAGCATCACAAGCTCGCTGATGCGGAGTGCTCCAAAAAAGGCCACCGTTGTAGCCGCATGAAACAGGGCTGCCTCATACCTATCAAAACATAGGTCCTGCCAGCCCCATGCCAGTTGGGTAAGAACCCCTGGGGAAATTGGGTGGCGGTCATCCGGGCCACGCCCACGCTCCCGCACCCACCCCTCCAAAACGTGTCTCACATGGAAGTCAGCGGTACTGTCCGCATGTCCGCCTACTTTGGCCATAAAAGCCAGTGCTGACAGCCTGGATGCTATGGTGCGAGGTGCAAGGCCCTGGGAATGCAGGTAGACCATGAATTGCAGTATATGGGCCACCGGGATCGGCCAGGTATCTGGCAGCCGGAATTGGGCACAGAATGCTCTGAAAGAATTGAATGCATGTTGATACGCCTTACGCGTGCGTGGCGCCAGTGACATGCCGATCGCCCGGTTCACCTCTCCTTGCCAAGGGTCCATATCTCGTCCAGGAGTGGCGAGGGAAATTCCTCCGCATCCGGGGCCAAGGCGCGGAACCGGGAGATCTGCAGGCGGTACAAAGCGTCAGCGATATCATTAATGACCCCTGGGACATGCCTGGCCCGGAACAGCACATTAAGGCGCAGGCTGCGCAATACAAACTGGCGCACCAGGTCCATGACCCTGGGTGATTTGGAAGTCTGTGAGTTGACAATGTGGACAACGGCCGCATTGTCACACCAGAAATGAACGACCGAGTTGGACCACTCCTCACCCCATAGCATCAAGGCCCCCAGGATGGGAAAAAATTCCAGATACGTAAGATCACGCAGGCGACCCGTACCTGACCAGGCTGGTGGCCACCCACCATAGGCCCACTTCCCATTGAAGTACATCCCATAACCCAGGGACCCAGAAGCATCGGACTGTATCTGGAAACGAGGGGAAGCCAGAAGGTCAGACCTCCAAAATGACACCCGATTGAACTCCCTCAGGAACTGGAGCCAGATAAGCATATCTGCCTTAATGCCCTGGGTTAGTCTCACCCTATGGTGGGGCCTGGATAAGCCTGTCATGGTGTCGCACAAGCGCCGAGCAAATGCCCTGCCCGGTGCGACCACCCTGCAAGCGAAATTGAGGTGACCATGCAGCACCTGCAGTACCCGCAGTGATGCCTTGCGTTTAGCAAGCAAGTCCGAGATAAGGGCCACTATCCTTGACACCTTATCCCCTGGTAACCTAAAAGCCTGCGCTACCGTGTCAATCTCCACCCCCAGGAAGACTAGCTGTGTAGATGGGCCCTCGGTCTTTTCGGGCGCTAAAGGGATACCAAGTTCCTCCATTAGCGTCTGAAATGTGTTGAGGAGACGTGTGCACGTGTCCCAGCCCCGTTCACCCCCGAATAAAAAATCATCCAGGTAATGGGCTACAGACCGGGACCCAGACCGGCGGACAAAAGCCCACTGTAGGAAGGTGCTAAAATGCTCGAAGGCCGAGCATGATATGGAACAGCCAAAAGGCATGGCCTTATCGAAATAATATTCACCCCGGAACTTAAAACCCAGCAACTCAAAGTCACCCGGGTGAACCGGCAGGAGGCGAAAGACAGACTTACATAAGAACATAAGAACATAAGAACAGCCTTGCTGGAACAGGCCACAGCCCATCCAGTCCAGCATTCTGTCTCACACAGTGGCTCACCATTTCCTTCAGGGTATTCCCAAGGAGATGCCTTCATCTGCTTAGGATTCCCTGGAAATGGCATTGAGAGAGATCCTGCCTATCTCTCCAACCCGGAGGTTGTCCTTAGGTAGCCATAATTATAGCCATTGATAGCCTTGTCCTCCATGAACTTGTCTAATCCTTTCTTAAAGCTGTCAAGACTGACAGCTGTCACCACTTCTTCTGGCAGGGAGTTCCATAGACCAGTAATCCTCTGGGTGAAAAAGTACTTTCTCTTATTTGTTTGAGAACTAGTACCCAAAAGTTTCATGGAGTGTCCCCTAGTTCTAGTGTTGTGCGATAGGGAAAACAGTTTTTCCTTATCCACTTTGTCCACACCGTGCATGATTTTATAAACTTCAATCAGGTCACCTCTTAGACGCCGTCGTTCAAGAGTGAAAAGGCCCAACCGTTGCAGCCTCAGATGGTAAGGAAGGTGTTCCAGTCCCCTAATCATTCTGGTTGCCTTCCTCTGTACTTTCTCCAACTCCATAATATCCTTCTGGAGGTATGGCGACCAGAACTGTACACAGTATTCCAGATGGGGCCTCACCATAGATTTATAAAGAGGCAAAATAACACTTGCTGACTTATTTTCTATACCCTTCCTTATGATCCCTAACATTGAGTTTGCTTTTTTCACTGCTGAGGCACACTGGGTTGACACCTTCATTGAGCTGTCCACCAGGACACCAAGGTCCCTTTCCTGGTTTGTCGCAGAGAGTTCAGACCCCATCAGTTTATAAATGTAATTGGGGTTCTTTGCCCCAACATGCATCACTCTGCACTTACTAATGTTGAAGCTCATTTGCCACTGTTTTGCCCACTCCCCCAGTGTCAAGAGATCCCTCTGGAGCTCCTCACAATCTCTCACAGTTTTCACTACCCTGTATAATTTAGTGTCGTCAGCAAATTTGGCTACCTTGCTTTTTACTCCTACCTCTAGATCATTTATGAAGAGGTTGAAAAGCAGGGGTCCCAGTACTGAACCTTGGGGGACCCCACTCTTTACTTCCCTCCACTTGGAGAAGTGTCCATTTAGTGCTACCCTCTGTTTCCTGTCCCTTAGCCAGTTGCTGATCCAGGACAAGACCTGTCCCTTTATTCCATGACTGGTAAGTTTATTCAAGAGCCTTTGGTGTGGGACCTTGTCAAAAGCCTTCTGAAAGTCCAGATAAACAATGTCAACTGGATCCCCCTTATCCACATGCTTGTTGACACTCTCAAAAAATTCCAACAGATTAGTGAGGCATGATTTGCCCTTGCAAAAGCCATGTTGGCTCTCCTTTAGCAGCGCCTTCTCTTCTATGTGCCTATTAATTCTATCTTTTAGGATGGTTTCCATCACTTTACCTGGGACACATGTCAAACTGACAGGTCGGTAATTTCCTGGATCACCCCTGGATCCTTTTTTGAGAATTGGTGTTACATTCGCTACCTTCCAGTCATCAGGCACAAAGCCTGATTTGAGGGAAAGATTATATATTTTGGCTAGGATATCAGCAATTTCATCTTTAAGTTCCCTGAGAACTCGTGGATGGATGCCATCTGGTCCTGGGGATTTGTTAGTGTTTAGCTTAACAAGACATGCAAGGACCTCCTCCCTGGTTATTTCTATCTTGCTTAATTCTTCGGTTTCCCTCCCTACGAAGATAGGTTCTGTTTTGGGCATGTGGTCTCTATCTTCTTCAGTGAATACTGAAGCAAAGAATTCATTGAGTCTCTCTGCAATCTCTGTTTCCTCTTTAATAACCCCTTGCCTTCCATTGTCATCTAATGGTCCAATGGCCTTCCTAGTTGGGTTCTTACTTCTAATGTACTTAAAGAAGTCTTTGTTATTCCTCTGAGTATTTTTAGCTATACGCTCCTCAAAGTCTTGCTTTGCTTTCCTGATTGTTGCCTTGCATTTGTTCTGCCAGAATTTATGTTTCTGCCTGCTGTCCTCATTTGGACAAGCCTTCCATCTTCTAAATGAGCTTTTCTTGCTCTTGATCACTTCCCGAACAGCTCCTGTAAGCCACATTGGAGTCCTCTTGGACCTGGCAGTGCCCTTTTTCCTTTTGGGTATGCATTCCAATTGGGCCTCTGTTATTGTTTTTATAAACAGCCTCCATGCCTCTTGGAGTGTTTGGACTCTCTCAATTTTCCCTTTCAGTTTCTTTTTTACTAGTTTCCTCATCTTTGGGAAATTTCCTTTTTGAAAATTTAAGGTCTCTGTGTTAGATTTTATCAGTGACTTGCGGTCTATGATCAAGTTAAACATAATTGAGTTGTGGTCACTGTTCCCTATTGGATCAGTCACATTAACATCTTGCACCAGATCCTGAGTATTACTCAGGATCAAGTCAAGGATTCTTGTACCTCTAGTTGGGTCTTCAACCATCTGTCCCAGGGAACAATCATTTAGCATATCTAGGAACTTTATCTCTTTATCATGTGCTGAACAACAGTTCACCCAGTCTATGTGAGGGTAATTGAAGTCCCCCATTATAACCAGGCTTCCCTTCTTGGATGCCTCCTTTACAACATTCTCCAACTGCCAGTCTCCCTCAAGAGTTTGGGTCGGAGGCCGATAGTATATGCCTACTGTTAGACCATCCTTGTGGCCTGGTACTCTTACCCACAGAGCTTCTAATGGTGACTCTAAATCACCTAGATATTCCAATTCATAAGATTTTATCACTTCTTTGACATACAAGGCTACACCACCTCCTGTTTGCCCCTTCCTATCCTTCCTGTACAGTTTGTAGCCTGGGATAACTGTATCCCATTGGTTATCATCCGTCCACCAGGTTTCAGTGATACCAATAATATCAATATTTTTATCTATTGCTAAGTATTCCAGCTCCCCTATTTTGTTCCGGAGGCTTCTGGCATTTGTATACAAGCATTTATATATGCTTTTCTGACACAGTCTTTTGTGTCCAGTTGCATTGTTAGACTGCCTCTTGCATCCTTCTGCTAGAATGCTAGTGACTAGCTCCTCGCTCTGCTCAGTAATTTTTGCATCCTCCTCACTACCCAAGTACACACTTTCCCGAACCGGATGCTGCCCAGCTCCTGTCGGCTTTCCCCCAGTTATCAGTTTAAAAGCTGCTCTGCAGCCTTTTTGATGTTGAGTGCCAGCAATCTGGTCCCATCATGGTTTAAATGCAACCCATCCCTCCTGAACAGATTTGGCTTGTCCCAAAATGTTCTCCAGTTCCTGACAAATCTGAAGCCCTCCTCTCGACACCACCGCCTCATCCACGCATTGAGGCTTCTGAGCTCTGCCTGCCTGGTAGGTCCTGCGCGAGGGACAGGCAGCACTTCTGAAAATGCTACCTTGGAAGTCCGGGACTTCAATCTTCTTCCTAACAACCTGAATTTGGCTTCCAGGACAGACCGCTTGGCCTTCCCAACATCATTAGTACCAACGTGTACCATGACAACTGGCTCGTTCCCAGTTCTCTCTAACAATCTATCTAGATTTCTTGTGATGTCTGCAACTTTTGCACCTGGCAGGCAAGTCACCATACGGTTATCATGTGCATCACAAATCCATTTCTCTGTATTTCTAATTATTGAATCGCCTAGTACAAGGAGCCTCTCTCCTGCAATCTGTTCATCTACATGCACCTCATCAACCATATTAAGGGAGAGAAACTCAGTTTGTTCCTGTTGTTTATCTTCCTGGATCTCATCAAGTGTGATGAAGGAGAGATCATCAGGTGGAACCAGTTGTTCCTCTGTGTGTTCCTCGTCAGGTGTGATAAGGGAAAGAGCCTCAAATTTATTCTGTAATTTCAGACTCTCAGAGTGATCCCCTACTCTTCTCCTCCTTTGAGTCACATTCCTCCAACCATCTCCCTCCTGAGTTAGTGAAGGGCCTTCTCCCTCAGAACTGTGCCCTTAATGTCGCACTTAGCCAACAGCGCACCCGGGCCACATGAGCGCACCATGCGCAGCACTTGGTCAAAAGATGTATACCTGACTGAGCAAAGGTCATCAGGGATAGCATCATTGACCGATCGGCCGGCTGGGTAGGACAAGTGATGGATCAGGCGGAACTCGCCCAGTGACTTCTTGGGCACCAAGCCCAAGGGTGACACTTTAAGGTTGGGAAACGGGGGTGCAGGGAAAGGGCCAGTGACCCTGCCCGCATCAACCTCCTTAGAAATGCTGGCGGCAGCCACCTCCTCCCTCCCCTTAAGGGACAAAAGGTTGGGGGCATCTTGGGGGGACCTATCACCCAGGAAAGGAATACGGAACCCCAGTCGAAAACCTTGAAGCAGGTAAACCGCATCTGCCAACGCTCCAACATGTCCACATTAATTGGGGAGGGGGCTTTTCGATGGACCAGCTCCCTCTGCGGCAGTCTTGCCAGCCCCTTGTCCGCCCCTACCTTTGCCCCGCATCCCTCCGGGCCTGGGGCAGGCGGAGGCCGCATGGGGGCCAGCGCAAGAGGGACACTCATGCCTGTACCGGCAATTCTTCCTACTACAGGAACCATTGGACGAGAAAGTCCAGCACAGCAGGCGGGCTGGAACCCCCTGCCCCGCCACCTGGCGGGGTGTCTGTGCTGGGGCCACTCGCTGGACCGCATGTCCACAATGGTACCTTTCCCCAGGCGCAGGGCGCGTGGGAGTCATGTACAGAAGCCACAGCTTCTGGCAGGGCTCGTCCCACCTCATCTCAGGGTGCAGGGGAATCCGCATACGGAATTTCTCGTCGTAAGCCAACCACGACGGGCCCGGGAAGTCGACCATCGCCCGGTAAATGTTGTCCAAATACTGGACCATCGGAATTGCCAAATTCGGCCGGGCCCTGAGGTAGACCGCCATGTATATGAGGTACGCCGGCAACCAGTTGGCCCACGTACGTGGCGGCTTACGACGACGTGCCTGTTCCTTATCCTTCCCATCCTACCCCTCCCTCTCCTCTTTGGTGGGCTCTCTGTTAAGAAGGGAGAAGATGTCCACATACTCCCCGCGCCAGATCTTCTCTTTGGTGGCCTGGGCCAAATGGTCCCCCAGGGGCAAGGAATACCCCGCTGTCGGCAATGCCAACACCGGCACGGTGGGAACCACTGGGATCTGGAAAGGAGCCTGGACCAACCCAGTCACCCCTAACACATTCCCGACTGAGTAAGAGGTACCACCCAAAACGGGGCCCTGGGTGAGAGGTGAAGTCACCGGGTGGGACGTCGGCAACTGAACCGTCGCACCACCCGTGCGAGGCCACGGCCACTGGAATCCCCCCCCCAACATGGTTAGGTGTGTGGGTGCACTAGATTGAACCGCATACTCACATGCTGCACCCCCACGGGCCGCCCCCACTGGGGGTTCCGGCCCGCTGGGGGCGTCGGAGCTCACGACCGCAATTGAGGTTGTCGACGGGGCCTGACCAGCATCAGCCTGTTGAGTGGGGAGCTGCGAGGCAGTGGCTGAGGCCGGCCCACGCGCCTCGGGCAGCTCAACCCGTTTTGCCGCCTGCCGCTGACCGGCAGACGAAGCATCAACCTGCACCCCAAAAGGCACCCCCGGGTGGTTAACCCTCGCGAGGGACGCCTCGAGGGCCGCAACGCGGGCCAGAAGGGCCTCAACACTAACGTAGCCCCCTAGGCCAAGTGGAGGCAAAGGGCCGGCTGGCCCACTGGCTTCAGGCGCCGGTCCAGGTCCCTGGACCCCAGGGCCCAAATACGGCCACGACCCCAGCCCTGGCCCCTGCAGGGCCGGGGGGGTACCCTGCCAGGGGAGGGAACCCAGCCACCCCCCATGGCTGAAACCCCCCGCAGGAAGCTGCACACCAATGGAAGAAGGCCGCGCAGAATGGGCCATGCCAGGGGCAGTGGCCACTGCTTGTGGGCCGGGGGCCGCGGCCCCTGCTGGGCCAGTACGCGGACACCCCGCCTCGGGCCAAGGGGCAATCAACCCCATCCCACCGGTCCCGGTGGGCTCAGGCAAAGGAGGCTGCTGGGGAGGCGCAGCCGCGGTCCTCCGACCCGGCTGGCGCCTCCGTGCAGAACGAGCCGCGTTCGCAGTCGCCTTCTTCTTAGAGGGCATAGCAGCTAACCAAAGGGAAGCCAGAAAAAGTCAAGAAAATTAGCAGCCAGAGGCTTCCCGATGAAAGGCAAGAGCGACGGAGGTAAGAGGGAAAAAACTTCTCCGCTCCGTCGCTTCGCAAAATGGCAGCTCGGCTGCCTCGTGGCCGCCCCTTATATAACTACCCGGATGCCTTTGTCCGGTGGGGGGGCCCGCAAAGAGCGCGGCGGCCATTTTGGTGCCGCGCTTGCATTATCCATATACCGGTGTCTGAGTCTTTCTTTGGGGGGTGCGCCTGCAAAGGAGCAAACTGTGCTATTACCAATGGTGAAATAAGGTTATACTGACAGCTTCTATAGATGCAAAGGAAGCACAACCTCCTATTCCCTTCAGGATGCAAAGTATCTTGCCATACAGTACTTGCTATTTAAGAATTTCCTTCAGCCTTTCCTGGTGACTGAGAGGGGAACAGATAAACAAAATATAATATGATGCAGGAGAGGGGAACAGGAGAGGGGAACAGATAAACAAAATATAATATGATTCCATGCATATTTAGGCAAGACTCCCACTATATTTAGAAAG
Organism: Bradypodion pumilum; assembly: GCA_035047305.1. Lineage (NCBI taxonomy): Eukaryota > Metazoa > Chordata > Lepidosauria > Squamata > Chamaeleonidae > Bradypodion > Bradypodion pumilum. The sequence continues at coordinate 60,126,112 of JAWDJD010000005.1, forward strand.
GCTTATTCTGAAGTAGGTATACTACAGCTGAGATAGTGATGGTGAACCTTGGCACTCCAGCCTTTCAATGAACACTATTTCATAGGCTCCTCAGCCTTATTGTTGGGTTATACCAAGTACTTTATATGATATATATGCTGTGACAGAATATCTCCCTGCACAATTATTGTGACTTTGAAATTTGTATTTTGCATTACCTTTAGAGGTTTATCCTATATGTCTCTCTAGCTATGTGTTTTATAAGATATATGTCTTTATATACATATTTAAGATCGCTAATAGTGCTTGGAATATGATATAATTGTTGTATGACTTTATTGTGTCAACACACTCGGAAACGCATTTTATTATCCCATATCGCTTTCCAGGGGCTCTTTCTCCTATATTCCTTGTTCCCCATGTCACATTAAAGAGCATTTTAAAAGCATTCTATTGCCCAATTTTTCGGGTGGACTTCTTGCAACCGTTGTTACCTTACACCCGAGCCGTCTCTCTCCTTGCCTGTTCTTCCACTTATGGCCATGTCGGATAAGGGATTCTCTTTTTCAGAATCAGAATGCGACCGTATTCTGGGCAACACCTCCTCTATACATACCACCTCGGGGGATACACACTTTGACGATTTCAACAACTTAGAGTATCTGGAGAAGAAACGCATCCGCATGAATCTGCATTCGTCCTTCTTACTTGAATATTACAAATCTTCAATTATTCAGAGAGGACTTCGAATCCCCAAGGGACCAACTCTTTTTGCGCATAACAAAGAGTTTCTAGAAAAAGAATACTCAGGTGAAACAAATGAAATTCTTGAAAATATGTGGTGAATTGAATTCAAACATTCTCCTGGTTTGTGACTCTATGACGTCCTTGTTTAACTGCATTCTACTTCAATGTACACGCAGGTAAAGAAGAATGTAATGTCATAAAATAATTCCCAGTATTTAAAAATGGTGTATCTTAGTTACAATGAACCAAAACAAATTCAAGCTACCCAAGTGTGCCAGTAAAATGAAATGTTGGCTGGCAGCAGAAAGTATTGTGTGTGTGTTGGGGGGTGGGGGTGGGGCAGGCTTAATGAACTTCTGGCAGATGATCTCCAGAACTCTGGGATGAAAAGCAGAAAACATATTTGTTCTCATTGTGACATGACCACCCATAATATATTGTAAAACAGAGATGGAGAATGTCTGGCCCTCCAGAAGTAGTTGAGCTACAGTTCACCTCAACCCTTATCATTATATACATGAGCTAAGGCAGGTTCATGCTGCCAACAGCTGAAGAGAATGAGGTATGAGTTAAGATTTTAACAAGAAAAAATGTACATTGACATCATGTTTAGGACTGAGCTCTTTGTCTGCCAATGCTCCTGTTTTTGTTAATGTAACTCTCTCACAGTTGCTAGTCCCATGAATAGCTAAACCAAACTTGGAAAAGTCAAACAAATGCAGAATGGAGGTGATACCTTTTATAGGGTCACTTAAAAAATAAAACATTGCAAGCTTTCGTAACTCAAAGATTACTTCTTCGGGCAGATGCTCTGGCATGGTGTTAAAGCCAGGTTTGATTTGCTTGGATGTTACATGGGGGAAAGGCAGCAGGCTATATCTTTTTACAATCCAAGTGCAGGAAGCCAGGGACCTGCATTCTACCCTTCCCAAATGGTCCTCTTTGAAGCTGAGAGCTTTCCTCTTGGCCTGGGGGAAGAGGACAGTGCAATTCAAACCCTGTCCTCCAGAATTGGGCAAGAAATTTACTTTACTCACTAGGCATGCCAAATTAGTCCAGATCAGTCCAAATCAGAGTCATTTAGGATTATTACCTAGTGGAAGTTCATCAAATCTGTAATGCTGCTGTACTGATGTTCAAAGTCCCTGTAGAATTCACCGTGCCAGAGCATCTGCCTTAAGAAAAAGGTATCACCTAAATTCTACGTTTGTTTGACTTTATGGATGGGTCACACAGCTTATTTTTGCTAACTGAACTACCAGGATACCACAAAAAGCCATGCCAATGAATATATGTTGTGACACCTTAAAGACAAACTCCTGTATTTAACCATGAGCTTTCACGGACCAAGTCCACTTCATCAGACAAGAAGGAACCATTGTAGTTCATAAACCTAGTTTTTGTAACCAGTCTCGAGCTATTTTGGAAGGTGTGCTTGCTTATTCCAGAAGGTTCATCTCAAAATAGTAGCAAGGTATGTTTGCCACTGTCTTTCTTATCATGCAGTATCATTAATCCACATTAAATTCCCATTATATGCACCTTTATTTTATTAACACAACTCAGAAGAAAAAGCTAAGCAGTTACCCAAAATGAACTGCCAGAGATTTCAAGGTAACATAGATGTTACAGAGATAAACTATATGAGATGAAAGAAATGCTAATAAGAAGAGGGGAATGTAATTTTCAAATCAGTGATGCAGATGACGTTAAAATATGTCCAGCTAATGCACAAGAGGAAGCAAAAATAGGAAAAGGCATAATGGAACAAAGAAATGTTGATTTCAAAATAATGGCATAGTCATTTTGTACAGTCATTTTATGCTCTTTGCAAACTTTTGACCCAAATAATATAAATATAGACATATTTCAAAATAGTATTTTATTCCTATACTAGCAGGGATATCTGGCATTGCCCAGGTGGGGGACCCAACATGGGGTGAGGAGAGACCCGGGCGTGACCCCCCCTTGCCCCCCCTGGTGACTTACCTGTGTGCATTTGCTCTTCATTCTTGCAGTGGTCCTGTTGGCGCTGGACAGGTCTGGAGGTGGCATAATGTTCACCCAGACACATCACACATGACACAACACACCCATACAAAACCCACACACCATGACACACCCGCACAATACACACACAAACCACACACATGCCACACAACACATACAGCTGACAGACATCACACACAACATGACACATTAGCACAACACCCACCCACCCAGACACACAACACACACACAACAAACAATACCCACCCATCACACCCAGACACATCACACGACACTACACACCCACACAAAACACACCCAAACAACATGCACCCACACAATAGCCCCCACACAATACATCACACATCCACACAATAAACCCACACCCACAACACACCCACACAATAAACCACACACACACAATACATAACACACACACTTGTCACAAAACACATGCACCCGACACACAACCCACACCCACCGCACCCCACCGCACCCACACACATCACACGCAACACAACACACTTGCACAACTCACACACACACCGCCGATTATCCGGGCTTGCCACCGCTGCATGGTCTGCAATGCTGACCCAGCTTGTGTTGTCCCAGTTGGCAGCGGCTGCAACACACCCTTGGCCAGTGGGAGCAGTGGAGCAGGCCCTGGGCAGGGGCCGGGAGGCCTGAACAGGATCCCGGGTGTTGTAGGAGAGAGACCCTCCCTGTGGAGTTAAGGTGGGCATGGGCCATGTTGGGATCCATGTTGGGGGAACCTCCATAGTGGCCTGCCTCATTGGCCCTCCTGAGGGGTGCTTTGGGTGGTGGGACCCACATGGGGGGAAGCAGCCATGGTCCACAGGCCTCGCAGCCATGCCCCCCAATCGAGCCTCCTGTACGCCTGCTCAGGAGGGCAGAGGAGGCCGGCTGCCCTAAGGGAGGCTTTGTGGGGGGCGGAGTCCTCTGTCCGCCCCCCCTTGTGGGTACCCCCTGCCGCCCGTGGCGGGCTTTGGGAGGGCGGAGGAGGCAAGGCATGATGGAGGTTTCCCCAACATGGTCCCCAGCCCATGCCCACCTTTCCCCCACAGGGTGGTTCTCCTTCCTCTGCCACCCGGGCTCCCGGTCAGGCCTCCCAGCCCAAGCCCAGGGCCTGCTCTGCTGGTCCCGCTGGCCAGGGGTGTGGGCTGCCTTCTCCAGAAGGCATCCAGAAGGCTTTCCCCGGTTTCCCCAACTACTCCGCTTCTTCTTCCTCCTCCTCCGATGAGGGGAACCCCCAAAGATGCCTCTTCCTTTGTCTCCCCACCACCCAAACCCAGCAGCCGAGTCCTGGTCGGCCTTGCAAAGGCTCCTGCTCCTGGGCATTTGTAATTCTGTGGGAGGAAATGCGGCCCCATTGCATCCTGGGAGGTGTAGTTTTTTGGATGGCCGGCCCCCATTGGGAAGAATGGGGAGCAGGACTACAGCTCCCAGGAGTCTCTCCTTAAACTCCATTGTCAAATTGCCGCTGGGAAGGTCGCACTGTCCCAGAGCGCAAAGGCAGCTGGGAGCTGTAGTACCACTTTCCTTTCTTCTCAATGGGGGCTGGCCTCCCAAGGAACTATGATCCCCAGGATACACCAGGGCCGCAGTGCCATTGCTGTTTGGTTTCTGGTGGGGGCGGCTTAGTGGCCCGTTTTTTGGGGTGACAAACCTCGAAATGGGCTGCCGGTCCCCCGCACTGGCCCAGCCAAGTGCCGCAGGTAGGTGAGGGCATGGCTTCTGGGTCGGCGGGTGCCAAGGTGTCATGTCGCATGAGCCTCAAATGGCACGACACCTTGATTTTAGTGATATAGATAAATATTAATTGATATACTATGTCTTTTTGTCATTTAGAACCTGAGAGAATTGCATTTCAAAGTCACCAAATAATTGTAATATAAATAAAACAAAAAAAATACTGTAGTTGTGCTCATCAGTATAATCAGGGATGATAATACAGAGCAATATAAGGAGATGTCAACACAGACAAGTTATTGTGTCTATCATTTGACTACTCAACAGGTTTATTATAAGGCTAAAGATGTAATAAGCATCATTACACTGGGGGACAAAAAAATGTGTTGGTTTTTTTTTTTTGAAACATGTGATTAGAAATTGGAAGAATATCAAAGATACACAATGTATCAAGTCCACTTCATCAGACATAAGAGTGAGACTTCATGGTATCAGTTTATACATATCAGGTACAGAGATAAAATATAACTGGTTGGCATAACAGATAAGTTTGCAAATCAGTGTGCTATTTACACCCAGTAATAAAATAAGATCAATATGGCTATTTACAACAGAAATAACAGATTCTGTGTCTGAGAAAAAGAAGGGGAGAAGAATCAGAGCACCCAGCTCTTCAGACTGATTGTTCAGTGTGGAACTGCTTCTGTTCTTTGAAACCTAAGATAGTTGCACCATTTGCTATAACTCTGCATTCCCTCATACAAAGCATTTTACTCATACTAACACAGATCTAGATAAATACCTTGTGAACTGTCCAGAGAGTGCACTAAGTTAATTGTTATTGCTGTAATTATTAGTGCTACAAAAGAGCACTGTTTGGGCTTTGCAGGCGCACCCACCCAATAAAGACTCAGACACCGGTATTTGGATTAAAGGCATTGGGCCACTTTTATTGAATAATGCCCTAGTCCAAATTATCACTTTCAATTGGTGTATCATCCAATTGTAATTCTTTAAGGCAAGCAGGCCGCAGTAGCACTGGTAAGGTTCCACCCAAACATGCCAAAGGAAATTGGCTACATGTATCAATTTGTATCAATTTGATTGTTGACACAAACAAATTGTTGACTGGAGTCAAAATACTATCTACTGACCCCACCCTATGACATGTATCCGTTCAAATATCAAGGTGATGCAGGCTGTGAAGCTCCTGACATCACCCCTTTCATGGTTCGCCCTTGACCGGCCAATCCTGTTTCCCCTGTACCTATCTACATGTTGGCCAGTCAATTGCGAACCTGCCGGATACCTATGGGTCATAAATGATTACCTTACCAGTGCTACCTGCCACACGGGGAGGTGTCCATGATGACTCACCGCCCCCCCCCCCCAGACCGTCAGCTCGGTCACCAGGCCCGCTTGCCTGAAAAGAGGTTCATACCTCTGGCCGACAGGTGGACCCCATCCCCTGCATGGAGATCATAATTTTGCAAACTAATCGTGGGGTGCCGGATGACCATCCACAAACCCTTGTCTGCCAAGAACTGGGCAACAGCCCTGTTCACTGACCGCCAGGCACGGTCCAGACCATGGAGGTCCATGCCTCCTCTATAACATTGTCTCGGCACGATGTCAGACCATAGCAACCGTGTGTACGGCCATAGATGATGTAAAAATGCCAGGTCACTGCACACCGACATTTTTAAAGAAAGGCCAGTGATCTGTGCTAGATCATTGCTGCCGAGGTGCAGAATCAGGACATCAGGATGTCCAGCATCCCTGATGGACATCAAGAATGGCAACAGTTCCCGCCATCTCATGCCGCGCATACCATACCACCGCATGTGTGCGGATGCACGCAGCCCAAGATGGGGTCCCCACTCCGTCGCCGCAGCATACTGTGCCGCCCAGTGCACGTAACTGTGGCCCATCAGCCACACTGCCACCGGTGTGCGTAGATACACAGGGTCTGTAAAAGAAGGAGAAGGAATTAAGGACATAACTGGTACTCATACAGTGAGGGGACGTACATATAAGGAAAAACGTGTGGATCCCCACCTGCCCATCCGACATATATCAGCCTCAGAGTACCCGAATGCAGCCGCAGTTGAAGCAGCGCCTATCCTGAATGAATGGGTGCCATAATGAGCCCCAGGGAGGCCGACACTGTGAAGTGCCATACCGGTCACCCTCCAAAACTGAAATTTAGTAAGGGGAGACCCATCCTGGTGGCAGAAAAATGGGCCAGGGTGCGTGCCACGCACTGCCAAAAATGCATGTAGGGCACCAACCGGACAGATGTCAGCAAATGTACATCGTAGCAGTCTAATACCACGGCCTACTCCATGCTGATCGGCCTTTGAGGAACGAATCCTCAACTGAGCCCACTCCTGGTTGATAGACACATCGTCGAGTTCCAGTGCCCTACGAGACAAGTCCCCCTTTGACAATGGGACCAGCTCGCTGATTCTCAGAGCTCCAAAGAAAGCTACGGTGGTAGCTGCATGAAAAAGAGACTCCTCATACCTATCATAACACAGTCTATGCCAACCTCGTGCAAGGTGGGTCAGAACACCTGGTGAAAAAGGGTGACGTGTGTCCGGGCAGCGGCCACGCTCACGTGACCACCATTCCAATACTTCCAGTATGCGGAAGTCATTCACGCAGTCAGTAAAGCCCCGTGCCTTGGCCATAAATGCCAAGGCGGATAGCCTGGTGGCGATAGTGCGTGGGGCCAATCCCTGATCATGAAGGTGCACCATATACTGTAAAATCTGGTCGACTGGTATCGGCCATGTTTTAGGCAACTGCCTTTGTCCGCAAAAGGTCCTAAATTGGAGGAGTGCATGTATATACGCCTTACACGTGCGAGGTGCCAAAGACATGCTAATCGCCCGGTTCACCTCTCCTCGCCAAATGTCCAAATCTCAGCCGGGAGTGGAGAGGGAAATTCCTCTGCGTCTGGAGCCAAGGCACGGAACCGGGAGATCTGCAGGCGGGATAAAGCATCAGCAATATCGTTATTAATGCCTGGCACATGTCTGGCCCTGAAGAGCACATTAAGGCGCAGGGACCTAAAAACAAATTGGCGAGCTAAGGCCATGACTCTGGGGGATTTGGATGTTTGGGCGTTGACAATGTGCACCACCGCAGCATTGTCACACCAAAAGTGAACTACTGAATTAGCCCACCTGTCTCCCCAGAGCATAAGGGCCGCCAAAATTGAAAAAAACTCCAGGAACGTAAGATCGCATAAACGATCCGTGCCCTGCCATGACTGAGGCCATTGACCGTAGGCCCACTGTCCTTCAAAATAAATCCCATAACCCAGGGAGCCGGAGGCATCCAACTGTACTTGGAAATGAGGGCTGACCACAAGCTCAGATCCCCAAAAGGAGACTCCATTAAAGTCCTGTAGGAATGTGAGCCAAACCAGAAGGTCTGCTCGAAAACCCTTAGTCAGCCGTACCCTGTGGTGTTGTTTAGAAAGGCCCACCATAGTGTTACACAGACACGTGGCAAAGGCCCTACCTGGTGTCACTACCCTACATGCGAAGTTGAGGTGGCCGTGGAGCACCTGCAACTCCCGGAGAGACACCTTACGCTTGGCAAGCATTGGAAAAATCGCATCAGAGATCCTAGTCACCTTTTCCATAGGCAACCTGGATGTCTGAGTGACAGTGTCGATTTGAATACCTAAAAAGGTAAGGGTGGTGGCTGGGCCCTCTGTATTTCAGGCGCTAAGGGGACGCCCAGGTCCTGCATAAACACCTGAAACATGGTGAGCAGGTGTGCACATGTGCCGGTGTCATGTCCCCCCCGAACAAAAAATCGTCGAGGTAGTGGGCTACAGACCGGGACCCCGACCTACAAACAAAAGCCCAGTGGAGGAATGTGCTAAATCGTTCGAAGGCAGAACAGGAAATTGAACAGCCAAAAGGCATGGCCTTGTCCACATAAAACTTGCCCCGAAAACAAAAACCTAACAGCTCAAAGTCATCCGGGTGCACTGGCAACAATCAGAATGCCGATTTGATATCACACTTTGCCAATAGTGCCCCGGGACCGCTCAAGCGTACCATCTGTAAGGCCTGGTTAAAGGACGTATACCTGACAGAGCAAAGGTTATCGGGTATAGCGTCGTTGACCAATGAACCCGCAGGGTAAGAGAGGTGGTGAATCAGACGGAATTCACCCGGGGACTTCTTAGGGACTAAACCTAGAGGGGATACCTTCAAGTTAGAATATGGGGGTTCGTCAAATGGCCGCGCCACCCTCTGTGCCTTAACCTCCTTGGGTATCTGCTCCGCAGCAATGTTCTCATTACCCCTGAGAGACAGTAGGTTCGGGGCGTCCTGAGGCCCATGAACACCTTGAAAGGGTATGCGGAAGCCAAACTGGAAGCCCTCAAGCAGGTAAAACGCATCATCCCGTCTAGGATAATTGCACAGCCATCGTTCGAGCACCGGGACATTAATTGGGGAGGGGGCCTTTTGAATGGGTAGCACCATCAGAGGGAGCTCTGGCCGGCCCCTGTAAACCCCTTCCTCTGCCTCGTGACCCACCAGCCCGCGGGCACTTGGAGGCGGCATGGGGGCCGGAACAAGAAGGGCACTCGTGCCTGTATTTACACTGGCGCTTGTTGCACACTCCATTGGCGGAGAAACTCCAACACAGCAGGCGGGCTGGAACCCCCTGCCCCGCCGGCTGGCGGGGAGTCTGTGTAGTAGCTGCCCACTGTACGGCATGGCCACAGTGGTACCGGTCACCAGGCGCTGGCCGCGTGGGGGTCATGTACAGCAGCCACAACTGCTGGCAGGGCTTGTCCCACCTCATCTCAGGGTGAAGGGCCACCCTCATCCTAAATTCTTCGTCATAGGCCAACCATGATGGGCCAGGGAAATCAACCACAGCCTGGTAAATATTGTCCAGGTACTGGACCATTGGGATGGCCAAATCAGGACGGGCCCTCAGGTATACTGCCATATAAATCAGATAGGCCAGTAACCAATTGGCCCAAGTGTGAGGTGGCTTGCGACGACGGGACACTTCCTTGTCCCTGTCATCCTGCCCCTCTCTCTCCTCCTTAGTGGGCTCACAGTTCAGGAGGGTGAAAATGTCAACGTATTCACCACGCCATATCTTCTCCCTAGTAGCCTGGGATAAATGGTCACCCAGGGGTAGGAGTAACCGGCTGTCGGCAAGGCCGCCGTTGGGACGGATTGAATTGAGGGTACCCGCACTGGGCCCTGTAAGACCCCTGAGAAGTTAGGCATACTTGTAGGGGTGGCCACCCCTGAAATAACCGGGGGATAATTGAGCACCCAGGAAGTATCAGGACAGTGTGGATTAAACTGCCCTCCCACAGTAACTTGCTGCGCCCATGGCCACTGTACCCCCCAGCATTAGCTAATGTCAGCGGTGTACTAACTTCACCAGGATACTCACTCGCTGCACCCCCATGGGCCGCCCCCACTGGGGGTTCCGGCCCATGGTGGGCGTCAGAGCTCGCGATGGCCATCAAGCTCTGGGTCCCAATTCGCCCCTGCCAAGCAGGAGCAATCCCAGGTGGAAAGCCTTGTTGTGATGGCCTAATGGGGAGCTGCGAGGCACCATCTTGAGCTGGCCTGATAGCCTCCAGCAGCTCAACCCTGTTGGCGGCCCGCTGCGCGGCCGTGACTGGCATGTGGGCCGGAACTGCAGAGCTTGCAAGCCCACCATCCGAAGGTGGTGGAGCAATGCCCATTGATGCCTCGAGTGCCCTTATGCGGGCAAGAAAAGCATCCACTGCGTCAGAGCCACCGGAGTAAGGTGGGCTGGATGGGCCGGACGGCCCACCAGGTAATTGCTGAACGGGTTGAGGGATCAACCCGTGCGGCAACCCCTGGGCAGAATAGGGCCATGCCCAATAATCCGGCCCATGAGGGGCCGGTAGAACGGTGTGGCGCGGTCCCGCACCGCGCCCGGGTGAGCCACTGTGCCCCGAACTGGGCAAAGTTGGAACAGGCGTCGAAACCCCAGCCTCATTGGTGCCAGTGGGTATGATGACCCTGCCACCCCACTGTGGGGCGGCCGCCCGAGCCCTCCGGCCCGGTGTCTGCCCTGAGGAGGTTCAGGGGGTGGGCCGAGCCCTCACCCTGGGTCGCGGCCTGGGGACCACTTGAGCCTTACGCTTGGGTGCCATAGCCACCCAAGCAGGAATCAGAGTCAGAGCGATATCTCTGCAAATTCCAAAGGATATCCTCCAATGTTGCAGCTAAAAGGGAAAGAAGCATCGGAGCGAACTTCTCCTCTCCGTTGCTTCTCGCAAAATGGCAGCGCGGCTGCCTCGTGGCCACCCCTTTTATAGAGGGGTGGCCACACCCCCTAACTTCCCGGATGTCTGCGTCCGGGTGGGGGTGGCGGCGCAAAGAGCGTGGCGGCCATTTTGGCGCCACGCTTGCATTCTGCTCAAGAATAGAACAAGTCAGGGTGCCAGGGCACATCCCTAATTATTATATACAATGTTGTTTGTAGGCTGCATTTAAGTTTTTATTGTTTAGTCGCACAGCCAATTCCGACTCTTTGCAACCCCATGGACCCAATTCCTCCAGGCACCTCTGTTCTCTACCATCCTACTCAACCTGCCCAGCTCTGTGCCCATTGCATCTACAATACCATCTAGCAATCTCATTTTGGCCACCCCCTTTTTCTTTTTCCCTTCACCTTTCCCAGCATCGAGGCTTTATCAAGTGAATCCTCTCTTCTCATTTGATGTCCATTTAGTATCATCTTTACTATTTGAGCTTCTAAGGAGCAATCAGGGTCAATTTCTTCTAAGATTGACCTATTTGTTCTCTTTGCTGTCCAGAGGAGTCTCAAATCTCTCCTCCAACACCACATTTCAAAGGCATCTATTCTTCTGTGCTCAGCTTTCCTAATAGTCCAGCTCTCACAACTATTATTATTATTATTATTATTATTATTATTATTATTATTATTATTATTATTATTATTATTATTATTATTATTATTATTATTATTATTATTATTATTATTATTATTATTACTACTACTACTACTACTACTACTACTACTACTACTACTACTACTACTACTACTATATTTGAACTTATATACCACTTTCTTTTGTCAACGACAAACATTACCATCGAGAATACCATTGCTTTGACTATGCAATTTTTTGTTTGCAAAGTGATGTCTCTACTTTTCACAATGCTCCCCAAGTTTCTCATAGCTTGTCTCCCCAAAATCATTTATTTCCTGGCTGCAATCTCCATCTGCAGTGATCTTTGATCGTAAGAAAGTAAAATCTGTCACTGCTTCTATTTCTTCCCCATCTATTTTCCAGGGACTGATAGGGCCTGTTGCCATTATCTTGGTTATCTTGATGTTGAGTTTCGTCAGCTTTTGCACTCTCTTCTTTCAACCTAATCAGGAGCTTCTTTAGGTCTTCCATTTAAGTAGCAAGTGTTAGTCAATTTTGATTAATGACAATGCTTTCTGGAATTTCCTAGGTAGAGAATACACAGAAGTGGCTGGCCATTCCCTTCTTCTGGCGACAACCTGGGACTGTGCAGCTTGCCCAAAGTGACATAGGGAGATAGAGTGGGGCATCAAACTCCCAGCATCTGGCTCCAAGCTAGATACCTGAACCACTTGAACTGTCAAGACAACTTATTAGTAAATCACTCAAGGTCACTAATAACTTGCAGTCTCAACATTTCCTTGGTCCAGCTCAACTGAAACAAAACATGATCTCAACTGTAATATACATTTCCCAAGCTTTATGATGTAAGGACTTTATAAAGTGTAGGAAACTTATCAAATCCCATTTTAAAAGACTGGAATCCTGCTTTTAATATTTTAATCGTGGAATACAAATGAAAAATCCATTTGCATTCCTGCAGACATAACAATTAAAGTAACAGTTGTTTTCTAATTGAATTCAGGTTGTACAAATACTATGGAGTGCATGAAAAGCAAATAAGTGAATATGCAGTCAAATCAAGCCAAAACCCTTTCTTGCCAAATAAAAATGCTTAACTAGGGCTGTCAGAAATCCTGTTATAGGATACGCTGCACATTTGTCACAAGGAAGACCAAACTGTATCAGACCACCTGCGTGACTCTGAAGTCTAGGTTCTTCTCTGGATGAAAAAGTTTTTTTAATCAGTGGATTACACCTGAGAGGTTCTGTACAGTTGCAGTTCAGTAGCATTTCAGTACCATTTTAAACAATCTGGTTATCTATATTGTAATTATGTAAAACAAAAATATCTTCCTATTCTACAAGCATTTATTTCTCTTCTGAAACAAATTTCAAAGTTGTTGAAAACATATCTGGTTCAAAGTATCTTAGCATTATTTCACAATCATGTAGAAATTTAGGTGTGCACTTAAAATTGTGAAATTTTGACTTCAGGAGCAGGAAAGTATGAATGGGTAAAGAAAATTGCAGACATGTAACAGGTGTAAACTGAACCCATGTTACACGCATGTTACAGGTTGCAGCCAGCTCGTTAAAAGTAACAAGTACTTCTGTAAAGGTAAAGGTATCCCTTGTCGAAAGCCAGTCGCATCCATCTCTAGGGTTCCGTGCTCATCTCTGTTTTAAAGCTGAAGAGCCAGCACTGTCTGCTTCCGCAGATGTTTCCATAGTCATGTGGCAGGCATGACTACACACCAGAGTGCACGGAACACTGTTTACATTCCCATCAAAGTGGTCCCTATTTATCTACTTGCAGTTTCTTGCTTTCGAACTGCTAGGTTGGCATGAGCTGGGACAAAGACGGGCACTCATTCCGTCCTACAGTACTCGGGAATCGAACTGCTGACCTCCCGCCTTCCAGTCAGCATCTTAGCCACTTGAGCCACTGCAGTCCCTGTACAACATTAAAAGATCTAGGAAGTAAAAATGTTAAAGCATAATGGCAATAGCAATAACACTTGTATATTGTCCCATAGTGTTTAGTGCACTCTCTGGGTGGTTCACAAGGTAATTAGCATTTTTGCCTCCAACATGCTGGATACTCATTTTACAAGCCTCATAAGGAAGAAAAGCTGAGTCAAACTTGTGCCCATCAAGACTGAACTCACAATGTCAGTAGTTTGGGTTGCAGTACTACAGTTTAACGATTGGTGACACTAGTGTTTCTAAGTCTTTAAGGATATTAAAGTGACACACAAAATTACATTAACATCTCATCCAGTTTTGTGTGCTTGAATCTGTGGAGGGAAATCCATGTTGTCCTGTTCTTCTCTTTCTTCTCCCCCCTTCTTTTTTTAGGGTATCATGTTTATATCATTTTCTAACAGATCAAAATCTCATATCAAATGATCTCATACACAGGTGTTATTTGTTTTTCTCATCTTGAGACACTGACATAAGCTCAATAAAACAGATCAAGATTTCTGGTCACACAGAACATTTTCCACTTTGCAGCTGGTCACCCTGACCTGTGTTTGTCTCCCACAGGATTTCTCCTGAAAGATTAAAAGGCTTCTTTCCGTCCACTTTTGCCCCTCATAACACCTGTACAGCCTTCAGATAAAAACAAACATTTCAAGTACATCTCTCATGACTTACAATAATATTTCTTGACAGGCATTAACCTTACCCACCCACCCACCCTGTTCCTGGCAACATTTGTATGTCTTTTTCCTATTTCTTTTATTTCATCTTTCACCTTTTAGGGTTTGACAAGTCTATTGTACTTTGTGCATATTGTGAGAAGAAAAGATTCACTGGAAAAGGCACATTGCCAGAGAAAGTTGAAGTCAATAGGGAAAAAAGGAGAACCATATATGAGATGGACTGACTCAACAAAGGATTACACACCCTTGAATTTGCAAGATTAGAGCAGAGCTGTTAACCTTTGGGAGATCATTAATTCATAGGTTCACTAAATCAGAAGCAACTAAATGACACAACAGCAGTAACCATGGGAAATTGTTTGTTAAATTTTTTATAAAATTGGAGATTTATCCTAAAATAGTGTTACCCCAGATCTGAAAGTACCCTTTTTTATTTTTATACTTTTTTTATCAATAAAGATACTTTTCCCTTTATTTTTTATTTGCCATCCACTTTAAGGTTTGGCTTCCATACGCACCAAGCACCACACTAACATGCACCCATTCACAAAACTTTACAGATAAATAACTTCAATGATCAATTTTTAACCATTTTTAAAGGGTCGTAATTGTGACCCTTTGAGCTCCGCAAATACCATTCACTTGAATAGGAGTAGACCAGGGCTCCGCTCTGGAAGTAGAGCTTCAATCAAAGAGCATATGCAATTGCACTGGCAGTATAAAATTCGCAAAAAGGTACAATATGCAATAAGAATATTTCGTACTCTTTGTCAAGATCACAGTCCGTTCTGTGTCCAAAAGTTGCTAAGGGTATCTAGGCAGCAGTCATCAGCGTAGTCCTCAGCAAGATGCCATAATCAGCATCAACAGCATCCAGTTCCAGCCAGCATGAAGGTCTCCATCAAGTGTAGCAGCCAGTGGGCATAAAGCCTGGTGAGCATAAAGAGCGCAGCTCTGAGCATGACTACGCTGATGACTGCTGCCTAGATACCCTTAGCAACTTTTGGACACAGAACGGACTGTGATCTTGACAAAGAGTACGAAATATTCTGTACCGGAAGAATATCGACCTGTTTCTGCCTCTACCACGTTCCTCTTTGGTGACGTCTGTATAGCCCTCCTGGCTGTTTGTACTGCATTTTGTACTTCCTTTGTACGTTACATGATTGTTTACACGGATTTCTTATAGACTTTGGATACTGACTTTGACCTGTTCTTGTTGTTACCACGTTCCTCCTTCAGACGTTGACATAGCACTCCTGGCTGTCCTTATTGCATATTGTACCTTTTTGCGAATTTTATATGATTCTTTACACGGACTTCTATTGGATTTATGATATGAACTTGTTACATGTCATTTCGGAACTTGCCCTTCAGACATCCTCTACTTTGTGATGACTTGTTCATGGACTCCATAACTAGGCTTCACCATTTTGATATACTGTATACTTGGGACATACTATTTTCTTGACAGTTGCCTTTGTACCTTTTGGACTTTCTTTTGGTGTATGCCTAGTATCTATAGTGTCTGCGTTTACTAGCTTTTGTCTGGTTGGCTTGTTCGTGCTTTATTATTATTATCCTTGTTTACCATTTATTAAATCTATTAATTTCTTAGTTTTTGTTTCTATTTCTGGGGTGTTTCGTCCTCCCTTTCTTTTTGACCAGCAGCTGGCTACTGTTGATTAAATGCATATTCAATAAATCTTTTTATTTTTGCCTGAAATTCAAGTTTCTGTGATTCTTGGGGGGCTCTGCCAATGGAAGAACTTTTGAATTTCAGAAACGCATCTCTGGTGCTCACAGGTCTTCCTGTGACAGAGAAAAGGGGGATAGCATTTTTTAGGTAACAATAGTATTATTATTGGACTTTAAAAATAAGCACATAGAATGGAATAATAAATGATTATTATATTCATAACAGCTTTGAGATTGTTTACTGTTAAAAATGGAAATTTGTTTGTGAATTTGAAGTAGATGATTGGTATAAAGAGACATGGATATAGAAATAAATGATAAACTAATATGTGAATTAAATTTTAAAAATATTAAAAAAAATAACTTTAAAGAAGTATGGGGGAAATCTATCAATTATGTGTTAGTAAAAAAGGGAAAGAATTAGGCCAGAATAAGAACTTTCTATTATTTTAGAACAAGAGAACAAATATATAAATTAAATGTACTTATATAAAGAATACTTAAATATTTATACTGTCCCACTGGTGGTAGGTATATGTAGTAGTTTTTTATGTTTGTTATTTTTTTTTGTATTTCTTCTATATTGTATTTGTATGATTTTCTATGTTTATTTTGGATAAACATTAAATAACAGGACCTCATATCATTGAAATAATTAGGCTTCTAGCATACTAAACCCAACAGCTTCATCTCAAAACAGTTGATTATAAGAGATCTGTCAAAATAAAGGCAATAAATGATTCATGATAGCTACTTAATGTTCCACTAATTTCAATGTATCCTTCATATGCATTTCCCTAACATTGCAGGCGCACCCCCCAAAGAAAGACTCAGACACCGGTATATGGATAAAAGGCATCGGGCCACTTTTATTGAATAATGCCCTAGTCCGAATTATAACTTTCAATTGGTGTAATCATCCAATTGTAATTCTTTAAGGCAAGCAGGCCACAGTAACACTGGTAAGGTTCCTCCCAAAATGCCAAAGGCAATTGGCTACATGTATCTATTTGTATAAATTTGTTTGTTGACACAAACAAATTGTTGACCGGAGTCAATAAACTATCTACTGACCTCACCCTATGACGTGTATCCGTTAAATATCAAGGTGATGCAGGCTGTGAAGCTCCTGACATCACCCCTTGCCTGGTTCGCCCTTGACAGGCCAAACCTATTTCCCCTGTACCTGTCTACGTGCTGGCCAGTCAATTGTGAACCTGCCGGATACCTATGGGCCATAAATCTTTACCTTACCAGTGCTACTCGCCACACGGGGAGGCATCCATGATGACTCACCGCCCCCCCCCCAGACCGTCAGCTCGGTCACCAGGCCTGCTTGCATATCCTCAGAAAGAGGTTCATACCTCTGGCCGACAAGTGGACCCCATCTCCTGCATAGAGAGCACAATCCTGCAAACCTATCTTAGGATACCAAATGGCTGTCCCCCAGCCATTGTCCACAAGGAACCGGGCAACAGCCCTGTTCACTGACCGGCGAGCGCGGTCAAGGGCACGGAGGTAAATGCCTCCCCTGTAAGTCTGTTGCAGCATGATGTCCGAACATAGCAGCCGCGTAGACGGCCATATATGATGTAAACAGGCTAGGTCACTGCAAATCAACAATGCTAAAGAGAGGCCAGTGACCTGTGCGAGGTCATTGCCGCCGAGGTGCAGGATAAGGACATCAGGCGGTCCAGCATCCCTGATAGAAAACAGGAATGACAACAGTTCCCGCCATCTCATGCCGCGCTTACCGTACCATCGCATATGTGCGGCTGCACGTAGCCCGAGATGGGGTCCCCACTCTGTTGCTGCAGCATCTGTGCTGCCCAGTGCACAAAACTGTGGCCCACCAGCCATACTGCCACCGGTGTTCGTAAACACACAGGGTCTGTAGAAGAAAGAAAAAGGGGAATTAATGACATAACTAGTACTCATGCTGTAAGGGGGGGAGTACATATAAAGAAAACAGCGGACCCCCATCTGCCCATGCGACGTATATCAGGATCAGAGTACCCAAACGCAGCCGCAGTAGACACGACGCCTATCCTAAATGAATGGGTGCGTAACGAGCCCGAGGGAGGCCAACACTGTGAAGTGCCACACCGGTCACCTTCCAAAACTGGAATTTAGTAAGGGGAGACCCACCCTGGTGGCAGAGAAACGGGCTAAGGTGCGTGCCACGCACTGCCAAAAAACTCATGTAGGGCACCAACCCGACAGATGTCTTCAATTGAACATCGTAGCAGTCTTACTCCACTGTCTACGCCGTGCTGATCAACGTTTGAGGACCGTATCCTCAACTGAGCCCACTCTATGTAACATAGACATCGTCGAGTTCCAGTGCCCTACGAGACGCATCCACCTGAAACAATGGTACCAACTCATTGATGCAGAGCGCTCCCAAAGAAGGCTACAATAGTAGCTGCGTGAAAAAGAGCCCCTCGTACCTATCGTAACACAAGTTATGCCAGCCTCGTGCAAGGTGGGTAAGAGCATCTGGTGAAATGGGTGATGTGTGTCCGGGCGGTGGCCTCGTACACGTGTCCGCCCTACTAAAACATGACGTATGCGGAAGTCATTCACGCAGTTAGCGAAGCCCCGTGCCTTGGCCATAAATGCCAATGCCAAAGGCCTAGAGGCTACAGTGCGGGGGGCCAACCCCTGACCGTGAAGATTAACCATGTATTGTAAAGTCTGGTCTACTGGTATCGGCCACGCCTCTGGCAACTGTAGTTGCCCACAAACGGTTCCAAATTGTACGAAAACATGCGAGGTGCCAAGGACATGCCACTCGCCCGGTTCACCTCCCCTCGCCAGATGTCCAAATCTCGGCCGGGAGTGGAGAGGGGAATTACTCTGCTTCTGGATCCAAGGCACAGAACCGGGAGATTTGCAGGCAGGATAAAGCATCGGCGATATCATTACTAATGCCTGGTACATGTCTGGCCCTGAACAGAACCTTGGGGCATAGGGTTCTTAAAGCAAATCGGCAAACCAATGCCATGACCCTGGGGGATTTGGACATCTGGGCGTTAACAATGGGCACCACTGCAGCATTGTCAGACCAAAAATGGACCACTGAATTGGCCCACTTGTCGCCCCATAGCATTAGTGCCCCCAAAATGGGAAAATTCCCAGGAAAGTAAGATCGCGTATGCGATCCGTGCGTTGCTGTGGGTGAGGCCATCGGCCGTAGGCCCACCGCCCCCCAAAATAAATCCCATAACCCAGAGCCGGAGGCATCCAACTGTACGTGAATTTTAGGGCAGACCAGAAGGTCTGATCTCCAAAAAGTGACCCCGTTAAAAACCTGGAGAAATGTGAGCCAAACCGAAAGGTCTGCCTGTATACCCCTGGTCAGCCGGACCCTGTGGTGGTGTTTAATAGGCCAGCCATGGCATCACACAGACGCCTGGCCAAAGCTCTGCCCGGGGTCACCACCCTGCAGGCAAAATTGAGGTGGCCGCGGAGGACCTGTAGCTCATGAATAGACACTTTACGCTTGGCAATCAGTGCCAGAATCACCGCGGAGATCCGAGTCACCTATCCATGGGTAACCTGGATGCCTGTGCGACAGTGTCAATTTCAATACCTAAAAAGGTGAGCATGGTGGCTGGGCCCTCGGTCTTTTCAGGCGCTAAGGGGACACCCAGTTCCCGCATCAGCGCCTGAAATGTAGTAAGGAGACGCGTACACATGTCCGAGCCCCGTTCACCCCCGAACAAAAAGTCATCGACGTAGTGGGCTCCAGACCGGGACCCTAACTTGCGAACCAAAGCCCATTGGAGAAAAGTGCTAAATCGTTCGAATGCCGAACATGAAATAGAACAGCCAAAAGGCATGGCCTTATCTACGTAGAACTTTCCCCGGAAACGAAAACCCAACAGCTTAAAGTCATCGAGGTGCACTGGCAGTAATCGGAATGCCGATTTGATATCACACTTTGCCAGGAGCACCCCAGGACCACACGAGCGTACCATTTGTAGGGCCTGGTCAAATGACGTATACCTGACCGAGCAAAGGTCATCTGGAATTGCATCATTGACCAAGGAACCAGCAGGGTAAGAGAGATGGTGAATTAAGCGAAATTCACCTGGGGTCTTTTTTGGGACTAGCCCCAGTGGAGACACCTTCAAGTTAGGGAATGGTGGTTCATTAAAAGGCCCAGCAACTCTCATAGCATTTATCTCCTTAGCCATGCTTTGTGCAGCGACCTCCTCATTACCCTTCAGAGCAAGTAAGTTCGGGGCATCCTGCGGTCCCCAAACACCCCTAAATGGTCTATGAAACCAAACTGGAAACCTTCTAGCAGGTACCTCGCATCATCCTGTCTAGGATAAGCGGAAAGCCATTGTTCCAGCATAGGGATATTAATTGGGGAGGGGACCTTTAATGTGGCCAGCACCGTCAGAGGGAGCTCTGACCACCCCCTGCCCACCCCTACCTCTGCCTCGTGACCCACCAGCCTGCGGGCAAGCGGAGGCAGCGTGAGGGCCAGAGCAAGAGGGACACTCGTGTCGGAAACGACACTGACGCTTGTTGCACACGCCACTAGCTGAGAAGCTCCAACTAAGCAGGCGGGCCGGAACAACCTGCCCCGCTGGCTGGCGGGGAACCTGCGTCGCAGCAGCCCACTGCACGGCCTGGCCGCAATGGTACCTATCACCAGGCGCCAGGCGCGTGGGAGTCATATACAAGAGCCACAATTGCTGGCAAGGCTCATCCCACCTCATCTTAGGATTTAGGGCCACTCTCATCCTGAATTCTTCATCGTAAGCCAACCACGACGGGCCAGGAAAATCCACCAATGCCTTATAAATATTGTCGAGGTATTGCACCATCAGAATGGCCAAATCAGGCCGGGCCCTCAGGTATACCGCCATATAAATGAGGTATGCCGGCAACCAGTTGGCCCAGGTGCGCAGTGGCTTACGACGGTGGGACAACTCCTTGTCCCTGTCATCCTGTCCCTCCCTCTCTTCCTTGGTGGGCTCATGATTCAAGAGGGAGAAAATATCAACATACTCCCCTCGCTAAATCTTTTCCCTCGTGGCCTGTGATAAATGATCACCCAGGGGCAAGGAATAACCAGCCATCGGCAGAGCCATCATCGGCACCTTTTGGATGGAGGGTATGCGCAGCGGGCCCTGAAAAGCCCCTGCAACGCTTGGCATACCCACAGAGGCGGACACCCCTGCCCTAACCGGGGGGCCATTTGGCAACCAGGAGTTAACAGGGCAGTGTGGAAACAACTGCCCACCCACAGTAACCTGCCTTGGCCATGGCCACTGCACCCCCCCCATGTGACTGCACAGTGTCACTGGAGCACTCAATTGAACCGAATATTCACTAGTCGCACCTCTGTGAGCCGCCCCCACTGGGGGTTCCGGCCCACGGCGGGCATCGGAGCTCACGACAGGCATCGACTGGTCCCCACCGGCAAATCCGATTGTGCGGGGAGCTGCAAGGCGCCAGCTTGGGCTGGCCTGATGGCCTCGAGCAGCTCGACCCTGTTGACGGCCCGCTGGAGAGTCACGGCCGACGTGTTGGCCGGGATCGACGAAAGGGCCGTAATTGAAGCGGTGGCTAAGCCCCCATGCGAAGGCAGTGGGGCAATGCCCATCGATGCCTCTAGCACTGAAATGCGTGCTAGAAGCGCATCAACGGTGTCTGAGCCACCCATATAAGGTGGGCCAGATGGGCCGGATGGCCCACTGGGCAGTTGCTGAAGGGGAAACCCGAAAGGGGATCCCGGGCCTGAATAGGGCCATGCCCAAAAATCCGGCCTGTGGGGCCCGGAGGAATGGTGGGTGGAAACCCACACCAGGCCCCCAAAGGCCACCCTGCCCCGCGCCATGAAAAGGCCCTCCAGGGGCAGGGATCCCCGAGGGGCCAGCCTGCGCCAGCCCCGCCTGGAAGCTCGTGCCAGGCTGACTGGCGGAAGCCTGGTCAGCCACATTGGTGGCAGTGGGCAAATGCTGCGGGGGTGCCGCCCGAGCCCTCCAGCCCGATGGCTGCCCCCCGGTAGAAGAAGGGGTAGGGAGAGTCCTTCCCCTTGGGCGCGGCTTGGCAGCCAGAGCCTTGCGCTTGGGAGCCATGTCTCTCAAACCGAAGATAGAAGCTGCTCCCTAATTGATCCCTGGCCAGGGATCCGATTCAATCCTGTGCCCTGAGTACCGCAATATCAAAGAGCAAAGAAACTCCGAAAAGCTAAAGGTATGAAGAGCACCAGGGGAAAAACTCGGCGGAGCAAACTTCTCCGCTCTGTCGCGTTTCTAAAATGGCAGCTCGGCTGCCTCGTGGCCACCCCTTTTATAGAGAAGTGGCCACACCCCCTAATTCACCCGGATGTCTGAGTCTGGGTGGGGGGGCCCACAAAGAGCGCGGCGGCCATTTTGGCGCCACGCTTTCATTAGCTAAACATTGGAGATGGCTTATTTTCTTCTTTTCTTTCTTTTTTTTTGGGGGGGAGGGGGGAGTTTAACAGAAATGAGAAGACACAATAAAGAGAATATTAATTTCATTTCAAGATTTATTTGTTAATTTTCAAAAGATAACCTCTAAAATATGAATGCTTTGTTTTAATAAAACAGAGGATAATGAAAGCTTTGGATTTTTTTGTGCTTCCCACTGTTGTTTGTCAGTCAAATGGTCTGGGAAATATTTAATCTAATAGTTACCAGGGGCTATTAGCAGCCAATCAGAAATTTAGTGGATTAGTTGGAACCCAGTGAAAAATATTTTCTGCTTCGGGACTACTGTGGGGTGGGGACTTCAGTGCTGCTGAGCTATGTGGTTGCCCTCCATATTGATTGTGCTCTTTGTGCTCCATCATGATTGTGCTTGTATCTTTTCCTCTCCCCCTATTTTAAAAAAGATTTCCCACCCATTTCTTAGGGATAGGTTTGGTGCAGTTGCTAGGCTGTTGTATTAGCATGCCTCCTTCAGATTATTTTTTAAAATCCTGTGAATACCCCCTCCCCATCTCTTTCTTTTAATGGGATGTTTTTGCTATCTGTTGCTGGAGTCAATGAAGATAAGAGATCAATGGTAGAAAATATAAAAATATCCTTGTATTATACTTGTTTTGGTTGGGTGTGTGGTTTTGCCTATATTATTGTATTTGCTTCCTTGGTTTTGTTAGCCCCACCCCCACCCCCAATGGGGTTGTTTGTGTGTTATTCTGGTTTTTCCCCTCTGTGTGTATGTGGGGAAACTTTTCCTGATAGATATTTTAAAAATTGTGTTATTTGTTCAATTTGCTGTGGGTGCTTTAAAACTAGTTTTTAAGGTGTGTGTTTTTTGTCTCTTTGGAATTGATTCTCTTACCTGCCCTTGCCTCTGCTTTTTTGTAGCAAATTCACAGTATTGTGGCCATCACACTTTAATCCATTTTATGTAACTGCTTCAATTCTTGTCATACCTTAGAGATTTACTTTATACAACTATTCCATTATGTGATCAAGGGACCATTTCTTTCCAATTAATTTAAAAGCATTCATGGTCACATTAATGGATGGCCATAATCATTCAATTTATATTGCTGGCCTGATTTTTAGTCTAATTACTCTGCCAGTCACCATTAGAGGTGTTGATGTGGTGGCTAAAGGTCACTAATTGCTCAGGGCTAGGTTTCCCCTAGTTTGAGACAATGCTATTACAGAAATGCCTGTCAATTACTTCTTTATATATATATATATATATATATATATATATATATATATATATATATATATATATATATATATATATATATATATATATATATATATATATATATATATATATATATATATATATATATATATATATATATAT
Source organism: Bradypodion pumilum (assembly GCA_035047305.1). Classification (NCBI taxonomy): domain Eukaryota; kingdom Metazoa; phylum Chordata; class Lepidosauria; order Squamata; family Chamaeleonidae; genus Bradypodion; species Bradypodion pumilum. The sequence goes on from JAWDJD010000005.1 coordinate 60,149,653, forward strand.
ATATATATATATATATATATATATATAAATTAGCAGTCTTGAATAATTTCACTGTCGCTAATATAGAACTGGACCATCTGGTTATATTTGAACAGATCTAATTTAGATTATAGTAAGAGTAGGTTTTTTTTTCCTAACTTCAATAAGCATCTTTGATTTACTTAATCTACCTGTAATAGAGAAACCAGTTCTGTTTCCACATGACTGCCTGGAATCATGATTCTTTATGGATGAAATGTAGATGTGTCTTTTTGACTACTTTCTATAGCACTGTACTAGCTGTATTATTTAGGGAAAATGCAGTATTCTATTTTCAACTATTTCATTATAAATTATTGCTTACAGTTGTGCTAAACTCGGAGTTGCAACTTGTTTTATGTGCATAACTGTAAGGACTGCTTCTATTCTTAGTAGAGGAAAATCCTTTTCTCTCTGATTAGGTTGTATAAAGATCAAGGGGACATCACCCTTTGAAATACCTCCTGCTAAATTTACCAGCCAGCAGAGAATGTGTGAAAAACAGATCAGCTCTGCCAACCAATCTTCACCTGGAAAGTTCATAAAGGTGGATGAGATTTCAAACTGAACTAACTCCCTCATCACTAATGGATAATTCTGACCCTTTTTCATTTGGTTATTGTTTTTGCTCTAGTTACTAGTTCCATAGTAACCTATAAAATATTGAAGCTGCTATTTGACCTACTGATGATAATTTAAAACACTTATTATTATATTTCAGAACTCTATTTTTTATTCACACAGAAGAATCAAAACTCCCATGATACTCCAATACACTCCAAAATCCCTTGGTGTGTTTGTGCTGCACATTTATTCCAAAAATTATCTTGTGCTGAACCATCACCTTGTTCTATCTAGCCCAATGTTTTGAATTTGACTGGCAGCAGTACTTCAGGATTTGAAGCAAAATTACTTCCTCAACCTACATGGTGCTCCCTAATAGTACCAATTGGTCTTCCATCCATATCCTATCTTGACAGTCTTTCAAATATCAGCTGACTTGAGTGTCCTCAGGATGTTAATGGTGGTAAAAATTAAACAAGAAATGTTTTACAAATGTGTGGTGTTTTGTTTTTTTCACTACAGTTCCCCTGCATTCCGGGAGCTGAGTAGGACTATTTTTGGGGAACTTTAGTACAATATTACAGTCTCTTTGTCCAAAGGAAAATCCTGGTTCAAGGTAATTGACTATAATGGACATTTCTTTCAGTTGACCCTTCAACACTGCAGAAATATATGTAGTTACATCATCATTTAATAGAGTAATCAAGTTTAGAAAGCCCCCATTACTAGGCATAAACAAGGGCTGACTAACAATGTCACAGAACTTAAAGTCTAAAGAGCTGATTTAATACTACTCTTTCTAGAGAAAACTGTCAAGGTCCAGTATTTTGGGAATAAAATGTGTACTAGCCAGTAATAATCTGGCATTCATCATTTATAAATGAATGTCTTTATGTAATACAAAGGAAGAAAAGACATTTGCTGTAGAAACTAATGTATGTTGTGAATTGTTATTACTGCAAATAGGTAGGCTATAATTTTAACTGGAGCTGTAAGATTGAGTAGACAAACACTTTCTAGTGAAAGTCTAACTAGACAACACTTTTCAAGAGTCTAAAACTTTTTATTCTCTTGCACTTGCTGTACTTTTTAAGGGAACATGCACATGTTTGGAAAATGTAGTTTGAAAGGTACTCTTGAAATAGGGGTGAAAGAATTAAGATATTAAGATAATATTAATTTTGTTTTAAAAGTAAAAATTATTTTCTCAGTACTCTGTAAAGTTAAACAGATCAGATTGACCTATCATATAGAACTGATGACAAGGCTAAAGTAAACAGAAGGCTTTGTGCCCACAAGCTCAGCACAGTTTGTACAGCTGACAGGGAACCGTAAATAATATTTGTGTGACATGACATGATGTGACATGAGACATGTTCCTTATATGACATGATCTAAATAACAGTTACGGAATGTTCTAACCTGAACTTAATGAAATGTCAGAAGATTAATTAATAATTTTGGCTTATCCCATAGTGATGCAATGTGTAGAAATTTCCAAATTTTATGCTATAAAAAGATGGCTCTGAAAATGTATTTTCATTCAGGGAATATTAGCTTGATAAAGCGTTCTGAATCTGTTTGGCCAAATATTAACAAATAAAACTCCTAAAACTGTCTTAGCGTGTGGAATGCAATTTTGCCTAGTTCAGTATTCCATAACACTCTCAAAAAGAAGGACTAATTCGGGATTATCTTTTGTGATCAATCAAGTACCCTGCACTTATTACACATGGAGTAACCCTTGTATAGTCATGTACACACAATGTAAGAAAAAAAGAGAACCATAGAGTATGAAAAAGTGTTTGTTGGACTGAAGTTACCCTTCATCCCATGGGGAGCTTGGAGCAAGTAAGATGATTGGCCTATGAAGACTGCTGGTTCCCATGAGTTTCCAAGCAGCCATAAGTGGGTTTCTGACTGACCTGTCGAAGCTCAGGTTGTAACTTGGTATTTAGAGGCAACTTGGCAAGTTAACATGATTGCTCCTGAACACATTGCAGGCGCACCCCCCAACAAAGGACTCAGACACCGGTATAAGTGGATAACGGCATTGGGCCACATTTATTGATTCACGCCCTAGTCCGAATTATAAATTTCAATTGGCACTCAGCCAATTATAATTCTTAAGGCAAGCAGGCCGCAGTAACACTGGTAAGGTTCCTCCCAAATTGCCAGTGGCAATTGGCTACAATGTATCCATTTGTATCAATTCGTTTGTTTACAACAAACAAATTGTTGACCGTAGTCAATAATCTATCTACTGACCCCACCCTCTGACGTGTATCCATAAAATCACGGGGTGATGCATGCTGGAGAGCTCCTGCCATCACCCCATTGCCTGGTTCGTCGTTGACCGGTCAACGTTAACAAACTTGTACCTATCTAGTGTTGGCCAGTCAATTGTGAACCTGCCGGATGCCTGTGGGTCATCAATCTTTACCTTACCAGTGCTACCCGCCACACAGGGAGGCATCCATGATGACTCACCGCCCCCCCCCAAGACCGTCAGCTCGGTCGCCAGGCCTGCTTGCATCACACCCAGAACGAGGTACATACCTCCAGCCGACAGGTGGACCCCTTCGCCTGCTTACCAGCAAAAAATTTTGTATAAGCCTATCATCCGGTATCCCATGGCCGTCTCACAGCCATGCTCAGGACGGGACGGAGCCACAGCCCCGTCCACTGGTTGCCGGAACAGTACGAGCTAGGGAGATCCGCATCTCCCCCGATTGGTGTTTCGGCACAAGGTTAGACCAAAGCAACCGTATGTAAGCCATAAGAACATAAGAACATAAGAACAGCCTTGCTGGAACAGGCCACAGCCCATCCAGTCCAGCATTCTGTCTCACACAGTGGCTCACCATTTCCTTCAGGGTATTCCCAAGGAGATGCCTTCACCTGCTTAGGATTCCCTGGAAATGGCATTGAGAGATATCCTGCCTATCTCTCCAACCCGGAGGTTGTCCTTAGGTAGCCATAATTATAGCCATTGATAGCCTTGTCCTCCATGAACTTGTCTAATCCTTTCTTAAAGCTGTCAAGACTGACGGCTGTCACCACTTCTTCTGGCAGGGAGTTCCATAGACCAGTAATCCTCTGGGTGAAAAAGTACTTTCTCTTATTTGTTTGAGAACTAGTACCCAAAAGTTTCATGGAGTGTCCCCTAGTTCTAGTGTTGTGCGATAGGGAAAACAGTTTTTCCTTATCCACTTTGTCCACACCGTGCATGATTTTATAAACTTCAATCAGGTCACCTCTTAGACGCCGTCGTTCAAGAGTGAAAAGGCCCAACCGTTGCAGCCTCAGATGGTAAGGAAGGTGTTCCAGTCCCCTAATCATTCTGGTTGCCCTCCTCTGTACTTTCTCCAACTCCATAATATCCTTCTGGAGGTATGGCGACCAGAACTGTACACAGTATTCCAGATGGGGCCTCACCATAGATTTATAAAGAGGCAAAATGACACTTGCTGACTTATTTTCTATACGTGACAGAAATTGCCAGGTCACAGCCCCTCGACGGTTAAGTAACAGCAGCTATCCGTATAAGATCAATGCCGCCGAGGTGCTTGTAAAACATTGGGTGGTCCAGCATCCCTGACAAACCGCAGGAATGGCCACAGTTCCTGACCCCATGTGCCGCACATACCATACCATCGCATACGTGCGGATGCACACAACCCAGTCGGGGTCCACTCTCTGTCGCTACAGCATATACTGCTGCCCAGTGTACATAGCCGTGGCCCACCAGCCCCCTGCCACCGGTGTGTTGAGACCCCTAGGATCTGTAAAAGAGGAGAAAAGGTTAAGGACATAACAGGTACTTGTACAGTGAGGGGGCGTACATATCAGAAATTGCGCGTACAGGCATATCCACCTCCGAGTACCCTACACGCAGTCGCGACCAATGCGACGCCTATCTTAAGAAAATTGGGTGCCAAAATGGGCCCCACACCACGGACGCGGCACCGGTCACCCTCAGGTACTGTAATATGGTAAGGGTAGACCCATCCCGGTGGCAGAAAACAGGCTGGGGCGCACGGCAGGCACTGTCAAAATTATGTAGGGCACCAACCGGACAGATGTCTCAAAAACTTCGTAGCAGTATACACCACTGCCTACACCGTGCTGAATAACCCGTGAGGACCGTATCCCCACTCGAGCCCACTCATGTGTGACAGAGACATCGTCGAGTTCCAGAGCCCTACGAGACACATCCGCCTTACACCTGTGGCACCAACTCTGGCACCCACTCACTGATGCGGAGCGCTCCAAAAAGGCTACCGTAGTAGCTGCGTGGGCAAGAGCCACCTCACACCCATCTGCACATAAGTAATGCCAGCCTCGTGCAAGGTGGGTCAGAAAATCCGGGAACAGGGGTAACGTGTGTAAGGGCAGCGGACACGTTCCCGTGTCCACCCCTCCCAAACACGACGCATAATGCATAGTGATACGCCTTATGCGTGCGAGGTGCCAATGACATGTGCGGTTCCCTTCTCCGCGCCAAACGTCCAGCCATCGGCCAAAAGTGCCGAGTTAAAACCCTGTACTTCCAGAGTATGGTACGGAACCGGGCGATCTGCAGGTGGTGGAAAGCAACAGTAATGTCATTATAAATACCTAGAACATGTCTGGCCTAGAACGGCACATTTAGGCGTAGGCTTCTCAAAGGAATAGACGAACTAATGTCCTGACCCTGGGGGATTCGCATGTCTGGGTGTTGACAATGTGCACCACTGCCGCATTGTCACACTGAAAGTGGACCACTGAGTAGGCCCACTCCTTGCACCATAGTATCAGTGCTCTCCAAATTGGGAAAAAGTGCAAGGAAGGTAAGATCGCGGGGCGATCCATGCACCCACCCTCGGAGCAAACCCCATAAGTCCGGGAGCCGGAGGTATCCGACCGTACTTGAAATCCAGGGCAGACCATCAGGTCTGATACTCAAGAAGAGACCCCCCAAACCCAGGAGTAATTTGAGCCAGACCGGACCAATGAAGGTGGCCATAAATTAACTGCAGCTCACGAGGGCACACTTTATGTTTGGCAAGCAATGCCAAACTCGCCGCGGAGATCCAAGCCACCGTACGCATGGTTAACCTGGATGCCCGCGCGACAGAAATGTGAGCTTAGTAGATGGGACCTCGGTCTATTCAGGCGCCAAGGGGACACCCAGTTCCCGCCTGAGTGTCTGAATGGTAATGAGGAGACGCGGGTGCGTGTCCAAGCCCCGTTCACCCCCGAACCAAAAGTCGTCGAGGTAATGGGCTAGAGACCGAGACCCCGACCTGTGAGCGAATGGCCACTGAGTGAAGTCCCCAATCATGTTCATGCTGAACATGAATTAACTCAGTCAGAAGGGGGTTGGCCTTATCTAAGTAAAATTCCCCTCGGAACCCAAAAAACCCAATAGGTCTAAATCATTGGGTGCACTGGCAATAATCTAAAAGCCTAGTGCATATCACACCGTGCCAAAACAGCACCCTAACTGCGTGAGCATGCCCCATAGTAGCCAACCCAACTACGAGCACCTGAGTGAACAAGGTCATCAAGAATGGCATCCCTGAATGGGGAACCCACAGGGTAAGCTGAATGGAGGCTTAAAGGACATTCCCCCTAGTATAGCTCCGTATGACTCATGGGGGAGACATTCAACTTAGGAAAGATAGTTCCAAGAAGGGCCCCTGCTACTCCCATGGCCCCAACTCCCTCAGCGGTGGACAGTTGAGCCCCCTCTTCGTTACCTTGCAAGGGAACCAGATTAGTATTATCCTGGGACCCTAACACCCCCGAATGGATATAAAAGCCCCCATAGAAAACCCACCAGCAGGTATCCCGCCCAATTCCTTTTGGGATGAAATGAGTGCCATCTCTCCAGGCTGATTATAACCATTGGGGCGGGGGGGGGGGTTATGACAAGGTTAGTTGCTTCAGACTGAGCTCTGATCGCCCCTGTGCACCCCTACCTCTGCCCCGTAACCCACCAACCCGCGGGCGCGCAAAGGCGGCGTGAGGGCCAGCGCAAAAGGGGACACGAAGTCGGTAACGACCGTGGTGCTTAGTACACGCATCAGCAGCTGAGCGGGCCGAACATAGCAGGCGGGCTGGAACCCCCCGCCCGACCAGTTAGCGTGGAGCCTGTGTCTGATCAGCCCGCTGCTCCGCAGGACCACCATGGTACCTCTCACCAGGCACCCGTCCCGTGGTAGTCATGTACACGAGCACACTTGCTGACAGGACTCGTCCCACCTCCCCTCAGGGTATAGAGCCACCCTCCTCACCTTCGTCACCATGAGCCAACTGCCCCGGGCCCATCTGATCAACATCAGGATGGCCCAAGCAGATCAAGCCCTGCGGCATACCACAATACGTACAAGGTATGCCGACAACCAGTTGGCCCAAGGTGCGCGGTGGCTAAGACGATGGGACATCTCATTGTCGCAGTCGCCCTGTCGCTCTCTCTCCTCCTAGTGGGCTCGCAGTTCTATAGGGAGAATATCCACACGTCCCCCTCCATCCCTTACCCCTCCTGGCCTGTGGCCAATAATCAACCAGGGGCAAGTAATAGCCGGCCGTCGGCAAAGCCCTTGACGGCACGTTCTGTCTAAAGGACATACACAGCCGGACCCAAACAGCCCCTGCGATGCCCAGCACTGTCCCAGGGGCGGACGCCCCAGTGCATGGTGGCTCACTACGGCGGGACCACACCATGTCTCTGTCCTCCTGTCTGTACCTCCTATCCTTATTGGGATCCCAGTTCATAGGGAGAATAAATCCACGCATTCCCCACCACCACCAAATCTTTCCCTTCCTGATCTGGGTCAGATGATCACCAGGGGGCAATGAATAACCAATCATCGGCGAGGCCGTTGCCGGTGCATGATGTACACAGGGCATACGCAGCGGGACCTGGACAGCCCCTGCGATGCCACGCACTGCCCCGGGGGCAGAAACCCCCACCCCCAACGTCGTGCCAGAATGCAACCAAGGGGCACTGGGATAGGATGGCAAGTGATGCCCACTAGCCTCTAATTGGCAAGGCCATGAGCACTGAACCACACCGCTGAAAGTGGACTGTGATTTGGGTGTATTCAACTTGACCCAATACTCACTAGTTGCACCCCCGTGAGCCGCCCCCACTGGGGGTTCCGGCACACGGTGGGCGTCGGAGCTCACGACCGAAATCGAGCTCTGGGACGACCTCCAATGCACTCCAGTCGCTGTTCTGGACAAACAGGGAGCTGCGAGACAGCGGCAGGCACAGGCCGGACTGTCTCAAGAAGCTCGACCCGGCCGGCCACCTGTTGCAGAGTGGCAGCGGTCGAAGTAGCCGGCGGACACAAAGGGGGGCCCGGTAGATAGGAAAAAGGACTCCCACCCACTGGATTGCTAAGGATGCCTCCAGTAAAGCCAAATGTGCTAACCAGGCATCCCCTGCCACAGTAAACCCCCAGTAGGTGGGCCAGGTGGGCCGGACGGCCCGATAGGAATTGTGCCAGCGGCCCTAAATTGAGAGCCTGTGCCAGAATAAGCCATGCCCGAAAATCCAGCCCCTAATGGGAAAAAACATGCTGTGAGCCAGCACCAGGCCCTCCCCCCAATCATTCCGGCCCATGGCCAGCAACCGTGGGCCGAGGGCCGCATCCTCCGAAGGGCCGGCCTGAGGCTGAAAACGGGAGCTCATTCTGTCCTGCAGTACGCAGAAATTGAACCACTGACCTTACACAACCCAGTCAGCGTCTGAGGCACTTGAGCCACTGCAGTCCCACGTAAAGTTTGGGCACCCCTGGGTTAGGGAAAAGGAGTGAGCAACGGAGCAAACTTCTCCGTTCCATCGCGTTCTGAAGCCAATAGGCTAGAAAGCCAAAAGGAAGCCTCGAACAGAGGCTAGCAAACTCAAGCCTCTTGCAAAGAGGCGGAAGGGGATAAAGCGACGGAGAAAACTTCTCCTCTCCGTCGCTTTTCTAAACTGGCCAACTAACTTGAGGAGCACAGAAAAGCACGATCCCTATCCAGGGATCAGCACCCGCTGGCTGGAAAGCCGAAGATCGAGAGCCTTTTGCAATGCTCGGGAATCGAACTCCAACCTTCCAGGCAGTGAGTTCAGTATCTTAATCCCTTGAGCCACTGCAGTCCCACAGACCGACGGAGAAAAAACTTCTCCTCTCCATCGCTTTTCTAAAATGGCAGCTCGGCTGCCTCGTGGCCACCCCTTTTATAAGGGAGTGGCCACGCCCCCTAACTAACGCGGATGTCTGCGTCCGGGTGGGGGGGGCCGCAAAGAGCGCGGCGGCCATTTTGGCGCCGCGCTTTCATTCTCCACTGCAAAGCTCAGCTGGCCTCAGGGTTCACAGACTAACTTCAAACAATGAAGCAGCAAAGGAGAAGGAGAGAGAGCAGGTGGAGACAATCCCTTAGGATGAAAACCTTACGTTGGTGAGAGAATACCTCTATTTATCTGCAGCATATGAGGAAGCTATATAATATAATGCCCATCACATTCAGGATGCAGCTAACCAACAGGCAAAACTTTATAAAATAGTGCACAGCCTCACCACAGGAAGTCAACCTTCAGTTCCTTCTCTGAACCAACAGAGCTGTGAGTAATTCATGAGCCATTTTAGATCAAAGGTTGAGGTCATCCAATGGGATCTTGACTAATGCACATTTAATGCTCTAAATCAAGTTGAAATGTCCAATAAATTCTTTTGTCATGATTTAGGGGAGCAGTTTCAACTTGTGTCATCTGAAGAGGAAAAAGCATTTGCACATCTCTCAGGGTGATCCTTGTCCATCCTGGTTAGTGAAATCGGTAAAGATATCTGGAGAGTTGGAATATTTTCATTTTCTCCTTTATTTTCCCTACTTTTCCCCAATGGTAAAACTGTACACAGTTTAACACCCATTCCCATGAACCCTGTGTAGGAAAAAAATGCTACTCTACACAGTAGTTGTAATACCCCATAAGGTCTGTCTTTTCTTTCATTAAAAATGATCCTGAAACATCTGAGAAATTCCACATGGATTTGCATGATATTTCTTGGGAAAACATATCTTCCTGCAGAAGAAGTGATTTTTCTTCTTCTTTGTAGCTCTTCAACAATAAAAAGCAACAAGACTGGCATCCCAATGGTGGGAGTTTTAAATTAATGAAGAACAGTTTTATTGTAAAAAAAGTTAATGAACTTTCCCCCTTGAGTTCATAAAACATTTAACTTGGGCACTGAACTCCAACCAAATTCTGGCCTGGTTTCAATTTTACTTCTTAATTCTGTGAATATGACATGAATATGTAGGCATACATATAGCCTACTAAATTAAGTAATTTAAAGTCACCATAACTTACCCGAATTGTAGTTTTAATAAATGACATAGTTCTTTGTATAATACATAGAAGCATAACTCTATTTATATCTAAAGGTAGAGTCCCAAAAGTGCATATTCACTAGATATACAAACATAGACATGTTGGGGTGCATAGACATGTTGGGGTAGTTTTAAAAGGATGGCAATTACTACTAAATCCCTAGCAGAAGTTGATTTATATGACTACCACCAAGGTCAAAAGACCTTACACAGCCCAGCAGGAAAATAAATGTAGTCCAACAAAAGGCACACAATAGAAGGCATTGACCCACCACTATCTCCTTGGAATTGTTGGCTGAAAATGACCCTTTCATTATTTCATCTCTTTGGCAGAAAGAAAAAAAACTTTGGGGTTTTTTATGCAACAAAATGGTTTATTAAATCCTAACATCTTTGATATATTCAGTCTTCAGAAGGACATTATTCAGGTAATATTGTTTAGAAAAAATGATTAATCAGCAGAATAAAGCATATTTGAATGGTAATATAGGCTTAGCTGTCATCACACTCAATACCCCTGACAGATTAAAACCTACATCACAGAAAATTAAACCTTTGTGACAGAATCTACAACACAAGTTACACATTACACATGTCTAACAGAATGAGATTTAACAGATTTTTTATTCACTCCTTCTGCAGTTCAGATTATCCACAAGCAATTCCTCCCATCTTTAAAAGAGTATATAAATATATATTAATTTGGCCATCTTCTACCAAATCTACCTTTCAATATGCTACAACGTAACACTGGGCATCTGGGATTTCTCTTAATCTCTCATTCTCCTTGTCTCTCAATTTTAAAGAAGAGACAAATACAATAACAAAATGGCAGAAAACTAATTAATGACCTTCTTTGAAACTGTGGGATTTTGTTTCTAACATGGTGGGTTATGCTGCTGTTGTTTGAGACAGTGTTCACTGAGAAAAAAGATGATGTAAAGTTGGAAATGCTGAGACCCACTAGTTGTTGGCCTTCCTTTCTATAATTTTACATTTCTTGTGATTCTACGAACTACTAGCCGATTACCCGGCCTTGCTCGCCACCCCCTTACATGTGTCCGGCCACCTGTATCAGGCCCCTGCCCAGCTCACGGTGATGTCACAATCAGGTGACCTACTTATGACATTAGCATCACTATGTGTCCAGCCACCTGTGTCAGGCCCCTGCCCAGCTCAATTACATCATGATGATGTCACAATCGGTTGTCCTTCCTGGGGCTATCACTATGGATACTACCACTGAGACACACACACACCCTCTTGTCGAGTATACCTCCCTTTGCAGATCAATTTAGGGGCATACATCCCCCCCATGGGGCTTGTGACCCCCACAGTGACCAACCAGCATGCCAAAGGTATGTATGTGCCATGTTACATTGCGATCAGTGCAGGGGTGTAGATTTGTGTACATCACATATAAGAGGACACCTCTGCTTTATAGATAGATAGATAGATAGATAGATAGATAGATAGATAGATAGATAGATAGATAGATAGATAGATAGATAGATAGATAGATAGATAGATAGATAGATAGATAGATAGATAGATAGATAGATAGATAGATAGATAGCTCCTCTGGAAATTCTTTTTCTCAGGCTTCGGGGCAATTACGGACTCCCACAGCTGCACACACACACACACACACACACACACACACACACACACACACACACACACACACAGATGAGACTCACTTACCGGCCCAGAAGGTGCAGGAGTGGAGGACGATGAGGGAGCTGAAGCCAGAGCCACCGCCAGACTCCCCTCCTCCCACACAGCATGGCCAACTGGCATGGATAAACGCTGCCACCTTTGAAGCGCTCCCAAGTGTGATGGTGCACAGGCACAATGGTGTACCTAACGCACCTGGTGCGATGACGCAGAGTCGTGCATGTGCAAAGAGGGAGATGGGAGTGGCCACGGGAAATGTTTACTACTACCACCACCACCCCGCCCGAACCAGTCCAAACTGGTAGATGTCCACCACTGAATACATTAAAACAAGCCAATAGCTTTGTAAATACTAACAGTGAAATTGGGCTATATAATTGGGAAAAAATCTTCAGTTACTGTGGAAAAATTCAATCAATGCAGCATTTACATGCATGCAATATCTGCCTTATTATCTGTACATGACCAAGATAACACTATTGAAGATGCCCACCTCTGGTCAAAAGTAGTCTAATCATTTTGCTATTTTAATTTGTTTGCATTCTATTTATATTTATTTATGTCCATAATTTAAAGTGTGCAATACCTTGACATGAATAAAGAAAGAAATTTTATAATACAGTATATTCCCAGTAAATGCTGCACCATATCTGAGTCAGGGCAGGGTTCTCTCCAGCTCCAGAATAATTATACATTTAGTGCTCTATGCCATTGTTCTGTCTCATTTTCCCAGCCCTTTAGAATTACTTTACTGTTTCAAGATGGCTTGTGCTGCTGTTATCTTGTTCTTTCTATTACTGATCTTTTCATAATTTCTGCATCACCTCTGGAGCTTCGTGTGGAAGGAGGTTTCCTATTATATCCTCCCCAGAGTGATGACTGAAGTGGGAGAAATTGGGGGTAGGGGCTGACAGCTGCCAAAACAATGAAAGACAACACACACACACACACACACACACACACACACACACACACACACACACACACGTCTTCTCAGCTACCTCATAAGCAAGCCAAGCCAAAGAGTTCTGTACTTTACCCATGAGAAATTCCTTGACATTTCTTCTCCTTTCAGATTCTATATAAGGAAAATTCTTTTCTACTAAATTGAAAGAGAATGAATGATCTTCTCATGGGACCCCATTTCAGAACTGTGCCAGTACAGAGACATATGGACCAAGAAAAGAATAAAATGTCTGAAAAGAGAATTTTCAAATACTTGGCACTGATCCCTCAAAGTGTCAATGGCAAATGAAGTGACTGATATTGAAACATTGATGAGTCTTTGATGACATATGATGAGTGAATTTAACAACTTCAAAGCTATGTGCCAGGAGTGATGTCTTACTAAGTTTGTGATGGTAACAACACATATGTTTCTTGTTACTTGTTTCTTCAAGTGTTTCCTTCTAAGAGGAACATCTTCTGGGGCTAAATTTTTGGCTTGTATGGAATCTTTATTGTTAACAAACAAACTGGCCAAAACTATTAGAAACTAGTGGACAAGGTAGACTGCATGATATGTATCATGTTGGCTAGGCAACTTGATAGCTCAATGAGTCAGAGCATTGGGTTGTGGAGCCAGAAGTCAGTAGTTTAATTCCCTCCTATGTCTCCTGGAAGAACAGCATCCCCAAGAGAAAGAAATGGTATATCACTTCTGAGGTCTCTTTATCTAGAAAACCTTAGAAATGGTCAACACACATCAGAATGGACTTGATGAGATGAGTTCATAAAAATGAAAGTATGACTTAATGCATTCTATTCTATTCTACTTGTCATGAATCAGACATCTTAGTCTGATCAGACTAAGGATAGGCTATTCTATCCTGATCAGACATCTAGGATAGGCTATTCTTTCCTTGTGCCTCTGAGATATTGTGGATTACATTTATTAGTCTCATCCATCACACACTCACCAATGCTTAAAGATAATGGTGCCATATTTTAATTCATTGAGAAAAGCAAGGTAGATATTCTATTGCCTAATCATCTACAAATAGTTAGGGACACTGCTCAGTTAATTTGGCTAGATATATACAGAGCTAATCTATTATTGTAGCAGTATACAGCTAAAAATTGATTCCATGTGCTGTCATGTTGTTTCTGACATGGCAAATGTTTCCAGGGTTTCATAGGTACACAATACTCAGAAGCTGTTAACCATTTACTTCTTTTGAAGAATGCTGTAGGACTACACAGTTTGGCCAAGGCTAACTATGAGAGGCACAGTGATGAATCAAATTCCTAACATTTGGCTCCACAGCCAGGCATGCAACAGAGCTGTAACCATGGGAACTTTAGCCTGAAGTAAAAGACCAGCATGGGCTGAAAGCCTTCTTACCCTCACCCACCCCCTTTAGTGAGGTTCCCACTGAAAATCATCCCCACATGGTTTTCAGTGTTTGCCAAACAAAAGAACATATTTGATTATTTTTTGTGGGAAAGACTGTATCTATGCAACACATTTATAAGGGTTTAAAAGCACTTCAGCTGTCTACTCTGTCTACAGAGTTCTGGCATCTGTAATTTAGTTAGGTAGTTATAGCTTTCTGCTTGTGCAGATCTAGGCATTAAGAAGAGTTAGGTGTTATGCTGCTAATTCACAAATAATTCTTTTGCTCCAAATTACTTTCAGAGGTTTATTTATTTATTTATTACATTTCTTTACCATCCATTTGGGTGGTATCCTACTCTGGGCGGTGTGCATTTTGCAATTGTGTATAAACATACACACTATTTAGTAAAACATCATGCTCTTCAGAGTAATATATGGCATGTGTCAGTATCTTTGTAGAGAGTGTGTCCTTATTTATTTAAATCAATCCATGTAATAATGGAGGGGATGAAATTAATATTGAGATACATGTCTCCTTTGTTAGAAAGCCAGTCATATCCAACACTAGGGAGAAGTGCTCATCTCTGTTTACAGCCAAAGAGCCAGCGCTGTGGGTTCTGTGGTCATATGGCAGGCATGACTAGATGTCTAAGCTCACAGAATGCTGTTACATTTCCCTCTAAAGCAGTACCTACTTACTGTACCTACCTGCTATTTCTTGCTTTCCAACTGCTAGGTTGGCAGGAGCTGGGCAGCAAACAGAAGCTCACTCCATCAGGCAGCACTTGGGTCTTGAACTGCTGATCTGCTACCATTCTGGTTGTCAAGCATAGTATCTTAACCACTACATACACAAAGCTAATTCTGAACTTTTTATTATTAAACTACAATATTGCATCACAAATGCAAATAAAACTTTATTGGTAATCTCTATCCATTTTCCAGATCCAGCATTTCATTAAGGTGACTCCAGCCTGCTTATTGCTCAATGGTTATTTTATTACCTAACACCCTGACTTATAGCTGTTAATGAAGCTGCTTGATAGCATATGAAATTGACTGCCCACTATCTTTCTCCCTCTCTCCTTTTACATCTTTGGAGTTAGGAGTCACTTCTTTAAGTTCTGATCAGAGTAGATGATGTGGCTTGATTAACAGTTCTTTGTATTTTTTGCTATAATATTGAGGTTGAAAATACAGTAAATTAAAATACACACAAAAAAAAGAAAAATATTTTTTATAACTCCAATTTGACTTCCTTCTGACCAGATATCCAGATCTAGTTTCAGCTTTTAAATCAATGTTTCAGAATTACTTTCAACAGTCTCCTTCAGAGTCTGTGCTATCAAATTCCCTTAATTTTGGAGTCTTCCAACATCGTATGTTAAATATTTTTTTAACTTTTCACTTACATCAGTTACCAATTCCTCAGGTTTATATTGATTTATTTTGTACTCTGGAAAAATACTAAATTCAAGTAAATATCCACTAGTTTATAGTGCAATTTTCAATTGCACTTCAGTGATGCATTTTTAAAAAAAAAAATAGTGGAAGAAAGTCAAATTGTCTATTTACTGTCTATTTACTGACATTTCCTGCACCTTCCATTTCATCTCAACTTCACATTGTTGTTTATCTAAGAAGTTGTAAGCTCTTTACATCTCAAAGGTGTAGAACCCCAGATAAAGTTATCATGTTTCCTTTAAAGTATATATAAATGAGAAATAGGGCATTACAGTACTTTACAAGTACTTGGATTGCTCAGCAACCTTCTTGCATGAGTGCAGAAACCATAATAATGTGTTATTTACACCATCTCTTGTGACAGTCTCTTTGAAAAGAAACCTTGACAATGTCACAGATATAGCACAAAACAAAGCAAACAAGTGGATTAGGTTTCTTAAATATCCCAAGTATATCCTTTTTTTTTACCTTTTGTAGAAAGCAAGCCAAGACATCACATTGACCCAACAGTATTTTTTTTTCAAACTGACTGCAAAGCAATGAAAATACAGTACATATCTCTAATCTGTGTTTTAAAAAATCATACATTTTATTCTGGGGGTTTTCAACTTGTGGCATTTTGAGTATTTGTTTTGTTTTGTTTGTTACCAATGTAAAATTCATTTGAATTTTCAGTCCCTGCTTTTTTTACATTTTCTATGCAGTTTTGATTCCATATAATCTGCAATTTGGGGAAAAAAGCATCATCTTGTGTCTTTTTTATAATTCATGTAAAATATCTATGTACATATACTTAAATTCATATTTAAATATGGATTTCAGTAAGTGTTTTCTTGCAAACTTCTAAAATGTGCATCATATTATATTTAACTGCCAGGAAGCACTGTGACGCCTTCAGTGGATCGTTAAAATGGGAAAGAATATGGCTCATTGATAATAGGAATGGCTATAAACTCACTGATGCTGCAGGAGCTCTTCAAGCAATTTATTCTAGTTTCAGGCTGTGGTTTCTCTTGACAACCCCTGAGAAACACCCCTAGTCTGAAACACTGGAGAATAGGTGACAGTTACTGTAAGGAATATTGCCTTAAAATAGGGATCCTGAAACTTGGCTCTCCAGATGTTCTTGGACTTCAATTCCTAGATGCCCTAATCAGCAGGTGTGCTGACTTGGGCTCCTTTTAATTGATCTCCCAGAACACCTGGAGAGCCAAGTTTTAGGATCCCTGCCTAGAAGGACCAAATCATATTAGTCCCAAAGATGAGAGATTTGGTATAGGATACTCAGAAGAGTTGACCTGTACATCAAACAATGAGGTAATTTTACAGAAATTTGCAATGGCTGAATTTCCTAAGCAGCTGTACTGAAATGCCACACAGATACTTCTACCTTTCTTTTGTGGTCTATCTTTTGCCCAAACTTGGATTCATATCTTCATGACATCAAAATGGCAAAAACAACACTTTAAAAATGATTTGTATTATCTTTTCATGTAGATATATACTGTAGATGTATATGGTCATTGATTCCTGATGGACTCGCTGTGAAGGCGCACCTTGTTAAAATCCTCAAGGCTGCTGCAGTCCATTGCAGTCCCAATGTTAAATCCTGCATGTCTCATTTCATATGTGCTGCAGGAGATGGCTCCATGATCATAGTGTGTGGGGCACTTCATGGCAAGCTGGGATCCACCTTAAATGATTTTCAGGAAAAGATGTATACTCGGTTACGAGTAGCAGCCGATGATGATGACAATGATACTGTATGAATAGGATAATCAAGATTTATGAATGCTTTGTTGTGATGTAGTCTAAACATGAAAAGAATCTTAACAATTCTATTTTGTTTTAGTCCACATGCATGAATGATATAGGATACCCATCTGGATGCATAATTGTATCTGTATCTTAATTTTCTCTAGGCCTCCACTCAGCTGGCTAGGTGCATGTTTAATACCCACAACCCATCCAAGGCTATTAACAGAGCACAGATTATTGCTTTGGCCATTGTATATCAAAATATCTGGATGACAAAACTTGTCTACCCCTGGCCAGAAATATGTTTAAGTGGAGATGAAGATGCAGAGTTACTGAACATGGCATCTTAGCCACCTGACATTTGTGTTGATAGAAGTCTCTTCAGAAGATTATCTTCCCAACCATATAAAGTCTATGTCTAAAAGAAAATGTTCTTCTTCTCAACTTCCCAGATCCCATCTCTCTGAACCCTCTGATACCACACCGGAAGGTTTCCCAGTACTCTGGTGGAGATCTTGAAGCTATGCAAGGGGTTGTGTGAAGCAATGCGGGGACTAACAACCCTCTTGAACCTCTGACAAGTTTCTTCTGACAGTTGAAGTAGTCTTTTGGATTTCCAGCCATGAAACCAAACTCTGTTAATCAAACAACAACAAAATGATTTATGTTACATTGAACCCTTGTATTATTTGGTTGTTTTCTCAAGCATGCAGAAATTGCATGCATAGTTCTCACATAGTGCTCTATAGATGTCACCACAAAGGTACCAACTACTTCAACCTCTTTGTCCCAGTTTACTGGGGAATTCCTTATGTGGAACCCCAGGCCAGGGTTACTAGAGGCCAGCAGGGTGTCGTCTTCATGATGTTTCTAATCACATACTGGTGTCTGCTTGTGACTGTAGAGCAGCCTAAATTGGGGAAAAATGTATAAATTGGCAAATATAAAGCATTTCTCATCCATACTTACTGGACAGGTGTTAAGTCACTGCTGAGGGACCTGGGTCAGCCTACTGTAAATGAGTCCTGAAATATTAACTTTTCTGCCAGAAATAAATTAAATATTCCAAATTAAGCAGACACAGGGAGAGATGAAGAATCAAAGGACAAGAACAGGTATTAATAATCACTGACATTCTGTATATAGACAAGAGGATAAATCAGCAGAGTCAACATGTGGAGAAAAGTAAGCATCATGAAGAACTTGAGCATTTTTATGTGGAAATACACCAAGCCATTTAACAAATAGTCAGTCTCAACATAGTGTACTGCACTACAGAAACAACCATCTGGTTTTTGTCTTGTAGGCAAAGTGCACTCTTGTTCTTTCTAAGTATTTGCCTCTGCCTTTCTGACACTCACTTTGCTTACCTCAGCAAGAGATAGAACACCATTGCAAAGCTATCCCCTAATCACCCAGCCTGTCGGCTTTGTTGGCTTGTTCTCCCATCAGAAGACCATAATTGAGTTTATGCCAGATAAGATGTTGCACTTATACATCCATTGAGAGCAGAGATGAAGAGACCGACCCTCAAGTTACATAACAGTTTCTTCACCTTGTAACCTCAGTCAAATTTCTGCTCAGTTGTGTGTGGAACAGAGTACAGAGAACACTTCTCTGTACTAGCTTAACACACAATTTTGAATACAAGCATTAGCCAAATGTGGCTCTTTCCCATCTGTTCATAGTTTGGTCTTTCTAGCAGCTGCGTTGCAAGCAGATATGAACACAGATTTGAAACAAAAATTGTGGTCAAGCCTGATGATGGCCTCAGAGCTGTAGCACAGATTACCAGGCATTCACACAACCTGTTTTAGTATACAATTTGGTCACAAATGTGGTTAGAGCTGCTGATAGCCCATGGCACTAGCCTAGGGGATAAATTCCCATCAGACACCCCACCTGGTGTTTCATGCAGACCAGGGAGAGAGACACAGGATTAATCAAATGGTTATTGACCACTGTGTGTCCCTGCCTGTCCCAAGGAAATAGGGGTATGGAATATGTGATCTCTCCATCTCTATCCATTAAAGGGGATCAACCATGAAATGCATCCCATTTCCATCTGCCCCCTTGCTTCCAAAAACACTTCCAAAAATGGTAAGGGTTAAAGACTCCCTTGCCCCCCCCCCCAGAGCTAGCACAGCCACAAAAACCACACAGTTCACTTCTTAATCACATATCCATTCACCACTCCAAGAGATACACATCGTCTGAATGAAACAACTCAGGGACTCTGAATGACAGCTCCAGATGTGCAACCCTTTCCACTGTTGCAGGAATAGCAGTCCCATGCCACTGCCTCCTCTTAAGCCAGTCCAACCATACAACAATTTCTGGAAACAAGGTTCTTTGTTTGATTAAATCACACTTAGCTGCACACAGTAGATTGTAGCCCCTTTTTTCCATCAAGTTATTTTCACCTCATTGACTTATTCGGCTATCTTGCTGATGGCACTCCTTGGCTTTCTTTCTCAGCATGGGCATCAGGATATTCCAATTCATTAATCTTCAACCAAACCAGTGTACCCACAGTCTGTCCTCCAGGTCCAAGTGGGTTCCCCATCCAGTTTACTCCAGATATGCCACAGCCCAATGCACAATACTGTGCCCCCAGATCTGTCTGTACCAATATTGCTTGAGCTGAGACTGAAGAAAAGGAGGCTATGTGTGATAAGATGTCCACATCAACATGAAGGGTTTTATTCCCCAGATTTCTACTAGCCTGTTGCAAGTGTGTATATATTTTCCCATAAATCCAAGGTCAGCAATGGCAGTAGCAGCCCCAATTCAAAAAGGTTCAACTCCAAACTCGTCTAGCTGCAGTTTTGCAAGCCATTAGTGCTGTCCACATGACTCCAATTAACTCAAATTTTATGAGTGAATGGACACACATACACTTGTTAGCATGCATAAACAAGGGGCCAAGCTGCAGTGGATAATGTGGTATGTATACTTTTAGAGCACTGACTGGGCAGGAGCCTTGTTTCTCTGAAGTATACAAAGTCATCTTTTTTTTTCTCCCTCTATGGCTTGGTTTTTTTAATCTCCTAATTACCAAATGAACAACTGCAAGAAACTGAGCTCTGAGCAGATTGTCCATGTGATCAGCCATTTATCAGGCCCTTTCTGGATATGGGGACTTCACCATGTCCCTAAAGAATAAATCATAGCTGTCAACCATCCGATTTGGCCGGGAAAACCCCGTAATTTGATGTTGATTGACGTCATAACCCGCCCCGTGCTGCCAAAACCCCGTAATATGGCAGCGGGGGGAAAACGCTTTCCGTTCATGCATGGAAGCACTACGCTGCTTGCATAAGGGCTGCGCAAGCGGTGTAGCGCTTCCGCACATGCGTGGAAGGGGTAAAACCCTTCCACGCATGCGTGGAAAGTGACCTGCGCACAAGCAATGTGCACAGGTCCCATTTTTCCGGAGCCGCGGGTTGACAGGAATGGAATAAATACTCAGACAACCAGTTATTAATTGGATGTTCAGTGTCCTCTTTTCCCCTTTCTTTCTTTCTTTTCCCCCAACATGCCATGTCTTCTCTTTCTCTGCAATATCCTCTAATTAAATTAACTCCTGCCCCAATAATACCTGTTAAAATTCATTCTTTCATCTATTCATCACACTGGTGGCAAAATGAGAATAAAAGGGAGATAATTATTTGAATTGTCCCTCTTACAGGAACACCATTGAAAACATTGAATGAACTTTTTAAAGCTAATAAGGACAGATGTAGGTCTATTATGAAATGGTATCCCTCTTTGGTAAAGGAAAGAAGTTTTAATGTTCCCTCCCCCATAGTCCCAAAGATCCCAAATACTCCAAAAATATCTGGCTTCTACCCAACATCTATTTGTATCAGGAAGAAGACATTCATTGGCACTAATCCCTTATTTGGAGTAGGGCCATGGTGATGGCAGATAACAAATATTTACTCAATTTTGGCCCAGTCCTGACTGACAGGAGCACAATTACTTTTTTATTTTTAAAATATACATCTAATTGCTTAAATGGCACAACTTATGGCTTTGTCCAAAGTCAGATCAAAACCAATGAAATGAGTCTATTAACATGACTAACTTTAGTTGGAAAGAAGGTCTAATGTCCCAAATTAGAGGATGTAAACTCACCTGTGTGTACTCTAGGGCAGTGTTCCCCCAACCTTTGGGTTTTTGGACTTCAATTCCCAGAAGCCTAAGTCAATTCCCCAAAGCACTGATCAGCCAATGTACTGATTTAGGCTTCTGGGAAGCCCAAAAGATCCAAAACCCAAAGGTTGGGGAACCCCACTCTAAGGGGTTCATTAGACCAGACTATCAAACAAAAGCAGAGTCTCTGGAGAGTGGGAAGGAATGAGGAATCGAATTAGATTTCAGAAAGGGAAAATAGGGGTGGAAAAATATATTGACTTCATTTTCTCACAGTTTTATCCCCCCATCATATATGAGTTGCATCCAGTGGTGGGATCCAAAAAAATTACTACCACTCTGTTGGTGTGGTATAACCCCATTTTCAGAAATAAGCACCCCAATTTTCATCTCTTTATTTTTCCTTTCAAACGTTCTTTTATTATTTCAATGAAGTTAATTCTATTACCGTATTTTAATTTACCATCCACATTTAGACTTCCGTTTACACAAACACCACTCTGGCCATGCACCCATTCACACACGCTTGAAGGTATATACTTGGAGCCCCACTTTTGGGAAACACACATACCCCAATTTTATTTTATCTCTTATTATGCCTCTCTGCTGGGGAGGAAAGCGGGGGATCAGCCCCACTTCAGAAAGCTGTCAGCCAGCCAGCAGAAAGACTTTTAAAAACCCAAGCCTCAAAAAGGCTCCTTTATATTGCACTTAGAGTTAACTTGTGTTTTAAGGGTTTTGAAGCCTTGCTTGCCTACTGATATAGCTAACCTAATTATTGGATGTCTGATTAATTAACTGACTATGCAGTGTTTATTAAAAGGTCCTAAAACTTACTAATCTTCAACCCACCTGCCACAAATTGTTTTTACCAATACCTGCCTACCTTGGGGGATGGAAATGTGCAAATCCTTAAGAGACACAGAACTGGGTTAAGGGTGGATACTGCAAACCTATTGATTCTGGGAACAACTACTAGTTCCTCACATAGCCCAACATTCAGCCTTCCCTGAACTTATTATCTACGATGCCATTGGTTATTTTGAACTTCTTGCCGTGAACTCTGGAACCACATTGGTGCACATTTTCAATCCTCACTCCTATTGGATGTCACATAGGAGATATCAAGACCTGCAGCTGTTGAACTGTGAACTCTGTTTTTTCTTATGTAAACCCCCAGGGCAATTGCCCTATCAACCCACCTATTGTTTAATGTGGTTAACCTTTTTACTGTAACAAAAGAGGCGGGTGCTGGTATTGATTGAATCATTGTATATATATTTTTTGTAATTAATAGACTAGTAGTAGAGAGCTAGGTTTAGTTCCCTTGGGTGGAGGGTATAAAATCCCTTAGTAGAAATTGTCAGCAGCACTCTTTGCACACACGCACACAAGAACCCAACAAGAGCTGTGCACTGGGGAAATTTATTTTAGACAAAAAGGTTGAGATTAGGACTTATGCCAGCGCCTGGCCAGCGTTGTTTTTAACTCCTTTTCAATAAACTTGATTTATATTTTTGTCTGAAATAAACACCTCCTTGTCCTTCGGAGAAGGGTTCCACCAGCGATTGTACTGAAGTTGCAACTGTTCTCAACATGCACGCTGCTGTAATCAATCAGAAAAGGGGGGCATCAGTTTTTGGGTAACAGTGGAATGGTGGGCATGGCCAGGGGGAAAGCCCTATGTTGCACCCAAATTAGGTCTACTTTATTTCAAAATTTGAATGGGCAGGGCCAGCCAGAATTTCTGCTACCAGTTCTGGCGAACTGGTGTGAACCTGTTGATGCCCACCACTGGTTGCATCCTATTTCTAAATAAGTTTCTAACTTTAAAGAAAATCTGTGTTTGTCCACCTTTTCCTGGCATATTAATACTCACATACAATTTTGCCCAGCCCCTTTTGTAAGTAATTCCTCTTTATATAATGCTGTTTGGGCCAGGGTTTTTGTTTATTTAAATACCCCCCAATTTGCATAATTTATAGTACTATACATATTTTTAGATCCATTTCCCCCAAACATCTGCATTATTTTGGGGTGTGTGGAATGGACTGCAGCACAATATTCTCAGAAGCACAAATATTGACCACCAACCACATTTTCTTTTGTTTATCAATTCAGAAGACACCAAATTAGCAATCACTTGTTAAAAAGGTACAACAAGAGTCTCTCCATTTCTTAGGGAAGAGACTCTGAGCTGAAAGTGAGTTTTCCGTAAAGAAAGGCATATGATTAGAGAAACATATACTCACTATCCTCTAATTAAAATCTCTTTTATACATTTTACTTTCTACTTTAGAGGCCTAGCACATTATAGGATGAGATTAATCTTCAGTACAATAAGGGCCTGCAGTCACCTCAAGTTCACATTAGCAAGTAGTACAGAATTACAATTACTTTACTATCTAGGTCATTGTTAATGGACACACACAATAGACAGCCAAATCTCTTCTACCCAACTATAATTTATTCATTTTACAAATGTACTAAATTCCGTCTAGAAGTGCACTGAAGAGAGTGTCAGAAACCATTAGTTAATTGCTTAATGGGTTAAAAATTCACTGAGTTCACTCTTTGACGGTGGACTACTCTACTTAGAGAGTTCAGAATGACATATAATTCTTCAGCTGTCAGCAATTTTGTGGCTGGCATTCTTATTTTTATCTTCTTGTGACCATCCAATAAAGATTAAAGCCATGTGGATCAAGCTACAATGCAGCCTTTCTGACATTCATTGGTCAAGTCAAGCCATTCTGATTCACTCTTCAAAAACAGTTCTGGTTTCTGAGCAGTCTGCTGAAACACACACAAAAGAATCTTGTCTTTTTTGGGTGAGCGGGTGTGGGTGGGAGAGATACTGTTAAAAATATGTCTCTCAAGCTTTGAAGTTGTAGTGCAGCTTTTCATTTCACTACAGTTCTTCTTGCCTAGATATTCAATGAACAATACAAGGCCGAAACATTAGTAAACTATAGAAAGAGTGCACCTAATGCTGTGCAGTGAAGAGGCCATAAAATGACAGAATGTCATTATTGTAAGAAGAAGAAGAAAAATATCATATCATATCATAAGTTTAATTTACACCCCGCTTCCTTTAGCCCAAAGGCAACTTGAAGCGGCAAAACAACAATAGCAAAACAACAATAGCATAGCAGTAAAATAGGTATACAAATACAAAATAGCAGTACAATAACCAACAATATACGAAAATGCAATTACACAGTATCAACATTTCAAAGAGTGGCAACATCTCACAATTCCAATCCCAGAAAAGTTCAGAGATAGTGGTCGTGAAAGATCCACTATTACTGTGGCCTCTTTTGCCTGATCAATTCCCACCCTGGTGTTAACCGGGCCAGGGCGAGCGGCCGTGGAAGCATCCCAGTCCGGAGGCTGTGGC
Organism: Bradypodion pumilum; assembly: GCA_035047305.1. Lineage (NCBI taxonomy): Eukaryota > Metazoa > Chordata > Lepidosauria > Squamata > Chamaeleonidae > Bradypodion > Bradypodion pumilum. The sequence goes on from JAWDJD010000005.1 coordinate 60,174,396, forward strand.
AAATCTTTAACTCCTCCGGGAAGTCAAGACTCAGAGAGGAGGTGGGAGTGGTACTCCACTGCCCAAGCAGCCACAACTGACGCCATCCTCCTCACCCTCTGGCGTTGACGGGGCCAGGGCAAGTGGCAGCAGGAGCATTCCAGTCCGGAGGCTGTGGTGAGCTTTTAATCCCTCTGGGTGGTGAGACCCAGAGAGGGGGCAGGAGCAGTACTCCACTGCCCAAGCAGCCACAACTGACGCCATCCTCTGGCGTTGATGGGGCCAGGGAAAGCAGCGGCGGTAGCATCCCAGTCCGAAGGCTGTGGTGAGCTTTTAACCCCTCTGGGTAAGGCGAGACCCAGAGAGGGGGGCAGGAGCGGGACCCCACTGCCCATGCAGCCACAACTGACACCATCCTACTCACCCTCCGACGTTGACGGGGCCAGGGCAAGCGGTGGTGGTAGCATCCCAGTCTGGAGGCTGTGGTGAGCTTTTAACCCCTCTGGGTGGGCAAAACCAAGAGGGGTGGTTGGAGCGGGACTCCACCACCCAAGCAGCCACAGCTGATGCCATCCTCCTCACCCTCCGGCGTTGATGGGGCCAGGACAAGCGGCAATATATACAGAGGGTACCAAAAAAGTGCACATTAAAGGGAAAAAAACTGTAGTAAAAATGTAATACTCAATATATACCAATAACAAAAGATAAATACAAGTCATGGTTAACTTCTGCAATTACAAGAGGTGCACAAAGTGGTTACAATAAGTGTCCAGACATTTCTGATTACAATGAACTACTCCTTGAACAACATTGACCCTTGTGTGTACTATAGTTAGGCATGTCAGAGGTTTTGTTGCATACCATTTTCATTGTACTTTCACAACATTCTCTGATTTAAAATACCATTTCAAAATGGTTTTGTGAGCCTTGAATGACAACCATGCTACCACCATTTTCTTTCACTGTCCTGCCATTCGCATGGTGATGCTAGCATTCATTCTTTTGATTGAAAGTCATACTATACATTGCTACCATAATTCAATTTAACTTCAAAAAGTAAGACATAGATAACATTTCTTAAAACATGTATATATAATATTTTTGGCACCCTCTCAGTGGTGGGCATTAGAAGGTTCACACCAGTTTGCCAGAACAAGTAGCAAAAATTCTGGCTGACCCTGCCCATCCATGTTTTGAAACAAAGTAGTCCTAATTCAGGTGCAACACAGGGCTTTCTCCTGGCCACACCCACCATACCACGCTCACAGTGTGGAAGTAAAAAAAATGTGGAGCCCACCACTGCACCCTCTGTATTCACCATGAAAAAGAAGGGGTGAGAGAGTCCACCTGACTCCTAGAATTCATTCTTCTACTAAGCTACATAGTTAGGCTCAAACTAAATAAGCAGTTCCATTAGCTTCTCAACTCTCTGATGGCTCTTGTGGACTGAACCACATCCTAGGCCTCTAGTGCTATTTCCTAATACCTGACCCACACCCTCCCCTAACACATTTCACTACATTATCAACCTTCCTTCAAACCAGGGTTAAAGCCATGATGTCACAGTCTACGTGGCAACAGCACCATGGACCACAGTGTATTAAACCTTAACCAGGGTTGATCTGTCAAAAGTTGGGTTTCTGACACCTGAACTCTCTTCCTAGAGTCATATATGATTTATGGAATGCCAAAAGAAACTCAGAACCCTGCATTCATCACAACCCACTAAAGCAGGCATTTCCAAACAATGGCCTGTGGGCTGGATCCAGCCTGCAATGCCTAATAATTCTCCCCATGCCACCTATGATGATCCCGGAAGTGGCAGTATTTATGACAGCCATGGTTGCATTTATGACAGCATTTTGCACATGGGCTGGTGCATTTTACTTCTGCTTCCAGAGGTTGGTACCACATGACTGGCCCATTCAACCATGTGATTGTCCCATGGCACAAAAAGTTTGGCCACCACTGCACTAAAGGGTTAAATCCTAGAATTAAATCAAACAATTATTTCCAAACATATCATAAGAACATAAGAACAGCCTTGCTGGAACAGGCCACAGCCCATCCAGTCCAGCATTCTGTCTCACACAGTGGCTCACTATTTCCTTCAGGGTATTCCCAAGGAGATGCCTTCACCTGCTTAGGATTCCCTGGAAATGGCATTGAGAGATATCCTGCCTATCTCTCCAACCCCGAGGTTGTCCTTAAGTATCCATAATTATAGCCATTGATACCCTTGTCCTCCATGAACTTGTCTAATCCTTTCTTAAAGCTGTCAAGACTGACAGCTGTCACCACTTCTTCTGGCAGGGAGTTCCATAGACCAGTAATCCTCTGGGTGAAAATGTACTTTCTCTTATTTGTTTGAGAACTAGTACCCAAAAGTTTCATCGAGTGTCCCCTAGTTCTAGTGTTGTGCGATAGGGAAAACAGTTTTTCCTTATCTACTTTGTCCATACCGTGCATGATTTTATAAACTTCAATCAGGTCACCTCTTAGATGCCGTCGTTCAAGAGTGAAAAGGCCCAACCGTTGCAGCCTCAGATGGTAAGGAAGGTGTTCCAGTCCCCTAATCATTCTGGTTGCCCTCCTCTGCACTTTCTCCAACTCCATAATATCCTTCTGGAGGTATGGTGACCAGAACTGTACACAGTATTCCAGATGGGGCCTCACCATAGATTTATAAAGAGGCAAAATGACACTTGCTGACTTATTTTCTATACCCTTCCTAATGATCCCTAACATTGAGTTTGCTTTTTTCACTGCTGAGGCACACTGGGTTGACACCTTCATTGAGCTGTCCACCAGGACACCAAGGTCCCTTTCCAGGTTTGTCGCAGAGAGTTCAGACCCCATCAGTTTATAAATGTAATTGGGTTTTTTTGCCCCAACATGCATCACTCTGCACTTACTAATGTTCAAGCTCATTTGCCACTGTTTTGCCCACTCCCCCAGTGTCAAGAGATCCCTCTGGAGCTCCTCACAATCTCTCACAGTTTTCACTACCCTGTATAATTTAGTGTCGTCAGCAAATTTGGCTACCTTGCTTTTTACTCCTACCTCTAGATCATTTATGAAGAGGTTGTAAAGCAGGGGTCCCAGTACTGAACCTTGGGGGACCCCACTCTTTACTTCCCTCCACTTGGAGAAGTGTCCATTTAGTGCTACCCTCTGTTTCCTGTCCCTTAGCCAGTTGCTGATCCAGGACAAGACCTGTCCCTTTATTCCATGACTGGTAAGTTTATTCAAGAACCTTTGGTGTGTGACCTTGTCAAAAGCCTTCTGAAAGTCCAGATAAACAATGTCAACTGGATCCCCCTTATCCACATGCTTGTTGACACTCTCAAAAAATTCCAACAGATTAGTGAGGCATGATTTGCCCTTGTAAAAGCCATGTTGGCTCTCCTTTAGCAGCGCCTTCTCTTCTATGTGGCTATTAATTCTATCTTTTAGGATGGTTTCCATCACTTTACCTGGGACACATGTCAAACTGACAGGTCGGTAATTTCCTGGATCACCCCTGGATCCTTTTTTGAAAATTGGTGTTACATTCGCTACCTTCCAGTCATCAGGCACAAAGCCTGGTTTGAGGGAAAGATTATATATTTTGCCTAGGAGATCAGCAATTTCATCTTTAAGTTCCCTGAGAACTCGTGGATGGATGCCATCTGGTCCTGGTGATTTGTTAGTGTTTAGCTTAACAAGACATGCAAGGACCTCCTCCCTGGTTATTTCTATCTTGCTTAATTCTTCGGTTTCCCTCCCTACGAAGAAAGGCTCTGTTTTGGGCATGTGGTCTCTGTCTTCTTCAGTGAATACTGAAGCAAAGAATTCATTGAGTCTCTCTGCAATCTCTGTTTCCTCTTTAATAACCCCTCGCCTTCCATTGTCATCTAATGGTCCAATGGCCTTCCTAGTTGGGTTCTTACTTCAAATGTACTTAAAGAAGTCTTTGTTATTTCTCTGAGTATTTTTAGCTATACGCTCCTCAAAGTCTTGCTTTGCTTTCCTGATTGTTGCCTTGCATTTGTTCTGCCAGAATTTATGTTTCTGCCTGCTATCCTCATTCGGACAAGCCTTCCATCTTCTAAATGAGCTTTTCTTGCTCTTGATCACTTCCCGAACAGCTCCTGTAAGCCACATCAGAATCCTCTTGGAACTGGCAGTGCCCTTTTTCCTTTTGGGTATGCATTCCAATTGGGCCTCTGTTATTGTTTTTGTAAACAGCCTCCATGCCTCTTGAAGTGTTTGGACTCTCAATTTTCCCTTTCAGCTTCTTTTTTACTAGTTTCCTCATCTTTGGGAAATTTCCTTTTTGAAAATTTAAGGTCTCTGTGTTAGATTTTATCAGTGACTTGCAGTCTATGATCAAGTTAAACATAATTGAGTTGTGGTCACTGTTCCCTATTGGATCAGTCACATTAACATCTTGCACCAGATCCTGAGTATTACTCAGGATCAAGTCAAGGATTCTTGTACCTCTAGTTGGGTCTTCAACCATCTGTCCCAGGGAACAATCATTTAACATATCTAGGAACTTTATCTCTTTATCATGTGCTGAACAACAGTTCACCCAGTCTATGTGAGGGTAATTGAAGTCCCCCATTATAACCAGGCTTCCCTTCTTGGATGCCTCCTTTACAACATTCTCCAACTGCCAGTCTCCCTCAAGATTTTGGGTCAGAGGCCGATAGTATATGCCTACTGTTAGACAATCCTTGTGGCCTGGTACTCTTACCCACAGAGTACATCTGAGTACCAAGATAAAAGTACATCTGAGTACCAAGATAAAAAGGAAAGGTCAAAGGCTAGTGAGAATGACAATGTAGTTCTGGAAAGATAAATGGTAGGTCAATTCATGGAAAGAAGTTACAGTAATAAAAGCAGATTGAGAAAGTCCAGAATGGCAAGGGGATCATAAGAATCATTGTTTGATTTAGGATGAATATTATGATAATTATAATGGTGCTTGTAAGTGCTTGCATGTATTCCTTGTTGGTTTTTCTTTTTTATGTTTGCAATAATAAATCCACCTTTGGGTTCCTCTGCATGTCTGGCCATCCATTTGGCCAACTGTCTGGCTATTATTTATATCTTTTAATTGGCTTTATCTAAACATCAATATTTTTTTATTTGGTCCTGGCTGTCTTTATGGGTGCTGTTGACCAGGGTTGCTGACTCCTTATACATATCCATTGGCTTAGCAAACCTAGTTGATTTCTAGTAAATGGTAATATCAATATGAAGCATTCTGTTTTGATTAAATTGGCTGGCCTAGAGAGGGTCAAAGCCAATTAAGTTATGGACCTGTTGTTGGCATGTTCAGAGAATGTCTATTTCTAAAGATTTATACCTCTTTCAGTAGGTGGTGCTAATGTATAAATTATACTCATCTGCATTCATTACATTCACAATTGTTTTGAGTAGAATATTTTGTTTATATTCCTTAAGGTAAATACACTTTTGACTGCCAAGTATTATGACCTTGATTCCAAGCTTAACTAGACAATGACTTTGAAACAACTATAGTAAATAATAGATAGACGACCAAGCCTCACTTTAAAGTGAAACAATCAGGCTGATTTCTTTTATATTTTCTGTTAATATTTCAGTATATGCTCCAGAGTGGAGTTTTACACATCAGCCAATCACATTCTTGGTGAGCCTGGCTGGCTCCTTTCTGGGAAGTACAGTGGGGATTAACTCCTAACTCCCAGTTCTATATCCAGGTTCTCCAATTCATTCAGCTATAATAGCTCATTGTTTATAATCTTTTATATCACTTCCATCAACATGCTTATTAACACTCAGAAAAGATCCTAAACCAAGAATGGGTCTTTGTTTGATGGTTTAAACTTCTTGACAGAATTACTTGTCTTATTCTTTGAATTGTCTTTGATTTCATGATGGTAAGCCAGTCTGGGTGGGCACAAGTGACTTTTTCTCCCCATGGGGCCTCTATTGACTACTTTGAGAAAATTTGGTTATATTCTGCTAATTGGCTTTTAAAACAAGTCTTTAACATCCATGCCTACTGCACATTTTAAGATGTGCATGGTAGAGTCACCAATCTTACAAACAGTCCTAGTTTCCCCTTCCCACAGTAGGAGTTACGTCCTGCTGTCATTTGGCAAATATCTCAGAGCATCAACTTTTTGGTCTCAGTCCCCTTTCCTGACACTGTTCCCACTTTGCAGGTGAACCACATTTCTGCTGACATCTCTTGTGGCATCTACACTAGCCCCAGTATGATGGCTTCATGGACCATCTCAGGGACCTTGGTGTCCTGGTGGACAACTCAATGAAGGTGTCAACCCAGTGTGCCTCAGCAGTGAAAAAAGCAAACTCAATGAAAGGGATCATTAGGAAGGGTATAGAAAATAAGTCAGCAAGTGTCATTTTGCCTCTTTATAAATCTATGGTGAGGCCCCATCTGGAATACTGTGTACAGTTCTGGTCGCCATACCTCCAGAAGGATATTATGGAGTTGGAGAAAGTGCAGAGGAGGGCAACCAGAATGATTAGGGGACTGGAACACCTTCCTTACTATCTGAGGCTGTAATGGTTGGGCCTTTTCACTCTTGAACGACGGCGTCTAAGAGGTGACCTGATTGAAGTTTATAAAATCATGCACGGTGTGGACAAAGTAGATAAGGAAAAACTGTTTTCCCTATCGCACAACACTAGAACTAGGGGACATTCGATGAAACTAGTTCTCAAACAAATAAGAGAAAGTACTTTTTCACCAAGAGAATTACTGGTCTATGGAACTCCCTGCCAGAAGAAGTGGTGACAGCTGTCAGTCTTGACAGCTTTAAGAAAGGATTAGACAAGTTCATGGAGGACAAGGGTATCAATGGCTATAATTATGGATACTTAAGGACAACCTCCGGGTTGGAAAGATAGGCAGGATATCTCTCAATGCCATTTCCAGGGAATCCTAAGCAGGTGAAGGCATCTCCTTGGGAATACCCTGAAGGAAATGGTGAGCCACTGTGTGAGACAGAATGCTGGACTGGATGGGCTGTGGCCTGTTCCAGCAAGGCTGTTCTTATGTTCTTTTCTCTCAGACAGGTCAAGCCAGGAGACTCTCAGGGAGGTCTATGGATACTCCTTAAACAATTAGGTCCACCCTGGGGGAATGGAGATTCGTCATCAGCAGCCTCCACTGCCTCCCTCCATTCCTTCCTCCTTCTCTTTCTCTTTAGTTCATTCTCACTCTCTCTTCTATTTTCAATTTCACTAAAGCTGCCTTTATGTGTACGATACAAACTGATTGCACTTCTTCTCCTGGTTTTCCAGAAGGTTCTTCTTCTTCACCTCTCTCACCTATCTTTTTGCTACCTTCTGGACTCATGCCACAATAAAGGCATCTGTCCCTGGCTGCATCTTCAGGGTCTTCAGCACTTCCTCAGTCAACAGGGGAGCCTGTACTTTGGAACTTCAGCTATAGGACCATGGGGGTGGATGGTGGTGGTGGGATGACAGACCACAAACCTCCTGTGATTCTTCTCGAAAATTATCTTCATTTTGTAGTATATTTATGCGCAAGATTTTATTTTAGTCATGTTGTTGTGGTAACCATCATGAAGACCTTTATGGACAAAATCATATTTAGCTTCACACAAGGTTTGCTTAGTGTGCCACATCTAATTGCAACTAATTAGCAAAGTTTGGAGCTACAACTTGGTCCAATACCTGGTCACACGCCCAGTTGTACCAAAAAATATGTGACTAGACACCTTATCAATCAGTTGTAACTTTCAGCAGCAAGCTATACACGATGTTAGGTTTTACTCAAAAACCAGACATGTCCGACTCTAGGGGGCAATGCTCATTTCTGTTTATAGCCAAAGAGCCAGCACTGTCTGCAACTGCAGAAGTTTCCATATCCATGTGGAAGACATGACTAGATGCATTGAACACTGTTACCTTTCCTGCTCAAGTGGTACCTATTTATCTACATGCAATTTTCTTGTTTTCGAACTGCTAGGTTAACAGGAGCTGGGACTAATGACATGAGCTAACTCCACCATGCAGCACTCAAGTCTTTAACTGCTGACATGTCAACTTTCTAGTCATCAGGATCAGCATCTTAATCACTAAGCCACCGCAACCCCTACACACCATACACAAATACAAATAGGATTCTGCCTTATAACCCTTGAAAGCAAGATATACATATTTAACTGAAAGCCAACAAAATAAGAAATAACACATGCTATTCTAATGTATTATGACTCTAGTGAAATATATATACCATAAATATGCCTTTATGCAAAACCTAACTGTTGATTCATACAATGGCAATAATTCTGGTTTTCTAATTTAATAATGGAATATCCAGTAACTGGACAAAATAGGATGATGTATGATTTTCATATAATAAAATGAGTTATACTGTATTCTGTTTTTTAACACTGCAATTCAATATGACATCCCCTCCCCCATAAAATAGTTACTATTATATATGCTGACAAAACATTTTGATTCTTCAACTGTATAAGGGGATCACGCCAAGGACTTCATTAGAACAGTAACACACATACAAAGAATATACATTTTGTATGGGTTCCAAAATATCATTCCAAAATCAACAGAATTTAACTTTAGATAACCATGCCATTTATGTTAAAAGAATGCAAGCGCGGCGCCAAAATGGCCGCCGCGCTCTTTGCGGGAGCCCCCCCACAGGACGAAGGCATCCGGGTAGTTAGGGGCGTGGCCAGCTCCCTTATAAAAGGGGTGGCCACGAGGCAGCCGAGCTGCCATTTTGCGAAGCGACGGAGCGGAGAAGTTTTTCCTCTTACTCCGTCGCTTTTTTACCTTGAGAGGGAAGCCTTTTGGCTGCTTACTTTCCTCTTTTCGGCTTCCCTTAGGTCCGACTGAGATGCCTTCGAAGAAGAAGGCGGCCGCGAGCGCGGCTCGGGCGGTGCGGAGGCGCAATCCGGGTCGGAGGACCGCGGCTGCGCCTTCCCACCAGCCGCCTTTGCCGGCTCCCACCGGGACCGGTGGGATGGGGTCTATCACCCCCTGGCTGGAGGCTGGGGACCCGAGCAGGGGTCCGGTATGGGCTGTGGCCCGTGGCCCGCAAGCGGCGGACGCCACTCCTGGTGCTCATTCCACTGGGCCTTCCTCCATCGGGGCCCAGCTCACTCCGGGGCCTTCCAGCCTTGGGGGGTGGTGCGGTCCCCTTCCTTGGCAGGTGCCCACGCCGGCCCTGCCGGGCCTGGGTGTGGGGTCATGGCCATATTCGGGCCCCGGGGTGCAAGGGCCTGTACCCACGCCCGTAACGGGCGGGCCGGCTGGCCCGTGGCCCCAGGCCAGTGTGGAGGCCTTGCTGGCCTGCGTGGCGGCACTCGAGGCTTCCCTTGCTCGGGCCAGCCACGCTGGGGCTCCTTTTGAGGTGCACTTGGACGCGTCGTCTGCTGGGCAGCGGCAGGCGACGGGACGGGTCGAGCAGCTTGAGGCGTGTGGCGCGACTTCGGCCACTGCCTCGCAGCTCCCCAACCAACAGGCCAGCGCGGGTCAAGCCCCGGCGGCGAGCTCTACGGCGGTCGTGAGCTCCGACGCCCCCAGTGGGCCGGAACCCCCGGTGGGGGCGGCCCGCGGGGGTGCAGCATGTGAGTATGCGGTACAAACTAGTGCACCTACACATGTGGCTACGTTGGGGGGGGCTTTCCAATGGCCTTGGCCTCGCATGGGTGGTGCGGCGGTACAGCCGCTGACGCACCACCAGGCGACGTCAACCACCACCCAGGGCCCCGGGGTGGGGAGCATTTCCTACCCTGTGGGGAATGTTTTAGGGGTGGCTGGGCTAGTCCAAGCCCCTTTCCAGATGCCCGCAGTTTCTGCTGTGCCTGCCTCGGCCTTGCCGACAGTGGGCTATTCCTTGCCACTGGGTGACCATTTGGCACAGGCCACCAGAGAGAAAATATGGCGAGGGGAGTATGTTGATATCTTCTCACTCCTAAACAGGGAGCCCACCAAGGAAGAGAGGGAGGGGCAGGATGAGAAGGATAAGGAACAGGCACGTCGTCGCAAGCCACCACGGACGTGGGCCAACTGGCTGCCGGCTTACCTCATCTACATGGCGGTGTACCTGAGGGCCCGGCCGGATCTGGCAATTCCAATGGTCCAGTATTTGGACAATATCTATCGGGCGATGGTTGATTTTCCGGGCCCGTCGTGGTTGGCTTATGACGAGGAATTCCGTATGCGAATTCCCCTGCACCCTGAGATGAGGTGGGATGAGCCATGCCAGAGGCTTTGGCTTCTGTACATGACGCCCACGCGCCCCGCACCAGGGGAAAGATACCATTGTGGACATGCGGTCCAGCGAGTGGCTCCAGCACAGGTTCCCCGCCAAGTGGCGGGGCAGGGGGTTCCAGCCCGCCTGCTGTGCTGGACTTTCTCGTCTAATGGTTCATGCAATAAGAAGAATTGCAAGTACAGACAGGAGTGTCCCACCTGTGCGGGCCCCCATGCAGCCTCTGCCTGTCCCAGGCCTGGAGGGACGCGGGGCAGAGGGAGGGGCGGACAGTGGGCTGGCAAGACTGCCGCAGATGGAGCTGGTTCACCGAAAGGCTCCCTCCCCAATTAATGTGGACATGCTGGAGCGTTGGCTCGCATTGTACCCGAAGGGGGAGGATGCAGATTATCTCCTTCAGGGCTATAGACAGGGGTTCCGTATTCCTTTCATGGGTGATAGGTCCCCTCAGGATGCCCCCAACCTTTTGTCCCTTAGGGGGAGGGAGGAGGTGGCTGCCGCCAGCATTAATACGGAGGTCAATGCGGGCAGGGTCGCTGGCCCTTTCCCGGCACCCCCGTTCACTAACCTCAAGGTATCGCCCCTGGGCTTGGTTCCCAAGAAGTCACCAGGCGAGTTTCGCCTTATCCATCACTTGTCCTACCCAGCCGGCCGATCGGTCAACGATGCTATCCCTGACGACCTTTGCTCAGTCAGGTATACATCTTTTGACCACGCGCTGCGCATGGTGCGCTCATGTGGCCCGGGTGCGCTGCTGGCTAAGTGCGACATTAAGTCGGCTTTTCGCCTCTTGCCAGTGCACCCGGGCGACTTTGAATTGCTGGGTTTCAAATTTAGGGGCGAATATTATTTTGATAAGGCCATGCCTTTTGGCTGTTCCATATCATGCTCGGCTTTCGAGCGTTTCAGTACCTTCCTAGAGTGGGCTTTCGTCCGCAGGTCAGGGTCCCGGTCTGTAGCCCATTACCTGGATGACTTTTTATTCGGGGGTGAACGGGGCTGGGACACGTGTACACGTCTCCTCAACACATTTCAGATGCTAATGGAGGAACTCGGTGTCCCTTTAGCGCCCAAAAAGACCGAGGGCCCATCTACACAGCTAGTCTTCCTGGGGGTGGAGATTGACACGATAGCGCAGGCGTCTAGGTTACCGCGGGATAAGGTGTCAAGGATAGTGGCCCTTATCTCGGACTTGTTGGCCAAGCGCAAGGCATCACTGCGGGAACTGCAGGTGCTGCATGGTCACCTTAATTTCGCCTGCAGAGTGGTCGCACCGGGCAGGGCTTTTGCCCGGCGCTTGTGCGACGCTATGGCAGGATTATCCAGGCCTCACCATAGGGTTAGGCTTACCCGGGGTATCAGGGCAGACATGCTTGTCTGGTTACAGTTCCTGAGGGACTTCAATGGGGTCTCATTTTGGAGGCATGACCTCCTGGCTTCCCCTCACTTTCAGATTCAGTCTGATGCCTCGGGATCCCTGGGTTATGGGATGTACTTCAATGGGAAGTGGGCCTATGGTGGGTGGCCACCGGCCTGGGCAGGCACGGGTCGCCTGCGTGATCTCACGTATCTGGAATTTTTCCCTATCCTGGGTGCTTTGATGCAATGGGGCCAGGAGTGGTCCAACTCGGTCGTGCATTTCTGGTGTGACAATGCGGCCGTGGTCCACATTGTAAATGCACAGACTTCTAAATCGCCCAGGGTTATGGATCTAGTGCACCAATTTGTGTTGCGCAGCCTGCGTCTCAACGTACTGTTCAGGGCCAGGCATGTCCCAGGGGTTAATAATGATATTGCTGACGCTTTGTCCCGCCTACAGATCTCCCGGTTCCGTGCCTTGGCCCCGGATGCGGAGGAATTTCCCTCGCCACTCCCGGAGGAGATATGGACCATTGGCAAGGAGAGGTGAACCGGGCGATTGGCCTGTCACTAGCCCCACGTACCCGTAAGGTGTATCACCACGCAATTAATTCTTTCAGGGCATTCTGTACTCAATTTCAATTGCCAGGAACTTGGCCGATCCCGGTAACCCATGTTCTGCGGTTCATGGTTTACTTGCATTCTCAGGGCCTTGCACCTCGCACCATAGCATCTAAGCTTTCAGCATTGGCTTTTATGGCCAAGGTGGGGGGTCATGTGGACAGCACCTCTGACTTGCGTGTGAGACATGTTTTGGAGGGGTGGGTGCGCGAGCGCGGGCGTTGCCCGGACGACCGCCACCCGATTTCCCCAGGGGTCCTTACCCAGTTGGCCCGGGGCTGGCCTTGCCTCTGTTTCGATGCATATGAGGCAGCCCTGTTCCATGCAGCCACAACGGTGGCATTTTTTGGAGCGCTCCGCATCAGCGAGCTTGTGATGCTGTCTAAGGCGGATGCAAGTCGTAGGGCACTGGAACTCGAGGATGTCTGTGTAGCCAAAGACTGGGCTCAGTTGAGGATATGTTCCTCTAAGACCGATCAGCATGGCGTCGGCAGTGGTGTGCGACTGCTACGGTGTTCTTTGGCAGACATCTGTCCGGTTGGTGCCCTACAGGAATTCCTGGCACTGCGTGGCACGCACCATGGCCCATTTTTCTGTCACCAAGATGGGTCTCCCCTTACTAAATTTCAATTTTGGAAGGTGACGGGCAAAGCGCTGGCCAGTGTGGGCCTCCCAGGCGCCCGCTATGGCACTCATTCATTCCGTATAGGGGCGGCCTCGACCGCTGCGGTTTTTGGTTACTCAGGGGCTGACATACATAGCATGGGACGGTGGGGATCGCAATGTTTTCAATTTTATGTGCGCCCACTCCCCCCGTGAGTACCAACCCGGACACCTTACCTACTTTCCCTCATTTTTTCCTTTACAGACCCAGGGTGTCGTATTACACCGGTGACAGTATGGCTGGTGGGCCATAGCTACGTGCACAGGGCAGCGCGTTATGCTGCGGCGACAGAGTGGGGACCCCAACTGGGACTGGGTGCATACGCAAGTCTCACATGGCATGGTAAGCCCGGGATGTTATGGCGGGAGCTACTGCCTTTTCTTTTTTCAGGCCAGAATGCTGACCCGCCTGACATTCTGATCATACACCTGGGGGGCAATGATTTGGGCCAGGTCACCGGCTTGTCGCTGAAGCATGCGATTTGTGAGGACCTCGCCTACCTGCATTACGTCTGGCCCGCCACAACCCTTGTTTGGTCGGACATGGTCCCGCGCCATTCCTACAGAGGGGGCGTTGACCTCCTGGCCCTTGACCGCGCTAGACGCATGGTGAATAGGGCAGTGGCGCGTTTCCTTGTCGACAGGGCTTGGGGGAGGGTCAGTTGTCACCCCGCTATTAGCCTCCAAAGTTATGACTTGTATGCAGGGGATGGGGTCCATCTGTCGCGAGGAGGTATGGACCTCCTGTTGGCTGATTGGCGAGCAGGCCTGTTGACCGAGCTGACGGTCTGGGGGGGGGCGTCGAGCCTTCTTTGAAGCCCCTCCGTGTGGCGGGTAGCACTGGTAAGGTAAACATTATGACCCACAGGTATCCGGCAAGTTCGCAATTGACTGGACAACAGTAGACAGGCATAAGTTGGTTAAACGTTGTCCGGTCAACGACGAACTAGGCGACGGGGTGATGGCTATAGCTAGACAGCATGCATCACCCCGTGATTTTACGGATACGCGTCAGAGGGTGGGGTCATTAGTTAGATATTGACTACGGTCAACAATTTGTTTGTTGTCAACAAACAAATTGATACAAATGGATACATTGTAGCAATTGCCGTTGGCAATTTTGGGTGGTACCTTACCAGTGTTACTTCGGCCTGCTTGCCTTAAGAATTATGATTGGTCAATTACCAATAGAAATTTATAATTCGGACTAGGGCATGAATCAATAAATGTGGCCCAATGCCGTTATCCACTTTCATTGGTGGCTGAGTCCTTTATTGGGGGGTGCGCCTGCAATGCAAGCGCGGCGCCAAAATGGCCGCCGCGCTCTTTGCGGGAGCCCCCCCACAGGACGAAGGCATCCGGGTAGTTAGGGGCGTGGCCAGCTCCCTTATAAAAGGGGTGGCCACGAGGCAGCCGAGCTGCCATTTTGCGAAGCGTTGGAGCGGAGAAGTTTTTCCCTCCACCCCCTCCCTAGTTAACAGTGTGATATTTTGGTCGCTTCGGGGCCGGGTGGGAATTTTTGGCTGGGACCCATATTGGCTTCCGGGTCCTGGTTTTTTCGCCCATCCCACACTGTTGCTATGGTTTGACATAGGGGTTTTCTGTTGCTGCTGTTGACTTTGGTCACATGGGCGGGTAGCACTGGTAAGGTAAACATTATGACCCACAGGTATCCGGCAAGTTCACAATTGACTGGACAACACTAGACAGGCATAAGTTGGTTAAACGTTGTCCGGTCAACGACGAACTAGGCGACGGGGTAATGGCTATAGCTAGACAGCATGCATCACCCCGTGATTTTACGGATACGTGTCAGAGGGTGGGGTCATTAGTTAGATATTGACTACGGTCAACAATTTGTTTGTTGTCAACAAACAAATTGATACAAATGGATACATTGTAGCAATTGCCGTTGGCAATTTTGGGTGGTACCTTACCAGTGTTACTTCGGCCTGCTTGCCTTAAGAATTATGATTGGTCAATTACCAATAGAAATTTATAATTCGGACTAGGGCATGAATCAATAAATGTGGCCCAATGCCGTTATCCACTTTCATTGGTGTCTGAGTCCTTTATTGGGGGGTGCGCCTGCAAAGAAAGGAACAGAAATATATGCAGGTATTAAATTCTCTTTATCCTGATAATGCACTGTTAATAGAAGACATTGCTAGATTTATGGTATCATTGCATTTCTGCCATGTTTTAAATCAGTTATTGCTGCTGAAATAAGGTAAATAAGGCATCTAAAATAATGAGTTCAAGAGGTTGTCCTTCTCTCCTGCATAGACTCCTGTGATTACAACAAAACCCCACATTTTTATTTTATTTTTAAAAAGTGTGTAATGTCTTGTATAAATATACCTCATTTCATACTCATTTTAAACCACTCGGCTAGGAAATATGATTTAAAAGAGCTGTGGGAATGAGGAAATAATATTCTCTAGTTCAGAAGGAGACCATTCATTCAGCATCTTCTTTCTAAAGGTCAGACTAGACATTATGGAGAATGCCAGTATAGTTCCTCTGATTCATCTTTTTTCTTTACTTTTGGTAATGAGCTTTTCTCAACTTGCAAATTAAGCCTGTGTTTGTCTTAGGGACTGCAGTGGCTCAAGTGGTTAAGATGCTGAAGAAACTGACTGGAAGGTCAGAGTTCAATTCCTGGGTACTGAATGATGGAGTGAGCTCCCATCTTTGACCCAGCTCCTGCCAACCTAGCAGTTCGAAAGCAAGAAAAAGCTGAGGAAAAGAATGTCTGTCCTACAACAAACAGCTATCTTTTTCCAGCTGAGGCAATAGCCTTTTGGAAAAAAAATGGACTGGGGAATCACCTACTTTGGGACAGTGGAGATATTAGGCTTTTGATAGGTGTTCTCTGAAAGTTCCCAAAACCTGGGTCTGCTTTTCACCATTCCCAGCCATTCTTGTCTTGTCTTGCTTCTCTTCCCACCCCCTCTCCCAATTCTAACCTTTATGTGTACAGATATGTGCATGAAAACCTGTCCTCAATAAAGTCTAGACAACAGAATAATTTTCAAGAGTATGGTTTTAATTCTTTCCTACTGAATAGTTTGAGCTGAGGAAAAATAAAAAATGGCATACTCCAATCATCCTGGTGGCTATGAAAGCTCCTGAACATATTCAGAAAACGCCAATGCATTTCAAAGAACATGGGACACTTAAAAGCATCCCTACACTCAAACAGTGGTGTGCTGGACCATAGGAATACAGGGACTCATCCTGGTGTGCCCTGGAGACTGGTGCCCCCCAGAGGCAGGCAGAGGTAATGGGAATGTATGAGATTTCTTCCCTCAAACCCCCCCCCCCGCCCCATAGGTGCCACCATCACTTCATGTCCACCGCCCTCTCAAGGTGCCCAGCACACCCCTGCACTCAAAGATCTCAGGCTTTTCTGCATCAATTTCCTTTTCTCTGTGCCTCTCTAAATAAACTCATGGAACAGAGATACAGTCCTAAGAAAACTGAAGAGCTGAGCTTTAGAGGAAGTGAACCTCAAATTTCTTTCCCTGGTCCCTAACCTCCAAGTAATGATGAGTCTTTTCTAATACAGATAGTACTCATTTTTTTTAGAATTGGCACAAGAGAAAAAATGAAAAAGGTGAAGCCCTACTGCAATTGTAAAATGGCACTCAATACACATTACAGTATTTCAAATACAGTAGATTGTACATCATATGAAACGCTGAAAGCCATCAAATTGATTTTTGCTAAACATGTAATTCCAGCCAAGGTGTTGTTCACAGTTCAGAAATAAATGCTGGAATTAACTGGTTAGAATAGACTTCTCAGATCAGTTCACAATGACACTTAGTGTAAGTGTAATGGTA
The DNA here is from genome assembly GCA_035047305.1 of Bradypodion pumilum. NCBI lineage: Eukaryota > Metazoa > Chordata > Lepidosauria > Squamata > Chamaeleonidae > Bradypodion > Bradypodion pumilum. The sequence continues at coordinate 60,191,139 of JAWDJD010000005.1, forward strand.
TAAATAATGGTGGCAATTTTTTTTGTGTTAAATAACATGTTGCCATTTGCATTCCTAGTTTTCTGTCTGTTGCAAAACCAGCAATTTGAATGGAAATTTGCTAGTTAGTAACATTGGCCACTTAAGCCAGAGCTACTCTACAACAGGCTTCTGACCAGCATCTTGCTTGTTCTTAGTACTGTATATGCAACTATTTTGTGCACCAAAAAAGCATTCATAGCAAAAGGGATGTGCGGCAGCACTGATACGCTGCCGCGCGCTTTGCCGCCCCCGCCCCATCAGAGACGGGACCAGGCCGGAAGGGTGGGGGCCGGGCCTTCCTTAAGGGAGGGGCCCGGACTGCCCTTCCTTCTTCGCTGCTGACTGGGCCAGCAGCGTTTGCTCCCCTCTCAGCAGTGGTATCTCCACACGGCCTTCTTCCCTGCCGTGTGGTCCTTTTGCTCAACTGCGGCGCTTGGCCGTGGCCCTCCTTGGCTGCTCGGCTTACCTCCCTTGGCCACCTCGTTTCCTTCGCCCTCTGCCATGCCTCCCAAGTGGAGGGCCCCCGGATTGGCCCACGGCCCTGCGCTTTTGCCCACCGGGGCGGTGCCTGCCGCAGGGCTTTGGCCATGGCTTCTCCCCCAGGCCCGCCCCCGGGTTTTCCGCCGGCGCCGGCTGTGGGTGCGCACCGGGGCAGGGCCCTCCGGGGGCCTGCACTGCTGGCTCCTTTGCCAGCTGCGCCGCCTGGCCTCTCTTCTCACAGCCCTTCCAGGCGGGGGGGGGGGCTGCCCTTCATCAGCAGGGCTTTTGGCCTGTATAGAGGCCCTGGAGTGGGCTGCGGGCCTGGGTTCTGTGCTGCCTGCTGGCGGCCCACCCAGGGGTCGCGCCCCAGGCTGCACTTCCCACTCTGGCTCCGGGAGGTCTTGTCGCTCGGCTCCCCTTCTGGCCCGCCTGGATTGGCTTGAGGCCTCCCTTGTTAGGGGCTTGGTGGAGGCCGAGGATCGCCCGGCCAACCTGCCGGCAGCCGGCGGGGAGGGCTCCGACTCAGACGGGAGCCCCGATGCCCATTGGCAGCTGGAGCCCCCGGTGGGGGTGTCCGTCACGGGAGCACCTGGTGAGTACTCTAGTTCCATTACTACACCTGCACCCGGGTTGTTCCCTTCTGTGCCTGCTGGTCGTTGGCCTTAGCCCCAGCAGTCGCCCTCTGGCCCTCTTGGCCAGGAGTGGCCTTCGTTGACTTCGCCCCTTGCTGTGCCCCCCATTCCCTGGTGCGTGCCTTATTCTCCTTTGCTGTTTGTGGCTCCCCCAGTGGGCCCTTCCGTGCCTTACCCAGCTTGGCCATATGGCCTGCCCTCCAATGAGGCCTACCATACGGTTCCTCTTTCTGCTTTCCCGACGGCTGGTCACTCCCTTCCTTTGGGTGATCATTTGTTGCCTGCCACCCGCAATAAGATTTGGCGTAGGGAGTACGTTGATGTCTTAAGTCTCCTGAACCGGGAGACCACTAAGGAGGAGAAGGAGCGGGAGGATGAGCGGGACAAGGAGATGGCTCACTGTCACAAGCCTGCCCGTACGTGGGCCAACTGGTTGCCGGCGTATTTGATCTATGCTACTGTCTCCATTCGGGCCTGCCCCGATCTTGCCGTCCCCATGTTGCAGTATTTGGATCTCATCTATAGGGCGTACGTTGACTTCCCAGGCCAGTCTTGGCTGGCCTATGATGAAGAATTCCGTATGCGCATGGCCTTGCATCTTGAGATGCCCTGGGATCAGCCTGATCAACTGCTGTGGCTCCTCCACATGACGCCCTCCCGCCCTATATCTGGTGACCATTTTCATAGCGGTCACATGGTCCAGCACCCTGGCTTGGCTCAGTCTCCCCGCCAGCCAGCGGGGCAGGGGGTTCCAGCCCGCCTGCTGTGCTGGAGCTTCTCGGCGCCGGGCGGGTGCACTCGCCGGCCCTGTAAATACCGGCACGAGTGCTCCACCTGTGGTGGACCCCATTCTGCCTCCGCCTGCACTCGACCCTCAGGCTCACGGGGCAGGGGCCGCGACCAGGCCCCGGTCCGCGCCTACGGCGACCAACCTCCACCTTCAAAAGGGCCCCTCCCCAATTAGTCTCCTGGCCCTTGCTCGCTGGCTCCGAGCTTACCCCAGGTGGGCGGACGTTGATTATTTGTTGGCTGGTTTCTCTGAGGGCTTCCGCATCCCTTTTGTTGGCCCGCGTGCCTCGCAGGATGCACCCAATTTGCTATCCCTCCGGGGCAGGGAGGATCTGGCTCATGAGGCAATCTTTAAGGAGGTGCGCCTCGGCAGGCCCGTTTGATGACCCCCCTTTCACAACTTGAAGGTTTCACTTTTGGGTCTCATCCCTAAGAAGTCTTTGGGTGAGTTCCGCCTCATTCATCATTTGTCCTACCCGGCGGGCTCATCGGTGAATGATGCAATACTGGACGACCTTTGTTCTGTCCGGTATACGTCATTCAATGAGGACGTGCTTGTGGTCCTGGGGTCCATAGTCCGCGCTTGTGGTCCCGGGGTGTTCCTCGCCAAGTGCGATGTTAAGTCGGCTTTCCGGCTGCTCCCCATCCACCCCGCTGATTTTGAGCTCTTGATTTTTCGGTTCTATGGTCAGTACTTCGTCAACAAGGCCATGCCCTTTGGCTGCTCGATATCCTGTTCGGCCTGCGAGCGCTTCAGTACCTTCTTGCATTGGGCCTTCATCCACAGGTCCGGCTCCCGCTCTGTGTCCCATTACCTGGACAACTTTTTGTTCGAGCGCTTGCTCCGCACCTTTCAGGAGCTCATGGCGGAGCTGGGGGTTCCCTTGGCTCAGGAGAAGACGGAGGGTCCGACCACTACCCTTACCTTCCTGGGCATCTCCCTTGACATGGTTTGGCAGACCTCCAGTCTCCCCATTGATAAGATCACCCACATATCCGAGGCGATTTTGGCCGTGTTGCCTAGACGTAAGGTGTCCCTGCAGGTACGTCATGGTTACCTCAACTTTGCCTGCAGGGTGGTCGCGCCTGGCCGGACTTTTGCTCAACACCATGGTCGGGCTTTCGAGGAGGCACCACAGGGCCCAGGTGACGCTTGGCATGCGGGCCGACCTCCAGGTTTGGCTCAACTTTCTCTCCAATTTCAATGGGGTCTACTTCTGGTGCCGGGAGCGGGCCCTCTCCCCCGGCTTCCAGGTTCATTCTGATGCCTCCGGCACCCTGGGTTATGGCATCTACTTTGACGGACACTGGTGCGGCAGATGGCCAGATGTTTGGCAGGGTATGGATGTCCTCCAGGATTTGACCTTCCTGGAGTTCTTCCCTATCCTGGGCGCACTTGTGCTATGGGGCCACCTGTGGAGGGACTCGGTGGTTCATTTTTGGTGCGACAATGCAGCTGTTGTCCACATCATCAATGTGCAGACTTCCCGTTCCCCCAGGGTGATGTCCCTCATCCGCCAGTTCATGTTGCACTCCTTGCGCTTCAACATCGTTTTCAGGGCCCAGCATGTGCCCGGTCTTGATAATAGTATAGCTGATGCTTTGTCATGCTTACAGATCTCTCGGTTCCAGGAGCTCACGCCGGGGGTCGACGGCCTCCCCTCCTACTTGCCCAGCGAGGTGTGGACGTTTGGCGACTCGAGGCATCCTGGGCGTTAGGCCTGTCACTTTCCGATCGTACTTGCAGGGCATATGCCAGCACTTTCTAGTCCTTCCGGGTGTTTCGCCAGGCCATGTCCCTTTCAGATGCGTGGCCCATCCTGGTGGATCATCTCTTGCAGTTTATGGTTCATCTCCATTATGGTGGGTTGGTGCCGTGCACCATAGCCGGCCGCCTGTCAGCCTTGGCGTTTGCTGCTAATGCCCGGGGTTTTTGTGACACTACGATTTTTGGGTTCGCAGGGTCTTGGATGGCTGGTCCCAGGAACAGGGCATTCGCCTGGATTCCAGGGAGCCGGTGTCTCCGGCTCTTCTCTCCCGCTTGGCCTGTGCCTGGCCTTCCCTTTGTTTTGACCAGTACGAAGCCTCCCTTTTTCATGCGGCTACCACGGTTGCCTTTTTTGGGGCTTTGCGGATCAGCAAGCTGGTTCCCCTCTCTTGCAATGACCGCTCCTGTCGGTGCCTTGAGTTGGCCGATGTCACTCTAGACCAGCGTTCCATCCACTTGCGCATTCGTTTATCCAAATCTGACCAGCGGGGTAGGGGTTGTTTTGTTTCCCTTTTCTGCTGTGCCTTCCCTGCCATTTGCCCGGTCGCGGCCCTGTCTGCCTTTTTGGTTGTCCGTGGCCCTGCCCCCGTCCACTCTTCTCTCACCAGGATGGGCATCCGCTCACCAAGTATCAGTTTTGGAGGGTCACAGGGGCTGCCCTGGCCGACCTTGGCCTCCCCGGTGCTCGTTATGGTACGCACTCCTTCTGCATTGGCGCCGCTTCTACGGCTGCCCTTTTTAGTTATTCGGATGATGACATCCGTAGGATGGGCAGGTGGGGTTCCTCGCATTTCCATCTGTATGTTTGCCCCATGTCTGGTTGAATCCCCGCTGGCCCTTGTTTCTCTTGTTTTTTCTTGCAGCTCCTGTCCTTTGTCATCGTTTGGCTACCGTCTGGATTGTGGGGCACAGTTACGTGCTCTGGGTGGCTCGTCACACAGCGGCATCCCGTTGGTGTCCTCATCTCAGCTTGCAGGTTCTGGCCCGCCTCAGTTGGCATGGCCTTTGAGGGATGTGTTGGCACCAATTTCTCCCTTTCCTTTTTTCCCTGCAGGCTCCTTCCCCTCCCGATGTTCTCCTGATCCATCTGGGCGGCAATGACTTGGGCCAGGTTATGGGCCTGGGTTTGATTATTGCCATATGCAGGGACCTCTCCCTCTTGAGGCGCTGCTGGCCACGTACCCATTTTATCTGTTCTTGTATTGTCCCACGGTCCTTTTTCTGGGGGGGGGGAACGGTGACCCTCGCTGTATTGGCTGGGCTCGGCGGTCAGTTAACCGGGTCGTTGCCCGTTTCTTGGGTGACCATGCCTTGGGTACCGTAGTGGAGCATCCGGCCATCAGTGTTCATGATGCTGGCCTGTACCACAGGGACAGAGTTCACCTCTCTCTGAGAGGAATGGATCGGTTCTTGGCTTCTTTGCAGGCAGGCCTGGTGACCGAGTTGGTGGTTGGGGGGGGGGTGAGTCTTGGTAGGTGCCTCCCGGTGTGGCAGCTACCACTGGTAAGGAGCCTCTGGGCGACCCCTATGAGTCTGGCAGCAGCACACTCCGCTGGCCTCTGGCAGGTCTAAATAGAGGGATAATCACGTGGCCAGTCAGGTGTGCTCAGGAACTAGGCGTTGCCATGCTAGATACAGCGTGCAAAGCCAGCTAGTCCACCTGATACTTGATAGAAGCAGAGGTTTGTTCATTTGCGCTTCTCCTGGGGTCTTTATAGTAGGTTATTACCATTGCTCCTTACCAGTGCTATGTCGGCCCGCTTGCATTTGTTGAACTATTCTAATAAAGTGGCCCAGTTACAATCCCAGCACTGTGTCCATCTCTTTATTGGGGAGTGGGCTCGGCAAGGGACGCGCGGCAGCTCTGATGCACTGCCGCACGCTTTGCCGGCCCCGCCCCATCAGAGATGGGACCAGGCTGGAAGGGGCGGGGGCCGGGCCTTCCTTAAGGGAGGGGCCCAGACCGCCCTTCCTTCTTCGCCGCTGACTGGGCCAGCAGCATTTGCCCTCCACCCCCGCCCTTGGCCACAGTGTGATTGTTTTGGTTGCTTCAGGGCCAGATGGGAATTTTTGCTTGAACCTTCATTGGCCTGTTGGTTCTTGGGGTTTTCACCCATCCCACACTGTCGCCGTTTGGGGGTACTTCAGGGTAATTTTTGCCACCTTTTGTTGTTCCCTAAGAAAGGGAGATTGGAGACCTGCCTATAATTAGCTGGAACCGCTGGGTCAAGAGATTGTTTCTTCAGGAGGGGGTGCACCAGAGCATGATTTAAAGGTGCAGGAAACACCCCCTCCCACAGTGAAGCATTTATTATAGCCCCGACCCAGCCTCCTGTCACCCCCTTGGAGGCTTTCACCAACCAAGTGGGACAGGGATCCAAAGGGCAGGAGGTGGTGTGAACAGCTGCAAGAAGCCTGTCCACTTCCTCAGGGACAACTGGATCGAACTGATCCCAGATAACACTGCCAGACTGAGCTCTGATCCCCTCCGGACCCTCCCCATCCACACCGGGATTAAACCCCGAGTGAATCCAAGTGATTTTCTCCACCAGATAGTCTGCAAAAACTTCAGCCGAACCCTGCCAATCGGGCACCGGCCCCTCCCAGCCAAGGAGAGACCTGGTAACCCGGAACAGAGCGGCTGGGTGATTATCCACAGAGGCAATGAGGGCGGTGAAGTAGTGTTGCTTCACCACCCCCATCGCCACCAGGTAGGTCTTAATAGCAGCCCTAGCCAGTGTCCAGTCAGAATCACTTTGGGTCTTCATCCAGTGGCGCTCTCGGCATCTCTTTGCCCGTTTAAGCTCCCGCAGTTCTTCTGTGAACCACGGGGAAGATCTATCCCTGCGGGCTTGGAGTGGCCGTAGTGGTGCGATTTCATCCAAGGCATTGATAGTCATCCTGTACCACAGGTCAACGAGTGCCTCGGATGAATCGTGTAGCCGATCCAGAGGAAAATCCCCCAGTTCCCTCTGGAATTTGTCAGAATCCATCAGTCACTGGGGGCGGGTCAATTTAAAAGGCCCTGCCTATATATGCTGCCCCACTCATGAAGTGCAACTCTGGGTGGCTCACAAACACATCAATACACATCAACACAACAGCATACACAATAAAACACAGCCCAACACTAAAATATAAATATCAATAAAAACAAAAATAAATAAATGACAAAGTTCTTGCCACTCAACATACCCAATGGAGCCCAGGGCTCAACATCCTCAGTGGAGCCCAGGGCTCAACGTCCTTGATGAAGCCTGGGGCTCAATGTCCTCGATGGAGCCCAGAGCTCAATGTCCTCAATGGAGCCTGTGGCTCGGCATCTCTTCAACCCTCTGGCCAGGTGGGGCCAGAGGGCAGTGATGGGGGCTGCAGCTGCCTCCCATCACAGGCCGATGGTGTGGGCCACGGGAGAGTCACAGTGAGGTCCTCCAGCCCACAGCTCGGCGTCTCTTCAACTCTCCAGCCAGGCAGGGCCAGAGGGCAGCAATGGCAGCCGCAGCTGTCTCCCATCCTGGGCTGATGGTATGGGCCATGGGAGAGATGCGGTGAGGTCCTCTAGCCCACGGCTTGGCATCTCTTCAACCCTCTGGTCAGGCAGGGGTGGAGGGTGGAGATGGTACCTGCAGCTGTTTCCCCATCCAGGGCCGATGGTGTGGGCCACGGGAGAGACCATTCAACAAATTTCCAAAAGACCAATACAAAATAAATCTAAATGCTCAAGGAAGAGTGTCATATACATATGTGCATTTATGTATATATGTACATGCCTAAGCATTGCATTATATGTTACCTTTGGTGTCTCAAAAATAATTTTTTAAAAGAAGCATAAATTGTAATATTAAAATGTCATATTACAGTGTATAGGTTTATTAAGAAAGTACATCTTTTGGATCGTTACTTTAGATGCAGTTATTAAGGCAATGCACATATGGCATAAACAGTTTTTAAACATAAATGTACAGTATAAGCATTGCAGTTAGTAAATCCCAATATGAACTGAATCTGTAATACTGTAAATCTATAGTGTTCCACTTTAAATTACTGTTCCTTCCTTCCATTCTTCTTTATTACTAATCAACAGGTTACTTACAGATTCAACTCACTGACTTTGAAAGTGACAAACTCCATTTCTGTCAAGACTACTCTGGGTCACACGTACCCAGAGAAAATAAAGAGAAATGTTTTTCTCAGCAGAAAGAATGTTCTGTAGATCTTCATTGTTTAGTGATTTGTAGCTGCGCTGGAAATGAGTAGCAGAAACTGTATGAAGGAAAATATTTGTTTGGGGTATTGTTGTTAATTATTTATTGCTACTGCTGTACTTTGATGAATGGAATAAAACAATTTGATTGGATTTTTTTCTACGTTTGTTCTAAGAGTGACATTTAAGTCAGATGGGTGATATAGAAATTAAGTAAAATACATACATTATGCAGAACCATTCATGTCTTCAAAATCGAACCTTTATTTGCTCTAAGATACAGCATACTTGTAACAAAGAATATATATTGTTTTCTCATATATAGAAAGCCATTGTACTGTTGAGCTTCCTAGAGCAAAGGAGACTTGGCTTCAGGTCTCCACTTACCAGTAACTATGGAAATTCAATGAATAATGTCAATGCTAAACAGCTCCAAAGATAACTTACATACCTCACCAACCCTATTATGGATCCCATAAGTTAAAAGTGGTTTAATATCCCACAATAAACCAAGCTAATATGCACTGTTGTTGTTTTTTGCAGTGATATAAAAATGAAATAATTCACTGGCATCTCTTCCACTTTGCTAAAACATTCTACCAATTTTGGTAAGATTTACACCCAAGCAAATTTTATTAGGATTATAGTGGGGCAGGACTATACTGCTTCTAAAACCAGGATTGTCTGTGGTCAGAATGCCATCTGAAACACATCTAAAAGCACCACCATTGTTCTACTGCAAGGTTAGGGTTGCCATATGTCCCGGAAAACCGGGATTGTCACGGATTCAAGGTTGGAAAAATAGCTATCATTGTTGTTGTTCAGTCGCACAGTCGGTTCCGACTCTTTGCGACCCTATGGACCATTGTTCTCCAGGCGCCTCTGTCCTCCACCATCCCCCTCAGCACTCCCAGTTCTGTGCCCATTGTGTCTACAATACCATCTAGCCATCTCATCTTTGGCCTCCCCCTTCTTCTTTTGCCCTTCACCTTTCCCAACATCAGGACCTTCTCAAGTGAATCCTCCCTTCTCATTTGATGTCCAAAGTACTTTAGCTTCGTCTTTACTATTAGCCCTTCCAATGAGCAGTCAGTGTTGATTTCTTCTAAGATTGACCTATTTGTTCTCCTCGCTGTCCAGGGTACCCTCAAAACTCTCCGCCAGCACCACATTTCAAAGGCATCTATTCTTCTGCGTTCAGCTTTCCTTATTGTCCAGCTCTCGCATCCGTACATTACCACTGGGAATACCATTGCTTTGACTATTCTAATTTTTGTTTTCAGTGTGATGTCTCTGCTTTTCACTATGTTCCCCAGGTTTCTCATCGCTTGTCTCCCAAGAATCAGTCGCCTTTTTATTTCATGGCTGCAATCCCCATCTGCCGTGATCTTTGATCCCAGGAAAGTAAAATCTGTCACTGCTTCTACTTCTTCCCCATCTATTTTCCAGGAACTGATCGGACCTGTTGCCATTATCTTGGTTTTCTTGATATTGAGTCTCAAGCCAGCTTTTGCACTCTCTTCCTTCAAACCGATCAAGAGATTCTTTAGGTCTTCCTCACTTTCTGCCATTAGGGTGGTATCGTCTGCATATCTCAGATTGTTTATGTTTCTCCCAGCAATTTTAATCCCATATTGTGATTCCTCCATCCCTGCACTGCGCATTATGTGCTCTGTGTATAGATTGAATAAGCAGGGTGATAAAATGCAGCCTTGTCTTACTCCTTTTCCTATTCCAAACCACTCTGTTATTCCATGTTCTGTCCTAACTGTTGCTTCTTGGTTCATGTACAGATTTCTCAGGAGGCATATGAGGTGCTCTGGTATTCCCATCTCTTTAATTACTTGCCACATCTTGTTGTGGTCCACACAGTCAAATGCCTTAGTGTAATCAATGAAACAAAAGTAAACTTGTTTCTGATATTCCTTTGTTTTCTCCATGATCCAACGTATGTTGGCAATGTGGTCTCTAGTCCCCCTGCCTCTTCTGAAACCGGCCTGCACCTCTGGTAGTTCTCTCTCCACATGTTGCTGAAGTCTGTCCTGTATTATCTTGAGCATCACCTTGCTGGCGTGTGGGATGAGTGCAATTGTTCGGTAATTTGAGCATTCTTTGGCGTTGCCCTTTTTTGGGATTGGGACGTATACTGATCTTTTCCAATCCTGTGGCCACTGTTTTGTTTTCCAGATTTGCTGGCATATTGAATGCAGTAATTTGACGCCATCATCTTTTAGAGCTTTGAAGAATTCAACTGGGATACCATCATATCCACTAGCTTTGTTGTTTGCAGTGCTCTTTAGGGCCTTTATAACTTCGCTCTCCAGGATGTCTGGCTCGAGTTCAGTTTTTTCATCATTGTGGTTATCAGGAGTGTTGAGGTCCTTTTTGTAGAGTTCCTCTGTGTACTCTTTCCATCTTTTCTTTATCTCTTCTGCATCAGCTAGCTCTTTTCCGTCTTTGTCCCTTATCATGGTCATTTTTGCTTTAAATGTTCCCTTTATTTCCCCGATTTTTCTGAAGAGATCTCTAGTCCTGCCTCTTTTGTTGTTTTCCTCCATTTCTTTGCACTGTTCTTTTAGGTAGTTTTCCTTATCTCTCCTTGCTTTTCTTTGAAATTCTGTGTTCAGAAGATTGTATTTTTTCCTTTCTCTTTTGACTTTTGCATTCCTTCTTTCCTCTGCTATTTTCAGAGCCTCATCAGACAACCATTTTGCTTTCTTACGCTTCTTTTCTTTTGGTATGGTTTTCTTTGCTGCTTCCTGCATGATGTCCTTTATCTCTGTCCATAATTCTTCTGGCACTCTGTCTATTGCGTCCAGGCCATTAAATCTGTTCATCACCTCCACCGCGTATTCTTTAGGGATGCTGTCTAGGTGATATCTGTCTGGTCTTCTTGTTTTCCCTATTTTCTTTAGTCTTAACCTGAATTTTGCGATCAGTAGGTTGTGATCTGAGCCACAGTCTGCTCCAGGTCTTGTTTTTGCTGATTGTATGGAGGTTCTCCATCTTTGGCTGCAGAGTATGTAGTCAATTTGGTTTCGGTGTTGGCCATCTGGTGATGTCCATGTGTAAAGTCGCCTCTTGTGTTGCTGGAAGAGAGTGTTTGCTATGACCAGTGCGTTCTCTTGGCAGAACTCTGTCAATCTTTGCCCTGCTTCGTTCTGTACTCCAAGACCGAACTTGCCTGTTATTCCCTCCACTTTTTGATTGCCTACTTTGGCATTCCAGTCTCCTAATATAATTTGGACATCATTTCTTGGTGTCTGTTCTATGAGGTGTTCTAGGTCCTCATAGAACTGGTCCACTGTGGCTTCATCTGCACTAGTGGTTGGTGCATAGACTTGGATTACAGTGATATTGAAAGGTTTGCCTTGAATTCTGACTGACATCATTCTGTCATTTTTGAGGTTATATCCCATTACTGCTTTTCTTACTCTCTTATTGACAATTATGGCTACTCCATTTCTTCTAAGGTTTTCTTGTCCACAATAGTAGATATGATGGTTTCCAGAGCTGAATTCACCCATCCCTGTCCATTTTAGCTCACTGATGCCCAAGATGTCAATGCTTATTCTTACCATCTCATTTTTTTACCACTTCCAGTTTACCTTGGTTCATTGATCTCACATTCCATGTCCCTATGCAGTATTGCTCCTTACAACATTGCATTTCCCCTCCCCCTTTCCTGTCCCTCCCCTTCCTCCACTCTGTTGTGCTAAGCATCCTGTATCACTACATCATTATATCATTATATTATGTTTATTTTAAAAAAAGGTTATTTTGTACTTCTGTCCTGGTTTTGTGAGAGAGAATTATGGCAACTCTGTGCAAGGTGGAAATAGGGGAGGAGTGTTGCTTTTTCTAATATCAAGGAATTTCTTTGTACAAGGAGTGCATCTCCACTACACAGCTACAGTACTTTGACATTACCATAGTTCTAGAACTGAGATGTCCAAGGAAGGCTGCTGGGGTGACTAGAAGGGATAAAATTAGGAAGGAGGTTATAAGGGAAAGAATTGGAATAGAACAAAATAAAGTGGTTTGCCCATTTTGGAGAGAATGTCTTGGAATTCCATACAAAACATATGTGAAAAGAGCAGAAGGACAAATAGGATGAGGCAGATCCAGAGGAAGACAAAGATATAATATCAGAAACATATTACAAGGCCAAATAACATCATTGGAGGTCTCTAGAAGTGCAAGAACAAGAACATTGTATCTCCCTTGACACCCAAAGGGGTGGTGGTGGAGGAGGAGGAAGAAGAGGAGGAGGAGCGCCGATCTTTCTGCATTTTCATATCTTAGCAATGTTCCATTAGGATCCAATGCCACTACTCTACAGTCAATCAATCAGGGTTTTTGGCTATTGACTACATGGAAGTTGTACAGGAAATATAGCTTTTCTCTATAGAATCTTTTATGAGTAAAAGTAGTTTTCCCCTTCTGTATGTTGTTAATTAATTCCAATACCATATGACAGTTGCTGTTCCTAAAATAGATTCGGATCATTGATGGATCTGGCACTATTTATTTGTATTCCAAGTTTGTCTCAAGGAAAGCACACATGGCAGTCTCAAGGTTGGAGAAAGGGATTGTATAAAAATGACTGGATACTGTAGTCAATCAGTCCAAGAGTGTCTGGCATGCTACCAAGTCATGTCCCTCTGCCAGCATTGCCACGATGCTATAAAATCACCAATCACTTCTAAAAGAAGGATACACAGCCTTGTTTCTTTCTTTGGCAATTCAAAAATTAAAAAGAAGCAAAAATTACATATATGTAGGCCCGGAATTACTCATTATGCATACAGTCTTTCATGATTACAGTCTAACTTTTCCTTTTACATTCATCTGAGCAGCATATGAACCAGATAGACAGGAAATGGCAAGACAGATTGATTATAATGTGTTTACTATGAAAGTTTTTAACCTTAAGGGGTATAATTTAGTCCTATGTTCTGAAAGTTAACAGTATACCATTCTACCTCCTCCACGTTCCCTGTGATGTGTCTTTCTGAACTTTTCCATGTGCTTCTTGTTAAGTCCCAGGTTATCAACTAATCAAATGAGAAAAAAATTGAGAGAGTGCTCATTATACCCTTCTTTCTTTTACTCCTAGAAAGTATTACAAGGGAAATGTTCTCTGATAAAACATCATTTTTTTTTACTTCTAAAATTTTATCTTCTTCTTCCATGTCTAGGGCAGACATGAAACTGCCTAATGAGAGTTAAAAAGTAAAATCTATACACTTAGTGAGATCTTAACTTACCTTAGAAAAGCTACATTTTGAGAGTTTTAGAGTTTGTGTGATAAACCTTTCAACGTTTAAGTGATGGTGAACCTTGGCACTCCAGCTGTTCCTCAACTTCAGTTTCCAGAAGCCCTGATCAGCATGAGTGCTTATGTGGGCTTGTGGTAATTGAAGTTCAAGGTTGAGAGTGTCAAGGATTGCCATCACAGATCTAGGGTGTCCCCTACCTCAGTCTATTAGCTGCCTCAGGTATATTCTAATAGCCTTTTGTGGATGTCAGAACAGAGACATGATCTTCTACTGCCTGATTTAGTATTAAGAGGGCAACCCACTGTCCAAACAAAGGAGTCTTATAGCACTTTTAAGACCAACAGATGTGTTTTAATGTGCACTTCCATGGATTGTGGTTGTTATGTGCTGATAAGACAGAACCAACCTCTAGCGAGCCTAACAGAGCTTTCATGGTAAATGAAATATAGTATATATTTAAGGAGACCCAACCCCTAATGAGATTCCTTGGCTGAGTGGAGATTAAAATACCTTCTGTACCAAACTATACCAATTCTCCCACAGATGTAGTAAAAGTAAAAGTCACCCTTGTTCCAAAGCCAGTCATATCTGACTGTAGGGTTCAGTGCTCATCTCTGTTTACAGCCAAAGAGCCAGTGCTGTCTGCTTCTGCAGACATTTATGCGGACATGTGGCAGACATGGCTAGACACTGGAGTGCACAGAACACTGTTTACCTTCCCACCGAAGTGGTACCTATTTAACTACTTGCAATTTCTTGCTTTCAAACTGCTAGGTTGGCAGGAGCTCAGACAGAGATGGGAGGTCATTCCATCATGCAGTACTTGAGTCTCGAACTGTTGACTGGCTGAACTTCCAGTCAGCATATTAACCACTTGAACCATCATAGATTTACTGCTCTGCCAAAAAAGGATCTACAGGTATACAAACATCTGAAAGCCTAGCTAAATATCATTCATTTGAAAAGTAGGTGGTTATCATCTACTTTTTCAATACATGATGTATAACTAGACCTACAGATAAATGCATAGGGTTGTTGGTGTTTTTTTTTTTTTGTATTTTTGGGGGGAGGTTATATTTGTGCAGTCATTTTTCTGTAGGCATATAGAGCTTTGCTCTAATTCCCATCCATCCCAGCAAAGGGTACTGTGCATATACAGGTGAAACTCGGAAAATTAGAATATTGTGCAAATGTTCATTCATTTCACTTAAAAAGTGAAACAACTATATGAGATAGACTCATTACGTGCAAAGCGAGAGATGCCATGCCTTAATTCGTTATAAGTGTGATGATCATGGCGTACAGCATACATGAGATTATGTGATGATTATGGAGTACATGAGATTGGGGTGGGGCTTGGGCTTTTCATAAGCTGTAAACCATAGACATCAATATTATAACAAAGTAAGGCTTGAACTATCTCGCTTTTGCGTGTAATGAGTCTATCTCATATATTTGTTTCACCTTTTAAGTTGCATTACTGAACTGAATGAACATTTGCACAATATTCTAATTTTCCGAGTTTCACCTGTGTATCGGAAGCTCTAGTTATGTTTCATGCATATCAGGAACTAGATTGTAATCCACAAAAGCTGTTGCTAAACATTGCTTAATCTTAGAGGTTCCACAAGGCTCTTTGTCGTTTTGCTGGAAGAGGCTAGCATGGTTGCTTCTTTGAAAACATGTTTGTCACTCTCTCCAGTTAACTGGTGACTGTGTCTTCTCCCCCCCCCACCCCCCCACCCCACTTTGCACAGGAAAAGGATTTTTTGGTTATCATTAGATTGTCCAGTTTATTCACCTTCATAAATTACCATTTCTGTCACCACATACTTTTCAAATATAAATCTTGTGAGGTGGAAAACAAACATTCCTCTCTAGTCTAATGATTTGTTTAAACCCATGGTTCCCAACATGGGGCACACACCCCAAAGGGGAGCAATTTTATTTTTAAGGGAGGCAATTTGAGAATGAATGTTTCCCAACCTTTGGTTTTTGGGCTTCAATTCCCCGAAAACCACGTCAATTTCCCAAGGATTTTAGAGAGGCTTAGGTGGGGCATAGCAAAAAAAAAAAAAAAAAGGTTGGGAACCACTGGTTTAAACTATTCCCTGCAAATATTTGCTGCAAGCCAGAGGGAGGGTGTAGAGTGCCTATATAGTTAACCAAAATGAACCAATTTTAATACAGAGGGAGATTTGGAAACACGATACCCACACATCTGGTCTACAGGCACTAACATCAGTTTTACACAGAGAAACTTTATAAATTCGTACACAGGTCCTGTATGTATAATTATGAAGCCTGAAACATACAGAGGCACAGAAAAAGCCTATGTCCAGGAAGAAACAGGATGATTCTATTGATTTAATTGCTACTGCAATTGGAACCATGAGGGGAAAATTTTCAAATCCCTCTTCTGCTGAATGCATTCCTTCTAAATGATTCTATCTTGGATTGGTCTCTAGCAGACATTAGGTATTTTAACAAAATTGCCTTTTTGCTCAAAAAGAAACCTGAAAGTGATTCAGTAGTCTTTCAGCGGGAGGCATCTAAGACCAAGAAGTATGAAACTTCAGGTGGTAATGGAGAGACTAAGCAGACCCAGACCCAGAATGAGTTCAAACCAATACTGAGCCACTTTCTCTAAGATCCCTTGTCAGTGATTTGGTTGACTAGTAACCCCTTATTCATTTGTTCAAATTGTGTTTGCCACAGTACAACTGGCTCCAACCTGTTGGTGTCTTTGACAACAACAACTATATGTTCTTGATGGCCTTACTTTGCCAAGAATCAAGATATTGCCAAAAGATCCTGAGTTACTGAAAGGTTTAGCCAGACTTTAGAGAGGAATATTGACAGCAATATTATGGGATGAAGAGACTAACTGTTCAGTATTTATTCTGTGTACCTCTGGAAAATATTATTGACTAAACAAAAGTAGAAGGGATTTATATTTTCTTCTGAAGGCAGCTCTTTGCTTCAGAGGTACTCCTGTCTAATATTTCACTGGTTGGTCATCCCATATCTACATCTTGGAAGCTGTTGAACAATTTTTGCAGGGCACTGCACGTAGCCAAGGATTAAGGGTAAACATTTTGAAATGCAAGCCCTCCTCAATTCCCCATTTCTCTCCCTCTTAGGTCAACTATTGAAAAAAATACTTAGGTACAGCTTTAGCAGAAGAGGAAAAATAAATGTTTAATTACAATGCTTGTGTTCCAATAAACTTATCAAGTAGATGGCAAAAAATTAATACATCAGTTTGCTTCACCTTGGTTGCAAAAAGCAGAGAGAAAAATCTCTCAAGCAAATGATGGTTGCATTTATACTGAGTTACTAATTTCTGAGAATAAACCATTCTGAGTTGGAAAGAGAGTGAACTAAGTTTGTTATGGAATACTGAACTAGACAAAATCACATTCCACATGCTAAGACAGATTTAGGGCTTTTTATTATTAATATTGTTTAGCCAAACAGAATCAGGAACACTTTACCAAGCTAATAGTCCCTGAATGAATATACATTTTCTTTTTTTTTTTTTTAATATTTTTTTATTGAGTTTTTAATAGACATACAGAAAACGAAAGGAAAAAAAAAACATTGACAATACATTTACGATACAATACACTAACAAATTCTTAATATTATATTAACAAACATTACTATATGCTAGCACATAACAATATCTATACTCATTAACTGCTATTTAACCACCAAATATTAAAAACCATTATTTCAATATCCTAAATGATAAGAAAAAAAAGAACTTTCTGTACTAGCACTAATCTTTTTTAACAAATAATAATCACCCAGTGTATATATACAATGCCCGGAGAGTTTATTTTTTACTCAGTTCCAGAAGCTTCTTTGTGATGGTACTGGTCCTGAACTATCGCTTGCCATAATAGAGTGATCCACAAACGGTTTCCATATATTCCAAAATCTATTCTCTTTTAAATTATCTCTTTTGACTTTAATCTCCCAGGTCAATTTATCATTCAGTGCTAAACTCCACATTTCTTTGTACCATTCTCCAATCTGTATATCTATATCGTTTTTCCAATTTTTTGCTATACATTGTCTACCTGTTGTCAATATAATTTCCAATAGTTCTTTTTCCTCCTTATTTAAACCCAAACCTTCCACATTCGTTAAAAGAATGGTACCCGACACCAACTTAACACTTTTACCCAATATTTCATCACACTCATTTTCTATTCTTGCCCAAAAATCCCTTATTTTTTTGCAACTCCACCACATATGTTCGTATGTTCCGTCATATTCTTTACATCTCCAACATAACTTATCTCTTTTATTATCCATCTGGTAAAGTCTTAATGGTGTCAGGTACCATTGCCACAACATTTTAAAATTATGTTCTTTAATTCTTACAGACATTGTTCTCATAATTCTCTTTTTCCATTTGTTTTTCCATTCAATCTCCCCAATTTTTATATTCAAGTTTTGTTCCCACTTCCGTTTCAAGTCCTCCTGTGGATCTGCACCTCTATTCAATATATTATAAAGCTTGCTTACAAGACCTTTAGTACTGCTTTCCCCTTTTCTAATCTTCCTTACCAATTCCTCAAATTCTGTATGTACTCTATCTATCCCTATTTCTTTTTTATATTTTTTATTCCAATTATCCACCTTTAACTTCTGAAACCAGTTCAAATTTAAAATCTCAAACATTTTTTTCCGCTCGTCATCAACTTCGCATGCTTTTAACCAATCCTTCAATAACAACCTCCCATTTTTATCCAATATTTCCATTTTTTCTTTATCTAATTTTATTGGGAAACACATCATATCAGTCAATTCCAAAATTGGAGAGAGATTCGGGACCATGTCTTTTTTTACCTTCTTCCATACCTCCATGAGACCTTTCATCATAGTATTGTTTGACCTTTTCACCTTATCCTTCATTCCCAAGAAAATCAAGTTTCCAATATTTCTGTACTCTTTCATTTCCAATTGTTCCCAAATCACCTTTTCTCTTGCCAAGATCTTCACAACATTCCTGACTTGAAATGCTCGATAATATACTAGCAAATTAGGCATACCCAAACCCCCTTTTTGAATGAATATACATTTTCAGAGCCATCTTTTTATAGCATAAAATTTGGAAATTTCTACACATTACATCACTATGGGATAAG
Organism: Bradypodion pumilum; assembly: GCA_035047305.1. Lineage (NCBI taxonomy): Eukaryota > Metazoa > Chordata > Lepidosauria > Squamata > Chamaeleonidae > Bradypodion > Bradypodion pumilum. The sequence goes on from JAWDJD010000005.1 coordinate 60,209,477, forward strand.
CCAAAATTATTAATCAACCTTCTGACATTTTCATTCATATCAGGTCAGAACATTCAGTAACTGTTATTTAGATCCTGTCATATAAGGAACATGTCTCATGTCACATCATGTCATTTCACAGAAATATCCTGTGTTTACACTACATGTTTGTTCGGCTTCTGTTGATTTTAGCTATATTATCACAGTGAATCGATAGGGTTACATTGACCTGTTTAACTTTACAGAGTACTGAGAAAATAATTTTTACTTTTAAACCAGAGTTAATATCTTAATTCTTTCACCCCTATTTCAGGTTGAACACTCAGGTAGAATAGACAGACTAACTGAACTATACTCCACCCACATACAGAACTCCGTATATAAACAAAATGAAAAATCAGTCTCCGTACTTTTGAAGGAAACAGTTAGCTTCCTGATTGTGTGTTTAGATTCCAAACCAGAAAATGTCTATGTTTTATTAAATGCTGGTCCTTCCCATCTCCATGTTAGTATGTGGAACAAATAAAAAGCATGATGGAAACACTTGCTGTATGCTCAGCAGAAACAGACTTCACTGAATGGGGTTATTAAAGTTATAATATATATCTTCCATGTCATGGAATCTTATTTGGTAATCTGACTAGTAAGACCTTATTTTTCCAGTTATTGGTTATACCACCTTGTTCTGGGACTACAGTATCTATAATAGCCTCTATTCTTACAAACAGTTACAGTCAGCAATTCTGTACCTTATGTATCTGTGCACTTTACAGGAGGATGTACAAATCTACACAGCTTTATGTCACTCCTTTTCTCCTTGTGTCCTCTGTTTTGGTCAACTGAAGCAGGCTAAAAAGAGGTGAGCAATGGTATTCCCAGTGCTAATGTATGGGTGTGAGAGCTGGACCATTAGGAAGGCTGAATGCAGAAGAATAGATGCCTTTGAGATATGGTGTTAGAGGAGAGTCCTGGGAGTCCCTTGGACAGCAAAGAGAACAAATTGGTCAATATTGGAAGAAATCAACAAAATGGCCATAATATTTTCATCATGGACAGATATCACTCTATGTGACAGCTTAATGTGTTGTCCTGTCTGTGACAGTCATAAGTGTAATTTTAAAGCAAGATAAATTTTAGATGGTTATAATTTTCCTAACTATCTAAAGAGTATGAAATGTTCACTGTTTGGGAACATTCACTGTTTTGGGAATATTGGCTGTAGTTGGTGAACAACAATTGGAGCTAATTTGTGTAACTGAATGCTGAATTGCAGACCTTGATTGCATGCAAAAAATACAATTTGGGCAGCAATTGAAGGCAATTTTCTCAACCACTTTAATTATTACAAATAATTTGGACTACTGTTGTTTTGCTGCTTTGATTTCTTTAGTAGAGCATCGGTGAAGGTGTTAAGTAGGGCTGGTGTACTTACAAGATTTAGCACCAGGGTTTCCAGCTCTTGACATTGATTTTTTTTTATTTCAACAGAAGTGCTGTTTCTTAGGAAATAAGTGCTAAAGTGAAATGTCAACTCTTGCATGTAATTTTCCAATCCATTTTCATCACCTTTTCTTGATTTGAATAAAGCACTGAGAACCATACAAGAGACCTTAATCATACTGGTCCTTCTTTTTCTCAAAAACTGTCAACATTGCTGAAACCTATCCTAACATGCACCACACTGAGTGTTCCCCTTCTTTCTTTCTTTTTTAGAAAAGTAAATATTTGGTGCAGCATTTATGTTCAGAGGCAGGTTCAGAAGTTGATTCCTCACAGTGGTTCCAACACTATGACCAGTGATATGCTGCAAAAAAATTTACTACCCATACCCTGGGTGTGGCTAACTCTGTGGGCATGGATAACTATGTGGGCCACACCCACTTGGCCGGCCATACCATGGCCTGTGGTAGGGAGGTGGGCGTGGCCAGCCAAGTGGGCATGGCATGCGGAAATTTCCGCTACTGGTGCCCATGCACCTGTGGGCACCAGGAACAGTGCATCACTGACTATGATGGTGATTATTGGTTGAGTGTGGTAACTCACACAGATATTGAAGTAAAACCATAGCTTGCAGGCTTGCCTAGCAAGAACTCTCTCTCTCTCTCTCTCTCTCTCTCACACACACACACACACACACACACACACACACACACACACACAAACAAACAAACAAACAAACAAACAAACAAACAAACAAACAAACAAACAAACAAACAAACAAACAAACAAACAAACAATGTGTTCCTGGCCAGGGGTGCAAGCAGGTGCCCCTGGCCTCCTGGAGAAGGCAAGGCAGAAGCCTCTCCCTGCCCTCTCCAGGAGGCGGCTGGCATCTAGGCATGGTGGCCAGCCAATGGATCCTCCCACCTGGGGGCAGTAATAAGCATGCACCACAATCTGCGCAGGCTCAGAAGCCTGCCCGGAGTTCCAGGCGGCGCCAGCACCTGTAACTCCGGGCAAACTTCTACACCTGCACGGATTGTGGTGCATGCCTATTACCATCTCCCCGGCCATTTCATGCTGCTGGGGGGGGGGGGGGCCTTCATGTCCAGTTTTCAGGGTGAAAAACCCCAAAATGGTCTGCCGGGAACCCGTGCGGGACACACCAGAGGTCTGATGTAGACGGGGCTGGTGTTGTCTGGGAGGTGCAGGTCCGGCGCTGTGTATGGACAACATACAGCACCGGACCTTGATTTTAGTTCTATAGATTTCTATCTATGTCATCTGCATTCTCTTCTCAAGTTTTTCAATTCTCTCTGACCTTTGCTGTAATCATCACAGATCTTGCTACAAATTATTTCTATCATAACACAATCTAATTTTGAGTGTCTTGATTGTATAGACTGTAGCTAACCATTCATTTTCCAAATTATCTGTACCTGGTAGAAGTGAAAAATCACTATAACATGCTCATTTGAAGTCCTTTTGCATGCCAAGTGTCTGCACTTCTAAATGTATCACCATACAAATTATTGGGATAAAAGAAATTTTGCACAGATATCAGTGGATATCAGTGGGTTGTTGTTGTTGTTATTCAGTTGCATAGTCAAGACTGACCCTTTGTGACCCCATGGACCACTGCACGCCAGGCACCCCATCCTCTGCCATCCTCCACAGCTCTCTCAGCTCTACGCCCATTGCGTCAACAATATCAGCAATATCAGTGGGAGGGGTTGTCCTTTGCAACTAGCTTTCTTGCTTGAAAGAGCACTTGTGGTACAGTGGTTAAGCCATGGTACTGCAGCCAAAACTGCTGACAATGTGAGTTTGATCCTGAGGGGTTCTATGTTCACTCAGCCTTTCATCCTTTCAATATCGCTAAAATGAGTACCCAGTACAGTGGGGGGGGGGGATGGTAATCACATTGTGAACTGTCCAATGAGTGCTCTAAGCACTATGAGGAGGCATACAAGTATAATTGATATTGCTGTTGATAAAGTTATTTTCCAAACTCAGACATTAGCGTCAACCCCATGCCCTGTTTATTTATACTTCCATTTTACTTATTTATTTATTTTTGTTAAATAAATACAAGACTAAAGGCTCTTTCCACATGCTGGAGATTCCATTTTCTTCTTTCTTTTTTTCTGACTATAGATGATTTGTTGTTCAGTCACACAGTCAATTTTGACCGTTTGCGACCCTGTGGACCATTGCCCGCCAGGCACCTCTGTCCTCCACCATGCTCCTCAACCCACCGAGCTCTGTGCCCATTGCATCTATAATACAATCTAGCCATCTCATTTTTGGCCGCCCCCTTCTTCTTTTGCCCTCCACTTTTCCCAGCATCAAGGCTTTCTCAAGTGAATCCTCTCTTCTCATTTGATGTCCAAAGTACTTTAGCTTCATATTTACTATTTGACCTTCTAATGAGCAGTCAGGGTTGATTTCTTCTAAGATTGACCTATTTGTTCTCCTTGCTGTCCAGGGTACTCTCAAAACTCTCCTCCAACACCACATTTCACAGGCATCTATTCTTCGGCGCTCAGCTTTCCTAATGGTCCAGCTCTCACAACCATACATTACCACAGGGAATACCATTGCTTTGATTGCTATAGATGATACCTGTAAGTAAATATATATACAGTGGAATCTTATACAACAATCACCCCATATAGCAACGGAATGGCATAACAATTAGATTTTGGGAAAAATGGTGTACCACATTGCAATTTTCTCTACAGAAAAAATTTGTACAAAAATTTTTCAATGGGAAAAACCACATAGCCAAAAAAAAATGATGTACAATGCATCCCATAGGGAAAATCGCTATACAATGTATTCATCATATAGCAATTGTTTCGTACTACAACGAGCCCCATGGAATGGTTTAAAATCCTTGTATGAGGTACCACTGTATCAATATTTTTTGTATTCTGTATCACCCCAATGGCTGGGGAAAGAAGAAGCCAGAGCAGGTTGAGGACTTTGCCGTCTTTCCCCCTGATCCCCCATCAACATATTGTATTGCAATGTAATGTATTGTTTGTCAGCCACCCTGAGTCGCTACGATGAGTGGGTGGCAATATAAATTTGAACTAATAAATAAATACATAATTATTACATAAGTATGGAGAATAATTTGATTATTCTTTTGCTCCTGTTATCAAGCACAGCATTAAAAGAAATGCTCCTTAGACGATATAAGAATATGACAGCCTCCAATCAGGTGCAAGTCATGCACGTAGATATCAAGACTGTGTTTCTATGTGGAGATATTGCAGAGGGGCTATACATGGAACAGCCATCTGGTTTCTTTTACCAGAAACATCCTGATTTTGTCTGCAAAATGCTGAGGGAATATCATTCTTTTCCAGTCTCAAGGCTAGGCAAGTTGTGATTCAAACAATTCTCTCTTTCAAACATTTGCAGTTGTCCAACACTGTTTCAGCAGCCTCATTTGGAAGGAAGGCTTCTGTAGTGTCTACTTTAAAACATTAGAAGCCAGAAACCATTGCTGAAATACTTCAAATCATTTGAAAATTAAATATCCCTCAGTGCATTTGACAACAGCCCCAGTAACAAATAAATGAACCTCATTTTAAAGGGTTATATTATTTTTCATATGGACCTGTCAGCGCAATTTCAATCCATGGTTCAGTATTACAGACATTTGGAAAAAATATCTTTATATCCCTACTGAAGAGCTTGGGAAGTTACTTTGAAGAAGAATAAATACAGAGAAATAAATACTAGAGAAAGGATGATGTCCTAGGACTCAGAACATCATCTCCCCACTGCTCAGTTATGGACAGATTCAGGGTGTTATTATCAATATTCTTTCCAAGCTGTGTGGCTCTTGAAGGTCAAAGTGGAATGTAATAATTTGAACAGCTCTAAATGAGATACTTTAAACATCACTAGAACCTGAAATCATACATGGCAGTGATGGGGAGAGAGGACTATACAGCATGTATTCTGGCATCAAATGTATAATTGCAAATACAGCACCAAGTTCATTGGTCTTGATCTGAACTGACATTTTGTAGCAAATTACAAATAAAATGAACAATAACAGTGAATAAAGCTGAAACAGAACAGAGACAAAATAGCTTTTGCTCCATCTGTGGCATCCAACTACACATTCTAGTGGTGGCAGGAAATTGTGTGGTGGAATGATCAGCATCAATGCAGTAGATACCAGAAGTTTTAGAGGTCAGCATCAGTTTGGATAAGCCTTTGAAATATGGCTGTTTATTCACAGGTTACTAAAACCTCTTGAGTCAGCAAAAATATGGCAGAAAATCTCAGTCCAATTCCAGTTCTGGCTACATACCAGAAGCACAGAGGCATGCAGAATTGACAAGTGTGACATAGTATGAGAGAAGGAGAAACCAAAGGGTCACAAACTTACAAAGACTGTATTTTTTAGTGTCAGAAATGGGATGTAGTGGTGGGGAGAGAAAGAGATAGTATGGCTGTTCTTAATAGTTTTGGACAGTGTTTCTGTATGAATATCTCCAATTTTTACATGATAGAAATGAGCAAATGCTTGTGATGTGCATGAAAACTCTGCAGCTCACTAGAGGCATCATTTAACAAATGAAATATAAGGACGTGATGTTCTTTTTTTCTTCAACAGATCTCTGGGTGAATATTCAGATAGTACCAAGAGAATAGTCATCGCCTCCTCCTCCCCTCCTCCTCCTTCTTCTTTTGAGGGAGATACAAGGTTGTGGTTCTGGCACTTCTAGCAGCATCCTCCGGCATTATTTGGTGTTCTTGTAATATGTTTTTGATGTTATATTCCCACCTTTCTCTGGGTCTGCCTCATGGTGCTTGTCCTTCTCCTCTTTTCACATAATCCTTGTATGGTAGCTGTGGATTCCCCGTGCCCCCATGGGCACGGAACGGCCCGGCAGAGGCCACTTCGGGAGAAAGGCTCCCTGGCCCGTTGGCTCTGCGAGCACCCAAATTAAGGGGGGTGGATAAATTATAGGGTTTGATTCACCCAATTCCTTGACCTGACCTAAGACTCTGCCAAGTAAGCAGATCGCCAACTCCTGTAACATAATTAGGCAAACATTCATCTCCGAGCTTAGCGTAAATCCCTGGCGCAAACAGTGGCCACATTTACCCAGCTCCTAAGCCCAAAACAATGGTGTTTTCCCAGTCAATGTTTGCCCGTACTAATTAACTTCCCCGAGAGAGATTCCCAATTAACCTGAGTAAATAGGTGATGTGATTTACTGTCGGGTGATGGTTTTTTCTACCTTGCCTTCTGATCTATAAAAGGTGATGTCTTTTCCTCAATAAACTACTGATCTTATCCTCCTCCATGCTGCCTCGTATCGTTCTTTGATCAGTCTCCTCCGGGACCTATGGCCCTCAGCGGCCCCGATTCCTACAGATAGCGAATTCCAAGACATTCTCTCTAAAGCAGCAGACCACTTTATTTGTTGTCTCTGTATATAGTTTATAATTGGTTCTATTCGTATCCTTCTCCGTCTAATCTCCTCTTATAATGGGGGAAATGATAGAATTTAAAATAACCTTATTATTGCCATCACCCATATTACTGCTCCCTTTGAAATGTATCAAAGCAGCTGAGCAGCAATCACAGAACAGATGCTTCACTATTGCTAATAGCTACATCTCAATCTCAACTAAGTTTATTATTTCATGAAAGGAAATGAAAGGCCTTGAAGCACAGTCTAGCTGCTATGCCCCATTTCACCCCAGGTCCTGCAGAGGCCATCCTATAGATTTATTTTGTTGTTTATTTAATTTTTTTATTGTTGCTTTATCATGTTGCTGTTGTTGTTTATTTCTTGTTCACCATCCATAATGGGAAATATCCCAGATGAGTACATTGTGTACATTGGCTTTGGCCCTGAACATCTCCACAGCAGTGAATGCTGCTTCAGCATGGAGTGCATCCACACATGCAAAACAAGTGGTCATCACTGTTAATGAAGCCACACATATAGTGGCAGGATGCCTCAAACCTACACCAGTTGAGAAATTATACCCTCTTGTTGGTATTGCCAACAAGATAAGGAGAGAAGTAGCAGGAGACACAGAGAGAACTGAACAAGACAATGACCCTTAACATTTTCTGAATGGATATCAGCCTCAAGTCCACTAGCTCAGATCCAGAAAGAGCTTTATGGCAAGAACAAATATTATTGAGGGTACATAAGAGCAAAACCATATTAGAAGATGAAGGAAGGAGCTCACTGGACAAGGATCAACATTAAAGGAGGATATAGCTGAGGAACCCAACATCCCATGCATCACTTGGAGTACCCTGAACAGGCTGAGGGTTGGAACCCCTAAATGCAAGACCAATATGTTCAAGTGGGGGCTGCTGGTGGACAACAACATGCTGTGTGAATGTGGATAGATACAGAATCTGGCTCATTTACTGGTCTGCTGATTACTGCTGGAAACACGAGGGCATGTTTGGCCAATGACAAAACCAAGAAAGTGGCTCATTTTTGGCAGTCCAGGGTTTGATCGGGATATGAAAGAAAAATCAAGCAAGACAGGATTAAAGCCTTACACTGAACTCTAGGGCTGGTGAGCAGCAATGTCTCACACTCCATTAGTCCCACCTCTTCCCACTGTGAAGGAGGAAAAGCTCCCCCTCAGCACCAGAGGCATCATTTAACAAATGAATATAAGGCCTTCTTTTAACTGACAGATTGAATTAATTTTATGAAATCCATTCAATGAAATGAGCAGAGTCTTTATGGTGACCTGATAGTTAAGGTAGGTTAGCTCTCTTCCTTTCACCTCTCATTTTTACTTATTTATGTAGGTCTTTCAACATGTACCATTGCTCTCTTTGGTGAAAATCTGACCATGTTCCCTATGGTAAGTAGCATATGTTTAAATCACTAATGTACCTCTTGTAAAACAGGTTGGATTAATAGTTTAAATGCCCGTAGGGTTCTGTAAGTGGAGACAAGAAGAGCAGCTCCTAAATTATTATTAATATAACTGAGTAATTACTACCATCTTTAAAAATCATCAGTATATTAAAGTCTTATACCTCTGGGTGTATAATACTGATGTGGTTAAATCCCAAACATGCTAAAAATTGGATGGCTATTTCAAAAACGTTCAACAACTCTGTTGTTTGTGATTTAAAGTTAAAGTATCATTCCATAGTTTTTTTCCTCCTGCCCACTATAGCTTGAATACTTATTGTTCATTTCCTTTGAGCTTGGGCTGGTTTATCAGCATAATTATTAACACAGATGCTTTACACTCAAAATGCTTTGTTTGGTTTGGTCATTCAAATATGTTTATTAGCAACAACATTAAAGGAGCATATTTTACAAAGCAGTAACTGAGGCTGAGAAATACTGATCTGGTCTAGCCCACCCAAGGAGTGTATTGACTACTTGGGATTTGAACAAAATGTCTCCTAGATCCAAATACATATAAGCATTTAAGTTGTTGGATCACTCTGATGCTGTTAGCAAAAACTCCGTAGAAGAAAACATTCAGTATGTTCTTTTGTTTTAATTATCAGGAAAGTGATGGATTTATTTTTTTAAACAGGCTTAATTCATATTAGAAACACAGTATTTTATTCTCATATTAGATGAGAATAAAAAGTATTCAGATAATTGTCAACAGAAGACAAAAATAAAGTAACTGAAAAACATGCATGGGGAGAATGTCCTAGCCTTCAATTCACATCAATTTACCAGCCTACCATCATGGTAAGAAATTGTGTGAGATGTATTCCAAACCATTTGAAGGTTCAATATTGCTTCTGCTTACAATTGCATGTTTGCTTGCAAACTAAAATAAAGTAATAATATTTAATTACAGAAACATGGTCTCAGCTTTAACATAAATAATCCAGATCTTTACACTCTAATTCTATAATGCCACCTTCTTAAAATGCAACTAAAAATAACATAAGGGTGGATACTGTGACTCACTGGAACAGTTTCATTGGTATAGGTTATCCTCAAACCTATAAACAAGCAGTTTGGCAGATTCCCTGCTCTTACCCTAGCCTTCTGGTTAAGGCAATCATGGGACATGCCCACAAAAGAGATAAAAGGGGAATCTAGTAGAGACATGGCAAAAGAGAAAAGTATTCCACAACATTAAAATAATTTTCTCTCCCATTTACTGATACTGTATTTGTGTGCAACCTTTTCTTCTTCCTTCCTAAATACTAATCTCCTTTCTCCATTGACTTAGTTCTATAATTTACCTGCAAAACTGACAGATAGATTCTGACCTAAGCTCAACTCACACACGAGGAAGAAGGGGATTCATCTGATTTATCACCACCATATTCATGGATGGCAATGAGTTTGTGGAGGGGGAGCTTCCACTATCTTCATGAAGCGCTCTCTTCATGAGTCAGAAACCTGGAAAAACATCTCTTGGATAATGAAGGATCTCTGCTTTGGACTTGCAAGCATATACACATTGGAGGGCAAGAGAATGGAAAAAAGAAGGGAACGTGGCTCTCCTCAATTGTTGATATAACATGTGGGAATTATGGGTTAACTGAGCAGGACAGTTCAGTGAATTGGAGTACCAGGCTGCAGAAGGTTGGGAATTTGGTTCCCCACTGTGCCTCTCAGCAATATGATGTATGTTGTATTGCTTCTTGCCAGTTTCATAACATTGGCATAATTCCTGGAGCATTTTTTTTAAAAAATCACAGCCACATTGTCATCTGTGGGAGTTTTCCTCATCCTTAGATGCTTCAAAGCTTTCAAGTCATCATTAAAACACAGAGCAGGGCAAGCTCTATGCCGAACTAGATGTTTAGGATTGATAGTATCCACTGCCCTGGTGGTGTACATGTACCAATTATCTATCAAGGCAGAAATAGTATCTCCAGTCAATATAGTCAGAAACTCTTGCATGGCCTTCTGGAAACCAATCAAATTCATCAACCTGAACCATCACAATGGGTGCCTGCTCTTCACAAAGGTGAGGTGCCACTTCAATCTCAAATTGAAGCAGACATGATCTGACCATGATAGAGAGGTGATGATGATATCCCTCACCCTCAAATTGTCCCCTCTGCCACAGGGTAAACAATGTACAACAAAGTGTCCTGCCACATGCATAGAGCCAATGGAATTTGGGGATAGCCCCATGGTTGTCCAAAGCCACCCTGGGCAGTCCCACCCCCACATTCACATTAAAGTCCTCCAGAACCAACTGTCTGGGAGACCTCAGCATAGCCATAGTGACAAAGTCTGTCAGCTCTAGGGAGAGAGCATTGGGCCACAAGGAGCAACACAATGCAGACACTCCAGACCTGAACTCAACAGAGATAAGAGTCTGCTAACCTTTATGTTGTTCCAGGTGATGATAGCAACTGCACACCTACCCCTCCAATTTGCCCTAATGCATCACATTAAAACCTGGTGGGCACATGAGGAGAAAAAGAGAACCTCCTTCCCTCCACATTCACTCAAGTCTCCATAACACATGCCAGATCAGCGCAGACATCCAGGATAACATCTGCCAATTGAGCTACGATTCCAGACAGAGTTGCTGCCCTTCAGGAAAGAACTAAAAACCTGGCTGGCAAAGCAGGTGCGGGGCACCGGGGATGCAGTGACCCCTACCTGCTGGCTGATATAGTAATATCACTCCCTCACTCTTTTTAGTTGTCAGGGTAATTCTGTATTGAATTTTTAATTGGTGTTTTTACTGGTTTTAAGTTTTTTATAGTTCTCTAGTGGGATTTATGTAGTTCATGATGTAATTGTTGTATGTCACTCAAAGTTGCTTGCCAAGTGGGCAGCAATAAAAAATGTGACTAATAAATAATAAATAAATAATAATCCTGAATTAACTGAATTTGTCTCCCATAGCTGAGAGGAATAGTTGAAAATATCACCTCTGTTCTTTTCTAACTGAATTTGTCAAAATTCACAGATGGGAATAGCAGACACAGCTACATTGACAGACATATCCATCTTTAGCCTGGACAATGTCTGTCTTCCAAATTAGGGAAGTAATAATAATTATGAAGGATATCATGGAGAATGTCTCTTGTTATTTAGGGCATGGAATTTTCTCCCTCCTGCCATCCAGGCAGAAACTATTCATATACAGTGTATGTACTACTCCTTGGGAACAAAAAGCAGAGCTCTGATTTCCTATACTTTTATATGGTACATATTTATGCTATCAAAGGCTAAACCTGAAACACCACTTAAGACTTTAATGATGTGTTTATTTGGAAAAGTCTATATGCAACCACACACATAAAATATACTTTTTGACTTAAGAGAGAAAGAATAATTGCATGTGTCCAATCTACTGTTTATTTTAAGATATGCTTTCTGTCACAATAGTAAGGCCATGCTAGGGAATTGTTATGCTTTCATTACATTGTCATAGGTTTTTAAAATGAGAACACATACATTTTTGCATGTACATCTTTGGTTTCATTGGTTTAAACACTCCAATTAAAGCTATTGCCTCCAGTGTGAAGCAGCAACATGTAAATACAAGGGTTTCCAATACAAAGATATCATCAATTCCCAGATTACTTTCTGTCAAAGAGACTGTTTATATATAGGAATATTTACCCCAAAGAAAATTACAATGAAGAATTGCCTTGATCAAAAGGCACACATCACAGACTTAGATCTGACAATCAAAATTGACTTCCAATTACATCAATGTGTGTCTATAAATATAAGCAATCTTTTGCCCTCAATGTAAATCTTGTCAAGTGAACTTGTCTTTAGGTTCAAATTTTTGAACAAAGAAGTGTTCAACACAATGTTTCTAATCCAGAAGTTAAAGAACCTGGAATTTCAGCAATGTTTCTCATTCTGTTAGAAATAAAGAATAAAAATGAAGTCCTCTGATCCATAATGGTGAACCTTGGCACTCCAGTTGTTCTTGGACTTCAATTCCCAGAAGCTCAAGTGCATGTGAATCCATATATACATGCAGTAAACCCATTCTTGTGGATTCACAGATACTTGGGCTTCTGGGAATTGAAGTCCAAGAACAGCTGGAGTACCAAAGTTCGCTATCACTGCCCCAGATAATGGCAACAAAGATATTATGAATAAGGAGGTTATTTGATTGAGAACTATCATATATAAGATCCAGCAGTGAGTTGGTTCCATATGGCCATGGCAGTTGTGCAACAGAAATGAAGAGTCTACAAAAATTCTAATGGAAATCTACCAGTTTTCATTTATAATCCTGTTTTAAAAGTGTGACATTCTAATTCTTAAAAGAGAAGAAAACAAAAAACAAAATCTCTTTAACTATAAACAGAATAATTAATTGAGATTCGTAAAATCCTTCTGTTGTTGTAGTGCTGCTTCTACCACTACTTCTTTCTCTTTGACAGAAAGATAATCTGGGAATTTGTGATATTGTCATATTGGAAACTCTTGTATTTATATGTTGTTGTTTCATTATTGGAGGCAACAGCTTTAGTTCTTGACATGCCATTTGTTGTTCAGTCGCACAGTCGGTTCCGACCCTTTGCGACCCTATGGACCATTGTCCTCCAGGCACCTCTGTCCTCCACCATCCCCCTCAGCACTCCCAGTTCTGTGCCCATTGTGTCTACAATACCATCTAGCCATCTCATCTTTGGCCTCCCCCTTCTTCTTTTGCCCTCCACCTTTCCCAACATCAGGGCCTTCTCAAGTGAATCCTCCCTTCTCATTTGATGTCCAAAATACTTTAGCCTCGTCTTTACTATTAGCCCTTCCAATGAGCAGTCAGTGTTGATTTCTTCTAAGATTGACCTATTTGTTCTCCTCGCTGTCCAGGGTACTCTCAAAACTCTCCTCCAACACCACATTTCAAAGGCATCTATTCTTCTGCGTTCAGCTTTCCTAATTGTCCAGCTCTCACATCCGTACATTACCACTGGGAATACCGTTGCTTTGACTATTCTAATTTTTGTTTGCAATGTGATGTCTCTGCTTTTCACTATGTTCCCCAGGTTTCTCATGGCTTGTCTCCCAAGAATCAGTCGCCTTTTTATTTCATGGCTGCAATCCCCATCTGCCGTGATCTTTGATCCCAGGAAAGTAAAATCTGTCACTGCTTCTACTTCTTCCCCATCTATTTTCCAGGAACTGATTGGGCCTGTTGCCATTACCTTGGTTTTCTTGATATTGAGTCTCAAACCAGCTTTTGCACTCTCCTCCTTCAGCCCAATCAAGAGGTTCTTTAGGTCTTCCTCACTTTCTGCCATTAGGGTGGTATCGTCTGCATATCTCAGATTGTTTATGTTTCTCCCAGCAATTTTAATCCCATATTGTGATTCCTCCATCCCTGCATTTCGCATTATGTGCTCTGTGTATAGATTGAATAAGCAGGGTGATAAAATGCAGCCTTGTCTTACTCCTTTTCCTATTCCAAACCACTCTGTCATTCCATGTTCTGTCCTAACTGTTGCTTCTTGATTCATGTACAGATTTCTCAGGAGGCATATGATGTGCTCTGGTATTCCCATCTCTTTAATTACTTGCCACATCTTGTTGTGGTCCACACAGTCAAATGCCTTAGTGTAATCAATGAAACAAAAGTAAACTTGTTTCTGGTATTCCTTTGTTTTCTCCATGATCCAACGTATGTTGGCAATGTGGTCTCTAGTCCCCCTGCCTCTTCTGAAACCGGCCTGCACCTCTGGTAGTTCTCTCTCCACATGTTGCTGAAGTCTGTCCTGTATTATCTTGAGCATCACCTTGCTGGCGTGTGGGATGAGTGCAATTGTTCGGTAATTTGAGCATTCTTTGGCGTTGCCCTTTTTTGGGATTGGGACGTATACTGATCTTTTCCAATCCTGTGGCCACTGTTTTGTTTTCCAGATTTGCTGGCATATTGAGTGCAGTAATTTGACGCCATCATCTTTTAGCGCTTTGAAAAATTCGACTGGGATACCATCATATCCACTAGCTTTGTTGTTTGCAGTGCTCTTTAGGGCCTTTATAACTTCGCTCTCCAGGATGTCTGGCTCGAGTTCAGTTTTTTCATCATTGTGGTTATCAGGAGTGTTGAGGTCCTTTTTGTAGAGTTCCTCTGTGTACTTTTTCCATCTTTTCTTTATCTCTTCTGCATCAGCTAGCTCTTTTCCGTCTTTGTCCCTTATCATGGTCATTTTTGCTTTAAATGTTCCCTTTATTTCCCCGATTTTTCTGAAGAGATCTCTAGTCCTGCCTGACATGCCATATGTATCTGTAATGTTTATAAGCTTGCACAAAGTAGAGTAAAGCCAGCCAATTTGGATGAAAATGTCAATGTTTTTTGCAGTTTGTAGAGAAATAGCCCTATTAGTCTGTTTCAACAGCAACAACAGAAAAATGAAAGGTTTGTGGCACCTGTAAAATAATGTGTTTATTTCAGTGTGAGCGTTCATAGATTACATTTGGGGGTGTATAAAACGTGATCGCGTTGGGCTATATATGTTGTAATAACGTGGCAATGGTTCGTTGTAATGCTTCAGAGGCCAAACTGAGTGGTCAATGTTCTGTTAGGTCACAATAGGTAACACTAAGTTAGGAGAGAGGAAGACAGAAATAAAGAAATCAGAGAGTAAACAAAACAAAAACAAAAATTGTTGTGGCACTTTAAAGATTAACTGCTGTATTTTAATATTAACTTTTGTGGATCAAGTCCACTTTGTCAGACATAGGAGTGCAGCTTCATGGCATCAATTTATACACATCAGGTATAGAGGTACAGAAAGTTTCGCATAACGCTCAATTGCAAATGGTTAGTAGATAGCTGCAAGACAACCATTGTGACATTACACATTGCAGGCACACCCACCCAATAAAGACTCAGACACCGGTATTTGGATTAAAGGCATTGGGCCAATTTTATTGAATAATGCCCTAGTCCGAATTATCACTTTCAATTGGTGTATCATCCAATTGTAATTATTTAAGGCAAGCAGGCCGCAGTAGCACTGGTAAGGTTCCACCCAAAATGCCAATGGAAATTGGCTACATGTATCAATTTGTATCAATTTATTTGTTGACACAAACAAATTGTTGACCAGAGTCAATATACTATCTACTGACCCCACCCTATGACATGTATCCATACAAATATCAAGGTGATGCAGGCTGTGAAGCTCCTGACATCACCCTTTGCATGGTTCGCCCTTGACCGGCCAATCCTGTTTCCCCTGTACCTATCTACGTGTTGGCCAGTCAATTGCGAACCTGCCGGATACCTATGGGTCATAAATCTTTATCTTACCAGTGCTACCCGCCAAAAGTGACCAAAGTCATCTTACCCCGTATCTCAAACACTAGGGACAGTGTAGGATGGGTGAAAAAGCCAAGAACCACAGAGCCAATTGCAGGTTCAAGCAAAAATTCCCACCCGGCCCTGAAGCGACCAGAAAATCACACTGTCCACTAGGGAGGGGGTGGAGGGAAAAACTTCTCTGCTCCGTCGCTTCTCGCAAAATGGCAGCGCGGCTGCCTCGTGGCCACCCCTTTTATAGAGGTGTGGCCACACCCCCTAACTAGCCCGGATGTCTGTGTCTGGGTGGGTGGGGGGCCGCAAAGAGCACGGTGGCCATTTTGGCACCGCGCTTGCATTTGCTAATGAGTTTACCCTTCAGGCCTAGCATCTATCCTGGGAGTGGCCCAGACCATGCATTTGTTTCTTCATTTGTTCTGAGAGGTAGTCTGAGGCTGTAGGTGAGAATTCTTCTGAGGTAGTTTCTGTGAAGGTGATATAATATAACAACATATAACATACAACATATATAGCAGCATATAACAACCTGTTTGCTGTGGTGTATCAAATCTGATAATGTCACAGAAACCCTTGACTAATATTCAAACCTTTGAGATGGGTGTCCAACATGTATGTGCTTTATTTCTACTACTTCTCTTTGGATACTTGTCTTATAATTTCTCTCTTCCAGAATGACAACTTTCAAGTCTTAGCTAGCATGCCTAGCTGAAATGGTTTGAAACAGGTTTCTGTGTATAAAGATGTTTTTTTTTTTTTGCATGTCTACTTCTTTCTTTTCTTCTGTTTCAAAAATCGGCTGAGGTGGCAAAGATCCCAGCAGAAGGTCTTTCATGTCATAGTACTTAGAAGGACACCGCTGCAAAGCCACTAAAAATACTGGGAAGAGGAGCTGGGTTAGTACATAAAGAAAAAGAAAAGAAAAAGCTATCAAAGCTTGCAAGTAGAGTGACTTGTTTTTTAAATTTCCAACAACAGATCTGTATAAATAATATAAATACAAATGCCATTCATTGGTTTGACACAACCTCCAATTCATTACTTTTATTTTGATTATGCATTATACCAAGTTAGGTGCCATAACCTGGGAGAGCATGAGAGAAGAAAGCATCTTTATTGTTTTATATCCAATAATATATTCCTTAACACCAAAATCAAAATTAAGCTGTATTTTCATGGTTACATAAGAAATAGCTATTTTTGTTTCACTGTGCTTCTCTCAAGTGGCAGAAAACAGATAGAGGGTCCCTGGTTTCCTCCCATCACTTCTGCAGATGGTTATACCAAACTTCCTTTTGCGCAAATTGTAATTACAGTCATGTGGACAGACACGTAGTACAACTGAGCTTATTTCATTTCCCTGGATTCACAGGTCAAGGAGCCAATTTTCTCCTCTCAAGACCTAGTTACTGCACAGATCACAAAAAAAAGAAAAACCAAACCCATCCACTTTCAAACCACTTCAAAAGTACAGTAATACCTCATGCAAAGTCTGCTTCGTACAACATCAAATTCATACAACATCGCCTAATTCCTTAAAAAAGGTTGCCTCATACAAAGTCGCTGCGACTTTGTATGAGGCATTGGGGCTTTTGCCAGGTTGCATTGTGCCTGGGCAGTATAAAAGGCAGGATGCATGTGTGCATTGCTCTTCTGGGTTTTGCACAAGGTGAAGAGTGTTTATGAGCGGTTTTGAGCAAGATGTTGGATTTTGTTGAATTTTTTCGTCAGAATTTTTAGAAGCATTCCTGGGATTTTTGCAGCATTCTTCAGGTTCTTGAACAATTAGGGTTGTTTGAGATGTTTTTGTAATGTATCTAGCCTTTAGACAATGATTTCTTAAAGTTCTGTCAGTTTCCTGTCTGTTTCTTTGATTTTGCCCTGAAGTCTGTGCTGTTACAGTATACTGTATCCCTATGGAAATGACGTTGTATGAGGCATCGCAGCAAGGATTTGGATTTTGTATGAGGCATCGTGGCTAGGATTTTGCATGCCTCATACAAAGTCAAAATCCGTATAAAGTCCAAACTTGTGGAACCAAGTTTGGACATTGTATGAGGTATCACTGTAGTTGGTAGTCCAAGTTTGTCTCTCAGGGCTGACAATTCATTTCTTTCTCTCTGTTAAAGTGGGAGTCGAAGGAAAACAGTGGGAAATAAATGGTCCCTTCTTGCCTATCAAAGAAGTTGTTGTTCAGTCGCACCTTCGAGTTCGACCCTTTGTGACCCCTTGGACCATCGTACACCAGGCTCCTCTGTCATCTGCCACCCTCCATAGCCCAACCAGATCTATTCCCACTGCATCAATGATGCCATCTAGCCATCTTATCCTCTGTTGCTCCCTTCTCTCTTTGCCTTCAATCTTTCCCAGCATCGAAGAAGTAGGCAGCCTTTATACTGATGAAAATCTGGACAGTTTGCTATTGGATTCCAGCCAGTGTCTGTCTGTATATAATTCCCCGCTTTGTTTTCCCCCTTAAAGGCATGTTCTAATGTTTTAAAACTTTGAACACAGCTATATTTCTGGTTATATTTCATTTTTATTCTGATATATTTTAACTTTTTATTTTACTTTTAGCTTGTACTTTTTAATAATATCATTGCCCGATATACTGTAGTGGTGGAGACGGGCGCCGGACAGCATGAGGAGGAACTTCTACTACATGGTTTTAAAATTTTTGCACATCTCCCAAGGAAATTATAGTTAATTGGTATTAGCAAAATCCTTCTGTTACTGTGGCTGCCACTTCTACCACTACTAAACAAAAATAGTAACAAGACCAACAACAACAATATTATAATAGTACCCCATAACATAAGGAACAATGGGGACATGAATGAAGGTCCCTCTGGCTTCTACTACTATGAAAATTACAAATCTCCCCACCCCACCCCCATTCAACTCTTTCAAATTGAAATGTTAATTTTTCAAGTGTCCCAGTTTTATCATGTTTGCCTTTCAGATTGTTTCTGAAGAGATAATATTTCTACCTTGATAGATAATTCACAAACCTGATTTTGGAGGGCAGACTGAAGCCAAAGTTTACTCATCCCAGAATAATATCAAACCATAGTGATGGCTGGGAAGTACTTATTAATCCACATTCACATACAGGTAACAGGAAAGGGGGAAAGGATGAGGAGGGAGAGTGTATGAGTGCCCGGACATTGGAAAATCATGTAAATGCAACTACTGGTGAGATCATCTAATGCACATTAGGAACAATGACATCTTTCTTTCATCTCTGGCTGGTCTTGGACACAACACTCAGGCTAGTCTATTTCACAGGACTCTTGTGAGATTAAAATTACTAATGTGTTAATCTTGTAACTACCCTGGGGCATATCTGAATAGATATGTGTATTAGTAGATATGTATGATTATGATTGCATTGTGATTAAATGAACAAAACAAAAGGCAAACAGATACTTGCCCTTCATTAAAAAGCCTTAATTGATAGCAGCAGAAGGGGAAAACAAACTTTGCTCTCAGGAAATTCTTATCAAAAGATTCAAACTAACTTTTCCAGCCAGGCCCATCAACCAGAAGTGGAAGTCACCACCTATTGTTGTGTAAATAAAGCTGACATTTCCTCTCTGCCAGTAAACAAGAAGTCAAGAAGCCAGTTTTCATTGAAGAACTGGGTCCCCATCTATTGGTCATGGACGTTTTGTTCATTCTTGCAATCTCTGATATGATTTGCCTTTCATTGTGAAGGTTGGGATGCATAATTAAAAGAATGCAAGCGCGGCGCCAAAATGGCCGCCGCGCCATTTGCGGGCCCCCCCCCACCGGACGAAGACATCTGGGTAGTTAGGGGGCGTGGCCAGCACCCTTATATAAGGGGCGGCCACGAGGCAGCCGAGCTGCCATTTTGCGAAGCGACGGAGCGGAGAAGTTTTTCTCTCTTACCTCCGTCGCTCTTGCCTTGCTCGGGGAAGCCTCTGGCTGCTGATTTTCTTGACTTTTAGGCTTCCCATCGTTAGCTGCTATGCCCTTGAAGAAGAAGGCGACTGCGAACGCGGCTCGTTCTGCGCGGAGGCGCCAGCCGGGTCGGAGGACCGCGGCTGCGCCTCCCCAGCAGCCTCCTTTGCCTGAGCCCACCGGGACCGGTGGGATGGGGTTAATTACCCCTTGGCCCGAGGCCGGGGGTCTGCGTACCGGCCCAGCTGGGGCCGCGGCCCCTGGCCCGCAAGCAGTGGCCACTGCCTCTGGCATGGCCCATTCTGCGGGGCCTTCTTCCATGGGTCCGCAGCTTCCTGCGGGGGGTTTCAGCCATGGGGGGTGGCTGGGTTCCCTCCCCTGGCATATGTTATATGTTGATATATGGGCCCCGGGGTCCAGGGACATGGACTGGCGCCTGCACCCAGTGGGCCGGCTGGCCCTTTGCCCCCACTTGGCTTAGGGGGCTACGTTAGTGTTGAGGCCCTTCTGGCCCGCGTTGCGGCCCTCGAGGCATCCCTCGCGAGGGTTAACCACCCGGGGGTTGCCTTTTGGGGTGCAGGTTGATCCGTTGTCTGCCGGTCAGCGGCAGGCGGCAGGAGGGGTCGAGCTGTCCGAGGCGCATGGGCCGGCTTCGGCCACTGCCTCACAGCTCCCCACTCAACAGGCTGATGCTGGTCAGGCCCCGTCGACGAGGTCAATTGCGGTTGTGAGCTCCGACGCCCCCAGCGGGCCGGAACCCCCGGTGGGGGCAGCCCGCGGGGGTGCTGCATGTGAGTATGCAGTTCAATCTAGTGCACCCACACACCTAACCACGTTAGGGGGGCATTCCAGTGGCCGTGGCCTCGCATGGGTGGTGCGACGGTAAAGTCGCCGACATCCCACCCGGCGACTTCACCGCTCACCCAGGGCCCAGTTGTGGGTGGTACCTCTTATTCAGTCGGGAATGTGTTAGGGGTGGCTGGGTTGGTCCAGGCTCCTTTTCAGATCCCCGTGGTTCCCACTGTGCCGGTGTCAGCATTGCCGACAGCGGGGTATTCCTTGCCCCTGGGGGACCATTTGGCCCAGGCCACCAAAGAGAAGATCTGGCGTGGGGAGCATGTCGACATCTTCTCCCTTCTTAACAGAGAGCCCACCAAAGAGGAGAGGGAGGGGCAGGATGAGAAGGATAAGGAACAGTCACGTCGTCGTAAGCCGCCACGTACATGGGCCAATTGGTTGCCGGCGTACCTTATATACATGGCGGTCTACCTCAGGGCCCGACCGGATTTGGCAATTCTGATGGTCCAGTATTTGGACAACATTTACCGGGCGATGGTCGACTTCCCGGGCCCGTCATGGTTGGCTTACGACGAGGAATTCCGTATGCGGATTCCCCTGCACCCTGAGATGAGGTGGGATGAGCCCTGCCAGAAGCTGTGGCTTCTGTATATGACTCCCACGCGCCACGCGCCTGGGGACAGATACCATTGTGGACATGCGGTCCAGCGAGCGGCCCCAGCACAGATACCCCGCCAGGTGGCGGGGCAGGGGGTTCCTGCCCGCCTGCTGTGCTGAACTTTCTCGTCCAATGGTTCCTGCAATAGGAAGAATTGCCGGTACAGGCATGAGTGTCCCTCTTGTGCTGGCCCCCATGCGGCATCCGCCTGCCCCAGGCCTGGAGGGGTGCGGGGCAAAGGTAGGGGTGGACAAGGGGCTGGCAAGACTGCCGCAGAGGGAGCTGGTCCACCGAAAGGCCCCCTCCCCAATTAATGTGGACATGCTGGAGCGTTGGCTCGCATCGTACCCGAGGGGGGCAGATGCGGTTTACCTGCTTCAAGGTTTTTGACTGGGGTTCCGTATTCCTTTCCAGGGTGATAGGTCCCCCCAAGATGCCCCCAACCTTTTGTCCCTTAAGGGGAGGGAGGAGGTGGCTGCCGCCAGCATTTCTAAGGAGGTTGATGCGGGCAGGGTCGCTGGCCCTTTCCCTGCACCCCCGTTCCTCAACCTTAAAGTGTCACCCTTGGGCTTGGTGCCCAAGAAGTCACCGGGTGAGTTCCGCCTGATCCATCACTTGTCCTACCCAGCTGGCCGATCGGTCAATGATGCTATACCTGATGACCTTTGCTCGGTCAGGTATACATCTTTTGACCAAGCGCTGCGCATGGTGCGCTCATGTGGCCCGGGTGCGCTGTTGGCTAAGTGCGACATTAAGTCTGCCTTTCGCCTCCTGCCGGTTCACCCGGGTGACTTTGAGTTGCTGGGTTTTAAGTTCAGGGGTGAATATTATTTCGATAAGGCCATGCCTTTTGGCTGTTCCATATCATGCTCAGCCTTCGAGCGTTTTAGCACCTTCCTACACTGGGCTTTTGTCCGCAGGTCAGGGTCCCGGTCTGTAGCCCATTACCTGGATGATTTTTTATTCGGGGGTGAACGGGGCTGGGACACGTGCACACGTCTCCTCAACACATTTCAGACGCTAATGGAGGAACTGGGTGTCCCTTTAGCACCCGAAAAGACCGAGGGCCCATCTACACAGCTAGTCTTCTTGGGGGTGGAGATTGACATGGTAGCGCAGGCTTCTAGGTTACCAGGGGATAAGGTGTCAAGGATAGTGGCCCTTATCTCGGACTTGCTTGCTAAACGCAAGGCATCACTGCGGGATCTGCAGGTGTTGCATGGTCATCTCAATTTCGCTTGCAGGGTGGTCGCACCGGGCAGGGCATTTGCCCGGCGCTTGTGCGACGCCATGACAGGCTTGTCCAGGCCCCACCATAGGGTCAGACTAACCCAGGGCATTAAGGCAGATATGCTTATCTGGCTCCAGTTCCTGAAGGAGTTCAATGGGGTGTCATTTTGGAGGTCTGACCTTCTGGCTTCCCCTCGTTTCCAGATACAGTCCGATGCCTCTGGGTCCCTGGGTTATGGGATGTACTTCAATGGGAAGTGGGCCTATGGTGGGTGGCCACCAGCCTGGTCAGGTACGGGGCGCCTGCGGGACCTCACGTACCTGGAATTTTTTCCCATTCTGGGGGCCTTGATGCTATGGGGTGATGAGTGGGCCAACTCGGTCATTCATTTCTGGTGTGACAATGCGGCCGTTGTCCACATTGTCAACGCACAGACTTCCAAATCACCCAAGGTGATGGACTTGGTGCGCAAGTTTGTATTGTGCAGCCTGCGCCTTAATGTACTGTTCCGGGCCAGGCATGTCCCGGGGGTCAATAATGATATCGCTGACGCTTTGTCCCGCCTGCAGATCTCCCGGTTCCGCGCCTTGGCCCCGGATGCAGAGGAATTCCCTCGACACTCCCGGACGAGATATGGACCTTTGGCAAGGAGAGGTGAACCGGGCGATCGGCATGTCGCTAGCGCCACGCACGCGTAAGGCGTATCAACATGCATTCAATTCTTTCAGGGCGTTCTGTGCCCAATTCCGGCTGCCAGATACCATCCCGGTGGCCCATATACTTCAATTCTTGGTTGACCTGCATTCCCACTCACGTTATGTGTGGCCTGCCACAACCCTCAATTGGTCGGACACGATACCACGGTACGCTTACAGGGGGGCATGCAGCCTCGAGGCTCTTGGCCGAGCCGATGCTCCGTGAACGGGGCTATTGCCCGGTTCCTTTTCGACAAAGGTAGGGGACGCGTCATTCGCCTCCCCGACATCAGTCTGCAAAATTACGAGCTTTTACTCAGGGGATGGGGCCCATCTGTCGCAGGGAGGTATGGACCTCCTGTTAGTGGACTGGCGAGCAGGCCTGTTGACCGAGCTGCCGGTCTTGGGGGGGGCGGTG
This sequence comes from Bradypodion pumilum, assembly GCA_035047305.1. NCBI lineage: Eukaryota > Metazoa > Chordata > Lepidosauria > Squamata > Chamaeleonidae > Bradypodion > Bradypodion pumilum. The sequence goes on from JAWDJD010000005.1 coordinate 60,232,876, forward strand.
AGCCTTCTGGGAAGCCTCCCCGTGTGGCGGGTAGCACTGGTAAGGTAAACATTTATGACCCACAGGTATCCGGCAGGTTCGCAATTGACTGGACAACACTAGACAGGTATAAGTTGGTTAAACATTGTCCGGTCAACGACGAACCAGGCGACGGGGTGATGGCTACAGCTAGACAGCATGCATCACCCCGTGATTTTACGGATACGCGTCAGAGGGTGGGGTCATTAGTTAGATATTGACTACGGTCAACAATTTGTTTGTTGGCAACAAACAAATTGATACAAATAGATACATTGTAACAATTGCCGTTGGCAATTTTGGGTGGTACCTTACCAGTGTTACTTCGGCCTGCTTGCCTTAAGAATTATAATTGGTCAATTACCAATAGAAATTTATAATTCGGACTAGGGCATGAATCAATAAATGTGGCCCAATGCCGTTATCCACTTTCATTGGTGTCTGAGTCCTTTATTGGGGGGTGCGCCTGCAATGCAAGCGCAGCGCGAAAATGGCCACCGCGCCCTTTGCGGGGCCCCCCACCGGACGAAGACATCCGGGTAGTTAGGGGGCGTGGCCAGCACCCTTATATAAGGGGCGGCCATGAGGCAGCCGAGCTGCCATTTTGCGAAGCGACGGAGCGGAGAAGTTTTTCCCCTCCACCCCCTCCCTAGTTAACAGTGTGATATTTTGGTCGCTTCGGGGCCGGGTGGGAATTTTTGGCTGGGACTCACAATTGGCTCTTGGGTCCTGGTTTTTTCGCCCATCCCACACTGTTGCTATGGTTTGATATAGGGGTTTGTCTGTTGCTGCTGTTGACTTTGGTCACATGGGCGGGTAGCACTGGTAAGGTAAACATTTATGACCCACAGGTATCCGGCAGGTTCGCAATTGACTGGACAACACTAGACAGGTATAAGTTGGTTAAACGTTGTCCGGTCAACGACGAACCAGGCGACGGGGTGATGGCTACAGCTAGACAGCATGCATCACCCCGTGATTTTACGGATACGCGTCAGAGGGTGGGGTCATTAGTTAGATATTGACTACGGTCAACAATTTGTTTGTTGGCAACAAACAAATTGATACAAATAGATACATTGTAACAATTGCCATTGGCAATTTTGGGTGGTACCTTACCAGTGTTACTTCGGCCTGCTTGCCTTAAGAATTATAATTGGTCAATTACCAATAGAAATTTATAATTCGGACTAGGGCATGAATCAATAAATGTGGCCCAATGCCGTTATCCACTTTCATTGGTGTCTGAGTCCTTTATTGGGGGGTGCGCCTGCAAAGTGTTGTGTTACTGTATTGTTTTGTACTTGAAGAAACACTTGTTTTTGTGTTACTAATCTGCTATACTTATCTTTTGATCTGTGTACTCATCTTCTTTGAATAGGCCATGAGCTTCTCTTTTGTCTTCCTAAACTGTAACATTCATCTGTAATAATCTGCAGTAGTTAGTTTGCTTGGCCGTGCCACATGAATCAGTATAAAAACTGAACTGTGAAGTCAGTACTTAACCTGATTCCTGGCTTTTTCCATGGTTTAGGTCAAAAACACAGTTCCTTTGCCCTTTTGAAATGGTGCGGGGGGGGGGGGCAAATGTCTGTACTGTTATTGCTTTTTTATTTTCTTATTTGATTTCTAAGTAAACTTTTTAAATTTGTATCAAACAACTTGTCAGTGGCTCTTTTCTTAGTTAGGGGCTCATTATGTGGGTACACTTTATTTGAATTGAGATGGTACCTTTGTCAAAGAGAAAACCCCTAGCTGTGTTTTCCTCTTATTTATGTTTTCCCCTGATCTCTGTATTCACTGCTTGTTAGGGACTTTAGGTGAAGGTTTTAGTGTTAAATTTATGGCCTGACAATTGAGGCTTCTTCACTGAGTAAGTGCAACTCCACATGGAAGAAGGAATGCTAAAAAAATGCATATGACCTCTCTGAGCCAATTAGAGGTTACCTGGACTTTTGGGTTAGATCTTTACCTATAAGTAGGCCCGTTATAGTAAATAACAAATAGGGGCTCCAAAATAATATGTTTTCTCAGTGAATTGTACTGATTTTGATGGTGGAAAGACACGTCATACATGTCAGCCAGGGAAATGCAAAGTTGTTCCTCCCCACAAGTCTATTTGAAGAAAACTTTCAGAAAAACCAGTACTGTAATGTAATATGAATTCTTCTTCTGCTGTATCTGATTCCAAATATTGACAATCCTCATGGTGATCAGCCATATAGACTGTCCTGCAAATATAATGCAGTGGCCTTTCATATGCCTTCCTTGTCGCAGTGTGACCCCCCACACCACTGATCCAGCTCCATGATTCACTTTCTGGTCCTGAGCCCTTTTGACATACAAAGTCCTCCTCCGCCCCAGGCCAGTATTGATGAAGCTGCTGTCCTCCATCAAGATGGATTCAAGTGGGATTTAATCCATTTGGGGACCATCATCCTTCCCTGTGGACTTCACCAAGGCCACTAGTCCTCAGGGTTATCAGGTTAGTTAACCACCGTCTGACACTCTGCATTGAGTGACTGGCAGTATGATCTATTATATTACCATAGCAGGATATCCTGGCCAGACTTGCAATATGAATTAGCTAAAATTAAATTATTTTTATTTTACAAAACATCCAGAGCCATAAAATGCCATTGATGACATCACAAAAGACTAGAGGTTTCACGATACCTTTGTCTAAGCAGAGTAGTGACTATAGAGAATGCATTCTGCTGCCCTCAGGGTCCATTGCACAAACACGGGCATTTTCATTCTACACCTCTTAAAGGGCAACTTGTTAATTTCCAGTGACTTGAAAGACAGGATGTGTAGAAAGTTAAATGTGCATCCAAATGAGATCCATCTGTAGCCATTGAGCAGGATGTATGCTGTGCTATGCCCTGAAGCACATATGAGGTTACTTTTTTCCAGTTAAAAAGACACCACATCTCTAAATGCAGCATTGTTTGTTTTGAAGGCAAAATAAAAAGGAGGAAACAATAGGTTGTGCAGAACAAAACAATTTAGTTTGAAAATAAGCATCAGAGGATGGGCGATGTGCCATGTGGCAAAATACATTTTCCATCGGTGTATTTTAAGAAACTACCAAAGCTGCCTTCTAGACACTGATCACTTCTCTTTAAAACAGAGGAACTATGCCAGGTAAAGGCTATGTTCCTTATTTTTATACTGTATATACATATATTCTTTACTACTTATTGCAGAGTCATTTTACATAGCCAAAGCAAACATCATAGGCTCCAATTCATGTGTAAAGATGAGGCAGATTAAGTCTGGACCCAGAACATAGAGGAGTTCCAAATACATCTGCATTAGTACAACCGTTTTGTATATACCTTCCTGTCTCTTCTGGTCTCCTGACTTCATGCATAATTATGTTTTCTCAACATCTTGAGTCTTTCAAAAGGGCTCAATCCTGAACCCCTTATTCAGTTAAATTGAGAGCTTGAAATGTGAATATTTTCTTCACTATTTTTCTGTGTTTCTGTATTTCCCAGATCCCCAAGCCCACATGGACATTGGTAGATCCAGTATCTACAAGTGGAATCAGGACATTTGCCCCTTCCCAACTACTACAGTTATCTAAGGTGTCAATACCCATGTTCATCCATTTCCTGGACTCCTGGAGGAGGGCTATACAGTAATACCTCATACAAAGTCCGCTTCGTACAACATCAAATTCATACAACATCGCCTACGTAATTCTTTGAAAAAAGTTGCCTCATACAAAGTCGCTCTGTGTGTGTGTGTGTGTGTGTGTGTGTACGTACACACACACACACACACACACACACACACACACACACACACACACACACACACACACACACTTGGAATTGCCATTTTTTAATTAACTGGTAGTAATGTATTTATCTTGCAAGAATGGTTGTCCTTATGACTAAATAGAATTTTCGGTAAGAGATGCTTATACTGTACAGTTTGGAGACTGAAGGTGAGAGAGTTGAACATATTCACTGCTGTTTGTATGTGAGCAATTGTTATGAAAATGGCCGCCGCGCTCTTTGCGCCCCCCCCCCACCCAGACTCAGACATCTGGGTAGTTAGGGGGCATGGCCACTCCTCTATAAAAGGGGTGGCCACGAGGTAGCCGAGCTGCCATTTTAGAATGCGACGAAGCGGAGAAGTTTGCTCTGCCGCGTTTTTCTCTGTGTTTCGCCTTTGTACCTTTAGCTTTAGACGGATTTCCTTTGGTCTTTGATACTGCGGTACTCAGGGCACAGGATTGTGAGTTGGATCCCTGGCCAGGGATCGATTAGGGAGCAGCTTCTCTCTTCGGCTTGGGAGACATGGCTCCCAAGTGCAAGGCTCCGGCTGCCAAGCCGCGCCTGCGGCGGAGGGCTTTGCCTACCCCCTCTTCCTCCGGGGGACAGCCATCGGGTCGGAGGGCTCAGGCGGCACCCCTCAGCAGGGCAGTGGGATGGCTTTGCCCACTGCCGCCAATGTCGCTGACCAGGCTTCTGCCTGTCAGCCTGGCACAAGCTTCCAGGTGGGGCTGGCACAGGCCGGCCCCTCAGGGATCCCTGCCCCTGGAGGGCCTTTTCATGGCCCAGGACAGGGTGGCCCATGTGGGCCTGGTGTGGGTTTCCACCCCACCATTCCTCCAGCCCCCCACGGGCCGGAATTTTGGGCATGGCCCTATTCGGGCCCGGGATCCCCATTCGGGTTTCCCCTTCAGCAACTGCCCAGTGGGCCGTCCGGCCCATCTGGCCCACCTTATACAGGGGGCTCAGACACCGTTGATGCGCTTCTTGCACGCATTTCAGTGCTAGAGGCATCAATGGGCATTGCCCCACCGCCTTCCGATGGGGGCTTAGCCACCGCTTCAATTACGGCCCTTTCATCGATCCCGGCCAACACGTCGGCCATGCCTCTCCAGCGGGCCATCAACAGAGTCGAGCTGCTCGAGGCCATCAGGCCAGCCCAAGCTGGCGCCTCGCAGCTCGGATTTGCCAGTGGGGACCGGTCAGGTGTGGCCCCAGAGCTCGAGGCCTGTCGCGAGCTCCGACGCTCACCGTGGGCCGGAACCCCCAGTGGGGGCGGCTCACAGGGGTGCGACTAGTGAGTATCCGGTTCAATTGAGTGCACCAGCGACACTGTCCAGTCACACTGGGGGGGGGGGTGTGCAGTGGCCATGGCCGAGGCAGGTTACTGTGGGTGGGCAGTTGTATCCGCACTGCCCTGTTAACTCATGGCTGCCAAATGGCCCCCCGGTTAGGGCAGGGGTGTCCGCCCTTGTGGGTATGCCAGGTGTTGCAGGGGCTATTCAGGGCCCGCTGCGCATACCCTCCATCCAGAACGTGCCGATGACGGTAAGCTAAGGAAGTGAATGCTATGAGAGTTGCTGGGTCCTTTACTGAACCACCATTCCCTAACTTGAAGGTCTCTCCTCTGGGGCTAGTCCCGAAAAAGACCCCAGGTGAATTTCATTTAATTCACCATCTATCTTACCCTGCGGGTTTCTCGGTCAATGATGCGATTCCTGATGACCTTTGCTCGGTCAGGTATACGTCATTTGATCAGGCCCTACAGATGGTATGCTCCTGTGGTCCCGGGGTGCTCCTGGCTAAGTGCGATATTAAATTGGCATTCCGATTACTGCCAGTGCACCCCGCTGACTTTGAGCTGTTGGGTTTTCATTTCCGAGGAAGGTTCTACGTAGATAAGGCCATGCCTTTTGGCTGTTCTATTTCATGTTTGGCATTCGAATGCTTTAGCATTTTCCTTCAATGGGCCTTTGTTCGCAGGTCAGGGTCCCGGTCTGTAGCCCACTACGTCGATGACTTTTTGTTCGGGGGTGAACAGGGCTCGGACACGTGTCACCCGATTTCACCAGATGTTCTTACCCACCTTGCACAAGGCTGGCAGAACTTATGTTATGATAGGTACGAGGTGGCTCTTTTTCATGCAGCTACCACCGTAGCCTTCTTTGGAGCACTCCGCATCAGTAAGTTGGTACCATTGTCTAAGGCGGATGCGTCTCGTAGGGCACTGGAACTCGACGATGTCTATGTTACACATGAGTGGGCTCAGTTGAGGATACGGTCCTCAAAGGTTGATCAGCACAGCGTAGGCAGTGGAGTCAGACTGCTACGATGTTCCATTGAAGACATCTGTCCGGTTGGTGCCCTACATGAGTTTTTGGCAGTGCGTGGTATGCACCCTGGCCCATTTTTCTGCCACCAGGATGGGTCTCCCCTTACTAAATACCAGTTTTGGAAGGTGACCGGTATGGCACTTCACGGTGTTGGCCTCCATAGGGCTCGTTACGGCGCCCATTCATTTAGGATAGGCGCTGCATCCACTGTGGCTGTGTTTGGGTACTCTGAGGCTGATATACGGCGGATGGGCAGATGGGGATCCATGCACTTTGCATTATATGTACGCCCCCTCCATGCATGAGTACCAGTTATGTCATTATTCCTTTTTCTTCTTTTACAGACCCTGTGTGTCCACGCACACCGGTGGCAGTATGGCTGGTGGGCCACAGTTACGTGCACTGGGCAGCGCAGTATGCTGCGGCGACAGAGTGGGTACCCCATCTCGGGCTACGTGCAGCTGCACGTATGCGATGGTACAGTAAGCGCGGCATGAGATGGCGGGAACTGTTGCCATTCCTGTCTTCCATCAGGGATGCTGGACCGCCTGATGTCCTTGTCCTGCACCTCGGTGGCAATGATCTCGCACAGGTCACTGGCCTCTCTTTAAAATTCACGATGACCTAGCCTATCTACATTATGTATGGCCGCCCACGTGGCTGCTATGGTCAGATATTGTGCCGCGACAGACTTACAGGGGAGGCATTGACCTCCGTGCCCTTGACCGCGCTCGCCGGTCGGTGAACAGGGCTGTTGCCCAGTTACTTGCAGACAAGGGCTTGGGGACAGCCATTCGGCATCCTAGGATAGGATTGCAGGATTACGATCTCTATGCAGGGTCCACTTGTCGGCCAGAGGTATGAACCTCTTTCTTGAGGATATGCAAGCAGGTCTGGTGACCGAGCTGATGGTCTGGGGGGGGGGGGCGGTGAGTCATCATGGACGCCTCCCCGTGTGGCGGGTAGCACTGGTAAGGTAAAGATTTATGACCCATAGGTATCCGGCAGGTTCGCGATTGACTGGCCAACACGTAGACAGGTACAGGGGAAATAGGATTGGCCGGTCAAGGGTGAACCAGGCAAGGAGTGATGGCAGGAGCTTCACAGCCTGCATCACCTTGATATTTAACGGATACACGTCATAGGGTGGGGTCAGTAGATAGTTTATTGACTCCGGCCAACAATTTGTTTGTGTCAACAAACAAATTGATACAAATAGTTACATGTAGCCAATTGCCATTGGCATTTTGGGAGGAACCTTACCAGTGTTACTGCGGCCTGCTTACCTTAAAGAATTACAATTGGATGATTACACCAATTGAAAGTTATAATTCGGACTAGGGCATTATTCAATAAAAGTGGCCCGATGCCTTTATCCATATACCGGTGTCTGAGTCTTTCTTTGGGGGGTGCGCCTGCAATGATAGATGTATCCTTAGTTAAGAAATATGAAACTTGTTGAAATCAATGCAAATATTTTTTCTAGATGGGGAATTTTCATAAATGCGGATGATATACTTCTACTTACCCAATTCAATGGTAAGTCACAATTAGAGTAGGGCCATTGAATTAAAAGAACTTAGAGAGGAGTTGACACACCAAATTCCCATTGATTCAATGGACCAACTCAGATTGTAGTTTCCCACTGGATTTCAACCAATGGGACTTTGGAGAAGTTGTTTGAAAACTGCATAATCTAGTAGTGCTTCTAGACATGAAATACATAAGATTTCAGAAGGATAATTACAGGGACTGAAAAATTATGATGAACTCAAAGCACTTTATAATGTTTTTGTTTTATTTCCTACCCGGTTTGTGGCAAAGTTTCAGAAAATGGAATAGGAAGAAGGGTGGGCATAGAGCATACAGTGACAAAGGAGGAAGATACATATAGAATGTCCTAAACAAGCAACCAATGATCCTGAAATTTCTACGAAACCCCTTTTAATGCTCTTGCACCTTAGAAAGAGAGCAAGCAAACAGCACAGAAACTTAGGAAAGCTCTCCAATATATCACCCCAGCATCTCTGACCCACAGCATTGTGATGCAGGAGACCAGATTAAACCATGTGCGTGATTAGAATCCACACAGTCGGTCCTCTCTTCCTCTCCCTTCTGCTTCTCCTGGCTCTAACATTTTCCTTGTGTGGACAGTTTACAGACAATTGTATCCAATTTCCACAAGGTTTCTCATTCCATCTGACAAAACCTTTTGGAGGCTTCAAGTTTGAATTGGGTTGAGCTAAAAAAAATCTGTACTTGAATTCAGTTATTTCCAACATGTCCCCAAGTTAATCTCATTTGTTTTACAATGCAGCCAACTGACTCTCATTATTTCCTCCATTGCTAACTTGTAGATATTCCTACAAAGTGTATCTATTGAACAAACTGCCTTCTACTGAAAATCTCTTCAGAATATTTTGTAGATTACATTACTGTAAATGCACTACAGAGGAGTGCAACCTTATCTCTGTGTTTTTGACATAACCTCAACAAGAAAAATGCCTTTTGTTCTCACTTTGGTAGATGGCAAGTGCGGTGCCAAAATGGCCGCCACGCTCTTTGCGGGGGGCCCCCACCCCGGACTCAGACATCCGGGTAGTCAGGGGGCATGGCCAACCCCTTATAAAAGGGGTGGCCATGAGGCGGCGCGCCGCCATTTTAGAAAAGCGATGGAGTGGAGAAGTTCACTCCGACGCTTCTATTTTGCTCTGAGCCTTGCAGGTCTCTAGAGGTTTGTGCGTTCGAATCCCGGCTGAGAAAAGAGAAAGATATTATTCTTTGCTCTTCCTTGCACTATTGACCATCGGAGCGAGGGAATCTGCTCCGCCGGTCAGTACTTCGTCCCGCGTTGGGACATTGACTTTGGGTGGCCATGGCCCCAAAAAAGAAGGCTGCCACGGCCCTGCAGCCACGCGCAAGGGGAAGGGCTCGCCCGACCCCCCCACTACCTCTCTTGGTCTCCCCTCGGGCCAGAGGGCCCGTGCAAGGGGCGACAAGAGGGGTTGGCAGGGTTTTTATACCCACTGCCACCTATGAGGTTGACCAGGCCTCCGCCACCCTCCCAGTCAGAGGACTCGTGCGGGGGCTGTGCTGGCCTTGCCCCCCGGGGGTTTCATCCCCCATGGAACCTGGGGCACCCGGCTTGGCCACAGGGCCATCATCAGGGCCCAGCATGGGGAAAGGTGGCCCAACTTGGCACAGCACAGGATCGTGCCCGGCCATGGTCCCCGCACCCCACGGGCCGGACTATCTGGCCTGGCCCTACTGCGGATGGGGGCTGGCACATGGCCTCGCCCCTCTGCCTGTGGTCGGCCTTGGGCTGGGTCGCAGACCTCCACCCCACGCCGGTCAACGATTGCCTGATGGGCCGCCTGGCCCATCCAGCCCACCTTATTCCGGTGGGTCGGACATGGTCGATTTGCTTCTTCCCCGCATAGCGGCCCTTGAAGCATCGATGGGGATCGCTCCACCACCTATGGACCCTGGGTTTGGGCCATCTACGGCCGCTACCCATCTGTCTCTTCAGACCTCACAGTGGGCCATGAGCCGGGTTGAGCTGCTTGAGGCCATCAGGCCCACGCATGGTGGTCCTCCACAGCTCCCTATGCGGCCACCCCAGCAGGGCATCCCTTTGGTGCCCAGTGCGACTTGGCCTGGACTTGCATCGGCCCAGAGGTTGACTTCCGTCGCGAGCTCCAATGCCCACCAGAGGCTGGAACCCCCAGTGGGGGCAGCCCAGGGGGGTGCAACAAGTGAGTATGGTGGTCAAGTTAGCACACCATCTGCACTACCACAGGCTACCAGTGGGGTACAGTGGCCCTGGCCTCACCAGGCTACTTCGGGAGGGCAATATACTACTCAGTACCCTCTGGCCGCTTGGGCTCCTACCTATTCACAGGTTTTGTCGGGGATAACCACCCCATCTGTTCTGGCTCAATTTCCTATTGGGCAACAGGGCCCGTTATACACTCCCCCGCTTTGCTCCATGCCAACTACGGCCATGCCAACAGCCGGCTACTCCCTTCTTCTGAGTGACCACTTGTCTCAGGCCACCAGAGAAAAGATATGGTGGGGGGAGTATGTCGATATTTTCACCCTCCTTAACAGGGAACCAACAAAGGAGGAGAAGGAGGGGCAGGATGACAGGGACAAGGAATTGTCCCATCGTCATAAGCCCCTGCGTATGTGGGCCAACTGGTTACCAGCCTATTTAATCTATATGGCTGTATATCTTAGGGCTCGTCCTGATTTGGCTATTCCAATGGTTCAGTATCTGGACAACATTTACCGTGCTGTCGTCGATTTCCCTGGCCCGTCATGGTTAGCCTATGACGAGAAATTTAGAATGAGGGCGGCCCTTCACCCTGAGATGCGGTGGGATGAGCCCTGCCAGCAACTGTGGCTCCTTTATATGACCCCTAAACGGTCGGTGCCGGGTGACCGGTACCATTGCGGCCATGCAGTACAGTGGTCTGCCACTACACAAGTTCCCCACCATCCGGCGGGGCAGGGGGTTCCAGTCCGCCTGCTGTGTTGGAGCTACTCTGCCAATGGAGTGTGCAACAGGTGGCAATGTAAATTTAGGCACGAGTGCCCTTCCTGTGCCGGACCGCATGCCGCTTCTGCGTGCCCGGGGGTCGGTGGGTCCCAGGGCAGGGGAAAGGGATACCAGGGATCGGCCAGAGATCCCTCTGACGCCGCTATGCATCCAAAAGGCCCCCTCCCCAATTAATCTCAGCATGCTGGAAAGGTGGCTGCGCATCTATCCTAGGAAGGATGATGCGGTCTATCTGCTAGACGGTTTTACTTTTGGCTTCCGCATCCCATTCAGGGGTGTTCGCACACCTCAGGACGCCCCAAATTTGCTGTCCCTCTGGGGTAAGGAGGCCATTGCTGTGGAGAAGATAGCCAAAGAAGTTAGAGAGGGTAGGGTTGCTGGCCCATTTGATATGCCCCCATACTCAAATTTAAAAGTTTCCCCTCTCAGCTTAGTGCCTAAAAAATCCTCTGGTGAATTTCGCTTGATTCACCATCTTTCTTACCATGCGGGATCCTTGGTCAATGACGCTATACTGGATGACCTTTGCTCGGTCCGGTATACGTCCTTTGATCAAGCCTTGCAGATGGTCCACTCATGCAGTCGTGGGGCGCTACTGGTGAAATCCTACGCCAAATCGGCATTCTGATCGTTGCCAGTGCACCCTGATGACTTTAAGCTCTTAGGTTTTTGTTTTCGGGGCAAGTTTTATGTGGACAAAGCCATGCCCTTTGGCTGCTCCATTTCGTGCTCGGCCTTCAAATGCTTTAGCACCTTTCTCCACTGGGCTTTCGTTCGAAGGTCGGGATCCCGGTCCGTGGCACACTACCTCAACGATTTTTTGTTCAGGGTGAACGTGACTCGGGCACGTGTGGACACCTGCTTGCAACATTTCAGGGGCTCATGGCGGAACTTGGTGTTCCTCTGGCACCTGAGAAGACTGAGGGCCCAGCCACCACCCTCACCTTTCTAGGTATAGACATTGACACCGTTGCCCAGATATCCAGGTTACCCATAGAGAAGGTGACTCGGATCTCAGATGCGATTTTGGCAATGCTTGCCCAATGTAAGGTGTCTCTCCATGAGTTGCAGGTGCTTCATGGCCACCTCAACTTTGCTTATAGGGTGGTAACACCATGTAGGGCCTTTGCCAGGTGTCTTTGTGATGCTATGGTGAGTCTTTCGCAGAAATATCACAGGGTTCGGCTGACGAGGGGTTTGCGGGCTGACCTGTCGGTTTGGCTCACGTTCTTACAAGGCTTCAATGGCATCTCCTTTTGGAGGGCTGAGCATATAGCCACTCCTCATTTTCAAGTCCAGTCGGATGCCTCGGGTTCCCTCGGATATGGGATTTATTTTAATGGTAGGTGGGCCTATGGGAGGTGGCCCCAGGAATGGCAAGGCACGGATCGCCTACGCGATCTTACGTTCCTTGAGTTTTTTCCGATTCTAGGTACGCTTATGCTCTGGGGGGTCATGTGGGCTAACTCCATAGTTCACTTATGGTGCGACAATGCTGCCATAGTGCATATTGTTAACACCCAAACATCCAAGTCCCCCAGAGTCATGGCCTTGGTTAGACAATTTGTCCTTAGGTCCTTGCGCCTCAATGTGCTCTTTAGGGCCAGACATGTGCCAGGCATTAACAAAGATATTGCTGATGCTTTATCCCGCCTGCAGATCTCCCGGTTCCGTGCCTTGGCTCCAGACGCGGAGGAACTTCCCTCTCCACTTCCGGCCAAGATGTGGTCCTTTGGCAAGGAGAAGTGAACCGGGCGATCAGCATATCTTTGGCCCCGCGCACGCGTAAGGCGTATCAGCACATGTTCCTCCAATTTAGGGTTTTCTGTAGGGAGAGGCAATTGCCTGACATGTGGCCGATCCCGGTTGACCATGTTTTGCAGTACATGGTGCACCTGCATGATCAAGGTCTAGCCCCACGCACCATTGCCACCAGGCTTTCAGCCTTGGCATTCATGGCTAAGGCTCAGGGTTATGCTGATCACATGGATGACTTCCGAATACGCCATGTATTGGAAGGGTGGACACGTGAACGTGGCCTTGTCTCTTGGCACACCTTGCTCGAGGCTGGCATAGCCTGTGTTATGATAGGTATGAGGAGTCTCTTTTTCATGCAGCTACCACCGTGGCTTTCTTTGGGGCTCTGAGGATTAGTGAGCTCGTCCCACTTTCGAAAGGGGATATGTCCCGTAGGGCACTGGAACTAGAAGATGTGTCTCTCAACCAGGAGTGGGCTCAGTTGAGGATTCGTTCCTCAAAGGCCGATCAGCAAGGGAAGGGTAGTAGCGTGATGCTTCTACGATGTACATCTGCTGACATCTGTCCGGTTGGTGCCCTACATGCGTTTTTGGCAGTGCATGGTTCATGCCCTGGCCTGTTGTTCTGCCACCAGGATGGGTCTCCCCTTACCAAATTCCAATTCTGGAGAGTCACTGGGATGGCACTTCACAGTGTGGGGGTCCCTGGGGCTCATTACAGTACCCACTCATTTCGGATAGGTGCCGCATCAACTGCGGCTGCATTTGGGTACTCGGAGGCCAACATACATCGGATGGGCAGGTGGGGATCTGTGCGCTTTTCGCTCTATGTTCGTCCCCTCACTGCATGAGTGCCTTGTTATGCCCTCAATTCTCTTTTCTTCTCTTACAGACCCTGTGTGTTTCCGTACACCGGTGGCAGTGTGGCTGGTGGGCCACAGTTATGTGTACTGGGCGGCACAGTATGAGGCTTTGTCGGAATGGGGACCCCATCTCGGGCTACGTGTGACCGCGTGTATGCAGTGGTATGGTGTGCGCAGCATGAGGTGGCGGGAACTGTTGCTATTGATGCCGGACCGCCAGATGTTTTAATTCTGCACCACGGAGGCAATGATCTTGCACAGATCACTGGCCTTGCATTAAAGACTTCTGTGTGCAGTAACCTGGCGTTTCTTCACCATTTATGGCCGTACACACGGTTGCTATGGTCAGACATTGTACCAAGACACTATTATAGGGGAGGCATTGACCCCCGTGGTTTGGACCATGCCCGGCGGCCAGTGAACAGGGCTGTTGTCCGGTTCCTTACGGAGAATGGCCTGGGTACAGCCATTCGTCACCCAGGGATAGGGCTACAGGATTTTAGCCTGTATTCTGGAGATGGGGTTCACCTGTCAGCAAGATGTATGAACCTCTTTTTGGATGACGTACAAACGGGCCTGGTGACTGAATTGTTGGTTGGGGGGGGCTTGAGTCATCATGGACACCTCCCCGTGTGGCGGGTAGCACTGGTAAGGTAAAATTTATGACCCATAGGTATCCGGCAGGTTCGCAATTGATTGGCCAACACGTAGATAGGTACAGGGGAAACAGGCTTGGCCGGTCAAGGGCGAACCATGAATGGGGTGATGCTCTGAGCTTCACAGCCTGCACCACCTTGATATTTTAACGGATGCACGTCAGAGGGTGGGGTCAATAAATAGTATATTGACTTCGGTCAACAATTTGTTTGTGACAACAAACAAATTGATACATAATAGATAATTGCCATTGGCAATTTGGGTGGAACCTTACCAGTGCTACTGCGGCCTGCTTGCCTTAAAGAATTACAATTGGATGAAACACCAATTGAAAGTTATAATTCGGACTAGGGCATTATTCAATAAAAGTGGTCCAATGCCTTAAATCCAAGGCATTGGATTGTATGTGTCCTTATTTGGGTGGGTGCGCCTGAAAGGTATAATGGGGAAGAGCTATAAACCTTTAAAAGTTCTTTTTCTCTTACATTTCCATTAGCTCTGTGGACATTAAATTACATTTTTTTAAAAAAAAATAAACTTTTGTTTTCCCTTCTGCAATACAGCTCATTAACCTTATTTCTCTCTGGATCTTACAGAATTCATTCATTCTGGTTCACTAAAACTTTCCAAGACATGATTGTGAAAAATAAACTTGATATTCTAGGGAACATGCATTTTCTTTATGTCAACACAAATCAATTTGTTTCTCTAATATTAAAATGAAAGAATAATAAGCTTCCATGGTTCCTTTTTCTTCTTGAAAGAGATGATGTTTCCAAGATAATAAAAGTATGCTTTGTTACCACTGTCTTTATAAAATGCAAAAACAAACATGAAACTTTTTAAAAATCCACTCTTACTAGAATGAACATTGAGTAATACCTCTTCTGTTGTGTCTCTTAGCAACTTTTGCTGAGATAAAAATACATATAACTAAAAACCAAATGCATGAATACGAAATTTACCCATTGTAGACACGATTCACTGATGCAATAGATTTATTTGTCCATGCGTGCGTGCGTGCGTGCGTGCGTGCGTGCGTGCGTGCGTGCGTGCGTGCGTGCGTGCGTGCGTGCGTGCGTGCGTGCGTGCGTGCGTGCGTGCGTGCGTGCGTGCGTGCGTGCGTGCGTCCGTCCGTCCGTCCGTCCGTCCGTCCGTCCGTCCGTCCGTCCGTCCGTCCGTCCGTCCGTCCGTCCGTCCGTCCGTCCGTCCGTCCGTCCGTCCGTCCGTCCGTCCGTCCGTCCGTCCGTCCGTCCGTCCGTCCGTCCGTCCGTCCGTCCGTCCGTCCGTCCGTCCGTCCGTCCGTCCGTCCGTCCGTCCGTCCGTCCGTCCGTCCGTCCGTCCGTCCGTCCGTCCGTCCGTCCGTCCGTCCGTCCGTCCGTCCGTCCGTCCGTCCGTCCGTCCGTCCGTCCGTCCGTCCGTCCGTTCGTTCGTTCGTTCGTTCGTTCGTTCGTTCGTTCGTTCGTTCGTTCGTTCGTTCGTTCGTTCGTTCGTTCGTTCGTTCGTTCGTTCGTTCGTTCGTTCGTTCGTTCGTTCGTTCGTTCGTTCGTTCGTTCGTTCGTTCGTTCGTTCGTTCGTTCGTTCGTTCGTTCGTTCGTTCGTTCGTTCGTTCGTTATATTTCTATAGCCACCCAACTCACAAGGACTCTGGGTGGCTTACAATGTTAAAACCCACTAAAAATAGATAAAACCCCATTAAAACGAATAAACACCATTAAAAATCCCACCCACGCACATTAAAAAGAGAAAGAATTGCACTGCTAATTAAGGTAACCAGCATGTAGGGGGTCACCCCTCCTTCCGAACCCCACACCTGCCCCACCAACCAGGTTTTCAGTCCTTTCCTGAAGGGCAGCAATTCCGTCTGCAGCCTTAATTCCACTGGCAGGAGGTTCCAGAGGGCCAGTGTGGACACAGAAAAGGTCCTCCTTCTTGTGCTAGAGAGATGATCTACTCTAGCAGATGGTACATTTAGAGAGCCCCTTCGGTCCGCTCTGGTTGGATGGACATACATTCTTGCGGTGACACAGTCTCTGAGGTATCCTGGCCCACTACCATGTAGGGCTTTAAAGGTAATGAACAGCACCTTGAATTGCACCCAGAGGCAAATTGGTAACCAGTGCAGCTCCCTGAACAATTACTGCTCTGTGTACATGCACAAGTTTAACATCTGAAAAAGGCTTATGCACAAGTAAACTCTAGTCCTGTGGGTCATTTCAGACTCTGGGAGCAGTGGAAATGGTTTGGTGTAGCATTGCTAGAGCTTAGATCAAGGGTTCCCAAACTTTTCGCATCATGGGCCTGGTCATGCCCCCAGGACAGCTGAGTGGGCCAATCATGTGGTTCCTCCTGTCATAAATGCTGCAGTAAAATGCATCTGTGGGTGCATTTACAGCAGTGTTTATGGCAGGTGTGGGCACGTTTATGCATGCGCAGGTGCATTTTACGGCTGTCATAAACATGCCCACTTCTGCTTCCGGTAGTGGCAAGAGCAGTGCTGGGCCACATGAAATAGTGCTGCAGGCCAGGTCTGGCCTGCAGGCCATAGTTTGGCCACCTCTGTCATAGACGTTGACCAAGGAGACATGAACGCCTCCTCCCAGTCACAGTATTCACAGGGAAGTAACAGATGCTGTCTCATACATCACAGGGTCATTGTGATGAAAATGAAAGGAAGGACAACTTTGTCCCTCTCCAGAAAGAAACGTGGGACAAAAATGAGACAGAGTAAGAACAGAATAAATGAAAGTGTTGCCTGGTATTTTTTGTTGGAGGTACATGGAAACCTGTGTTTGGAAGAACTGCAAAGATTGAATTAAATAAAAAGAAAACATGCATTATAGGGGCTAGACAGCCCAAACTCTCCTGCTGTTTGAGGTGGGAAAAATGCACTACCCCATTTAATTCCTCTTTCAAGATGTGACACTTTCCCCAGTTCTTTCTCCTTTCCAACAACCTATGCTACATTTACCCACTCCATCATTCCTTTCTCTCTCACCACCTGCCGTGACCATCAATACTTCTTCTGCCATTTCTGGATCCACAACAGCTGCTGCTCTCCAAGCCTCACATTCCCAGAATGGCTCTGTGGAGGGGGAGTGGTATGAGTGAGTGTCTTTCTGCAGAGCCAGCTTTTTCTTAACTGCTGGCCTCTTAGTAATTCTCTGATGCAACCATTTGTTGTGGGTTGTCCATGGAAATTGGCTTCACCAGGGAACGGTTGATTTCCCAACACTGCACAAGCATTTTCCTCAGATGAACCCCCCCAGATAACTCCAGCTGTTGTTGTTTGGCCTTCAAAGGACTTCTGAGCTTAGAAGATAGAAAATTGTTCAGGAGACCAGCAGATGCTCTATGGAATTTTGGGGGGTTTAGGGCATTGTCACCAAATTTGGCACTATTGGCAGGCTGCATCCTTGAGGCACTTTTCTCACTCCTTCAGGACTTGTCCTGGCAAGGAGCTACATTTTAAAAAAAATAGCAAGAAGTGTTTGGAGTTAATTATGTGTCTGGGTGAACAGAGATGAGACTGGAAGAGGAAAGTACTGAAGCTATCCTGAAAATTTCAGTATACAGTAAAACCTTGCAGAAAGAGCTTAGAGACTAACTCACTTAAAGAGCAGAAATTTCTCTGAATGGTCACCTCGCTTAACAACTAAAACTAATCAAAAACCCGCTTAACAACTAAATCAGGGTTCACAATCCCCCCCCCCCCCCCGCCAGAAGTGACTTACAATGGTGTTTTGCTTAAAAAGCAAACTTGCTTTAAGGAGCAATCCCATGGAATGCATTATGCTCTTTAAGTGGGGGTACCACTGTACAGGCAACAGAAATATAAATCAGGCAAAGAAATAGAGGACCCCTGCAGGTGTCCCTAGCTCGCATTCCCCACCTTTATTGCTCCTTGCAACTGCATGGTCTTTCATATAGGCATGCTTACATTCTGGTTCCATCAGTTCCATTAACAGCTCATCTGACAATGCAAGACATACACACTGCCTTGGGCACACCTGTAGTGACATTCCGATGTTGGCTTCAAAGTGAGCTTGTGGATATTCCTGCTTCTAATCATGATAATATATCCTAAGCTTGTGCCAGTTTTCAAATGAGAAAACAGAGCTGGATGGAAGACTACTGGATAGAGTAAAAGATTATTGCTTGCTATTTGTCTTTATTATATAGTCTGGGACAAAGGAACATATAGTAGTAATTTATTATAGCTGCATGTCTCAAACCTGTGGTGTATAATTGTAGCTCCCACCTCCTCCACTTCAAGAAGAAATCATTTTTTGGGAACCTTTCTTTGGTTTGGTTTGTTCAAGTCAGGCAAAATAGGATAATTATGATAATCAGTAGCTTGTTTCTTAAAGGTCAGATGCTGAACTTTGAACAAAGTGAACTACATTCAAAGGTTTTACAGTTAGTAGAGATTATTTAAAATGATTCCAACTGGCTGTGTTTAAACTGTAATAGGGAAGGAGACATGAAAAAGCCTGGCAACAAATAGAATCCAGATTTGTAGGCTGAAATTTTCAATCAGGGATCAGAAAAACCTTGGAGTTCCACAGGCATGTATTACAGGTCCTGCAGCATGCTATTATGAGAAAAGATATCTGAGGATAAGAAATGTGAACACTTCTGGTCTAGAATACCCAACTCACATCTCACAATTGACAAGGTGTTTTGTAGGGATGTGTTGAACAAATGTGGCTTGAAAGATAGGATGATGAATGGGTTTCTCATAATATATTGCTTATTTGTATATACATTGCTGACTGCTGTTTCAGTTCCTAAACAGGAACATAGTTCCATATTTTAAAGGGGCAGGGGTTCTTTGATAAGCAATCCCAGCTAATCAAGGATCATGTGAAAGACATTTTTAAATGGTTAAAATGTGCTTACAGCATTGTTGTGTTCTGTTGGTTTTATTGTACACACGGATTACAATGTATCTGAGCCAATGTAACCTTGCCTATAGCAACAATGTAACCTTCAGCTGTATCAGATAAACCCTGTAATAGGACGCGAGCTAATGACCACCAGCTGGCAGCAGCGAGCGTCCAAGCTCTCTTGGTCCAAACTCATCAAAGGCAACAGCGCGGGAAGTTTTCCCGCCACCACCTACACCTGGACAAGAAGGGCGTGACCTGCAATGACGTCACGCAGACAGTAGCCAATGGGCTACCATGGCACCACGTTCAAATGTGTTACTGCTGTATATAAAGAGCTATCGATCCGCCATTACCTCATGTTCCCTCTGCCCACGATGCAATAAACCTGAGTTAACCCAGCCCGAGGCTGTGTCCTGTGTCTTGGTTTGCATACACCAAATTGGCGACGAAGGTGGGATAATGGATCCCCACGGAACAGCCAGGGCACAGAGCGGTTTCAACATCACCAAACCGCAAGACTGGGAGCTGCTTGAGATGGATTTCCAGGCGGCCCTGGTGGAACTCAGAGTCAAAGGAGAAGATGAGGAGAGGAAGAGGGCCATCCTCACCAGAATGCTCGGGATGGAAACCAAGCGGACGCTGGTGGGCATAATCGCTCCGAAGAAGGTGAGCGACTTTAAGGCGAGCGACATCATGAAACTGCTGCGAGAGCGGTTCTGCCCCTCGAGGGCAATGTTTCCCGCTCGGAGCGCGTTTTGGAGGCGAGTCCAAGCGCCGGATGAGTCGGTTGAGGCATTCGTGGCCGCCATGAGGATAGCCGCCGCCCCCTGTAAATGGGGCGATATCCTGGAGTTGGTCCTCAGGGACGGCGTGTTGTGTGGCCTGAAAGACAAGGAGGTACAGCGCAGCTTGATGAATAAGGAGCCGCCACCCACGCTGGCCGAGGTCATAGAGGCCGCGGAAGCCGCAGAGTCCACGAATGCCGGAGTGGACGAGATGCACCAGTGGCGTGAGTGGCGTCCTAGAGCCGGCAAGGCGGAAAATTCGGTGCACGGGAAGACCGGACAGTCGGTGCACGCGACTCGACGGGCCTCAAAGTCGTCTACGGAAGGCAGCGACGGCGAGGAGGTCCAGAAGGTCCGGAAGGGTGGTCGACGCTGCGAGGGTTGCGGAGCGGCCCACGAGCGCGCGAGATGCCCGTTCAGGAAGGCCGAGTGTTACACCTGCGGCCGTCGGGGGCACATCGCCAAGGCGTGCCGAAAGCGGAAAGAGGGCCGGAGGCAGTCACAAGACCGCGCGGCCAGACCGGACCGTCCAGCGAGGCCCAAAGATGGCGCCCAGACCACGAGGAAGCAGGACGGCGTGGGCCGCGTCTCGGACGGCAGCGAGGACGACGCCTCAGTGTTCAGCGTGTCCGCGGGACAGTCCCATTACTTCGTTGAGGTATTAGTACAAGGGGCCCCTATTAAGATGGAAATTGACTCGGGGTCCTCCTATTCCATAATTCCCCAGAAAGAGTTCCTGAAAATCGACCCCCACGTGCGGCCCAAGCTTAAAGCGTTGAGGTCCACACTACGGGACGTACAGGGGAACAGCATTCCGGTGTTGGGGGTCGGGAAATTTCGGGTCAATTTTAAGAGACATTCTGCGGAACTGCCCCTAGTTGTCCTCAAAGGGGGAAGCTGTAGCCTCCTAGGGACACAGTGGTTTCAGCCCTTAGGTTTGTTCATAGGGGGGGTGCATACCGTGGGGGGGGACCCAATACAAGCGGTTTGCGACGCGCATCCCGCCGTTTTTGAGAAAGGACTCGGAAAGTTCAAGGGACCCCCTGTAGCTTTCGACATAGACCCGGAGGTCCGCCCGATAAGACTCAAACCACGCAGGGTGCCGTTCGCACTCAAGGACAAGATAGAGGCGGAACTGGACAAACTGGTGGGCCAGGGGATTCTTATTCCTGTTGATTCCGCGGAGTGGGAAACTCCAATTGTAACGGCTCTAAAGGCTAACGGGGAGGTGCGCATTTGCGCTGATTATAAGTGTACAATTAACAAGGCGATCCGCCCTAATGCATACCCGGTGCCAGTGATCAGCCACCTTTTGGCCAGGCTAAATGGGGAAAAGTGTTTCGCTAAACTCGATTTGGCACAAGCCTATCAGCAACTCCCAGTGACCCCCGCCACGGCCGCGGCACAAACGATAGTTACACATAAAGGGGCGTTCCAGGTGTCACGGTTACAGTTCGGCGTGAACTCGGCACCCGGCCTTTTTCAATCGCTCGTGGAACGCCTCCTAAAGGGCCTGGAGGGGGTGTTGCCTTATTTTGATGACGTGTTGATAACAGGGGGGAGTGAGGCTGAACTGGCAAAAAGGTTGGACAAGGTACTGACCGTGTTCGAGAAAGCGGGGCTGAGATTGAGGAAGGATAAATGTGTCTTTTTCGAAACCGAGGTCGAGTTTTTAGGTTTCAGGATCACACCCGAGGGGATTAAGCCGTCTAAATCCAAGGTAGCAGCCATTAAAAAGGCCCCTCGCCCCACATCCAAAACCGAGCTGCAGTCTTTCCTGGGGCTCCTCAACTTTTACCATACATTCCTCCCGCGGAAGGCGTCCGTGGCCGAACCGCTCCATCGGTTGCTTAAAAAAGAGGAGCCATGGATGTGGGGTGACGAGCACGAGAGGGCATTCAAAGAGCTAAAGCAACTCCTAACATCTGAGGCAATCCTGACGCACTTCGACCCAAAACGGCCTGTGGTCCTAGTTTGTGATGCGTCCCCGGTGGGGGTGGGGGCGGTACTTTGCCACGTGTTGGAGGACGGAAGGGAAGCCCCGGTAGCGTTTTACTCAAGGTCCCTGTCCCAAGCGGAGCGAAATTACGCGCAAACCGACAGGGAAGCGTTAGCAATAGTAGCTGGGACCAAAAAATTTCACGACTTTTTGTATGGCCGCCCGTTCAAAATCGTGACCGATCACAAACCGCTGTTAGGGATTTTCACGGCTAACAAGCCCACGCCGCAGATCCTGTCCCCGAGAATGCTGCGATGGGCTATTTTCCTCAACGCGTACCAACATGAGTTGGAGTACAGGCCCGGAAAGGAGATCAGCCATGCTGATGCGCTTTCGCGATCCCCTCTGCCATTGTCGGACGACCAAAAGGCGAGAGCAGAAAGAGACCGCCAGGTGTTGCTGATTGAGGTTTTGGACGCACCCCCAATAGTACCAGCCGATATTGCTAGGGCGACAGGCAAGGGCAGGACGCTGGGAAAAGTTAGTTCATGGGTGCAGAAGGGGTGGCCGGCTTCGTCCCCGAGTACAGAGTTCGACCCATTCTTTAGGAAAAGGCTAGAGTTGTCCCTAGAGAGGGGGTGCCTTCTGTGGGGCCAACGGGTGGTGGTCCCTGCGCCCCTGCGGACGAGGGTGCTCGAACTGCTGCACGTCAGCCACCCGGGCATTGTTCGTTCTAAGGCGCTAGCCCGGAGTTACTTCTGGTGGCCACAGCTGGACGCGGACATTGAGCACATGGTCGGCACTTGCGAGGCTTGCCAGGGATCCCGACCTGAGGCGGCCCGTCTCCCGCATAGGGAGTGGGACACAGCAAGGGGGCCGTGGTCCAGAGTGCACGTGGATTTCGCTGGCCCGTTCCGAGGAACCATGTTTCTCCTGGTGGTAGATGCGTTCTCTAAGTGGCTGGAGGTTATCCCAGTAAAGAGCACGTCCTCCGCCACAACAATTAGCCGGCTAAGGAGAGTCTTTTCCACATTCGGTTTACCCGACACTTTGGTCAGCGATAACGCTAGTTGTTTCACCTCCGCCGAGTTCGGGGCATTCATGGAGGCAAACGCCATTCGGCATGTCACGTCCGCACCGTTTCACCCGGCCACGAATGGCCAAGTGGAACGGCTGGTGCGGACAACGAAGGAGGCGCTGCGGCGCATGGGCCCGGGGGACCTGAATCACCAAGTATGCCAGTTCCTCTTAGCGTATAGGGTAACCCCCTTAGCGTCAGGCTACTCGCCGGCGGAGCTCTTGATGCGGCGAAAACTGACCACGATCCTGTCCAGGCTAGACCCGACGAGAGTCGAGGATAAAGGGAAAAACATAGGGTTGGCAGTCTCGAAGGGTTTCGCCGCCGGGGACCCTGTTCACTGCAGGAACTATTCCAGCGCAGGGCCGGCCTGGGTACCAGGGAAGATTGTAGAACAGACGGGGCCAGTATCGTACCGGGTCGAGACTAACACCGGCCTCCTCTGGAGGAGGCACGCAGACCAACTGAGGCACCGAGTGAGTGGGCCAGTCAGTGGAGCTCAGCAACAGGATTCAGCGTTAGGGTTCTCCCCCACCCGCTTAACCCAAGGGGGAGACAGCAATGGACAACGGTCCCAAGCAAGGGGGGAAGGAAGCAGAAGCAGCGGCCCCGACTCATATCCTTTTGATAGCAGCGGCCCCGACTCATATCCTTTTGATACGCCTGTTCTATCAGGGGCCGGGGAAGGGGGAGAGGAGTTCGCGACCGCTGCCCCCGATAGTAATTTTGAGTTTGATTTTGCGAGCCGGGGGGGTTTTCAGGAGTGTTCCCCCACCCATCCAAGCGAGAAGAGGGGTTTTTCGTTAGCCCCCAGTGCCCCCGGTTCCTCCCTAAGAAAGAGCACACCTCCCAACAACGCCGCGGAGCCGCGGAAAGTCACTAACGAGTCTCCCTCTCATATTACAGGACAGGAAACCAGGGGACAAAGAGAAGGTAGCAAACCCGGGGAGAGGCAGCCCGCATCGAGACCCCAGCGTGTTCGAAATAAGCCATCTTGGCTGAGAGATTTTGTCTCCTAAGGGGGGGAGTGTGTTTAAGTGTGGGCTCGAGACTTTGTCTCGTCCTAGGGGGGAGGGGTGTTGTGTTCTGTTGGTTTTATTGTACACACGGATTACAATGTATCTGAGCCAATGTAACCTTGCCTATAGCAACAATGTAACCTTCAGCTGTATCAGATAAACCCTGTAATAGGACGCGAGCTAATGACCACCAGCTGGCAGCAGCGAGCGTCCAAGCTCTCTTGGTCCAAACTCATCAAAGGCAACAGCGCGGGAAGTTTTCCCGCCACCACCTACACCTGGACAAGAAGGGCGTGACCTGCAATGACGTCACGCAGACAGTAGCCAATGGGCTACCATGGCACCACGTTCAAATGTGTTACTGCTGTATATAAAGAGCTATCGATCCGCCATTACCTCATGTTCCCTCTGCCCACGATGCAATAAACCTGAGTTAACCCAGCCCGAGGCTGTGTCCTGTGTCTTGGTTTGCATACACCAAAAGCATGCAATCCCATCATGCTTTGTATTAGTTTTGCACAGTAACATGGTGATTGGAAGGGCCAGCATAGCCGTTGCCTCTTTTCAATCTAAACAGTCAATCAGCAGATGAATGTTTCTTCTATCCAAAAGCAACTTGCTTTCCTCTCTGTTTATATATGCTGAGCTCTCTTTGTAGATGGTGTTGTAGTTCAGTCATTTTCTGACTTAAAATGTGTTAGTTTCTGAAAATCAGTATCCTCTTGCAAACCGTCATCTGCTTGAGAGATTTTTTTTCTTCCTGCTTATTTCTTTGCACCTAGGATAAACTGAACTGGTATATAATTATTATTCTTTCTACCTCACAGCTTTATTTGAACACAAACTTTATAAGTAAATTTTTCTCTTTTTCCCCTCAGCTAAAGCTGTGCCTGAGTATTAGTTCAATAGTTGAATTAATAGAAAAGAGGAATTGAGGAGATCTTGCATTTCAAAGTATTTAGCCTTAATCCTTGGCTATATGCTAGCAGCTAGCAGCTAGCCACATCACCTTGCAAAGATTATCCAACATAAAATATAATTAAATTACATTTTAACAATCGAAGGAAACAAACAAACAAAAATAGTTTTTGCAGCTGCTTTAAAATATTTAGCTTGAGTGTTTAGGATACAATCCATTTCCTCAGAAACAGTCTGAAATTTGTACTGCTTTAGTGTATGAGAACCAAGACAATAGAAACAGCCGAAAGGTTGGCTTCACACATCTTTATTGCATGATGGTCCGGGGGAACATGTGGTAATGGCGGATGAACAGCTCAATATATACTGTGGCTATACATTTGAATGTGGCTCCTCGATAGCCCATTGGCTACTGTCTGCGTGACGTCATTCCCCGTCACGCCCTTCTTGTCCAGGTGAGGTGGTGGCGGGAATCTTCCTGCGCTGTAGGTATTTGGGGAATTGGAACCATGTGAGCTGGGCGCTCGCTATTGCCCCTAGTGGTCACTAGCTCGCGTCCTGATACAGAAGGTTACAGTGTTACAGCTGGTGATTATTATATCCACTCATTCGAGTGTTACATTACTTAAAGGCACAATATTCCAAACACAACATCCCTCCCCACTAGGATGAGACGAAGCCTCTCATCCAATATGGTTTATTGCAAGCGCATTTTGGGCGCAAGGCTGGCTGGCTTGTCCCGGGGGCGCTATCACTTCTCTGTTCCCTGGTCTCTTGTCCTGCAATGGGAGAGGGAGACTCGTTAGCGACTCGCCGTGGGTCTGCGGTTTTCGGGGTAGGGGTAGACTCCATTGTGGGAAAACCGGGGGCACTGGGGGCTAACGAAAAACCCCGCTTCTCATCTGGATTGGTGGGGGACCACTCCGAAACACACCCCCCCCCCGGTTTTGTAACTCAAACTCAAAATCATCTTCTGGGGTATCTGTGGGGGTATCCCTCAGGATATCTATGGGGACAAACTTATTCCCTCCCCCCCTTGGTGGGGACCACTGGCCCCCCTCTCCTCCCCCTTGGGCTGAACGGGTGGGGGAGAACCCTAATGTTGAATCCTGTTCCGCGCTGTCGGCGCTCTGGCTCCCGGAGACCCGGCGTCGGAGTTGGTCCGCATGCCGCCTCCACAGTAGACCTGTGCTGGTCTCTACGCAATACGACACGGGACCCGTTTGCCCAATGACTACGCCCGGAACCCAGGCTGGCCCTGCACTAGCGTAGTTTCTGCAATGGACCGGGGCGCCTATTTCGAAACTCTTCGTGCCCGCTAACCCGATGTTCCTCCCAGTGTCTTCCACCCTCGTAGGGTCTAGCCTGGTCAGTACCGTAGTCAGTTTTCTGCACATTAGGGGCTCTGCGGGTAAGTATCCTGACGCTAGGGGGGTCACCCTATATCCCAGCAAAAACTGACACAACTGCAGGTTTAAATCCCCGAGGCCCATGCGCCTCAGCGCGTCTTTGGTGGTACGCACAAGGTGTTCTACCTGGCCATTCGTCAGCCGGGTGGAAGGGTGCGGAGGTGATGTGCCGGATAGCGTTGATGTCGGTGAATGCCCTGAATTCGGCGGACGTGAAGCAACTAGCGTTATCGCTAACAAGCGTGTCGGGTATGCCGAACGAACTGAACACCCTGCACAATTGTTTAATTGTTGCGGCTGAGGAGGTGTTCGCAACTGGGATAACCTCTAACCACTTGGAATAAGCATCCACTATGAGGAGAAAAAGCGATCCTCTGAAAGGGCCCGCGAAGTCAATGTGCACGCGGTACCACGGCCCCTTTGCTGCATCCCATTCCCTGTGCGGAAGTCGAGCCTCTTCGGGCTGGGAGCTTTGGCAACTCTCGCAAGTGCCCACCATGTGCTCGATATCGGCGTCCAACTGGGGCCACCAGAAGTAGCTCCTGGCCAGTGCCTTGGAGCGGACAATTCCAGGGTGGCTGACGTGCAGCAGCTTGAGAACCCTTGCTCTTAGGGACTCAGGGACGACTACCCGCTGGTCCCACAGGAGGCAACCCCTCTCCATGGACAGTTCTAACTTTTTCCTGAAAAACGGGGCAAATTCCGCTGCCGGGGAGGACGTTGGCCACCCTTTCTGCACCCATGAACTAACCAAGGCCAACGTCTTGTCCCTGCCCGTCGCCTTGGTGATCTCTGCGGGCACTATGGGGGGTGAATCTAGGACCTCTATCATGAGCACTTGGTGGTCTTGTTCCACCTCGCACATGTGGCTGCCCGTGTGGGGGAGGGGTGACCTAGACAGGGCGTCCACGTGGCTTATGTCCTTTCCAGGGCGATACACCAGCGCATTCTGGTACGCGTTTAAAAAAATGGCCCACCTGAGCATCCTAGGGGACAGAATCTGTGGCGTGGGCTTGTCTGCAGTAAAAATGCCTAGCAGGGGCTTGTGGTCAATCACGATGGTAAAGGGGCGGCCATAGAGGAAATCGTGGAACTTCTTCGTCCCAGCAATTATTGCTAATGCCTCCCTGTCTGTCTGTGCGTAGGTACGCTCTGCCTTAGACAGGGACCTGGAGTAGAACGCCACCGGGGCCTCCCGCCCGTTTTCCAACACGTGGCACAGGACCGCCCCCACCCCCACTGGAGATGCATCACATACCAGAACCACTGGTTTCTTGGGGTCAAAATGGGTTAATATGGCGTCTGAGGATAAGAGTTGTTTCAGCTCATTGAATGCCCTCTCCTGGCTCTCGCCCCATTTCCACGCCTCGTCCTTTTTTAGTAACTTATGAAGCGGCTCTGCTACCAACGCCTTCCTAGGCAGGAAGGAATGGTAAAAGTTTAAGAGCCCCAGGAACGACTGCAAGTCGGGCTTGGAGGTGGGGCGAGGAGCATTTTGAATGGCGGCCACCTTTGATTCGGAGGGTTTAATGCCTGCAGGGGTTACCCGGAAACCCAGGAACTCAACCTCTTTTGCGAAGAAGACACATTTGTCTTTCCGCAACCTCAACCCCGCCTTTTCAAATACCGTCAGTACTTTGTCTAGCCTCTCAGCCAATTCTGACTCACTCCCCCCCGTTATCAATACGTCATCAAAATATGGCAAGACCCCCTCCAGACCCTTTAAGAGACGTTCCACTAACGATTGGAAGATGCCTGGTGCCGAATTCACACCAAACTGCAGGCACGTCACCTGAAACGCCTCCTTATGAGTGACTATCGTCTTGCAGCAGCTGCAGCTGGGGTTACCGAGAGCTGCTGATAAGCCTGCGCCAGGTCAAGCTTTGTGAAACACTTTCCCCCATGTAACCTGGCCAACAGGTGGCTGACTACCGGCACCGGATACGCATTTGGGCGTATCGCCTTATTAATGGTACATTTGTAATCAGCGCATATTCGAACCTCCCCGTTGGCCTTAAACGCTGTTACAATCGGAGTTTCCCACTCCGCGGAATCAACAGAAACAAGGATACCCTGGCCCACCAATTTGTCCAGTTCCGCCTCTATTTTGTCCTTAAGTGCAAAAGGCACCCTTTGCAGTTTGAGTCTTATTGGGCGGACCTCCGGATCCAGGTCGAACGCAACTGGGGGCCCCTTGAATTTTCCGAGTCCCTTCTTGAACACTTCGGGATGCGCATTACACACCTCCTGTATTGGGTCAGTCCCAACTGCATGCACCCCCCCCAATGAACAAACCCAGGGGCTTAAAGCATTGAGTCCCGAGGAGGCAACAACTCCCCCCCCTTTGAGAACAACCAGGGGAAGTTCTGTGGCGTGTTGCTTGTATTGGACCTTGAATTTTCCAACCCCCAACACCGGAATGCTATTTCGCTGCACATCCCGCAGCGTAGACCTCAGTGCTTTGAGCTTGGGCCGCACGTTGGGGGAAATTCCCAAAAACTCCCTCTGGGAAATGATGGAATATGAGGAACCCGAGTCTATCTCCATCTTAACAGGGACCCCTTGCACCAGTACCTCAACAAAATAACGTGGGTGTCCTAAGGACACGCTGTGGACTGCCGTGTCGTCATCGCTATCGTTGGAGATGCGGCCCACGCCGTCCTGCTTTCTCGAGGGCCGGACGCCTTCCTGGTTTTTCGGTGAGTGGTCTGTTGAGCCTCTCTGGTCTCTGTGCCGCCGTCTGCAGACCTTGGCTATGTGGCTGCGGCACCTGCAGTTGTGGCACTCGGCCTTCCTGAACGGGCACTTGATGCGGTCATGGGATGCCCCTTAGCCATCGCAACACTGGCCATCCTTCCGCACCTTCCGGATGTCCTCGTCCTCGCTGCTCTCCGTGAAGGAGTGTGGTGCCCGCCTGGCCACTTGCACCAAGCCCGCTGACTTGTCGGGTTGTGGGGGCCTTGCTCTGAACCCCTTAACCCCGGCCCTCATGGCTTCCGCCGCCTGCGCCTCCTTCACGACCTCTTGCAGCGTCGGAGGCGGCTCCTTGTTCATCAGCTTTCGCTGAATCTCCTCGTCCCACAGGCCGCACAGCATACGGTCCCTGAGGGCGATTTCCAGGTTCTCCCACTTGCATGGGCCGGCGGCCAAACGGAGGGCCCGCTGCAAAGGCAGCCACGGACTCACCAGGCGCCTGGACTCTCTTCCAGAACGCGTCCCGAGCCGAAAACATTGAAACCGAGGGCTGGAAATGGTCGCGCATCGCTTTCAGGAGCTGCTTGACCTGCACTTCGTTCACCTTCTTCAGAGACACCAGGTCCACCAATACCTTCATGGCGGGGAACCCGAGCATCCTGATGAGAATGGCCCTCTTCTTCCCGTCGTCTGAGATGTCGGGCACCATCAGTGCGCTTTGGAAGTCCATCTCGAACAGCTCCCATTCTTCCAGTTTGTTGATGTTGAAACCGGCCTGCGTGGTCTTGATTCAGTGGGGATCCATCATCCCATCCTCGTCGCCAATTTAGTGTATGAGAACCAAGACAATAGAAACAGCCAAAAGGTTGGCTTAACACATCTTTATTGCATGATGGTCCGGGGGAACATGTGGTAATGGCGGATGAACAGCTCAATATATACTGTGGCTATACATTTGAATGTGGCTCCTCGATAGCCCATTGGCTACTGTCTGCGTGACGTCATTCCCCGTCACGCCCTTCTTGTCCAGGTGAGGTGGTGGTGGGAATCTTCCTGCACTGTAGGTATTTGGGGAATTGGAACCATGTGAGCTGGGCGCTCGCTATTGCCCCTAGTGGTCACTAGCTCGCGTCCTGATACAGAAGGTTACAGTGTTACAGCTGGTGATTATTATATCCACTCATTCGAGTGTTACATTACTTAAAGGCACAATATTCCAAACACAACAACTGCCCAATGTCTCTGAAAACTGAAGGTAAAGGGAAACTTTTTCTATGCCGCATAATTGGCTTATCATGTACATTTTCTCCTTTGATCATTATTTTGATCTCCCTCCCAACTTTAATTGTCAAGCAGTCCTGTCAAGTAGCTAAGACACTGACTGGGAAGTGGAAGGTCAGCAGTTCAATTCCCGAGTACTGCAGGACGGAATGAGCTCCCATCTTTGTCCCAGCTCCTGCCAACCTAGCAATTCGAAAGCAAGAAATTGCAAGTAGATAAATAGGGACCACTTTAGTGGGAAGGAAATGGCATTTTGTGTGCTCCGGGGTCTAGTCATGCTTGCCACATGACCACGGAAATGTCTGCAGAAGCAGACAGCGCTGGCTCTTCGGCTTAGAAACAGAGATGAGCACTATACCCTAGAGTCGGATACGACTGGCTTTCGAGCAAGGGAAACCTTTACCTTTACCTTTACCTGTCACTCACTATGTGAAGATGTCATGAAGTCCAATGAGAGTGAAGTTCAGAGTCATTCTGAATGAACACATGTACAGTAGAACCTCAGATAAAGTCCAAACTCTGTTCCACAAGTTTGGACTTTATCCAATTTTGGACTTTATCCGAATCAAATGGGCGGTGCATTGGATAACATCCAAAAATGGACTTTTTCCGAGGTTCCTATACCAAATACCTCAGATAACGTCCATTTTTTTAGTGGTTTTGGAATTTATGTGATGCATCATGTATGCATGAAAACCGCGACTTTATCTGAATCGGACTTTATCCGAATTGGACTTTATTTGAGGTACCACTGTATCCAGTTTTCAAGTCTCCTACCAACATGCTGCAGTGGAGATATTGACTGGGAGGCAGGAGGTCAGCAGTTTGATTCCTGAGTACTCCAGGACGGAATGTGCAGACGGAATGAGCTCCTATCTTTTCCCAGCTCCTGCCAACCTAGCAGTTCAAAAGGAAGAAATTGCAAGTAGACAAAGAGAGACCACTTAGGTGAGAAGGTAAACAGTGTTCTGTGTGCTCCAGTGTCTAGTCATGCCTGCCACATGACCACGGAAATATCTGCAGAAGCAGAGAGCACTGGCTCTCCAGCTTTGAAACAGAGATGAGCACTGAACCCTAGAGTTGGATACAACTGGCATTCAAGCAAGGGATACATTTACCTTTATCTTTACCTTTACCAACATGCTTAGATTGTTAGATCATAATTTTTATCATCATTGGTTAGCATGCTAAGTACAGTAAAACCCCTACTTACGTAAAAAGTCTGTTCCATAGCCTTTCATGTAAATTGTATTTTTGCAAAAATTGAAGCAATCCCATATGGAAAATGAATATTTGCCTAAATTGAAGCAAACCCATAGGAAAAAATATCCGTAAATCAAAGCAAACCTATAGGAGAAAGAATATTTGCGTATATTGAAGGAAACCCATAGTAAATTGTATTAGGTAAATTGGGACATTTATGTAAATCAGGACACCATTTTAGGGGGAAATCCTTACGTAAATCGAATTTTACATAACTTGAGGCATACATAACTCTGGGTTTTACTGTATTTAAAAACACACCCATCAATGTTTGATTTACTTATAAACATATATCCACTAAAAAGAAACAGTTATAACTTTAATAATGAAATTTCATGTAGCCATATTTAACGGGCCACAATTGAATCCCAGCAAGACTGAGTGGCTATGGATAGGGGGTCCTGCGTTAATCCGGGAGCTTCCATCGTTGGTTCTGGATGGGGCTATTTTGCCCCAGACAGACCTGGTGCGCAACTTGGGGGTCCTCCTGGATTCACGGCTACTGCTAGAAGAACAGGTGGCGGCTGTGACCAGGAGGGCTTTCGCCCAACTTCGGGTGATTCGCCAGTTGCGCCCACTCCTGGACCGGGACTCCTTGCTCATGGTTACCCATGCTCTGGTTACCTCCAGACTAGACTATTGCAATGCGCTCTACATGGGGCTGCCCTTGACGACCATTCGGAGGCTACAGCTGGTCCAAAATGCGGCTGCCCGGATGGTGATGGGGTGTGGCCGTTATGCTCATGCTTCGCCACTGCTCCGGGAGCTGCACTGGTTGCCAGTATGTCTCCGGGTGCAATTCAAGGTGCTGGTTTTGACCTTTAAAGCCCTATATGGTAGTGGGCCAGGTTACCTAAGAGACCGCATCGCCCTGAGGACGTCTGTCCGTCCAACCAGAGCAGACCGGAGGGGCTCTCTAATTGTTCCATCAGCCAGAGGGGCTCGCCTCTCTGGCACAAGGAGGAGAGCCTTCTCCGTGTCTGCACCGGCCCTCTGGAACCTCCTGCCAACAGAATTACGTCTTCGGACGGAGTTGCTGCCTTTCAGAAGGGATCTTAAAACCTGGCTGGCAGGTCAAGTGTGGGGTGCGGGTGGAAGGGTAACCACCATGGGGTGGTTGGTGTAGAGGAACTCTTCCCCATGGTGCCTTTTTGATCCTGCAGCCCTTGCTTTTTAGGGGGTGGGTAGTCTTAACTTTTTTACTGTTTTAACTGTTTTTAGGATTATTGTTGTATTTGTGAATATTGTTTGTAAACTCCTTGGGTTGCCCTGGGGTTACTTTTTATGTTGTTAGCCGCCCAGAGTCGGCCTTGTGTTGAGTGGGCGGGATATAAATTGAATAAATAAAATAAAAATAAATAAATAAATATTTAAGAATAGGTCAGTTTAGCTGACTATGGTTTTTTTCCTGATTTTTATTAACAAATTTTCAAAAAAATATACAGACATACACAAAACATTACATCATAAAAAGTAAGAAAATACATAAGTTTCATAAGAAATGACCACATACATGATAATTGAACTGTTATCTATTGTAGCTGCACATAATGTTAAGCATCCACTTGAAAATTAACACTATAGCTATGGCCAACTCATAAAACATTTCAGTAGTACTATAGTTCAGGTACAACTATCAAGATCCAATTTTCATTTACAATTCACCCAGTGTTTATTTACATTGCCCCGGAGAGTTCGGTCTCAATATTGTCTCCAAAAACTGCTTTGAAATGGTACAGGTCTGCAGCATTCCATGCCCATGAGGGAGTGATCCACAAAGGGCTTCCAAATACTCCAAAATCTATTTTCCTTCAGTTTGTCCCTTTTTACTTTTATCTCCTATGTCAATTTATCATTCAATGCTAGATTCCACATTTCTTTATACCACTCTCCCGTCTGTATAGTTACATCATTTTTCCAATTTCTAGCAATACATTGTCTGCCTGTTGTTAACATTATTTCTAATAACTCTTTTTCCTCCTTGTTTAAATGCATACCATCCACATCTGTTAGCATAATGGTACCTGACACCAATTTAATTTTCTTACCCATTATTTCCCCAACCTCTTTTTCTATTCTTCTCCAAAAATCATTTATCATTTTACAGCTCCACCACAAATGCTCATAGGTTCCAACAGTGTCTTTGCATCTCCAACATAAGTTATCCTTTTTATTATCAATCTGATGTAACCTCAGTGGTGTCAGATACCATTGCCACAACATTTTATAATTATGTTCCTTAATTCTTACTGACATGGTTCTCATTATCCTCTTTTTCCATTTATTTCTCCATTCATCATTTCCTAGCTTTATATTCAAATCCTGTTCCCACTTCAATTTCAAATCTTCCTGTGGTTCACCCCCCCCCCATTTATTAAGGCATAAAGTTTACTTACTAGACCCTTAATGCTTTTATCTCCTTTTCGAATTTTTAAAACCAATTCTTCAAATTCCGTCTTTTCTCTATCTATATATAATTCTCTTCTATATTTATTATTCCAATTATTGACCTTCATTTTCTGAAACCAATCCAATTTTAACTGTTCAAACAATTTTTTCTTCTTATTTTCATCTCCACAAGTCCTTAACCAATCTTTCACCAAGAAAACTTCATTTTTATCCAATATTTCCTTTATTTTTTTATCTATTTTTATCGGAAAACATGCCATATCTGCCAATTCCAAAATTGGAGAGACATCTGGCACCAAGTCGTTCTTTAATCTTTTCCACACGTTCACGAGTCCCCTCATCATTGTATTACTGGTAGCTGTCATTTTAACCTTATCTCCCAAAAAAATCATTTTACCAATATTCCTATCATCTCAATCTCCTCCCAAATTACTTTTTCTCTTGCCAAAATCTTCACAACGTTCTTAATTTGAAATGCATGATAATATGCTAATAAATTTGGCATTCCCAAACCCCCTTCTTTCTGAGGCAGGTACCACAGTTTCTTTAATAATCTAGGTTTTTTACCTCCATTGCAAAAATTATTGAACATCTTTTGGAACTCATTAATCTCCTTTTCCTTCATTTGAATTGCAAGTACATCAAATAGGAAATTACTTCTCGGTAACAATATCATTTTGCAGATTGCGATCCTCCCGAACCATGACAACTTCAACTTTTGGAGACTTTGTATTGTAGTCTTAAATTCTATTTTCAAGCTCTCATAGTTCAATCTTTTAAGTTCTTCCAATCTATTTGAAATAATTATCCCCAAATATTTCAACTTATCTTTGATTTGTATGTTAGATAATCCTGCCATCTTTTCCTTCTCCCCTTCCCCCATGTTACACAACATCATTTCTGATTTATCCCAATTTATCATCAGCCCCGTTATATCCTCAAAATCCTCAATTTGTACTTTAATCCTATCCATGACCCCCTCTGGATGCTTCACCATTAGCAATGAATCATCTGCATACATACTTACCTTATTACCCATTATCCCTTCTATATTTGGATCTTCCCTTATCTTTTTCGCCAAAATTTCCATTGCCATAATAAACAAAATAGGGGACAAAGGACAACCCTGTCTAGTATCTGCCTCAAGCTTTACCTCATCTGTAACTTCATCATTTACTCTGATTTTAGCAATCCCTTTCTGATATAACAGATCAATTACCCTTCTAAATCTATCCCCAAATCCATAGCTTTTAACTATTTCCTTGATCGAAGACCATTGTAAAGAGTCAAATGCCTTGAAAATGTCCAAAGATATTAACCCCACCTTTTCCTTCGTTTGGTTGACGTTATCAATTAAATCTAACACCCTCCTAGTCAAATCAGCCATATGTCTCCCTTTTAAAAAACCTACTTGATCTCTTCAGATCGTATAAATCTTTCGCCTTTTACTGACTATGTTGATAACAAAAATATACATTCAATGTGAAATTTAGGAAAGAAAATAAATGATTATCAATCCAATATCTTGCATGGCAAATTTTAAAACTTCATACATTACCAATTCTCTTTTTGCTCATGTTCAGTTTAGTTCATTGGCTAGAATATGCACCCAACTATAAAATAACCTATATACCACAGGCTTCTGTATGGAATATTAAAACCTTGCACTTGTAGAAAATTGGATAGTACTGTTCATTTCCTTCATGTCTTTTGCATTTTTTTCTTACTGCAAACTGAGAAGAGAAACTGGGGCCCAGGAGCAAAAGTCTTTGAAATGACTTCTTGGCACAAGAAAAGTAATTATTTGTCTTATTGCCCGAATGCACCATCTTCTTCAAATTCCCAGCTGAATGATCCCTTTAGCTGCTTTCATGCACAAAATAGTGGTAATTGTGGTAGGACAGCTCTATACTCAAAACCCACTGAGCACTTATTTCAGGCATGTGGCTACATTTAGGGGAAATAATGCTCATAATCTTTGATTAGTAGGTTGTGACATTACTCAATTGATTTTAAATTTGTTGAAATTGTATAGCTCATCCAACACAAGCAAACAGACAGGCCACAAGGCAATTAGTGTTACTTTTTAAAAATGAATCAATCCATAAATTAGGCCTGTTTTACCAAGCAATTTTATTTTATTGAGTATAAAAATTAATGAATGTAAACAGATAAATTACAAGTCTCCTGAACAGACTGGCAAAATGCATCAAGTGATTATGCTTCTGATATTAGTTAATGTCCTTTACTACAAATATGCTTTTGGCTGTATGCCCCTTGACTTTAAAAGGTAAGGAACCACTATTTCAAATTCTAAAGATAAGACAACACTCAGCTGGTAATAATGCAAACCACACAGTCCATCATTTTAAAAGAATATTTTTTTGTATTATTCTTGCCCAATGGGCTTAACATGCACAAATAGCATTTTACCAGAACTGTTGTGTTTTATATGTAACTGCTCTTGGAAATTCCTTGGATGAGTCAATTTATGTAGAATGCTGCCAAAAAAAATCTTAATTGCGACAATCAAGTGATTCTTTTCTTGTGTGGTGGCATGGGCTGGCAGGATAGTTTCTGATCCAATTCAAGGTTTGTGACATCTAAAGCTCTAAACAGCTTGAGGCCAAGCAGCTTGAATGTAAATCTGCTCATGCTCCTAAGACAATCAGTTATAACCCTGTTATGTATGTCTTTACTGTTGGTCACAGGTTGAGGCAATACACAAGGCAACTTTCTCTGTGGTGGCACCCTGCATGTGAAACTTCAATACAAATGGTTGCAATTGTTTTTCTTCCCATTGACAGTTAATGATCTGGGGCCATGAGGACAAGCATGTAACTATGAAATTACAGGGAAGACATCACTTTGTCATGCCATATGTCTACAGTTGAGAACATTTCAAATGTTCTTCTGCTACTACTGTTGCCTAACTAAACCTTTAATTTCACTGAAACAAATTTATTGGTTTTTCTTTAATTTCTAACTTGGATCATTTATATTATTTGTTAGTTATATTCCCAGGCATCTCTCCAAAGAGCTCAAGGACATGTACATGGATCCTTCTCCACTGAACTTGACATGGCTTTTCATTGGATTATTTGTTTGTTTGTTTAATGCTTTTTCTTGCCAGTTTAAAAACATTGCTCTTGGTTTCCTATTTTGAGAGCTTCTCAACTTCGGACTGCAGTGGCTTAGTGGTTAAGATACTGAACTTGATAACTGGAAGGTCAGCAGGGCAGTAGTTCAAGACCCAAGTGCTGCATGACAGAGTGAGCTCCCATCTCTTTCCCAGCTCCTGCCAACCTAGCAGTTTGAAAGCAAGAAATTGCATGTAGATAAATAAGTACCACTTTGGTGGGAAGGGAAATAGCGTTCTGTGCACTCCGGTGTCTAGTCATGTCTGCCACATGTCCGCATAAATGTCTGCAGAAGCAGACAGCGCTGGCTCTTTGGCTGTAAACAGAGATGAGCACTGAACCCTACAGTCAGATATGACTGGCTTTGGAGCAAGGGTGACTTTTACTTTTACTACATTTGTGGGAGAATTCATATAGTTTGGTACAGAAGGTATTTTAATCTCCACTCAGCCAAGGAATCTCATTAGGGGAAGGGAAACAGCATTCTGTGCACTCTGGTGACCAGGCATGCCTGATACATGTCTGCAGAAATGTCTGAGAATGCAGAAAGTGATGGATCTTTGGCTGTAAAAAGAGATGAGCACTGAACCCTAGAGTCAGATATCTCTAGTTTTTGAGCAAGGGCGACCTTTACCTTTACCTTTGAACACCTTCATTTTGGAAGGGAAAACAAAAGACATATTTTTGTACACAATAAAAAATATCTTAGAGCAAAGACAAATAGACTATGGAAATGATGCACTTACAAAATGTAGAGACAATAGGTGAGCAAAATACATTTATTTCCTAGTTGTGAGGATGTGCTAGCAACTGAGCCCAAATTTCCATTGCAACATTGTTGCAGAGACCATAATTTAGATGAAAGGACTTGTGCATGTGCAAAGCATTATAAATGTTTCACCTGTCAATGTATTTCGGATCCTTTCGCAAGTCCCTATTCTAGTTGGAGGCTTGAAACCACAAAGAGCCTGCTGTTCCTGACATGATCCTAAAGAAATGAAAAACATTTAAAGTAAAAACAGCTGATATTTTTTTCCCTATGATTTTTTTTTAAAATAAGTGCCATGAAGGTTAAAGGTAACCAGAATAGAAAATTTAGAGCAACATATCAGCAACATTCAAAAAGAAAAGATGTACCAACATTCTTTGCAGGCAAACCCACCCAAATAAAGACTCAGACACCGGTATTGGATTAAAGGCATCGGGCCACTTTTATTGAATAATGCCCTAGTCCGAATTATTACTTTCAATTGGTGTATCACCCAATTGTAATTCTTTAAGGCAAGCAGGCCGCAGTAGCACTGGTAAGGTTCCACCCTAAATGCCAATGGAAATTGGCTACATGTATCAATTTGTATCAATTTGTTTGTTGACACAAACAAATTGTTGACCGGAGTCAATATACTATCTACTGACCCCACCCTATGATGTGTATCCGTTCAAATATCAAGGTGATGCAGGCTGTGAATCTCCTGACATCACCCCTTTCATAGTTCACCCTTGACTGGCCAACCTGTTTCCCCTGTACCTATCTACGTGTTGGCCAGTCAATTGCGAACCTGCTGGATACCTATGTGTCATAAACCTTTACCTTACCCAGTGCTACCCGCCACACGGGGAAGCGTCCATGATGACTCACCGCCCCCACCCCCGACCATCAGCTCGGTCACCAGGCCTGCTTGCACATCATCCAGAAAGAGGTTCATACCTCTGGCCGACAGGTGGACCCCATTTCCTGCCTATAGGTCAAAATTTTTGCAAGCCTATCCCTGGATGACTACTGGCTGTCCCCAAGCCATTCTCAGTAAGGAACCGGGCAACAGCCCTGTCCACTGACCGCCGGGGATGGTCCAAACCACGGAGATCCATGTCTCCTCTAAAATGGTGTCTCGGCACGATGTTAGACCATAGCAACCGTGTGTACGGCCATAAATGATGTAAAAACGCCAGTTCACTGCACCTCGACATTTTAAGGAAAGGTCAGTGCTCCATGTGAGATTATCGCCGCCGAGGTGCAGAATAAGAACATCAGGCAGTCCAGCATCCCTGATGGACATCAGGAATGGCAACAGTTCCCGCCCTCTCATGCCGCGCATACCATACCACCGCATACGTGCGGATGCACGCAGCCCGAGCTGGGGTCCACACTCTGTCGCCGCAGCATATTCTGCCACCCAGTGTACATAGCTGCGGCCCACCAGCCCCACTGCCACCAGTGTGCGGAGACACATAGGGTCTGTAAAAGAGGAAAAGGAATTAAGGACATAACTGGGTACTCATACAGTGAGGGGATGTACATATAAGGAAAAATATGCGCAAACCCCCACGTGCCCACACATATCCACCTCCGAGTACCCAAACGCAGCCACGGTCAATGCGATGCCTATCCTGAATGAATGGGTGCCATAACGGGCCCCACACTGTGAAGCGCGGTACCGGTCACCCTCCAGCACTTAAATTTGGTAAGGGGAGACCCATCCTGGTGGCAGAAAAACAGGCCAGGGCACGCAGCAGGCACTGCCAAAACTGCATGTAGGGCACCAACCGGACAAATGTCAGCAAATGTACATCATAGCAGTCTACACCACTGCCTCCTCCATGCTGATCGGCCTTTGAGGAACAAATCCTCACTGAGCCCACTCCTGGTTGATAGAGACATCTTCGAGGTCCAGTGCCCTACAAAAATTGTCCCCCTTTGATCATGGGACCAGCTCGCTGACTCGCAGAGCTCCAGAGAAAGCTATGGTGGTAGCTGCATAAAAAGATACTCCTCCCCCCTACTGTAACATAGTCTATGCCAACCTCGTGCAAGGTGGGTCAAGGTCAGAATACCTGTGAAAACAGGATGACGTGTGTCCGGGCGGCGGCCACGTACACGTGTCCACCCTTCCAATACATGGCGTACATGGAAAACACTCGCACAGTCAGTAAAGCCCCGTGCCTTGGCCATGAATGTCAAGGTGTAAAGCCTGGTGGCTATGGTGCGTGGGGCCAACCCCAGATTATGAGGCGCACCATGTATTGTAAATCCTAGGCGACCGGTATCGGGCACATTTCAGGCAACTGCCTTTGCCCACAAAAGGCTCTAAAGCGAAGGAGTGGACGCTGACACACCGTACGCGTGTGAGGTGCCAAGACAAGCAACTCGTCTGGTTCACGTCTCCTCGCCAAATGTCCATATCTCAGCTAAGAGTGGAGGGTAGGTCCCAAGCATATGGAGCCCATTCATGGAACCAGGAGATCTGCAGGCGGGATAAAGCATCAGCAATATCGTTATAATGCCTGGCACATGTTTAGCCCTAAGGAGCGCCTTAAAGCGCACGGACCCAAGAACAATAGGCGAGCTGAGGCCATGACTCCGGGGGATTTAGACATTTGGGCATTGACAATGTGCACCACCGCAGCATTGCCACACCAAAAGCGAAGCACAGAATTAGGCCACCTGTCCCCCCCAAAGCATAAAAGGTACCAAGAATTGAGAAAAAAAAATCAGAAACGTAAGATCGCGTAAGTGATCCATGCCCTGCCATCCCTGGGGCCAATGACCATAGGCACAGTGTCCTTAAATAAATCCCCCCACCCCAGGGAGCCAGAGGCATCCGACCGTACTTGGAACAGGGCTGACCAGCAGCTCATACCTCCAAAAGGAGACAGCATGAAAGTCCTGCGGGAATGTGAGCCAAACAAACAGGTCCGCTCGTAAACCCCTAATCAGCTGTACCCTGTGGTGTCGTTTATCAAGACCCGCCATAGTGTGTCCCAGACACCAGGCGAAGGCACTGCCTGGCGTTACCACTCTGTAGGCGAAGTTGATGCCACAGTCCTGTAACCCTACCCCCAGACGACAAATGGCTGTCCCCAAGCCATTCTAGATAAGGAACCAGGCAACAGCCCTGTTCACTGACCGTCGGGTACAGTCCGACCGCTGGGTCAAAGTCTCTCCTATGATATTGCCTCGGCATGATGTATGACCATAGCAATCATGTAAATGGCCATAAATAGCAAAGAGATGCCAGGTCACTGCACTCGGAAGTCTTTAAGTCCGGGCCAGCAATCCGTGCAAGATCACTGCCTCCGAGGTGCAGAATTAAAACATGTGGTGGCCCACATCCCCAATGGACATCAGGAATGTCGACAGTTCCCGCCACCTATATGCCGTGCACACCATACCACTGCATATGCGCGGTTACGCATAGCCCGAGATGGGATCCCCATTCTAATGAAGCAGCATACTGTGCCGCCCCAGTGCACATAATTGTGGCTCACAAGCCACACTACTACCAGTGTGCGGAAACACATAGGGTCTGTAAAATAAGGAGGGAGAATAGAGAGCAGAACAAGGAACTCATTCAGTGAAGGGACAAACAGACAGAGAAAATTGGGCAAATCCCCACCTGCCCATGCAACATATGTCAGGCTCCGGGCACCCAAATGCAGCTGCAGTTGATGCGGCGCCTAACCGGAAGTAATGGGTACCAATTCTAGTTCAATAAGGGTAGACCCGGCTTGGTAGCAGATGACAGGCCAGGGCGTGAACCATGCGCTGCCACAAACACCTGTGGGGAAGCAACCGGACATATGGCAGCGCCAGGCTAGTACCCTCTTCCGGCTGACCAGCCCATAAGGAGCGAAGCCTTCCCAGAGCCCACTCCTGATCGAGCAACACATAGTCTAGTTCCAGTGCCTTGCAAAACATGTACCCTCTTGCAAATGGTAGCAGCTAACTTAATCTGAGAGGTCCAGATCAAGGCACAAATGAGGTTGCCCGAAAGTAGACTCTCCGCACAGAGCGTAAGCGCTGCCACATAAGAGTCATATATATATTAACTACAAGTGCTAGCAGGGCTCATCGCTGGCATCTCAGGGTGAAGGGCCACCCTCATCCTAAGATCTTGACATAGGCTAACCATGACGGGCCAGGGAAAACAACCACGGCCCGGCAATCATTGTCCAAGCACTGGACCACTGGAATGGCCAAATCAGGACGGGCCCTCATATATCCTGCCATGGATGCCCAATAGGCCGGTAACCAATTGGCCCCATAGGGAGGCAGCTTGCGGCGACGGGGCAACTCCTTGTCCCTGTCGTCCTGC
The DNA here is from genome assembly GCA_035047305.1 of Bradypodion pumilum. Lineage (NCBI taxonomy): Eukaryota > Metazoa > Chordata > Lepidosauria > Squamata > Chamaeleonidae > Bradypodion > Bradypodion pumilum. Next base: position 60,274,773 of record JAWDJD010000005.1, read on the forward strand.
CCCTCAATGTCCTCATCAGTGTGTTCACGTAGCAGGAGGAGGGGAAATGTGAATATATTCCCCAAGCCACATAGTCTTGCTAATAGCCCGGGACAAATGGTCACCCAGGGGTATGGAGTAACCGGCCATTGGCAGGACCACCGTTGGCACGGATTGGAGTGATTAAACACATAATCGGCCCTTCGGGCCCCAGAGAAATTAAGGAAAAGCATAGGGGCGGTCACCCCAGTAAGAACCAGGGTGTAATTGGCCTGTTGCGACCATGGCCACTATACCCCCCCCCCCCAGCGTCTTGAGCTAGTGTCATAAATGTGCTGATTTGACCAGGATACTCACTCGGTGCACCCCCACAAGCCACCCCCACTGGGGGTTCCGGCCTGTGGTGGGCGTCAGAATTCGCGATGGCCATCTAGCTCCGTGTTCCCATGCGTCCAGGCCGGATGGAGAGCTGCAAGGCGCCAGCCTGTGCTGGCCTGATGGCCTCCGGCAGCTCAACCCTGTTGGCAGCCTGCTGCGCTGCCATGGCCGGCATGTGGGCCGTAACCATCGAATTGGCACGCCCACCATCCGAAGGTGGTGGAGCAATGTCCATTGATGCCTCCAGTGCTGAATTGCAGGCAGGGGAGCATCCCCAGCATCTAACCCACCAGGACAAGGTGGGCCAGATGGGCTGGATGGCCCCACCGGGCAATTGATGCTGGACAAACCCATGTGGTAATCCCTGGCCAGAATAGGGGCATGCCCAGTAATCTGGTCCATGAGGTGCAGGAGTGACGGCAGGGAGGAAACCCGCACCGTGCCCAAGTAGGCCGCTATGCCCCAAGCCGGGCAAAGAAGCAGTGGGGGTAAGAACACCAGTGGAGCAGGCCTGTGCCGCCCACCGCCCGAGCCCTCAGCCTGGGCTCATTGGTGGCAGTGTGTCTTATAACCCCACCACCCACCTGTGGGGGTGCCGTCCGAGCCCTCCGGCCCGGTGGCACTCCTGAAAAGCAGAGGGGGGTGGGCCAAGGCCCCCCCAGGCACGACCAAGGGGGCTGGCTGAGCCCTGCGCCTGGGCAAAGCACACTCCGTCCTGCAGTACTCAGGAATCGAACTGCTGACCTTCTGCCTCCCAGTCAGCTTCCCAGCCACCTGAGCCACTGCAGTCCAGCGCTGCTCAGAGGAAGGGAAACCTCTGATCAAGCAATTTTAAAATAGAGAGACACGTAAATGTGCAAGGAAGCAATGGAGCAAACTTCTCCGCTCCGTCGCTTCGCAAAATGGCAGCTGGGCTGCCTCGTGGCCACCCCTTATATGGAGGGGTGGCCACGCCCCCTAACTAACCCGGATGTCTGAGTCCGGGTGGGTGGGGGGCCCACAAAGAGCGCGGCGGCCATTTTTGCTCCACACTTGCATATTTGCCACTTTCACTTCCATAATGTCAGCAAGAACTGGTTCTGGCAGAAAAGGGCACAATAGATTTTTATAGACGAGTTCTAGATAGGGAACAAAACCAAATTATTCTTAACATTAGTTCTAGCATTTGGGGTGATTTAACCATTTTCTCTGATGCACCATTAAATATAAACACTAGAAAATATCTGCATTAAATCCCACACATTAGGGGTGAAGAGTTAACAGCAAAGCAGAAGATTCTTTCTGCATGGAATCTATTACCATTCCAAATGGCATGTGTGATGTTGAGCTCAAATCTCAATTTCCTTTATCAGCAGTTTGCAAGACAGAGAGAAGGTTTCAGTCCTTCAAATTCCTATTCCTGAATCTAAACTTTGTGTGTCTTGTTTAGATGGAGGTGATCCAAAGTTCCACCAAAGAAGATACATTTTAACATGTTGCCCAAAAGTCAACTGGGTTTTGTCCAAATTCTGTTAAGAACAGTAAATTTTGTCCAAATGGCTTCAAAATAAATCCTCATATTATATCTAAAGGTGAGTTTGTGCATAACCATAAGCATCCAACAACAACAAGAAGAAGCACGGGACATTAACATGATTTTTCAAGGCAATACATTTCCATGTCATTGAAAGAATATTGCTTGTTTTTCAATGCAGATTTGATTTCACCCAAACACCAAGTATGACTACCAGTTGCACTTTTCACTGACTGAATCTCAAACATCTGCTCATCTGACATAATGCTTGCCTTGGTGCTCCTCATTTTTCTGTTGTAAGTCTCAAAGAAATGCAAGCGCGGCGCCAAAATGGCCGCCGCGCCCTTTGCGGGCCCCCCCCCACAGGACAGAGAATCCGGGTAGTTAAGGGCGTGGCCAACTCCCTTATAAAAGGGGTGGCCACGAGGCAGCCAAGCTGCCATTTTACCTCAGCGACGGAGCGGAGAAGTTTTTTTTCTGCGTCTCCGTCGCTCGTTAGCTTACCGGGAAGCCTTTTGGTAGCGGTTCTGCCTTTCCGGCTTCCCCTTTTTGCTCTGGTGGAGATGCCTTCGAAGAAGAAGGCAGCTTCGAGCTCAGCTCGCGTTGCTAGGAGGCGCAACCCAGGTCGGAGGACCGCGGTGCCGCCTCCTCAGCAGCCACCTTTGCCAGCCCCGGCCGGGGCCGGCGGAATGGGGTCTATTGCCCCTTGGCGCGATCTGAGCGCGGGCGTGGAAGGGGTTCCGGCCCGCGGCCCACGAGCGGTGGACACCGCTCCTGCTCCTGCCCACGCTGTCGGGCCTACTCCTCTTGGGCTGCAGCCTCTCCCGGGGCCCTCTAGCCTTGGGGGGTGGTGCGGCCCCCTGCCTTGGCAGGTTTCTTCACCAACCCTGCCGGGATTCGGTGCTGGCCAATGGCCATATGTGGGTCCCGGAGTACAGGGACCTGGACCCATGCCTGGGCCGGCCGGGCCGGCCGGCCCTTTGCCCATGGTCAATGTGGATACCTTGCTGGCCCGTATTGCGGCCCTGGAGGCGTCGTTGGCGCGGGCCAGTCAGGCGGGCGCCCCTTTCGGGGTTCCTTTTGAGACGCCGTCGGCTGGAGGACAACAGCCGGCGGGGAGGGTCGAGCTGCTGCAGGCGTGTGGCGCGGTTTCGGCCACTGCCTCGCAGCTCCCCAGCCAGCAACCAGGTGCGGGTCAAGCCCCGGTGATGAGCTCTACGTCGGTCGTGAGCTCCGACGCTCCCAGTGGGCCGGAACCCCCGGTGGGGGCGGCCCACGGGGGTGCAGCGTGTGAGTATACGGTGCAAGCGAGTACATCCACACACATTCCCAATCTAGGGGGGACCTTTCAATGGCCTTGGCCTCGCGCGGGTGGTGCGGGAGCCACGCCGTCGGCAACCCACCCGGCGACGACGACTGCCACCTTGGGCACCGGGGTGGGTATGGGTCCTTGCACTACAGGGAATGTTCTGGGGGTGGCTGGATTAGTTCAGGCCCCTTTTACCAGGCCGGCTGTCCCTTTTTCGGCCTTGCCGACGGCAGGGTATTCCTTGCCACTGGGTGATCACCTGGCACAGGCTACTAGGGAAAAGATATGGCGTGGGGAGTACGTAGATATCTTCTCACTCCTCAACAGAGAGCCCACCAAGGAGGAAAGGGAGGGTCAGGATGAGAAGGACAAGGAGCAGGCACGCCGCCGTAAGCCGCCGCGTACCTGGGCCAACTGGCTCCCTGCTTATTTAATATACATGGCGGTATATCTGAGGGCGCGGCCGGATTTAGCTATTCCCATGGTCCAATATTTGGACAACATATATAGGGCGATGGTCGATTTCCCGGGCCCCTCATGGCTAGCATATGATGAGGAATTCCGTATGAGGATTCCCCTTCACCCCGAGATGAGATGGGATGAGCCGTGCCAGAGGCTTTGGCTTTTGTATATGACACCCACACGCCCTGCCCCGGGGGATAGATACCATTGCGGACATGCGGTCCAGCGAGCGGCTCCAGCGCAGGTTACCCGCCAGGCGGCGGGGCAGGGGGTTCCAGCCCGCCTGCTGTGCTGGACTTTCTCGTCAAGTGGTTCCTGCAATCGAAAGAACTGCAGGTATAAGCATGAGTGTCCCACATGCTCTGGCCCCCACGCAGCCTCTGCTTGCCCCAAGCCTGGGGGGGCGCGAGGCAGAGGGAAGGGTGGACAGTGGGCTGGCAAGGCTGCCACGGATGGAGCTAGTTCTCCAAAAGGCCCCCTCCCCAATTAAGGTGGACATGCTGGAGCGTTGGCTCGCATCGTACCCGAAGGGGGAGGACAGGGAGTATATTCTTCAAGGTTTTAAGCAGGGATTTCGTATCCCTTTTGTGGGTGATAGGTCCCCTCAGGATGCTCCCAACCTTTTATCCCTTAGGGGAAGGGAGGAGGTGGCTGCGGCCAGCATTCAAAAGGAGTTAGTCGCGGGCAGGGTCGCTGGACCTTTCCCCGTACCCCCGTTTCCTAATCTTAAGGTCTCGCCACTTGGTTTGGTCCCCAAAAAGTCCCTAGGTGAGTTTCGCCTTATTCATCATTTGTCCTACCCAGCCGGCCGATCGGTCAACGATGCTATCCCTGATGACCTTTGTTCAGTCAGGTATACATCGTTTGACCATGCGCTGCGCATGGTGCGCTCATGTGGCCCGGGTGCCCTGCTGGCCAAGTGTGACATTAAGTCAGCTTTTCGCCTCCTGCCGGTGCACCCGGGCGACTTTGAGTTGCTGGGTTTTAAATTTAAAGGGGAAGATTATTTTGATAAGGCCATGCCTTTTGGCTGCTCCATATCATGCTCGGCTTTCGAGCGTTTTAGTACCTTCCTAGAGTGGGCTTTCGCCCGCAGGTCAGGGTCCCGGTCTGTAGCCCATTACCTGGATGACTTTTTATTCGGGGGTGAACGGGGCTGGGACACGTGTGCACGTCTCCTCAACACATTTCAGACGCTAATGGAGGAACTTGGTGTCCCTTTAGCGCCCGAAAAGACCGAGGGCCCATCGACCAAGCTAGTATTCCTGGGGGTTGAGATTGACACAGTAGTGCAGGCTTCTAGGTTGCCGGGTGATAAGGTGTCCAGGATCGTGGCCCTTATCTCGGAATTGCTGGCCAAGCGTAAGGCATCACTGAGGGAACTCCAGGTGCTACATGGGCACCTTAATTTTGCTTGCAGGGTGGTCGCACCGGGCAGGGCTTTTGCCCGGCGCTTATGCGACGCCATGGCAGGGTTATCCAGGCCCCACCACAGAGTCAGGCTCACCCGGGGTATCAGGGCAGACATGTTCGTCTGGTTGCAATTCCTGAGGGAGTTTAATGGGGTCTCATTTTGGAGGTCTGACCTCCTGGCGTCCCCTAATTTCCAGATCCAGTCTGATGCCTCAGGATCCCTGGGTTATGGGATGTACTTCAATGGGAAGTGGGCCTGTGGTGGGTGGCCACCGGCATGGGCAGGCACAGGTCGCCTGCGGGATCTCACATACCTGGAATTTTTCCCCATTCTGGGGGCTTTGATGCTATGGGGCGAACTGTGGGCTAATTCGGTGGTGCATTTCTGGTGTGACAATGCTGCTGTTGTCCACATTGTCAATGCACAGACTTCCAAATCGCCCAGGGTCATGGACCTAGTGCGCCATTTTGTGCTGCGCTGCCTGCGCCTCAACGTTTTGTTCAGGGCCAGGCATGTCCCAGGGATTAATAATGATATTGCTGACACTTTGTCCCGCCTGCAGATCTCCCGGTTCCGCGCCTTGGCCCCGGATGCGGAGGAATTTCCCTCGCCACTCCCGGACGAGATGTGGACTATTGGCAAGGAGAGGTGAACCGGGCGATTGGCCTGTCATTAGCGCCACGCACGCGTAAGGCGTATCAACAAGCATTCAATTCTTACAGGGCATTTGCTACTCAATTTCTCTTGCCAGAGACCTGGCCTATCCCGGTGGACCATGTTCTGCGGTTCATGGTTCACCTGCATGCACAGGGCCTTGCACCTCGCACCATAGCATCCAAGCTCTCGGCGTTGGCTTTTATGGCCAAAGTGGGAGGTCATGTGGATACCACCTCTGACTTCCGTGTGCGACATGTTTTGGAGGGGTGGGTGCGCGAGCGCGGGCGTTGCCCAGATGACCGGCACCCTATTTCCCCAGGGGTTCTTACCCAGTTGGCCCGGGGCTGGCCAGGCCTCTGTTTTGATCATTATGAGGCAGCCCTTTTTCACGCAGCCACAACGGTGGCATTTTTTGGAGCGCTCCGCGTCAGCGAACTCGTGATGCTGTCTAAGGCGGATGCAAGTGGTAGGGCACTGGAACTCGAAGATGTCTACGTAGCCAAAGACTGGGCCCAGTTGAGGATACGCTCCTCTAAAACAGATCAGCATGGCGTAGGCAGTGGTGTAAGACTGCTACGTTGTTCTTTGGCAGACATCTGTCCGGTTGGTGCCCTACAGGAATTCCTGGCACTGCGTGGCATGCACCACGGCCCGTTTTTCTGTCACCAAGATGGGTCTCCCCTTACTAAATTTCAGTTGTGGAAGGTGACAGCCAGAGCCCTCACCAGGGTTGGCCTACCAGGTGCCCGTTATGGCACACATTCGTTCCGGATTGGTGCAGCCTCTACAGCAGCTGCTTTTGGGTACTCTGGGGCTGACATACGCAGCATGGGGAGGTGGGGCTCGCAATGTTTTCAGTTTTATGTGCGCCCACTCCCGCCATGAGTACCAATCCTGTCACCTTACCGCCTTTTTTCTCAATTTTCTTACAGACCCTGGGTGTCGTATTACACCGGTGACAGTATGGCTGGTGGGCCACAGCTATGTGCACAGGGCAGCGCGTTACGCTGCGGCGACAGAATGGGGACCCCGACTGGGACTGGGTGACCACGCCAGTCTCGCATGGCATGGTAAGCCTGGGATGTTATGGCGGGAGCTGCGGCCTTTCCTTTTTTCTGGCCTGGGTGCTGACCCGCCCGACATTCTAATCATCCACCTGGGGGGCAATGATTTGGGCCAGGTCACCGGCTTATCGCTTAAGCATGCGATTCGCGAGGACCTCGCCTACTTGCATTATGTCTGGCCTGCCACAACCCTGGTTTGGTCGGACATTGTCCCGCGCCATTCTTACAGAGGGGGCGTTAACCTCCTGGCCCTTGACCGCGCTAGGCGCGCGGTCAATAAGGCAATGGCGCGGTTTCTTGCCAACAGGGCTTGGGGACGGGTTAGTCATCACCCCGATATTAGTCTACAAAATTATGACTTGTACGCAGGGGATGGGGTCCATCTGTCGCGAGGAGGTATGGACCTCCTGTTGGGTGATTGGCGAGCAGGCCTGTTGACCGAGCTGACGGTCTGGGGGGGGGCGTCAGGTCTTCTTTGAAGCCCCTCCGTGTGGCGGGTAGCACTGGTAAGGTAAACAGTATGACCCACAAGTATCCGGCAGGTTCGCAATTGACTGGACAACACTAGACAGGAATAAATTAGTTAAACGTTGTCCGGTCAACGACGAACCAGGCGATGGGGTGATGACGATTGCTAACCAGCATGCATCACCCCTGTGATTTCACGGATACGCGTCAGAGGGTGGGGTCATAAGTTAGTTATTGACTACGGTCAACAATTTGTTTGTTGTCAACAAACAAATTGATACAAATTGATACATTGTAACCAATTGCCGTTGGCAATTTTGGGGTGGTACCTTACCAGTGTTACTTCGGCCTGCTTGCCTTAGGAATTACGATTGGTCGTTTTACCAATGCAAATTTATAATTCGGACTAGGGCATTGAATCAATAAATGTGGCCCTATGCTGTTATCCACTTTCAATGTTGTCTGTGTCCGTTATTGGGGGGGTGCGCCTGCAAAGGGCCTGCATCCACTGCTACAACACTGGGTATATCTCACAGAGGCATTTGTCTATCTACAGGAAGGAGAAAAGATGTAAGACAAATTGATGCCTTGATACCTTGTGTGTACTGCATCTGCAGTTGGTTCTTTGTTCTACCAGATTTTGCCTTCAAGTATCATGGCTACCATATACAGGTACTTGGACTTCACATACATTTGGTTTCATGTTCAATCCTACCAAGAATTCTGGAAGACTCAAAGGCTCATCTTATCAGTAACTTTTTAGTAATTCAATGCATCTCAAAATTTCTGTAGCTGAACCTTATATCTACTTTTATTTTTTCTTCATCTCTCTTGTTTTAGCTAACTCATGAGCTAATGAGGAAGATTCACTTGGACCTCAATGTACAGGTAAAACTCAAAAAATTAGAATATTGTGCAAATGTTCATTCATTTCAGTAATGCATCTTTAAAGGTGAAACAAATATATGAGATAGACTCATTACATGCAAAGCGAGACATGTCAAGCCTTACTTCATTATAATTGTGATGATTATGGGGTAGAGCTTATGAAAAACCCAAATTCACAATCACAGAAGATTAGAATAGTGAGAAAAGGCTCAATATTCTAGGCTCAAAGTGTCCCACTCTAATCAGCTAATGAATCCACAAGGTTCCTGAGCCTTTAAATGGTCTCTCCGGCTGATTCACTAGGAACCACAATCATGGGAAAGACTGCTGACCTGACAGTTGTACAGAAAACCATCATTGACACTCTCCACAAGGGGTGGATGTTCCCAAAGTGCTGTATCAAAGCACATTAATAGAAAGTTATGTGGAAGGAGAAAGTGTGGAAGAAAAACGTGTACAAGCAACAGGGATGACCGCACCCTGGAGAGGATTGTCAGGAAAAGGCCATTCAAAAGTGTTGGGGACTTTGACAAGGAGTGGAGTGAGGCTGGAGTTAGTGCATCAAGAGCCACCACACAGAGACAGATCCTGGACATGGGCTTCAAATGTCATATTCCTCTTTTCAAGTTGCTCTTGAACAACAAACAACATCAGAAAGTGACTTACCTGGGCTAAAGAAAAAAAGAACTGGTCTGTTGCTCAGTGGTCCAAAGTCCTCTTTTCTGATGAGAGCAACTTTTGCATCTCATTTGGGAACCAAGGTCCCAGAGTCTGGAGGAAGAATGGAGAGGCACACAATGCAAAATGGCCTTTTCTGTAGCAGCCTTTTCTGTCCTGGCCAGGGGCAGGGTCCAGGGTGCCGGTGGTGGAGGGAGTCCTGGTGCCCATCACCGCAGCTGCCTCTCCACCCCGGCTGCAGATGAAGTCTGGTGGTGGCAGGGGTGGCGTCCTGCTGCCAGCTGCCATAATGGCCTTTTCTGTCCCGGCCAGAAAAGCATAGTGTTTTCCAGAGCATATTACTGTATCATCTTTCTTGGTATAACTGGCAATAAATTCATGAGGACATTTTACCTCACAGGTATTAGGAAGACATTTACATTTTTTTAATGTTAGTGAAAAGCAGGCTGTTACAGAAACCTCACAGTATGCCACATATAAACAAATTGAAATATAAAATAAAAGCATTGCATGATAAATGCTTTTATGTAATTTTGGCACCAGCTTCTAGTATGTTGATGTCTTTAACAGTATTATCTCAAGACTGTAACAAACACACCTAATGCAGCAGTAGCTAAAATTGTGTTGAATAAATTACACCTGCAGAAGAATAATAGTATCTCTGACAGGAAAAGGCTGTGGTAATTAAAGAATTCTTTCTCAGTCTTGGTACAAGTTGCAAGTGAGCTGAATAATTTAAAACATAGGAGTTCAAACCCAGATTAAGCCTATATGGACAAATCTGTCTCATTTCCAAGTTTACAACTGCTTAAACCTCACTACAGATTTGAAGAATTTCTGGATTTTAATTCAATTTTTATAAAAATGAACTGGGAGGTGGGGGCTTCTCATGTGTCTTCATAAAGCAACCCAAATTTACATTTATGACTCCCTTTTTCATCAAAATGTCTTCTTGAAATTATCTGCATTATTTGTTGACATTTCTTCAGGGGAAGGAGAAATTTCTCAACAGTTTCTCAGCAATGGGGCTCATCAATAGCAGCGTTTATACTTCTTTCCTTTGAGGGTATTTTAAAATATGAGTAACAAAAAGAACTATGTTGTAATCTAGATTGCATTTTGTTATACTATAGTGTCATCGAGAACACTGGTTCCCAAATTTGGGATGCCAGATTTTCAAGGACTACAAATCACCAACACCGTGGCCATCGAACATACTGTCTTAAATGTCTGGGAACTGTAATCTAAGTTTATCTGGAACACAAAGTTTGGGAACCTCAGTTCTAGAAGATTATGGTGGTAACATAGTCACGCACAAAAAAATGGTTGAAGAACTGTGGAAATCTTTCTGCAAAATAACATTCTATATCTCTACAAGTAAAGAGGGGAATTTGATAACGTTCCTAAGAAAAACACCTCATGAGAAATTTGAGCTTAGCTCTATAGTTTTAGGGTTTAAATCTTTATACCAACTTTCTGGATGGGTTGTTGAACATGCGTTTTGTATTTATGGTACAAGATGCTTCTAATACAGCTGCTTCTCTGTAAGCCTTGCAGCAGGTGTGAAGGGATTGGAAGGACTGTTATGGTGAGCTTAAGGGAAAAGGGGAACTTACTACTGTGACATATTTTGTCTCTAATTTCCTTGATATTTTACTTCCCCATGAGTGTGGCTTCCTTTTTGCTGTTGTTGTTGTTGCCACATTGTTCTCAAGGCTCTTTAAAATTTCTGTCGGTGATATTCTTGAGTTTCCCATATGTTTGTAAGGTGATATGGGGTACTGCATGTTTTCTATTACATGTTTCTTCATTACTCCACTGCAGGGGTTCCCAACCTAAGGCCCGTGGGCCAGATCCAGCCAATGGGGTCATTTCATGTGGCCAACCACCCCTCCAAGGGCATTCAAGAAACAAAATGGCCACCCTTTTGAAGGTGTTGGGACAAAATCCACCCCCATCATGCACACAGGGCAAAATGGCCATCTGGTCCTCAAAGCTGACTGAGAGAACGTGACCTGGCCCCCGGCTTGAAAAGGTTGGGAACCCCTGCTCTACATTTTCACTGGCTGCCTTTCCTTCTTGGTTTGAAAAACAAAATCAGGTTGAAAGAGTTAATTTATGATGTCTTTCACTGTACTTTATTTGAAGTGTGGGAAGTTGGGGAGACTGCCCATTTCTGTACAGATCATTATACAATGGAAGAAAGAATATTGACTTGTAAATACAGTCACCTCAAAAGTAAAGTAAGCAAAATATTTCTGTGCTTCACCCTTAACAATTTCTCTGAAATTACTCCCCTTCTGATTTTTTTTTTTAAAAAATGGATTTCTCTTTTAACAAATCAAAAGAGAATGGTCCTACATTCTCATGGGAGAAATTTTCAGCACAGCACTAAAAATGAAGCATGTGTTTTAACTTTGCTTAAAAGTGTTTAACTTTAGTTGGTTCGTGCCCCGTAGAGGGAATTGAGATACATTAAGGAAAATGCTTTCACAGATTAAACAAAGTAGCTTTAATGGCTTGAATATGCTAATACTGAACATTACAGATATAAAGCACTGTCCCCAGAGTGAAAGCTGTAAACTCTAATATGCAATAGAGGTTTATTTAGTGTAGCACTTTTCATAAAAATTGTATCCCAAAACACTTGGTAGTGTTAAATAATACAGAAGAGACAAGTTAAAATGTACAACATGGGTGGAATGGAAGGCGGGTTTTAAATCAGAATATAAATGTGTTGAATAGGAGATGAAATACAAAGCCATTTCCTGAGTTTACCTAATCTGATGGAGAAAATCAGCCAACTGTGGCTGTACATTATAGAAATTGAGGGATGCATTTTGCACAGGAATGATGGGAAGAGACTTTTGAATCAGAAAGAAAAATAAACTATACTGTTAAGATAGAAACTGGATTTTGAACAATTTGAGTCTTGGATCTATGCTCTATGTGTCACATTTCTAACCTATTACCTCCAAAGGAAACCTAGTGCATTAGACAAGGATGGAACTTTGGTCTTTTTAGGGTTGCAACAGTCAGATTTGCTCCTGGCGTGCTTCTGGTGCATGTAGCAGAAGTGTTAAGGTTCCAGTAGAGCAGGGGTTCCCAAGCCGGGGGACGGGTCATGCTCTCTCAGTCAGCTTCAAGGGCAAGATGGAAACAGGAAAGACGGCAAGGGTGTAACCACAAGGAAAGGAAAGGAGAAACCACCCTAAGGAAGAGGAGTCAATGGGATAAAATCAAAAGTGGTTTAATGTCTAAAGTGAAGCAACCCGGTCGAACTGTAAGGAGAAAATACGGAAGACAGGGATAAAACTCAAAATGTCATGCTGAACAAGCTGAATGTAAAATAAAGCAATGATAACAAAGATGTAAAATCGCATTCATCCAAAAATCAATGAGTATCGCATGTGTAGATAAGAACATCAAAGGAACATATCGGGCAGTAACTGGACCAAACAACAAGATAACTAACTCTATGAATAACACAGTGAAACAGCAAAATGTAGAATTGTAACAAGTTCGTATGTGGGGTCCGAAACGGGAATACCAAGTCGGAGGGTCCAAGCCGAAAAGTCCTAGAAAATCGTAAACAGTCGAAAATCCGGGTGCTACAGCGAAAGTAGAACTTCAAGAGTAACAAGGAGGTAAGTCATTGCAGAAAGGTAAATAATCAGTCGTACATATCCTTCCGGTAAAATGGATATTTCATAGTCCTTTATCAAGACTCTGCAACAGTCAAGCAAAATACAAATACTAATAAACTATCAATGCATAATATATATAATCTGGTGTTCTCAAACAGCAATATGTTCACAACATACAAAAAGGAGGTACCTGAATCATCAACAGACGCACTCAAAACGACCTTCTCTGTGTATTCATATTAGGTCAGAGCGTTAAGAGGTAGTAGTACGAGACTCTAAATATAGCTAATAGTTCACACATGCATACTATCCACACATGTGGGTCATGAAGGAACCAATATGCTCTCTACAATCATTAAAGACACATATACAATAAGACCATCACCTATGTGAAAGTGGAGATGAGAGTAGTTCTAAAGAAAGGCTGAAAGATCATAATCAGTATTGAGACCCTTAGGGGCTAGAGTAGAAAATCGATGAATATAGAAGGCTTCCCGTTGTAATAAAAAACGTTGTTTATCCACACTGTGAAATTTGCGTGGGGAAAGCGTTTCAAGTCTCACCACTCGCACGTCCATGAAGGAATGTTTTTTATCATAAAAGTGGGCAACAAGGGGAGCTGTAACAACGTTATGTCTGATGCGGGACTGATATTCTCCTAGGCGGGTTTTCAATGGTCTACACGATTGTCCGATATAAGCAAGTTGACAAGGACAGAGGATCATATACACAGAATCGCTGGTGTTACAGTTAGAGAAGGAGAATAGATAAAGTTTATAGTTACTACTAGGGATAGTAACCAAATTAGTCGTCCACATGAATCGGCAGAAAGAACAATGCCCACAAGTATGATGTCCCGCGGGGAACCTCGCATTAAAGAGAGATGTAGGCATACAGTCTGTTCTCGGGACCATACCCGCAATGGTCCTGGTTTTATGGAATCCAATAATTGGTTTGTCCTGACAGCCCGGAACCATGTCTATAATATGCCAATGTTCGAATATCACATTTTCAAACTCATCTGATTATTAAAGTTGTGGGCTTTCTTTAAGGATACCTCAGGTCGTCCCAAGGATATTTTCTCACCTCGCTCTCCCTACATACCCCCTATTGAGAATGCTTCCATCGAGGCATTCAGAAAAGTGATCCTGAGGGACATTACAGCCCTAGAAAGAAATCCTCGCTGTTCCTTCAACCTCACTAAGAATGACTTACGGTTATTGGACAACTTGTGCCAAGATCCCAACTTAATCATCAAGGCAGCCGATAAGGGTGGAGGGGTAGTACTTTTGAATAAGGTAGATTACCTCACGGAGGCAGGTCTTCAACTTTCTAACTCTAACTTCTATCAGCCTCTAGATAAAGATCTGACTGGACACTTATCTAATATCATTTCGATAGTTATTCAAGAAGGATTAGCTTTGGGCTATATTTCCGAGAGTACTTTTCATTTCTCACTCAACAAACATTCACGTGTACCGATTTTTCATCTCTTACCTAAAGTACACAAACTTGACCCTTCTTCCACCCGTATACCTTGCAGACCTATCACCACCACCAATGACTCCCTATTAGAACCCATCTCCATATATATCGATCATCACATCCGACCTTTTGTTTCTGAGACATCGTCCTATGTCAGGGATTCCTCACACTTTTTACAATCCTTAGGATACACTGCTGTTCCTGATAATTGTGTTCTGCTTACCATGGACATTTCTTCTCTTTATACTAATGTACCATTACAGGATGCACGCCAGTTGATCGAATATCACTTATCTTTCCGCTCCCATACAGACCCACCTACTCATTTTCTCATGGATTTGGTGGATATTGTTTTCGAGCACAATTTTTTTCATTTTCTGGATTCTTTTTATTTGCAAACACAAGGGGTGGCCATGGGGGCCAATTTTGCTCCCTCGGTGGCAAACATTTATATGAATGATTTTGACCATACTTTTATACTTAACCAAGTTGTCAATCCATTTTTAATGCATATAAATGTTACATCAATGATTTATTTTTCGTATTCAATAATCCCACAGCCGTACAATATTTCGTACATTGGATTAATTCTATTCATGATCATTTAACCTTTACACATTCCATTAATTTTCACTCCATTCCCTTTTTGGACCTGGAGATCTTTATTTCTGACAATAAGCTCAACATGAAATTATTTAACAAACCTACCGACAGACATGCCTATCTACAGTACAAGTCATTCCATTCACACACTCTTAAGTCTAATATTCCATTTAATTTGTTTCTCAGAGCCAAACGTAATTCCACCAGGGACTCTGATTTTCATAAGGCCGCTTCTAAAATTCAGCAGTCTTTACGGCATAGAGGCTATCCAGAACGTATTATTCGATCTGCTTACACTCGAGTAAGATCCAGACCCCGAGACACTTTATTTCAGCGCCGTGCTGACTCCACAGATTCCAACATCATTTGGTCATTAGATTACACGCCTCTAGCCCAGAAAATCAAGAATGTGATATTCAAACATTGGCATATTATAGACATGGTTCCGGGCTGTCAGGACAAACCAATTATTGGATTCCATAAAACCAGGACCATTGCGGGTATGGTCCCGAGAACAGACTGTATGCCTACATCTCTCTTTAATGCGAGGTTCCCCGTGGGACATCATACTTGTGGGCATTGCTCTTTCTGCCGATTCATGTGGACGACTAATTTGGTTACTATCCCTAGTAGTAACTATAAACTTTATCTATTCTCCTTCTCTAACTGTAACACCAGCGATTCCGTGTATATGATCCTCTGTCCTTGTCAACTTGCTTATATCGGACAATCGTGTAGACCATTGAAAACCCGCCTAGGAGAATATCAGTCCCGCATCAGACATAACGTTGTTACAGCTCCCCTTGTTGCCCACTTTTATGATAAAAAACATTCTTTCATGGACGTGCGAGTGGTGAGACTTGAAACGCTTTCCCCACGCAAATTTCACAGTGTGGATAAACAACGTTTTTTATTACAACAGGAAGCCTTCTATATTCATCGATTTTCTACTCTAGCCCCTAAGGGTCTCAATACTGATTATGATCTTTCAGCCTTTCTTTAGAACTACTCTCATCTCCACTTTCACATAGGTGATGGTCTTATTGTATATCTGTCTTTAATGATTGTAGAGAGCATATTGGTTCCTTCATGACCCACATGTGTGGATAGTATGCATGTGTGAACTATTAGCTATATTTAGAGTCTCGTACTACTACCTCTTAACACTCTGACCTAATATGAATACACAGAGAAGGTCGTTTTGAGTGCGTCTGTTGATGATTCAGGTACCTCCTTTTTGTATGTTGTGAACATATTGCTGTTTGAGAACACCAGATTATATATATTATGCATTGATAGTTTATTAGTATTTGTATTTTGCTTGACTGTTGCAGAGTCTTGATAAAGGACTATGAAATATCCATTTTACCGGAAGGATATGGACGACTGATTATTTACCTTTCTGCAACGACTTACCTCCTTGTTATTCTTGAAGTTCTACTTTCGCTGTAGCACCCGGATTTTCGACTGTTTACGATTTTCTAGGACTTTTCGGCTTGGACCCTCCGACTTGGTATCCCCATTTCGGACCCCATATACGAACTTGTTACAATTCTACATTTTGCTGTTTCACTGTGTTATTCATTGAGTTAGTTATCTTGTTGTTTGGTCCAGTTACTGCCCGATATGTTCCTATCTACACATGGGATACTCATTGATTTTTGGATGAATGCAATTTTACATCTTTGTTATCATTGCCTTATTTTACATTCAGCTTGTTCAGCATGACATTTTGAGTTTTATCCCTGTCTTCCGTATTTTCTCCTTACAGTTCGACCGGGTTGCTTCACTTTAGACATTAAACCACTTTTGATTTTATCCCATTGACTCCTCTTCCTTAGGGTGGCTTCTGCTTTCCCTTCCTCAAAGGCAAGATGGCCATTTTGCCCTGTGTGCATTATGTGGGTGGCCATTTTGTCCAAACAGCTTCAAAGGGGTGGCCATTTTGTTTCTTGAATGCCCTTTGAAGTGTGGGGGGCCACATGAAATGGTGCTGTGGGCCAGATCCTGCCCATGGGTCTTAGGTTGGGAATACCTGCATTAGAGTCACAAAGCTTCATGGGACAGATAATCTCTCTGCCCGTTAGTATCAATAGAGTGAGCTTTTCAAAGAATTACTTTCTGTCTAGTAACACCAGAATAACCATTGTCCCGTTGTAAGCACCTTTACACAATGTGTAATGATGGGAAGGTGTGCTACATTCAAATGTTTGGTACGTACCTCTCAAAGCATTTGACTCACTTCTGAACACTGATTCCAGGTGTGTCCAGCAGAAGTTAAAATATATTTGGCAATGAAACATTTATTTATTTATTTGTTTGTTTATTTGGGAGAGGGGTACAATGTTTGATTTATCTTGGTCAGCGAGAAGAGTTTTTACTGCGTTAAGAGCTGTCCTTAAAATTTATTTTTAAAACTTACATAAATTACATCAAAATTAGGGGAAACATTTATGATAAGAGCACGGAAATCATACCTCGTGTGTGAGGTAAATCTCCAAAGTAAATTTTAATGATAGTTCTTAAATAATAAATAAAATCTAAAATTCTTTCTAACAGAAGTTATCTTGTCTGTTATCTTATTTCTCTGCCTCTTGGGGATAGACAATTTCAGATTAGTTAATAAAGTTAAGAGTTCCAATGTAATAGCCAAATTTAAAAAAGGGAAAAACTAAATACAAAAAATATATATATATTTTATATCATGAGCATCATTTAATAAAGCAAAGAATACTACTGCGTAGCAAAAAAGATTATTATCCTGTTTTCTTTTTGTTCTGCTGTATCTGAATCCAAATATTGGTGATCCTCATGGAGATCAGTCTTAAAGACTGTCCTGAGAATATAATGCAGTGGCTTTTCATCTGCCTTCCACATTGTAGCATTACAACCGTACCACTGATCCAGTTCAGCAAGTCACTTTTTGGTCCTGAGCCCTATTGGCACACAAAGTCGTCATCGGACCCAAGCCAGTATTGATGAAGCTGCTGCCCTTCATCAAGATGGATTGGCATGGAATTTAATCTATTTGGGGACCATCACCCTTCCCTGTGGACTTCCCAATGCCATTAATCCTCAGGGTTGTCAGGTTAGTTAACTGTCCTGACACTTGCCATTGAGTCACTGACAGTATGGTCTACTCTTCTTACTGTTGTTTAGACAACAGTGCCTTGCTCCTTTTATTCCTGCCCCATGGTTTTATCAGAAGAGTTTACTTTATTCCACTACTGAAAAGGTAGAGGCAGTCCTGGTCAGAATCTTGTGTTTTTTTCTACAACAGGCTCATTTGTTTTTCCTCCTGCTTCTTACAGATCATTATAAATTCCCCAGGGTTACTCTACTGTAAAGGAATAAAATGGCAAAAGGCAATAACACAACTTGGCACATTCTTCAATTGTCAACAAAATTGTGGCAATTGTCACACTTTCAATTGTGCTAAATTGTGATACTTGGACTGTACACTAATGACAACTTGTGAATGGCTCATAGCAAGTTCCACTCCCTCTCTTTCCTCTTTATGTCAGAAAGGAGGTTAAACATTTCTCAATTCTTATTTGGAGAAGTCTTAGGATCCTTTCAGGAACTTAGGGTCAACTGCAAAGTCTTCATAGATAAGTCCAAGTCTCTCACGCCTTGCTGCAAGCCTCTTTGCATTTTCACTTCTGCCCCAGGGTCCAAACTTCCTCTTCTGACCCTTGGCTACAGAACTGTTCAGTCTGTATGACGAGCCTTGTATTGGTCTTTGAATTTCCATTGAGGTTTTAGGAATGGCAGTCTCTAGTATAGAATTGACGATTAAATTAAGGTTTGCAATAAATGTAGGAAATTATACATTTTACCAACAAACAGAAAGACGAGAGTGATAAAGTATAACCTGAAAAAGTATTGACATTACATACTGTTGTACAAACAAGCTGCTACTTGTTAAAAGTACAGGTGAATCAATTCAGAATAGAATCCACGAAGACATATAAAATTTCCATTTGTTTGCAATATTGTTTGTTTGGACATGAATATAAATGTTCTACATTTCCTTCCCTCTTATGTAAGAATGTGCCTCTGATTGCTCAAAGCTGCACAGGTGTTGTAGGTCATCTTATACAACCTTCCATATTCATTTCAGAATTTTGCACTCAACTGCCATCATCCCCCGGAGAGCAGAAAAGGAAGCCACCGATGCCGCCTTGAGGAGCTCCCTCTCTCGCCCCTGGAGCCCACATCACCAGCTCCAGGGAGTGGAGACAGGTGGGAGCCGACACGGGTCATCTTTGTCAGCGCTCCAGGATCCCCCATTACCATCATCATGCCGCTGGCCAGGACTTGGGGCCATGATAACAATAGGTCTATCTCTTCCACTCTGGAACTTTTGGGGGGGCTGGGGTGAGTTATTGTGTTTATTGCATTTTTTATCTATTGGGCGACTATGTACATTGTATTGTATATCTTGATCTAAAACAGTTTTACTGTGTTTATCTTTTTGCATTGTTGTATCTGATATTTTGTATGTGATGTGCTTTATTGTATTGTGATATTGTATTGATATTGATATGTTGTTTCTGCCTTGAGTCAGCCTTGCTGAGAAAGGCAGGGTATAAATTAAAGTTGTATTATATTGTATTGTATCCCCAAACATTGTAAGGAGCTCAGTTGGACAACTCTTATTTTGCAAAATAAAAAATAAAAATAAATTACCCAACACGTTTCAGCTACTCACTGTATATTCTTTCCTGACTTTGTTTGGAGATTATTGTATACACTTTCCATTTTCTAGTATTTTCCCACTTTGTCAAGTAATAGTTCTAAACTCAACATCATATATTGGCATTTAAAGTTTGTGACAACTTTTTCTAATTGAGATTTATAGGTATCTTATGCCACTATGCCATGCAATCAACTATAATTGGGGAAAAAACACATTTTCTAAAATTACTCAGACCACAATGAAGCATCACTAAACATCTCATGAAATCAATTGAATAACCTTTTTATAACCTTTCTGAAGGTGAATGAAATTGTCATCATACCCAGTCCTCAATTCCTGCTATTTGACTTAAATTGTATTCAAGCTTGAAATTCTAAATTTATCAGAGTAATATATCAATTTCTCAAAATATTACAGATTATCTTTTATCCATGAAGAAACTCTGGGTCAATAAGGTTTTACTCCAGCTCATTTTTCAGGTAATATGGAATGATTTCACTGGTTTTGTTATTCAGATGCACTTGTATTATATATTGTTCATTAGAGTGTATATCACTTTAAATAAAATTGGTTATTAAAAATATTAAGAAACTTTAGACCTCTAATATTAATCAGAGTGGAGCTCACACCAACATGAAAAAAGTAAAACACATTTTTAAAATAATAATTCTGCTTCTGCATTTTTTAACTTTCCAGCTGGGAAGCTTGTGATCCTGTATATACTGTCTTCCAGTTAGCAGTAGAGTTTACTTCTAAGAAGATAATATAGGATCCTCTATTTTGTAATTGCAGAAAAATAGAACAAGTAAGCCCATAGCCTATGACTGTGATGGTGAACCTTGGCATTCCAGATGTTCTTGAACTTCAATTCCCAGATGTCCAAGTCCCTGTGATTCCACACAAATGGGTTAACTGTACATGGATTCACAGGGACTTGGGCTTCTGGGAGTTGAACCTTCAACTCCCAGAAGCCCAAGTCCCTGTGAATCCATGTACAGTTAACCCATTTGTGTGGAATCACAGGGACTTGGACATCTGGGAATTGAAGTTCAAGAACAGCTGGAGTGCCAAGGTTTGTCATCACTGGCCTATGTAGATTTAATATTTGATTATCAGTTAAACTTTCAATTATTTTCAAATATCAGCAGTATGATAAATAATATAAAGTGAGACCACTGGAGGATTATTTTTCTTTCTCCACATGCAAGCATGTGTGACACTTCCATGCAAGCAATATATTTTATTGGTTGCCATGCTGCAACCAATATTTTTCACATTATATTATGTAACATTGCACCAAATCAGAGTTGGCTTTTTCTACTGCACCCACTATCTTAATAGTTAAAGGGAAGCTTATGCTCATCTTGAGCTTTGTTTCCAAACTGAAGCATCCTTGGAGATTTTTATATGGTCCAAGGTCTATAGCTATGAAAATGTGTGGAGAACTCAAAATCCTGTAATTAGCACAGATCCAATTCAGCAGTTTTTATGGGAATCTGTATTGCCATCTTTTCCTGGCAGAATTCCCAGCCTTTATAGAGTGCATGACAAATGGAAATTCAGCATCTGCAACTTTTTCTTGCACAAAAATAATGCTGATGGAAACATTTAAATCTTGAATTTAACATTGTCGTTAAACTGTTTACAGATGTCAAAGGAGAACTCCACTACCAGACATCCCTGTTCACTTTTTATATCTGTTTCATTCATGGGAATAAATGACACACCTCTTCTGTAGAAGAGAAATGTGAGAAAACATCTACAGCAGAGACATTTGTAGACACTTAGTGAAAGCGCAACAGAGATCTTCACATCCCAAGGTCTGAATTATGCTCAGTAGCCCATTACCTTGTTTTGAGAAGCATGGCAATAGCCTAAGGAAGAAGCATGACTCTTTACCTCTAGCAAAGATACAGTGATATACCTGTAGGACATAAAGCAACAGAAACAAAATTACTGACCTCACTATTCTGTCCTGGACAATTAACTCAACGTAGTAAATCTGCTGACAATGTTAGTAAGATGATCATTGTTGGCTGCAACTCGATCCAAGTTTATGTTTTCCCTTGCCCCTGTTCTTGGAGCCCAGCTGATTCTGTGCCGCATTCACTCTCTGTGAAAATGCCACTGGCATGAATTTGTTTAAAGTGGATCCCAGCTTGCCATGAAGTGACCCACACACTATGATTTTGGAGCCATCTCCTGCAGCACATATGAAATGAGACATGCAGGATTTAGCAGAGGGACTGCAAAGGACTGTCACAGGATATAGACAAGGTGCACCTTCACAGCCAGTCCATCTGGCAGGGCCACCTCCACTTCCATGACAGTGGGAATCAGAGTCCCTCCTCCACTCATTTTGCCATTGGGCCCAATATTATGGTTTCCAGTAGAATTTCCTCGTCTGAGAGGACCATCACCCCACCTAAAGGGGCCCATCTGCCTGTAGCCATTGGCCCCTTTAGGGAGTCAGTTTATTTACCACCACCCAACACTGGGTGTTGAGTCGCTGGCTGCATGGTCTACTCCATTACTGTAGTGGAATGTCTGGCCAGACAGTAAGTTGATATTGTCTGGTGATTTGGAATGATTATTCAAATCATGTGTGAAGTGACACAAATTATCTGGTGATTACACCTGTGTGATTGTGTGAGTGAGTGAGTGAGAAGAAAAAGAATAGCCTGTTCCCTCTTCCCTCTTTGTGGAATATCCCAGCACGTTAGATGTGTTGTCTGCAGCAGTGAAGCAGTGGCACCTCAGAGACTGATTTATTGGTGCATTGGAACTCACTTATGTTCATGCCAAGATCAATCAATGGGTCTTTATGAATCTGCAGCACGTTTCCCTATAATTTTGGACAGACATTATGCTGCAGGAGAAATTTAACTATGCCATCTTTCTCTTGTAATCAAGGGGCTGAGAGGGAGACAGACAGGAAAATGGGTTATACGTTCATACTTTTAAGGATTTTTTTTAAAAAAAAATTGACAGCCTTGGCATAGAAGTGACATTTAGCAACCTCCTTTTTCAATTTCTGGTTGTATCATGGAGAAATGTCAGTTCTGCATTCAAAATTAGATTAGAAGCTGTGAGGAGATGAGATTTATGCCATGAATCTTAAATCCACATTGCAGACATCCCAGGAGAATTGAGTTAAAGATGGATCACTAATTAAACAGCAATTTGTGATTATGCATTAAAACTGAACGCTCTTACATTTGGAAACCAGTGATCTCTCTCTCTTTTAAAAAAAACTAAGCAAACCAGTAAATCAATATGTTTTTAGTCACCTCAGTAAAATGTTATCATCATGTCTGCAGCATTAAAAGTCTAATTTCACTCTATTTCCAAATCAAAAGCTATTGAGAGAAAGGATTTTGATGTCTTTCAATTTTAAATGGGATTTCTTTAAAAAAGATCCAGAGCTTGGAACTTTAGGTTAAAAAAATAATTAGTTAAAGAATTAATTGACCACTGCTACTTTGTCATGCAGTTGTGTGCAATGAAAATACAGAACTGACCAGAAAAGAAAATATTGCTTGAAAAAGGGGAAAGGGCAATAGGAAAAGGAGATCTTTAGTCCAATTTCAAAATCCAATTTTTAAGGGATACCCTCATTCTTTCCATTGCCTTGTAGAACAGTGTTTTGCCCTGCTGCTCCATAACATAGCTGCACTTCTGTTTAGCTATGTAAAATACATGCCAGATTGCATAGA
Organism: Bradypodion pumilum; assembly: GCA_035047305.1. Lineage (NCBI taxonomy): Eukaryota > Metazoa > Chordata > Lepidosauria > Squamata > Chamaeleonidae > Bradypodion > Bradypodion pumilum. The sequence goes on from JAWDJD010000005.1 coordinate 60,297,736, forward strand.
TGGTATTTAAAAAAAAATTACAATTACAGTAATTGATCTGCCTCATAAAATGACATTTCTTTCAGTCCTGCCTCATAACTCACTGTGGTGCAAGAATAACAATAATTGTGTCAACTCTGTTTTATGGTGACCCTTTCCAAGTTTTTCCTAGATACAGAATACACAGAAGAGGTTTATAATTCCCCCCTTTTTTTTGGGGGGGGAGCCCTGTGTTTGTGAAGCTTGCCCATGAGTACACATGCTGGTTTTCTCCCAGAAGGTACAGTGGGGAATTTAACACACAACCTCTGGTTTCACAACCAGATACCTAAACCACTGAGCAATCTAGCCAATGGAGAAAGAATAGGTAAAAAGGTTTCCCTTGCTTGAAAGCCAGTCGTATCCGACTCTAGGGTGCAGTGCTCATTTCTGTTTCTAAGCTGAAGAGCCAGCATTGTCTGCTTCTGCAGACGTTTCTGTGGTCATGTGGCAGGCATGACTAGACACCGGAGTGCATGGAATGCTGATACCTTCCCACCGAAGTGGTCCCTATTTATCTACTTGCAATTTCTTGCTTTCAAACTGCTAGGTTGGAGCTGGGGCGAAGACGGGAGCTCATTTCCATCCTGCAGTACTCGGGAATCGAACTGCTGACCTTCTGCTTCCCAGTCAGCATCTTAGCCACTTGAGCCACTGTAGTCCACCCTGCAGATTACAAGAGAAAGAATAAGCATAGTCTATTTCCAGATGTTCCAACCTATCTAGCCAAAATAATATTAGCCATTTGCAAGACAGTGTTCCTTTCTTCCTCCCTAATTTGAAGTGGGATTTTCAAACAGTCCAGTGAGATCTGTGGTATAAGTGTTCTCATGGTCATTAAATGTGACTTGTAAGAAGGGGTGCATTCAGTAATGGAGTGCCATATTCTGGAGACATGTATGGATGGCTGAGCTAAACTGTGCACAGAAGTACCTTATATTGCAACATTTTTTTATGTTCCTACTTGTATGCAGCTCATTGCAGGCGCACCCCCCAATAACGGACTCAGACACCATTGAAAGTGGATAACGGCATTGGGCCACATTTATTGATTCATGCCCTAGTCCGAATTATAAATTTGTATTGGTAAAACGACCAATCATAATTCTTAAGGCAAGCAGGCCGAAGTAACACTGGTAAGGTACCACCCAAAATTGCCAACGGCAATTGGTTACAATGTATCAATTTGTATCAATTTGTTTGTTGACAACAAACAAATTGTTGACCGTAGTCAATATCTAACTAATGACCCCACCCTCTGACTCGTATCCGTGAAATCACGGGGTGATGCATGCTGGCTAGCTATCGCCATCACCCCGTCACCTGGTTCGTCGTTGACCGGACAACGTTTAACTAATTTATTCCTATCTAGTGTTGTCCAGTCAATTGCGAACCTGCCGGATACCTGTGGGTCATAACTGTTTACCTTACCAGTGCTACCCGCCCATGTGACCAAAGTCAACAGTAGTCGTAGAAGAACCCCTATATCAAACCATAGCAACAGTGTGGGATGGGCAAAAAAGCCAGGACCCGGAAGCCAATGTGGGTCCCAGCCAAAAATTCCCACCCGGCCCCGAAGCGACCAGAATATCACACTGTTAACTAGGGAGGGGGTGGAGGGGAAAAAACTTCTCCGCTCCGTCGCTTAGCTAAAATGGCAGCTCGGCTGCCTCGTGGCCACCCCTTTTATAAGGGAGCTTGCCACGCCCTAAACTACCCGGATCATTCGTCCTGGGGGGGGCCGCAAAGAGCGCGGCGGCCATTTTGGCGCCGCGCTTGCATTGCAGGCGCACCCCCAATAACGGACTCAGACACCATTGAAAGTGGATAACGGCATTGGGCCACATTTATTGATTCATGCCCTAGTCCGAATTATAAATTTGTATTGGTAAAACGACCAATCATAATTCTTAAGGCAAGCAGGCCGAAGTAACACTGGTAAGGTACCACCCAAAATTGCCAACGGCAATTGGTTACAATGTATCAATTTGTATCAATTTGTTTGTTGACAACAAACAAATTGTTGACCGTAGTCAATATCTAACTCATGACCCCACCCTCTGACTCGTATCCGTGAAATCACGGGGTGATGCATGCTGGCTAGCTATCGCCATCACCCCGTCGCCTGGTTCGTCGTTGACCGGACAACGTTTAACTAATTTATTCCTATCTAGTGTTGTCCAGTCAATTGCGAACCTGCCGGATACCTGTGGGTCATAACTGTTTACCTTACCAGTGCTACCCGCCACACGGAGGGGCTTCAAAGAAGGCCTGATGCCCCCCCCAGACCGTCAGCTCGGTCAACAGGCCTGCTCGCGAATCACCCAACAGGAGATCCATACCTCCTCGCGACAGATGGACCCCATCCCCTGCATACAAATCATAATTTTCTAGGCCAATAGCGGGGTGACGACTGACCCTTCCCCAAGCCTTGTCAGCAAGGAACCGCGCCACCGCCCTATTGACCGCGCGCCTAGCGCGGTCAAGGGCCATGAGGTCAACTCCTCCTCTGTAAGAATGGTGCGGGACCATGTCCGACCAAACCAGGGTTGCGGGAGGCCAGACGTAGTGCAAGTAGGCGAGGTCCTCGCAAATCGCATGCTTGAGCGACAAGCCGGTGACCTGACCCAAATCGTTGCCCCCCAGGTGCATGATGAGAATGTCAGGCGGGGCAGCACTTCTGCCTGAAAAAAGAAAAGGCAGCAGCTCCCGCCACAACATCCCAGGCTTACCATGCCATGTGAGACTGGCGTGTTCACCCAGTCCCAGTCGGGGTCCCCACTCTGTCGCCGCAGCGTAACGCGCTGCCCTTTGCACGTAGCTGTGGCCCACCAGCCATACTGTCACCGGTGTAATACGACACCCAGGGTCTGTAAGAAAATTGAGGAAAAAAGGAAGGTAAGGTGACTGTATTGGTACTCACGGCGGAAGTGGGCGCACATAAAACTGAAAACATTGTAAACCCCACCTCCCCATGCTGCATATGTCAGCCCCGGAGTACCCAAAAGCAGCTGCTTTAGAGGCTGCCCCAATACGGAATGAATGTGTGCCATAACGGGCACCTGGTAGGCCCACCCTGGCGAGGGCTCTGCCTGTCACCTTCCAAAACTGAAATTTAGTAAGGGGAGACCCATCTTGGTGACAGAAAAACGGGCCATGGTGCGTGCCACGCAGTGCAAGAAACTCCTGTAGGGCACCAACCGGACAGATGTCTGCCAAAGAACACCGTAGCAGTCTTACACCACTGCCTGCGCCCTGCTGATCAGTCTTAGAGGAGCGTATCCTCAACTGGGCCCAGTCTTTGGCAACATAGACATCTTCGAGTTCCAGTGCCCTACAACTTGCATCCGCCTTAGACAGCATCACAAGTTCGCTGATGCGGAGCGCTCCAAAAAATGCCACCGTTGTGGCTGCATGAAAAAGGGCTGCCTCATAATGATCAAAACAGAGGCCTGGCCAGCCCCGGGCCAACTGGGTAAGAACCCCTGGGGAAATAGGGTGCCGGTCGTCCGGGCAACGCCCGCGCTCACGCACCCACCCCTCCAAAACATGTCTCACACGGAAGTCAGAGGTGCTGTCCACACGACCCCTCACCTTGGCCATGAAAGCCAGCGCCGAGAGCTTGGATGCTATGGTGCGAGGTGCGAGGCCCTGGGAATGCAGGTGAACCATGAACCGCAGAACATGATCCACCGGGATAGGCCAGGTCTCTGGCAGGTGAAATTGGGCAGAAAATGCACGGAACCGGGAGATCTGCAGGCGGGACAAAGCGTCGTCAATATCATTATTAACCCCTGGGACGTGCCTAGCCCTGAACAAAACATTGAGGCGCAGGCAGCGCAGCACAAACTGGCGCACTAGGTCCATAACCATGGGCGATTTGGAAGTCTGTGCATTGACAATGTGGACAACAGCAGCGTTGTCACACCAGAAATGCACGACCGAGTTGGCCCATTCCTCGCCCCACAGCATCAAAGCCCCCAGGATAGGAAAAAATTCAAGGTATGTGAGATCACGCAGGCGACCAGTGCCTGCCCATGCCGGTGGCCACCCACCATAGGCCCACTTCCCATTGAAGTACATCCCATAACCCAGGGATCCTGAGGCATCAGACTGGATCTGAAAATTTGGGGAAGCCAGGAGGTCAGACCTCCAAAATGAGACCCCATTGAACTCCCTCAGGAACTGTAACCAGACGAACATGTCTGCCCTGATACCCCGGGTAATCCTGACTCTATGGTGGGGCCTGGATAACCCTGCCATGGCGTCGCATAAGCGCCGAGCAAAAGCCCTGCCCGGTGCGACCACCCTGCAGGCAAAATTGAGGTGACCATGTAACACTTGGAGTTCCCTCAGCGATGCCTTGCGCTTGGCCAGCAAATCCGAGATGAGGGCCACTAACCGGGACACCTTATCCCCCGGTAACCTAGAAGCCTGCGCTACTGTGTCGATCTCCACCCCCAGGAATACTAGCTTGTTAGATGGGCCCTCGGTCTTTTCGGGCGCTAAAGGGACACCGAGTTCCTCCATTAGCATCTGAAATGTGTTGAGGAGACGTGTGCACGTGTCCCAGCCCCGTTCACCCCCGAATAAAAAGTCATCCAGGTAATGGGCTACAGACCGGGACCCTGACCTGCGGACGAAAGCCCACTCCAGGAAGGTACTGAAACGCTCGAAGGCAGAGCATGATATGGAACAGCCAAAAGGCATGGCCTTATCAAAATAATATTCGCCCCGAAATTTGAAACCCAGCAACTCGAAGTCGCCCGGATGCACCGGCAGTAGGCGAAAAGCCGACTTGATGTCGCATTTAGCCAGTAGGGCACACGGGCCGCACGAGCGCACCATGCGCAGCGCGTGGTCAAAGGATGTATACCTGACCGAACAAAGGTCATCAGGGATAGCATCATTGACCGATCGGCCGGCTGGGTAAGACAAATGATGAATAAGGCGAAATTCGCCTAGCGACTTTTTGGGAACTAAGCCTAGGGGCGATACCTTAAGATTGGGGAACGGGGGTGCAGGGAAAGGGCCAGCAACCCTGCCCGCATCAACCTCCTTCCTAATGCTGGCAGCAGCCACCTCCTCCCTTCCCCTAAGAGATAAAAGATTGGGGGCATCCTGAGGGGACCTATCACCCATGAAAGGGATACGGAACCCTTGCTGAAAGCCTCGAAGGAGATACTCCGCATCCTCCCTCTTCGAGTACGATGTGAGCCAACACTCCAACATACGCACATTAATTGGGGAGGGGGCCTTTTGGTACACTACCTCCATCTGCGGCAGTCTTGCCAGCCCACTGTCCGCCCTTCCCTCTGCCACGCGTCCCTCCAGGCCTGGGACAAGCAGAGGCTGCGTGGGGGCCCGCACAGGTGGGACACTCATGCCTGTACTTGCAATTTTTCCTATTGCAGGAACCATTGGACGAGAAAGTCCAGCACAGCAGGCGGGCTGGAACCCCCTGCCCCGCAACCTGGCGGAGAACCTGAGCTGGAGCCGCTCGCTGGACCGCATGTCCGCAATGGTATCTCTCCCCTGGCGTGGGGCGCATGGGCGTCATGTACAGAAGCCAAAGCCTCTGGCACGGCTCATCCCACCTCATCTCGGGGTGCAGGGGAATCCGCATACGAAATTCCTCGTCATAAGCCAACCACGAGGGGCCCGGAAAATCGACCATCGCCCTATAGATGTTGTCCAAATATTGGACCATCGGAATAGCCAAATCCGGCCGCGCTCTCAGGTACACTGCCATGTAGATTAAATAAGCCGGCAGCCAGTTGGCCCAGGTACGTGGTGGCTTGCGACGACGTGCCTGCTCCTTATCCTTCTCGTCCTGCCCCTCCCTCTCCTCCTTGGTGGGCTCTCTGTTTAAGAGTGAGAAGATATCTACATACTCTCCCCGCCATATCTTTTCTCTGGTGGCTTGTGCTAGGTTGTCACCCAGTGGCAAAGAATATCCCGCCGTTAGCAAGGCCGAAACCGGGACCGCAGACAACGCGGGCATCTGAAAAGGGGCCTGTGATGGCCCCGCCACCCCCAATACATTCCCGGCAGGGTAGGGAACACCTGCAACCCCAGGGGTCTGGGTAGCAGTTGTCATCGCCGAGTGGGGCGCCGGCGGCTGGGCTACCGCACCACCCGCGCGAGGCCAAGGCCATTGAAAGGCCACCCCCGTAGTGGCAATGTGTGTAGGTGTATTGGCTTGTACTGCATACTCACATGTTGCACCCCCGCAGGCCACCCCCACCGGGGGTTCCGGCCCACCGGGGGCGTCGGAGCTCACGACCGCCGTAGAGCTCATCATCGGGGCCTGACCCACACCTGCTTGCAGGCCGGGGAGCTGCGAGGCAGTGGCCAAAGTTGCGCCACGCTCCTGCAGCAGCTCGACCCGTCCCGTCGCCTGCTGCTGCCCGACCGACGGCGCCTCGAAACGAACCCCACAAGTAGCCCCAGCATGGCTGGCCCGAGCCAAGGAGGCCTCGAGGGCTGCCACGCGGGCCAGTAAGGCCTCCACGCTGACCTGGGGCCAAGGGCCGGCCGGCCCGCCTGTTAGAGGCGTGGGTACAGGTCCCTGTACCCCAGGACCCGAATAGGGCCATTGTCCCGCACCGAAGCCCGGAAGGGTCAGTGCAGGCTCCTGCCAAGGCAGGGGGCCACACCACCCCCCAAGGCTAGAAGGCCCCGGGGGGAGCTGCGCCACAACCGCTGCAGGCCCAGCAGAATGGGCAAAGCCAGGAGCGGTGTCCACTGCTTGCGGGCCGCGGGCCGCAGCCCTCACCGAGCCCATGCTTGGGTCTCCCGCTTCCGGCCAAGGGGTGATCGACCCCATCCCGCCGGTCCCGGCGGGTGCCGGCAAAGGCGGCTGCTGGGGAGGCGCCACCGTGGTCCTCCGACCCGGATTGCGCCTCCTACCCGTGCGAGCCGCACTCGAAAGCGCCTTCTTCTTCGGAGGCATCTCACTCAAGGCAAAAGGAAGCCGAAAGAGAAGATTCGCCGCCAAAAGGCTTCCAATCTAGGTAAGGAGCGACGGAGACACAGGGGAAAAAACTTCTCCGCTCCGTCGCTTAGCTAAAATGGCAGCTCGGATGCCTCGTGGCCACCCCTTTTATAAGGGAGCTGGCCACGCCCTAAACTACCCGGATCATTCGTCCTGTGGGGGGGGGCGCAAAGAGCGCGGCGGCCATTTTGGCGCCGCGCTTGCATTTCCATCAGATTTTCTTTGGACTGATATTTAAATGTTTACAAATTGTCTGCACACAACGGTTATATAACATGGCATTTATTTACTTTCTAGTGACTATAACATTATTAAAAACTTTGCAACTAAAAATTGCTCCCCAAAATCTCTGAAATTTGCTTTCTTTATTGATGGTTCAAAATGAACCCATCTGGAGTTTTGTAGACAGGATTCCTCCCCCTTTCCGTTTTCAAAAACTACCATTTATGTACGGTATGTTTTCTTTTTCCTTGGAACTTCTGACCTAGGTGGATGAGGGATTTAAACAATTCTTTCAACAATGAGACCACAGATTTGGAGGTCAAAACTTTCCAAAGGCAAAAGCTAAAACTTAACATCAGGGAAAAATTAAATTGTATGCAAAAATATACAGAAAGATTAGAGATCACACAAGAACAAAATGCATGAGAATGTACACCGTTTAATGAAAGAATTTTCAGAAACCTATCTTTTGATTGAAACAGCTGTTCTGAGAAATGTTATATTAATTACAGCACAATTTCTGGATTTATTTATACATCCTCTACATCAAGTTAGAAGAATACTGGAAGCACAGAAATAGATTTACAAAGCAAACTGATTTCAAAGCTGGCACATAGTTATAGGATCTGGAAAGTACTACTACATTTCTTTTCCAACTGAACTGTACTAAAGAGACCCTTTTGCAGCAGTAGAAAATGCAGAATTTTAAACCATGGGGATTTGTTGACTATCACAATGCCACTGACAGTGTTGTCATTCATGAAGTCAGTTCCTGTTTGTGATCTGCCATCCATCTTCCATCAAGAACAAAATATGGGAAGGTAGACAAACTTCCAATATCTCCAACTAGATGAGGAATATCAAAAGCTCACTCATGTGAACCTCGATGCAATTAGACATTAAAGAATTTGCACAATCAGATTCATTATGAGGAAACATTTAAAAATGAGTTTCTTAGCCCTGCTATCTATCATCACCATTGGCTGGCCTCTCACCTTCCACATACCAAAAGGTGGTTATGCAGTAAGAGCATTCTACTCATAAGGATTGTCCTACACAATTTGTATGAAAATGAGACAGAATAGATTATTGGACTACAAATCCTTGAATTGGTCAGCCAGTTTAGCCAGTGGCCATACTAACTGATGTATTCAGAGAGTTGTAATTCAATAATACAACATTTTGCTTTTGGATTTAGACACCTGTTTAATGGAGAGTCCATGCAAGATGTGGGACAGACTCTTTATTGTGGACGTTTGTTCCCTGATGTCTAAATCAAAGCAGGGAGACTTTAGACTTTAATTCCCAGAAAGAGGAACACCATATATGAGATGGACTGACTCAACAAAGGATTCCACACCCTTGAATTTACAAGATAAGAGCAGAACTGTTAACCTTTTGGAAATCACTAATTCATAGGTGAACAAAATCAAAAGCAATTAAATGACACAACAATAGTGACTATGGAAAATGTGTTTTTTTTTTAAATTTAAGCAAATATTGTCTATAAAATTGGAGGTGTATCATAAAATAAACTGTCTGGCCAGGTTATCCTGCTATAGTAGAGTAGACCATACTGTCAGCGACTCAATGCCAAGTTTCAGGAAGCAGTTAACTAACCTGACAACCCTGAGGACTAATGGTTTGGTGCCAAAGTCCACAGGGAAGGGTGATGGACCCAAAGTGAATTAAATCCCACTTGAATGGAGGGCAGCAGCTTCATCAATTCATTGTAATGATGACCAACTGTTTCGCTCTTATTTTGCTTGCACAAAACTGAGAATCCATGTGAGTGCAAAGGAAAATGGCAATATTATTATGTCAACATAATGATAATAATAATTGGCTGATTGACTTTTTCTTTTATTTGCTTACTTTCTCAAAGCAACTCAAAGTAGGTTTGTTGAGGTTCAATCTAGTGCCACTCTAAAGGAAAATTCTAGCACTTGTAATTACAGCTACATATGTCAGCAAAAACATATGGATGGTGGAAAAATGCTAGAAAGGTATTTGGCAAATATATGCAGGAGCCTTTGAGAACTATTCACCACATCATTACAACCCTGGCCCACCTGCTCAGGGAGCGCATTACAAAAACTGATCCCAGGAGTGCCACTAAAAGATTATTTTGACTGTATGCAGTTACACTCTTTGACCTAGTTGGAAGTCATGTACTGTAGTATTCCAGCCACAACATTTTCTTTATAATCAAGCCAAAATGGTCAATTTCCTCTTTTTGTGAACACAAACTTAATTCTTTACAGCTACAAATAAAGAAAGGAAGAACCAACAACATTTATTTTGTTCTTTAACCAAGGTTATAGCTTATTAGAATTTGGCCCAGAATTGGAAAGCTAGAGTTTAAGGATAATACTTGCACTGAGTAAGAGAGTAAATTATGGGTAAGGTAACCAGAGTCCCAGCTGTCCCGAAGGTGTTCACGGGCCATGTTGCAGTTGGTCAACAATTGCTTCCACTGCTGGAGTACTGCCATCTCAACCTACCACATTGCCAAGGACCTCCAGGATTTGGTGGCCCAACAGCCGCCCCACCCCGAATCTCGAGGAATGGGCCATTTCCCACCAAGGGAAATCCTTCAAGAAGTTGGTCCACAATGAGGTGAAAGAGCAGCTGTGCTTGGCCCCCACCACAGTTTGACACTGCATGAACCCAGGGGTGCCACCTGGGTTGACTTCAATGTGGTCCAGGAGAACCTAAAGGACTCCATCCATCTCATCTATCACAAATACACGAGGCCAGAGATCAAGTATATGCAGGGGCTCCTGGATTTCCTCAAGGAGTGCCTGTAGCCAACTATCTCCGTGGTGACTCACCGTGGTGCTCCAGCTGTTCTTGGACTTCAATTCCCAGAAGCCCTGGTTAGCAGGAAGTGCTGACTTGGGCTTTTGGGGGTTGCAGTCCAAGAACATCTGGAGTGCCAAGGTTGGCCACCACTGCTAAGCCAAACTAAATTACTAATTCAATTCTTCTGCAATGTAATTTGTCTATTAGCTAAACGGAGAACTTAGTCCCAACTACTGTAAAAGGGGAATTGTTTGTGTAATACTTGTGTTAATTTAACTGATTCAATGGGCCTCCTGACCCGTGAATTGAAGTTGAAAAAAGGCTTTATTAAGACAAGTGGGGAGAATTCATCACATATAATTTGGGGAAATTTAAAGGGGTTGAACTTAGGATGAATATGTTATTTTGGAGGTAGGGTTAAGAATGTATATAATAATAATGGGGATGAGGAGGGTAATCTTAAAGGTCTATTAAGGCTTTTTAAGGATTTTTAATGATTTATAATTTTAATGTTTTCACCATTGTTATGCCGTCCAGAGCCGCTAATTCGATTTGGGTGGCAATTTGAATAATAAAATAAATAAATAAAATAAACTTCAGTGTATAAACTGGTTCAGTATTCACAGTAATCAATTGAGAAAAAAATGCTTAGGATCTATATTTGTTCTAGAAAGTAGATAGAACTTTCCTTTTCAGTTCCCCAGACATGGATAGCTGACGTGTGCTGGATAGCCTCCTAGAACTGTCCCTCTATAACAGTGGTGCCCAAACTATGATCCGCAGGCCCAATTAGGCCTGTGCGTATAATTAATCTGGACCGGGCTGAGTACCTGGGCTCTCCTAGGACCGCCCCACCACCTGATGTCACTTACAATGTCAGCCGTGGCGGCAGTGATCATACTTTGTCCCCGCTGCTCCAAGCAGCCTCTGGCCCAGTCCCCTCACTTCAACAGCCTTTTGAGACAAGGACTGCTGCATTGGGGAAATTTTGGAACCTTCCCCCTTTCAAAATCCGTGGCACTAGGAAAGTCCCATGGTGTGCCCGGGATGACATTTTGTTTATCAATCATTGTTCAGTTATGCCTGTGGAAGGTAGCCCTCTTAACTCACAGGAGCCTTCCACTGCTAATTAATGAATTAATTAATGAATCTCCACTTGGATTTTCAGGTGTGTATCCAGTTCTCAGTGTTAATTAGCAACAAGAACCCTATGAGAGTTATGCCTTTTGCCTTCTGCTGGCACTACTGCACAATAGGATTTTGGCCATTAAATAGTACTTTCTTCCTGCTGTGTTAATGATGAAATATGAGAATGTAGAAAGGGATCAAACAACATTATCACTCATAGAATGTAGGATAAGAAAAATTGCAAAAGAGTTTGCCAGGTTGTAAGCAGGTGACATGAGAATGCAAGCGCGGCGCCAAAATGGCCGCCGCGCCCTTTGCGGGGCCCCCCCCATAGGACGAAGGCATCCGGGTAGTTAGGGGGCGTGGCCAGCTCCCTTATAAAAGGGGTGGCCATGAGGCAGCCGAGCTGCCATTTTGCGAAGCGACGTAGCGGAGAAGTTTTTCCATCTTCCCTCCGTCGCTTTTGCTTTTACCGGGAAGCCTTTTGGCTGCTGAATTCTCTCGTTTTCGGCTTCCCATCGATTGGCTGAGAGGCCCGCGAAGAAGAAGGCGGCTGCGAGCGCGGCTCGTGCGGTTCGGAGGCGCAATCTGGGTCGGAGGACCGCGGCTGCGCCTCCCCAGCAGCCGCCTTTGCCCTGCACCCACCGGGACCGGTGGAATGGGGTCTATTCCCCCTGGCCAGAGAATGGTGGCCCACGCACGGGGCCAGTAGGGGCTGCGGCCCTCAGCCCGCAAGCGGTGGACACCTCTCCTGGTGTTGCCCATTCGCTGGGCCTTCCTTTATAGGAGCGCAGCTCGCTCTGAGGCCTTCCCCTTGGGGGACGGTCCGGTCCCCTTCCCTGGCAGGTTGCTACGTCGGCCCTAACGGGCCCGGGTGTGGGGTTGTGGCCCTATTCGGGCCCCGGGGTGCAGGGACCTGTACCCATGCCTGTAGTAGGCGGGCCGGCTGGCCCTTTGCCCCATGTCAGCGTGGAAGCCTTAGTGGCCCGCGTTGCGGCCCTTGAGGCATCCCTGGCCCGGGCTAGCCACTCTTGGGCTCCCTTTGGGGTTCGTTTCGACGTGTCGTCTGCTGGGCAGCGGCAGGCGACGGGACGGGTCGAGCTGCTTGAGGCGCGTGGCACGACCTGGGCCACTGCCTCGCAGCTCCCCATTCAACAGACCGGTGCGGGTCAGGCCCCATCGACAAGCTCGACGGCGGTTGTGAGCTCCGACGCCCCCAGTGGGCCGGAACCCCCGGTGGGGGCGGCCTACGAGGGTGCAGCATGTGAGTATGCGGTCCAAGCTAGTGCACCTACACACGTGGCCACGTTGGGGGGGTGTTTCCAATGGCCTGGCCTCGCGCGGGTGGGGCGGCGGTCCAGCCGCTGACGCCCCACCTGGCGATGACAACTACCACCCAGGGCCCCGTGGTGGGGGGTGTTTTCTACCCTGTGGGGAATGTTTTGGGGGTGGCTGGGTTAGTACAGGCCCCCTTTCAGATGCCAGCAGTTCCTGTTGTGCTTGTGTCTGCCTTGCTGACGGCGGGGTATTCCTTACCGCTGGGTGACCATTTGGCACAGACCACCAAAGAGAAGATCTGGCGGGGGGAGTACGTGGATATCTTCTCACTCCTCAACAGAGGGCCCACCAAGGATTAGGGGGGGCAGGATGAGAAGGATAAGGAGCAGGCACGTCGTCGCAAGCCACCACGTACGTGGGCCGACTGGTTGCCGGCCTACCTCATATACATGGCGGTGTACCTTAGGGCCCGGCCGGATTTGGCAATTCCGATGGTCCAGTATTTGGACAACATCTACCGGGCGATGGTTGACTTTCCGGGCCCATCGTGGTTGGCTGATGACGTGTAATTCCATATGCGGACTCCCTGGCACCCCGAGATTAGATGGGTTGAGCCATGCCAGAGGCTGTGGCTTTTGTACATGACGCCCACGCGCCTCACGCCCGGGGAGAGATACCATTGTGGACATGCGGTCCAGCGGGCGGCCCCAGCACAGGTCCACTGCCAGGGGGCGGGGCAGGGGGTTTTCAGCCCGCCTGCTGTGTTGGACTTTCTCGTCCAATGGTTCCTGCAATAGGAAGAATGGCAAATACAGACATTAGTGTCCACCCCTGTGTTGGCCCCCATGCGGCCTCTGCCTGTCCCAGGCCTGGAGGGATGCGGGGCAGAGGGAGGGGTGGACAGGGGGCTGGCAAGACTGCCGCAGATGGATCTAGTTCACCGAAGGGCTCCCTCCCCAATTAATGTGGACATGTTGGAGCGCTGGCTCACATTGTACCCGAAGGGAGAGGATGCGGATATCTCCTTCAGGATTTTAGGCAGGGGTTACGTATCCCTTTCATGGGTGATAGGTCCCCTCAGGATGCCCCCAATCTTTATCCCTTAGGGGGAGGGAGGAGGTGGGTGCTGCCAGCAATGATAAGGAGATCTATGCGGGCAGGGTCGTTGGCCCTGTCCCTGCACCCCCGTCCCGGGGAGCATATTATTTCAATGATGCCATGCCTTTTGGCTGTTCCAATTTGGGCTCGGCATTCAAGCGTTTCTCCACCTTCCTAGAGTGGGCTTTTGTTCGCAGATCAGGGTCCCGGTCTGTAGCCCATTCCCTGGATGATTTTATTTGGGGCTGAATGGGGCTGGGACACGTCCACACGTCTCCTTAACACATTTCAGACGCTAATGGAGGAACTTGGTGTCCCTTTAGCGCCCGAAAAGACCGAGGGCCCACCTACACAGCTAGTATTCCTGGGGGTGGAGATTGACACGGTAGCGCAGGCTTCTAGGTTGCAGCGGGATAAGGTGTCAAAGCTAGTGGCCCTTATCTCGGACTTGCTGGCCACGCGCATGGCATCACTGAGGGAACTGCTGGTGCTACATGGTCACCTCAATTTCGCTGGCAGGGTCGTCGCACCGGGCAGGGCATCTGCTCGGCGCTTGCGCGACGCCATGGCAGGATTATCCAGGCCCCACCATAGGGTTAGACTTACCCGGGGTATCAGGGTAGACATGCTTGTCTGGCTACAGATCCTGACGGATTTCAATGGGGTGTCATTTTGGAGGTCTGAGCTCCTGGCTTCCCCTCGCTTTAAGATACAGTCCGATGCCTCGGGATCCCTGAGTTATGGGATGTACTTCAATTGGAAGTGGGCCTATGGTGGGTGGCCACCATCCTGGGCAGGCACGGGCCGCCTGCGTGGTCTCACGTATCTGGAATTTTCCCTATCCTGGGTGCTTTGATGCTATGGGGCGAGGAGTGGGCCAACTCGGTTGTCCATTTTGGTGTGACAATGCGGCTGTTGTCCACATTGTCAATGCACAGACCTCTAAATCGCCCAGGGTTATGGACCTAGTGCGCCAGTTTGCGTTGCGCAGCCTGAGCCTCAACATTCTTTTCAGGGCCAGGCATGTCCCAGGGGTTACTAATGATATTGCCGACGCTTTGTCCCGCCTGCAGATCTCCCGGTTCCGTGCCTTGGCCCCGGATGCGGAGGAATTTCCCTCGCCACTCCCGGACGAGATATGGAACATTGGCAAGGAGAGGTGAACCGGGCAATTGGCCTGTCACTAGCGCCACGCATGCGTAAGGCGTATCACCACGCATTTAATTCTTTCAGAGCATTCTGTACCCAATTTCAAATGCCAGGAACCTGGCCAATCCCGGTAGCCCATGTTCTGCGGTTCATGGTTTACCTGCATGCCCAGGGCCTTGCACCTCGCACCATAGCATCTAGGCTGTCAGCGTTGGTTTTTATGGCCAAAGTGGGAGGTCACGTGGACAGCACCGCTGACTTCCGTGTGAGACATGTTTTGGAGGGGTGGGTGCGCACGCGTGGGCGTTGCCCGGATGACCGCCACCCGATTTCCCCAGGGGTTTTTTACCCAATTGGCCCGGGGCTGGCCTGGCCTCCGTTTTGATAAGATGAGGCAGCCCATTTCATGCGGCTACAACGGTGGCCTTTTTTGGAGTGCTCCGCATCGGCGAGCTTGAGATGCTGTATAAGGCGGATGCAAGTCGTGGATAGCACCACTCACTTCCGTGTGAGACATGTTTTGTAGGGGTGGGTGCGCGCGCGTGGGCGTTGCCCGGACGACCACCACCCGATTTCCCCAGGGGTTTTTACCCAATTGGCCCGGGGCTGGCCTGGCCTCTGTTTTGATAAGATGAGGCAGCCCATTTCATGCGGCTACAATGGTGGCCTTTTTTGGAGCGCTCCGCATCGGCGAGCTTGAGATGCTGTATAAGGCGGATGCAAGTCGTAGGGCACTGCAATGCGGAGATGTCTGTGTGAACAATATTGGGCTCAGTTGGGGATACGCTCCTCTAAAACGAATCAGCACGGTGTAGGCAGTGGAGTAGACTGCTGCGATGTTCCTCGGCAGACATCTGTCCGGTTGGTGCCCTACAGGATTTCCTTGCACTGTGTGGCACACACCATGGCCAGTTTTTCTGTCACCAAGGTGGGTCTTCTCTTACTAAATTTCAATTTGGAGGGTGCCGGGAAGGCACTAGACAGTTTTGGCCCCTCTGGGGCTCGTTGCGGCACCCATTCGTTCAGGATAGGGGCGGCTTCTACTGCAGTTGTTTTGGGTACTCCGGGGCTGAAATACGCCGCACGGGAGGGTGGGGATCACAATGTTTTCAGTTTTGTGTTCGCCCTCTTCAACCGTGAGTACCAGTTTAGTCACTGCACTGTTTCTCACCCCCCCTTTTTTCCTTGACAGACCCTGGGTGTCGTTTTACACCGGTGACAGTATGGCTGGTGGGCCGTAGCCACGTGCACAGGGCAGCGCGTTACGCTGCACAGGGCAGCGCATTACGCTGCGGTGACAGAGTGGGGACCCCGACTGGGACTGGGTGCAGCCGCACGTCTCAGGTAGTATGGTAAGCGCGGCATGTTATGGCGGGAACTGTTGCCATTCCTTTTCTACATCAGGGATGCTGACTCGCCCGATGTCCTGGTTATGTACCTTGGGGGCGATGGCTTGGGGCAGGTCACTGGCCTATCGCAGAAGCTTGCGGTTTGCAGTGACCTGCCCTACTCACATCATGTGTGGCCTGCCACATCCCTCAATTGGTTGGACACGATACTGCGGTACGCTTACAGGGGGGCGTTCGGCCTTGAGGCTCTTCACTGAGCCGACGCTCCGTGAATGGGGCTATTGCCCGGTTCCTTTTTGATAAGGGCGGGGAACGCGTCATTAGCCTCCCCGCCATCAGTCTGCAAATTACGAGCTTTACTCAGGGGATGGGGCCCATCTGTCGCAGGGAGGTATCGACCTCTGGATTAGTGGACTGGCGAGCAGGCCTGTCGACCGAGCTGACGGTCTTGGGGGGGGGCGGTGAGCCTTTTGGAAGCCTCCCCGTGTGGCGGGTATCACTGGTAAGGTAAACATTTATGACCCACAGGTATCCGGCAGGTTCGCAATTGACTGGACAACACTAGATAGGCATAAGTTGGTTAAACGTTGTCCGGTCAACGACGAACTAGGCGACGGGGTGATGGCGATAGCTAGACAGCATGCATCACCCCGTGATTTCACGGATACGCGTCAGAGGGTGGGGTCATTAGTTAGATATTGACTACGGTCAACAATTTGTTTGTTGTCAACAAACAAATTGATACAAATAGATACATTGTAACCAATTGCCGTTGGCAATTTTGGGGTGGTACCTTACCAGTGTTACTTCGGCCTGCTTGCCTTAAGAATTATGATTGGTCGTTTTACCAATAGAAATTTATAATTCGGACTAGGGCATGAATCAATAAATGTGGCCCAATGCCGTTATCCACTTTTACCAGTGTCTGAGTCCTTTATTGGGGGGTGCGCCTGCAATGAATGCCAGAGATGTGATAAAGATTAGCAAAAATGAGCCAGAGGAATTTAAAATGATTCCTTATATGGAGTCCAAACATTGACTCAGTGCTGCCTGCCCAGATAGAAAGTGACTCTCAAGTTTGCAAACAGTATATGCCTGCATATCAATAGCTGGGATTCCTGGGGGTAAAGGGATAGTACCTCCAAGTACCAATTTTGCAATTACCATTGCCATCTGGAAGCCAAAGTAGAAACAAAAGGCGGGACTAGTTTAGTGTTCAGGGAATGAAGAAGCAGATGATTGAAGTAGTGAAATTCAGCTCTTTATTAGTGGGGTTTGAACACAATTTGGATGGGGTAAAACTATGACTTATATACACTAAAAAACAGTAACAGTAACAATAATACAACAAGCCCATTGGCTAACAGAGTGTGCACATTTTCGATCCACTTATTTGCATAAGAATAGATACATGAGAAAAGATACATTCTGCTCCTGTCAGAAAACACAGTTAACATACATAACAACTAGACATACCTTTTGTCTGACCCAAGTTAGCTATTCTAGTGTCCGTAATCTGTAAATGACTCAAACCTACCAGTTTTACAAAAGTAGTTTCCAAACCTTTTGGTAGCACATTCCTTTTTGGTGTTTGGGGGGAGGGGGACCTGTCCCATCTTCCAACATCTTCTATACCCCTTTAACAAAAAAAAGCTATAATTAAAAGATTAAAAGATTAAATTAACAATAAACACACATTTATCTCAGAAATCCCAGATTCCAACAACAATATACTGTATGTCACAGTACTTTGTTTAACCTGATCTTTTTTTAAAAAAGGAAAAGAGCTCACAATCTTGTACCCCTTGGAATTTCTACACATACGTTTCAGGGGACATTTCTATCCACTGATTTAAGGAATTTATATCAATCACCACCAAAAACAATGTAGTCTTAAGAAACAGCAGCTAAACTGGATTCACAAACAAACAAAAGAGAAGACCAACACGTGTGGCATGTAAAATACACATGAGAACTCTGAAGTGGCAAAAAGAGGAAAGCAGACTTTTAAGTAAAGAGAAAATAAAATGACAGCAGAGAGAAGAGAAGAAAAATGATAGGGGAAATATGATGTTAACCCTATACAGATGATAGCAGGAAGGCCTACAAATATATCCCTTGACAGATTAATAGAGATATTCTGAAAGCACAACATAATGTGTGATCATTGCTGGAGGAATGTGATTCCAGTAATGGCATTTCCATAACTGTTAATAAGAGCAGATATGCCAAATATTTAAGTCATGCTGAATATTCATGACTTAACACTCAATTGCATTTTCCGGTGGTGGCAGAGGAGAAAAATACCTTTCAGTTACCAGCTTGAAATCATGCATTTTCCTTAAAGTGCATTTTAATTAACAATTTTTTTTATAAAATTGCATTTTAAAGAATGTATAATCAAATCTTAAAAGTGTTGCATACACCTTCCAGCTACCTATTCATAAAGTACAAGATTTTTGTATCCTGGAAAACATGGAGAGACATACACACAAAATCTGCTGGAATTTTAAAATACACACAAAATCTGCTGGTCCTTAAAAAAATTATTTTGTGGATCAGAACTCTCAGTCTCAACAGCCCATACTATCTCAGGTGCTCTGGGAATTAAGTGCAAAAAAGGAATTTTTCAAAGCTCCACATACATTTTTTTTAAAAAAAAAAAACCATTCTCATGAATGTTATAACAAGATATACAGTTAATCCAGATTCATTAATTTTTAAAATGCTTATACTAGACGAGCAGCTCCACCCGTCCATTATTGTTCCATTACTCTCTACATACAGAGATAGGTCTCATGTGAGAGTGTTCTGCTATAAGTGAATGGTCTCCATGTGATTCAGAACCAGGAAAATCAAAATTTACAACTGTGTAGTGAACCTTTTGAGAGTCCCCTGGACAGCGAGAACAAATAGGTCAATCTTAGAAGAAATTAACCCTGAATGCTCACTGGAAGGTCAAATAGTAAAGATGAAGCTAAAATACTTTGGACATCAAATGAGAAGGGGGGATTCACTTGAGAAGGCATTGATGTTGGGAAAGGTGGAGGGCAAAAGAAGAAGGGGGAGGCCAAGGATGAGATGGCTAGATGGTATTGTAGACACAATGGGCACAGAGCTGGGAGGGCTGAGGGGGATGGTGGAGGACAG
This sequence comes from Bradypodion pumilum, assembly GCA_035047305.1. Lineage (NCBI taxonomy): Eukaryota > Metazoa > Chordata > Lepidosauria > Squamata > Chamaeleonidae > Bradypodion > Bradypodion pumilum. The sequence continues at coordinate 60,316,930 of JAWDJD010000005.1, forward strand.
AGGCGCCTGGAGAGCAATGGTCCATAGGGTCGCAAAGGGTCGGAACCGACTGTGCGACTGAACAACAACAAGTGAACCTTCAGAGATAGTGATGGCTCCAGGCATCAAACCATTGTTGATAATTGACAGAACTAGGGATTAGGGTGGTAGAATTAGTATGCTTCACTTCCTTGTACATTTGTTATTCCTGTTTGAAGAATGACTAAATAAGGTTTGCAATAGACAGTGGCATGTAAATTATGCAGAACAGTATTTGATATAATCATGGCATCTCCAAATCTATATTCATAAAATGTTTCCAATAATTAAAGCATAAACCTTTCCTCTGTAATGATTCCATGGTGCAAGATATACAGTATTTTAAAAAGTGAGAAAACTTGGAAGTGGATATCCTTCTGTAGGTCTATTGCCATTCATTGGAGTTAATGACAAATTCCAAACTGCAAGTCCCTGGACAAGAAATAACTTTTTGAGTTAGGTCTGCAAAGATATAAAACATGACCAGTCACATAGAAGACAGCAAAAGATGTTTATTCCTTAGTGAATTGATTACACATTTGCCCAAACAAAAATAATATAGGGCCAACTATCTGTCACAAGTATTTACCAAACACTTCCCAGATGCTGGCTAATGTAAGGTGATGGAGGCAGTGGTAAGAAAGGAAGGAATACCATTCAAATTCTTGTGGACAGATTTTCCTCTTACATTTAGCCTTCAGCTATGGTCTTAACATATGGTCCCCATGCATTTGGAAACTACAGATAGCAAATGAAATCATGACACTGTAGAGTGAATTCAAGCTGGACATTTTGTCTACTTTTTCAAAATGTTGAAAATTAACTGAAAAGACCATAGTCAATAAACACTTCAATACATAAACGCAATCCTAGGGATTAGTTTTCATATATCTTATCATTACCTACTTAACACTTTGTTACATATGTAAAATGAAAACCTCCATGCACAGAATTTTTCCCAGACAGAAATTCCATATGGGATATCTTCAGGGATTCCACTTTTCCTTGTTGTCCAACTTTAGTGTAAGGGACCAAAGACAATGAAACAGCCGAAGGGTTGGCTTAACACAGGTTTATTGCATGATGATCCGGAGGAACATGTGGTAATGGCGGATGAGTAGCTCAATATATACAGCTGGCTATACATTTGAATGTGGCTCGTCGACAGACTATTGGTTGCTGCCTGCGTGACGTCGTAGGAGGTCACGCCCTTCGTGACCAGGTGAGGAGGTCGCGGGGAATCTTCCCGCGCTGCTGAACCAGGTGACTATGATCCATGGGAGCTGGACGCTCGCTACTGCCCTCTGGTGGTCACTAGCTCGCGTCCCCTTATTAGGTTACATTGATACAGCTGATGGTTATAATGTTGCACACAGAAAGGTTACATTGGTAACACATGGCAAAGGTACATTGTTAAAGGCACAGCTTTACAGAACACAACATCCCTGCCCCCTAGGATGAGACGAAGTCTCTCAGCCAAGATGGCTTGTTGCATGTGCGTTTGGGCCGTGAAGAGGGCTGCCCCCCCCGGGGGCGTTATTGCTTCTTTGCTCCCTGGTCCCTTGTCCTGGAAAGGGAGAGGGAGACTTGTTAGTGGCTTGCCGCTGTCTGGCGGCCTTAGGGGAAGGGAAAAACTCCATTGTGGGCAGACCGGGGGCCGTCGGGGCTAACGAAAAACCCCTCTTCTCGCTTGGACGGGTGGGGGACCACTCCGAAACCCCCCCCCCCGGTTCTGAAAATCAAAATCTAAGTTGGTAGGGGTACCCGCATTTGTGGGGACTTTCCACGAGATATGTATGGGGTCGGGTTCCTCCTCCTCGGAAAGATCCCCCAGGGTATCTACGAGGATATCCTCCTCCCCCCCTTGGTGGGGGCCCACGGTCCCCTTCCCCTCCCCCTTGGGCTAAACGGGTGGGGGAGAACCCTAACGCTGACTTATTTCCTGCGTGATCCGTGTCCTGCTCATCGGAGACCCTGCGTCGGAGCTGGTCTGCATGCCGCCTCCATAGGAGCCCTGTGCTGGTTTCCACGCGGTACGACACGGGGCCGGTTTGTTCCACGACTACGCCCGGCACCCAGGCTGGGCCCGTGCTGGCGTAATTCCTGCAATGCACGGGGGCGCCTATGCTGAAACTCTTTGTAACCTCCAGCCCGATGTTCCTTCCCTTGTCCGCTACCCTCGTGGGGTCTAGCCTAGTAAGGATGGTGGTCAGCTTCCTGCGCATTAAGAGCTCTGCGGGGGAGTATCCTGACGCCAATGGGGTTACCCTGTACCCTAGCAGAAACTGACACACTTGCAGGTTCAGATCCCCTGGGCCCATGCGCCGCAACGCGTCCTTCGTGGTGCGGACGAGGCGCTCTACTTGGCCGTTGGTGGCCGGGTGAAAAGGGGCGGAGGTGATATGCCGAACGGCGTTAATCTCCATGAATGCCCAAAACTCGGAGGACGTGAAACAACTAGCGTTGTCGCTAATTAACGTGTCGGGTATGCCGAACGTGGAAAAGAGCCTCCGCAAATGCCTAATGGTCTGGGCCGAGGAGGTGCTCGTGACTGGGATAACCTCCAACCATTTGGAGAAAGCGTCCACTACAAGGAGGAACAGGGTGCCTCTGAACGGGCCCGCGAAATCTACGTGCACCTGGGACCACGGCCCCTTAGCCGCGTCCCATTCCCTGTGGGGAAGGCAGGCCTCCTCTGGTCTGGAGCATTGGCAACTTTCACAAGTGCCGACCATGTGCTCGATGTCTGCATCTAGCTGGGGCCACCAGAAGTAACTCCGGGCCAGCGCCTTGGATCGCACGATGCCGGGGTGGCTGACGTGCAGCAGTTTGAGCACCCGCGGCCGAAGGGAAGTGGGAATCACCACCCGCTGCCCCCACAAGAGACACCCCCTCTCTAGGGACAGTTCTAGCTTTTTTTCTAAAATATGGAGCGAACTCCTCCGCTGGGGTGCAACCCTTTCTGCAGCCAGGAGCTGACTGTTGCTAACGTTTTGTCCTTCTCTGTTGCTTTGGCAATGTCGGCGGGCACTACGGGGGGCGAATCCAGCACCTCTATCATGAGAACCTTATGGTCCCGCTCCCCCAAGCTCACCTGGCTGGGCGTTAGGGGGAGGGGAGACCTAGATAGGGCGTCCGCATGGCTGATTTCTTTCCCGGGCCGGTAGATCAACGCGTGCTGATACGCGTTGAGAAAAATTGCCCACCTGAGCATCCTCGGCGACAGGATCTGCGGGGTGGGCTTATCAGCGGTAAAAATGCCTAGCAAGGGCTTGTGGTCTGTCACAATGGTGAAGGGGCGGCCGTACAGAAAATCGTGAAATTTTTTCGTCCCCGCGACTATTGCTAGTGCCTCCCTGTCCGTCTGTGCGTAGTTCCTCTCTGCTTGGGACAGGGACCTGGAGTAAAATGCTATCGGGGCCTCCCTTCCATTTTCCAACAGGTGGCACAGCACCGCCCCCACCCCCACTGGAGATGCATCACAGATCAGGACTACTGGGCGCTTGGGGTTGAAATGGGTTAGTATAGCGTCGGACGCCAGGAGGCTTTTCAGCTCGCTAAATGCCCTTTCTTGGTCCTCGCCCCACTTCCATGCCTGGTCTTTCTTTAGCAATTTGTGTAGCGGCTCAGCCACCGCTGCCTTTCGGGGGAGGAAGGAGTGGTAAAAGTTGAGCAGCCCTAGGAACGACTGCAACTCGGGCTTGGAGGTGGGGCGGGGGGCATTCTTAATGGCTGCCACCTTGGACTTGGATGGTTTTATTCCCTCAGGAGTCACACAAAACCCTAGGAACTCAACCTCTGTTGCGAAGAAGACGCATTTGTCCTTTCGCAACCTCAGCCCCGCCTTTTCGAATATCGTCAGGACCTTCCCCAACCTTTTGGCCAATTCAGCCCGACTCCCCCCCGTTATTAACACGTCATCAAAATAAGGCAACACCCCCTCCAATCCCTTCAGGAGGCGTTCCACAAGTGATTGGAAAATTCCAGGCGCCGAATTCACGCCGAACTGGAGGCGCGTCACCTGGAACGCCCCCTTGTGGGTGACTATGGTCTGCGCAGCAGCTGCGGCAGGGGACACCGTGAGCTGCTGGTAGGCCTGTGCTAAGTCGAGCTTAGCGAAACACTTTCCCCCGTGTAACCTGGCCAGCAGATGGCTGACTACCGGCACCGGATATGCATTCGGGCGGATCGCCTTGTTGATGGTGCACTTGTAGTCAGCGCATATGCGGACCTCCCCGTTGGCCTTTAGAGCGGTTACAATTGGAGTTTCCCACTCCGCAGAATCTACAGGCACAAGGATCCCCTGGCCCACCAACTTGTCCAGTTCCGCCTCTATCTTGTCCTTGAGTGCGAACGGCACCCTGCGTGGTTTAAGGCGAATTGGGCGGACCCCCGGGTCCAGGTCGAAAGTCACTGGGGGCCCCTTGAATTTCCCCAGTCCTTTTTTGAAAACTTCGGTGTGCGCCTCACACACCTCCTGAATTGGATCAGTCCCAACGGCGTGCATCCCAACGGCGTGCACCCCCCCAATAAACAACCCCAGGGGCTGGAACCATTGAGTCCCGAGGAGGCTGCAATTTCCTCCTTTGAGCACGACTAGGGGAAGGGACGCGGCGTGCTCCTTGAATTTGACCTGAAACTCTCCAACCCCCAACACTGGAATACTGTTCCCTTGCACGTCCCGTAGCGTGGACCTCAATGCTTTGAGCTTGGGTCGCTTGTGGGGGGCAATTCCCAAAAACTCCCTCTGGGAAATGATCGAATATGAGGACCCCGAGTCAATTTCCATCCTAATGGGGACCCCTTGGACTAGTACCTCAACAAAGTAGCGGGGGTGTCTAGTTGACACGCTGAACACTGGGGCGTCGTCCTCGCTGCCGCCGGCGATGCGGCCCACGCCGTCCTGTTTCCACGTGGCCTGGGCGCCATCCTTGGGTTTCATTGGGCGGTCTTGTCCGGCGGAACGGTCTGCGGAGCTCCTCCGGGTTTCGCGCTTCTTCCTGCACACCTTGGCGATGTGTCCGCGGCGGCCGCAGTTGTGGCACTCGGCCTTCCGGAAGGGGCATTTCACGCGGTCATGGGCCGCTCCACAGCCGTCGCATCGCCGGCTCTCCTTCCGGACCCTCTGGATGTCCTCGTCGTCGCTGCTCTCTGCGGACGACCTCGAAGTTCGGCGGGCCGCCTGTACCGGAGCCTCTGCCTTGCTCGACTTTGGCCGCCAGTCCTGAAGTTCTTGGACCCCGGCCTTCGTAGCTTCTGCGGCCTGGGCCGCTCTGACGACCTCCTGCAACGTGGGAGGCGGCTCTTGGTTCATTAATGTGCGCTGGGTCTCGGCGTCATTCAGGCCGCACAGCACACAGTCCCGGAGGGTGATTTCGGCATTCTCCCATTTGCACGGGCCGGCCGCCAGCTGCAGGGCCGCCACGAATGCGGCGACCGTCTCCCCGGGCGCTTGGACTCGCCTCCAAAACGCACTCCGAGCGGGAAACATCGCTGTGGCGGGCCGGACGTGCTCACGCAGCATCTGCATGAGTTCCTTGGCCTTGAATTCGCTCACCCTTCTCGGTGCAATCAGGTCCACCAAGGTCCTTTTTGTTTCTTGTCCGAGCATTCTGGTGAAGATGGCTCTTTTCTTTGCCTCTTCCGTGACTTCGGACTTGATCAGTGTGGCCTGGAAGTCCATCTCGAAGATCTCCCAGTCGCCCGGTTTCCTGATTTCAAAACCGGCGCATGTCTTGGTCCCGTGGGCTGCCATTATCCCACCTTCGTCGCCAGTTTAGTGTAAGGGACCAAAGACAATGAAACAGCCGAAGGGTTGGCTTAACACAGGTTTATTGCATGATGATCCGGAGGAACATGTGGTAATGGCGGATGAGTAGCTCAATATATACAGCTGGCTATACATTTGAATGTGGCTCGTCGACAGACTATTGGTTGCTGCCTGCGTGACGTCGTAGGAGGTCACGCCCTTCGTGACCAGGTGAGGAGGTCGCGGGGAATCTTCCCGCGCTGCTGAACCAGGTGACTATGATCCATGGGAGCTGGACGCTCGCTACTGCCCTCTGGTGGTCACTAGCTCGCGTCCCCTTATTAGGTTACATTGATACAGCTGATGGTTATAATGTTGCACACAGAAAGGTTACATTGGTAACACATGGCAAAGGTACATTGTTAAAGGCACAGCTTTACAGAACACAACACCAACAGAGTCAAGCTATACCTTAGGGAAAATGTCTGACACCCAACAGAGTAAAAGAAGAAGCAAAGAAGACCTAGAATAAATTCTGAGAGAACACATGCTGAGTAATCAGACCCGCAAATTAAGTGTATGTTTACCTTCCACTAACCAATCACAAAATTAAGGTATCTGAAATGCATAATACAAAGTTGAATGAAAGCACATGCTTTGAAAATCAGCTGTCTTTTTACACTTAAGGAATGTGTTTTGCTAATTACTATAGAAATTGACTTACTGTTTAGTTTGTAGTACTATCCGAATACAGCAAAAACCAAGCTTCTCTTTGCCTTCCTGAGTTAAGCAAATTCTTACTCTTTGCCAAGTCAAATCCAAGAGTGGCCTACGGTCTGATGGAAAGCTTATTTTGCAATAGTGAAGTGTTGTGTCTCCTTCTTTGGGCATAGCTGCTTAATACATAAAATTAATTAGGAATTATTTCTATTTCCTAATCATGCCATTGGATTCTAGTGTGTTTTCTTTATCATGTTCTTCTTTACTGAAATACATTGTATAATGCCTTCATGCTTATTCTTACAAACCTCCTAATGGCCTCTCTCTATCACATTTATTTTTCTTTATATGATCCCTTGCTTCTTCTTCTTTTGTGTCCTGGTCAAACCGTGGACTGCCAAAATGAAGCAACTTTCTTGACTTGCTGACCATGCCATTTTTCTCTAAATCTACTTTACCAATCCCCCATGTTCATAAAAAGCACCCTGCTCAATCACACATGGCATCTTGGTCAACAATGAGTTCATTTATTGCCTGCCTTACTTCCAGACAGTTCAGGGTGACATAAATGGCCCCCATTCTCACTACTCTACCTTTGAAATAACTCTGTGAGGTTAAATCAGACAGAGAATCTGTAGCTGACTCAAGGTAACAGTGAGTGTCTTGTATGACTGGGAAATTTAAAAACTGTAATATCCCTTTTAAAAACTTTCATAAAAACAAACCATGACCCTCTCACAGTTAAAAGACCCTCCCTTCCCACCCAACAATAAAAATGGGCCACTGCTTCTAGCAGAGCCAATGGGCTGGAGTCATCACCACGTTGGCCCCCCATACTTGCCCTGCCAACCAGGTTTTCAGCCCTTTCTTAAAGGGCAGCAATTCAGTCTGCAGCCGCAGGTCTGCTGGCAGGAGGTTCCACAAGGTTGGGGTGGACACAGAGAAGGCCCTCCTCCTCGTTCTAGAGAGGCGGGCCCCTCTAGCCGATGGAACACAGAGGGAGCCCCTCCGGTCCACCCTGGTGGGACGGGCAGACTCCCTTGGGGTGATGCAGTCTCTTAGGTAACCTGGCCCACTTCCATGTAGGGCTTTAAAGGTTATTACAAGCACCTTGAATTGCACCCAGAGACAAACTGGTAACCAGTGCAGCTCCTGAAGCAGAGGCCAGGCACGAACATAGCACCCACACCCCATCACTACCTGGGCCGCCGCTACCCGGGCTATTGTCTTGAATCACTCTTTCTCCTCAGTGACCATTATTGTCATGCTGTTCCTATGAGGCTATAAAAAGCATTTTGCTGGTTGTGGCAGAAGGTGAACATCCAAAGTCTCTCTTTCTTCTAGTTAAACTCTGTAGCTTGTCTCCTAAAATCTATCTGTTGTTTTTCACTTTCACTTCTTAGACGTCATTTTTCACAAACAGGGCTATGCAGAATATTGCTCAACATGCGTGTTCATGTAAAATGGAACCCAATTATGAGCACCTTCAGAAACACCCAGTGTAAAGTGTTCAACTGGTTATTTGAAAGAGTCAAATTATAAAATTCAAATAACTCTTCCTAGAAAAAGTTATTACTCAATAACATTGATTCAGTGGGGGAAATAAAACAGGACAGCTGTTAAAATTCAGATGATGTCACTTTGAATGCAATTCTCCCCTCAGACCTGCAACAGCCTTTTATAAGGCAAGAATACATAATGAAAAAATTGAGGGAGCAGCAGTCAATTTAGATTTTGTCAAACTACAAAATTCACCTCAGGCTAAACTGACACATCTTTGGCATATGGGATAAGAATATCTTCACATTGGCATGACCAGTGAAAAGCAGATGTTTGAGAATGTTGTGTCTGGAGCAAAATTTATACCAGAGAGATTTTGAAGTAAACAAGGAATAAAACACTGCACTATTCAGATATTATACACAGCAAAACTATCTGCCTACAGGTGACCGGTAACACAAGTATTCACTATCAGAGAGATCAAAAACTGAACACAGTAAAGGCATAATGCACATTTGTGGGACTCCCATGATTTATCAGCTAGTAAACAGATTATTATACTTGGTCATAAATGCAGGCTTTTATCTGCAGCATGCAGTTTATGGCTAAAGTTAACAAACAAAAACTGCATACTCATTTAATATGTCTTATGAGCAGCAAAACAATAGAAAATACAAAAATTCCATGAGAGTAATGCATCATTACATGCAGCAGTTTGTCAGCCATGCTCAGCATGGACACCATGGTACCTATCACCAGGCACCAGTCACAAGGGAGTGATGTACACGAGCACAACTGCTGACAGTGCTCATCCCACCTCCTCTCAGGGTATAGAGCCACCCTCATCTGCATTCCTCACCGTAAGCCAACTGCATGGGCCCATCCAGTCAACCATCGCCCTGTAAATCTTAGCGATGGATGGAACCATCAGGGTGTGCCAATCAGGCCGGGCCCTGCGGCATACCACCATATATACAAGGTATGCCGCCAACCAGTTGGCCCAAGGTGTGCGGTGGCTCACGACAATGGGACAGCTCTTTGTCTCAGTCGTCCTGTCCCTCTCTCTCCTCCACAGTGGGCTCACAGTTCAATAGGGGGAATATCCACCTGTCCCCCTCCAGCCCTTGCCCCTCATGACCTGCGGCCAATAATCATCCAGGGGCAAGTAATTACCAGCCGTCGGCAAAGCCATCGACAGCACATCCTGTATAAAGGAGGACCCGGACCGCCCCTGCGATGCTCGGCACTGTCCCGGAGGCGGACACCCCCCCTGCGTGGTGGCTTACTCCGGCGGGACAGCTCTATGTCTCTGCCACCCCGTCCGTCTCTCCCCTCCTTAGTGGGCTCTCGGTTCATAGGGAGAACATATCCACGTACTCCCCCCGCCAAATCTTGTCCCTCGTGACCCAGGACAACTGATCACCAAGGGGCAATGAATAATCAGCCGTCGGCAAGGCCGTGACCGGCACATGAGGTACATGGGGCATACACAGCAGGACCTGGCCAGCCCCTGCGATGCCCGGCACTGCCCCGGGGGCGGAAACCCCCACCCCCAATGTCGTGCCAGTATGCAACCAAGGGGCACTGGGATAGGCTGGCAACTGATGCCCACTCGCCTCAAATTGGTGAGGGCATGGCCACTGAACCCCGCCGCTGGAAGTGGACTGTGATGTGGGTGCATTAACTTGAACCATACTCACTAGGTGCACCCCCGTGAGCCGCCCCCACTGGGGGTTCTGGCCCACGGCGGGCGTCGGAGCTCGCGACCAGGAATCAAGCTCTGGAGCCACATCTGACCACTCCCCGGCTGTAGCTCAGGACAAACAGGGAGCTGCGAGACAGCGGCAGGCACAGCCGAAGTGTCTCAAGCAGCTCGATCCGGCCGGCCACCTGTTGAAGTGTGGCGGCCGTCGAGGTAACCGGCAGGCACGAAGGGCCCCCAGTATATAAGGAAGGGCCCCATCCCACGGGTTTGTGTGTAATCCCCAGGATGCCTCCAGCACCGCACAGAACCCCCAGTATAAAGTGGGCCAGGTGGGCCGGACGGCCCGCTAAGCATTAGACCAGGATCCCCAATTTGAGAGCCCAGGCCAGAATAGGGCCATGCCCAAACTCCGGCCCAGCCGGGAAGGAGCAAGGGGAAATGAAGAAACAGCGACGGAGAAAACTTCTCCTCTCCGTCGCTATTTTAAAATGGCAGCTCAGCTGCCTCGTGGCCACCCCTTTTATAGAGGGGTGGCCATGCCCCCTAACTCACCCGGATGTCTGAGTCTGGGTGGGGGGGTGCCCCGCAAAGAGCGTGGCGGCCATTTTGGCGCCACGCTTTCAGTCTCACACTGTCTAGTTCCAAGGACTCACTTTGATGGAAATTTAGCCCATACCAAATTATTTTGGTCAAAATAATTATTTATCTTGGCTTTCAATTTTGGATGACTCTTTGTTCAAACTTCAAAACCCTTATGCAACCAGACATTGCGTAACTGCACTAGCCAACTGGATTTTGGACAAGGTTGCTTTTAATGAGTTATTTCTAAGCTATATCCCATACTGAAGACAATTATAAATCTCAGGGCCTCAGTTTTATAATCTTCTAGCATATATTTTTTAAAAAACTATAAATTTGAAATTTCTTTAATTACTGTAAGTGAAAAAGATGGTACTTGGATGTTTCTTTGAGTCTTTAACAAGACATGCTACTCTATTTCATCCTTCATTGAAAAATACTATATTTATAAGGACATATGTTTGAAATCCTTTAAAAATCTCTATTTTATAGTGTCTTCCTTCTGTCTAATAATATTCTCTAGCTCTAGCTATCAGGAATTTCATTTTGACACCCTGTACAATTTTGACTGCAGGTAGAGTTGCCATAATTCTCTCCCACAAAACCGGGACAGAAGTATATTTGACAAAAATGGGCACGTTATCTATAAAATAGCCTTTTAAAAACAAACACAATATAATGACAGCTATAAAACATTTTCAAATTAAATATATCAATACATAAATGAATTTATTTACAACAGTTAATTCTTACTGTAAGATTATCTGTTATACTTCTGAGAAGTCACGTCACGATCAACTCTTAACATCCTCAGTTCCAGGAAACACACTGGTCACACTTATCAGGCAGTGGTGTGAGGTGAGGATGTTAAGATTTGTCTCCAGGTATACTCCAACTCCAATGTGGCAGGAAATCGCTCGTTTGATGGCAAGAGTAAGGATTTATTTTAATGATGTGTTATAATACATAATCAGTAAATTTTAAAAATCCGGGACTTTAGCATGATTTTTATTGAACTAGCTGGGACTATTTTCTGACCTTGAATCCAGGACAATTCCAGTTTTCCGGGACATAAGGCAACCCTAACTGCAGGTCATCCTTAATGATTGCATGTAAGGGAAGGAGGGAAGTCATGAAAGATGCTTTTAACTATTATTTACACTCTCATATTATGTGGTTTGATATGAACTACAGATGAGCTTGGTTTCAGACTGTAACACCAGGCTTTTCATAAGAAAGAAACCAATTATTAGGGCTTTGATCATGTCTTCAAAATGAGATTACTCACAAAGCCTTTAGAGTAGGTCCAGCTTCTTTACCATTGCTGTATTGAGACAGCAATTTTATGTGAAAAAAATCATGGGGAATGAAATCAAAGGAAACTTTGCAAATTGTTCCAGACTGAAAGGTTGGGGGATACTAATTTTATCTACAGTTTAATTAAAGAGCAGTTTTACTGACTGATTCAGCCAAGTTATATTATACTACTACAGGCTGAAATATTAGATAGTATAGACATGTGAATCTTAAATATTACATTGGTTCGTAATGGTTCAGAGCCCATCATATGCAATTACTGCCAAAAATGTTTCCCACTTTCTCATAGAAAGTGACTTTCTATGTCTGTTCTAATGTTTAGAAATGCTTGCCATGTACTGTAGGGCCAAGTCCCAACTGTTCACTTCCACTGGATTCTGCCATCTTGTCCAAAGATCCATTTCCATTTTGTAGCCCCAAATATAATTTTAAAAATGAGCTGGAGGGCTAGAACATTTCTTCAACAAAGTTTGGGCATCTTAATGAGCTGTGTGCAGAGTAGAAGGAGTTTCTAATTCCGTTGAAAGAGGTATAATCCAATAGAAGAACATCAGTTTCTCCCGGTGTCATGATCCAGTCCTTGGATTCACATGGGTACAACTGGGAACAAGAGCTTGAGCCCGTTTCTACCACAAATCTGCTTCATCAAAATCATGAATGGTCAAAACTGGACCCAACAATTGCTGAGTAAGAGTCTGACAGGGATCAACTCTCGAGTGTGGCCGGCAATTCCTGTGCAATGAGTTACAGCTACACCATAAATCAGCCAGAGCTTGCTCATAAAAGAGGCTTCCAGCTGAAAGCCCTTGACTGAAGAGTGCTTTTAAGAGAGTTGACTACAGTTCCTAGCTGTTGGTGCAACTTTGTTGAACCCAACACTCTGCCTTGTTTCTACGCTATTCTGACCTTCACCTTGACTGACTTGCCGGACTTTCGACTTCTCATTAGACTCTGATCACACCTTTGGATTTCCCTATGGACTGCTCACTCTCTGAACTGGTAAACAGACTTTAGCTGTCCCTTTTGACCTCATTATTTGGAATCTCCTTAGAAAGACTGTTGTTGCTTATCATCACTTCCTGTACAGCTCTGCTGCACAGCTCCCCTACTCTGAGGGACAGGCTTGCATGTCTGGCCGGGATTTTCACCATCACCTCTGGGCTATCCATGCCTTCACCAGCAGGAATAAAAGATGAAAAGTTGACCTTATCACACATAACAATTATTTCTATGCCCAATTGACAATGAAATGTTACTCAGCACATTGTTGCCATTGTCTGGTGACAACAACAATGATTATAAATGATTTTGTGATGTACATGCCCCCATGTCCTCCATTGGGAGGGTGAACTTGGGCATGCAAACATAAGGGTAGGAGACAAGGTTTCTTTTGAAGCTCAGCTTTACTGAACAGGTCAAATAACCACTATAAATAAGCATATGAATCCTCAAATTGTCCACCCCATCAATCAACTATGAACATGCTTCCAAAGTTGGGGAGTAATTACCTCACCCTCCCCATGCAAGCTTTGAAAGCTTAGAAATGTCCCCATCTCTGTCCTCTGGCACAGCAGAATGAAGAGTTCATGCATTGGATAGTCTGTACATTGTCTCTCTGCCTCCTAAAACATTGCTACTGAGTGGTAATAGAGTAATAGGGCTAGTCAGGGCTGTCTTCAAGAGTTGCTGCTGATACTTTCTTAGATCAATAGTGTTTTGTGGCCAACTAAAACTTAGGGCCTCCTATAGTTCATTGGGCGGCTACAACTAGGGTGATTTTTATGCCTTCATCCAGATTAACCCTTATCCGCTTCTCCTCTCTCCTTTTCTTCCATGACTTGCTATCATCAGCTCTCCTCCTTCACTTTTTATAGCCTTATGATCTCCCTAGATACTTCAGACTCTGATCCAGGGCCCTGCACCTCACCCTTTTTACAAGGTTCCTCTGGTCTCTTCTGTACCTTGTGGGCAAGACCCACCTGTCGACTTCTCTTTTTCCACCTCCATTTGTGATTCTATTGAAGTTGGCAGGTTTGCAAGAGGCATAATGGTCACCTACTAGGGGTAGAGTGATCCTGGGAAAGTGACAATAGGCACGGAGCCCTCTTAGATCTCCCTCATATAAAGCTTCTTCATTTTTCAGTTTCTGTTATTAAGTACACTTCATCCTGGAGTCATAAAATTGGTTTGTCTTGAACTTTGAGTCTTTAAAGAGATGTATGAAAGCTGGCATGCATTTTCAGTGTATTTTTCCTAATACCTTCAATTCTTCCCAACTCATGTTTAGAAGCAGAGGAAGCAGTATACCAGATCAGGCTATTTATTGATCTAATGCAGAATTACTTATTATATCAAGCAATACTGTATAAGGAAGACTACTGCATCAAATTTAACAGGTTTCTTTAAGCATAAGAGCTCATGGATTCTCATTCATTCTCTTGAATACATGAGATACAACATAAGGGAATTAAGCATATATGTATACTGTAGGGAGCAAGAATGTAGCAGAATTGGATGTATAGCTTAATCAATGGGATCACATAGATGGCATAAACCTCTTGGCAGGTAATAAGGAATGAAGACTTATTGTGTGAAAACTTTCGGATGATCAGAGAACTAAACAATTTAACTAGTGACCAGGATCATATAGCTTAATTTAATTGCCTCTGTCCAGTGGTGTAAATCTCAGCTGCAAATTGGCCCTAGTTAAGAGCTAGCAACCTCTAGTAATTCCTATGCACCAAGTCGTGTGACTGATGTGGGATGAGAAATACAGTTGGTGTTAAGAAACAGGATTCTGGTCAAAGGTTACAGACTTAGTTTTCAAAGTAACAAATAACAAATTACTTACAAGTGACATCTAGTTTCTTTTGCATGTTATCTCTTAAAGGCATTCAAATGCATTTTTAGAATTTTTTAAAAAGTATGTCATTCACTTTCCCACCCTAAGTAGCAAGGGAAATACCCTTTGATCTGATTCTTTTAATTTCACCACTGTTTTCAAGATACAGTACAGTAGAACCTCAGATAAAGTCAAAACTCTGTTCCATAAGTTTGGACTTTATCCAATTTTGGACTAAATTCCAAATAAAATGGGCGATGCATCAGATAACATCCAAAAATGGATTTTATCTGAGGTTCCTATACCAAGTACCTCAGATAACGTCCATTTTTTAGAGGTTTTGGACTTTATGTGATGCATCATGTGTGTATGAAAACCGCAACTTTATCTAAATCAGACTTTATTTGAATCGGACTTTATCCAAGGTACCATTGTATCTGAATTGGCCACTCAAGGGAAGCAGACAATAGCCCTCTGGTTTGTTTTCAGAAACTTTCTTTCTTGGGCTCTGATGATGTATTAACCAATACTGTACAAGATTGCTTAATCAGGCACTGATTAGCAATCACTTTCTGAGATCTTGAGATCCTTTCTGGAGGAAAGGAATTAAGTACAAATACCTGTCTGTTTATCACTAGTTACTTTCAAGATCTGGGTCAGCCATATAGTCCGTATCCCTGCTATAACATACGGTCTTAATAAGAAGCCTTAGACATGATCTAGATTTCCTACGTGCGCACGCACATGCATACACACACACATGCACATGCACACACACACACAAATCTAGATGTGTCCACATGGAATGCCTAAAGGCTAGGATCAAAGATAGCATGGAAATCCTGCTGCCTTCTCCACACTTTCAGAGTTACATTTTCATGTTCTTCTATCACAAAATCAATTTCAAAGCAAAATAAGAGAACTTCATTAGAGGGAAAATAATCCAACCAAGACACTGATGGAATCTAGTTATATTTAGCCCACCGTAAAATTGAGAATTAACTAAACATGTGTTTAATTTGTATTGGAGTAATCCCAAGGGCTATAAGGAAAGATCTCTCTTGCACAAAATCAAACATCTGTTGGAGAGTTTAGCTAGATATGATTCTTTGCCATCTTGGAGAACATGTAGCTGATATATTTTGACAATCCTAGGTATTCATGCCAGATTTATTCTCCTTTACTCTTTGATAATAATCAAAACTGTTGGCATTCAAAGAAGCATTACTTCCCAAAGGGAAACTAAACCATAGAATCCTTCACTCCACAGTGTCCCACAGAGGTTGGAGTACTATTAAAACATTCATAGTATTGTATAGTACTTACTAAGTGCACTCAGGTGTTCAAACCATTCCGAACAAAATATTATCTTATAAACCTATACTATTCAGTCTATGTGAACTCTGAAGCCAAGGTGAAGACCAAGAGTCGGTATCTTTTTTGAACTGTGGGCTCCAGTATTCAAATCATTGTTATATTTAGGACAGTTTGAAGTGAGCTTTGTCATTTCAAACATGGATAAGGGGAAATTCTAAATGCTTGTGTGCAGTCTTAAGTGTATATGGTTCCCTCTTCTACTTTTGACTTTTGTATTATGGCTATCATAAGGGAGGAAAATTGACTCATTTTAAGTTTTGCCTTTGTGATTGGCAAAAATGTACCTACCATTTTGGTAAATGCCAACTCCAATTTTTGACATGTTTGTATTATTACAACTCTGTTCTTCTCTTTTCTCTCACAAACCTCATTTGCTAAACTTTCCATTCAATGCAACTGACTATGGCAAACCATCTGGTTTTATTCATGACATCATGGAACTAAGTCTAAATCGATGATGTCATGGATCAGCATGAAGAAAAGAAAAGAAAACCATAACTGTATAGTTCACCACAGAGCGTTGGATAAAGTAGCAATGGAGCAAATGACAAAACAAAAGCAAGCTAACTTCTCACACAGCTTCAGGCAAATTCAAGTTAGAATAAACAATCAGATTTTATCTCTTATATGAGCACTGTTTGGAGATACAATAAAAGTAAGCTGAATAGCATAGAAACAGTGTGAATAAGTATTACAAAAGTATCATGTTTAAAGAGTTCGGCATTTTGTTATAACTTGACAACGTGCTTAGTTGTGATAAACACACTTATTTCAAAAGGAATATCCAAATAAGAATAACATAATTTTGAATATTATATCATGCCTTTTAGCACCATGCTATAATTAATTCATTTGATGTCCAGTTTCCTGCCCTACAGCCAGTCTCCCTAATCATTGTTTAGATGCCAAATGCCTAAAGACATATGTTTATTGTTTACAAGTCTGTTTGGTTTTGTGAAAAAAGTAGCTTTGCTTGTCAAAGAACAAGCAAACATTTTCCTATTTGTTTCGGTGCAAGCCCAGGGCCGTAGCCACCCCCTGGCTATGGCTCTGCACAAGCCTTAACATGCTTTTCTTTTCTTTTAAAGTACATGCTTTTCATTTGGGACTATCTGAAAAGAAGGAACTGCTATCCTTCTGGCCTTCCTTTTGTCATTCTTTTTCTTCAGGTGCCTTATCTGTTCTGGATATTGGCTATCATCATGGCAATAGTCTTCCTGTTCTTAACTTCTCGGAACAGTTCTTCTGAGGACATGCCAAACCAGTCCCTCAGGTTTTTCAGCCATTAAGACCTCTCTTTTGCCATATACCATCTTAATTTTTATTTAATGAACGTTCTGATTTTTTTTTTCTATGCATAGCTTGGGTCAGGAGTTCTCAACCTTTTTAAGCCAGGTCACACTTCCTCAGACAACTTTGGTGTTCAGATGGCCATTTTGCCCTTCTTGGTGTGGTGGAGGTGGTGAGGGATCACATAAAAATGGTGCTGTGGGCCACATCCGGGCAGCAGGTTGAGAATCCCTGGCTTAGGTGTTATTAGCAATACCCACCAATAAGGATAACAGCAATCAAGAAACTGATATATGTCTTTTTTTAAAAATCCATAGGAACATAAAACTAGCATAAACCATCAATAGAATTATAATTGCATATAATAAGTATGGGAAAAGAGAAAATAGCAGAGCTCAGCATCAAACAGGCAATAACATAGGTGTCAGGCAAAGTTTTCTGGGCAGAGGGACACTCATTATGGCAGATGGTAATAGAAGCCAATCTAGGAGAATCAACAAGGATACAATGCACACATATTTCTTCTGGTCTAGCTCGTCTACCAGACTCAACAAAGCAGGGATGTGATTTCTCTTTTTTTAAAATTAGTTTTCCCAATCTCCTCTGCATAAGCATGATTTTCCAGCTGCCCAGGAGAATGAATTCCTGGTTTTCTTTTCTTTTTATTTTTCTCAATTTTCCTGTGGAGGAAACTGCCAAATTCTGCATAGTTTAATGTCTTTCTGTGGTGAAGGAAGGCATTCTCCATAAAAATCGACATAATCGTGGACAGCTTGCTGTTTCCTCAGGCTTCTCCAAATGAATCCAGCACAAGAAAGCTGCCATTCTGCATAAACAATTTTGTATGGATAGGTCTAGCTGTGAAGACAAAGGGGGGTTTTTTGGTCAGTTTCTCCACAAAACCAAGACGGTTCAAGATTCACATGCATACCTAGATCAAATAAATTTCCCTGCGGAGCCCAGGTACACTTGAAATTGATCTAGAAATACAGATTCAGCTGGGAGTGCCTGGAATTGCATATATCACAATCATCCAGTTGAGGACATCACCAAAGAAAGGTTGACTTCTTAAACTCTGAGGTTTCCTTCTGTTCTGTTCCAAGAACCCTGGCAGTGCAGTGGTTAAACTGCTGTACTGTAGCCAAAACATTGCAAGTTCAATTCTGATGGGGATCAAGGCTGAGTCAGCCTTCCATCCTTCCAAGCTCAGTAAAATGAGTACCCAGCAAGTTGGGGGAAAAATGATAATTAACTTGTGAACTGCCCAGAGAGTGCACTAAATGCTATGGGACAGTTTACAAGTGTGATTGCTATTGATAATTGCTATTCTGTCAAGTTGAAACTTACTTATAGTAACCCTTAATAAGGCTTTCAAGAATATTTTTGCCATTTCCACCATAAGGGCCATAAGTTTCCAAGGCCGAGTGGAGATTCAAAACCAGATCTCCTGATTATTATTCCATCACCCTATCCATTGTACAACATTGGACACCTAGAGATCAATAAGGGCTCCTTAAAGTTTGCAGGTTCTTTAAGATATCATTGAGGTTATTGTGAATAGAAGAAGCCAATGAAGACACATTCAATTACAGTATGCATAAAGCAGTCAGCCATGTATGTAACTACTTCTGAAAACATCTAAATTCTGCTGGTATTAAACTTAATATGCATAACTGTCTAAGCATCGACAGTTGCTCTTAAAGACTAGAGCCGGACGCCCTCCTCCAAGCCCTCGTCACCGGCAGGAGTTGGAGGGTTTTAAAAGCCGCCAAAGATGCAGAGGACATTGAGCCCTGGGCCTCATTGAGGACACTGAGTGGCAAAGGACTTTTTTGTTATTTATTTGCTATTTGCTATTTTAGTATTAAATTGTGTTTTATTGTGTAAATTGTATTTTATGGTATTTCATTGTGTTGATGTATATTGTTGAGGTTGAGGATATGTTTTTGAACTGCCCAGATGCATCACATTATAATAATAATAATAATAATAATAATAATAATAATAATAATAATAATAATAATAATAATAATAATAATAATAATAATAATAATAATAATAATAATAATAATAATAATAATAATAATAATAATAATAATAATAATAATAATAATAATAATAATAATAATCTGTTTCTAAAGTGGCCTATTAGTCATTTAAGGAGAGGAGATAGGGGAAAAAACAAATGTGAAAATTAGCAGTGCTAGCCAAGTAAGACATTTTGGCTTAGCTATTTGAACAGAAGCATTGCAGCTTCTCTCAGATAGCAAGGACAGCCTTCTTTCTAATGTTTGGAAACAATCTGCTGTATCTAAAAAATTTGCTGAAGCCTTGGCTGCTTTTTGTATATGTGACTGAAGACTGCCACGAGACATATAATTTACCAGTTCCTATCTCCTACAGTAACAAATTGAGGGACAAATGGAAATCAAAACCTTTGCTCACCAAGATCATTCATCTTTATAAAAAAAAATGATTTACAAGCCCAAGGATTCCAGGCCATAGCCAGGATTCTAGATGTGGGTGGGTGAATATTTTTTTCAGGTTGGGCAACAAAGCCTCTTTTCAATGCATTCCTATGGGAAACCACATCTTGCCAGGATGAGCAAACTGCTAATTCAGGGTGGGCCATGCACATGCCTTTTCTGGCTACGGCCCTGGAGGATTCACTTCCAAACCCAAGTAAAACTACTCTTGCTTACCCTTAAGACCCTAGGTGGCTTGGTCCTCTAACCTAAGGAAACATGGAACAAATCATCTTTGTCATAAGATCTTCAAAGGCAGTTTTTTTTCCTGATAGGACCTTATTACCAATATCTAGACAGAGAGCCATACCTATTGTTTTCCCTTCATCCACAAAACTCCTAAACACCTTCCCTGTTGAAACTCAGCTGACGCTGACATTGCTATCACATCAGCAACAGGGTCTCGCACAATCCACTGTATTTCATTGGAAGTTACAGCAGATCTTTACCTCTTCAGAAGCAGGGATTGGCTGTGGCATGTTTGTCTCATTTTCTTTTGCTATGTATAACCTGATTCTTCATGGAGCTTGCAAAAGCTGCCTTTCTCCAACAAAACTCTGTAGCTATGTTGCTTCAAGGGTTTGGGATCCTGTAATTCAAACATGGAGTGATATCCAGTGTAGTGTAGTGGATAGAGTGATGGACTATGACTCAGGAGGCTTGGATTCAAAGACCTGTTCAGGCATGAAAATTTAAATAGGGTGTGGGATTGGTAAAAACACACCTTAAATATCTCATCCTCTTAGAAAGCCCTGTTAGGATCACTATAAATATGTGATAGCACATAACAGAAAATAACATTTTCCAAGCTCTGGACTCTGAACTGAACTAAATACAACATTTGGCATAGGGTTTTGAGTATTCTATTTTATTTTATTTTTGCTCATCTTTTTGTGTATCATCTACTCTGATGAAGAATTGTAGACAACCTGAAGGCTTTCACCCTTTCGTGGCGTTTTGGCTAGTCCTAAAAAAAGTATAAAAGTACAAGACAATAAATTTTGTGTGTGTTTAAAACAACTGCATTGATAAAAATTCTAAGATTTCTTTTACATTCCCTCAACTCATGAGTATTCATCAGTTCTATGTTTAAAACCCATTATAAAATATATTATAAAAATGGAGGGGGGGATTCAATGTCTCTTTCCATCAAAATTATTAACTAGGGCCTGTGCAAATTGAAGGCCAAGAAGGCATAGCCTTGTATGCTACATAGCGGAAATGAGGTTCGGATATAGTCATAATTTACAGAAAATATCTGACCCAAAGGTCACTATTGCCATTATAACTTGTGAAAATGTGAATAATAATGAAAACATAAATGCCATCCCAGGTGTTGAAAAAGCCAAGAATTAGGGTTTTCCATTGGTCCATTGATCTATTTATAACATATTTAAAAGTGTGAAGGGTTTGGTTGCTCTTTGCTCAAAGGTAAAGGTTTCCCTTGCTCAAAAGCCAGTCGTATCTGACTCTAGGGTGCAGTGCTCATCTCTGTTTCAAAGCCGAAGAGCCAGCACTGTCTGCTTCTGCAGACATTTATGTGGTTATGTGGCAGGCATACCTTCCCACCAAAGTGGTCCCTATTTATCTATTTGCAATTTCTTGCTTTCGAACTGCTAGGTTGGCAGGAGCTGGAACAAAGACGGGAGCTCATTCTGTCCTGCAGTACTCGGGAATCGAACTCCTGACCTTCTGCCTCCAAGTCAGCATCTTAGCCACTTGAGCCACTTGAGCTCTAGCCAGTTTTAAAGACTTCCTGAGAAGGAAAAGGTAGGATGATTTAAAGTCTATTTGGGCTTTTTAAAATAAATATTGTTAACTACTGTAAATTTGTTTTTAATAGTCTGTAGAACATAATCTTATTCCTTCATTGGTAATTCAAAAGTATTTCATATGGAAAAAAGAATGCGTGTGTAAGCTAGATCAAAAGTGATTGCTTTACTTCCAGGATTTTTGGGCTCTGTGTTATCCTCTTCCCTATGAGCTCCGCTGCAATCCACTCAGTTTTCAGGAGAGAAATTGATTCTTACAGGAACAATATATTGCTGAAGCTATCCCTACCATAATGCAAAGTATTTGAGGGTGAGTTGGTTTTAAATATGCAGTTTACACCTTTAGTTTTACAAAATACCTCCTCATCTGTTGATATACACTGACCCAGAGGTACATATGACTGTGATCTGATTGGAGAAAGGTATGCTAAAAAACTGGTTTAAAAAAAAAAACCTTTGGGTTCACAATGAACAAAAAGCTTAGCAGATAAATGGCATGCTACTAGCACCAAAGGCCCAATTAATCATTAATTACCAAAAAATAAAATAAAATAAAAACCACAACCCCACCACAATATGGTCCAAATATTTGAAGTCTGTTATTGAGAACACGTGTTTTTCATAGTTAGATAGAAGAGATCCAGGTCCCTTCCTGTTGTGTCTTAAGCTTTAAAATGAAGAGTCCACAAGAGGTGATTCAAAACAACGATGCAACGATTTATTCACAACTCTTGTAACAATACTACAGCTTAAATATGCAGAAGCTTGGCTGTGCTCGTTCCGCTATTATGCTGCCCGGGATTACCTCTGCACCTGTGCCTTCTGAAAGCACTCCACACGAGAGTTTGCCGTGCGAGAGTGCGAACCAAGAGCCAACACCCTATTTGCAAGAGGCGCTTATATAGTGCTACCTTTTTGGATAACCTTTATTAACCAATCCGTAGTGTTATATTTAAACATTGACAAATCCCTGCTAGGATCCGAATAGAGACCAAGCCAGGATTACTCATTTACATAAGGGCATGCCTTGCAATGGGAAAGGCGTGCCAAAATTACCTTTAACTAGAATGGCACGAATCGCCATTTTAGCAAGCGATAATAAGTACTGATAATAATACTGATAATTATCTCAATACACAACACTTCCTGAAAGGAGGTTGTTCTTGTATCAGTGCAGAATTAGCTAAATATGGCTTTTCCTAGGAAATGAGACAATGAGGAGCATGAAGAAGGGGGTGGGCTGAAGAAGGGGGTGGGTCCTTTTAGTGTCTTTTCCGGAAGACATAGAAGGAGTCGCTACACCCCCCTGGTACGGCAACTCATAATCATCATCATACTCATAATCAATCTGATCCCTCTCTTTCAAAGTATCCTCCTCTGTGGTCGGGAACCCAGGATACGCATTTGTATCTGCGGGTTCCGCCGTGTCTCCCCCTTGGGTAATGCGGGTGGGGGAGAACCCTAACACTGATTCCCCCTCACTGGTGACTCGCCTTCTGAGTTGGTCGGCATGCCTTCTCCAGAGTAGACCCGAGCTGGTCTCGACCCTGTAGGATACAGGCCCCGTTTGTTCAATGATTGTCCCTGGAACCCACGCTGGCCCCGAAGCCGCGTAGTTCCTGCAGTGAACCGGGTCCCCTACCGAGAAACATTTGGAGCTTTCTCCCCCTATGTTTATATTTCTCCCTTCATCCTCCACCCTGGACGGATCCATC
This sequence comes from Bradypodion pumilum, assembly GCA_035047305.1. NCBI lineage: Eukaryota > Metazoa > Chordata > Lepidosauria > Squamata > Chamaeleonidae > Bradypodion > Bradypodion pumilum. Next base: position 60,340,039 of record JAWDJD010000005.1, read on the forward strand.
CGGTCAAAGAGCGTTACTGGACGCCTCCTCATGAGGAGTTCGGCTGGGGAAAATCCTGAAGCTAGGGGGGTTGTCCTATAGCAGATGAGGAACTGACACAGGTGGAGGTTTAACTCACCGGGACCCATGCGCCGCAGTGCGTCTTTCGTAGTGCGCACTTGGCGCTCTACCTGACCGTTTGTGGCGGGGTGAAATGGGGCAGCAGTAATGTGCCTGATGGCGTTTCGCTCAATGAACGTCTTGAACTCTGCAGACGTGAAGGTACTAGCTTTGTTGCTAACAAGGACGTCTGGCAGGCCGAAACAGGCAAAAAGCTTGCGCAACTGTTTGATGGTTGCTGCAGAGGAGGTGCTGTTCATGGGGATTACCTCCAACCACTTGGAGTAGGAGTCGACTACCAGCAGAAACATGGACCCGCGGAAGGGGCCAGCGAAGTCAACATGAATCCGGGACCATGGCCCGCGGGCCGTATCCCATTCCCTATGGGGCAACCGGGACTCCTCGGTCCAAGAGCTCTGGCAGCTCTCACACGTGCCCACTAAACGCTCTATGTCCCCGTCTATCTGGGGCCACCAAAAGAAACTCCTGGCCAGAGCCTTGGAGCGCACGATCCCGGGGTGACTGATGTGCAGTAGTTTCAGCACCTTGGCCCTTAGCTTCTCTGGGATAACTACCCGCTGGCCCCAGAGTAAGCAGCCCCTTTCCAGGGAAAGCTCTACCCTGCGCCTGAAAAATGGCCTGAACTTTTCATCGGGGGGAAAGGCCTTGGCGAGATCGGCCAGGACAATGGGGGGTGAGTCGAGGGACTCGATCAGCAGGACTTGGTGGTCCTGCTCTACCTCGCAAGCGGGGTCCCCTTGACTAGGGAGGGGAGACCGGGACAGTGCGTCCGCATGGGAGATCTCCTTCCCTGGGCGGTAGACCAGCTCATACTGGTAGGCGTTTAGAAAAATGGCCCATCGCAACATTCTGGGGATAGGATTTGTGGGGTGGGTTTACCGGTAGTGAAGATCCCCAGAAGTGGCTTGTGATCAGTCACTACCGTAAACTTGCGGCCGTATAGGAAATCGTGGAACTTCTTCATTCTCGCGATTATGGCCAGGGCCTCCCTATCTGTTTGCGCGTAATTGCGCTTGGCTTTCGAAAGGGACCTTGAGTAGTATGCCACTGGGGCTTCCCTCCCGCTCTCCAACACGTGGCACAGGACCGCCCCCACCCCCACTGGGGACGCATCACAAACTAAGACCACTGGCTTTTTGGGGTCGAAATGGGTCAGGACAGCATCCGAGGACAGGAGTGACTTGAGCTCCTTGAACGCTCCCTCCTGCCTGTCCCCCCACCGCCAAACCGCGTCCTTTTTAAGCAGCACGTGCAGTGGCTCTGCGACCGATGCCTTCCGAGGCAAGAAGGTATGATAGAAATTTAGGAGCCCTAGAAATGACTGTAGCTCCGGTTTCACGGTGGGGCAAGGGGCGTTTTTTACTGCCGCAACCTTTGACTCAGAGGGTGTGATCCTGTCCGGGGTTACCTTAAAACCTAGAAACTCGACCTCCCTCACAAAGAATACACATTTGTCCCTCCTCAGTCGAAGGCCTGCCCTCTCGAACACTGAAAGGACCCCATCTAGCCTCTTTGCTAACTCTAATTCGCTCCCCGCCGTTATCAACACGTCGTCGAAGTATGGGAGGACGCCTGGAAGCCCCTTTATAAGGTGTTCCACGAGGGACTGGAAAATTCCGGGGGCCGAATTCACGCCAAACTGAAGGCGCGTTACCTTAAACGCCCCCTTGTGCGTCACTATCGTTTGCGCGGCGGCAGCAGCCGGGGTTACAGAGAGCTGCTGGTATGCCTGGGCCAGGTCTAACTTTGCAAAGCACTTCCCCCCATGTAACGTGGCCAGCAAGTGGCTGACCACGGGCACCGGATATGCATTCGGCCGAATGGCCTTGTTGATGGTACATTTATAGTCCGCACAAATCCTGACCTCCCCGTTTGCCTTAAGGGCTGTCACAATCGGCGTTTCCCACTCCGCCGAGCCGACTGGAACCAAAATCCCCTGCCCCACCAATTTGTCCAGTTCCGCCTCGATCTTGTCCTTGAGTGCAAAGGGCACTCTCCTTGGTTTGAGGCGGATGGGCCGGATTTCTGAGTCCAGCTCGAAGGAAACCGGGGGCCCCTTGTATTTCCCGAGCCCCTTCTTGAAAACGTCCGGGTGCGCGTTGCACATGTCCCGCATTGGGTCAGTCTCGATGGCGTTGATGCCGGACAGTTCAATTCCCAGGGGAGCAAACCACTGCGTTCCCAAATGGCAGCACCTCCCCCCCTTGAGGACCACTAAGGGCAGTTTCTCGGAGTAGTTCTTGAACTTCACCTTGAAGTTCCCCACCCCCAACACCGGGATCCCATTCCCCTGCACGTCCCGTAGGTGTGACCTCATGGCCCGGAGCTTGGGCCGCTTATCTGGGGGAATACGCATGAACTCCTTTTGGGACAGGATAGAACAAGATGACCCCGAGTCTATCTCCATCCTCACTGGGACCCCTTGCAACAGTACCTCTACGAAAAACCGCCGGTGCTCCAGGCCCACGCGGTTCACGCCTTCCTCACTGTAGCCGGCTGCGACCTTCCTGGTGCCAGCCGCCTTCCGTTGGTGTGTCTGGGGATGGCTGGAACTCCCCTTGTCCTCGACTCGCCCGTGCCTGCATACTCGGGCGATGTGCCCCTTTCGGCCACAGTTGTGACACTCGGCCTTTCGAAACGAGCACCTCGTGCGGTCGTGGGACGCTCCACAACCGTCGCAACGGCGGTCCTGCCGTTCTCGGGTCTGCCGCTTCTCACCACGCTTCTTTATCCTCTGGACGTCGTCGTCCTCACTGGAGTAGGGGTCCGCTGTCGTGGACGACTCCTCGGACGACGTTGGTGTGCCGGCGGGCGGCTTGGGGGCCCACCAGGCCGCCTTCGCTGGTGTCTGCCGGGCCGCCTGTACTGGTGACTTGGCCCTCTCGGACGCGGCCCCTCGGGACTTGAACAGTCTAACCCCGCTCCTGGCCTCCTCGGCTGCTTGGGCCTCCCGCAGTACCTCGTTGAACGTGAGGCGTTGGTCACGGGTCATCAGCCTCCTCTGCGGCTCCTCGTCCCTCAAACCACACAACATGGGGTCACAGAGGGCCTGGTCCAGGTCATCCCACTGGCAGTGGACCGCCGCAAGCCTGAGGGCTGCCACGTAGGCGGACACGGACTCGCCCGGTCGCTGGTCTCGCCTGTGGAATGCGACCCGAGCTGGGAAGATCGAGACGGGTGGCTGGAAATGCTCGCCCAACCTCTCCAGGATACAGTCGATGGGCACCTCGTCTACCTTCCAGGGGGGCAGCAGGGTCATCAGGATTCGCAGCATGGCCGGCCCCACTTGGGCCAGGAAGTGGGAGCGCATCTTCGCGGCGGCGGCGATGCCCGCGGCTTCCATCGCGTGCCGGAACTGACACTCGTAGAGCTCCCATTGTTCGGGCTCGCTCACATCGAACTGGTACGCCTTGACCTTGGGATTCGCCATCGATCCCATCCTCGTCGCCAATTTAGTGTCTTTTCTGGAAGACATAGAAGGAGTCGCAGTAAGGACTAACACAGGTTTATTGGTTGATGATCAGAACGAACATGTGGTAATGGCGGAGATACCTCACATTATATACAGTGGTACAATACATTTGAATCTTGCTGCACGGTAGCTCATTGGCTGCTACCGGCGTGACGTCGTCCGGGTCACGCCCATCTAAGGTGGTGGATCGGTAGTAGTTTGTTGTTGTGGGGAGTTCCCGCGGCTGCAGGTGATTTGAGGAATGAGAACCATGTGAGTTGAACACTCGCAGCTGCCCTCTATGAGCAGCTTGCTCGCGTTCCTTTAACAGCTGGGTTACATTGTGATTGTGGCCAGGTTACATTCATACATTTCTTAAAGCGACATTGTACATACATATAAAGCAACATTGTACATACACAACAGTCCTGAACTGTGGGGGGGGGAGCAATGCATAATTTGGGATAGAAATAAATGTTGTGAGGAGCAGATCATTGCCTCTGTGTATTTCAGTGCAATTTTAAACTTGTTGACTCAAATACAGTAAATATAATTGTTTTCAGTTGGGCCTACTCCTAAATACAGTATCCATGTAAATCACTTGAATCTTAGTATATGAGCACAAAGAAGAGGAAATGATGAGGATGTAAAAAGTTGTGGTTTATGCTTGGGATCTCTGTTGTTTCAAGTAAAATACCTAACTCCAGTACTCAACCTCATTTTAATGAAAAATGTTATTTCCAACTTTTTTCCCATTATGAAGCTTGCATTGCGTGTAGAATATTCCTTTGGGGTGTGTTTTATTAACAAAAGTTATGCATGCATTTCCAGGAAATCATGTACACAGAGGAACAGGATAAATTCTACAGTCAAAATTGTTTTGTGCTATCATTATTCATGCAGCGAAGGTGCCCATTCTTCCCCTCTTTAATTTAGTACAGTGTCTAGTTCTGCAAATGCAGTAACTCTAAGTATCAACGGCTTCCTCCATGGTGAAAAGCATTTCATTGTGACTGTATCCATAAAAAGGAGTTGTGCATTTTCAGTGCAATGAAGTGTTCTTTCTTCCACCATAAACACTTCCCCCCTGTAGACATCTGTATTAAATGGCACAGAAGAACATGCTCTAGCTGAGCCAGTTATTCCCAGAGCTTGGACATGTAATTTTTGGAATACAATTCTCAAAGTTCCTAGAGCCAGCATAGTGGTAAAACTTTTCTGCACTTCAGCTAAAATTACCCCATCACAGGGGGACAAACTATGCACTGAAGAAAGAGAATAACTTAAAAACTATGGTAGACACTCTTGAAATCCCTCATCCTTCCTATTCCACAACATTTTATACAACTGACCTCGTGTCCATAAAAGATGTGTACACATACTATAGCCAGCTCCCTGTTGTGTTAGGTGTTCATGGAAGACAATCACATAAGCAAGATTCTTGTTGTATGCCCAGTCTCACACTGAATGTAAGGCTGCCTGAACAAGCGATTGTATGATAATCACTTGACAGGGGGTCCTCAAGAGTAAAACAAAGTTTACACAGCTTCCCTTAAAGGTAAAGGTAAAGGTTTCCCTTGCTTGAAAGCCAGTCGTATCCGACTCTAGGGTGCAGTGCTCATCTCTGTTTCTAAGCCGAAGAGCCAGCGCTGTCTGCTTCTGCAGACATTTCCGTGATCATGTGGCAGGCATGACTAGACACCGGAGCGCACAGAACGCTGTTACCTTCCCACCGAAGTGGTCCCTTTAGGGTGTGACTTTCATGAGTTATTCACCCTGTAGTTTGTGTAGGATTTGGCATAGTTAAAATCAAAAGAAAAACTGGTGAGTACACCATCTAAATCTTAGTAAGGGGAACTGTCTCTTTTTGGTCAACTGGCTGGGTGGGGGGTGGGGTATTTTGTTTTGATTTTCTCCACTTTCTTGTGTATGTGCTCTCCTATCTTGCGATGGTTGGGGCAATGTGAGGCATGTTATTATAGAAGTTCACCTCAAGCAAGTGTCTGTTGACTTTCCTCTTCTAAATAAGTCTCCTATTTTTATTATGCTTATCAAAGTTAGTGCTGTATTAAATAAGTGATATGTCACTTTGGAAGAATATTTTAAAAAAAAGATGAAGTGAAGAAATGTTCCTAGTAGAAATTGATGGTTTCAACAAAATGTCTCTTTTCCTCACTGCATTTTCCTCTTGCAGATTTTTGTCTCTGTGCGTGCATTATTTGTGAAAATACAAGCACGAATTAGCTTACACCATCTTGATCCCTGAGGCAAAGAATAAGACAGAAGAAAGGAAGGTGGAACCAGAAAAAAAGGATACAGCATCCATTGGTCTCCTTTCATCATCCACTCAGCAACATTTTCTTTTCAGGGCCAAAGGGGGAGATTCTCTCTCCTGTCTATTAAGTAGTTTGTTATTCTGTTTTCTGCCTTTCTATGAAAGCAACAGAGAAATATAAGCAAAGAAGGGAGCAAGTGCCAACAAGAACTTGGAATCTTCTTCCCTGAGATGAGCCTGGGAAGTGGGGTGAGGACTTCTGTAGAAGATTACTTGATCATGTTGGTGTGGATGGCTATAGTGATTTAACCAGCAGGGATCTAGTCTGGAAAACTGCAGAGCAAACTGAGTTTCTCCCTGCTGTGTAATCACACCTTCTGACTCTGAGCAGGATATTAGCTTCTATATATAGCCAAAGACAGCTTATGACCAGAGCATGGGAGTGCCAGACCTCAAAATCTGGGAATGAGTTCCCACTCCACTCAGATCATAGGCCACTCTGCATATTATTAGGAATTACTATATGAAATGTAATAGTAGAAATGGGAAACATTACTCTTTTTTTGGACTAAAACTCTTCGAATCCCTTAGTGGGCATGTTAGCTGTGCGACTCTGACAAAGAAGTATTAAAAGAATAAAAGTTTTCCTTCTCTTGAAGTTAGCAACTTTATACATTCATATTAGGCTCTGCTTATAGAAACAGAATGGAGATTTACCAAGAAACCATTGGAACTAATTGTTTTAGAAGACAAACCTTTTCAATTCTAACTAGTGAAGGTTCAGATGTGGCTCTTGAGGATCAGATTTCCAGTCCTACAAACAGTTCTTCAGATTTTCAAGAATCCATAAGTGTAGTATATATAGGTTAATATGTGTTATTTTATGAAATATAGCTGGAGTCATGCTGGTGACTTTTCCAGATTTCTAATGAAGCTTACTTATGAAATATAGTAGAAACAATTATGGAGGACAATAGTCCTAAAGATTCCAGATAAATCTGCTAAGATCTGTGTCTCTCACTAGCTCGTTACTTCTGCTATGGCAGCTGAAATGTCTGCTTGCTCTATGGTTTTGACTCAACCATTGCTGGTATTATGTGTATATCTGTATACTGTATCCCCCACCCCCACCCACCAACCCCCGTAAGCCACCTTGAGTCACATTTGTGCTGAGTAAGGCAGGGTATAAATTTAACAAATAAATAAAATAAAAATAAATAAATTATCCACAAACACAGAAACATTCACAATAGCAAACAACGAAATCTAATACAATATTATTGGTATACTGTTTGTTTGTTTGTTTATGTTTACACTTGTATGCCACCTACTCACAGCATGACTCAGGGCAGCTAACAAAGTATCACACAAACATCAAATATAATAAGTCCACAAACCACACACACAAAAAAAGTTCACAAAAAAATGGCCAGCAAGAAAGTACGAGGCACAGGCTGGCCAGGGGGCAGTGTATGCCTCCCCCCCCAGCCCCAATGGTCAGTCCCAACATCAACAAAGTAACCCCCAGTTGTTAATGGGGCCCGGGGATGGCAGTGGGCCATCTTCTGCCACTCGAGCTGTCACTGCTTTTCAACCCCCAGTGAGATGGAGGTCCAGGGGTGGGGCGGCAGGCATCATCAGCTGTAGCAGCGGGATGTCTTCTGCCACTCAAGCCAGTATGGCTTTACAACCCTTAGTGCGATGGAGGTCTGGGGGTAGGGCGGCAGCCCCCAACAATTTCCATCTGGCCCATAGCACCCTCACCACTCCCAGAAGTGAACAGTGGACACACCCAACAATGCTCATGAGCATCCAGAACCACTACTGGAAATGGACGGGGATGCCCCTGTGCATGTGCAAAACATACCCATGCCACTTCCAGGAGTGGCATGGACGCATTTGTACATACACGGTGGCATCCGGAACCACTCGGGAGTGGCATGGGCATGTTTGTGCATGTGCAAACGTGCCTGAGCCACTCCTGGAAGTGGTTCTGGATTTGCATGCGCAAACACGCCCACTTCTGGGGGCATGATCATCAGGCACACTCAGCTGTTCTGGGGGTCATGGTCAGGCCCCCACCGCAAAAAGTTTGGTCATCCCTGTTCTACACTGTTGCCCAGGGTATGCACTTGAGTACTCATAATGCTTTCCACTCTTTGTCCACTCTATATCCTTGCTATAAACCTATAGAGAGGAAAGCAACCCATCTTCCAAACAGGTAAATGCTGAAGAATATCTCTATCAGGACAAGATATTGGCTGGACCATCTGGAAGTTACTTATATAAATGTAGTAGTGAAACAGAAAGATGAAAGAATAATCAAGTATAATGTGGCTTCTGGATAAGACATTTTTTTGTTAATTTGGAGAAATTAAATTAATGTAGCATTTATGTACATATAATTATGCCCTGCCACATGTACAAAAGCTGATCTAGTAAATGGTGAAGATAATCATATTAAAATAATCCACATCTGGTCAAAGATAATCTAATAATTTTAACATTTTAATTTCTTTTGAATTTTACTATATTTCATATATATCCATAATTTTAAATCATGCAATGCTCTGTTATAAGGAAAGTAAGTTGAATTAGCACAACTATTTTGATTGATTTTAAAGAGTTTTAATGTTAATTGCATTTTAATCATAATCAATTAAATTATGTGATATGCTAAAAATGCAATTACAATATTTGTTGTTTTGCAAGCCATCTTGAGTCCCATTAGCAGGAGAAAGTCTATATATACAAGGTGAAAGAAAGAAATTACATTTAGAAAATAGCATGTAATTTGTATAATATACTATAATGCTCAGTTCTGAACCAGTTAATGCTTAAAAATATACATTGTCTCATTAAAGTTTTCCCCACATTCCAGCATGTGGCTGATCTATCCATTTATGTTTTCTGTGTAAATCTAAGACTTTTACATTGTTTTTCCTTCTTGTAGGTTTCACCATTTTGAATATAGGTCAGAAATCTTCAGAAGCCCTTGGGTTGCTGAAGAACTTGGGACTTTAAAAGTAAAGTTTCTGGATGTTCTGAATTTGATTTGAAAATTAATGGCTTTTCATGCCATTGTGGATCCAGATCTTTAGTGCTATAAATCTCAGCAATTTCATTAAATACAGAGAGGCAAACCACTGAAGATCTGGAAACATGTTTTTCCATAGATTTTGAACTCCAGCGAAAATGGATATTTTCATCACCAGGTGATGGCATGTTCTCCATGTTCTATATGATTTATTATTCACTGTCAATTAAATATAATGGGAGGGAGAATTAAATTATTGAAGAACACAGTAATAGATTCTGCAGGGTCTTTGAAAGCTGTTGCTAGTTTTTTAAAAGTACATAGTAAAACTTTTGCTCATCTAGAATCCATCTCCACTCACCACATGCATGTGAATGAATGCCAGAGAGATGGAAATTAATAGGATCAACCAGATATAGGGTATTGCATGCACAACTTTTAAATATTTAAGTTTAAATCCCTGGATATTCAAGCATCACAGATTGAAGTGAGCTACATTTTCTTTTATGACAATCCGGGCAATACAAATGAGATGGGATTCAATACATAATTTGGGGTGGGATGGGGGGGTGCTTATATTTGTAAAATGTATATTAGGAACAGAGAGAATGTGTTTTAAGAAAATAAAAAGTAGAAATAGGTAAATCTGGTAGATTTTCTCATCCTTATCTTTGACTGCTTTTAATAGTGTGAAATTATAGCTTTTAATAATTTCTTAGAAGAAATTAACCCTGACTGCTCATTGGAAGGTCAAATAGTAAAGATGAAGCTAAAATACTTTGGACATCAAATGAGAAGGGAGGATTCACTTGAGAAGGCATTGATGTTGGGAAAGGTGGAGGGCAAAAGAAGAAGGGGGAGGCCAAGGATGAGATGGCTAGATGGTATTATAGACACAATGGGCACAGAGCTGGGAGGGTTGAGGGGGATGGTAGAGGACAGAGGCGCCTGGAGGAAAATGGTCCATGGGGTCGCAAAGGGTCGGAATCGACTGTGCAACTGAACAACAACAACAACAAATAGTGTGGCTTATAACCTCTTTGGAATTCTCCACATTTGTAATATGAATTACTACCCGAATACACCGCTTCACCCAGGATATTTTCTCTTTGTGCCTGCGGACACTTCAATCTGCTGTCTAGGTGCAGGCCCAAATTGAGAGGGGCTCATCCAGTATCACTGCACTGGGGTGGTGGGGAAGCGGGAAACGACCCCGTACCTGTCCAGGGAGTGTTCCCCCCTCTCTGGCTCCTCCGTGACCCGGGTTCCCATGGAGGCTTCCCACTCCAACCCCACCCCAGCCACTACCCCATTGTCCCCCTTGTGGAGGATGCAGGAAATGTCACCTAACTTGCCCAGGGAGGGTTTCCCATCTCCAGCACCCCAGCCACCCGGGCATGTGCCAGGGCCCATTGCCACTGCCAGCGCAGTGCCTCGGGCTCTCCCAGCATGGGCTGCTGACCCAGAAGCTGAGCAAAGGAGGAGGAGGAGGCCCCCATCGGATGTCTCATGTCATCCACTGCCAGCATGCCGCTGCGGCTATCTCTCCGCTAACAAACATGATGGGTGGCCCCATTTCCCTCAGCAGCCAGCCCCTCCCTCACACGTGCACATACTCATGGCACAATGTTTAAGGGCTGCAGTGTAACCAGGCCCCGGGTTCCATTGCACACATCCTCAGTACTGATTTTCCTTTGCGCTTGGCACCATGGGAGTTGTAGTTTCCTTGGCTGTCTCGAATGGTGGTTAGGCTGCTGGGTACATGTGTGGTGTTCAGTGTGTGTGCTGTCTTCCATGCGTGTGCACTGCCACTTGCCCCAGTTTTTTAGTTCTAGTGTGACCCATTTTTAGGTGTACACAACCCGAAATGGCCTTCTGGACCCCCACATTTGTGGTCCCGCAGGTGTAAGGTAGGCATGTGCAATGCTTTGGCATGATTGGTGCAGGGGTGTGGATTTGTATAAAGAACATACAAGACTACACCTCTGTTTTATATAAGGATAGATTTGCTTGTTCACTTTCTTGTTTAACTTCTATCCTGCCCTTCTTCCTTACAGGACTTAAAGTTGATCACAATGAATATTATATATATAATGCTGCAGATTGTCAATAGAAATCCCTTCTTTGATTTCAGAAGGTTAGAAAGATTAATAATACCCATGCTACCAAGAGATGCAACCGAATCAACAGAGACACACTTGTCTGGTGTAGGTCATGACACCAAGATGATCAAAGTCATTTCCATTCAATAACCAGGCCACAAACCAGATTGAAATAGATAACACATTTCATTCATAAATGCCTGGAGCTATAAAACTATCACATGTTCTTGTTCCCTGGAGACAGACTCGTGAATATCCAATACAGTGTTATTGCTACTCCTTCCTAACACAAAGAGCCATTGACTATACCCATCCCAAACTGGTCACTTCACCAGCTGCTTTTATGAAACAAAAAGGTCAAAGATTCAAAGATATACATGTGGTGGTTCTCATCTGTTCAGTGATTTGTGCCCATATCATTAGACTCTACAAATTAAAAAGCATCCGTTGCCTAGACAAGCATGTCATTTAGTATAATAGGGAAAAGATGTCATGTGAGACAATGTCACATAGGGATTCAAACTGCTGGTCCCTGGTTTTGCAGGTAGGCTGTCCAACCCAATGGGCTAGGGGTGGAGAACTTTTGGCCTTGAGAGGAGCCTGGGATTCTGGGAATTGAAGTTCCAGAACACTTGGAGATCTATCCTGTTTCCTCTAGGCCAGGGTTTCTCAACATTGGGCCTCCAGGTATACTTGGACTTCAATTCCCAGAACTCCAGCCTTCCCTCTAAGCTGCAGGTTCGCCACCCCAGAGCTAGAATAAACCTTACAGTAAATACATTATGTTGTATATGCAGCCAACACACATCTAGAATAGATTTTGGGTAGAACTGGCAAGTGAATGAAAGATAATTTTTATCTCCCTAATCAATAACTGAAGTATTTGATCTAGAAACATTTTGTATGTTGCACTATGGATTTGTAAATGTTCATCCCCCAAGGATTTAATTAAGCTTTCGCAGGAATGCCTATTTCTTCATAAGATGCAGCGTTATCACACTCATGCTATTCATTTCTCAATTGTTATTTAGTTTAAAAAATTCTAGTCATTTTATCATCATCCCCAAGCGACCAAACACTTTCCAAACTGAGACATTATCAAATTGGAGGCAAGTGGTGTGGTTCAAATATTTATTATTAGAACTGACTTTCTTTTTAAATGAAAACAAGGGAGCGAAAGAACTTCTTCCATTGGATTTGAAATGGGCTTGTCAGTTATAAATGGTAACAGAGACTTTATTTTCCTTACTCTTTTGTTGTAATTGCTGCTGAATTAGATGGAGTGAGACATGGGTGGGAGGTAGCAGCTAGCCAGCAAGGGAGAGCAAGGGTGAAGGAGGTGGCAGGATGCCAACAGCCACAGCAAAACTGGACTTCCACAGTCTCAGGCAGCAAAAAAAATCTGCTGCTTTCATATTTTTTCCATATACACAGGCAGGTTATCCTTGGTGTATATCTTTCTACCACCACCACCCAAGAAGAGGGAGATTGACGTGTTTTTCAAAAGTAACATACATTTACATTAAGAATTAAGTCTGAACTTAATTCTTTTCTTTTAAAGCTCTGGGGCATATTAGTTATATTAGTCTGTGCCTTACCTTCTGCTCCTTTTCTTCTTACAGTATATCAAAATTGTAGTTTAAAAAAACCAAGCTAGTCTGTTAGCAAGATAGAAAAAGGTAGATAAGAGCAATGAAAAATATCTTAGCTAAACTACTGTCACAAGGTACAAGTACAGTAATCAAGCTTCTAAATCAGATATTCTCAACCTGTGGCCCATGGGATGTATGTGGAGGAAATGCCATGTGGAGGAAGGGAAAATTGCCATCTGGACCCTGAAGCTGTCTGGGGGAGCATGGCTCGGCCTCCAGCTTTAAAAAGTTGAGAACTCCTGTTCTAAATTCTTCAGAAGTCTGCATTAGGAGGAAATGGGAAGAAGAAAGGTTCACATTGGATCAGATTTTTGTCTGGTCCAACACTCACTTTGCCCACTGAATGGTAGACCAGTTGCTAAGGGGGAGCCTTACAGCAGTAAATGAGTAGAAGTGAACCCTGCATTTTACACTCTTTTGCACATAAGACAGTTCTCCTTGTAAACACCAGCAATGACACAGGACCCAGCTGTAGCACGTAACGGAAATACACCAGCTTTTGTCTTCATGTCATTTCCAGCAATTAAGAACAGTTTTGCTTCAGTGAGTGACTAATGAGTTAAACTGAGAAATGTCAGCACAATATCAGCAACTAATTTTAGCTGTCTACCCAACTATGTAACATCATTACCCCATGATACAAATGTTTGCCTTATTTGAGTGAAAATGAGTTTAAAGTATGGGATTCTGAGCATCATTTTTGGAGCAAGGTTGCTAGTCTCAAAGCTATGAAACTATGACATCTCTCACTCTCACTCTCTCACTCACACCAAGCACCTGACTGTTTTACAGTGGGACACAAATGGTGCTCCAGGCAGGCATCTGACACAAAATTACTAACCATTGTTCAAAGGGGAGTTTGTAACATTCCTATAGATCAGGGATTCTCAACCTGTGGCCCATGGGCCAGATGCAGCCTGTGGCACCATTTCATGTGGGGCCCCCACTGCCTCCACCACACCAGGAAGTGCCATGTGGTGGACGGAGCCTATGTTATTTTGTTTTTCTTCTTTTTCTTTTTCCCCTTTAGTATGCTTTATGTATGTAGTTTTCTTATTTTTTCACTGTTGCTATTTTTGTTATTTTGTAATTTTTAAAATTTCAATTATTTTTTTAAAAAATAAATAAATGTCAAAATGGCCGTCTGGCCCCCGCAGCTGCCTGAGGGAGAGTGTCCCAGCACCTGGCTTTAAAAGGTTGAGAACTCCTGCTATAGATAGTATAAAATGTTAAAAGGCATGTGAATGAGCTTTAAAACATGCTTTAGTTAGCTATTGGAGGGGTGGGGTATAATAGCTGGATTTTCAAATCTCTACCTATAAGAAAGTGGTTGAGTCATGCATGTCCAGCATACATGGCCACACCCGGCCCAACCATCCCATACCGAGCCGCCCTCGCTCACCTTAACACCCTGCGAGCATCACCACAAGGGTTTGCCAGCCATGATTAGGGCAACCGCCCCATGAACGTGAATACAAAAAAAAAACTGCAAGTCCCAGCATCCTTCACGCCATGACCCCTCAGCCAATCAGGCTACAAGACGCAAGCACGAAGAAGGCCGGGAAAGCCAACATGCACGCTAAAAAAAAACTCCAACAGGCCGACAACTTCCCTACAGAAGACACTTCATCTCCCAGGGGGAAGCCATCACCAGCTCACCACAGCCGGCAGATGGCCACATCAGTTGCCGGCTGAGCTGCCTGCTTTTGGTGGCCCCCGACCGACCAGCAAAGATCTTGGTGCCGGTGGTGAGGGAGGAACGGCCTCACCACAGAGGCATGGAAGGTGAGCAGCCGAGCGCAGAAGGCTGTGCCGGGGAGGCGCAGAGTACAAAAGACCCAACCAGCAACAGGTAAGTGGGGTGGGGGAGTGGGACTGAGGGGGGGAACGGGCCTGGGGAGCACACCACCCACCCAGTTCTTGGAGAAGAAAGGGGGAGAACGAACTCTTGGGGTGAGAGTAGGGGGCAAAGGATTTTGAAGATCCCTTCAAAACATGGCAGAATCACCCCTATGCCCCCAAAAGACCACCAAGGAAAGATTGGAGAAAATATTTATTAAAAATAGTTTTCTAAAATGCATAAAAAGCAAGGGCAGTGGGGATGCTGGGGGGTGGGGGTGGGAAAAGGAAGCATGCAATGACCAACTGCATTTTTTTCATCCCTCTCATAGAGGCAGAACTACTCAATATGTGAAGCTGTTTCATGTGAGTAAAGACTGTTGTCCATCTGGTGAGAAAAAGCCACTGTCAGAAATCTTAAAAAGCTGCTGCTCTCAATCTCTTGGTTGACTGCATGGATTTAAGTAGCTCTCCAGGACTGTGGTCACTTAGTGGTTAAGACACTAAACTTGATGACTGGAAGATTGGCAGGTCAGCAGTATGAGACCTGAGTACTGCATGATGGAGTGAGCTCCCATCTCTGTCCCAGCTCCTGCCACCCTAGCAGTTCGAAAGCAAGAAATTGCAAGCAGATAAATGTATACCACTTTGGTAGGAAGGTAAACAGTGTTCTGTGTATTCTGGTGTCTAAGCATGTCTGCCAGATGTCCATGGAAATGTCTGCAAATGCAGAGACAACACTGGCTCTTTGGCTTTTAACAGAGTTGAACACTGAGCCCTAGAGTCAGATACAACTGGATTTTGAGCAATGGCAATGTTTACCTTTACCAGGATATAAGCAAAGGCTCTTTCCTGCCTTGTGGGGAGATTCTGGCAATTGAACCTACAACCTTCTGCATATTGCTGCTGGTATGCTATCAACTTTCTCAGAAGCATACCTGTCAACCATCCCGATTTGGCCGGGATTACTACGTAATTTGACGCCAATTTGAGTCATATCCTGACCCGCGCTGTCAAAACCACGTAATTTGGCAGCGGGGGAAAGGAGGCACTGTGCAGCCCATCCGCGCAGGTCGCATTGTGTGCATGCGTGGAAGGGCTCTACACTTCCGTAGCTCCCTTCCGCACATGTGCAGAAGGCTACGCAAGCGGCATAGCCCCCATGCGCATGCGTGCAACGCGACCTGCGCAGACCCGGTCTGTGCAGGTCCCAGAATCGCCGGACGCACGGTTGACAGGTATGCTCAGAAGTGGTATTCGATCTAGATCAATTTGCCTGTACTTCCAGTCTGGCATTACAGCACAGAATGGAGTGCAGCATCTAGAGAGCCATCAGCTTTCTGTTTCCTTTTTTCACCATCCTCACCATAAAATAACAACAGAAGTACAAAATCCCAATGGGGTTATGTTAGGCTACCATGGCTTGTGCTGCAGCTAATTCCCAGGATGTGTCTCAGTTGTGTGTCTGGTTCTGCAGCCAGTTACATAACTGAGATTTGCCTGGCTCCTTGCCAATTTAGCCATTGGCAGTTTATACCAATCATATGCAAACACCAACGGGATTGATTGATTAGATTTATATCCTGCCCCACTTAGTGTAAAAACATTACTCCAGACAACCAACACTATATAAAGAACAACCATACATAAAACTAAATACAACAGAAATAGTACTACACCATGATTTAAAAACTCCTCAATACCAAATAAAATACAATCAATAGACAAAGACAATACAAAGTATACATACCTAATTGGTGCAACCAATCTGCAGTTTCTATCATTACAGTATTGCAGTTGAGATTTATAGTAGAGAACAAGGACAGGCAGCACAAATCATCAGATGTAACCACTGGTGGGCATCAGCAGGTTCGCACCAGTTCGCCAGAACCGGTAGCAGAGTTTCTGGCTGGCCTTGCCCATCCAAGTTTTGAAATGAAGTAGTTCTAATTCAGGTGCAACATAAGGCTTTGCCCCTGGCCATGCACACCATACCACGCCCACAGTGTGGTAGTAAATTTTTTTTGGAGCCCACCACTTAATGTAACATATTGCTGGAGGGGTTCTAAGAGGAAGACATCTGATGACATAAAAACATTTTCAACATATTTAGGAAAGCCAGTAATGTGGGGGCAATTTTAATTTCAGGCATTAGTACATTCCACAGCCTGAGTGCCACTGCTGAAAATGCCATTCCCCAAGTAGAAGCTTCCCTTACTTCTATCAGCATGGCCACCTGAAGCTTCATCATTTGGGTACTTCAACTATGATTTCTTGAATACTTCTGCAGATAACATAGTCCTAAACTGTTCAGGACTTCATATGTTATTACCAAAACCTTGACCCTACCATAGGATTCCACAGTTAGCCATTGCAGACTAGCCAAGACTGGGGTAATATGATAATAATAAAAAAACCAACACCAATATCAATATCTGGCAACTGCATTTTGCACTCGCTGTAGCTTCCATAGTAGCATCAAGGGCAGTCCCACATAGAGAGTGTTGCAATAGTCAATCTTGGAGACTACCAAGGCATAGGTCAGCAATAAAAGAGATGTCCTGTCCAGCAATGGGTAAAGCTGGGCAATGGACCACAGTTGGTAAAATGCAGACCAAACCACCAAAGCTGTCTGCTGTTTCAGAGATAGCATGGGATTCCCAGGAAATTTTACTTAATTTTTTTACCATGTGATTTCAAAAATGGTTATTTCATATTTACTTTTTCTAAATGTCAATTCCTATTTCAAAGTTTTGGTACCATATTTTAGTCCATGGTAATAACAAGACCTGCTATGGAAGTGGTGAAGAATCAATTGCATTAATTACCGGTAATGCACCAAAAGCAACCCTAATAATGTATGTTTTCAGAATTAACCACATCAGAGGTCACAATCAACCTGAGGCTGAACTCGAGTTATTTTCTAACTATAATTCATGAGTTTGTCATAGATGGCTTTTCCATGTTCAAATCATGACCTGCTGTGTCAGTAAAACAGAAGCTTTGTCACAGTGAGCTACTTTCCCAGTGATATGTATGCACTGACAACATTGCAACCTTTTTATTTACATTGACTGGACCTAAAATAAATAAGTAGAATACTCCCCAAGCTTCTAATCAATAACATCTGTTGGAATTCTGATGTTTTCTTTGCCCTGTTTATATCATTACTGTTCTCGTTGAGGGTATATTTTTATAAATGTTTCCAGAAATGTATTCCAGGATATGCTCACAGGATTGATATTAACACCTGAAACAGCCACAGAAGACAATGCATCACTCTTGTTCTTATACTTTTCCAATTATGATTAATGGCACAACCAAAAGAAAAATATACTTGTTGCTTGGTTTTTATTTAAATTTCTTCAAATTTCCTTTTGCAGAGCAGAAAAAAATATATGATGAAGTAATTATTTGCTGCATTACCACATAATTCCTTTGCAGAATTATCATATTGTGTTCTCTAGTTACGGTTTTTAAAGTACTGTTTCGTTTTAATTGATACTAGAAATCTCCTTGGGGAAAAGCCATTTTAAAAAAACTTTATTGTATTGCTGCATTTATAGAATCACAAAGATTTTTAAAAATGTCCTAAATATGATCCCCCTCCTTGTGAAACTGATGCAAATGCTTTTATTTTATTTTAATAAGGTAGGCTTTTGCTAGAGTCTGGCCAGTTTATCCTGCTATGGTAATAAAGTAGACCATACTGCCAGCAACTCAACACAGATCATCAGGTGGCAGATAACTAACCCGGTAACCATGAGAACTAATGACCCAAGTGGATTAGATCACTAATTGGTTAAATCCCACTTGAATCTCTCTTACTGGAGGGCAGAAGCTTCATCAATATTGGACTGGGGAGGACTTTGTGTGCCAAATGGCTCAGGACCAGAAAATGACTCCTGGAACTGGATCAGTGGTGTCACACTGCAATGTGGAAGGCAAATGGAAGACCACTGCATTATATTATTCCCAGGACAATATAGCCAATATTTGGAATTGGATAAGGCACTTGAAGAAGAAAGCTTTTCAAGAAAGCTTGCTGCCCAATGTGCTACATAGCATGGAAGGATCTAAAGTCTAAGGCTTTTGCAGAAGCCGAAGATGCTCTCAGGGATAAAACAATAAAACTGCCCCTTCACTTGTTGTTGTATGTGGTCCTGGTACCTAAGCACATACACAAAAGGTATAATTGAACCTGAGATCCTAAACATGTTTCTCAGGCAGCAGCTCTCCTTTAAATCACTGAAAATTATCTCTGAGCATACTCAGTGATCAAGCTGCACGGAGTTCATGGCTACACTTTTGTTCACTCTTTTTATCATCTTTAGTATCACTCCTGGTGTAGTTATCCTCATAGTTTCATAGCTTGTCTTTCTTTTTTCACCTTACAGGTCTTCATGTTTAATACACATGTTTAATACACATGTTTAATACACAATCAGTTGTACAGTACATTGAAATATTGCTCTCTGCTGGAGAGCAGGAAGCAAGAAGGTGGGATCCAGTCCACTCCCAGAAAAGGAAAGATGGAATGGCAACCTCCATGTCAGGGGTGCCCAAACTTTTTGGGCCATGGGCTGGTCATGTGGTTCAGTGGACTGGTCATATGGTTCAGTGGGCCAGTCATGTGGTTCAGTGGGCCCGTCACGTGGTTCCTCCCACCAGAAGCTACGCACCTTGCAAACTGTTTGCAACAGGATGAGATAGATTTTAGGCTGCCATTTTTTCTGCTTAAACCAGGTGTGCCCAAACTATGGCCCATGGGCCAGATCTGGCCCTGATGCCAATTCATCTGGCCCATGCTGCCCTGGGGGCATGTGGTTCAGGAGCTGATTTTCTTTCATTACGTTCCACAAGGAAAAACCTGACATTAAACGGAAATGAGTGTCGCTGCATGACATGGAGCAGGTGTGTCCAAACTATGGCCTGTGGGCCTGATCTGGCCCCCAATGCCAATTCATCCAGCCAACGCCACCCTCGTCACTCCTGGAAGTGGACGAAAAATGCACCCAGCCAATTTCCTGGTGTTTTAAATCTTGGATAGAGAAGCACAATATCCCATAAAATAGAGGTTTTTTTAAAAAAAACACACACAACACAATACCTTGTACTCCCAAACATGTGAAACCTGCTGATGGGGATGAGAAACACCCAGGATATGGTTGTCAATACTGAATGTGGAGGGGGTCAAAATCTTGATGAATGTTAGGTTGGATTTAGTCCAATAAATCCCATCATTGTTTACCTTAATATTTTCCCCCAAATGGTTTTTCAGGGGACATAAAAGAAGGTGTTGAAGTCAATATGGATTTTTTTTTGTAAATCAATAGTATGTAACATGACACCTTTTTCCTTACTCGTACTGCTGTTTTCCATAACTTTTAGGCAACAATATGATCGATATTGCTAAATATTTGACTGTAACGTAAGAATTATAGAATATTATGCCTACTAAGGCTGTCAGATGAGATTTTTAGTCTGATACATTAGTGGTCTGAGGGGAAAGCTCAGTGGTTCATTGCTATGGAAACATTTAACATACACTACACATGAGTAGTAGACAAATGCTTTGATATATGTTCAAAACCATCTTATTAAGATTACTAAATCTGGTTACAGTATTTTGACTTGTTAAATGAAAACTTCTCCATAACCTCATTAAGATGCAGCCTGGATATGGTTTAATTCTGCAAGCTCACCAACAGTGACTGGTTTTACAATGTTGTTGTTGTTGCTACTGCTGCTGTTTATATCCCATATTTCTACTAAAATTATCTAGAGCACTTTCAAAGTCACTATAAAACCATTCTTCTTCTGTGTCTAGGCCAGACACAAAACTGCCAAAATAAAGCCACCTTTTGGTGATTTCATTCTGCAGTTCCTTTCACCTCACCTAGTGTAACTAGTGAAGTAGGAGCAGTGACAGACTTTACATTCTTAGGATCCAAGATCACTGCAGATGGTGATTGCAACCATGAAATAAAAAGACAACTTATTCTTGAGAGACAAACTATGAGAAACCTGGGGAACATTGTTAAAAGTAGAGACATCACCTTGCAAACAAAAGTCTGCATAGTCAATGCAATAGTATTCCCAGTGGTAGTGTATGGTTGTGAGAGCTGGACCATTAGGAAAGCTGAGCGCAGAAGAATAGAGGCCTTTGAAGTGTGGTGTTGGTGGAGAGTTTTGAGAGTCCCCTGGACAGTGAGGAGAACAAATAAGTCAATCCTAGAAGAAATCAACCCTGACTGCTCATTAGAAGGTCAAATAGTGAAGATGAAGCTAAAGTACTTTGGACATCAAATGAGTAGAGAGGATTCACTTGAGAAAGGCTTGATGCTGGGAAAGATCGAGGGCAAAAGAAGAAGGGGGCGGCCAAAAATGAGATGGCTAAATGGTATTGTTGACTCAATGGGCACAAAGCTAGGCGTGTTGAGGAGGATGGTGGAGGATAGGGGTGCCTGGCATGTGATGGTCCATGGGGTTGCAAAGGGTTGGACTGTACTCTACAACTAAACAACAACAAAAGTGTGACTTAGCCAGCAACACAAGGTTGCCATTACCAGGGTACACCCAATTATGGTTCAAAAATACCATAATCTTCAAGAATGCTCTTTCTGTATACCCCTATAAAAACATTTATAACATACTTATGTAAGCTGTTTCTACTCATTTCTAGTATCCTCTCAACCTCTACTCATTGGTTCCCTGTCTTCAAATGCTAGGATCCTTTTATGAACCTCTTCTTTTACTTTGTTCTGTAGAGACCCTTCCTCTCTCATGCTGGGGTTGCCATAGTTCTGGTTATTTTCTTTTGAGTGTTTTGAGCATATCAGGGCACAGACTTCAGCATATCTTGCCCCAGCTGTACATCTGTGTACATTCATGTGTTCATTGCTTTTATGGTATGGGTGGCTTTGGGGATATGTGATACCTTTCTTTTTTTGGTGCAACATTTATGTCTCATCAGGATTCATCTAGCCCTATATAAAAGCACTGCCAGTGGTACAGTTTGTGCTGGACTCCCTTGGTGAGGGTCAGTGCTTGTAGGAGTTACTTTTTTGGACAATGGCCAGAAAGTCAATTGTAGAATTCTGGAAGTTGTCATCTCAAAGAAGTATATCTTGGAAACTTTAGTAATGTGAACCTAGTTGTTTCTCTAAAGCCATGGTTCCCAATATGGAGCACTTGCCCCACAGGGGCATAATTGATTTTTAAGGGAGGCAATTCGAGAATGAGTTAGATCAAGTTAATGGCCTTTTAGGCTTCCTCCACAAAAAGTGAATAGGAGTTCACTTTTTGAATAATAAGAATTATGTGTCATTGGGGGGGGGGGATCAGGATTTTAAAGATGCTTTGGTGGGGTATAGCACAAATAAGGTTGAGAACCACAGTTCTAAAGGAACTTTGCCCATTCCACTCTGCTATATGTCACAGGAACTGGTTATGTGTGTTAAGAGAGGCAGGAGTGTATGTGATGGACATATTACCCTCTGTTGCCACAGGGGATGCATTCCAAGATCTGTCGATGCCTGAAACCGGTGAGGTTGCAGCAAACCCTGTATTATGGTGCACACATATGAATTGTACAAGCTGAGGTGGGGTGGAAATGGCTTTGCCTATCTTCACATGCACTCAAGAAATGGCTATAGTGAAAACAGGGTCCATTAAAACACTGTTCCATCTCAACATTAGATAGTGGCTTCTAGTGGTCAACTCTGGTAATGCACCTTGGAAATGTGTATTTCAGAGATTTTTACTGCATGTTTTTGGACTGTGGATAAAAGAAATTGCAGCTACAAGACCTGCAGAAATTGGAGGCCACCTGTAACTAGGAAAGGATCTAATGGCCTTTGCCTCCATATTACAATATGCTTGTATGACAAAAAAAAATCTAGGCAGTGCCAGCAAATAAAGAGGATTCAGATGAAGGGAGGTAATGGATTGTTCCATTTTGTGTGATCAGGGTTCACCTTTTGTGTACTTCTGCCTAAGAAAGATATTGACAAGCTGGAATCTGTCCACAGAAAAAGCAATTAGGATAGTAAAAGGTCACATCTTACAAAAATGGTTGAGATGGTAGGCTTAGTCTGGAGAAGAAGCTGTTGAGAGATGATATTTAAAGGGCTCTCAATAGAATCATGTTTTTTTTAAGTTTTATTTCTTTTTAAGTAATATAAAAAGAAAAAAGTTCGGTATACATGATTAGTATACAGAAAATAGTTATACATTCCACCTTGTACTATCTTATCTTATCTTATCTTATCTTATCTTATCTTATCTTATCTTATCTTATCTTATCTTATCTTATCTTATCTTATCTTATCTTATCTTATCTTATCTTATCTTATCTTATCTTATCTTATCTTATCTTATCTTATCTTATGTAATATCATTAAGGAAGGAATAAGGAATACCACACAAAATTAAGAATAACTCAGAGTAATAAAACATATACACTAAGAAAAACAAAAAAACAACATTAATACCCCATTAAACCCACCCGTGAACTGTTGGGACTGTCGGCGAGGATTCTAGTCCATTTAGCTTCATTACTCTGCTGCCCTAGAGTATAGCACCCAAAACTGATGGAAACAAATAACAAGAATGAACAATTCTGACTAAAATTAGCAAGAAAGTGGTGCACTTTGTAACATGAGAAGGTTTCATGTGGCAGTGACAAAGCTCAGAGGTGGGCTAATCCATAGAGCTACTGGGACCGCTAGCCTGGGGCACCCCACCAGGCCTGCAGTACCATGCAGCCCCCCTTGGGTGACAACCCAAAGAGCTGAGCTGAGCTGCGATGTCCGGAATGATCGAGCAACTGAGGGGGGCTCCATGTTTCTCTGCCTTGCCTTCTCCTCCTTTGGTGTCAAAGATAAGTTCACAAAAGCAGCTATTATTTGCAGTGGAGTTGCCATGTCTTACAGGTTGCAATTTTGCCATGTAAGCAAGAAGTTGTCAGTTCAAATCCCCAGAAGGAAATTGAAATTAGAAGGGGAGTGGGAACGTATGTACAGTATTTTGTTAGGGTTAAACCCCCTCATCACTCCATGTCCAGTGCCCTTTTAGCGGAGCCAGCACACCCCTGGCAAAGCTATCTTTTAGGGACATACAAGCTTTGGATTACCTGGCAGTTTTGTCAGGAATTTAGAATATTTAACCCTCGAAATCTCTTCCAAACTCAATGCTATGATAATTATGTGGGTTACACAAGAGTTTTGCCACTTTTTTGAGAGTACTTGCTGTTTCATTGTAACAGGTTGTGTCTGCTTTCTTTCCATGGTTGTGTCTGTGGTAGCCAGATTTCTTTTCAGGTCTACGGTGCCTCCAAACATAAACTTGGCCCAATCCCTCTTCCATCCATGCTCAAACATAAGAACTGCATTTTATTAATCTTTTTTTTAAAGTCTCAAGCTTTTTTGGGGGGAGGGAGAATGGAAAGGGGGAATATATTGAAAAAAGACCATTGACAATAAGGTTTAGCCTAATTTGAAGTAATATGGTTTATTTTAAACACACAAAAATTAATAGCATGCAAATCTAAATACTTCTGCTGATGGGAAAATGATTTCAAAAGATCAAATTCGTCATGCACATTTTTGCATACACTCATGTATATAATTTTTTTAAAAAATATTTTTGTGTGTTTAAAGTAAGCCTGAATCAAAAATTTTAAAAAGCCTATCCATCTACTAAATACGTTATGATTTTGGTACAAGAAAAGGAAAGAATCAAAACAATCATTTCATACACCTTAGTTTATTGATTTTACATTATTTGAAGGATTGTATTGATCTAAGGCAGGGGTTCTAACCTTTTCAAACAGTTGAGGGGGCTGGACTGCTGTAACAGAGTCTTCAGCTGGCAGCGGCAGCTGGAACAAGAGGGGGGCTGGATTACTTGGCACTGTGGTCCGGATCCAGCCCATGCACCAAAGGTTGAGAACTTTCTAACTTGAACCACTTTCTAAGGAGTTGTCTTATTTTTCAATAGTTATTTTCCTTTTTTATGAACTCTGCTACCTATTTCTAATCCTGTTTTAATAATCCTCCTTTTATGAGAACTGTTATCTTCAGATCCATTGAAAAAAGAGAGAGTGATGATGAAAGCTTATTAGCATTCTAAGTGCTCCATTGTTTTCCATTGAGGTTGGCTGCTGAATTGTATTCTTGTAAATTATATCTGCTCTCCACTTTTCCTATAGAGATCACTCTCTTATCTGCTGCTGACCAACTGCAATTTGAAGCTCTGCTGAACATATTGACAGAGGGTGAGTTAAGCAGATTTCTAGGAAGTTAAGAAAGCCACTGTAAAAATGGATGTATTGTGTAGAGTTGGGGGAGGGGTGTTTCTTTTTTGAACCATTGGTAGGAAAAATCCCAAACCTGTGCTAGAGGACAACAAGAATTCTCTACTTGCTGTGGAATTGTTGCTAGGATTCTTTCACAACATATAGTGAATAAAAACTGAGGCTTTTTTTCTGTCCCGATCCTAAACATAAGCTGAGGTTCACTGTGTACAGCAGGAGTTCTCAACCTTTTAAAGCCATGGGCCAGGTCATGCCTCCTCAGACAGCTTCAGGGGCTGGATGGCCATTTTGTCTTTCCTCCACCACATGGCACTTCCTGATATGGTGCAGGTGGTGGGAGGCTACATGGTGGGCTGCAGTTTGAGAATCCCTGTTGTACAGTATGAGAATATGCATACATGGATCCAGTTGAAGTATTTTTATCCACTCCCTTTCCCTTATCTTTCCCTTACTCACATGACAGGTGTACCTAATATTAATTAGAATGTTCTTGCAATAGGATTTATAACTTCACATGCACAAACGTTCCTGGCCCATTATGAATGTACTTTCTGAGGCTGTTGAACATAAATAATCTTGATTATTGTATGGTAAGAAACTTTATTGTAATACAACATTTTGATCTAGTTGATTTTAATATGATTACTGTTCCAGGCTTTCTGCCTTTCAGAATTTATAAATCCACTTCTGATGAAGATTTGCATCGAAATATCCCATACCAGAAGGATATAATATTTTGGATTTATATACTTTGGATTCCAGTAAGTTTTGAATTATGTCCTGCGTTTTTTGGAACTCCCAGCATTATCTTTCTGTTATTACACTGCATTATTGCTTTATAAGAAACTTACCAACCAGTTATTTCTAACTTCTGAAACTGTTTATATATCATAACTTACAAATCATAACTTACAAATCACCAAGTGGATACTGTTGTCAAGTGAAGAAACTACTTTTTGCTTAAGTATTTTAGGTGAAGAAACCAGCTTTTGTTGTTATAAGTTGTTATTACAAGTTTTATATCTTGTCAAGACTTGGAGTTCTACCATGGCATGGACTATAAATTGACCTTATTCAGATGACGGCCTGGTTTCCTTAGATTCATTTTATTATATCTATACAAAAATTGTCCACCTTCCTTGCAAAATGGCCAACTGAACGGAAGATCAGCAGGTTAGCAGTTCGAGACCAGAGTGCCGAATGATGGAATGAGCTCCCATCTCTGTCCCAGCCCCTGCCACCCTTGCATTTCAAAAGCAAGAAATTGCAAGTGGATAAATAGGGACCACTTCAGTGGGAAGGTAACAGCGTTCCATGTGCTCCGGTGTCTAGTCATGCCTGCCACATGACCACGGAAACGTCTGCAGAAGCAGATAACGCTGGCTCTTCATCTTTGAAACAGAGATGAGCACTGCACCCTAGATTCAGATACGACTGGCTTTCGAGCAAGGGAAACCTTTACTTTAACACATTTTAAAAGGCCATTGGTTTAGACAATTGCCATGATCAGAGAGAGTCAAAAGGAGAAAATTTGCTATCTATACCTATAAAATATGCTATCTATACCTATAAATTATAATTTGACAAAGGATCCCACACCGGGCCATACTATCCTGCACCAAGCATTCGTGCACTCACCCGAACTGGGTACGGAGGTAACTGGGGGGTTGAGAAATGCACCAGTGGGGCAGGAGATCCACGAACGGCAACAAAAAGAAAGAACTTCAATTCCCAACATTCCTTGCACCATGCTGCGCCGCAGCCAATCAGGCTGAGAGGCGCGAGCAAAAAGAACGTTGGGAAACGTGCCACGGCCAATCAAAAACAAGCCACTGGGGGGGGAAACACCGCACAAACAGAAACCAGAAAGTAAAGGCAGTGAACAGCGCTCCAGCCACTACCTTTACTTTCTGAGTAAGTGTTTTGCTTTCAAGGGAGGGTGAAGGCATCAGTGCCTCCCCCCCTTGAAAGCGAAACAATTCCTCCAGAAAATAAAGGCAGCAAATGGCGCTCCGCCCGCTGCCTTCGCCTACCGGAGGTACTCAACTGGCAGTAGCCTCCTCTCTCTCCCTCACACACTCAAGCACACACATACACACACACCCCTAACCACCTAACACAAAAATCACAAAAAACACATAAAACCATTTACACAACAACTAAGTACCAAATGAAAAAAACACAAATTACACAAACAAGAAAAAGTAAACAAAAAGACAAAAACACAAACCAATTAAACCTAAAAATAAAACAATACAACAACAACCAAACAGAAAAACCTCCCAGACAACAACCACAAAAGCAAAATAAACCAAAACCCTAAAATAAAGGAAACCAGCCAACTCACCAGACGTCCTCCCTCCACGACGACCGGAACACAAATGAAGACACAAAGAGACGACCTACTGGAAGAAGCACCACCCAGAGGCCAGGAGAGAAAAAACAGTCAAAGTAAACGAGATCCACTAGCAGCCCCACCTGCAGGCCACAAGAGTAAAAACAAGTCAAAAAGACACAACAGCCCCCCCCAAAAGCCCACAAGAGTATTTTTTCACAAAAGGCCACAAGAGTAAAAACAAGTCAAAAACATAACACAAAATCACAATTTTATACAAAAGGCCACAAGAGTAAAAAAAAAGTCAAAAACATAACACAAAATCACAATTTTACACAAATCACAAACATATGTCAATAAAATAAAATGAAAACATTTCTAAAATCCTGTGTTGAGTTTTAACTCAAATAAAAACCCAAAACATAAACACAGTTTAAAAACATTGAATGTAAAAAACATGTACTTTTACATTTTTAAAATTATTACGTACAGTACAACTATTTAAAAAACCTCCACAAACTAAAACATTATTCGGTTAAATAAAACAATTTGAAAAAATTATATCATACTTTGTTCTTTTTATAATCCACAAAAAACCAAAAAAAAAAGCTGATCACAGTTTATAACAGCCCAGACAAAAAAATTCTTGTATAAATCAACATTTTAAAAATAACAATTACACACTAAGCAATTATTTACACACATTAAAAAAATAACCTTCCAACACAATTTAAAACAGCAAAATCTGCTAGTATAGCATATTACGGGACAAGACAGAAAGCCACCCAAAGGTGGGCAGGCACTGAAGATACTACCACCCACCACCCCAGATAACTTAATGATTTAGGTATTTGGCTGTGGAGTTAGAGATCTGGATTCTTGCTGCTCCCTTCAGGTCTATGTAATGTTGGTATGCTACATAGACTGAAGGCATCTCCAGAACACACTACCTCTGAAAACCAATATGCAGAAAATCCTGGAAATGGCTGTCATAAGTCAGAATTGACTTGATGGCAGGCAATTATATCTCCAAATATGTTTTGCCCTTGGTGGAGGCATAGGAAGTCATTTGGCACTCTGTTATGGCTGGTTCCAAACACAGAGAAAGCTGTTAAAAGACGTCGGCCAACTGAGAATTTGACAAGAATGGTCATGCTGCTGCTGATGGCCTTGTTTATGTACTACTGGATATAGAGGGCTTATGAGCAGGCAGGTCACAAGTCCGCCCATGGTTCACAAGTTCCTCCATTCCCAGATGTATCCATGCACAGTACTTTAGGAATGCAGCTAAGGTGATATATCTTCACTGGGATTCCACTGCCAGAGGAAGCATATCCTTTCAGTACCAATTTACCACAATTATTTCTTGATTTCTTTCCAGCATAGCCCTTCTGAGTTTTTCTTATTGTTTTTCTATCATGTAGAGTTTACAGGCTGCATGTTCTGATAGTAGTTTCAATTGCAGGAAGTGCTTTTATGCTGTTTGCTTCGAGAGTATACAGGAAAATTCAAAGGTAGAAAAAGTATGGCTTTGATATGTTTATATACTTCATCTATCTAGCTGTATGGAACTGTAATGGTGATTTATTTTCTCTATTATGTTTCCTGCTACTTGGTAATTACAAAATGTTTGATTAAAAATGGCTTTTAAATGCATGTATTCTACTTTGTATTTTAAAATAGGATCCCAAATATGAAATAAATCCCAATTTTACCCGTCATTTAGCTTCAATTAAATTGAAAACATTTTCCCTTGCTTTAGAAGTGAGATTCTGAAATACATATATTTGTTAAAAATATGTAAAATCTCATAAACAATGTGAGACTTAAGGTTTTACATAATTTTAATACATCACAAAATCTTGATACATTCTGTGGAAGTCTGCCCTCCCAGGTTTGCCAAGTGGATATTTAAATTATTTGAAAAAAGTAGGCATTATTCACTAAAATGAGATTTTTTTCTCATTTTGTTTGATGCATACTTTTTTTATTTAATATTTTTTATGGTGGACACATTGCAGTTTCATCATTGACATCCTATCCGGATGCCTGGAGGCTGTTGGGGTCTGGATGGGGGCCAATGGGCTTCGGCTGAATCCCAGCAAGACAGAATGGCTATGGATAAGGGGCCCCTTGTTATCCAGGGAGTTACCATCTTTGGTACTGGATGGGGCTGTTTTGCCCCAGACAGACCCGGTGCACAACTTGGGGGTCCTTCTGGACTCGCGGCTGCTGCTAGAAGAACAGGTAGCGGCTGTGGCTAGGAGGGTTTTTGCCTAACTTCGGATGATTCACCAGTTGCACACGATCCTGGACTGGGACTCCTTGTTTATGGTCACTCACGCTCTGGTCACTTCCCGACTAGATTACTGTAACACGCACTACATGGGGCTGCCCTTGACGACTATTCGGAGGCTGCAGCTGGTCCAGAATGCAGCGGCCAGAGTGGTGATGGGGTGCAGACGATATGCCCATGCCTCACCGCTACTTCGGGAGCTGCACTGGTTACCAGTTTGTCTCCAGGTGCAATTCAAGGTGCTGGTTTTGACCTTTGAAGCCCTATATGGCAGTGGGCCAGGTTACCTTAGAGACCACATCATCCCAAGAGTGTCTGCCCGTCCAACCAGAGCAGACCGGAGGGGCTCACTGATAGTGCCATCAACTAGGGGTGCACATCTATCCAGCACCCGAAGGAGGGCCTTATCCGTGTCCGCACCAACCCACTGGAACCTCCTGCCAACAGATCTAAGACTTCAAAGAGAATTGCTGCCCTTCAGGAAAGGATTGAAGACCTGGCTGGCAGGGCAGGTGTGGAGTCCTAATGGGAACACGGTCCCCGCCTACTGGCTTATGTAAACAATTAAGAACTCTCTCTTCTTTTTTATAGTGGGTGGGATGGGTGGGTGGGATATGGTTTTTTTAAGTGGGTGGGATATGGGCTTTTAAAGTGTTTTTATGTGTTTTTATAACTTGTTGTAATGCCGCCCTGAGTCGGGTTCTACCTGTGTGGGCGGCATATATAAATATGACTATTAAATTTAAATTAAATCATACATGTAGAAGTGGACTTGAGCAACAAAAGTTCACATCAAAGTTTAAGAGTCTTTAACGCAGGGTTTCTCAACTTTTTCAAGTCAAGGGCCGGGTCACGCTCCCTCAGACAGCTTCGGGGGCTGGATGGCCATTTTGCCCTGCCTGCCATGCATGGTACTTCCAGGTGTGGCGGAGATGGTGGGGGGGCCACATGAAATGGTGTCATGGGCTCCATCTGGCCCAAAGGCCATAGGTTGAGAACCCCTCCTTTAAGGTGTCTCCCAGGACATAAAAGGAGCCTCCCTGAAAACTAGAAAGGTGTCAGGATCTACAGCTAATACTTTAAGTACTTCAGGACTGGAGCCCCCATCCTAGAAACAGGTGTTGAGCCTCCTCCCCACCCCCAGCCCTGGGGAAAGTTCCAGACCATCATGAGCTCCATCTTGAGATCCTGGGTGACTTAGCTATATAAGAATCAGTCCTTCCTGACAAATCTGCCTCAATAATAAAGGTCATTGTTTTTGCTGTGGTTTTTTTAAAAAAATTTTTTACCTTGTTCCTGTGGACTGTTGGGTGACTCAAAAGTATCCTTACTACCTGAGCTCCAGCCTTACCTTACTCCAGCCTCTGAAGGTACTCTGTCTTGAAATAAATTTGTAATTTTAATCCAAATCTCATTACAAATATCAGGTCTTTTATATTGCTTAAAATAATCCAATCCTTTATATGACTGTTTTTCTACATATGTTGTTGTTGTTCAGTCGCACAGTCGATTCCGACCCTTTGCGACCCTATGGACCATCGTTCTCCAGGCGCCTCTGTCCTCCACCATCCCCCTCAGTCCTCCCAGTTCTGTGCCCATTGTGTCTACAATACCATCTATCCATCTCATCCTTGGCCTCCCCCTTCTTCTTTTGCCCTCCACCTTTCCCAACATCACGGCCTTCTCAAGTGAATCCTCCCTTCTCATTTGATGCCCAAAGTACTTTAGCCTCATCTTTACTATTTGACCTTCCAATGAGCAGTCAGTGTTGATTTCTTCTAAGATTGACCTATTTGTTCTCCTCGCTGTCCAAGGTACCCTCAAAACTCTCCTCCAACACCACATTTCAAAGGCATCTATTCTTCTGCGTTCAGCTTTCCTAATTGTCCAGCTTTCACATCCGTACATTACCACTGGGAATACCATTGCTTTGACTATTCTAATTTTTGTTTGCAATGTGATGTCTCTGCTTTCCACTATGTTCCCCAGGTTTCTCATGGCTTGTCTCCCTAGAATCAGCCGCCTCTTTATTTCATGGCTGCAATCTCCATCTGCAGTGATCTTAGATCCTAAGAAAGTAAAATCTGTCACTGCTTCTACTTCTTCCCCGTCTATTTTCCAGGAACTGATCGGGCCTGTTGCCATTATCTTGGTTTTCTTGATATTGAGTCTCAGGCCAGCTTTTGCACTCTCTTCCTTCAAACCGATCAAGAGATTCTTTAGGTCTTCCTCACTTTCTGCCATTAGGGTGGTGTCGTCTGCATATCTCAGATTGTTGATGTTTCTCCCAGCAATTTTGATCCCATATTGTGATTCCTCCATCCCTGCATTGCGCATTATGTGCTCTGTGTATAAGTTGAATAAGCAGGGTGACAAAATGCAGCCTTGTCTTACTCCTTTTCCTATTCCAAACCACTCTGTCATTCCGTGTTCTGTCCTAACTGTTGCTTCTTGGTTCATGTACAGATTTCTCAGGAGGCATATGAGGTGCTCTGGTATTCCCATCTCTTTAATCACTTGCCACATCTTGTTGTGATCCACACATTCAAATGCCTTAGTGTAGTCAATAAAGCAAAAATAAACTTGTTTCTGGTATTCCTTTGTTTTCTCCATGATCCAACGTATGTTGGCAATGTGGTCTCTAGTCCCCCACATATACATATTTTCTACATATACATTTCACCAAAGTCATTGAAGTACACACATCTGTTCAGGCTTGCAGTATGGCTTATTCTCCAACCCAACATGCATCTATGCTACCAACTCCAGGTCCAAAGGATATACAGTGGAATCCCGTATAACGAATACATCATACAACGAAAAAATCGTACAACAAAGAGAATTTGAAAAAAAAATATGTTGCTTCATGCAACGAAAATTTTTGTTGTACAATGCAATGGTTCCCTATGAGATGCATCATACAATGAAAATCTCTATGGGAAAAATCATACAATGAAATTTTTTATTTGTACGGTTTTTCCTATAGAGATTTTATTTGTACGATTTTCCCCATAGAGATTTTCATTGTACAATGCATCCCATAGGGATTTTTGTTATACAATGCATGCATCATATAATGAAAAAAATAATATAACGAAGTGCCTTGTGGAACCAAACAATTTTCATTGTATGAGGCTTTACTGTACCTGATTTCAAAGGGTGCCAATACTTAATAAGCATAAATATAATAAACTAATGGGAGATTAATAAATGTGCTGGTAAAGAACCAGATAAAGGATGTCAAGTGAAACCATATAGCTACTCAGAAGTAAATCCCCGATACACTGAGGATTTACTCTGAGATGTCAACATAGGATTGAAACCAATTTCTTTTGTAGACTCTAATCATAACTATACCACACTACTCAATTATTTGTAAAGTAATTTTAGATGCATGCCATTTGCGTACTTTGTAGTCACGAAATGCCAAAAGCAAGGAAACAATCACACAACTTGATATCCCTGTCTACCATGCACATATTTTTCATTACTGTTTTCCATATTTTACATATGAAACATTCTCAAACTAATTTTTACACACCCAATAATGAGGAAAGATTTGGTCCAAGAATCCTGTTAATGGTTCTTCCTTCCAAATCTGCTATTCTTTAGTAAAAAAAAAGAACTCCAATTATCTTGACACTTGAGGTGGGAAACAAACCCTATTTCCATTTCTGGCTTTTCATGAGAGTCTGTGAATACTTTCAGATGTAAGTAATGTAACATGTAATATTTTCTTCATTAATTTGCCAGGTTGTTAAGAGTCCAGAACAACACAGAAGTAGAAACCAGAGGATCAGATAACTGCACATGAGAGCAGGATGAGAATGAAAATTGCTGCAATATATTCTAGTGAGGTCCCCAGCCCTGTCTCACAACTGGCCCATTAAAAGCAACTCCAGAAAAGTGATGGTACCAAACATCATGAATAGCCATTACTATCCCTGCTTTAGTTGCTTCTAGAATGAGAGATCAGGTATCAAATTAGTAAAGGCGATGGTGATATGTCAGTATAGTATACTTGTCATATTAGATATTAATAAGCACAGCAACTGCAGCTTTTCCAGATGTCAACTGCTTATGTTACATCAAGAATGAAAATCTTTGGAAGATCCAAAAGCCAATTTCAATCCCCTTTTAAAATCTATTAAGAAGAGTAATGGATCCAAAATTAAGATTGCATTTAAGAAGCCAAATTAAGGCTGAATGTTACTGGAAGTCTACTTCTGGTTTTATTTCAGTACACAGTGGATTTTGAGGACACTTCTTTGACCTGAACCCCATTTTCTAATACTCCTATTAAAGAGGAGCAGCCAGAATTACATACAGTCAAACCTCAAGATAAGAACGGCTCGACTTAAGAAAAACTCTAGATAGATCCTGAAATCTCAGGAAAAAATCAAGTCTGAGATACAAATTTTTAATAAGATGTTTTTGAGATACAAAATTCAATGCATGGGGAAATTGCATTCAATGCATTCCTATGGGAAATTCAAGATAATAATTATTTGAGATACAACCAACCTTGAGGAATGAATTACATTTGTATGTTGAGGTTTGACTGTATTACATCGTACATGCAATCCTATCACAAATCTAGACAGTGCCATTGTGATACTTGCTTTAATTTTGACAGTTTTCCTAAGAGTTCATAAGCACATGATTAATCTGTTTGGACATCTAATCAACACATGGAACGAGACAACTGTTCCAATTTCCTATGCTGATATGTCCTTTTAGCCCACCCAATCTATATTTATCATGCACATTTCGAAGCATTATATGCACCTCACATAAAGAGTCTATGTATGTCCTACTTTGTTAGCAAAGCAGGAATAAGTGCCTCCCCAGACCATCTATTCCAACCAATTTCTCAGTCCATTCCCAGTTCTGCCCATTTCCTTTTCAGTCTGCAAAGAATTTCTCTAAAAACTACAGATCTGCACAGACATGTGAGAGCACTGTTCCTCAATGACATGACAGTAGTGATATCAATTTGATACCATTCTAAGTGGCATGATGGCAACTTTATGATTGCTTGGATCTGTAGTTTTTCTACATGCCTAGTGTTCAAAACCAGAGAGCTCTAGTACTCTCTCCTGAACTGCAACAGAGACTACTAAATGCTTCATCAAGCCACATCATTTTCTCTCTTATATTAAAACTAGCATTTTTTGCCTGGCAAGCCGGGCAAGTTTTTTGCGTGTGTTGGTGGTTGGGGTGGGGGTGTACACACAACACAACCACACACACAATGCAAACACACACACACACACACACACACACACATTACAGAGGGGGGAGAGGGCAGGTATAGTGTGTGTGTGTGTGTGTGTGTGTGTGTGTGTGTGTGTGTGTGTGTGTGTGTGTGTGTGTGTGTGTGTGTGTGTGTGTGTGTGTGTGTGTGTGTGTAAGAGAGAAGCAGCCTGGGTGAGTAGGGAGGGAAGTGGGAGGTTGAATTGTTTTCCCCCTTTCCCTGCCTGGGGTGGGGGGGCAGGGAAGGGGGGAGGTGGAATTGTTTCCCACCCTTTCCCTGCCTTGTGTCAGGGGCAGGGAAGGGGGGAGATGGAATTGTTTTTTTTCCCCTTTCCCTGCCTGGGGTGGGATGGAGGAAAGCAGGGAAGGTTGTTTTTCCCCATTAACTGTTTCGAAGGCTGCTTCGTGTCAGCCTTCAAAACAGTTAATGGGGAAAATACAAAGTCAGCAGACAGCGCTTCATCAGGGGAGGTGCTCTCCCTGGCAGATCGCTGTTTGCCACCTTTCTATTACCACCACCGTTGTTTCATGTTAGTTCTCAAAACAGCGGTGTGGGGTTATTCAAAGATGGCAGCCAGCAATCCACCAGGGAGAGGACCTCCCCTAACAAAGTGCTGCCTGCTGCTTCCCCCCAACTTACCTTGAGGCTGGCGGGGCTGGGGAAGCGAGGGCGGCGAAGCACTGTGTCTGCCTTCGGCGGCCTTGTGCTTCCGCTGAGTGAGGCGTATTTTTATTTTATTTCATGTGCGCCGCTTTCATGGCCTGATTGGCTGAGGGGTGGTGCAGCGCGGAGGATGTTAGTCCTTGTAGCATTTTTGTTGTTGTTGTTCATATTCGTGGGGCGGTTGCCCCACTCTCGATGACTGGACCCTTGCAGCGATGCTCGCAGGGTCTAAAGGTAAGTGTGGGCAGCTCGGTACAGGATGGTTGGGCCGAGTGTGGATGTGCATGCCGGACATGTACCACGCAACGCCCTTCTTATAGGTATAGATAGCATCTAGCTGATGTTGCTACTGGTAGTACTTCTTTCATGTCCTGATCAGATCCTGGACTGCCAAAATGAAGCAACTTTCTTGGCTTTGGTGTTGCCCAAACCCAAGTTCTCATCAGTGCATGCCTCTGGCACCGACTGGCAGACCAATAAATGAGCTAGGTTCTGTATCTCCCCACATTCACACCATGTGTTGCTGTCCACCAGCAGCCCCCACTTGAGCATATTGGTCTTGCACGTAGGGACTCCAACCCTCAGCCTATTCAGGGTCCTCCAAGTAATTTAGGGGAGGTTGAGATCCTCAGCTATATTCTCCTTTAATATTATTCATTGTCCAGTATTTCTTGTACTCACTTTGGCTTTGGTATTCAGGCAGTGCTGCTTAAAACAGAGTGTGTCAAGCTGAGGTATTTTGGTGCTGAGCAATGCTGTAATTGGTTCCCTTGTCACATAACATTCAACTCAACCCTTGCCTCTCAGTTTCGAAGGTGGAAAGCACATACTTCATTCTTGCTTAGATTAGACTTCAAATGGTTCATGTTGTAATACTGTCCCTATAATGGTACTACTGATACATCTTTAGGTTCCAACTCCATGATTCTATGTCCAGTTTTCACTCAATGATTAATCTTCTTCCTTGCTAGTTCAAGTCATCAAGTCAAGTGGAAAAGCTACAGCATTTTAAGCAGGCAGTTCTCTGTCTGCATTATATATATATTTATTTTTCCATTGGCACTTTATTTCCACAGTCTGCTTTGAGTTATATGTTTTGACCCCCTAAATAACTATTGTTGTAAAACTAACACAGCAGTACATATTGCTCCCAGTAGGCATCTTGAATCTGCTTAATTGGGTTTGACTACATTTGGAAACCTTGCTGCTAGCTAACGGTGACTTCTTTATATATAAACAAATCTTGGATGCCAAGAGTTTTTAGTCTTAAATTTGGCTGACTGACAAGACACAGAAGCATTCAAATGAGCCAGAAAATCTTACATCACAAACATCACTACATGGTTTGTTTCTTAAAACCCTCTCAGCAGCAAATGTTAATTTCCCCTGCCCTCTTATTTTATCACAGTCTGACAAAAAATCATCTTGTGTTGAGCCATAATATAAAGAGGGGAAAGGGATTAACTAACACATCACATTCCAGGTAACTTACATGGAATGTAGCTGAATTTGGGCTTTACAAATGTGTCATCAATGAAAATATGAAGAAAAAGGGGGCATTAACTCTGCCATTCCTGATGTCACCATATCCTGATGGGAAAGTTTTCGGACGGGGAGAACATCAATCGCAGTGTTTCTTTGGTTATAATATTTCTATGCTATCTTTCCCATGAGATTTCAGGATGCTGTATAAGTAAAACACGGTTTGAAAAGTGAATATAGACAATAAAACACTGAACATGACAACCGGAAGGTCAGCAGGTCAGTAGTTCAAGACCTGAGTGTTGCATTTCATTTCATTCATTTTAATATTTATATACCGCCTTTCTCAGGCCAATGGCCAACTCAAGACGGTTTACATAAAATAAGAATGACAGAGCACAAATATCATATACAATACAAAATTCCACAGTTCAATACACATATACTCAATCATAAACAATAAAAATTCAGTAACAATAAAATACAATATAGCCCCTAAACAAAGGCAGCAGCAATACAATAATGCAATATAGTTTGAAAACATTTCAAAGAGCAGAAGAGAAAACCTTATCCTTGAAGTCCCACCAATTCCAGTAAACAGGGCCAGGAGAGGCGCGACAACACGGCTGTGGCTGCTGCTTTTTCGGAGCACCCTGAGGCCTTGGGGGCTCCCTTTGCAGGCGCACCCCCCAATAAAAGACTCAGACACCAATGAAAGTGGATAACAGCATTGGGCCACATTTATTGATTCATGCCCTAGTCCGAATTATAAATTTCTATTGGTAATTGACCAATCATAATTCTTAAGGCAAGCAGGCCGAAGTAACACTGGTAAGGTACCACCCAAAATTGCCAACGGCAATTGCTACAATGTCCATTTTTATCAATTTGTTTGTTGACAACAAACAAATTGTTGACCGTAGTCAATATCTAACTAATGACCCCACGCTCTGATGCGTATCCGTAAAATCACGGGGTGATGCATGCTGTCTAGCTATAGCCATCACCCCGTCGCCTAGTTCGTCGTTGACCAGACAACGTTTAACCAACTTATGCCTGTCTAGTGTTGTCCAGTCAATTGCGAACTTGCCGGATACCTGTGGGTCATAACGTTTACCTTACCAGTGCTACCCGCCCATGTGACCAAAGTCAACAGCAGCAACAGAAAACCCCTATGTCAAACCATAGCAACAGTGTGG
Organism: Bradypodion pumilum; assembly: GCA_035047305.1. Lineage (NCBI taxonomy): Eukaryota > Metazoa > Chordata > Lepidosauria > Squamata > Chamaeleonidae > Bradypodion > Bradypodion pumilum. Next base: position 60,378,065 of record JAWDJD010000005.1, read on the forward strand.
GATGGGCGAAAAAACCAGGACCCGGAAGCCAATATGGGTCCCAGCCAAAAATTCCCACCCGGCCCCGAAGCGACCAAAATATCACACTGTTAACTAGGGAGGGGGTGGAGGGAAAAACTTCTCTGCTCCGTCGGTTCGCAAAATGGCAGCTCGGCTGCCTCGTGGCCACCCCTTTTATAAGGGAGCTGGCCACGCCCCTAACTACCCGGATGCCTTCGCCCTGTGGGGTGGCTCCCGCAAAGAGCGCGGCGGCCATTTTGGCGCCGCGCTTGCATTGCAGGCGCACCCCCCAATAAAGGACTCAGACACCAATGAAAGTGGATAACGGCATTGGGCCACATTTATTGATTCATGCCCTAGTCCGAATTATAAATTTCTATTGGTAATTGACCAATCATAATTCTTAAGGCAAGCAGGCCGAAGTAACACTGGTAAGGTACCACCCAAAATTGCCAACGGCAATTGCTACAATGTATCCATTTGTATCAATTTGTTTGTTGACAACAAACAAATTGTTGACCATAGTCAATATCTAACTAATGACCCCACCCTCTGACGCGTATCCGTAAAATCACGGGGTGATGCATGCTGTCTAGCTATAGCCATCACCCCGTCGCCTAGTTCGTCGTTGACCGGACAACGTTTAACCAACTTATGCCTGTCTAGTGTTGTCCAGTCAATTGCGAACTTGCCGGATACCTGTGGGTCATAATGTTTACCTTACCAGTGCTACCCGCCACACGGAGGGGCTTCAAAGAAGGCTCGACGCCCCCCCAGACCGTCAGCTCGGTCAACAGGCCTGCTCGCCAATCACCCAACAGGAGGTCCATACCTCCTCGCGACAGATGGACCCCATCCCCTGAATACAAGTCATAACTTTGGAGGCTAATAGCGGGGTGACGACTGACCCTCCCCCAAGCCCTGTCGACAAGGAAACGCGCCACTGCCCTATTCACCATGCGTCTAGCGCGGTCAAGGGCCAGGAGGTCAACGCCCCCTCTGTAGGAATGGCGCGGGACCATGTCCGACCAAACAAGGGTTGTGGCGGGCCAGACGTAATGCAGGTAGGCGAGGTCCTCGCAAATCGCATGCTTCAGCGACAAGCCGGTGACCTGGCCCAAATCATTGCCCCCCAGGTGTATGATCAGAATGTCAGGCGGGTCAGCATTCTGGCCTGAAAAAAGGAAAGGCAGCAGCTCCCGCCATAACATCCCAGGCTTACCATGCCATGTGAGACTTGTGTATGCACCCAGTCCCAGTTGGGGTCCCCACTCTGTCGCCGCAGCATAACGCGCTGCCCTGTGCACGTAGCTATGGCCCACCAGCCATACTGTCACCGGTGTAACACGACACCCCGGGTCTGTAAAGGAAAAATTGAGGGAAAGTAGGTAAGGTGACCGGGTTGGTACTCACGGGGGGAGTGGGCGCACATAAAATTGAAAACATTGCGATCCCCACCGTCCCATGCTACGTATGTCAGCCCCTGAGTACCCAAAAGCCGCAGCGGTCAAGGCCGCCCCTATACGGAATGAATGAGTGCCATAGCGGGCGCCTGGGAGGCCCACACTGGCCAGCGCTTTGCCTGTCACCTTCCAAAATTGAAATTTAGTAAGGGGAGACCCATCTTGGTGACAGAAAAACGGGCCATGGTGCGTGCCACGCAGTGCCAGGAATTCCTGTAGGGCACCAACCGGACAGATGTCTGCCAAAGAACACCGTAGCAGTCGCACACCACTGCCGACGCCATGCTGATCGGTCTTAGAGGAACGTATCCTCAACTGAGCCCAGTCTTTGGCTACACAGACATCCTCGAGTTCCAGTGCCCTACGACTTGCATCCGCCTTAGACAGCATCACAAGCTCGCTGATGCGGAGCGCTCCAAAAAATACCACCGTTGTGGCTGCATGGAACAGGGCTGCCTCATATGCATCAAAACAGAGGCAAGGCCAGCCCCGGGCCAACTGGGTAAGGACCCCCGGGGAAATCGGGTGGCGGTCGTCCGGGCAATGCCCGCGCTCACGCACCCACCCCTCCAAAACATGTCTCACACGGAAGTCAGAGGTGCTGTCCACATGACCCCCCCACCTTGGCCATAAAAGCCAACGCTGAAAGCTTAGATGCTATGGTGCGAGGTGCAAGGCCCTGAGAATGCAGGTAAACCATGAACCGCAGAACATGGGTTACCGGGATCGGCCAGGTTCCTGGCAATTGAAATTGAGTACAGAATGCCCTGAAAGAATTAATTGCGTGGTGATACGCCTTACGGGTGCGTGGGGCTAGTGACAGGCCAATCGCCCGGTTCACCTCTCCTTGCCAATGGTCCATATCTCCTCCGGGAGTGGCGAGGGAAATTCCTCCGCATCCGGGGCCAAGGCATGGAACCGGGAGATCTGTAGGTGGGACAAAGCATCAGCAATATCATTATTAACCCCCGGGACATGCCTGGCCCTGAACAGTACGTTGAGGCGCAGGCTGCGCAACACAAATTGGCGCACTAGATCCATAACCCTGGGCGATTTAGAAGTCTGCGCATTTACAATGTGGACCACGGCCGCATTGTCACACCAGAAATGCACGACCGAGTTGGACCACTCCTGGCCCCATAGCATCAAAGCACCCAGGATAGGGAAAAATTCCAGATACGTGAGATCACGCAGGCGACCCGTGCCTGCCCAGGCCGGTGGCCACCCACCATAGGCCCACTTCCCATTGAAGTACATCCCATAACCCAGGGATCCCGAGGCATCAGACTGAATCTGAAATTGAGGGGAAGCCAGGAGGTCATGCCTCCAAAATGAGACCCCATTGAAGTCCCTCAGGCACTGTAACCAGACAAGCATGTCTGCCCTGATACCCCGGGTAAGCCTAACCCTATGGTGAGGCCTGGATAATCCTGCCATAGCGTCGCACAAGCGCCGGGCAAAAGCCCTGCCCGGTGCGACCACTCTGCAGGCGAAATTAAGGTGACCATGCAGCACCTGCAGTTCCCTCAGTGATGCCTTGCGCTTGTCCAACAAGTCCGAGATAAGGGCCACTATCCTTGACACCTTATCCCGCGGTAACCTAGACGCCTGCGCTATCGTGTCAATCTCCACCCCCAGGAAGACTAACTGTGTAGATGGGCCCTCGGTCTTTTCGGGCGCTAAAGGGACACCGAGTTCCTCCATTAGCGTCTGAAATGTGTTGAGGAGACGTGTACACGTGTCCCAGCCCCATTCACCCCCGAATAAAAAGTCATCCAGGTAATGGGCTACAGACCGGGACCCTGACCTGCGGACGAAAGCCCACTCTAGGAAGGTACTGAAACGCTCGAAAGCTGAGCATGATATGGAACAGCCAAACGGCATGGCCTTATCAAAATAATAACCGCCCCTAAATTTGAAACCCAGCAATTCAAAGTCGCCCGGGTGCACTGGCAAGAGGCAAAAAGCCGACTTAATGTCGCACTTAGCCAGCAGCGCACCCGGGCCATATGAGCGCACCATGCGCAGCGCGTGGTCAAAAGATGTATACCTGACTGAGCAAAGGTCGTCAGGGATAGCATCGTTGACCGATCAGCCGGCTGGGTAGGACAAGTGATGGATAAGGCGAAACTCGCCTGGTGACTTCTTGGGAACCAAGCCCAGGGGCGATACCTTGAGGTTAGTGAACGGGGGTGCAGGGAAAGGGCCAGCGACCCTGCCCGCATTGACCTCCTTATTAATGCTGGCGGCAGCCACCTCCTCCCTCCCCCTAAGGGACAAAAGGTTGGGGGCATCCTGAGGGGACCTATCACCCATGAAAGGAATACGGAACCCCTGTCTAAAGCCCTGAAGGAGATAATCTGCATCCTCCCCCTTCAGGTACAATGCGAGCCAACGCTCCAGCATGTCCACATTAATTGGGGAGGGAGCCTTTAGGTGAACCAGCTCCATCTGCGGCAGTCTTGCCAGCCCACTGTCCGCCCCTCCCTCTGCCCCACGTCCCTCCAGGCCTGGGACAGGCAGAAGCTGCATGGGGGCCCGCACAGGTGGGACACTCATGTCTGTACTTGCAATTCTTCTTATTGCATTAACCATTAGACGAGAAAGTCCAGCACAGCAGGCGGGCTGGAACCCCCTGCCCCGCCACTTGGCGGGGAACCTGTGCTGGAGCCACTCGCTGGACCACATGTTCCCAATGGACACCGCCATGTAGATGAGGTAAGCCGGCAGCCAGTTGGCCCACGTTCGTGGTGGCTTGCGATGACGTGCCTGTTCCTTATCCTTCTCATCCTGCCCCTCCCTCTCTTCTTTGGTGGGCTCCCTATTTAGGAGTGAGAAGATATCAACATACTCCCCTCGCCATATTTTCTCTCTGGTGGCCTGTGCCAAATGGTCACCCAGTGGCAAGGCCGAGACAGGCACAGCAGAAACTGCGGGCATCTGGAAAGGGGCTTGGACTAGCCCAGCCACCCCTAAAACATTCCCCACAGGGTAGGAAATGCTCCCCACCCCGGGGCCCTGGGTGGTGGTTGACGTCGCCTGTTGGTGCATCAGCGGCTGTACCGCCGCACCACCCATGCGAGGCCAAGGCCATTGGAAAGCCCCCCCAACGTAGCCACATGTGTAGGTGCACTAGTTTGTGTCGCATACTCACATGCTGCACCCCCACGGGCCGCCCCCACCGGGGGTTCCGGCCCACTGGGGGCGTCGGAGCTCATGACCGCCGTAGAGCTTGCCGCTGGGGCTTGACCCGCGCCGGCCTGTTGGTCGGGGAGCTGCGAGGCAGTGGCCGAAGTCGCGCCACGCGCCTCAAGCTGCTCGACCCGTCCCGTCGCCTGCCGCTGCCCAGCAGACGACGCGTCCAAGTGCACCCCAAAAGGAGCCCCAGCGTGGCTGGCCCGAGCAAGGGAAGCCTCGAGTGCCGCCACGTGGGCCAGCAGGGCCTCCACAGTGGCCTGGGGCCACGGGCAGCCAGCCCGCCCGTTACGGGCGTGGGTACAGGCCCTTGCACCCCGGGGCCCGAATATGGCCATGACCCCACACCCAGGCCCGGCAGGGCCGGCGTGGGCACCTGCCAAGGGAGGGGACCGCACCACCCCCAAGGCTGGAAGGCCCCGGAGTGAGCTGGGCCCCGATGGAGGAAGGCCCGGTGGAATGAGCACCAGGAGCGGCGTCCGCCGCTTGCGGGCCGCGGGCCGCAGCCCATACTGGACCCCTGCTCAGGTCCCCAGCCTCCGTCCAGGGGGTAATAGACCCCATCCCACCGGTCCTGGTGGGGGCCGGCAAAGGCGGCTGGTGGGAAGGCGCAGCCGCGGTCCTCTGACCCGGATTGCGCCTCCGCACCGCCCGAGCCGCGCTCGCGGCTGCCTTCTTCTTCGAAGGCATCTCAGTCGGACCTAAGGGAAGCCGAAGAGGAAAGTAAGCAGCCAAAAGGCTTCCCGCTCAAGGTAAAAAAGCGACGGAGTAAGAGGAAAAAACTTCTCCGCTCCGTCGCTTCGCAAAATGGCAGCTCGGCTGCCTCGTGGCCACCCCTTTTATAAGGGAGCTGGCCACGCCCCTAACTACCCGGATGCCTTTGTCCTGTGGGGGGGCTCCCGCAAAGAGCACGGCGGCCATTTTGGCGTCGCGCTTGCATTATCCTCCTCCCACCAGTGGAAAAGGAAGGAGGAGCGCAGCAAATGCGGTGGCAGCCGTTGCTTTTTTGGAGCATTGCGAGGCCTCGGGAGCTCCCTTTATCCTCTTCCCGCCAGTGGAAAGGGCGGGAGGGGAGCAGCAAATGTGGCGGTGGCGGCGGCTTTTTCGGTGCACCCCAAGGCCTTGGGGGTTCCCGTTATCCTCCTCCCGGCGGTGGAAAGGGCAGAAGGGTCACAGCAAACACGGCGGCAGCAGAGTGAGCTCCCATCTCTGTCCCAGCTCCTGCCAACCTAGCAGTTCAAAAACAAGAAATTTCTAGTAGACAAATTGCTAGTAGATAAATAGTAACATCATTCTTTGCACTCCAGCATCAAGTCATGCCTGTCAGTTTGGCCCAACAGTTTCAAAGGGGGCAGCCATTTTGTTTCTCAAATGCCCTTGGAAGGGTGGGAGGCCACATGAAATGGCACCACAGGCCAGATCCAGCCTGCGGGCCTTAGGTTGGGAATACCTGCTTTACATTGTATATTTCATACTAGTTTATACACTCTGCTGCAGTGTGCTACACTTTCTATTGCATAGTGGTATTTCATTCTAAAAATCTCATTAATGTCAAATAAATATGTCAAAAAGTTTTCATTTAATGATTTATTTTTACCATCTTCACACTCCACAGAAAATACAAATAATGGGCAAAATCCCATTGGTACAGTTAGGCCAGATAAACTGGATTATGGTGCTAGAAATAATTGATTTAGGTTAATGTAAAGCTTCTTACTTTCCTTTTTCCAGCTTCCGAGGTTCCTTGAGGCCCTATAGAAGCCTTTGGGAACCTCAGTAGGAAGGGAGATTTTAAACATAAGTAATTGTAGACAGTTCACTGCTGCTGGGAGAAGAGTCACTGTTGGCAAATCTGACATCAATTTTTGACAATTGAAAGCTGCCATCCTTAATGACAATAGGGAGCCTTAGGGAGCCTTAGAATCTAAAAGAAGGGGTCTAGGAAACTTTAAATTAATTTAAATTAATTATTTCAAGAATCCCAGGCATGTTAAAGCCAGGATTTGGAGATGTGGTATTCCTATATACTAATTTTATAAAAAGATGCAAGTCACCAACATCATCAAATCTTTACCTATAAGAAGTGGTGTTAACCGTTGGTATCCAGCATGCACGCTGTTATGTATGTATGTATGTGTGCATGTTCATTATACTGTAAAGGCAAGAATGTAACCACTCCAAATACCAACGATCTCAGCTGTAAAGGAACGCGAGCAGACAGCCCATAGAGGGCAGCTGCGAGTGTTCAGTCTCACATGGCCCACATTGCTCAATTACAAACAGCCGCGGGAAAACCTTCCCCACATTCAGCAGCAGAAGAAAGAGGCGTGCCTGGGCGAGGCCACGCCGGTAGCAGCCAATGAGCTACCGTGCTACAAGATTCAAATGTAGAGTGCTACTGTATATATTGAGATGTATCACCACCATTACCTCATGCTTCACCGGAACGCCATGCAATAAACCTGTGTTAAACCAACCCTTCGGTTGTCCTGTTGTCTTTGGTCCCATACACCAAATTGGCGACGAGGATGGGATATGGCTGCCCACGGGACCAAGACATGCGCCGGCTATGAGATCAGGAAGCCGGGAGACCTGGAGCTGTTTGAGATAGACTTCAACGCAGCGCTGGTGGAGCTCGAAGTCTCAGATGAGGCCAAAAAGAGGGCCATTTTCGTCCGCATGCTCGGACACGAGACCAAGAGGACCTTGGTGGACCTGATCGCGCCGAGGAAGGTGGGCGACCTCAAAGCCACAGAGCTCCTGGCGGCACTGCGCGCCCATCTCCGGCCAGCGATAGCGATGTTCCCCGCTCGGAGCGCGTTCTGGAGGCGAGTCCAGGCGCCCGGGGAATCGGTCGCCGAGTTCGCCGCGGCCCTGCGGCTGGCCGCCGGCCCATGCAAGTGGGAGACCCCAGAAGTCACCCTCCGGGACTGCCTGCTCTGCGGTCTGAGGGATACCGAGACTCAGCGTGCGCTGATGAAAAGGGAGCCGCCTCCCACGTGGCAACAAGTCCTCGACATGGCGCAGGCCGCGGAGGCCACGACTGCCGGGGTGCAAGAGCTTCAGCACTGGCGCCCGAAGCCCGCCAAGGCAGAGAGCTCGGTGCGCGCGGCCCGGCGAGTTTCGAACTCGTCTGCGGAGAGCAGCGACGACGAGGATGTCCGGAGGGTCCAGAGAGAGGGCCGGCGCTGCGACGGCTGCGGCGCCGCCCACGTCCGCGCCAAATGCCCATTCCGCAAGGCCGAGTGCCACAACTGCGGCCGGCGCGGGCACATCGCCAAGGTCTGCCGGAAACGGCGCGAGGCCACAACAAGGAGTTCTCCAGACCGCTCGGCAAGGCAGGACCGCACCACGAGGCCCAAGGACGGCACCCGGACCACGAGGACGCGGGACGGCGTAGGTCGCATCTCCGACGACAGCGAGGACGACGCTCCGGTTTGCAGCGTTTCCACGGAGCACCCCGTTACTTCGTTGAGGTAGTAATACAAGGGGCCCCTGTTAGAATGGAGGTGGACTCGGGTTCGTCATACTCTATTATTCCCCAGGGAGAGTTCATGAAAATCGCCCCCCGCGTGCGGCCCAAGCTCAAAGCGTTGAGGGCCACACTAAAGGACGTGCAAGGGAACCGCATCCCAGTGTTGGGGGTTGGGAAGTTCCAGGTCCAGTTTAAAAAGCACACCGCAACGCTTCCCCTAGTCGTCCTCAAGGGAGGAAAGTGCAGCCTCCTCGGGACTCAATGGTTCCAGCCCCTGGGGTTGTTCATTGGGGGGGTGCACGCCGTGGGAGCACACGCCACCGGGACTGATCCAATACAGAGCGTGTGCGACGCGCACCCCGAGGTTTTCAAAAAGGGGCTCGGAAAATTCAAGGGCCCCCCAGTGACTTTCGACCTGGACCCTGAAGTACGTCCAATCAGACTTAAACCGCGCAGAGTGCCTTTCGCACTAAAGGACAAAATAGAGGCGGAGTTGGACAAGTTGGTGGGCCAGGGGATTCTTGTTCCTGTTGATTCTGCGGAGTGGGAAACTCCAATTGTAACAGCGCTCAAGGCCAACGGGGAGCTCCACATATGCGCTGATTACAAGTGCACCATCAATAAGGCGATCCGCCCTAATGCTTATCCGGTGCCGGTAGTCAGCCATTTGTTGGCCAGGTTACACGGGGGGAGGTGTTTCGCTAAGCTCGACCTGGCCCAAGCCTACCAGCAACTCCCGGTGACCCCCGCCGCAGCTGCTGCGCAGACCATAGTCACCCACAAAGGGGCGTTCCAGGTATCGCGCCTCCAATTCGGCGTGAATTCGGCGCCCGGGATTTTCCAGTCACTCGTGGAACGCCTCCTGAAGGGGTTAGAGGGGGTGTTACCCTACTTTGATGACGTATTGATTACAGGGGGGAGCCGGGCCGAATTAGCAAGCAGGTTGGGAAGGGTCCTGACTATATTCGAGAAAGCGGGGTTGCGGTTGCGGAAGGACAAATGCGTTTTCTTCGCAACTGAGGTTGAGTTCCTAGGGTTCCGTGTTACTCCCGAGGGAATCAGGCCATCCCAATCCAAGGTGGCCGCCATCAAGAAGGCCCCTCGCCCCACCTCCAAGCCCGAGTTGCAGTCGTTCCTTGGACTGCTCAACTTTTACCACTCCTTCCTTCCGCGGAAGGCAGCAGTAGCGGAACCGCTACACAAATTGTTAAAAAAGGACGAGGCATGGAAGTGGGGCGACGACCAGGAGAGGGCTTTCAATGACCTGAAGCGACTCCTGGCATCAGATGCGGTACTGACCCATTTCAATCCCAAACGCCCAGTGGTCCTGATATGCGATGCATCCCCGGTGGGGGTGGGGGGGTGTTATGCCACGTACTGGAGAACGGGAGGGAGGCCCCGATAGCGTTCTACTCTAGGTCCTTGTCCCAAGCGGAGAGGAACTATGCCCAGACAGACAGGGAAGCCCTAGCGATAATTGCAGGGACTAAGAAATTTCATGATTTCGTGTACGGCCGCCCCTTCACCATAGTGACTGACCATAAACCCTTGCTAGGCATTTTCACCGCAGATAAGCCCACACCCCAAATCCTGTCCCCGAGAATGCTCAGGTGGGCCATTTTTCTCAACGCGTATCAGCACGCGTTGGTATACCGGCCCGGGAAGGAGATCAGCCATGCGGATGCCCTGTCGAGGTCCCCCATTCCCCGGGATTGCTGCCACGTGGGCGAAGTAGAGAGGGACCACCAGGTTTTAATGATAGAGGTCCTAGACTCCCCTCCAGTAGTACCGGCTGACATCGCTAAAGCGACCGGCAAGGACAAAACGCTGGCCACCGTTTGCTCCTGGGTACAGAAAGGGTGGCCCGTGTCTTCCCCAGCAGCGGAATTCGACACATTTTTCAAAAAGAAACTAGAGTTGTCCCTAGAGAGGGGTTGCCTTTTGTGGGGACAGCGGGTAGTGATCCCCACGTCTCTCCGGCCGAGGGTGCTTAAACTGCTGCACGTCAGCCACCCGGGGATCGTCCGCTCTAAGGCGCTGGCCCACAGTTACTTTTGGTGGCCCCAGCTAGACGCCGACATCGAACACATGGTCGGCACTTGCGAAGCGTGCCAGAGCTCCAGGCCAGAAGAGGCCCGCTCGCCACATAGGGAGTGGGACGCAGCGAGGGGGCCCTGGTCCCGGGTACAAGTAGACTTTGCTGGCCCGTTCAGGGGAACGTTTTTCCTCCTTGTGGTGGACGCGTTCTCCAAGTGGTTGGAGGTCATCCCAGTCTCGAGCACCTCCTCGGCCACAACAATTAAACAGCTACGGAGGGTCTTTTCCACGTTCGGTTTACCCGACACCCTCGTCAGCGATAACGCTAGCTGTTTCACGTCCGCCGAGTTCGGGGCGTTCATGGAGCGAAACGCCATTCGGCACATCACCTCCGCCCCCTTTCACCCGGCCACCAACGGCCAGGTAGAGCGCCTCGTGCGCACCACGAAAGATGCGCTGCTGCGCATGGGCCCCGGAGACCTCGACCTGAAATTGTGCCAGTTCCTGCTAAGGTACAGGGTCACCCCATTGGCGTCAGGGCACTCCCCCGCAGAGCTGCTGATGCGCAGGAAGCTCACCCGTCCTAGCGAAAAGAGGGGTTTCAGTTCAGCCCCTGGTACTTCCAGTCCCAGTAGCCCCTGTGAGTTAGAATGCAATATAGCGCCAATTCCCCGGAGACCGACACCCCCAAGGCGGGAGGCAACGGCGAGTCCGCCCACCACAGTCTCAAGATCCCCCGAACGGGGATCAGAAGGTAGCAGAACCACAAGGGCGACCTCATCGGTTCCTCGGTTCACAATGGGAAGGTCCCCGGGGTCCGAGAGCAACAGGCAGGGATTCACCTCCCAACTGTTCATTCCATTCCCATCCCCGGGCGCAGGGCAGGCACGGACGCCCCACAGAGCCACTAACGAATCCCCGTTTCCCGTTGCAGGACAAGCACCCGCGGAGTCAGGGATAACAGGCTCTCCAGTACTAGGGCAGACGCAGGCACGCCCCAAGCGCACGTGCGGCAAGCTACAATGGTTGCGGGACTTCGTCCCATCCTAGGGGGGAGGGATGTTATGTATGTATGTATGTGTGCATGTTCATTATACTGTAAAGGCAAGAATGTAACCACTCCAAATACCAACGATCTCAGCTGTAAAGGAACGCGAGCAGACAGCCCATAGAGGGCAGCTGCGAGCGTTCAGTCTCACATGGCCCACATTGCTCAATTACAAACAGCCGCAGGAAAACCTTCCCCGCATTCAGCAGCAGAAGAAAGAGGCGTGCCTGGGCGAGGCCACGCCGGTAGCAGCCAATGAGCTACCGTGCTACAAGATTCAAATGTAGAGTGCTACTGTATATATTGAGATGTATCACCGCCATTACCTCATGCTTCATCGGAACGCCATGCAATAAACCTGTGTTAAACCAACCCTTCGGTTGTCCTGTTGTCTTTGGTCCCATACACCAAACACGCCCACACCCATCCCTATTATTATTATTATTATTATTATTATTATTATTATTATTATTATTATTATTATTATTATTATTATTATTATTATTATTATTATTATTTAGACTTCTATACCGCTTTCCTTCCCATAAAGGGAACTCGAAGCGGTTTACAACAATAATGCCAAACAATATAAAATATGATACAAATAATACGTCAGAATACAATACAATAATAAAGAAGCATGAAAAGTAAATTCAGTACAATAATCAATAGTCAATAATAAACATAATGTTAGAAAACAAAATCAGTATAATACAGTAATAAACATCATAATGCAATATACAAATTCCAAAGCAATAAACAATACCCAATTCAAGATTAAACAGTACATATTTCAAAGCAGTACACAACACTATACAATAAATACATTACGAAGACTCAGTCCACTTCCCTTCATGCTAAAACAGCTGAGGGGGAGAAAGTCTGACAACAGTTCCTGATGCGAAGGCATCAGCGGAGCTAGCAGCGAGAGACCTTTTAAACTCACTGTGCCTCGCCCCAGGTGTTTCTTGGCCCCTCTAGCCCAGCTGGCCAAAGGGTGGGTGGTGAAGGCATCAGCGGAGCTAGCAGCGAGAGTCCTTTTAAACTCACTGTGCCTAGCCCCAGGTGTTTCTCGGCCCCTCTAGCCCGGCTGGCCAAAGGGTGGGCGGTGAAGGCATCAGCGGAGCTAGCAGTGAGAGTCCTTTTAAACTCACTGTGCCTAGCCCCAGGTGTTTCTCGGCCCCTCTAGCCCGGCTGGCCAAACGGTGGGCGGTGAAGGCATCAGCGGAGCTAGCAGCGAGAATCCTTTTAAACTCACTGTGCCTCGCCCCAGGTGTTTCTTGGCCCCTCTAGCCCGGCTGGCCAAAGGGTGGGCAGTGAAGGCATCAGCGGAGCTAGCAGCGAGAGTCCTTTTAAACTCACTGTGCCTCGCCCCAGGTGTTTCTCGGCCCCTCTAGCCCGGCTGGCCAAAGGGTGGGCGGTGAAGGCATCAGCGGAGCTAGCAGCGAGACTCCTTTTAAACTCGCTGTGTCTCGCCCCAGGTGTTTCTCGGCCCCTCTAGCCCAGCTGGCCAAAGGGTGGCCAAAGGGTGGCTCGTACCGAGCCGCCCGCACTTACCTTAATACCATCCGAGCATCGCCGCAAGGGTCTGTCAGCCGCAAGTGGGGCAACCGCCCTATGAACGCAAACAAAAAATAAAAACTACAAGGCCTAGCATCCTCTGCACTGCACCACCCCTCAGCCAATGGAGGCCTCGGCACCTGCAGGGACGAAGGACAGTCCAGTGTGCCTCCCAACGCAGAAGGCCACGCCAGCGGGGGGGAAAGACCCAGCCTGCAAAAGGTAAGTGCGGTGGGGGTTAGGGAGGGGGAGGCATGGCCCCAGTAACCACGCTGCTCCCCCACCTCACCACCTTGCCCCCCCCCCACTCCCTAACCCCCACCATACTTACCTTTTGTTGGCTGGCCCTTTCCCCCCAGCATGGCCTTCTGGTAGTCGTCACCGAGGATTGGGGGGGGGAGGGAAATCCCCCCAACTTCAGCAAGATAGTGTGTGTGTGTGTGTGTGTGTGTGTGTGTGTGTGTGTGTGTGTGTGTGTGTGTGTGTGTGTGTGTGTGTGTGTGTGTGTGTGTGTGTGTGTGTGTGTGTGTGTGTGTGTGTGTGTGTGTGTGTGTGTGTGATTTTTAAAACACAGGCAAAGATGGAACCTGGCACAGCTCAACAGGTAGAGTGTTCCAAAGTGTTGGCGCCGCAACACCCCTGAGAAGGCTCTTCTATGAGTCAGAGCCTTTGTTACTAATCTTGGGGTTGACACCTGGAGCTGCATTGTCTGGGAGGAACGGGTACCTGTTGTAGAGCAAAACATCACTTTGAGCCAAAAAAAGGCAAATGTGGGTGCAAAAACAAATGTCCAGTGCTGTTTTAGGCTGCCTTAACAGAATTATAGCCTCCAAAACTGATGAAGTACTAGTCCTCCTTTATTCAGCACTAGTTCTGGCGCCTGCACTTTATGAAGAGCGCAAACAACTTGGAACAAGTTCAGAAGGAGGGCAAGGATGATCAGGAAACAACCCTATGAGATAAGACTGAAGGAACTGGGCAAGTTTAGGCCTTTAGAGAAAAAGACTGGGTAAAGGTAAAGGTTTCCCTTGCTCGAAAGCCAGTCATATCTGACTCTAGTGTTCAATGCTCATCTCTGTTTCAAAGCTGAAGAGCCAGCGCTGTCTGCTTCTGCAGACGTTTCCCTGGTCATGTGGCAGGCATGACTAGACACCAGGGTGCATGGATTATGCTGTTACCTTCCCACCAAACTGGTCCCTATTTATCTACTTGCAATTTCTTGCTTTCGAACTGCTAGGTTGTGTTATGTATGTTAACTGTGTTTTCTGACAGGAGTGGAATGTATCTTTTCTCATGTATCTATTCTTATGCAAATAAGTGGATCGAAAAATGTGCACACTCTGTTAACCAATGGGCTTGTTGTATTATTGTTACTGTTACTGTTTATAGTGTATAGAAGTCCGAGTTTTGACCCATCCAAACTGTGTTCAAACCCCACTAATAAAGAGCTGAATTTCACTATTTCATTCGTCTGCTTCTTCATTCCTTGAACACTAAAGGTTGGCAGGAGCTGGGACAAAGACGGGAGCTCATTACGTCCTGCAGTACTCGGGAATCTAACTGCTGACCTTCCACCTCACAGTAAGCATCTTAGCCACTTGAGAGAAGATATAATAGTACTCTTCAAATACATGAAAGGTTGTTAGAGATTAAACAAAACAAAAAGACAAAAATCTGACCTTTGTCAGAAAGGTTGTGCCAAGATTTGTTCTTGATCATCCTGGAGTCCAGAACTTGTAATAATGGGTTCAAGTTACAGGAAGCCAGATATAAGCTGAATAGCAGGAGAAACATCTTAACTGTTAGAGCGGTACAACAGTGGAACCAATTACATTAGGACTTTATTTTCAAACTGATGGAGAGTCAGCCCAAAACAAACCTGTGCTTTGATTAAATTAAAATGAATGGATTCATTCATCTCTATCTGGGGTGCACCACAAGGCAATAATGAGACAGGGATCAGTGGGTCACTCCAAGTCCTTATGATTACTTTTGCAATGTCTATCCATTTTCAATTCCTGCTAGCAATAGGTGATTTATTGGGAACTAAAGAGAAAAGAGAAGTTTCTCATAACTAGATTATACTTTGAAACAATGTATAGCTTCTCCATGGTCTATGTCAGGGATGGCCAGACTATGGCCCACAGGCCGGATCTGGCCCATGACACCAAATCCTCCGGCCTGTGCCACCTGCACCATTCCCAGAAGTGGAAGTAAAATGCACCTGCACATATGCAAAACACTGCCGTAAATGCACCTGTGGCTGTAGCAAATGCATTTATGACAGCTATGGGTGCATTTACGGCAGCGTTTTGCACATGTACAGGTGTGTTTTAATTCTGCTTCCAGTGGGAGGAAGCATGTGACCGGCCCACTGAACCACATGACTGTCCCAGAGCCTGAAAAGTTTGACAACCCCTGGTCTATGTGACCAGACATAGGATGATGGAATAATGCTGCCTAAAGAATCACATTGTTTAAGAGGAAAATGTTGATAAAGTTGAAGACACAAAATAAATTGGGACTAATTCAGCCATCTTTACCTAGGTGAGCCTGTGAATATCCAGATATCATTGTGTTGTTGATGATTTCCAGTGCCTTAGACAGAATTGCTTGTTTTCCTTCATTCTGATTATGTAGTCTCTTTGAACATCTGGAATTCCATTAATGTGTGGTGAATTAATCTCCCCTTGCCATCCATAGGATCACATTATTTCCATCATACCATGTATGTCTGCTTTCATGTTTTCTGAACCTATTTCTTGTTTATTTCATATCTCCTAAGTCTGCATCTGGTAAACTGGCATATGGCCAGTCCTAGCTGTAATCCCTATACACAAAGTAATACATTTACTATACATCTGGAAGAAGATTTAAGGTCTTATAGGAATAATATGATAACATGAAAAAGCTGGATGCTAATTGTGTGCACTGCTTTGATTGCCCTGTAAAAACACAATAAACATTAATCTCATAGGAGGAGGACAAATGACTTTTCCTTCTGTTTGTGGATGGTCCTGTCTAAGGATACTAACCATGCAGCCACATGGAGAGAGCCAAAATACCATAACAGGTCAGATGCATGAAACATTTTTATGATTGCATGGTATCTGGTAAATGGTTTTCTAAAAGAGAACCCATTGAAATGGATGAATCAAATCCAAGAATGTGATCTTCATAGCTTGTTTTTGAAGTTAATGTTTTAATCACTAAATATATTTTAATTATTAATTGCTTTATGTAATGTGCTGTTTATTGTGCTTTTAATTTTACTTGTTGTAATCGCATGAGCTGCCTTGAGCCCACTCATGGGTTGGAAAGGCAATCTTTAAATGGACTAAATATAAATAGCTTGCAAGTAACAATGAAAAGAAAAGTATACATTCCACAAGTATTGTGCATTGTGTCTGATAAAAACAACTTAAACTTATAATTCTTTCCTTCTTTGATGATACTAAGGAGGCTTGCTTCAGGCAGCTAGCAATAGTAAATTAAGTATAATTGCTATAACTATGAATTGAAATTGCCAGCAATTGTAGCATGTACTCCTCTTCACGTTCCC
This sequence comes from Bradypodion pumilum, assembly GCA_035047305.1. Taxonomy (NCBI): domain Eukaryota; kingdom Metazoa; phylum Chordata; class Lepidosauria; order Squamata; family Chamaeleonidae; genus Bradypodion; species Bradypodion pumilum. Next base: position 60,394,405 of record JAWDJD010000005.1, read on the forward strand.
CACATCAGCATATTTACACATTTTTGGAGCAGCTTATTGTTATATGTAAATACAGTGAACCCACTGTTGATGAAAATTAGGTAATGGTAAATGTCACCCTTGCTCGAAAGCCAGTTGTATCCGACTCTAGAGTTCAGTGCTCATCTCTATTTATAGCTCTATTTATAGCTGTCTGTGTTTGCAGACATTTCCATAGACGTGTGGCAGGCATGCCTGAACACCTGAGTACACGGAATGCTGTTTACTTTCCCACCGAAGTGGTACCTATTTATTTACTTGCAATTTCTTGCTTTTGAACTGCTAGGTTGGCAGAAACTGGGACAGAGACAGGAGCTCAAATTTAAATGGCAGCTATGCTCCCACATTTAATCTGGCAACACAATTACAGGACCTAACAGTGTCAAACACAACAGCAAACACACTTTTACTTGTTATTCTGTGAATGTGATTTATGCCATCTCTTGCCAACAATTGTCCCTCTGCACTCCACTAGGACAAACAGGACAATCTCTGTGCAAATGAGTTAATGGACATCAGGAATGGCAATACAGTACACATAAATTTGTTTCAAATCAGTTCAATCTACCTGCACACTTTGCATGAAATTTAAGAGTTGCGATTCTGGAACAGTAAAATTACAAGACAAGAGAGAAACAACAGAGATTAAATATATGCACATGGTGGATACCCATTTCAAAGTTTTTAATATTAGTCATTTGAACCTCTTTTCTTCGTAAGCCATTCATTCATATTCCAAATGCCATATTTGACTATGAAGAGGTAGCACTTGAGTAGCCAACTCTGAATTATTTTGTTAATATACAAATATTTTATACATTTATCTGTATAACTTATCAGTGTCTTTCAGATCTGTTTGCAGTTGGTCTGAAAAGCAACTTTGGAAAGAGGCAAAAATGCAAAGTGTATTATTCCATACTGGCTCACTATATCATCTCTGTGGGCAGGATGTGAGCTTTCCTTTGTTTGATTTTTTGAAGTGGTATCTATTTTAGTCAGTGCAAGTGTATCCGACAGTATGTAAAATAAGACAAAAATACTGTGGGACCTTAAAGACTTCCTGCTATATTTTAATGTTAGCATTTGTGAATCAAGCCCACTTCTTCAGAAGAGTGAGACTTCATGGCAATGATTTATACATGGTCCAAAGACCAGGTGTGGGGTACAGAAGTGCACAGTGGTTGTTTAGTATATTAAATACAATTGTAAATTAGTGTGGCTTTATACACTTGGTAATGACTGAAGTTCCATGACTAATATTCAGACTTGTTTCTGATGAAGTGGTAATGGTTAGTAGACAGATGCAAAATAATCATTGTAATGAATTTACCTTTTGAAACCTTGCATTTAGAATTTACAGATGAATTTGTATGAAAATTGACAAAGGTGTGAATTGACCTAGGCTGCAAGTAATTCCTTTCTTCTGTGAGATGGTCAGAGGCAATGGATAACAATGTTGATATATAGGAATCACCTGATTATCCTCCCAATGTTTGTTCTGTAAAGTTGGCATGAGAAATTATAGCAAATAACAACCTAATAAGTCTGTTGTGTGTCAATAGTTGCAAAGGAATGAGATGAGCAGCACAGTACACTTTCCAATGTGCCTTGAAAGGCAGGTGTTCTTCTGCACAGCTTATTTTTCAGTTGGTGCAATGTACCCTAATCAGTGATGCACTGCAGCAGGTTCTGTCAGGTTCTGCAGAACTGGTAGCGGAAATTCCCCCAGGCCACACACACTTGGTTGGCCATGCCCACCTTCATTGCCCATAATGCAGGATGTTTGGCCATGCCCACAAATTTGGCCCCACCCAAGATTTGGCCAGCCCACAGAGTAGGTAGTAAATTTTTTTGCAGTGCATCACTGACCCTAATGCATAGAACTAGCCATTGTTTGTTTCAATACCAAGGAGCAATCCTTCCATCCCACCTTTCAATCTGGAACAGGTTGAGAAAAATGGCTTCCAATTGTTGCAACACGGAGAGAAAAGGAGCTGAAGGTAGGAGTTTTCTACAGACATTTTCTTGTCCATTTCAGATAGCAGCCCTATTTGAGCCTCTCATAGCTCATGGAAATTCAGCATAGTAATAATTCATGCCAAATAAAAGCCATTAGGCAGCAATTGGTACTTCATGATGATTAAAATGGAGCATTTTTGAAACAGGTTATTCTTTGGGAAGCAAGTGTAGGAGAAAGCCATCAGAGTTCTTCCTGCTATCCAGTCAGGGCAACGTATTCTGTCATCATCTCTCTAATTCAATCCAGTAGGGGTGGAGAGTGTTGAAAGCATTCTAATCAGCACCGTAGGGGTGGAGCACCGTATATAAATAAAATGGATGCAGCCTTCCATTTGGGGGCAGCTCATTGTCCAGATATCTTACCAGTGATGCGCTGCAAAAAAAATTACTACCCCCACCATGGGCGTGGCTAACTCTATGGGTGTGGCTAATTATGTGGGCCATGCCCACTTGGCCTCCCTACACCATGGCTTGGATTGGGAGGTGGGCATAGCCTGTGGAAATTTCCGCTACCGGTGCCCGGGCACCTGTGAGCACCTGTAGCAGCTCAACACTGCATCTTACCAATATACTAAGTGCTTTCAAGGAAGAAGAAGGAGCAAGGGAAGAAAAATAAAAACCTTATTCTGTAATGGGAGGTATCGAAGGGCCCATTGATAAAACATAAGATGTGCTTTATCTTTCATGAAGTGTGTTTTCTTTGAGGAGAGGTAAGTCCTGGATCTGCTGATGTTATCCAGTAATTGTTCAGTTGGTATAGCCTGTCCTTTGCAAGAGGCAAAACTCAAAGCTTAGTCATAATGTGGCTTTTCTAGTGCAGTGCAACGGTCAAAGAGTTAATGTGCTGGTGGGTATGAATCTACAAAAAGTATATTTCTCTAATTTATTTTTCACTCCTGACAAGGCAGTCACCATTACCGCTCATTTAGAAGATGGAAGGCTTGTCCGAATGAGGACAGCAGGCAGAAACATAAATTCTGGCAGAACAAATGCAAGGCAACAATCAGGAAAGCAAAGCAAGACTTTGAGGAGCGTATAGCTAAAAATACTCAGAGAAATAACAAAGACTTCTTTAAGTACATTAGAAGTAAGAACCCAACTAGGAAGGCCATTGGACCATTAGATGACAATGGAAGGCAAGGGGTTATTAAAGAGGAAACAGAGATTGCAGAGAGACTCAATGAATTCTTTGCTTCAGTATTCACTGAAGAAGATAGAGGCCACATGCCCAAAACAGAGCCTATCTTCGTAGGGAGGGAAACCGAAGAATTAAGCCAGATAGAAATAACCAGGGAGGAGGTCCTTGCATGTCTTGTTAAACTAAACACTAACAAATCACCAGGACCAGATGGCATCCATCCACGAGTTCTCAGGGAACTTAAAGATGAAATTGCTGATCTCCTAGCCAAAATATATAATCTTTCCCTCAAATCAGGCTTTGTGCCTGATGACTGGAAGGTAGCGAATGTAACACCAATTTTCAAAAAAGGATCCAGGGGTGATCCAGGAAATTACCGACCTGTCAGTTTGACATGTGTCCCAGGTAAAGTGATGGAAACCATCCTAAAAGATAGAATTAATAGGCACATAGAAGAGAAGGCGCTGCTAAAGGAGAGCCAACATGGCTTTTGCAAGGGCAAATCATGCCTCACTAATCTGTTGGAATTTTTTGAGAGTGTCAACAAGCATGTGGATAAGGGGGATCCAGTTGACATTGTTTATCTGGACTTTCAGAAGGCTTTTGACAAGGTCCCACACCAAAGGCTCTTGAATAAACTTACCAGTCATGGAATAAAGGGACAGGTCTTGTCCTGGATCAGCAACTGGCTAAGGGACAGGAAACAGAGGGTAGCACTAAATGGACACTTCCAAGTGGAGGGAAGTAAAGAGTGGGGTTCCCCAAGGTTCAGTACTGGGACCCCTGCTTTTCAACCTCTTCATAAATGATCTAGAGGTAGGAGTAAAAAGCAAGGTAGCCAAATTTGCTGACGACACTAAATTATACAGGGTAGTGAAAACTGTGAGAGATTGTGAGGAGCTCCAGAGGGATCTCTTGACACTGGGGGAGTGGGCAAAACAGTGGCAAATGAGTTTCAACATTAGTAAGTGCAGAGTGATGCATGTTGGGGCAAAGAACCCCAATTACACTTATAAACTGATGGGGTCTGAACTCTCTGCGACAAACCAGGAAAGGGACCTTGGTGTCCTGGTGGACAACTCAATGAAGGTGTCAACCCAGTGTGCCTCAGCAGTGAAAAAAGCAAACTCAATGCTAGGGATCATTAGGAAGGGTATAGAAAATAAGTCAGCAAGTGTCATTTTGCCTCTTTATAAATCTATGGTGAGGCCCCATCTGGAATACTGTGTACAGTTCTGGTCGCCATACCTCCAGAAGGATATTATGGAGCTGGAAAAAGTGCAGAGGAGGGCAACCAGAATGATTAGGGGACTGGAACACCTTCCTTACCATCTGAGGCTGCAACGGTTGGGCCTCTTCACTCTTGAACGACGACGTCTAAGAGGTGACCTGATTGAAGTTTATAAAATCATGCACGGTGTGGACAAAGTAGATAAGGAAAAACTGTTTTCCCTATCGCATAATACTAGAACTAGGGGACATTCCATGAAACTTTTGGGTACTAGTTCTCAAACAAATAAGAGAAAGTACTTTTTCACCCAGAGGATTACTGATCTATGGAACTCCCTGCCAGAAGAAGTGGTGACAGCTGTCAGTCTTGACAGCTTTAAGAAAGGATTAGACAAGTTCATGGAGGAGAAGAGTATCAATGGCTATAATTATGGATACTTAAGGACAACCTCCGGGTTGGAGAGATAGGCAGGATATCTCTCAATATCATTTCCAGGGAATCCTAAGCAGGTGAAGGCATCTGCTTGGGAATACCCTGAAGGAAATGGTGAGCCACTGTGTGAGACAGAATGCTGGACTGGATGGGCTGTGGCCTGTTCCAGCAAGGCTGTTCTTATGTTCTTATGTACTTTAAAAAGGAGGAGTTGTTGATAGTTAAATGCCTTACAGTGATCCAGATCTTTAAGCAGTCTGTATTGTCATCACTAACTGGAGATGGCAGGAACTGTTCATGCAGGGTACCATACAGTGCTCTATAAACTAGCCTCAGATGTTGAGAGTTGCCACTATTTTCACCACTACAGGCTCATGTAAGGTTGAACAATCATGTTCCAATGCAGCAGAAGGACCCAAGCAGCCATTTCCACTGTCACCAGTTTCTGTCACTCAGTTGTGTTAGGTTTGAGGGGGAAAGATAAAGGTCTCCCATGCTCGAAAGTCAGTTGTGTCCATCTCTAGGGGGCAGTGCTCATCTCCATGTCCAGCCAAAGACCCAGCGCTGTCTGCTTCTGCAGACATTTCCATGGCCATGTGGCAGGGATGACTAGACATCAGAGCGTAAGGATTGCTGTTACCTTCCACACCAAAGCAGTACCTGCTTATCTACTTGAAATTTCCTACTTTCGAACTGCTAGATTCATGGGAGCTTGAGCAGACAACAGGAGCTCACTCCACTGTGCAGCACTCACGGCTTAAACTGCTGACCTGCCGACCTTCCAGCAGTCAAGCTCAACATCTTAAAGAGTCCTGGGGCTGAAGATCGTATTTTAGATATTTCAGTTAATATGGCCAGGAAAATTCTGTTTCCTTCTTAAAAGTTTCATGTTAGCAATTTGAATTGAACTCCTATATTTTAAAGTTTTTATACCATAAGCAAGAAAGCACATTAATTTCATTTCTCTCTCTATTTCAAAGACTGCCATCATCAAGTGTCACTTCCATAAAACTGAATCCAGCTGGAAGTCCAAACTAAAGTGGGCCCACTAAATCACTGGTATATACATTAGTATTGACTTACCAGTCCTGATTTGATTCACTGTCTATTTTAATTGGAAGTAGCAACTGGATTTAGGCCATATTCTCTTGTTAGGTCAGATTCACTGAATATAACACATACTGTACAATCTATTATGAGTTTGTGCTGCTGTTCCTAAATGTCAAACTTGACTTTTTAGAAAAAGTAGTTATCGGTGCCAGAGTTGTACTATAAATGCCTTGACTCTATTAAAGCTTTTACACCTTCCTTTTGGAAAGATGCATGATACAGCAGATGGAATATCAATTGCTCCAAGTGGGGAAAACATCTATGCGCCTCGCTTTCACAAAACTACTAAGAATATATACTTCCTATCATTTAATTGCTCTGTTAAAAAGTATATAAAAAAAGACACTTTGGTCTATCAGACACTGTCCACTATAAGTGCATCTTTATGTATCCACAGAGTAGTCCACTGCCCCTACTCTAGATACTTTTCCTCTCAATACTTCCCCTGTGTTAGGAAGGATTCTTGAAAAATACTAGGAAATTCCAGCAGGAGTAATCTCCATTCTCTTGACTGGTCAACGCATGCATCTTAATTCCTAGGAAGTTCTAGAAAGCCTAACAGCCTCTTTACTTTTTGCCTCAGTTCCAGCCGTATCTCGAAAATTAAGTCAGGCGTCACCAGAATAAATTTAAGGGAAAAACACAGGGAGTGTCACTCTAGATTAGGTAATGAATCTTTGGTATGCATGGTACTAGATGAAAATAAGCAATTTTGCCCTGGATACTTGCTTAGTACCTCTTAAACCAGATGTACTAGGACAGAGGTGGTGAACCTATGGCAGTGATGGCGAACCTTTTAGAGACTAATTGACCACTCTGCAACACAAAACCCACTTATTTATCGCAAAGTGCCAACACAGAGACAGAGGATGGAGGAAACGATCCCATTGGGCTGCTGGGCAGAGGGGCAAGGTGAATTCTGTGCTTGGGGAAAGGAAGAAACACTCCCATTGGGTTTCTGGGCAGGCGGGGGGTGACAAAGTCTGTGCTGGGGGGAGAGGAAGTGCTCCCATTAGGCTGCTGGGCAGAGGGGCGGGGTGAACTCTGTGCTGGGGTGCCCACATGGGTGCCCACAGAGAGGGCTCCAAGTGCCACCTCTGGCACACATGCCATAGGTTCACCACCACTGACCTATGGCATGCATGCCAGAAGGGGCACTCAAAGCTCTTTCTGTGGGCACATGCACCATCGCCACAGCACAGAGTTTGCCTCACCCCTCTGCCCAGCAGCCCAATGGGAGCACTTACTCCCTCCCCCCAGCATAGAGTTCACCTGCCCCTCTGCAGTGCGGACGGCAGCCTGTTGAGTTTGGGCACTTGGTCTCTAAAAGGTTCACCATCACTATACTAGGACATTAAGTGATATAGGAGGGCAACTATATTGGTAATAGAATAATTAAAGGCCTCCAAATAACTCATCTCTTTGTGTGCATTACACTACTTGCCTTCAGCCGTGCTACCACATACATAAAACTTTTCTGTTCCAATCCAGATGGTTATTTCTCTTTCCCTTTCCTGCCATAAGGCTGCTTCACTTTTGCTGCTGGGAGCAGGAGTCTACTCTAGGTGAGCGATATATTTCATTTATGCAGGGGCAAATCAGTGGGAGGAGGGGTTGCCTGATCACTATATGAGAGAGAGGGGGGGGGAATTAATCCCTTGCTCCTCCACACTAATTGGGGGGGGGGGTGTTTGCCTGATCACTATATATGAGAGAGGGGGGGGGAATTAATCCCTTGCTCCTCCACACTAATGGGGGGGGTTGCCTGATCACTATATATGAGAGAGGGGGGAATTAATCCCTTGCTCCTCCACACTAATGGGGGGGGGTGCCTGATCACTATATATGAGAGAGAGGGGGGTGAATTAATGCCTTGCTCCTCCACACTAATTGGGGGGGGGGCTGTTGCCTGTTCACTATATGAGAGAGAGAATTAATCCCTTGCTCCTCCACACTAATTGGGGGGGTTGCCTGATCACTATATGAGAGAGAGGGGGGATTCACTATATGAACTGATCACTTTCTAACTGCTAGGATGGCAGGAGCTGGGACAAAGATGGGAGCTCATTCCATCCTGCAGTACTTGGGAATTGAACTGCTGACCTTCTGCCTCCCTGTCAGCATCTTAGTCACTTAAGCCACTGAGTAAACAAGAAACAAAACAAAACAAAAGTCCCCCAAGAAGATGGGGAAAGGGTTCTTTGGCCCACACAGCTTTGTGCCCATTGCATCTACAATACCATCTAGCCATCTTATTTTTGGCCACCCCCTTCTTTTGTCCTCCACCTTTCCCAGCATCAAGGCTTTCTCAAGTGAATCCTCTCTTCTCATTTGATGTCCAAAGTACTTTAGCGTCATCTTTACTATTTGACCTTTAATGAGCAGTCATGGTTGATTTCTTCTAGGATCGACCTATTTCTAACACCACATTTCAAAGGCATCTATTTTTCTGTGCTCAACTTTCCTAATGGTTCAGCTCTCACACCCATACATTACAACCGGGCATACCATTGCTTTGACTATGCAATTTTTTGTTTGCAAGGTGATGCCTCTACTTTCCACTATTTTCCCCAGGTTTCTCATAGCTTGTTTCCCAAGCATCAGTCGCCTTTTTATTTCATGGCTGCAATCACCATCTGTAGCAATATTTGATCCTAAGAAAGTAAAATCTGCCAGTTGTATCCAACTCTAGGGTGCAGTGCTCATCTCCATTTACAGCCAAAGAGCCAGTGCTGTCTGTGTTTGCAAACATTTTCATGGCCATGTGGCAGGCATGACTAGAGCCCAGCAAGTCACATGGCTATATTTGGCCATGCCCACAGATTTGGCGACACCCACAGAGGGGTGTAGCCAAAATTTCCCTTATTTTCAAATCCAAAACTTGACAGGTATGATGTTTGGTGACCTAAGGCGTGACTAATAAAGTTTAGTATATTTTGCCTGCCACCTTCCCCCCCCCCCCCCACCGCCACTCCACAAAAAGTATTTCTATAGTAATGGATAAATTAATGGCTTACACTAAATCCAAGTCCATTAAGGAAAAATGCCACATGGCTGTTGTTTTTCTTACAGTTTCTTCCCAGGATATGTTCCTTTTCAATTCCCAGCCCATGACATCTTTACCTGTTTCCCAAAAGAAATGCCTGGCTGTGAGTTTGGAAAACTGATCCAATTTTTCATGCCAATAAACTATGCTTTGGAAGTACACTGTTACACTGGTGACTGGATAATATTTTTACTGAGGCCAAACGCAAAAATAATTTTTCCCCCAATGGTATGCAAGGAAACATACACCACAGCCAAACCCACCCAGTTCTTTCTTCCACTCACATGTGTAAACTAACAAGTTAACAACAGAAAATCACTATCCACCAATATGTTGCATGTCGATTGTATAGTTCCACTCTGACTTAGGGGTAACTCTGGAAGAACTCTGGTGGATAAATTAAAGACCAAACTCTATTAGTATCTTGTTTCCGACAGTGGCCAACAGGTTTCCTCAAGTAAGTCCACAGTGGGTTATGATGTACTGATGAGGTTAGATTCACCAGAGACATCCAAGAATTTCCCACTGTCTTGTTGGTTACTCTTCTTTTTGGCAACTAATTGATTGCAAGAGTACTTTGTTATGCCACAGAACATGGCTATGCATGGTCAAAGAACTATTCTTCTCAAAGAAAGATTTAATTGGAGTATTCAATTCTCAGAGAATGAACAAATATAAGTGAACAAATTTCTAGGGTGTGGAGAGAATTTCAATAGGGTTACCAGACCTCAGGGCATTGGTTGAAATGTCTAGAAATTGCTATGCTCCTCTAGTTCTACAAGCAGTGAAAGAAATCTCAGGGTGAGCAGCAATGGAGAGGGGAAAGCTTGGTTTTTCTTTGCAATGCAGCTTTAAAGCCTGGACACCCAAACATTCCTGTCTAACATTCCTGTGCGAAGACATTTACATATGTGTTGAATTTGCACAATGCCAGCACTAAAATGTTAGGAATGAGTATAAGAAACATGGGAGAATGCAAGTAAGTTCATGTGTTTGGGCCCAGCATGCCATTTGGAAGAAGCCAGTGTGTGCTTTATGCCCTTTTCCAGAATCAGGTGGCCCTCAACCCAAAGCCAGCTTCCAACCTTCTCTTCTATGAACAACACAAAGCCTATTCCAACTTCCCAACATATCGCGGACATGGTCTCAGATTCTGGCTCTGAAATGGCAAGGATTGAGATGCTGCTGTGGAATTCGGCTACTAATTTTCAGGTAGGACAAAATTACTAGTTTTAAGCTAGATTCTGTTCTTCTTCTGCTATTATAATAGGATGTGGGTGCAGAATTCAACAGGTGGTCCCAACTAGAGGAGACACGTTGACTCAGTTGGATTCAAGTAAGCAACAGGTTTAGTTTTATTCTAGAACACCAAATGAATTTAAGTGCCACAGCCATGATTTATTTGTGACAACGTTAACTGAAGCATCAGTCGTACTTGCATGAAAAGCCAGTGATATTTCTATGAAACCAAAGATCTCTATCAAGAAAATTGCTGGTTGCAAAACATATTGCAAATGCCATTTAACAGTCAAAGACAGCACAAATTGAAGAGGGCAAGCGAACAAAATCTAACACATCTTGAAATACACTTGCAGTACAAGAGTACAATGGAGGTTAGTATATATCAAACATGAACTATCGGTGGACATGTTTCAAGCAGAATAAACTGCCAAAGTAAATAGGGTTCCCTTGTAAGTAATATATTTATCTGGCTTTCGCAGGAGGATATTATCTACATCGCTTGTTCCAAAATATACTTTGTTGTTCATGAATAAAGGGTTTCTTTTTTCCATAATACAACTGTATTTTAGTAAAGAGAAGTAAACAAAGCATTCTAAGGTCATATTAGTTGAATCAACCATAGAATGAAAATGGAAAGCTTTGTGAAAGCATTAACCTGATAAAAAGGTTAATCGTGTTCTATCCTCTTTATTTTCTATAACAGAACCAAAGTATAATCCCAATCAAAGAAATCAGCCAAAGCTTTATATGGCTTTTTAAAAAACTGATTAACAACAATCAATTTAAAATCATGGATGGATCTTTCAGCTTGAGCATGAGTAAATATAGTAGAATAATTAGCAAAAAAAAACACAGCACACAGACACTTCCTTCACAAAATTCTTTAATGATTAACTTTTAATCACTATAGTGAATGGATACTAACAAATATGCAGTATGCTTCTTGAAGTCAATTTGGATTGAATCCCATCTAATTTTTTACTAGTCTTAAGAGTTTTGTTAATAGTATCAATATCAAGATCCTTGGTGATTTTTTGTACTTAACTAAGAGTAATTCACATTAAATGTTGCCACATTCCACACAAAAATCCTATTGTTTTCTATATATTAGTGTTTTATCTTTTCCCCAAACTAACACAGATGATCAATCTGCCCTCATAAAAGTTCCTACCCAGGTGGCCTGAAGGTAAGGAAACAGAGGTGCAGGTGTATGGTAGATTATGCTTGGTAAAATTATCTTTTCCATATCTACTCTCCTGATTTATTTGGAACAATACATGTTTTATCAAAAAGCCATGTAAACATGTGACTAAGTCAGGAAGCCCGGCCCCTGTGTCTCACATAGTAGGTGGCTTCTGGTAGCCTTATTGTTGGAGTAAGGAAGAAGGTAGATGAACCCAGTTTTCCACCTGCCAGGGCCCACCACCTGCAAATTTGGGCAGTGTTACTTCCACAGATGTTCAGGCAGAAATGTTTACCCAAGGTCAGAAAGCTAAGGGCCATCTATGTCTGTCAAGTGAGAAATAAAAACAGAACTCCAAATATTGGAAGTTGATGGTGAGGGGTGGGGTAAGGTTCCAGATTCCTACAGAAAAGGTACTAAGGAAAAGAACAGAGTAGACATGTGGGCTAATGCTATGGAGTGGCTGAGGCCTTACTGACAGCCCTATAGGGAGATGTCTTCATACTCTTACCCAGAAATGTTCCCTACAGAGGAAACACCAGGTGTGAAGACTACAACAGGTTGCTTTCTAGGAAAGGAATCTGAAGGCCCCTAGACTGGGAAGGCAGAAGATCAGCCACCAACCATTAGAGCAGCTACTGTGAATGGAGGAGGGCTTTGTTGAAGATATAGGGGGTACCACTCTAAGAAATTCAGCAGGCCAAACCCACAGAGATACTGAAGAGGTAGCTGCTGTAGAGAGTGGAAGAGGGTACCCATAATTTCAAATGAAATTACGAAATGAACGTGTCATGGTTGATTGCTTGTCATGCAAGACGTCTGCACCCATCTGACCATAGATGACCAGGAGCACATAAAAAACACTACAGTCCATTTATGTCAAATCATATTCACAGAGTACCAGAAATGCGAGTTTTTTAAAAATTAACCCAGAGACGAAAAGGTCACAGGATCTTGCTTGCAGATTTCTTTGAGAGTTGGAACCAACTGACTCCTGCAGAACATCCACATGTATTCCAAAAACAATGTAATTTTTAAAGAAAGACTTTCTATAAAACAATATGACAAAAAAGTATTTGGGAGACAGAAATCCTGACACTGAACAAGAATTCGCTTGTGGTTTGTTTTGTTCTTAATATTCTCTCCTCCCTTTTTGTATTTAATTTTAGACAGACAGACAGACAGACAGACAGACAGACAGACAGACAGACAGACAGACAGACAGACAGATAGATAGATAGATAGATAGATAGATAGATCTTTATTGTCATTGTCCTGCACAGAACAACGAGTTTGGGGGGGGGGGGACACTTATCAACCCAACAAAACCTAAACAAAATACAACTATGAAAAATTATCAACATACTCCCACCCCACATATACACATTTAACCCCTAAAGGTTAAAGGTAAAGGTTTCCCTTGCTCGAAAGCCAGTCGTATCCGACTCTAGGGTGCAGTGCTCATCTCTGTTTCTAAGCCGAAGAGCCAGCGCTGTCTGCTTCTGCAGACATTTCTGTGGTCATGTGGCAGGCATGACTAGACACCGGAGCGCACGGAACGCTGTTACCTTCCCACCGAAGTGGTCCCTATTTATCTACTTGCAATTTCTTGCTTTCGAACTTCTAGGTTGGCAGGAGCTGGGATGAAGACGGGAGCTCATTTCCGTCCTGCAGTTCTCGGGAATCGAACTGCTGACCTTCCGCTTCCCAGTCAGCGTCTTAGCGACTTGAGCCACTGCAGTAACCCCTAAAAAGCTCTAAAACTCTAAAACGAAAAACTGTCATACTGTCGAATTGGAGAAGTTTTTTTAAAAGCTGTCCTGCCAAATGAAAAAAGCATCCATTGACGATGTGTCATTTATACCTTCTGTTTTAGTTTACAGAAGGTTGTCATGTATCGCAGGTACACATTGGCACAAATTGGTGAGAAGAGGCAATTAACTTCAGTGCATTCCAAAAGTCACATTCCTTTGAGCTAAGGGTATTGTAGTATTTAACAGTATTAACATAATCGATAGTATTTTCACAATTAACAGTTATGAGATCATTTAGAAAATTAGTAAATAGAGGCCCCAGGAGAACCTGAACCAGATTGAAAATAAGATTTGGTGGTGGGAGATGAGGATTCTTACTTTGTTCCATATCCTCACCCCAATAATAGTATAACTGATGTTTCCTCCAAGAGGAAATATCCCATAAAATGAACCAATCCTAATGTAATAGCAGTTAGCAGAAAGTATAACCTATAATGTCATTTTGTATTCTCTCATGACTGGGACAGAATGAGTGAGTACATGAGATCTCCTGTTGTACCAAATCACCCCCTTTTCTTAAATGTAAGCAGCATGTCTCTCAGGATGTGTTGCTTGCCTTTTCAGAATCACAAAACATTTATAAATACAGCCTCTTCTTTTCCTTTTAATTGTATTAGACTGAAAACCATTCATATTATTTCTTCTTTTATTGTGGTTTGAGGTTTTATTTCTACTGCAAACAGCTGGATTCAGTAGAAAAGATTTTTCATTTGTTTGCAGCCTGCTTTCTTTTAGAAACAGATTTGCTTGTATTATCAGAAAAATAGAGAGTCCTAAGCCCATTTTATTCCTTTGAGGAACTCATCATATAAAATACAAGATGGTTTAATGGCTTCACTAAATGGACAACCTATTTTGGTGATAGACTCTGCCATCATCACAAAAAGATAATCTATTAAAGGTGAATGTAACTGCATGCACCAAATCATCATCTGTGTTTTTTAATTGATAAGATTAGTTTTGACACATCCTTTTGAAAAGAAAGAACATTTTTGAAAGGCAGAAAGCCACTCCTCCCTTTCAGAAGGAATTATTCCACTACAGCACAGAATAATAGCCTTTCAGACTTTGCATAAATAATTTAAATCCAGCAACTGTTGTAGCAACCACTCAGAATGTAAATGGCTAACTCCAGATTCTTATGCTCCCTGATTTCAATATTAAGGCTATTAAAAGTTTGTCCTAGCCAAACCACAGACAACACAGTTCTTTTTTAAAGGCTATTCTAATCTGTACTTACAGAAAAAGAGGATTTTCAGCCATCTTAATGGAGAAACTTCCACCTCTTGTCAAAGAAACACCTTCATCTGTGGGCAAAATGTACCAGCAGTTGTGTAACACTAAATGAGCTATATTCAAATGATCCATTGCCTTCAATTTACATGTGATTATAATTTAAAGTAAAACACACCACAACCACTAATATTTCAGAAACCACTTCCTATACATCAGATGGAAACAAGACAGGAAAATGCATGGGCAATGAAACGTTTACAGAGAGACATGGCTCAAAATACCCAAATACAAAATCTTGGCAATCAAAGCTTTAGAACAGCACTGACTCCATTACATCAGACTCTTTGAAAATACGTTGTTTATTCGGATTCCTCTAGGACAGGCATTTGCAAACTATGACCCGCAGGCCAGACCTGGCGCCCGATGCCATTTCATCCTGCCCCCAACAGCCTCACCGCTCCCAGAAGCAGAAGTAAAACACATTCTGCACATGCATGACAGATGTTTTACTTCTGCTTCCAGGTGGAAGGAACCACATGACTGGCCCAATCAGCTGCCCAGGAGGTGTGGCCAGGCCCACGGTCTGAAAACATTGAGAATCGCTGGTCTAGGAGCTTACCTTTGTCAAGCCAGTGTGATTTAAGTATTAAGTTCAGTGTGCTACCAAGGGGCTGCGGTGCCTCAGTGGTTAAGAAGCTTGCCTTGTTAGCTGGAAGGCTGGCAAGTCAGCAGTTTGAGACCCGGGTACTGCATGATGGATTGAGAACCCATCTCTGCCCCAGCTCTTGGGGACATGAAAGGAGCCTCATTTGGGCAGAACCTGAGAGAGAGAGAAAATCCCTTCAATGCAGAATAATTTCTGACACAAAATTATTATTATAGTGTACTACCCATGTCCCTATTTTTCATCTTCCCTCTTCTACATGGACATATTTGACTGGACTAGAATTGTCACATTGTGTTTTCATGACCAGTGACAGGCACAACATTATTTTCAGTGCTACCTTTAAGGTATGACTCAACTGTGCTCCTGTTGTTAAGTTGTTGATATTTATGTAGCACTTGGCTCCTCAATAACAAAACAATTATACTGCCATTTCACATTCTGTTTTTAATGCTTTTCCTCCAGGGACAAGTGCAGCCCTCATGAGTCATTTGACAGCTGATATTTTGGAACAGAGAAGAAAATTTATTATTATTATTATTCTCAGTTGTAGTGTCATACTTGTACAAATAAGGTCTTTTCCCCTATAAACATGTATGGTTGCTCAGGTTCCCCCCCAAAGATCTTGACAATGTAATTTTTGGACTGGGGTTCTATATGTCATGATAATCACAAGGAATGATTTCATATTTTAATTTTCTTTACATTTATTAAGTGTTAAGATTCATATAGTATATTCTCTGTAGGTTTGAGGATAGCTAATTCAATAGGGAAGCACACTGAAGCCAGTTGCATTCCAATACACATACCAGAAATATCACACATCAACATGACACTAAGTATTTAAGTTGCTAAGTAGCAATGCCAGTCACTTAGACATCTGTGAGGGAGCTCACACTTGCATAACAAGGGGAATTCCCAAGGTTACAATCGGTCAATCGCCCACCACCTTAGAGAGAGGAGAAAGGTGACATTCACATAGAAGTGGATTGTGGGACATTAACATCTGCACAGATACCTGAGAATTGGGTTACATCATTTCATGTCTGGGAATTTGGTTGCATCATAAACACCTGTTTGGATAAACAACACTTAGTCAAAGCAGTGAGGTGATCTCACATGTTTAACATTCAGGAGGAGGGGTGTGAGGACCCAATAAACATATTTAAACCCTAGAAATTGAGGATTCAGGAGCACCTATTGGAAGTAGGTGTGAGTCTACATTCTTTTACACCAGCATCATGGACCCATAAGGAAATCCTAATGGGAGCTTTCAAGCCCAGAGAAGAAATGCTTTCTTAGTGAAGTTAGCTATTTTCTTAGTTTGTTGAGTTAGAATAGAATAGATTATTGCTTCGATGTATATCCCACATATTTTTGGATGATTCTTCTTCTTCAATAAAAAGCCTCGAGAAAGCCTCATCTTTGATCATCTGGAGGAGGGAGTAATTTTGCAGAGAGGAGAGGAGCCAAGATAAGGGACTGTGGCTAAGCTAAAGGCTACATTTTCACATCGGCTCAGCCTTGAGGCACAACCATTCTCAAAGGGACATTTACTTTGGGGGAGATAAGGTTGCCACGGTGAATTCGAAAGGGAGGAACAGCTGCTTCAATCATTGGCCTGGGAATATTATCCGCTGGGGCATCCCAGCCTTTGAAGGTAAAAGCTATCTTCGAGCAGGACAGCTTCCCAGGGCAAAGTCCGTTCTGTGTGTGTGTGTGTGTGTGTGTGTGTGTGTGTGTGTGTGTGTGTGTGTGTGTGTGTGTGTGTGTGTGTGTGTGTGTGTGTGTGTGTGTGTGTGTGTGTGTGTGTGTGTGTGTGTGTGTGTGTGTGTGTGTGTGTGTGTAGGTGGCAATATAATGGACTGTTATTCAGCCTTGCTACCATACTTGCTACCACATTCCTGCCTAAGGTGCAGAAGTGCCATTTTTCCCATGTCCCATCGCAGGACCCAAGGGAAGGTGTTCTCAGGGGAGGGAGGCCACTGAACCTAGAGGATTCACCTCGCGTGGGTACCTCAAGACTGGGGACCCCCTCATACCCTGTGAGACCTTTCCCACTGGTCCCCTGACACTAAAAATTCCCTAATCAATATGCCAATAATTGTATTGTCTGAGGATTCTGGGTGTTTTAGTTCAGAAAGTACATTCCTTAGTTCCTTTGGTTTGATCTAGTAAGGGAAAGATTATCAGGCAAAACAAGATTGACATTGCCCAGGGTGTGCCCCATTGTGGTTCAAAAATATGCCCACAATCATCAAGGAAGCTCTTTCAGCAGATTATTATTATTATCATTATTATCATTATTATCATTATTATTATTATTATTATTATTATTATTATTATTATTATTATTATTATTATTATTATTATTATTATTATTATTATATTTGTATGCCACCCCACTTGCAGAGCAACTCTGGGTGGCTCACAGAAATACAAATATATAGTACAATTACAATTACAAAGTTTCATATCATCACAATACAAAAAAACATTTCAGCATATCATCACAAAAAGCAAAAACAAGAAATATCATGTGCAAAAACCACTAGGGCAGCTGCATTCTGGACCAGCTGCAGCCTCCAGATGGTCGCCAAGGACAGCCCTATTGCAATGTGATTAGAGTGTGTGTGACCATGAGCAAGGAGTCCTGGTCCAGGAGACTGTCACCGGCCAGGTAGTTTTAATTAACCATTGATCTAATGCGCAAGCAGTGGCTTGAACAGATCTCAGGAGTCTGTCCACTTCCTCAGCGACAACTGGATCGAACTGATCCCAAGTACCATGGCTAGACTGCGATCCAATCAACCGCAGCTCTATTTTTTCCATGCTAGGATTAAACTTCCAGTGAATCTGAGCAATTTTCTCCATCAGATAATCAGCAAAGTCCTCAGCTGACCCCTGCCAACCAGGGCCAGGCCCCCCTCTACCGAGGAGAGACCTAGTCACCTAGAACAGGGTCGTAGGGCAATTATCCACAGAGACAATAAGGGTGGTGAAATATTGATGTTTCACCACCTCTATTGCCACAAGATAGGCTTTAATGTCACCCAGCGGCGCTCTCGATGTCTCTTTCCCCATTTGAGTTCCCTCAATTCCTCCATGAACCATGGGGATGAGCAGTGCCCAGGAGTGCAGAGAGGCCGTAGTGGTGCAATTACATCCAAGGCTGCTGTCACCCCCTTGTTCCAGAGGTTAACAAGAGCCTCTTGTTAGGAAACATGGGGCTAGACCATACCTGCAGAATAGGTAGCCCTGAATTGTTGTTGGATTATACCTGCCATCTCTCCTAGGCAGCACAGCCAGTGGTGTGGAGTTATGGGAGCTGCACTCCATTAACAGCTGAAGGGCTAAACCTTCAAGCCTGATCTATGTATCCCATATTTTACTATAATGCTTTTCAGATGAGGTGTACTTTCAAGCTTGCACACTGTTTCCTTTAAAGTTAAAGGTAGCTTTTATCATCACTCAAAGCAGATGGAATGGCCTTTCCAAATCATCCTCTTTAAGACATTCTAAATCGAAAGCTCTCATACACCATCTCTGAGATAAGCTCTTTATACCATGGTAGATTTGGACAGAAAAACAGCAAATCATCTGTAGTGCTGTTATTTATCATTGAGAAATCAGTCCTCTTCAAAATAATAAATTAGCCCACTCTTCTGGTACATGAATACTTTGGTTTGTCATAATTCCCTTATTAGTGTTAAGCCGTTAGCATTTGTGATTTCTCAGCTAGAAAAGTATCATTCATACTATGATGTGCTGAGGTTGGAGCCATGCTAGTCTCTCCCCCTTTTTCCCTGGTAGATTATCCTGATATAAACAAATGCTCTAAGCAAAGTGGAAAAGAGGAGAACCTTTGTGGGATTAAAAACATCTGTACAGAAGACCTTGAGATTTTGAAGAGGGGTGTGAATTTCTGCCAAGGCCAAGATGATCTCAGACAATAGCCTAAAACTGTGTGTGAAGTAAATAGGGCAACAGAGGAGCAGAAAGTAACTCAGGCATATTGCTTCTGGACTTTGTTGCTGTCACACAAACACTGGTTCTGTGTGCCTCCTCTGCAATTCCATGATTTCCCCATGATCTAACCCCCCACCCCCAAAAAATATTAATCCATTTGTGTATTTTTAAAAATTATATACATATTTTGATATAGGCAACCACTGATGAAAGTTTGGATGTTGTAGTGTGGGTGTGCTCATTTTAGAAATGGGATCCTTTTTCTCTGTGCATGTTTATAATGTGAACACTGCCTAGCACATTTTTATTCCATGGAATAAGTTCTTCCTGGGAAGAGAAGGCCTGGACGTAGATGGACTTCATGGCTGAAGAACCTGAGAGATTGCTGTGGCATGTCTTTGGAAGAACTGTTCCCAAGAAGTTGAGAACAGGATGACTACAGTATTCCCATGATGATAACCAATATTCAGAGTGGATATGGCACCTGAAGAATAAAAAGGTCAGAAATGTTCAGATCAGCTTTACAAGATACAGGTAAGTTGAAGAACCCTGCTACTGAGTTTCTTTTGTACTTGGATCTTGCTGTACTATGTTGGCTTTCATATGTCATAGTCAACAATAATATATAGGAAGGAGGCCATGAAATTTTGATATGATCTGGTCCTGCTCTTGTTTATAGGAGGAACTGTAACTCAAAATCAAACACTTATTGGCATAAATCATGCTGCCATAATTTATATGACATACATTTGATGATGTAGTTAGCCACAATAGTTTTTCTGAAATGAAACCTTTCTGACTTTCTGTCTTGAAGCTCCTTAGATTCCCAGATAACCCCTAGCATCACAAGGAAGCTGCAGAAAGGAAGGGGAAATTAAATTAAATTAAATTAAATTAAATTAAATTAAATTAAATTAAATTAAATTAAATTAAATTAAATTAAATTAAATTAAATTAAATTAAATTAAATTAAATTAAATTAAATTAAATTAAATTAAATTAAATTAAATTGCCTTCTCGGTATCTGCTCCGGCTCTATTAAACCTCCTGCCACTTGAATTGCGCCAATACAGAAACCACTTGAGGCGATGAATAAGAGCAGTTCAAAAAAGGTTAATGCACAATAAAATTCCTTACTTCAGGTTCAAAATATAGTAACTGTTTATAAATTTCACAGAATAGTCAGAACAAAATAATAGCAACTCTTGCATCAAAGTAAAGTAATCTTCAGTAAATCCAAAATGGGTGATGATTTCACAATGTCTTAAAATTCACAATAAGAACGAAGTGGAAGTTATAACGTACAAAAATGAATGTACAGTGATACCTCATACAACGTCCAAACTTGGTTCCACAAGTTTGGACTTTATACGGATTTGGACTTTGTATGAGGCATGCAAAATCCTAGCTGTGATGCCTCATACAATGTCCAAATCCTTGCCGCAATGCTTCATACAACATCGTTTCCATAGAGATACATTGTACTGTAACAGCACAGGCTTCAGGGCAAAGTCAAGGAAACAGACAGGAAACTGACAGAACTTTAAGAAATCATTGTCTAAAGGCTAAAAACATTACAAAAACATGTCAAACAACCCTGATTGTCCAAGAACCTGAAGAATGCTGCAAAAATCCCAGGAATGCTTGTAAAAATTCTGATGAAAAAATTCAAAATAAATCCAAAATCGTGCTCAAAACCACTCCTAAACACTCTTCGCCTCATGCAAAACCCACAAGAGCAATGCAGGCATGTGTCCTGCCTGTTATACTGCCAGGCACAATGCAACCTGGGAATACCCCAATGCCTCATACAAAGTCGCACGACTTTGTATGAGGCAACCTTTTTGAAGGAATTAGGCGATGTTGTATGAATCCGATGTTGTATGAAGCGGACTTTGTATGAGGTATCACTGTATCCCGGTTAATCCAACTTTTCAGGTTATGCTTTCATCAGGAAATCAACAATCTTTTTTAGTAATATTATTATGAGCGTCAGAGCCTCAAAGTGTAACTTCATATGTGTTTGTTTGGTCTAGCTATATAAAAACTTGCTCTTCCACACAGAAGCTGCTTTGGTCCTTCTTAGGAAGACTTCCCACATTGTCCAGAGTCCAAGTCAAAAATCAAGCCCAAAACAAACAGAAATACTGGATTAATCCAGATGACAAAAGCATAGTCCAAGTAAACCAGATGAATGAGAGAGCAGACAAGACAGACTACTTTCAGGGACTGCAGCAAGCCAAAAATGTAGGTTAAGGAGCAAGTATCCAACAATTCACAAGGACCAGGAACATGTGGGAAGTCTTCCTAAACAGGACCAAAGCAGCTTCTGTGTGGAAGAGCAAGTTTTTATATAGCTAGGCCACCCAAGGCCTCTAGGTGGAACTTATGATGGTTCAGAGCAGGGGATCCCAACCACCAGCCTGTGGGCCTAATCTAGTCTATGTATATCATTAACATGGCACACGGTGGCCACCTGGGCACCTCTAGACCTGCCACCCACCACTGTAAGTCACAATACGTCACTTACCATGGCAGTGGTGGGAATAACTTTTTTCTGTTGTTTTGGACAGACTCCTCTGCTTCCCAGAGTGATGGGAGGCTTTTTGGAGCAATTTTGCTCTGGCTTGGGATTTTCCCATCCCTTCCCCACTGTGCTTTGGCAGCTAGTGCATGACTGTGGGTGATTTCCAGTGCCGGGCAGAGCTTATGTCAACACCTGGGATCCCAGCATGGAACCAAGTAGTCAGCCATGATCTCTTTCTAGCTGCTGAAGTGCAGCGGGGAAGGGGAGCAGAAAATTCCCAAAACAGAACAAAATTGCTCCAAAAAGCCTCCTGTCACCCTGGGAAGTGGCGGAGGCTGTGTAACAACTCAGAAAAAACATGTGATTCCCACCACCGATGACAACAAAAACATAAGTAGTGGGTGCAGCCACACATCTGGCCCCTGGTGGGAAGTGTTGGGGGCTGGTCCGTCCACTGGTGGGTGTCAGATAGGGCTTAGTGGCTGCAGCAAGGCGAGGGTCCAACTCTGCAAGCACTAGATCAGGGGTCCAATCCCGCAAGCAACAAGCTAACTCTGTTGAACTCATCCTGCAAATATTGGAGCTGCCTCAGAGCCTGACACATTTTTTCTGCAATATTTGTATTTATTTAATGATTCAGATTGTTTTAATTACCCATGAAAGTTGTTATGTCTTATATTTCTTGTTCAGTTGTAACTTAACCACAAACTCCCAAGATGATCTACATCCCTTGGCATGTTTTTGGTCCGCATCATAGTGATGGTGGAACACCAAGCCAGCTAAGTAAGTAACAGGAGCTATGGCATCTCATTGTATTAATGCTCTGGTGGAGAATGGCAAGCGCTCATTTATCAGCACTAAATACTTTAGTAAACACATGCTGCAGCCTCATATGTTCATTTGTTGGCTAACAACAAAAATCTAGTCTGTCAGTTTTACTGCCTGTTAATAGAAAAGATAATAGAAACAAAATGAAAGGAATGTTATCATCTGCTCTTGACAGATGTTTTAGCATATTCTAGCAATCTGGGTTGATATGTCTTCTTAGGAGTTGCCTTAAGTTAACAAAAACCCAACAGAGATTACAACCACTGTGAATTGTTATACAGTATGTGTTCCCCCAACTATCAGAAGAAAGAGATGAAATCCATAGATGGCTGCTCTTCCATGAGGCTTCAAGAGCTATATAATTTCATTGTGACTCCCATGTGGCTGAACAGAGTTGGTATACCACTTAGTTATCTGGATGTAATTTTTTAAAATTTATGTTTTCCATTTTCATCTGTGTTTCCTTAAGGTAAGAAATATAGAACAATAAATGAAGCTTCAGAAGAATTTATAGGAATATTTTTTTGATTCTATAACCAAGGATGTTCTGTTGTCCTCTGGTCTATACAAGTAGAAAAAGTCTGAGATGTATACTCCAGCTCTTGCCCCTTCCATCCTTAGCTTCCCTTTGTCACCAGGGAAGGTATGGCAAGGGTCTATAATTGTCTTCTGCTGAATACAGAACTCCACATAATAAGAAGTCCTGGTCTATCACGGTTTCCACTGGCAATGGAGCTGACAACCAGACAACCAGAGCTAAAAGCACATATTCTGACCTTGTTTGACAAGATGGGAAAGTTGGGAGTGAATGGTACAGAACTAACATGTAAACTCTCTACTACTATAAAACGAGAAATAGCTGGATTGGAGCTGTAGAAACATCAGGAATGAATAGAACGAACACTAGCAGAGTTTTGAGAAATTACCTCTTTTGTATCTTGAATCTCCCTGCAAACATGGCCACTGCCATGTTAGTTTGGGTATGAAAAAGCTTTTTTTTTCTTCATTTTTTGCAAAAAGGTTATCTGTGCTCACTGTTGCATTTAAGTACTGTATACCAAATAAAGAGCAGTTTTGAGATGAGCAATGGTTCTATTGAAAAAGAAGGAAACTGAATGCACTAGATTGGGGGTCACACAGTGGCTGTGAGGCACCTTTCGCAGCCCCTAGATAGAATTCATTTTTATTTTTATTTTTTAGCAAAAACAAATCATTGTCCAATTTGGAAGATTCCAGGAATGGCAATTTTGCAATATAGTACAAAGCAGAGCTTCCTCAGTCTCCGAAAAATGAGCTCAAGCACAAATTAAATGTAGCAACATTCATTTTTGATTTTACATAATTTTTGCTAACTTGGGGAAATGGTGCAGAAAATTGTCCCTTAGACTTTCTTATGGTATCTACCTCTGTATTAGATTTGCGATGTATAAATATCATTTAGCTCTACATTTTAATAGCCTAAATCATGCTGTTTATTGTGAAATATATGTATAAATTTGATCTACTTTCTGTGTTTTGGACCAATAAAATTATTTATCTGCTGTTTGTGGATAAATGTTCTGAGTAGTCTTTGTCGACATCCAAGAAGACTAAAAATTAAAGGACTGAGGACTCTACAGAGAATCAGCCCATTGTCTTTCCTAGCTCCCATTGTTTTCCTCTTATACACATTTTGTAAGAGCCCTGGCAGCGCAGAGTTAAACTGCTGTACTGCAGCCAAAAATGTTGATTTCAATCCCGACTGGGACACAAGGTTGACTTGTGTCCCGAGGTTGGTAAAACAAGTATCCAGCATGTTCAAGGACAAAATGCTTATTAACTTGTGAACCGTTCAGAGAGTACATTAAGGACTATGGGGTGGTATATAAATGTAATTGCTATTGCTAATTGCTATTGCTATTTTAATCTAGATTAAAAAATAAATTGAAATCTGCAGACTACTAGGAAACTCTCCTCAGACCTTCTTCCTCAACTGAAGAATATGTGGTTAGGGGTGAAAATGTATCCAGATTAGATTGCATGTGCGCATATGCACCTTTTCACATTAAGTCCTCATGAGAGAAGAGTGAGCTTTTGAAAGGGGTTCTTATGTCATATGGATTCATACTTTGGTTCAGTCATAGAAGTTCATTCATTCTATTCTGAAATCTACTCAGTAAACTGGGTACCCAGTTTTTTAGCCAGGGGTTGGGAGCTCAACTCTGCATGTTGCCTCCAAGGAGTATAGTCAGTCGAGGGAATCTTGAGCAAGCTATGTTCCCCCAAAAACTGGAAATGGTAAACCACTTCTGATTACTTTATACCCACAAGACCATATTTTGAAATCAACCTGATGGTGCATAATTATTGCTAACTAGCAGAGGTTGCCCGGCATTGCCGGGCTGTTTTAAATGGTGTTGTAAGGTTTTTGTTTTATGTTTATGAAAATGAGGTTAGTATGTAATTGTTTTTTTAATGTTTATTTATACGCATGGATTGTTTTAAACTGTGATCATTTTTTTTTAAAGAGGAAAGGTTGATATAATTTTCTTCAATTATTGTATTTTTAAAAATAATGTGTTACTATGTGAATTTTTGTTAATAGGTGTACCTTGGATAACAATTTTTAAAATGTGTAAGTGTATGTTTTTTTTTAAATTCAATGTTTTTTACTGTGTTTAGATGTTTGGTTTTTTTTGTGAGAACGTATTTATTTATTTTTGAATTATTTTTGATAATTGTGGATATTTTTGAATGTTTTTAAAACTTATTTCCTTCTTGTTTTCAATCTTTTAGATTAATTTTAATATTTTGACTGTTATTTCTCCTGTGGCCACTGGGTGGTGCTGTTGCATAATTTTTAATGTGCTTTTTCTCTATGGCCTGTGGGTGTCGCGTCTTCTTCCAGTTAGTAGTGTCCTCGTTTTCTCATTTCAGTTCTGGTTGTCGATGAGTGAGAAAGTCTCCTGGTAAGTTCTCTGGTTTATTTTTGTTAGCGGGGTTTGTTTTGGGTTGCAGGGGGGGTCTGTGTGTTTCTCCTTGTTTATTTTTGGTTGTTTTTGGATGTTTTTGTGTTTTCTTTTTCTGTTTATTAGTTTTTGTATTTGATTATTTTTAATGTTCTTGTTTGTGTTGAGGGTGGGGGTATTTCCGTGGGCTGGCCTTGGTGGCTGGCCCGTGGCAATACCATGTGGCAGTGGGCAGTGGTGGCGGGGGGGGTGTGTCTTTCTGTTTTCAGTTGGGGGGGTCCTGTGTGTTTCTCCTTGTTTATTTTTGGTTGTTTTTGGATGTTTTTGTGTTTCCTTTTTATGTTTATTATTTTTGTTTTTGTTTTTTTTAATGTTCTTGTTTGTGTTGGGGGTGGGGGTATTTTCGTGGGCCGGCCTCGGTGGCTGGCCCATGGCAATACCATGTGGCAGTGGGCAGCAGTGGCGGGGTTTGTGTCTTTCCTTCTCGCATTCCAGGCTCGATGCCTGGCCCGTGGGAAGGAAGGGCAGCCGCAGCGGGGGGAGTTCCTTAACATGGCATGGCCTCTGCTGCCGGACCGCGTTAAGGAAGGCCATCTGCGGGGTGGGGGATTTCCCTAATGCGGCGTGGCCTCTGTTGCCTGACCGCATTAAGGAAGGCCATCTGCGGGATGGCGATTTCCTTAACGCGGGCTGTGTTTCTCTGAGGCAGTGAGTTTTTTATTTTAATTTTTCGTGCGGCACATTTCTCCCTGTTTTGTGCGCTCATGGCGCACACGACACTGGGGATTGTAGTTTTTTCCCCTTTGTGTTCTTTTTTTGGTGCGGGTGGTTTTTGATTGGCCGCGGCGCGTTTCCCCACATTCCTTGTGCTCCCACCTCTTAGCCTGATTGGCTGTGGCACGGCACGGTGCAAAGAACATTGGGAAATGAAGTTGTTTCCCTTTTTTCGCGTTTGTGGGGCTCTTGCCCCTCTGGCCCAATTCTCAATCCTGCGTTTACCTGCGTACCCAGTTCGGGCATGTGCACGAATGGAGGGTGTGGGCTAGTGGGGCCTGGCTAAAGAGCCTATGCGAAGTTCCAACGGTCAACCCTCGATTTTATAGGTTAAGATTATACATATGCTGATATACTTCAGATTCTAGAATAAAATAATAGATTTGTAATCATTTCTGCTATTGTTATCTTTAGCTTGTATCCATGCAGGTTTAAGAGTCACTTCTGACGTTTGCCATATTCTCTCCATTCACTTCCTGGAGCATTTAGCTCATGTCCACATTTCAATAGACTATGGAAATAGAAAATCTGCTATTTTATTTCTTGAATTAATAATATTGCTTTTTACAAGACAGGCTTCTCCATGTTGCCTTTCCTCAGTCAGTAAAGGCCTTTGAAGTACATTATCTAACATCCTCTCATCCACTTTTAAGTTAATGACTCTGCAGAGATAACTCAACTTTACTTCAACAAAATGGAATGTTTTTGGGTTTTACTCTAGTCAGCTACATGGCAGCACATCTGCATAGATATTAAACTTCTCTAAAAGAAACTGATTTTAGCCGTTACTACTATTTCATTGCATTGTTTTCATGACACCAATTATGCCTTTGTTGGGTTAGCAAAGTCTGTTTGCCTTCAGACATTAATATCCTGGCTGAGTAATTTCAGCCACTTTGTAAGCTTTGAAATTTGTCCAGTGAAGGCTTCCTGGATTGCTTCAAAACAATTCAGCTCTAATTTAAGACAGACCATTAGCATCACCAGTGAACTCCAAGATGAAGTCACAAACCTCTCTGCAGGTGGAGGATTGGGATGATTGCACTTCCTTTAGTATTTCAGTGACATTAGTGGCAAAAGGAAACAGCAGGTAAAAATCTTGTCAACAGAGTTCTCTTAAAGGGTGTCAGTTCTAACTGAAGTGTTCAAAAGTGGAGCTCATTAAACAGCATAACAATTGGGATAAATGGCATATCCATTAATCTGCCCGTTAAATAAGCAAAGCAAAGAGGGATGAAGGAATTGAATCTGATTTCCTTGGGAATTGGAAGGTTTATAACAATTAATGCTTGCTTTAATAATGCTACATTAAAATATATAATGGAGGCCACAAGCTGGCATAAATAGTTTAGTATTTTAAATCATATTGGGTTTTCTGGGTTAAACTAGAAGTCATTGTCATCAGCTGCAACTCGTATCCGATAATTTTTTTCCCCTGAAGCAGGAAAAATGCCACTGGCATGAATTTGTTTTAGGTGGATCTCAGCTTGCCATGAAGCAACCCACACACTATGATCACAGAGCCTTCTCCTGCGGCATGTATGAAATGAGACATGCAGGATTTAACACCGAGACTGCAATGGACTGCCGCAATCTTGAGGATACTGACAAGGTGACCCTCACAGCCAGTCCATCTGGCATGGCCTCTCCTGCCTCCATGACCGTTGGGAATCAGAGTTCCTCCTCTGCTTGTTTTGCCGTTGGGTCCTATATGATGGTTTCCAGTGGCATTTTGTCCACGGAGGGGACCATCACCCCACCCAAAAGAGGCTCATCCACCTGTAGCCATTGGCTCCTTTAGGGAGTCAAGTTATTTACTGCTGCCCAACACTCGGCATTGAGTTGCTGGCTATACGGTTTTACTCAATTACCACAGCAGGATGTTCAGCCAGACAGTCTAAACTAGAAATAAGCTACTGATAAAGTTAATGCCCACCATATTTGTATGAGTGTATGTCTACACACATGCATATTGAAGTGGGTAAATAAGTCTGAAGATAACAATGGCCCTGCCATGTAGCTGTAGAGATCTATACTAATGAAAGCATTTAATGATGCCATATTGTAGGCAACCAAACACAAGCATGGAGAGAAAATGAAGCTTGTGCATGGGATAGGATTAGATAAAGATTGCCCTTGCTTGAAAGCCAGTCATACCTGACCCTAGGGTCTGGTGCTTATCTCTGTTTATAGTCAAAGAGCCAGCACTATCTATGTCCGCAGATGTTTCTGTGGACATGTGGCAGACATGCCTAGACACCAGAGAGTATGGAACACTACCTTCCCACCAAAATGGTACCTATTTATCTACTTGCAATTTCTTGCTTTTTAACTGCTAGGTTGGCAGGAGCTGGGACAGATGGGATCTCACTCCATCATGTAGCACTTGGGTCTTGAACTACAGAGCCTGCCAATCTTCCAGTCATCAAGATCAGCATCTTAACCTCTAAGCCATCACAGTCCCCTAGGGATAGGATTAGGTCTTCACATATGGCAATGACACAGCAATTTTGACACACACTCAGACACAGAGGGGGGTGGAGAGACATAGACTGTACTTTTATAGTAAAAAGGATTAAATGGTCATGGTCAGGGTGTAATGAGGAGGTGCAGGATCATAACTCTAAAATGAACCATCACTTATGTGAGCCCTGGAATTGGCATAGGTCATTTCCTCCCATTTATTGTTGTGGGGACAGAAATAAAAACAAGTAAGTAACAGAAGAAAGGATAATCAAAAGGTGTGTCTATCTTCCATCCTTGCTGTATCAAGTTCACATAGCTTACGAAATGGCCGTAGATCTGCCACAGAATCTGATCACTGCTGACATGGGATTTCTTTGTAGGTTATCTGAGATCCATAGATTCCAAATTTTGCAGAAGGTGAAGTCTGCAATCAAAGTTCAACTAGCAGTACTCTATCCAATCCCACACATATATTCCACAAATGCTCTGTTCCCACCATCATCACTTTCCTTACACAAAAGTGGCATCTTTGAAAGTGAGAATCTATTCTATCCATGGAGGCTGTTCACATGAACCAGAGAGTGAAAAATCAGAGATACCGACTTGTGTGGAGAAACTTCCTGGATAAAGGAATTTCCTCGTCAAAGTTGTCTCTTGGCACAACTTCACTCTACACTTCTTGCATCTGAAATGCATATACAAGGCAAGTACCTGAACAGGTATACTTTAGTTAATTTCGGACTCTTCAGCTAGCAAAAGAAATTCAGCAATAAGACTATTTTACTGAAAATTATATCTGTTTCTCTAATTTCTTTAAATCAAGGGAGAATAAGTGCAGATTCAGGATAGCTGCTTCCTTTCAGTTTAGCCTCACCTAAATAGATTATTTGTACAAATATTTGCCAATAAACTAATTCAAAATATATACTGAATAGTAGTAACTGAGAATTTTTTCTATGTTTCTATATTTTTATATTTAATAACCTAAAGCAACATGAACCTGGGATATCCAGACCATTTCATTTCTAAGCCACACGGTGCGTGTTTGTTCATTCATAAATTTCCTCCATTCCATTTCTGCATGGTATGATTTTTAAAGAAAATTCACATTTTATTGAGCTTTTAAATATGGTCGTAATGTAAAAGCAGTGCTTATTGCCCTCTCTTGGCAGTTCATAATTTAATTAGCATTTTGACCCCAACATGCTGGGTACTTATTTTACTGACCTTGGAAGGATGGAAAACTGAGTCAACCTGGATCCCCATCACGATTGAACTCACAATGTTTTGCTTGCACTACAGTAGTTTAATGACTGCATCCCCAGGGCACAAAAAGAGATGAAAGGAAAATTATGCATAATCTATTTGGTTGTCCTTGCCCAGACAACACTTCTAGCTGGATTACAGTAACCAATCATAATGCCATCCTTCACATTGCACTATAATTTAGTATCTGAGTAAAAGACTATGCAGAAGAACTTTGGTAATGATATCCTTATAAGGTTTGGCTAATACAGAAAAGGAACAGAAAATTATGCTGGTCACATCAGTCAGACTCATGAAACCAAATCATTGACGACAGCTTCTAAAGTGAAGAAAGGACTTTGTCCATTATTTCTGTGTGTAATCCTTATTAGTATTATTAGCACTAATTGCATTTGTGACAAATGCAAAGCAATATCCCTGATCCACATTAAAGCAGCCTTTGATTGGTATTTCACACAATAACAGCTTTGTTGAGATAAATGAATCAGGCCATAACAAATCAACAACCAAGTGCACTATAAAAGGCCTTTATTAACTATGGCAAAGTGCCCTTCCCCCACCACTTCTTTACTTCCTTTCAGAAAGCACTAGAGTTTCACCTTGGGCAAATATATCAGGTTGTAGGAGAAGGTTTTTATTGTTGCTACAGAGTGCTTTCAGTATCATTTGCTTTCCACTAAATCAAATTCTTATTCCTAATTGGTAAACCTTCGAAACTGTTATGTGTTTCCACAGAGTTGCCTTTAGCAGTCACTCATTTATCATCACAGAGAGGCGATAACAGTACCTATCAAATACTTCCTGATTATCTTTCTTGTTGTGAATCTAGTTTTGCAGTTATTTACTCAGAACTTTGGCAACAAACAGATGGCCATCCTTGAGGGGAAAATGGAAAGTTTGTGGAATATGGAAGACATCTATGGGAGCATCACTAATGCTCCAGATCAGTGGGAAAAGGATGGGATTCCTAAAGGTTTGTTCTACTATACTATCTGATCATATTCATAACTGATTTTACTATCATTCGCACATATAGAAACTGTTAGCTCAATGCTGGGGTACACTGAAAGAGACTCCTCAAAGATTGTAGTACTTTTGAACCACAATAGGGTGTTCCCGGGTAACAGCAACCTTGTTTTGCTGGCTAATCTTTCTCACACTAGGTCAGGTGAAAGGAACTGCAGAATGAATTCATTTTGGCCATTTCACATCTGGCCTAGACATGGAAGGAAAAGGACAAGGAGAAGAGCAAGAACAAGAAGAACAAGAAGAACAAGAAGCTCAGTGCATTAGGTATCTGGCAGAAGAGCCAAAGGTTGAGATTTTGATTCTCCACTGTGCCCATTTGACAGGGCTGGCCTCAATGTTTTATTTATTTATTGCCTTTCTGTACCACCCATTTGGATGGTACCCAGTGGTGGGATTCAATTTTTTTACTAGCTACTCTGTGGAAGTGGTATGGAGATCGTGGCCAGGGGGAAAGACCTGCATTACATGTGGATTAGGACTACTTTATTTCAAAACCTGGATGGGTGGGGCCAGCCAGAATTTCTGCTACCAGTTCTGGCAAACTGTTGTAAACCTGCAGATGCCCACCACTGTATATAGGGCCTTATATGATAACATTAAACCTTGTATCTGATATGGTAGCCAACAGGTAACCAATGCAGGCATGCCAAGACTGGGGAAATATGATCAAATTTCTTTAAGCCTGTCACCAGCCTGGCTGCTCCATTCTGGAGCCTCTGTAATCTCCATATCAGACACAAGGGCAGCCCCATGTAGAGGTCATTAGAGTAGTCAATCTGTGAGATTACCAATGAATGGGTCAGGGTTATGAAAGACCATCTGCCCAATGATCCATAGGGTCCCTTCCAGCTTTATGATTCTAAGGTTATTATTAAGATTATTAATTTCCATTAACTAGCTTATTTGTTAAGGAGTCATAGCTCAGTGACATAGTGAATGTTTTGTATGTAGAACACTCCAGAATGCAGTGGAGGATATTTTGAATACAATTTGAATAACTTTTACTTGAAACTTTTTAGAAATTTTCTGAAGTACAGAATTCTATCCCCAAAATACATTCAGCAACTTACATAGCTCCAACACAACATGATATCAAAATCCAGTCCTCAATATTAGAGGGACTGCAGTGGCTCAAGTGGTTAAGATGCTGAACTTGATGACTGGAAGGTTGGAGTTTGATCATAGCTGTCAAGTATCCCTTATTGGTCAGGAAAACCCCTTATTTTACCCTCTTTCCCGCCGTCATCCCTTATTAATTAGACTGCAATGTCCTATTGCCGCCATTGGAGGGCAGCACAGGACAAGCATAGCTGTCAAGTATCCCTTATTTGCCAGGAAATTTCCCTTATTTCCAAATCCAAAACATGACAGGCATGAGTTTGATACCCGAGTACTGCAGGACAGAATGAGCTCATGACTCTGTCCCAGATCCTGCCAACCTAGCAGTTCAAAAGCAAGTAGATAAATAGGGACCACTTTGGTGGGAAGGTAAACAGCATTTCATGCACTCCAGTGTTGAGGCACACCTGCCACATGACTACAGAAACATCTGCAGATGCAGATAGCACTGGCTCTTTGGCTGAAAACAGAGATGAGCATTGAACCCTAGAGTCGGATACGACTGGCTTTTAAGACCTTAGAATAATGGTGTTAGAAGAGGTCTATAAGACCATCAAGTCCAGCCCTCAATTAAATCAATGTATGTCTAACAGATGAGTGTCCATCTTTCTTTTGAATGCCTCCAGTGTTGGAGCACTCACAAACCAGTAGGACTGGGGTGTGGTGGTGACTTCTGAATGGAACCTGAACCTCTGCTCACAGACAATATTGATGGGCAGCATCCTATGCTGCTCACTTGCTTGTCTGCACATCTTGTCTGCAAGCCAAGCCCAAGAAATTTTACTAACCAGTGGAGAACAGGCAATGAAAGCGCGGCGCCAAAATGGCCACCGCGCTCTTTGCGGGGCCCCCCCACCCGGACTCAGACATCCAGGTGAGTTAGGGGGCGTGGCCACCCTCTATAAAAGGGGTGGCCAGGAGGCAGCCGAGCTGCCATTTTAAAATAGCGACGGAGAGGAGAGGTTTTCTCCGTCGCTGTGTGCCTTTAGCCCCTTATCTGAAAGGGAGGATCTCACAGAGCCTTTTCACTTTGGTGGCTCTGTGCTTTTGGAGCTGATTTCGATCCCTGGAAAGGGATCCTGCTCTTATCGGCCCGGCGCGGGACGGTGGGCGGCCCTTGGGTCGGAGGAGCAGGGCTGCGCCCCTGCAGCAGGGCACGATACTGATTTTACCCACCGATACCGGTGGAAAGGGGCAGGCTGGAGTATGGCCCTCGGCTCCCCAGTCTCAGGCCAGCCCTTTGGGGGCTCCGGCCCTCGGCCCGCAGTTGCCGGCCATGAGCCGGGACAATGGGGGAGGGTCTGGTGCTGGCACGCAGCACGGTTTCCCTCCGGCCCCTCTTGGGCCAGAGTTTGGGCATGCCCCTATTCTGGCATGGCCTCCCAAATTGGGGATCCTCTAATGCTTACCGGGCCGTCCGGCCCACCTGGCCCACTTCATACTGGGGGTTCCATGCGGTGCTGGAGGCATCCTTGGGGATTACGCACAACCCGTGGGAGGGGGCCCTTCCTTATATACTGGGGGCCCTTCGTGCCCGCCGGTTAACTCGACGGCCACCACACTTCACCAGGCGGCCGGCCGGCTCGAGCTGCTTGAGACACTTCGGCCGTGCCTGCTGCTGTCCTGAGCTCCAGCCGGGGAGTGGTCAGATGTGGCTCCAGAGCTCGATTCCTGGTTGCGAGCTCCGACGCCCGCCGTGAGCCGGAACCCCCAGTGGGGGCGGCTCACGGGGGTGCACCTAGTGAGTATGGTTCAAGTTAATGCACCCACATCACAGTACACTTCCAGCGGCAGGGTTCAGTAGCCATGGCCTCGCCAATTTGAGGCGAGTGGGCATCAGTTGCCAGCCTATCCCAGTGCCCTTTGGTTGCATACTGGCACGACATTGGAGGTGGTGGTTTCCGCCCCCGGGGCAGTGCCGGGCATCGCAGGGGCTGGCCAGATCCTGCTGCGTATGCCCTGTGTACCTCATGTGCCAGTGACGGCCTTGCCGATGGCTGATTATTCATTGCCCCTTGGTGATCAGTTGTCCCTGGTCATGAGGGAAAAGATTTGGCGGGGGGAGTACGTGGATATATTCTCCCTATGAACCGGGAGCCCACTAAGGAGGGGAGAGTCGGACAGGGTGACAGAGGCATGGAGCTGTCCCCCCGGAGTAAGCCACCACGCAGGGGGTGTCCGCCCCCGGGACAGTGCTGAGCATTGCAGGGGCGGTCCAGGTCCTCCTGCGTATGCCCTTTATACAGAAAGTGCCGTCGATGGCTTTGCCAACGGCTGGTAATTACTTGCCCCTGGATGATTATTTGCCGTAGGTCATGGGGGGTAAGGGCTGGAGGGGGACAGGTGGATATTCTCCCTATTGAACTGTGAGCCCACTGCAGAGGAGAGAGAGGGATGGGACGACTGAGACAAAGAGCTGTCCTGTCGTCATGTGTCACCGCGCACCTTCAGCCAACTGGTTGGCGGCATGCCTGGTATATATGGTGGTATGCCGCAGGGCCTGGCCTGATTGGGTCATCCTGATGGTTCCATCCATCGCTAGGATTGACAGGGCGATGGTTGACTGGATGGGCCCATAGCAGTTGGCTTATAGTGAGGAATGCGGATGAGGATGGCTCTATACCATGAGAGGAGGTGGGATGAGCACTGTCTGCAGTTGTGCTTGTGTACATCACTCCCACGTGACTGGTGCCTGGTGATAGGTACCATGGTGGTCATGCTGAGCAGCGGGCTGCTCAGACACAGGCTCCAGGTAACTGGTCAGGCAGGGGGTTCCAGCCCGCCTGCTATGTTCGACCTGCTTAGCTGGCGATGTGTGTGCTAAGCGCCAGTGTTGTTACCGACTTGGTGGCACCTTTTGCACCGGCCCTTACGCCGCCTCCGTGTGCACGCGGGTTGGTTGGTTACGGGGCAGAGGTAGGGGTGCACAGGGGCGATCAAAGCTCCGTCTAAAGAACTAGCCTTGACAAAGCTTTTCCCCCCTCCCCAATGGGTGTACTCAGGCGGGAGAGATAGCAATCAGCTTATCCAAGAGGGGATGGGGCGGGGTACCTGCTGGAGGGTTTTCCATGGGGCTTTTTGTATTCCATTCTGGGGTGTTAGGGGTCCCAGGATGCTACTAATCTGGTTCCCTTGAAGGGTAACGAAGAGGGGGCTCTACTGTGCACAGCCGAGGGAGTTGGGGCTAGGAGAGTAGCGGGGCCCTTCTTGGAACCACCTTTCCTAA
Organism: Bradypodion pumilum; assembly: GCA_035047305.1. Taxonomy (NCBI): domain Eukaryota; kingdom Metazoa; phylum Chordata; class Lepidosauria; order Squamata; family Chamaeleonidae; genus Bradypodion; species Bradypodion pumilum. The sequence continues at coordinate 60,429,690 of JAWDJD010000005.1, forward strand.
GTCGACTGTCTACCCTATGAGGCCCATACCGAGCTAGGACCGGGGTGAATGTCATTAGTCCTCCATTTATCTTACCCTGTGGGTTATCCATTCAGGGATGCCATTCCTATGATCTCGCTCAGTCAGGTACTCGTAGTTGGTTCAGCCCCTATGGGTGGCACGCTCACCCAGTCCTGGTGCTGTTCGGGCACAGTGCGATATGCACTCAGATTTCAGATTATTGCCAGTGCACCCGATGGATGTGCAGCTATTGGGTTTTTAGGTCCCGAGGGGAATTTTACTTAGATAAGGCCAACCCCTTCTGTCTGAGTTAATACATGTTCAGCACTCGAACGATTGGGTTTTCGTTCAGTGGGCCTTTTCTCACGGGTAGGGGTCTCGGTCTCTAGCCCATTACCTCGATGACTTTTGGGTTCGGGGGTGAACGGGGCTTGGACACATGCATGCGTCTCCTCATTACATTTCAGACACTCAGGTGGGAACTGGGTGTCCCCTTGGTGCCTGAATAGACCGAGGGCCCAGCTACTAAGCTCACATTTCTAAATCGACTCTGTCGTGCGGGCATCCGGGTTAACCATGAACAAGGTGGCTTGAATCTCCACGGCGATTTTGGCATTGATTGCCAGGCATAAAGTGTCCCCTTGTGAACTACAGTTACTTTATGGCCACCTTACTTCTGCCTGCAGGGTGGTTACATCCGGCAGAGCATTGGCCAGGCGCCTGTGTGACGCCATGGCTGGCCTGTTACAACGTCGACACAGGGTCCGGCTGATCAGGGGCATACGGGTGGGCCCTCTGGTCTGGCTCAATTTACTCCTGGGTTTTAACGGGGTCTCTTCCTGGAGATCAGACCTGATGGTCTGCCCTAGATTTCAAGTACGGTCGGATACCTCCGGCTCCCGGACTTATGGGGGTTTACTCTGGGGGTGGGGGCACGGATCGCCTCCGTGATCTTATCTTCCTTGCGTTTCTCCCTGTTTTGGGGAGCACTGCTGCTATGGGGCGATGGGTGGGCCTACTCAGTGGTCCAATTTAGGTGTGACAATGCAGCAGTGGTGCATATTGTCAACATCCAGACATGCAAATCCCCCAGGGTTATGACATTAGTTTGTATATTCAGTTTGAGAAGCCTACGCCTAGATGTGCTGTTCTGAGCCAGACATGTTCCAGGTATTAATAATGACATTGCTGCTGCTTTCTCCCGCCTGCAGATCCCCGGTTCTGGGCCTTACTCCGGAGGCAGAGGAGTTCCACTTGCCACTCCCGGCCGATTGGGACGTTTGGCAAGGAGAGGTGAACCGGGCATGTCATTGGCACCTCGCACACGTAAGGCGTATCACCATGCGTTTATGCGTCGTTTGTGGGAGGGGCGGGCACGGGAACGTGTCCGCTGCCCGTACACGCATCACCCTAGTTCCCAGGTTTTTTGACCCACCTTGCACGAGGCTGGCATTACTTATGTTCAGATAGGTGTGAGGTGGCTCTTGGCCACGCAGCTACCACGGTAGCCTTTTTGGAGCGCTCCGCATCAGTGTGTGGGTGCCAGAGTTGGTACCACCTGTGTAAGGCAGATGTGTCTCGTAGGGCACTGGAACTCGACGATGTCTCTGTCACACATGAGTGGGCTCAAGTGGGGATACGGTCCTCACAGGTTGTTCAGCACGGCGTAGGCAGCGGAGTTGGACTGCTACAAAGTTTTATTGGAGACATCTGTCCGGTTGGTGCCCTACATGAATTTTCGACAGTGCCTGCTGCGCGTCCCAGCCTGTTTTACTGCCGCCAGGATAGGTCTACCCTTGCCGACGTAAGGTTTTGGAGGGTGACTGGTGCCACGCTTCGCGGTGTGGGGGCCCATTTTGGCACCCATTTATTAGGATAGGCGTCGCGTTGATCGCAGCTACGTTGGGAGTACTCAGAGGCCGCCATGCGTGTACGCGCAATTTCTTATATGTACATGCCCTCACTGTACGAGTACCTAATTATGACCTTAACCTCTTCTCCTCTTTTACAGATCCTGTGTGTCTCTACACACCGGTGGCAGTGGGGCTGGTGGGCTGCAGCTATGTACACTGGGCAGCAGTATATGCTGCAGCGACAGAGAGTGGACCCTGACTTGGGCTGTGTGCATCCACACGTATGCGATGGTATGGTATGCGCGGCACAAGGGGGCGGGAACTGTTGCCATTCCTGATGTCCGTCGGGGATGCTGGACCGCCCGATGTTCTTAATAGGCACCTTGGTGGCAATGATCTTATATGGATCACTGCTGTTACTAAACTGTCGAGGGGCTGTGACCTGGCGTTTTTATCACGTATGGCTTACACAGGGTCGCTATGGTCTAACATCGTGCCGTGACACCGATTTAGGGGAGACATGGATCTCCGTGGTTCGGACTGTTCTGGCAGTCAGTGGGCAGGGCTGTTGCGCAGTCCCTTGCTGAGCATGGCTGGGAGACAGCCATTGGATAACTGAGGATAGGCTTACAAAAATTTTGCCAGTAGGCAGGGGAAGGGGTCCACCTGTCGGCTAGAGGTATGTACCTCATTCGGTGTGTGGTGCAAGCAGGCCTGGCAACCGAGCTGACGGTCTTGGAGGGGGGGCGGTGAGTCATCATGGACGCCTCCCCGTGTGGCGGGTAGCACTGGTAAGGTAAATATTTATGACCCATAGGTATCCGGCAGGTTCGCAATTGACTGGCCAACACTTAGACAGGTACAGGTGTAATAACGTTGACCGGTCAACGACGAACCAGGCAAGGGGTGATGGCAGGAGCTTGTCAGCATGCATCACCCCGTGATTTGACGGATACACGTCATAGGGTGGGGTCAGTAGATAGTTTATTGACTCCGGTCAACAATTTGTTTGTGTCAACAAACAAATTGATACAAATGGATACATTGTAGCCAATTGCCGTTGGCAATTTTGGGAGGAACCTTACCAGTGTTACTGCGGCCTTCTTGCCTTAAGAATTATAATTGGATGAGTACCAATTGAAAGTTATAATTCGGACTAGGGCATTATTCAATAAAAGTGGCCCAATGCCTTTATCCATATACCGGTGTCTGAGTCTTTCTTTGGGGGGTGCGCCTGCAAAGACTCTTCCTACCATTCCACTCAAAACACACAATGTCCAAGGGAAATACAGAGAACCTGCAAAGCACTAACTCCTGGAAACATCATACATGATCAAAGCACAATTAACCATTGGCTGCCATTTTGTAGTTGTACTGACTGGGAGGGTCTTCTCTACATTGTCTGTCTATCCAGCACTAATTAATAATTTCTTCCCACCTCTGAATTCAAAGAGAGCCCTGCCTTTTTCTGCTCTGTGTATTCTTTTCTCTCTCTTTGTCAGTTGGTGTCAGTTTTGTGCTGCTGTTGATCTTCTTACTTGGTTGACAGCAGGTGTGCAGTAAAGAAAACAGCATGCACATGTCTGTAATATCAAGTAACTCTAAGTAAAGAAACATTTCAACTTCTTTCTCCTACCAATGCCTCAAAATGAATTGTTGAGGCTCTAAGTGCCAGTTAATGAGAAAGGGATGGTCTCTGGGATACCTTTAGTTATTTTCCTCTGTGGGTCTCTGTTGTGCAAATAAAAACAATTTTACCAGAAATTCAAAACACTGCAACAAAAAACAACTACTTCGGACAGCCACCTTACATGGTCTAATATTGTAAACAAGGTATAACTGACTCTCTTCCATTCTATGTACTTCCAGATCCAAAACTAAGCATTTTAACGCTCAGTAATTTCCATACTCTTTCTAAAGAGTGTTCTGGTCCTGTAGGGAAATCATTTTTATATGCTGTGGTACATTGAGGCTTTCTTATCTCTTCTCTGGTATTTTCTTTTAAAGCTCTTAGGATTATACCATGGAGTGTAAGATTTTAATTTCAGCTGTGTGATTTACCTCAAGGACAGGATCATTTCTTTCTCAACTCCCCCAATGATTTGTACAGGTTTTAGGGTAACTCCAAACTGCCTTTTTAAATTCACTTTGATCCTTTCTCTTCCTCTCTTAAATATTTTGGTGTATTTCTATATCTTCTCTTTGCTTTCAGGTAAAAGAAAACTAAGAAAATATTAATAAATATAATACATTAAAGTATACACACAGGATCCCCAGTGGACTTATAAGCTACTCACAGATGTTATTTTCCACATTGTGCAAATAAATGTGTCAAAATGGAAATAAATCATTATATTACACTGTAGTGGGGTTGAGTTAAGTAGCAACACATGTTATAGTCTTCTCTTATCCAAGAAAGAAAGAAAAAAGAAGGAAGCAAACAGTCAATATTAATTCACAGATCCATTGGTTAATGATAACCTTATAAAAATAAAGCTTTTTACTCACTCAGGGTTAAATATTTTGCAGTGGGTTTTTTTTTAAAGAGAAACCCACAAATAACACATCAGTGAACATAAAAAAAACTTACATACTTATCATAAGTGCATTTCATTGAAGTTGGGATGAATAAATACCTGTACACTTTCCAGTCAAGAACTCTGAACATTAAATTTGCTGACTCATGGAATAACGTGAGGCCACATGGAAAGCATTGTCTAGGTAGGTATTTCTTGGGTCTCCTGCCTTATTTAAAAGCTCTCTTTCATGTTCTGGTTTACTCAGGCCATAGGGCACCATCTTGAATTTGGGGGTTAAATCACAGCCATGCCAATACAGATGTAAATGATCCACTTGCTTCTTCAGCTTTTAAATATGTCTGTAAGGTAAAAGTAATAGCAATAACATATACTACCCCATAGTGCTTAGTGCACTCTCTAGGTGTTTCATAAGTTAATTAGCATTTTGCCCCCAACATGCTGGGTCTTCTTGAAAAGCCGGCCCACTGCCGTCACTACTGTGGGTGGAATGTCTCACCCCAGTTGAGGGCTCAAGGTAGATTTGGAAGAATGCCCCACCACTTCCATCACCGCCAGAGCCTTGCGGAGGGTGGTGGGGGGAGTGGGTGGGGCGGTTTTATATGGGGGTGGGAGGGAGGGAGAGACTGCCCGTCCAGCCAGGAAGGAGAGGCAGCATTCTGTCCAAGGCAATCAGGGAGGCTCCGGAGGCCAATAGAGGTTGTGATGGGCTTGGGGCGATATAGCGGGTACCGAGGGGCGGGCCGCACTCGGGGAATGCGGGGCAGATGCTTAGTATCTGTCCCTCGTTCCAGCCCCCCGGTTACACCTCTAGGTCCTGAGCAGCTGACCCAGGGTGACCCTGCCCTTAGGCTGCTGCTGATGAATGCCAGGTCAGTATGTAATAAGGCCCCCCTGATACAAGATGGGGGAGCGGGCCGACCTGGCATGTATCACTGAGACCTGGCTGAGACCAGAGGATGGGGTTCCTCTGTCAGAAATGTGTCCAGCTGGGTTCAGTATTTGGCACCAGCCTAGGGATGAGGGTAAGGGCGGTGGCATTGCCATCATAGCCAGGGAGTCGCTGGGAGGCGCCAGGGCTACCGCTCCACAAATTCTGGGTTGTGAGGCCCTACATCTGCGTCTGGGCTCTAAGGGTCAGTTGGGAGTCTTACTCCTGTACCTGCCCCCTTGCAGGGTAAGGGACTCCCTGCCTGAGCTCCTCGAGGCCGTCTCAGCGTTGGCGTTGGAGTTCCCTAGACTGATGGTTCTGGGGGACTTCAATTTGCCTTCGCTGGGGACTGGCTCTGAGGTGGCTCAGGAGTTCATGGCTTCCATGGCAGCTATGGACCTGATTCAGGTAATTCAGGGCCCGACCAGGGGCAGTGGCCACACACCAGATTTAATCTTTTTGTCGGAGCGGTGGCAGAGTGATCTGAGACTACGGAAATTAGACATAACACCTGTGCCATGGTCAGATCATTATTTGGTGGCTCTAGACTTCCTGGGTGCGACGCTTCATCGTAGGGAGGCAGGGCCTATTAGAATGGCCTGCCCCCAGCAACTGATGGATCCTGATGGATTCCAGAGGGAACTGGGGGATTTCCCTCTGGATCAGCAACACGATTCGCCCGAGGCGCTGGTTGACCTGTGGAACAGGATGACAACAGCGGCCTTGGATGAAATCGCACCACTACGGCCTCTCAGAGCTCGTGGAGCTAGGTCATCTCCGTGGTTCACAGATGAACTGCGGGAGCTCAAATGGGCAAAGAGACGCCTAGAGCACCGCTGGATGAAGACCCAGAGAGACTCCGATTGGGCACTAGCTAGAGCCGCTATTAGGGCCTATCTAGTGGCGATGGAGGTGGTGAGGCGGCAATACTTCACCACCCTTATTGCCTCCACTGATAATCGCCCAGCCACCCTGTTCCGGGTTACCAGGTCTCTCCTTGGTAGGGGGACCCCGGTGCCTGGTTGGCAGGGGTCAGCTGAGGACATTGCTGATCATCTAGTGGAGAAAATTGATCGGATTCGCTCAGGGTTTAATCCTGGCGTGGATGGGGAGAGTCCGGAGGGAGCTGGAGCACAGTCTTACCATACCATCTGGGACCAGTTTGATCCAGTTGCCCCTGATGAAGTGGACAGGCTCCTTGCAGCTGTGCGCGCCACTACCTGCCCATTGGACCCCTGTCCCACCTGGTTGGTGAAAGCCTCCAAGGCGGTGACAGGTGGCTGGGTTGGGGCTATGATCAATGCATCATTGCGGGAGGGGGTGTTTCCTGCACCTTTAAAACATGCCTTGGTGTGCCCCCTCCTGAAGAAACCTTCCCTCGACCCAGCTGTCCTAACCAACTATAGGCCTGTCTCCAACCTCCCCTTTTTAGGGAAGGTGTTGGAGAAGGCAGTGGCGCGTCGGCTGCAGGGGGTACTGGATGAAGCAGATTACCTGGACCCCTTTCAGTCAGGATTCAGGCCTGGATATGGTACCGAGACGGCATTGGTCGCACTGATGGATGATCTCTGGCGGGAGCGGGATGGTGGTCACCCATCCGTCCTTGCTCTTCTTGACCTCTCAGCGGCTTTCGATACCGTTGACCACGGTATCCTTCTGGAATGGCTCCGAGGATTGGGAATCCAGGGCACTGTGTGGTCCTGGTTTTCCTCATTTCTGAGGGGTCGGACCCAGTCGGTGTGGTTGGAGAGTGAGAGGTCCAGTCCTAGGCCCCTCAAATGGGGGGTGCCTCAGGGCTCGGTGCTCTCTCCTCTCCTATTTAACATCTACATGAAGCCGCTGGGTGAGATCATTCGTTCCCATGGGGTGCGGTACCATCAGTACGCGGATGACACTCAGTTGTACATCTCGGCCCATGGGGACCCCAGTGATGCCGTCAAAGTCCTTTCCAGGTGCCTGGAAGCTGTTGGGGTCTGGATGGGGGATAACGGGCTACAACTGAATCCCAGCAAGACTGAGTGGCTATGGATAAGGGGTCCTGCGTTAACCTGGGAGCTACCATCTTTGGTTCTGGATGGGGCTATTTTGCCCCAGACAGACCCGGTGCGCAACTTGGGGGTCCTCCTGGATTCGCGGCTACTGCTAGAAGAACAGGTGGCGGCTGTGACCAGGAGGGCTTTCGCCCAACTTCGGGTGATTCGCCAGTTGCACCCACTCCTGGACCGGGACTCCTTGCTCATGGTCACTCATGCTCTGGTTACCTCCAGACTAGATTATTGCAATGCGCTCTACATGGGGCTGCCCTTGACGACCATTCGGAGGCTACAGCTGGTCCAGAATGCGGCAGCCAGGGTGGTGATGGGGTGTGGGCGTTATGCCCGTGCTTTGCCACTGCTCTGGGAGCTGCACTGGTTGCCAGTTTTCTCTGGGTGCAATTCAAGGTGCTGGTTTTGACCTTTAAAGACCTATATGGTAGTGGGCCGGGTTACCTAAGAGACCGCATCGTCCTGAGGACGTCTGTCTGTCCAACCAGAGCGGACCGGAGGGGCTCTCTAATTGTTCCATCAGCCAGAGGGGCTCGCCTCTCTGGCACAAGGAGGAGAGCCTTCTCCGTGTCTGCACCGGCCCTCTGGAACCTCCTGCCAACAGAGCTACGTCTCCGGACAGAATTGCTGCCTTTCAGAAAAGAACTTAAAACCTGGCTGGCGGGTCAAGTGTGGGGTGCAGGTGGAAGGGTAACCTCCATTGGGTGGTTGGTGTAGAAGAACTCTTCCCCATGGTGCCTTTGGATCCTGCAGCCCTTGTTTTTAGGGGGTGGGTAGTATTAACTGTTTTTAACATGTGTTTTTTAATTTTTATTGTGAACTGCCCTGAGTTGGCTTTGGCCGAGTGAGCGGTATATAAATGTGACAATTAAATTAAATTAAATTAAATTAAATTTTACCAACCTCAGAAAGATGGAAGGCCGAGTCAACCTTGATCCCTGTTCAGGATCTAACTCACAACCTTTTGGTTGCAGTACAGCAGTTTAACCACTATGCATACCCGTCAAGAGCAGCTCTGGAAAATACAGGAACTGCTCCTGCCTGGGCGCGCATGCACAGCTACAACTCCTTTGTGCATGCACAGAACCTTTTTGCGCATGCACAGAGCCCATTTGCGATGGGCACACATGCACAGTAACCCCTTTCCCTGCCATTCAAATATGGGATGGCAGTGGGAAAGGGGAGGAACAAGCAGAGAAATATAGGATTTCCAGGCCAATCCGGGATACTTGACAGGTATGCCACTATGCCACCATGTCTTTCCCACATGACCTTATCGATGTAACAAAAAGGCAGTTTCTATCTTGCTTGCATATCAGCATTTGCCTGAATGCACAAGGGCTCAAATTAGGCAGTGGGGAAATTACAACTTTCTCCCTAAATTTAATAATTTATGACAGATAGCTATGCTGAGCTTACTGTGCCAAACTAATTATAGCACACAACACTTTTTTGAACCTGACAGAGTAGAAGCCACACTGCAAAAGCAACTTTGAAAACTTGTACTTGTTGACCAAGACCAAAACAATATTTATTTTACCCTAAAAAGTTGTTTTCCCTTCCAATTATCAGAAAGAAACAATCCACATGGCCCCAGCCACCTAATCCTTCTTAAAGAGCTGATTATGAGCTCCATGTTAATTTTCCCACCCCCTTAATTAGTCTTTTACCTTCAGAGGTTTTCATCTTATAAGCTATTGCCACTTCTTCAAGCAAGATTTAATTACAAGTTAGCTGCCATCTATATAACAAGAATGGCAATAATCTTACAACTGCAGAACTGGAAAGGACAACATCAAGTCCAGCCCCTGTCAAGAGGTCACAGTGAACAACTGAACTCCCAATCTCTGGCTCTACATCTATCCAGGATAGCTAAACCACTGAGCTATCCAGCAGCTCGTGGAAGGGGGCAATTTCTCCTTTGTTCCAGGGAGCAAAATGTCCTGGGCTGGCTGGTCATGCCTTTAAATGTAGAGGTACAGTAATACCTCATACAAAGTCCGCTTCATACAACATCGGATTCATACAACATCGCCTAATTCCTTGAAAAAACTCACCTCATACAAAGTTGTGTGATGTTGTATGAGGCATTGGGGTTTTCCCAGGTTGCATTGTGCCTGGGCAGTATACAAGGCAGGACACATGCGTGCATTGCTCTTGTGGGGTTTGCATGAGGCAAAGAGTGTTTATGAGTGGTTTTGAGCACGATTTTGGATTTTTTTGAATTTTTTCATCAGAATTTTTAGAAGCATTCCTGGGATTTTTGCAGCATTCTTCAGGTTCTTGGACAATCAGGGTTGTTTGACAAGTTTTTTGTAATGTTTTTAGCCTTTAGACAATGATTTCTTAAAGTTCTGTCAGTTTCCTGTCTGTTTCCTTGACTTTGCCCTGAAGCCTGTGTTGTTACAGTACAATGTATCTCTATGGAAACGACGTTGTATGAGGCATCGCGGCAAGGATTTGGACATTGTATGAGGCATCACGGCTAGGATTTTGCATGCCTCATACAAAGTCCAAATCTGTGTAAAGTCCAAACTTGTGGAACCAAGTTTTGACGTTGTATGAGGTATCACTGTACTGTGAAATTAGGCTAAAGGGCTAAATTCATTTTTCAGTCTTCACCAGGGGGTGAAAAAGAAGATGTGGGAGGCTGAGGCTTTGTCCTCCCTTGAGTGCACACCAATGGCCAGGGGGTGAAGAAGAAGACACAGGAGGCTGAGGCGTCCCCCCCTTGAGCCCCCACCATTAGCCAGGGGGTGAAGAAGAAGACACGGGAGACTGACGCTTCGCCCACTCTTCAGCCCACACCAACAGCCAGGGTATGAAGAAGAAGTCATGGGAGGCTGAGGCTGCACCGCCACCCCAAATCCCCACCAACATTGATTGTATTATTATATTATTATTATTTTATTGATTGTATTGTCTGTAAGATGCCCTGAGTTGCCACGGCAAGTGGGCAGCAATATAAATCTGAATAAATAAATAATGACTCCCATTAAAAACCCATAAGGATGTGTGTACATGTTGACTTGCTGCAATCCCAGTGACTCAGAGGGTCTACTTTAGCTCAGATGATCCTTTGTATTAATGTTTAATTATATAGTCCATATGTAATTTTCAGACAAAGCCGTATCCAGAAAGATTCCAAATACGCCCCTGAAGACATGGAGGTTTGAATTGAATTGAATTGAAATTTATTCTTATATACCGCTTTCCTCGTCCAGCAGACAACCCAAAGCGGTTCACAATGCATAACATACAGAAATACAATATAGCACTGATATAAAGCAAAATACAGTTTTACAAGCAAAACAGCAATGCAAAATTACATAACAGTACATAGTATACTGGTTTACTGATTTTAGTTATAATGTTGCGACTCGATTTTGTTTTTGTTGACTGTAAGCCACCTGAGTCGCCATGGCAAGCGGGCAGCAATATAAGTCTTAATAAATAAATAAATAAATAAATAAATAAAAACCCCATCTCCCTTAAATCTCACAGTTAAAAAAATAGGGCAGGGGTCAGCAAAGTACAGTTCGTGGATAACAAACATGTCCACAGCGCATTCTTCCCTATTTTTTAAAATCTTTGCTCAAAATGATAAGAGAAGACAGAGGCAGTTTTATCATGTTTTTTGCCCAGATATCCCTTTTTATTTAAAACAACAATTGGCATCTAAATGATGGAGTGGATGAAGGCCCCCTCCAAAGATCCAATGATGGGAGTTTGTGGCCTTCAGTCATCTAGAAGCTGTTTGTCCCTGTTTTAGGGATATACACAATATAAGAGGGAGTTAAAAAGCCAATAATTGTAGTATTCTCTAGATGAGATTCTGATTTTACTGCCCCCCCCCCACACACACACACACACACAAAATACCTTCCCAATTTTTGGCTTTAGAGAGGAAAACAAAATTAACGAGGAAAACAGGTGCTAAACCTGAATCTTCCTGCCATAAGTAATGAGATAAAAAGATTAATTGAGCTGCCACAGGAATACTCTAGATTAATGCTAATACTGTTGCACCTTAGTGTTCCAAAGAATCGGATTATGACAAAGATTACTCAGAATTTTGGTGTCTGGTTATTTTTCCTTAATCTATTTAAGACGTTACCAAGGCACAACTGCAAATGTTCCCCAACTATATGCAGTTCAGTAAATGTACAAAATAAGATACTTAAAACTGTTATATTGTGTCTCTGCTTTGCTATAAATTTTGCATGTCTTGAAGTAAAAGCAAATTATGGCACATAGAAATTTTCTCCTCCCCTTTAAAAAAATTTTTTTAAACCTAAACAGAAGGTATCTGTAAACAATTAAGCTAGGTAATTCTGGATTTGGTTTAATTAAATCACTGTCCTGGCTTAATACCCTTTGTGATGCTTTGTAAATAAATTTTAGATAATCTTCAGATGGAACAGTTAATCTTTCCTCCTGATTGTCTCTTTATAACACCCTAATTAAATTTGGCGGTTAACACTTTTTAGCTACTCCTAAAGCCAGAAAATAATGTATTTAGGTCACCTACAGTCTCCTTGGCTTTATGCTCTCATCTGTGATGCTTCTTCCAAAAAACGAATAATAAATATAAAGTAAAACTTTGGCAGTTGAATTGCAAATATAATACTTAAGTTGAACTCACTCAATTTTATGAAAAAAGTAGTCTGTATATACAGATGGCCAAATGTGTTGATTAACAAATTATGTTTATACTTAAATTTTTCTCCCACTTCTTTTTGAGTTACTCCCACACACACTAAACTGTTCATATGGCATAGAATTTTATTAATTGGAAAGCTGAGAAATTGAATTAGCTTCTTGCATAATCTGACTCTACGATTATTCCAGGGGGGAAATATGCTTCATATCATAACACTTCAGTGTAAACAAAATAAAGCTTGTGCTGTTATCTGTAAGATACATTTTATTAACATTGCAGTTGTGCATTGTCTTGCATAGGACTTGTATCAACAGTGACACAAATCTTGCTTCAATCCTGTTGCATTTGAATAGAGAATAGAATATCTGGAAGGAATTGAAGAAGAGTCTCTATCTGTAAAATTCAGAAGGACTAACATGAGAGAGAAAACTGGAAGAGGCTTTTAAAATGCTTTCTTTCTAGCATTAGACTGGTTGTTTCCTAAGTATACCAAGTTAACTGAAGAGCCTAGGGAAATCTGATGCATAGCTTGTCCAGGTTTTAGACATGAATCCAACAGAGTCAACTGGAACCAGGTCCCTATGACAGATAACTGATGTTCCCCCAGTCTTGATCTAATTTCCTCAAATATTCCCTTCATTGACATCTTTGTTTCTCTGATCTGACTATGGCATCCAACAAAGCAGGACAGAGGTACTGAAGTAAAGCAGACCTATTGAAACCAGTGGGATTTAAGTTAGTAATTGTCCAGACATGTATAGAAAGAGTATTGACAGGCAGAGAATAGTTTGGAAGGGGAAAGAGGGGGAATCAGCCACAGCCGCAGTTTGCTAACTGGCAGGGAGTGGAAGAGTTAGAACAAAAATCTGACAACAGAGAGATGGAGAAAATAAAGAATCCCAATTTCAGTAGGAGGCTGGAATAAAAAAACTCAAGACTGACAGTGTGGTCAGTCAACTGAAAAGGTGCATGTCTGATTGCACTGAGAAGATTGATTTAATAAGTTCTGATTTTTTTAAAAAAATCATCTCCCTTAAAGTGATGCTTCCATCTGCCAGGGAATTGATGCAGCCCAGCTCCAAAATTTAGAAGCTCTACAGCTGACACCAAAAGATCCAGTTTGTGCACAGATCATTGTTAGGCTGTAGTACATCATGCGATCACCAGGAAATAGATCACACTAGTCAACTCCATAGGTGGTCCAAATTGCAACCTACTCTATTGCCTCACTTAGTCACACCCTAAGTATACAGGCATTAAAAAGATAAAGGTAGAACAAAGCTCAAAACAAAGAGCGGGATAAAAACCCTTCAAATAAGTGATAGCACAAATCAAGTTGCAAAAATCCATTCCCAGTTGGGGTCTTAGGAAAGTCCTACACAAAACTCTCCTGTTTGTTCACTAGAGACCCTCGTATTCAAGAAAGAGTGGCCTTTGCTATAGAACTGACCTGCTTTGATTTGCTCCAGCTTGGCAAACCTTTGATGTGTTCTGGAAGGGCAAACAGCGCAAAAGAGAACACTTGTAGTTCTCAGATCCCTTTCGACTAGTTCAACATTAAGGAAAAAAATTGTTTCTTCTCTGCTACATGCAGATGCTCTGTAATCCAGATCATTTCACAGTGGCAGGCAAGAGGGGATGGGCAGGCAGACAGGAGTTCACCTCTAATATTATTAAAATATAAGCAGTTCCATTAATGTGATGCCAGATGCATATTTGAAGAATGCAGCTGTCTATGTGAGATTTAGCCTTGAAACTCCTAGCTTTTAAGGTCCAGAGACTGTTGTTTTCTTTACACATTGCAAGGACTGTCAGAATGTGTGGATAATAAATGGTAATCCCTTTCTTAGTTCACTCTTCACATCTGAGACCTTAACATCCTTCTGCAAAAAATAATAGGGAAGTTTGCAATTGAGAGGCTCTGGAGAATATCTGTAGGGTTTGGGGGTTTTGTCTTGTTTTTTTGTTGTTTTTTTAATGTGAAACAGCGCTAAGAAACTGTCTATTCAAGTTAGATGCAGTGGGTATTCATTGTTCAAAGATTCCCTAAATACATTTTCATCAACTAATTTGCAAGAGGCTCAAGTAGGTAGTCATGATAGACATTTCATGTGTCACTTTTTGAACAACAAAACCATCTTGAAAGGAGTCCTTTACAAAAGTGAATGGCTCTTCTTAATTGTCCAAGACTTGGAACCTTAAATTTTTAAAAAGCAATATGTTAGGCATTACATATTACTTTTCACAGGGATGTGCTAGTTGCTGGTCATCATTCATTAATTTAATAAACACTGACAAAGAATTAAGGAACACTGTTTTAAGATGATATGGCGGTAGTACATGACACCAATTTGGTTAAGACAATATAACTGTAATTATGAAAAAGAGTATTAGAGATGCAAAGGAAGTCTTGGGAATTACTTTCACCTTTGGTGAGAATGCAAGGTATTGAATAATATTTAGGTAAAGGTCTTTGAAGAAATTAATAAGATATCTTTAAAAGTGCAAATGAGTCTTAATGAGCAAATGAGTCACTATTTTTTGGAAACAAGGGAATAAATCAATAAGTAGACAAGATGGTCAGAATAATAGTGGATAAAGAAATATGGTCCCAGGGGTGCAGAGTGCACTTTGTTATGTGTTATGTACTAATAGGTTTTTTTTAGATTTATAATATGTGCTTTGTAATTAGATTTGAGTTTTGTTATATGTTATGTAAGCTTGTTTAATGTTTTTAATAAATAAAAATATATTTTTAAAAAAGTTTAAAAGAACCACTAACAAATTATTCTCTTTTTTGCTATACTTTTATTATTTTTACAATAATACACTTAAAAACAGAAGAGTAGACATCTCCAAACCCCTTCAAAGTCTTTTTTTAAATAATGAGTAGATATCACACATTTCACTTAAAAATACAGTACTGCTGATTTTATGACCTCTTTACTCTAAAACAATAATGTATAGTAGGTAGTTTTGTTCATTTAATCACATTATTTTTCCAATGGCAGAAGACAAAAAAAAGCCTCTATAAAATCTTCTGTGACCAGGTAGGATCATGTGGTTTTTCACAGTAGCTGCCAAGTGATTGCTAACATTTTGAACTGGGTTTGGGATTGTAGTCAGAGTAACATTGGACTTACCTACCCCGAAACATAGTCCTCACCAAATGAAAGCGTGGTGCCAAAATGGCCGCTGCGCTCTTTGCAGCCCCCCCCACCCGGACTCAGACATCCGGGTGAGTTAGGGGGCGTGGCCATACCTCTATAAAAGGGGTGGCCACGAGGCAGCCAAGCTGCCATTTTAGAAATGCGACGGAGCAGAGAAGTTTTCTCCGTCGCGTTTTTGCTTAGAGGTTTTGCCCTTCGTACCTTCTCTTCACTACTGCGGTACTCAGGGCTCAGGACTTGATCCCTGGCCAGGGATACTTCAGGAGGTCTCCGGCGGTCAAGTTGCGCCGAAGGGAAGGGCTTTCCTGCCCTTCATAGAACTTTGCTTGCCTCTTTGCAAGAGGCTTGATTTCGTTCCGGACTGCAGTGGCTCGGGCGGCTAAGAGGCTGACTGAGAGGCTGAAAGTCAGCGGTTCGATTCCGAGCACTGCAGAACGGGATGTTTCAATGGGGTGGGCTCTGCCCACCCCTTTATTTTGCGGGAGTTCCACCGGGCCAGAGGGCTCGGATGGCAACCCCAGGCTGTGGGCTCGGGCGGGGGGTGGCACAGGCCTGCCCCGCTGGGGTTCTTACCCCTGCTGCTTATTGGCCCCCGTATCGATTACCCAGTGGGCCATCCGGCCCATCCGGCCCACCTCGTCTTGGTGGGTTAGGTGTTGCGGATGCTCCCTCACCTCCACTTCGGCAATGGAGGCATCCCTGGTCCACGTGCTGGCCATGGCTACGCAGTAGGCCGCCAACAGGGTTGAGCTGCCAGAGGCCTCAGGCTAGCGTAGGCTGGCGCCTCGCAGCTCCCCATCCAGCCCGGGACGCACAGGAACACGGAGCTAGAGGGACATTGCGGACACCGACGCCCGCCATGGTCCGGAACCCCCAGTTGGGGCGGCTCGTGGGGGTGCACCGAGTGAGTATCCTGGTCAAGTTAGCACACCTCTGACACTAGCTTGTCACACTGGGGGTGTGTGTAGTGGCCATAGTTGCAGCAAGGCAATTACACTCTGGTTCTTATTGGGGTTACCGCCCCTACGCCTTTATTTACTTCCCCATGGCCCGTAGGGCCAGTTATGTCTTTATCACTACAATCAGTGCCAACGGTGGTTCTGCTGTTGGCCACTTGCTCTATGGCCCTGGGTGCCCTCTTGTACTGGGCTATTAGCTAGGCACTGTGGTCTGGGGAATATATTCACGTTTTCCCCCTCCTGCATTGTAAACACACTGATCAGGGGATCACGGGTAGGACAACAGGGTCAAGGTGTTGCCCCGTCGCTGCAACCTGCCCCCTCCCCTCCTATGGGGCCTATTTGTTGCCGGCCTATTCGGCATCCATGGCAGGATGTATGAGGGCCCGTCCTCATTTGGCCATTCCAATGATGCAGTGCTGGGACAATGATGGCAGGGCCGTGGTTGTTTTCCCTGGCCCGTCATGGTTAGCATATGTCAAGACCTTAGGCTTAGGGCGGCCCCTTCCCCTATGAGGCCAGCGATGACCCCTGTTAGCGAGTGTGGTAACTGTATGTGACTCTTACGCGGCAACGCTTATGCTGCGTGCGGAGAGTCCATTTTCGGGTAACCATTTGTACCTTGATCTGGAGCTCCCAGATTGAGTTAGCTGCTACTACCTTGAACGGGGGACATGTTTTGAAGGGCACTGGTGCTAGATCACGGGTTGTGTGATCAGGAGTGGGCTTTGGTGAGGCTTTGCTCCTCAGGGGCCGATCACCCCAGAGAGGCTACTAGCCTGGCGCTGCCATATGTCTGGTCGCTCCCCCACAAGTGTTTGTGCCAGCCCTTGGTTCGCTTCCCGGCCTGTCGTCTGCCACCAAGCCGGGTCTACCCTGACTGAACTGAAATTGGTACCCATTCCTCCTGGTTGGGCGCCGCATCAGCTGTGGCTCCGTTTGGGTGCCCAGAGCCTGAAAAATGTCGCAGGGGCAGGTGTGGATTTGCCCGATTTCCTCTGTCCATTCGTCCCTGCACTGAATGAGTGCCTTGTCTGCCCTCTATTCTCCCTCCTTATTTTACAGACACAGTGTGTTCCCGCACACTGGTGGTAGTGTGGCTGGTGGGACACAACTCTGTGCACTGGGGCAGCGCAGTATGCCACTTTGTCTAGAATGGGGACCCCATCTTGGACGACATGTAACCGCGCGTATGCAGTGGTATGGGTGCATGGCATAGAGGTGGCGGAAACTGTTGACATTCCTGATGTCCATTGGGGATGCTGGGCCGCCAATGTTTTAATGCTGCACTTCGGAGGCGGTGATCTTACCGGATTGCTGGCCCGGACTTAAAGACTTCCGAGTGCAGGGACCTGGTGTTTCTTTGCCATTTATGGCCGTCTACACGATTGCTATGGTCATATATCATGCCGATGCAATATCATGGCTGACACTTTGTCCCAGCGTTTGGACCGTGCCCGACGGTCAGTGAACAGGGCTGCTGCCTGGTTCTTTATCTAGAATGGCCTGGGGACAGCCATTTGTAGTCTGGGGATAGGGTTACAGGAATTTGGCCTGTATTCTGGAGATGGGGTTCACCGGTTAACAAGTCGAGGCACCTCTCTTTTGAATGACGTGCAAGAGGGCCAGGTGACCAAATTGTCGGTCAGTGAGAGTGGCCCCTGCTGCAAGGTGGCAATGTTGCCAAGTGGAAGGTGCCTCTACGAGAGTCACATGTGATGCAGGGCCGCATCAACTTCACCTGCAGAGTGGTAATAACAGGCAGTGCTTTCGCCTAGTGCCTGAGTCACGCTAGGGCGGGTCTCGTTAAACAAAGCTGCAGGGTACAGCTGATTAGGGGTTTGCGAGTGGACCTGTTGGTTTGGCTCACATTACCACAGGACTTCCATGCTGCCGCATCAGGGGGCCTGAGCATCTGGTCAGCCCCAGTTACATGTACAGTTGGATGCCTCCAGCTCCCCGGGTGAGGGGATTTAATTAAGGACAGGGGTCTATGGTCATTGGCCCCAGAGATGTCAGGGCACGGATCGTTTATGCGATCTTATGTTTCTAACATATCTTCTCCATCCCAGTTACAAGTACAGTCGGATGCCTCCGGCTCCCCGGGTGGGGGGGGATTTAATTCAGGACAAGGGTCTATGGTCATTGGCCCCAGGGATGTCAGGGCACGGATCGTTTACGCGATCTTATGTTTCTAACATATCTTTTCAATTCTGGGTACCCTTTATGCTCTGGGGGTCAGGCGGCCTGATTCTGTGCTTCACTTTTGGCGTGGTAATGCTGCGGTGTGTGCACATTGTCAATGTCCGAACGTCTAAATCACCTGAGTCATGGCCTCAGCTTGCATATTCTTCTGGGGTTCATGCGCTTTAAGGCGCTTCTTTGGGCTAAACATGTGCCAGTCATTTATAACGATATTGCTTATGCTTTCCCCCGCCTGCAGATTGCCCGGTTCCATGGCTGGGCTATGGATGCTTGTGGCTGCCCTCTCCACTCCTGGCTGTGGTATGGTCATTTGGCTAGGAGACGTGAACCGGGCGAATTGCATGTATTGGTAACTCGCACGCACACTGCGCATCGGCATCCAATCCTTCACTTTAGGGCCTTTTTGTTGGTAAAGGCAATTGCCCAATATGCGGCCGACATTGGTCGACTGGGTTTTAGATTGTATAGTCTGCCCTATGATCTGGGGTTGGCTCCATGCACCATAGCCACCAGGCTTTGAGCATTGATACTCATGGCCAAAGCACGGGGCTTCCCTGACTATGCTAGGGTCTTCTGAATAAGCCATGTATTAGGGGGGTGGACACGTGTCCATGGCTGCCACCTGACACAAGTCGCCCTATTCTCACAGATATTCTGACCCACCTTGCACGAGTTTGGCATAGACTATATCACAGTAGGTAGGAGGAGTCTCTTTTCATGCAGCTACCGGTGTAGCCTTTTTCTGGAGCTCGACGACTCAGCAAGCTGGTCCCATGGTCAAAGGGGGACGTGTTTTGTAGGGCACTGGAACTCGAAGATGTCTATATCGAACAAGAGTGGGCTCAGTTGGGGATTCGTCCCTTGAAGGCCGATCAGCATGGAGTGGGCAGTGGTGTATACTGCCATGACGTACATTTGCTGACATCGTTCCGGTTGGTGCCCTACATGCGATTGGCAGTGCCTGCTGCGCGCCCTAGCCTGTTTTTCTGCCACCAAGATGGGTCTATACTTACCAAATTTAAGTTCCAAAGGGTGACCGGTACTGTGCTTCCTAGTGGGGGCCCCGTTATGGCCCATTTACTTAGAATAGGCGTCGCATTGACCGCGCCTGCGTTTGGGGTGCTCGGAGGCGGATATAGGTGGGCACGTGGCGGTCTGCGCATAATTTTTCTATATGTACGTCCCCTCACTGCACGAGTACCTAGTTATGTCCTTAACCTCTTCTCCTCTTTTGCAGATCCTGTGTGTCTCTACACACCGGAGGCAGTGGGGCTGGTGGGCCACAGCTATGTACACTGGACGGCAGTATATGCTGCGGCGACAGAGTATGGACCCCAGCTCGGGCTGTGTGCATCCGCACGTATGCGGTGGTATGTATGCGTGGCATGAACGGGCAGGAACTGTTGCCATTCCTGATGTCCATCAGGGATGCTGGACCGCCTGATGTTCTTATTCTGCACCTCGGCGGCAATGATCTCACACGGATCACTGACCTTTACTTACACTGTCGAGGTGCAGTGACCTGGCGTTTTATACCATTTATGGCTTACACACAGTCGCTATGGTCTAACACCATGCTGAGACACCAATTTAGACGAGACGTGGATCTCCGCAGTTGGGACCGTCCCGGCGGTCAGTGGATAGGGCTGTTGCCCGGCTCCTTGCTGAGAATGGCTTGGGGGATAGCCATTAGATATCTGAGGATAGGCTTATAGAAAATTTGACCTGTAGGCGGGATATGGGGTCCACCTGTCGGCTAGAGGTATGTACCTCTTTTGGATGAGGTGCAGCAGGCCTGGTGACCGAGCTGACGGTCTGGGGGGGGCGGTGAGTCATCATGGACACCTCCCCGTGTGGCGGGTAGCACTGGTAAGGTAAAGATTTATGACCCATAGGTATCCGGCAGGTTCGCAATGTGGCAAGCATGACTAGACACTGAAGCACTTAGAATGCTGTTACTTTTCCTGCCAACGTGGTACCTATTTATTTACTAGCAATTTCTTGCTTTTGAACTGCTATGTTGGCAGGAAATGGGACAGATGACAGGAACTCACTCTGTTGCGCACCACTTGAACTGCTGAATTACCAACCTTCTGTTAACCACTAAGCCACTGCGGCCCCCAGTAGATTTAAGAAACAGCAAAAGATTACATCATTTTGTGACTAACACATTCATTACAGTGTGAAAATTCAAGCATATGATTCATTTCCTCACACACATGGGGTACAAAACTAAACCACAGGTTTATGTACAGTGCACATGGCTGTGGGTGTGGAGCCACCTGTGTGGCCAACTGGGATGGGACCAAGTGAAATCATAACATATTAACATACTGTATGATGTAGTGTTAATAAAATTACAGCAGCCCACAGACAAAGCACGTCAATACAATTCAAGGTGTTCTTCACATTAACTCTGGGCAATCCTGGTAACTGAAAAATGCAAAGGAAATATTTTGTCTTCTGTCTTCTGTCAGAGTTGATTGTGAAGAGATAGTGCTCAAAATGTGTGTATTTGTGAATGAGCAGATGTGTGCCCATGTGTGTCAAATCCTTCAATCTCTATTTAATCCTTGACATGCAAACTGGAATTTATTCATTGCTTCTCTCTCAAATCTCTGTTTTGTAATTACTTCCTCCCCCCTGTATTAACCACTTTAAGATAAGCCACAGCATCCTGGGAAGTGAAAATGTGTTGACACTGGTTACTATAAGTCACCTTTTCTGACATCAAGACTTGTGTCTCATTCTCTTGCTCAGAAATTGTCCTGTCTGTCCTGTGGATAAAGTAGAGGGATACTGCAGGCACAGGATGGCATAGGTCACATTACAAGATGCCGAACTCTTGTGTACATAGCCATCTGAAGTGGACATCACCTCTTGTTATTTCATTAACAAGACATTTTGCATAGGATGCTTTTGAGAAGAAAGCCTAGCCTACACCTGAATAATGAATAGCCAACCCTGCTTCTTCCAGTCCCAGCGATTATACAGGTGAAACTCAGAAAATTAGAATATCATGCAAATGTTCATTCAGTTCAGTAATGCAACTTAAACGGTGAAACAAATATATGAGATAGACTCATTACATGCAAAGCAAGATAGTTCAAGCCTTACTTTTTTATAATATTGATGCTTATGGCTTACAGTTTATGAAAACCCCAACCCCCCAATCTCATGTACCCCATAATCATCACATAATCTCATGTAAACTGTGCACCATGATCATCACAATTATAATAAATTAAGGCATGACATCTCTCGCTTTGCATGTAGGGACTCTATCTCATATATTTGTTTCACATTTGTTTTAAGTGAAATGAATGAACATTTGCACGATATTCTAATTTTCCGAGTTTCACCTGTATATGCTTTCATTATTGCCTTGGATTTCTTTCCATTACAGACAGGAATGGATTCCTCTAGCCATTCTCTCAAATTAGAGAAAAACACAATGGCTTCATTACAATTACCGTACATCCATTTATTGTAATGGGCAGTGAATAGGAATTTCTATAGTGGTAATCATATTCATAACCACCAATGAAGATTATTTGAATGCAAGGTAGCCTGTTTTTATTCAAGACAGGCAGGACAACAGTGATGATGGTGGATGGCTTAAGATATGCACAGCATTACACAGTAGCAAAAAGAGAGAGACGAAGAGATGTCCCTAGCATAATTGACAACAGTTCTTTCACCAGAGCATCTGGAAGGAGAGATAGGATAGGGATTGCTTCATTTCTGCTGCTTTGAAACCATTCTAGTGTGACATTCGCTGTCCTTGATATATCCTTTCTATTCTGTTAGTGATGAATTGCACCATGAACTGCTGGTTCCCTCCTCCCACCCCCATCCCCGTTTCAGCAGATATTTTATTCAAAAGATACTTTCTCATTATTATTTTTCATCTATTCCCTATCCTCTCCCAATGTCAATTTGCTTTCATTAAGCTTACGTTAGGGAAGCTTGAGTTCAAAAGGGTCTTCTTTACTAGTCTCCTAGATTCCTGTTAGCATTTTAACACTGAAATTTGTAAAGGGTGCCTCCTTGAAGAATGAGCCTCCCCTTCCTTTCAGGAAAATGTTCTTCCAGACACTTTCAGTATGGGTTTATTTTGACTGTTGAATCACACATCAAAATGTTCGCTTCATTAATTAAGCTGATAGCCTTTTGGGATTCCCCTCTTTTAGGAACTGTTAAATACAATAGACTAATATGATTAGCTGCCTGGAAATTAGGGAATTATGTGGTCCTGATTCTTTTCTGCTTATTTCTTTTGTCTGTCTAACTGTAACAGAAGACATCTGGAATACTCTGATTTATCTGTACACTCATGCAACCATCTTTTCCACCACAATGCTAGCTGCTGTTGTTGTTTGTTAAACTAAGTTATTGCCTGTTTGAATGTTTTGTTCATTTTTAAAGATTTTTAAAAGTGTTAATCCTGTTTTAATTATTAATATATTTTAATTATTATGCAAGTTTAATCCTTTTTTAATGTACAAATTTGTCATTGTTGTTGTTGTACATACACACTATTTGCATGTACAAATAGTGTGTTTTTAATTTGATTTCTTTTAAATTACCCTAAGCCACCCTGAGCCCTTTATGAAGGAAAAGATGGCTTATGAATAAAACAAGCAGACAGACAAACAAACAAGGTGTCTTTCTGGATTTCTTTGCAGTGGATGTCAAAGGATCTCTGGGAGATACAATGAAAGACTCAATATCATTACTCTGTGAATGGAACAAGCTTCCAGGGATGGTAAGGTACACTTTTCCCACACATATTGACAGTATGAGACTGAGTAGATCAATGGTCTGATACAGTACAAAACAGCTTGCTATGTTCCTGAAGGGGCAACAACAATGGATCCTGGCCAAGGCTTCTTTATTCCATAGCAGGCATTCTCAACATCTGGCCTGCAGGCCAGATCCGGCCCCCAAAGCCATTTCATCCGGTGCCCAGTGCCCTCCTCGTTCCAACCACCACCACCCGGGAGTCTTGAAAACCAGCAAAAATGCACATTTTCGGTGAGTTCTCGCTCAAAAAACGTGCATTTTTGGCATTCTCACATGATTTCGGTGAGTTCTTGTGTGATTTTGGCAAGTTATCACATGAAATTCACCAAAGAAATTGCACAAGAACTAGCCAAAATCACAAGAGAACCCACTGAAATCACACAAGACCTTGCCACAATCACATGAGTTATCTCCGAAATCTGGGATAAGTCATCAAAATCATGCGAGAACCTGCTCAAATTGTGTGAGAACTCACTGAAATCGTATGAGAAGTTGCACAGAAACATGAGACCAGCCTGCAAAGCCATTTTGAGGGGAGTAGGTTGAGAAAGCCTGTTCCAGAGCATCAAACAGTCCTATTCTCACTGATGAAAGGAGGGAATGAAGGCCAACCAAACCTAGGCATTTCTCTGGCCATAGCTTGCATAGCAGCGAAAGAGCAGCTGTTGACTTTGCCTCTCTGTGTGGATATTTATATTCCGGTAGAGGATACAAAACTGTAGCAAAATGGGAGAAAAGAGGCAGTGAGTGTGGGTTTATGCCCCCTCTCTTCTCACTTTATCTGTCATAAAAATGGCCTGCCCCCTCTCCACTTGCTTGGCCCTTCCTGCTTACATCTGGAGAGGGAGGGTAGGGAGAAAGAGAGGTAGTTATATGTGCACATGTTCCAGAAACATTCAGCCATTCCTCAGACACCCAGGGTTTGATGCTACGAAAGATACAGTCTGAAGAGGCTGTATAGTCTCCCCACAAGAACCTCTGAAATTGGGCTTCTGGCTCATGTGAGAAGGCTACCTGGATAGAGCAGTCTCTTCCTCTACAGACTGGTACTAGAAGTTAAAAGCAAGGACATGGGGTTAGTGCATTCCTTTCATTACATGTGTGCTCTTGCATTGTTCACACTCTGTGAATTAATGAACAGGTATCGGAATAATTTGAATCCAGGGCTGGCCATTGTAGATCCAGAAGATCAATCCAGTTTTAGATACATTTTAACCTTGCATGGGACTGCAGTGGCTTAGTGGTTAAGATGCTGAACTTGATGACTGGAAAGTCAGCAGCTCGAGACCCGAGTGCTGTACGATGGAGTGAGCTTCTGACTCTGTCCCAGCTCCTGCCAGCCTAGCAGTCTGAAAGCAAGAAATTGCTAGTAGATAAATAGGGACCACTTTGGTAGGAAGGTAAACAGTGTTCCATGCACTCTGGTGTTGAGGCTTGCCTGCCACATGTCCACAGAAGCTTCTACCGATGCACACAGCGATGGCTCTTTGGCTGAAAACAGAGATGAGCACTGAACCCTAGAGTCGGACATGACTGGCTTTTGAGCAAGGGTGACCCTTACCTTACATAACCTTGTATGCAATAATCCCATTTAGAGAGAGGTTAAACCAGCAAGCTAGTTAACTATGGCATCTCTTCTCTCTCTTTCTCTCCTTTTTCTAATTCCAGGAAGTAGCTTTTCAAGCCAGCTTCTGCTGAATATTTCTTCTGCTAAAATGCTGCCTGGCCAAGGAGGAGACAGAAGCATAGCTGTCAAGTATCCCTTATTGGCGAGGGAAACCCCTCATTTTACCCTCTTCCCCGCCGTCATCCCTTATTAATTAAACTGCAATGCCCTATTGCCGCCATTGGAGGGCAGCACAGGATAAACATAGCTGTCAAGTATCCTGTATTTGCTGGGAAATTTCTCTTATTTCCAAATCCAAAACTTGACAGGTATGGACAGAAGTGACAACAGAGGAGGAGCAGATAGTGTGCCTTCAACCTCATAAGTGAGCTCCACATACTTGGTTAGTGACTGAACAGAGCTTTAGATTCTAAAGATTTATTGGCTTAGTGTTTACTATTACTGCACCTATATAGATCTTTACAGTTTACTAAATCTTTTTAAAAAGATGCCATTGTGGCTATTTAATAATATATCTCCTATCATGCTTTCCCTATCTTTTGGTTATCCGTGCTGGCCCCTTCCATTATGCCTAACCACTGCAACTCAACATTTTTGGTTGTGAGCTTGCTTCAGAAATGTTGCATTGACTCGGATAGGGAAATGTGCCACATTCTTGTCTCCCACACACAAAGATACACACATACAATTACATTTGTATGTTTACAGTTAAGTGATTTGAACATTCTGGCAACAGCTTATCAATGGCAAGACAGTAATTTAGGAAACTACAGAGGAATAAACTCAAGAGACTAAAAGCAGTCATGCCAATCTGATACAAGAAAAACCTGCCTATTCTCAGATGAAAGATGAACTGCAACTGGCAATGGCACAGCTTGGAATGAGATTCTGGAGAAAATAAGGGCTATTAGTATGGAAGTTAAGACATGTTCCCAGATCTGATTATCAATTCAAATGAAAACTTCTCACTAAATGCGAGTCTCTTCAGGGGTCCCAAGATGGTTGTTCTGAAAAGATAGAGGAAAATTATGATTTAAAAAGTGTATGGAAAACACTAGTTGATCTAAAATCATAACATGATAGGGAAGGTAGGTGTAAATATTGCAAGGACATGGTGATCTGGTTCTCCAGATGTCTTGGAACTGAACTCCCATTAGTATGACAACACATGGAAAACATGCCACCCAGAGTCTTTGTGAGTTGGGCGGCTATATAAATATGAATATAAAACAAAATAAATAAAATAAAACATCTATAACCAAGAAGTGCTATGGTGCTGCTCTAGGTCCAAGAGCATCATCCCACAATGGCTCAGATATAGAAAGCATTATATCAGGGGTGGCCAATCTTGGTGTTCCAGGTGTACTTGGACTTCAATTACCAGAAGCCCAAGTAAGCACATCAGCTGATCAGGGCTTCTGGGAACTAAAGTTCAAGAACACCTGGAGCACAAGGTTGGACACCCCCTGCTCTATACCCTGAAAAGTAATTTCCTCTGCTCTGACAAATACATTCACAGTCTATGGCAGCTTCTGTTGAAAGGGCAGCAGGTAAAAAGGGCATGCATTCGTTTACTTTTCCTAGTAACTCTAACTGTCAGAAAACATGATTTCCACTTCTCCAGATAGCACTGTTAGGTAGCATGACCTTTTAAAAGGGGAATAGGCCATGCTAAATATATTTTTGTCAAACCTTGTCACTGTTTCATGGTGGGTGCTCAAGTGGCTAAGATACTGACTGGAAGGCGGGAGGTCAGCAGATCGAATCCCAAGTACTGCAGGATGGAATGAGCTCCCATCTTTGTCCCAGCTCCTGCCAACCTAGCAGTTTGAATGCAAGAAATTGCAAGTAGATAAATAGGGACCACTTTGGTGGGAAGGTAAACAGCGTTCCGTGTCTAGTCATGCCTGCCACATGACCACAGAAATGTCTGAAGAAGCAGACAAGCGCTGGCTCTTCAGCTCTGAAACACAGATGAGCACTGAACCCTAGTGTCGGATATGACTGGCTTTCGAGCAAGGGAAACCTTTACCTTACACCATTCTCAGCTGTGTGAATTTTAGCAGTCTGCCAATGAATTAGCATTTAAACATAAATCACATAAACTTGATTGGCTTGAGCAGAATGATTTGAATGTAGACCTAAACATCACTTTTGTGATGTAGCCATCTTCAAAAAACATTCCCAACGAGAAAAGCCATTATCCAGAAGTTGTGTGTATATGTTATTCATTCACACAGAGATAGATTTATTTATTGGTGTATATTTCCAGTTTTTCTTTTCTTTTCTTTTTTTGTTTTCATGTGTGTATCCATGTGTGTTGTTGTTATTTTGATAGGGAAGAGGTAAGTCAACAGTTTTACCCTCTGGTCCAAACTTGATGTGAAATTAACCTTGTGAATACAATAAATGTGCACCTTTGAAAAAATTGCAAATCTGCGGTCTAGGAAAGAGTTGAGCTCACTGTGTTAGGGAAAGTATCTTTCTTTCATAGTTTTAGTGAAAATCTCCCTCCTCTGAAGTTGCCGCTTATATCTAATTAGGTAAGAGTTTATTTCCACATTTGTGGAGAGCAAAGTGTTACCTCCCCCATCCCACTTCATATGTGCCTGAACATCACATATAGTTCTGTCCTAAGGGGGGGGGGTGGTGGTGGAATCTGATTGTTCATGGATAAGTAGCTCATTAAACTTGTCTATTTGTAATTTAAATAATAATAATGTTACTACTGCTCTTGCTACAACTGCCAATAATAACAATACAATTGGATGTATAGTCACAAGAGCTATTCCTGTTAGATGGATATCTTTAATGGATTTCCTACAAAGATGTCCACCAACTTTTCCAGTCATTTCAATGCTGTGGCAGAGAAGAACATAATTACTGAAATTCTTGTATTTTTGGCAATGTTTGGAATTCAGGAAACTTTTTCAAAGTCTGAATCTTTTGGGTTGATGATGACAGAACAGCAAAAAAAAAAAGGAAATCTGTGCAACATACTTTTAAAAAAGAACATTTACAGAACAAAACTAATGTGGAGACCACCGTTTGACAGATAGGATTGGGTCAAGCCAGCTATGCTGGTGCTACACCAACTCAAAAGAACACCCATTTTAGCAGGAAACAAGCTTCCAGGACAATTATCATGTTGCCCACTGGCTCTTCATTTTGTTATAACAATAGTTAGAATGTGAAAGTTTATAGTATTTATTGTTTCCCCTTAGATTTTTACATGCAACCTGCTTTTATAAACAATTACATTTCTGCATTAGGCACATAATTCTCTTCTAGTAATTCTTTTAAAAACAGTATTAAACATTAAAAACAGGCAGGAGATCACCTTAGCAGAATACAATTGGATTCAGAAATATTCAGAATTCTTCAATTTCATGTTCTAATACTTCTGAATGTATCCAAAACCTAATTTGCAAGTTCCGATATTCAGAATGCCATTTACCCCTACATATTAAGAAAGCAAAAGGCTGTGAAATATATTTCTCTGACACCCTGAAGTAATTTCTTCAGAAATCAAACTTAAATTCCTCAGACATTCTGGTACCAAGAGTAATGGGGGCAAAGAACTCTGTGTCCCCTGACTGAAGTTTCCATGGACTCCCAAGAGAGAGAGGCTGTGGTGGAAACAAAATCTGTAAATGATGTCTCACTAAGCCAATGAAAGCTAGAAGCAGGCACAGACACCATAAAGTATTTTTTCACATTGGTTCTATCCAAATGAAAGGTGGGTCTGATGCGTTGTTGCTATGTTCCATCAATTTGCTTCCAACTTCCTGTGACTCTGTGAATAATAGACTTCCAAATTATCCTGTCCTCAACAGGCCTTTTCCTAAGGAGTCAATCCATTTCATATTTGGTCTTTCTCTTTTCCAGCTGCCTTCCAGCTTTCCCAGTATTATCAACTTTTCCAGAGTGTCTTGCCTTCTCATGATGTGCCCAATAGTAGGATACTCTGCATTTCATCATTTTTGTCTCCAGAGATGGTTCAGGCTTGATTTGCTCTAGGACTCACTTGTTTGTCATTCTGGCAGTCCAGAATATCCACAAAGCTCTCTTCCAGTACCATATTTCAAACAAATCAATGTTTTCTTGTTAGCTTTCTTTATTATCCAGCTTTCACACCCATACATAGTTATCGGGAATACAATAGTGCAGATGATCTTGACCTTGGTCTCCAGTGATGTAACCTTACACTTGATGTTTTCTAATTCCTTCATTGATGCTCTTCTGAGTCTCAGACTTCTGATTTCTTGGCTAGAGTCAGCATTTGAATTGATAATTGAATCTAGGTAGACAATAACTATGTCAATTTCTTCACTGTCAATGTTAAAGTTGTGTAGTTTTTCTGTTATTATAAAAGTGGGCCTAGCTGTTTATGAATTCCCTGAGCATTTGCTATAAAGATATGTCTGGTGCAAGTCTGCTTAGCAGCAGTTTTTTCTCTATATCCTTTTTCTGAACCTTCATCTTAATTTACATTCTCTACATCTCATTGTGTATTGTTTACTTAATACAGTTAATAAGATTTAGGATTAATTGATCCATATATTAATACATTATAAGTCAACATGGAAATAAATAAAGTTTAGACACCTCTGAGGTATATCAGGCAGGAGAATAAGATTCAGTTAAATAGATATATTAAGTCAATAAATTGTGTGTGCATATGTGGAACCAGATATTAGCAATAGTAATTACACTTATATACTGCCCCAGAGTGCTTAATGCACTTTCTGGGCAGTTCACAAGGTAATTAACATCTTGGTCACAACATGGTACTCATTTTACCGACCTCAGAAGGATGGAAGGCTGAGTCAACCGTGAGCCTGGTTCGTCTTTGTTCTTCTTTGGGTAGAGTCTGCAGGCAGTATAAAATGTGGATATAGTAGAAGTAGACACTTGCGGAAGGATGCAGGAAATTCCCTACACCCTTCTACTGAGAGAAGTAGGAGAGAGAGAAGGAAATGACTGTCTACAACTATAGGGACCGACGGAGGCTGTCCAAAACCCCAGAAAAAGAGCACAATCCTTGCTGCCACTGCCACCACCATGGTAAGTGACTATCATGACTTCCAGTGGTGGAGGATGGTGGGGGCAGGTCTAGAGGTGCCTGGGTTCTCACTGAAGGCTGGATGAATTATACGCACAGGCCCAATGAGGCCCACAGGCTGAAGGCTGTGAATGCCAGCTCTATACTTTATTTTGCTTCTCATGACTCTTACTGGATCCATTTGGAATGTGGTACAATCAAGGGGATGGATGTAAGATCTCAGTAATTTTTATACACATCCAAAATTTGAGGACTATAGTGGTAGAACCTTTTCTGTAAGTATGACTTCTTTAACTAAAGGAACATGTTAACACACATAAGCAGGATTATTATTATTTTTTTAAACTTGCATCAAATGAGAAGTGTGGTGTAGTTTGAACTTAACGAGAATTCCAATTCCAGGCTTAGGGTGGTTGGTGAATTCTGGGAGCTACCCTCCAAAAAAGTAACTTTTCCAAACTGTCCAAAATGATTCTGATTCCATGTTCTCTATTCATCATATAAGACCTTTGTATAATCAAATATTCTCTCTCGCTTTTTTTAATTTCAGTGTTAGTAATTGAAAGGGGGGAAATTGCAAATTTTCTTCCCTAGGACTGCAGAACATTTCTGGAAGTTTGTCTTCCATGACAACTACATTTGTCCTATCAATCATTATTATAGTTTTGTTACAATAATTAGGGTTTTAATCAATTTTCAAACCTCATTACTCAGTAGACTATGAAGTATAGCTAGAATGTGTCATGAGAGAGGCTATGCTGAAAATAACTAGACATAAAGCTTCTTGCAAATGCTGGATGTGTTTGCTGAACAGAAGGCATGAGATCACCTTCTTATCAGGCTTGAACACCTTCCTATTAGGGTTCCAAATACTGCTGGAGTATAGCATTAAAATAATTATACTCTCATACTCAACAAACACAAATGAATTCTCAGCTGGAAACTGTAACATAACCTTATCAGACATTCCTTTGGTATTCAAAAAGGAAAATATAAACCCAGTAAATGAGATTTTGTGTCAAACAAATGGAAGAAAATTTGCTTTTTGCAAAACCTGTTGTCCTTTGATTATGTGACCTTGCACAAAAAGAAAGAAAAACCACATGTTGCCTGTTCATCATCATGTACATTAGGCTTGAGGAAACATTTTATAGCTCAAAATCAGTGAAAGAATTTGTCTATTGCCTTGAGGACATTTAGCAGACCTTGGTTTTCCCATCTAAGACACTAGGGCCACACAACAAGCTTCCTGTCTGTTTTAACATGGTTGCTCATGTTAAGCCTAATCCAAAAGTCACAGGGCTTGATCACATAATGCCATTGCAAAGGATTGGACCTGCTTCAGTTCTGTTCAGAAGGTGATACAAAACCATGTGGCAGAATTATAAACGTAAAAACATATGCTAATACTGTATATAGAAGTTAACCATTACAGGGAAGTGCCTTTGTGAGCTATTAATACAGCTTGAAATATTACTTTTTAAAAAGAATCATCCGTTGCTTCAGGAAAGTATGATGTTGTTGAAAGTATTACTGATTGTCTTACTACTTTCACTTTTACATGCATTACCAGTGATTTACATTATCCTTAAAAATAGCAATCATTGTAATGAATCTACCCCAAAGAGTAATGTGTTAGAAATAACACGATTACCTGTAATTTAGCTGTAAAGAATCATTGAGAAGATAGGATATCTGCTTGTTTAAATCTGTAACTCTGAAACAAAAGAGACACTGATTACTCAATGAAGATGTCAACCCAGTGTGCCTCAGCAGTGAAAAAAGCAAACTCAATGTTAGGGATCATTAGGAAGGGTATAGAAAATAAGTCAGCAAGTGTCATTTTGCCTCTTTATAAATCTATGGTGAGGCCCCATCTGGAATATTGTGTACAGTTCTGGTCGCCATACCTCCAGAAGGATATTATGGAGTTGGAGAAAGTACAGAGGAGGGCAACCAGAATGATTAGGGGACTGGAACACCTTCCTTACCATCTGAGGCTGCAACGGTTGGGCCTTTTCACTCTTGAACGACGGCGTCTAAGAGGTGACCTGATTGAAGTTTATAAAATCATGCATGGTGTGGACAAAGTAGATAAGGAAAAACTGTTTTCCCTATCGCACAACACTAGAACTAGGGGACACTCCATGAAACTTTTGGGTACTAGTTCTCAAACAAATAAGAGAAAGTACTTTTTCACCCAGAGGATTACTGGTCTATGGAACTCCCTGCCAGAAGAAGTGGTGACAGCTGTCAGTCTTGACAGCTTTAAGAAAGGATTAGACAAGTTCATGGAGGACAAGTGTATCAATGGCTATAATTATGGCTACCTAAGGACAACCTCCGGGTTGGAGAGATAGGCAGGATATCTCTCAATGCCATTTCCAGGGAATCCTAAGCAGGTGAAGGCATCTCCTTGGGAATACCCTGAAGGAAATGGTGAGCCACTGTGTGAGACAGAATGCTGGACTGGATGGGCTGTGGCCTGTTCCAGCAAGGCTGTTCTTATGTTCTTATGTACTTGTCCTGCTTGTAACCATCCATTCAATTCTGAGAAAGTTTACTGGATGGGTAATCATGCTCCTCATACAGCCCCATCTATATAGTGTGAGATTCCACCTGGAAACCAAATTGCATTCTTCTCATACTGGTGTACAGAGATGGTAGCAGGTCAGAGAGCCTGATACCTGATCATTTCCCCAAGTGCCCTACAGACATTTATAGATCTCTAATCTAATGAAAAATCAGAAGCCTATGTTTGTCGTGGCATTTATGCAGAATAAGACCAGACAGTCATTCCCAATCACATCAAAATTTATCTGCAAATCAAAGTAACAGACTTTTCATTGTTTAAATTATTCCAGGCAATATTAATGTGTCTATTTCTACAAGCTTTATTAATCTATATTGCTTTTATGTTCCATAACCACAAAAATGTTTCAAAGTTATTAAAACATCAAAAAATCTTACAGCTATAAACAACTGTACGCAAATATTTTACTTTCTTATTCCTTTGTGTTTTCTTTTTTTTTAGCTGGGATTTAGGTACGTCTGAACCAGTATAAGCTGTGTGCAATTGAAAATTAACAAATTTCAAAATGCTTCACTCAGACATTAAGCAACTCTAAACTATATCGAAGCCACATGGTGAATAGGTTCCTTCTGGGAGTGTTACTGGTTGAAAGCTTCTCCTGGAGGTAGTGATCCAGTGGTGATTTTTGGCTATTTAAAACTTCTTCATCCAGAAGTTCCTAAAGGCTAACTTGGGGCATAAGGGAGCCCTAGAGAACTTTGGGACCTAATGGGGAGCATGAGAAGCTTTCTACTAATTTATATTAAATACTCCCTTTCCTGGACAGTGACAACATTCAGTTTTGATTTTCATGGCATAAATTTGGTCAATGGTTTATTAAGATGTTGGTGGATATTTTGAATCTGGTTATGATAACCAGTTCTGGCAATGGAACCTAACAGGCTTTGAGGTCTTTACATGACCATCTTGTGAGACCTTCTCCTTTCCAGAAGCCTCTTGTACTGAGAGGGGCATTCCAGTGCCTGAATTTGAACTAGCTAATGAAGCTGACTAGTGTGTGGCAAGTGGTTCCCAGATGGAACTGATTGTGGATGTTTTCAATTTGGTCCACATG
The DNA here is from genome assembly GCA_035047305.1 of Bradypodion pumilum. Classification (NCBI taxonomy): domain Eukaryota; kingdom Metazoa; phylum Chordata; class Lepidosauria; order Squamata; family Chamaeleonidae; genus Bradypodion; species Bradypodion pumilum. Next base: position 60,463,198 of record JAWDJD010000005.1, read on the forward strand.
GGAAGCTTAAAGTTTGTTGCTGGCCACAACAGGGACCAATCTGTTCTGAGCATCTCCTGTCCACTCTCCTTTTGATTTGATTTGCTTATGATAATTTGCCCAATTGGTTTATTTCGAGTTGTATGTTGAATCTGGCTAATTATATTTTGTCGCAAATTTTGTTGGGTTTGGTTTGAAGCATGAAGATGAGTCCAGAATGTAGATGGAAGGCCCTGCAGAAGCTGAAAACCCTCCAATTTGTGTCTCAACTTAGGACAAGAGTGTGACACCCACATGCAAGCTGTTGCACACTTCCTGTACCCATTTGGGGCTGATGGGGATCATTTAGTGGCTTATGCCTATGTGGTTAACTCCATATCTGTCATCATGGTTATGACTGATAGGGTGCTGGCGTGCTGGGGGTACCCTAATTAGGCTTGGCTGTGTTTAGCAGAACAAAGCGGTTAGCTGTGTGCACAGTGACAGCTGGGAGAGATTTCAACACAGACAAGCAGGTTGTATAAGGAAAAGAAAATAGCTTTACTTTTCAGCAAACATAGGAGAAGCAAAAACATATGCCTGAGATAAGCAGCTCTCAGTACAGTTGGCAGCAGTCCATAAGAGATAGCAAATGTCCAAATAAACAGTCTTTAGCAAAGATTACCTTTGAGCAGATGCAAATGGTAGTTTCCTTCCAGTTCAGTAAGCAGGCTAGCTATTCAGTTGGAAGCATGAGGCAAACAGAGCTCAGTCCTTAGAAACCTTTTGCGGTATCATTGCAGTCTTTCAGTATCCAGCCTCATAGCTCATAGTTCCATAGCTTACCATAGCCTCTGGTTCCAAAGCTCCTTAGCAGTATAGCACCATAGTTCAGATAGCTCCCAAGAGACTGTAGCCCATGGAGAATATGTAGCCCCAAGAGAATGCTCAGAGTGCATTTCCTTTATAGTAGCAAAACTGCTGAGCCACTCTCTAATTTGGTTCAGCTGGGACAGAGCACAGAGAGGCTCTTAAAGGAACAGACTGCGATCCAATACAATATACAGTGGGGACTACATAACCCATGTATCCTAGCAGTGATCAGTCACCAGGCAAGGTGTCTGATCAAAGCTCTACACTTTGTGCTAGCACTGGGACCTATTGGCAGTTATAACCCATACATCTGTGGCCAGTTTTATATGTATCAACATTTGTTTGTATGGTCACTTAAATTCCCAACTTCAGGAACAACCATCAAGCTTACCAATAAATATGAAATATATTTTTAAAAACCGTTCATTATTTGTTTTCTTTCTCATACTCCAACATTCAATACTGCACTTTCTTCTTATTCTTCACAGTATTTCAAATTTAATAGCTGACCTTGATAGAAAGGAGTCGTTACTCCATGCTTCATTAATATTTACTTCCTGTATTTATATATAATATATATTTACATACATCTGGTATAGTAGACTGCAGTCCATGAAAACCTGTGCCAAATACAATTGTTAGCCTTCAAGGTGACAGAAGACTGTTGTTTCTATACAATTCCTCATTTAAAACAACAGTTTGTGATTTAATAGATTTTCTAAAAAGGGGAAAGGAGAGGTGAGGGAAAACAAGCAAAATGACATGTCGAGATGACAACCCAAGACAGTTCTGTGACAGCATACATCAAATAGCCTTTGGCTCTCACCAGGCTTTCTTCCAAATGTGTTGGAAGTAAAATGGTTGTTGCTCCCCAATTCTGGGGAGAGGGAAGTCAAATGGGGTCTCATTCCAGTCAGGTTTAATTAAGCCATTCATTATTATAATTACAATAATTGTGTGTCATCAAGTCAGTTCTGACTTGTGGTGACCCTTCCCAGGGTCTTCTAGGTAGAGATTATACAGAAGTGATTTAACATTTCTTCCAGGATTGCCATGGGACTGTGCAGCTTGCCTATAATTAACTATACAGGTTGGCTTTTCTTTCAGGAAACACAGGGGGGACTCAAACTCTCAACTTCCAACTCTGCAGCCAGATACCTAAACCACTGTGCTATCCAGCCAGCATTTATTCCAAGACATATATACATATATCACTCTCTCTCTCTCTCTCTCTCACACACACACACACACACACACACACACACACACACACACACACACACACACACACACACACACACACACACACACACACACACACACACACACACACACACACACACACACACACACATCCTATAGGCACATTCTTTCTCATCCACTACAAGATACAGAATATGTCCATTGGCAATGAAATTGTCATGCTCTATTGCTATGTCAATTCTCTGGCTATAAAATCTGCAGGATTAGTATTTAGTCATGTACAACACAATGCCACAAGCTAACAGATGGGCATAGCATATGTTACTACTGAATTTATGAGTACCACAGCAGTTGGTTAACTATTTTTAACCAGAGAGATTGCAATAAGAAACAAATATTCATGTCTTTAATCTATAGTCTATTTTTAATATAAAAAGAGGTTTTTAAAACTATATTTAAAGTTGGTTTTGCTATGATTGGTTGTTTATTCTAATTCTGTCTAACGAGAATAACACAGTAAGTTGCTTTCCAGTCCTTACAGCTGGTGTTTAAATAATATGGATTATTTTGTGCTAAAGAATCTGCATTCTGCTTCTGGTTTTCTTTCAGCGTTTATTGCAATTGGAGGCTTGCAATAGGGGTCAACCTGTGAAACTCACTTTTGTGTGTTGTCACTTCTAGGCAACAGTGTTCTATCTAGATATCAGTATCTTAGCTTTGCCTTGGAATGGGCTAAGATCTATCAAGTATCCTCTGAAAACCATTTAACCTAGTGCCGACCATTACATCTTGTCATTGTCAACCTTCATAAACAGATTTTGCACTTACTTTTGGCTGCCCTGAATCTTCTGCCTACAAGAGTGTTATATATGTACCTTCTCTTTCCAATCACATCTCTGTCCCCCTAAACAGGGTTGTGGGAATTTGCCTTCCCACTACCCTGCTTAGTCACCATTAATTCACATCCCCTAACTACAATATACTTCTGTATTTTTGAAAAGCCTAGTCCACAATCCAAAACTATCAAACATGACTGGTGACTATTTTTCTTGTGGATTAAAATCAAATTAATATAAACAACCTCTTGGTATGCTTGTTATCAATGAAAAATGAAAACCTAATTGAATATTCAGTGCATAAAATGCAAAATTAACACAAATCTGAACTCATAGATGGGATGCAAACAAAACCATTTTTTGAAACCGATACATGAATCAGAATAATCAGAATAATGGTAATGATAGTGAGAGCAGTAACAATAACCAGAAAGACAAGGCCAATTTTAGCCCGTTGAGAAATTATAGGCCTCAAGCAAGTATTCATGGAAAAGTCAGTAACCTGGGCCACGGGACGCATGCCTCGTCCCTTCCCAGTCAGCCTGGCTGGAGAAGGGCAGAAACACCTGTGAGAGGGAGGCAGGCAACTTTAAAAGACTTTGCCTCTGCTGCCTCTGAGGCCACCGGACGCATGCCTCGTTCTGAAGGGAGTGGTAGCATCTGTACCATCTCCTCACAGCAATGAGGGGACCTGTTTTGTGCTCACTAACACCTGACGTTGGGGCACAGAGAACAAAGCTTTTTTCCCAGTCTGTTGAGAGCGTGGAACTGTGGGCTCTGTGGGAACCGTAAGGGCACAACCTTTATGGGATTGTGATAATTGTGCTGAATTTTTTGATTATTTGTATATTGAATTTTGTAATGCATATTGATTCTGTGCTGTGCTACTTTGTTAGTTGGAATTTTTGTGGTATATTTTAGGACGCTGTTGTTTATAGACTAGTCTTTTTGCATTGATTGTATATTTAATTCTGCAGTTGTTGATTTGTAATTGTATATCATTGTGTTTTGTGTGTTTATATTATTTTCTCTTGTTATATTGTATTTAATTTACTTGTTGTAAGCCGCCCTGAGTTGGCCCTGGTTAAGTAGGGCGGGATATAAATCGAATAAATGAATGAATGAATGAATGAACCTTTCTAAAGCAAACATGAAATAAATCACACACTTAGAAGATCATAAGTTATTGACAATAACAAATTGCTAAAAATGCAAAAGCTTTGAGTACAGTATGCATGGTGTTAATGTTTTGCCCTTATTGTCAAAGCCAGGGAAGGCAATCATCTATGAGTCAAAGCTAACCATTATTGTCTATGCTCACGTAATACAAATGTTAGTGATCAGGGGCATCCTGGATAAGCTAAAATGGTGCTGGACAGGGAGTGATGAGGACATCTAACCCTAACAAAATATATACATTCCCACTTGCCTTCTAATTTCAACTCTCCTATTGTTGTGTATTAAGGCACAATTGCAAGTTGCGTGGGCAGTGCCTTGCAAGGAAGAAAATGGTGGTATCCCGCCATCCAAATTAGGAGCTAAAGTTGGCACGAAAACCCCTGTCCTGGGCGCGCTCATTATGCTAATCAGAGTCTTGTGATTGGCTACAGTTTTGGATCCTGTTCCTCATTGGTTAATTACATATATACCCTGTTATGATTGGTTAGTTATGGTTATCCAGTAGGTCCATACCTGTCAACCCGTGGCTCCGGAAAAATGGGACCTGCGCACATTGCTTGTGCACAGGTCGCGTTCCACGCATGTGTGGAAAGGTTTTGCCCATTCCATGCATGCGCGGAAGCGCTACGCCGCTTGCGCAGCCCTTACGCAAGCGATGTAGCGCTTCCACGCATGCGTGGAAGGGGTAAAACCCTTCCATGCATGTGCGGAAAGCATTTTTCCCCCTGCCAAATTACAGGGTTTTGGCAGCGGGGGGCGGGTTATGACGTCAATCGACATCAATTTACGGGGTAATCCCGGCCAAATCTTTAAGGTTGACAGGTATGAGTAGGTCACTACATTGTATCAAGGAGACACTGCTGGGGAGACACTATATAAGCCCCACGAGTAAACAAGGGTGGGACCGGACCGGAAAAACAGTGGGGGCCTAAGAGAAAATACCTTGAGGGTAAACAAAAAGGTTGAGAGGGCTGCACAGAAAGTCTTTGGGGGCCACATGTGTGCTGCATGTTGGGGACCTCAGGACTAGAGTAATTGGTAAAGGGAAAGGTTGCCCTTGCTCAAAATCCAGTCGTATAGGACTATAGGGTGCAGCACTCATCCCTGTTTATAGCCAAAGAGCCAGCACTGTCTGCATCTGCAGACATTTCCTTTTTTATTTATTATTTTTTAATTTTTTACATAGAAAAAAAATAAGAATAAAAAGTACATTAACATAAACAAATAAGAAAATAAATGACATTGATACTAAAAATATACATAATCATTAGGTGGTATACACTTCGTTAGTTATTTGTTATGGACATAATAATAAGTTGTGTTAATCAGTCTGGCTCTTGTATATTATTCTTCCTTATCTATTTAATTTTCCCTCTAAATTGCAAGACCAGTCATAACTTTCAACCAATGTTGCTATTTATAATTATCCAATTTACCTATTTCTTAACCAATTAATAAGTGAACAAGAGAAAAAAAGAGGAAATTATTAATTCACCATGTGTGACTGTACAATGCCCTGGAGGATGTGGTGGGCACATCTTTTCGTTATTTCCAAAATTTATGGAATTCTGGTACTGGACTGCTCCCGTCTCCTCTACTACCTGCAAATTCAATAAATGGTTGCCAATTTTGCCAAAATCTATTCTCTTTTATTATACCCCTTTTCTTATTCAACTCCCATGTTAATTTATCGTTTAAAGCGAGATCCCACATTTCCTTATACCAATCTTCCAACTTTAAAGTCTGATCATTTTTCCAATTTCTCGCAATGCACTGTCTTGCTGTTGTCATACGCAGAGAGAGTAACTCATTTTTATCCTTATCTAAATTCATATTTCCTGTCTCTGTCAACATTGCTAAGCCTGGCCCCAGCTTAAAATTCGCCCCTACAAATCTGGATATTTCTTTTCCCCCCAGAATTCTTTTACTACCCTGCAACACCACCACATATGTTCATAAATGCCCAACTTATCTGTGCATCTCCAACACATTTGACTTCTATCTGATGTAGCTGCACCGGGGTCAGGTACCACCTCCACAGCATTTTAAAATTATGTTCTTTTACTCTGACAGACATAGTTCTCATAATTCTTTTTCCCCATTTATTTTTCCACTCTGTCTCTGTGATACTAACTTTGAGATCTTGCTCCCAGATTTTTCTCCGTGTTTCTTGTAGTGTTCCCTGCAGACATTTCCATGGACATGTGGCAGACATGCCTCAACACTGGAGTGCACAGAATGCTTTCTACCTTCCCACTGAGTTGGTACCTATTTATCTACTTGCAACTTCTTGTTTTTGAACTGCTAGGTTGGCAGGAGCTGGGACAGAGATGAGAGCTCACTCTGTCATGCAGTACTTGGGAATCGAACTCTGACCTTCCAGTCTTTGAGTTCAGTGTCTTAACCACTTGAGCCACCACAGAGTAATTGACAGATGCACTAATCTTCCAGGATTAATAACTTCAAGCCAAAGATGCTGAAGCAAAGAACAGCAATTCCTCTGTCAAACCAAATTACAACATTCCCAAGCCTGACCAATATTCTCAATAGCAGGAGACCTCAAAAACATCCCCCTGAAATATTTTTGGGGAAATAAAAAGAAATACAAATGTTACTACATAATTAACTAAGCACTGACTGGCTCTTCATGATACTCCGTAATAGCAATACTAGAAATTGACTAAGAGAAGTTTTACAAAGAAGTTAAATTAACAGAATTTCCCACATATGCACATCATTCATCTATCTTCTGTGTGCTTCTTTGCAAATCATTATAATGATCACATCTTATCTTGAACTTTTTTCTCACGCTGGAAGAACAAATGCTTGAATTACATGCCAAAAGTATATTGAAAGATAAGGATGGTGCATATATTTTAACTGGGTCTCGGTGACTTTTGTTGCAAATTCAAGATCAATGATAACTTAACCTTCCTGGTACCATATGCTTTCCACTGCTTAATAGAGAACATACAACCAGAGTACAAAGAGAATTCCAGTTTCTGTGGGAGTGGAAAGGAACATGTTTTAGCGTTTTCTGGAGTGATGCCTTCACAAGGAGGATGTAAACAAGGAGAATGTAAACCAGAAAAGAAAGAACAGTTTTGCATTAAGGCGAGAAACAATAGAATGCTTTGTATTAATTTCCTTGTATACTTCAGGAAATTTTATAATGCCACTTCAGCCACAACCATACCAAAGTAATATAAAACACATTACATTTCCAATTTTTTCATTATAATACAGTTTGGAAAAAGAGATCATTACCCCCAAGATTATTATATACATTATTACTATTCTCTACCAACAGATCTCAAGGGAAATGGTACCTTAAAGTAAGCACCTACATATGCATACCCATATCTATATGCATACCTATCCATACATACATATATGTGCATATATATATATTGTCTCATTTTGCTCACATGAATATTAAGAGGTTTGAAGAGCAGAGCTTCCACAGCTTTCCGCATGAATTAAAGCACAGATTTTTCCAGAGTTATGGCTTACATGGAGAGCATGGAGAGGGGCTTATCCTCTCCAGGCATGCAAACAAATTAATAAGAGAAGATACTCTTGGAACACTATTATCCTTAAATGTTCCCTTAAATTTATATATAATGCCAGTTGTTCTTAACCTTTGGTCTTCCAGATGTTTGAACTTCAACTCCAAAAAGTCCTACCTATGATTTATATACTTTCATGGATATCTCAAAGCCTGCCCGTTCTACCGACCCAAAAATAATCTGTCCCAGCCTCAGCACATAGACACAATGCTGTAATGAGTAAAGTGTCATTTTGTGTTTTTAAGAAGTGTATCCCTGTTATCAAGCACATTCTTTTCTTTCTCTCCATGAAATGCACCGGAAACCCAGAAACATAGAGTTGCAAACAAAAAGTGTGTTCAGTTTTGTATTCAATCCTGAAGGTGTCAAATCTGATAATTTACAGTGGTATCTCATACAATGATTTCAATCCATTCCACGGGGCTATATGATGCATGCATCGTATCGCAATTTTCCCTATGGGATGCATCGTACAATGGGTTTTTTTTTCATTAAGTGGTTTTTCCAATTGGAAAATTGTGCAATTTTTTCCATAGGGAACATTGTTATGTGGGACACCTTTCCCCTCCAAAACCTTATAGTTATGCGATTTCGTTGCTATACAGGGCAATTGTTGTATGAGGTTCTACTGTATTTTTCTAAAGCATTTCTAATACCAGGGTACAAGCTGCCAAGGAAGCAGGATATACAGGGGAAATGTTTAAGACAAGGATGCAGCAAGCATATTAAACAACATCACATGTCACAGGGGTATCAAGTAATTAGCAAACAGGTCATGCAAAACAAAACAAAATCTATGTGGTGAGGCTAATCAGCCAACATCTTTGACATATATGTAAAATGGGATCCAACATAAAAGACTAGAACAGGAGATAGCTAAGTAGTTTTTTTGATTAATATCTGTAATAGTTTTTTTTTTAAAAAAAAGCACTAGCTCTACTAGACAATTGAGGGAAGAGGAAAATGTCCAAATACGCTTTGATCAGTGGTTCTTGAGAGCAATTCCAGATGGGAGTGAATCTCCACTCCTCTTTCGCTCAGACAACCATTTCCTTGTCTAAAGATAACTTCTGTTCGGCAAATGGTTGAAATCCTTTCTTTTAAATATATAAGAAACTCAGTTCCCTACTATGGCTTCTCTTCTGGATTTATTCTGCATTTATGGGGCACCTAATTTGAAGCTAAGTGAAAGTTGGAAGGCTCTGATAGTAGAAATGAACTTCCTTGGGAAGCACCATATCACTAAACTCCAGCACCCCACCACCACCACCACCACCACCACCACCACCACCACCACCAAAACCAAAGTTAAATAAATTGTCTTCGCATTGGGGGCAGGAGGACAAAGAGTAATGTGTTTTGGCACTCTATTAACCAAGCCAAGTTGAGCATCATGTGGAAGATAGGGAAAATGTAGTTAATGTTAGAGCTGAGTGAAGTAGATTATGGAAAACATATGCTTTGGGGACTGGAAACCAAGCTCTATGAGGAAAGACTGATGGAACTGGGCATGTTTAGCCTTGAGAAAAAGAGACTGAAGGGGAAAATAATAGTACTTTTCAAATACTTGAAAGATAGCCATAAAGAGGACTGGCAGGATCATCCCAGAGTGCTGCAAACGTAATAACAGGATGAAACTACTGGAAACCAGATATAGGCTAAACATCAGGGGAAACATCTTAACTGTTAGAGCAGTGCAACAATGCAACCAATCACCTTGGGAGGTGCAAAGTCCTCCAATGCTGGAAGCATTCAAGAGAAAATTGGTCAACCATCTGTTAGATGAGCTTTTATTCTGATTCCAGCATTGAGCAGAGAGTTGGACTCTCTGGCCTTATAGGCCCCTTACAACTCAATGATTCTGATTTAATAATTATTTGATTTTTCACAAAGCTTTTTGTCTTTGTTATGTGCCATCAAGTTGTAACTGCCTTATAGCAATTCTAATAGGGCTTTCATGGTCAGTGAATATTTAAGGAGTGGCTTTACCTGTCCCTCTCCCCCTGTGAGTGGGGATTTGAACCCGGATTCTGAATCCTAGCTGTTAGGAGATCTAAGTCTTTGCCTCACACCCTAACTGTTGTTGCACTGTATATACTTGCACCTTTTCACTTCCTGAGTAAACCTACTTTGAGTTTTCTTCTGCACCAAGATCTGTCTGCCTGTTTTTCTCACAAGGGACCACCTTGCCAGGTGAGAACCTCTTGCTGGCCACTGCATACCACTCTGCTAACCATTTACATCAACACTAGTCTACCACTCTATCCAGTTAACCACACTGGGTGCCCACATACAAGCTAAAAGTGGTTTATTTCATTTTATTTAAAATTTTGCATTTACTACTTTTATAAAAGCTGCAGTCCCCTGCAACACCATCTGTTTTCTAATCCATGTTGAGACACAAAGTGGCTGAATGTTGCACATAACAAGTTTTGTACTGAAGGGCTTTTATTGACAACAAAAAGCCTGGACATTTCTTCCACATTTTGCTATATTTCCTCCTCCAGTTCTGTTTGCATATTCAGTTCCCAATTGTACATGTAAACCAACTGTTCGTTCCAAAAGGATGTGGCAAATATTTGACAGTAAGTTCTTTGATCTTGCTACAAATACCAGGTGTGGGAATGCAAGCGAGCTCTTGACATGCTGGGAAGCTATTTGATGCCAGTTGGAAGTAGTGAAATCATTTTAATTGGGAGTAAGTATACTCTAAATGAGATGGGAAATATGTAATTCTCTGTACCCTGTGGAACTGCAACTTCCTTCTGCATTAGCCATATCAACCACGATGAGGGATAGCCCATAGGGTACAAACCAACAATATATAGAGGACCATGAGTAACAGAAGCCTTGATGAACCCTGCAACCATTTTCTTGTGAGGCTACTTGTCAGGAGAGCAGATAGAGCCAAGTATCAATGGTTGTTACTGCTTCATAATATTTTTCATCTCATTTTCTACTGATTGCATAAATCAGTAATGTTAAGTACCGCTTCTCAGCTGATGTCCAAGCATGTTATAATAAAGGTAAAGGTTTCCCTTGCTCGAAAGCCAGTTGCATCCGACTCTAGGGTTCAGTGCTCATTTCTGTTTCAAAGCCAAAGAACCAGCACTGTCTGCTTCGGCAAACATTTCCGTGGTCATGTGGCAGGCATGACTAGACACTGGAACTCATAGAACACTGTTTACCTTCCCACTGAAGTGGTTCCTATTTATCTACTTGCAATTTCTTGTTTTCAAACTGCTAGGTTGGCAGGAGCTAGGACAAAGATGGGAGCTCATTCTGTCCTGCAGTACTTGGGAAGCAAACTGCTGACCTGCTGCCTTCCAGTCAGCATCTTAGCCACTTGAGCCACTGCATATATATGCTTTATATCAGGGGTTCTCAATCTAAGGTCAACAGACTGGATCTGGCCCATGGCACCATTTCATCCAACCCACCAAGGGCATTTGAGGCATTTGCAGGCAGGGCAAAATGGCCATCCGGCCTTCGAAGCTGACTGAGAGAGTGTGACCTGGCTCCTGGTTGAAAAGCTTTGGAAACCCTGCTTTACATACTAATATGACCTCTGCACAAGATATCTAAATGTTGGATATCGGTCATGCAATGATGGGATCTCTAAATGTAACCTAGCAATGAGAAGATGAAATAAAAATAAATCAGGTGTACCAAAGGGATGCCAGATACTATCATACACAACCCACTTGGCTACATACTGTTCAACAACGTGGCCAGAAAGCAAGCAGTTTCAGGGAGTTTTGTTTCTACTCACTGCCATAAATTAATCTGTTCCAGTTGCCCAGCTGCAACAGAAGTGTAAGGAACAGTACTCTGTCCATTCCTATTGGCCAGAGAATCAAAGGCCAATTAAAGGCTGCATTTCCTCTTTCTCAAGGGGAACACTATCAGAAAAAGAAAGCCAACTTGGCCACAGATGTTGCTTAGAATTCAGGGCATATGGTCCTGGATATGCCTCCACTCCAGCCAGAAAATCTTTTAATCTCAAATCATCTTGGCTCCAACAGAAGTTAATGTTATCCTTATACTTTTCTGTCTTCATAAAGTAGACTTCCTTTTTAAATCTTTTCTCTTATTTGTCTTTTAGTTTGTAAACAAAAGAAAAAAAGAATGTCTGGCTGAATGTTTCTAGGGAAAGAGGACAAGGCTACACAGTTAATAGAATTCATAATGAACACTACTATAATACAAAAGGCTGAAATCCGCTCTCATAGCTACACAAATGAGGTAAGTCAGAGTTTCTCAACCTTGGGCCTCCAGGTGTTCTTGGACTTCAACTACCAGAAGCCCGAGTTAGCACACCTGGTGATCAAGGCTTCTGGCAATTGAAGTCCAAGAACATCTGGGGGGCCGGGGTTAAGTTTGACTCAGCCTTCCTTCTGAGTTCCCAGCATGTTGGGGCCAAAATGCTAATTGCCTTGTGAACTGCCCAGAGAGTGCACAAAGCACTAAAGGTGTGTTATATATATGTAATTGCTATTGGTATTGCTATGGTGTACGTTTCAGAGGGAAATTGACTATGCTAAGAAGTCACCATAAACATTATCAGTTACCCACTGAAACACACAACTCAGTATGCAATAAATACTCTCTGTAGAGATTTCTTAAGGCAGTTGACCTGCCAAAGTTATATTGTATTACACCAGCAGAGCTAAGGAAGAGGACTCTGACTATCATGTCTGCCTGTGTTCTTCATATAATAAATATAGGCTTTTAGAGGAGCAAGCATCTTTCTTTGCTGTACCTGTGAACATTATTTTCTATATAAGTGAAATCAACTTTTCTGTTTTTTTAAAAAAATGACAGGAAGTGCAGTGACTGAATAACATAAATATCCTAAATTCAGTCAATGTTTTCTAATAAACTGAACCCTACAATTGCATTCAAACAAATGTGATTACAGCCCCTTTGTAAATCTTCCTCATCAACACAGGCAGGTAACTACAGCTCCTTCTACACGATTTCAAAGTGGAATGCCTAAATAGGGTTTAAACAGAGCTCCCAGAATTCTAGAAAATGCATAACAACAGTCAATGCTCAATTTAACCTCAACATTGCAATGAATTGAATGGATTTTTTCTTTTTTTCTTGTTTAAGTTATTATATAGTAGCATGCAATTAAATACCATAAAATACAAAATATAGTCATGAAACTATCAAACCCACAACCCTGTAATATGGATAGTTATTAGTCAGGAAGCCTAAATCAGCAATAGTTGAAATAAATATCATCTCTTTTACAACTTACCTGGGTGATGGCATACACTGAAACACAAATCATTTTTAAAGTTTTTTCATTGTGTTTGTAGGGAAATCAGACTTTTAAAAAACCCTAACTGCTGGATCCTACTTTAGGATAATTTTTAAAAAAAGCCAAATAGTGCAGTGCCTAAAACTGATATTCTGAATTTGAATACCTTTTGAAAAGTCTAGCTGATCTGTATTCATTGCCGTCCGCCTTTGATGTGTCTTTCATTGTCAGAACAGTACACAATATCAAATGTTTGAAACAGCCTAGTCAGGGGTCTGACCTCATACTGAGCAGCCCTCTACCATGTTGTGTATAATTCCTTTCTAGACAGCCATCTCAATATCCTGAATGGCAAGAAAAGTGAAGGGATGCTTGATTGATTGTGACAGTTGCCTCGGAAGAAGAAAAAAATTATGCATATTTTCAGCATTACAGGAAGCTGCTTGGTATGCCTCACTTGTAGCATCTAGTCATCAAATGAATATTTTTAGCAGCAGAGTTGATTGATTATAATCTCAAAAAATGCTGATGAGCTCTTCAAATTATTCTGAAAACCAGCACTCATATAATTTGGTTTAATCAGTGAGATGCTGATTCAGTAATGGGTCTGGTCCCGTTTAGTCAAAATTCAAAGGGCCAGATAGCATTTGCCCAAAGAAAGCTTTGGAAAGGTGAGAATTAGCACCCTCTCATCAATCTTAGCTTTCCTCATGGTGTCTGTTGTGTCCTAATAGTGTAACCTTCTACATGTGATATCAATGTATCTGAACCAATGTAACCTTGCCAATGAGTAACAATGTAACCTTCAGCTGTATCACATAAACCCTGTAATAGGACGCGAGCTAATGACCACCAGCTGGCAGCAGCGAGCGTCCAAGCTCTCTTGGTTCAAACCCATCAAAGACCGCAGCGCGGGAAGTTTCCCGCCGCTACCTACACCTGGACAAGAAGGGCGTGACCAGCCATGACGTCACGCGGACCAGTAGCCAACGGGCTACCGTGGAGCCACATTCAAATACGTTACTGCCTTATATATAGAGCTGTTCGTCCGCCATTACCCCATGTTCCCTCTGTCCACCATGCAATAAACCTGAGTTAACCCAGCCTTTGGCTGTGCCTTGTGTCTTGACTCTCATACACTAAATTGGCGACGAAGGTGGGATGATGGATCCCCACGGAGCCAGGACACAGAGCGGGTTCAACATCACCAAACCGCAAGACTGGGAGCTCTTTGAGATGGACTTCCAGGCGGCACTGGTGGAGCTCAAAGTCAAAGAAGACGACGAGGAAAGGAAGAGGGCCATCCTCACTCGCATGCTTGGGATGGAAACCAAGCGGACGCTGGTGGGCATCCTTGCACCGAAGAAGATGAGCGATTTCAAAGCCGGTGACATCATGAAAATGCTGCGTGAGCGTTTCCGACCCTCGAGGGCAATGTTTCCCGCTCGGAGTGCGTTTTGGAGGCGAGTTCAAGCGCCGGACGAGTCGGTAGAAGCCTTCGTAACGGCTATGAGGGTAGCCGCCGCCCCCTGCAAATGGGACCACATCCTAGAGATGGCCCTCAGGGACGGAGTGCTGTGTGGCCTGAAGGACAAGGAAGTACAGCGCAGCTTGATGAACAGGGAGCCACCACCCACACTGGAAGAGGTTGTAGAGGCCGCGGAAGCCGCGGAGTCCACGAATGCTGGAGTAGACGAGATGCACAAGTGGCGTGAGTGGCGTCCGAGGGCCGGCAAGGCGGAAAACTCGTCGCACGGGAAGTCCGGTCAGTCGGTGCATGCAACCCGACCGACCTCGAAATCGTCGTCAGAAAGTAGCGATGGCGAGGAGGTCCAGAAGGACCGGAGAGGCGGGCGCCGCTGCGATGGTTGCGGAGCGGCCCATGAGCGCGTGAAGTGCCCATTCAGGAAAGCCGAGTGCTTCAACTGCGGACGTCGGGGGCACATCGCCAAGGCGTGCAGGAAATGGAAAGAGGGCCGGAGACATTCGCAAGACCGTTCAGCCAGACCGGACCGTCCAGCGAGGCCCAAAGATGGCGCCCGGGCCACGAGGAAGCAGGACGGCGTGGGCCGCATCTCGGACGACAGCGAGGGCGACGCTCCTGTGTTCAACGTGTCTGCGGGACAGCCCCATTACTTTGTTGAGGTACTAGTACAAGGGACCCCTATTAGGATGGAAGTTGACTCGGGGTCCTCCTATTCTATAATTCCCCAGAGAGAGTTCTTGAAAATCGACCCCCACGTGCGGCCCAAACTTAAAGCGTTGAGGGCCACACTACGGGACGTTCAGGGGAACAGCATTCCAGTGTTGGGGGTCGGAACGTTCCGGGTTCGCTTTAAGAGACATTCTGCGGAACTTCCCCTAGTGGTGCTAAAAGGGGGGAGTTGTAGCCTCCTCGGAACACAGTGGTTTCAGCCCTTAGGCCTGTTCATAGGGGGGGGGGGTGCATGCCGTAGGCGAGGACCCAATACAAGCAGTGTGTGACGCACACCCCGCCGTTTTTAAAAGTGGACTGGGAAAGTTCAAGGGACCCCCTGTAGCCTTCGACTTAGACCCGGAGGTCCGCCCGATAAGACTTAAACCGCGCAGGGTACCGTTCGCGCTTAAGGACAAAATAGAGGCGGAACTGGACAAACTGGTGGGTCAAGGAATTCTCGTTCCTGTGGATTCCGCGGAGTGGGAGACTCCAATTGTAACAGCACTGAAGGCTAACGGGGAGGTGCGCATTTGCGCTGATTATAAGTGTACCATTAATAAGGCAATCCGCCCTAATGCATACCCGGTGCCAGTGGTCAGCCACCTTCTGGCCAGGCTGAATGGGGAAAAGTGTTTCGCTAAACTCGATTTAGCACAGGCCTACCAGCAACTCCCAGTAACCCCCGCCACAGCGGCGGCACAAACAATAGTCACACATAAGGGGGCGTTCCAGGTGTCGAGGTTACAGTTCGGCGTGAACTCGGCACCTGGCATTTCTCAGTCGCTAGTGGAACGCCTCCTGAAGGGGCTGGAGGGGGTGTTGCCATATTTTGATGACGTGTTGATAACGGGGGGGAGTAAGGCCGAGCTGGCCCACAGATTGGATAAGGTCCTGGCCGTGTTCGAGAAAGCGGGGCTGCGACTGAGAAAAGACAAATGTGTATTTTTCGAAACAGAGGTTGAGTTTTTAGGGTTCCGTGTCACACCCGAGGGAATTAGGCCGTCCAAATCTAAGGTGGCCGCCATTAAGAAAGCCCCTCGCCCCACTTCCAAAACCGAGCTTCAGTCATTTCTGGGGCTTCTCAATTTCTACCATACCTTCCTTCCACGGAAGGCGTCTGTTGCCGAGCCGCTTCATCGGCTGCTTAAAAAAGAGGAAAAATGGCTGTGGGGTGACGAGCAAGAAAGAGCGTTCTCAGAGTTAAAGCAACTCCTCACATCCGAGGCAATCCTGACTCATTTCGACCCCAAACGGCCCATAGTTTTGGTCTGCGATGCATCCCCGGTGGGGGTGGGGGCGGTGCTTTGCCACGTGTTAGACGACGGAAGGGAGGCCCCGATAGCGTTTTATTCAAGGTCCCTGTCCCAAGCAGAGCGGAATTACGCACAGACCGATAGGGAGGCACTAGCGATAGTAGCGGGAACCAAGAAATTTCACGATTTTCTGTATGGTCGGCCGTTCAAGATCGTTACTGATCACAAGCCCCTGTTAGGGATCTTCACTGCAAATAAGCCCACGCCACAGATCCTGTCCCCGAGGATGCTGCGGTGGGCTATTTTTCTTAACGCATATCAACATGAGTTAGAATACCGGCCAGGGAAGGAAATCAGCCATGCAGACGCGCTCTCACGGTCGCCGTTACCATTGTCGGACGACCAGAAGGCAGGGGTAAGAAGAGACCGCCAGGTATTGCTAATAGAGGTTTTAGAGTCACCCCCGATAGTACCGGCCGACATTGCCAGGGCGACCGGAAAGGATAGAACACTAGAGAAGGTATGCTCGTGGGTGCAGAAGGGGTGGCCGGCGTCATCCCCAGGCACGGAATTCGACCCATTCTTCCGAAAGCGAGTGGAGTTGTCTTTAGAGAGGGGGTGCCTGTTGTGGGGCCAACGGGTGGTGGTTCCTACGTCCCTGCGGCCGAAGGTGCTAAAGCTGTTGCACGTCAGCCACCCGGGGATCGTCCGTTCCAAGGCGTTGGCCCGGAGTTACTTCTGGTGGCCCCAGCTGGACGCCGACATAGAGCAGATGGTTGGCACTTGTGAGGCATGTCAATGCTCTCGACCGGAGGTGGCCCGCCTACCACATAGGGAATGGGACGCAGCGAGGGGACCGTGGTCCAGGGTGCACGTAGATTTTGCTGGCCCATTCCGGGGAACCATGTTTCTCCTGGTGGTGGATGCATACTCAAAGTGGCTGGAGGTCATTCCGGTAAAGAGCACATCCTCCGCCACTACCATTCGCCAGCTAAGGAGGGTCTTTTCCACGTTCGGTTTACCCGACACTTTGGTCAGCGATAACGCCAGTTGTTTCACGTCCGCTGAGTTCGCGGCATTCATGGAGGCAAATGCAATTCGGCATGTCACATCCGCGCCGTTTCACCCGGCCACGAATGGCCAAGTGGAACGGTTGGTGCGCACCACAAAAGATGCGCTGCGGCGCATGGGCTCGGGAGATCTACATCACCAGGTTTGTCAATTTCTATTAGCGTACAGAGTGACCCCCTTAGCGTCTGGTTACTCGCCGGCCGAGCTGCTGATGCGGAGGAAACTGACCACGCTTTTGTCCAGGCTAGACCCGTCGAGGGTCGAGGACAAAGGGAAGAACATAGGGTTAGCGGTCTCGAAAGGTTTCGGCATAGGCGATCCTGTACATTGCAGGAACTATGCCAACGCAGGCCCAGCCTGGGTGCCAGGGACGATAATAGAACAGACGGGGCCAGTGTCCTATCGGGTGGAAACTAGCACCGGCCTCCTCTGGAGGAGGCACGCTGATCAACTGAGGCACCGGGTGAGCGAGGGGCCGACCAGTGGAGCACAGCGACATGATTCAGCGATAGGGTTCTCCCCCACCCGTTTAGCCCAAGGGGGAGACAGGGGGGAAAGCAGCGAGCCCGACTCATATCCTTTTGATACCCCAGTTCTATCCGAGCCCGGGGGGAGGGAAAAGGAGTGTGCGGCCGCCGCTGCCGCTTCCCCCGAATCCGATTTTGATTTTGATTTTGCGAGCCGGGGGGGGTTTTCGGAGTGTTCCCCCACCCATCCAAGCGAGAAGAGGGGTTTTTCGTTAGTCCCCAGTGCCCCCGGTTCTTCCCAAACAAAGCACACACCTCCCAACAAAGCCGCAGAGCCGCGGCAAACCACTAACAAGTCATCCTCTCCGATTGCAGGGCAGGAAGCCAGGGAGCAAGGAGGAGGGAGCGAAGCCGGGGCAGGGCAGCCCGCGCCGAGACCCCAGCGTGTCCGAAATAAGCCATCTTGGCTGAGAGACTTCGTCTCATCCTAGGGGGGAGGAGTGTTGTGTCCTAATAGTGTAACCTTCTACATGTGATATCAATGTATCTGAACCAATGTAACCTTGCCAATGAGTAACAATGTAACCTTCAGCTGTATCACATAAACCCTGTAATAGGACGCGAGCTAATGACCACCAGCTGGCAGCAGCGAGCGTCCAAGCTCTCTTGGTTCAAACCCATCAAAGACCGCAGCGCGGGAAGTTTCCCGCCGCTACCTACACCTGGACAAGAAGGGCGTGACCAGCCATGACGTCACGCGGACCAGTAGCCAACGGGCTACCGTGGAGCCACATTCAAATACGTTACTGCCTTATATATAGAGCTGTTCGTCCGCCATTACCCCATGTTCCCTCTGTCCACCATGCAATAAACCTGAGTTAACCCAGCCTTTGGCTGTGCCTTGTGTCTTGACTCTCATACACTAAAGTGTCCTAAATACTCTAATTTTGGGATCATGTGACCTCAATTTTATTGTTAATTTCAATGAATAGAATCATGAATCAAGCGTTGAATGGTGAGTAACTTAGTTAAGTGCCATTGAAACTACTAATAGGATTCTAGGCACTAAAATCTACTGAGTAATAAATTTGTTAGTAACTGGTTACAAAAAATAAAAAACAGTGGCTTTTTATTCAATATTATTTTCCCAATCATAATGTTATAATTACAATACTTTACACCAGGAATTCTCAACCTTTCTAAGCCTGGGCCCGGGTCACGCTCCCTCAGACAGCTTCAGGGGCCGGATGGCCATTTTGCCCTTCCTCCACCACATGGCACTTCCTGGGTGTGGTGGAGGTGGTGGTGGGCCACATGAAATTGTGTCATGGGCCGCAAGTTGACAATCCCTGCTCTATACAGTAATCATTTAATGGAGATTTCATTTCTTTTTGTAATGAAGGCATTACTTTTATTACTTTTATAGTTATGAGCTTGTGATTATGCAAAATGATGAAGGAACAATATCATATTTGTGGTGCGAGCACATGGTGCATCTTGTGCAACTCCATTGTGCTCTACTATGATGAAAAGACAGCAAGGGAAGTAGGAAGAGATTGTGGTTTATACTCAGGCCAATTGCTTACAGCAGTCTTTCCATTATTTATTCAGAAAATAAGGTTATTTTAAATTATAACTGTAACAGCAATTGTCCCAAGATGAAAATACCACAACAACTATTTTTTTAAAAATTAAGTTCCCACAGTGTGCTAAATGCCAAGGAATGATGCACTCGAATTTCCAGATATGGATATGAATATACTGTAAACCTTGTTCAGGTGTACTCATTTGAAACCATACAGATGATGTTTGGGATACATACTTTGGCCCTGGCTCTATTGGCACCAGTCTTTACATATTGATGGGAATGCTTGCAAAGAAGTCGTAACTGCAGTGTGCAACTCTTTAATTCCATATGGCCAGCACTTCTTTGTAAATCTTTATCAACGTAGGCAATTCAGAAATGGATGGTGTGGTGCTGTAACATCCATCTTCAGTTCCTTCCACAGTTTCAGACTAGAATACCTGAATAGGAATTGAAGAAGCCTCCCAATATTCTGGAAAACCTCTTAACTGCACTGATTGAAATCCTATTGTAGTCACATAAAAGGTAACTTTTAATGGAAATTGCCATAAAAAAATCTCGGTAGGAAATTTGAAGAGAAAATTGGACAACCATCTCCCAGATCTGCTTTGATTTGGATTTCTGCATTGAGTGGTGAGTTGGACTCAATAGTCTCAAAGACCACTTGCAACTCAATTATTCTATGTAAAATAGAAAAACACACAACAGAATCCTGGGCAATATGTCAAAGTCCAGGTTGGCTAGATGTGCTTTTTTAAAAATTGGTTTTTGCTTTTGGATTTATCTTTATTTCTACTATTTCCTGCTGAAATGACACTGAAAGTAACAGCAAGTAATGCTCCATAATACAAACTACAGTCTTGAAATTATCAATTTGATAATACAGTAGGTGTGGGAAATCTATGCCCTTCAAGTAATTGTGGGACACCAACTGCAAAAAATGAGCTGTGATGGCTCAGTGGTTAAGAAGCTCACCTTGTTAGCTGGAAGACTGGCAAGTCAGCAGTTCGAGACCCGAGTACTGCATGATGGATTGAGGACCCATCTCTCTCCCAGCTCTTGGGGACATGAAAGGAGCGTCATTTGGGCATTTCCTGAGCAGAGTTTCTCCCTCAAAAATCCTTTCAACCCAGAATAATTTCTGACACAAAATTATTACCAACTGCGAAAAGCTTCAGCCAGTTTTGATAGTAGGAGCCAGGGATAAAAGGGAAGTTATAATTCATCAACAACTGGTGAGCTACAGGTTAATTGTTCTCACCCTAAATCAGAATGTGGGGTAATGAGATGTCAAGAAGCACAGAACATTTTTCATCTTCCTTAGTATCATATGGGAGATACTGACAGACTCAGCTTTTAAGGTTCTAGAATATGTGTCATAATGGGGAAATGGGTCTACTTCATATTACTCATATAGGAAAAGTTGGAGCTGGTCTTAGCTGATCTCTGAAAAGAGAGGGCATTCATATTTAACTTGCCCTGCTATGTTGTTTTTAATCACATCCTTTGATTTATAATAATTTTATCATGCTTTCTTCATTTTATGATTTTTTAAAATTAAAATTTTTACCTGTTTTTATACTTTTAAAAAGTTTGTAAGCCACCTACCTTGAGTACAACTTTTTAATGAAAATATGGGACATAAATGTGAGAAATAAAAAATTAAAGAAAGAAAAACTGTTTGGGTCAACATGTTTTGATGAGCGTTCACCATGTTTGCTCAAGCTTCACAATGCCAAGAAATTGCAACTTTGTTAACACTTGTATGATTTAGGCCAGGGATTCTCAACCTGTGGCCCATGGGTTGGATGCGGCCCACAACACCATTTAATGTGCCTCCGCTTCCTCCACCACACCAGGAAGTGTCATGTGGTGGAGGAAGGACAAAATGGCCATCCGGCCCCTGAAGCTGTCTGAGGGAGCGTGTCCTGACCCCCAGCTTAAAAAGGTTGAGAACTCTTGATTTAGGCCATATAGATGATGTCCCATGCTGGGGTTAGCCCCACCTTCACTGCTATCCTGGAGTTGGATAGCTGCCAGTGGCAGTGTAGTGGGATGCAATTCCCAGTCATGTGTTCATCTGACCAGACTCAAGAGTTTATCCAACTAAAGCTACCATTCCATGTTATAAGCACCTAAATTGGTAATCAATACCAGGCACATACAACAGAATTATTTTTATAATGGTGGCATGTAATTAGTTTGACCCAATATTATCTCCTCTGGAATTCTAACACTGATCACCACTGTGAATGCATTCTCTAGACAATGTATACACAAAGACGTGTGTGAATGTCAGGAATGTACCATTTTGCTTCAAATAATTGCTAGAGGCTGTATCAAAACTGTATTCCACACAAACATAAAGATTTTCCATTTTAAAATGTTAATAAAAAATACAGAGGACTTGGGAGAGAATCGATATGTGTCGACCCACTATTGTCAGGAAGTAACAGATGACAGCATGTGAAAGATATTTGTTATCAATTATTTATTACTGAAGACAAATTGGATTTTCTTATCATGGACATAAACAATTATTTCTATAAGAAAAAAAAGGAAAGCCTACAAATCTTGATAATTTATACAAATAACATTTTCCCCAAAAAATTAAAAAAAGTTAATTTAGTAAACTTGTGCTTTTAAATTTTTTTAAAGCACTGTCCGCAATATCCACCACAAATCCCTGAGCAGAGACATTTTGAACTTACTCCCAAACTGAAAGTTATAAAGCCCAACTCTTTAGTGAAAATGTATGGAGGAACATGGAGCATTCTTTTTACATTTTATTTTCTCATCCTTTGAAATGAGACATCCAATATTACCGTGTATGGATTACTGTTGCACAAGGAATGAAAAAATATATGAAAACAAACATAAGAAGAAAAGCAGAAACTAAAAGAGCAGTGATAACGAGGCAATGAGATTGCAAAACAGCCTACCACTAGAATTAACATACTGTACTTCACAACATGCTTCAATTATACACTTTATGCTGCAATCCCATACATGAGTATCGGAGAATCAATCCTGCTGAATTCTTTGGGACCAAGCCCACAAGGGAAGATGTATATGATTGCACCTTAATTCACTCTTAGAGGTCAAAACAGTATTCATTTTTAGAGGGGTTAGAAAATTTTTTGTGGCATAACGTACCACAAATGGTTTACTTATTAAATAGGTTCAAGTTACCATATACTATAGTTTTATCTTCTGTAAAGGCTGGATTTGAAATGTTTATATTTTAACTCTGCAGGTCCTCCTCTATTTCTGCATAACCTTCTGGATTCATTCAAAATCCACCAATCCGATACTAGGCTAACAAAATAACGTACGTAAGTGTATAAGAGGATGGATTTTGGATGGTACAAATGATGACCAAAGAATGATGGGAAACGGTGCCTCTAATTAACAAAGCAAGCTTTCTGACTATTAAGCATTGTGATATAAATTGTGGTTACATCAGGAGAAATGTTCCAAGATTCCTCAACATGTATACATTAATAAAGCTGGTGTGTATTTAAAAAAGCACAAAATATATGTGTTCCCATTTATCTCTACACACCAATACACATCTTACACATTTAAAAGCACAGTGTGAAAAGCAAACTAGAAAGCTAGCAACAGCTGTGAAACACTAGCTAATGAATTCTATATTTTTTATTTTTTTAAATGGGATTTGTTTTTTGTTTTTATTTTTGTTTTTACTGAAGAAAATAAACAGGCTCAATAAGATATTAAATCCAGAAGTAAACAGCAGTGGAACATACACTTTTGAATACAAAGTATTTTCCAACTCAAGAGTGCTTCATGATATAAGGCCAAGATGTGAAGGACTACACAACTAGTTGCGCATTACTCCAACGGTAGCACTGTCTGTCTCCACCCTTGCAATGGAAATGCTTACTGTTTCAGAGTACTGTATTAATAGCAGTCTATGACAAGTATGGAAATGAAGGATTTTCTTGGGTGCTAGCTACTCCTTGGAAATCCCTAAGTAGATCTTTGGAAGCTGAACTATGTTTATGACCACTAGTTTTAAAGTGAATGCTGGGACAAAACAAACAACATTATTTTTAAAAGCAACCTGCCTGTTCAATACAAGGAACTGGTAACTAGCCTGGAAGATCACAGTATAGTCTTAACATGTTTTTTTTAAAAAGATCTTTTATGTAGATCATAACAACTATACCCAAAAGTTGAAATCCAAAATTTAAACAATGGTGCTGCTTTATTGACAGTAAGAAATAGAGTTGGATTAGTCTCTCTACAAATGTTTTTCTGTTAATGCTAAATATATGCAAAAATAATTGGCAACCATTTTCAGCTATATAATCCCTTTTGGTCTAACATCCTGTGAGTTCATTAGATGCTAAAAGCATGAAATCCTTCCAGTTTCTTGTTGCCTGTAGCAAAATGTTTTCAATTCTCAGAAACGGCCGATGAATCTCATTACCAGCTACTCAAAAACATATGCCCTCACTGCACACCTCTTCAAATAGCTCCATGTAGTAGATCTGGAGGCAGAGATTTAGTTAATATTTTAGCATTACATTTTAACAGAAACAACATTTGCACATGGGGCAGCTGCACATCAGCTTCACTCTGCTGTATAATTGTGCTGTGCATCTTATGCTCTACTATATCTCTTCAAGGATCTACACAATAGATGAATCAACCATGCTACAGGTCTCTACTTACTTTCAAGAACAATGCCAATATGGGGTTTTCCTATGCTACATTATCATTTATTTTCAATGCGCTACCAGCCAAGCCTTGTCACGTATGTGCCTGTCTCGTTCAATTATCAAATGTGGTGCATGTGCAACAAACACATTAGCGAAGGAAACAGTTGAGTCTCCTCACTGTACATCTCGCCACTCATCAGTTCAATACTATACTCCCAGTCTGATTCACAACCTGGAAGTGTTTTGAGCAGGTAGAAACATGCCTGAAACAACAAGGCATGATTATATGACATATGGGACAGAAGTTTTGTTATCAAAATAAAATTGTTGCCAAAATTAGACCATTCCCACTTTAAACATGAAGAAGGCTAACAATATGGCCATCTACCACCTGCTCTAATTCTTCATGTTTGTGCTCACTTTTGTTGCACCTTATAGGTGTTGTTCAATGTCCTTGCTCATTCCACTTACAACTGCTAAGCCACAGCTGGCCAACAAGCATTATGTTAATTTCACCAAACAATGTTTTCGGGGGGGGGGGGGGGAGCATTTCCCAAATAAATTGCAAATGTCACCATATCTCTCCAATCTTTTCCCTATGGTTGTACTTGCACATAAACAGATAAGCAACAGCCTTAAGGAGTTAATATTAAGACAAACTGCAAACACATTGAGCTTTAGTATACATTTTAATGAATTACAGCCTCAGAAAATAACTTAAACCAGACTTGATCCTTTTAAATTCCCACGTTGGCTGGATGGATGTTATTTAGGCCAGCATGATTTTCTATCAGAAACCACATGAAAATGAGCAATGTAAATATGACTAGGATGACCTGATGAATAGGCTGAAAAGGCCTCTTTCAAGTACTCCAGATTCATATCTTTTTCATTTTTACATTTGTGGCAGAAACTATCAAGTCCTTCATCAAGTTCCTAAGAGAGTTTCCACCTCCCTCTCATTGTAAAAACATTACATGGAAAAACAGCCCTGTAGGTTCTCCGAGCAGCAATTACAACCTTGGATAACTTATAGTCTAGTTTAACAAGGGCACTGGACATAATAGCACCCTCAAAGTTGTTCTGGGTTTCCCTTTTTTCATTCTTTGCCTCTTCCCTCCCAAAAGTTTCAAGGGTCATTTTAGACCATGTCATGTTTCAGATGTCCTTAAGCCTTGTTTCTCCATAATGTTCCAGAGTTTGCGTAGATTTGACTGTGTGATGACATCATCTGGCTTAAACTGAAGAGCACGGAGATAATTTGATTCAGCCTCCAAGAGTTTGCCATTGAGATGAAGAATTGCCCCCAGATTCATCAAGGCAGCTGGATACTGGGGGAAGAAAAGAAGTGAGACATGCTTTAGAATTTATTTTCTATTTTCTTTCTTCTGACACAGCCTCCATCCAAATCTGAAAATTATACCCTTGTGTTTCTGCAAAATACTTTCACGGAAACAATTTAGCAACTGGAATAAACATGCAGAGATAAGGAAGCAAGCTGTAGTGGTAACACCGTGTGTTTTCCTCCTCTTTGATGATCCAAATAAGATATCTTATAATGATTCACATGTAGTAACAGATGGCATATGAGGAGGGAGGGTCAAATAAAAAACAACAACAGAACACCAGATTTTTAAACAGATCAATTTTAAAAATGATTGCATAGCTTAAGGTAATAGTGAAGACTCTGTTTCTAACATGGGGGAGGGTGAGAGACAAAGCAGATACCATCTTAGGCAATGTCTTATAACACTTTATGCATGTATGACTCTTAGCAAAAATTAAATGTTCAATGAAAATCTAGAATAACAAATTAATTATAGACAGACTGATTGAAATCTCATTGCTCAGTGTAGTATGCTTCATCTAGAGAAGGCCCATTGAATCAATGGAATTTACATGAGTTGACTCACCAAACCTCCATTGATTTAATGGTTATACTTACTACACTAAGCAACATGATTTCAGCCACTGAATGGTGGCAATAACAAGCACATCAAGTATCTTTATATATAAATAAATAAATTTCAGCCAATACTAAAGCCTGGTTTAGTATGGACATTACTTTGGATAGTTTTACAATATAAAAATTAAAAAAAATACAATAAAATCTGTCATAATCATAACCCTCCCCTCCCCACAAAAAAGAATATAGTATAAAATCAAAACAATACATACACAGGATTAATACATGATGAATCAAAGATACATCAAAATTATGAACAAAACTTAAGAATGTCTAAAATGCTTTTGTTTGTTGTTCAGTTGCTTATTTGGATAGAAATGTTTTTAACAGCTTTCCAAATGACTGAAGAGATGGGATCTAATAGATCTCAACAGAAAGATTGTTCCATAATGAAGGGGCCACCACTGAGAAAGCTCTTTTCCTGGTTTCACTCTCTTCCTAGCCTCTTTCACGGTAGCCACCAATAACAATGTAGACTGAGAGGACATAGTTACTATGAGTAGAATTCATAGAAGAGCAGCTCTGTCAGATAGCTAAGTTGCAAATGAAATCCAGTTGGCAAAATTGTATGCATGCAGCAAAGATGACATCATTACCAATGATGGAAATATTTAATTTAATCTACCACTTCTTATTCCACCCTTCCGACTCCAAGGCTCCCTAGAAATCTCTTTTGCTATAGGGAAGTATTTGGAAGCCTCAGGACTGAGGAGGCTTTTATCCATGAAAATCATCACTGGATCACTGTTGGCAGTCCTAGTTTGGGAGTGACGTTCTGATATGAAAGGCTTCCCTACTTTCCAACCCCTCCCCATCCTAAGGTTCCTAAATAGCTTCCCCTTGATAAAAGGAAGCCATAGAAAGCCTTGGAACCCTGACAGGAATGATTTTTTAAATTAAAGATTATGATTGCCACCAGATGGCATAATCCTCATTGTATGGTATAAAATTATGCCAACTGGATTACATACTTTGTATATCAAAGAATAAACAAAATAAAAAACCTTGTAGCACCTTGAAGACTAATAACTATTAAAGTTTAATGTGAGTCTTCATGGATCAAGTCCACTTCTTCAGACTTTATTTTAATAATACTAGCCATCCGGGCATTTTTAATGTGTGTGTTGGTGGTTAGGGGTGGTTTTTGGGTGTGCACAACCACCACTACCCATACAATACCACACCAACCACCAACACACACATTAAAAATTCCTGGCAAGGCAGGGGTGCCATGTGAATGTGTGTGTGTGTGTGTGTTGAGAGAGAGAGAGAGAGAGAGAGAGAGAGAGGAAGAGAGACTGACAACTAGAGTAGACCACCAGAGGGGGTTAGTGAGTTAGATAGAGTGAAGGAGGAGACAGTCAGACAGAGGAGACAGGCAAGGAGGAAGGGAAAGTTTGTTGTATGTAGGGGGGCAGGGGGGAAGGGTTTTACCTCAGTGTGTATGTGGATTGGTGGGGGGAGTTTGTCCCGCAGTGAGTGAGAGAGAGAGAGAGAGAGAGAGAGAGATCTGGGTTGGCTGGGAACGAAGGTTTCGTTCCCAGCCAACCCAGAAAGAAGCGATTTCTTCTCTCCCAGAGACAAAGGCAGCACCTTTGCCTCCTGGAGAGAATGAATCCCCAGCACGGAAGGGCTTTGCTTCTCTCTGGGTTGGCTGTGAACAGAACTTTCATTCCCAGCCAACCCAGAGAGAAGCGAGTCCTTCTCTCCGGTAGGCCAGAAGGTGCTCCGGCCTCTCCTTTGTCCATATGGACATCAAGGCCACATCACCCACAGGGATGAAGGAGAGGCCAGTGCTTCTCCCTACACAGAAGGCCGCGCCGAGAGGGAAAGCGTTTCAGAGATCCAACCAGAGCTGGCAAAAGGTAAGTGCGGTCAGTGGGGGTTATGGAGTGGGGGAGAGCAAGGAGGCATGGTTACCGGGGCTGTGGCTCTCCCCTCCCTTGTGGGGTTCGTGAGGCGGGGGTAAGGTAAGTGCAGGCGGCTCGGTTAGGGATGGTTGGGCCAGGTGCAGAAGCGTATGCTGGAGTCCAACGGTTAATGTCCCTCTTTATAGGTATAGATGTATGTTATTAAAAGAAATCCACTTTGTTTTGAAAGCACTGATTTTGTTTATTTGCCCATCTGCTTGAACCATATATTGATACATGATGTCATCACATGCTTTCCATGACAATGAAAAAGTAGTCACTTGAAGAAAAATAATAATATCATGTTTAATATTATAATGAGAACAAGCTAAATTGTTCGGTGTATCTTTGAGCGAAGAGAATTTGCTCTTCTGGTGGAAATAACAAGATGATCTGTTTGTTCTTTGCATGTTATTATATCTAAAGTCAAAATGAGATCCTTTCCCCACTCAAGACACATATGCACCTCTTCTACAATATGCTGCACAAGTAACTGTTTCATGTTGATAATCCAGAACAAATTTAGGGATCTTTAAATACAAGCAGTTATTTTCTTATGCCAGTGTCTTCATGCCAAGATTCATGAAGCTTTGGATACAATCTCCAGGCTGCTTCTTCAAACAGATTAGATTTGATCTAAAACAGCTAAAGAAACTTTTCGATGTGTTAGTAATGCCAGGCGCAAGTCATCAGCCCAATGATATGGGAATTATTGCACAGTAGGAAAGAACTTACCCTCTCATCACCTCTACATGAAAGGAAAGCTGTTGCTTTTATCCATTTCCTTTCAAAGACAAAGGCTTTATATCAAAGAAACCAGCTGGCAGTTCTATTAAACTTTTAATGGATATATTTTATGGTCCTTCTGGGAATTAAACCATTATTAGAGAATTCTCATGTAACCAACTGCTTAGCCTTTGGAGACTTATGGTCTTATTGTGAGGATGTGCTATACCAGCAAAGAATGCAAGAGTAGGTGATACCTTTATTGGATCACTAAAAGAATATTACACAAGCCTATAGTGGCATAATAAAGGAATTGCCTGTTCCTGAATTTGTATTGTATAAGGATCAAACAGCATTCTTTGTTTGTTTTTGGAGGTACCAAAGAAGGTAGAAAGATAAGTTTTTGCTGAGTGATTCAGTCAGTATGGTTTACCATGTTTCTCCTGGTCCTCCTCTCTCTCTTCCTGAGGTCAGATCTCCTGACATCCCAAGCATGACTTAAGTGTCCTTGTTCCATATCAAGCATGCTCAGTCAAGTACTTTGCTTTTGGTTTATTTCTTTTAACCCCCACCCACCCATTCATAATTGTAAGGCCTTTGATGCTGAATAGGATTTAATGCTCCAAAAAGCATGGAACCCAAATATTTTCAATGTATCATTTGGACAGTTCCCTCTCCTAAACATTCAGAACCACTGATCTTTATTTGGAGGTTTCGGTTTGCTAATTGAAAACACACACAGTGGCTTGAAGAAGAGCAATGAAGTAATAAGAGAGAAAATGAACAAGATTTATCTGTGGGTTTCATCATGTAGCATGAAAACGACGCATGGTGGCCCTGCTTCATCTTGCTGATGACCACATTATACTGTGCTGTCAGGCCTTTTAATCCTCCTGTGGTGACGGCAAGAATTTTCACTTGAACTTTTATTACTGGTGTCACTGCTATGCTGTAGCAGGCTATTTTCCAAAGCAATCAAAATGTCAACAGCTTCTTTTTTATTGCTAATGAGAACTGCACACAGCTGAATCATTTTGGAGGTGGCATTTGTTTTTCAATGGATCCCCAAAGTGAGTTAGATGTGGACATGGAGATTGCCCTTAAAACTCTCAGTGATGCTGTTTTTTATAGCAAGAGCTAAAACCGGCCAAGCAATTAGCCTGCATGAACAGCAGGACAGAGTTCCAAAATTGAGGAACATGAAACTCCCCCAAAGAAAAAGACTCACAACAGTGTCCTAGCCTGAGGTACATATAGCAGTCACAGCCTTGGGACAAACTCTTTTCAATGAGTTACAAAACAAGCAAAGAAAAACAAACAAAGTGCACCTGTAATGCTACACTATCAACATATTTTGTACAGTTTTATACCCGACACACTTTCCAAAAACAGAATACATTTGGAAGCTTGTTATGCCAGTCACATCTTCCAAAGCGAGTATAAAAATGGAATAAAAATAGAACACAGTGCGCTTGGCAAGTATAACCTATTTGAAGTCCATATATACATATATTGTGGTCACACTTTTCCCCAACATTATCTTGAGAAATCAATAGTACAGTGGAAACTCATACAACAATCGCCCCGTATAGTAACAAAATCGCATAACAATTAGGTTTTGGGGGGAAATGGCGTCCTATTTTTTCCGTATGGAAAAAATTGTACAATAATTTTTCAATGTGAAAAACCACTTAGCAAAGAATAAATAAATCATTGTACGATGCATCCCATAGGGAAAATGCTATACAATGCATGCATTGTATAGCAATTGTTTCATGCAACAACAAGCCCTGTGGAATGGATTAAAATTGTTGTATGAGGTATCACTGTATATATACTAGCAGTGACTATACTGGGGAGAGATCTGGCATCCACATATAGCACGTAAGATTTGGGGGTTGCCAGATTTGACCAAAACACCACCTCCTGAAATTTTTTTGAAGATTTATTCTTGCTTTTATTTACCACTAGTTTGATAACAGATATGAGATAAGAAACACCACAAATGGTTTTATTGTTCGTGTTAATATTCCAATGTTGTATTCTTTGCTTTGCTGACTACAAACTTCCCTGATAGTGGTCTATCATGCCAGCTACTACCAGATCTTTCTACCTGCAGGGGCTGCAGATTTAATTTAGTGTCGTCTACAAGTGAAGCATGCAGTCCTCTGAGTTGCAGACAGCAAAGCTCAATATTTTATTCTGTCAAACTTCTCGACTTCAGTTCTTCTTCCACCACAGTTCCAGATTTAATGGGAGTCCATCTTCCTGAAACATCTCACCTATTTACTTATTATCAAAGGAAATACCCAGAAGGCTGGAAAGATTGCTGGGGTGGGTGGGTTTGCTCCTTCTGGTTCTATCTCTGATGAGGAAAGTAGCATTGGGAAAACTAATATCCATCTAGTCACATCTACACAAATGGTCCTAACCATGTAAGGATGTTCCTGATTTTTTAAAAATCACAAATAAATAATCCATACAATATCCATTTGTGCATGACACAGCCAATCCAACAAGGGGAGTGATGTATCCCTGTTCAGATCACCTTTGCTGGCCTGAGACAAATATTTAACTTCATACAGCACAATACAATTTTTAATTCCATGAAATTGCATAGTGACTTTCAAACTGTTTCATTAATTTTACTATTAAAGAAAAATAGCATCTATGTTTAAATGCACCTGAATTCATCTATAGTGAAATACAAGACAATCCAATTCTTCTCTTGCTCAAACACATGGTAAGGTAGAAAAAATATGCCTTTTATTTTAGATTGTTTAGGCCATTGGCACACCATGTTCATTTTGTGGAATAACGAACAGAAGAATTGTATAAATCTCACCCTCACACAATACTGGTACATCTACGGATAATGCATTTTGACCGACTGTCCATTCTCAGAGTGCCTACATTAGCAGTGTCAATAACACAATGGAATATTTTCCCCTTTCCCCTGTTCTGGGAGGTCTCATAGTCTCTAAATCAGGTTTTAGGAATGCAAAGATGGAAGAGAAGGCTCCAAGGAAAGGGAGAAAATTTCTCCCTTGAACTCTCTCAATAAAAACATTTCTATCGGCAGAACTACATTATTGAATACAAGCTCCTTGTGAAGTTAGATGCAGGTATAAAATATTAGATTAGTAATCACCAAATGGGTTAAAATTTATATTCTGAAAAAAAGAACCATTTTATCAACTACCACAAGGAAATTGCAATTCTAATTCTCAACAGTCTTGAACAGATACACCAGCTGCACTTGCCAAAAACAAGGTGTCCAAAACAGACAGAAGAGCTACTGAACAGGATAGTTTCCAAATAGAGCAATGGAACTTTTCAGTGCTATTTTAAGTCTGTATATTTTGTATGCAATTACAGTACACAGGTGGAGCTGAGCTCATCAGCTTTTGAACCAGTAAGTAAATTTCTGCTCCATGTAATAAGAACGCATGGCGATACTTGTAGTGGCTGCATGTGGCTTTCCAATTATGTTTTCAATAGTGGTCTGTTTTTCATGTGCTTGTCCTCTGTTTAATGTGGTAATTATTTTTTTCTAATTTGGCCAGTTGCCTAATACCAAAGCAACAGGATCTGCCATGAAAAATTGTTGACACACAGCAATAGAAAAAACCCCTAACTCTTTCGTGACTGAAGACATTTACAGCAAGAGCAGCAATGCAAAAATAAAGCAGTGACCTATGGCTTGGTCTCTAACTGTAAGGAAAAATCAGTGGGAAAAGAAGGGTGGCATAGATACAGTAATACCTCATACAAAGTCCGCTTCATACAACATCGGATTCATACAACATCGCCTAATTTCTTGAAAAAAGTTGCCTCATACAAAGTTGTGCATCTTTGTATGAGGCATTGGGGTTTTCCCAGGTTGCATTGTGCCTGGGCAGTATAAAAGACAGGACACATGCGTGCATTGCTCTTGTGGGTTTTGCATGAGGCGAAGAGTGTTTAAGAGTGGTTTTGAGCATGATTTTGGATTTTTTGAATTTTTTCGTCAGAATTTTTAGAAGCATTCCTGGGATTTTTGCAGCATTCTTCAGATTCTTGGACAATCAGGGTTGTTTGACATGTTTTTGTAATGTTTTTAGCCTTTAGACAATGATTTCTTAAAGTTCTGTCAGTTTCCTGTCTGTTTCCTTGACTTTGCCCTGAAGTCTGTGCTGTTACAGTACAATGTATCTCTATGGAAACGACGTTGTATGAGGCATCGCGGCAAGGATTTGGACGTTGTATGAGGCATCGCGGCTAGGATTTTGCATGCCTCATACAAAGTCCAAATCCGTATAAAGTCCAAACTTGTGGAACCAAGTTTGGACATTGTATGAGGTATCACTGTACTTAAATGGCTAACAAGAACAGACATATCTTGGTGTCAATGTCTCTCAAATACTGTAGCAGGAAAAGAGGGTTTGGTGAAAATGTGATTAGATTCAAATTTGTATATCTCTATAAGAACTTTCCCAGGTTCATACATTTCTTCATAAACAGGACAAAATAAATCAAAGATTTTAAAAATATCACATATGGAACAAAAAAAAAAAACTAACAGATTTATCCATCCCAAATGAAGAAATACTCATTTCTACTTATAGGAAAGATGGAAGGCTCCCTAACTGAATGCTCCTCCACTCACTTTTACCTGCATTATCCAGTGAAACTGGCATGCCATCTTCTCTTACAGATGGTTCAAGGGAACTGTATATTAGCCCATGCCAAGGTGGGACCCTTGGTCCTACCATTCAATTGATATCTCAAGCAGGTGTAGGGAAACAGTCAAGAGGTTGTCTACCAACAGTTATTGGATACTTGCCTTCTGATACATAGATGTGCATTCATCTATAATCCATAGGTTTTGCCCATTTATTCCATCACATTAACAAAATGGTCTATTATACATCATCCCAAATCCTCTTCTGCATTTATGAAAATGGTGTCACTTTTGGAGGCAAATTGTGACACGCTGAGA
This sequence comes from Bradypodion pumilum, assembly GCA_035047305.1. Lineage (NCBI taxonomy): Eukaryota > Metazoa > Chordata > Lepidosauria > Squamata > Chamaeleonidae > Bradypodion > Bradypodion pumilum. The sequence goes on from JAWDJD010000005.1 coordinate 60,496,929, forward strand.
AATCATTGTAAACATGATCAGTTTGTGTTACGCCACACAACCTAGTATGCTAGAAGAAATGTCTACAGTGAACATAAAGCAATTTATTATGAAAAGTTACAACAGGAGAAGAGGATTTGAGACAGTATGTTCTAAAGTAAAAAGACTCAAATGCTGTAGTTTCTACACACACACAAAATCATGAACATTAATTGAATCTATTTTGGTAAAAAATGAAACAGCATAGAGTATGATATTAACAAACATTACATTGTATGTATTATATGAATAAACTAGGCATTATTTGTACACAAACAGCAGAAAATCAAAATATAAAAGGAATTTCTTGAGGAAGCACACATTATTATGATGAATTTTTAAAAATTGCTGTTTTTCCCCTCTTAGAAACAAGCAGAAGAGTGAATTCCTTACTGTGCCTCCAGGGTGAAGAGCCAGCCCATATAGTCAGGGACAAGCTGTACAGTCTCAGATCATCCCCAGAAGAAGAGAAAGATAAATTACCTCTATCCATTAGAACACCCTGGAAAGGATTGCCATAAGTCACAACTGAATTGAGTGACAGCACACAGTTATTATTACTTCCTTTAAGGATCTCGACAGAAGACATGGTTTGTTCTCCCTTTGTCTCCCTTCCATTTTTACTCTCACAATAAGCTTAGGGGTAAACAAGCTGGGAAATAACCAGCCCAATGTTATTTAGTGAGATTCGTACCTAAGAAGGGACTTGGACCTCTCTCTCTTCTCACTCTGATACAATTACATCATCCAGGGTTTCTTTTCAAATTAATGAGAATGTGCTACTTTTACAAGGACAGCATAGGACAGTGGTGGCGAACCACACGTGCCAGAAGTGGTACTCAGAGCCCTCTCTGTGGGCACCCATGCAGTCACCCCAGCACAGAGCTTGCCCCGCCCCTCTGCCCAGCAGCCCAATGGGAGCACTTCTTCCTTCCCCCAGCACAGAGTTCATCCCACCCCTCTGCCCAGCAGCCCAATGGGAGCATTTCCTCCCTCCCTTGTTGCTGTGTTGGCACTTTGCTATAAATAAGTGGGTTTTGGGATGTAGTTTGGGCACTTGGTCTCTAAAAGGTTCGCCATCACTGGCATAGGAAGACAGGAAGCTGTGTTACATCCAGTCATGCCACTGATCCATCTAGGTCAGTGATGGCAAACCTTGGCACTCCAGCTATTCTTGAACTTCAATTCCCAGAAGCCCTGATCAGCAGGAGTGCTGACTTATTCTTCTGGTAATTGAAGTCCAAGAACTGCTGGAGTGCCAAGGTTCGCCATCACTGATCTAGGTCAACCACTGACTGATAGGTTTCCCCCAGTACTACAAAATATAGCAGCTCTGCTACTGAGTTACTGCTGTTTACTACTACTACTAGGCATTATGTTCATTATTATAGGCATTAGATTGAAAGGTTACTAAAATAGTATTGTTTATCAGCAATATATTCCAGAATACTGGGAAGAAAGTCAATTTTCATTGTTGGTCAGTTCCATATATGGCAAAGAAATTTTGTTAGTACAGCGTAGTTTGACTGCTTTACTGCTCAGACCTTTGAAGAATCATTACAATGCACTGATAATAAACTGGCTGTTTAAATACTGGCTTTGGCTGCACATACTTTTTTCTCTTCCAAAAAAGCTCTAAAGGAGAGGCCACATTTGTTTTGCCTAAAGGTACTTCCAGGTCTCCAACCCCACTTCAATTGTGGGTGTTTGCACACAGGGGTGTGTTATTACCCCATAATAATTGATTAAAGCTTTTTGAAGTAATAGAGTAGAAACAGCTGTACAGTATTTGAGAAGGCGCTGAATATATAGGACTTACTGCTGTCAAATACAGTGCACAAGCAGAGCCAGTAGAAGACTATGAAGGTCGTGGCTTGTAGGTCATGGCATCTTCATAAGGAATGCATGAAGGTTGTGGGCTAAAAAACACATGAGCTGGTGATCTTTTATTTGCTATTCCAGAGGCCAGACTTCAAAGTGTCCTTGCTTTTTAAGAGCAGATGTGTGGATAACTTGAGCAGCCTTCTCTTGAGACAAACATGGGCTGTTATGGTTTTAATTCTCCCCTTCAGACATTAAAATGCAGACCCTCAAATGCTACATCTTTACTAAAATACTGTTCCTTCCAAAACAGGCAGGATTTAATATGAAATTACAATTCATGATTTTGGGGGGAAATATTGAAAGGAAGCAAATTTAATTTTCATACCATAAAACTAGGCAAATTTTCACTTTAAAGTATCTAATAACTTGGTTCTTGAACACTGTTGTAGAAATAAGATAATCTCTCACAGATGATTGCTTTGAAGAATACCACTTACTAAGTACCTTGTGCCTCAAATAAGTTTGTTTTGGGGAGGCATTTGGTTTAACCACTCAAATTAATACCTTGTAGGGACAACACTGTTAAAGCCAAAATATTTGTTTAGTTAAGAATTGCCAGGGATAATCAGGAATTTGACTCTGAAAAACTTCAGTGGGCATTGACATTTGCCTGTACCAAAACCTCAACATCAATGTGTGCTCATTTTAAAGCCACCTAAAACATGTTCTCACATGTTTCTGAGATCTTTTCCATTAAGAAATGATCCAAAATTCACAACATTGTTTATACAATAGGATTCTGGCTGATCAATATGAATATTCAATTGAAGGTCATGAAGACATTATTCAGAAGAAAGTCTGGGATTATGGTAAAGTGTAATCAAAGCTAAAACCTATATCCAGTCAAGGCTGCCAATCATGGCTATTAGTGTGACACATGCATTCAAATTCAAAACAAAACAAAGATTGTTTTGTCTAAACAGCACTTATACAGGTAGCTTTAGAACAGGGGTACAATCCGTAACACCTAAGAATCTATACCAAGTTCCATCTATTTCTTGTACTATCATAATAAAATGGGAAGAAAAAACACATTCATCTCTCCACACAACCCATTCTATTTTAAACAGAGGGTGAGAAAGGCTTGCTCAAATGTGTGAATAGTAGACCAGCAATATTCTATTCTTAGTATTCTTATTTTCATCTTTTCACACCAAGAAGCCTCTCTTCATGTCCTATAACCTTCACAGCAACATTTCCATCAAGACAACTTGTTTGTTACCATCTGGAAGGTTTAAGTTCTGGGAACACTACAGAGACACTAAGGGCACTATAGAAATGCTAAGAGCTAAATGGGTTTAAACACATTCCATAATCTGATCACCCTCCATCTTGTGGAGTTCAATTGCTCTGAAAGATGAATTATCCCCTTTGTCCTTGTTTTTCATGTTGTGAGTGGCATTGCTTATTCAGTCAAAACGGCATCTCCTTCAGTAAGATGGAAGCACCTGAAGCTTAGGTTTGTACAATGACATCACATCTTATAAAAGCTCTGCGATGGAGAAACTGCCCCCAAAACTACATGGGAGAACAATAACCTGTATTTCTCATTACTTTATCAATATAACTCTTTATGGCACTGATGGTGAACCTTTTAAATACCCAGTGACCAAGGAGGAGGAGGAGGCACACAGACAGGCATCACAAGTGCCCACACACCAATGTGATGTCACCGGCGCATCTCCGGTAAAGTCATGTGGGTGGGTGTGCACGTATGTCTACATGGATGTTCCCTCATGGGTGCTCCCCACTCTCCATGGGGCCTCCCCACCACCTTCAGGAGTGCCCCCCCTTGCCCCCCCTCCTTGCACGTGCTTCCCACTTTACCTTACCCAGAATCCCGGCCAGGATTTCAACCTCCCCTCTCACCTCCAGTGGTGGGTTCCAAATATTTTTACTACCTACTCGGTGGGCATGGCCCTGTAAGGCACCTGAATTAGGACTACTTTATTTCAAATCTTGGATGGGCGGGGCCAGCCAAAATTTCTGCTACCGGTTCTGGCGAACTGGTGCAAACCTGCTGATGCCCACCACTGCTCATCTCCCCTTTGGCGGAGAAAGAAGGGTGGTGAAGTGGTGTTGGTCAGACTGGGTGGAGCAGGGCTTCCCCTTTATGGCCTGCATGACAGAAGAAAGGCCTCTGTGTGCCATTTTTAGATTCACCACCAGGTCTCTATGGTAATTGATGTGACAAATGTCAAAGTCATCAGCACAGTAATAACATGAACTGTTGCAACCCACAGAATGTGGTTATTAAAAAATAAACATTCCTGTACAGTTATTAGTCCATTTCCCCCTCAAAAAAAGCCACTTACATTAGGTCTCATGTCAGCTGCCTTCTTATAGTACTTCTCAGCTGCTTCATTAAGGCTAGCCTGTCTTTTGAAGAGGGTGGAAAGGCAAGTTTAGTTGAATTCAGATTTAACAATTCAAAATTCTTCAGATGAAACCATGAAAAATTATTTTCTTTTCTAATTTATGATAATCATGATGTATGAATGTTTGAGGACTGGAAGACTCTTCCACTATGGCCGAACCACACCCTGATCCACTCTTCTGAACCTCTTTCGAATGACAGGGAGGTAGATCATGTAGAACATCTCAAGGGCCCTACAAAGGGAAATCTACATTCTGATTCTTTCCTCTAAGGCTGCAGCTCTCCCTCCAATCAGACCTAATATTTCTAATGGCTGCAAAATAGCATAAATCTTGTTATCAAAAGTATTTTTTAATTTTACATTTCTTAAACAAGACAAAGATGCTTCTTGATTGTAACTAATGATTAAGGCAAGCCTGAAACATTTCCGTGAAATGATCCAAGTTAAATTCATAGTACAGTAAAAACCCGTATTGTATAACGATTGCATCACACAATGACTAAATCGTACGACTGCCATTTGAGGGGGAAAAACTGCATTGTACAACAATTTTAGTCGTTGTATGATGCAATGCTTATCAGCAGTCGGGTGGCTTTCAGGGCGGAATGGGGGAGCCTTTCCCCCGCTGCCCCGAAGCCCCTTTGTGAACAGGCAGCATTGGCTGCCTGTTCCCAGGGCAAAGGCAGCCCCGCGGGGTTCGGGGAAGGGATCTATAGAGGTTCGCTTGCTGTTTCCAGGCAAGCGGAGCTCTGTAGACACTTCCCTGAAGAGTGCTGGGCTGCTTTTGCACTGGGAACACGCTTTCCAGGGAAAAGGCATCTCACTTTGCAGCTTTTAGACTTGAGGTGGGGTGGCCGAGGACCCTGACATCTGATTATAATCCCCACTGGGTCCTGAATTCAAATAATAGCACAACAGCAAAATTACACTATTTCTAAGATAAACAAAAGATAAGAGACATTGTGTGGAAAGCATGTATTACATAGCATTATCCTTTTTGTAAAAGAAAGAAAGAAAGAAAGCATTAGCATGAAATGTTATATAAAAGGATACAGATCTATGAAACATTTAAAAACAAAGTTAACAGACAAGAAAATCCATTTACCTTAGCATATGAGCTGCATTGAACACAACATCAAATTCAGTGTTATCTATCTCAGCTGCTTTCTTTGCCATTTCTGCTGCTTCTATTAGACGAGATTCTTCCAGGAGAAACTGGCCTGAAATACATGATGGACTTATATGAGCTTGTGAGCTTGAGAAAGAAGGCTGCCAAATTTACCTCTGTACGCAGTGATGGTGAACATTGGCATTCCAGCTGTTTCTGAACTTCAATTCAGAGAAGCCTTGATCAGCAGGAGTGCTGACATGGGCTTCTGGTAACTGAAGTCCAAGAACAGCTGGAGTTGCCAAGGTTCATCATCACTAGTGTACAATACTGCAGTGTCAGCACTGCTGAAATATAATCCAACTATTGGGCACACTGGTTACTTGAAATGGGGGTGCTACTTTATTATTCACTTCAGGCAGAAAAGTGTTTTGCACTGGCCCTGAGCTAAAGTAGAAGATATCTGCAATAAGGATGATCAGAAGTTACAGAATTTTCAACCTAGCAAAAAGTTTACCACTTATAATAGCTAACTGTAGGGGCCACCAAAACATTGGGCGTTTGATAGGATTTTTTGACACGTCTGTAATCCTTTAGGCAGTAGGAAAAAAATATACAGTATCCCTCTCCATGCTACTTCTGCTCCTTAGCCAGATCACAGACTTAGCAAATGTAAGAATCTGAATGGAACACATGCTGTTTGTTGTATATTTAAATCAACAAAACACCAGATTTTCTTGTTCTAAATGTGTGGAGACACTGGCACAAAGATCTAATCTGATGTAATATACAGTTGGTAGAGCCTGTAGTAACACTACATATGTGATATGCAAAGATTACTGTGACTGATGAAAACAGCTTTAGGGTTTGATCCAACCATGGCTCTCTTCTCATGAAAAAGCTTTTTGATCTAGTGGAAGAGGTGATTTTTGCAGATTCCTTCTCCTTTCCTTTGCCCTGGGCCTCTCTCAAAATGCTTTGTCAGGAGTCCCAACCTTTTCAAGCTGGGGGCTGGGTCATGCTCTCTCAGTCAGCTTAGAGGGCTGGTTGGCCATTTTGCCCTGTCTGCACAATGGGGTTGGCCTTTTTGTTCCAACAGCTTCAAAGGGGGTGACCATTTCATTTCTCAAATGCCCTTAGGGGCGGATGGTCACATGAAGTGGTCCCATGGGCCTGATGCAGCCTGTGGGGCTTAGGGTGGGAACCCCTGCTTTAAGTGCTAGGAAACACTTTTGAATAAGAGGTGTGATGAGTCATCATCATCATCATCATCATCATCATCAAAAACAACAACAGTATCATGATCACAAGATGCTGTCAAGTCAGTTCTAACTTATGATGATCCCTTATAGGGTTTTCTAGGTAGAGAAAACTCAGAAGTGGTTTACCATTCCCTTCTTCTGGTGTGTGCTGTGACTATGTAGCTTGCCGAAGGCCACACAGGCTGGCACACTCAGGAGGCACACTGAGGAATTGGACTCCCAGCTAAACCACTGTGCTATTTAGCTAGCTCTGGGGAATTTGTGAAGATACGTCCCTTCTTTTCCTTAAGGATACCACTGCTAAAGCAAAGAGATTTCCAAGAATGGAGTACACATACTGATGGTTGAAATCTTTAATTCTAATTGATTGTAAAACAAAAAGCAAGGCTTGGAACAACAGAATAAAGCAGTAATATCTGTTGATAAGTTATTTCAGAAGATAGCCATGGATTATTTCCAATATTGATTATTTATTTAAAGTATTGTACTTTAATGCATTAAAAATAAGGGTGAGAAATTTTTAATGCCAAAAATACTTCCAGCACTTCCAGGAAATCTATGATCCAGTTCTACTACAATAACAGACTGATACATATAGTGAATGATTAACTGTATGCTACATTAACCAGACTGAACTAAGAACAAAAATTAGCAACATTAACCAACAAAAACTCTACAGTTTCAGCTACAGAGGACAACACACTACACAATCAGTTGTAACTTGCATCAAGTGAGTGCATAATTACAGTAATTTAATGTGAATAATCAATTTCATTATAACAAAGAATCATTAAGTGATTTACAATTATTACAAAAATGTATTATTCAGAGGAAATTAGCTTCAAGTCTCAGTGCTTATTAATTAAAAAAGGTGTTATTTAGCAGAACATTTTTGTTGTTTTCTGGTTATAAAAAAATTGAAGTATATCAATGCAGGTTAATTTGATTTTTGAAAACCAACTTTCTTATATATCCCTCGTCTTGCACACTATGCAGTTATTTCTTCCACTATAGAATATTGTTAGATTTCCACTTTAAGCCATTTCCAACATTAAACACATGATTAATAAGAAATATACTTGGACACACAAAAATATGAACACTAAAAAAAAATAGCTACATGATTTATGGTTTCTTACATAAGAACAGCCTTGCTGGAACAGGCCACAGCCCATTCAGTCCAGCATTCTGTCTCACACAGTAGCTCACCATTTGCTTCAGGGTATTCCCAAGCAGATGCCTTCACCTGCTTAGGATTCCCTTGAAATGGCATTGAGAGATATCTTGTTTGATCTGAATATCTTGTTCTAAACCAAAACAAAACTAAAAGAAAAACACCACTGTAAGTGAATAGGTCCAGACTGAAACTTCCTCCACTTTTTACTAGGGAAAGAAAAATGAAAGGCACTTTTGGTGCCATTCTGGGTTGTTTATTTATTTATTTATTTAACAGAACAAGGAACAGAGGCAGACATTTTGATAGCTCTCATGTAGAAAGATGGAGGCATTTGAAACTCCTCCCCTAGTTCTGTGATTCAGGTACTGTACATGTGTTAGATATGTTTGCTGTTATCTGCAGTTTCAAGTATCTACAGAAGGTCTCAGAACATATCCCCTCTGGATATGGGGAAGGGGAGGGGGAGGGGGAGAGAGACCTGTATTTGAAAGTCATTCAATATCTGTATAAAGTTATTGTGATGCAAAAAAACCATAAAATAATAGCTAAGTGACAATAACATTCATACAAGGAAAAGAAGCTCTAAGAAACATTATATAGATAAATGTGCAGTGCATAGTGTACTGATGAATTTCAAATTGTAGTCCTTCAATTGCCATTCTGAATATTGGCTATCATCATGGCAAAAGTCTTCCTTTTCCTAATTCTTTGGAACAGTTCTCCCAAAAAACATTCCACACCAGTCTCTCAGGTTCTTTATCCACAAGGTCCATCTATGTCCAGAGCCTCTCTTCTCAAATATCTTCCCTTGCATAATGAGTTAGAGTATTCTATACTTTATGTCATTCCTCATTATACATCCAAGGTATGGGAACTTACTTTGTTTAATGGTCTTAAACAGTTCTTGTTCTTTATCCATCTGGCACAACATTTCTACAGTACATTAGTCACATTGTCAATCCAAATTGTACACATCATTTATTGTTGGCCAACTTTGTATCTCCAAGCATGCATCTTGTCTTCTCTGAAAGAGATCATGACTTCCCTTTGCATATTTTGCTCTGCTAAGGAGCATACCTGTCAAGTATCCCATATTGGCCGGGATTTCCCATATTTTAGTGCTCGTTCCTCCCCTTTTCTGCCACCGTTGCATATTTTGAACGGTGGGGAAAGGGGTTACTGCACATTCGTGCCCATTACAAAGGGGTTTTGCGCATGCGCAAATGATTCTGCACATGCACAAATGGATTCTGCGCATGCGCAAATGGGTTACTGAACATGCATGATTGTGCATGTGCAGTAATTTCCCATATTTTCCTGAGCCATGCTTGACGGGTATGCTAAGGAGTGTGTTGAACAGGTCGCCTGTAGAAAATTCCTTGTACTTCCAGGATAACTTGTGTGTGATGTGAGAGTTACTCACCCCCCACTGTCCATCTGAAGTGCCTTGGATTTTCTTTCAGATTTGTTGTTGACCATGGGTGTGTACTTCTTTAGCATATCATGTATTCCTTCTTCTTTAGCAAGTAGGTGACACAGTTTATCTCAAAAAAATCTGAGCCCAGCCCCTGTCACAGAGGAACAGTGGGGAACTGAACACCCAACCTCTGGCTCCATTGGCAGATACCTACACCACTGAGCTATCCTACTGTACTCTGCCATGCAATTTACAAAGAGAGAGGGCCTGTCCATTTTTTTGCCACAATGCTTAGTGCAGTGGTTCCCAACATGGGGCCCATGTCCCACAGGGGGACTTCAATTCCACAAGCCTAAGTCAGTATGTTGGCTGATCAGTGCTTTGGGGGATTGACTTAGACTTCTGGAAACTGAAGTCCAAAAACTAAAGGTTGGGAAACACTGGCTTATTGTGTTCTCCTTTTTGTCCCATTATATAAATCATACCTGTCAAGTTGTGGCGATGAAAATAAGGGAATTTTTCCAGGCGCCGGCAAATGCATGTGCAGTAACCCCTTCGTGCATGCACAGTAACACATTTGCACATGTGCACACGTGCAGAAACCCCTTCGCACATGCACAGTAACTCCTTTCCTGGTCGTTACAATTACAGAATGGCAGTGGGAAAGAGGGGGAAAGATCTGTGAATTACGGGAAATCCCATAATTTCTCTTCCTTTTTAACAGTATCTTGCTAGTAGCAATTTTCTCGTCCTTGTCACTCAAAGAGGTCATTAAACTGGAATATGTAAATTACCCCCTGAAAACCTACCATAATGCATGTAGCAGTTTCCCTTTGCAGGATCCAGCTGAATTGCCTTTAAGAAATATTTTTCTGCCTCACTCTTACGACCCTTCAGGAAGACAAAAACAAATAGATTATTGGATAATGCATCATTCAGCTTTCCTTTGACTAAACTAATGCATGGCTTGGCAAAATAAGGACCTACAAATGAAAACAAAAGTTATCTCACTGAAAAATAACTTGTTCCTGCTAGAAAGACAAAGTTCATTCCATGTCATTTATGTTGATCTTGATTAAATATTTTCACACTTCTAATAAGGGTGTATATGTCAGTATATCGCAGCAAAAACAGCAAAGGGTTTTGTTACATGTTAAAGTATAGGCAATCCTAAAACTTACAGGCTACAATCCTCGCTCGCCCGGCAGGAACAACGGCTAATGCCGGAGCCGCCACCGCTAGGGCTGGAGCATGTCTCGCTCACCCGGCGGGAACAACTGCCTGCACCTGCAGGGCCCCGGGAGGACTTTAAAGCATTAAAAATAAGGGTGGCCCGAGCTGCCACTGCCAGGGCTGGAGCATGTCTCGCACGCCCAGTGGGAACAGCAGCCTGCACCGGCGGGTCCCCGGGAGGACTTTAAAGCCCAACACCGGAGCCGCCACCGCCAGGGCTGGAGCATGTCTTGCTTGCCCGGCGGGAATAACTGCCCGCACTGGCGGGGCCCGAATTGGCAGGGGAGGAATGGTAGTCAACCCATCACTGCAGGCATCTTAGGCGCTGTCTAACTGCCAGTACGTTCGCGGCCACCACTTTCTATCTGTGGACATGTACGGGGCTGGTATGAGTTGTGTGCTCATACTGTCATTCTTTTTTTTTCATTGTAATTTTGCTCGGCTTGTGATATTGCTATATTGTGTTTATCTTTTTATTTACTTATACTGTGTACTTTTGCTCTGCTATACTGTATGTGAACCGCCTTGAGTCACACTGCGTGAGTAAGGCGGTATACAAATATAACAAACAACAACAACAACAATCTTGTTAGACTGCATGGCTCATCATGGAAAGCTGCTGTTAACTCATGAAGTGCCAGTCTCATTATTAGAACCCTTCTTGGTACACTACTGGGTTCATGCCTCCTATTGTGAACAGTTCCCTGTAGTTAGTAAACATTTTACTGCAGTTAAACAAACCACTTAACAAATGCATTCAAACAAATGCAGGCATGAGAAGATACCTCTTCGAGGTCACTTTAAAAATTCAAAACTTTGAAAGCTTTCGTAACTCATAGTTACTTCTTCTGGCAATATCATGGCATGGACTATGTAGTTCCAGCCAGGCTTTATTCTTAGATGTTAAATGGGAAAACAGACAACTGCTACATCCTTTTACAATCTAAAGGCAGGAAGCAAGGAGTTCATACATTATCTCCCCCAGATGACATGTATATACATACATTATCTCCCCCAGACAACATGTATATCACTGGCTTTTAAAGTGTCAAATTGCTAAATACACTTGTGAAACTGTGGAAGTGGAGAGATTCAGTCCTGTGTCTTGTCCTGTGACCAGATGCAAGACCATGAAGATGGCCAGATCTCATCACACAGTCACAGTCAATTCTGTGATTCCCCATGTTGTGTGCATTGTAACGGAATAGCATATTGAGCTTTCCTGTTTTCACACAGTCTGTGATATGAAAAATCACCAAAACTGATGGTTTCTTGAATCAAGGCCCTTTTCTGTCTCAGAGGACTTGCCAAGAAAGAACAGACTCAAAGACCAGGTACTCAATAAGAAGTTTTAAAAAGATACAAATAAAAGCACAAAAAGTTATAATGAAACAGAAATATAGCATTAAGTTGGGTTGAAAATGCAAAGCACTTTTGTGCAAAAAGGGGGGGGGGCAGAATTTTTTTAAAAAATTAGCAAGCTCAAGTGGTGGGTAGATTAGAAATGGTTTCTATTGTAGCAGGACCTCAATGGTAGAAATCTTTTCTGTGGAAAGTTAGACTTGCTTCAAACCCCACCCCCCATGAAAGGAATCCAATCCTGCCAATGTGTGGCCAAGCAAGCAAGATTTTTACATGGCTTTGAAACTAGCTCTAAAGTTAGGTCAGTCTTATTCTTTATCTGCTTTTAAAGAACATTTATTTTTGAAGTTCTTTTTTAAAAAAAAAAAAAGACCCGTGAAGATTGTTTTTAATTTGTTTATAAATCATGCTTTTAACTTTTTGTTTAACTTTTTTGTCTGTCCTGAGCTGGGGAATGAGAAATAAGTACTTTTCGGATATGTAACAAATCTATTAAAGTCCCTTCCCAGGCAATTGTAGCAAACACATCTAAATAAAAAGATTCTTCTTGGTCTTAACTTTGCAGGATTACACTATTTATGATGGTCCTACCTGTATATCCCCTGCCCATCCCGCTAGGTTTGTGAAAGCCTGAGTCAGACAGCAAAAGAGAACACATTGTAGATTTAAAAATAGAAAATAACATCCACACGAAATGTTTGCTTGCTGGCCTTACATGAATTAGGGGTTCCATGGTGAGGTTATCTCCCCAGACTCATTTAAACTTGGATGAAAATGAAGATACAGTGAATGAAATAAAGCAAACATTTAAACAATGCTCAAGCAAGGAGACAGAGATGAGTGGAAAGAAGCATGAATGCCTCCCGGCAGAAGGATAATTGGGATTATAGGATAAGCACAGTAAATTAAAAACCAGAACAGGGCATGAAAAGCCATCCTGTTTCTCATCTGGCAAGTTTCGTTTTGCAAATCCTGCAGGACTCTTCAATTGCAGACTGACACTGGAACACCCTGCTAATGCTGACCAAATTAACATTTACATCTTTTGTATCATTATCCTGAAAACAAACGTACACTATTTGTCTTAGCCAGTCAATTATCTTGTCTCATTACACAACCAGATTTTTTTATTATTTCGAGAGAAAGAGAGCAATTCACTCATTTGCTTCCTCGCCTGTTATGTTTCAGCTCCAGAATTATCTCCATGAAACTGAAAGCAATACCAAACATTTTCCCATCCTCTCAAGAGTTCCATCATCTGCTACTCAAAACTTGCCTCTTGAGATTTTGCCTCCAGTTTCCTAGAAGATGTATTTCCCCGTGTAAAAAAAGCTTCTGCTTTTCCTGCCTCAGTCTCAGGACACTTCATGATTTGTTTGAGCATTTCTGTTTTGTGTTAACTTTCTTACTGTGAGGTGTCCAAGGTTGTGTTTATTTAACATCTCCATAAATTTTGCGACCTTCCTGGCTGCCCAGGCTTCTTGATTTAGGAAAAAGCTCCATGAGGGGAATTATCTAATTGTGTTGTAAATTTTAAATAAAGTGCTGGTATCTGGGGGAAGCTGCAGTCTCGGGAGAGATAAGTGTGCAGTCGTGAAAAGAAGCTTACACACCATCCTCAGCTGTTTGATAAACTGGGATATGATCAAGAATCCTGTACCATGAGAACTCCAATACAGTAATAATAATGGTTGAAAGGTCAAGCATCAGAAACTAAAAGCTGTTATGTCTGCTCTTTTATTAACATACTGATTTTGCCTATTCAAAAACTATAGACCCAAATCCTGTCATATAGTTACGCCTGGTAGAAGGGCATTGCACAACTTGGTGCAGCAAACTGCTAATTAACAAAGGACTGCTTGGATTCTTCATTGCATTTCAGCCATGTGGATTTGCATGTGACTTGTTGTTTCTTCTGAAAGGATTTTTTGCAGAAGAAACTCCACTCAGGAAATGCTCAATTGAGGCTCCTTTCATGTCCCCAAGAGCAGGAGGTCTCAAACTGCCGACTTGCCAGCTTTCCAGCTAACAAGGTGAACTTCTTAACCATTGAGCCACCACAGCCCCAATGAAATGGGGCCTGGCAGAACTCCACAGAACTCCAATGAAATGTTCTTCTCTATTGAATCTCTCTTCCCCTGCAAAAAAAGAAAAAAATACTTTGGAGGGAACCAAGTACTGTACAATAAATTGATGGCCAAAATCCTGTTGAGAGATTGGTCTAGAGGGCAGATACACAGGCTGTCCATTGCTGTGAAGAATTTTCCCACTCTACATTGCTGGAAGAGGGAAATCTCTCCCCCACCCGCAATTCAAAGCTGTGTTGTGGCAGAATTTAGAGCGAGTCATTGTCTGATTAGATTCAGCAAAATTTACCAAGGAACTACTACGCTCTCTCCTTTCCCCTGAGTTTACAAAAAGAAAAGAAAAGAAAGTACTATTAAGGAGATAGATTGTGTAACACACACCCCCCTCTCTATCTGTCAGGCAATATAAAATCTAGACATTTGACAGAATTAGGCCACTTCAGTGCTAACTTTTACGTCTGTCAAATCTGTATCTTCTGCCAGGGAACTGCTTCTTAGAAACAGATAATGTCAATTCTTTTCTTAGTAAGATTAGAATGGAAGTGTTAATTTTACTTACAACAAGAGTTTTACTTCATCCATTACAGAGGTTTAACCTAACAAAAGGTCTAAAACAAAGGAAATGGATGCAACTATTCAAACAATTCAGGTGTGTTTAGACTGTATCCTACTGAATGCAAATTCAACTTTGCTGTATATGTATTTGATTCCCCCCCCCTTTAAGTGGAGTTATTTTTAGACTAACATTAAATGAAGGGTAAAATAGCAATGAATAAATTATGGTATATTTGGGTGTAACAAGTAGTCAAATATACTGCAGATCAGGATTAGAGATGTGTTGGGATAGCATTTCATGGACACTTTGTACTTCCTGACATCAATAAGAATTCTACTTCCCTTTTTGAAATGGACGAGACCATCAGCTATCAAAGCTTGTGATTAATACTCCTATTCCAAGCACTGCTTCTTACAGTGAATTATGATTTGCCAAGAAATGGCATGGGAAATTTTTTTGTATGAATTCTTTATAATGTCTGTGATAATAAATTATTCCTCATGACAACAAGGAATTTTTTTTGGGACATTTCACCTATTATTTTTTGTTTCTAAATGCAAGACACTGTACAGAGTAAACCTGGAAGTACTTCCATAGTGACTGTGTACATCTTTACCATGGTGAGCTCCTCTTGCACAATCACCAGAAGAGGAGTAAAGGTAAAGGTTGCCCTTGCTCGAAAGTCAGTCGTATCTGACTCTAGGGTTCAGTGCTCATCTCTGTTTACAGCCAAAGAGCCAGCACTGTCTGCATTTGCAGACGTTTCCATGTACATGTGGCAGGCATTACTAGACACCAAAGTGCACAGAATACTGTTTACCTTCCCACTGAAGTGGTAGCTATTTATCTACTTGCAATTTCTTGCTTTTGAACTGCTAGGTTGGCAGGAGCTGGGACAGAGATGGGAGCTCACTCCATTCGTGCAGCACTCGGGTCTCAATCTGCTGACCTGCCAACGTTCCAGTCATTAAGTTCAGCATCTTAACCACTAAGCCACCACAAACCCCACCAGAAGAAAGCCTCAGAACATTCCCAGTTCCAGCATCTTAGTGACTCATAAGGGGAGGAGGCAGCAGGAACAAGTGGCAGCAGCCACTCTAGACATGGTGCTTCCCCCTTCAGGTGAGGAAAATGTGGACAGATAAGCTTCTTTGGGTTGGATCCCATTGGGCCGTCATGATTTTTCTCTCTCATTCATTTATCTGGTGATATAAAAGAGAGTAACAGGCAGATCACAATGCAAAGAATGCAGGAGGAAGGTGATACCTTTATTGGCCTATGGAATTAGGCAGATCACAGCAATTGTCATCTTCATTTCCTCCACTGCCTCATGATGCAGAGTGCCTTTGGTTCTCCTGGTGTGGCGGGGAGGCCCCCGTGAAGATGGACGGTGAGCCAGCGCAACAACTGCTGGCGTCCCAAGCCCCGCCTCCAGCCCGGGACTTTTAAAGGGCTGTCGAGGTGGCTGAGCTTTCACCACCACCTTCAGCTCTCCAGGTGGGGCGGGGAGGCCCCCATGAAGATGGATCCTGAGCCAGCCCAACACCTGCTGGCGTCCCAAGCCCTGCCTCCAGCCCGGGATTTTTAAAAGGCTGTTGAGGTGGCTAAGCTTTAACCATCACCTTCGACTCTCCCGGTGGGACGGGGAGGCCCCCGTGAAGACGGATGTCGAGCCAGCCCAACACCTGCCTCCAGCCCGGGACTTTTAAAAGGCTATTGAGGTGGCTGAGCATTTGCCACTGCCTTCGGCTCTCCCAGTGGGGCAGAGCCCTCCCCCCGTGAAGACAGATGCCAAGCCAGCCCAACACCTGCTAGAGTCTCAGGCATCCCAGGTGCTATCATGACCAGGACTTTCATAGCCACTATTTTCCTTCTGTGGATTTGTCGGGAGATGGAGTGAGTCATGGTATATTCTGTTATTTTTCATTATGTTTTGTATCTACTGGACTTTGTATCTATTGTATTTTACACTGTGTTCGTTATATTGTATTTATTTTTTTGCGTTTTGTGCTATTGGAATTGTGCTATTGGAATTGTACTTGTATTGCATTGTGTTGTGTTTTCATGTTGGATATGCCCTTTTGATATATTGATTGTTGTTATTCTATTATGTTGTGGTGAGATATTGTATTATTATTGTGGAATCTATTGAAAATGTATTGACTATTTATTTTCTGTATCATTATATTATTATTGTACTTGTATTAACTTGCTGTAAGCCACTCTGAGTCAGCCTGTGACGAGTAGAGCAGGGTATAAATCCAATAAACATAAACAACACATAAACACTCTTAAAACAACTTTTAAAAAATATCATCCTTATTTTTAAATGCTGGAGTCAGCTGCTAGGGTTCTCAATATTTGCTTACTTATGCGGGATCACAATGCCAGTGTCTTAATAAAACACAGAAATTAACACAACCACCTTCATATTCCTTTAATGCACAAGGACTTTGGCAGGTAGCTCACCTGCAAGGATAGTTGTCCTAAATGATATTCAGGAAGGGTTTTTTGGTTGTTGTTTTTTTGGGGGGGAATACAAGTAAAGAAAAGAGGCCAATGAATGAAATAGGAAGTGCAATTCTGGGAAATCTTGCCAAATTGCTTTCTAGTAACCTATTGTAGTGCTCTACTACAATACTTTTAGATCTATAAATAAAGCACACATTATAGAAACAACTTTCATCCTCCAGTGTTCCCTCGCTAAAAGGAAAGTAATCCCTGCAGCACTGCCCCTGGAACATTCCAGGAAACTAGGGAGAGCCAAAACAATATCGTAGAAGCCTTAGGCTAATCCAGTGAGTAATACTTGATATATACCACTGAGCCTCCTGACTGAAAAAAAAAACTTTTGAAATAATAGAACCCAGGGAATAATTGGAGGAGGGAGAAGAAAATCCAATTATTCAATGAAATTGCAATCCAATTATCCAATGAAATGTGACATTTTATTCAAATAGACTGACATTTTTCTTTGATTAAAAAGCTATAAAATCTGCATGAGGATTGGAAGTCTGCAAGAGCATGCTTCCTTCTATTGCTGGACTTTTTTTTTTGTACTTACCACTAGTATACTCTGACAGTTTGAAGACTTTTGTGTTTGCTCAGATAAACCAACATCCCATCAACTCCCTGACAATCCAGAATGCTAAGCAGCAAATGAGAGAGGTCTTGCAAAGGTTCATATACATACATTGCCAGTCACCCAATCAAGTTTTCTTCTTCCACCAAACTAATTTCTCAACATTAAATTAACTCCCATCAGTTAAACAAGGTGTATGGGGGTGGGAGAGACTTAACTGTGTCAGCTCATTCCATGGTAAAATGACCTGAAATCTGCTGGTATCATTTAGTCTTATGTTGGAGAGAAATGAACTGTATCTTTTGTTAGGACCATTAAAATGTTGCAAGAGTGGCACAAATGTGCTGAAAGCTTTTGGGTTCTCCAGGGAAATATAAAAGTTTCAAAAAGCTCATCTAATAAAAAAAAAATCTGCATTAAATTTATTAGTTCAAATGTTTCTGGGAAATACAGAGAACTGCCTGATTTTTTTTTATTTTTTGGCTCAATGTTGCAGTTGCTTGAATGTCACCCATCCCTCTGTTGGCGGGTGGGTGGCACCTTTATGCCACTTCAGTAATAACTTTGCAATCCCAATAAAAGGGAGTGCAAAAATCCTACTCTGCACTTTGTGGGACCCCCCCCCAACCCGGACTCAGACATCCGGGTGAGTTAGGGGGCATGGCCACCCCTCTATAAAAGGGGTGGCCACGAGGCAGACGAGCTGCCATTTTAGAAATAGCGACGGAGAGGAGAAGTTTTCTCCATCGCTGTTTGTTTTGTAGTCTTCGGCTGTTTAGCCTCTTGATCCTTTCCCGGCTGGGAAAGGAGGATTAGCGCACGCAGAGCCTTAGTTCGCTTGGCTACTGCATGCTTCGGCGCTAGGTTTTCGATCCCTGGAAAGGGATCCTGCTTCTTCTTTTCTCGGAAGACATGCCTCCCAAACGGAAGGCCCCGGCGATGAAGCCGCGGCCACGGGGGAGGACTTTTACTGGCCCTGCGCAGGATGGGGGGTAGCCATCGGGTCGAAGGACCAGGGCTACGCCCCCGCAGCAGGGAACCGTGCCAGCCTTGCCCACCGATACCGGTGGGGCTACTCAGGCTGGCACTTGGCAGCTGGGCTTGGCTGGCCAGCCACAGGCTGGCCCCTCAGGGGCTTCGGCCCTTGGCCCGCCCTTACCGGCCATGGGCCAGGGCAGCGGGGGAGGGCCTGGTGCGGGCACGCAGCCTGTTCCTCCTCCGGCCCCTCATGGGCCGGAGTTTTGGGCATGGCCCTACTCTGGCCCTGGCTCTCATTTTGGTGACCCTTTCCAACTACCCAGTGGGCCTTCCGGCCAACCTGGCCCACCTTATGCCGGGGGCTCTGTGGCAGTGGATGCTTTACTGGCACGTTTAGCGGTGCTGGAGGCATCCTTGTGGATTGCACAGCCTCCTGTGGGAGGGGGCGCTTCTCTTACTGCCGGGGCCTCTTTATGTCCACCGGCTACCTCGACGGCCGCCACACTGCACCAGGCGGCCAGCCGGGTTGAGCTGCTTGAGACGCTCCGGCCTGTGCCTGCCGGTGTCTCGCAGCTCCCTGTTCATCCAGAGCTGCAGACGGGGAGCAATCAGGTGTGGCCCTAGAGCTCGATTCCGGTCGCGAGCTCTGACGCCCGCCGTGGGCCGGAACCCCCGGTGGGGGCGGCTCACGGGGGTGCACCTAGTGAGTATCAGGTTCAAATTAGTGCACCTACATCACAGCCCACTTCCAGTGGTGGGGTTCAGTGGCCCTGGCCTCGTCAAGTTGAGGCGAGTGGGCATCAGTTACCAGTCTATTCCAGTGCCCCTTGGTTTCAAATGGCACCTCATTGAGGGCGGGGGTTCCCGCCCCTGGGGCAGTGCTGGGCATCGCAGGGGCAGTCCAGGTCCCGCTGCGTATGCCCCATATACATAATGTGCCAGTGACGCCCACTACCAGTGCACCCAGGGGACTTTGAGCTATTGGGTTTTAGATTCCAAGGGAAGTTCTATGTAGACAAGGCCATGCCTTTTGGCTGCTCTATTTCATGTTCAGCATTCGAACGTTTTAGCACTTTCCTTCAGTGGGCCTTTGTTCGCAGGTCCGGGTCTCGGTCTGTAGCCCATTACCTCGATGACTTTTTGTTCGGGGGTGAACGGGGCTCAGACACGTGCACGCGTCTCCTCACTACATTTCAGACGCTAATGCGGGAACTGGGTGTCCCTTTAGCGCCCGAAAAGACCGAGGGCCCATCTACTACGCTCACATTTCTGGGTATTGAAATTGACACGGTCGCACAGGCGTCCCGGTTACCCGTTGAGAAGGTCACCCGGATCTCCACGATGATTTTGGCCTTGCTGGCCAAACGAAAGGTGTCACTTCGTGAGCTTCATGTACTTCATGGCCATCTTAACTTTGCCTGCAGGGTGGTGACACCCGGCAGAGCATTTTGGCGCCGCGCTTTCATTGTTTTTACTTAAGAGACACATGGATACTTCATGTTTTTTTTTTTAAAAAAACTATAAGGTTAACATGATGCTATTATTATTAATATCCAAAGCTATCAACTTTTAAATAATGACATTCTCTCACACTCATACAAACACACATTTCAATGGGGAAGCCCAATCCTTTTAAATACCTGATCAACCAAGGCTTCTTGATGAACAAACCTGTATTTCACGGTTAAACCCACATCAATTTGGAAAAGAAAGAAATTATAATAAGTTAATAAATAGTGATCATTACTGCAGTAGTGTTGTATCAATTATGCCTTGGAGCCAAACTACACAATTTGGTTAAAAGTACAATACAGTAGTACTTCATACAATGATTTTAATTCGTTCCATGGACAACGTTGTTGTACAAAACAATTGCTATACGATACATGCATCGTATAGTGATTTTCCCTGTGGGATGCATCGTACAATTTATTTATTTTTGCTAAGTGATTTTTCCCATTGAAAAATTGTCGTACAATTTTTTCCATAGGGAAAATTGTTATGCGAGATACCATTTCCCACCAAAACCTAATTGTTATGCAATTTCGTTGCTATACGGGGCGATTGTTGTATGAAGTTCCACTGTATCTTAAAGTGCACTTGTTGTGGATGATATAACTGTGAATTGCCATGCTAGGGTGGTGGGAATTTAAATTAGCATGGAGAGGTGATTTAGCTCTTTTCTCCTGCAGAAAAGACCCTTCCAGAAGCTACTTTGTGTTATGGGGAGATACCAGTGTTAATTTCCTCTCTGTGCCTGCTGTGATCTCTTTGATTATCACTCACTCCTATTTTAAATACTGCTTCTTAAACTTAGAAACAAAACAAAAAAGATATTTAGAATCTTCATATTAATTTTCTACAGCTGCAAGGATTATCAGATGAAAATTAGCAACAAATTGATGAGTGACTGATCTGCATTTGACTATTTTGTCACAATATTCATGCCCTTTATGAACTCGTCCCAATTCTCTGCTTGCTCACCATATTTCCAGAAAGAAAATTTTAAAATATGTGGCTGAACAGTGCTAATTAGAATCCTTCTTCATGTCTCCAAATAATAAACAAACAATGTCACATATTTGCTGGATGTTGTTAAAATGTATTTATTTTAAAAATAGGGTGCCTTCTGTTTCACAATTAGTTGCAAGATTCTGGCAAGCAGACAAATACACTGTAATTGGATGAGAAACTATGCAAATACACATTTGAAACTAATTTTTGGCATGTGACCAATTTTAGTGGAAACAAAGATGGCAGATGCCAATGTACAGAATAACTAAACTGAGAAGAAGCTGGCAGTTGGTGCGGAGATATTTGTGTTTTCAGATTTTCAATAAACAACTTTGTAAAGAAAGATGACAAAATGAGTTCAAAACTATTAGGAGGTCATCATGTGGAAAGCCAGGGAAAGAAGGCAAAGGAACATATAAAGAAGATTCGGTGTTGTACTTTACACCAAGAACAGGCTGGCTACAGCTGATGGGATTTGGACTTCAGGAACACCTGTGTTTTGGATTGTAACAGATACAAGCTCTCCATCCCTGCTCTATATTGTTCATCCATTTTCTTGAATTGTTCTTTCCTGCCCTGATTATCCATGTCTTAAGATGACCATGTGTAATGGATTAAAATGAGGGCTTGCTTTCAGTGAGTTAAAATGGTTGCTGTGTTTCTTTCCTTCCTGAGATAGGGGTGAATTCCTGAAAAGCCGGGGTTTGGGGTTTGCTCAAGGTGCGGATTCCTTTCCCTTGAAGATAGTCATAACAATCTGGGACTGTGAGAACAGAAGAAAGAATGATGAACATTGAATGTGAAGTCTTATTGGGTGACAGAGAAGAAAAGGAGGGATGAAGGATAAAAGATAGGCTTGGTTAAATTAGAACAGGGATTCTCAACCTGCAGCCCGTGGGCCAGATGTGGCTCCCCACTGCCTCCACCACACCAGGAATGTGGTGGTGGAGGAAGGGCAAAATGGACATCTGGGGGAATATGACCTGGACCCCAGTTTAAAAAGGTTAAGTACTCTGTCTTAGACTGTTGAAGAAAAAACACCATTATTATTGTGCATGTTCCAAAGCAAGAGAAGAGAGGCATTACCTATGGTTGCTTTTGAGTAGAACAGTAGAAAGATGTACAGTATTCTTGATTTTTTTAGCTGGCTAGGCCAGGAAATATATATGTGTCTTTCTTGTTTTATCCAGGGAAGGGGGAAATGTAAAAATGTTCCTTTTTATTTTTGTATCTGCTTTTTTGAGATCCTAAAATTTGATCTATTTTTTTCCTTCAAATAAAAGCTGGCTTGTTACAAAAGACATTGTGTGTTTGATATAGAACATAAGCTGGTGGGAGAATTCCAGTTCCTTTATTTCTTTAATGGCAACACTAAATATTGCTACCTAATTTACTTTGCTATTTCCTACCTAATCTGGCTGGTTTGCAAGCATAAACAGTCAGTGATTGAAAACTATTGTAGATTTCTATAGTCTGGAGCAAAACCACAATTACTCTGAAGCAGCAAAAGGTTTTATGCTGGCTTCCTGAATGGGTGCAGGTCTCTATCAGGTGCAACGAGTCCTATGGTAGTGGGATAATGGGCTTTGTTATCCTTATACTATGTCTTGACTATTATAATGCACTGTACATGGAGCTGACCTTTAAAATGCCTTGGTAAATCTATTTGGTTCCAAAATTTGCTTAACTGGTATAAGCTATATGGTACATACATTATCAAGATTCAAACAGCTTCAATGGCTTTTCCAAATTCAAATAAGAATTTTCCAAATTCAAATCAGAGTTGAAAAATCTATCTGGTTTAAGCCTAGAGTTTCTCAAGCCCTGACAGGTCCTCTATGACTCTGTTTGCACCCTGAAAATGGCAGGTAAAGTCCTGCTTCAAAACTCTTTGCATGCAGAGATTTAGTGGTTTATCTGTAGTTTCCTGCACTTCAGGAAGCGGACTAGATAATTCTTGGGATCCCTTCCAATTCTACACTTCTATCATTCTATTTTGTATTGGGAAGATTAGCAGAGGAAGGATGATATAAAACAGAGAATGTATGAATTTCAGGGAGGAAAAGGCCAGAAGGAAAGTTTATATGGTCCAGAAAAGAAAGTTTTGTTAAATCCAACATTACAATTGGAGTTCTTCCTCAAGGGCAGAAGGAATATAGAAATATAAACTTTTATTGGCTCAGTGGACTAGACTTTTTTTTCCATCTGTATCATCCTCTGATGTTTCTAACCATATATGTAAATACCTATAAATAAAGTCAGAAAATGAAAAGACCATTTCTAAGGCTATTTATTATTCAGTCATTATCATCATCACATGGGGGGAAAAAACCTGAAGCAGCAGTAGTTAGTTAATTAATTATTTATGAGTTTTAATAGGGGCTTAACACTGATTTTTTATTATTATCCTGCAATATGATTATTTTTGTGTTGTGTATTTTACTAAATGTGTTCCAGAATATATTATATATTTCTATGAGTCACTTTTTATGTTTTGCAGGGGAGGTTGGCATAATTTTATTAAACTAGAAGAAGCAGTGCTAATACAATACAGAACAAAATGAGATTCTTATATTTCTTGGCCAAAGCACAAAAAGAATTATATACAAATGGCCTGCAAGTTAGCAAAACTTGCATTCTGCAACAAATATCCTATGATAGTGATGGTGAGCCTTGGCACTCCAGCTGTTCTTGAACTTCAATTCTCATTAGCCCTGATCAGCAGGAGTGATGACTTGGGATTCTAGGAATTGAAGTTTAAGAACAGCTGGAGTGCCAAGGTTCACCATCACTGTCCTTTGAGATAGAGTTCATTATGCACCACTGACGTATACCCTCTGCTACTTCAATTTCATATCATACATAATAAACATTATAACCAATGGCCGTCCATTAAATAATTCTAAAACCACTGAACTGATTTTTAGCACATGATGCTGCTCAAAGGAAACTAAAAGGCACGTAGGGAAAATTGAAGTAAAAACAGTATAAATTTCTGCAGTTACCACATGATTCTATACTTTGGAATATAAAAGTCTCCAAGTCCACCTTAATGTTCAGGTATTTTATCAAGGATTACACTGCTCCCCTGAGACGTCACAGTAACTAAAGGCTACTGTTAGACAAAAGGACCTAGCTCAATTATATAGGCTGCCTGTAACACCACAGCAGGTCAGACATCCACTGAGAGAAGAACTGCTTCCAACTCATAACCTCTAAACATTCTAGTTAGATTATGTGTTCAATAATGATTGCAATATTCATAACATGCAGCTGAGATGACATTTCAAAACCTGAAGCTAACATTACCGTATTTTTCGCCATATAAGACGCACTTTTTCTTCCCCAAAACTGGGGGGGGGAAGTTGGTGCGTCTTATACGGCAAATATACGGCAGCCGCGCTCTCCCCGCCCCCACCATCGGCGGGGAGATAAAGGGAGCCGTGCCGCGCCAAGCCGTCCCTCCCCGCCCCCTGCCACCGGGCGGGGAGGTTAAAAGGGCTCCCTGGCCGAGGGAGCCCTTTTAACCTCCCCGCCCGGTGGCCGGGGGCGGGGAGGGACGGCTTGGCGCGGCGCGGCTCCCTTTATCGGCGGGGAGATAAAGGGAGCCGCGCCGCGCCGAGCCGCGCGAAGCCGTCCCTCCCTGCCACCGGGCGGTGAGGTTAAAAGGGCTCCCTGGCCGAGGGATCCCTTTTAACCTCCCCGCCCGGTGGCAGGGGGCGGGGAGGGACGGCTTCGCGCGGCGCGGCGCGGCTCCCTTTATCGGCGGGGAGATAAAGGGAGCCGAGCCGCGCCGAGCCGAGCTGCGCCAAGCCGTCCCTCCCTGCCACCGGGCGGTGAGGTTAAAAGGGCTCCCTGGCCGAGGGATCCCTTTTAACCTCCCCGCCCGGTGGCAGGGGGCGGGGAGGGACAGCTTCGCGCGGCGCGGCGCGGCGTGGCTCCCTTTATCGGCGGGGAGATAAAGGGAGCCGCGCCGAGCCGAGCCGTGTGAAGCCGTCCCTCCCTGCCACCGGGCGGTGAGGTTAAAAGGGCTCCCTGGCCGAGGGATCCCTTTTAACCTCCCCGCCCGGTGGCAGGGGGCGGGGAGGGACGGCTTCGCGCGGCGCGGCTCCCTTTATTGGCGGGGAGATAAAGGGAGCCGAGCCGCGCCGAGCCGCGCCGAGCTGCGCGAAGCCGTCCCTCCCTGCCACCGGGCGGTGAGGTTAAAAGGGCTCCCTGGCCGAGGGATCCCTTTTAACCTCCCCGCCCGGTGGCAGGGGGCGGGGAGGGACGGCTTCGTGCGGCACGGCGCGGCTCCCCTTATCGGCGGGGAGATAAAGGGAGCCGAGCCGCGCCGCGCCGCGCGAAGCCGTCCCTCCCTGCCACCGGGCGGGGAGGTTAAAAGGGCTCCCTGGCTGAGGGAGCCGAAGACGCCGCCGCCGCCGCCGCGCTCTCCCCGCCCCCACCATCGGCGGGGAGATAAAGGGAGCCTTCCGTGGCCCGGGAGGCTCCGAAGACGCTGCCGCAGCCGCGCTCTCCCCGCCCCCACCATCGGCGGGGAGATAAAGGGAGCCTTCCGTGGCCCGGGAGGCTCCGAAGACGACGACGCCGCCGCGCTCTCCCCGCCCCCACCATCAGCGGGGAGATAAAGGGAGCCTTCCGTGGCCCGGGAGGCTCCGAAGACGCTGCCGCAGCCGCGCTCTCCCCGCCCCCACCATCGGCGGGGAGATAAAGGGAGCCTTCCGTGGCCCGGGAGGCTCCGAAGACGCCACCGCCGCCGCGCTCTCCCCGCCCCCACCATCGGCGGGGAGATAAAGGGAGCCTTCCGTGGCCCGGGAGGCTCCGAAGACGCCGCCGCCGCGGCGCTCTCCCCGCCCCCACCATCGGCGGGGAGATAAAGGGAGCCTTCCGTGGCCCGGGAGGCTCCGAAGACGCTGCCGCAGCCGCGCTCTCCCTGCCCCCACCATCGGCGGGGAGATAAAGGGAGCCTTCCGTGGCTCCGAAGACGCCGCTGCTGCGAAGCATCGTGCCCTCCCGGCCTTTTGTTCCTCTTGGAGGTTGACTAGGGCAGGTAGTTTTTGACTTTGAGTATTTTTGTGGTGGCTTTATTGTACCTGGACATGTGGAGTTTCTGAAAAGATGTGTTTTTTTTCTTCCCTTTTAGTACAGTATTTGGTTCAGAATCTTTTTTTTCTAGATTTTCCTCCTTTAAAATTGGGTGCGTCTTATATGCCGGAGCGTCTTATAGGGCGAAAAATACGGTACTTGGCAAATGTAACAACATACCACCTAATCCAGCATATTGTATTTTAGATTGTATTGAGCTGTTAGAACCTAGCTATATGCAGAAGAAAACCTACTTTTCATGTAAAGCCACCCTTTGGGATGGGGGGTAGCTACAAGCCTTAATCAAATAATAATTACATACTGTAAACACTCCAGATTGCATCTAGCCATGTCAGTTTTGATAAAGATGCATAATTATATCTTGCAAACATGAGAGTTGTAATAATAAGGATTATGTTTTTTTAAAATTAACTTCAGAAAGTATAAATGTTCAAAGAAAGAGGGGGGGGGGGGGAATTGGTGCCATGGTTCAATTGTATACATTACTCAGTGATCACACAGATTAAATGGGTCATGAGAATTAACAGGGATTGACCACAAGTAATTTCCAAAGGCGTAACTGTATTCGCCTGTTGCAGAGGGCAAAAAAGGTCATGTGGCATTTGAAAGGTCAGCAAACTCATTAGGGCATAAGCTTTGGCAGAAAAAACACCATTTCGGTTGTTCTTGCCTTGAAGCAGTTCATTTGAACTAGTCTGCAAGATTTTAAGGAGTTTAGAACAGCATGAACACACCACAAAATATCTTCAAATAGCTAAATACAGTTTCTGGAAAAATAAATATAATGAAAGCAGAGTCTTTAACCCCAAACTGGCTGCTTTCCAATAATTCAAATAACAGAGCCACTACTCATGTGCCTTTACGCCAGGGATTCTCAACCTGCAGCCCATGGGCTGGATGTGGCCTGAAGAACCATTTCATGGGAACTCCCACTGCTTCTAGCGCACCAGAAAGTGTCGAGTGGTGGAGGAAGGGGAAAATGGCTGTCCAGCCCCCAAAGCTGTCTGAAGGAGCTTGACCTGGCCCCCCAGCTTAAAAAGGTTGAGAACTCCTGTTTTACGCTATATTTTCTTGTTCTTTATGTGTTCTGGAAAATATACCTGGGGGAATCTACATGTGAATTTACAATATTATTTGATGTATGGGCAGTAGAATACTTCTTACAGTTGACAAACACAGGACAATCAGTCTCTCACAAGATTACATTTTGGGTTGGCTTTGTTTAATTAAAAGAGTTTTTCTTTGCTTCTATTCTGCCACCCGGCCAATCATACACAATGTTTTACAAACATATCTTAGCTACATAAAACATAATCTCATAGTAAGACTATATAAATCTAACCACATTGACACAGCATAACATAGAGCACACATTTTTTCGAGTGTGAAAAATAAAGTTAAGCAAAAGAAAAATCTAAAATAATATGCAAGACTGTTTGAGTTTTCTCCACAAAAGAGCTGAACATACAGACTGAGTTTCATGTAAATGAGAGAACAGTCAAAAAGAACCAGTTCTTCACACAACACAATTACACGTAGAATTCACCATTATGGCTACCAAGCTGGAAGGCTGAAGATAGTGATTGAACAATTTCATAGAGAAGGAGTTTTCCATCATGACTCTTTTGTAAATCAAAAAGGTAACTGAAAAGTCTTGGGTGCATCTTATTATTTCCTGTAAAAGCAAACCTTACAGGGGACATCATAGGGTAAAACTCACACAAAGAATCCATGCTTTTACGTGCAAGTGAGTTTCCAAGAGAATGGACTGTTTGGTATAGCTACTAAAATGCTGAGCTGGGGAAGACTAGTGTATGTTGGAATTTCCTCTCAACCATAAAGTTTGTTATGATTGGTCTGTCGCTTAACACCTGTGCTGTAGGTTTCCTTGCAGTGGTGACTCTGATAAGCAAACAATGATCTGCCCACCAGTAGCAAATATTTAGTATAAAATAAGATTTTTCCAAGCCACTCCCAACTTAGGCAATGATATTATCAAGGGCACGAAATAAAGCTTAGCTAAAATTTGAATGATGATCCATAACAACATGCATCCTATCATTCACTCCTATGAGAAAATGTCAAGTACCTCACTTGCAACATGTTGATGAACCACTACCCTTAAGAGTGGACAAACTAGCTATTAAGGACAAGAATCTCATTAGGTGGGAAAGATTATTGCTTCTTTGTGAAATGAATCCTAGAGTTTAAACTGGAAAGTGGGTTTATTTTCAGATTTGAATGCCTGGCCTAGAGATGGAAGAAGAAGACCAGGGAGGGAAAGGGAATGGCAATGAATTGAGAAACTGGTGTGTAATTAGCATGCATTGCATTTGGTGGTGACCATGCAGATGTCAGGGAATATAGTTCATAGAATCATTGAATAATTGAGTTGGATGAGGATCATGAGGCCATCAAGCCCAACCCTCTGCTCAATGTAGTTCAATCCCTGGGGAACTATAAAGAACTGTGGATGGTGTATCCTTGGTTAACAAGGATGGGTAATTGATTTCAGAAGCTCTAGGACAGGGATGCCCAAACTTTTTGTGCCATGGGCCTGCCACGTGGTTCAGGAAGCTATTCGCTATGACCTGGGGGCTGAATCCAGCCCCTGAAGCCATGCATTTTACTTCTGCTTCTAGGAGCAACAAGGGCTTTGCGGGCTGGATGAATTGGCATCGGGAATCAGATCTGGCCCCCGGGCCGTAGTTTGGGCACCCCTGCTCTAGGAAAACTATGCACTAAATTTAAGAGAGAAAATAAGGAAAGCAGCAGTGTGGAAGATAGCCTTTTATTCAAATAACATTCTACATTTTATCAGTTTTTTTAATAGAGAAAAATGTCTTTGTCTCCTATGTCATGGTAGAATAGTTTCTCATATTCTAGTCTTAGGAGCCATATTTGGTTTTGAAGAATATGGGTCTGTCTTGTGATGTAGAGAGAAAATGGATGGTTTAAACACTGGGACTCATTTCACAAAATGTTATGGGAGCTGCTTATTTTTTTACGAAGAGAGTAGAAAAATCCTATTGTGTAACCTTGTGCATAAATCAGATTGAGGTGTAAAAAGCAATTGATTTAATTATTGTAAAGCTTCCTATCCTCCCCATTCAGTTATTGAGGCTCCCTAGGGCATAAATCACACTGGGGTGTGAAAAAGAATTAATTTAAATTAATGTAAAGCTTCCTATCCTCCCCATTCCAACTCTTGAGACTCCCTAGGCCAGGGCCTTGTTTCCCTCTGGGGAAGCTTTCAGGACTTTCAGAATTGCAGGAGAGCAAAGACTTTACAAATCAGAAGTCACTACCAGATCACTGGCAATGTTCCCAATCCTGGTGGTGGTGACTTTTCACTTTTAAAGTCTTTCTGCTCAAATTCTGAAGCCCCCAAAGACCTCTCCAGAAGAAAAGGAGTACCTAGGGAACCTCAGAAAAGGACGAAAGGTAGTTTTAAACTAATTAAAACTAATTATTTCCAGTACCTTGATCTAGTTTATGCCAATGGAACTACAGCAACAGCATTTTGCCCAATGTTAAATATGAACATGACTGTCATTTCTTATAGAATGTTGACAAATAGAGATTCCCCCCCCCCTGCCCAATTAGTATTGACATACTCATGATGGTTTAACTCACAGTTAAAGCCAGGAGTTTCCCATAAGTGAGGTGAGCTGGGATGTGGTCTGTTTTGGAGCGCAACGATTCCACATACCAGTGTTCTGCTTCTAAGAATCTGCTGAGTCTCATGTAGGCTTCTCCTGCAAAGCAGAATGGCAGACTAGTTAGAAACCTTGAATATGAATGATGCACACTGATACATTTATTAAAACGTTTGTATCTTACTTGGCTAAAGCATAGCACAACTTACAACAACATTTAGAACACTGAAATAAGAAATTCATAAAATTTATAATGGAAGCTGTAAGAGTTAATTAGAGTTCTAGAATAAGAATACTTTGGAAAGATAAGCTTTAACCTTATTTTTTATGCATAGACTTCAGACAAATGATTCATGAATGCTTAAACAAGCATAGAGATGTCTATTATCAGCATACTGATGTCACATAACTGCAAACTTCTAGACAAGGTCATAGTATCTTCAATTGATATTAAAGAACACTGGCAATATAAATGAGCTCAGAAGAATGAAATATAACTTGCAGATTTACCTTTTTCTGGTTGTGGTGGTGGTGCTGAGATGAACGGAAAGGGCTAACTTTCTTATTACTGAAAAAATTACTATCATGTGAAAGAAGAAGCTCAGAATAGCACAAAATAGATATTTAACTATAATTGGTCAGCAAAATTGAGATACATTGTCTTCTAAATTTGACTAATGGTGTCTTTAGCTTTGTTGGCAGAAATTTCATTTTTGTTCCTTGAATGTCAAGCTATGTTAAACTTCCTATTTGGTTTTTCTGTGTTGTTTGCATAAAACACATATATAAACACCATTCATATACAGTACACTTATATATGTGCACAGAAAAAATACTTCTGGGCTACAATTCCCAGATTTCTCTAAGTGCCATGGCCATTATGAAAATTCTCCAAGGTGAAGTTTGCAAATTTAAATTCCAAATGTGGAATGTACATATGCATTCATACATGAAACACAGACCCACATCCTACCAAATGTTCTATTCTGAACTCTGAAGCACCCAAAACATAACAATTTTTAACCATATTAGTGAAACCATTTAGGCAACAACAATTATTACTGTACCACACTACAATATTTGTAGAAAACTGGTTAAAAGCAGAAAGGAGAGCTCAGCTGAAACATTCAACCTCAGAGAGTCAGTTTTATTTTTGTTTTTCTTGGTTATTGGGTACTTAAAGTGTATACAGGTTTTAAGGAAGAGGTGCAAAAAGTATCTCTTTTACTGTATTACTGTGAAGGAACAGAGTTTTGTTGTTGCTGTTATTTTCCAAAAAATAAAATTCCCTTCCTCCATAGATGTGGTGAAGAATTTTAAACATCATACTAATTTTGTAAAATAATAACAATATTGATTTGATATAAGTCATACAGCAAATTATTCATAGGTATGAATTAAATTAGCAAATTAACTATATGAAAGGCAAAGATCTGTAGTATATTTCCAGAACAAAATTAATCCTGACAAGAGTTTCTAATGAGAACGGGATCCCTATGAAGGCAATGCAATAGCATAGAAAGCAATGAGGTTTCAATGTGTCACCACTATCTGCTGGAGGCCAAGAAAAGAATTAAGCAATCCAGCACATTTAAAATATTAGCTTCTGCTGACAGAAGCTAATACATCAGGAGAAACCAGGCAGAGAAAGGTTAAACTGAATTTCTATTTTATCCTTCATAGGACTTTCAATTTTCTGCTATATTCCTCGTAAATATTCCTCCTGTTGTATAGCAGATATCAGCTTTCTATAAGGTAGGGATTCTTAACCTGCGGACCTGTAAGCCGGATGCGGCCCATGGCACAATTTCATGTGGCCCCCAAACGCCTCCACCACACCAGGAAGTGGCATGTGGTCGAGGAAGGGCAAAATGGCTGTCCGGTCCCTAAAGCTGTCTGAGGGAGTGTGACTTGGCCCCCTGCTTAAAAAGGTTGAGAACTACTGCTTTAAGGCAATTCTAAACATGGGAAACAAACAAACAAAAATAACTTTTACATGAGGCTTAGGATCAACACCAAACGATCTTCATAATCTCATGTCATTAACAGTTCTGCTCAAATCTTGCAAACCAACAAAATCTCATGTTGGGTCATTCTCACTTTCTACTGCTTTCCTCCTTCCTAGCCATATAGTCTTCTTCAGTAAGTTCTGTATTCTCATATGTGCAAGACACTGATACTCTCATTTAATGCATCTTTGCTCTAGTGAGAGTTCAGGCTTGACTGAGTACTCACTTATTTGCCTTTTGATGTTTTGGGGCATCTGTAACTACTCTAACATCTCAATTTACAGATGTAGGGATGATTTTGACCTTAGATCCCAATGTCATTTTTTTTTTTTGCTAAATCCCAAGCCACACCAGTTTTTATTTGAAAAGACAAGAGGATATCTAACTGAAGAACAGTCCTTTGTGTTGGGGTGAGAAGGGCTTAACTGAGGAAAAAAAGAATAAAGTTCTTAAATCCCCCTCCTGGTTTGTTGTATGTTTTTGAATGACATTGAGCACAAAAGGGTACCCTGTAGACCAGGGTTCCTCAATCTTGGGCCCCCAAATGTTCTTGGACTTCAGTTCCTAGAAGACCAAGTTAGTAGACAATCTTGTCTGCTGCCTTTGGTCAATATTTAGGCTCCCTTTTGCTATGTAAAGTTTTGCATTCTTTTTCCTGCTGACATGAGCACAATATTGTGCATGCAGCAACATGTTTTGAATTGTGGGTAGAGAAATGCAATACAGTGGTACCCCGCATAATGAACGTTTCATATAATGAAATATTCATACAACGAAGCGTTTGTGTGCTATTTTGTGATGTACTGTATGACGAAAAAATGTTCGTTATATGGATCACTATTGGCGATACCCCGTAGAATGAAAAACAAATCCATTGTACAGGGTATCGCCAATAGCAATAGTGAACATTTTTTTTTTGTTATACGGTACATCGCCCATAGCGATCTGTATAACAAAAAAAATGTACAGCGAAGAACTCTGTGGAACGGAGTTTTTTTCATTATACAGGGTTTTACTGTATTCCACATTCATACACTAGAGATTTGGTTTCTTAAAAAGAAAGAATTGACTATCTTTGATATAAGGCCCATACAGGTATGCATTGAATTTTCAAAATCCATGGGTTGCAGCCCCCAGATGTCTACTGGGAGCCACTATAAATCCGGGTGGGGAGCTTCTTTCAACTTGCAGATTCAGTTCAATGCAGTTTGAATACCGAATCTAGAACTTTACATCCTCTACTAAATAATCAGTACAGTACTTGATATTTCAGTTTCTGAAACAAAGATGCAACCCCAAATGACTGCCAAGAAAAGAGAATCTAATGTATATCATCACCCTTTTCTGAAGTCAGCTCCTTTCCTAGCTAAGCTAGATATGAATAAAAACATGCAGAAAGGATTGTTCCCATGCCATGTGGAACAATATTTTCCCCTTGTAATTTTAGCAGCCACAATTTAATACAAAGTACAAAGTCTGGAGCTGTAGATGTAATAGAGCTTTGAACTTCCTTTAAATCAACAAAAGTATTGAGATTAATGACAGCTTTGATCTTTAAGTGATACACATAACAGAGAAAGCTCAATTATGAGTCTTCTATTACTGCCCCAAGAGAAATCATATAACTTTTAATAAAACACCCCCAGAGCCTATGTGATGGAAATACCATTCTACAGTAGTTAAATCATAACATGAAAAGGAGGTTGCAGCAGGAAATTCATTTATTCCTCAAGAGAACACTAAAGTCTTAATTACACTTGAAAAAAATTGTTATAGGAAGTAAAAAAAGTTATATTTATTATAATTAATATATGCAGACAGCAGCAACACTGAGACACCTTGCTTAGCATAATAATTGAATGTCATTTGAGTATTTAGGAGGACTAAAGAGAAAGAGCCACTTATATTTTAATGTATTTCTCAGTGGGGTGAGGAAAACTCTAAATATGGGTTTAAATAACCTAAATGGTGAAGGCAAATATTCAATTCCAAATTTTAAATGCTATGCTTTTAATGTCTTCTTGTTTCGATAGAATGTATTGTACCTCAAGATTAGCTTCAGGCATATTATTAAATTTTAAATATCCCACAAAAAATATTGGCATAAAGAAGCATGAACTGTAGTATAATCTGCAGACTAATCTGCAGACACACTGAAAGTTTCTTTCTTTCTTTCTTTCTGCCAGTGTTATACAATTACATTGCATTTTGTCCTATTAAATGCAATAGAGATAAGTGCAAGAAGAAAACATGCCTGCCTGAATGGCTTATAAATAAATGGCTATAAATAAACCATTTAAGCATTCCTTACATAGTGTAAGGGGTAAAATCCACATAGTTAAGTCTTGCAAATAGCTATCACGTGGCCATCTACTTTCAAAAATTCTACTTTCTTCTCTCCCCCCATCTTTTTTCCCATTGCGAATTGCAAGTCCCAATCAAGAAAAGGGACTAGAAAAATGGATGAAGGACCTCTTACCACACTAATCTTTTGATTTCGATTGCAGACATTTCCTTAACAATGTGCAAAGAAAATCAAACACTGAAGTATAGAACTGAAGTTAGACAAGGCAATACATCAGGTAGTTTGGCTCTCATGTTGGTACATGAATAATAAAGTCAAAACTAAAGACATGCATAATCCTATAATTCATGTAAAGCATAATACACTTATAAAATGTCAGTGTACATTATTCCTCTAGGCATGAGGGTTGACAAACTCAAATAAATTTTCCATTCAATGGAATACTCTGGACATACCTGTCCACCTGACTTGATAGTTATTTATTAAGAGAGTTGATTTTCACTTATTTTGGTTGAATGGCTCCTTAGGGACCCAAACATCCAGTATTCATTAAGCTTAGTTATTGGCTTCAGTGGAAAGGAAAATAAGACAATTTAGAAAATTCAACAACTAAAACTAAAGCACACAATGAAATCCAAAGTTAATCAATTTCAAGAAGCAAGAGAAAAATAACCATATTGTAGTTTTACACACTGATTACCTAAAGAGCAGGAAATAATTGTGAGCCAAATGGGAGCTCAGAATTCCATTTGGAGACACTGGATTATTTGCTTTAGAGATTAATATATTAGTGCATAACAAAATGTTCAAAGTTATTAAACTATTAAAGACTGAACAAACTGTTTCCTCATTTATGTATATAAAATTAAGCATTATTACATGTATTACAATATATTAGAACAGTACATTTATTTTGAATGTTTATCCATTTAGTCCAAGATCCACCAAAGCTCCTATTCATATAGGAAATATAAGAAAGAATGACTAAGGAACCTCAAAATTTGAAAAGTGAATTTTTGGACGAGTATTCCAACTAGCAAAGCAGTGGTCATGAACTCTCGTTATTAGCTGCAACTCGTATCCAAGAATGCATTTTTTCTTGAAGCAGGAAAAATGTAATTGACGTGAATTTGTTTAAGGTGGATCCCAGCTTGGCCCATACACAATGATCGTGGAGCCATTTCCTGAGGTACATATGAAATTAGACATACAGGATTTAACAATGGACTGCCATAGCCTTGAGGATATTATCAAGGTGCGCCTTCACAGCCAGTCCATTTGGCATGGCCTCTTCCGCCCCCATGACCATTGGAATCAGAAAGTGGTTCCTCCTCCACTCATTTTGCCATTGGGCCAAATCTGATGGTTTCCAGTGGCATTTCCTTCACTGAATAGACCATCACCCCACCTAAAGGGGCTCATCCACCCATAGCCATTAGCCCCTTTAGGGAATCAGGTTATTTACTGCCGCCCAACAAATGGCATTGAGTTGCTGGCTGTACGGTCTACTCCATTACCATAACAGGAACTCTAGTGGTGGTGGTGGTGGGGAAACAAAATTTTGAAGCTCTGCAGTCCCCACAAGTTCCCTCCTCCCAACAAGGAGGCTGTTTTATGTGGAAATGAGTTCACAAGACAGTGTTGTCATTTGATGTCAGTGATTTTTAACTATGCTATAAAATCTTTTCAGACACTTACTGAAATTTGGTCACAATTTTGTGACAACCTACTTCATACAAACATTCTGCTATTAAGGCAAGCCTCAATATAAGCACAGTTATAACTTCTCCAAATTATATTTACCTAACTTACAGCTAGGCTGAATTGTGGAGCATTAGAGTGTTTTCTTCCCAAAAAAAATGTATCTGCTGAAATTGAGTAAGTCCAAAATCCACACAAACTGCACAATTGAGGAAATATTTTACATTTCTCTAACCAGCTGCAAAATGGACAGATGTGTTTTGTGGGATGAGACAGCTTGTTATTGGGATGTACATTGTTGATCATATTCATTTTAATTTTGCCCTGCTATGTAAAGTTGTAATTGTTTTGGCCGTATTTTCCCCATCCTCCACAAAAGAGTTGGAAATATTGAGTGACAAAATGAGACACTGTTTGCTATGTTTGATTTTACTTTTCTTTGTTGAGCTTCCTTCTTCGGGTTTGTTTCTATTGTCCCAACTACAGCCTACAACAACCTGTGGCATTTAAGTGCCAAAAACCACATTGCTAAATCTTCAGAATCATGGCATGTCTATAGGCAGGAGGCCAACAGAATTTAGAATACAAATGAGCATTTTGATGAACTGATGTGCTTATGCTTCAACAACCTGGACACTGCGAAGCCTGCAGACCATTGCATCACAGCTGTTCAGAATGTCATCTTTATTATGTGCAAATAAGCCCTTCCATGAAGTTGGATGCTGACTGTTTTATATTTAATAAGATTACAGAACAAATGACAAAATGCCAAAATATCAACTAACTAATTTATCAACATTCCATCTGAAGATCAACTTTCAGCTGTTCTTTGAGAAATAGTTATTTAAATTAAAAAAACACATTTCTAACTAATGATCAGAAACTTGAGTAGATTATCCCTACTTTCTTTTCTATTGCCTTTCTATATTAACATACAGCCTCTGTGCTCCAACTTACATTAGTAACACTAAGCTAGCTAACATATGAATTATTCTAACAGGTGGGCTTGTGTGGTTTTAAGAGCAATGCAACACAATCAACTGCATAATATCATATTTCCAGGATAGCCAAAGACAGCTATACCAAGACTGATCCCCAGTAAGCCTAATTTTAGCATGAAACTATTTTAGGTCCCATAGGGACAATTATATCTTTTGACCTCAAGATTTAATTCAAGCTTTAAAACAAAATAGATTACCTTTAATACAGTTGAGTTGGACTCTAGCCTTCATATGGCATGTCCCAATGCAAAGCCAATTAATCTGTTCTAGCCTTTATGCTTACTTCTTGAAGGCTAGTGGCAAAAAGGAAAATATATGCCAAACCAACATTGCATGGAAATCTTGAAAAATTAGCCCAAAAACCATTTAAAAATATCAGTTCATAACAATTATTTTCTTTGAAGAATTAAAAATAATGCTGCTAAAATATTTCCCCTTGAGAAACGGCCAAAACATATGGTTTCCATAGCATGCTTCAATCACACCTGGTCAAACAAATCACACCAATGCTACAGACAAAATTTAATGCACAGGCTTCCATACAATGCACATTTTGAATACACAATTTAAGAAATACCATGATATCCACAAGTACAAGACAGAATTAAACTCTCGCACTTCCAGTCTGCAGGCCAAAAATTATTACTTTACATCAACAGTAAATCAGTAACTAGATTTTATAGTAAGAACCAGCTGGCCAGACCAGTGAGGCAAAAGTCAATGGGCATATTCTTCAAACCATGGAAAACAGGTGGCGTAAATGATTTAGGTTGATGAAGTGCTAATGCTAATCACAGTTTGGTAATCTGGAGTACAAATCTTTTTTTTTCAAATCTTTAAGACCAGTCATTTCCCAACCTGCTATCCCACAGAAAACACTGGACCTTATAGCTGGAGCGGATGGGAGTTGTAGTTAACACATCTGGAACACATCTGGCTATGGAAGGCAGCCAATGCAAAGCGACTTCTTTACATACTCTCTTTGATGTTTCTAACTAATAATCACCCACCTACCCACTAAGGCAGTGAACAAAAAGAAATTCAATATGCTCAAAACTAAACATTATTGAAGCAGTGGGTGTCTGAAACTATGCCTAAGCAGAGAAAGGTTGAAGTGAGTTTTCCCTTGTTCCCTTTATAATTTGGGGGTTAGATGATTTACCCTGATTAGGATTTTTAGCCATGGGATGGGAAATTCGGTATTAACAGCATCTTTTCATAAATCAATCCTACTGTGCTCAGCAGGAATACTTGCAGGTAAATATCATTATGATGGCAGCCCTGAATATATCATTCATTCATCCATCAACCCTCTGAAACATAAAGAAGAGCAATTGCTTGATTGTTTCTACCCACGCAATAACTAAAACAAAATATTGGCCTAGTTTATGCATTCAGAAGATGTGAGGTTTGAAAGGAAGACATCTTTTTTGTTGTTAAAAAAACAGGATTTCAGTTAAGTATGATTTAATACTTTCAATCACCGTCAAGAGCATATGCATTTAAAGAAATTACAAATGGATGGAATAACCTTGTTTTGGGGTATGTTCAGTTCTACTTACCCATCATATTATATAAACTCTGTGGTGCAAACTGCCTTGGCATTTTCTGTATTGCTTCTTTGTAAACTGTGAGGGCATCCTATGAAAAAGTGATGAAAAGTGATGAAAAAGTCCTTAGTGCAGCATTGAATCCAGAAGATTTTTTTCCATGCCAATTTAATACACTGAGGAAAATAAAGAGTACCTTCACTAATCATGAAGAACACCTCTCCCATTTATAGAAAGAAATCTATGGATGATTTATCTCAATGCAATGCAGAATAATTTCCATCAATGCCCATCTCACTTGGAGATGGGAAATTGAAACACTTGAAAACCAGTAAAATGCTCATTAGACTACATTTAAAATTCTGTAGATGAGTACACTGTACAAATCAGTATTCTACTCCAAATGAGTATTTTGATGCTGTCATGGCATTCTAATACTGTAACTGCATTGATAGCTTTCAGTATACAGTGGAACCGCGGTTAACAAATGGCTCAGTTAACATAAAAATCGCATAACAAAAGGAAATCCATAGAAAATAGTGGCTCAGTTTGCGGGGGGTTTTTTTTTTTTTTTGGGAATGGGTTAATTAGTTTTCAATGCATTCCTATGGGAAACTGCAGTTTGGTTAATGTATTTTGGACTTTGATACATTTCTATGGGAAACTGCATTCAATGCATTCTTATGGGAAATTTGCTTAAGGTAATTTTCACTGTAAGAAACGTCCTGGAGAACACATTAATTACGTTACCCGAGGTTTCACTGTACTCTAAACAGAGATCACTGTATATTGTACTATAGAGGAAGTTGGAAACTAGTGAAGGACTGGAGGATAGTGTAAAGTGCAAAGAAATCTGCAATAGGGATTACTCAAACAGGCTTCCTTCAGGCACATATGAACATACCAAAGTGGTCTATTTAATAAATATTTAGGTTGACATTTATTTCTATTCACATTGTTGTAAATGGCATTCTATTTTATCTTCTGCTGAACTTGTCAAGTTCTTTACATGGCACCAAGCCATGGTCTTTCTGATAAAACATTTGAAAAAGTGCAATTACCTTGTTTCTCAAATCCACCATTTTATTTATCTCAAAACACAACCACTTACGTTAACATCCTGTGGCAGTTTAATGTAACCTACACAAATAAAGGTAACAAAAACCTCCCACCAAACACCCATGGAGATGCTTGTGTCATGCTCACAGTTTAAGTTTCACACTACACGAGATGGCTTGCCTGTGTCTGACTCTGCTCACTTCTGAAGCGAGGGCCAAATCTATTTCGTCCTGCCTCTTAGCACAACACGTTCATCAGTTTGGACACTTTTCACCACAGTTTCTCACTCTGGTTCCTGAAGTGGACTGGCAAAAAATGCATTCAGCAATGGAGCATCATAAACCAGGGGGAAAACATTATTAAGTTCTCTTCAGCTGCACACATCTTGTACTGTGTGTAGGAGTTTTCTGCAGACTATACAGGTACATGGCTCATTCATAAGTCAGATATATTGCTCAATATAACCCATCAGGGCTATAATGAACTAGTATCCTCCACTGAAGTACGGATCTTTGATCCAGGGGAGGCTTTCTGCTTAGACAAGGAGGAGGCAATTGTTACTGTATCTCCTTTCACCCCAAAATATCTCCCTTTCCATCCCATGCTATTCCAAAGGGACCCTCTACAGCAGATCTGGAGGAGGAGGCCTTCAGAGGAAGGGAGAAATATCCTTGGCTGTATCAAACAGCCATTTGACAGTGAAGGGACACCAATTGGATGCAGCTGTTCATCACTCTGACTAAAAGGAGGATACGGTTCATGAGAAAAGAAGTTGAATGCCAGAAAATGCTGCCTGAAAATGGAATTTCAAAGCAAAAACAAGATATGGCATATGTGGGAAAATTCTTCTAGGCTCAGAAGGAAACTTTTCTCATTACAAAAATAGAGATGCTAATTTTTAAAACAAAAAGAACACAACTGCCACATCCTTTTCCAGTTCTGTCAAAAGAAATCCTGCCTGACCCACATGTTTACTTGAAAGCATTTGTTCTTTGATTTAAAACAAACTGGCTGTATGTACTGTAGTGAGGCTGCCATGGCTCATAATTGTTGATTGTTTTTCTCCTATAAATTAAGTGATGTGTTTACTTTTAATGTAAAATGGCAGTATGCACACACACACATAAACAGAACAAGCCAGAGAACAGGTATGTATGTGTTTGAGTGTGTATAAGTATATGTATTCTTTTTTTTTTTCATTTTCCTGTTGCTCAGGTAGCTGTAAGCTATGGATGTAAAACCTTGCTTATTTCTCAAAACATTCCTTCTTCCTGGGTGACCCTGACCAAAACAGTTGCTTTAGTGTAATACACTGCACTACAATAGACCTATTGCATCAACAGGAATTTAGCATAGCAAGTTACAGTTAAAGTAGGCCCACTGAATCAATGGAACTTACAGAGGAGTTGGTTCATCAACTTCCCATTGATGCAATGGGCAAGAGGATGCAATCTGTGAGCCTTTGCACAATTTTAGCATTTCAATGCTTCTTCAATAAATCCATAAGAAGTGGGGTGGGTGTAAACAATAGCTTGTATTCTGTTAAAAAAAACTTGTATTTTGCACATAAAATCTCATATTTTGCACAAAATACATTTTAAAGACAAAACACAATTCTGTCATGCAACCCCCACTTGTATTTTGTGCAAGTGCTAAGCAAAACAGCGTGAGAACAATAAATAAATAAATCATAGCAGTGTCTCATTTTTTTCAATGAGGTGTCTCAATGTTTAGAGGATGAGAGTTCTGAGTCATACACTGTATTCGCTACCCTAAATATTCTCAAAGTCTCCTTATCACAAGGGAACATATTGTACTACACCAATGCCAACAGGAAGTATGGTATTCCCATTTTCATCCTAAATATAATACTGATCTGTATTCCACCTGTAAATGGAATAGAACTAGCATTTTACAATGCTAACTAATGTCCAATTGCAAGAATACTACATTAGGAGATGGTATTTGAAAGGGTGGTAGTGGCTGAACAGCTATGGAATGTCTTAGAAGAGATTATCTATTTAGTCTTACAGAGGCATAGATGATTGGAGGAGAAGGGTCTGAGGTGGCTCAGTGGTAAGAACCTCACCTTGTTAGCTGGAAGGCTGGCAAATCGGCAGTTCAAGACCCAGGTACTGCATGACGGATTGAGTGCCTGTCTCTGTCCCAGCTCTTGGGGACATGAAATGGGACTCATTTGGGCATTCTCTAAGTAGAGTTTCTTCCACAAAAATCCTTTCAACCCAGAATAATTTCTGACATACCTGCTGTAGTTCTGTTCTCATTTGATGGTCTGGCTTCAGAGAGTGGTATTGTCTCTGTTCTTTGGCAGTTATAATGTGGAGTTCCACAGGAGACATTTTTGCTACCAGAACTTTTTAAACACCTGCACAAAGCTATTGTGGGTAGCTTATTTGTTCAGAGCATCATCAGAATGCAAATGAAATCAAAGAGTTCCGTTTCTCTATTACATCTGTATCAGGTGTGGTCATGTGCAACCTTGTCTACTGTCAAGATGCAGGTCCAGGCTGGAATAAGGACTAAAGAACTGAAATTGAATCCTTAAATCCCTGAAAGGTAGTAGTGGGTAGGTGGGTCCTGAATCTGAGAGTTGCAGACTCAATATGTCCTGGGTGAGGTTGTACTTCCCTAAAGGGACCATATGTACAAAGCTGGGGAAGATCTTGGATCTTCTTTATCACTAAGATCTAGGTGGCCAAGAGGACCTAACTACCAGCTTCAGTTACAACAATTGCAACAATTCCTGCAAAGCAACAAGCTGGTGATAGTGCTTAATGTGTTGTTAACATCAAGACTTTAGTATTTTTTTGTGCTTTTCTAAGGTTACAGTCTGGAAACAGCACCTTGTGAAGCATGATGTAGTTTGCTTGCTTAGTGGGGCTTCCAATCATGTATGATATCTAAAGTACTTTGGACATCAAATGAGAAGGGAGGACTCACTTGAGAAGGCCTTGATGCTGGGAAAGGTGGAGGGCAAAAGAAGAAGAAGAGGGAGGCCAAAGATGAGATGGCTAGATGGTATTGTAGACACAGTGGGCACAGAACTGGGAAAGCTGAGGGGGATGGTGGAGGACAGAGGCGCCTGGAGGACAATGGTCCATAGGGTCTCAAAGGGTCGGAATCGACTGTGCGACTGAACAACAACAAAAAATCTCTATGCTTAAATCTCCGCAATGGCTACTAAGTAGATACTCAGATACTAAGTAGATAGAGTATCTTTCATAAGGCCCTAAACAACTCAGGGACAGGTTATCTATACAGATTAGTACTATCAGTACTATCTGTGCAGAGGCCCTTTTATGGTACCATGGTGCTGTGAAGCTAATTTTCAGGTTTTGTGGCATGTTCTCCATTTGAACTTTTACTGTATGACTGTGACCTCCCTGTTCTCTGCTTTGGAGTTTTTGAAATAATATCATGCAGAGCTGCTTAAAGAAAGGAAGGAAGGAATTTGTGGAAATCCTGTTTCTTAGTGAAGTAAGTAGCAACTAGAATAGGCCAATTGAATCAATGAAACTTTCATAGGAGATGACTTCTCAAAGGCATACCTGTCAAGCGCAGCTCCGGACAATATGGGACCTGCACATGCGTTTACGCATGCATACAACGGACATGCGCAGAACGGTTCTGTGCAAGTCCATTCTACACATGTGTAGAAGGCTTTTACGCATGCATACAATGGACCTGCGCAAAACCGTTGTGTGCTGGTCAGTTCTACGCATGCGTAGAAGGGTTCTACGCATCCCCTTCTGCACAGAACCCTTCTACGCATGTCTAGAAAAGTTCCACGCATGCATAGAAAGGATCTGCGCAGAATGGGTGCGCAGTAACTCCTTTTCCCCCGCTGCCAAGATCCGGGATAGCGGCAGCTCCGGGCGAGAAAGGATGAAAATCGGCACCGAAATACGGGAAATCCTGGCCAATCTGAGATACTTGACAGGTATGCTCAAAGGGCCTAGTTACTATGCTAAGCAGGAGGATTTCAACTACTGTGTTGAATCAAGTAAATTTGCTCCAGACAAGTTTCAAACTAGAAACAATATTTAAATATATGGATCTGTGGCATCAGAGGTTTGGAGTTCAGTTCCTCACTGTACATCACAAAAGAGCCAGCCTGTATGGCCTTGAGCAAGTTGCACAATTGCAGAAAACTCTCAGAAGAAGGGAATGGTAAACCACTTCTGAGTACTCGCTACTTTGAAAACCTTGTAATGGGTTGCTGTAAACCAAAATTGACTTGACAGCATGCATGCACACACCCAGAGAATGCAACTATTGCAAAACAAGAACAATTTTGTTGAAGAAGGGGAAACACTCACCTCATACTGCCCCTGTTCATGGTAGAGTTTTCCCAAATTATAAAGGCAGCTGGTAACAGAGCTCTTATGAGCATGAGGATCTTTTAAGTTTTCATCAGGAATTTCTGAACACTTCAAGAATGTCTTTTTGGCTTCCTCCGCCTTGCCTTGGTTCATTAGGATGATACCAGTGTTTAAATAGGCAGCTGTGTTGAGAGCAAACATGAAGGTCCATCAACTTGAAAAGCTGTGATATTTACAATAGCTATTTTGACCCTAGCACATTACCCTAAAACAGGGGTTTCCAACCTAGGGCCCACGGGCCAGATGCAGCCCATGGTGGCATTTCATGTGCACCCCTCCCTCCAAAGGCATTTGAGAAACAAAATGGCTGTCCCCTTTGAAGCTCTTGGGACAAAATGGCCACCCCCATGATGCAGGCAGGGAAAAATAGCCATCCGGCCTTCAAAGCTGACTGAGAGAACGTGACCCGGCACCCGGCTTGAAAAGGTTGAGAACCCCTGCCCT
Organism: Bradypodion pumilum; assembly: GCA_035047305.1. NCBI lineage: Eukaryota > Metazoa > Chordata > Lepidosauria > Squamata > Chamaeleonidae > Bradypodion > Bradypodion pumilum. The sequence continues at coordinate 60,541,222 of JAWDJD010000005.1, forward strand.
AAAATGTCGTCTTGCTGCTTTTTCCCTGCTGAATGTTATACGTTATCATTGCAATTCTGACTTTGAATGTGGCAGCTCTAATCTACACTGTTGTATCCTATTTATAATAAGGATAAGGTTTCTGATTGCAAACTCATAGGTTATAGAGCTAATTTGTACTTTAAAATATTGCAAGCATAGCAGTTATTTTTGTAGCAATTAACTCTGCTGTTCAGAAAATCCCAACAAAGTTTAACAAGCACTACTGCAAATAAGGCAAATATATCAGAAGCTCAAAAGTTTGTTTAAATTAAGGTAATTTATTTCAGAAACAATTCAGAAAACTGGAATTGAAGTTCTATTAGAATGCAGGGGAATTTCACACATGCAGACTTAAATTCTCTGAATCAAATTGCAACTTGTTCTTGTGAAGATAATGACAAATAGGATATTTATCCCTTTTATCCCATATCAAGAATGTCCCATTCTACTCAGAAACAAAAGAAAGGACAAACGAATATGTTCTGAGATCTGATAAACAAGCAACTCTCTTGTCAGCTAGAGTAAACTAAGGTGTGTGGCTCTCCTCCAGGTGAAATGGAATTTGGTACAGTACCAACAAATTCTTTTTTTTTTTTTGCACATCTGAATCAAGAGCAGGATGTAGAATTCTCCCAAGACAATTTGTTTTCTCAATTTGAAGAAATGGTGCACAGTCATGCAGTCCAGGTAATTCATCCTGGCATTTATAGCAAAAATGTTTTACAATCACCTCTCTCCCTTCCCTGGCAGGAGATACAGAATAACAATAATTTTGCTGTAACTTCATGATGCTCTTGATTAGCTAAGGTAGCTGCCCTGCCACACCAAATGACAGGGCCAGACCAGTTCTTAGTGGGTATAAGGATAGGTATTCTCTGTGTATACAGAGCCTTTCATTGCATAAAATCAAACTAGTAAAGATAAGGTCACCCTTGCTTGAAAACCAGTCTTATCCAACCTTAGGGTTCAGTGCTCATGTCTGTTTACAGCCAAAGAGCCAGCGTTGTCTGTGTCTGCAGACATTTCTGGTGTCATGTGGCAGGCTTGACTAGACACCAGAATGCATAGAACAATGTTTACCTTCCAACCAAATTGGTCCCTATTTATCTACTTTCAATTTCTTGCTTTTGAACTGCTACGTTGGCAGGAGCTGGGACAGAGATGGAAGCTCACTCCGTCATGCAGCACTCAGGTCTCACTTTCCAGTCATCAATTTCAGCGTCTTTGTTGCATGACAGATCTTGAGGACATGAAAGGAGCCTCATTTGGGCATCCCGAGGACACTTTCTCCAGCATTAAAACTTTCAACCAAGAGTAATTTCTGACTCGAAATTAATTTTACCACTAAGCTACCACAGTCCCTTAAAATCAAACTAACTCCTGCAAAATAAATATACAGTGATACCTCATACAATGATTTTAATCCATTTCACAGGACTCATTGTTGTATGAAACAATTGCTATACGATGCATGCATCATATAGTGATTTTCCCTATGGGATGGATCGTATAACATTTTTTTTTGCTAAGTGGTTTTTCCCATTGAAATATTGTACGGATTTTTTCCATAGGGAAAATTGTTATGTAGGACACCATTTCCCCCCAAAACCTAATTTTTACGCGATTTCGTTGCTATACAGGGTGATTGTTGTATGAGGTTTCACTGTAGTTCACAGATTTTTCTTCCAACAGTGTATTTATAATAAAACATGACAAACATGAAGTTTTACTTACAAGCTAAGGTAGGCCTGCTTCCAATGGCCAATTTATAGTAATGCAGTGCTTCTGAAAACCTACTGTTTTCCTGAAGGAGCAATCCTCTGCATTTAGAAATAGAATGGAGACAAAAGGTAATTGTAGAGAAAGTAAGAATTTCATTATGAAAATCCAAATAATAAGAGAGAAAAAAATTCTGGCCTATGTACAGGCAACCTATAATATAAACAAAACATTTATTCACTAATAAAGAAGAGGAAAAGGAGGAGATGTGAATTCCTACAGATTCTGCAGAAAATAAAAAAGCACATCTGAAGAAATCAGGTTAAATATTTCTATATGGATGGGAGGGGGGGAGAGATTTGGGCGTAAGCATGTCTGTAATTTTGTATGTCATTTTGCATAACTGCTCATTTCAGTTCTCCTCGCTAAATAATGTTGTTGCTAGCAAGCCATATTGTACACTTCCCTCACAGTCAATTGTTCTCATGTTGCAGCTTAACTGGCTTTAGAGTCTACTGGGAATTTGTTGAGAATGTTGGCCAGTATTACATAACACCTCTTTCCCCACTCTTAGAAAACTAATTTACTAAAAGTTCCAACAGGGAATAGACAAAGGAGTTCAGTCATATATTTAATCTATGCATTTTATGTACTAGTTCAATTGTCAGTGGGAGACACACACTATTTTAATAAACTTGAAACAATCAAATAGTGCAAATCCATTTGCTGTTACACTGAAGAATCAGGTCAAAAGACTGAACAGAAGCATTATAGGCATAATCTAAAAACAACGTGTCCCCATGAGACCAGACACACCTATTTTGCTGATGTACTAGTACTGCCTGCCACCACTTATCCAGCACATTTGTGCTACAGACAGCAGTTAAACACTTAATAGCAAAAGCAATTACACTTGTGTGTCACCTCATAGCACTTAGAGGACTCTCTGGATGGTTCACAAGGTAATTAATATTTTACCCACAACATCCTGGGTACTCATTTTACCGACCTTGGAAAGACAGAAGGCTGAGTCAACCTTGAATCCATTGGAATAGAACTCAGATGGCAAGCAGATTTTGGCTGCTTAACCACAGTGCCATGAGAGCTCTCAAAATAGTGTGGTAAAAACTGTATGTATGTGAATGTGTGTCCTAAATAGTAATAAATTCCAAGTTTGGGCTATTGCCTACAGCTGTTACAATCTTTTTCTCCATATAGTTAAGTCAAAGGAAAGAAATCACAGTAATGCTTATAAAAGATACATATGTACAAGAAAAAAGCCTGCAGATAGAAGGTGCAATAACTGTAGCATAATGATATGGTTATATAGGATGCTGAATTGTAGTGATTACATTTCAAGAAAATCAAAAGATGCATGATTGAATAACCCCTTACTAAAATGCAAGACTTGCTATCATAAGGTATGTGAAGATGAGAATCTGACCTTTTCGCCCATCCATCCAGTTTTGATAGGTAATTAGAATAAGTACCATATTTGCTGGCATATAAGACCCACTCCCCCCCCCCAAAAAAACTGGAAAATGGAGTGTGTCTTATACTGTATATAGTGGGCTATAGTGGGCTATTTTGATAATGACAGGGTGTGTCTTATACTTCAATGCATCTTATACACCAGTAAATACGGTAAGTAAAAGGCTTCACAGATAGTGGCCAATGGCACATAAGTGAGTATATGTTTCAGGGAGGGAGGGAGGGAGAGATTGAGAGAATAACTGTACCACATTCACAAAAATCAACTGAGTGCACCAAAATATTTAACCTTTCACTTCATCTTCTAAATAAAATACATGTATTTCAGTGAAACAACAGCGTGAGGCTGTGGATAAGAATTCTACTGAAGTAGTTTCTGTAAAGGTGATATATTCTAACAACATATAACATACAACATATATAGCAGCACAGAACAACCTGTTAGTTGTGTATCAAATCTGATAATGGCCCATTATCTATTATGCTAACCATTTTGTACCTCTCTACCTGATGTGTATAAATTGATGCCATGAAGTCTCCCTCTTATGTCTGACAAAGTGGACTTGATCCACAAAAATTAACATTTAAATACAGCAGTTAGTCTTTGTCAGGAATTCAAGGGATCGTTACAATTCCTTTGACATTTAGGTACAATGTAGTTTAGTCAGATATTTAGGTTGAGAAAGCCTAATTCTCAGAGAAAACAAGGGAAAGTGACATTCCATCCAATACACAGACTCAGCCGCCACAGTCATAAGAAGGACACCTGCGAGGCTTTTTCAAGCATGCACAATTAGCACTTGAAAAGGAATGACCATGGATAAATCTCTAGGTCATTAGTGAGCATTCACACATTGAAAAAGAGGGAGGGATGACAGCGTAGAAGGAAGGAAACCTTCACCTGTTACATTTAAACTCTGATACTGATTTTTACACTTTCACATCATCAGAAGGGGAAATGTAAGAAGTCATCACAAAGCATTCTGGTGCCCACTCAGGAGCAGCACACCTGTGTGGATAACATGACATCAATCTTACATCATGGGGAAAAACACCTGTGTGGGAAAGTCCAAAGTTCCCACATAACTCTCATTCCTTAAGTGGGGAAAGAGTTTCCAAATGCAATATAAACTCTCACATTTGAGAGCTTGGGGCTGGGGGGAGAGACTTACCCAGATCCAGCGTGAGATGGCTAGATGGCATCATGGACGCAATGGGCACATAGCTGGGCGGGCTGAGGAGGATGGTGGAGGACAGAGGTGCCTGGAGGACGATGATCTATAGGGTCGCAAAGGGTCGGAATCGACTGTGCGACTGAACAACAAGCGTGAGCTATTATCGCTCAGAATAATGGGATGGAGGCCTAGCAAGAAGCTATGGGGGCCATTTGGTCCAACTTATTTTCTAAGACTTGCCAAAAGCAAACCAAGGCAAAAATGTCTTAGTCTCTGAGAAGAAAATGATTATTTTTCTTAGAAAAGTTAGTACTTTGTTATTTTAGTAGTTTCCTAAGTCTAGAGAAGAATAAGGAGATCCATCTGGGATCATTGATAGTTAGTCAGAAAAAGTTATTTTAGCTAGATTTTGTGCATTTTTTGTTATTCTTTGTATCTGGATATTACTTTTGCTTCTATAAAATAAACTTCTGAAAAGACATCGAACCGCCTCATCTTTGGACAAAAGATGGGAGGATTTCAAAAGCCAAGCTTGGGTGAGATAAGAGCTTGGTGGATGAAGCAGGACTACGGATAGAACTCTCCATTATCCTTGAGGAGGCCAGATGGGTAAACAAGGGGGTGTAGGGAATCAGAGTGAGAATAACAATATTTCTTGCTAAAAGCAAGATAAGGGTTGCCAGGGTAACTTTCAGAAGGAGTTGCACCTGCACCCTTAGTTGGAGGCTTGGGGAAGTGTGGGTTGCCCAGGCCACTAATTGGACACCTACCTTTCCCAAAGGGTTTGTCGGGGTCTGCAAACGATCCCGAGACCATCCTGGCTCGACAGGAAAGGCAATTGGGTATGGGCAAGTTAATTATAGGGAGCAATTGTGACTCCATATTTAATTGGCTCAGGGCACTGAAGACAGTAGAGCAAGTGTCATTCAGAGAGAGACTCACGGTCTCGCAAACAGCTACTGTGTCTCGCTCACGTCCATGAATAAGGACTGAGCAGACACTAACCACAGTTAGACCAAATAGCTATGCATAAGTATGCAGAGCCTTCTAGGAGTTAGATAACATGGGAACAAAGAGTCCCACCACAATCTGCTGATTAAGCCTGCCTATGGGCAACCTGGGCACGCAGGCTGGTAAGTGTAACCCAATCAACCAAGTGCCACGTAGTAAAACTTTCCATCACAGGGGTCTCACGCAGACTGTGCGTGCTGACTCCCAATTGTAGTCAATAAATACAGTCCACCCCAGAATTCGGGGCTGGCTTTTACCATCATACTTCAGTCTCGCGTGCCTTCCTTGAGTCCAGCACCTTGACTCCCATGGACCATTACAACAGGGAAGAATTGACCGCTTGTTTCCTATAATCTTCAAAGAGAAGAAATAAAGTCTTGAACTGGTTTCCCAAAAAGCAGCCTGTTTCACTCCATATTCCTACTCGGAAGGTGGCATTTAAAAAGGGACTGTTCATGCCAGCTAGCTACCATAGCGAAAAGCTTCATAAGAAGTATTGCCACCCTTCCAAAGCCCTGGGACCCCAAACTAAGTGAAAGGTCCCCCTTTAAAAACCCTTAAACCCCCTAAATGACCTCTACAGTCTTTAAAGTGCCATAACATTTTTGTCTCTTTGTCTTGTTTTCTTTACTCTCTGATACGCTTGAAACACAGGCTAACATGGCTACCATTTTAAATATATAAAAAATGTTTGTGTTTGCAGTATTAATTTAATATATAAGTTGACAAATAGCCCCACAGAATCAGTGTTAAAATTGTCTGTTTTAAAGTTAGTTTACACTTCCATCTTTTAAAGGCCCCAAATAACTTCCTAATCACCCCTGTTATGGGTGGGAGGGGAGATATAGCCCTCAAAGGTCTAAGGCAGGGGCTTGGTGCCCCAAGTGTTCTTGGACTTCAATTTCCAGACGCCCTGATCAGCAGGTGTGCTTAAGAACATAAGAACAGCCTTGCTGGAACAGGCCACAGCCCATCCAGTCCAGCATTCTGTCTCACACAGTGGCTCACCATTTCCTTCAGGGTATTCCCAAGCAGATGCCTTCACCTGCTTAGGATTCCCTGGAAATGGCATTGAGAGATATCCTGCCTATCTCTCCAACCCGGTGTGGTTAGAGAGTGAGAGGTCCAGCCCTAGGCTTCTCAAATATGGGGTGCCTCAGGGATCTGTGCTCTCTCCTCTCTTATTTAACATCTACATGAAGCCGCTGGGTGAGATCATTCGTTCCCACGGGGTGCGGTACCATCAGTACGCGGATGATACTCAATTGTACATCTCGGCCCGGGGGGACCCCAGTGATGCTGTTGAAATCCTATCCGGATGCCTGGAGGCCATTGGGGTCTGGATGGGGGCCAATGGGCTTCGGCTGAATCCCAGCAAGACAGAGTGGCTGTGGATAAGGGGCCCCACGTTATCCAAGGAGTTACCATCTTTGGTACTGGATGGGGCTGTTTTGCCCCAGACAGACCCAGTGCGCAACTTGGGGGTCCTCCTGGACTCACGGCTCCTGCTGGAAGAACAAGTGGCAGCTGTGGCCAGGGGGGCTTTTGCCCAACTTCGGGTGATTCGCCAACTGCGCACGCTCCTGGACCGGGGCTCCTTGCTTATGGTCACTCATGCTCTGGTTACTTCCCGACTAGATTATTGTAATGCGCTCTACATGGGGCTGCCCTTGACGACCATTCGGAGGCTGCAGCTGGTCCAGAATGCGGCGGCCCGGGTGGTGATGGGGTGTGGGCGATATGCCCATGCCTCACCGCTGCTTCGGGAGCTGCACTGGTTACCAGTTTGTCTCCGGGTGCAATTTAAGGTGCTGGTTTTGACCTTTAAAGCCCTATATGGCAGGGGGCCAGGATACCTTAGAGACCGCATCGTCCCAAGAGTGGCTGCCCGTCCAACCAGAGCGGACCGGAGAGGCTCTCTGGTGGTGCCATCAACGAGGGGTGCACATTTGACTAGCACCCGAAGGAGGGCCTTCTCTGTGTCCGCACCAACCCTCTGGAACCTCCTACCAACATATCTAAGACTGCAAAGTGAACTGCTGCCCTTCAGGAAAGGAGTAAAGACCTGGCTGGCAGGGCAGGTATGGGGCCCAAACGGGACTATGGCCCCCGCCGGCTGGCTTTTATAAGACTCTCTCTCTTTCCCTCTGTGTGGTAGGTGGGACGGGTGATTGGGATATGGGTTTTAAATGGGGGTGGATGTTGGTTTTTTCTTATTGGGTGGGTTTTTTATTGGGTGGGTTTTATAAGGTTTTATAATGTTTTTATGTATTTTTTGGAGTTGTTGTAATGCCGCCCTGAGTCGGGTTCTGCCTGAGTGGGCGGCATTTACAAATGTGAATGATAAATAAATAAATAAATAAATAAACCCGGAGGTTGTCCTTAGGTAGCCATAATTATAGCCATTGATAGCCTTGTCCTCCATGAACTTGTCTAATCCTTTCTTAAAGCTGTCAAGACTGACAGCTGTCACCACTTCTTCTGGCAGGGAGTTCCATAGACCAGTAATCCTCTGGGTGAAAACGTACTTTCTCTTATTTGTTTGAGAACTAGTACCCAAAAGTTTCATGGAGTGTCCCCTAGTTCTAGTGTTGTGCGATAGGGAAAACAGTTTTTCCTTATCCACTTTGTCCACACCGTGCATGATTTTATAAACTTCAATCAGGTCACCTCTTAGATGCCGTCGTTCAAGAGTGAAAAGGCCCAACCGTTGCAGCCTCAGAAGGTAAGGAAGGTGTTCCAGTCCCCTAATCATTCTGGTTGCCCTCCTCTGCACTTTCTCCAACTCCATAATATCCTTCTGGAGGTATGGCGACCAGAACTGTACACAATATTCCAGATGGGGCCTCACCATAGATTTATAAAGAGGCAAAATGACACTTGCTGACTTATTTTCTATACCCTTCCTAATGATCCCTAACATTGAGTTTGCTTTTTTCACTGCTGAGGCACACTGGGTTGACACCTTCATTGAGCTGTCCACCAGGACACCAAGGTCCCTTTCCTGGTTTGTCGCAGAGAGTTCAGACCCCATCAGTTTATAAATGTAATTGGGGTTTTTTGCCCCAACATGCATCACTCTGCACTTACTGATGTTGAAGCTCATTTGCCACTGTTTTGCCCACTCCCCCAGTGTCAAGAGATCCCTCTGGAGCTCCACACAATCTCTCACAGTTTTCACTACCCTGTATAATTTAGTGTCGTCAGCAAATTTGGCTACCTTGCTTTTTACTCCTACCTCTAGATCATTTATGAAGAGGTTGAAAAGCAGGGGTCCCAGTACTGAACCTTGGGGGACCCCACTCTTTACTTCCCTCCACTTGGAGAAGTGTCCATTTAGTGCTACCCTCTGTTTCCTGCCCCTTAGCCAGTTGCTGATCCAGGACAAGACCTGTCCCTTTATTCCATGACTGGTAAGTTTATTCAAGAGCCTTTGGTGTGGGACCTTGTCAAAAGCCTTCTGAAAGTCCAGATAAACAATGTCAACTGGATTACTTGGGCTTCTGTTAACTGAAGTCCAAGAACATCTGGGGCACAAAGGCTGGTCACCCCTGGTGTAAGGTGATGGAAAATGGAGACACTATAGCCCCTAAATTTAATCTACCTTCCTATTTACACTATAGAACAGGAGTTCTCAACCTTTTAAAGCCAGGGGCCAGGTCACACTCCCTCAGACAGCTTCAGAGGTCGGACAGCCATTTTGCCCTTCCTCCACCATATGGCACTTCCTGGTGTGGTGGAGGCGGTGGGGATCCACATAAAATGGTGCCAAGGGCTGCATCCGGCCCACAGGCTGCAGGTTGAGAATCCCTGCTATAAAACATGTGTAACCTTATCTTTCACAAACCCGACATGTTAAAGGAGTACAGTTCTGCAGGGAAATGCCAGTTAGCCATTCCAGCTCGGTAAGAAACAATACTTTGAGGATACCAGCATGTTCTGAACTCCAATGCAATAGCAATCAACAATTTGCTTCTAACCAATAAGAGAAGATTGAAGCCTCATCCCATAGAAGAGAGAACGGGGATCACTTATACAGGCATAATCATGCAACAGTAAACAACAGCTTGTTATTTAAAAGGAAAATGTATTGGATTCTCTCTCTTTTGGCCACAGCAACTGCAGAGAATAATTTTAAAAATGTATCCAGAATACATCAAACCATAGCAACACATTATAACTTTTGGATACTAACTAAAGCTCAGGGACTGAATTAATTTTCTAGTTCCTCTATGCTCTGCTCGCACAATTATTCTTTGCTATATTAAATTTGTTATCCTCTAGTTTTGGAAAATCTCATTGTTATGAACTTCAGATGAATTGCTTGCCCATATTGAAACAATTAAATATTGTTTTTTGTAGTTCTCAGTATAATGCATTGCTTTTGGATCATGTTTATGCCACTTGCATTTTTAAAATAGCCTGCCTTCTTCATTAGAGGACTTTAGAACTAATTTTCTGCTTTTATTGGTAGCTTTAATATTGGCATCAGCTGTGGCAATTCAAATTTATTTTTCCCTTCTGTTTCTGAATACAAACAGTTTTACAGCTGTTTTACTAGTTACTTAAAATTTAAATAGATGCAAAATGAAGAGCAGATGCAAATGAATGAATACTGAATTCTGGTAAATAATTAAAGTTGCATTTAATACTATCTTGTAAACCTTATAAGATCACAATGATATGCATGACCTACAGATTCTTAGAAAAGGCAAATGAAGAGGAGAGAGATCTTCCAAAAATGAAATACCTCTGGATTAACCTTTGCTATCTTATCCCTTTCCCAAAGTGTCTGATGAGGTGGGGGAGAGTGAGTTGATGAGGTTTTGACAGTTTAACCAGTATAAATGGAAAATATTTAAAAGAAAATATGTGTGAGATCACACAGATACAAACATGGAAAACATATCACATTATTTCTTTAATGGGTATGTATATACAGTAATACTCGGGACAACGAGAAAACTAGGTTCCACAAGTTGTGTTGTTAGCATTTAGCATTATCCGGTGCATGCATTGGATAACGCTAAAAAAGCCGTCTGCCTCTGGTAGAGGCAGGGGACCCGATCCAATGCGCTGCTGCAAGGCAAAATGCCGGGGGAAACTCCATCCTCAGCTGCAGGTTTTGCCTTGCAGCAGTGCCCAGAAAGATTGGGGGACATTGGAAACAGTGGGTCTCCTGAGCTGCACAACAGCTGAAAATAGTTGTGGCCGCCATTTTGTTTAAAAAACAAAATGGCGGTCACAACTATTTTCTGCTGTTGTGCAGGTCAGGGATGTCCTAGGAAGGTGGGAATAGCATGGGGAAGGTCCTCCCACCCTCCCAGAGGCTGCTGGGGAGGCAGAGAAACAGAAAAATGCACTCGATGATGGTGATTTTTTTTGGCCCCAAACAGTGTGAAAAGGTAGGAGATCAAATACGATGCACCGGATAACGACAAAATGATGGTGCAAATCTTTTCTTAAAATTTGCTGTTGTTATCCGGAATTGTCGTTACCTGGTTCTGTCGTTATCTGGAGTTCCACTGTATTTACAACATAAGATCTCTTATCAGTCCTATTAAAGGCTAGGTTCTGTTCTCTTCCTTTAAAGAGATTAATAGTATTCTCAAACTTGAACAATGTATTTAGGAATGTAAATCTAGAAGCAGAGCGTTCATGGGAAGAAAATACTCTGTGTGTGTGTGTGTTTCTTGTGTGTGTTGTTTCTTGTAATGTTTGTGAACTGCCCAGAAAGGTTCTTGTGCCAATTGGGTGAGATACAAAATAAAATAAAATCACTCAATAAAGTCTAAATAAATATTAGTCTGAAATAAACTACATTTTTCACTTTAGGAAGCTCTGTTCCTATATGTCAGTGATGGCTAACCTTGGCACTCCAGGTGTTATTGAACTTCAATTCCCAGAAGCCCTGATCAGCAGGAGTAGGAGTCCTAATGTGGGCTTCTAGTAATTGAAGCCAAAGAACACCTGGCGTGTCAAGGTTAGCCATCTCTGCTATATATAATAAGAACTGAAGAAGGCCTCCAAGAAACTATGGACCATTTCAGGACTTGGACAAATTATCTGACAGATGCTTGTCAAATTTTCTCTTGAATGCCTCCAGTGTTGGAGTGTCCACCACTTTCTGAGATACTGTAATTGGTTTTGCTGTTGTACCACACTAACAGTTAGGAGATCCCCCCCCCCCCCGATATTCAACTCAAATCTGGTTTCATGTAACTTTAGCCCATGATTATGTTTCCTGCACTCTGGGATGACAGGGAACAGATCCTTCCCCTCCTCTTTATGCCTATCTTTCAAGTACAGTGGTACCTCAGATAAAGTCCAATTCAGATAAAGTCCAATTCAGATAAAGTCTGATTCGGATAAAGCCACGGTTTTCATGCACACGTGATGCATCGCATAAAGTCCAAAACCGCTAAAAATTGGATGTTATCTGAGGTATTTAGTATAGGAACCTCGGATAACATCCATTTTTTTAATGTTATCCAATGCATCACCCATTTGATTCGGATAAAGTCCAAAACTGGATAAAGTCCAAACTTGTGGAATGGAGTTTGGACGTTATCCAAGGTTCTACTGTATTTGGAAAGTGCCATCATATCTCCCCTCAATCTTCTTTTCTCATGACTAAACATGGCCAATTCTTTCAGTCTTTTCTCACACAACCTGCTTTCTAGTTCTCCGGTGATTCTTGTTGTCTTCCTCTTAACTTTTAACAGTTTGTTGGCATATTTCTTAAAGCATAGTGTACTGAACTGAACACAGTACTTAAGATGAGGCTGAATAGAGAGGAACTAGTACTTCACTGGATTTGGAGACTATACTTATGTTAATGCAACCAAAAATAGCATTTGTCTTTTTTTTTCTTCCAGCTGTATCACTCTCTTGGTTCACATTCAGTTTATAATCTACAACAATTTCAAAATCCTTCTATCTTATAGTATTATTGAGCCAAATATCTTGTAGCTGTGTGTTTTGTTTTCTTCCCTCCAGGTGTAGAATTTTGCCCTTAACTGTATGAAATTTCATTCTGTTGTTTTTAGTCCAGTTTTAGATCTTTTTGAATACTGGTTCTCTCTTGATAAACATCTTGTTTGTGTAATCTTCAAATCTAATAAGCATTGCCGCCACGGCGGTGCCTTCCCCGGGACCCACTCTACCAGCCCCGGAGATGCGGGGCAGTTGCGTCGCTCTCGCCCCTCCTGAGAGTTGACGGAGGGGTCAAAAGGAGCCAATGCTGGAGCCAATGCTGCACTGCCTTCCCCAGGACCCACTCCACCAGTCCCGGAGATGCGGGGCAGCTGCGTCACTTTTGCCCCTCCCAAGCCTGTTGCTGGAGGGGTCAAAAGGAGCTGCCGCCACAGCCGCCACTGTGCTACCCTCCCCGGGACCCACTCCACCAGCCCGAGAGTTGCGAGGCAGCTGCGTCGCTCTTGCCCCTACCAAGCCTGTTGCCAGAAGGATCAAAAGGAGCCAACGCTGGAGCTGCCGCCACAGCCGCCGCTGCGCTACCCTCCCCATTCCATGGGCCCCGGAGATGCAAGGTATGTGCTCGTGTGGAGGGCTCCCCCAAATAAGGACAATATTGTTTTTCCCTGAGTACTTTTTTGGACATGGAACCCTGGTTTCATTTGTGGCTTTGAGTTTTGATTTTGATTCTGTTTGAATTTTGTATTTTGTATAATTTTATACTATATTTCTGAATTGTATTTTGCAATTTTGTGGTATAATTTGATGCCGCCCTGAGTCGGCCTTGTGCTGAGTAGGGTGGGGTACAAATTAAAAATTGATTGATTGATTAATTGCCTGGAGCACTTTCACCCAAGTCATCAATGAAAAATGCCAAAAAATACCAAATCCAGATCGGAGCTTTGTGGTATTCCACTTGTTGCCACCTCCTTTTTCAAACTCCCAGTTTGAAAAAGAGTAATTGAGAAGCACTCTCTCAGTATGATTCTGTAATCAATTGTGTATCCAGCTAACAGCTCTTCTATTAAGCTCTTATCTAGTTAGCTTGTTAATCAGTCTATAATGGGGCAATTTGTCAGAGGCTTTGCTAAAGTCAGGATATATGACATCTACAGTTTTCCTATCATCTAACAGAGAGTTTATCCAGACAAAAAGTGAGATAAGATTAGTCTGGCAAGGTTTATTTCTGGCAAATCCACTGTTTCCAAGGTGCCTGCAGAATGATCCCTAAGTACTTTGCTCCAGAATTTCCCCTGGGAATAATGTCAGGCTGACTGGTCTATAATTCACAGGTTCCTCCTTTTTGTCCTTTCTTTAGCCCTCTTCCACTTCACACATCTAACATGATTTCAAGAAAGTAATGGACATGGTTATGAAATTTCTTCAACCAGTTAATTCAATATTCTTATATAGAGGGTAATTCTTATATATAGTTTATCTGGCCATGGAGATTTGAACTTGTTCAAAGTAATTAAGATATTCCTTGACTATTCATTTATCAATTTCAAGCTGCAATCCTGTCAACTCCAGTTGTACTTCAAATTTGCCTGAAGGGTCATAGTTTGTCTTTTGGGGGGGTGGGGCAGGGCGGGGTGGGGCAGGGGTGAGTTAAAGTAGGGATTGAACACTTCTGCCTTTTCTTTGTCATGTGTTATCATTTTTCCAGGTCCACTAAGTAGCTCAGCCACTATTTCTTTGCTCTGTCTTTTGCTACCCATGTAACTTGAGGAAAGCTTTTGTTGTTGATTTTAGCATCTCTAGCTAATCACAACTTTTGTCTTCCTAACACCAATGTTGCAATTCTTTGCATTTATCTATAATCATCTTTTGTGGCCTAGTCTTGCTCCCACTTCCTCTTTGTGCCTTTTTTATTTTTCAGGTTCTCGCTAAGCATTTTGTTAAGTCACATTGGCAGTTCTCTCTCTATCTTTGTTGTGTTTTGAAGAAGAGGGACACACGACAGCACTTTGGGCTAAACTAGAGGTAGTTTATTAGAATTGAGTACAGATTAGAACTACAGGTGTCGGCTGAACTTCTGACTACAACCATACAACAAAACACATAGGAATAACAGTTACAGGGGGAAGGTATCTCTTATATAACTATAGGAAGGCAGTCAAAAGGGATACATTTGCCCGGACCAAATAAGGGTGGGAAAACCTGTGCAGAACCAGCTAGAACTATAACAATATATGAACAGGGCGCCTAGCACTAAAAGGGGTGCAATGCAGCAACAACTAGATCCCAATTGCTCTAAGGCAATATACGTTAATTTGAGCTCGGACACATTTCCTCCTCTCCCCCCCCCCCCCGTAAAAACATAAGAAGCACAACTAAACAAGAATCCAGGGGGGTTGGACACGGAGCCTACAAAAGATAGGTCTTAGGACAATGTGGGGTCGGGACAACCAGGGTCTAAGGGGAAAAAAGGGCCGGTGGACCACTGGAAGACCTGGGTTGGCCAGGCTTTTTATTGGAGAATACCCAGTACCTGGTTGACCTGCAAAAGTGTGAGATCCTGTTGGTACCAGAGATTTTCCCATGGACCACAGTATCATTCTAAAAATGAACCCATAAATGAGGGCGTCCTCTACTGCAGAATTGTGGAGTCACCCATCCCGGGTGGGCGACACCCAAAGAAGTGAGACAGAATTGTGTACAGAGCACAAGGAAATGCTATTTGCAGAGGGACCCGCACTTCCTCCTGGCTTATCAGTGCTTTGGTGAATTTGATTTAGGATTCTGGGAATTTAAATCCAAAAACCAAAGATTGGGAAGCACTGCTCTAGAGTTTAAAGTCCAACTGAAACACAAAATCTATAGTTTTCATTTTTTCCCCACAATATTAAGACACTACATTATTTAGAACTGCTTCAAAGGGCCTGCTTTGAAAAGAATTTAAAATATATATTAGGTCTTTTGTTGTTTCTTGGTTGCAAACCCCACTGTTCATTACACATATAGCATGAGCCACAATTTGATCCTTACAACAAAGTAGAAAATCAGCCTCCTTGTGGAAACACAGGTGTTGCTGTGAAGATTAATTTGTCACCTTCCACTGCAACCCCACAAATTTCTGTTAACATTAATGGTTGCCATGGAGAGAGTTGTAATTTAGAGCTGTACTGTATTCTCATTTCATATGGATTTATATGCACTGAAGCAACAAAAATATGATGGTGGTGAGGGAGGGTGATGTGCATGAGAGACAGATTAAGCAAGTTTTCTCACTGTCAAACTGATAGATTTGGGAACATAGTAGAACTTCGGGAGCTGAGAGGTAAGTCTTTGGTATAAATCAAATTAATGTTCTCAACATCTGGCACCTTTATAAAGCACTTTACACTTCACACACTATTTACCCTCTATAGCCAGAGGTGTTTAAAAATGGTTGCTTTTTTTAAAAAAAAAACTTCACTTCCTAATGCAAAAGTGTTAGACTAGTGGTTCCCAACCTTTACAAGCCGGGGGCTGGGTCACATTCTCTCAGTCAGCTTTAATGGTCAGATGACCATTTTGCCATGCCTGCATGATGGGGACAGCCATTTTGTCCCAACAGCTTCAAAGGGGTGGCCATTTTGTTTCTCAAATGCCCTTGGAGAGATGGAGGGCCACATGAAATGGTGCCATGGGCTGGATCCGGCCCACATGCCTTAGGTTGGAAACCCCTGTGTTAGATGGTAAGATATTTATTTCAAGGAAGAGTTTCATTATGTCAGTGGCAACATCAGAGCAAGCTCTGTGCTCCTGGTCATGTATCTAAGTAAGAGAAAGAATTTGTAGTAGGCTGTGGCCTCCAGCAGATCTCACTGGACAGAGAGGAAATCAATTTCCAGAGATACATGAGCCTGCGGCCATTTAGGAATTTAAAGTTAACACTAGCATGATGAACTGGACTCACAAGTAGTGACAGCAAGCTACACTCTAAGACAGGGGTTCGCAACCTGCAGGTCAGACCCAGACCCCAATGCTATTCCATCTGGATCATGGTGACAAGACTGGAAGCAGAAGTATTTACGGCAGCTGTAAACACACATGCACATGTACAAACATGCCCACCGTGGTTTATGGCAGTGTTTATGGCAGGGGGAAACCACATGTCCGGTCCACAGCACGGTCTCAGGGGGAGTTGTCCGACCTGTGGCGTGGTAAGGTTGAGAACCCCTGCTCTTAGAGAAAGAACTGCAGTTTATGTAACGAAAATTTGTATTGTTGCTTTCAGACTTGTTGAGCAGCTCGAGGAAGTTTGGTATTTGCAGAGGAGAGGCTGGGATGGTGTAAAAAAGACTGTTCAGAGACACAGGACCTTGCCAGATCTTTGGGGAAATCAAGTGTTACTGCTGGCTGCAGAGCAGTGTCAGATTACATGGTGACCTGATAGATGGGGAGAACAGAAAGAACCCTGTCTATCTCAGAGTTTTATTATAAAAGGCCAGAGGTGGGAGAAAATCAGCTAAAAAAATATCTCAATTTTCACAAGCCAAGTAATAAATGGCTTCATTCACATCATGACTTCACATATGAGCCAGTACAGAAAGAAAGGCAGGCATACTTACAAATTGTAAAGCATATCAGCCATGTTGCTGCGGTAGTACAAGGCATTTCTGTAGGCGCTCTCAGCTTCTGAAACCTTGCTCTGGCTCTTCAGAACATTTCCAAGATTACCCCATGCTGCCAGGAGGAGAAAGCAGCATTAAAAAATAGCTACAATCCAATTATGTACAACACAGTTTCTCAACATCGAAGCATTATTTGGGGAGAGGAAAAAACACCGTCCCCTCAGTCCATCATTCTGGGGGGAAAATAGCATGCCATTTCTTACACCATATTATTTCTTTAAACTAGTAACATATAGTATGCATTTCAACCAAGAATAATTAGTCTGATCCCAAAAGGACATATGTATCAACCAAAAATCCCTAATGCATAGTTGTTGAAGAAGCCGATTAAAGAACTTGGAGGATGAAATGAAACATATAGTTGAAGTGGGACAATACAACCAACAAGCTGCTACTGTCCCCATTACTCAGGAGGTAGATAACAAAAGGAGAGGAAATTGTGTGTGTGTGTGTGTGTGGGGGGGTGGTTTGCTAATAATATACCTCACTAGTGGAAAGAAGAAAAATGTTAAACAAATTTATTAAATCAACATTAAATAATACTATCCCAAACAAATAGTCAGAAGCATCAACCACTAGACGAGACCTTCAGCAACAAGATATGGAATATTTGATTCTGGCTCAAAAACTGTTCAATAAAACATTCATTTTCTTTGTAGGAAACTCTCAAGTGCACAAAATTCTGAGAAGGATCATTTATTAGAAATTTGAGAACTATAGTAGGAAAATCTGGGTGGGTAAACCAATCTTATCTTTTTGTTTGGTATTAAAGTTTTATGGGCACCAAATTCTTAGACCCTGATAGATTAGACCTGTCTTGTACATCAGTTTGTAATACCTTTTCTAAACCCCTTTTCACAACATGCTATAAATTATAGCAGTAAAATAGAAATAAAAAATAGAAATAAAGATGTACGGCACAGGCTAGTTAGGCATTACTGCAGTGGAGGTTCTTCTATTACTTTCCCTAAGACTTGTGCTGTTTTCCCAGAGAACAATGGCTAAAGCCTCTTTTTTTAATAGAAGCTCCTGAAATGTCAAAATAATTGTACTGTAGATGCAGTACAGATTCTTTCAAATAGGTCAAAGATGAAGCTAAAGTATTTTGGACATCAAATGAGAAGAGAAGATTCACTTGATAAGGCCTTGATGCTGGGGAAGGTGGAGGGCAAAAGAAGAAGGGGACAGCCAAAGATGAGATGGCTGGATGATATTATAGACACAATGGGCACGGGGCTGTGTGGACTGAGGAGGATGGTGGAGGTCAGGAGTGCCTGGAGAGCAATGGTCCATGGGGTCGCAAAGAGTTGGAGCCGACTGTGCGACTGAACAACAAAAAAGATGCAGATTGTTACCAAACAGAACTTTGCTTCTGTTTTCTGTCAAAGTACTTTTAAGCCTCTTATCTCATCATTTATTTGTTCATTCACTAAACAAATATCAGGTATCCAAAGGATTTCAGTGGCTGAAATCCTGTTGCTTAGCACAGCATGTTGTACTTCCTCTGGTAAGTACAACCGACAGACCCGGTGCACAACTTGGGGGTCCTCCTGGATTCACGACTGCTGCTGGAAGAGCAGGTGGCAGCCATGGCCAGGAAAGCTTTTGCTCAACTTAGAGTAATCCGCCAGTTGCGCCCACTCCTGGACTGGGAGTCCTTACTCATGGTCACTCATGCTCTGGTCACCTCCAGACTAGATTACTGTAATGCGCTCTACATGGTGCTGCCCTTGACGACCATTCGGAGACTACAGCTGGTCCAGAATGCGGCTGCCCGGGTGGTGATGGGCTGTGGATGTTATGTCCGCACCGCTACTCTGGGAGCTGCACTGGTTACCAGTTTGTCTCTGGGTGCAATTCAAGGTGCTGGTTTTGACCTTTAAAGTCCTATATGGCAGTGAGCCAGGATACTGAGAGATCGCATCATCCCAAGAGTGTCTGCCCGTCCAACCAGAGCGGACCGGAGGGCCTCCCTAGTTGTGCCATCAGCCAGAGGGGCTCGCCTCTCTGTCGCGCAGAAAAGGGCCTTCTCCGTGTCCGCACCAGCCCTCGGGAACCTCCTGTCACTAGAGCTCAGGCTTCAGACGGAGTTGCTGCCTTTTAGAAAAGGTTTGAAGACCTGGCTGGCAGGGCAGGTGTGGGGCCCTGATGGGAATGTGGCCCCAGCCTGCTGGCTCATTCCTAGCTAAACTGAGTTCAGTCAATGCCCCTCTTTTTGTATTTATGTATTCCTCCTTGCCCCCCCCCCCTTTAGCTTTTTTTAGCTTTTAAAAGGGAAGTGGAAGGAGGGTAGGTGGACAATGGGTGGTTGGGGTTTTAACTTGTTTTTATGTATTTTATAGTTGTACGCCACCCTGAGTTGGGTTTTTACCTGAGTGGGCGGCATAAAAATTGGAAAAAAAAATTGTCCTGGAGGAAATTACTGTGAGTAGCCATAGGCAATGTTTTAGTGAAAGAGAATCCTCTAGATTTTCCTTGCAGGTTGCAGGACCCAGTGATGGGATGGGCATGAATTAAAGGCCAACATGGTCTCCATTTGAGCCTTGGGGAGTGTGAGAGAAGATGGGCTGATGATTTAATAAAAATACATGCTAACCAAGACCAAACTGTTTAGCATTAGAGGTGTTGTTCAGGGTGGTCTGGCTTGATCACATCTTGAATGAGACATATTTTTATTTACCCCCAAAGATCCAAATAATAATAATTGTGTGTAATGAAATCTATTCTGACTTATGACAACCCTTTTCCAAAATCTTCTTCTCCTCCTTCTCCTCCTTCTACTTCCCCATTGGTTGTCAAGTTAGAGAATGCTCAGAAGTGGTTTATCATTCCCCTCTTCTGGCTTGCCCATGACTGCACATGCTGGCTTTTTCCCCCTGGGCGATATAGTGGAGAATTGAACTCCCAACCTAAACCACCGAGCTGCACAGCCAGGTCAAAGGTCAAAGTTAAGAAACTGGCCCTTAGTTAAACATACATCTGCATCCATTGTCTTTATTTCAAATGGTTGAGCAAACATTTGCGTGGCAAACAATTTTCCAGCCTTGGGTTGTCCACACTAAAGGTTGTCTTGGATAGCATTTGTCACCTTTGACACTTGATTCAAATGCTGCAAGATATTTTGGGAAGAAAGTAAGTGTTTTCGCTCTTGTTATTAGGGTAGATGGGGGTGGGTGGGAATATTGTTGAAGTTTTATAAGGATTAAAACTAGGTTTATAGTCTTGGTTTATTGTTAAATGCTGGGAAGCTATGTACCATTCTTTTTCTAGTCTGAAACTGAAATTGTTCTTTCAGCCAGCTTGATCAGTTCCTTAATTTTGTGCAGACATTTTTAAAAAAATCAAGGGTCATTTATTCTAGAGACTAGGCTACTCTTTTCTTTAGCTTCTTATGTGCTATCAAGTTGCATCTGATTTATACCAACCACAACAGGACTTTCAAGATATGAGATATTTAAGAGAAGGTTTTAGAGGTGCCACCTCCCTCCCCTATGAGTTTCCATGGCTGAGCTGGGGTTTGAACACAGATCTTCTGAACCACAGGCTGTCACTTTATCCAGTCCGAAAGTTCTAATTTCCATAAATATGGACATAATTTCACCAAGTGAGAACTTAGTAATACAAAAATGGTTAAATTGTTTGAAGAACAACTTTAAAAGAGAACTTCTGAACAATTGAAATAAACAATTGAATGCTGGAGGACTAATAAGCCCTTAAATATAGCGAAACAGTGGTAATGCCCTTGGCACCAGTACTGCAACATCTATAAAGCACAACTTAATGTTATGTATGCCATTCATGAGAACAAAGAAAATGGGCTACACACAATTTTGCTAACTGACGGGGAAAAATATACCCAGGAGAAACAATTGAAAGGATTACTTTACTGCTACCTTGAAATTGCCATGCAGAGGCCATTCTATTTGACCCTGAACTTGGCAGGTAACTTGGCAGTCATTAGCTGAGAGGAGAGTGCAGTGGGAATTGAGGCAAGCACATTTTATCAGTTGTCATGCCCAACAATTTCCTGTTTATATATATATATGTGCACATTATTGTTAAGGGTGCATTTAAATAACTCAAAGGTTGCGGATTTGTACCTTATTGTTAATGATCTAGGGTGATTTTTAAAAGATTTGTGGATTGAAAACAGATCTGGTAAATTAAAATAGCTTAAATATAGTAAAATATTGCAGTAGGGTCAAGAAGATACATTGTCATTAGAACTGCAAAGGTTGTGCTAAAGCCTATATTCATGTCAGCTGTTTCTTTTGTATTGTAACTCCCATAGACCATGATTCTCCTGATTGTTTGGTGGGGAAAAATCAAGACAAACTGAGTTAGCCATAAATATGTAATGAAAAGGAAAGGGTAGTTTATGGGTATAAGAACGATGATTGACTGTCAGAATTGAACTGATAACAGCATTAGCAATATTTGCTTATATGATAGAGAATTACCAGAAGTGCAGGATGGGTTCTAAAGAGGTAGGGGAACTAGAGACCAAATTGCCAACATATGTTGGATCATGGAGAAAACAAAGGAATAGAAGAAACAAGTCTACTTTTGTTTCATTGTCTACACCAAGGCCTTTGACTGTGTGGACCACAATAAAATGTGTCAAGTAATTAAAGAGATAGGAATACCAGAACACTTTATATGTCTCATGAGAAATCTGTACATGAGTCAAGAAGCAACAGTTAGGACAGGATATGGTATGGAATAGGAAAAGGAGGTAAGACAAGGCTGCATTTTGTCACCCTGCTTATTTAACTTATATACAGAGCATATAATGCACAATGCAGGGCTAGATGAATCACAAATTGGATTTAAAATTGCTAGGAGAAACATCAACAATTTGAGATGTGCAGACGATACTACCCTAATGGCAGAAAGTGAAGAAGACTTAAAGAAGCTTTTTCTTAGGTTGAAAGAAGAGAGTGCAAAAGCTGGCTTGAGACTCAACATCAAGAAAACCAAGATGATGGCAACAGGCCCTATCACTCTCTGGAAAATAAATGGGGAAGAAATAGTAGCAGTGACAAACTTTACATTCTTAGGATTCAAGATCATGGCAGATGGAGATTGCAGCCATGAAATAAAAAAGCAACTGATTCTTGGGGGACAAGCTATGAGAAACCTGGGGAACATAGTTAAAAGTAGAGACATCATCTTGCAAACACATATTCAAAGCAATGGTATTCACAGTAGTAATGTATGGTTGTGAGAGATGGACCATAAGGAAAGCTGAGTGCAGAAGAATAGACACCTTTGAAATGTGGTATAGGAAGAGAATTTTGAGAGTCCCCTGGACAGCAAGGAGAACAAATAGGTCGATCTTAAAAGAAATCAACCCCAACTGCTCCTTGGAAGGTCAAATATTAAAGATGAAGCTAAAGTACTTTGGATATCAAATGAGATGAGAGGATTTACTTGAGAAAGCCTTGATGCTAGGAAAGGTAGAGGACAAAAGAATAAGGGCGGCGGCAGAGAATGAGATGGCTAGATGGTATTGTTGAATGAAGGCACCTTTTGGTGAGTTCATTCTGCAGTTCCTTTCACCTGACCTAGTGTGAGAAAGATTAGCCAGCAACACAAGGTTGCCGTTTCCAGGGCACGCCTGACCATGGTTCAAAAATACCACAAACAGAATTCTAGGAGGCTCTTTCTGTGTACCCCTCATACCTTACTAATTAGGTAGTGGGCTGAATACTATGGTTACATCACAATGTTTCCCTAGGTGGAACTAAAGTGAACACGTTCCAGGATCTCAAATGGTGGGTAGATGAACCTCGAGTTACAAATTTAATTCGTTCCCCATGATGTTTTGTGTTTCGAAAAATTCATAACTCAAATTTCCCATAGGAATGCATTTAAAACCAAAATTCATAACTCAAAATGTGGTTTCCCATAGGAATGCATTTAAAACCAATAAATACATTCCAAAAAATCGTAATTTGAGTTATTATTTTCTATGGGTTTTCATTTGCAACTCGAAAATTTTGTAACTTGAACTGTTCGTAACTCAAGATTCCACTGTATATATAAAAAAAACCTAGCCCTACTCAAAGGGATGAGTTACGGGGGGAAATCTCACCCCATATTTGCTATTTAAAATTTTGCATTTGAGTAAAACCTAAAATCAAAGACACCGAGCTTTCAGAAAGTATCAGCAGTAAGACAGAACTGAAGTATCAATGAATAATGGCTGCAATAAAAAAGCTGTAAAAAACAGAGGAGGGGGAACCCAGCATAGTAATGACCACTAATTTATGTCAGGGAGATAACATGGGAACCTTTCATCACTCAAAACTACAAACTGGCTTAAGCCATTATATAATGTTGTTACCTCATTAATATCAAGAGAATAGCATCTAATACTTTCTTTCTTAGTACAAAGTGTCCATTCCCAAAATTGACAGAAGACATGCATGGGAGGGGCAAAAATGCAATTTACAGATGCGTTTTCTAAGCCGAGCCTCCGCACCATTTTCCCGCAAGGGGCTGGACATACCCTCAATACTCCCTGCCAGGAGCTGGAGGCAGGGTTGCTCCCTGGACTTACATTTTCATTTTAATTGGCAGCGGTGGCATTTGCAGCTTCTTTCACAGGCTGTGCCACTACCAATGGCGGCAGGAAGCTTTTCGGAGCAGAATCTCTCCATTTTGGCTTGTTTTCGCTGTGAACCTGCTGTGTTTCAGCTGCTAGAATGCACTGCTGAGTGACTTCCTGGTTCTGTGCTGCGAACCCAGCCACTGTCGCAAGTTCTGCCCAGCACCAGAAGTCACCCAGCAGTGCTTTCTAGCAGCCGAAAAGCAATGGGTGCATGGCAAAAAAAGACCAAAATGGAGCAGTTATGCTCCCAAAAGCTTTCTGCCATCGTGGGGAGTGGCGGAGGCTTTGCAAGAAGCTGGAAAGATGGCACGATTGCTGCCACCATGGCGGTAAGTGACGTTTTTGAACTTCTGGGGTGGGCAGGTCTAGAGATGCCCAGGTTCTCACCGCACGCCAGATTAATGAGATGCATGGGGTGGATTAAGCCTGTGGGCCGGGGTTCTAAGCTTTAAAGATTTTATATTGCACATTTCAAGCAACATTCATTTTTAGGTATATATTTGCACAACAAACTCAAGTATTTGAATATGAGAGAAGCAAAGTTGCTTATATTATTTTGCTCAAGAAATACTGATGAATTATAACATGCAGTTTCCAAGATTATTGTGATTCAAGCTGCTTTAACTGTAGGTTAAAGAAATCCCTTGAATTTATTATCAAAAGAAATTTGTATTCTATTAAGTATAAGTCAGGATATTTAAAAGTTTCTTAAACACATTTAGGATCCAACATTTCCCCCCAATGACAATTGTTAAATGCAGCAATATATAACAGAGTTGTACAAGACACAATTCTTAATACATTAACAAGCTAATAAGCCCCAGTCAAGAACATTACCTTTAGCTGGATTTACTTTTATCCCTGATTTATACAGCATCTCTTCATTCTGCCAGTCTCCATTCCTGACAAATGTCTTGAGTCCATAGAAAAATATTAATGCAGCAGTGGTCAAAAAAATGAAGTTCTTCAAAAAGCGCTTCTGGGCTTTAATGTAGAGGGTCCGGGTGCCCACAGTGATCAGCAGGCAAAAGCCCATACTAGGTATATACAACACACGCTCTGCTATCACAAAGCCTACATAAAAAAATAAGTTTGTGGCAGGAATAAAAGGAACAATTAACAAAGATAGAGACAAAAGTACAATCTGCTCAGTTGAAGGAAGTTGCAGTCTTTGGGGCAAATGCCTGTTAATGCCATTTTCTTCTTTAGATACAAAACTGGATTTTGACTCTATGCTTTTATACTCTAGATCTGAAAGGCAGTTATGACCGTTGGCATTTGGCTTGCCATTTGTAACACTCTTCCCATTGCATTCTTCCTCTTTGCTCGAACTTTTCAAACTGGTGTAAGCAAGGAGAAAAAGTCCAGCATAAAAGGCCACTGTGTGTAGGTTCCTCCAGTCTATGACTGTTTTAAGAAGAGGCACAGCATCCATGGACCAATCAAAGCTAAGGGTATCTGGGCACAGCAAGAGCCAAAGGTTTTTGGATGGCAAGTAAAAAAAGGTCAGCGTTCGTGTTAGAAAACTGTCCGAGTCAGCGGCTGGGTTGTCAGAATTGGAGAAGCTGGGCGGTTTGTTCCCCATCCAGTAGAAACGAAGTCCTAGCAGCAAGGCTCCCCAGAAGATCAATAAAACAATGCTCAAAAGAAGGGGTAAATTCTTTCTCTGAAAGAGAACAGAGGAAGTGTATTTTTTAAAAAACATTCATCCTACTTAAATCCCACCTTTCTCCAAATAAAGACACTCATAGCAATATTTTTTTTAAAAATCCTGTATTAAAACAACCATTGAATTAAAATATATTTAATGATACGTTAAAAAGGATTGTTTTGATAACTAAGCTAATAAAATTGAATATATAAAACAAATCACCTTTAAAAGAAAGACTTCCTAATCCTATGCTACAAAATCTTAAATTTCCAGGTGAATTTTGCAGTACTTTCGTTTCTGCTGTTCCAATTAACAACTAAAATGTTCTCCTGTGTATTTTTATAGCCTTGTTTGTCTACCGTAAAGGTTGTCTGTGAACCTGAAAATGGCACAGCAACATAAGCTAAATAATGCTGTCTTCCAAGCCATCTGTTTTATTCTTATACTGTATTGCACAAGGTCATTACAATACAATGGGATTCTGCAAATACTAATTATGCCTGTGATGATCACATGATTCGATCACACAATGGCTAAAGTCCTGTTGCTTAGGGCATTCAGTTACACTAGAGAAGAACCATTGAATCAGTGGGGATTTTATGAGTCAACTCCACTGTTATGTCCTTTGATTCAACTGGGCTCACTCAGGTTGTCCCTTATTCATAGGGGTATATAGAAATAGCCTCCTCACGGATTGTGGTATTTTTGAACCATAATCAGGCATATCCTAGTAATGGCAACCTTGTGTTGCCAACTAATCTTTCTCACACTAGGTTAGGTGAAAAGAACTTCAGAATGAACTGACTTCATTTTGGCAGTTTCACGCTGGCCTAGACATGGAAGAAGTAGTAATATTCATACTCTGTTTCTTTCAGTCTTGGAAAAGTTTGTGATCCTATTCAGAGCAGCAGTTTTACCTAAGATGAATATTCCTTAGGACACAAGAGGAGAGCACAAGTACTATTTAAAGCATGTTTTCAACTTATTTTTGGTTTATTATTATAATTTAGACTTCTTTATAATATTCACTTTCATGCTAGCAACATACAAGGTTAATGAATATCTATTAATGATCACTTTTGTACTGGTTTTCAGGCAACTGTGCAGATTTTTTGTTTTATATTTACTGTCCTTAATACTCATATGCAACAGAGGTGTTAGAATACAGTGAAATTCAAAGACTGAAGCTTTCAAATAATCTCCAATAGGCCTTTCTCTCTCTATTTCTTCTTCTTTTTGAAAGACTGGAGGATACAGATAGTAGTCCTTTGGGGGGCATGGAGAAAATCCTAAATCTAGTTTCCTGTCCACAATCCTAATAAACTACTGGGAATGTAGTGTAGCAAACATTTTTTTAATCTTCAGTGTCAACCACATTTATCATTTCTTCTCACTTGACTGTACATTTAGTAGAGCTCAGCAGGAGGCAGATTTATTTATAATACTTAGCAGCAAGAATTTGGATTACTGTACTCCAAATCCAGTCCATCTGCCATACGCTTTGACACCCTTATAAGTCCTCTAACCATTCATCAGCTATGTATTTTTTTCTCTAAGAGAATGAACACAAAGTTTTTTTCGCCTGGTGATTGAAATGCCACACTATTACTCAGTTTTCCATCAGTGACATTTCATAACAAACTCTTTAAGCTTCACCATGCACTATATAACACTTTCACTTGAATTGCTATTGCATAACTATGCAATAAAAACTGAACTGAACTCCATGGCAGATTATCCCACACTGCAGTCCTTAACAATGTGAATCCCTCATTTACCCAGTAGCATATGGTGTTTCTAGAAGGCAAGCATTAGTTTCCCTCTACTCTCTCTTAATTCCTCTACAAATAAGAAAAATCAAAGAAAGACAGCTGAAGATTTGAGCAACCAGCATGAAGCAGGCAAGACTCAATATTTATATGACTATTTGAGACAAGTTATATATACCAAAATATTTAAGAAAAAGGGGGGAAAACACTGCACATTTTAAAACAAAATCAATGGAGGGAAAAAGTATACGATTCAGATAAAATAATATCAGGTTGTTCTTAATCATTTCTCAGAACATTTACCTACTTAAGGGGTCCTTTAAAGAACCCCTTAAGGGATGAGTCACAGGGAAAACTGGTGATGGCCTTTAAAGCCCTAAATGGTAGCGGGTCAGGATACCTAAGAGACCGTGTGTCCTCAAGAGTGTCTGTCCATCCAACCTGAGTGGACAGGAGGGGCTCCCTGATTGTGCCATCGGCTAGAGGGGCTCACCTCTCTAGCACAAAGAGGAGGGCCTTCTCCTTGTCCGCTCCAGTCCTGTGGAACCTCCTGCTGGTAGAACTACGGCTGCAGATGGAATTGCTGCCCTTGAGGAAAGATCTTAAAACCTGGCTGGCAGGGCAGGTGTGGGGAGCTGACGAGGAAGTGGCCCCCGCCGGTTGGCTCTTCTAAAATGAATTTTCCCTCTCCTACCGATGGGTGGGTGGGTGGTTGGTTTTTTTTTTAATGGGTTGGTCTTTTAAATGATTTTATGGATGTTTTATAGCTTTTATGGCTGTTAAGTCTGTTATGAGCCTCCCGGAGTTGCTGCAGGGTGAGGGGGTGGCAAAGAAATTCAAATAAATAAATAAATAAATAAAACATTAAAATTATTTACAACCATACTGGTCCTACCTCACAGGTATCCATAAAATATCCACTAAACCTGGATGCCAGAGTTGATACAAGACTTACAAATGTAACTATGGCCCCTGCTTGTCCTGTGTTAATGGATGTTTCAGTATTTTTGTAGCCTGAGGATGTGGACAAGACTCTTGGAGAGATGAGAGTTACTACATATATGCTGGACCCTTGTCTTTCAGATCTTATAAAAGCTGCCAGAGGGGGATTGGCAGAGTGGCTAGGAAGAGGAGTTAATGTGTCCTTTCAGAAGGGTAGGATCCGAACGTGGTTGGGGGGGTGGACTTTCTTGGATCTCACAGTACTGGATAACTACCAGTCAGGCATTAATGTTCAATTCTTGGACAAGATACTGGAACAGGCTGTGACTTCTTAGCACTAAGGGTTTCTGGATGAGATGAATTATCTAGTTCATTGGTAGCCAACCTTTTCATGCTGTGGGCCTGACCACACACCTAGACAGTTGAGCGGGCCGGACCATGCTCCCTGGAAGCATTTACAGTTGTTGTAAATGTGCCCACTTCCGCATTTACGACGCACACACGTTTTACAGCTGATGTAAATGTGCCCATTTCCACTTATGGGTGTGGCAGAGGTCACAGGCCAGGTGGAATGGCATAGCAGGCCAAGTCTGGCCCACAGGCTATAGGCTGGAAATTCCTCTAATAAATAAATAAATAACTTAGAAGGTGATGCTAAACAACTCCTGTCTGACACCCTGTCCTCTGGCCAGTAAAGTTCCTCATGATTCTATTTTGCCATTAGGATAGGTTGTCAGGAGTTTGGGGTGTTTGGTGTCACCAGTATGCAGATTCTTTTTAAATATTGCAATAATGTTTAGTGTTTATCTTTTAATAGTTTCTTTTTAGTGATGTAAGACACCTTAGATCCTTTTTGGACGCAGGATATAAATATTTTTAATAAATGAATGGATAACAAATAAACCTGTAGTCCTGCAGGAAGCCATATTCAGCAAAATACATCATGTTAAGCAACACAATATATCAGTGGTTCCCAACATGGGGCCCACACCCCACGGGGCACTTCAATTCCCAGAAGCCTAAGTCAGTACATTGGCTGATCAGTGCTTTGGGGAATTGACTTAGGCTTCTAGGAATTGAAGTCCAAAAACCAAAGTTTGGGAAACACTGCATTATATGTTCTGATCACAAGACTCTTTAAGGTCAGAGCTTGAAAAGCTACATGTTTTTAAATTCTTTTATTTATTTTTTTACTCACTACAGTGCCTGAAAAATAGCCTGATGTTACTCAATGTACTCAGAAACACAATTTTTTATTTATTTACCTATTTATTGCTTTTTCATTACTCTCCATTATTCAAAGGTCGGCACTGGCAGGAAACCTAAGCAATTCCTAACAAAAGGACTCAAATAATGCTTCAAAATATCCTTTTACAAATTTTCTTGAAAACAATTTACAAAATTCACTTATTACCAAGTATCTTTAATCCTGCTTGTTAAACTGCTTTTGAAAGGTAGCTCTCTTACACTCTCATTGCTTCCCCCAAAGTAACTCATTATTGGTTATGACATTACTTGTGATTATTTCCAAGCTGTTCTTTTGACGTTCCTACCTAATATGGTGTATACACATACACAGGTATGTGAAATTGTAATATATGAAGAATATTATTATTACTGTTAATCAAGTCCCAATCTCTGGCTCCACAGAGATAACAATCATAAAATACAGGTTTGAGATAAACTTTATTCACCCCCTGCACCAACTCCTGCTCAGCAAAAGCTGTCATATTGCCTCAACAGTTTTTATGACTTTTCATTGTACTTAAGGGGGAACAGAAATGTCGAACAAGGAAATGCAAGGACATATCTCAAGTGGCAATTTTATAACAGTGAAAAATCTTTTGAGTCACCAAACCAGAATGCATCCAATTTTCAGGAGCACTGTAAACTGTTCTTAGCAGGCAATCAGAGCAGAGAGGTCCAAGGTTTCAGCACAGCTATATTTTGTTTTAGCCCATTTTAAACTGGCCCATACTTTGTCTGCTAAAAGATTGTGGAAATGCGAGAAACACCTGGTGCTGGGGTAAGCCTTTAGACAAGCCAAATTTTTAGAATTTAAAAAAGATGACTGGTTCCTGTACAGAATCTGTATTGGTAGCAGCATCTGACAGGAAACACAACAGAAAAAGCTTACTCAACTATTCATATAGGTTTTATTTATACAGTAAAACCTTGCATAAAGAATGCCTTGCTTAGTGACTAACTCACTTAAAGAGCAGAATTTTCTCTGAATGGTCACTTCACTTAATAACTAAAACCAACCAAAAACTCGCTTAACAACTAAACCAGGGTTCGCAACACCCCCACACACACACACACCAGAAGTCACAATTGGTCACTTACAATGGTGTTTCACTTAAAGAGCAAACTCACTTAAAGAGCAGTCCCATGGAACACATTATGCTCTTTAAGCGATGTACCACTCTATTTCAGAACTAAGATTACCAGTTTTCATTATAATGGACTCATATTCTGACTAATGGATATAACAATGTAACCAGAAGATTTTGCTCCAAAATTTATTGCGAGGTAAGCTTTGGGATCAAGGGAGAAAGGAATGAAATTTCATAGCTAAAAGAGTTAAAAATATAATAAGTACTGTATGCTCAAACTATTATGCCATACCTTACATTTGTTTGTAGTATCAGTACTACCTAACAGAACCTTGCTGAAGCAAACATACTGTACAGCCAAGATGCATGCTTTATTTCCAGCAGAAGGGAAAAGTAGGTAGAACATTAAAACTACAGGAGGGAACACATTTTGCAGAGAATTAACTAAATGGATTTTATGAGCAAAATGTCATTTAATCCCAAATTAAGCCTCTGGAAGGTCTAAGCAGCTTTAACTACCCAACAGAGGAAAACCTTCCAACACTGAATTTGATTTGTAGTATAAATAGCAATTTGGCTCAGGGATTGACAGCAAAAACTATCCAGATGTAACAGAAATCCAATCAGCTGAAGTACCTGCCAGACATCAACTGAATCAGCAGTATCTATATTCCTCCCCCCCCTTTTTAAAAATATACTGCTGCATACGGATTTCTCTTCTATGTAGTGTGATGGACTATTTCATATAGTTTTTAACTTGTACATATTACTTTCATCACAAGGAGGAAGCTGGAAATTGCTTCCAAGTGATAGATACTGATGTTAGCTCAATAGGATCCAGATGTCTCACCATTCTGGAGAAGAGATTGATTGCTCTTCGTTATCCAGCAAAATAATTTAGCAGCAGGTGTATTGGTGTCTCTTCAGGAACATCCTGCTCAGAAAACAATGATTTGAAATACATGCTGACCCAAGGCTAAAGTGTGCAGATCTTTATCAGGTTAACTCATCTGCCCCCTAGTTATTTTAACTCTGATGTGTACTTTTAACCTGCCTCTGTCCAGACAAACTGGAGTGATAAAATGTGGCTCAGTTTTGGTTTATGTTTTAGGTCTTGTCTGAGAAGAGACATATCAA
Source organism: Bradypodion pumilum (assembly GCA_035047305.1). Taxonomy (NCBI): domain Eukaryota; kingdom Metazoa; phylum Chordata; class Lepidosauria; order Squamata; family Chamaeleonidae; genus Bradypodion; species Bradypodion pumilum. The sequence continues at coordinate 60,572,684 of JAWDJD010000005.1, forward strand.
AGTTCCTGGCCTACTAGAGAGGGGCAATTCCAAGTATACCTCGGGGAGCATATTTCTGTAGTGCAAGTACCACAAAACTGCACACCTATAGTCTACATATCATAATAAACAAATTGTTTAAAGCAACTAATCTAGAGTTTGCTTACTTTCTCCCACCCTCAAAAGGAGCAGTCAGGTGCTAGAACATGACCTCATTCATGCTGCATCCTGAAAATATGGCCAATACCTAATATGCCTTGCCTCTACAGATATGCATACAAGTGTTTGTGTTGTACATGTGTCTGTACACATATACACTAACTCATGCACAAAATATGGACATGGAACCAAACATTTGTGAGACAGTTTCATGCAAAAATATGAATGCAGTCTGCACAATAAAATAACTCATGTGCAAAACATGCAATATGTTTGTATTGAATTTTGTACTTTTTGAAAACAAGTCCACGTTATTAATGGGGGAGCGTTAAAATACATACAAAACAAAAAAAGGTTTTAATACAGATTGTATTAAGTTACTGGGGCTGTGGTGGCACGGTGGTTAAGAAGTTTGCCTTGTTAGCTGGAAGGCTGGCAAGTCGGCAGTTTCAGACCCAGGTACTGCATGATGGATTGAGTACCCATCTCTGTCCCAGCTCTTGGGGACATGAAATGAGACTCATTTGGGCATTCCCTGAGCGGAGTTTCTCCCAGAATAATTTATGACATGAAATTATTATTAAGTTACTAAAACAGGGAAACATCCAAGTCATGTATAATATCCATGTGCCATATCTATACCTATAAGAAGGGGGTTGTGTGGTACATGTCCGGCATGAGCATCCACACCCGGTCCAACAATCCTGTACCGGGACGCCCACACTTACCTAATGACCCTGCGAGCATTGCCACAAGGGTCTGCCAGCCGAAAGTGGGGCAACTGGCCCACAAACCATAACAAAAATAAAAAACTACAAGGCCCAGCGTCCTCCGCATTGTGACACCCCTCAGCCAATCAGGCTGAAGGGCGCAAATGCGTAGAACACTGGGAAGCCAGCACGCACATTAAAAAAATGGCCGGCCAACCCGCAAACCACTTCCCTCCAGGAGACACTTCATCTCCTGAAGGGAAGCCATCCCCACGGCCGGCTGATGGGCACAGCGGTTGCTGGCTGGGCCGCCTGCTTTTGGTGCCCCCCGCCTGACCGGCGAAGACCTCAGCGCCGGTGGGGACGGAGGACAGGCCATGCCACGGAGGCACGGAAGGTGAGCAGCTGAGCCAATGGCCAAGCCAGCAACAGGTAAGTGGGACGGAAGACAGGGACTGGGGGGGACAGGCCCGGGGACCATGCCACCTGCCCTGGACTGGGAGGAGAAAGAGGGAACACAAACCCACTCACTGTCCATTTCTCCCCCCCTCAGTCCCTGTCCCCCGCCCCACTTACCTCTTGCCGGCTAGCCTGATTGCACTCTGCGCCTCCCCGGCGCAGCCTTCTGAGCTGGGCCGCTTGCCTTCCGCGCCACCGTGGCCAAGCCTGAGGCAGTTTTGGTGGGGTTGTGGTGTGTGTGTGTGTGTGGCCTCGCTGAGGCTTCAGGAGGGAGGAGGAGCAGCCCCTCCTCTCCCCGTGTAGCTTGTGTGTGTGTGTGTGTGTACGTGCGTGCATGCGTAGGTGGCCTCACTGAGGCTTCAGGGGGAAAGGTCAGCCCCTCCTCTCCTCGCGTAGCTTTGGCGTGTGTGTGTGTGTGCGCGCGCGCGCGTGCGTGTGCGTGCGTGCATGCACACACCCCCAAACCACCCCTACCACCAACACCCAAAAAAATCCTGCCCGGAATGCTAGTTTAACATAATTCCTTCAAATATCTGCAGACCAAGTTTATGAAATGCAGCTTTCTACTACAAATGATTTTTTAAAACTTTGTTGTTGTTTTATTCATTTTGTTATTTATTATACAATGTGGAAACTACAAAATAAATCTATTACAAAGAGAATGAAAAAGAAAACTATCTCCAGCAAATACCTTTTTCATGCTATGGATAATGACTATCTGATAATCTACTAATTAGAATCCTGTAACTCAGTATTAGAATCCTGTAACTCAGTAGACACAATGGGCACAGAACTGGGAGGACTGAGGGGGATGGTGGAGGACAGAGGTGCCTGGAGAACGATGGTCCATAGGGTCGCAAAGGGTCGGAATCGACTGTGCGACTGAACAACAACAACAACAACTCAGTATTACAGATGCAAAAACTTTGTAAGGAATCATAGAGCCAAAAGAGCAATGGTTTTCAATTAGCAGAAATATGAGATCCACAATTACAAGAAGAGTTGCTAATAACTGACACTCCCTCCATCTCCATGTTTCCCCACAAGTGTGACATACCATCTCCTACTGCCACAGATTATCCCCTCTGACATTTCAACATGCTTGTGGTAACTATGCACATTGTTTCTCTTAATTTCCTTTTCCTCCTACTTTGTAATATACAGTAAATGATGCATCTAATAACAGAATGCCTGCAAACATATATACATCCTTTTTGGGGAAAGTTGGCCTTTCTGTCACAGTGGGACCCATGTTCTTGATAGAGTGACAGGAGGGACATAAGATACCAAAGGTCAAGAATCACTGTTCTTAATGTAAGGTAGTGCAATATGTCATTGGTGTGAATTTGTTTAAGGTGGATTTCAGCTTGCCATGAAGTGACCCACACATTATGATCACAGAGCCATCTCCTGCGGCACATATGAAATGAGACATGCAGGATTTAACACCAGGATTGCAATGGACAGCTGCAGCCTTGAGGATATTATCAAGATGGGCCTTCACAGCCAGTCCACCTGCATGGCCTCTTCTATCTCCATGACCATTGGGAATCAGAGTTCCTCCTCCACTCATTTTGCCATTTGGTCAGTCATGATGGTTTCCCAGTGGCATTTCCTCCACTGAGGGGACCATCACCCCACCTAAAGGGGCTCATCCGCCCATAGCCATTGGCCCCTTTAGGGAGTGAGGTTATTTACTACCACTCAACACTCGCCAGTGAGTTGCTGGCTGTACAGTCTACTCCATTACCATAGTGGGATGTCCAGCCAGTCATCTTATATATTATCTTATATTAGTAAAGCTACAACAAACCTAAGAAGTTAAAAACAACCACATCAGTACAGTGAAAGAGGAAACTGAGACTGGTGTCGAATGAGTACAATTGGAAAGGAAGTTTCATTCCATTTCATGCTTCTGCAGTTGACATGGTGACTCATTATTCTTCATTAAACCAATGTCTGAAAAATCAAATAGTTAGCAATCACTTGCCTTCTACCAGAAAGCTAATTCTAAAGAAAACTTCCAGACACTGAAGAACCTAAAGAGTTCAATTGCTGGATCTGCATGGGAAACTGCTGGAACCACTAACCTATTATGCCATTACTCAGAAAGCTATTTGAATGCCAGCTTTCGGAGTAATCTTGTTTAACTTAAAAATAAGAGATTTTGCATTTCTTGCCAGTGTACTATGGCTGTAGCCATTTGTCTATAAAACAGCTCAGCCAGTTTATATGAAAGTATTCTTTTCTCCCTAAAAAATAGCAGACTTCATGGAACTACACTTATAATTTTTTTAAAGTTGATTGCAATGAGTATGTTTCCCCATATTTCCTCAAAAGAAAACATTATTTCAAGGCAAGAGGGAGAAGAAACAAAGAAGGAACAAAAGTAATTGAATTTGGGGGGGGGGGAGCCCTGGAATCAATCTTCATTGCTTTCTCTTTAGTAGGCTTGCTGAAGTACAAATGTGTTTCAGGCACCAATGGATTAAATTGCTACATTCTTTTTACTCTGTGTGGTTCTGGTGCAACAAGCCAGCCATTATGAAATACATTCCTGTCTCATTAATGAGCTAGACTTGGGAACCCAGCATTTTGGAAACATAAAGAGACAATTTATAATGAGATTTCAGCTCAGTGGGAAAGCTGAGGACAACAGCTTCCTCTGAAAGTTATCATAATAGAAAACATTCTAATGAGTGGGAGAACTTATTTCAAGAGCTCAGAAGCACCCTGTGTATAAGGATATATTATGTTACATATATGCCCACCTTGCTGAGTTGCAGCAATAGTAAAAACATGTTTGTGTCTTCTTAGGAGGCTGCTTTGGACTGACTGGAGCCAGATTTACAGAATAGAGGAAGGAAAGGCAAGTTACAAAATGTGTTTCCAGTACAGTATTAATGAATTAAACTTTGTATGGTTCTGGTACAACAGGCCAGCTATTATGAAATACTTCCCTCTCTCATTCATGCAGTTACAGCTCCCAAATGCTGGGATACGTGGGGACCCCCGGGAGCTTGGGCTGCGGGAAATAGGAAGCTTTTCATTCCCTGGCCCATGATGCTATCACAGTTGTGCATGATATGAATCAAAACCTGCAGTCAGTTGCCCACACCACATCCATTCACACACTCAGCCGTATGTATAATGAAGAAATGTTTCCCTCTCTTGGTACAACTAAAAAGAAAAAGGAAATCCTAGAGCACTATCAGTCTTATAAATGTAGTACCATCCTCCCCATGCTAAACCTGGATACAAAACAGCTGCTCTGTTGGATAGATGGAGAATAAATAAAGTCTGTTGAGGTCAACCTGAACCCTCCTCAGGACTCAGTAACAGGAACTTCCAGGATAAATTTTTAGCTTTAATTAGGGCTTCAGCTGTCACTTTCATTCTGCTTTGGTGCTTCTTTCTTGTCCTACAGCAACTCATGCCAAGTATGGTTGGTCAAATTTCAGCATTTTTCACCCTCAAAGTAATTTGTAGATGTGCCTCTAATTCACCGAGACAGAAGGCTTCTTGAACCAGCATGTGCCTGCTCCAGTAATATACAAATATTCTAATCTGTCATGCTTAGTCACATTTTTCTAAAGTCAGTGCATATCCTGATGTGAAAGCATACACAGTTTCTGTTAGTACTACAGACAGCTCAAATATATTATTCAGGTATGTCATCATTCCAATGCATGGTACAAAAAGTGTTAGAAGAATGACTGATATCTAGCATCCCAAAACAAATTTTCACACAGAGCTTTCCTATGCCAAACTTCCAAACAGAATTAGAAACAATGTGACACATAATCAGGATAACATAGAGAAGAAAGTACACATCGTCCTCTTCATCTTTAGCAAAAATGCATCCTCATTCTTATGTTATCTTAAGCCTGGCCTGCATTAAGTCCTGGTCTGCAAACACAACAGAATGATCTGGTCGAATATTGAAGTGAACTGTATGGTGTTGGTGATTGTTAACATATTTTTCATATATCAGGGAGAAAGATTCTCCCACGATCTTTCGACATCTGTGCTAATTTTTTATTTACAAGGGAACAGGAGCAGCTTGTAGAGAAGGGCAGAGGAAAAACTCACACCAAAATTTCAGGTATGCCTTCCCCTTCCCCCTTCTTTTTATTCCATGTCTAGGCCAGTCGTGTCTACTGAAATGAAGGCACCTTTTGGTGAGTTAATAATAATAATTTCAAGTCAGAAATTATTCTGGCTTGAAATGATTTTTGCTGGAGAAACTCCGCTCAGGAAACGCCCAAAAGAGGCTCCTTTCATGTCCCCAAGAGCTGGGACAGAGACGGGCACTCAATCCATCATGCAGTACCCGGGTTTCGAACTGCTGACTTGCCAGCGTTCCAGCTAACAAGGCGAGCTTCTTAACCACTGAGCCACCACAGCCCTTTTGGTGAGTTCATTCTGCAGTTCCTTTCACCTGTGAGAAAGATTAGCTGGCAACGCAAGCTTGTTGTTACTAGGGTATGCCCAATTGTGGTTAAAAAAACACACACCACAATCTTGGAGGCGGCTTTTTCTGTGTACACCAGCCCCACCCCAGGTCCCTTTCCCTGATAATGAGTCAGACTCACCCTTACAAGTAGTTCCCTTTTCAACCCAATGCAATGGAAAAAATGGAAATTGTTGTTCTGCTTGCAATATATGCACTACTTCAGACCAGTGTAAGATCTTAATTTAGGAGGTTCAGAATTAGACCAAAATATGTGGGCTTGAGAGGAAATAAATGGCTGAAAGACTGAAATAACTTGTTTTCTAAGTAATTAAAATGCCAGTATCCTCCATTCTTGCAAACAGCAGGGATTCCCAGAAAAAGAAAATTCAGAAACAGATCACTAAAATGTAGGGCCAGAAAGTTGGCATCTATACTTCCCTTTAACAACAATATAATTTAGTGCTTCAGATTTACTTTGGATTATGATCATACTTGAGCATACAGCATTTATATTTAGATACAACATTCAATGAAGACTTCCAAAAAGCTTCTGAAATAAAAACAAAGGATAATTGCAGACAGGACAGCATAGGGAAAGAAAGCCACCAACCACGACTTTTAAAACCAAAACACATATCATTCTCACCAAGATGCTTGGCTGATCACACAATTTGTCATTTGATATGTTGTCTGCTTCAGGAGTATGCACTCAAAAAGGACACCCAGCACTTTATTTCACTGTCATGTGTCCCCAAAGGGACTTAAACAAGAGCTTAAGGTAGAGCAACAGCCTAAAATTGCAGCTAAAAGGAAATGGCAAACTGGGAAGTTTGGTGCATTGGTTTTTACTACAAAGAAGTCTTATGGATAAACACAAGCCTTTGTAGAAAAGCTTACATGGAAAGCTAAAGGCTAGAAGAGCAAGTAAAAAAAATGAGTTTTAGACTTCCATTACTTTTGAAGCTAAAAAATCAGTAGGCAAGTTGATTGAGATGTAATGATATTTGATATATAGAGAGGGGCAGTCTCCTTGGTTTCTGTTGCAGAAATAGAAAATATGCCTATTTCAATAAGTTTGTTTAAGCTCCTATGTACCTATAGACCCTATCCAACCTCCAGAAACATAGAGCTTGGTTTGCTTCCACAAGGATTCTCACACTACCTACATTTTTGCCACAGCTGGGTTGAGCCCTGGCCTGCACTCTTCTCAAGGCACATTGCAACTTTTCCTCTTGATGAAGGGAAATTAATAAACCAGGTTGCTAGTGTGTTCATCTGAACTTAGTTAGTTCATTTTTATCTCCTTTGGAAAAGCAAGTACTGAGTGGTTCACCAATGCATAAATTTGAATCCAGATCTACTGAGTCTTGGTGCAACACTCTACTTACTGTTTACCAGTAGAGCACTGAAAACCATCCAAGTGCCCAGATGAAACAAAAGGGACCTACTGATTGTTACGGATTATGAATATCTGAAAGCCCATAGTTTCAATAATGATTTATTTTTTTAGGTGCAAAAAGGGAAGAATACACAGAACATTCTAACTCAGGGGTTGGCAAACTTTTAAAGTTGGTGGCTGGGTCACACTCCCTCAGACAGTTGAGGGGGCTGGACTGGTGGTCACCCTGCCATAAATACTGCCGTAAACGCATCCGTTGCTGTCGTAAATGCATGTTTGCAGTGGTGGCAGCAACAGATGGAACGAGGGCGGGGTCCAGATGATTTGGCTCTACGGGCAGTAGGCTGCCAACCCCTGTTCTAACTGCTCTCCAGGAGGTTTATTTATTTACTTACTTATTTGTTTCTGGATTTGTATGGCCACCTTTCTCACCTAGGCAACCTAAGGTGGCTCACAGCGTTGGTTAAAAAGCATCCCCCATACAGTCAAAATCGAGTACTAAAACTATTTAAAATGTTTAAAACATCTTATAAAAACCCGCTAACTCCTGATGGGACCACCAAGGAGCCCATACGGTCCGCCCTCGTAGGACAGGTCGATAACTTTAGGGCAATGCGGTCTCTTAGGTATCTTAGATATTCTAAATGTGTTTTCTGTTTTCCTTTTCTTTTGGCTTTGCCACATTTATGGTGCATTTGCTATGTATGACCTGCTGCTGTTATAACTTAGCTGCATTATTCTCCCTATCCAAAGCCAAACTATAATAAGAAATTGTTTATTTTGATTCAACAACATGATTTAATAAAACTTGCATTTTACTGAAGAGAGAGTATTGTACGGCTTTTAAGCCCAGAATTAAAGTGATGGAGAAAGTAAACTCAATAATGAGAAAGAAAACCCTTCTAACTTAAAGTTTATCCATGTAAACGGAAAAAAAATTTGGACTATTATTTGTATTGCATTTCGTTGTTGTTGTTGTTCAGTCGCACAGTCGATTCTGACCCTTTGCGACCCTATGAACCATTGCCCATCAGGCACCTCTGTCCTCCCCCATCTTCCTCAGCCCTCCAAGCTCTGTGCCCATTGCATTTGTAATACCATCTAGCCATCTCATTTTTGGCCGCCCACTTCTTCTTTTGCCCTCCACCTTTCCCAGCATCAAGGCTTTCTCAAGTGAACCCTCTCTTCTCATTTGATGTCCAAAGTACTTTAGCTTCATCTTTACTATTTGACCTTCTGGGGAGCAGTTGGGGTTGATTTCTTCTAAGAAATCTATTTGTTCTCCTCGCTGTCCAGGGGACTCTCAAAACTTTTCTCCAACACCACATCTTAAAGGCATCTATTCTTCTGCACTCAGGTTTCCTAATGGCCCAGCTCTCACAACCATACATCACTACCGGAAATGCCATTGCTTTGACTATGCGGACTTTTGTTTGCAACGTGATGTCTCTACTTTTCACTATGTTGCCCAAATTTCTCATAGCTTGCTTCCCAAGAATTAGTCACCTTTTTATTTTTTGGCTGCAATCTCCATCTGCAGTCATCTTTGATCCTAAGAAAGTAAAATCTGTCACTGCTTCTACTTCTTTGTTGTTGTTCAGTCGCACAGTCGATTCCGACCCTTTGCGACCCCATGGACCATTTTCCTCCAGGCGCCTCTGTCCTCTACCATCCCCCTCAACCCTCCCAGCTCTGTGCCCATTGTGTCTATAATACCATCTAGCCATCTCATCCTTGGCCTCCCCCTTCTTCTTTTGCCCTCCACCTTTCCCAACATCAATGCCTTCTCAAGTGAATCCTCCCTTCTCATTTGATGTCCAAAGTACTTTAGCTTCATCTTTACTATTTGACCTTCCAATGAGCAGTCAGGGTTAATTTCTTCTAAGATTGACCTATTTGTTCTCCTCGCTGTCCAGGGGACTCTCAAAACCCTCCTCCAACACCACATTTCAAAGGCATCTATTCTTCTGCGTTCAGCCTTCCTAATTGTCCAGCTCTCACATCCATACATTACTACTGGGAAAACCATTGCTTTGACTATTCTAATTTTTGTTTGCAATGTAATGTCTCTGCTTTTCACTATGTTCCCCATGTTTCTCATCGCTTGTCTCCCAAGAATCAGTCGCCTTTTTATTTCATGGCTGCAATCCCCATCTGCAGTGATCTTTGATCCTAAGAAAGTAAAATCTGTCACTGCTTCTACTTCTTCCCCGTCTATTTTCCAGGAACTGATGGGGCCTGTTGCCATTATCTTGGTTTTCTTGATATTGAGTCTCAAGCCAGCTTTTGCACTCTCCTCCTTCAGCCCAATCAAGAGATTCTTTAGGTCTTCCTCACTTTCTGCCATTAGGGTGGTATCGTCTGCATATCTCAGATTATTGATGTTTCTCCCAGCGATTTTAATCCAATATTGTGATTCCTCCATCCCTGCACTGCGCATTATGTGCTCTGTGTATAGGTTGAATAAGCATGGTGACAAAATGCAGCCTTGTCTTACTCCTTTTCCTATTCCAAACCACTCTGTTATTCCATGTTCTGTCCTAACTGTTGCTTCTTGGTTCATGTACAGATTTCTCAGGAGGCATATGAGGTGCTCTGGTATTCCCATCTCTTTAATTACTTGCCACATCTTGTTGTGGTCCACACAGTCAAATGCCTTAGTGTAGTCAATAAAACAAAAGTAAACTTGTTTCTGGTATTCCTTTGTTTTCTCCATGATCCAGCGTATGTTGGCGATGTGGTCTCTAGTCCCCCTGCCTCTTCTGAAACCAGCCTGCACCTCTGGTAATTCTCTCTCCACATGCTGCTGAAGTCTGTCCTGTATTATCTTGAGCATCACCTTGCTGGCATGTGGGATGAGCGCGATTGTTCGATAATTTGAACATTCTTTGGCATTGCCCTTTTTTGGGATTGGGACGTATACTGATCTTTTCCAATCCTGTGGCCACTGTTTTGTTTTCCAAATCTGCTGGCATATTGAATGCAGTAATTTGACGCCATCATCTTTTAGCGCTTTGAAAAATTCAACTGGGATACCATCATCTCCACTAGCTTTGTTGTTTGCAGTGCTCTTTAGGGCCTTTATGACTTCGCTCTCCAGGATGTCTGGCTCAAGTTCAATTTCTTCATCATTGTGATTATCAGGAGTGTTGAGGTCCTTTTTGTAAAGTTCCTCTGTGTACTCTTTCCATCTTTTCTTAATTTCTTCTGCATCAGCTAGCTCCTTTCCGTCTTTGTCCCTTATCATGGTCATTTTTGCTTTAAATGTTCCCTTGATTTCCCCAATTTTTTTGAAAAGATTCTGGTTCTGCCTCTTTTGTTGTTTTCCTCCATTTCTCTGCACTGTTCTTTTAGGTAGTTTTCCTTATCTCTCCTTGCTTTTCTTCGAAATTCTGTGTTCAAATGGTTGTAGTTTTTCCTTTCTCCTTTGACTTTTGCGTTCCTTCTTTCCTCTGCTATTTTAAGAGCCTCATCAGACAACCACTTTGCTTTCTTACTCTTCTTTTCTTTTGGTATGGTTTTCTTTGCTGCTTCCTGCATGATGTCCCTCATCTCCGTCCATAATTCTTCCGGTACTCTGTCTACCGAGTCTAAGCCATTAAATCTGTTCATCACCTCCACCGTGTATTCTTTAGGGATGCTGTCTAGGTGATATCTTTCTGGTCTCCATGTTTTCCCTATTTTCTTTAGTCTAAGCCTGAATTTTGCGATCAGTAGGTTGTGATCTGAGCCACAGTCTGCTCCAGGTCTTGTTTTTGCTGACTGTATGGAGGTTCTCCATCTTTGGCTGCAGAGTATGTAGTCAATCTGGTTTCGGTGTTGGCCATCTGGTGATGTCCATGTGTAAAGTCGCCTCTTGTGTTGCTGGAAGAGAGTGTTTGCTATGACCAGTGCGTTCTCTTGGCAGAACTCTATCAATCTTTGCCCTGCTTCCTTTTGTGTTCCAAGACCAAATTTGCCTGTTATTCCCTCCACTTTTTGATTTCCTACTTTGGCATTCCAGTCTCCTAATATAATTTGGACATCATTTCTTGGTGTCTGTTCTATGAGGTGTTGTAAGTCCTCATATAACTGGTCCATTGTGGCTTCATCTGCACCAGTGGTTGGTGCGTATATTTGGATCACAGTGACATTGAAAGGTTTGCCTTGAAATCTGACTGACATCATTCTGTCATTTTTGAGATTGTATCCCATTACTGCTTTTCTCACTCTTTTATTGACAATTATGGCTACTCCATTTCTTCTAAGGTTTTCTTGCCCGCAGTAGTAGATATGATGGTTTCCAGAGCTGAATTCACCCATCCCTGTCCATTTGAGCTCACTGATGCCCAAGATGTCAATGCTTATTCTTTCCATCTCATTTTTTTACCACTTCCAGTTTTCCTTGATTCATAGACCTCACATTCCATGTCCCTATGCAGTATTGTTCCCTGCAACACTGTATTTCTCCTCCCCCTTTCGTATCCCTCCCCCTTTTCAGATCTGCTGTGCTGAGCATCCCCTTGTTTTGCCTTTTGTTTTGGTCCATAGGGTTCTCTTGGCAGACTTTGTGGCGTGCCTTGCCGGTCTCTACGCCAGTCTTTTCCCATCACACATGTTATCACCATTTAAACAGTTTTAAAACAAAGTATTATCATGCACAATATCACAGTTTATCACATAGTATCAAAGTAAAAGTTGAACTAATTAATGAAAGGGAAAGAAAGAAAGAGAGAAAGAAAAAGTCCACTATATCAAGTCTCTATGTAAGTCAGTTTCTTGTACTGTCACTATGTCAGTTGCCATAAGCCATCTATATTTAGTCAACTATATTATTTCAGTTCGATTACTTATCCTTTGCATGCACACAGCAGCTCTTGCCTCTCTTCGGCCGCATGGAGTCGGTCAAAGGCGCCGGCTCGGGCCTCGCTGTGATGGTGGTTGTGGATGGTATCTCCTGGGGGTGGTTGGGGGTCTCCGGAAGTGTCCTTCTCTCTGGCCCCAGGCCTTTGGATGGGGAGGGAGGGGCAAGATCCTTTACTCACCTCCCCCTTGGGCCTCTCTGGATGGCAAATGGGCATTAGAGCTGGGCCTTCCTGAAGCCTTTTCTTCCTCTCCAGGCTCAGGTCTTTGGATGGGGAGGGAGGGGCAGGATCCTTTACTCCCCTCCCCTGTGGGCCTCTCTGCATGGAATGAGCAGTAGAGCTGGGCCTTGCTGATTCCTTTTTTTCTTCCTCTCTAGGCCCAGGTCTTTGGATGGGGAGGGAGGGGCTGGATCCTTTACTCACCTCCCCTGTGGGCCTCTCTGCATGGGATGAGCAGTAGAGCTGGGCTCTCCTGGTTCCTTTTTTTCTTACCCATCTATTATCCAGGGTCTACTTCTTACCCATCTATTATCCAGGGACTGATAGGGCCTATTTCCATTATCTTGGTTTTCTTGATGTTGAGTCTCAAGCCAGCTTTTGCACTCTCCTCCTTCAACCTAAGCAAGAGCTTCCTTAAGTCTTCTTCACTTTCTGCCATTAGGGTAGTATCATCTGCATATCTCAGATTGTTGATGTTTCTCCCAGGAATTTTAATTCCAACTTGTGATTCATCCAGCCCTCTGTTGTGCATTATATGCTCTGTATATATTTTAAGTTAAATAAGCAGGTTGACAAAATGCAGCCTTGTCTTACTCCTTTTCCGATTCCGTCATTCCTGTCCTAACTGTTGCTTCTTGACTCTTGTACAGATTTCTCATGAGGCATATAAGGTGTTCTGGTATTCCCATCTCTTTAATTACTTGCCACATTTTGTTGTGGTCCACGCAGTCAAAGGCCTTGGTGTAGTCAATGAAACAGAAGTAGACTTGTTTCTGATATTCCTTTGTTTTCTCCATGATCCAACATATGTTGTCAATGTGGTCTCTAGTCCCCCTGCCTCTTCGCAACCCAGCCTGCACTTCTGATAATTCTCTCTCCATGTGCTGCTGAAGTCCATCCTGTAATATCTTGAGCATAACCTTGCTAGCGTGTAGAATGAGCGCAATTGTTCGATAATTTGAACATTCTTTGGCATTACCCTTTTTTGGGGATTGGAACATATTATTTTCCAATCCTGTGGCCACTGTTGTGTTTTCCAAATCTTCTGGCATATAGAATGTAATAATTTGATTCCATCATTTTCTAGGGCTTTGAAAAATTCAGCTGGGATACCATAATTTGTTGTTAGCAGTGCTTTTTAAGGCCTTTCTGACTTCACTCTCTAGGATGTCTGGCTCAATTCCAATGTTCTCGTCTTTGTGATTATCAGGGGTGTTGAGGTCCTTTTTGTAGAGTTCCTCTGTGTACTCTTGCCATCTTTTTTTAATCTCTTCTGCATCAGCTATCTCCTTTCCATCTTTGTCCCTTATCATGGTCATTTTTGCTTGATTTCCCCATTTTTTTAAAAAAGATCTCTAGTCCTAAACCTTATTTTGTTTTCCTCTATTTCTTTGCATTGTTCATTTAGGTAGGTTTCCTTATCTCTCCCTGCTTTTCTTCGAAATTCTGTGTTCAAATGATTGATTATTTTTCCTTTCTCCGTTGCCTTTTGCATTCCTTCTTTCCTCTACTATTTTAAGATCCTCATCAGACGACCACTTTGCTTTTTTATGCTACTTTTCTTTTGGTATGGTTTTCCTTGCTGCCTCCTGTATTATGTCTCGTGCCTCTGCCCATAATTCTTCTGGCACTCTTGTCTATCAAGTCTAAGCCATTAAATCTGTTCCACACCTCCACAGTGTATTCCTTAGGGATGTTGTCTAGGTCATACCTGTCTGGCCTAATTGTTTTCCCTATTTTCTTTAGTGTAAGCCTGAATTTTGAAATCAGTAGATTATTATCTGAGCCACAGTCTGCTCCAGGTCTTGTTTTTGCTGATTGCATGGAGGTTCTCCATCTTTGACTGCAGAGTATGTAATCAATCTGGTTTCAATGTTGGCCATCTGGTGATGTCCATGTTGGCCATCTGGTGATGTCCATGTGTAAAGTCTCCTCTTGTGTTTCTGGAAGAGGGTGTTTGCTATGACCAGTGCATTCTCTTGGCAGAACTCTATTAGCCTTTGCCCTGCTTCATTCTGTGTTCCAAGACCAAACTTACAGTACCTGTTATTCCATTTACTTTTTGATTTCCTACTTTGGCATTTCAATCTCCTATGATAATGTGGACAGCATTTCTTGGTGTCTGTTCTATGAGGAGTGTAGGTCCTCATAGAACTTATCAACTATGGCTTCATCTGCACCAGTGGTTGGTGCATATATTTGAATTACAGTGATATTGAAAGGTTTGCCTTGGATTCTGACTGAAATCATTCATTTTTAAGATTATCTCCCATTACTGCTTTCCTCACTCTTTTATTGACAATTATGGCTACTATGTTTTTTCTGAGGTTTTCTTGTCCACAGTAGTAGATGGTTTCCAGAGCTGAATTCGCCCATCCCTGTCCATTTGAACTCAAGATGCCAATGCTTATTCTTTCCATTTCCTTTTTTACCACTTCCAAATTTCCTTGATTCATAGATCTCACATTCCATGTCCCTATACAGTATTGTTCCTTACAACACCATATTTCTCCTCCCACTATCCTATCCACCCCGCTCTTCTGACCTGGTGGTCTACGCATCCTGTTTCATTTATTTTGCCCCTTTGCTTTGCCTTTTGTTCTAGTCCATAGAGCTCTTTTGGCAAAGTTCATGACGTGGTTTGCCAGTTTCTACGCCAGTATTTTACTGTCATACATATTAGCACAATTTAACTCAAAGTAACAGACTAAAATTAAGTTGATTAATGCTGGATATATGAAACAAGAAGTTATATATGTAGTCAAAAGTTAAAAGTATCTTGTTAGTCATCAACCTTGATATGAAAAGGAAAACTTTGGTATGAAATGGAAAGTTCACTATATCAAGTCAACTATGGTAATTCAATTACTTATCAAATGCATGCAGCTATGAGTCTTTGGTGAGAACATCCATCATGGTGACTCCTTTCCTCCTCATGGCTCAGGCCGCTGGTTAGGCCTGGAGGTCTGTGTTCGTGTCCTCTGTCGCCCACCTGCCTGCAGCGACTCCGCCTGGGCATCTGCGATGGCGACTGGGTAGTTGAGGCCTTGGTCTCTGCCTTCTTTCCTCTCTGGCCCGAGGTTTTTGGATGGGGAGGGGGCAAAATGGGCCACTCACCTCCCCCTGGGCCTCTGATGGTAACTGGGCAATTGAGGCCTTTTGTATTGCATAGTGTTATCAAAACAATACATATTTTAAAAGACAGTAAAATGTAACAATGTAACAGAAAGCTGATCTCTTGATTATATTCAATCACCCCCTTCTAAAAAATACCAAAACCTGGTAAATCCAGTACATTTTTAAAAAGTTACTGGCAAATTTTAACTAATTGGTAGTATAGATCCACTAACCCAAATTTGTATTCAAAAAAAGCTTAGAACACAGAATCATAACCTGAATGACATGTGCATTGTCTATTCAAGGCAGTGTGCATTAAAAACATCATACACTAGATTCATCAGTGTATAACAAAATCACAAATTATTCATGAAGCATGTTGCAATATCCTTAACTGATTTTTTTCTTCTTCTTCCATGTCTAGGCCAGATATGTTGTTGTTCAGTCGCACAGTCGATTCCGACCCTTTGCGACCCCATGGACCATTTTCCTCCAGGCGCCTCTGTCCTCTACCATCCCCCTCAACCCTCCCAGCTCTGTGCCCATTGTGTCTATAATACCATCTAGCCATCTCATCCTTGGCCTCCCCCTTCTTCTTTTGCCCTCCACCTTTCCCAACATCAATGCCTTCTCAAGTGAATCCTCCCTTCTCATTTGATGTCCAAAGTACTTTAGCTTCATCTTTACTATTTGACCTTCCAATGAGCAGTCAGGGTTAATTTCTTCTAAGATTGACCTATTTGTTCTCCTCGCTGTCCAGGGGACTCTCAAAACCCTCCTCCAACACCACATTTCAAAGGCATCTATTCTTCTGCGTTCAGCCTTCCTAATTGTCCAGCTCTCACATCCATACATTACTACTGGGAAAACCATTGCTTTGACTATTCTAATTTTTGTTTGCAATGTAATGTCTCTGCTTTTCACTATGTTCCCCATGTTTCTCATCGCTTGTCTCCCAAGAATCAGTCGTCTTTTTATTTCATGGCTGCAATCCCCATCTGCAGTGATCTTTGATCCTAAGAAAGTAAAATCTGTCACTGCTTCTACTTCTTCCCCGTCTATTTTCCAGGAACTGATGGGGCCTGTTGCCATTATCTTGGTTTTCTTGATATTGAGTCTCAAGCCAGCTTTTGCACTCTCCTCCTTCAGCCCAATCAAGAGATTCTTTAGGTCTTCCTCACTTTCTGCCATTAGGGTGGTATCGTCTGCATATCTCAGATTATTGATGTTTCTCCCAGTGATTTTAATCCCATATTGTGATTCCTCCATCCCTGCACTGCGCATTATGTACTCTGTGTATAGGTTGAATAAGCATGGTGACAAAATGCAGCCTTGTCTTACTCCTTTTCCTATTCCAAACCACTCTGTTATTCCATGTTCTGTCCTAACTGTTGCTTCTTGGTTCATGTACAGATTTCTCAGGAGGCATATGAGGTGCTCTGGTATTCCCATCTCTTTAATTACTTGCCACATCTTGTTGTGGTCCACACAGTCAAATGCCTTAGTGTAGTCAATAAAACAAAAGTAAACTTGTTTCTGGTATTCCTTTGTTTTCTCCATGATCCAGCGTATGTTGGCGATGTGGTCTCTAGTCACCCTGCCTCTTCTGAAACCAGCCTGCACCTCTGGTAATTCTCTCTCCACATGCTGCTGAAGTCTGTTCTGTATTATGTTGAGCATCACCTTGCTGGCATGTGGGATGAGCGCGATTGTTCGATAATTTGAACATTCTTTGGCATTGTCCTTTTTTGGGATTGGGACGTATACTGATCTTTTCCAATCCTGTGGCCACTGTTTTGTTTTCCAAATCTGCTGGCATATTGAATGCAGTAATTTGACGCCATCATCTTTTAGCGCTTTGAAAAAATCAACTGGGATACCATCATCTCCACTAGCTTTGTTGTTTGCAGTGCTCTTTAGGGCCTTTATGACTTCGCTCTCCAGGATGTCTGGCTCAAGTTCAATTTCTTCATCATTGTGATTATCAGGAGTGTTGAGGTCCTTTTTGTAAAGTTCCTCTGTGTACTCTTTCCATCTTTTCTTAATTTCTTCTGCATCAGCTAGCTCCTTTCCGTCTTTGTCCCTTATCATGGTCATTTTTGCTTTAAATGTTCCCTTGATTTCCCCAATTTTTTTGAAAAGATTCTGGTTCTGCCTCTTTTGTTGTTTTCCTCCATTTCTCTGCACTGTTCTTTTAGGTAGTTTTCCTTATCTCTCCTTGCTTTTCT
Source organism: Bradypodion pumilum (assembly GCA_035047305.1). Lineage (NCBI taxonomy): Eukaryota > Metazoa > Chordata > Lepidosauria > Squamata > Chamaeleonidae > Bradypodion > Bradypodion pumilum. The sequence goes on from JAWDJD010000005.1 coordinate 60,590,254, forward strand.
TCGAAATTCTGTGTTCAAATGGTTGTAGTTTTTCCTTTCTCCTTTGACTTTTGCGTTCCTTCTTTCCTCTGCTATTTTAAGAGCCTCATCAGACAACCACTTTGCTTTCTTACTCTTCTTTTCTTTTGGTATGGTTTTCTTTGCTGCTTCCTGCATGATGTCCCTCATCTCCGTCCATAATTCTTCCGGTACTCTGTCTACCGAGTCTAAGCCATTAAATCTGTTCATCACCTCCACCGTGTATTCTTCAGGGATGCTGTCTAGGTGATATCTTTCTGGTCTCCGTGTTTTCCCTATTTTCTTTAGTCTAAGCCTGAATTTTGCGATCAGTAGGTTGTGATCTGAGCCACAGTCTGCTCCAGGTCTTGTTTTTGCTGACTGTATGGAGGTTCTCCATCTTTGGCTGCAGAGTATGTAGTCAATCTGGTTTCGGTGTTGGCCATCTGGTGATGTCCATGTGTAAAGTCGCCTCTTGTGTTGCTGGAAGAGAGTGTTTGCTATGACCAGTGCGTTCTCTTGGCAGAACTCTATCAATCTTTGCCCTGCTTCATTTTGTGTTCCAAGACCAAATTTGCCTGTTATTCCCTCCACTTTTTGATTTCCTACTTTGGCATTCCAGTCTCCTAATATAATTTGGACATCATTTCTTGGTGTCTGTTCTATGAGGTGTTGTAAGTCCTCATATAACTGGTCCATTGTGGCTTCATCTGCACCAGTGGTTGGTGCGTATATTTGGATCACAGTGACATTGAAAGGTTTGCCTTGAAATCTGACTGACATCATTCTGTCATTTTTGAGATTGTATCCCATTACTGCTTTTCTCACTCTTTTATTGACAATTATGGCTACTCCATTTCTTCTAAGGTTTTCTTGCCCGCAGTAGTAGATATGATGGTTTCCAGAGCTGAATTCACCCATCCCTGTCCATTTGAGCTCACTGATGCCCAAGATGTCAATGCTTATTCTTTCCATCTCATTTTTACCACTTCCAGTTTTCCTTGATTCATAGACCTCACATTCCATGTCCCTATGCAGTATTGTTCCCTGCAACACTGTATTTCTCCTCCCCCTTTCGTATCCCTCCCCCTTTTCAGATCTGCTGTGCTGAGCATCCCCTTGTTTTGCCTTTTGTTTTGGTCCATAGGGTTCTCTTGGCAGACTTTGTGGCGTGCCTTGCCGGTCTCTACGCCAGTCTTTTCCCATCACACATGTTATCACCGTTTAAACAGTTTTAAAACAAAGTATTATACTGCTCATTCCATGCAGAGATATGCAAATGGCAAAATATGCAAAATTTGCAGATATGCAAATGGAAAAATGAAGCCACCTTTTGGTGATTTAATTCTGTAGTTCCTTTCAGCTGACCTAGTGTGAGAAAGATTAGCCGGCACAAGGAGGCTGTTGCCCAGAGTACACCTGATTGTGGTTCAAAAATACCACAATCTTCGAGGAAGCTTTTTCTGTGTACCCTATCTTTAATTGACCATTCAAAACACGAAAAGGAATTTAAGGTTTGAACTTATTTCTGTGTATGTTACAGTTGTTACATTTGTCACAGCATGATACAGATGGAGAACAAATTAACTTTGCTTCATTTCACCAGCTTAAAAATTCTTTAGTTAATTCAGATTTAATACATCCCCCTGTCCTTCGATTTTCGGTAATAATTATAATCAGTAATAAGTTAAGGAATGGCAACTCATGTTAATGCTAGTCTAAGAACAACTCATGTTAATGATATGGAACAATTATCTGACCTGACACGATCTTTCGCAATTACTGCAGCTCATTGGTGTGTGGTAAATCACGCTGACAATCATGCCACTCTCAAAAACATCATGCATCCACCCCTATTTACTAACAGCCAAACTCATAAGATTAGACAACTTACACTGTAGACTTCAGTAACTTTATTAGCTCCTAAAGGTATGTGTCTAATAAGAATACTGTCTCATTTAGCCATCATGCTCCACTTAAAGTACTTTTGTCAAGCTGTCAGTCATTCCACAGATTGGTTTTCAACATTTGGGAGCCTGCTGTGAAGAGATGGGTGGTGTTTTATCAGCTGCTCCAATTCAGCAAGGAAGCAGCTTAGTGAATCAATATCATCTGAACTACTGCTGCTAGAATTGGCTTCTCTGAATAGAAAGATTTCCTCAATGACAACTGCTTATGTATTTCTATATATTGTGTTTATCAAGCACAGTTCATAAAAAGCCACATATCTGGTATAATCAATGAATTTTTTTTAAAATCTAAGGGATAATGGATGGGAAGACAAAGCATCAAGGGCATGTATCAGGAATGGCATCTTTTGTATCACAGAGATCAGGTGGGATGAGATTGGAAGGTAGGAGCTGGGTGTATCCAACAGATTTTGTGTGCATCAGCAAGAGCAAAAACTAACAGCTGAAACATGGAGTTGCAGTGGCCTTATAATGATCTCATTGTCATAAACAGGTGTTTTATTTTGCTGTTTTCCGCTTTTAATTATGTAGAGTAGAACTTTACAAAAAAGACCTAAACACCCCGGATAATAACAATGAGGGGGAAATTGTACTTGAACCAGACATCCTAGAGAGTGAAGTCAGAAAGGCCCTAAAAAGCACGGCAAATAACAAAGCCAGTGGAGATGATGGTATCCCAGTTGAATTCTTTAAAGCCCTAAAAGATGATGGAATCAAGCTACTACATGCTATATGCCAGCAGATTTGGAAAACGAAACAGTGGCCACAGGATTGGAAAAGATCAGTATACGTCCCAATCCCAAAAAGGGCAATGCCAAAGAATGTTCAAATTATCGAACTATTGCGCTCATCCCACAAGCTAGCAAAGTGATGCTCAAGATAATACAGGATAGACTGCAGCAGCATGTAGAAAGAGAACTACCAGAGGTGCAGGCTGGGTTCAGAAGAGGCAGGGGGACCAGAGACCACATTGCCAACATACATTGGATCATGGAGAAAACAAAGGAATACCAGAAACAAGCTTACTTCTACTGCATTGACTACACCAAGGCCTTTGATTGTGTGGACCACAACAAAATGTGGCAAGTAATTAAAGAGATGGGAATACCAGAACACCTCTTATGTCTCATGAGAAATCTGTACATGAGTCAAGAAGCAACAGTTAGGACAGAGTATGGAATGACAGAGTGGTTTGGAATAGGAAAAGGAGTAAGACAAGGCTGCATTCTGTCACCCTGCTTATTCAACTTATACACAGAGCACATAATGCGCAATGCAGGGATGGAGGAATCACAATATGGGATCAAAATTGCTGGGAGAAACATCAACAATTTGAGATATGCAGACGATACCACCCTAATGGCAGAAAGTGAGGAAGACCTAAAGAAACTCCTGATTAGGTTGAAAGAAGAGAGTGCAAAAGCTGGCCTGAGACTCAACATCAAGAAAACCAAGATAATGGCCACAGGCCCCATCAGTCCCTGGAAAATAGATGGGGAAGAAGTAGAAGCAGTAACAGATTTTACTTTCTTAGGATCCAAGATCTCTGCAGATGGAGATTGCAGCCATGAAATAAAAAGGCGACTGATTCTTGGGAGACAAGCTATGAGAAATCTGGGGAACATAGTGAAAAGTAGACACATCTAACTGCAAACAAAGGTCCGCATAGTCAAAGCAATGGTATTTCCGGTGGTAATGTATGGCTGTGAGAGCTGGACCATTAGAAAGGCTGAGCGAAGAAAAATAGATGCCTTTGAGATATGGTGCTGGAGGAGAGTTTTGAGAGTCCCCTGGACAGCGAGGAGAACAAATAGGTCAAATATTTTGGACATCAAATGAGAAGAGAGGATTCACTTGAGAAGGCCTTGATGCTGGGGAAGGTGGAGGGCAAAAGAAGAAAGGGACGGCCAAAGATGAGATGGCTAGATGGTATTGTAGACACAATGGGCACGGGGCTGTGTGGACTAAGGAGGATGGTGGAGGACAGGGGTGCCTGGCGAGCGATGGACCATGGGGTCGCAAAGAGTCAGAATCGACTGTGCGACTGAACAACAACAACAACAAAGAGTAGAACCCAGTATAATTAAATCATACAACAACAAGGATTTGAAAAAACATTTTGTTTCATATAAAAACTAAAATTGTTATACGATGCAATGCATCTCCATGTGAAAATCATACAACGAATTTTTGTTGTTGTACAATTTTTCCCATAGAGATATTTGTTGTACGATGCATCCCATAGGGAAAATCGCTATACAATGCATGCATCGTATAGCAATTTTTTCGTAAAACAATGAACCCCGCAGAAACTGATTAAAATCGTTGTATGAGGTATCACTGTATATCTACAGTGGCTATCTGGTCATCTATATGAAGCTAATCCCCCTCAGGAACCAGGTCCATGATCCACAGATCCCTTATTGTGTGATCCTGAACCTGGCTCTTATTATGTAAACCACACAGAGTAGTGGTTATGCACTAAATGGATGGATGGGTGAGATTTCATTGTTGTACTAAATTCTCTGACACCAAACACTCTCTATTCTTGAGTTAGACAGGGTGCTCCGGGAGCCGGCAACAGAATCCCACTATTATACTGAGAGATTTCAGCATTCATCCTGAGGTTCCCCAATCACCAGTGGATCAGCAATACTTTATTCTCATAATAACCAAAAGCCTGTTCCAACTGGTATCTAATCTTACCCATTCTGCCAAGTACACTTGAGATTTGGTTGTGTTGGCTAAAATAATAGTGATGTGGGTTTGAATTTCTGGGGCAACCATGGAGCAAAGGAAAGAGTACAGAAGCATGAGTATAGTAGAACAGAACACTCACATTAAATCCAGCATTTGTTTAAAAAGTGGAACAAGAATGAAAAACTCAGTAAGTGAAATGAACCATTCTTGCCTTTCTTGCTTAAAACTATGATTAAATAATGATTGAATAATAAAAGTCTATTCTGTGACCACAGCGTTAATTGGATTAGATCCAAGGAAGAGGAAGGGGCAGTAGAGAAAAAGGACAGCAAGTGTAGAGAAGCATGGGCTTTCCACATTGCCCTTTGGAGAAGGAAGCAAAGAGGGATGGGCCCAGTGCCATAAAATGGTCTCTCACTCAGCCATTTCATGGTAGCTGCCTTAGGAGTCCAATAGAAACACACACACACACACACACACACACACACACACACACACACACACACACACACACACACACACACACACACACACACACACACACACACACACACACAAAAGGCTAGAAAAAAGTGGAAGGGGTATGAATAAAACACAGCACAGACAGCTGTTGCTTGGCAATAAGCCCTTCTCTCCTCCCTATACCATTCAGTCTGTTTCTTCATTAATGGGCACAGATTTCCCCAGACAATGATAAACACCACAAGTACTGGCACACATATGAATAAGTATGCAGTTGTACTCAAGGAACGTTTGTTTCTTTTGAGCTGCAATTCCCAATTCACCAAGAGTCCTCCCAGGCTGGGAGAAGCAGCCAAACACAGACATTTACATAGGAGGTCTGATTACCCATATGTTGGCTACCCACTCCCTATTTATCATTCAAAAAGAAAGAGAAATTGCTCCAGTGGAGACTGGGAGTGGCACGGGTGCATGGGAGTCCTACTGAATCACGGGACAGGTAGCTTTTTGACATGTGCCTCCTATAGAGACTGTCCATCCCATTATTCTTTTGACCTCCCCTGCAGGAATCTCCTTCCTCCTACACTAGTGCTGTGTAAGAGTCACACAGCTGCCTTTGTTTCTTCAGGGATATGTGGCTGCACACCTAATCTTTTGATCTAATTATCAGCCTTTTGCCTATAATCCAGAGTGGAAAAGATAACAGAGCAGTTCAACAAAAATGGAGTCTTGGGTAGATCAGAGGCATGAGCGGGTATTAGGGCAGGATTTTCATGGCACTGGTATCCTTTCACTTCTTAACAGGACTGATAGGCTCAGCAGAGCATTCAGAAGCCATCTGGTACTTTGGAGAGGCATGGCTGCTAGCCCCAAGGAAGAAGGTCACATGAATCTTCCTGCCATAATACGGATACAAAATGTTGATGTAAAATTAAGTACATCCAAGCAGGTCTTAAACAAATACGAGACAACCCTTCTAACCAACTTCAGCCCAACAGCAGAACATACTAAATTAAGAGTTTAAAAGAAAATAGGACAATTGTATCTACCATGTTCAAAGAGAAAAAATCCTGATCTCCTCTGTTTATAAAGAAAAGGATATTCCTACTGTGATATTGCAGTGTCAGTGTATTTCAGTGTGTGTGTGTTCATAATTAATATCAGAGTGCTTTACTTTGGTATTTAACAGGAAAGCTGAAATTAAATTAGAATGTTTGATTCTAATATATGGCCTATTTTTGTGTACTTTTATTTGCAGATATATTTTTTGTTCTTGTTACTTATTCAAAGCATTTATTGTTTTCCAGCAAATAAGGAATGCACAGCTACAAGATGAAAACCCTTATTTTAAAAAACAAAGTAAAATATAACTTTAAAAAAACCAATTTTAAAAGCCAACAGTCTTTGACAACAGCAAGAACAGCTCTAAAATTCAGCTTTAAACCCAGTTTGAAACACGTGTTGGGCAACCAATAATGCACTCTTGATTGCCCCTCAAGAGGTTACTGAGGATGAAGCCAGCCTGTCTTCCCTGGGAAGGAATGTTTTATTAAAGAAAAAGCTCCTTTTTATATACTTACCAACCTAGCTTTTCAGGTCAGTGGGAGGCACAACAGGATTTCCACTTAATATCTCAAATTCAACACAATTCATACCATGAGGATTCAATTCTAGCCCCATTATATTTAGGGTTTTGTGAGATCAAAAAGCTACTGCAGCTTGCTCAAGTCTGGTGATATACATTTTTAAAAGTGCATACTTAATAAAACTGGCTGCTGAATCTTGCACTAGATGTAGCTTCTTTTAAAAATGTTCTATGTAAAGTGCATTGCAGTAATCAAAATGGGAAGTAGTTAAGCCACAGACTACTGTGGTGAGTCAGTTTGTTGTAAAAACATGTAGGGGAAAGGGGATATTATTATTTTTAAATATTTATATTATTTACATCCTGCCCTTTCTCAAAGGAACTGAGAAATACTAACAGTCTACACATAAATATACAGTAAAACCTTGCATAAAGAGCGCCTCACTTAGAGACTAACACACTTAAAGAGCAGAATTTTCTCTAAATGGTTGCCTCGCTTAACAACTAAAACCAACCAAAAACTCACTTAACAACTAAATCAGGTTTCACAATCCCCCCCCCCCGCCCCCACCAGAAGTCACAATTGGTCACTTACAATGGTGTTTTGCTTAAAGAGCAAACTCACTTAAAGAGCAATCCCGTGGAATGCATTATGCTCTTTAAGCAAGGTACCACTGTACTGTCAAAAAAAGTGCACAATCTAAAAGTTTAGCAACACAACTAAAATGCAATATAAACACTAACTTATTCTCTCAAAAACCTATATAAAATGTGGTTAATTTACATTTGAGAAAGAATAGTTTGAGAGGAAGCACTATGTTTAGCAGAAGAGATTCCTACAGCTGGGGTCTTCTACTGAAAAGGTCTCCCTGTGCCTTTTCAACTCATTGTTGACACTATGGTGGATTAGAACTGATAATTTTTAAAAAGCCAGTCAATAGAAACAGAGACTCCTTTCATTCTAAAAAATTACAATCATGTTGACTGATTGGATTGGATTGAATCCTGTTTGCAAAAACAACAGTTACCATTAGTAATAACGACTCTGATACCTAAAATCTTATCTCACTGTTGGATTCCCACTTGACTTGTCTAATATCTTGGGATATGCAATGTGTGATTCAATCTCTTCTCTCCCACAAACAGCTGATAATGTTCAAGACACAGCAAAGATGTGGAGACCGGAAAGCTTACTTATAACTCCCATAACTCCATAGCCAGAATAGTCTCTGGAGAAATATTCAGCATAGCATATGTCTTGGGCTGACTGCGTTTGGACATAAAACTATATGAAGAAGACATAGTCTTATCAACTTCTTATCCCCTTTTCTCCAACCTACTCCTGAGGAGAAGAGACCTTTCACTTTTAACTGATCGTTTTATACATGAAACATATTGTATTTTATAATCCAGATAAATGGTGGATAGCTAACAATGGCACACTACAACAACTTCAAACTGCAGTTTATGCACTGCCTTTTAAAAATAAAGCACAATTATCCACACATTTGCATATGGATCTGCATATGGACTTTTGGTCCATGAGTTCTAGAGTTTTCAAAAATCCAACCCTGAGATCCACAACATTACATCTTCACAAACTTGAAGAAACCAGGAGCACAACCTCGATCCAGAAAGTCTCGTACTGTATAAAGGAACACCATACTTCTAAATCCATGTTCAACCTAAAAATTAGTTTTGAATCCCAGAATAGCATGTAAAATCTCATCTACACAAATCTACAATTTCAATAATCTAATTCGGAAGTAGAAACTTGTTTTGTAACTGTAAAGGTCGCCCTGGCTCAAAAGCCAGTCATATCCATCCTTAGTGTATAGTGCTCATGTCCATTTATAGCAAATGGGCCAGAGCTGTCTGTGTCTGCATGTGTTTCTGTGGTCACGTGGCAGGCATGACTAGACACCAGAGGACATGGAATGCTGTTATCGTCCCACTCAAGTGGTACCTGTTTATCTACTTGCATTTTCTCACTTTCGAGCTGCTAGTTTGCAGGAGCTGAGACAGACTATTGGAGCTCACTCTGTTGTGCAGCACTTGGGTCTTGAACTGCTGACCTGCCTACCTTCCAGTTGTAAAGTTCAGGATCTTAAACACTAAGCCACCACAGCCCTTCAGTGTACTACTATTACAACACTGGAAATTGAAAAACTTTACCAATTGAGTGTCCAGAAAATTACCAGTACATTCCCCTACCTTTTGTGCCCATTCCAACCTCACAGTTTGGACTTATCAAAGTGTAAAGTTCCAGTCTTCTGAATAAGAGGAGAAATATCTCAGGCTCATTTATATAATGATCACAATAGTTTATTGTTATGTCAGAGTTCAGTCATCGAGTGTCTTTGACATCGCAAAAACTGACAGAAGAAATAGAGACTATAATATTCTCTGGCTGTACTTGTAACAAATCCTTCTAAAGATTCATAAATGTTGTTGCAATTGCATTCTACTACACAACACTCTTTTAAACTCTTTCTCAGTGACAATGTAGTGACAATACGACAGTGTAACTCTGGCAGTATTGCTTTATTATAGCAAAATTCGAGACAATGGGAAATATTTAACATTTTGTAATCATGTAAGAAAAGTGTTTACATGATATTTTGCACCACAGAAAATGGGTATTTCTGAACCTGCATTTTCATGCTCAACTTACAGATACGATGAGCACACAAAGTACAGAGACATACATTATTTTTAAAATGTTTACAAGGGGAGAAATAGAACAGTTCTAATGTTTGACACAGATCATATATCTTCCCTCCTACACACGGTGTGCCCAACTGTATTTATACATATTGTCGTGAGATACATAATTTCTAATATATCAGAAAAGTACCTCATTTCTCCTGCTTTACTTTACTGTGCCATGACAGGTACTCAGGAAATGCAGACAAGAAAGGTAAGTCTAAGGAACTTTCTCAATTGTGCAGAATGAGAAATGAAGCAAGAAAAAATGAGTTAGTTGAAACTTTAGACCAGTAAATATTGGGTAGATTGAGCAGAAAGATCATAAATAATTTAGTCTATAATTAACAAGCAAAATGAAATTATATAATGTGCTTTCCAAATTCATGATAGTTTAACATTTTCAATTAACGACGCTATGTGATTGTTCGAATAACGAGAATAACGACGTCATTATTCGAATAACGACGGTAATTTTACCGTCGTTATTCGAATAACAATGTTTTTTGTCGTTATTCAAATAATGACGTTATTAAAATAGCGATGCTACTTGGGGAACGAAGTAACATCGTTATTCGAGGGTCCACTGTAGTAGCATAAGTTCAGTGGTATAAATTCAAATAGTGAATTGCCACTAGCTAAGCAAGCTCATACTCCTTTTTCTGCACTAGTCACATGACTTGGCATGCTACAAGGAATACATGTAGCAGCTCGTTAACTATTCATCACTCCAATTTAGCCACTACATCAATGGCCAATAGGATACCAGTATTTTGCAAGTGTTGGTAGCTAGAGCACAAGCAAACTAAGAAACATTTTCAAAGAGTCTCTGCTAGTGTTTTGTAATATATTGACCTTAAGATGCTCAATTTTTAAAGCACTGCACTAATCTGAATCGTTAAATTAAATAGGGCTTGTTCATTCATAAAAATCGGATATCAAAACATGCAGTTATTTTCTAAGTATGCTCTAGTCTAGGCATTTCAACTACTCATTTTGGGACGTTGAAATTATCAAATCTGGCAGCAAAGGATATCTGAAATACAGATACTCTAAACAACATGTATGACCGGTATCCAGTAAGGTAACTCTCTATAGGGCAGAGTATCCAATAGTGAGAACAAATTGTGTCTGTTGTTAGTACTGTACTGAGAACAACCAATTTCTCTCCCTCTAGCAGTCCACTATACATTGTTACCATCTGCTCCAAAGAGGTAAAAAAATCTTCCAGGAAAAAGTTTATGGTAGCAATAATGGCTTCAGAAGGAGAAGTCAAGAGGATACATATTTAGACATAGTAGTGCTCACACACTAACACAACAAGATTTAGGTTATAGGACTAAATCAATGTTTCCCAAACTTTGGTTTTGGGACTTCAATTCCCAGAAGCTTAAGTCAATTCCCCAAAGCACTGATCATCCAATGTACTGACATAGGCTTCTGGGAATTGAAGTCTCCCTGTGGGGTATGGGCCCTACACTGGAAACCACTAGCCTAAATCTTGGGGTCTTTTTCTCCTTGTGGGGTATGGGCCCCATACTGGAAACCACTGGCCTAAATCTTGGGTACCTTGTCCCTTAACAATGTGTCCCTGAACTGGTATATTGTATCAAAAAAATATAACTCTAAAAATCTGGGTTTTACAATCGTTTCTCAATAGATATTTTTCTTTGTGTTTTCCAGGCCTATAAAAATCGAAAATTTTTCAAATAGTCTATTGGGAAAGGCAAATTCAAGTGACTACTCTACTAATATTGATAGCTCCCAACATTCAGGCAAGAATTAGCACCATCTATATGAACTGCCATGAAGACTTATATTCTCATCTCATGCCTCAAACTTAACTCCAGGGTGAATTAAGATGACATTAAAGGTTTCTCCTTCTTTGCAATTACTTAAGAGGCAATCTTCGACAACCACAATGCCATTTTAATGGGTTTTTTAAACAAAAATTAAACACTTTAATGTTTTCATCAAAATTCTATTTAGCCCGGTTTAAGACATTTCTAAATCTGACTACTAATTTGAACTTGAAATAGTATATTCTGTCACCCTTATAAAATTTATAAAATCCTGTCTCCAAGGATACCAATCAAAGAGGAGGATTAGAAAATATGTCATTTATTCACTGACACGCAAATTTTAGCCCAAACTAGACATTATGGCTTACATAAAACACAAAAAATCAAACAAAGCATAACTTCCATCTGAAAATAAAACTAAAAGCGATTACAATAAACTCAACAGCAGCTTTAAAATGAATTGCCTTAAACATTCCATTTATTATTTTTTAAAACACTTATACCTCCGCTTCTAATCTTCAAGGTAGCCCTAATCTGCAACACAGTTTAAAAGTGTCAGTCCCAATCACTGACATCTCAGTAGGAATAAAATAAAATCCCATGAAAAACAAACAGCCTAACAATAAAATATCACAAGAAATGATTGTCCATTAATGAAAAAATAACAACCTCTCTGTTCCTTGAAGACTTATGAGTTAACTCCGGGAAACCAAAGTGCAAACATAATACACAATATTAGTAGAAAGGAGCAGTTCATTTTATAATCATCTCCAATTTACTTCAGTATAGTACAATGTCGAATTTGCAGGTGAACTTTAGGTGTCTACTCATTAACACTTTTCTTCTATGTTTCCTCACCATCTTCATATCACTTGTCTTACGTCCTTCTTAGCAGAAAACTAACACTTAATACTTTGCATAATTGATATGCTATGTAAAACATGAAAGGATCTTCTCTAGACCTTTTGCCAGCCTATTAACCATTGCAGTCACTCAGTTCTGTTCTGTATTTAAATAGCACCTGTTGTGTTTCAGAAGAAAGGAAGCTGTGAGACACAAATAAATGCAAATATTTGTTCAGACTTTCACACATTTATAATGAGATATAAATGTTGGAGAAATTAATTTTCACTCGAATAACCCTGAATGGAGGAACTACAGAAGGGAGTAATCAGTTGTGCACTCAACCCTTTATTTTGCTCTTCAAAGTGTAAAAAAAAAATCCAAAGTGCACACAAAGACCATATTTAACAGTTTAGTGCACTTGTGTGTGCGCATTGTCTCAAAACACTTATGTGCAGATAACAGAATTGGCACGAGGTCAGGCCACACTCTACAGTGAATAGTCATTTATCCCATAGCAGGTTGCTTGGAACTCTCCCCCAGTGCAACCAGTTATTTCCTAATTATGATTACACTCTATTGTACTAAGTGCTGCAAAGGTATGCTTATTCACCCACAAGTGTCTGTTGGTAGAATAACAACAAATGAGCCTCTTTAAAAGATGATTTGTTAAAACTTGTTTCCCTTCTCATCCTCAGGGATTTTATACAACTGGGTTGTACTATTATTATTTTTGTAGTAAGTTCAAAAATGTTAGAAAAGCTGCCTAGACAGGTGACAAGATAAATGTAAAAGGTGAATAAATACATCTAAATATTCTTCTACAGTTAGCAGATCTGTCTAAACACCAGATTCAGATTGCCTGTTGTATCCTAATCAATGAACTGTTGTTTTAACAAGTCTGACAACTGGCTCCTATATTTAAGATTTGCAGTCATATTTTCTTGTAATACAAACATGCAGCATTGTTTAATTTTGATTTATTAGACTAACCTTCAAAGTCTAAGTTTTCATATTATTTGAGAAGTATAGACTCTGGATTATAAGCACCAATGACTTCATATAGTAGAAGTCTTATATGTTTTTATTTAAATTTTGTATCAGAATGATTTAAAAATAAATAAATGATTTAATTAAAAATTAATTAAACTGAGACATTTACATATCATTAGGTTTCCACGGCTTTCTAAAAAGAAAAATGAGTTTCCATTAAACTAATTTAAAAATACCCAGTGTACAACATCAGATTACACATAAGGTAACCGACTATCCTATTTGTGACATAGTTCATAGTATAAGATAACTTGTGCCTCATAGATATATGAAAAACATGGTGGGTTAAAAAAAACTGTTTTAAAATATCCTTATCACGTCAGTATATCAACAGGTTATTCAGTACAATTTTTCAAACTGTTGTTTCAATTCATATCAACTAATTTCTATTACAATGGTTTACATAGTAGAAGCAAAGCATTTAACAGGGCTGAATTAATACATTCAATAAAAGAACTAATTTCAATGTATTTTAAATCAAAACACTGTTATGACCTCTGTCCTGTTTGACAAAGATGGGGGAATGATGAGACACACAAATTAGACTTAAATTACCTTTGTAGTACTAATTGGAAAGAATACTGAAAACTGCAAAGTTGATTAATGGCTCTGTTTTCGGGCTGGGAATTGCAAGGGTAAAAGAATTAGACCTCCAAATTTGCATAGTTTTATGATTATAACTCTGTTCAAAGTTCATTCTCTTGCTCAGCTTAAGTTTAATGTTAACACAGTATAGTAATTTCTGCAAGTCTTTCCACTAATGAATAGTACCAATAAATACTGGTTACATGTAACTTACAAACTAATACCATCAACCTGTGTTCTACTCAACTTGCATTTTTAAACATTCCTGCAAACCAGGAATGAAGATTCAATGGCCAAAATTCTGTTGACTGTGGTCCCCCTGCACAATAGCAATAACATCACTGACAGTGATAGACTGCTGCTGAATAAAGGTTTTCTGTTGCAACTTCAGGATGCCTGAATTGTAAGCAAACCTTATACATCCCAAAATCACAAAAGAAAGTTTTTAATGAGTTGTAATTTGCTGCTGTTAATGCCATCATTCCCTGTGCACAGTTAAAACTGCACAAAAGTAGTTCAGCCCATAAAGAGGTCCAAACTGAGCCATATCACAAAAACATAATCAAAGACTGTTAATATAACCTTACAATCATGCTTCTGAGTATCTAGCTATGAATTAGTCTAAATAATCAGCTAAAAACAACTGTTGGTCCCAATGAAGGGAAACCCTTTGAATGAATGGGACTTTTAACTTTGATTCAATGGGTCTACTCTAGTTAGATTAACATCCAGTTTATTGTCCCAATGGGCTAAATCCGATGGTTCAGTCCAACTCAGACCCACATAATCAGTCACAAAAGTGTGAGTCAACATTTCAAAAGTCTACTCCAGTTGAAACTAATGCCGTATATACTCAAATGTAAGCCGAGTTTTTAAGCCCCAAAAAGGTGACTCGGCTTATACTCAGGTCAATGAGTACAAAGGTCCCAAGACTGCGCTGGATTGAGATGTGCCAACAATTTAATTAAGTTTACCATATTTTCATGTATTTCGATTAATGAAACTCACTAGCAGCTGCTGCATTTCCCACCCTCAGCTTATAATCGGGTCAATTTATTTTCCTGGGTTTTCAGGTCAAAATTAGGCACCTCGGCTTATATTTGGGTCGGCTTATACTTGAGTATATACGGTAATCGGATTTAGCTCCATCTATTTTTGAAAATAATATAGTTAACAAATCATCAGGCTCATGTTTTAGCCACTGTTGTGTTCATGGGTCTAGTATCCAAACTGAAACTTTTGAGTTACTCACCTTGTAGAGAGCAGGAATGATTTGGTGGATTTTTAATCTGTGAAATACAAAGACATCATAAATGGCTGAAACAGCTAGAACAGTCACTCCTTGCTCCTTCCACAGCATGCTGCAAGTGGCACAAAACCCTGCACCCAAGATCCAGCCCCAGGTTCCTTCTGAATAGCTTCTTGTCCAGCAGTGCTTAGTATAACATACTAAGGAGAGGAGGAAGAAAAGGCAAGCTCCAATATCAGCTCTTCCTACAATTCCTGCCACTGCTTCAGTATGGATGGGATGGGAAGCAAAGAGCAGGCCAGCAAGTAAGGTCCAATAGCCATCCCCAAACAATATTCTAGAAAAATTGGTGAAAAGTCCTGTGACTGCAGCATGTAGCAGGACATTTACAAGATGGTAGCTCCAAGGATCCATTCCTCCAACAGCATGGTTAATGCGAAACGAGAGAGTGCAGAGAGGACGGTATGATTTATGGCTTCCACTGTGGGTAAGGAGGGTGCCCCAAAAGTCATTGTAGAATATCTGAGTCCACGGTGTTTCAGGAAGGAGATCCTGGTTTGTCTTGATAGCTCGGCTACAAAAATAAACACAGAAAAAAGTATCAAACTATACGATTGTGAAAAAAAGAGATGGTTCAAACTGGCGCAATGAAATTATTATAGGCAGGCTTTCATATTTAGTAATTTAACTCCAAAGGTGTAATATCACAGCTATGTTATTTCTTAAAATTTTAAACTCCATGGAGCAAGTACTCCAGTGTTATATGCATCTGTTCTGTTGAATTTTTGTTACAATAAATTTCCATAAAAATTGGCTTTAAAAACATGAGAAACAGATGCTATCCTGGATCCATTATGTTAAAACACCCTTCAATGACATTTCTCTGAGACTAACCAAGAATTAATCAATTATGAGTTAGTGGATTAAAATTAAAATGTAAAATAAATACAAATAATTGGCAAAACACCATGCCTCAAACTTGTGGTTTATCAGCAATTCTAACCTAAAACTCATCAAACTTTTTACACACCTATTGTTACTTGCAAGGTAAAATTAATCTCAAAGACTTGAATTGGAAAAAATTTGACAAAGTCACATGATGTATGCTAATTTTTATACAAACAAATTTGACACAGGACATAAGCCTAACTTAAGTTAAAAATAAGTGGGGTGAATTTGGATAAGGCATAAACCCTCTGTATCAATATAAGTGTTGATAGGCCAGCCTAACCCCTTGTGCTGGCTGCTAGCTGTTGATTGATGCAGTCAGCTCAGTCATCGTAGTGGTTGTGTTAGCGTTGTGGTATTAATTCTTTCCCCTTGAGGTCAGCTAAAGTCCCTCCCCTTCTCAACTGGGAGGGATTTAGATATGACATAGCCTCATACCTGTCAACCGCAGCTCTGGAAAATACGGGACCTGCACAGAACAGTTCTGTGCAGGTCACCTTCTACACATGCGTAGAAGGCTTTTACGCTTGCATAGAACCCTTCTACGCATGCGTAGAAGGCATCTATGATCCCCTTCTGTGCAGATCACCTTCTACGCATGCGTAGAAGGGCTCTACACAAGCGTAGAAGGGTTCTACACAAGCGTAAAAGTCTTCTATGCATGCGTAGAAGGCGATCTGTGCAGAAGGGATGTGCAGTACCTCTTTTTTCCCCGCTGCCAATTCCGGGGTTTTTGGCAGCTGTGGCCGGGAAATGGCGCAAATCGGCGCGAACAATCGGGAAATCCCGGCCAATCCGGGAAGGTTGACAGGTATGCATAGCCTCCCGTAACTTAAATCTGCTCAACCAGCCTAAAGTCACTCTAGCTAGTTAGGATTGCGTCCACAGACACATATTGATACAATAAAGGTAAGCCCATTTTCTACGATTAAAGAAGTGTAAAGAAGGTGATAGATGCAGCAATGATGTTAAATCAAGCTTTTCAAGATTGTGAATTCCACCCATTCAAAGCAAGGGAATACAGTGGTACCTTGCTTAAAGAAAAGGATTGCTCTTTAAGCGAGTTTTCTCTTCAAGTGAAACACTATTGTAAGTAACCAACTGTGACTTCTGGTGGGGGAGACTGCGAACTCCCATTTAGTTGTTAAGTGAGTTTTTGGTTGGTTTTAGTTGTTAAGCAAGGCAACCATTCAGAGAAAATTCTGCTCTTTAAGTGAGTTAGTCTCTAAGCAAGGCGCTCTTTCTGCGAGATTTACTATACTTTCTTTTTCCTTTCTGTCCCTGTTATAGACCACAGCTTTGTCTAAAGTTAACTACTGTACTGAATTTGTTGTGCAAGCAAGACTAGAGCTTTGCTTCCACAACTCAGTTTCTCCCCACCCACCCTGGAGCCACTCTATCACCAGGGATGGGGCCAGGTGCACTCGCTCACCACTACCGCCGCCCTCTGAGCCCCACCTGCTCAGAGGGTTGAAAAGCTGCCGCTGATGCCGCCGCACCGGAGGACTCCTCTGCCCATCCTGGAACCACTCCATTGCCCGGGATGGGGCCAGGTGCGCCCGCTCGCCATCGCCACCCTCCGAGCCCCACCTGCTCAGAGGGCTTAAAAGCCACCGCTGATGCTGCCGCACCGGAGGACTCCCCCGCCCATCCTGGAGCCACTCCATCGCCTGGGATGGGGCCAGGTGCGCCCACTCACCGCTGCCCTCCGAGCCCCACCTGCTTGGAGGGCTGAAAAGCTGCCACTGATGCCGCCGCACCGGAGGACTCCCTGCCCACCCGGGAGCCACTCCATCACCCGGGGAAATGTATTTGTTTTGTTTTGGGCTTTGTTCATGAGGGTGAGCCCTGGGCTCCATCTGTGTCATCAAGCCCGGGCTCTGTGGGTTATAATATTGTATTTTATGAAAATTGTTGTGGTGTTGTATTTTCCCTGTATTTATACTGTAAAATATCTATTGTTGATATTTTTGATTGTTTTGCCACTTTGGGTTGCCTTCAGGCTGAGGGAAGCAGGGTATAAATAAACCTTTATTATTATTATTATTATTATTATTATTATTATTATTATTATTATTATTATTATTATTATTATTATTATTATTATTATTATTATTAAACTGAAATCTGAATTTTAATATTTTCCTGTCTTAATTTAATTAAAGAATCTATTCTTTCAAAAATCGTAATAATCATGTTACCTTTTACACCCTTATTTATATACAAAGTTGTTAATGTTGAATTTTAACTCTACAAGAAAGTATACGTAAAACAATAAAATAGTATGTGACAATTACACCCCAGGGCAATCTGATGGCCAGAATCTTACTGTATTCTTAAACTACCATAATGCAATTCATCTAAATCTCACTGGCGTAATTAACAACATTCTGGCCAGTGCTGCTATCCTAGGGTAGAAATAGTTTCCACCTTGCACAAATGTTAAGTCTTCCCTAGGCACATTCTGTAAGGATATGATTCAGCTGAAGAACAATGCTTTAAGTTCATTCCAAAGTGCATTTGAAACAAATTCCTGGATATGCTGTGAAACCAACTGATCATAAATAGATGAGTAATCTTCGGAACAAATCCACCTGTACTCACTAACGGGATGTCTGATATTTAACTAGCCTCACATATAAAATATTTTTTGAAAGTCTGAGTTAGTCTTTCTATCTCAAACTGAATTGATGAGGAGAAATAGATTCAATCAAAACTTTAGATGCAGATATACAATTTTTATGGCTAATGTTCATTCCCACATTGGAAACAGTTATGTAAAGGAAGCTGAAGATAATAAAACCTCAGGGATTCTCACACATTACTACTCATCTCTTTCTATTTTTATTTCAAAACAACATCTTGGTATTGATGAGCTGCTCTTAACAGGTTTGCTTTAAACAGAAAAAAAATGTCAGTATTATTTAAATTGCTGACACAGCAAATATACCCCTTTTCTACAAATACATATTAATACAAAGCTCAGCAGTTCCATCATCTGAAGCACATTGCAATAACATTTTAAAACACTTTTGCTTTTCTGCAGATTCTTTTTGTTTGCATCTATAATGAGGTTAGGAGACCACCTGGTCCATAAAAACACAAAATTCTGAAGAAACTGATGGGAGAAAATGGATCCATTCAACTAACTGTATACAAGCCATCTACACAGCAAATTTTTCCCATTCTATGCCATCACATCCAGACAGGGAAGACTACTGTGCAGAATAGTAAAATGTTGTTGTTGTTGTTCAGTCGCACAGTCGACTCCGACCCTTTGCGACCCCATGGACCATTTTCCTCCAGGCGCCTCTGTCCACCATCCCCCTCAGCCCTCCCAGCTCTGTGCCCATTGTGTCTACAATACCATCTAGCCATCTCATCCTTGGCCTCCCCCTTTTTCTTTTGCCCTCCACCTTTCCCAACATCAATGCCTTCTCAAGTGAATCCTCCCTTCTCATTTGATGTCCAAAGTATTTTAGCTTCATCTTTACTATTTGACCTTCCAATGAGCATTCAGGGTTAATTTCTTCTAAGATTGACCTATTTGTTCTCCTCGCTGTCCAGGGGACTCTCAAAACCCTTCTCCAACACCACATTTCAAAGGCATCTATTCTTCTGCGTTCAGCCTTCCTAATTGTCCAGCTCTCACATCCATACATTACTACTGGGAAAACCATTGCCTTGACTATTCTAATTTTTGTTTTCAAGGTGATGTCTCTGCTTTTCACTATGTTCCCCAGGTTTCTCATTGCTTGTGTCCCAAGAATCAGTCGCCTTTTTATTTCATGGCTACAATCCCCATCTGCAGTGATCTTTGATCCTAAGAAAGTAAAATCTGTCACTGCTTCTACCTCTTCCCCGTCTATTTTCCAGGAACTGATTGGGCCTGTTGCCATTATCTTGGTTTTCTTGATATTGAGTCTCAAGCCAGCTTTTGCACTCTCCTCCTTCAGCCCAATCAAGAGATTCTTTAGGTCTTCCTCACTTTCTGCCATTAGGGTGGTATCGTCTGCATATCTCAGATTATTGATGTTTCTCCCAGCAATTTTAATCCCATATTGTGATTCCTCCATCCCTGTACTGCGCATTATGTGCTCTGTGTATAGGTTGAATAAGCATGGTGACAAAATGCAGCCTTGTTTTACTCCTTTTCCTATTCCAAACCACTCTGTTATTCCATGTTCCATGAATAGTAAAATAGTGCATTTAAAACTAAGGTAGAGTTCCTTAACTGAACTTTGATCAGAAAAACAAATCTTATTGATCCCTATAATGCAACATAAAACCATGCCCTTCTCTCCTGGGTGCAACCTGACTGAAGATGCTGATGTTCCGAGCCCTATACTGAACTTTTTTTATGTTAAAAGGCACTGAAACCCTTATACAGTACATTTATGTTCAAAGTCAAGGAGAGTCCCTCCATCCTCCAGGTTTTAGAACCTGGATTCTCAACCTGCAGCCTGTGGGATGGATGCAGCCCGCAGCACTATTTCATGTGGCCCCCCTGTTAGAATATGGGGGTGGGGGGCATGTGGGAATCTGATAGGGATGAACCATAAGCCAAGTTCATGAGAGTGCAAACACTCCTGTTTGCCTTATGAGTTCCTCCCGAGAGATGTCCTGAAAGAATGTCACTCAGCTTCTGCTATAGAGAGACTGATCACGCAGGTTTCACGAGGTTAGCATGCTATCTTAGCTGCTCTAACCAATCAGGCACGTACTGTAGCTTGCATGATTCTCACACGGTACCCTAATGTTAGAAACAATGTATGCCGAATGTAACCTACGGCTGAACACTCTCTATTATTCATTATATAATCCATTTTGCTCCCTTTCTACTGAATGCACTATTGTTCTTGTATTCTTATCTGCTGCTGAATTTTGGCAATAAAAGATACTGGTTGGGGTTGTTCAGGAGAGCTCTTCTCAAGCAGCTGGCTGGACCGTATCTCTGCTTGAGCATTTTCATGGTATCAGGATTTCCTCCCACACCCCCACACCACCTCCACCACACCCGGAAGTGACATGTGGTGGAGGAAGGGTGAAATGGCTGTCTGGCCCCTGAAGCTGTCTGAGGACAGGGCACGTGACCCAGCTCCTGGCTTTAAAAGGCTGAGAACTTTTGTTTTAGAGGAAGGGAATGGCCCTTCTGCAGTGAACCAATGCTGATCTCCATCCCTGCTTTCTAATTTCTCTAAGTGATAGGGAAGAACTATGCATTCAGGGGCTGGTGAGCCAGGCAAAGCATTGTGTCTTGAAATCCCCTTGAGGTGATACTTATGCTTCTATATCTAGAACACTGGAGGCGAGACCTCACACCTCGTCAGAGTGGCAAATGTTGCCATGAGTACATATCAATGTACTCATGAGTTCAACAAGGGTATCTCATGTTGGTACATAGCTGTGTGTGAATGCTGGAAATCGCAGAAACTGATGGTAGCTCTTATGAAATCATGAAAGACACTTTGCAGAGTCAATTTGCATTAAACCCTATACTAAACATAAAATATACTTTTTCTAAGATAAGCTATCTTCAACTACCTCATGTGATAGTGTAATCAGCTATGGAGGCCCAAGCTGTGTTGCTGCTCTCCCTCAGAAATTCAAGAAGCATTTTATTTTTACATATTTATCACTTGAATGAGGAGGTGTACAGATTGCTTTTCAAATCTGCAGATGACAGAACATTGGATAAAATAACTAATACCATGGAAGACAGAAGCAAACTTTTAGGCTTGAGTGCTGGGGAAAGACAATAGAATGAAATAAGTGCAAAGTTCTACACCTATGGAAAAGAATCCAAGTGCACAGTTATAAATTGTGAAATAGTTGGCTCAGCAATATTACATGTGAGAAGGATCTTGAATTTGTTGTAAATCACAAGCCAAATATGAGTCAACAGTATGTGGGAGACCAGAATTTATGTGAGAGGTCAGGATTGGATGTGGTTGTATTTTCCCCAGTTGTCATCTAATAATAAACTGTATCAGAAACCTTCTTAAAGAAATGTTTCGAAGAAACAAGGTATTTTTAGACATAATCATGCAGGAAAAAAAACATTTTCAGAACAGTTCTGACATCTGTCCCATGGCTCCCATGGTTCCAGGATAATCACTTTTACTGTTCAGAAACCATTGGAGCCACAGGGCAAGAGAAGAAATTATCATTGTTTGCCATAACCAGTAATGTAATCCAGCACCAGTAATATTGGTGGCTTTCAAATAATGCAAAAGATTACATTGGACCTGTGGAAACCATAGGATGGAAGGACAAAGTATTCAATCCTCCCCCCCAAAATAATAATAATAATAATAATAATAATAATAATAATAATAATAATAATAATAATAATAATAATAATAATAATAATAATAATAATAATAATAATAATAATAATAATAATAATAATAATAATAATAATAATAATAATAATTTGCCTCTGTTGATCAATTACCCATGGGTACAATTTCATAGGTACAAGTTTTCAGTTAGTATGTGAGGTCATCAAGTTGGGAACCACTGTTCAAGAGTACTTCTGTGATAAGAAGAGGCACAGTTATACCAAGTTTTATTAGTAGTATTCATTTACCATGAGATGACTAGATGACATTGGGCGTAGAGTTGAGTGGGCTGCGGAAGATGGTGGAGGATAGGGGTGCCTGGCATGCAATGCTCCATGGGGTCGCAAAGGGTCAGACCTGACTATGCGACTGAACAACAATACTAAGAGTGATGGTGAACCTTGGCACTCCAATAATAAGAGTGATAGTGAACCCTGGCCCTCAATTATCAGAAGCCCAAGTCAGCACTCCTACTAATCAGAGCTTCTGGGAATTGAAGTTCAAGAACACCTGGCATGCCAAGGTTCACCATCACTGCCATATAAGTTCTAGTCTTGTTCCCTGAAAAAAAAAGTCTGGTGTGGTGGGCATGAGGACAAGTTCTACAGCTACCTACAACTATAGTTAATGAGAAAAGCTGATAAAGCTATAGCTACTTCTTACCGGTGAACAATCAAGTGTTAAGGAAAAGAAACAACTGCAGAAGTAAAAAAAGGGGGAGAAAAAGAGGAACCCACAACTCTAAATCAATTCCAACTTCAAATCAAAGGTACGGATTTATTTATGCTTTAGAGAAATGTCAAGCCAGACAGAACAGCTATTCTTCAGAACAGCGATTCCACAGAGGCATTACCGAAAAAGCCTTGGAGACTGAAAACCTGCAGTATTCAAAGGTCAACACTGTTGTCTCAACTATAAGGATGTTTGTTACACCTGCAGCTTACTAGTTACAGCTGTGAATGTGTGATTAATTTCTCCCTCTCCTCCTCAAATGAAAATCCAAGAATGAATTAAAAGGAGTGGGGAGGTTTCTTTTTACCATTTGTTAATGCTCATTCCATGAATAAAGAGCAATCTTTAAACCAATTTTCTTTGCATTTTGACAAGTATTACAGACTACCGTATTTATTCGAGTATAATGCGCACTCGTGTATAACGCGCACCCCTAATTTTCCATGAAACCTCGGTATAAATTTTTCTTGGCTAGCTACTCGCTTTCCATGCATTTCAGCATGATCAACAACTTTGAGCTTGAACGAAGCGTCATATGCACAACGTTTACGCTTGATACCCTGAGATGCCATCTAAAGGGGAACCAGTTATATCGGTGAAAAAGAGCACGCCTTAAAATATTGAGGGAGGGGGGGGGGGAATAATCAGACCCACCTGTTGCAGAAAATGCAATCCGAAACGAGCACTTCCGACCTCCAGGAGCCTCACTCGAACTGCAAGCTACCTCCGGGCCACGCCTCGTCTCCCGCGCCACCCAATCAGATCCCGTCAATTTCTTCAAAGCCACCCCCCCCCGCCTCCCCTTCACCCGCCGCAGCAATAGACAGCCGACCCAATTCTAAAAAGGAAGTAAAAGAGGCTCGTTTATAACGCGCACCCAGTCCTTGTGTATAACGCGCACCCCAACTTTGATTTCTTTTTTTGGTATAAAATTTTGCGCGTTATACACGAATAAATACGGTACCTCAACAGATTATTTCTGGTAGTTACCATTTGCAGAGAGAAATTCTACACTGAAAGAACCAACCAATATCAGATTAATACCATCATCTTGTTTCTCTTGTGAAGAATTTATCATCTAGCTACAGTCTGCTCATTAGTCCAGCATTGCTAATGGGTATAATAAAATAAATCCTCCATGGGCCATCCAGTAACTTACACTAAGCTCTGCCCTCTCTGAAAGGCAAATGTGTCATATGGAAAGTCATTTGTCAAAGTTGAACACAACCAGCACTTTTATTTTCTGTCAGCAGAGGTAACATTTGCTGTCTCAATAAGCAGGCCTACCCTTCAAGTTTTAACGGCTTCCCATTTCATGCATCCCGGGAGGAA
Source organism: Bradypodion pumilum (assembly GCA_035047305.1). Classification (NCBI taxonomy): domain Eukaryota; kingdom Metazoa; phylum Chordata; class Lepidosauria; order Squamata; family Chamaeleonidae; genus Bradypodion; species Bradypodion pumilum. Next base: position 60,614,562 of record JAWDJD010000005.1, read on the forward strand.
AATATGGCATATTCTTAACAACTCTACTGGATTGTTGCTGGGTTGTTGTTTAAAAAAAACCACAAAGTGTATTATCAAAATGTTTCAAAAAACTGAGGCATTTGTCAAAAGATGTTCTTACTTTCCAAGAAGAAGAAAAAGGAGGAGGAGAAGCTTGCCCATGGCCACACAGGCTGGTTCGTCTCCCTGGATGTACAGTGAGGGCCAGAATTCCCAACTTCTGGATCACAGCCATATACCTAGGGCACTAAGCTATCCACAATAAAATGGAATACTCCCCAAAAATCTGTAAATGTGGACAAACATTTTTATAACATCATTGAAAGGGCTGCAATTCCTCAGCCATCATCATTACATATTATTATATAACAGAGCTGCAACTGGGAACTTCATTAACACTTCAGTGTTCAGGATTTGAATGTCTCATGCATTACTAGATGACAATTTTGATCAGTGTTGGTATGAAGGCTCAACTAAACATCAAGTATTTTGAACTGAGAAGCACCTCCACTGGCCAAAAAATATATTATAGTGTTCAAAGTAGTGGGGTTGCCTCAAAAATGGTATCTAACAGAATGCTACGCATTTTTAGTTTAAAATGTAGAACTTTAGAGATGTGTCGGAAATATTTCCTCAATTTTATCCATCATCTAGGATAGGGGTTCACAATGTTTTCTTGCCGTGGGCCTGTTCCCACCCCCGACACTCAGCTGTGCAGGCCAGAGGCATGTTGGCGCCCACTACTTACATTTTCAGTGGTGGCGTACGGTGGCAGCGATTGTGCCATTTTCATGGCTTCTTGCTCAGCCTCTGCTGCTTCTCAGGGTGGCGGGAGGCTTTTGCAGGCGCACCCCCCAAAAAAGGACTCAGACACCGGTATAAGTGGATAACGGCATTGGGCCACATTTATTGACTCATGCCCTAGTCCGAATTATAAATTTCAATTGGTACTCAGCCAATTATAATTCTTAAGGCAAGCAGGCCGCAGTAACACTGGTAAGGTTCCTCCCAAAATTGCCAATGGCAATTGGCTACAATGTATCCATTTGTATCAATTTGTTTGTTAACAACAAACAAATTGTTGACCGTAGTCAATAAACTATCTACTGACCCCACCCTCTGACGTGTATCTGTAAAATCACGGGGAGATGCATGCTGAAGAGCTCCTGCCATCACCCCATTGCCTGGTTCGTCGTTGACCGGACAACGTTAACCAACTTGTACCTATCTAGTGTTGGCCAGTCAATTGCGAACCTGCCGGATACCTGTGGGTCATAAATATTTACCTTACCAGTGCTACCTGCCCATGTGACCAAAGTCAATAGCAAAGCCCCTGTATCAAACCATAGCAACAGTGTGGGATGGGCAAAAAAGCCATAACCAGTGAGCCAATTGTAGGTTCCAGCCAAAAATTCCCACCCGGCCCCGAAGCGACCAAAATATCACACTGTTCACTAGGGAGGGGGTGGAGGGAAAAACTTCTCCTTTTCGTCGCTTTTACAAAATGGTAGCTCGGCTGCCTCGTGGCCACCCCTTTTATAGAGGGGTGGCCACGCCCCCTAACTACCCGGATGTCTGAGTCCGGGTGGGGGGGCCGCAAAGAGCGTGGCGGCCATTTTGGCACCGCGCTTTCATTGCAGGCGCACCCCCCAAAAAAGGACTCAGACACCAGTATAAGTGGATAACGGCATTGGGCCACATTTATTGACTCATGCCCTAGTCCGAATTATAAATTTCAATTGGTACTCAGCCAATTATAATTCTTAAGGCAAGCAGGCCGCAGTAACACTGGTAAGGTTCCTCCCAAAATTGCCAACGGCAATTGGCTACAATGTATCCATTTGTATCAATTTGTTTGTTAACAACAAACAAATTGTTGACCGTAGTCAATAAACTATCTACTGACCCCACCCTCTGACGTGTATCCGTAAAATCACGGGGTGATGCATGCTGAAGAGCTCCTGCCATCACCACATTGCCTGGTTTGTCGTTGACCGGACAACGTTAACCAACTTGTACCTATCTAGTGTTGGCCAGTCAATTGCGAACCTGCCGGATACCTGTGGGTCATAAATTTACCTTACCAGTGCTACCCGCCACACGGGGAGGCATCCATGATGACTAACCCCCCCCCCCAAGACCGTCAGCTCGGTCGGCAGGCCTGCTTGCATCACACCCAGAACAAGGTACATACCTCTAGCCGACAGGTGGACCCCTTCTCCTGCCTACCAGCCAAATTGTTGTGTAAGCCTATCATCCGGTCTCCAATGGCCGTCTCACAGCCATGCTCAGAACGGGACGGAGCCAGAGCCCCGTCAACTGACTGCCGGAACAGTCCAAACTAGGGAGATCAGCATCTCCCCTAAATTGGTGTCTCGGCACGATGTTAGACCAAAGCGACCGTATGTAAGCCATACATGATACAAAATGCCAGGTCACACCCCCTCGACGGTTTAAGAACAGCAGTGAGCTGTATAAGATCGCTGCCGCCGAGGTGCCGGTAAAACATTGGGCGGTCCAGCATCCCTGTCAGACAGCAGGAATGGCCACGGTTCCCGCCCCCATGTGCCACGCACACCATACCATAGCATACGTGCGGATGCACACAGCCCAGCCGGGGTCCACTCCCTGTCGCTGCAGCATATGTTGCTGCCCAGTGTACATAGCTGCGGCCCACCAGCCCCCTGCCACCGGTGTGTTGAGACCCCTAGGATCTGTAAAAGAGGAGAAAAAAGGTGAAGGACATAACTAGGCACTCGTACAGTGAGGCGACGTACATAGCTGAAATTGCGCGTAGACGCATATCCACCTCCGAGTACCCCAAACGTAGCCGCGATCAACGCGACGCCTATCTTAAGTAAATGGTGCCAAAACAGGCCCCACACCGCGAAACGCGGCACCGGTCACCCTCAGGGACTGTACTAAGGTAAGGGTAGACCCATCCCGGTGGCAGAAAACAGGCTGGGGCGCGCAGCAGGCACTGTCAAAACTTCATGTAGGGCACCAACCGGACAGATGTCTCAAAAACTTCGTAGCAGTATACACCACTGCCTGCCCGTGCTGAATAACCCGTGAGGACCGCATCCCCACTCGAGCCCACTCGTGTGTGACAGAGACATCTTCGAGTTCCAGTGCCCTACGAGACACATCTGCCTTACACCGGTGGCACCAACTCTGGCACCCACTCACTGATGCGGAGCGCTCCAAAAAGGCTACCGTGGTAGCTGCGTGGTCAAGAGCCACCTCACACCTATCTGTACCTAAGTAAAGCCAGCCTCGTGCAAGGTGGGTCAGAAACTCTGGGAACAGGGGTGACGCGTGTAAGGGCGGTGGACACGTTCCCGTGTCCACCCCTCCCAAACACGACGCATGAATGCAGAGTGATACGCCTTGTGCGTGCGAGGTGCCAATGACATGTCCGGTTCCCTTCTCCTCGCCAAACGTCCAGCCATCGCCAAAAGTGGCGAGTGGAAACCCTCTGCTTCCAGAGTACGGCACGGAACCGGGTGATCTGCAGGTGGTGGAAAGCAGCATTAATGTCATTATAAATACCTAGAACATGTCTGGCCTAGAACGGCACATTTAGGCGTAGGCTTCTCAAAAGAATAGACGAACTAATGTCATGACCCCGGGGGATTTGCATGTCTGTGTGTTGACAATGTGCACCACTGCCGCATTGTCACACCGAAATCGGACCACTGAGTAGGCCCCCTCCTTGCACCATAGCATCAGTGCTCTCCAGAAATGGGGAAAAAACGCAAGGAAGGTAAGATCGCGGGTCGATCCATGCAACCACCCTCGGAGTAAACCCTGTAAGTCCGGGAGCCGGAGGTATCCGACCGTACTTGAAATCTAGGGCAGACCATCAGGTCTGATATCCAGGAAGAGACCCCGCCAAACCCAGGAGTAATTTGAGCCAGACCGGACAAATTAAGGTGGCCATGAATTAACCGCAGCTCACGAGGGCACACTTTATGTTTGGCAATCAATGCCAAACTCGCCACGGAGATCCAAGCCACCGTATGCATGGGTAACCCAGATGCCCGCGCGACAGAGTCGATTCAGAAATGTGACCTTAGTAGATGGGACCTCGGTCTATTCAGGCGCCAAGGGGACACTCAGTTCCCACCTGAGTGTCTGAATGGTAATGAGGAGATGCGTGCACGTGTCCAAGCCCCGTTCACCCCCGAACCAAAAGCCGTCGAGGTAATGGGCTAGAGACCGAGACCCCGACCTGTGAACAAATGGCCACTGAGTGAAGTCCCCAATCGGTCGAATGCTGAACATGACTTAACACAGTCAGAAGGGGGTTGGTCTTATCTAAGTAAAATTCCCCTCGGAACCTAAAAAACCCAATAGGTCTAAATCGATGGGTGCACTGGCAATAATCTGAAAGCCGAGTGCCTATCACACTGTGCCAAAACAGCACCAGAACTGCGTGAGCGTGCCACCCATAGTAGCCGAACCAACTACGAGCACCTGACTGAACGAGATCATCAGGAATGGCCGCCCTGAATGGAGAACCCACAGGGTAAACTGAATGGAGAATTAAATGACGTCCCCTAGTTCTAGCTCAGTATGCGCTTCATGGGGGAGACAGTCGACTTAGGAAAGGTGGGTCCAAGAAGGGCCCCCGCTACTCCCATAGCCCCAACTCCCTTAGCTGTGGACAGTGGAGCCCCCTCTTCGTTACCCTGCAAGGGAACCAGAGTAGTAGCATCCTGGGACCCCCAACGCCCCCGAATGGATACAAAAACCCCCAAAGAAAAAACCCACCGGCAGGTATCCCGCCCCATCCCTTCTTGGATGAACTGAGTGCCATCTCTCCAGGTTGACTATACTAATTGGGGCGGGGGGGGGGGCTTATGACAAGGTTAGTTGCTTCAGACGGAGCTCTGATCGCCCCTGTGCACCCCTACCTCTGCCCCGTAAGCCACCAATCCACGGGCACGCGAAGGTGGCGTGAGGGCCAGCGCAAAAGGGAACACGAAGTCGGTAACGACCGTGGTGCTTAGTACATGTATCACCAGATGAGCAGGCCGAACACAGCAGGCGGGCTGGAAACCCCGCCCGACCAGTTAGCGTGGAGCCTGTGTCTGAACAGTCCGCTGCTCAGCATGACCACCATGGTACCTATCACCATGCACCAGCCACGTGGGCGCGATGTACGCGAGCACACTTGCTGACAGGGCTCATCCCACCTCCCCTCAGGTTATAGAGCCACCCTCATCCACATGCCTCCCCGTAAGCCAACTGCCATGGGCCCATCTAATCAACCATCGCCCTGCAAATATTAGCGATGGATGGAAGCACCAGGCCGGCCCAAGCAGGGCAAGCCCTGCGGCATACCACCATACGTACAAGGTCTGCCACCAACCAGTTGGCCCAAGGTGCGCGGTGGCTCACTACGATGGGACATCTCATTGGCTCAGTCGCCCTGTCCCTCACTGCCCCCGCGATGCTCAGCACTGTCCCGGGGGCGGACACCCCAGTGCGTGGTGGCTTACTACTGTGGGACCGCACATGTCTGTGTCCTCCTGTCCGCACCGCCCATCCTTATTGGGATCTCGATTCATAGGGAGAATATATATCCACATACTCCCCCCCAACGTCGTGCCGGAATGCAACCAAGGGGCACTGGGATAGACTGGCAAGTGATGCCCACTAGCCTCAAATTGGCGAAGCCATGACCACTGAACCCCACCACTGGAAGTGGACTGTGATGTGGGTGCATCAACTTGAACCTAATACTCACTAGTTGCACCCCCATGAGCCGCCCCCACTGGGGGTTCCGGCCCACGGCGGCGTCGGAGCTCACGACCGAAATCGAGCTCTGGGGCCACATCCAACCACACTCCGGTCGCATTTCTGGACGAACAGGGAGCTGCGGGACGGCGGCAGGCACAGGCCGGAGTGTCCCAAGCAGCTCAACCCGGCTGGCCGCCTGTTGCAGAGTGGCAGCAGTCGAAGTAGCCGGCAGACACAAAGGGCCCCGGTAGATAGGGAAGGGCCCCCTCCCACTGGATTGCCCAGGATGCCTCCAGCACAGCAAAACATGCTAACCAGGCATCCCCTGCCATGGAAACCCCTAGTATAAGGTGGGCCAGGTGGGCCGGACGGACGGCTAGATAGTGGGCCAGGGGCCCCAATTTGAGATCCTGGGCCAGAATAGGGCCATGCCCAAAAATCCGGCCCCTGAGGGGGTAAAACATGTTGTGTGCCAGCACCAGGCCCTCCCCCCCCAATCGTTCCGGCCCATGGCCGGCAACTGCGGGCCGAGGGCCGAATTCCCTGAATGGCCGGCCTGAGGCTGAGAGCCGAGGGCCATATCGCAATCTGCCCCATCCCACCGGTAACGGTGGGCAAAGGTGCTGGCAAAAAGGGGGCCCCAGATGGCAATGAAGCCCCCCCAATGGGGTTATTGGAGATCCCTAGGGATGCCTCTAGCGCCGCTACGCGGGCCAGTAATGCATCCACCATCGCAGATCCTCCTGCATAAAGGGGGCCAGGTGGGCCGGACGTCCCACTGGGCAATGGTCCAGAGCCCCCGACTTGAGAGCCAGGCCCCAAACAGGCCATGGCCAAAACTCCGGCCCATGAGGGGCCGGGCGTAAGCCCTGCTGTGCAACCGCACCAGGCCCTCCCCCATGCTCAAAGCCCATGGCTGGTAAGTGCGGGCCGGGGGCCTAAGCCCAAACGCACCAGGCCCTCCCCCATGCCCAAAGCCCATGGCCGGCAATTGCGGGCTGGGGGGCGAAGCCCCTGCAGGGCCGGTCTGAGGCTGGAGCGCCGTGGGCCATGGCCGAAGCTGCCCCATCCCACCGGTGGGTGCCTCCGGTAAGATCCTGTTGGGGGGGGGCGCAGTCGCGGTCCTCCGACCCGACTGCTGCCTCCTATTCGGGCGAGCCTTAGTCGCAATAGCCATCCTCTTAGGAGGCATCAAGCAAGCACGATCCCTTTCCAGGGATCAGAAACCCGATGGCTGGGAAGCCGAAGATAAGAAGGAAAGATCCCGCTAATGTTCTGCAGCCAAAAACAGCTTCCCCAGAAAAGACGAAGAGTGACGGAAAAAAACTTCTCCTCTCCGTCGCTTTTACAAAATGGCAGCTCGGCTGCCTCGTGGCCACCCCTTTTATAGAGGGGTGGCCACGCCCCCTAACTACCCGGATGTCTGAGTCCGGGGGGGGGGCCCGCAAAGAGCGTGGCGGCCATTTTGGCGCCGCGCTTTCATTTGAAGCATATTCACTCTATTTGGGGAAGTTTTCACCACTTCTCTGCTGAGTTTCGGCAACTAATCCATGGGGCTTGGAGACTTCCTGCTTCTGTGGTGTGAACCAAGGCGCTGACATAAGCTCCACCCAACAATGGAAGTCGCCAACCACAATGGTTTAGGTGCCGAAACACAGTGGAGAAACAGCGGAAAATTCCAAAAATGGAGTGAAAATGCTCCAAAAACCACCCGCAACCCTGGAAAGCAGAAGAGGCTGTGCAAGAAGCCACAAAAATTGCATGATAGCTGCCATGTTAAGTGATGTATTTCAACTTCCGGTGGTGGAGGGCAGTTCTAGAGGTGCCTGGGTGACCACTGTGGGCTGGATTAATGAGTTCCATGGGCCAGATTAGGCCCACAGGCCATAGGTTGTGAATGCCTGATTTGGATATGAACGTTCATGAAGTCAGCTGCTGTATGACCCAATTTTGTTCAGTATTTGCTAGCACCTTTTGATGTACTTCTGGAGTACAATGCCAGACAAATAATACACTTTTCCAGTAGGGGACAAGTATCAGGCAGCCCATAATAATCCTATGTGAGTCATTAAAAACTACACCCACTTTGTTTGGCATGTGTTAATTTATACAGCACTAGCACATTCTGCTGTCAAGTAGCACAGGGATAAAACTTATTGTTTGTGGTTGTGCACCCCAATATGAATCAGGCAATTTCTTAAGTATGGTATATTAGTGTTTTTGTAAATTTAATCCAGAGTGCCCTTGTTTATTTCTTTATATCCCACCTGTCTGAGATATATTTCCACTCTGGGCAGTGTACAGCAATTATAAATCATCATAAATAAAAATTATCTAATAACTACAATCAACAAAAATGGCTAACTGTGTCCGAGGATAGTGAATCAAAATTGAAATACTTTGGGGTAGGGTAATGTTCCAAAATCTTGCCTTTTCAGCTAATTTACAGCTTCCTCTCTGCATCTCTGGTTCTTTCAGTGTGTTTTTAAAGGGTTTAGTTTCTGCTAGTTGTTTTTATAATCTAATAAAAGATCTTCTAATGCAGAGGTTATGTGGTGCTCGATGTACTCAAAGGTTTCTCCCTGAACTGTTAAGGCAAGATCATTAACATAGATCAAAGTATGGGAGTATAGGAATATAGGTTGATCATTTGTGTAAATGTTTAAAAGTAATGGTGCCAGGACATTTCCCTTGTGGGAGACTATTCCTTTGATTTCTCCAGTGACTCTGCCTCCCTTGAAATTCAATAAAGATTCTTCAGTTTTGAAGTAAAGCCTTGACCATTCCTATAGTTCCATGATATTTAAGTAAGGAGCTAAAGCTTTTTGAGAAGCAATTTATAGTGAACAGTGTTAAATGCCATTGTAAGGTCAACAAATGCTGCCCGTTATTCTATGTGGTTCAAAACCTTCTTCCATATGCTGAGTTAGATCTAAGATTTGTCCATACAGCTCATGCCAGATCTAAACCTTGCCTGTTCATCAAAAAGTAGAATTTTGAAAGTACAGTGTAACCCTGTATAATGAATGCTTCATATAATGAAAAATTCATACAACGAAGCGTTCATGTGCTCTGTGTGATACCCCACATAACAAAAATTTTTCCATTATGCGGGGTTTTCATTAAGTGAGGTATACCTTGCTTAATGAAACCCTGTATAACAAACTTTTTTTCATTATGCAAGGTATCGCCCATTTGCGAAAAAACTGTTAACAAAGAACTGTGGAACGGAAGTATTTTTGTTATGCGGGGTTCTACTATATCCCTTTTTAAAATGGTGTATTTTCCACAGGATTTGAAAAGGTCAGTATGTTCCAATTCAAAAGAAGGGCAATGCTAAAGAATGTTCAAATTATCATACAATTGCACTCACCTCACACACTAGCAAGGTCATGCTCAAGATCTTACAAACTAGGCTCCAGCAGTATGTGGATCAAGAACTTCTAGAAGTACAAGCTGGGTCTGAAGAAGCAGGGGAACCAGAAACCAAATTGCCAACATTCGCTGGATCATGGAGAAAATAAGGGAGTACCACAAAAACGTCTACTTCTGTTTCATTGAGTACACCAAAGCCTTTGATTGTGTGGATCACAATAAACTGTGGCAAAGAGATGGGAGTACCAGACCACCTCAACTGTCTTCTGAAAAATCTGTATGTGGGTGAAGAAACAACAGTAAGGACAGGATACGGATTATGGCTTGGATGGTCTTGGTCTTGTTCTCCAGTAACATATCCTTACCCTTAATGGGTTTTTTCTGAGTCTCAGTCTTCGAATTTCTTTTGGTCATCAACACCATGATCTGTAGTATTTCCTAGCCTGGCTTTTTCCAAACTCAAATTTTCTATACAGATTTGCAAACATTTTTTCTATAGGAAAGCACTTTATGAGAAATATCTTCAAGTGTAGACTGATGCACTACAACCACAATAGCAGCTTCCTGCACCAGTCAGAATTAGAAGGTAAATTTAAAGAGTGGTTTCTTTTATTGCAGAGCAAGTCTATAACAAACTCGAATAGTACATCAGAAACTCCCAACTTTGGTAAACCATGTGCTTATTTTCCTATCCTCCTGAAAGCAACAAAATACTAAACTGAAGCCTGGCAAAATTATTTTACCAAGGACTGTAGTCGAATCTCATTAGCCACAGACATGTCAGACAAATTCTTAGCAGCTTTTCTTTTGTGTAGATTAAGTGGGACTCGCTGTAGAAACTAATGTCAAAATTAGTTTGAAACCATTTCTCATGTCTTCATACATAAAATATTTTGTGGTCCTCCAAGGGTGCACAATAATTTGAAGGAAACTGGGGAAATATTCTGCATTAATTATAGGTTTTATGTATTTCAACTTTGTTCAGCCTTCTCCTTTTTAGACTTTCAAGGAAATATACTATAAATCAGCAAATGGTGGTGTAGAATATTTTTATTTTAATCTGCAAGGCAAAGGGAGTTTAAAGGACTTGAAGACTATGTATCATTAGATATAGTCAGCTGACATCTAGCATGAAGATTTAAAGAAATGCAAAGGTTTTAACTTCTCAAACATTTTACGTAAGAGCCTATCTCATAAATCTAAGTGGAAAGTTCTGCTGTCATCAATGAATGCAATTTTGTAAAAGTAATATTCATGCCAGTTTTAAACATTATTATCTAGGTCAGGGGTGGGCAATGTTTTCTTCCCATGGGCCAGACCCACCCCCAACAAACAGCTGTGTTGGCCGGAGGGGTGGTTCCTCCCACCACTTCAGGTTCCACAGCAGCAGTGGTGGGTGCAATTGAGACTTTTTTTGGTTGCATTTGCAGCCTCTGCTGCTTCCCATGGTGGCAGGAAAAACGCAGCTTTTTGGGCACTTCTGGGTAATGTGGTGGGCGCAATCGCACCATTTTTTCCAGCTGCTTTTGTAGCCTCCACTGCTTCCCATGGTGGCAGGGTGGGGGTGGGGGTGGGGGGGTACATTTTCATCGCATTTTGGTAATTTTTCACTGCATTTTCGCTACCTTGTCTGATGAAGTAGCTCACATTAAAATATAACAGTCTTTAAAGTGCTACAGTGTTTTTGTTTTATTTTGTTTATTCTCTGAAATATCTATCAATGGTGCTTGATGGTGGATTTGTCACTAGTGGCAACATGACTGCTTTCAATGTATTGCTTCTGGTTTTGCCAGCTGTCAACTACAGTACCATTAGTGACTGTCATAAAATCTGGGTCTTGTGAAAAATATCAGTTTGTTTATTCATAAAGGTAAAGGTTTCCCTTGCTCGAAAGCCAGTCGTATCCAACTCTAGGGTTCAGTGCTCATCTCTGTTTCAAAGTCAAAGAGCCAGCGCATTTGCAGACATTTCCATGGTCATGTGGCAGGCATAACTAGACACCGGAGTGCATGTAATGCTGTTTACCTTCCCACCAAAGTGGTCCCTATTTATCTACTTGCAATTTCTTGCTTTCAAACTGCTAGGTTGGCAGGAGCTGGGGCAGAGATGGGAGCTCACTCCATCCTGCAGTACTCAGGAATCGAACTGCTGACCTTCCGCCTTCCAGTCAGTGTCTTAGCCACTTGAACTACTGCAGTCCCTTTTACCCATACAGCCTACCAAACTGGGGTGCAGAGTCAGAAGATCAATTGTTCTTAAAATTGAGATATGGATTAAACCTTAATTCTTGAAAACAAAACAAAAAGTACAGGGACTAACACTTAAAAGGAAAAAACTGCTAGATGGCTCAGTGGTTTAGGTATCTGGTTGCAGGGCCAGAGGTTGAGAGTCTGATTCCCCACTGTGTCTTATTGATAGTGCCTGGACTTGATGATCATTCTATATGGTACCTTATAGCTCTGTAGTTTTAAGATGATGATGATGATGTTTACATGTGATAGATATCATCATTCAGATGATCAAGTGAGGAACTATATTGATTTATGTGATATGCATACAATGAGCATAGCATGTTTCTTGAGCAGTGCTTTGCAAAAATGAGCAATGTGGAAATTTTACCTATTTGCATGTACTTTTATTGAAGCTGTCCTTTCCCATAACAAGTGCCACAGAAGGCATTTTGTTATTCCAATACTTTTAAAGCTTAATTTAACCAGTAGCTTTCAGAATAATAAAATTCCGCTTTTAATATTCTACCTACCCAATGCCGCTTAAAAGCCCAAGGGCAAACCTACAGTAAGCAGTTAACACCTTCTCTCTGGTACTAACTTGGATGTAGAGGAAAAATTAACAGCTATTTTCCAGGCACTTTAGCTTTCTAAAGAATGATGTGGGTGAAATGCGAAGCTCTTTTATAGTCCTACTAGAAACCAAAGTAACTGGTAAGCCACTTTCTTCTGCTCCCTAGCACAATATGAAAAATCCATCTATTGCGCAAAAAGCAGCAGTGACCATTTCCATCTACAGCTGTAAAGACATCCAAATATCACAAAAAGGCAACAGATTAATAAACTGATTAATTCTTTCGACACTCAATCATACGCTTCCATCGTAAATTAGCAAATAAACATGACAAGGATTAACTAAATAGCTATTGAGAAATATGGAAGGGTATCTTTTTGGAAGCTTCTCCTTGACATGCACATTTTAATGCAGATTCCACACAGCTGATGTAGCCAGATCAACCAATAAGTTAAAAAGACTTTTGAAGGGTTACACTATTTCCTATCCAGAATGTTAAAAAAAAAACAGCAACAACAACTTTTAATGCAGTCAAACTGAGAAGCAGGCAATCTATTGTTGTCTTCAATGGTCAAGAGACTCCTATATTCCAACTTTTCCCACATGTAGGACTAGCAGATGCAAACACCATGTTTAGAGATTCAGTTCTTCATGGGATGAAGACTCCAGCTATTCAAATTTTCAATAAAAATACTGCAAGGGAACATCAGCTAACATTGAAATGCTTCACAAAGAGGGTATGTAAATTCTTATTACAGACCTCTGACACAAGGCAAAAAAGCTTGAATTAGAGTTACCATCTAGGGGCATCTGCCATGTATTTTTGCTCCATTTATGGTTAACCTTTAATCTACCACCAGAAATGCTAACAGTGAAGTGCTGTAGCCAGCAGTGACTGCTGCACATTAATTTCTGTTAACAATTAAAAAGCTGGGCAATATCCAAAATGCATACTATTGTTCCAAAAGTTCCATATGAATATTCATATCTTAACCTATAAATCCAAGTGTTCACCGTTGGAACTGGCTATAGGTTGCTATGCGTCGCCCTACTGACCCGCACCCACCCTTCGTGCGCACGGCCGAATTGCCTACGCAGGTCAACGAAGGATTTAAAAATCTGGCACGGGGGCCTCAGCCCCACAAACGGCAAGAAAGGGAAAGAACTTCACTTCCCAACATTCCTTGCGCTGCGCCGCGCCAGAGCCAATCACGCTGAGAGGCTCTCGCACGGTGCAGCGTTCCGACACGCGCCGCAGCCAATTGAAAGAAACGCATTTTAAAAAAACCCAGCAAAAACACAAAGCACCAACCCATTACTACAAGCCCCAGCGTCCTGCGCGCCATGAGCACGCAGAACGCTGAGGAAACCGGCGCCCGAAAAATTAAAAAGAAAAACAACTCACCGCGTCACAGCCAAGCACACACCAGCCGGCTTTCTATCCCTCCCTGAAGGACCCGACTGGAGTTTCCCCTTTAATATCAGTGGGTGGGGGTTGCGATCCCCCTCTCCGCTGGCTAACCTAGCGTTGGGAGGTTTGTGGGGACAAAAGGGTAATGTTTCCAAAACCCTTCTGGACTCAGGACACCAGGGAGAGGGGATCGATTCCCACCCCCCTCCTTAAAAAAACTCCGTCTTTTCTACTCTTTAAAAACGGAGTTGTTTTAAGGAGGGGGGGAGGGAATCGATCCACTGTGCCTGGTGTACTGGGTCCAGAAGAGTTGGGGGGACATACCTCTTTTGTACCCACAAACCTCCCAAACCCCAGGGGAGCAAGCGGAGAGGGGGGTCGCAAGCCCCACCCACTGATATTAAAGGGGAAACCCCGATCTACTTTCACAACTACACACAAAAAAGCACCATAAAACAATAAAGCCACCCTCCCCACCACCTAACCCACCCTTACTAACCCACAACGACCATGCCCCCTCCCCACCACCTAGCCCACCCTTCCTAACCCCCAACGACCATGCCCCCCTCCCCACCACCTAGCCCACCCTTCCAAACCCCCAACGACCATGCCCCCCTCCCCACCACCTAGCCCACCCTTCCTAACCCCCAACGACCATGCCCCCCTCCCCACCACCTAGCCCACCCTTCCAAACCCCCAATGACCACGTACCTTCCCCACCACCAAACAAATTTTTTTAAAAAAATTACTAAAAACACTCAAACACAGCCAAAAATACAAAAAAACAAAAACACCAAAAACAATACGAAGTAAACAAAGACACAATCAAAAATAAAACAAACAGACAAAAAATTCCAACTCCAACCCCCCCGCCCCCTCCACACACACACACACAAAACAAAGAAAACAAGCAAACTTACCAGAACACGTGCTACCTACACCAGGACTGGAAAAGAAATGAATACAGAAAGACCCTACTGACCAGAAGAAGCTCCACCCAGAGGCCAGGAGAGAAACAAAAGTCAAAATACAATAACCCCTACCAGCACCACCTGCTGGCCACAATAGTAAAAACAATTCAAAAACACACAACAGCCCCAAACAAAACACAAACTCACAATTTTACACAAAAGGTCACACCAAAAAAAACAAGTAAAAAAAATTACACTAAACACACTGTCACACAAATCACAAATATATATATGTCAATAACATACAATAGAAACTTTAAAAAATCCTGTGCTGAGTTATTATATCATACTTTCTTCTTTTATTAATCCTCAAAAAAACCCAAAAAAGCAGATCACAGTTAATAACAGCCAAGCCAAACAAATTTAACATAAATAAACATTTAAAAAATTAAAATTACAGACTAAGCAATTTTTTAAAAACAACAACACAATTTAACCTTCCAACACAATGTAACACTATTGCAAAAAAAATAATGGCTCATTTTTAATTAAAAAACACGGGGGGGGGGAGCCCGGCAACGCCGGGCAACCCTTGCTAGTATTAGTACAAAAAGTTAATATTTCTGCCATCTACATACTACAGTTCCTGTTGATATGAGTGATTTCTCTTATTCGATCTGATCTATTGATTGCAAACTGATTTGCTGAAGACTATTACTGAATATTGTTGGGTGAAATATACCAGCCATTTAAAAAAAAATCAGCTTAATTCAGAGAGGAGAAAAAAGTATAATTATCATCCATACAATAAGATTTGAATGTTTTCACCATACAGTATTGCTTTCTACAATACAGTAAAAACCCTGAGTTATAGAGTTGGTCCATTCCAGAAAGTTTTCCATAAAGTGGTTTTTCTGTAACCCGAAGCACAGTTTCCCATAGGAATGCAATGACATTTTTTGGGGGGAAAAATTCCCTACCCTTCAATGTTTTTTAAAAAATCCCCCCCCCCAAAAAAATCTAAATAAAATGCCAGACACTATTCTCTCCCACACCTCGATCAATCTCCCCAGCTGGGTTGTTGCTGGGGTGGAGAAGAGGGGGGTATTCTTAGAGGATTTCCCTTTCTCTCCCACACCTCGATCGATCAATTTCCAGAAAACTCGACTTACGAAAGGAAATCCTGAGGAAATCACGTCCTGATTTATGTAAAAAACTCATGTTACGGAACAGGTTCCCCCAGAATACATTGCAGCTAGGAGGGTTTAGAATAGCAGCCCTGCACCATTTTAGAGTCTAGAAGGGTTTAAAATGGTGTCCCCATGCCATTTTAGAGTGTCTGGATGGTGCAAAGAGTCCTCTCCTCGGGAAGAGTTTGACAGGGTTTTTGGTGAGGAAGCCGCCTCCAGCCTGGAGGGAAGAGCGGCGAGGAGCAGCAGCTGTGCGGCAGGCCTAGACATAAAACCGCTGCTGCAGCCGGACGTTTCTTCTGACTGTAGTTAGGATGTATACATTTTTTTGAAATGTTTTTGAAATGTGTTTGTGATTTGATGTTTTGTAGTTGTGATTGTAATTATTTTGCTCTTTGTTAGCCACCTAGAGTCGCTTTGTGAGTGGGGTGGCATACAAGTGAAATAATAAATAAATAAATAAAAATTAATGGCATGTTTTAAAAATGGAAGTAAGTCCTGATCCCAGGAAGTAAGTCCTGATCCCTGATCCCAGTAAGCACAGATGGAAATGTAGTACCAGCAAGGAATAACCCACACAATCTATCTGTGTATAATTTCACTTGCATATTTGAACTTTTACTATCTCATGAAAGCCCAGATCACACAAATATTCTCCAGTAAGGTAAAGGTAAAGGTTTCCCTTGCTCGAAAGCCAGTTGTATCCGACTCTAGGGTTCAGTGTTCATCTCTGTTTCAAAGCCGAAGAGCCAGCACTGTCTGCTTCTGCAGATATTTCTGTGGGGATGTGGCAGACATGACTAGACACCGGAGTGCATGGGACACTGTTACCTTCCCACTGAAGTTGTCCCTATTTATCTACTTGCAATTTCTTGTTTTCAAACTGCTAGGTTGGCAGGAGCTCATTCCATCCTGCAGTACTCAGGAATCAAACTGCTGACCTTCCGCCTCCCAGTCAGCATCTTAGCCACTTGAGCCACTGCATATCCATTCTTCAGTAGACACTATAGGTATTATGTGAAGCAGGCAATTAAGACTGAAATAAAGCATGCTGGGATTACAGAACTACAAAACCAAAGTTTTATTATTTTCTATCTACCTGATTTCGTCTATCCATAAGCAAAATCTGAATGAGGTGCAAGCACTTATAGTTTTTTGTATCATGAGATTTGTAAAACAAGCCAAACATGCCACAACAAAAGAATGGACAGCAATCATTAAAAGAGATCTCTTTATTTATTTATTTATTTATTTGGGGGGGGGGATTCTGCTGTTTGAATAGAAAGACAGCTTCTCTGTCTATTTACAGGGAAGTATGATTCCTATAGGGAATTAATTACATACGGGACCAAAAATAGAATGCCTTAAGATTACAGAAACTTTGAGACTTTTCTGAGCATTTAGCTTAACCAAACGACACAGAAAAGAGGAGGATGAGAAAAAGCACCTACAAAGGCTGAATTTATTTGAATTGTTTCCAGGTGAACATGATCTCCAAAGGATAATGTTCTTTCACTGATAATAGTTAATGGAATGCCCTATCCAGCAAACCCAAGAAATGCCACATCAACAGTATATGAGATGGATAATTATCTCAAATTACGCTGTAACATAGAAGAATTGGAGCAGGGCTAGGAATCCCATAATCTCCTTTTCTGTTTTTAGCACAGCCAGGGAAAGTGTTGTTTCTGTTATGTTAAATAAGGTGTATTTTGTCCTGAAGTGGAAAGTGATGAAGAATTCAATAATGAAGAATTTCAAGAAAAGACAACATTAAACCATTATGCAGTTAACTTAAACTGATCATTGTTAGCTTTAAAATACAACTTCTAGTTTTCATGAAATGATAATAAGGGAAACCAGACCTTTCTCTCTACTGTGCAGAAAGACAAAATAGAAAGGTGGACATTTTTGAGAACTCTCATTCATAGGATTGCCATAAGTCAGAAATGACTTGATGACACATAGCAAAAACAACCTATGAAATGTAGGTAAAATTCAAAACAAATTAAAATGTTAAAATAATTAGACTATTTCCCTACCATAAGTGGGATAATTTTATCTGATTATCGCTGGATCTTTTTCCTTTGCTTTGATGTTTACTAAGTGACTTCCAAATGGTCCAGCCAGAATCTTGTCCTGGTGGGAGACGTTCTTCAACAATCATCTATTCCACAAGTATGTTGTTCTTGTTATTCAAATGTTTAGCCAATGGTACATAATGAAGAGAACTCAAACCAACATCCTCTTTAATGGGATGCATTTTGCCCATAAGTGTAAAGTGAAGAAATCACCACCAAAACCTAGAGTTATTTCTTTCAGCACTTTTGTCTGAAGGTTACTGATGTTTCCTGAAAATATTTGCAAACTTTCTCAACCCTTTTCAGGTACTGCGTAATGACCTGCGAACCAAAAATTTATGGCACTGTTTCCAAGCTCAACTATTTAAGCCTGACTAATGGGTCTTAAATTATATGTATTATCTTTCATTAAAATTTATGTACATTGCTAGCATTAGCTTGTGTGAGATAAAGCTACCATTAATTGTAATTAGCTACTTTAGTCTATTTCCTGTTGCTGTTGTTAAATGTGCCACTGACCTATGGCAATTCTATGAATGAGAGATCATCAAATGTCCTGTCCTCCACAGCCCTGCTCAACTCCTGCAAGTTATAGTGTGTGGCTTCCCTTAGGGCAGGGGTTCCCAATCTTGGTGCTCCTGGGGTTCTTGAACTTCAATTCCCAGAAGCCCTGATCAGCACATGTGCTGACCTGGGCTTCTGGGAATTGAAGTTCAAGAACCCCTGGAGCACCAAGGTTGGCCACCCCTGCCTGAGGGAATCAATCCATCTTGCTATTGGTCTTCCTCTTTTCCTGCTGCCTCCAACGTTTCTCAGCATTATTGCTTTTTCCAGAGAATCTTGGTTTCTCATGATGTGTCCAATTTAGGGACACTCTTAGTTTCCTTATTTTTATCTCCAGAGTTCAGGCTTGATTTACTCTAGGACACATTTGTGTGTCTGTCATTCTGGCAGTCAAATGTATCCCAAAATTCCAGCACCATTATTTTAAATGAATGTTTTTCTCTGTCAGTTTTCTTCTCTGTCCAGCTGTTACACCCATACATGGTGACTGAGAATACAACAGTGTGGATAACCTTGGTCTTGGTCTCCAGGACACCCTTACATTTGATGATTTTTTCTAACTCCTTCTACTGCTGCCCTTCCAAGTCTCAGCCTTCTTCTGATTTCTTAACTGCAGTTCCCAATTTTTGTGTTTTTACTCTTCAACTACTTTTGCCCTCTCACTGAAACCCATTTTAATTAAGATGGTGTCATCATAAATTATTGATATTTCTTCCACAAATTTTCACTCCTTCATCTAAATCTACTCCATTTCCCCATAAGTTACATTATACATATTAATTGAACAAATAAGAGGATAAAATTCACTCTTGTTTTACACCATTGCCTATATTTACTCATTTCCTGCCTTGTTTCTGACCCCTAGACCAAATATTCCAACATTTGGATGTCTTTGTTTCCCACTTTTGCATTCCAGTCACCTATGATTGCAAGTATGTCTTATTTTGGTATAGGCTGGCTGGATAGCTGTTTGTTAGGTGTCTGGCTGTGCAGCCAGAGGTTGGGAGTTTGATTCCTCACATGCATCCCAGAATAGTCAACTTATGTTATTACCTTGGGAAAGCTACACAGTCCCAGGATGCCCCAAGATGAAGAGAATGGTAACCCACTTCAGTGTAGTCTCTGCTAGGAAACATTGAAAAGATTACAACCAGTCACAATGTACTCTATTTGATAGCACACATTATTTGTTTTGGTATGTGATTGATTTCCTTTTGGATATTTGTATAAAGGCTTTCAATATTATCTTCTTCAGCATCAGTAGTTGGAAGATAGACTTGAATGATTATGCTGTTACATTTTTTAAAAAAGAATCCAACTTATATTATTTAGTCAGATCATTAATTACAGCCCCTAATTGCCTGGGTTACATCTTGTCTCTGTATTAGAGCAACACCATTTCTTCCAGGTTTGCATGAAACTTTATATGAAACTATATTCCCTGAGGTTAGTTTAATAGTCAGAAGAGAATAGTATTACTGTACTTCTATTTTCTGGTATTTTAATATTATTTAGAAAGAATATAAAGCACAGTAGAAAATATGAAAGTTAATACAAATCCCACTGAACTCTTGAAAATAAAATGACTTGTCTTTTAGTAATTGGAATAGAAACCAATCAGAAACCTGTGTCCCAAACTTTGTCCTATTTATTATGAAAAATATAAACTTTAACACTGCAGCAAGATAGGAGTCCAAACAGTTGCTTCTTTCATTATCTGCTGCAAGGGTAAAGGTACAGATCTCACCTGATCCCTTTAGATAGTAATTGCCACATCTCAGCATTACAGAAAATGTGCTTGTTGTAGAGACATCCACAGTCTACCATCTCAAAGACTTTGCAGAGTATGGAAAGCAACTTTTCAAATATAATTCAACCTCCTGCTCTGCAGTGAAACTGTAGCTCATTGCAGGCGCACCCCCCAAAGAAAGACTCAGACACCGGTATATGGATAAAGGCATTGGGCCACATTTATTGAATAATGCCCTAGTCCGAATTATAACTTTCAATTGGTACTCAGCCAATTATAATTCTTAAGGCAAGCAGACCGCAGTAACACTGGTAAGGTTCCTCCCAAAATTGTCAATGGCAATTGGCTACAATGTATCCATTTGTATCAATTTGTTTGTTGAGACAAACAAATTGTTGACCGTAGTCAATAAACTATCTACTGACCCCACCCTCTGACGTGTATCCGTCAAATCACGGGGTGATGCATGCTGAAGAGCTCCTGCCATCACCCCTTTGCCTGGTTCGTCGTTGACCGGTCAACGTTATTACACCTGTACCTGTCTAAGTGTTGGCCAGTCAATTGCGAACCTGCTGGATACCTGTGGGTCATAAATATTTACCTTACCAGTGCTACCCGCCACACGGGGAGGCATCCATGATGACTCACCGCCCGCCCCCCAAGATTGTCAGCTCGGTCGCCAGGCCTGCTTGCATCACACCCAGAACGAGGTACATACCTCTAACCGACAGGTGGACCCCTTCTCCTGCCTACCAGCAAAATTTTTGTGTAAGCCTAGCATCCGGTCTCCAATGGCCGTCTCACAGCCATGCTCAGAATGGAACAGAGCCACAGCCCCGTCCACTGACTGCTGGAACAGTCCGAACTAGGGAGATCCACATCTCCCCTAAATTGGTGTCTCGGCACGATGTTAGACCATAGCGACCGTATGTAAGCCATACGTGATATAAAATGCCAGGTCACAGCCCCTCGACGGTTTAGTAACAGCAGTTATCCGTATAAGATCGCTGCCGCTGAGGTGCCTGTAAAACATTGGGCAGTCCAGCATCCCTGTCAGACAGCAGGAATGGCCACAGTTCCCGCCCCCATTTGCCGCGCATACCATACCATAGCATACGTGCGGATGCACACAGCCCAGCCGGGGTCCACTCTCTGTCGCTGCAGCATATACTGCTGCCCAGTGTACATAGCTGCGGCCCACCAGCCCCCTGCCACCGGTGTGTTGAGACCCCTGGGATCTGTCAAAGAGGAGAAAAAAGGTGAAGGACATGACTAGGTACTCGTACAGTGAGGGGACGTACATATCCGAAATTGCGCGTAGGCACATATCCATCTCCGAGTACCCCAAACGTAGCCGCGATCAACGCGACACCTATCTTAAGTAAATGGTGCCAAAATGTGCCCCACACCGCGAAACGCGGCACCGGTCACCCTCAGGGACTTTACTATGGTAAGGGTAGACCCATCCCGGTGGCAGAAAACAGGCTGGGGGCGCACAGCAGGCACTGTCGAAAATTCATGTAGGGGACCAACCGGACAGATGTCTCAAAAACTTCGTAGCAGTATACACCACTGCCTACACCGTGCTGAATAACCCGTGAGGACCGCATCCCCACTCGAGCCCACTCATGTGTGAAAGAGACATCTTCGAGTTCCAGTGCCCTACGAGACACATCCGCCTTACACAGGTGGCACCAACTCTGGCACCCACTCACTGATGCGGAGCGCTCCAAAAAGGCTACCGTGGTAGCTGCGTGGTCAAGAGCCACCTCACACCTATCTGTACATAAGTAATGCCAGCCTCGTGCAAGGTGGGTCAGAAACTCTGGGAACAGGGGTGACGCATGTACAGGCGGCGGACATGTTCCCGTGTCCACCCCTCCCAAACACGACGCATGAACGCATAGTGATACGCCTTACGCGTGCGAGGTGCCAATGACCTGTCCGGATCCCTTCTCCCCGCCAAACGTCCAGCCATCGGCCAAAAGTGGCGAGTGGAATCCCTCAGTTTCCGGAGTAAGGCACGGAACCGGGTGATCTGCAGGTGGTGGAAAGCAGCAATAATGTCATTATAAACACCCAGAACATGTCTGGCCTAGAACGGCACATTTATGCGTAGGCTTCTCAAAAGAATAGACAAAAGAATAGACAAACTTATGACCCTGGGGAATTCGCATATCTGGGTGTTGACAATGTGCACCACTGCCGCATTGTCACACCGAAATTGGACCACTGAGTAGGCCCACTCATTGCACCATAGCATCAGTGCTCTCCAAAATGGGAAAAAACGCAAGGAAGGTAAGATCGCGGAGGCGATCCGTGCACCCACCCTCAGAGTAAACCCCCATAAGTCCGGGAGCCGGAGGTATCCGACCGTACTTGAAATCTAGGGCAGACCATCAGGTCTGATCTCCAGGAAGAGACCCCGTTAAACCCAGCAGTAATTTGATCCAGACCGGACAAAATTAAGGTGGCCATGAATTAACTGCAGCTCACGAGGGCACACTTTATGCTTGGCAATCAATGCCAAACTCGCCGCGGAGCTCCAAGCCACCGTATTCATGGTTAACCCGGATGCCCGCGCGACAGAGTCGATTCAGAAATGTGAGCTTAGTAGATGGGACCTCGGTCTATTCAGGCGCCAAGGGGACACCCAGTTCCCACCTGAGTGTCTGAATTGTAATGAGGAGACGCGTGCACGTGTCTAAGCCCTGTTCACCCCCGAACCAAAAGTCATCGAGGTAATGGGCTAGAGACCGAGCCCCGACCTGTGAGCAAATGGCCACTGAGTGAAGTCCCCAATCGGTCGGTGCTGAACATGAATCAACTCAATCAGAAGGGGTTTGGCCTTATCTAAGTAAAATTCCCCTCGGAACCTAAAAAACCCAATAGGTCTAAATCGTTGGGTGCACTGGCAATAATCTGAAAGCCGAGTGCATATCACACTGTGCCAAAACAGCACCAGAACTGCGTGAGCGTGCCACCCATAGTAGCCGAACCGATTACGAGTACCTGACTGAACAAGGTCATCAGGAATGGCATCCCTGAATGGAGAACCCACAGGGTAAGCTGAATGGAGGATTAAATGACATTCACCCTAGTTCTAGCTCAGTATGTGCTTCATGGGGGAGACATTCTACGTAGGAAAGGTGTTTCCAAGAAGGGCCCCCGCTTCTCTCATAGCCCCAAAACCCCTTAGCTGTGGACAGTGGAGCCCCCTCTCTCCGTTACCCTGCAAGGGAACCAGATTAGTAGCATCCTGGGACCCCCAACACTCCCGAATGGATACAAAAGTCCCCATAGAAAACCCTCCAGCAGGTATCCCGCCCCATCCCTTCTTGGATGAACTGAGTGCCATCTCTCCAGGCTGACTATACTAATA
The DNA here is from genome assembly GCA_035047305.1 of Bradypodion pumilum. Lineage (NCBI taxonomy): Eukaryota > Metazoa > Chordata > Lepidosauria > Squamata > Chamaeleonidae > Bradypodion > Bradypodion pumilum. The sequence goes on from JAWDJD010000005.1 coordinate 60,637,776, forward strand.
GGGGCGGGGGGCTTATGACAAGGTTGGTTGCTTCAGACGGAGCTCAGATCGCCCCTGTGCACCCCCACCCCAGCCCCGTAACCCACCAACCCGCGGGCACGCGGAGGCGGCGTGAGGGCCAGCGCAAAAGGGGACACGAAGTCGGTAACGACCGTGGTGCTTAGTACACGCATCGTCAGCTGAGCAGGCCGAACACAGCAGGCGGGCTGGAACCCCCTGCCCGACCAGTTAGCGTGGAGCCTGTGTCGGAGCAGCCCTCTGCTCAGCATGACCACCATGGTACCTATCACCAAGCACCAGTCACGTGGGAATGATGTACACGAGCACACTTACTGACAGGACTCATCCCACCTCCCCTCAGGGTATAGAGCCACCCTCATCCACATTCCTCACCATGAGCCAACTGCCATGGGCCCATCCGATGAACATCCGGATGGCCCAAGCACGTCAAGCCCTGCGGCATACCACCATACGTACAAGGTATGCCGACAACCAGTTGGCCCAAGGTGCGCGGTGGCTAACGACGATGGGACATCTCTTTGTCACACTCGCCCTGTCCTTCTCTCTCCTACTAGTGGGCTCGCAGTCCAATAGGGAGAATATCGACATGTCCCCCTCCAGCCCTTACCCCTCATGGCCTGCGGCCAAGAATCAACCAGGGGCAAGTAATAGCCGGCCGTCGCCAAAGCCCTTGACGGCACGTTCTGTATAAAGGGCATATGCAGCAGGACCCAGTCAGCCCCTGCGATGCTCAGCACTGTCCCGGGGGTGGACACCCCAGTGCGTGGTGGCTTACTACGGCAGGACCACACAATGTCTCTGTCCTCCTGTCCGTACCTCCTATCCTTATTGGGATCTCAGTTCATAGGGAGAATATATCCACGTACTCCCCCCTTCCAAATCTTTTCCCTCATGATCTGGGTCAGATGATCACCGGGGGGCAATGAATAACCAGCCGTCGGCAAGGCCATTGCCAGTACATGCTGCACACAGGGCATACGCAGCGGGACCTGGACGGCCCCTGCGATGCCACATACTGCCCCGGGGGCGGAAACCCCCACCCCCAACGTCGTGCCAGAATGCAACCAAGGGGAACTGGGATAGGCTGGCAAGTGATGCCCGCTAGCCTCAAATTGGCGAGGCCATGAGCACTGAACCCCACCGCTGGAAGTGGACTGTGATGTGGGTGCATTCAACTTGAACCTAATACTCACCAGTTGCACCCCCGTGAGCCGCCCCCACTGGGGGTTCCAGCCCACGGCGGGCGTCGGAGCTCGCGACCGAAATCGAGCTCTGGGGCGACCTCCAACCGCACTCCAGTCGCAGTTCTGGACAAACAGGGAGCTGCGAGACAGCGGCAGGCACAGGCCGGAGTGTCTCAAGAAACTCGACCCGGCTGTCCGCCTGTTGCAGAGTGGCAGCAGCCAAAGTAGCCGGCAGACACAAAGGGGCCCGGTAGATAGGGAAGGGGCCCCACCCACTGGATTGCTAAGGATGCCTCCAGCACAGCCAAACGTGCTAACCAGGCATCCCCTGCCACGGAAACCCCTAGTAGGTGGGCCAGGTGGGCCGGACGGCCCGCTAGGGATTGGGCCAGAGGCCCCAATTTGAGAGCCTGGGCCAGTATAGGGCCATGGCAAAAGAAATCCGGCCCCTAATGGGATAAAACGCGCTGTGAGCCAGCACCAGGCACTCCCCCCAATCGTTCTGGCCCATGGCCGGCAACTGCGGGCCGAGGGCCGCATCCTCGGAAGGGCCGGCCTGAGGCAGAGAGCCAAGGGCCATGTCCCAACCTACCCAAGCCCGAGCTCATGCCGCCCTGCTGCAGTACTCGGGAATCGAACTGCGGAACTTCCGCCTAATACTCAGTGTCTTAACCACTTGAGCCACCGCAATCCCCCGATTAAAAAGGAAGGATCCCTGTACGGGGAGCGCGATCGCACCAAGCACCCAGAGCCAGCGGTAGCTAGGCTCTGTAGATTGGAAGTGAACAGAAAGGATTTCAAGGGACGCCCGAATGAGGCTCCTTTCCTGTTCCCAAGGGCAGCCGGGAGCTAGGGAAAACAAACAGCGACGGAGAAAACTTCTCCTCTCCGTTGCTATTTCTAAAATGGCAGCTCGGCTGCCTCATGGCCACCCCTTTTATAGAGGGATGGCCACGCCCCCTAACTCACCCGGATGTCTGAGTCCGGGTGGGAGGGGGCCAGCAAAGAGTGCGGCGGCCATTTTGGCGCCGCGCTTTCATTGCAGCAATCATTAATTTTTAATTCCTTAAAATAACATTTAGAATTTAAAACAGAATGGTTGTTGTTCAGTCAGACAGTCGATTCCGACTCTTTGCGACCCCATGGACCAGCCAGGCACCCCTGTCCTCCACCATCCTCCTTAGTCTGCACAGCCCCGTGCCCATTGTATCTACAATACCATCTAGCCATTTCATCTTTGGCCATCCCCTTCTTCTTTTGCCCTCCACCTTCCCCAGCATCAAGGCCTTCTCAAGTGAATCCTCTCTTCTCATTTGATGTCCAAAATACTTCAGCTTCATCTTTACTATTTGAGAATAGCTGTTACTATAACAGAATAGCACACAGTATTGTTTCACCTTTAGGGTTAACAGATTTATTTCACTTATTAAAAGTAAGCAGTTTAAATCCTGTTACACATGTGTGTTAATATGATGATTTAATCATTTTTTATGTAGTGTAACATATGGGTTGCAGTGGCTCAATCTTTAAGAAGATCGCTTTGTCAGCTGGAAGCCCAGCAAGCCAGCAGTTCAAGACCCGGGTACTGCATGACAGATTGTATGCCCATCTCTGTCCCAGCTCCTGCCAACCTAGCAGTTTGAAAGCAAGAAATTGCAAGAAGATAAATAGGGACCACTATGGTGGGAAAATATCTTGGGGACATGAAAGTAGCCTCATTCTGGCATCCCCTGAGCAGAGTTACTCCAGCAAAAGTCCTTTCAACCCAGAATAATTTCTGACTCAAAATTATTATAGTGTAATATATGTAACTGGATTTCAGCCAATTGCTCAATTCATGAACAACAATATTTAGGATACAGGTTTATATATATCCAATGCACATGATGGGGAAGGAGGGGGGGTCTCACCAACTGAAAAGAGGTATAGGCACACATAATGAACTTTCAGAGCAACAATATCACACAATGAGTTCTCAAAATATTGGCTACATAAACATCTTGACAATATGTATTTACTTTACAAAAACTGCCAGTTAGTGAATGTACTATGGTTATGCCATCTTTAATACACAACCATGGTAAGCTGAAAAGTATCTTTTTCTATTTAAACATATTTTAGCATCTACGTGTACACTGGGATTTATTGGTTTACTCCACTTCAACCTTCTCCTTCTCAAATCTCTCTGGATCAATTGGTTTCTTCTCCGACAAATTTTAAATCAATGACATAGAAGATACAAATGTTCTGACTCTGGATTTTGTGCTATTTCTGACGTTAGATTTGTCTCTCTTTATTCTAGTGCTCAGATATTGTTTGCTCTCCTCTATGCAGAAAGCACAAATGCATTGCTGGTAAAGGATGGTACCTATCACTTTAGAAGATGAACAAATAAATGAACCTTTAATTTTATTGCAGGCGATTGTCAAAGTAGATGTGGTGTGGAGAAATACTTAGGTTTGTAGCAGAATCTGACTGTAAATAAGCAGAGGCTTGCTATGCAAAGCCTGTGACAGGGAACATTCTTATTGTCCAAAAGGGGCTTCAGGTCACTAATAATGTGTCAGTCATCTCAGTACTGTACGGTATCTGGAACAAGTTTTCAGGGCAAGGTTCGTGTTAGTCTGTTACAGCAACAACAAAAACAAAACAGAGCAAATACTGTAGCATTTTTACGACCAACAATTTTTAAGTATGATATTTTCTTGATACAATCTACTTCTTCAAACACGTGTTCCTTAGGCATGTTAATGAATTTGATAGCTTTACTGATATCTCAATAATCCTGTATTTGTTTTCTTTGGGTTTTGTTATAACACTACCAACCTAGCAATTCGAAAGACATTGCAAGTAGATATATAGGGACCACTTCAGTGGGAAGGTAAACAGCATTCCATGCACTCCAGTGTCTAGACATGCCTGCCACATGTCCACGGAAATGTCTGAAGATGCAGACAGCGATAGCTCTTTGACTATGAAACAGAGATGAGCACTGAACCCTAGAGTTGGATCCGACTGGCTTTCGAGCAAGGGTGCCCTTTATCTTTATATACTTTTTAAAAACTTTGCTTAGCATTACGGGTTGCAGTCAAAACACTCTGCAGGGCAGTATATGTTTTAGTCCATGGAGGCTGCCTTTCATTTCTTTTTGCATCATGGACATTTGAGAATTTTCCATTATATACAGGCTCTGTTCTCAATTCTTGAGAAAGAATGGGGCAGCTCATATTTGCTCAGTGTTGTGTATGGATTTTGGAGTCACTTTTGCTGGTACATCAAAGCTTTTAGATTAAGGTGAACTTCCTACTGTAGCTGCCTACTCTACTATCATTTAATTTATTTTTAAAAAAGAAATAGGTATTGTATTCATTATATTTACATTTCTAAGAATTACTAAAGCATCCCAATCTGTGATTGCGCAAGTGGTTAAGACGCTAAACTTGACAACTGGCAGGTTGAGACCTGAGTACTGTACTGCACAACAGAATGAGCTCCCACCTCTGTCCCAGCTCCTGCCAACCTAGCAGTTTAAAGGCAAGAAATTGCAAGTAGATAAATAGGGAATACTTCGGTGGGAAGGTAAACAGCATTCCGTTCACTCCAGTGTCTAGTAATGCCTGCCACATGACCACAGGAACATCTGCAGCATTGGCTCTTTGGCTGTAAAGAGAAATGAGCACTGAATCCTAGAGTCAGATATGACTGGCTTTCGAGCCAGGGCGACCTTTACTTTACCCAATCTGTGCAATTTTTAATGAATTTGTGTAGATAGAGGTAATCAGTTAAGCACAGTAGGTTTGGTCCCACCACCATAGCATCCCTCTTTAGGATTCCTTCCTTGTTGCTGTCTTTAAAGGGAATTGCATAATATCTTTTAAATTGTATGATTGGAAATTTGTTTGAGAGGCTGGAAATCAATGGCAGACCCTCTTCTACTGTAGGTCTTACTTATATATATTTGTTTTCTTTGGGTTTTGTTGTAACACTACCAACCTAGTAGTTTGAAAGCAAGACATTGCAAGTAGATAAATAGGGACCACTTCAGTGGGAAAGGTAAACAGCATTCTGTGTGCTCCGGTGTCTAGTCATGCCTGCCACATGACCACGGAAACATATGCAGCAGCAGACAGCACTGGCTCTTCAGCTTTGAAACAGAGATAAGCACTGCACCCTATAGTCGGATTCAACTGGCTTTCGAGAAAGGGAAACCTTTACTAACAACAGAATATTACATGTCACTTGGCATGTGCATTTCTTCTGCTTTACTTCACATCCAAGTCCCAAAATTCTCCATTCTAGGAGCTTCATGTACCCACCAGACAAATACTAAATACTAAAACTGTGTTTCACCAGGAAAAAAGCTGGACTGGAAGTCCTCATGGCCTAACATACCAAGCTCTCAGCTCACCACTAATAGAAAAGGAAGTTGTTCCAGTGCTTGATGGGAGTTCCACTTTTGAACTACATAGGATTCTAATAGCTATAAGATGGTACACATTTTCTCTAACAACTTCCTACAGTCCTTCCTCCTTCCCCGTTTCCCTACAGTAGTCACAAGTTCATGTCCCTATTGCAAACACCGGCCTGATATCTTCAACGCAACCCCACACAAATGTTTTTATGAAGATTTGTCCCCCTTTTTCCCATCTCACCTCCATATTTTCTTTCTGCCGAACAATATGCACAACATGGTGAAGTATTTACTGACTACTCACTTTTTTGGACTTGCTTACAACCACAAAGTAAAATTTTATATTTTATTTTACATTGAATATTTTAAGGGTAGCTCTTCAGCTAGCATCAACTAGCCTGATTAACTTTCTGCATATGTATACAGATTCTGGTGGAAAGGGCATAGCTGACCCCTTTTTCTGTCCAAAATGTAGACACTGGACCCTAAGAGAACAGAAATGTTCTACTCGATTCTACGAGTCTTAAAGTAAACATAGTTTTAAAAACTTAGAAAGAAAAAATAAGGAACTATGTGGGCTTCTGAAAGGATTATAAGCAGACTCTCAACTACAGGTATATCTCATAGATTGCTTTATTGACTAATGTCCCATTAACTGATTGTAAAAACATCCTCTAACTGCACTGAGATAATATGAAAATAATAATTACATCTTCAGATGACTTGAATATCTAGCAGTGTTTTTCCTATTATAAGCAGTCCATTTATGCACAACATTCAATCCCATAATAGTACGCACTGGCTTTCAGGACTGTAATTTAGCAAATTATAGCTTCTTCTTATTAAAATGGCAGAGGTATTCTGCTTAAAGCAGCCTTTTTATTTTAGTTTTCTCTGCCTTCCTCCTGAACATAACTGATTTTGAATTTTTTGTTCCTGTAGTAGGACACTTCAATATCTTAAAATTTAAAACCAAGGTGTTTTTAACTTGCACAATAGACACAATTCTGGTATTTCCAAAAAGGCACATTCACACTGTAATCCAAAACTCATTTTGCTTACGACTTAGTCTCATTTATTCATTATAGAATTCATTTTCATATATGTATGTTATTCTGTAAAACCTCAGGGGTCTCCTACATGTATTATATATCTTTTTGTTACAAGTCTACAGTACAATAAAGTACAGTTATTGCCCATTTGGTACCTTCCCTGGTATTTAGTTTTTCTTCTCACAATTTCATTTTCTGCATATTGGTTGTTCTCTATTTCCACCTGCAAAATATCCTGTCCCACCCAAAGAAAGAATTTACAAATATAAGACTACCAAGCCTAACATTATTTTTGCAAAGTTGCAAACCAGATAATGTACCTATCCGAAACCTTCAATCAGGGCATGAGTATAGCTGCATCTTTCTACTTGTATTGTGCAGAAACTGATATTGAGAAACATATCATCTACAACAAGGGTTCCCTATTAATGGAAGTGGGCACGTTTGCATCATCCATAAAATGTGCCAGCACATGCGCAAATGCGCCCATGGCTGGCATAAATGTGGAGGTGGGCTCATTTACATGTGCCTGCTTCTGAGGCGCATGGTCCAGCCCACGACGCTGTTCGGGGGGCATGGTCAGGCCTGCGATTGATAAAGGTTGGCCACCCCTCATCTACAATATGGGTAAATGTTATAAGTATCAAGACAAGCTCCTTTCCCTGATATTGAAAATAATATATAGACACCATGGTTTTACACATGTACAGATAAACAATGAATCTTCTATTTCTCTGTTACAGTTGTTCAGTTGTCCTATCCTACAATAGTGCAATCTATATCAAAGTCTGAGCTGTGTAAGTATTTCTTTCCTTTCAGATGCCCTGATCTTTCCTAATTCCAGACCCACCTTAAGAGCTTTCTAAAAGTTTCAAAAATTGGACACTTTCTGACTTTGTAAAATCAATGCTGCAGCTGTGTCCTTTCATTTGTGGACATTTTTAAAGAAGTGTTTTGAAATATAGAGTTTTAAAAGTTGAGTGCATCCCATCACTAGAACTGATGTAAATATTAAGTTATTGTTATGTGCCGTCAAGTGGAACTGACTTACAACAACTCTAATGGGGCTTAAGTGAGATAGTTAAGTACCGTATGCCAATTTTTTTTACCCAGGATTTCTATTTGTATGTCGAATTTTTTGTAAATTGAACCGTTTGTATGTCGGGATTCCACAGTTATTCCAAGTGTTATTTTAAAATATATATCTCTGCTTACTGTTTCTGATAGCTTTGAAATGCTGTTCGCCTTGAAGTGCTATAGTATTTCCATTTCATACTTTACATCTTTAAATATTATGTCAAAACACACAGACAGACAGACATACAGACACACAATTATAACCCACCTTTGACTAACTACACATTGTTTACCAAAAAAATTCCAAAGAAAATATTTCCCATCCCTTTAGTTGGCTGTGTTTTACTTTCCTGCCCCAAAGCACTCTTTTAAGGGAAGAAATGACTGTCAATTGTCAGTTTCCTCACGGTTGGCCAAATGATGTCATTTCATATATTTAAATAGACATGAGTACTGTATATCAAAAATAAGGAGATAGAAAAGGATGGGTGGACCAGAAAGGAAGGAAGGAAGTAGCAGAAATGTTGCAGAAATGTATTTTGGATGTGCTCCTAAGAAAGGATAACAGCCATTTCCTAACATTGTGCCAAAAAAGAGTAAGAAGAAAATAAATAAAGGCAAAGTTAATGTTTTGAGGCCCAATCTGTCACTGTAGATACAAAAATGCTTTACACTGGGTCAGAAAATAGGTCTGTTGTGTGCCACCAGAATCTGAAGTCAACCTGCTGCAGAAAATGAGAGAGTTCTCTGTCCAGATCAGGGGTTCCCAGCATTTTCCGGTCAGGTGCCTTTCCTGCCCCCAACATTCACCTGTGTGGGCCAGAGGTGTGGTTGCTCCCAGTGCTTATGTTTTCAGTGGCAGCGGAAATCATGCCATTTTTTCTGGCTTCTTGCACAGAATCCACTGCTTCCCATGGCAGCAAGAGTATTTTTGGAGCATTTTCACTCCATTTTGGGATTTTTTTGCCACGTATCCACTGCATTTCAGCAGCTAACATGCAGTGGTTTGGTACATCTTGGTTCCCCGGTGCGAACTCAGGCACTGCCAGAAGCTCCGACTGGCATGGGAAGTCCCAAACCCAGCCCAGTTCTGCCATCCCAGCCTGCATCTGACCCTAAGCTCCAGCCTGTACTTGTACCAGAGGATGAGTAGAACCAGAAACATCAGCCTGCTTCTGGCCAACTCTGACTCTCCAGGCAGATGACCTGTCAGGTCAGAGGTCTGACTGACAGTACTGTACTCAGTCCTCAGTCAGAGACCGGTGCCAAAAGGTTCTGCAGCTGAAACGCAAGAAAGCCAGAGCTCGGTATCAGAGGAGGCTCCCAGCTGATACCTATTAGCTGGGAGGCTTCTTAAACAAACATGTTTCACAAGGCAAGTATCGGTACAATTGCTCAGTGCAATGACCAACTCCCTGCCAGATCCTCTGTGTACCTTGTGACTGACTGCTGTGACTCTGACTTCTGCTTACCTTGATGATGCCCCTGGACATCCTTTGAACTCAACACTTACTCTGATTCTTACCGGTACCCTGACCTCAGCATGCTCTTTGGATTGGACTATTGGACTCTCCTTGGATAGACTTTTACCAGGACTCTCCTGTGTAGCACCACTGTGTAGCAACCCTGCTGTCTGGGTAGGTCAGCACAGCAGCATTCTGTGCACTCTAGTGTTGAGGCATGCCTGCCACATGTCCACAGAAATGTCTGCAAATGCAGAGAGCACCGGCTCTTTGACTGTAAGCATTGAACCCTAGAGTCGGATATGACAGGCTTTCGAACAAGGGCAATTTTTACCTTTACTAATACAACAGAATTCTTCTTCTTACGTGTCTAGGTTGGACATGAAAAGGCCAAAATGAAGGCACCTTTTGATGAGTTAATTCCGTAGTTTCTTTTGCCTGATCTAGTGTGAGAAGGATTCACCGGCAACACAAGGTTGCCATTACCAGAAATATCCTATTTTATTTGTTCAGAATCAACAGTACTGAAGAAGGTCTTAATGAAGTTGGGGGAAGACTGTTTTGAGAACTAATAATCAATTAATTTCTTCTAAAACAATGCTAGGAGATTTTACAGAATAACATACAATTTCCCAGTTTTCTCAAGATAGCAATAACCCTGAGGGTTTTTAGACATGCTTAGGAAGGCTCTGACTAATGTTAAATCAATTTTCTGTTCTGAAGAAAATGCTATATTTGAACCGAAGGGGAAGTAATTGCATGATATGGAAATCGCCATTCTACAGTTCTTTATCCCATGCTTGGTCCTTGCCAAATAGGCAAACACTGTCAAATGGTCATTTAGAGTTGCCACAAGCAAAAATATAGAGCAGAAGTTATCCATCCCTTTCCCACACATGGAAAAATGAACAGGATTATAAAAGAAAAGAGGACTGCCTCCTTATTTTTCTGTCTGTTGTGTCAGGGTTATGTCTTCAAAAATATAACTCAGTTTCCCCCACCACCACCACCACCACCACCTTCACACAGTTTTTAAATTACATAATATTTGTATAATGCTCAGAAAAGTAGTGACAGAAATATTTTTTTTAATTGGAGGAAGACTGTTATGTTGAAACATTTTGCCGCTAAAAACATTTCTCCTCTCAGCTCATCAGTTCTTTTGAGCACTGAGGCATATTCCACATAATAAAGCCCATAGCTCCCAATTAGAAAGGAAAATAAGAGGATTCTGGAGTCTTCCTAGTGTGTTGTTCCATGCACTTCATCAGCAAAAGCAGCTGGCCTCAACAGGAATGCCAAGACATCTAAAGTCATACATGATTTACTTCCTTGTTAAATTACTTTCTGCCCAACAAATAATTGGGATATAAAGTTGACATGGGTGTTAGTAATTTGAAACCATGTGTAGTAGCTCTCAAACTGAAGTCCATTCTCATGATATTCTATCCTACTCTTTGTGCTCCAAGACAGAGAAAACACAACTTCTACAGAAACATTTTCCTATCTCTCAATATATGATAAAATTGTAATACAGTAGTACCCCATATCACAAAAAAGCTCCGTTCCACAGAGCGCTTTGATATACGTTTTTTCCGTTATGCAAATCATATTGGTGATACTCCACATAACTGGGGTCAAGGGGGATTGTTATATGGGGTATACCCCGCATAATGAAAAAATGTTCATAATACAGAGTAAACCCCACATAATGAAAACAATTGTTATGTGGGGTATCACAAATAGCTTCATTATACAAATTTTTCATTAAACAAAGCATTCGTTATACGGGGTACCACTGTATGTGCATTATGTTTGCCACAGCACAAATTTGCTGGACATCCTTTGAAAACACACGGAGAAAAGCCAAAAGCCAAGAATGCAACAGCAAGAAAATATATAAGTGTGTAAGTACTTCCATTGAAAGGAACTTGGACAGATGTATAGATTGTTTGCATCTAGCCAGGAACTGATTTTATTCAATGACTACAAATACATACCCTTTGGCCATGTAGAAAGCGACAATATTTTTGTTCCATTCTGTTTCAAGGTGATCCAATATTACCTTTTATATTGAAATGGTAAGAGTGGCAAAGAAAGCAACCCCCCCAAAAGGAGGAAAAGTACTGAAGAAAACCTCACTGAATTGACTTTATTGAGGACCACCAGTGAATTCTTTTGATGGGGCCAGAATCCAAAAGGCATGCACGGTAAACCATGCACTAATTAGCATTACACAAGCCAATGCTTGAACAAAGACACCAGGTCAGAAGATCCCACACTGGGTCAGGTTATCTAAACAGTATGGTACAATACAAGGATCCTCTCTAAAGAACTGGCTCATCCCATTTGAGTATAAACCTACCAAATGAAGACCCCTAAGCCACATTCTCCCCCCTTCCCCCCTCCCATTTGCAAAAGGGAGAGAAACAAATAGCTTCAATGTAGTGCTTTTACTAATTGGTAATGATTCTACTTTGAACACAAGAAGCACAGAGAGCAAGGCAGCTGACTGCAAAAATTACAAGGACACAATTAGCAGCCTAGACAAGTTGGGGCCCATTGTTCTTGACAAAAAGCAAACAAACTATCTTCTACATAGACTACTTAAAAAATCTGATATTCCTCATTTAGAATACAGATTTATTTAAACCCACTTTCCAGTTTAGTCAAATAGACAATATTGAATATTAAAATATAAACAACGCAGAGAACCTGAAACACGCAGTAATACATCCTGAAAGGGCTCTAAAGACATCATTCAGTTGCCTGGGAAAGCAAGTACTGTACAGTAATACCTCATACAATGTCCTAACATGGTTCCACAAGTTAGGACATTGTATGAATTCTGACTTTGTATGAGGCATGCAAAATCCTATCCGCGATGCCTCATACAACGTCCAAATTTTTGCCACCGATGCTTTGTATAACGTTGTTCCCATAGAGATACATTGTAACAGCACAAACTGCAGGGCCGGCTGCCGGTCGAACTCCATTGGAGGCAGGGAAAGAAAGAACTCGCCGCACTTGGGGCTCGTCTCCCAGGCGAGTTCTTTCTTCCCCACCTCCAACGGAGCTCGCCGGGCAGCCGGCCGGAGAAGGAGGGGAAGAAAGAACTCGTCTCTCGGGCGAGTTCTTTCTTCCCCGCCTCCAACGGAGCTCACACAGCAGCCAGCCGGAGAAGGAGGGGAAGAAAGAACTCGGGCGAGTTCTTTCTTCCCCGCCTCCAACGGAGCTCGCCCAGCATCCAGCCAGAGAAGGCGGGGAAGAAAGAACTCGTCTCCCGGGTGAGTTATTTCTTTTCCCTCCTCCTCCGGCCAGCTGCCGGTCGAACTCTCTTGGAGGAGGGGAAGAAAGAACTTGCCCGAGAGACGAGCCCCAAGTGTGGCGAGTTCTTTCTTCCCCGCCTCCTCCAGCCGGCTGCTGGGCGAGCTCCGCAGGGCCTCTAAGCTGCAAGTCCAAACTCCCGTGGAAACCCTAATGCCTCATACAACGTCTGGCGACATTGTATGAGGCACCTTTTCCCCCAGAATTGGGCGACGTTGTATGGATCCGACGTTGTATGAAGCGGACGTTGTATGAGGTATTACTGTATATTAATGTGGTGTCCAGTGCCTAATAAGAGTGGCACAATATAAATATCTCGGGGGAGTAAATATATAAATAAGACCTACAAAAGAAGAGGGTCTGCCATTGATTTCCAGCCTCTCAAACAAATTTCCAATCATACAATTTAAAAGATATTATGCAATTCCCTTTAAAGACAGCAACAAGGAAGGAATCTTAAAGAGGGATGCTATAGTGGTGGGACCAAACCTACTGTGCTTAACTGATTACCTCTATCTACACAAATTCATTAAAAATTGCACAGATTGGGTAAAGTAAAGGTCGCCCTGGCTCGAAAGCCGGTCATATCTGACTCTAGGATTCAGTGCTCATTTCTCTTTACAGCCAAAGAGCCAGTGCTGCAGATGTTACTGTGGTCATGTGGCAGGCATTACTAGACACTGGAGTGAATGGAATGCTGTTTACCTTCCCACCGAAGTATTCCCTATTTATCTACTTGCAATTTCTTGCCTTCAAACTGCTAGGTTGGCAGGAGCACAGAATGCTGTTTGCTTTCCCACTTAAGTGGTCCCTATTTATCTACTTGCAATTTCTTGCTTTCGAACTGCTAGGTTGGCAGGAGCTGGGATGGTAGCTCATTCTCTCCTGCAGTACTCAGGAATCAAACTGCTGACCTCCCGCCTTCCTGTCAGTGTCTTAGCCACTTGAGCCACTGTAGTCCCATCCCCATATGGTAACCTAATCGAATAGAAAATTAAATTAAATGGTTTCATCTCAGTGTCTTCTTCTTCTTTCGTGTCCCAATCAAACCCTGGACTGCCAAAATGAAGCCACTTTCTTGGGTTTGTCATTGTCCAAACCCAAGTCCTCATTGGTGCATGTCTCTGGCAACAATAGGCAGACCAGAAAATGAGCTGGGATGTCTCTCCTCATTCACGTTGTACAGTAGACCCTCGCATAACGACGTTACTTGGTTCCCCAAGTAGCATTACTAAGCGTTTTTTGTTGTTATGCGGGATTCTATGGAGTTTCCCACATAATGACATTTTTAGCATCGTTGTCCGGTTATTTTAGCATTGTTGTCAGGACAATGACACTAAAAGCGTTGTTATGTGGGGTAACACGTGGTGCATAATGACACGTAGTTAAGCGAAAATGATGTTATCCGAACATGTTGTTATGTCAGGGCTGGCTGTATGTTGTTATCTGCCAGCAACCCGCACTTGAGCATGTTGATTTTGCATTCAGGAACTCTGTGTCATACATACTCCTTCAGCAATTTCCCCTGTATCATTTTGCATCAACTCGTACCACAAAAGGTAATTTACCACAAAAGGTAATTGCGCCTCCAGTCAGATCTTCTCCCCTTCAGAAAAATGTTGAAGACCTGGCTATGTCAGCGGGTTTGGGGGCATGTGTGACTCTTCTGCACAAGTCTGCTGGCTTATTTAGTCTCCCCGAGGGATCTTGTTTTTCACTGTTATTTCCTTGTCTGTTGATTGTTTTTTGCCATTTTATGCTGGGTAGGGGAGGGTGAGGGTGTTTTTTAGATACAATTTGATTAGTTTTTATGTGTTTTAATGTTGTTTTTAGTGGGTTGGGTTGGTATTTTTTAACGGTTATTGTTTTATCTGTGGTTATATTGTATTTTATATATGTTGTTAGCAGCCCTGACTGATGTTTCTCATCAGGAGGGCGGGATAAATATTCATAAATAAATAAATAAATTTGTTCTTAGTTATGAGAGCAACATTTTCTTAAAGCAGCTGGACTAACACAACATATTCCTCCTTTAATAAAATCAATATAAACTTTCATTTGGATAAAAGGCTCAAGAACTCATGTCCAGTGATATAACATCCAAGCAGTTAGAACAAGATGTTGAGTTCTTTATGTGTGAGGAAAACAGAAGGCAACAAAAATTATTAATATATGAAATATGACAAATTTAGTTGTGCTAAAACTCGGAGGCATTTTAAGTGTGATAATATGTAAAATATATTATTTATGTTTTGCAGTTAAAGTACCATCAAAGTGTCAACTTTGCTACTATAATTTTCAACTGCTATTTTTTAATTGATTTTTACTTCCTCTGTCTCCATAATGTACAAATTTATATATTCCCCAAGCAAAGTAGCTCACATTTAAACTATTTTCCAGGTTAGAAAAACTTGAAACCCACATCATGCCAAGATCTAAGTCATGCAACAACTAATATTTATATCTAATACAGAGTAAGGTTACTATAGTGGCATGCATTTTGGAGTTCTAAGCACCCACATTCATTTACAAGAACTATTGGCTTGGATCACCCTCCGGTTGAAGTTTAAACAAATTTGTTGGCCTCCCTCCAGGGTCTATAAAATAAAGTGTTCCACACCACTAAACCACAAAATGGTTCTGCAAAATCTACCAGAGTACAAGAGACTCACAAGTCTGAATCAAGTAAATGATAAATATTCAACCAGCAACACTCAAACAGAGCAGCAGGGAGTCTACAGTATAGTAAAAAAATGCATCAGACATGTGACCTTAAAAATGAAAACTGATTTAAGGAGTCAACAGACAATCTATACCTATAAAATCATGCGTTAACCATTGTAATTTGACAAAGGATCCTTAGCCAGGCCCTACTAGCCCATACCGAGCATTCGTGCACTCGCACGAACTGGGTCCGTAGGTAACTGTCGGGTTGAAAAATGCGCCAGTGGGGCAGGAGCCCCCCAAACACAAGCAAAGGAAAAGGACTGCCATTCCCAACGTTCCTTGCGCCGTGCCGCACCAGAGCCAATCAGGCTGAGAGGTACGAGCAAAAGGAACGTTTGGAAACATGCCACGGCCAATCAAAATCAAACCGCTTGAAAAAAAATGATGCACAAGCCAAGAACGCAAACACCAAACTACAAGCCCCAGTGTCCTGCGCGCCATGAGCGTGCAGAACGCTGAGGAAGCCGACGCATGAAAAATAAAAATAAAAAACACACTGGGAGCGCAAGTTCACTGTAGCCAGACACAGCGCCTCACAGAAAAAAAGCCACAAAAACGGGGGGTAAGGGGGGAAAGGCACTGGTGCCTTGGCCCCCCCTTGAAAGTGAACCCATTCCCAGGTAAGCAAAGCCAGTGGACAGCACTCTACCCGCTGACTTTACTTACCGCAAAAGTGTTTCACTTTCAGAGAGGCCAGGCCACGGGAACCAAAGCCCCCCTCTCCAACGGCGCCTGAAGCTCCCGATCAGTTTCCCCTTTAATATCAGTAGGTGGGGGTTGTGATCCCACTCTCTACTGGCTCCCCTGGGATTTGGAGGTTTGGGGGGACAAAAGGGGTCTGTCCCCCAACCCTTTCAGAGCCAGGGGACCCGGCAGAAAAGGGATCCTCCCCCCCCCCGCAGGACACCCCGTTATTAAAGAGAAGAAACCAAGCGGTTTCTTCTCTTTAAAAACGGAGTGTTTGGGGGGAATCCCCCTCTCCGTTGGCTCTCCTGGCTCCAGAAGGGTTGGAAAGACAGACCCCTTTTGTTCCCCCCCCCAACCCTCCCAAACATAGGGGAGCTAGCGGAGAGGGGGATCACAACCCCCCCACCCACTGATATTAAAGGGGAAACCCCAATTGGGTTTTCCCAACCAATTTGCCAGGAAGCAAAGCCAGCATACAGCGCTCCGGCCGTTGGCTTCACCTCCCGGAGATACACACCCACCCACAGCCTCCTCTCTAACTAAACAACAAAAACAAACACCAAATTAATTAAAATAAACCATTAATTAAAAATTAAAAAACACAAACAAAAACATCCAAAATTAACTCAAACCAATTACAAAACACCTACAAAACACACCAAATAAACAAACATTAAAGTGAACAAAAAAACCAGAAAAAACTTGCTAACACTACAAAATAAAAATAAACCAAACCCCCAAAAGAAATTAAACCAGACAACTCACCCGCACACGTCCTCCCTCCACAACGACCGGAACTGAAATGAGGAAAGAAAGAGACTACTTACCGGAAGAAGCGCCACCCAGAGGCCAGTAGAGAAAAAACAGTCAAAGTAAAAGAAATACTCAACAGCCCCACCCAGAGGCCACAAGAGAAAGAACAGTCAAAAACATAACATTACATCACACATTCACACAAATCACAAACAAATCACAAAATAATAAAATAAAAACATTTCAAAAATCCTGTGTAGAGTTTTCACTCAAAAAAAACCCCCCAAAACATCTAAACACAGTTTCAAAACATTGAATGTAAAAAACATGTACTTTCACATTTTTAAAATTATTATCCAAGGTACAACTTTTTTTAAAAATTCACATACTAAAACATTATTTGGTTTAAAAAAATTGTAAAAAATTATATCATCCTTTCCTCTTTTTTTAATCCACAAAAACAAACCCAAAAAAGCTGAACACAGTTTATAACAGCCCGTGTATATAAATAAACATTTTAAAAATCGCAATTATAGACTAACCTCATTTGTACAAACATTCACAAAACAAAAACATTCCAACACAATTTAAAACATCCCGGCACCGCCGGGCAAAATCTGCTAGTAATATATATTTCCTAGCTCTCTTCTGCTCTTTAAAAGAAGAATATTTTATATCTCTTTTCAAAATGTTGTTACAAAATTACATTCTTTCTTTATTAGTGTCAGAGGCACCACCAACATATAATATCATACATACCAACAGCATATAATAACATACAAAATTACATGAATGCATTATTAAATGCAAAGTGTATATTCTTCCCAACATAGCTTTCCAGAATTCACCTAGTCAGACTAGTGAGCTCTAATTCAGGCGTTCCCAACCTACGGTTTGCAGGCCTAATCTGGCCCACAGAGTGAATTAATCTGGTCCACAGTGGCCATCCAGGCACCTCTAGAACTTCCCCCCCACCATCAGAAGTCAAAATATGTCACTTACCAAGGTGGCGGCAGTGGCACCAATCGCACCATTTTAGCAGCTTCTTGCACAGCCTCCACCACTTCCCAGGGTAGCAGGAGGCTTTTTGGAGCATGTTCATTCTGTTTTGGGATTATTATTATTTTTGCTGCTTCTCCACAGTGCTTTGGCAGCTAAACTGTGGTGGTTGACAACTTCCAGTGCCATGCAGAGTTTATGTCAGCACCTGGGTTCCCGATGTGGGACAAGGAAGTCACCAACCGCCAGTTTGGCTACCGAAGCACAATGGAGAAGTGGCTAAAAAAGTCCCAAAATGGAGCAAACATGCTTCGAAAAGCCTCCTGCTGCCCTGGGAAGTGGTGGTGGCTATGTAAGAAGCTGTTAAAACTGCTTGATTGGTGGCAGTGCCTTCGCCGCCACCAATGACAACAAAAGTATAAGCAGTGGATGCAGTCATACCTCCAGCCTACACAGCTGAGCACAGTGGCGGGAACTGGCCCCTGGCGGGAAAACATTGGAAACCTTGCTCTAATTGATATTTACTTCTAAAGCTACAGTCATATATATGTATAAACATAATCAGTTTGCAATAAGGAGTATATATATAATGTATAATATTTTACCATACCTATATTTGCTGGCAATATATTACATTACATAGAACTTTAAGAGACTGAGAGGTTTATTGCTTCCTAGGAGAACAGAGTTTAAGTCACAGTTGGATTTTTAATGGTGCATTTTATTAACAGTCTAATAATAAATTACCCAGAGCTGCTTTTAAAAATGAGATTCAAATATAGAGAGAGAAAGCATCAGTAGCTTCAGCAAGAACTCTTTGAGAATGACAACTCAAGTCTAGAGACTCCAACAACTGAAGCTACAACTAAAATTTCCCTAGTGGGAACATATAAAATTATTTTTTTAAAATCCAAACTTTGAAAAGAAATCCTAACACAGCAAACCAGGTCAGTATCATACATTAAATATTATTTTGAATCAAATTTCCAATTTATCTTTCAGTTTACAGTTTACTTCAAGCTGTCTCTTGACACAAGAGCAATTCCCAAAAAACTTAATTGGTTTTAAAATACCTATTTATATACTGAACATATATGTGAAACAGCCAGAAAATTACACTGGGATCAACTTGGAGGCACTTAATTACTATTATTATTATGAGGCAAACAAAGGTGTAGTTGTTTCTTTACACTTCACCATGCAATTAAGTGTCACTACTGTTTTGTCTCATCACAGTAATATCCATGTGCCTTTTTGTGACAGACTAAATCTGTGTCCTATTGGAGAATATATAATAATAATGCCACATAGTAGAGTTGCAGCAGTGAAAAGACTGCTTCTTTTTATAGGTACTTAAATAAAAGGACAGCCACTGAGACTTTCACTATAGAACAGGGTTGGGCAACCTACGGCCCATGGGCCAAATCATCTGGCCCACACTGCCAGTGCCAGAAGCAGACATAATTACAACAGCTGTGGATGTGTTTTACAACAGTGTTTACAGTGGGGGGAACCACTAGTCCGGCCCACTCAACTGTCTGAGGGAGCATGACCCGGCCCCCAACTTTAAAAGGTTGGCAACCCCTGCTGTAGAACATTGTTGCTTCTATTTGGTCCTGCAGTGAACAATGCAAGCCAATATATCTATATAGAAGCAAGAGCCACTGAATTCTACAAGGCTCACTTCTTTAAATTGGGTACAATAGTGCATTGTAATAGTGACTTTGGGTGATTAAATATACTGATTCATGCCTTACAAGTATGACTTTCCCAAGCTCTAGCCCTTGTCAATAACTGTTTAGAAAGTGGTAGATACCTGAACATGAGGGGAAGGCAGGATCAGCAGCTAAATTATGAGCAACCTGCACGTCTGTCCCCCTGCCAATGGCAAAGAAGGAGTGCAATTCCCCACAAGGTCACCATTTAGAATGAGATATTGGAGTAGACCCATTCATAGGTAAATCCCAAGTTTGCCAAATCATGCAGCAGGGAGTACATGTATATCAGTGTTTTTACCATACTCTGGAATTAGCACAATGTGAGCTGCTGCCTACTTCAAATATGACAGGATAAGTCAGTGGTGAACCTATGGCACACATTTTAATTTTATTTATTTATTATATTTCTATACCACCCATTTGGGTGGTATCCCAATCTGGGCAGTGATGGGATGCATGCCAGAAGGGGCACTCAGAGCCCTTTCTGTGGGCATGCACGCCATCGCCCCAGCACAGAGTCCACCCCACCATTCTGCCCAGCAGCCCAATGGGAGTGCTTCCTCCCTCTCCCAGCACAGAGTTCACCCCACCCCTCTGTTTGGACACTCGGTCATAACTCCATAACTCCATTGCATCATTTTGTTATAATTTCTAAAATAATCTTATTTTCTGCCATTGCATTTTCAAGGATTAGAAATCCCAGCAGAGGTTAATATTAGAAAGAGTATTATTTAATGCCTGACACATTTCCCTACAGATTTCCATACCACAAAAAGACTTATTCTGAATAAGCTAGTTCAGCATGCTGTTCAATGCCAGTACTTAAGGCAACTCTTTTGTGTGTGTTTTTTGCTTCCCACCTGTTAATCAAACCACTCTATGTCACTATGAATGAGAACATTCTGTCCATGACATACTGTATCACTGTTTCTTTAACAGTATCACAAGATACAACAATACATTTCACACTTTTGTCCCTTTCCCATAGTAACTCCGAACTAGAGAAGAGGCAACAAGGGACATTCTTATTTGAAACTAGCATATTTTGCCCGGTGGTGCCGGGCTTTTTAAAATTGTGTTGGATAGTAAAGGGTTTGGTTTGTTTTTTCTTGAACAAATGGTGCCGGGCTGTTTTAAATGATGTTGAAAGGTTTTGTGAATTTGTGGCTTTGAGGCGCTGCGTCCGCCTGCGGCGGACTTGCGCTCCCAGTGTGTTGTTTATTTTTATTTTTGTGCGCTGGCTTCCTCAGTGCCGGGCTCTTTAAAATGGTTTTGGAAGGGTTTTGTTTTATTTTTATGCAAGTGAGGTTAGTTTTTAATTGTGGTTTTTATTTTATTTTTATTTTTACGCATGGGCTGTTAGAAACTGTGATTTTTTATTTTTGGTTTTGGTTTTTCAAAAGAGGAAAGGATGATATAATTTTTTTATAATTATTGTATTTAACCAAATAATGTGTTACTATGTGTATTTTTTTAAATAGTTGTGCCTTGGATAATAATTTTTAGATGGTTTTTTTTGGGTGAAAACTTTTTTTTGTGATTAGTGTGAATATTTTTGAATGATTTGATAACTTATTTCATTAACTTGGGAAGCATTTATTATTTTGAATATTTTTGAATGTTTTTTCTCTTGTGGCCACTGCGTGGGGCTGGTGAGCTTTTCTTCTACTCTACAATTTTTCTCTACTGTCCTCTGGGTGTGGCTTCTTCTTCCGGTAAGTATTCTCTTTATTTTCTCAGTTTAGTTCCGGTCGTCATGGAGTGAAGACGTCTCCTGGTAAGCTCTTTGGTTTTATTTTGGGGGGGATTGTTTTGGGTTTGGGGGGGTCTGTGTGATGTTTTTGTGTTTCCTTTTTGGATGTTTTTGTGTTTCTTTTTTGTATTTTGTATTTTTGGTTTTGAGTATTTTTGACTGTTTTTGGATGTTTTTGTGTTTACTTTTTTAGGGGGGGCTTTCTTTTCCGTGGGCCATGCTCGATGCCTGGCCCATGGAAAGGAAAGGGCGTGGGGGCGGGCTTTCTTTTCCGTGGGCCATGCTCGATGTCTGGCCCATGGAAAGGAAAGGGCATGGGGGGGGCTTTCTTTTCCGCGGGCCATGCTCGATGTCTGGCCCGTGGAAAAGGGCGGCGGTGGTTTTTTTACTTTTATTTTTCGCGTGCCGCTGCCTCAGCGTTCAGCATGCTCATGGCGTGCAGGACGCTGGGGCTTGTAGTTTGGTGTGTGTGATTTCAGTTAGTGCAGCGGTTTTTTTCCTGCGGCTTATTTTTGATTGGCCACGGCGCATTTCTGAACCTTCCTTTTGCTCATGCCGCTCAGCCTGATTGGCTCTGGCGCGGCACAAGGAACGTTGGAAATTTAAGTTCCCTTTTTTTGTTTGCATCTGGGGGGCTCCTGCCCCACTGGCACAAACTTCAACCTGACAGTTACCTGTGAACCGGGTTCGGGCGAGTGAACGGAGGCCCATTATGGGCTAGTAGGACCTGGCTAAACATCCTTTGTCACATTCCAACGGTTAATGCACCATTTTATAGGTATAGATTTTGCTTGGGGCTAATGTTAAATAAAATATATTCATAAAGGCTTTTTTTGGTCAAGAATCTACTTTTCTCCAGTGAGCTTACTGGCCTACACAACACCATGTCCTACCACACAACTCCTTTATAAGAACAGTAAATAAACACCTCATTATAGCATGCAAATTCTCTCCTTGCCAACCTCATTAGAGACAGTAAACTGCTTTATTGAATTAAGTCTCTTCACCCTGCTTACTAAATGAAGAGGATTAAAATAATCCAACAAAGAGAGAAAATGGCATTAGAACTAGAGAAGCACCCACCTAACATACTACTTTCCTTGTTTCCTGTTTTGTTTCTTGTGATTCTTCTTTGCCATACATCAAGCTAAGACCATATTCTGCCACACTGGGATTGGTTCTAGTAAGACATCTATACCTGCTAGGCATCTACAAATCAAACAAAAGGTAGTTAGAAATCACTGTTGTCTTTCTTAAAAAGATTATTTAAATTAATTTCCAATGAACAAGACACCATATACTTTGATGCACTTGTGAAAAATTCAATGATGTAAAACATGCAATAAACATACAGCTAATTACTTCACAGTTCTAAGAGCACTGGTTAAAAAGAATTTTTAAATAGACAGACACTGTGGTATAACTCTACAGTGCAGACTAATTGAACATAGTCAGTTTCACCTGACTGTGTCCTGAGACAGGGTACCACTGAAAGGATGTTCTGCTGAACTAGTCTGTTCATTTTTCTTCAGAATCCCACAGATTCACACATAATGAGAAACTTAGGAGAAACGTACAGGTCACCTAAGGCCACCTCTTGTTCAACGCAGTGTTCTCAAGTGCAGGTGTCAATTGCAGATTCTCTGACAAAGAAATATCCAGCTTCTGCTCAAATACTCCCCATACACTATCAGGGTTTTTGAATGATACCAAGTGGTGCCCTTCAAAAATCAATTTAACAGAAATCTGTTATTTTGCAACACCCGCTATCAGCTTGTCATTTATAAATGCAAGATCAGTTCTTAAATGAAACACAGTAAGTGCACCTGACTTTGCTTGGATGGTTTCTCACATGTCACAAAATGTCTATGGGAGGCAGTATTCATACAAAGAAATTATATAGTTTTGAGAGTCTTCATAACATTGTCTGACACTGGCAACCAGAGTGTCATAAAGGTCTAGGACACTCCACTTGAAGAGCAGTTTTCATGACTTATGGTCACTGCATGGAACCGCTAAAGACTCTGCCACTTTCAAAAAGTCATTGGCTATTTAAGTAGCAGAACAACAGTGCAGCAAGAGCCTAGCTGTATGCAACCTCTATCTCACAGCATACCAATGCAAAAGATGAGACCACAAGTGGCTAGAATTCTACACGTGTTCAAAAAATGGATACTTTGGGATATTGTGTGGTTTAAGGATGGTATGCTATTTTTTTAAAAGAAAACTGCTGTTCCTGGAAGCTTCAATTAGCTGCAATAGATCTTTTTTCTGCTGGAAAAGAGGAGGACTAGAGAAGGGAGAGGGGTACAAAAATAGCTTGGAGCAACCACACATGGTTTTGCCTCTTTGCCAAATTTTGAACAACCTCTTCCTCCTCATCCCCCAACTTCTGGTTGGGGCTCACTGGGAATTGTGGCCAAAAAA
Organism: Bradypodion pumilum; assembly: GCA_035047305.1. Classification (NCBI taxonomy): domain Eukaryota; kingdom Metazoa; phylum Chordata; class Lepidosauria; order Squamata; family Chamaeleonidae; genus Bradypodion; species Bradypodion pumilum. The sequence continues at coordinate 60,661,375 of JAWDJD010000005.1, forward strand.
CAAGCTGTGATATTCGAGAGTAATTTCCTGAGTCTCTTTTCTTTTGTGTCAAAGCAGTGAAAAGCTAAAACAAAAACCACAATTTGTCAGCCTAAGCTTCTGCACATGTATATAAGAACAAGTCACAGTAATTAGAGGAAACTCTGAGATGCCATGTTACCAAAGGGATGGGCATACAGTATAAGGATACGTCTTCTAGCTTTTGCCCTATTAATTGCTAATCTTTATCACTGAACCAGCATAAAATATGCTTTTTCCAAGGAATTTATTCCAATCATACATCTTATCACATCTTATGCCCGAAAACAGCAAGAAATGTTCTTTTATAGAAAAGAAAACACGAGCAGATTTGTCTGTGGTCTCCTGGTACAGAGAAGAGAACAGCTGTGAAAAGCTAATTGTTTAAAGACTCATACATAGCGTCTCTTACAGCCTGAACAGAACATTCTCTCTGAACTCTATAGAAAATAGTGTAGACAATGATAAACTGCTTATACTTAAATATTTCCCAGTGTTCAAAACTGAACATTCCATTTTTTCATATTAATAATTTTGTTTGAACTTAGTGTTCACAAGATTTAAACCAGATTGCTGTAAAAGAATTAAAAATGTTCGAGAGCAAATTGGAAACTGAGGGATCAGTTTGCCAAAAGCTTAACAGATTTTTTAAAAACCAGTATAAAACCATATTCGTACCTAACCATAAAACACTTAAAAGTGGGTTTCTAATTGATCCACAGTGTGGTATTTTAAGCAAGTTTATTCAGAAATCCCACACAGTTCAAATGGAACTTAACTAACAGGGGGCCAAGCAGGGCCACCATCAAGGGGGGAGGACCATCAGGACTCCCATTCTGGGCCCGGAGATGATAGGGGCCCAGCGGCGCCGGGAAGCCACTGGTGTGCACATGCGCAAACAAACAATGCATGTGCAGGAAACCACAGGGGCGTGGCGGAGCCTTGAAACCACTGATGTGTGCATATGCAAACAAACGCCGCATGTGCAGGAAACCACAGGGGTGTGGCCAAAATGTGGTGGGGTGCTGGCCCTGACTATAAGCCTAAAACACCTGGGGGGGGAGTTGGGAAATTCCCACAGCACTGAAAAGCAGAACCATAAATAATATTTTTAAAAAGGAAAAAGCTATTGGACAAACATGGAAAACATCTCAATAGTTACTGTCACGAGGAAATACAGAAGGAATCACATAATGCCTTCTTCTGTGACAAAATTTGACCTTTTCGTTTTCTAGATTTATAAGATGCAATAAAATCAACTGTTTAAAAACAAAGCTAAGGTTAGGTATCTGGCAGCAGAGCCAGAGGTAGACAGTTCAATTCCCTACTGTGTATCCCAGAAAATCCAGCCCTTGCAGTCTTAAGCATAAGCTGTGCAGTGCCCAGAAGACCCCAGAAGAAGGGAATGTTGAACAACTTCTCAGTATTAACCACCTAGAAAACCCTGAAAGGGTCATTGTAATTCAGAGTTTACCTAATTGTAAACAAACATATTTACCTACTTTATATATCCACTAATTTTACAATAATGACTCTTAATTGGCAACATTATAAATGGTCAAAATTATAATGCTGGCTTGATTACTGGCCTTCTAAATAGCCAAAAAGGGTATAGAGTTTCTGGAAGACTACATTCTAGCCCTGGTTCCCTTTGAGAGCATCTTCTTCATCAAACCACAAACAGCAATGCCAGAAGGAGGTTAAGATGCTTAAAGATGCCTGCTTTGCCTCACTTTTAATTTGCATTTTAATAGACATATCAAAGACTGCTGTTTGAGGGGGGGGGGATCAAATATACTAGTATAAAAGAAGAATTCCTTAGAAATTTCAGAATACATAGAATTGCTAATATAGGTCAAAGGTCAAACAACTACAACAAAGAAATTGTAAAATATTCATAGTTTTTTTCCTGTAATTACATTTAAAAAGTGCAAAAAACAGACTCCTTGATTCTTCTAATGCATTCCAAGTCAGTAATTCAGCCAGTCAAATACACAGTCTGGTAGTTTTAGCTATTTACTGAAATATTGTAAAGAGTGATTAAATGTCCACTCTCCGATAGCTGGGAATCTGCATTTCCCAACTAATATATTCATGAAAAATGCACCATTATCATTAACTACTCATTATACAGTTTGGAATCTATTTAATAAACAAGAGCAGTTTATACTGAAAACTTCTTTACCTGTACATTCATCAAATATAACAACTTCTCTTAATATACACATATAATAACTCTAGAACGGTAGTTTTCTGGGCCAAAATGGAACGTTGTCTGTGTCAAAAATTACGTGAGGAACAAGATACAGTTTCTAGGAATGGTTATGCTGTCAAGTTGGAAATGGAACAGTTTCAGATTGTCACAATAAAAAAAAACACATGCACATTGACAGTTGGGGAACTATTAATATGTTGTAAACTTTATTTCCTCTAGTTTGGTGCAGAAGATAATTCCTTAATGCAGGGCATTAAATGAAGGAATTTCCAGGCTCCCTTTCTAAGCTGAAAGAGCTAAACCACAATTCGTACTGAGGATTTTCATCAATGATACACATATGAAGGGCTTATGAACAAAATCTGTTCCCTTTGACATCATTACCTGATTAATATAATGTGTCAGTATAACAGAAAAGATGCAATCTCACCCTAGATCAGGGGTTCTCAACCTACGGCCCATGGACCGGACCCGGCACACGGCACCATTTCATGTGGCCTGTGTTGCCACCACCAGAAGCAGAACAGATACATTTACGACAGCCGTGGACATGTTTTACAGCAGCTTTAACTGAGGGGGAACCACCAGCCCAGCCCGCTTAGCTGTCTGAGGGGGCGTGGTCTGGCCCATGGCTTGAAAAGGTTGAGAACCTATGCCCTAGATTGTTGGCTCAAAATATCTACCATTTTGGATATGTCAATTTATCTAAGACAAAAGAAATTTCATAATAATGGCTTAATCTGTAGGCTATCTTGGACATATGACATTGAGCAGAAAAATAAAAAGAAGTAAAGAGAAGAAGAGGGAGGTACTATATTCTTCTACATATTCCAGATATTAGCCCTGTGTCTGACCTTGTACAAGGTAAATAAAGCATGTCTGTTGGATCAACACCAAACAATGCACTACCTGCAACATAAGAATCAATATTTTCTTCTTCACATCTGTCAAACAAAATTAAAAACACCTCATTCTAAGTCCACACTTTGCCTAGTGCACAACACTGCCAAGTGTCTAGAGCGCAGTGTCTAATCTAACCAATTTAAATTAGATTCATATCACAATTTAACACATTTTTCTGCTGACAAAAGAAAAGAAATTCCACTTGAGATTTCTTCTCTCATCTTGTCAACATATTACAAAAATGTAATTCTGCATTTTCCCATGGCATTAGCATTTGCAAACTTATGTTTCACTGTGTAAGTATATCCTCTACCATGACCTTTTCATTCAACAGACTACATCAAAGAATTTCCTCCTACGTTACATCTTAGTTGATCATGTTTGACAAACCCAGGGTCTTTTATTTAATATATAATCAAATCTATTTAATAGTTAAACTGTTTACAGGAGGAAAAATACCCATATTATATTAACCAGAAGAGTCATTTTCAAATCCCACAGCATTCTGTCTATTCTTTTCCCCGTCAATATTATTAAAATATTGTAGAAAAGTAATTATATTGGCTTCCCAGCAACTTTCCCCCACCATCAATACAGAGCACTCTGGTACCTGCTGCTTACTACCTAGGCCACAGAATGTTGCTCACATTTTCACCAACACCAATACACACCTCTGGCCTCATTTCCCTTTGTAGTACTCCATGAAGACTCCTGCTCATGCACCTTTTCCCATCACTAGAAGTCAGTATTTTGTTATCTGCTGCTTATATGTAACCTCAGAGGGTGTATCAGATAAGAAACAAAACAAAACAAAAGTGAACACAAAAAATAAAGAATACATTGATAAAAAACAGACCATTTTTATTTTGTAATGTTTTAAGTATCTACTGCATTACTAACACTTAATCCATTGATATGTGTATTAAGCATATACTTTTTTTTATCTCAGCTGTCTTCTTTGAATTCTTCTTCCATAATGTTTCTTTTCCAGTATAGCAAATTTCAAATCCTGTGAAGAGTGTACAAGTGGGCTGAAATGATTTGCAACAGGTTTCTATGCCCATTCCTGATCTCCAATTTATGTACTGTATACTAATACTTTAACAAAAGAGATTGTCATATTTATTCTATGTAGACTGCAGGTAGTATAGTTGGAAAAAGATGGTGCAGATCACATTAGCAAATGTTAAATGTTACAATAATTATGTTGTTATCTGCTCTTATTTTTCAAAAACCAGGTTCCTTCCCAACTAACCACTGGTAGTTTTTTTTTCCAGAACAAGCTTCCAAGCACAAGGATTTATTGGTAAAGAACTGGATATCCAACAAGGATCTTACATTATGAGTAGGTGGGAAAGGCGACATTGATTCCACAATTTGCAACTTGTATTGTTATCTATAGCCAGAAGCTCCTCACCCAACTACCATTGTCACTTTTTATTGAACAAATCTTAATTGGGGGGGGGGGGGACTGAATATCAAACAGGGGTCTTTATGGGGGCTCCCTAGCCAGTGGGCATTCTTTCTGTCATATAAAACTACAGTGGAACCTCAGTGAACAAACATCTCAGCTAAAATAAAAATCACATAACAAAAGGAAGTCCATAGAAAACAGTGGTTTGGTTTATGGTCTCTCCCCCCCACCTCTACCCCCGAACAGAATAATTGGTTTTCAATGCACTCCTATGGGAAACCACATTTTGGTTAATGTATTTTGGTTTTGAATGCATTCCTATGGGGAATTCGGTTAAAGTAAATTTTGCTGTAATAAACATCCTGGAGAATGCATTACTTACATTAACCGAGGTTCCACTGTATGTGACAAACTAAGAGTGGTACAGTAAACCCTCGCATAATGGTTTTACTTGGTTCCCCAAGTAGCGTTGCTAAGCGATTTTTGTTGTTATGCGGGTTTCTATGGAGTTTCCCACATAACAACATTTTTAGCATCGTTGTCCAGTTATTTTAGTGTTGTTGTCTGGACAATGACACTAAAAACATTGTTATGTGGGGGAACACGTGGTGCATAATGACGCATTGTTAAGTGAAAATAATGATATCCAAATGCGTTGTTATGTGAGGGTTGACTGTACCTGATACAACAATTTTAATCTGTTCTGCAGGGCTCGTTGTTGTGCAAAACAATTGCTATATGATGCATGCATCATATAGTGATTTTCCCTATGAGATACATTGTACAATGCTTTTTTTCTCTGAGTGGTTTCTCCCATTGAAAAATTGTTGTACGGATTTTTTCCATAGGTAAAATTGTTATGCAGGACACCATTTCCTCCCCCCACCCCACCCCCCACCTCCAAAAACCTAATTGTTATGTGATTTCATTGCTATACGGGGTGATTCTTGTATGAGGTTCCACTGTACATCTTAACCTATAAAACCAAGGGTGAACAGTTGGAACTTGCTATAGGTTCCTAAGCCTCACCCTAATGACCCGCACTGTAGAGAAATTCTAGCCAGAGGGTGGCCACAGAAATGGAGATCAGGACAGAGGTTGACCAAGCACTTGTTGAGAATCCAGCTCAACAAGGGTTTAAGCATAAAGTCAGCAGAAACTGAAACAGCAGTCAGAGTTAATAGTGCGCAAGAATTTCTCTGCTCCAGTACCGGGGAAGCAAGTTTTATTGAAGTTACAGGTTACACAGGATGTCTATGACAGCATACACAGGATGTATACGGAAACATAGGTGCAGTTGTATTCAGCCAATAATATCTACCTATATCTCTTACTAGTACATGCGCAGTAGCTTATATCCTGCCAGAATAGGCCCGAAGCCTATTCTCTGTGGCGGTACCCTTGCAAAAGCTGTTACCTGTAATTATATAGCTTACTTTAGCAGTTTAGGCTGATACCAAAAGCATATATATGAAGATTACATAAAGACACTTTTCTGCACCAAACCAGGAACTGCAGAAGCAATTGCCTCTGCACAGAGGCAGGAAGCGATTGTTGATTCAGGAAAGAGCTAACCACAATTGTTACTGTGGTTGGGCACAGGAAGAGCTAACCACAATTGCTAGCTATATGCTACAAAGCTAATGATTTAAGCTAAAAGTTATAATGAACTCCCACACTGCACCCACCATTCGTGCACACGGCTGAACTGGGTCCGCAGGTCAACAAAGGATTGATAAAACTGGCAGTGGGGCAACAGCCCCACAAACGCGAAAAAAGGGAAACTTCATTTCCCAACGTTCTTTGCGCCGCGCCGCACCGCACCGCAGCCAATCAGGCTGAGAGGCGCGACCACAAAGAACATTGAGAAACACGCAGCGGCCAATCAAAATCAAGCCGCAGAAAAAAAACGCACCACAACCACAAATTACAAACCCATAACTACAAGCCCCAGAATCCTGTGCGACATGAGCGCGCAGGACGCTGAGGAAGCCGGCGCCTGAAAAATTAAAAAAAACCTCACCGCCTCACAAACACCAACGGCCCTTCTCTCCCTCACCACCGGCACCTGAAGGTCCCGATTGGAGTTTCCCCTTTAATATCAGTAGATGGGGGGTTGCGATCCCCCTCTCTGCTGGCTCACCTAGGATTGGGAGGTTTGTGGGAACAAAAGGGGTATGTCCCCCCAAGCCTTCTGGACCCAGGAGACCAGGGGAAGGGGTTTGATTCCCCCCTCCTTAAAAAAACCCTCCATCTTTAAAGAGAAGAAACCAAGCAGTTTCTTCTCTTTAAAAATGGAGGTTTTTTAAGGGGGACAGGGTTCGATCCACTCTCCCTGGTCTCCTGGGTCCAGAAGGGTTGGGGGGGACATACCCCTTTTGTCCCCCCCAACCCTCACGGACCCACAGGACCCGAGAGAGGAGATCGATTCCAACCCAGCCCCCTGATATTAAAAGGGAAAATCGGATTGGAGTTTCCCCTTTAATATCAGTAAGAGGGGGGTGGCCATCCCCCTCTCCGCTGGCTCACCTGGGGTTGGGAGGTTTGTGGGGACAAAAGGGATCTGTACCCCCAACCCTTCTGGACCCAGTAGACCAGGGAGAGGGGATCGAATACACCACCACCACCCCAAAAAACCTCCGTCTTTAGATAGAAGAAACCAAGCGATTTCTTCTCTTTGAAAATGGAGGTTTTTTTATTTGGAGGGGGGGTGGAATCAATCCCCTCTCCCTGGTCTCCTGGGTCCAGAAGGGTTGGGGGGACATACCCCTTTTGTCCCCCCAAACCTCCCAACTCCAGGGGAGCCAGTGGAGAGGGGGGTCGCAACCCCCCACCCACTGATATTAAAGGGGAAACCCTGATCTACTTTCACGACTCCACACAAAGCACCATAACACAATAAAGCCCCCCTCCCCACCACCTAGCCCACCCTTCCTAATGCCCACTGACCACGCCCCCTCCCCACTACCTAGCCCACCCTTCCTAACCCCCAACAACCACGCCCCCTCCCCACCATCTAGCCCACCCTTCCTAACCCCCAACAACCATGCCCCTTCCCCACGACCAAATAAATAAATAATTTTTAAAAAAATTACTAAAAACACAGTCAAAAACATCCAAAAATACACAAAAACAAACAAAAACACAAAGTAAACAAAAACACAATCAAAAACAAAACAAACAGACAAAAAATATATATTCCAACACACACACACACACACACACACACACACACACACACACACACACACACACACACACAAAAGAAAGAAAACAAGCAAACTTACCAAAAGATGTCCTACCTCCACAAGGACCAGAAAAGAAATGAATAAAGAAAGAGACTACTTACCAGAAGAAGCTCCACCCAGAGGCCAGGAGAGAAAAAACTGTCAAAATACAATAACCCCTACCAGCACCACCTGCTGGCCACAATAGTAAAAACAATTCAAAAACACAAAACAGCCCCAAACAAAAGGCCACAAGAGTAAAAACAAATCAAAAACATAACACAAATTCACAATTTTACACAAAAGGTCACACCAATAAAAACAAGCCAAAAAAATTACACTAAAACACACTTTAACACAAATCACAAACATATGGCAATAAAATACAATAGAAACTTTTAAAAATCCTGTGCTGAGTTTTAACTCAAATTAAAACACAAAACATCTAAACACATTGAAAGTAAAAAACATTTACTTTTACATTATTAAAATTATTACCTACAGTACAACTAATTAAAAAAATCTAAAAACTAAAACATTATTCGCTTACATAAAACAATTTGAAAAAATTATATCATACTTTGTTCTTTTATTAATCCTAAAAAACCAGAAAAAGCAGATCACAGTTAATAACAGCCAAGCCAAAAAAAATTTGCATAAACATTTTAAAAATTAAAATTACAGACTAAGCAATTTTTAAAAAACATTAACACAATTTAACCTTCCAACACAATTTAAAACAGCCCGGCAACGCCAGGCAACCTCTGCTAGTTTCTTCTATACAGTAGTAATCAGACAAAGTACCCAAATAAAGGTTTCTCCAGGCTGCTCAGCAAAGTAGTTTTGGTAGGATAACACAATACCATTTTAAAAGTTCATAACCCAACACACCCTTCTTTGGGCTATCATACAGAAGTAATCTCACTGACATTTCTTGAGTTGGTAAAGACAGACCATGTTTCCAGCTATTTTAAAAAGCCTTCTGTGTAGCTGCCAGTTCAAAGTTGTATGCTATATTAAGCAATACAGCTCTAAGGGCAGTAGAATGTGGGTTCCAATGTGTTTCAGAGCAATACCTCTCATCAAAGCTTTAGCATTCTAATATTAATATATAGATAATAGCAAGAAATAATAGGCTATGAGCTGTTCTAGGTTTCAGCCGTCTCTCCTAGCACAGTCTTACACGTTGTATTTATGAAGTAAGTAAGCTTAAGAAACAGGATAATATTTTGACACTTAGAAGAAAGGTGACATAAAATAATGCTTTTTTCAAAAAAAAATGAGCCAAGCATTTTTTATTTCTGGTATTTGAACACATAACTAAAAATGTTGTGTGCAAAAAAGTAGACCTTATGTTGTGTCCAAGCGTTAATTGTTATAACTGCTTGAGCGCTGTAAAGTCTACAGCGCCACTGCATGCCTTTTTACAAAGACACCATTTTCAAATGTCTGCCTAATTAACTGATTAGTCAGTACAAACTTTCCCGCTTCCCCAGAAGCCCGCCGAAATGTATCAACCTTTATAACTGCCATTCTTAATGTATATAAGCTGGCCACCTTGTACATGTTCCCCAGTCTGGTATTATGAGCTGAATAATAAATCACTGTGTTTGACCTGATCCTGCTGGTCAGAATACTTCTTAAGCGCCGGATTCAACACTTTATTTCACCTTTTACAGTCACTGTTAGAATCCTTCAACTACTGGGTTGCTAAACCTCCACAAATAAGCTCCAGCTGAATTTTTTCCAACCTAACATGTTGAGGGTGACAAGACCAGTTGATCTGGACACAAAGGAAGGCACTGAGACTATGAAGAGAGCCTTAGAGAGACGCCAATCAATAAGAAATTAAGCTTTACAAGCTCTCCATACAAACCCTTTTCCCCTTCTTAATGAGATCAAACAAGATATTTTTCTGCAGGATATTTTATACCAGGGCCTCTACTGAAATACTGTATTCTCATTCCTGGATTTATCAAATAATGCCTCTTGAAATGCATGGTTTTTAGCTTTTCCTCACTTGCTTTGACACACAGTGCATTAAGTGTGTGCACACACACGCACACACACACACACAGTGGACTTTAAAAGGCTGTTCTTTGCTGCGCAGGGGGGAAGCCCAGACACCAAGAAACCAATTGTACATTAATAATTTCTCTTATTACAGGTTAAGCCAGGGGTTCCCAACCTTTTTAAGCTGGGGGCCAGATCATGCTCCCTTGGACTGTTTGCGGGACAGACTGGTGTCTTGGTGGCAGCTGGTGGCACCTGCTTAACGGCCTGGAGGAGCTGTGTGGTGTGGTTGAAGCGAACCTCCCCCTGTGGCTGCCGGTTGATGGAAAGCATCAGCAGTTGCCAGAAACATATCAGTGGCCACTGGAAACTTGTCCGCGGCCGCTGGAAAAAACCCTCTGCCACTAGGAACGAATCAACAACCACCAGGAATGCACCTGCAGCCTCTTCCAGTGGTGGCGGAAGCAGCAGCTGGAGTAAGGGTGTGGCCCGGATGATTTGGTGCCATGGGTCAGATCCAGCCCACGGGCAGGAGATGAAGAATTCCTGGGTTAAGCAAAAGTATTCTGAAATATTTGCAGCTTCTAGAAGACACTCAAGTGTAGTTCTGCCAAATCTATGTTGCAGTAGTCAGGTTTCAAAGTTATGAAAGTTGCAGTGTCTCTCTTCCAAAGATGCTGCTTGAAGGATAGCATGATTTACACATGGTAAAATGTGCAATGTATAATTGTGATGCAGTTATCTATTTCATGATGATGTGCAGTTCAGAAGTATACATTTTACTTGCTCTCTTATGTGCCATTATTTGGGATATCCAGTAAATACAGGAATGCATACATAGATTTATGGCTTTCTCAATTTTTGTCACAAAACTAAAAAAATGGCTATGAATATTACTGTGTAAGCAAATTCCTCTACAATCCTGTGATTCTAAGCACAGTTATAATGCAATTCAATTTATAAGCAGTTTGAGAACTATAGCATGGGTCTTTTATTGTTGGCAGCTGGCAAGGCAGGATTTTGCAGAGACTTTTCTCCATGAAAGATAGATATTTTAAACTTTACACTTCTCTGCCTTGGCTGGATTATATTACCTTATTTAAATCCAGTATCCATATAACCCAAAAGCTGACAACCCACTGCTCATAAACTGCTCGCTGTCTCCATATCAAGCATAAATCTCTGTGAAATGAAGCTTATAGGCTTTACAATGAGCATCAGAGTATTTAGTAAAACAGTGTCCCAGTTTGAGCACCTACTTTGAACAAATTGCAAATGACTTTTTATACTATCAAGTTCAAAGTGATGTCACAACATATCAAAAGTTGAGAAATCTTCCCTTAAAGTGTAAATTGCCTTCATGACATCCTTGGAAAGAGCGTCTACTAATTAATGATTTAGAAAACCCAGAAGAAAATAGGAGCAGAAGCCACCCTGCAAAGTGATACTGAATTTTCATAATACATTTGTGTTTCTGGTAACATAACTAATATCAAATTAGACTACTGTTTTTTTAAAAAAGTTTTTTTTGCAAATAATGATAATCAAGAAGCAGGAATTCACACCAGTGCATATACTACATGCTCAGATTTTGATGGAAATGGATGAATTCAGCAAGTACTGGAAATGGCAAAGACATTTAGATGGTTTCTTTATATTACAGTATTATGGATTTTCAGGAACTGAACGCTTATACCCTTGATAACACAGGTCAAATACAACTTTTGGAACAGATGAACACTTTTAACAGAGATGTTCACTTAGTGGAAAGGCGTTTGCAAGGAGGGTTCAAAGATTGATAAGCTCTACATTTCAGAAATATGTAATGGAAATTACTACGGATCAAATAGTGGCTGCATGGCTTAAAATGCATGAAGTTTGTAGTGTGAACCTATGTAAAAGGCCATATCCACAGATGAATGACTATGACAGATATAAAGAATTACTTTGCAAGAGGGTCTTTACCCAGGTTTAATCATAAATGCATATTTAATAGACTAAAATGAAACCCAGTTTCATTATATGTTTTGACAGTTTTTTCAGAGCATTTCCCCCATTTAAATGAGTTCCAAATGAAATATTTTACGGGCTGAATTTTAGAAGTAACTTTGCTTTCAACAACAATGGCTTGAAACCAAGAGCAATCAATTTCAAAGACTCAAAAGTCAGCAAGAAATATGAACATTTTCTAAAGCAGAAGGCAACCATCAGCCTGCTTGTCCACAAGAATCAGAACACCAGCCAAGTCCCACCTAAATAAATAGAGAACCCACAACAGAAAATCTGGGATGGCAACTGGAGAAAGCAAAAGGAGGAGGCAGGCTCAGTCACACCCAGATGCTTGAAGATTGTAAAATACCTCAAGAGCATGAGGGATGAGGTGGGGGGAAAGGATAAATGTGTTTACATCTGTAAGATATGCACCACATGTGCAGTATCCCAACTGCTGATTCAGTTGGTCCCAGATGCCTTTAGGGGGGAAGGGTGGTGGTTGCAATTAAATAAATATATATGGCCACCTAGGACAACAGGAAAGCAAGGGATGCATTTAACAGGCTCCCACATTGAGTACTGAGTATCAAACCATAGAAAGTGTGAGCAGCAGCAGCCAACTCCAGTAAAGCAAAATGTTATTGCAATCTCAGTATCCTGTTGTTTTGCTATCTCCATGTGCCTCTCAAAGTCAAAGAAGTCAGAAGAACAAAGTAGGGATGTAAAGCCTTGCTGATCTCCTTCTCATCCCCAAGAACCAACATACTGTGAAATGCTACTGTTGACCTGTGAGAAGCTTTCTGGTGCTCCAACATCTGTAATAACTGTTTTGTGCAAAAAAAAATCACAGAACTGTGACAGTGGTTTATTTTTAAAAAAATCACAGAACTGCGACAGTGGTTTATTTCTTCAGTTTTTCAAAATCAGAAGCATCATGTGGGTTCTTTCGTCTTTTTTTGCAAATAATGGAATTTTATTTATTAATTTTACAAATGTACATGCTATTTAACAAACTTAAGTTCAACAAAGTAGGGTACAGTATAAAATACAGAAAAAATGAGTGTAAATATACGACATAAGTTCTGACAAAGTAGACTTGAACCATGAAAGCTAACATTAAAATGAGTAGTTAGTCTTTAATGTGCCACAACATGTTTTTGTCTTTTCCTTTTGTTTCATTTTGCTTACTCTCTGATATTCTTGAAAAACAGACTAACACAGCTACCATTTCAAAAATACAACATAAGAATTATTTTAAAACACCAGTTTCCTTATTTAAAAATATCTAAAAGAGTATCCAGTGATATACTGGATTGATAAAACTAGTCTGAAAAAGTTTTATTTTTGTGTGTAAAGTGGTTTTAAAACCTGAATGTGTGTCCTTCTAAATCAATTACTAGCTGGAGCCAGGGCATATAAAAAAAACAATGACTAAGAGGCAGATATTGTACCAGCTGGAAGAATAAAGGAAGGTGAGCAGCTACATCCTGACTCATAAGCCTTCTATATAACAGGAACTTTCTGGCCTCAAATTTTTGATCCTGAAATCTTAGGGGATGGGGTGCTTCAAACCTGGCTACTCTGATAAGGAAGTCCTTGGCATAGCTAGAGGAACAAACTAATGAAGAAGTCTAGGTAGAAGGCAAAGAATGAATATGTGGTTGTGAGGCATAGGAAGACCATTCTTTGAAGGTCTTTCCATCAGACCTTTGTCATGAATTCATACAATAAAATAGCAATGGGTGATGGGTCACATAATGGTGGAAAAGACAGCCATACTAGCCTTTAATTCCTCACCTTGTTCTTTTTGTGTAGAATGCAATTTGGAGCTTGAGACTAGTATGGGGTGGTATGGACTTGCACAAAAGCCATTTGTATCCGACTAAGTGTCTTTTAAATTAGAAGCTGTGTGAATTTAACAGAATCACAGCATTTTAAAACCACACTAAGCAGTCATTACAGTAACTACATGTGGCCTATCTTGTGCTACAATTCAAGCTGATTACTGCAATCTGGAGACAGAAAATTATCTCGAGCTCTATGCTCAATCAATTGCATACAGAAGAGTTTATGTGGGATATAATTTGATCATTCCATAGCTTCATGCTGGCTTTTTCTTTTTAAACTGGGGAATATAAGAGGTCTCTTTTCCATTCTCCAACAGCTACTACTTAATCCCCTTCTCTTCAGGACTGGTTATACATTTCTAATTCCTCACCTTGTTCTTTTTGTGTAGAATGCGATTTGGAGCTAGAGACTAGTATGGGGTGGTATGGACTTGCTCGAAAGCCATTTGTATCCGACTCTAGGGTTTAGTGCTCATCTCTGTCTATAGCCAAACAATCAGCTCTGTCTGGGTTTGCAGACGTTTCCATGGACATGTGGCAGGCATGCCTAGAACACTGTTTACCTTCCCACCGAAGTGGTGTCTATTTATCTACTTGCAATTTCTTGCTTTCAAACTGCTAGGTTGGCAGGAGCTGGGACAAAGACGGGAGCTCACTCTGTCATGCAGTACTCAGAAACCGAGCTATGACTTTGTTGTGTATTGAGGCACATTTGCAAGTAGCGCGGGAAGCGCTCTTGCAAGAGGAAAATGGCGGTTTCCCGCCATTCTAACTAGAAGCTCAAAGTGGCGCGAAACCCCTGCAAAAGGGCGCACTTGTTAGGCAAAACCAAGCCCTATGATTGGTTACAGTTTTGGATCCTGTTCTTCATTGGTTAACTACATATATCCCATTATGATTAGTTAGTTACATTTGTCCGGCGGGTCGCTACCTTATATCCAGGAGCTACCGCCGGGGAGACACTATATAAGCCCCATGGGTAAACAAGGGTGGGGCCGGACCGGATCTATACGTCCTACTCCATACAGGTAGCAAGGTAGCACTAAGCCTGGGTCCCTCCATTGTCCTGGACTGGTGCTTATAAAGGCCGGATTCAACAGACCTTCCAGTCGTCGAGTTCAGCATCTTAACCACTTGAACCACCACAGTCCCTGGGATGGACTTTGCCATGGCTGTAATCTGGATTAAAGGCTGTTCTCCTGGAAGTTACAAGTGAGAAAAGCCTCTCCTACAACAAATCAACACCTTTTTCTCCAAACAAACTGCAGATGGAGGTCCCCCAACCCGATCAGGAATACAAGAAGCTAAAAATTAAAGTCTCCCATTTTTATCAATACTGTGCATGTTTACAAGCCTGCAAACATAGTATTTTTAGTCTTCCCTTTTGCTACATAAACTGTAATGCAAAAGAGAAAAACAATTCAAGTTATTTATTTGAAGGACATTCATACCCTTGAAGTGGAGGAGAGACTTCCAAATTTCACCCTCTTTGAAATAAAATCTAGCCATAATGGAATCTGCCTCAAGGCCTGGTCTAAAAACACATTTGCCTAGGGAGATGAGGGTGGAATGCAATCTAAAAAAAGTAATCAAATAGTTGCAGCCATTCATTTTTAGCTTATCTTCTTGTTCATCTTCTTTAATTTACTGTACTGTCACCTTGTCTTGCTTTCTATAGTGCACTACCTGTTATACAAATTATATAGAGCAGTGGTGCCCAAACTTTTTTTTTGGCGGGCCGATCCCGCCCCTGACATACAGCTGTGGGGGCTGGAGGTGGACTGTTCGCGCTGCTGACAGTTTTGACGTCAGCAGCAGTGGTGGCGGCAGCAATCAAGCTTTGTCCGGGCTGCTCTAAGCAGCCTGTTGCTTGGTCCCAAGCCCTCTGCAGCCCTTGCCAAAGCTGATCGCCGCATCGGGAAACTTTTCAGAACCTCCTGTGCTTCAAAATCCATGGCGCTGGAAGGGTAAACCTGGTGCGCTGCGGTGACGTCATCCCAGGCACTCTTGTTGGGCTCTCTTGTAGGTTCTGAGACTTATAATGAAGTGCAGAGTAGACAAGTATATTTTAGATCACAAGCCCATAGTTTTTAGCATTTAATGGTTTTTTACAATAACTAATTTGCTCTTGAACAAAAATAAAAAGTAACATTACATTTTAAATTCTAATGCTAGTAATAATACCTTGGAGGCCCACTGGACCTATAAGTAATCACTGTTCTGAAAGTAACATTCCAAACTAGCTCCAACTTCATATTACCTACATATACAACCTTGATGGTACATTCAATTTAAAACTGAATTCACAGAATTGAAAACATTTAATAAATGTTTTCATATACACATGAACCGATACAAAAGGACTTGGGGAAATGAGCCCCCTGTCATTTTTCCAAATATTTGTTCAGAATGTTTTTTATCTGCTCTTCTGTAGAATAGTTTAATAAAAATTCCAGTGTTATCAAGCTTAGCAGGGAACGTATACAACACACAAAATAAACAGCCACTGACTTACCAGTTATCACATTTTCTAAGTTCAGAGGCAGACAACATTTCATTTCCTTATATCGCATGACAAAGGCATCTTCACAAAACAGAAATGAAAGAATCCTAGCTATTCGTACATGTCATAAAGATTTAATTCCTTCCCAAAATTTAACTCTTTAAGGTTAGGTCTATGTCCATTTTCATCTGCTTGACAGCACCAGCCACTGGCCTTGAAAATTTGAGATAATAATTTTATATGAAATTTGTTATAAAGCTTATGATAAAACCTATCAAGCAAAATCGTTCTTTCTTCAGTAATTCTGTACAAAATTGCCTTTTACTCAGTGCAATAGAATTCTACCTTATACTATAAACGTCTGTTATCTTTTATATCAAGGAGTATCTTAGACTGTGAACTATGACACTTTCTTTTATCAGGCTTTTTTTTTTTGCCCCTAAGAAAATTCATAGTTTTTCTGAATGTCACAGTTTATTTCAAGATGAAATGTGTCCACCATTTCTAGTTGCTTACTAAACACCATTTTTCCATATTGAAAGGCATTCTAACAACACCTTTCAGATCTCAAGTGGCATCACCAGAGGCACTTTTTTCTATAGTACATGAGGAAAACTAGCATTCAACTCCACAGAAACACACTCGAAGAATACAAGTGTTCCACATCATCCTCAGATCCATCCCTTATCGTCTTCTGTTCTACTTTCCCACAATCTTTTGTGAAGGCTTTACCTTGCAGAAAAGTAAATAATTCCCAGCCCAATTGATTCCAAAAATATTCTTAGAGGCTCCCTACTCTAGCCATTAATATGACCTTCCTCCACCTATTAATATAAGGTTGTTTTTTTCTGATGTTTACAAAAAAAATTAGCTTGCTGCCAAAAAAATGTATGACTGTTTTGATTGAACAATTTTGTATACTACAAATATGTTATTATCTCTCTTTTTTCCATTCTAACTCACAGAATTCTCCAAGAACTGCCCATTCAGAATTCTGGGAGTTGTCTACAGAAGAGGGTTTCAATTTGCCTCCTGGGTGTATGTGTGGTCATATACACAAGGGATTGCTGACAAGTTACTTCATGCACAAAATGTTGAGTTTTATAAACATTTAAAATGATTCTGCCAATGCAAATGAAGGCTTCTGTTTTTATCTGTAATGTACCCTAGAAAGTTATGTCAGCCCTGTTATACTAATACCAGGGTGAATGGGCAGGTGAGAAAGAGCAATGTGTGGCATTCCTGCAGCACAGATCTGTGTTGTTATGTGGTGAGTGTGGTTGGTTGGTTGGTTGGTTGGTTGGTTGGTTGGTTGGTTGGTTGGTTGGTTGGTTGGTTGGTTGGTTGGTTGGTTGGTTGGTTGGTTGGTTGGTTGGTTGGTTGGTTGGTTGGTTGGTGGACTGGATTTCTATAGTAGCAATGGAAAATGGAAGGATAAATTGCTTTGTCATACATGCAACAACTGTTGGAGCAATGACACAACATTTTCCAAACACATAGCACTATCTGCATAACATGTAAATAGCTGTTTATATTTTGGTAACTGAAGTTGGTCAGCCTGTGTTCCCTTGGACCAAACTGGACCACATTTATCAGGAATAATACACATGGCTATAATTTTGCAAATTCTGCATTTTATAGTGGTAATAAAATCAACCCTGAAAGCCTGGGATAAAGTATAGATCTGTTCCAAGAAGATGAAGAAAACAAGTGAAATGAATTATGGCATGATACTGGATCTGGAAAGCTTCTGCCCTTCAGCTTTTTTTAAAGCATTTTGGTACAGTGCAGTAAGACAGAACAGCAAATGTTTGGTTTAAGTCCTGCCTCTCCACTTTGTATGTGGGTAGCTTCTACACTTGTTAGAGGGTTCTGCAAGATGACCAGAATTATATGACCAGTTCATAGAAATGATCCAACTAAAATTTTAAAATTCAGCAAGAAGATGCATTAATACTGGAAAATATAGATAGAAAGCAGACTCTACACCACCTGCTTTGGAATCAACTATGTAGGAAATGTATTATTCAGCCATGCCCAAAACAAGGTATTGTAGAATGGGACAGGCAAAGGAGTTTTCTGCCTCATATCTCTTTCAGCTTCAATATAAAGCACAGACTACCATCTCCTCAGCTACATGAGAAAACCAGATAAAGTTCCAAAAATCTCACTAGGCTTGTACAGAATGCTGCTATCATTCACATGCAGATTCAGCAAACTGGAAACAAAAAGGTCCCGTTTATAGGGGGAAAGTGTAATTAAATTATTTAACTAAGACATTGTTTCTAGTAGCTCAAGGTTTTTGAAGAGAACAATGAGATTCTTTGACAGCACTACTAGTGCAGTAAGGGTAGAAAAGGAGACATATGCATTCCAAGTATGACATCTGAAAGTACTATTGCATTCCTGGTTGGGATTAAATATTCAATACAGTATTTGTTATTATTTTTTCTCCTTTTGTAACTGTAATTCAGGGGTTCCCAAAAGTTTTGTGCTGTGGGCCGGTCATGTGGCTGAGTGGGCCAGTCAAGTGGTTCCTCCCGCCATAAACACTGTAGTAAAACGTGTCCGCAGCTGTCGTAAATGCTGTTACAACAGCCGCAGGTGCATTTACGCAGTGTTTATGGCAGGTGTGGGCGTGTTTATGCATGCATGGGTGCTTTTTACGGATGTCTTAAACACGTTTGCTTCCGGTAATGGCAAGGGCAGCAGTGGGCCACATGAAATGGTGTCGTGGCCAGGGCTGACCCTTGGGCTGTAGTTTGGCCACCCCTGCTGTAGATGTTTCAAGATAAACCAAATATCCCATTATTGCAAATCGGTTTCTTTTCCTACAAAATTTCTGGCCCACTAGATACTATGAGTATACATTCCAGCAATACATTTTATACTTTCATCTTTTCTTTATTTCAGTTCAGCAATCAGTGTTGTAGAAAGGCTTTTCCTCCAAAATTATTCCATTACCAAAAAAAAAAAAAATACCTGTTTTTGCAAGATGCTTGGGAAAATCAGTTTGTACAGAAATGAATAATCAAAAGATGAAGAAAAGGGAAAGAAACTAAACCAATCTGATAACACGAGCTGCACACATCACAACAAACCCAGTGAAACTGAAAGAGGATAAGCCTACACCATCTGACATCTCACCCAACTTTTCTCAGGTAATAACTAGCCAGGGATATTTAGCAACAATGAGATGAAATTGGGGAAGGGGAGTTAACCCCAATTTTTGGTTGCCTGGTGTTTAAACTAGGGTGCACATTCATATTAATATCAGCTGGAATCAGTCCCTGTTGTTTAGTGACAGCAATATGCCCTGGCAGTAGGAGTGGGCTCCAGCTGACTGGGGGAGATAATCCCAGCTGATCCATGGCATCTCCCTGCAGCTGCCAAACAGCTGGCACCCGTCTCCACCAATCAATTGGAGCCCCTTCTCAGCTGCCCCAGTGGATCTTTTTTTTAAATATCACAGCCAATTAAATTTATTTTATGCTAATTCAAGCACATAGTCCAAATAAATTTATTTTATACTAATTTAAGCAAGCCAGGAGATTCAGATAAATTACTTGGCAGCCATAATAAATCAATTTTGGCTGTGCATCATCTAATTCCCAATCTTTAAATCAATTGGGAATTGATGCACATGTGAAGGGTTTTTAGGAAAGTAGACGCGATCTGAAGCTTTGCTGAATCCAAATCCTTTCAACCTTGTGATGCGGGAAATTACATAGGTCTGTTCTTACTCTGGGCTAATTTTGGAGCTGCCATTTTGTGCTGCCATCCTTAATCTGGATTATTAAAAAATGTGGAACTTCCACTTGCCCACATCCATTTTTAAAGAGTTTTTGGAGATGGGGGGGGGTCCTAAAGTTTAACAAGCTTTCATTTATTTTGTTGACAATCAATAAAATATCAATACAAACTGAATGCATCTATGTTTCCTTGGATAATATGAAATTTAGAATCTTGTTATTTATATAATTTAATATTTCTTGAATATTCTCCAATGAAAATAACCCCACATTTTGATGCATTTTATAAAGTGTATTTTGGGAGTAAGTATATGCTACTACTGTACGCTAATTCAGACACATATCTGGATGTGAATTTTTGGATGGACTTAAAAATAAATTACCAGATTAATGAGAAAAAGTAATGGAATGGATTTATACTTAATCAGCTGAGTATATACAAAAATGACATATGCTAGCAATACCTCATATGTCCATTCCTACCTTCAATTTGCATTCAGTAAAGAACTATGTTACTAAATACACTTGGCTTCACTGCCTCTGTGTTGGATTCTCTGACTTTCCTCTTGGCAGTTCATTTGTTCTGTGCAAGCCATCATGGTAACCCAATTTAGTGTTGAAATTTAAGCTCTTTGCTGCATACAAATCAGATTGACCAAGGTATTTTTCATCAGTATTCTGTTTGAGCTGACAAATCCTAATCAAAGTGATGACAATAATCACTTTGAACACTGAACAGCTTTAAAAGAATGTCTGAAGGCAAACCTATATGCAAGCTAGGTATATACTAGAATTGAATCTGAGTGAAGAATACATGAAAAAGTCCAACAGCACCACCTTTGAAATTGCTTTTTGCATTTTTAAACTGTCTTTTTCATCATTCCACCTCAAGTAGATATGCATGGGGGAGGGGGGGGAGAGAGACAGGAATTCTGCTCATGAAAAGCAATATGAAGAGTATGAAAATGCAAACCAAGTTGCAGTACAACTTATGTTTTAAAACAAAAGAAGAAAGACCAAGCTGTAATTACTATTATGTTTCTGTTGCACCTTCTTCACTATTCATTATTGTCATCAGAATGTACAAGCTGACTAAGGTTTAAGGTTTAAGCATTTCTGCTCTTCAGAAGGCATTATTTTGGTACAGCAATCTAGACCAGTGTTTTCCAAACTTTGGTTCTTGGATTTCAGTTCCCAGAAGCTTAAGTCAATTCCCCATAGCACTGATCAGACAATGTACTGACTTAGGCTTCTGGAAATTGAAGTGACCCGGGGGAGAAGGGGTGCGCCCCACTTTGGGAACCACTGATCTAGACCATGTGCATAAAAACTCCTTGTTTTCTTAAACGAATTTGGGTTTTATGGCACATCAATAAAGAGTAATGCCATATTTAGGAGAGTAGAACAATTAAGGCAATCAAATTTAACATACAATTATCTACAAAGCGACAACTAAATTTGTAACAACAACTTTTCTCACAAGCTTTCTAACCAAGAATTTTCTCTCAGCCATACAAGTATTGTAACTGCTTATTTCATTACAGTACTTAATTTGTTTTTCAATGCAAAGTTCCAGAGGCTTCAAGCACTGTTCCAACATAAAACATTTCCACCACTTAATGTCCAACTGTTTAGACCAATTCTCACACAAACCAGATGAAAAGGGGCTGTTCAAAAATTCTTTCCTAGGGTTCTGTTTTCTCTGCCATGCTCTATATCAGAAGACATGTGACTATATTCCATGTGCGAAAAAGCCATCTCATAACAAAGAACACAGATTTATGGTAAGAAAACAGTTTGATCCAACATCCATTCAAATGCCTTGAGACTTGTACTGCCGTTGCTAGTTAGAACTTACCATAATCATATTTTTTCCTAGACTTTTGGCCCATTTGATGCTTAACATAGAAAAGGGACACGCGGCAGCGTTGATACGCTGCCGCGCGATTTGCTGGCCCTGCTCCATCAGAGACGGGACCATGCCGGAAGGAGCGGGGGCCGGGCCTTCCTTAAGGGAGGGGCCCGGACCGCCCTTCCTTCTTCGCCGCTGGCTGGGCCGGGAAGCGTTTGCTCCCCTCCCATCAGCGGTATCGCCACGCGGCCTGGGCTTCTCCTTTGCCGCGTGGCACTTTCTTCTCGGCCACGGCGGTCGGCCGTGGCCCTTCCGGGGTGGGCCCTCCTTGGCTTCACTTTCCCGCTCGGCTGCCTCGTTCTTCTTTGCCCTCCACCGTGGCCCCATGCCTCCCAGGCGGAGGGCCTCCGGGCGCGGCCCAAGGCTGCGTGCTTCCAACTGTCGGGGTGGCGCCCGGCGCGGCGCTTCGGCCATGGCTTCTCCCCCGGGTTCCCCGCCGGCGCCCGCCATGGGAGCACGCCGGGGCAGGGCTCACCGGGGGCCTGCGCCGCCGGATCCTTTGCCAGCTGCGGCTCCTTTGCCGGCTGCGCCTCTTTTGCCGGCTGCGCCTCCCGGCCCTTCCGGGCAGAGGGGGCCTGTCCTTCATCGGCAGGGTTCTTCCCCACCCTCCCTGGGCCCGCCCCCGCACCGAAGGTCTCACCTTTGGGCCAGGGGCTCTTGCTCCACCTGCGGAGCCAGCTTCCTCATCGGCCCGGCCAGCGGCCCTCGATGATGGGCTGGAGCCCAGACTCTTGGCCCGCATTGAGGCCCTGGAGCAGGCTGTGGGCTTGGGTCCCACGTTGCCCGCTGGGGGCCCGGCCAGGGGCCATGCCCCGGGCTGCTCTTCCCAGTCTGGCTCCAGGGGGCCTCACCGCTCGGCCCCCCTTTTGGCCCACCTGGCCCAGCTTGAGGCCTCCCTTGCTGGGGGCTTGGTTGAGGCTGGGGATCGCCCGGCCGACCCATCGACGGCCGACGGGGAGGGCTCAAATTTGGACGGGAGCCCCAACGCCCATTGGCAGCCGGAGCCCCCGGTGGGGGTGGCCGCTGCGGGTGCAGCTGGTGAGTACTTGAGTCAAGTTAGTACACCTGCCCCCAGGTTGTTTCCTGCTGCCCCTGCTGGTCGTTGGCCTTGGTCCCAGCAGTCACCCTCTGGCCCTCTTGGCCAGCAGTGGCCTTCATCGGCCTTCCCTTCGTCCCTTGCTGCGCCTCCCGTTCCCTGGCGCGCGCCTTATCCTCCTGTGCCGCCTGCGACTCCCCCAGTGGGCCCTTCTGTGCCTTACCCAGCTTGGCCGTATGGCCCGCCCTCCAATGCAGCCTACCATACGGTTCCGCTCTCTGCTTCCCTGACGGCTGGTCGCTCCCTTCCTTTGGGTGATCATTTATTGCCTGCTACCCGCAATAAAATTTGGCGTAGGGAGTATGTTGATATCTTTAGTCTCCTAATCTGGGAGACCACTAAGGAGGAGAAGGAGCGGGAGGATGAGCGGGACAAGGAGATGGCTCACCGTCGCAAGCCTGCCCGTACGTGGGCAAACTGGTTGCCGGCGTATTTGAGCTATGCTGCCGTCTCCATTAGGGCCCGCCCTGATCTTGCCGTTCCCATGTTGCAGTATTTGGATCTCATCTATAGGGCATACGTTGATTTCCCAGGCCAGTCTTGGCTGGCCTACGATGAGGAATTCTGTATGCGCGCGGCCCTGCATCCTGAGATGCCCTGGGATCAGCCTGATCAATTGCTGTGGCTCCTCCACATGACGCCCTCCCGCCCTGTGTCTGGTGACCGTTTTCATGGCGGTCACATGGTCCAGCACCCTGGCCCAGCTCAGTCTCCCTGCCAGCCAGCGAGGCAGGGGGTTCCAGCCCGCCTGCTATGCTGGAGCTTCTTGGCACCAGGCAGGTGCACTCGGTGGCTGTGTAAATACCGGCACGAGTGCTCCACCTGCGGCGGACCTCATTCCGCCTCTGCCTGCACTCAACCCTCAGGCTCTTATGGCCGGGGCCGTGGCCAGGCCCCGGCCCGCGCCTGTGGTGACCAACCTCCACCTTCAAAAGGGCCCCTCCCCAATTAGTCTCCCGGCCCTTGCTCGCTGGCTCCGGGCTTACCCCAGGCGGGCTGACATGACTATTTGTTGGCTGGTTTTTCCGAGGGCTTCTGCATCCCTTTTGTTGGCCCGCGCGCTCCGCAGGATGCGCTGAATTTGCTCTCCCTCTGGGGCAGGGAGGATCTGGCTCGTGAGGCGATCTTTAAGGAGGTGCATCTCAGCTGGGTGGTGGGCCCGTTCGACGACCCCCCTTTCATAATTTGAAGGTTTCACCTTAGGGTCTGGTCCCTAAGAAGTCCTCGGGTGAGTTTCGCCTCATTCATCATTTGTCCTACCCGGCGGGCTCGTCGGTGAATGATGTGATACCGGACAACCTTTGTTCTGTTCGGTATACGTCCTTTGATGAGGCGGTCTCCATGGTCTGCACCTGCGGTCCTGGGGCGTTCCTCACCAAGCGCAATGTTAAGTCAGCCTTCCGGATGCTCCCCGTACACCCTGCTGATTTTGAGCTCTTAGGTTTTCGGTTTGAGGGTCAGTACTTCGTCGACAAGGCCATGCCCTTTGGCTGCTCGATATCTTGTTCGGCCTTTGAGCGCTTTAGTATCTTCTTGCATCGGGCCTTCGTCTCCAGGTCCGGCTCCCACTCTGTGTCCCACTACCTCGACGACTTTTTGTTCGGGGGCGCGGGCCGGTCTGACACATGCGAACGCTTGCTCCGCATCTTTCAGGAGCTCATGGCAGAGCTGGGGGTTCCCTTGGCTCAGGAGAAGACGGAGGGTCCGGCCACTACCCTTACCTTCCTCGGCATTTCACTTGACACGGTTTGGCAGTCCTCCAGTCTCCCCATTGATAAGGTCACCCGCATATTCGAGGCAATTTTGGCCATGTTGTCTAGACGCAAGGTGTCCCTCCATGAACTGCAGGTGCTTCATGGTTACCTCAACTTTGCCTGCAGGGTCGTCGCGCCTGGCTGGGCTTTTGCTCGACGCCTGTGCGATGCCATGGTTGGGCTTTCCAGGAGGCACCGCAGGGCCCGGGTGACGCTTGGCATGCGGGCCGACCTCCGGGTCTGGCTTGACTTTCTCTCCAATTTCAATGGCGTCTCCTTCTGGTGCTGGGAGCGAGCCCTCTCCCCCAGCTTCCAGGTCCATTCTGATGCCTCCGGCACCCTGGGTTATGGCATCTATTTTGACGGGCACTGGTGCTGCGGCAGTTGGCCGGATGCTTGGCAAGGTACGGATGTCCTTTGGGATTTGACCTTCCTGGAGTTCTTCCCTATCCTGGGCGCACTTGTGCTCTGGGGCCACCTGTGGAGGGATTCTGTGGTCCATTTTTGGTGCGACAACGCAGCTGTTGTCTGCATCATCAACGTGCAGACTTCCCATTCGCCCAGGGTGATGTCCCTCGTCCGCCAGTTTGTGTTGCGCTCCTTGCGTTTCAACATCGTTTTCAGGGCCCGGCATGTGCCCGGTCTTGATAATAGTATAGCTGATGCTTTGTCCCCAGATCTCTCTATTCTGGGAGCTCACGCCATGGGCCAGCGACCTCCCCTCCCACATGCCCAGCGAGGTGTGGACTTTTGACGACTTGAGGCCTCCCGGGTGTTAGGCCTGTCGCTTTCTGATCGTACTTGCAGGGCGTATGCCAGTGCTTTCCAGTCCTTCCGGGTGTTTCGCCAGGCCATGTCCCTTTCGGATGCGTGGCCCATCCCGGTAGATCATCTCTTGCAGTTTATGGTTCATCTCCATGATGGTGGGTTGGCGCCGTGCACCATAGCAGGCCGCCTGTCGGCCTTGGCGTTTGCTGCTAAGCCCCGGAGTTTTTGTGACACTACGTCCAATTTTCGGGTTTGTAGGGTCTTGGATGGCTGGTCCCGGGAGCGGGGCACTTGCCTGGATTCCCGGGAGCCGGTTTCTCTGGCTCTTCTCTCCCGCTTGGCCCGTGCCTGGCCTTCCCTTTGTTTTGATCAGTACGAAGCCTCCCTTTTTCATGCAGCTACCACAGTTGCCTTTTTTGGGGCTTCGCGGATCAGCGAGCTGGTCCCCGTCTCTCACAATGACTGCTCCCATCGGTGCCTTGAGTTGGCCGATGTCACTCTCAACCGGTGCTCCGTCCACTTGCGCATTCGTTCATCCAAATCGGACCAGTGGGGTAGGGGTTGTTTTGTCTCCCTTTTCCGTTGTGCCTTCCCTGCCATTTGCCCGGTCACGGCCCTGTCGGCCTTTTTGGCGGTCCGTGGCACCGCCCCCGGTCCTCTCTTCTCTCACCAGAATGGGCGGCCGCTCACCAAGTTTCAATTCTGGAGGGTCACGGGGGCTGCTCTGGCTAACTTTGGCCTCCCCAGTGCTCGTTATGATACGCACTCCTTCTGTATAGGCGCCGCTTCGACGGCCGCCCTTTTTGGTTACTCGGATGATGACATCCGCAGGATGGGCAGGTGGGGCTCCTCGCATTTCCGTCTATATGTTCGCCCCATGTTTTGATGAACACCCGCTGGCCCTTGTTCCTCTTGTTTTTTCTTGCAGCTCCTGTCCCCCGTTGTCGGCTGGCTACCGTGTGGATTGTGAGGCACAGTTACGTATTCTGGGTGGCTCGTCACGCAGCGGCGTCCCATTGGGGTCCTCATCTCAGCTTGCAGGTTTTGGCCCACCTCAGTTGGCATGGCCTTCGAGGGATGCATTGCCACCAGTTTCTCCCTTTCCTTTTTTCCCTGCAGGCTCCTTTCCCTCCCGATGTTCTTCTGATCCATTTGGGTGGCAATGACTTGGGCCAGGTTATGGGCCTGGGTTTGATTATTGCCATACGCAGGGACCTCTGCCTCTTGAGGCGCGATGGCCACGTACCCATTTCATCTGGTCCTGTATTGTCCCACAGTCCTTTTTCTGGGGGGGGGGCGGTAACCCTCGCCGTATTGGCCGGGCCCGGCGGTCAGTTAACCGGGCCGTTGCCCATTTCTTGGGTGACCATGCCTTTGGTACCGTCATGGAGCATCCGGCCATCAGTGTTCATGTTGCTGGTCTGTATCGTAGGGACGGAGTCCACCTCTCTCCGAGGGGGATGGATTGGTTCTTGGCTTCCTTGCAGGCGGGCCTGGCGACCGAGTTGGCGGTCGGGGGGTGGGGAGTCATGGTAGGTACCTCCCCGTGTGGCGGCTAGCACTGGTAAGGAGCCTCTGGGCGACCCCTACGAGTCCGGCAGCAGCACACTCCGCTGGCCTCTGGCAGGTCTAGACAGGGATAATCGTGTGGCCACTCGGGTGTGCTCAGGAACTAGGCGTTGCCGTGCTAGACACAGCGTGCAAAGCCTTCTAGTCCACCGGATACTCGATAGAAGCAGAGGTTTGTTCATTTGCGCTTCTCCTGGGGTCTTTATAACTGGTTATTACCATCGCTCCTTACCAGTGCTATGTCGGCCCGCTTGCATTTAATGAACTATTCTTTAAAAAGTGGCCCAGTTACAATCCCAGCACTGTGTCCGTCTCTTTATTGGGGAGTGGGCTCGGCAATGTGTCACAGTACCAAATGTATCACAGTACCAAAATGTATAAAATACTCTTTGCCACACTCTGCATTCCCCACCAGCTTGAAGAAACCAATTTAAACATCTAATTCATCTAAATACAACACATACTTTCTATCACATTGTCCAGTTAGTTATAATTCTTTTTTATGAACTATGAAGAAATGAGTACAGCAATACCAGTGCCATTCTTATCTTAATATTTGCACATACTGAGTAGTCACCTCAATTTCAACTTTGATAGCATCAGCAAGAAAAAGTTGCACAACACAACCGGGCATATTGATATTTCTCTCTACCTGAAAACACTGCCTAACAGACTATCTCACAAAACTCCATTTTAAAAGAGCATTTTTAAAAAGATCCACTTTGTGTGAGTGATGTGCATAAACAGAATTCTTGAGCAGCATCTATTCTACTCCCAACTAACTTCTTCAATTGATTGGATTCTTTGAAACTTAGCATGTAAGAGGTAACAGATTGATCCTGTGTACAAAGTTTTCTAAAACAACAATTAAGGTATTTCTTATTTCTCTCCATTGATTTTATAAGATTTTTGCTGTGAAGAAGCGGCAAGTGATCTCTCAGGTACAAATTCACAGTTCTGAGATCTCTAAAACCAAGCATCTGTGATATTTTCTTGATTGAAAATCTGTCCAATAATCTTTAAATAAAAAATGTCCTCAAAAACATTTTTATAAAAATCTGATTTAATTATTTAACTTCTGATTTTTTAAATATATATTTTTTAAAACACCATTGATTTTTATCCATCTTCCTAGTCCCTGTTTTGTTTAACATCCATACCAAGAATACATCATTTCCTTAAGACACTAGAAATTTTATTTGTGCTGAGGATCAAGCAGTTGATGCTCATCTCAACAGTTACATTAGATAGAACAGCAGTTCTCAACCTTTTTAAGCCCAGGGGCCAGGTCAACTTTCTCAGACAGCTGCAGGGGCCAGACAGCCATTTTGCCCTTCCTCCACCACATGGTACTTCCTGATGTGTTAGAGTCAGTGGGGTGCCACATGAAATGGTGCTGCGGGCAGCATCTGGCCCATAAACTGCAGGTTGAGAATCCCTGAGATAGAGAAACTTGATGCATATTATAACAAAAACAGACTTAAATCCAACCTTGCTAAGACTCAAATAGGCACCTTTCATCTGAGAAATAAGAAGGAATCTTGTAACTTCTAGTTAACTAGAGAAGCATCAAGCCAGAGCATTGTTTTCCCACAAATACCTAGGTATTATTTTGGATTATATGCTGACCTATAAAAGGTCTATACAGTACAAGGAAAAAAAAATTCTTTGAAAGGAACCAGTTGGGGCATACAACTATAAACATTACAAACTACAGCCTATGCTACTCTGCAAATAAATATGCAAGCCAAGTGTGATGTCGTTCAGCCCAGGAATATATAGCACATAATGAAAAGTGAAGAATAGTTATCTGATGCCTGAAGCAAATCCTTACTAATAAAATCAGTTACTCACGGAAACTGTACCCAGTGACATACAGAGAGGCAGCAGCTAACAGTTAAAGACTTTTTATTGCTGTTCAGTTGCATAGTCAAGTCCAACCCTTTGTGACCCCATGGACCATCACATGCCAGGCACCCCTATCCTCCACCATCCTCCTCAACATGCCCAGCTCTGTGCCCGTTGCATCAACAATACCATCTAGCCGTCTCATTCTCTGCCACCCCCCTTCTTCTTTTGCTCTCGACCTTTCCCAGCATCAAATGTACATCCACTTTTTGGTTCCAAACTTAACTCTCTAAAGAAACAGCCGATAATGCCAAAACTATAATGTGGCAGAGAGGGAGAACTTCCTGCCTCTTAAAATAGATGGAATCCCAAGAAAGTCTACCTCCCCCGGTCACAGGAAAAACTGGGTTACACTGAAATAACTTAACAGGCTATGGACTGGGGTTGGCAAAACCAAGGTTAACCAAAGAATGGGAGGATTTCACACGGGCATAATTCTTTGTGGAAGCACAAAAGAACGGACCAGTTCACACCTATTCAGTTTTAATCTATCCTCCTCAACATGTAACAGGGAAGATTTGATGCTAGCGGCCCTAAATGCTCAATTATTTGGTCTTCTCTCATAAAGAAAGAAAACAAGATTTAAATAAAAAATATAATCTTATCATTTTGTAAGAATACAATGTTATAGCTTTTATATGCCTTTAAGACAGAGCCAACTTAGAATGGGGATTTCAAGGCAGGTAAGACGTTTAAGGCAGGGGTGATAAAACTACGGCCCATGGGCCAGATCTGGCCTGCAACACCAATTCATCCGGCCCACACCACCCTTGCTGCTCCTGAAAGTGGAAGAAAAACTCATTTTACTTCTGCTTCCAGGAGCAGCAAAGGCCGGATGAATTGGGGTTGGGGGCCGGATCTGGGCCATAGTTTGGGCACCCCTGGTTTAAACAGAGAAAATGGCAGCCTAAAAATCTATCTCATCCTGTTGCAAAACAGATTGCAAAATGTGTTTTACTTCCACTTCTGGTAGGAGGAACCACATGACAGGCCCGTGGAACCGCGTGACTGGCCCACGGCCTGAAAGGTTTGGGCACCCCTTGTTTAAGGAGTGGTTTTACCAGTTTCACACCCCTAGTGAGTTTTCATGGTTAAACAGAGATTCAAACCCAGGCTTCTTTAGTCCTGGTCAATCACTCTATCCATGGACCATTCTAGTAATCTGAATTGAGCTCTGTTTCAATTCAGACCAATATGAATAATTCTCAATGTTAAACATCTCTATAACCAAAGAAGGTAGCACTGTCATAAAGCTCAGTTTGTTCATTCTCCTACTCCTTCTGCTCATACCCCATCGAATGCTTTCCTAAATGTTGATTGGCTTGGTAGTGTTCCCATCGAGTATATCTGCAAGGAGTATAAATAAAACTGGCCAAAGGTTAATTCTCTCTGCAGAAGTCTATCACAGCAAAACCCATTCTGTTTTCCAAGCGGGCACTGCCCTTTTTCACCATGTCTAACAAACATCCAGTTATCTTTGCTATGCCCCAGATCAAACAGAGACCTTATTACAGCCTGTTTCAATGAACAATAAGATTCACGAGGGCCTAACCAGCTCCTGCCAACCTAGCAGTTTGAAAGCAAGAAATTACAAGTAGATAAATAGGGACCACTTCAGTGGGAAGGTAACAGCGCTCCGTGCGCTCTGGTGTCTAGTCATGCCTGCCACATGACCACAGAAACGTCTGCAGAAGCAGACAGCACTGGCTCTTTGTTTTAGAAACAGAGATGAGCACTGCACCCTAGAGTCGGATACGACTGGTTTTCAAGCAAGGGAAACCTTTACCTTTACTTCTTTAGCAAAGACTACTGCTGCTAAACTGACAATGCTGACCCACAATCTAACTGAAACAGTGAAAACCTTTACACTACCAAAACCTAAGACCGTCAAATAACTTTTCTGTCGGAATACATACCTCTGCCAGTTCCATACCATAAAATCCCAAACCAAGATGCTTAACTGTATCAGTTCGATATCTAAATGTTTCCATCTACAACAGATTAATCAGCAGAGATTTGTGCCGATTTTGGGAATGTGTAGGCCTTGAGGACTACACTCCCATTAGCTCAGCAATGAGAGGAGAGCTAGAATCCAGAAATATTTAGAGGTCCATACTTTCACCACCCTTGGATTAAACTTCATCCTACCAAGTCTGATCATCTAACTACATCTACTCACTGAAACCTTAATTACAATTTTCTAGCATTGCAGTAATATCTAGAGCAGGGGTTTCCCAACCTAAGGCCCATGGGGCGGATTTGGCCCATGGCACCATTTCATGTGGCCCCACACCCCTCCAAGGACATTCAAGAAACAAAATGGCCACCCCTTTGAAGATGTTGAGACAAAATGACTACACCCATTGAGCAGGCAGAGCAAAATAACCATCCAGCCCTTGAAGCTGACTGAGAGTGTGACCTGGCCCCCGGCTTGAAATGGTTGGGAACCCCTGATCTAGAAGTCCACATTTATCCACCACCCCAGATTAGCAGACAACAAAGTTTTATCTGCCCGCATGGAGAATTCTCCATGCCAGGATCTGCTATGGATTTTATATTAGAAGTCACAGGGAAGAGAGAAAAGTTTATCATGTACTTGGCCCTGGTCATCTAAAGGACACCAGACGCTTTGGAAAAAGTTTCCCCCTTAAGTAGCAGCCTAGGATACTGTTGCCATTAGTGAAGACAGAATATTAGAATCACACGAGGCCTGCCTGGCACAGACGTGGGATATCTAGGGATCTTTGCTGATGTCTGTGTTAATACTGGCAGCACTCCCAGGATGTCTGCACTGTCAACACAGGGAGGCCTTCATGTCCTGGCTTAAGGGCTTCCTGCACTGGCACGGAGAAGACTTATAAATTACTCAGCACTTATTGTGCACTGTCAAGAAATTAGACTAAGACAAAACATGCCTAACCATAGGCTGCTGTCTAAATTGTTACAGTTTGCAAATGAAGGGGCTTGTTTGCATCCGAAGGCTTTGTGACGCTCTTCATTTGGATGCCGCTAGATGCCAATTTTCAGTCTTTTAAAAAGAAACCCTAGCAACTAGTATTTTAGGAATCAGTGAGGAAATGAACAAGCTACTAAAGAAAGAGTGACCTAGGAGAAACTGCAACTATAGCATTTTATGCATTTGTTTTTCCACGACACTATTTGCGTGTAACCATTTGCAGTGTCTCACAAATGTCAAACTGAGCATGACTAGCTGCTTACCACTACAGATATAGCGTTAATTTGTATTTCTCTTACACTTTTCAAATACAAAAGGCTTTACTTATCTAAATCTCATGGGATTTAAAGAAAGCTTTAACTTAAACTGCTCTTTCTAGCCAAGGTATACGAAACCAAGCTGTTAAAATGACTTATTTTGCACTTTATATGTTTTCCATTTGAGGAAAAACCCACAAAACTTGAGTAGACTGAAATAATAAATGTAGCGAGAAGAGTATCAGAAAAGGCTAAAAGCTAAGAACTCCGTGATAAAAATTTTTTTAATGGTTAAACATCCTATTAAAAGTATGTGTAACTTTTCATGGACTGTGATTATGAAGAGAAATTAAATTAACAAGACGGTGAATAGAAATAAGAATCATTTTGTGAGAATCAGGCTCCAGCATGATGGGTTATTTTCTATCTTTGCTGCCAAGTGCTTCTGTAAGTGTTTTGCACGGATATTCAAAAGTAAAACACAATTTAATTAATATTCAGACGTGATATGCCTCTGAGGGAAGGATGAAGGGAAACTTTACAACTGTAGAAACTATACACTTTACCAAAGGTATTTTATACTTAATCAGCATGTTATACTCTTGTAAATATGTTTCATGGCTGAAAGTTTCACAGTTCTTCAGAAGAGATTTTATTCATAAAACACAGGTTTGCTTAGTTATTCTACTATGCCAAATCTCACTTGTCTTTTAAAGTTCTCAAAACTATGATTTTGTATCTGCAGAGATCACATGTCTATTTTTCACAACAAACATCTTATAAAACCAACACAGAAAGAGCAGAAAGACCTTAATTGCCCCTTTACAAATCTATTTACACAAAATCAACCTGTTACCGCTTGTATCAGGAGTTTTCAACCTTTGTATGCTGGGGTCTGGGTCATGCTCCCTCAGACAGGTTTGGGGGCTGGATGGCCATTTTGCCCTTCCTCCACCACATGACACTTCCTGGTGTGGTGGAAGTAGTGGGCCACATGAAATGGTGCTGCAGGCCGCATCCAGCCTACGGGCTGCAGGTTGACATTCCCTGCCTTATATGCTTAGTTTATTTAAAATCCAATTAATTGAAGAAGATAGTTAGGAGTGGGAAAGATCTGCACAAGAAGCTGTGAGGAGGGAGGGGCAAGCAGTAAAAATGGAAGTGAAACTTTTTGACCTTTTATGAGTCCTTATGTAGAAAAGCATGATTTGAATCTAGCTTTACTGACTTTAAATCAATTTCACACTGAATAACACAAAGAGTAATGTGAATTGGACTTTTCATTT
This sequence comes from Bradypodion pumilum, assembly GCA_035047305.1. NCBI lineage: Eukaryota > Metazoa > Chordata > Lepidosauria > Squamata > Chamaeleonidae > Bradypodion > Bradypodion pumilum. Next base: position 60,694,765 of record JAWDJD010000005.1, read on the forward strand.
TTGTTTCCGATTCTTCGTGACTTTCTTCCCCTATGTCTGGGGACTTTTACTTTCTTAAAGCCAGAACAATTTGAAGTGTGTTTTCCCTATGATTTTATTTCATTCTACATAAGGATGGGGTACTGTTGCAATGGTGTTGCAAGGGCCAATGGAGAGGGCTGCCCGGTCTGGGAATAGCCCGCGGAGGTTTGGAGTGACTGGCCACAAGGAAAGGCACGTGAGACGAATATGCGGTGAAAGTCCAGTCCCGGCCTAAGTCGGGTGGCATATTTATTGCCCTGCCTTGAGAGTTCCATGCTAAAGGCACACGGGACTTTGTCACAGAAGGCTGATGCAAACGTGGCATTTCTGGTGGGTCAAGATAACACCTATCTCCGGACATTGTCTTGTGATTAATGGACAGCCCCGCAGTTATCTAAAATATGGGTTGGCGAAACCCCATTGTTCTCACCCTAGCTCGAAAGACCATGTAAACAGTCTCCAGGACTAACTTCCTTAGCCGCTGACTCAGTGTGCGTACTCAACCTTATCTTGGGTCAGAAGGGGAAAAGCGAGTTCAACCCTGGAGTCAGCAATTTTTACCTTTTGTCATATTTCCTCCACAGTTCCTCAGCCAAGGCTCTCATGATTCATGCCAATTAATCTAGCCCACACCCAATTTCCCTTCCATCAGAGCCCGTGTTGATTCTCAAGCCGTGTGCGTAAGTGAGCGAACCCATCGGGAAGGGTGATGGCCAATCTAGGCACGCGGACATACCACAGGGTACATGATTCTGGGTAGTCTTGTGGTGACATTTTAAGCTAGGGTGTGATGCTTTGGGACAGTGGGAACAGCCACACTTGGATCTTTCTCCCTAGTTGTCCCAAAGTATTTTTTTATTATTTTCAAGCAAATTAACCAGTTTAGTTTTGCACCATCTTTTTCACTGCATTGAAAAATAGAGCACTTGGTCACCACTGCACAGAGAAGAAAAAAAATGAGAGTAGAGCCAAAGTGGGTGTGTATCAAATCACCTTACATTGAGGGACAGTGCAGACAATTCAGGATCTTTGAGTGATCACCTAAATAAAAAACAACCATAAAATAGTGTTTCCCAGTCCACTAAATAACATTTTAAAAGCAGAAAAAAAGACCCTAAGTAACTTTTTGCTGTGAAAAACTTGCAATACATCTGATTAGCATTATTTGTGCTACTGTATATATTTTCATAAATTTACATATTATTGTCACTGTAATCATGTTGTTGTAGGCAATACATGCTTCCAAAAGTTATTCAGTTCCTGCCACTCAAATGAAATACCCATGCAGAGATGGTATAATAACATCAATACAGGTAGAAGAGCTAAAATCATAAACCTCTGTCCTGACTACAACCTCCAAGACCAAGACTGAAGAAACACCAGCTATTCATAAATCTGCCACACATTCTGAATTACCAGAGAGTCAAGGTTCAACTTTCCTTTTGTTCAGCAGTAGCTCCCTGAATAGAGAAGTAATCCTAAAGACCAGCTTTGTTGTCTGTTACTAATGACATGTACTCCCATGTGGAAAATTCTGATTCAATTGCCTATTAAGTCTTTCTTCCCATACTAGCTGGACCTATAGCGTTCATGGTTCCAGGCAAGGGGAAAGGCTTCAAGTCATTCAACAATGACTTTACAGAATATTTAAAGAGTCTTACCAACAGATAGCTCACTCAGTCATCTAAAACAAGACGAAAATATTGACCTCAGAAGGGTACAGCATATAGCATATCCGTGAACATTATAGCAGACACATATCAGCATGATCTGAACCTTCATGCTGACTTTTCAATGAACTTTACTGCATGAAAACTTGTCATAGTGTCAACAAATATTTTGCAACAAAAATACTTGGCATAGTTTTGCCAACATAGATTGTCTGCCTGCCACAAAGTGACTATTCTGGCAAAAAGGACTAACTTTTTAGGGGGGAAATGTAGCAAAGGTGTACTATATTAACACTGACCCCCTGACGACTACTCTCTCTCTCTCCTCAGATGCCATTAGAAGAAGAAAAAACACAGAGGCACTAATGTCTGAAGCACCCTTTTCTAGGGAAGATTACTGAACGCTACAGAAGTAAATCAAGGAGAAAAATAACAATGCTAGTCCTGTTTCATGTCTCCTCTCTCCAATGTGACAACCGTAAGTTCTAATCAAAGCAGAATTTTCTGTGAAACATCACATGGGTACAAAAGATACCATGTTAAACTACAATTTTACCAATGAGATGAAAACCAATAGCCCTGCATGGTTTTCTGTCAACATGACAACCTGCTTTCACAATCTGGTTGGCTCTTTTGAGAAAAGATAAGAGGAGCCAACACATTCATTCATGTGAAAGGGAAGACTTACAAAGAGTTCAAAGGCTGTAAAATGTCGAAGACTAATCAAGGCTGTTCTAAAACCAGTTCCAAATTAGCTTTAGGCTACAGAAGATTAATGCCTAAAGGGGGGGGGGGGGGGGACACAGTCACCAAAAAGTATTTTATGAGTTTTACATGGCTTTCAAACCCATAGCATATTTTTAAAGTCAAAAACTCAATTATTTAGTAAAAACTGGATTCCCAGAAGGAAAGATTTAATGAAATGAAATGTCATTTGGTATACATTATAGCAGGAAGAATGATCTACTGCATAAAGCTTTATAACAGAGGTTACCTTTAAGTCTGCTGTCAGTACAATTCACCTACTTCAGCTTTAAACACTATACTTCTTAAACGCTTATTACTTACACCAGCAAGATGTCTGCAATTAAAAGTTTTATTTTTCTCTTTTCTCTCTCTCTCTCTTTTAAAAAACAATATATACCTCCAATCACTATGTAGAAAAGTTATTTCTAACATCAGTTCTGCAGAAACGCAAGTATTGAAAAGGAAAATAACATGCATAGGTAAAGGTAAAAGGTAAAGGTCGCACTTGCTCGAAAGCCTGTTGTATCTGACTCTAGGGTTCAGTGCTCATTTCCATCTACAGCCAAAGAGCCAGTGCTGTCTGCGTCTGCAGACATTTCTGTGGTCATGTGGCAGGCATGACTAGATGACAAAGTACACAGAATGAAGTGGACTTGATCCACGAAAGCTCACATTAAAAATTTAGTATTTAAAGTGCTGCAGTGTTTGTTTTTTCTGATACACAGAATGCTGTAACCTTTCCCACTGAAGTGGTACCTATTTATCTATTTGCAATTTCTTGCTTTCCAACTGCTAGTTTGGCAGGAGCTGGAACAGAGACAGGAGCTCACTCTGTTATGTGCAACACTCAGGTCTCGAACTGTTCTCCTGCTGACCTTCTAGTTGTCAAGTTCAACATTTTAACTACAAGGCCAGTGCTGTCCCTCATAACACACGTACTGTTCAATAAATATGATTGCCTCATTTCTATAGTGACAGGTACTTTGGAGCACCAGGTCAACAAGTGATACATACATTTTACAGACAAAAATTATAATTATCACCAAAATGAAGTATTTGAATGGGATCAATGAGTTCCAGCACTAGGTGCCATGGGGCCACAGGCAGCCCAATGAGGAAGAAGAAATTTTTGGCCAATTGGGCAGCTGTTAACAGCTGTTGGAATGGGAAAAGGTCAACAGTTGAGACATTTTCTGAAATGTTAGCAGAAGTGAAAGAAGAAATTTGGAGGATTCTGGTGGACTAAGATAATAGAAATCACAAGGCCTGTAGTAAAACACCTTGAGCAAGAATAGTGTTGAAATAATGAACTTTAACCTAACTTCTGCAAACCATTGTGCTGTGCATGTCTAAGATAGATGTTACCCTGTAACCTACAATGCTTTGGAATACTTTGGGCCAATGGTCATGCTGTTTCCCTAATATCCTCTCTCATGCAGCTATCAAACCCTGGTCTGCCAAAATGAAGCCACTTTCTTGGCTTTGGATTTGGCCAAAATTAAGTCCACATCGGTGCACGTTTCTGGCAGTAATAGGCAGACCAGTAAATTATCCAGATTCTGTCTCTCTCCACATTCACCATGTGTTGGTTGTCAGCCAGCAGCCCCCACTTAAGCACGTTGTCTTGCATTTAGGGGCTCCAACCCTCAGCCTATTCAGGGTCCTCCAAGTAAAGTAGGGGAGTTTGAGTTCCTAAGCTATATCCACCTTTAATGATGTTCCTTGCCCAGTGAGCTACTTCCTCCATCTTCTAATTTGGTTTTGCTCTTGTGTACCCGCAAGAATGTTTGTTCCCTATTATCATATTCTTGAATAAATAATCCTCTTATAAATTAATTCTGGAGATTTTTCTCCACAGCACCACTGCAAAAGTCTCTGACTGTAGAAATATCACTGGTGATCTTTCCACTAGTGATAAAGATCCCACTCATAGACTTCTAGCAGGAGCGAAGGAGATTTTTTTTCTCTCTTTTATTTTCTTTTTCAGATGAAGAAAATGTATAAAAAATATTATCTCTCAAGAAAAAGCAATGAGGTGGTAGAAATCTCATCCCAACCCACAGGGAAGTAGCAGTGGCAGATCACACATATGTCATCGTGTTTAAGATTGGCCTGCCAAACTGCAATCCCATACATATTCTTGGAAACAGGATATCCACAACCCACCCACCCACCCACCCGGAGGAAACAAATAATACTCCCAACTCATGTTCATCATTACACATGGCAGTTGAACTGGCAAAGTTCCCTTACTCACTAATTAAATGTTTACTTTTCCCCAATGATCATTTTAGGCATTCATCAGCCTTATATTAACAAACCTAATTAACAGAACTCTGTTAACCAATAGAAACAGAAAATAAGTTACTGTCCTCAATACCAGTTATATTAGACCTATGTGTGTATACATCTATATTTAATAAACATAAGCACATTCCCAATCATGAATGCACTAGCAAAGTCATAACTGAAGTCCTTGAGCATTCTGACAATGTCTTGCCACAGGTATCCTGTCTACCTTGCTCATAACATGTTTTTTTAAAAAAATCTTGTGTATTCATTTTCACTGAAAAAGTGTTATTAATAGTAATGGTCACAAAGATGATAATGATGAAAGGGGTTATTGTCACAAAAACTGCAAACTTAAGTGACTAATGAGCACTGCTCAGTTTCACTGTTGTAACTCACCATTTAGTGTTAAATCAGATTTAATTATATCTGCTTCAAATTATATATGTGTTTACAATTCCAGTTTTCAGAAGAACTATAGACACAAATTCTAGACTGGCTGTAAGAGCTTAATGAGAGCTGTTTTGTATGAGTAGAATAGTTTTGCTTTTCCACTCCTTTGACCTACAATATCCTGGAAGACTAAAGATTTTTCTTTATTCATGTCAGAAGTATCACAATTAAAATAAACACTAAAACATAAGATTTAAATTTAAAATATAGCATTTACATTATTTAAGACTCTGAATTAGATAGTTCTTGCCCAAAAGTGGGTAACATTAATTACATTCTGTTGTGCTGTCATGAGGTCCTCCAATATACATTGAGCAGGGGACAAGGGGAAAGTGTACATACGTGTGGTTGTCTGTACCACTCTGCAATCACAGAGGACCGACATCACCAGGAATCCCCATTTATTCAGAGTATCACTAGATCTTGCTGTGCCCGTATGCAGTCTATTTAGCAATTTCCAGACTTCCCAACGTTCACCAAAACCAGGTGCCAGCTCCTCCCTCTGTTGGATCCATCCAATGTTGATCCTTCATCGTCTCCATTCTACTTCTAAATTTGTCTCATCTTTCATCGAATTAAGGAAGCTTTTCCTGCATTTTAATATCTGGGGCCTTAAGATGAAATGAATGGGTTTGTCAAAGGATATGACTTAACACTCTCTTGTAATTAGTTATTCTAAACAGTAGAAATCATGCCAGGTATATCTGGTTTCTACCGTTCTTGCATAGTCAGTTCTAAACCCACTAATCATACATTCTCTCCAGTGTTACTCTACCAGATATAGGCAGCCATGACTTCCAATCTAATTATTAACTTGGGCCATAGCCAACAATTTGAGAAGTTTGAATCTTGAGTGGTAAAAGGCCTTTAAAATGATTAGATGGGCAATACTGTATGCATGGAATACATGTCTACTGGTGTGTCACCTTTTCATAACGGATTAGCCTACCAATTTTTCCTCTAAGAATACTAGAAGATGAGTGTGAAAAGGTTCACACAGCATCAGATCTACATAGATACTGTATCAGAAAGGGACTAATTAAATGCATGTTTACATAAAGAGAGAGGTTATTTTCATGTACAAGAAATGTTGTGATATTCTCTGTTAAATTTTGAGGGGGGGGGGAGAGAAAATGCATGCTTACCTGGCATGATCTGCCGATGGTAACTGCAGCCATGAAATAAAATGGTACTTACTCCTTGCAAGGCAAGCTATGGTAAACCTAGGTAGCATAATAAAAAGTAGAGACATCACCCTACCAACAAAAGTCCACATTGTTAAAGCAATGATCTTCCCAGTAGTAATTTATGTTGTGAGAGTTGGACCATAAGGAAGGTTGAGCACAGAACAACAGACACCTTTGAACTGTCATGCTGGGAAAGACTTTTGAGAATCCCCTGGAATGCAAGGAGATCAAATCAGTCGATCCTAAAGGAAATCAACCCTGATTGATCCTTGGAAGGCCAGATACTGAAGCTGAGTCTCAAATAATTTGGACATAAAATGAGGACTCACTGGGAGAAAGCCCTGATGCTAGGAAAGATCAAAGGCAAAAGGAGAAGGGGACAACGGAGAATGAGATAGTAAGATAGCATCGTTGATGTGGTGAGCATGGATCTAGGCAGATTCCGGAGGATGGCGGATGACAGAGGAGCCTGTCAAAGAATCAGACTTGAATGTGCAACTAAACAACAACAACAAAAGTGACTGGAATCATAATCCATATTTTGTGCTTAAAAGTTGTATTACCTAGGCTGAGTGATGAAACAACAAATTTATTTATATGTATCAGTATTTAGAAATATGAATTTTATATGCACTATATTTTATCTTCACTATATATAATCAAAATGTTTCAATAAAAGCTCTCCTCTGATGTTTATATTAGAAGTTAGCATGACATTTTAATCACCAAGTTTTGCTGCACAAACACATGGATCTTCATATTAGTCCTCTTAAAATTGCTTTAAATTAGTACCATTTGTCAATTCAATTTTTAATTGGTCAAATACAGTAGTTGACAGAATTTAAGTGTGTTTGGACATCACCAAAACGTCAATATTAGTAGTTTTAGTATTCAGAAGGCTGTGTAACAAGTTTCACTTTTATTTGATGTTTTCCAGTTGTAAATTAATAAAATTTACCCTCTCAAAAACATATCTGTACAAGCACACATGTCCACATATAAAAGCCACCTGTATCCTTCAAAGGCTTACTGGTTAAAATGGATTGCAGTATTTACTAATTGATCTATTGACTAAAAGCCAAAATCCTGTTGTGCACTTATCAAGGCAAGTTGTGTTAAGTTAGAAAATCTCCACAAGCTGAATGGCACAGAAGGAGGATTTCAACTAATGAGTTAATTCAAGTGGCAAAGATGTCACTGTGGCAACTTGCAAATTATTTTAAAAGTTAACGAAACAGTATGAAGTACAAACTTTTACACACTAAAGTGATTTCTGACCCATCAACACAAAGTGAGACAGGAAAATCAAATGCTTCTCTCACACATACACACACAAATCTCTTACTTGTGGAAAGACAGATCCAAGAGAAGACATGCATGTATGAGAACACTCTGAAATAATGCGTGCTCTATCAAAGAGGATGCGCTGTCTCTCATAAAATGTGAAAATACTTAAAATGTCATACATTAAGTTGTGAAATGACACTTAATATCTTGAAAGCCATCCATTTCGTGCAACTTATTTATCACCTGGCATCAAAGCATAGTAATATTATCCAAAAATAATCTGCTGTATATCTGTAAGGCATATTTCACTGCAGTTATGTATGACCTTCAGTATCTTAGATACGAAATCTTACACATTTGACTTACATACCAACACTCTCTTGTTCACCTAGTTGAAATCACACTGGTAACTGTAAGGTAAAGCAAGTTGTATCTGACTCTAGGGTTCAGTGCTCATCTCTGTTTATAGCCAAAGAGCCAGCGCTATCTGTGTCTACAGACGTTTCCTTGGACATGTGGCAGGTACTATTTATCTGCTAGCAAATTCTTGCTTTCAAACTGATAGGTTGGCAGGAGCTGGGACAGGAGCTCATTCCGTCATGCAGCACTCGCGTATCGAACCCCGACCTTCCAGTCTTCAAATTCACTAACTTAACCACCACTGACTAGTCAGACAGTCAAACTGATCAACACAATTTCAAGTATAAAAGCATTTTTCAAGTATGAGAGCCCAATTGCAGCAGTAAGCCTCTTCTGTCCACAACACCAATACAAAGCTAATCATGAAGAATAAGAATTGCACCTGCCCTAAGTTGAAAACTAATTTGGCCATTAATATTTTGTACAAAAGAGGAAGAGGGACGGTGGTGGCTCAGTGATTAAAATGCTGAACTTGACGACTGGAAGGCTGGCAGGTCAGCAGTTCAAGAGCCGAGTACTGCATGATGGGGTGAGCTCCCGTCTCTGTCCCAGCGTCTGCCAACCTAGCAGTTTGAAAGCAAGAAACTGCAAGTAGATAAATAGGGACCATTTTGGTGGGAAGGTAAACAGTGTTCCGTGCACTCTGGTGTCTAATCATGTCTGCCACATATCCATGGAAATGTCTGCAGACGCAGACAGCACTGGCTATTTGGCTATAAACAGAGATGAGCACTGAACCCTAGAGTTGGATATGACTGGCTTTTGATCAAGGGTGACCTTTAGCTTTAGCTTTACCTTACAAAAGAGGAAAATATTGAACAAGAACTCACTTTGTACCTTCTCTGTTTGTTGGGAAAACCTTTCTGAGACCCTAGTTATCCAATTTCACATACTGTATGCCATAATTAAGCCATTAAAAGAAGTTATTGTTACTACAGCTTATCTTATCACCTGTGCTCAATATTTTAGTGTTTTCAGGCAACTTATAAATCTTATTACTGCTACCAGGAGGTGTACAGATTTTTTTCATTGAAAATACGGAATGAGGAATATGTGGTCTTTCAATTCCAAATTCAATACTGCCTCGTTACTAACCCACCTAGCTAGAGTTAACAGCAATAATAGAGAAACTGTACATGGAGATCCACATACAGTAGTCACATCTTCCATAGGTAAAGGTAAAGGTTTCCCTTGCTCGAAAGCCGGTCGTATCTGATTCTAGGGTTCAGTGCTCATCTCTGTTTCAAAGCCGAAGAGCCAGCGCTGTCTGTTTCTGCAGACGTTTCCGTGGTCATGTGGAAGGCATGACTAGACACCGGAGCACACGGAATGCTGTTACCTTCCCACCGAAGTGGTCCCTATTTATCTACTTGCAATTTCATGCTTTCGAACTGCTAGGTTGGCAGGAGCTGCTTTAGTCTATGATCCATCTCTCATCTGGAAAACAGTATCACAAAGCTATTACTTAATTCCCATTTCCTAGAGTTATATCTTACACAGACTCCAAAAGATCAAGGCAATTCTATGTTTACAGTTAAAATACTTTAATAACAGATTAAATAACAGATTTGTGGTCATGAACTAGAGGAAGATTTACTACATTGAAGGCTTTTATTTCATTTTCCTCCCTGTAATAACTGAAAATGTGGCACAGAATAATCAATAATTTCAGTTTACACTTGCCAATGTATTTCTGAATTCAGTAAATGTTTATCACTTTGGCTTTTAGGTAAATTAAACAATTCAGTAGTGTACAATATGATTTAACAAATGTAACCTTAATGTTAATGTTAATCTATCACTCACACACACACACACAGCTGATCAAAAGCACAGAAAAATAGAGATACAGTACTCTGAAAGTTAAGTGTGGATACTATTCTCTAACAATATATCTGGTCTTAATATCCCTGATGTAAATAATATTTTGGACTATAACCTAGCTTTAGCAATTGCACAGAACCCTCGACATGTGTTGTCTTAGAAGCCAGAATCTACTTTATCTAGTTCGGAAGGCAAGGCTACAAACGTATTTATATTCCCAGCAACAATAATGTTTTAAGCTCTAAGGAAACAAGTGCATAGGACCCTCTCAAGTTGTATTATTTAAGAGATATGACAGTATCATCAGACAGCTACAGGACTTTCCTAAGAACAAGGGAGCACATATTTGTAAAGCTAAACCAGTCTTCACTTAATTTTGTACCAATTCTCTGTAAAAATGCACAGAGCAGGATATAATTCCTAACATAACTTCATACATGCTTTAAAGCAAGGCGAACACGCTACAATGGCTGTTAAAGACATAGCCTTGTATGATCTTGGGCAAGCTACAAAGTCCCAGGGCGCCCCCATAAGAAGGGAATGGAAAATCACCTTTAAAAACTCTGGAAAGAGTTGCTGTAAATCTGAATAGTCAAGATAGTATATATTATATAGACCTAAAAGTAGAATAGGATGTGCTTTGTAAAACTGAAGAATTCTTAAAATATTTCATTCTTAATTAATGAGATAGAGAAGTTAGCATTTTGTAGAAATGAAAGGACCAAACTATAAGTTTATCGTACTAGAAACTCCTAACTGTAGTAGGAACAGCATGCAGCAAAGCAGAACAAAGTTTAAGACAGTGTAACTAATTGACTTAGATAAAGGTAAAGGTTGCCCTTGCTTGATAGCCAGTTGTATCCAACTCTAGGGTTCAGTGCTCATCTCTGTTTATAGCCAAAGAGCCAGCGCTCATCTGCAGATGTTTCTGTGGACATGAGGCAGGCATGCCTTAATACCAGAGTACATGGAAAGCTGTTTACCTTCCCACTCTAGTGGTTCCTATTTTTCTACTTGCAATTTCTTGTTAGCAGCAGGTGAGACAGACAGGTGCTCACTCCATCATACAGTACTCAAGAATCGAACTCTGACCTTCCAGTCATGGAGTTCAGCATCTTAACCACTTGAGCCACCACAATCCCTAATTGACTTAAGTAAGACAAATTACATCATGTGTCCCAAAGCAACTGTGGATCCTCTTTCTATGTGTATGAAAGTTCAAGATATCTTTCCTAGCAACAGCCTAACACAATGTCTCCGAATATTGAGACATGGAAGAGTAATGCCTTTGGAGTCACAGCTGAATTCTGTTTGTTGATAACAATGTAATCTAAAGGATATATGAAGACAGAACTACTGGTGTATCATTTGCAAGATCCACCGACTCATGGGTTTAGGCATTTTAGAGACAGCAGTATCAAATTACTCCCATGCATGAGAATTCAAGAACCGTCCCATCAATACAAAGCCACTCTGCTGAAAGGCAATTCACCCTAACCCATGGGATCCATTCACTTTCCACACAGAGAGGGGTTGATGAAAAGCTGTCAAAGTAAATCTATGCTTACATTTTGGATGGTTTAATGTCAATGGAGAATGCAAACACCCTGGGATGGCTCATAAACTCAGCCAAGCATGCTGTTCTCTCTAATATATTTTAATTATGCATCTGCTTCAATTTTAATCAGATTAAGTCACCAGAAAAAGGCACAAATTGGAATTTTCTCTAATTGCTAAAAGTGCTTTCCAGCAGTTTCCTAAACATGGGCCTGTTAAAGGAAAGGTAGAGACACCAGCAGAACTGTGACTTTTTCTGGGAACCAATGCAGTTTTTTCAACATTTTTACCGCACTCATTAGCTGCCCAAACTCAAAAGATAATCAAGTGGGGGCGGGGGGAGGGGTGCTTTCATCTTTGTTAATTAGCATACAGGAATGTTGCAAATACAAACCAAGGAGCACAACAGAAATGCTTTCAGAACCATTGCTCAGCAAATTGTTAGAGGACAATGTACAAGAAAGCATCCCGAAACATTAAAACACAGCTGCTGTGTGATTTTCAGGCAAGCACTGCCCCTGTGAGTAAAGTTAGAGCAAAGGTTCCCAGTTTAGAGCTTAATTTCAGCCAGAAACAGAGGTGATTTCCAGAGCAAGTTTTGCCAATGAATGGCAGTTTCCCCTATGGGACTTTTAACTATAAACATGCTGCCCACAAAGATCGCAAACGCATCTCTGAGAGAGCAAAGTAAAAGCTTCCAAACTAGACATTCTGGGCTCTAGTCTAAATGCCTGGACCTCTTTCTATTCTATTCAAAAAGAAAATGCATCGTCAAACTTCCTTAAACACTTGTTATACTACGTAGACAAGAGTTTGATTGTCAAAGGCTCCGGAAACAACAGGAATCTCTTCAAGAAAGTGTTCTCTTGAGTTTGGATGAATGAGAAGTGCTTGTGCTCTGTTTCTGGTCTTGGGCTTTTTTGCCCTTTTCCCAACCCAGATGAAACATGGTTTGCCGGGCTGCTCTTATGGGGCAGCTTCAAATACAGGGAACATTTTCAACATCTTATCCCTCCCAGGAAAAAAGGGGAGAAGAAAAGAAGGGTGCACACATGTTCATAGTTCACTTAAGCTGAGCCACTCACAGAGCAGGCATCTCCTTCCCCAAAACTTCCAGCGCTGCCTGCAAGGAGCGGGGAAAGTAAATTTGGAGGGAAAGAAGGACCAGCTCCTCACCAGCTAAGCCAAGGGTGCCCAAACATTTCAGGCCACTATGGCCTGGGGTCAGATCAGGGCCCTGATGCCAACTCATCCGGCCCACGAAGACCTTCTCACTCCTTGTCACTCCTGGGAGCAACAAGGGCTTCATGGGCTGAATGAATTGGCATGGGGAGGCAGATCTGGACCGTAGTTTGGGTGCCCCTGAGCTAATCGGTTTGTCTTCACCCCGGCTTGGCAGTGCCCACTTAGAGCGGGGAAAGTGAATTTGGAGGGAAAGAAGGACAAGCTCCTCACCAGCTAAGCCAAGAGTGCCCAAACTTTTCAGGCTACGGGTCAGTCACGTGATTCAGGGAACCGGTCACTATGGTCCGGGGGCCAGATCCGGCCCCCGATGCCAATTCATCCATACGGGCACTGTCGCTCCTGGAAGTGGAAGTAAAATGTGTTCTTATAGATGAATTGGCATCGGGGGCCGAATCCGGCCCTGTGCTTTAGTTTTGGCACCCCTGAGCTAATCGGTTTGTCTTCACCCCGGCTTGGCGGCGCCCACTTAAAGCAAACTAACTTGACAGCCCAGGGAGCCGCGTCCGCGTTTCGCTCTCCCTTCCCTACAGCGCTCGCGTCTTACTTCTGGGTTCCCGCAGGTGACACGTGCAAGACCCTTGATCCAGGATCCAGAACGGGAGAGATGAGTTGAGACGAAACCCACCGGGGGGGTCCCCCGGGGTCGCACATCCACCCTTTCCTCAGCAGGTGCGAAGGAGAAGAGCGGAGTGCGGGAGATCCCCGAGGAGAAGAAGGCGAAGAGTTCACCCAAAGCAAGCGCAAAGGGGCTTGGAGGGGATCACCGGCGCCACGTGAGGACCGGGATTCACGCCCCCCACCCCCTCCGATTTCGCGCTCCTTCCCCGACCGGAGATCCAGCGCGTAAGCGGACCCGCGGCGCCCCCCACCAGCCAGCCACAGCAAGCCGATGGGGCTGGGGCAGCAACAGCTGCTTGACACCCCCCTCCCGCCGCCCCCCTCCCTCCTGCCCTCCTTACCTGTCATCGTAGCAGAAATCCGCCCCCAGGGTGTTGAGGTACAGGACGAGCCCCAGGGCGCTGCTCACGAACTCCGCGATCATCTCTCCGCTCCCGACGACGACCAAGACACGCCGCCCGCCCGCCGCCGCCGCCGCCGCCGCCGCCCCCTCTGGCCGCGCCAACCCCCCGCCGTGCGTCCGCCTTCCCTTCTTCGTCTCCTCTTGCCGCCGCCGCCGCCGCCGCCTTGTTCCACTTTTGCTTCCCGGCCGCCGCCGCCGCTGCTGTTCCTCCCCCTCCACTCAGCGCCTGGGAGCCCCTCTCGCCTTGTACACAACACACACACACAGACTGACTGACTGAGAGCCCCTGCTTGGCCACTCCGCCCGCTCGTATTGTTCCGCGCCCGCGCGAGCTTGTATTGTTCTGTCCGTTCTCCGCCCCCCCCCCGTCTGGCTGGCTGGCTGGCTCCCCTTTTTCTTTTTACCCCATGGCTGGCTGGGGCTGAGGCTCGCCGCCCCTCCGCCGACTGGGCTCCGCTGCCTGCCCACCACGCCCTCCCCACCGCCTCGGCCCCCTTGGACTGACTGACTGAGTGAGGCTGGGCTGGGCAACCCGCGCCCACTGGCTCCGCGGGCGCCCGCGTGGGGCTCTCCGGCGCTCCCAGCGCGCTTGCGTGCCCACGCCTCGCCTCTCCCCGGCCCCCGTTGGGCCCTCCTCCTCCTCCTCTGTCTCCTCCTCTTTCTGTCTGTCTCCGGCCGGCCGGCCTCCGCTGCCCTCTCAGACTCTCCCTGCAGCTCGGCGAGCTGGATGTTTCGCTTCTCTCTCTTTCTCCCGCCTCTTTTTCGCCTCCTCCTCCTCCTCAGCCCCGCCTCTCGGCCGCAGCTCCCCCCCCCCACCCCCACCCCCACCCCTCTCCTCTCCTGTCAGCTTTCTCTCACTGGAAACTGGCGCTGGAACAAATGGGCTGGTGCTGGAAGAGCGCCCGGCGGGGGCTGAGGGAAGAAGAGGGTCAAGTGGAGGGAGGGAAGAGGAGAGAGAAAGAGAAAGAAAGGGAGAATGAGGCTGGCTGCCTCCGTCCGTCCGCGCCTGGCACGGGCTCCCCCCCCCCCACTCGCCTCCTCCCCACCCCCACCCCCACCCCACCCCCCGCTGCTCCGAAGCAGTCAGGTGGAAACTCATCCCCGCGCCAACAAAGGATGCTGCTATAATAACCCGTTGGCGGGCGCTGCACTTGTACGGCTTGCTCTCTCTCTCTCTCTGTCTGCTGTATATTTCCATATATACTGTACACACACACACACACAGAGGGAGACAGATGCATTTCTCGCTGGGGTGCCCATGAGCCTGGCTGGCATTGCGGCGCCTTGGGAAAAGCCACATCAGAGAGTAAACAAAACAAAAAGGCAACAAACGTTGTGGCACTTTAAAGACTGGCGGCTATATTTCAACGTTGGCTTTCGCGGATCAAGTCCACTTCGTCAGACATAAGAGTGAGACTTACTCTCTGCTGCATTTTAATGTTAGGTTTCATGGATCAAGTCCATTTCATCAGACATAAGAGTGCGACTTACTCACTCACTCATTCTGCTATATTTTAATCTTAGCTTTCATTGATCAAGTCCACTTTGTCAAACATAAGAGTGTGACTTACTTGCTCACACACTCTCTGTTGTATTTTAAGCTTAGCTTTCATGGACAAAATCCACTTCATCAGACATATGAGTGTGACTCACTCACGCACTCTCTGCTGTATTTTAAGCTTAGCTTTTGTGGATCAAGTCCGCTTTGTCAGACATAAGAGTGTGACTTACTCACTCACTCACTCACTCACTCACTCACTCTCTGCTGTATTTTAAGCTTAGCTTTTGTGGATCAAGTCCGCTTTGTCAGACATAAGAGTGTGACTTACTCACTCACTCACTCACTCACTCTTTGCTGTATTTTAAGCTTAGCTTTTGTGGATCAAGTCCGCTTCGTCAGACATAAGAGTGTGACTTACTCACTCACTCACTCTGCTGTATTTTAAGCTTAGCTTTTGTGGATCAAGTCTGCTTCGTCAGACATAAGAGTGTGACTTACTCACTCACTCACTCTCTGCTGTATTTTAAGCTTAGCTTTTGTGGATCAAGTCCGCTTCGTCAGACATAAGAGTGTGACTTACTCACTCACTCACTCACTCACTCACTCTGCTGTATTTTAAGCTTAGCTTTTGTGGATCAAGTCCACTTCAGACATAAGAGTGTGACTTACTCACTCACTCTGATGTACTTTAAGCTTAGCTTTCATGGATCATGTCCACTTCATCAGACATAAGAGTGTGACTTACTCACCCACTCACTGCTGTATTTTAGTCTTAGCTTTTATTGATCAAGTCCTCTTTGTCATAAGAGTGAGACTCACTCACTCACTCTCTGCTATAGTTTAATGTTAGCTTTCATGAATCAAGTCCACTTCGTCAGACATAACAGTGTGACTTACTCACTTACTCTTTAGCCTGATGAAAGAGGACTTGATCCATGAAAGCTAACGTTAAAATACAGCAGTTAGTATTTAAAGGGACAAATACTGAAGCTGAAACTCAAGTACTTTGGCCACCAAATGAGAAGAGAGGACTCACTTGAGAAGACCTTAATGCTGGGAAAGATCGAAGGCAAAAGGAGAAGGGGACGGCAGAGGATGAGGTGGCTGGATGGCATAATTGACGTGATGGGTGTAGACCTATGTGGGCTGTGGAGAATAGCAGAGGACAGGGGAACCTGGTGTGCGGTGGTCCATGGGATCGCAAAGGGTCGGATTAGACTGTGCAACTGAACAACAACAACAAAAACAAAAGTCTTTAAAGAGCTACAATGTTTTTTGTCTTCTTTTGTTTTGCTTACTTTCTGATGTGCTTGAAACACAGATTAACACAGCTACTATTTAAAAAATTTGAAATGCTTGCTAAACTTCAGCATAGTGGTGTACCAGAAATGTAGCTGCCTTTGACAACACAGAAACCTGTTTTCAAACCAATTCAATCTACCTGGACACTTTGTAGAAGACTTGAAAATTACAAGACAAGGATCCAGAGAGACAGCAGAGAAGTACATACATATGCTGGACATGCATCTCAAAGGATTGAATATTAATTAGTCAAGGGTTCCTAGGACATTATCAAATTTGACATGTTACAACTAGCAGGTTGTTATATGCTGTAATTTCACTCACCAACTTTTCAAAACAGCTAGAGAAGGATGGTCAATGACTCTCGTACATACAGTAGCTTCAGGCCACCTCATAGAACAAAAGCAGGACTTGGTGATCTGCCTGGGTCACTCATACTTTCACACAGCATGCTCAATAGATGGCAAGTCTGAAGGGTAAACACATTAGCAAACGTGTACTACCACAATGTTTGTTCCATCTGCTAACCAATTAGGACTGTGGTTGCTTAGTGGTTAAGATGCTGAACTTAATGACTAGAAGGTTGGCAGGTCAGCAGTTTGAGACCCAAGTGTTGCACAACAGAGTGAGCCCCTGTCTCTGTCCCAGAACCTGCCAACCTAGCTGTTTGAAAGCAAGAAATTGCAAGTAGATAAATAGGTACCTCTTTGGTGGGAAGGTAAACAGCATTCCATGCACTCTGGTGTCTAGTCATGCCTGCCACATCCCACTGAAATGTCTGCAGATGCAGACACTTGATAATGCCCCAGAAACCCTTGACTAATATTCAAATCTCTTTGCCTGTGAATTGAGATGAGCACCGAACCCTAGAGTCACATATGACTGGCTTTTGAGCAAGGGCGACATTTACCTTACCTGTAAGTAAGTAAGTAAGTAAGTAAGTAAGTAAGTAAGTAAGTAAGTAAGTAAGTATTACTACTATGTGCATTAACTTGAATATTCAGTTACCTTTACCTTACTAACAATTTCCAACACAACAGAACCAAAATTCACAGTAATAAATCTGAACCCCAATCAGGAGCTTGTTATTACCAGTTGTAAAAAGCCACACTGATTTGTAAACTTATATGCTATGCTAGTCAACCATTGTGTGCTTCTATTCATGAGGTGTATGAATTGACGCCATGGAGTCTCATTCTTATGTACTTCATCCACAAAAGCTAACATTAAAATACAGCAATTAGTCTTTAAAGTGCCATGTTTTTGTCTTTTTGTTTTATTTTGATATACTTGAACAGACTAACACCATTACTACTTCAAACATTTCTATCTTTTGTTGTTGCTTGCTAAATTTCAGTTTAGTGGTAGAGAAGAAATGTAACCATTTTTGTGTATATGATTTATTATTTATTTATAACTCAAATTTCTATGCCACCCAATCAGGCGAACCCGACTCAGGGCGGCTCACAACAGGATTAAAACATACATATTAAAAACAATTAAAACCCCAACATACCCACCCACCTATTAAAAACAAACCACATTAAAACTGCCCGCATTAAAAAGATGGGGAGGCTTCATTTTATAAGCCAACATGATAAGAGCAGTGATGCACTGTAAAAAAACTTACTACCCACTTGGTGGGTGTGGCTATCTGTGGGCATGGCTATCTGTGGGCATGGCCTCAAACACCCCCCACCCCAAGAAAAAAGGAAGAGAACAAAAGAAACCTACTTTGCTCTCTTGCTTCGCGGAGATGAGGAGTCCCAAAGCAGCCAGGTGCTGCTGGTGGGTCAGCATCAGCCCCTCACCGTCCGGACATGCTTTCACCAGCAGCACTGCTGGGAGGTTATCGGGGTGGGTTGGTGGTCTGGTGCCGGCCTTCCCCTCCCAGCACCACCAGAAATGTGTCCCATTTTCCTTGCTCAGGGCAAAAGGCATGCTGGAAGTGCAGAGTAGAGCGTGCCTTTGGCCCTGGGCTAGGCGCGTGGGAAGCATTGCTGGCGGTGCTGCTGGGAGGTTATCGGGGTGGAGTGGTGGTCTGGCGCCGGCCTCCCCCTCCCAGCGCCGCCGGAAACACGTCCCATTCGCCTTGCCCAGGGCCAAAGGCATGAGGGAAGTGCGGAGATGAAAGCGCGCCTTTGACCCTGGGCGAGGTGAATGGGACGTGTTTCCGGTGGTACTGGGAGGGGGAGACTGAGAGGTGGGTGTGGCTGGCCAAGTGGGTGTGGCCTGGAATTTCCACTACCAGTTCACAAGAACCGTTCAGAACCGGCCTCAGTACATCACTTGATAAGAGTCACCTCTCACCTTTATAAATTATTGATCTCAGCTCCGAAGAAGTGTGAAAACAGGAGATGTCCCTGCAATCAAACTGGCTTAAATCTGCAAAAGAAGGGGCAGCAGACAGGAAAGAGATAGCAAAATGTGTATTTTCTAATTACCCTATCTGCCTATTGTGTTTTTTTTACATATAACTGCTTGTATTCCTGTACTTTTTTGTCTTATTTTCTCTTGCTCATCTCTTGTAGGAGGGTAGAGACAAGAGGGTCATTTTGCAAAAGATCCTTTTTTATATAAAGTTGTTTTTCTTGCTCTACAACTTGGAGTTTTTATTTTATTCCTTTTGATAGCCCACAGCCACTGGAGCTGTGATTTGCACATTTTGGCAACAGTGGGGAGAGGGGGAGTCATATGGAAAATAACAATGACTCTTTTTAAAAAGCTAGCAGGACCAAAGTCCAGTGGCAGTCCAGAATTTTTAAAAAATTGTTTGAAAGAAATTTCAATGCAGAAATGAAAGCAATATATTAGCATTGCGATATTTCTGTCATTAGGTTATTGTAGGGTGTAGTCTTTTTATTTATTTATTTAGCTAAAGTTTGTTGCGTGCTGCTCCAATGAAAAAGTTTTCTGGGCATTTAACAATGGATAAATGTAAAATATGAGATGCACCATAAAACTGGATAATCAAAAGAGCACAGAAAGAAAACAGGACAGGGAGTACCTCAGTAACTAAATACACAGATTTCTAAATACTTATGTTTAAAGTTGAATTTTAACTTACTTATTTCTTGCAAAATTGACAAATGTCCTTGTGGCACTTTGAGTAGATAGAAATGTTAAGAAGTAAATAAAAGAACAGCAATAGCAGTAAAGTTGGCCAATGCAGTATTAAAATGCTAAAATATTAAAACGTAAAGCAATAAAACTATGAGTCTCTAAGAAACCTCTATTTGGAATTAGTTTTTTCCCCTCAAGCTTTTTTTTCCATCAGCCATCTGTGAAGAAAATGTTTGTTCAAGTGGCACAGCAGGAGACACACCATCCTACAAGAGCACTATGCACCCAGCTGTGTGCCAGAACTCCAGAAGTGACTACACACACACACAAACACCATTATTTAACACAATTATTTCCAGATTCAAGCAGCATTAAACACTTGGAGGCTTTTCTCACAGGCATGCCTGAAGTGCTTTTATGAAGCCTGCTTTTGAATATCATCAGTCCCCTTTCTTCTACTTCCAGGTTATTCTGGTAGCTTCATTGTGCCATTGCCAATCATAATTTCAGAAGTGGAAGTATGAGGATTGTGTGTGAAATA
Source organism: Bradypodion pumilum (assembly GCA_035047305.1). NCBI lineage: Eukaryota > Metazoa > Chordata > Lepidosauria > Squamata > Chamaeleonidae > Bradypodion > Bradypodion pumilum. The sequence continues at coordinate 60,714,893 of JAWDJD010000005.1, forward strand.
TTAAAGCACTGAGAAAGGGTCTTGTTCTACATTCTGGAGACTGCAAATGAGCTCTTGGGAGCTATTTAATATTAAATTTGTCTGTTCTTCACCTCAGAGGCTTAGCCTCTTTCTAGGTTCTCCTCACTGCTGTCTTCGGCTTTGAAAGAAAAAGAAGCCAGGGCAGGTTGAGGACTTCTCCGCTCCTCCCACTGAGCCCCCATCAACATAACTGTATTGTAATGTAATGTATTGTTTGTAAGCCGCCCTGAGTCGCTTTGGCGAGTGGGCAGTAACATAAATTCCAACTAAAAAATAAATAAAAACATCTTACTGTAGCCTCCACAAATCACCAGCAAATAATCTTTTTATTTAGTAAGTAACTGGGTACATGTGCTTGTGTCACCTTTCTATGGCATGCTGAAAAAACCAAGCAAAGCAACAAATGATTAACATTGAAACTTTGTGTGTATGTGTCTGTCTAACAGTGCAAGCCAAAAACAACGATATACCAGCTATCATGAGTATGGAATGGACAGAGGCCTCTCATACTGGTACAACTCCCTTGTGCTGGTTCATCTGAGATCTGCTGGCACAAGTGATTTGTTAGCAGAATTAACGGGGGGTGGAGGGGGGGTGGGATAGTTGGTAGAGGAGCATGATTATGCCAGATCCAAATCTCCCTCAGCCCTGATTCACAGCCACTGTGTCAGCACAAATTCACATCAGAGTAAGAGGAACCTTAACTTGATTTCTTGATTGACCAGACTATCAAGGGATTAGTTTCTTCTGGTTGCAACACTTTTTCCATTCATTTCACTGCTACGCTCTTCTTCTCCCGGTTTAACCCAAACCTTTCATGTTGGGGGGGGGGCTGCCAAGGGGTCTTTTTACTCCTCTGGGATACCACTTGGTGACTACTGCTGTCCAACGCCCATCTCTCATTCAAGAGATGTGTCCAACCCAGCAAAAATTCCATTTAGGATATTTGGCAACAGCTTTATTGATTCCACTTTGTTTTCTTATCTGGGCATTGGGGATGTGGTCATGAAAGGATATCTTTAGCATTGATCTTTCCATGGCTCTTATGGCTCTTGATAGTTCTTCTTGATAGGCCTTCCTTAATGACCATGTTTCACTCCCATAAGAGGACTGCAGGTAGTACTGTCGAATTAAAAAGGTTGGCACGTTGTTTCTTGTTGATTTTTTTCTGTTTAGCAAAATTTCTTTAATGGAGTTAAATGCCACCTATTTAACAATAATAACAATAATAACAATAATAACAATAATAGGGTTTTTAAAACAATGGACCAACTACTTTTTCCAAATCTACTGGTCTTTATATTTTTATTTGCTGTTTTGGGTTGTAAAATGGCTTTTGTCTTATGGCGGTCTTAATAGGTGGGCTTTTTTGGGGTGGGTGGGTGCATGAGATGTCCCAAGGAGTGGTTCACCATTGCATCCTGACCCCTCCTGGTGAGTTTTCATGGCTGAGTGGGGGTTTGAACATAGGTCTCTGAAGTCTTAATCAGACACTTTATCAGATTTAGTATTGATCTTTCCATGGCACTTATGGTTCTTGATAGTTCTTCTTGCTCGGCCTTCCTTAATGACCATGTTTCACTCCCATACAGGACCACAGGTAGTACTGTCAAATTAAAAAGGTTGGCATGTTGTTTCTTGTCTAGTTTCTTATTTAGCAAGAGTTAATTTCCAGAAATTGGGAGAGTTTGGGATTTAGCACAGTCTCAATTTAGGGACAGCTCAGCAAGCCCTGAGTCATCTTGCCTAGTCAGGAATTCTCATTAATGGGGAACTTTCAGCTCATGCGCCAAATGTGGCTCTTGAGGCTGGTCCAGAGAGGCCTTGAACAGGGCCCTTCTCTATGGAGTCTCTTTGTGAAAGCCTGGTTCCTTCAGTGAAGCAAGAAAATAGCAGAGCAGTTGTAGGGACCAGTTGGGCCCCTTTGGCAAAATAAACAACTTACAACTTAGCCAGCACTTAGAGGAGTGGCTCCTCCAGGTATCAGCCTACCTCTTTACCAATGTCTTTCCTGCTGATCAAATTTTGTATTCATACATGTAGTAATATGGCACATTGACTTCATCTTAGCCTCACTTTGTATTTTATTTCTTCATTTTTCTACCTGTCATTTTCTTTGCTATGTATCTCCAGATGTATACAGTACACATACTCTGAGAAAGTGTGTTCTATTTCACATGATTTATGTCACAATCTATTTTTGTTAGTTTCCAAAATGCCATACGTGCCATGGCTTTCAATGGTTGTTGTAAAAGTTGCAGGGCAGTTTCACATGTAAGAGGTAATCGGGCAGAAGACAGACCTTCACAATGACCTGCCTCATGTTCATACCTTGTTATTCATTAATGCATCTGCAATTTTTTTAAAAACTCCTGGGCTGGGGCTTATGTCAGTCCTAGACAACATAGCAAATGGCCAGGGATTATGGGAATTTCAATTCAATGACAGCTGGAAGGCCATGTGTTTCCTAGTCCTGCCCTAGGCAAGAGTATGCTATTCTTTTCAATACCTTTTCATTTTTTAAAAAAATCATTGAATAGAACCTGCACTGTCTCTTCAAAAGAATATTATGAACATAAACCAGCAATTAAAAATAGGAACACAAGAAATCAGACCTCCATGTGAACAGGAAGGCTCCTTCTCCATTTTTTTGTTACATGAACTTTGTCACACCTTCATAAGTACAAACCTACACACTCCTACACTCTATATCAGTGGTGGCCAACCTTGCCACTCCAGATGTTCTTTAACTTCAATTCCCAGAAGCCCTGATCAGCTGGTGTGTTGATTTGGGCTTCTGGGAATTGAAGTCCAAGAAAACCTAAAGTGCCAAGGTTGGCCACCGCAGGCCTATATACTCCTACATCCTCACTCAGAAGATGGATGCACTGATAGATAAGCCTTAACTTCCACCATAAACTATATAGTTAACAATCTTAACATTTACTTTCTTACTTACCGTACTTTCTTATTTATTCTTAAATCTGTGGAATAGCTGGTGAAGTAAGCCAATTCCATCTATTGTTTCACATATTCTTTGTTCCACAAAAAGACATATTTCCAAATTATATAAATAACAGCATGTTTGAAAACTACTTTTTCATTGTTCATTTGATTAGAATAGATGAAGGGCATGCTATGAATCAGACTAAGATATATTTTAGCACTTAATCATAACATGTTAAATTATTCAGTAGCTGGAGATTTTGATATGTGATAATTACAAGCTATAAGGAGAAATCATTTAGGAGTTCATACGTATCATTTTCAATATAACTTTTGATCTATGGAATGGGGTTTGTCACCAGTACTAGAAGAAAACTAGAGTGGGGGATGATGTTCAAAACCCTAATATTAATAGTATTCTGAAGGAGAAATAAGTAGCCAAACCTAAAAGCTATTCTGGAGCTGCTGCTGTTATATCTAATTTTTTTATTGGAATTTTCTATTGGAAATCCTGCTTCACACTGGACAAAACGAGAACAGAAGCAAAAATCAGTTATTTAAATAAAAAATAAAGATATATGTAGAAGAAGATTGTGGCACCACAGTATAGATAAGATGAATTGATTATAGGTTCAGTAAGCAGGAGAGGAAGGAGCAGCTCCTAAAATGGAGATAGAGGTGATTATAGTAAGAACACCTGTAAGAATCACACTCTTTCCTGAGAAACATTTCCATTTGTTCTAACAGTCATGTGCTAAACAACAAAGTTAGGCTTTATTTTCTTTCAACTTCAATTTAAAAAAACTTTAAATCCTTTGCATTCCAAATATAACAAAATGGCAAAAAGTCTGGTGCTCAGATGCATTCTCGTAGCACAAAGCTGTGGAAGCCATACTAAAATTTGCAGCAGGACAGAAGTAAAATCCCAAAAAATAGTCCTGCAAGCATATCACATAACATTTGTGACATGAATCATGTGATTGACAGTAGAACTGTGGCATGATCTGTGCAATTGCATTATAAACCACATGTAATGCCTGCACACTTCATAAAGCAAAAGTAAAGGTAAAGGTCACCCTTGCTCAAAAGCCAGTCGTATCCGACTCTAGGGTTCAGTGCACATCTCTGTTTCATAGCTGAAGAGCCAGTGCTGTCTGCCTCTGCAGATGTTTCTGTGGTCGTATGGCAGGTATGACTAGACACGGAAATGCTGTTTACCTTCCCACCAAAGTGGTCCCGATTTTTCTACTTGCAATTTCTTGCTTTCGAACTGCTAGGTTGGCAGGAGCTGGGACAAAGAAGGGAGCTCGTTCTGTCCTGCAGTATTCAGGTTTTGAACTGCTGACCTGCTGCCTTCCAGTCAGCATCTTAGCCACTTGAGACACTAGCTGTATATAATTTGTGTACAGTCAATAAGTGGATTTTGATAATATCTTACGGCCCTTTCATGATATCCTTACTTACTCTTACTCCTGACTTGACCTATAGATGAACTAGAGGGCAAAATGATGCCCCTGGATTACATAAAGTTCCTAGATCTGCTATTCTTCACCACACAGTTCAGTTTGTTACTATACATACAGTCACAAACCTTCTCAAATGCCCACAAGTTTAAGACTCAAATCAACTAAAAAATACTGGTCACTTTCCAAAAAGGTTTTCAACTCCAGAAGGCTTCTAAGGAAGAAATCTTCAAAGATCATGTAATATGTGAGCGATAGCATGGAGATAGCTTAACAGTTTTTAAAGCTATCTTATTGTTTTACACATTATGTATTATCAATGCAACATTGACATAATTATTGCAGTGAGCTGTATGCAACGTAGTGACAGTCAATATATTCTCCAATGTAAAACACTTACCTGTAAATGCAAGAGATAAATAAGATGTAAATTCTAAGGTGATGAAATATAATTGACATATGGAACCCTAAGTTATTGTACAAAAAATGAATGTCTTTTAAATGTGAGGATAATAGGGGCAAGCAACGTGTTAATTTTATTTATTTATTATTTAAATTTGTATTGCTGCCCAATAAAGCTGCAAACCTAGGCACCCAATGGAAGTGTTTGGGCTTTAATTTGACTGACTATGCATTCGATCATATTTGCATGTAAACAGGTGGAGTTGATTTATTCTAGGGGAAAAAATTCTTCATTGGTTCATATAAACTACCAGAAAGGAAACCTGTATCTAAACACATTTTGCTACTATGCTCTGTTCATTTATATGGTTCTAATTAAATAATGTATTTGGGGAATTATACAATTCTCCATTTTATGAACTTTCATTGAACATTTGAAGATATGGGATTTGTTTCTGAAACTTTATACATGCAATGCAATATGCTTTACTTTGCTTTGATAATTGTTCCAATGATGAGTTATAGATCTATAAACTGACCATTTATTTAGATAAGAATATCAGGTAAAGAAGGAAGAGAATATCCATGCTTCATTCCTGCAGCATCTTTTTTAAATCACTGAGGGATTTTTAGGCTTGAGGTTGCCCAGAAGCAATCATTTGCAGATATGTTCAGAGGTTTAGCAGCTGGCTTGTAGCCACAATGTCATATATGTAAAAATGCGCTAATTCTCAAGGGGGCTCACCATCATAGTATTTCTTCATTCCTACAGGATTTACTCTGAAATAGGAAACTATTGTATCCAAGGCAAATCCATTTCCCTATAATAAAATCTGTGCTGTGTTGTTTAACTTCCTTGTTTCTCAGGGCCCCCGTAAAGAAATTGGAATTGCACGAGAAAAACAACTGCAATGAAAGAGAAGTTTGGAAAGAATCTCTGTACAAAGTAAGTCATACAAAGGATTATTTCTAGGAAGTACCAGTTCCTAATTTTGATCAGTCAGTGGAGCTAGAGGATTGTAACAACAGTGAAGTAGCTAGAGAGAGGAACAAACCCATACTAGTCATGAATCTTCCAAGTACTGGATATTCCTCTCTTTTTTGTTTCAGACTTTTCAGTTGTTTCTAGAAGGCAACAATAAAGTGGCAAAGCACATGCTTTGAATACGTGATGCCAAAGAGACTGGATTAAAAATCAGCAAACAAAAGCAGACAGTCAGGAAGCAGTATCCTTCTGCCTGGAACTCTGGAAAGCCACTGCCAAAATAGTAGGCGTTACTCTGTTAGATGAAAGATTGGCTGGGATCCCTATCAGGAAACAACATATGACTATGCTGATCAAGACTTCAGGTTGAAAAGTAGCATCTTGAATGCAGATGGCAAGCCAAAATATAACTGATCTACAAATACATATGTTGTTATGTCAGGTTTCACCCACTCCTAACCATTAAAAAAGGAGGGGATTTTGCTAGGAGGTGCCCTATAGGAGTGATGGCCAACCTTGGCACTCCAGGTGTTCTTGAACTACAATTCCTGATCAGCAAGAGTGATGACTTGGTCTTGAAGTCCAAGAACAGCTGGAGTGCCAAGGTTGGCCATCAGTGCCCTATAGTGTTACTGACAATAATGCTATAATCAACATCATATTCTGTACAAGACTATCAAATATTGTGACTGAGATTCTCTTGCCCCTTTGCATGGGTGCAACACTATTGGCATAAATGTCAGTGGTGAATTTCCTAGAAAACCCTGGAATGGCTTACTGTAAGCCCAAATCAACTTGATGATACAGCATTAGTAAGAAGCCAGTATCAATATTTTCTGTTGTTCACTAAGGGTAGAGTCAGAGTGTGATATAAAATTGTGTTGGATTGTGCCAGAAAGAGTTCATATCCCTGGGAGCAATGTTTAAAGTGACCCTTTTAAAGTAATCCTTCTATCCATGTGCAACACAGTCCCATTTTAATTACCACATAATCACATACTCAAAGCAGGGCTGGGTAGGTTCACAATCTCTTGTACATCATCTAGTTACCAAAAAATAAATTGAACTGAACGGTGCTATAAGCACTCCAAAAATCCAGTTAAATTACCATTTGATCCCACCCATGGTTACATGATGAGGGTGTGATAACAAATGTGTATGCTAACTTCTTAAATTACAACAATTTAATGTTGAAATGCACACCAACAGAATTACACCAGCAAGCTTATATAGAGGGGTTCTGGTCAATTGATTTTATCTGTCAGACTAGAGATTTCTTGTTTTACTTTCCCACATCTGTAAATGGTCATACCAAAATAAAGTTAAGATATAGGAAATGTTTCCAGATGCCAAAACAGTACAAATAATCTTAGTACTAAGTGTTCTATATATCTTCTTGTAATGCTCCTTAGCTGCTTTGTCAAACTGGATAGTTCAGAAAATCGCCACCGGTGCACTGGAGTTTCTGGGGCTATTTGTGACTGCTGTGCAGTCACAATTGAGGACTTTCATTGTGCCCCTCTGGCCTGTGTATCTTTTGATTGATTATTGTATTATTATTGCTGCTTGTGCCTTTATTGCATTTCTGTATTTTGTTTTATTGTTTAGTTTACTGTTTGTTAACTGCCTTGAGTTCTCCATTGGGAGAAGAAAGGCGGTATAGAAATAAACTCAATAATAATAATAATAATAATAATAATAATAATAATAATAATAATAATAATAATAATAATAATAATAATAATAATAATAATAATAATAATAATAATAATAATAATAATAAGAAGAAGAAGAAGAAGAAGAAGAAGAAGAAGAAGAAGAAGAAGAAGAAGAAGAAGAAGTTATAATATATATTCACCTCATCTTTCTTTTATTTTCTTGTCATAGTTTTATTCCAAAATTAAGGAGAGGCCAAGATATTGTGTTGCCTGAGGTAAAAGAAAAGTAGCACCCTACCCGACCAGTTCCTTACACAGAAAATGTAATCATATTTTGGTATTCCTGATTAGATGGGATCCTCTGCCATATCTGAGAGCAACTGACAGCACAGTGCATAGAGAAAAGACAAGTAGCTTATGTACCTACTCTTTAACATCTCACCACCATTTCCCTGCTCCCACTTGAAGGCACGCCACCTCAACTTGCCTAATGAAAGGACCAGCTGTGTTATGAAATGAGTATAAATATACTTGCAAAAGTGCAAATCAGTAGAACTTGCAGTAAAATCAATATAATAACCTAATCTAAAATTCTGCCTCAAGAAAGCATCTAATATGAAAAAACAAATATTTACTTTTTAATTGGACATTTCAACAACCATAGTAAAATTTGGGGTTATGAACACAATGGCAAAAATGGTGAAGCCATTATAAAGTGGACAGAATCCTATTCAGTGTGCCTTAAATACGATTCTAAAATATCCAATTCATTTAACAATGGCAGGTGACAAAGAGGATATACTCTAGATTTAATTTTTGTTACTGACCTTATAGCTCAATAGTTATTATTATTATTATTATTATTATTATTATTATTATTATTATTATTATTATTATTATTATTATTATTATTATTATTATTATTAAACATGTTAAAATGAAGCCACTTTCTTGGCTTTGTCATTAGGCAAACTTAAATCCTCATCAGTACATGTTTCCAGTAGTAACTGGCAAACCAGCAAATGAACTAGATTTTGTATCTCTCCATATTCACACAGCATGTTGTTGTCCATAAGCAGCCCCCACTTGAGCATGTTGGTCTTACATTTAGGCACTTGACCCTCAGCCTATTCAGGGTCCTCCAAGTGACATAGAGAAAGTCGAGGTCTTCAGCCATATCCTTCTTTAATGTTATTCCTTGTTCAGTGAGCTCCTCACTACATCTTCTAATTTGATTAGCTGTTAATAAATCATGCAACATCATTACTAGCTACCTGAAGCTTATCTCTACTGGAAACGTCTATTGTTTGTTTGGCATTGCCACTCTGGAAATAGGTCAAGTGCTGCTAGCAAATAATGAGCAAAATGAGTAAATAAAACACTAAACTTTCCCACTTCATGGACACCAACCCCCTAGGTCAGGGATTCTCAACCTGTGGCCCACAAGCCAGATGCAGCCCATGGCGCCATTTCATGTGGCCCCCACCACCTCCACCATACCCGGAAGTGCCATGTGGTGGAGGAAGGGCAAAATGGGCATCCAGCCCCCAAAGCTGTCTGAAGGAGTGTTATGTATGTTAACTGTGTTTTTGACAGGAGCAGAATGTATCTTTTCTCATGTATCTATTCTTATGCAAATAAGTGGATTGAAAATGTGCACACTCTGATAGCCAATGGGCTTGTTGTATTATTGTTACTGTTACTTTTATAGTGTATATAAGTCCAGGTTTTCCCCCATCCAAACTGTGTTCAAACCCCACTATTAAAGCCCTGAATTTCACTACTTCACTTGTCTGCTTCTTCATTCCCTGAACACGAAAGGGAGCATGACCTGGCCCCCAGCTTAAAAAGATTGAGAACTCCTGCCCTAGGTGATGGCTAAAATTGAGGAACAGTTTTCTGTACACCTCTCAAGCTCTAAATATTAAATTAGAAGAGACTAGGCTAAACCTATGGAGAGAGGAAAAACAACATACTGTATCTTGCTATATGGATGAATAACAAAGAATGTCACCCACCAGGGCAAGATTCTGGTTCGACAATCTAAAAATCACTTAAATGACTTTGGAGTGAAGAATAATCAATTAAAATGTAGCTACTTGGATACAGGATAAATTTTCTTTGAATTTGGACAAATTCAATCAATGCAACATTTATGCATATGTAATTTATGACCTCCTGCATGTACTGTACAAAAGAGTGAACAAATGACTGAGATAAAGCTATTGACGTAGCCCACTTCTGGCTCAAACCTAAATGTTTTACTGTTTTAATTTGTTTTGAATTTTACATATAGTTCACATGCATCCATAATTTTAAATTATGTAATGCTCTGGTATGAATAAAGAAGAAAGTTCTTGGAGTTTTATTCTGTAAGAGTCTGAACTCTCTATGATAGTTACAGTCATAATAATGCAACAAATCATAATTAATTGATATTTTTATTTTAGCCCAACACCTTTTGCCCTAAGAGTATTAATAGGCTAAAACAGTAACATATGGTAGTGGGCCGGGTTACCTAAGAGACCGCATCGCCCTGAGGACATCTGTCCGTCCAACCAGAGCGGACCGGAGGGGCTCTCTAATCGTTCCATCAGCCAGAGGGGCTCGCCTCTCTGGCACAAGGAGGAGAGCCTTCTCCGTGTCTGCGCCGGCCCTCTGGAACCTCCTGCCAACAGAGCTACGTCTCCGGACGGAGTTGCTGCCTTTCAGAAAAGATCTTAAAACCTGGCTGGCGGGTCAAGTGTGGGGTGCAGGTGGAAGGGTAACCGCCATTGGGTGGTTGGTGTAGAAGAACTCTTCCCCATGGTGCCTTTGGATCCTGCAGCCCTTGTTTTTAGGGGGTGGGTAGTTTTAACTGTTTTAACTGTTTTAACTTGTGTTTTTAATTTTTATTGTGAACCGCCCTGAGTTGGCTTTGGCCGAGTGAGCGGTATATAAATGTGATAATTAAATTAAAATTAAATTAAAATGATTTAAGAATAAATTAAATGTGCATTGGTCTTATAAATGAAAATTGCATAGTTTTGATAGTTTGTGAACAGAGATCATGTTTAACTCTTTCTCTGCAGTGCAAAGTTGCCCAATTTGTTTTCCCCCTTTGGGTGTGTGTGTGTAAGTTACTGTATATAATGCTTCTTTCTCACTTGTGGGAGGAAAGCAACTGGAAGGGGGAGTTTTGAACAAAATGTCTGCAGATCTGCGAAGAACAAACACTTCTTACAACCCTGTGATTTCTTATTCATGAAAATGAAAGTCTGCTTTCAATTTTATTTTATTTTTGAGGGGGAAAATCAGAGGAAGAAAGCTTCATGCACCTGAACATACTATCTTTCTCTATTGTATTACACAATGAGAAGGAATTGAGGGGTGGCCTGGAAATGGAATTAAAAACAGTTGTACAAAAAGATGTTCCAAATGTCAGTATTTCTGTGAAAGTATGAAAGAGGCTGTAGGACGTGGTCTGGTTTTTATGCAGGTGCGCAGAAAAAGAGGCCACATGTGTGACGTATGCATTATTTCCTGTCTTTTATCATATATTGGCAGATACACTGGCCAGTAAATGAAAAGGCTTTCAGCAACAATTGGAATCTGTTTTTTGTCATCACTATCCCCACTGAAAGCAGTGAAATACAGTGCTGTCCCTCACCCGAGCATCTACACTGGGACAGAACAAGTAAATGTTCCTTCATGGGGCAGATGTTAAAAGATGGCTTCATTCCCTGGTGAATTTGTAGCCAGATTTGTACATTTCCCTTCTTCTTAATTTTACCCCAAGAGAGAAAATATGGGGAACATGATATAACAATTAGTTTTCAGAGAGGGTATCCATCTCTTCAAACAATAAGCAACAAATAACCTACAATGTGTGGCCACCCTCCTGCCCCTAAAAGGGGGAAGTGCAGTCCTTACATCCATATTTTCATAATATGTACTATTTTGAATTTTCCTTGCAAGGAATTTGCTACAGACACTTAAACCTCCTCCCCTGCCTCCTGAATATTTCTGTAATTATTGATAAAAATGTAACTCAGGTACACTGAAAAAAAGATGCCAGTGAAGTAAAAGAAAGGCATAAAAAAGAAGAGAGAAGGCTGGATTAATAAACAGATCATAAAGAGAGAGAGCAAGATATGGAAAGTTTTCACAAGACTCAGTACCTGTTACAGGCATATCTTATGTGACATCCATATATTATTGTTCCCAATGCTTCTCAGTGACATCTGTCTTCTGACAAATGGTGGACTGGAAAAACCACAGGTCTTTCTTTGCCATAAACTATTTGTGAACTCTATATTAGAGAGTTAAGGCCAGTCAAGTGTGAGATCATAGTCTTTGCTACTGCCCAGAGTGACTCTCCAATGCTCCTCTAGAAAGACTTCAGCTAGGAGAAGTTGCTGACAATGCTTCTTTCCTAATGGGGAAAGTATCCCTAGAGGACAAGTGTCTACTTTAAGCTAGTTGGGATGAGTGATTATAAGGACATTCCTAATGGTCACCTCACCTCTTCTATAGAAAGAAGCACACATATGAAATAATTGCCTCTTCTAATCTCTGGGATGCACTGGCCAACACAGGAAAGCCTATAGATGCATAAATAGAACAATTAGAAAGCAACAGGTAGAGCATCTACTTTTCATAGACCTTTTCTATGAACCACTGCTCTGTCATCCAAGGCAAACAAAAGACATAGTCCCATGTGAACAGAGTTTTGAGAAGTAGGTTATGAGAGAATGTTCAGGACTGTAGCTCCCATAACTCCTGGAATGAGGATGGTGGAAGGTACAGTGGAACCCTGAATAACGATGCATCCAAATAATGACGCGTTATTTTTTGAAATGTCATGCCCCGAATAATGACATGACATCGTTATTTAAATGGATCGTACTTGGGTTCTTAGCCAGTGCAGGTGCCTCTTTGAGGCTCAGGGGAGTCAATTGGGGCTTTTTACTGCCCCCCCCTGCCAAAACTGCAGCCTACAAAGGAGTTTTCCCCACTGTTTTGCCTTCCAGCCGTCCGGGCAGGTGGGTGGGGGGGGGTGTTTGGAAAAAAACCCCAATCGGCTCCCCCTAGGATCAGAAAGACATCCGGGGTGCCTCTGCCCACCCACCTCCCCAAAAGGATGACTAGTCTCCTACCTGTGCTGGTTGTGGAGGAAAAAATCTCTCCCTAGCCTGCCCCAAGGCCCCCAACAAACAGCTGATCAGCGTTGCGGTGGCCATTTTGCTTTTTTGACTTCAATTGCCAGAAAGCCAAAGCTCCTGTACAAGAAAATAGCCGCCACATGCATTTTTACTGGAAGCTTTGACATTCCAGGAATTGAAGTCAAAAAAGCAAAATGGCCACCGCAATGCTGATCAGCTGTTTGTCGGGGCAGGCCAGGGAGAGATTTTTCCTCCACAACCAGCACAGGTAGGAGACCAGTCGTCCTTTTGGGGAGGTGGGTGGGAAGAGGCACCCCGGGTGCCTCTCTGATCCTAGGGGGAGCCAATTGGGGCTTTTTCCAACCCCCCTCCCAACCTGCCCAGACTGCTGGAAGGCAAAACAGTGGGGAAAACTCCTTTGTAGGCTGCAGTTTTGGGCTTGCAGCAGCGTCCAGGCCGGGGGGGGGAGCAGGAAAAAGCCTCATTTGACTCCCCTGAGCCTCCTGGAGATGGCAGGGGTGGTGGAGACCCCAAAATGGGCTACAAAAAATTCTGCCCAAACAACGACGAAATCCGAATAACGACGTGACTTGGGAAACCAAGTCTTGTCATTATTCAGGGTTCCACTGTATATTCCAAAACATCTGGAGGATATTATGTTGCCTACTTTGGTATAGGACAGTGGTGGCGAACCTATGGCATGCGTGCCAGAGGGAGGATTCAGAGCCCTCTCTGTGGGCATGTGCGCTGTCACCCCAGGACAGAGTTTGCCCCATCCCTTTGCCCAACAGCCCAATGGGAGGGTTTCCTACCTTCCCCAGCACAGAGTTCACCCCACCCCTCTGCCCAGATGCCCAATAGGAGCACTTCTTCCCTCCCCCCCCCACACACACAGAGTTCACGCAGCCTGTTGCATTTGAGCACTCAGTCTCTAAAAGGTTTGCCATCATTGGTATAGGAGAATACAATGTAGGATGTGATCAGTTGGTAAGAAAGGTGTGCATCTAATCAAACTAGAAATAATTGATTTCCTGGATGTGATCTCCCTTAAAATGACCCTTCCATCCATAGGAAAATTGCACCAATCCAGGCCACCAAAATAGTAGCCCTTCTGCTTGACCAAAAAGGTCTAGTTTGGGCATGGATCAGGGTTTTGCTGGAGTGCTATTCCCTATATGTCATGTGATAAATTTGGAAACAATTTGCACCACACTGTGCTACAAGCAGTCCACAATGCGAGTTATGTGCCTGTGTGGTCGCACTCATAGGTTCAGTAAGAGGAGAAATACAGACCTATTCCCACTTTCACATAAGCAATATGAGCAGTCACTGATACAATTCACATGCAGTTCACTGATCTACTTTTTGCTTCTTCTAACTAATAACTGCATGTTGTTATTATACGTTCCAGATAGTTTAAATCAGTTGATTTCCCCATTGCTTGTGAACCTTGCTGTGTCTGTTACTTTCTGGTTTTCTCTTGGTATGAGGCTGTTGAAGTCATTTTATCTGACAAAAGTCAGCCAATACATTACTCCCTCTCTCTGCTTTGTGTCACTGCTAAGAGAACTAGAATACAAACACTATTTTGTATGAGCTGGCCAGGTGAGCACTTCTGATTTGAATGAGCTTAACTGTGAATAAACATCTAGCTTCCTGTGAATAGCAAGGGCTTCTCAAACACTCATGCAAACAAGACCCAGGCACCCAAATATTTCATATTTGGTAACAAAGAGGAAGACAGCAGAGTTACAGCCTAGATAAACTGTACCATTGACCTTGATTTAAAAAAGGAATGCTATTGTCTTTTCTGCTAGCACACAAACTGGCCCATCATAGCTGCAAATACTATTCTTTCAACATGGTGGTATTTGCTCAGCTTATGCAGGCAACATTGCTTTTTAATTATTATTTCAAGAAAAAGGAATGCACATTTTAATGCAGTTTGCTGGGAGTTTATCTCAGAACCAAGGGAAACATTCTCTCAATTTTAATGAAGTGCAGCTTCAGTGCAAGCATTTGAAAAAGCAGCGGGAGGGGGTAGAGAAGATGCAAAAATAAATGCTTCTCAGACAAAAAATAAACTGTCTGGCTCACATTCATTTTGCAGCAGCGGCTTCTACCCTCTCCCCCCATCATATGTTGTCACAGAAGCTTCACAAATGAACTGGAGTGGCTTTTGACCCGGTAATTTTATGATCAATATACATATTGAGATATAAGAAAAAACACATTGAAGGAAATATGTCTGACAACTCATTTTAGCAAAGAAACAGAGAACTTGAAATTTGCAAAAGAAAGAGATACCTTTAGAATGACACCAATGTGACAGAAAGTAAGGAAGGAAGGAAAGAAGGAAGGAGCTCTGTGGCACAGTGGTTAAGTTGCTGCCCTGCAACCAAAATGTTGTGATTTTGATCCTGGCCAGGACTCAAGATTGACTCAGCCTTCCATCCTTCCGAGGTCAGTAAAATGAGTACTCAGCATGTTTGAGGCAAAATGCTAATTAACTTGTCAACCGCGCAGAGAATGCACTAAATGCAATGGGTCAGTATATAAGTGTGATTGTTTTTGCTAAGTAAGTAAGTAAGTAAGTAAGTAAGTAAGTAAGTAAGTAAGTAAGTAAGTAAGTAAGTAAGTAAGTAAGTAAGTAAGTAAGTAAGTAAGTAAGTAAGTAAGTAAGTAAGTAAGTAAGTAAGTGTTACTTCAATGTTCATCAGCTTGAATATTCAGTTACAGTTGTAATTTAGCGGCTGTTTTAGAAATAGTTTGTGGTATGCAGATATGCTTCAGAATGTGGCTCCTTGGTTCTCAATTGCAGGTGATTGGACATACAGATTCACACAGTCTCCCCCCCCCCTTTTTCTTTCAAGACTATGTATTTTAACTTTCTTTTAAAACACTAACTATAGGATTGGATTCACTTAATGCAAAGTATAAAGAGGTTTCAGAAAGATATCCGTAGATTGTAACCTCTATCATACATGATGTTTTTGTTTAGATCTGTTGAAATTTGTATGAAGTACACCAGTTTCTTTGGTTTTGCATTATTTTATCTCAGACTAAATTACCATTGATTTCTTCCTTTAAGCAGAAAAAAGTTCTATTTTCCATTACATTTGTTAATCAGTCATGTTTCAAGTTATCTCAGTGTTTATAAATGGGGAACTCAACCATCCACGCTGCATTCATCAGCTTTGGCCCTGAGCGTCTCTGTAGCAGAGTATGCTGCTCCAGTATGGAGTGCATCCTCACATGGAAAAGAATCTGACATCGCTGTTAGTGAAGCCCTGCGTATAATAACAGGATGCATCGAACCTACATCAGTTGAAAAAATATAACCTCTTGTTGGTATCGCTCCACCTAAGATAAGGAGAGAAATAGCATTGGATGCCGAGAGAGAATGACCCTTAACATCCTCTAAATGGATATGAGCCTCAAGTCTTCCAGCTCAGATCCAACTTTTGTTGCTTAATTGTTTTAATTGTAATTTTTATTATGTTGTTAGCCACCCTGAGTGGTGTACCCACCAGGATGGCTGGATATAAATGTGCAGAAATAAATAAATAAATAATAATAACAACAACAACAACAACAACAAGGGAATGGTAAGTCTTTACCTCAAAAATCCTGGAAAGCGTTGCCATAAATCAGAATAGATTTGATGGTTAATCATTTAGCAAATGAAATGGTAGATAATTAAAAAGTGTGTATTTGTAGATATGTATGTGTATGTAAGTACACATGCATAAAATGTTACATACAGTAGACCACAGAAAGAGCTAATCTGAATTTGGTATTTATAGTAAACATACCCCCCAAATGAATGTAGATCAGTTCAATTGATCTTAATCTGTCCTGAGAAATAATAAAAATGTTATCCTAATTTCTTCATTTTTATTGAATGACTGCAGAAAGCAATAGACCTTAATCATATGACTTTGCCACATAAGGAAACTCATGTTTCCAAACTTTCTCATCCTCTGCTACTAGCATAAATGCCATCTTGCCCAAATTCACAATCATTCCACTTTTTGTTTGTATGATTCACGAGAATGCTGCTGAGGTGTGATGGGAATGGATCAAATCTATGGATTAAGTGGATCAATAAATGACATGATTTAATGCGGGGCCAAGAAGAAGCTACCCATAGCCTAGAACAACTTAAAAGCCAGTTTTAATGCTTTTAAAGGTAAAGGTCACCCTTGCTCGAAAGCCAGTCGTATCTGACTCTAGGGTTCAGTGCTCATCTGCAGATGTTTCCATGGAATGTGGCAGGCGTGCCTGGATACCGAGGTGCATGGAACGCTATTTACCTTCCCACCAAAATGGTATCTATTTATCTATTTTCAATTTCTTTCTTTCGAACTGCTAGGTTGGCAGGAGCTGGGACAGATGGCAGAGTAGTTCGTCATGCAGCACTCAGGTCTCGAACTGCTGAGCTTCCAGTTGTCAAGTTCATGATCTTAACCATTAAACTACCACAGTTCCCTTAAATGCTTTTTTTAAAGCTGGTTTAAATAGTAGAGATTTCGTAGAAACGTTTCCTATGAGAAAATACCCAAAAGGTTTTGTAAATGTTTATTCAAAAGGTAAGAGTTTTTCTCTTGCTTACAGTATATCCAAATTATCTTTATTCAGTAGTAAATACCACTGCATACAATGAGTCTTACTCTCAGACCAGCAGACTTTGAATAATAGCTTCCCCTCTGGTATGTTGCTAATATGAATGACCAATAAGTCTCTACTCAGGGAGAAGGCAGAACAGAAGAACTCATAGAACAGGACATTATGGCTTATTTTACACAATTTACTTTTTTGGATTATAACTGCCAGATTCCCCTAGTTCAGGGGTGCCCAAACCTTTTGGGCCATGGGCCGGTCACGTGTTTCAGTGGGCCGGTCACATGGCTCCTCCCACTGGAAGTAGAAGTAAAATGCACCTTACAATCTGGTTTGAAGCAGGATGAGATAGATTTTAGTTGCCATTTTCTCTGCTTAAACCAGGGGTGCCCAAACTACAGCCCACAGGCTGGATCTGGCCCCAATGCCAATTCATCCAGCCCGCACCACCCTTGTTGCTCCTGCATTTTGCTTCTGCTTCTGGGAGTGACGAGAGTGGTGCAGGTTGGATCAATTGGCATTGGGGACTAGATCCAACCCACACAGCATAGTTTGGGTACCGCTGGCCTAGCTGCTCTGACTGGACCCATTTGGCCAAAAAATTCTGGAGTTTTTAGTCTAGGAATTGTCAGAAAAAGTAAGTCACCCCAAGCTCTGGGGTTATGGATATACACTGAAAGATCTAATAAGATGGGACCTTAGAACCTCACTAATGCAGAGAAAATCTTCCTCAAGATTCTGCATGGGCCAAGGGAAATAGTCACAAAGTTAATGCAATGCTATAATCCAGCAGCTTTGTCTGTGATGTAAATCAATGGCAAAAGCTGTGCAGAAAGTTAACAAAACGTTTTACCGCATAAAAGGTTACTATAACAAAACAGCAGTCTCGGATTCCTGTGAGATGCAAAAGAATGTGATTGCCCCATTAATCACACTTTTACACTTCATCACATTGCAGTATAAAGTATTGATTGATAGCATTCGCAAACTTTCATGTCCCATCTTGCTAGTGGAGGAACCATACAAAACCTTTTGTAGACTAAATTATCTCCCTTCTCTCTTTCTCAATGCTAGAAGTAACCCCTCTAAGTCATTGTCAGGACAGACTCTCAGGACAATATGAAGACAGTTTGAGTGCTACTTTGCCTGTTGAGTACACACAGACAATTTAAGGCCTGGAGTGTCAATCTGTCACTCATGTCACAAGCAGTATACACCAGTGGTGGACATCAGCAGGTTCGCACCAGTACGCACGTACCGGTAGTAAAAATGGCTGGCCCACCTCCTCCTCCTCGAAGAGGCTTTGGAGGGGGGCTGGCTCCATTTCCACCTTCATCCAAGGCTTTTCCTGGGCTCTGTTTTCACCCCAAAGCACATCCCCAGCCACTCCAGAGTGGTAGGGGAGGCACTTTGGGGTGAAATGGAGCCCAGGAAAAGCCTTGGAGGAAGGGGGAAAGGGCTTCAGATAGGGCTCTTTGCTATAGAGCTGTGAAAATAGAAGCCTCTTCTATTTTCATCACTCTATAGCAAACCTCTGAAGCCATTCCCCCCTTGTATGGTTCCTCAGAAGTGGCTGGGGAGGCACTTTGGGGTGAAACAGAGCCCTGGAAAAGCCTTGGACAAGGGGGAAATGGCTTCAGAGTTTCGCTATAGAGTGATGAAAATAGAAGAGGCTTCTATTTTCATAGCTCTATAGTGAAGAGCAGTCACATAGCCAACAGGTCACACCCAACCAGTCACATGGCCACACACATAGTGTGGTAGGAATTGTTTTTGATGCCTACCACTGGTATATACATTTTACATGTGTTCAGGGATCAAGAAGGGAATGGATGGCAAAGCGAAGCCTCCTTCTTCTTGTTTTTTCATTATATTGAAGAGAAAGTCAGGGAAAAAAAGAATATTTCAATATTTTTAACAAAAGAATTAGGTAAGTTAAGGAGACAGAATGACTTCATTGAGAGGTAGGGAACTTCTTTCTCTTCCAATATTTTGAAATACAACCCACAGAGTTCTTATCCTTGGACCTTGAGAGGAATTGATGGCCTTGTAGTATACAACACCGGCAGTATAAATGTTTTCCAGCCCCATAATTTTCAAGATTTAACATGTGTTACTATTCAATCAAAGTGGCTCTCCAGATATTCTTGGACTATATTTCCACCATCCCTTACCATTGTCTATGTTGGTCTGAGCTGATAGGACTTGTAGTTCAACAACATCTGGAAGATGTCAAGCTATTCACCTCTGAAGTATGAGGTTCCTGGCCAAGTTTTCCTTCAAGTGGAGACTGTGTCTCTCTTTCTGACTGCCTAACAATTGTACTGGATTCAAAACACATCAGTAACATTCTGTATTTAGATAGTGGATATGATTGTTACAGGTAACATAGGTGTAATCTGTAAGAAACCAGTCATGAAAAGATGAAAGACATAGGTCAATAACAGATGGGGATACCAGATCTCAGCAGGATTTATATACATGAAGTTTTTCCAACATGGGAATTCCATCTGCAATTTACATCTTTCCCATAGGAAATACTGTCTGTCTTTAGTTGATAAAACAAGGTGACGTAGCCCAAAATATTTATGGAGTGAATCAGCTTAATAATTATTACCAGACCACTTAGAGGTTCAAGTCTGCAATTAATAAATCTGGCCCAATGCTATTTTGGTACATAAAGTCAGACTTATTTACAATGAGCAAAATTAAAACAGAGTGCAACAAATCCCAGAAAGGAGAGCTAACAAGTTAAGTGATGTACCCTCCTTTGTGGGGAGGAAATAGGCAAACCTCCCCTTCTAAACATGACCCATCTTGCTAGAACCAGAAGGTGTACAACACTTTTTGTGGTCATCAGTCAAAATCTTATCATCCAGAACACATCATCTTATTATTCATCAGGAGAATGATAGACAATATATATTTGGGGAACAAAAGAAAAATCCAAGAGAGGGAGGTGAAAACAACAAGCACAGGAACCATTCATTTAACGCAGGGCTTCTCAACCTTTTTACGTGCAGGCCAGACCACGCCCCCTCAGATAGCTGAGTGGGCCAGATTGGTGGTTCCCCCCACTGCAAATGCTGTTGTAAAATGCATTTGTGGCTGTGGTATATGCATTTACGATAGCTGCGGGCACATTTACGGCTGTCATAAATGCGTTTATGACAGCTGTGGGTGCATTTACAGCTGTCGTAAACATATTTATGACAGCCATAAATGTGATTGCAGCTGTTTCCTCTGCTTTTGGCAGTGGCAGCAAGGGCAGTGGGCCACATGAAATGGCACCATGGGCCAGATCCAGCCCATGGGCCATAGGTTGAAAACACCCGATTTAATCCATCTTCCTCAGTCATTCTCATTTACACATATTTACAAGTGCCTATAGTCACTTCTTCTCCAAAGCTGTTACACATATCTCCACATAAATCTGAATGTATTTTCCATTTCCAGAATAGAGAGATGTAAATCCTCATGAGGATGAGGAAATACAAAACTATCCTCATTCTACAGCTGCGAAAGGCATGGTATGGTACTCTCAACAAGAGATGATAAGGAAAATGTTTTAATTTTTTTTATATCTTTGGCATAAAGAAAGAATGCTTAATGCCAAAGAATATTTTAATATGTGTTAATACAAATTGTGAAAAATCACAACAGCTGCTGGCTTGTTGTAGCATCAGAAACCTTTCAAGGCTTAGAAGCCTCCAGGGAAAGGCTTTATCTCTTTTTAAACAACCAGAAAGTATTGTCCTGCTTCCTGTGTGGGTGTTCGTTGCTTCTCCAATGGACAATAGCTTTTCAGACAGACAACTTTACAGAAACACTAACAAGAAGAAAAGGAGACTTTGCCATACTCTCTCTTGGAGGCAAGACATTTTGCAGGTAGGGACATCAAAATTTCTTGTTGAGGAATATTCAAGAAATCAATACAGCCTAAATCAATAAGAAAAGAAAACTGAATATTCTTTATAACTCTAAATCTAAGGTAAACCCCTTCTGGAGGTGAAATGACTAGAGGTTGGATTTCACTTTGGGTTTAGCTGAAACTTTTTTCAGACCTGAGTTTCTTCCAGAGGACAGCAACCTGTCAAGCCCAGTCAAATTGCCTCAGAAACACAAACTCTTACCAAATCAACACATCACTGATGCAAAGTTGGTCTGGAAGTATCCTGTGGAAATGTCCTAGTAAGATTTCCAGGAGGAAGAAACATGGATCTAATTAGAGCTTTTCCAGATGGGTGTTTTGATTGGTGGAACAAATAAAAGGAGAATTACAAGTCAATTAGAGGAAGCTATCCCGGTGGGAGAGGGTGCAGATATGACAGAGGGTGATGAAAAGAGGGGCAGGCGGACAAGCAACAATTTACCTGAAGGCAGCTGCACAGAGATGCGTCAGCATATGGTAGGCAATAGAAGAGCAGAAGCTGTAAGAAGTGATAAAGAAATGAGTAAGATTTATCAATCCTTTCTCAAGCACCATCAAGAAGCATTGAACTCAAAGTGTGGACGAACAGATGCCGCAGGCTACAGTACAAATTTGGTGGGTAGGGATGTGGGATGTAGAGATACAAGGATCAATGCTGATCTGGAGTCTTCCGGGAGGAAGCTGGAAGTGTCTGCTAGCAACATTACTTTGTAAAAGCACAAAGCAGGCCAAAAATGTGGGCACCTCAAGAATCTATACAGGAACAAAGAGAAGGTGTTCAAGGGAGAAATGATCACATTTCAATACCCTCAACATGATTTTCTAAGAAACATATCTCAACAATCAAACTTCATATTTGGCCCTGCTAATCCTAGAAATGTTAAAGCTGTAAATTCAAGCACCGGCGGACACATCCGGCAATTGCTATGCTTCCAGGAAGCGTGGCAGAGTAACACCAGGAGGAAAATAAAGTTAGATTTCCCCATGCATTTTAACTTTTAAGTCTGCATTGGCTCAGTATTAACATGTTTATATTGTGTGCTGTGCTTAGTGACCTCTGCCATGCCATAAAGCAAAGGGTCAGGGAGGAGATTGAGAAGAGAACAGGTGGATTTCACTGGAGCCGATCATGCCATTTAGATCAATGCACTGAACAGAATCCAGCCATTCCAGCTTCTAACCTGCGTTCTTGAACAAACCCTGGCAAATATGTGCAGGGTTTAGGAAGAAAAGACCTGGTGGTAAGCATCTCCCCACATAACATTTGTAATCTAGAGAAGACCACATGTGAAAACTTAACACAAATGGGGTAACAACCACTAGTGGAACATTAAAATTTAAGATAATTTATGTGTTAGATATAAGCAGATATAACCCATGCTTTACATGTTGGAATTTCCCCCCTACTATGTCTGCTGTCTACAGTTGGAGTGACAGGGAGGTACTTTTCTGGGCCACAGTGGCTGTCTATCTATCCAGCACTAACCAATCATTTCTTCTTACCTCTGAAATAAAACCCAAAAGAAAAATTGGGATAATCTGAAGATGTTCCAACATGGGCTTGTGAAAATGGAAAAAAGACAAAGCTAACCACAGGTGGGAAAATCCCCTTACTGTAATATAGCAATAGTAATTACACTTATATACTACCCCATGGCGCTTCGTGAACTCTCTGGACAGTTCACAAGTTAATTAGCATTTTGCCCCCAACATTCTGGATACTCATTTTACTGACCTCGGAAAGGAAGAAAGGTTGAGTCAAACTTGTCCCCTGGTCAGGATCAAACTTGCAACCTTTTGGCTGCAGTACAGCAGTTCAACCACTGCACCACCAGGTTTACTACTGAGGAGAGAGTTAATCATTAGGCTCCTGATTTCAGAACAATCAGTTTTATTGAGTCGTCGACTGCAACTCGTATCCAAGAATGCATTTATTTCCTGGAGCAGGGAAAATGTCACTGGCGTGAATTTGTTTAAGGTGGATGACATCTTGCCATGAAGTGACCCACATACTATGATCTCAAAGCCATCAGCACACATGAAGCGCAACATGCAGGATTTAACACCAGGACTACAATGGACCACCGCAGACTTGAGGATATGGACAAGGTGCACCTTCACAGCGAGGCCATCTAACATGGCCTCGTCCACCTCCATGACCATTGGGAATCAGAGTTCCTCCTCCGCTCATTTTGCCGTTGTGCCCAATATGATGGTTTCCAGTGGCATTTCCTCCACTGAGGGGGACCATCACCCCTTTATTGAGTAATGTCACTTAGTTACCATATATAGATTAAATATATAGATTGTCTTTTTCCTTTCCTTCTCTCGTTCAGATTTTTTTTTGTTAACAGAATCAGAAAGTTACATTGCAACTTTCACAAGCATGTTTATCTTACCCTGTGAAAAAAACCTCTAGCTAATGATGTGAGTTTTCTTGAAAAGTTTGAATTGAATTTCTTCTTTGAGAAATTAGTTAATACTTATATGCTATCAAGTTATTTCTGAGTTATTGCAACTATCATAAGGGTTTTCCAGAAGTAGTTTACCAATTTCCCCTTCTTCTGACACTTTGGGATCATGCAGCTGTCCCAGGGGCACCCAGATGGTAGAGTAAGCCAAGTCAATCATACACACCATTGGATGATCTCATCCACCTCATCTCCAAGTAGGTACAGTGGGAATTCAAACTCTTGACCCCTGGCTATGGAGCAAGGCACTCCAACTCATTAACACATACTCTTTCTTTTGCAAAATAACCCGGGAATTATTTTTTTGATGCTGGAAATTACCTAGGATTAATTTAGCAGGTGTGTATTATTAAGTTTGCAAAACTTTTTAAACATTTGTGGACTGTATGAATGACATAAATTCATTTCTTTTCTTCCACTTGCCCAAACTATTTGCAATACTTCTTCTTCAGTGTATAGGCCAGACATGAAACTGCCAAAATGAAGACACCTTTTGGTAGTGATGGGCATCAGCAGGTTTGCACCAGTTCACCAGAACCAGTAGCAGAAATTCTGGCTGGCACCGCCCATTCAAGTTTTGAAATAAAGTAGTCCTATTTCAGGTGCAATGCAGGGCTTTCCCCCCGGCCACACACATCATACAACTCCCACAGAGTAGGTAGTAAAAAAAATTTGAATCCCATCCATGTCTAGGCCACCCACCCAGTCACATGGCCATGCCCACAGAGTAGGCCATGTCCACAAAGTAGTCCACACCCACAAAGTAGGCCACACCCAGAGTGTGGTAGTAAATTTTTTTGGAGCCCACCACTGCCTTTTGGTGAGTTTATTCTGCAGTTCCTTTCACCCGACCTAGTGTGAGAAAGATTAGCTGTCAACGCAAGGTTGTTGTTACCAGGGTACACTTGATTGTGGTTCAAATATACCACAATCTTCAAGGGGGCTATTTCTGTGAACCCAACTATCTGAACTGAAGGAATGCTTCTTGTGCAGTGCAATCCAACTCAATAAGTGCCTCATTGAGATCAGAGTCACTTTTTCTTAGATAAGTAAATGTAGTATTGTAGCCTCAGGTTTAAATTAAAACAAATCCAAAAGTTTCCTAAGAAATTATTATTGCAACACTATTAAATGTTTGAAGAGATAGCAACTCAACAGCATGTGGTTCGTTATCATTACATTAAATGTAATGAGAAAATGAAGGCAATGAAAAACACGAGCATGCTAATTTAATCACAGCCAAAGAGTTATGCATTTATATTGATTACATATACATACATGTTACCTTTGGATAGTCACTTGAAAATAATACTTAATTAAAACTCTGAACTTGCCCAACTTGAGTAGCACTGTATATGCACATTTAAAATTAATTTTATAAATTAATATTCTTTGAAATGAAAAAGTTTTCCACAGGAAAATATACAACCGGAAAGTTTTATGTCACTCTTACTCCTTAAAACAAGGGTAGGCAACTTAACCTTCCAGATATTGTTAGATTTCTAAACCCCCTGCAGAATGAACTCACCAAAGGGTGCCTTCATTTTGGCAGGTTTACATATGGCCTAGGCACTGAAGAAGAAGAACTAACCTGATAGATCTGATGGGAGTTGTAGGCCAACATGCAGTTGCCCATTTCTGGCCTGATCAGCTGTTTAGTTACTCATTGGTTTCCAGTGTACCAATAGTGTAATGGATAAAATGACATACTAGCACTAGTAAAATGGGTTTTGATTCTTACCAGGCCTTGGAAACTCACTGGGGGTGTGATGGAATTGGTAAAATCACTCCTTAATTACCTCATTTTCATTGAAAGTTTATTATAACAGTTGCTTGCCATCAAGTCAATTCTGGCTCACAATGACCTTTGCCAGGGTTTGCTAGGTATAGAGTACTCAGAAGAGGTTCACCATTCCCTACTCCTATAGGTTTCCCAAAATATATAATCCACAAAACCAAGGAGAACATCAGAACTGCTGACCTCCCACCTTCCAGTCAGCATCTTAGCCACTTGAGCCACCGCAGCCCTTGAAAATCCTGTTAGGGTCATTATAAGTTTGACTTTCCAGCACATAATATAAATTCGAATAGGATGTGTGTCTCTGCTTAAATGAAAGCCTTACTGATCTTGATAGAAAAGACCGATTACAAGACTGTGGCATGAGTGACAGAATCGAAAGAAATAAGTAAGGAACAGGATCCTAACCTGTCTACCATCTTAAATGTCATCAATGATGGCAAAAATAATAAAGAAACTGCATCAATTCATATGAGAACCCACATCAGGTTCTACTGCCTTCTCCTTGGTTTGAACAATTATGGTTGATGAGTATAGGGAATCTGTTCTATTTTTTTAAAAATGTAAAAGTAAATGGCCCTCTGATTTACAGGGGGGGAAATGTAAAAATTATGTGGGGGGTTTCTACTAAAGGCACAGAATCAGTACAGACAAAGTTAATACTTCTTAATTGTGTACACAGAAAGAACCTTCTTGAAGATTGTGGTATTAAGGCAACCTTGTGTTGCTGGCTAATCTTTCTCACACTAGGTCAGGTGAAAGGAACTGCAGAATGAGCTCACAGAAAGGTGCCTTCATTTTGGCAGTTTCATGTCTGGCCTAGACATGGAAGAAGAAGAAGTTGTGATTCACCTTCTCTGTTTGTTAACTACTAGCTCCTCATATAGTGCAGCAGACATTCATTTTTGCTCCACATATTATCTAATGTACGCATGTCACATGAAAAGAATGACTGTACTGCTGACATCCTCCAAGTCACAGTGGAAAACCACCCACCCCACTTTGTGCCTGGAAAATTGGCACATGGATCAGAGCCAACCTGCCTGGTACTCTTTTTGGCAGTATATCAACCTAATCTTTATCTGGGTTATGACGTTTCCTGTTTTCTATAAAGATCTTGTTCCCACAAAAGGTAAATACCAAGGTCGAGTAACAGAATGAATGCTGCAGGCAGGACAGAAAAGCATAAATGGCAATCTCTAGAGCTGTTGGCTGCTGTTTTATATTTTTCTTTCTTTCTTCTTTATGCCTCCAGAAGCATATTTACAGTCACTGGGAAGAGAACAAGTGATGATTTTAAAGGGCAATGGAGACGGTCACCTTTGATTTCTTTGTCAAAGCACAATACAGTGATGCCTCATACAATGTCCAAATCCTTGCTGCGATGCCTCGTACAACGTCGTTTCCATAGAGATACATTGTACTGTAACAGCACAGACTTCAGGGCAAAGTCAAGGAAACAGACAGGAAACTGACAGAACTTTAAGAAAACATTGTTTAAAGGCTAAATACATTACAAAAACATGTCTAACAACCCTGATTGTCCAAGAACCTGAAGAATGCTGCAAAAATCCCAGGAATGCTTCTAAAAATTCTGATGAAAAATTCAAAAAAATCACACTCAAAACCACTCCTAAACACTCTTTGCCTTGTGCAAAACCCACAAGAGCAATGCACGCATGTGTCCTGTCTTTTATACTGCCCAGGCACAATGCAACCTGGGAAAAACTGAATGCCTCATACAAAGTTGAGCGACTTTGTATGAGGTAACTTTTTTCAAGAAATTAGGCGATGTTGTATGAATTTGTTGTTGTATGAAGCGGACTTTGTATGAGGTATTACTGTACAGGGAATCTATCCTTTCTATCTCCTATCCATCCTATTCCCTGGATCTGAGATATGATTTACCTATTGGGTTCTTCCTCAAAAGAGATTTATTTAATAAATGAACACACCTTATCTTGAGGATTCTAGGGAAGAGCCTGAGTCCTCAGTTGACAGTCCTAATCCAGAGACAATCTAGAAAGAGCCTGGTTTTTTAAATAGAGACCATCTTCTCTCCAAACAGAGATGACATCTCAGAGGAAGAAACTTCACCCAGCCCTTTGGAGAACATCTGTCAATCAAAGCCCAGCTGAGGCAAAATGAGTGGTTCCCCTCATCACAACATTTGCTATCATTTGTAGCTTTGCAAGGGGCATTATACATGTACCTTGTTTCCTTTGTTTGTGGAATGGGAGAGATCTCAGACCCAGCCTGTCCCCCCCCACCACCACCACCACCAATTTACCTCTAAGAAACAAAGCCTGGCACAACATTTTGCCATGAACATTTGGGACTCTTGTTGCAAATTTTCTTGTACGATCTGCAAGAAAATCTACAAGAAAAAACCCATCTGGGTTTTTCAATTTTATAGGGAGGGTGTTTTAATCTGGTTTTGGTTGTTGTTCAGTCGCACAGTCGATTCCAACCCTTTGCGACCCTATGGACCATTGTCCTTCAGGCACCTCTGTCCTCCACCATCCTCCTCAACCCGCCCAGCTCTGTGCCCACTGCATCTACAATACCATATAGCCATCTCATCTTTTAAAAGTTTTTTTTTATATTTTGAACTTTTGATACTGTTGTGAGCCACCTGGAGTCACTTCAGCGAGGGAGGCAGCAATACAAATACAGTAATAAATAATCAATTGGTGAATGCCTGAAAAAGTGTTCTTGAATCACAAAAACTCACATAATGTTTGATTTTTTAATGTGATTCAATAAAGGTTTCAACTTTCTCCTGTGTTTGTATAGTAAAAGGGAGGTACCCATACTGCAGACAAATACAAATAGAATCCCAATACTTTGTTGGTCTTGCAACTTTGCTCCCAGTGTTTCTTATTTGGTTGATAGATCACCAGTAAATCTTCCCAAGTCTGCTTTTTGACTATACCTCTGCATATTCTCTTCCTGTGTTGTTGATTTTTGGATGGACCCTGATTGGCATCCTGGTAATTCTACTTGCTGCTTGAATTTT
The DNA here is from genome assembly GCA_035047305.1 of Bradypodion pumilum. Lineage (NCBI taxonomy): Eukaryota > Metazoa > Chordata > Lepidosauria > Squamata > Chamaeleonidae > Bradypodion > Bradypodion pumilum. The sequence goes on from JAWDJD010000005.1 coordinate 60,743,354, forward strand.
GGTTTCTGGCTCCCAGGAGTATCAAAGTGGTGTGACTTTAAACATTCCCCTTTACAAACCCATTGAGACTGCCTCTGTACAAAGACTAACTTCTGGCTGACAGGTGCTTGCTGTATTAGAACATTACAATTTCTAAGGTAAAAAGCATACATTATTTCACCTTCCTTCTTGAAATGTATTGTGTGTGGTCAAGTTAGAACTGACCTACACCAACTCTAACAGGGCTTTCAAGGTATGTGGAATACCAATTCCATCCTCCCAGTGAGTTTCTGTGGCAGAGCTGGAGAATCAAATTCATGCCTTCTGTGTCCTCATCCATCAATCTATCCACTATACCACACTCGATAACTCTCAACTTTCTTGGCTTTTGATTTTTTTCTCTAGACGCCTCAAATCTTAATGCATGAATGCGGGATTTATCATGGGCATGCTCTGGCCTTTTAGTATATTTGGGTGCTTTGCTGTGCTTTGGTCATTCCAGAGGTTCTCAAATACCTTTGCTTCAGCTCATAAATAGATATTTGTTTGAAGACAGTGCACATCCCTCCTAAACTGTGTATTATTTAGCTTTCTATAATTCTCTTTTTCTTAAGCATCAGAGACTGATACAGTGACAGAAATTATGTGGAGCTGAATCAAGTCTTGTAACTCAAAGATTTCTTCGAATTTGACGAAGGTTTGCATAGTCTTCTTGACTGCTTAATTAGTGGTTAACCATCTGGCCACAGATAACCTATTACAGCACACCTGGTCTTTACAAGGGGAAAATTAGTAGTTCCCAACCACCAACTTTTGAGAAATTTTGGATTTAAGCTTTAGAATTCCTAATCTCTGACGATGCTTGGAGTTGAAGTTCAAGACATATAGATGGTCAAAGGCTGAAAAATACTACTCTGGAGTATATAGATGGATCTGTGCAGAGACAGCTGGCTGAGATTTGATTAAATTCTTTTAATACTTAGACTGTTTTTCTTTTCCAGATCAAAGCAAATAGCAAAAAAAAAGTTGTACAAAAGGGTTTTAACAAAAAAAAAAAATCTGTTTGCTCACATACTTGAAATATTTTTTAAAGATTCCACAAAAGCTTCCCTCCAAACTCCATATTTTTGACCACCTAAAATAATATCCAGTAATTAATCACACACAACCGTGAATCCCCCCCCCCCCATTAAACAAGGTTTATTGATTGTACTAATCAGCCAAGTTCTTCCTGGGCACAACATTACTGAAGTATTCAAGGAGTTACAGCAAAAATCAAGATATGTAAGCAGTAAAACCACAGATTATTCTTTTTAATCTCAGACTGGTCAATAGAGCAGGGAAAGAAAAGACTAATGAATCCCTAACCTTAAGGTCAAATCAATCCAGCCAATTTGCTGTCTTTAGGTAGCAGGAATCACTTTTGGAAAAACAGATTATTTGAAAAGCAGTTTTTTAAGGTCCCTGATGGCAATTTGCTTTCCCTGGCTCAAAGGACTGGAATGTTTCCTTCCATTTCTACAGAGATGGGGAACAGATGCGGCAATCAAGATAAAGATAAGGTCACTAAGCACATAGATTCCCTATGTGCCATCCCCTTTGAATACATTCACTATGTCAACATGCATGAAATACCAGAGATTACTCAAAAGGATTTAAAATACCAGATATCCAGTATAGAATCACATTCCATCATCACTGGATGTGAGGCAGGATTTTTCTCAGCCCTGGCCTAGAACTCGCAAAATGATGCAAGATAATCTGACATTTTAGGGAAATTAACAGCTGGATGCTCTTATCATTTGAGAGGATGAATTTGTTTCTGTGCTTTGAAAGTTAAAATGTTGACACTTGGTGGTGGAAATGGTCAGTATCACTTGGCAGTTGTGAGTCTTAGTCAGAAAATTGAAAGCAATTGTGTGATAGAACCCGGAAGTCCAAAGCAGAAAAAAATTGACAAACACCCATTAAAAAGCCTAGGTTTAGGAAACAGAGCTTCTGAGAGGTCTTAGATCAAGCCTATATTCCCCTGTTCCCACCATTAATAGCCATTTCACATCTTAGCTTTTAAGGGGAGGATGTTAAGATAGTTGTTCACCTTGCTTTCTTTTTTCAGCAGGTGGGTATTACTGGGTTATTTTTTCACTTTTTGTAGGCAGCTACAGATCCTATTTTGCATTACACTTTAGAATCGAATGGGACTGCGGTGGCTTAGTGGTTAAGATGCTGAACTTGACGACTGGAAGGCCGGCAGGTCAGCAGTTCAAGACCTGAGTACTGAGCATGACGGAGTGAGCTCTGAAAGCAAGAAATTGCAAGTAGATAAATATGTACCACTTCAGTGGGAAGGTAAACAACATTCAGTGCACTCCAGTGTCTAGTCATGCCTGCCACATGTCCACGGAAACTTCTGCAAAGATGAGCACTTTTTGCAGCCAACTAGCTTTCGAGCAAGGGTGACCTTTACCTTGAAATCCAAATGATTGAGTGTCTTGTGTCTATGTGTGTGAATGTGCCACAGATCTATCACTTCCCTATTTGGTGTAATATGTTCACATTAATATTAGGAATAGGATATAATTTATCTTTCCCTCCCTTGTCTTGCACTTTAATTTCTAAATGCCTGCTCTTGTTGTAGCACTTCATCTTTTTCTTTCTTTCTCGTGTATGTCTGTCTTGTTTATGGGGTGGGTGGAAATGTGACAAATAAGGCAGTGATCAGTTACTTCATCCTTTACTAACTGGTAGCAATCCATCCCCCTTACACAAATATTTTCTTCTGTTTTATTCCAGCTGCTGTACTTCATTTGCTTGGGTGGGACATTTCTCAAAATGCCATCCAAGAAACCTCCAGATGCAATGTTGCTGTACTCTTATTTTACAGGACAGATGGAGTGGACTCCCGTAATCTGTCCCAGCTCCTGCAAACCTAGCAGTTTGAAAGTGACCAACTGCAAGTAAATAAATAGGTACCGCTTCAGCGGGAAAGGTAACAGCATTCCAGCACTGCATTATGCCTGCCACATTACCATGGAAATGTGTGCAAATGCAGACAGTGCTGGCCCTTTGGCTGTGAACGGAGAGGAGCACCGCCCCCTCGAGTCAGACACGACTGGCTTTCGAGCAAGGAAGTCCTTTACCTTTAATTTCCTACTAAGCAAGCAAGCAAGCTTCCTCTTCCCCAGTCTCTCAGATTTGGCCTTTTTATTTGGCCTTGTATCACATGAAATCAGAATCAGTTCTGAAGAAATAATCAAGCAAGCAAGTAGCAGTGTTTCCCATTCACTGCCAGCCATGGGTTTCTCTCCTTTGTGATCTGGGATGTCCCTGGATCCGTGATGGCAAAGCTTGGCACTACAAGCCCATCCAGGCGCGTTTTACTTCCACTTCCAGGAGCGATGAGGGTGGCATGGGCCGGATGAGTCTCAGTAAACCCATTCCTGTGGATTCACTGGGGCTTGGGCTTCTGGGAATTGAAGTCCAAGAACATCTGGAGTGCCAAGGTTTGCCATCACAGCCCTAGATTATAAAGTGATGAGAGAGGAAGAGCCACATATGCTAAAGGAATATTACACCCCTTCAGCTTCCCAAAGTAGGCCTGGTTCAGTTTTTATCTATCTATTTTAGAGTTTCTTACATCAAAGCATGTTTTCCCCACACGATGTTCCTTAAATTCCAACATCTCAGAGACTAGGAAATCAAGCATGGCATCCATTCAACAATTTCATTTATTTTAACACAGATTTGTCTTTTTTAAAATAAAATAAAACATGTTGGAATTGAAACAGTATTAATTGACAGAAAGAATTTTGGGAAAACATGTAAGGAGGGATATGCTGAAAGTGTATAAAACTACTTCTATCAGATAGTGTGAGGAAAGTGTGTAGCATTTCTTCCTCTCTCATCACTTTATAATCTAGGGTCATCCAATGATGTGAAGTGGCAAAAGTTTAGGAAACATACAAACACTTCACTATACAGTGAACTATTGGAATCTGTTAGCACAAGTCAAGGTGATGTTAACTTAAACTGCTCTCAAGATATGGTGGTTACCAAACCTGGAATATACAAAGAACTTTAAATGATCATTTAATATTTTGTCTTACTGCAAAGCTAGTAACCAGTTCAGTCAAAATGGGGATCTACGATGTTAAAACCAAGGGTCATACAATAAACTTAAATGATAGAAGACATAAGACAAAAGTAACATATGTTCACACAATACATGGGCAAACCATTGAATTCATTACTGTGGCATGTGATGAAAATCTGGCCAGTTAAAGAGAATGCCAGGCATGGATGGAATATAAAGCTATCAGTGGCTACTAACCATGATTCATCTAACCAAATCCAGGGACACCATGATTAATATAATTTTACCCTTAGAAATCAGAATAATTAAGAGCTGTTGTTGTCAAATGTGTAACATTTCAGAGAACACTGTGTCTGAAAGGAAGAGAACAAAGCATGACTTCCTGTCCAGATGTACTGTATTTGAAAGGACTGTTTTTCACTCATATTATAGGAAATAGTTGATGTTTCCCACCCTCCGCACCATTTGTAAGTAATTCTCATTTCACTCCTCCACTTCATCTGTCTTCCTCCTCTTAGCATAATTTTTACAGTGTATTTTAAACAGAGAATTAATAGGGGGTTTTTCATATGCATGTTCATCCTACACTTACACACAGTAAAGCACCTAAATTTTATCAAGATGAAAGATAACTTGGCTATATGTGTAATGCATCACCTAGGAATCTTGCAGCTTATGTTGATATTCACTTAAGACTCTCACATTTGATTTACTAAACATGACAAAGCATGTATTATTTGGTTGCATTTGGTCATTATAGCCTGACGCTACCCGGGCAGCCCTTTATGGGAAACTCCTCTGTGGCTTGGGTCAGACAGCTGTCCCAACCCCTTAGAGATAAGAAGGTCTCTTTTCAGCTCTCCCAGCCAGCTACAGATTCAGCATGTCTCAAGGCTGTCCAGAAACCATTTCCTCCCTTTAATATTGCTCTTAACCCTTTTGGGGCAAGTACTTCACATATGCTCAAAATGCAGGCTTTCATTTTTTAGTAGGACAGAAGGAATTATTATTGTGGGCAATTTAATAGAAAATAAATTAATCTTAGCTTATTGACTGAGTATGTGTGTGGCCCTTGTCTACCTAGACATCCTGCTACAGTAATGGAGTAGACCGTACAGACAGCGACTCAACACAGAGTGTTGGGCAGCGGTAAATAACCTGACTCCCTAAAGGGGGCAACAGCTATGTGCAGATGAGCCTCTTTAGGTGGGGTGATGGTCCCCTCAGTGGAGGAAATGCCACTGGAAACCATCATCCTGGGCTCAACCGCAAAATGTGCAGAGGAGGAACTCTGATTCCAAATGGTCATGGAGGTGGAAAAATCCATGTCAGATGGACTGGCTGTGGAGGTGCACCATGTCCGTATCCTCAAGGATGCAGCAGTCCATTGCAGTCCCAGTGTCAAATCTTGCATGCCTCATTTCATATGTGCTGCAGGAAATGGCTCAATGATCATAGTGTGTGGGTCACTTCATGGTAAGCTGTGATCCACCTTAAACAAATTCACACCAGTAGCATTTTTACTGATTGCCTCAGAGGGCAAAGGTGGCCCAGAACCAGCTGGCTTCCAAGACCAGGCCTTCTGGCACTCTGGGGCCGGAAAAAAAGTAAGCTCAGATCGACTTGCAGCCAATGGCAATGAGGTGTGTGGCATGCAGGACATTGATAGCTCTAACAGCTCCAGTGAAAAGATTCAAGTAGCAAGAAAGGTAATAGGAAAAGTACTTGTGAGATACTGGACAGCCTGTGAGTCTCCAACAATCCCACGTTAAGCATTAGAGCTGGAAAAGTTATTATTTATTTATTTAAACTTTTCAAGCTCTGTAGTCCACACATTGAGGAAAATACATTTTGGAAGGAACACAGAAAAGGGCATGACTTCTTACACATGGTGCAGACATTTAGCTATAACAAGTGAGATGTTGGACCAAAACATTAACAGGATTCATTCTGTTTAAAATGAAATTACAAAATCATCCATCATGAGATTGGATGATGTATATTTATTGTCAAACTGTACTCCAAAAGCACACTTTCCCCCATCCTATGTGCAGAAGTCTTTGATATGCAATAAGAACAGAATCATAACCCTCAACCTGAAAACCTAAATGACCACAGGAAGGCACTTTGCTGGAATTTTTTTCAGTTTCATGAGCAGAAGCATATGCATGCATTCACAAACCATATTATACTATTGGACATGATAATCTGCATCCAATGTTTGCATAATCATCATTTCCCTCACTTGGCCAGCCCTATAAGATAATTTCAGCACATGTTTATGTGCTCGTGTATTTGTAGGCTAAATAAAACAGAAATATTTCATTTTAAAATGTAGTATGATGTAACAACAAAATGCAACTACTCAGGTAGCTATTTCTGATTGGCTGCCCCTGGATCTACTACAGATTGCACTAATTATAAAGGTAACAGTTCTGCAAGCAAAACATACTTTCTCTCCCATATCACATAATTTATGCTTTTGCAAATGATGCAGTCTAGGTAGTAAATGAATGACATAATTGAATACTGTGTGTGTGTGTGTGTGTGTGTGTGTGTGTGTTTATCAATCCTAATTGTGACAATTTTTACAAACAAACAAACAAACAAACTGGAAGGACAAGCAACATCTCAGCAACAAAGGGGACTGTGTTTCTCAGGTTCCTAATTATGTTTCCCATAGTAAAGGGTTAAGAAATCTGGCTTTTTGTAGATTGCAACTGGCAGCTGCAAGGTGTAAGGTTTTATACGTTATTGTATGGGGATATTGCAATAATCTCTTTGTTGTCCTTTAATCTTGGTTATTTGAGAAAGAAAATCCCTACAGCTTTTAAAGTAAGCAGAGAAGGATAATTGTGTGCTTATATCTCTTATTGAGGAACTGTAGATTTTAAAAATGAGCATGAAAAATTTGGCATGAAGAACTAGTGCAAAGTTCAGTTAAAATATTTTATTGTCCTTGTTACTGAACTACACTGAATGCAAGATCTGTTCTGTCACTATATCACCAACAACAATGTGGTCAGGATGAGAACCAATAACCCCTGCATTTAGTAAATATCATGAATCATGACCATGTGTTGTATTAGGTTGTATTTGCATCAACAAAGGTTTTGAAGTAGTTGTGCCCGCCGGTGCATAGTGGTGCCCTTATAGGTCAGGACCTCACATACTCATTTGTAAGTCTTCTTCTCTTATTATTTGCTTCCTCTTTTACCCTATTGGGTGTTGAGGGAGATGCAACGTTCTTGTTCAAGTGGCCTCCACTGGCATTATTTGATGTTCTTGTAATATTTCTTTGATATTATCTCGCCACCTTCCTCTGGGTCTTCCTCATAAACTTTGCCAATATTCTCACTCCTTGCTTAGCAAAAGAAAAAGCTGCCACACAGCCATGTAAACATTCCTTAGTTTGTCTAAATCCCAATACTGCTGTTTTGGGAGTACCAACGTGTCATAGCTGTGGTCTGACAAATATTTGAGGAACCAAGATGCCATATAAATTATAGGTTTCAATAGGTTGTGCTGCAGGATTATTAGTACCTCTCTTCATTCATTCACTAATTGTTTATATACCTGTATTACATTCCTGTTTATGTAGAAACACTTTCACCTGCCAACAGAATTGACTTTGGAGAGTTCGATAACTGCTATAGTAAACTATTTTTTGCTCTACATCCTCTGTATTTATTTGAACACTCTGTTCATGCACCATAGAACACCTGACAAGACTAGATTATTTATTATTTCACTTTTCTCTTCTAACTGTCTCTGAGTGTGAACCCAACCCTATCTATACCTATAAAATGGTGCGTTAACCATTGGAATGTGACAAAAGATGTTGCACCAGGCCCCACTAGCCCCGTCCGAGCCTCCGTTCACTCGCCCGAGCGGGGTTCGCAGGTAACTGCCGGGTTGAAATTTTTGACCCAGGGGCAGGAGCCTCCCAGTCGCAAACAAAAAAAGGGAACTTCAATTCCCAAAGTTCCTTTCACCGTGCCGCGCCAGAGCCAATCAGGCTGAGCGGCGCGGCAAAAGGAACGTTCGAAAACGCACCGCAGCCAATTAAAAAAGCCGCGAAAGAAAAACCGGCGCAGAAACCAAACACGCGCAGCCAAAACTACAAGCCCCAGCGTCCTACGCGCCATTAGCGCGCAGAACGCTGAGGCGGCCGGCGCGCGAAAAAAATAAGCTTCAAAAAAAAAAAACACCCACCGCTGCCATTCATCCCCACGGGCGAGCCAGCATTGCCCGTGGGGGAAAAAAATAACCTCCCCCGCCACCACTGCCCTTCTGTTCCAAGGGCCAGCGGCGCACAAAAAAAACACAAGTAAAAACAAAAACCCTGACCGCCAGCCGGCGTGCCAAAAATAAAAGCAACCCACACCACAACACCGCAACTGCCCTTCTTCCCAACGGGCCACCCAGCATGGCCCATGGGAAGAAAAGGCACCCCCGCCGCAAGTGCCCTTCCTACCCACGGGCCACCCAGCATGGCCCATGGGAAGAAAAGGCACCCCCCCCGCAAGTGCCCTTCCTACCCACGGGCCACCCAGCATGGCCCATGGGAAGAAAAGGCACCCCCCCGCAAGTGCCCTTCCTACCCACGGGCCACCCAGCATGGCCCATGGGAAGAAAAGGCACCCCCCGCAAGTGCCCTTCCTACCCACAGGCCACCCAGCATGGCCCATGGGAAGAAAAGGCACCCCCCCACAAGTGCCCTTCCTACCCACGGGCCACCCAGCATGGCCCATGGGAAGAAAAGGCACCCCCTGCAAGTGCCCTTCCTACCCATGGGCCACCCAGCATGGCCCATGAGTAGAAAAGGCACCCCCCCCGCAAGTGCCCTTCCTACCCACGGGCCACCCAGCATGGCCCATGGGAAGAAAAGGCACCCCCGCCGCAAGTGCCCTTCCTTCCCACGGGCCACCAAGCATGGCCCGTGAGAACAAAAGGCACCCCCCCCCTAAAAAAAGAACGCACCAAAAACAATCCAAAAACACTCAAAGAAACCCCCAATCAAAACCAAAAAACAGTCAAAAAACACACACACAAACCCTCACCCAAAACCCTAAACAAAAAAAGAATGCCCCCAACCCCCAACCCCACCTTAAAACACACACACACACACAAAAAACCCCACCCAAAACCATACACAAAAACAGAATGCCCCCCAACCCCAAAAAAAACCCCTTTAAAAAAACCCAGACAGAACTTACCAAAAGACGACTTGCCCCGATGAAACCCGGAAATGAAATGAGGAGAAGAAGAGACTCACCCAATTCCAAAAAATTGCTCAACACCACCACCCAGTGGCCAAAGGAGAAAAAACATCCAAAATATTCCAAAATATTCAATAAATCCCCAAAAATAGGGTAATCAATTCAAAAAACATTCAAAAATATCCAAAAAAATCAAAAAAATCATAGATAAAATAAAAAATAAATTTTCCATAAAAAATGAAAAAATTAAAAATACATTCAATTAAAAAAAACATAAATTTACACATTTTTAAAATTATTATCCAAAATAAAACAATTTACAAAAATTAACAAAAAACTTAAAAAACTACTTCAAACAGCCCGGCACTGAGGAAGCCAGCACACAAAAAAAGCCAAAAAAAGCCCCCACTGGGAGCGCAAGTCGCCGCAGGCGGACACAGCGCCTCAAAGCCAAAAAACACAAAAAAACTTACACCACCATTTAAAAAAGCACAGCACCATTGGTTCAAGAAAAAAAAGGAACCCTTTACTATCCAACACAATTTTAAAAAGCCTGGCACCGCCGCGCAAAATATGCTAGTGGTTTAATATTACCTAAATAAACGTGCAACACTTTCAGACTTGAGATCTCTTTCTTATCCTTTTCCCTTGTTTATGAATCTTTCCCTTTTCTTCTTGTCTGAGGCAAACTCCCTCTTCACCCAAACTATCAAAACAGTAATTCACACTTGAATCAAACTACTTTTAGAGTGCCTGGATATCTTTCCAGAATCCTCACAAATAAAAATAAAGAAAATTAGATAAAACTGAATCCAGATAAGACAGAGACCATGCTAGTTCAGGGCAACCAGTCTCAGGTTGAGAGGATTTCCCAGAATCTTCAATAAAACTCTTTTACAGAGTGAAGCATGTGCCTGAGGTGTGTAAAGAAAACAGTGTGATGGAATGCACTGGGTGCCTGATTGGATAGTAACAGAGTCAGAACCAATGACAGTAGTCCTTGAGTAGCACTGAAAAGTGGGAGCCCAGCTGAAGAAGGCTTGGGAAGTTCATATTTGTCATCAATACAATAATTTAATATGAGTATCATTAAATAAAAGCAATCACATTTCCCAGCCATCATGATAAAAGAGCAACTACTATTTGTTACCGTATTTATTCGTGTATAACGCGCAAAATTTTATACCAAAAAAAGAAATCAAAGTTGGGGTGCGCGTTATAAACGAGGACTGGTGTCCCACCCCCGTCGCGAGCCTCTTTTACTTCCTTTTTAGAATTGGGTCGGCTGTCTATTGAAGGGGAGGCGGGGGTGTGGCTTTGAAGAAATTGACGGGATCTGATTGGGTGGCGCGGGAGACGAGGCGTGACCTGGAGGTAGCTAACAGTTCGAGCGAGGCTCCTGGGGGTCGGAAGTGCTCGTTTCGGATTGCATTTTCTTTACCCTGCAACAGGTGGGTCTGATTATCCCCCCCTCCCTCAATGTTTTAAGGCGTGCTCTTATGAACAAGCTTTTTCACCGATATAATTTTATACCGAGGTTTCATGGAAAATTAGGGGTGCGCGTTATACACGAGTGCGCGTTATACACGAATAAATACGGTAATCAGTCTGCTACTATATCTGACCCAAGCGACTCAAATGACTTTGATATTATTTAATGTTATTGTAGCAGTCACTAGCATTGCCATTACTGGATGGTTAAATTGCCTTAAGAACCTGCTACATTTTGTGGGAAGGGGAAAAAAATCATCTTGTACAGAAAATGAGATGAAAATGTGCATCCATTTATTTAATGTCAAACGTAATTTAATGGCTTATAGGTGAAATGTTGTATGTCTTCTCAGAGCTAACAGTAGATTTCTACAAATGAACTACTGGATTGTGTTTCTCTAAAAAAAATACAATAATTCTGTGATATCCTAATTGCTTGGCAAAGATTCCATATAGGCTTGTGATCATCATAAGACAGGGTAAGAATCACTATAAACACTGTTGATTGGTGTAGTTCGTTGGCTAATCAGCAGTGTACAGCCATCTGTCAGGTAGAATGATTGCAGATGATAAGTTTGTGTGCCTTCTGTTTAATATTAACAGCAGTCATAGAAAACTGCAGTTCTTATTTGGGAAATAAAGTGGGGTTTGTGCCTTAATCATGTGAGAGAAAAATGCATATAGTTTGTGATTCTATCATGCATATAGAATGCATTCTTGGGGACAAGGTCTGACATCTCAATTCTTTCTCTTCCCATTAAAAATACACACTTCTGCAAGATAATCATTAAGGAAAATGCACAATTCAATTCTCAGAAGCACTTGGAGATCAAAGGGAAAGGCCAGATTAGCAGGGGTGACACAGACAAGCACAGTGGAACCTCATACAACAATCACCCCATATAGCAATGAAATCACATAACAATTAGGTTTTGGGGGAAATGGTATCCCGCATAACAATTTTCCCTATGGAAAAAATTGTACAACAATTTTTCAATGGGAAAAACCACTTAGCAAAAAAAAAATCGTTGTATGATGCATCCCATAGGAAAAATTCCTATACGATGCATGCATCGTATAGCAATTGTTTCGTACAACAACAAGCCCCATGGAACAGATTGAAATTGTTGCATGTGTTTTCTCCTGAAATACCTTGAAGACTTGTTAATTGATCAGGGTTGGTAGTCTTTTGGCAAAAGAAACCACAACAACACTATAGCAGCATTTTGTCCAAGTCAGTGTGTATAAGCAAACTTTCAGGAATCACAGTGGGGTTCTTTATTTATTAGTGAGGAACAAACGAGAATTTAGGACTTTGCTTACACAACAGGATTTTTGGCTACTCACTAAAAGGTGCCTTAATTTTGGCATTTCCACATCTGGCCTAGACATGGAAGAAGAAGAAAAACAACAGGCATTTTAGGTGTGTATGTGTGGGACTTTCTTTTATAACTAAATTAGTTAAACCAAGACTACATAAAGACCAAAATGTACAAAACTGTCTGGAAAGCTGCCTCAGAGATATATGAACAACAAAACTCTGCAGTTTACATTAGTGATTATTTGGTGCCATTTTTAAGGAAATGTCAGATGAAACATCTGATTCAAGCCAATTTTTTATACCCTCTCCTTTACCAAACATTGACTCCAGCTTCATTGAACATGGTAAATTGTGACCTCTGCTGGCAATCTCTCTGCAGTAATCTGTGTTACATTTTGGCATTTTATGCCTTAAATCATAATTGTACCCATCATGACATTTAAAAACAAGTGTCAGCTAATATTAGTAAGGAAGAGCTTTTGTTTAGTCACCTTACCTTGGATACCTTGGAGTCATTATTCAGCAAAGAGTCACATGTTACAAAAACAACCATTAAAAAAAACACTAACATACCATCCATGCGATAAAGGTATGGTGAGAACTAGAATTGTGTAGATTTTGGGTTTTGAGACTATAAATCTCAGAAAAACTCAGGCATGATGGCCACTTTTATATCTAAAAACCCAAATTTGCCCCTTGTAGTGGTAACATCAGGAATTTCATCAACAGTAAGTAACAGGAGACAGTTATCAATAACAACTTCTACGCAAGCAACTACAGTTTGGTTGCCTCTGCTATTTCCTCCATCCCATCACATTCCTATTGTCTGGTTCATCATGCATTTGAGTGGGAAAGTTCTGTCAAAGTGGTACATGTCACACCCAAATGTTTGATTTTTCACTGAAAGGCCAGAATGAAAGCGTGGCGCCAAAATGGCTGCCATGCTCTTTGCGCCCCCCCCACCCGGACTCAGACATCCGGGTGAGTTAGGGGGCGTGGCCACCCCTCTATAAAAGGGGTGGCCACGAGGCAGCCGAGCTGCCATTTTAAAAGAGCGACGGAGAGGAGAAGTTTTCCCTCCACCCCCTCCCTAGTGAACAGTGTGATATTTTGGTTGCTTCGGGGCCAGGTGGGAATTTTTGGTTGGAACCCACAAGTGGCCCTTGGGTTCTAGCTTTTTTGCCTATCCCACACTGTTGCTGAGGTTTGATATAGGGGTTTTTCTTGTTCTTGACTTTGGTCACTTAGGCGGGTAGCACTGGTAAGGTAAAGATTTATGACCCATAGGTATCCGGCAGGTTCGCAATTGACTGGCCAACACTTAGACAGGTACAGGTGTAATAACATTGACTGGTCAACGACGAACCAGGCAAGGGGTGATGGCAGGAGCTTGTCAGCATGCATCACCCCGTGATTTGACGGATACACGTCATAGGGTGGGGTCAGTAGATAGTTTATTGACTACGGTCAACAATTTGTTTGTGGCAACAAACAAATTCATACAAAATGGATACATTGTAGCCAATTGCCGTTGGCAATTTTGGGAGGAACCTTACCAGTGTTACTGCGGCCTGCTTGCCTTAAGAATTATAATTGGATGAGTACTGATTGAAAGTTATAATTCGGACTAGGGCATTATTCAATAAAAGTGGCCCAGTGCCTTTATCCATATACCGGTGTCTGAGTCTTTCTTTGGGGGGTGTGCCTGCAAAGTGCATATGTCTCTGTAAGGTAAAGGTCTCCCTTGCTCAAAAACCAGTTGTGCCCAACTCTAAGGGGCAGTGTTCATCTCCATTTACATCCAATGAGCCAGCATTGTCTGCATCTGCAGAAGTTTCCGTTGACATGTGGCCATACCTGTCAACCCGCGGCTCTGGAAAAATGGGACCTGCGCACATTGCTTGTGCGCAGGTCGCTTTCCACGCATGTGTAGAAGGGTTTTAGCCCTTCCACGCATGCGTGGAAGCGCTACGCCGCTTGCGCAGCCCCTACACAAGCAGCGTAGTGCTTCCACGCCTGCTAGAGGGGCCCATCTCCCTAGCACAAGAAGGAGGGCCTTCTCTGTGTCTGCTCCGGCCTTATGGAACCTCCCTGCTAGTGGAACTAAGGCTGCAGACGGAATTGCTGCCCTTCAGGAAAGATCTGAAAACATGGCTGGCAGGGCAGGTGTGGGGTCCTGAAGATGTTGTGACCCCCACCTGCTGGTTAGTTTAATATCAAAGTAATCTTCTACTTTTTAATGTGTGGAGGTTTTAGTGGGGTAATTTGTTTTAATGGGTTGTTCTTGTTTTAAGGGTTTTAAGATTGTATGCCGCCCAGAGTCTTTGTGAGTTGGGCGGCTATATAAATATGAATATAAATAAATAAAAATAAATAATAATAATTTAATTTAATTTAATTTAATTTAATTTAATTATCACATTTATATACCGCTCACTCGGCCAAAGCCAACTCAGGGCGGTTCACAATAAAAATTAAAAACACAAGTTAAAACAGTTAAAACAGTTAAAACTACCCACCCCCTAAAAACAAGGGCTGCAGGATCCAAAGGCACCATGGGGAAGAGTTCTTCTACACCAACCACCCAATGGCGGTTACCCTTCCACCTGCACCCCACACTTGACCCGCCAGCCAGGTTTTAAGATCTTTTCTGAAAGGCAGCAATTCCGTCCGGAGACGTAGCTCTGTTGGCAGGAGGTTCCAGAGGGCCGGTGCAGACACGGAGAAGGCTCTCCTCCTTGTGCCAGAGAGGCGAGCCCCTCTGGCTGATGGAACGATTAGAGAGCCCCTCCGGTCCGCTCTGGTTGGACGGACAGACGTCCTCAGGGCGATGCGGTCTCTTAGGTAACCCGGCCCACTACCAATTTCATGTCAAAAATTATTCTTTGTTGAAAGGATTTTTGCTGGAGAAACTCTGCTCAGGGGACGGTCCTTTCATGTCCCCAAGATCTTTTCCCACCAAAGTATTCCCTATTTATCTACTTGCAATTTCTTGTTTTTGAACTGCTAGGTTGGCAGGAGCTGGGATAAACAATTGGCACTCAATCCATCATGCAGTATCCAGGTCTCAAACTGCCGACTTGCCGGCCTTCCAGCTAACAAGGCAAGCTTCTTAACCACTGAGCCACCAAAACCCCAGGTATATATATTAAAAATGTACAATGTTATTATTTGGATTACTGAGCTAGTGCATGTGAGGTGCTGTAAACACTGTGCTAGAGAATACTGTGTACTGTTGTTAAGAAAAAAGAAGAAATGGTGTAAATCAGGAAGAGGGAGACCCACTGAAATACCAAATTTCCATACCCCCATGTTTCCCTCTGCTTGCCTATCCACAGCTGTCTAATTGCTACTATGAATATAGTAATATGTAATGAATAACTATGGATAAATGTACTATTCTAGTTTTACTTTTATCTTACTACTATTATTTTCCCATGAAAAGAAACAGGTAGGGGAAGAAGTCAATACTGAGAGAGACTACCTTCAAAACACAAATTCAATCCTGCTTTATTTGTATCAGATAGGATAAATTTCTACATTGTGATTATTTATAATATGTCAAAATACTATACAGTATATTGCAAATGAGTGCTAAAGTTCAAATGCATTAAGAGGGATCTGTTTCACCTGGATAAAACATTCTGAAAACTCTCTGCAAAAGAGGCTGTATATCCTGTGCACAAAAAAGAACTGTAAGTACAGTAGAACCCCACATAACGAAAAAACTCTGTTCAATGGAGCTCCTCAGTATGCAGTTTTTTTCATTATGTGGTTCCCTATGGGAGATACCCTACATAATGGGGGAAAATGATAATTAATCGGGGTTCCCATTGAGCAGGTATGCCCTGGTTACCAAAAACCCTGCCTAATGAACAATTTTTTTTCCGGTATGTGGGGTATCACCCTTGCATAACGAATGCTTCATTATACGAATTTTTTTTGCTATGCAATGCGTTCGTTGTGCGAGGTACCACTGTATTTTAACAGATACATCATGTAGTTATATAATTTGGATACTGAAAGAATGAAATTTTGCTAAATATATGGAAAACTGAAACAAACTACCAATTGGAACAGTATAAGTATTGAACAATGGATTTTGCATTAAAACACTTTTATCTCAAAAGTTGCATTTTAGAAGTAGGTTTCCCACATTTCCATTTTCCTAATTGTTTTGCTCTTCTGGGAAAGCACAGTACTAAACCCCAAAACTCCACAAAGGAATGCAAAAGAAGCAGTTGCAGGAGCCAGAATAATTTATTAACAGCGAAATTCATAGCCTAAAATCTTTTTTGGAAAGAAGAGTTGAAATGTATATATAATTTTACAATGTGAGAATCACTGTAGTATAGTAGTATACGTGTGGGATTAAACCCAGGAAAGCCTAGATTCAGCTATCCACTGCAGCTATGAGGCTCTTGCAATATTTTCCCATCCATATCTATCATTCAACCTAATGTATCTCACAGAATTGATGTGAAGATAAAAATGGGGGAGACGGAGACTGAAAATGCTGCCTTGAGCTTTCAGGGAGGGCAAATTAAAGTATAAATGAAAAACAGTGGGAATCTTCTACTTGTTGCTAAACTACAGTTACCATGATTCTTTGCCAAGCTATCTAGGGCTGTCTAGGAGTTGTAATCCAATAACATAGAGCCAGTTTGTACATAAAATGAAATCATAATTTATTCTATGAGGAATTTAACGTGTGGTCTGTTAACCTTTCCCAAAAACAACATAAAGCAGTTAGACCACACTTAATATTTCAGTCTGCTCATTGCATTCTAGAGAAAGTTCAGATACTCTGGATTGGCTTATGTTTTTCCCTTTCTCTGCCTTCAAGCCTCTGGAGCAGGAGGATGAACTTCCCTTTTGTCTATTTTTCTTTCCTCGCCAGATGTTTCTCAAATGGTTACAAAATGTAAAATCAAAAAATTGTTCAACTGCTTCTGATTTTCTCCTTAGGACCAAGAATATACAGTTATGCAGATAACTTGTGTGCACCCACCATGAGCTGGAAATCCTAGTGACAGAAAGAATATGTAAATTACTTCTTGCATCACAGTCATTATCTGCATCCTTTATCTATCCTTGTATTCAATAAAAAATTCATTGCTCCTTCAATGACTTCTTGGTCACCCTCAAATCTCCTTTATGAGACACTGAGTGGTCCATTCTTAACCTATGGCATCTACCCATCATGGGTTGTTTAAATTGTAATTTGTTTATTCATGTAGAACAGGAGTTTTCAACCTTTCCAAGTCTCTTTTTCTATTACTGGTTAGATTGTTTTTGATATGTCCTGTGGCTTCACTGTTTTGTTGATATGCTTATTGATATGTTTTTTGGATATGTCCTTTTGATATACTGATTGTTGATATTTTGACTTGTTGTACTGATATATTGTATTGTGGAATTTATTGTAATTGTATTGTAAGTGTATTGATTATTTATTTTTGCATTTTCACACTGTTACATTGTACTTATATTAACTGCTGTTAGCCGCTCTGAGTCGGCCTGTACCGAGTTGAGCGGGATACAAATCTAAATAATAAATAAATAAATAAATAAATAAATTTTAAAACCAGGGGCCAGGTCATGCTCCCTCAGATAGCTTCAGAGACCCGATGGCCATTTTGCTCTTCCTCCACCACATGGCACTTTCTGGTGTGGTGGAGGCATGAAATGGTGCCATGGGCCACATCCAATCTGTAGGTTACAGGTTGAGAATCCCTGATGAAGAATGATATATATGATATACTGTACTTGCTTTAAAACAAGTACTAACAAGACCAGACTTGCATTCACAATCTCTTCTCAAAGCAGACTTTAAATGCAAATTAAGAAAACCTCACTAACTGAATTACATCAAACCTTACATACAAAACAGATTTTTTCCATTAAATAATCTGTCATATTTCATCTTGCTAGGTCATCTACAGAAGAAAAAGATGATCTCTTGCAACTCAGTGGCCCAACTGTCAATGTTCTCCCAGAAGCTGTGCGAAACAGGGCAGTTGGCAGCAAAATCTCAAATGTGGAAGACATTGTGGAAGCGGTGCAGACTGTTTGCTCAAGGAAATGTCATAAAATGAAGGGGTTAGAACAGAAGCTCAACTAAGCTTTCAAGACTCCTTGATTACTAGTTGAAAACAGCTAGAGAGTCACGTGTTGAAACATGCCTGCTATTCATTTTGCTTTGCAAGGTTCTTTGGAACTCTGACCACCCAACAGCCATGTCTCTGCTTGGTCTTATGATCACCTCACTCTTGGTAATGGATTGGCATAAGCAACACAAGCCTAGAATTTACTGTATATAAACATTGCAGAATCACACAGACCAACAAGCTTACAGGTCTATTCACAAATATTATTTTGCACAAACTGTCACTCTTGACACATATCCCATATCCATTTGTCTGTTCACCCCAGACATTTGCCATGCATGCAAATACAAACCAGTACACCAATCATATATATAATACAAAATCACTACAGTAAGACAGTAGGGTTGCCAGTGTGATCTGAAGCCTTAGGAAATTGTATGCTTTTTATGTGTCTGGGGAGGGAGATAAATATTGAGATTGGTACTGATGAAAGGAAATGTTTTATGGTAACCTTTATGGTAACTTTGGTGCCCATTCCCCTGCTTGCTGGAATCAGCATTCATTGGTTCAGTGCAAAGATATTTCTAAGAGTTTGTGCTCATAAAAATTTTTTTGTTGTAATGTTGGAAATTTTCACTTTCTCTCTCCTTCATGAACAATGGATACATTGGCCAAAATTCCCTTGCATAAAGTTATATTTCCGCAAGCTGATTATATCATTAGCCCTGTGCTTTTGCTACTAGTTAAGTTTCTTATTTCACCCAAATGCCCAGATTCTAAAGCCTCTCTGGATCCCTTTTAATCTGGGAGAAGCTTTTTGGAACCTAAGAATCTGTAGGATAGAACAAGAAATTTTTAACAAGTGATACAAGCCCTCCTTGTACAGGCATAACTTAATGCAAGGGAATTTTTGAAATTATTTTGCAATTTCTACACAAGACTTGCCCTTTGATCTCAGGATTTGGACCTCAAAACACAGGGAGTGGGAAACTGCTAACCTGGCAGCCCTGAACTTTGCAAACCAGACTTTCTCAGCTTTCTGTGTGAGGTCTGAGAAGTAGAAACTACGTCAAGCTTTAAATTCCTTCTAAAAACTTTCCTGTTCGCATAGGTTTTTCCTGACTCATAACTAGCTATGGTGCTTCTTTTTCTCCAACTACTCTTGCTCTAAGCTGTTAACTTTATTGTGATTATTTTTGTTGAGATTATTTCATATATTTTGTTTAAATCTCTTTAGCAATTTCACGCATTAGGCTGAATCTAAATATGATATATAAGAAGGAAAGTCACTAAATGATAAGCATGCTGAAGACTCAGATTCATGCATGCTCCTTCTCCTTCTCTCCATATCTACTGCAATACTTCTTCCTCTTCCATGTCAAGGCCAGACGTGAATCTACCAAAATGAAGGCACCTTTTGGGGAGTCCGTTCACCAGTTCCTTTCACCCAACCTAATGTGAGAAAGACTAGCTGACAAAACAAGGTTGCCGTTACCAGGCAACCACAATCTTCGAGGAGGCTCTTTCTGTGTACCCTTACTGCAATGCTGAAAAAGAGAAAATGTAGTGGATTTAAATCATGGTTTGATCTTGTCCTTTCCCTCAACAAAGTATAATTTACTCACTGTTAATTGTTTAAAAATGCAGTGAGTGCTCGTAACCCTTGGTTGATACTTGTACTGGAAAAGAATGGAGCAAAGTATTTTGCAATCCCAGGCCTTGAGAAATCCTGTTCCATTGGTGCTACAATTTAACATTGTGCCTTTGTCTCATCCATCAACTACAATTATTTTTTACTGACTTGTTCCTGAGTTTTTTGTTTGTTTGTTTGTTTTGCTCCTGATAAAGATAAGTCTCCTAAGAGATTGTGGAGGTGGGGACATAGTCCTATGTTCCAACCAGAAAAGATGGTGGGGAATATGGTTTGAAACTTTTTTGGGCCTAACTTCTGTTCCCCTTTTGTATGATAACTTTTCTGCTTATTTGAAGATGTCTTGCCATCTCCTGGAAGTTAGGCCCAGCCTTTAGCCTGGAAAAGGTGTCCACATAAAAATGCTAATGGTTTAATTAACCATAACCGTAGCTCTAACAAAGCATTCCCTATCTCAACAGCTTGACCATTAAAAAGTGATTTGTGTTTCCGTTTGGAGCAGGGGGTACTTACTTAGCTGGTGAAAAGGACTAATGAGCCATGGGTTTAAGCTCACAAATCAGGTTCTGGTGTGTACAGAGACAACATAGAATTCCTCAGGCAGAATTGAATGGGATATTGGCTCCACTTTTTAAAAATTACATCCCAATTTTTAAACTTCACCCTCAAAACACCAAGGGTAGATTACAAATAAATTGATATAAAATTATAGTGCAGTTCAATGTAAAATTAAAACAACAGTATAAAACATCACAACATGGCCAGTGAGACATGGAAGAAGAATGACTATGGGAGTTGTATCCCCAGACAACATAGCAGGCATGATATTACTTATTTCTGTTATATACTACTAACATACTCATCCTCCAAATGCATAATGCTATAGAGCAAAAGTTCTCAACCTTTTAAAGCCAGGGGACAGTGTTAGGGAACGTAAGTCTTCACTGCTCTCCCTAACTGGTTGCAAGGCATAGTTTGTCAGTGATGCTTTTAAGACTTTACTGCTGGGGCACACAGGTGCTGGGAGGTTTCCCTGATGTGCTCCAAGGGCCAGTGTATTTAGGACAGAGCAGGAATGCAGACCTCCAGCTACAATGCTCAACTTGCCTGAGCTTTAATGCTCACTTTTCTCTGCAGGCAGTCTGGATGAAGATTCCTGTATCTTCTGGAACCGGCTACGAGGACTGAACCTTTGCCACTGTTAACCTGTTGATGATCTGTGCTTACTGGACAAAGGAGACCTAACTGGGTTAAGCCTCCACTGGGAGGACATAAGCTGTAGAACTCTTTGGCCTTGTTTGTGGCTACAGATTGCCTTTACCCTGCTGAACTGAACTGTTGCTGAACTGTTAATGGACTTGTATATAGGACAACTGTACTGTCTCAGTGAGGTCAACTGAGTAGCCCTAGAGAAAATATCTGTTTTGTGTTATGGTTGTTGCACTGCATATACTTGCAGCCTTCTACTTTCTGAGTAAACCTACTTTGAGTTTTTCTTCTGCACCAAACTCTGGTCTCCCTGTTTTTCTCACAAGAGACCACTTGGCCAGGTGTGAAACTCTTGCTGGCCACTGCACCACTCTGCTGACCAATTACATCAGCAGACGGGTCACACTCTCTCAGACAACTTCAGGGGCTGGATAGCCATTTTGCCCTTTCTCCATCACATGGCACTTCCAGGTGTGGTGGACACATGAAATAGTGCCATGAGCCGCATCTGGCCCATGGGGCACAGGTTGAGAATCCCTGCTATAGAGCCACATGCAAAGGTAACATTTTAGCAGGCTTGGGAAACCTCAAGATTTGCAGTGCACCAGAGAGAGAACAAGAACAATAAACTTTTTTTTGGCGGGGGGGGGGGGAGCCCAAACAACTCAATGAAGACAAAATGCTGACTGACTCTTGTGGACCCTCACAGGATGTAATGTACTGTCCTGGAAAAGTGTGTAGCATGTCTGATTTTGTGCCTAACATTTTGTGCCAAGAATGACTGTCACTTTTGAACATAGAACATTGGTCAAATGGAATGCTGCAGCTGTTTATTCTTGATCTTTGACTGACATTTTTATCCTTCTTTCTCACATGTTCCATGGTCTGGCATCAAAGAGTTCCTCACCCTCTTCTGATTTCATTATGGGATTGAGATGTGCTGAATCTCTCCTTCCTTTCTGCTTTGTATGTGTCTCTTGATATTTTGCCAGAACCCTGTGCTGTATCTGCATCATGTGAAAGTGAATATCCCTGTTTTAACTATGTGTCATGTTACAACACACTTCATTTTATCCTGGAAATGCAGCCTTTTGACTTTACTGGAAGATCCTGTTGTTAGTGAAGATAAAAACCCATGAACTAATTTATCTTTCTTTCCACATATGTATTTCATTTGTTTACTAATTTACTCCATGCATAGCTGTACAACCCTTTATAATGTACTGTACTCTCTCACTTAGTTTTTGTTTAATTTGATCATTACTCAAATATAACTTCTCCTCACAGATTTGGTTAGCCAGTTTTTGATTCATCCAACTATTGTACTGAAATATGTTTTATGAATTGCAAACATGTCTAAGTTGCTCCTTTGTTGGCACTGTAGAAGCCATCTGTAAAATTTCATGAGTTGTGCTGATGCTTTCATTTAACTTCAGTTTAGATGTTATATGAGTTTTCACAGATGATTTGAGCTCTTTTAATAGCTGCTCTCTTCTAGCCTAGTTGATAAAAGTTTCTTCTTGCTATAAGGGTAACAAGTTTCATTCCATTCACCACACTAAGGAATGCCAGCATACTGGTATATGTATAAAATACAGCCACTGGGTGCCTGCTGCGTAATAATGGAGCCTCTACACTTGCCGAGAAATGTAAAGGTAGCTCAGTGGAAGTGGCAACTTCTCCAAGGTAATCACACTTTACAAAAGAAGCTCATTTAGTAATTAAGAGAAGGATATTCTTCATCCAAGGGGACTTCAGTGGCTTAGAGGCTAAGATGCTGAACTTGATGAATGGAAGGTTGGCAGGTCAGTAGATTGAGACAACAGAGTGAGTGCCTGTCTCTGTCCCATCTCCTGCCAACCTAGCAGTTCAAAAGCAAGAAAATGCAAGTAGATAAATAAGTGCCACTTCGGTTGGAAGGTAAACAGGATTCCATGCACTCCGGTGTCTAGTCATGCCTGCCATGTGTCCACAGAAATGTCTGTAGACACAGACAGTGCTGGTTCTTTGGCTGTAAACAGAGATGAGCATGGAACCCTAGAGTCAGATACAACTGGCTCTGTAAATAGAGAAGAGCATTGAACGCTATAGTCGGATATGACTGGCTCTCGAGCAAGGGCAACTTTTACCTTTCTCTTCATCTGTGAATGGTGAAGATGTTCTAGTCTAGGTCAGTGATGGTGAACCTTGGCACTCCAGGTGTTCTTGGCACTCCGCCCCCCACCCCTCCATCCCCATTAATCTGAATGAGACCATCAGTATCAATCACATTTGACTAGTGATAGGAGGTATGGACAGCCTGAACAAATGGAAAGGTTTGCACTCAGGAGAAAAGTCATATACCATAGTGCTTTTGCAGGAAAGCAAGAATGCCTTAAAAACATATGAGTACCTGTAGTATCAGCTAGGGAAAGATGGAAAACTACATTCTGAAATAGATCACTCCTACTGTAATTCATCTATAATTACATTTTTCTTTTAACAGTCAGAATCATTAATTTTCAGCTGTAAAACTTTATTTGAACTCTGAGCCATTGTGGTTAACCACCAATGCTCCCATTATTAAAACATTATCTTGAATTTATTGCAACCAGTGTAAAACTGAGATAATACAAAATGTATATAGCTGAGGAGAATGGTGGAGGATAGAGGTGCCTGGAGGAAAGCGGTCCATGGGGTCGCAAAGGGTCAGAATCGACTGTGTGACTGAATAACAACAAATATAGCTACACCACTCATATGTTGGCTCCTTATTTAATAATAACAGAAAGCCCTTTGTAGGACAAGAGTCTTATGAAAGATGTAAGCTAATAGAGTAAACATGATAAGACTACTTGTGTTATTTATTAAAGACAACATTGGGCACTGTTTACTAAATTCAAGGAGCGATATATAGGGAATAAAAACTAACCCTTTAGCACAGGACTTGTTTTTTTAATAAGGATATAGTTATGATTTATAGCCTATTACTTATTTTAAAAAAAATATATTTAAGATATAAAATGCTATGCTAGAAAATACCAATATAGCAATAATTTGTACAGTTGCATTGATGGAATGTACAAGTCTTTCAAATTTGATTTAATAAAATCAGAAGAACCTTAGGATGCCTCCAGAAAGCTGTGTTATATGGGTAAACATATTTCTGTCCAGTTACTACCATGGCCACCAATCTATGCTAACCTTCTTATTCATTTTTCTTCTTCCATGTCTAGGCCAGACATGAAACTGCCAAAATGAAGGTACCGTTTGATGAATTCATGCTGCAGTTCCTTTTGCCTGACTTAGTGTGAGAAAGATTAGCTGGCAACACAAGGTTGCTATTTACCAGGGTCTCTAAAAGGTCCACTATCATTGGTAGAAAGCAACAACGCAGCATGGAAAAGGGGCTGTAACTTAATGGCAAAGCATATGCTCCAAATGGGGAAAAAAATGTTCCAGGTTTAATCCCTGGCATCTCTAAGTAGGAAAAGGAAGGAATTCTGTCTGCTGGCAGTCACTGCTGCCCATCCCATACTGAGGACCTATGCTTTGACCAAGAATAAGGAAGATTCTGATATTCCAGTCTTGACCATTCCTTCACAACCATTAACATTTTGGTGAAAGTCATCTGAGCAAGGTTCAAGAAAACTGTGTGTCAGAACAGTTAAAAAGCCCACCTCACATATTTTAAATACAACCTTCTCTGATCTTCTTTACCTAAATAATACTAACTGTGAAATTATTCCATCATCCTAATTTTTTTTACAGATATGATACTTATACCCCAGAATTAGGTTGGCATAGAAACTGAACCGCTGCTGTGCAGTTGCAAGTCTTGTATGTAGAGGTGCATTTCTTTGATTTCATATGCATGCCTCTCGGCTATCTGACAGAGAATGGTACTTTGCAATGATATTCCAGCCAGGCTGAAGAGAAAAAGCCTTTGGTTCTTTGATATTAGTCTAGATCTTATGAAATTATATTTAAATGGTCAGCATAGAGGATTAGCATTCTGTAATTTATTATGAGAAACTAAAAAGGCATCAGCAGAACAAAAGAGTCCTTTTCTTTAACATCCTGAAATGTAACTTGGAAACATTTCTCCAAAATGTGCCTATAGTTGAATGGATATCGGTCCCATTAGAAATAATTTCTAATGAAAACAATCTCCCAGAAATGCTTTCCATCACAAACTCCTCTGAAAATTTCCATTTAAAATGGATTTCTAAAATCAATCAAACTTTATGGTTCATACTCTAGTTATGAACACTGGGCTAAATTACTGAAGAGTACATAAAGTATGCACATTTTAATGGATTTTTCCTTTATGACAAATATGTAACATAAATAAAATTCAAGGTTGTTTTCTTTTCTGGCTACTGGCATAGGCAGTTACTACTGGTAGACAGCACCACATTGATTTAAACTGGAGCACAGTTCTGTTTATTATATTTGACAATACATTTGTTGCACGTAGTACAAAACAGTATCAAAAGGAGCTTGTCAAAAAAAGAAAATATTATATTGCTTGGCTACAGTTGCCTTTCAAAAGTTAACAAAAAGAAAAGCAAACAATTGTGCTTTTTTTGTCACAACTCACTTGTCCAAGAAACATTTTACCATGCTCCATAGTTCAGTGGTTAATGTTGCTGTTAACTTTATGCAGCTCCACAGAAATGAGGACTAACACCAGTAGATGTTTCATGATGTATGGTTGAGAAAGACCCAGGTTACGTGTGGGCTATTCCACTTTCATTCAGCACTTTTAAAAAAGGTCTAGATAATGTAAAATTACCTCCTGCATTTAGACATTTGATCTTCAAGAATTAAAAAAAACCTACAAGATATATGCATTGATCCTGCTAATCTGGAATTTACTTTTCAACACATAAATTGAAAGTTATTTTCTGAGGTCACTTCCACTTTTCATCTTAGGCCTCTGAAGCAGTTGGAAGCTTGTGAATTAAGGTAAATTAAGAATGAGACTATGGTAGCAATTAAGATTGTAGCCAACTAGATATATCGTCTTTTTGTTGATAAATCTCTGACAAAGTTGAAAAGAAGCTGTTTAACACTGTTATCAACATGAATGCAACCTGTCAGCAGTTCAGATTCAAATAGCTCCCTTTAAGGTAGGGGTTCCCAATGTTTTCCCACTAGGAGCCACTTCCTGCCACCACACGCAGCTGTGGGGGCCAGAGGCGTGGCTGCATCCACAACTAATGTTCTTGTCATCGTCAACATCATTGCCAGTGGGGTATGGTTTGCACAGATTTTGCCACTTCATGCACAGCCTTGACCACTTCCCAGGGTGGCAGGAAGCTTTCTGGAGCATGTTTGCTCCAGTTTGGTAATTTTCTGATGTTCCTCTGTTGTGCTTTGGAAGCTGGAGAGCGGTGGTGGATGACTTCCTGGTTCTGCACTGGCATCCCTGGCACTGACATAAGCTCCGCCTGGTACCGGGAGTAATCCACCGCTGCTCTCCAGCTGCTGAAGCACAGTAGAAAAGTTTCAGAAATTTACCAAACCAGAGCGAACATGCTCTGAAAAGCCTCCCACCACCATGGGAAGCAGCGGAGACTGCACAAAGCAGCAAAAACTGTGTGATTCCCACCGCCACCACAGCAGTGACGTTTTTCGACTTCCAGTGGTGTCTAGAGGTGCATGGTGGCCACTGTGGGCCGGATTAATGATATGCACAGGCTGGATTAGTCCCACAGGCCGGTGGTTGCCCACCCCTGCTTTAAGGACTGGATTAGTTATGTCTCTGTTCACTGCTACAGTATATACCTAGTAAATTGGAGTTGCTATTGGGACATTCAAATTGTAGATTGAATAGAAGAGCTGTCATGACTGAATAAATGTCTATACCAGAATCAGAGTACATGTAGCCTTCCAAATGGTGCAATACAACTGCCATCTTCTTTCAACCAGCATTATCCTGGCCAGGACTGATCAATTTGAGTCCCACAACATATGGAGCAGCAGATGTCCCATTTCTGCCCTAAACAAAAACACAGTTGTCTGCACATAAAAACGAGACTTCAGGAGTGCTCTCCGATATTTTATGTGTGTGTAGAGATACAAATTTTATGGAGGATCATTCAATCATGTTGGCTACCATCTGAATTTGAAGTTGTACAGTTCAGAGTGACCAGCTCACTGACTACAGATGTGTATTCTTCTTGATGCTGTTTTTTAGAATTCTCCAAACTTTCTCCAGGCAGAACTCTGGGAGTTCCAGTCCATGCAGTCATACCTGCAGATACAGTACCAACATTTTACTCACCTGGACCAGGGCTTGATTTCAATGCTGCATGGCCTAGCTCTGACTTTGCTTCCTGATCTTTTTTGAAGGAAGATACCACGTCATGGTTTCCACACGCGACCGTGTCTTAATTTTAAGGTGGCATTTGATTCATGTAGTGTTAAGATACATTTTGCATTTTTCTTAGGCTTAGAAATGCCAGTTTTCATTTTTAAACACATTGCTATGCCAGGCTGCTAGTCTGACGTTACAATGATGCATAAGTAGAATAGAAGCCTTCCCAAAGGGAGGAGGGAAAAGTGAGTGTCCAGGATTGGACACATTCCAAGAAAAACACCTACAGTCCCCACGAGAATACTGAGTGACAGTCAGGTCACATGACTGCACCATGAGGGAGATGACGTCTCCCTTCCTGTCAATCAAACTGATTGCCTGGACACCTGTTAGAATAACTTTCCCAGAGAAAGCAAAGATGGGGGCCACATGTCAAACAGATGACACTTGCACCTGCAAACTGTCCCTTTCTCACAGGAACCAAAGGTACTTTCTCATTAGATCAGCACATTCCAGAGCCCCTTTTCTCTATAAAAAGGGCTCAATTTGTTCATTCAGAAGCCATTCCTGAGACAAGGGGGAGCCCTTGTCTGTTATCACCATGATCTTGATTTCAGCGGGAGCCCTTGCCAGTCGGCTCTCCAAAATGACTCTTCGGGTCTAACTCTATGCCATGAGGGGCTGAACTGCCCCTAAAACTTAAGAAGCTTGTAACCTGCTAGGGAGCTAGCAAGATGTTTTATTTCATTTATTTGTTTTATTAGATTGTGTTCTATAGTGTAGATTATTTTAAGATCTGTATCCCTTATTGTGTTCCTTCAATAAATCTTCAAAAGTCAAGCCGTGTGTTGTCTGCCTTTGTAAATAAGAAGGAAGCCCAGCAGAGCTGAAGTAACTCCGATGTGTCCTCATCGCTTCCAGCCAGATGGAGAGGTGAGAGGGATAGCTCTGTCTCGGAAAGGGAGGGGAAGAGTAGTAACTCTAAGAAGCCTAGCTTCTGCCCAGTGATTTAAATTACCTGCCATATGCAGAAGGCTACTGTTCCTGTCCCCAGCGAATTGGGCTAGGGAGAGGAGTGCTCATAGAGGCAAGCAGGTCGCAGGATCTAAGGTCTGCCCTGCCGGGTGTCCCCAAAAATATTCTGGGTTCCCAATGGAGCCTTTCTGAGGCATGTTCCTCCCCCTACGTCCCTGATACCACAGTACTTTTGAGGTGTCATATTTTTTCAGGAGATACCATCTATAAAATGTTTTTATAGCTGAAATGTTTTAAATGCTGAAATTTTTATGTATTGTGATGATATGAAATTTTGTAATTGTATATTTTGTATCTATGTGAGCCACTCAGAGTCGCTCTGCAAGTGGGGCAGCATACAAATATAATAATACTAATACTAATAATACTAATACTACTAATAATAATAATAATTAAAAAAACCTAAAAAGGAAGCAAAACTATGACCCTCAGGAAGTACTACAGCAGCTTTCTTATTTTCCTACTTTACAATAGGAAGCAAAATGGGAGCCAGGCCCTGGTCCAGGTGAACAAAATGTAGGGATTGGAGCCCAAAACAAATTGAATGGCATATCCCTGATGCTAAATAAGACATCAAATATGACTTCTATACTCAGACTTCATCTAAATGCATTTTCAAATGTAATACTTTGTTTACTGAGTAGTAGCATATCCACATATGTAAATCATTGATGTAGTGTGAATCATACGTAATTCACATGTAGGACCTACCTGTGTCTTTTCCATTCTTTTTGCAGGGTGTATATGGCTAGAAAAAAGGTTTTGCATGTAAGACCCAATTTTTGACTAAGACTACAGCTACTATGATGCACTTTTTATCATGTAATAATAAATAAATAAATACAATTTAAAAAACAAAGTGGAAAAGAGAAAGGGATTGCTTTCAGCTCTCAATACCACTGAAGCTTTGCTTATTCAGATTTTACTTATGGACAATTTATTCCAGGCTTTTTTAAAACCAAACTTCATTAGCTTTTCAATCATTTGCAAACAATTTTTTTGTAATCTGTAATTTTCCAACAATACATAAGATGTTCAGTTTGTGTATGTATATTAGAATTGCTACAATTTAATATGTATTGTACAGGAATTTTCAACAGGATTAAATTACAGAATGAAACACAATCATTCCTAACAAGTGTTTTATTTATGAAGTTGTTTATTTTTTCAAAATGAATCAAAATAGTATTCTATCATTTATGTCGCACTGACAAGACATCTGCAGCATTAATGAGACAACTCATAAAGATGTCAACAAATCTATTCTCATTCCTTGTGACCAATAGCAGCAGTTAATCTACAGAAGTACATCAAAACATTTACATTTATATACATATATACAAATATATATACTGTACACTTCTCCCTCATGATAACATTACCACAGGGCGGTCTTCTTCTCCTCTTATTCATCTATTCATTCTACAGCACCAAATAAATCACAAGTGCTTTCTCTTAATATGTTTAGTGAAAATGTTGCAAAGCTCAATTGTCAATTTCAAAATATATTAATACTGAGCAGCTACACAGCTTGGAAAATGCCAGTTAATTTCCTACTATCAGTGAGGAGCATGAACAAGGCTAAGTAATATTTTTAATTTATGCTTAAATTGAGCAGAAATGGGCGTGGCTAAGATGGCCGACGAGTAACATCTTGATCCGGACGCTCGCGCTTATCAAAGGGGTAATCGATGGGAAGGAGTGAAATCGAAAAATTTTAAAGTGGTAATTTCTGTGGCTAAGACTCCTTCTTGCCTTTTTGGAAAAATTTCGGGAAGGTTTGAGGTCGGATGGTCGAAGTTCAGGAGGTTTTCCTTGGTGGGTGAGGCCTGCGACGGCAGTCGCGGCTTTTCTGCCGAGGAGCCGAGAACGGGACCAGCGAGACTGCGGAGGAATACTGGAATTGGCAAGAAGCTGTTTGGCTTGAAAACAACTGCATGTAAGTGCATGAAAGGACATATGGAATATTAAAGCTTAAAGTTGGCTGGGGATTTTGTTTAGAAGAGCCTGGACTTTGAAATGGAAACGGGTGGAAGTAGTTGAAACCGAGTGGCTGTTTTGTTAATGGCGGCGGTCCTGGAAAACGAAAGTGATCCTGTCTGGGTTTTTGGCTTTTTCGCATCCCAGGAGAACCGCGGCATGTTTAAGCGATAACAAAGTGGATTAAATAGTATCATCTGGGCTATAATATTGGAAGGTAGCAGTGTGTTTCCCAGCTTGAAGTGTGTGGTAAAAGTTTGTGGTTCCACAGAAGAAGAAGGGGGGTTTTCAACTCCCCAAAGTTAAGGAAGCTGCTGAATAATGGCACTTTGATCTGTCCGCCTCAAGAGAAGGTTTAATAGGGCTCTTTTTTTGCTCCTTCACCGTGTGGATTACAAATACTTTTCTTTTTGAGTATACAGCTTCTCACACATTTTTTCCTTTCCTGCTTGGATTTTGGGCTTCCTTTTCCTTTCATCTCCCCCTCCCTTTTTTCCGGCGGCTTGGACTTAAACGAGAAGATTTGGGTGACTGTTTCCTTGGAGCCTTTATTTTTGCAGTGTGGAAAACAACCAGTTGGATTGCTTGCCTTGGGGAAACGGATGTGCTGTGGATTTTGCTGCCTGTTGGGAGTACATTTTGATTCCTTCTGCCTTTTTTTTGTGGAGTACAGTATTTAAATTGGATTTCTTCCTACATACAAGTTTTCCTTCTGCACTTGCGGAACCAGGGGTTGCAGTGTTACAGGTTTTATTTGATTGGCTAATCTCCACAACGTTCTGCAACATTGGACTTTGATATACTGTATTATTATGGATAAAGGTACAAGAGGGAAAGCCAAAGGAAGAAGAACCAGTTGTCAAGCCCAAGAAAAAAGAGAAAGTACCAATGGAAGAAACATCTCAGTCTTCATCTCCCCTACAGTGTCCTATGATCAAACCGAAATTATGGTGGAAATTGGCAAGTTGTTTCAGAAATTGGAGAAGAATGAGGATTCAAGGGTGAAAGATAGAAATGAAATGATGAAAAAGCAAGATAAGGTAGTATCATCTGTTGCAGATTTTTCAAAAAAGGTGGATTTAAGCTTGAAAAAAATTGAGGGAAACGTGAAATTGGTTCAAACTGAGGTAATTGCCATAAAAAATGAAATAAAAGGGACTCAGGAGGTGGTGTGGGAGAATAAGCTGAAATTGGATGAGCAAGAGAGAAGGATTGATGCTGTGGAAGATATGATGAGAAAGCAGAACATTGTGATCCGTCAGGTCGTGGAACGGACTCCGGACTTGTTAAGAGAAAGAGTGGTTCAGTGGTTAAATGGTCTGAATATGGGAAAAGAATTTGTCCAGGAAGATTTTGTAAGTGTATTTCGGGTGGGCCCAAGAAGAGGGAAGGTAGTTCAAAGAAATGTGTTGGTAAAATTTGCAAATTGGGCCGATAAGCTAAAAGTAATGGCCCATCTGAAACGTGTTGGTCCTGATGCCCTGAAATTTGATGGTTCTGACGTAGAAGTTTATAATGATATCTCATTGAAAGAAAGAACGTGGAGATACAAGATGAGGCCTGTAACTAAACTGTTGATGAGTAAAAATATAAGGTATAATTGG
Source organism: Bradypodion pumilum (assembly GCA_035047305.1). Classification (NCBI taxonomy): domain Eukaryota; kingdom Metazoa; phylum Chordata; class Lepidosauria; order Squamata; family Chamaeleonidae; genus Bradypodion; species Bradypodion pumilum. The sequence continues at coordinate 60,775,353 of JAWDJD010000005.1, forward strand.
AGATTTCCACAGCAACTGCGCTTTTTTTATGACAAAAGAATGCAAGTAATTGATGAAGGGGCCAACCCATTGGAATACTTGAGTTTGTTGGAATTGGTAAAAATAGATTCGGAAGAATGGATAAATCTTAAGAAGGAATTGATGGAATCCGGAGCTTTGGGGAGGGAGTATGAGAGGGAGGAAGCTGGTGGGGCAACAGGTGGAACACCGCAGCGAAGGGAAGAGGAGGAGGAGCTGTCGTTGATCATGGTGGAGGAGGAGACAAGTAAGGAGCAATGAGATTTAGATTATAACAATTTAAAACATTTAGCCGATATAGAAAGGTGAATAGCGCATAGCACCGGTAGGAAGGCACATCTTGCATGTCCCCCCTCTCCCCTCTTTGGTGGTCAAGGGCGGCTTTTTTTGTAAGAAGGTGGGGAGAGAGATATTGTGTGTTACTGTAGCTTTATGTGGCATAAGGGTAAGGGGTTGTTGGTGGCACGCCCAATGGAGAGTTTAGAGCTTAGAAAGGAGATAGGTTATGGGTAGTATTAAAATAATATCATGGAATGTGAAGGGTACAGGTTCTGTTCTTAAGAGACGCAGATTGGAACTGGCGCTGAAGAAAGATAGACCCGATATATTGTTCTTACAGGAAACGCATCAGAAGTCAAAAGACACGAATAAACTTTTTTTGGGATGGATGCAACATTATCAGATGGCGTTTGGAACTTCAAAAGCAAGAGGGGTAGCAATCATGATTTCTAAAAAAATAGGATTTGAGATTACACAAAGTATTGCTGATCAAGAGGGCAGATATTTAATTGTGAGAGGAAAAATAGAGGATGAGGAAATCATGTTGGTAAATATTTATGCTCCAAACGATCATCAAGCGGAATTCTTAGAAAAGGTTCGGAAAATAGTGGAATTAGAGAATGTTCCAAAAACCATTGTGGCTGGAGATTTTAATTTGATAAGGTCGGGACTAGATTGTACAAATATAGCAAGAAGTGGAATTGGTTTGAAAGGGAAGGTTTTGGATAAATGGATGGATGCAATGGGTCTGAAGGATTCTTGGAGAGAGTTTAAGGGTTCAGAAAGGGCATATTCTTTTTTTTCACATGTACATGGGACCTAATCAAGAATAGATTATGTCTTTCTTACGGAAAATTTGATTAAAGATATAGAAGGAATGGAAATCGGGATCATTAAGGAATCGGATCATGCCAAAGTATATTTGGAATTGAAAATACAAAAAGATATTCGAAGAGGAAGAAGTTGGAGGTATGATCCTAATCTGTTTAAAGATCAGAAGGGTAAAAAGCAGATTATGGAAAGTTGGAAAGAAATCTGGCAGTGGAACGACAATAATGAGGTTAAGTTTAATATTGTATGGGATACCATGAAGTCGGTTTTTAGGGGGGAAAGCATAAAGTTGGCGAGCTCTAAATATAAAAGATATAAACTAGAACAGATAGAAAAAGAAAGAGAAATAAAGCAAGTACAGGAAGAGCATGCGAAAAGTAAAGATAAAAAAATCCTCACGAAATTACAAAGACTTAAAGCAGAATTAATGGGTAAGGATATTGATAAAGTTAAACGAGATTTGATTTAGTTAAATAGAGAATACTTTGAATTTAGCAACAGAAGTTCAAAACTACTAGCAAGAGCAGCCAAGGCTAAAAGGGAAAAAAGAGAAATAGGGGTATTGGTTAATAAACAAGGCTTAAGGTGTAATAAGAATAGAGATAAATGTAAAATTGTTAGGGAATTTTATCAAGTATTATATGCAAAAAAGGAAGTAGATTTGGAGAGGCTCAAAAAGATATTGGAGAGACAGTTAGGGAATGGAATAAAACAAGAACATAGAAAGAAAATGGAGGAAAGGATTAGTGATAAAGAGGTTAAGGAGGTAATTAGCGGGTTGAAGATGGGGAAAGCTCCGGGGGATGATGGATTATCGACAGAGTTTTATAAAGAATTTAAAGAAGTAGTGGTTCCAAAATTGGTGAAGCTATATAATTACATTTTAGATGGAGGATCAATCCCAACTTCATGGTATAATACTACAATCGTTCTACTGCCAAAGCCTGGTAAGAATCTGGAAAGAGTGGAATCGTACAGACCAATTTCTCTTATAAATCAGGATGCCAAGATATTCACAGCAATTCTGGCTAATCGTCTAAATAGTTTTATGGGGGAATATATAAATGTTGATCAAGTTGGGTTTTTAAAGGGTCGGCATATGGCGGATCTGACTAGAAGGGTATTAGATCTAATTGATAATGTTAATCAAACAAAGGAAAAGGTAGGCTTATTATCATTAGACATTTTTAAGGCATTTGATTCATTACAGTGGTCTTCCATTAAGGAAATAATTACAAATTACGGGTTTGGGGATAGATTTAATAGGGTAATAGATTTATTATATCAAAAAGGCAATGCTAGGATTAGGGTAAATGAGGAGCTTACTGATGTGGTAAATTTAGAGGCAGGTACCAGGCATGGCTGTCCATTATCTCCTATCCTGTTTATTATGGCAATGGAGATATTAGCTAAAGATATAAGGGATGATTTAAATATAGAAGGGATTATGGGTAATAAAGTGAGTATGTATGCGGACGATACATTGCTTACGGTGAAACATCCGGAGTTGGTAATGGACAGGATTAAAGATCACCTACAGGTATTTGAAGCTATAACTGGACTAACAATAAATTGGGATAAATCAGAATTGATGTTGTGTAATTTGGGGGTAGGTGAGATGGACAAGATAGTGGAAGTGTTTAATATACAAATTAAAGATAAGTTGAAATATTTGGGGATAACTATTTCAAACAAATTAGAAGAACTTAAATGATTGAACTATGACAGCTTGAGAGCTGAATTCAAGAATAAAATACAAGAGTTTCAGAAGTTGAAGCTGTCATGGTTCGGAAGGATTGCAATTTGTAAAATGATATTGCTACCAAAGATTAATTTTTTATTTGATGCACTAGCGATCCATTTGAAGGAGAAGGAAATTAATGAGTTTCAAAAGATGTTTAATTGTTTCTGTAACGGAGGTAAAAAATCTAGACTTTCAAAGAAGCTCTGGTATCTGTCTCAGAAAGAAGGGGGTCTGGGCATGCCAAATTTGTTAGCATATTATCGTGCATTTCAAATTAAGAATGTTGTGAAAATTTTGGCAAGAGAAAAGACAATTTGGGAGCAAATGGAGATGAAAGAATATAGAAATATTGGCAATATGATTTTTTGGGGAATAAAGGATAAATTGAAAAGGCCAAACAATACTATGATGAGAGGTCTCATGGAAGTGTGGAAAAAGGTAAAGATAGATATGGTCCCAAATCTTTCTCCAATTTTGGAATTGGCTGATATGGTGTGTTTCCCAATAAAATTAGATAAGGAAAAAAAGGAAATATTGGTTAAAGATGGGGTGTTTTTACTGAAGGACTGGTTGAAAGCTTGCGATGATGATACTAAGAGAAAAAAAATATTTGAGAAGTTAAATTTGGATTGGTTTCAGAAATTAAGGGTGGATAATTGGAATAAAAAATATAAAAGAGAATTAGGGATAGACAGAATTATTTGAGGAATTGGTAATAAAGATTAGAAAAGGGGAAAGAGGTATTAAGGGTCTTGTAAGCAAACTTTATACTATATTGAATAAGGATAAAGATTCACAGGAAGACCTGAAACGTAAGTGGGAACAAAATTTGAATATAAAAATTGGGGAGGTTGAATGGAGAAATAAATGGAAAAAGAGGATCATGAGAACAATGTCTGTAAGAATTAAAGAACATAATTTTAAAATGTTATGGCAATGGTACTTGACACCACTAAGGATTTACCAGATGGATAATAAAAGAGATAAGCTATGTTGGAGATGTAAAGAAACTGATGGAACATATGAACATATGTGGTGGAGTTGTAAAAAAATAAGGGATTTTTGGGGAAGAATAGAAGGGGAGTTTGGTGAAATATTGGGTAAAAACGTTAAGTTGGAGTCAGGTACCATTCTTTTAACAAATGTGGAAGGTTTGGGTTTGGATAAGGAGGAAAAAGAATTATTGGAAATTGTATTAACTACTGGTAGACAATGCATAGCTAGAAATTGGAAAAACAATGTAGATATACAGATTGGAGAATGGTATAAGGAAATGTGGAGTCTAGCATTGAACGACAAATTGACATGGGAGATTAAAGTGAAACGAGATAATTTAAAAGAGAATAGGTTTTGGAATATATGGAAGCCGTTCGTGGAGCACTCTCTCATGGTAAATGATTGCTCAGGACCTGTACCATCTCAAAGAGGTTTTTGGATTTAAAATAGAAACTAAACTCTCCGGGCATTGTACATATTCACAGGGTGATTTGTAAGTACTAAAAAACTATAATAGAGGTAGCACAGAAAGCTCTTATTGTTTGATTGTGCAATATTCTATATTGTGGTATCTAATAATGATGGTTATATAGTAAATAATTAGCTCAAGTATTGTTAGGTGCCAGCCTCTATGAATGTGAGTTAATATTGCGTTGATGTTATTTTTGAGTTATTATTGTATTGTATTGTTACTGTTTTCTTTTCTTTTTTGTATGTCTGTCAAGAAATTTAATAAAAATCATTAAAAAATTGAGCAGAAATGTTACTAGTAATCAATCTGGTAATTTAATTTCTTTAAAATATGTCAGCATTTTGTCTAATTGATATACTGGAAGTCAGTGTTTTACAAACATTGTACAGTATACAAAATATCTAATAAACACAGCGGGAATTACAGTTCTTGAAATGTTAGTCTCTATTTCTCAGAGGTCATACATTTTACACACTGGAATAATTTGGTTATGAATGCATATATTGTAAGAGGAACATATTGCAGAAGACTGTGAATGGTCACAGCTCCCTGCCATATAAAAATATTTTGGCTAACAGGTTTTTGTTGTAATAGAAGTGTAAATTGGAGCTTGTTGCTCACTGTTCTATCACACATGTTAGTGATTCACATATGGGCACACCATTCTGTTCATACAAACCAACCTTTGAGATAGGCTAGGAATGAATCATCAGTTACAACTATGCAACAGATTAGTGCCTACGACAAAAAATGAGGAATGATACAAGCACATCAAACAACTGGTGTGTTCTGAACAAGCTATCTGGTACATTCATGTGACTTTCTCATACTCAATGTCTCTTTGCTGGGTTTGCTATTTCTTATGATCCCCCTGATAGGTGAGAGCCTGGTTGTGGCATGGGGGCTTGAGTGGTCCAACTAGGCAGTGTTGCCCATCACTTGTCAATGATGTTAGGCCGGGACTAAGAACATAAGAACAGCCTTGCTGGAACAGGCCACAGCCCATCCAGTCCAGCATTCTGTCTCACACAGTGACTCACCATTTCCTTCAGGGTATTCCCAAGCAGATGCCTTCACCTGCTTAGGATTCCCTGGAAATGATATTGAGAGATATCCTGCCTATCTCTCCAACCCAGAGGTTGTCCTTAAGAATCCATAATTATAGCCATTGATACTCTTGTCCTCCATGAACTTGTCTAATCCTTTCTTAAAGCTGTCAAGACTGACAGCTGTCACCACTTCTTCTGGCAGGGAGTTCCATAGACCAGTAATCCTCTGGGTGAAAAAGTACTTTCTCTTATTTGTTTGAGAACTAGTACCCAAAAGTTTCATGTAGTGTCCCCTAGTTCTAGTGTTATGCGATAGGGAAAAGTTTTTCCTTATCTACTTTGTCCACACCGTGCATGATTTTATAAACTTCAATCAGGTCACCTCTTAGACGTCGTCGTTCAAGAGTGAAGAGGCCCAACCGTTGCAGCCTCAGATGGTAAGGAAGGTGTTCCAGTCCCCTAATCATTCTGGTTGCCCTCCTCTGCACTTTTTCCAGCTCCATAATATCCTTCTGGAGGTATGGCGACCAGAACTGTACACAGTATTCCAGATGGGGCCTCACCATAGATTTGTAAAGAGGCAAAATGACACTTGCTGACTTATTTTCTATACCCTTCCTAATGATCCCTAGCATTGAGTTTGCTTTTTTCACTGCTGAGGCACACTGGGTTGACACCTTCATTGAGTTGTCCACCAGGACACCAAGGTCCCTTTCCTGGTTTGTCGCAGAGAGTTCAGACCCCATCAGTTTATAAATGTAATTGGGGTTCTTTGCCCCAACATGCATCACTCTGCACTTACTAATGTTGAAACTCATTTGCCACTGTTTTGCCCACTCCCCCAGTGTTGAGAGATCCCTCTGGAGCTCCTCACAATCTCTCACAGTTTTCACTACCCTGTATAATTTAGTGTCGTCAGCAAATTTGGCTACTTTGCTTTTTACTCCTACCTCTAGATCATTTATGAAGAGGTTGAAAAGCAGGGGTCCCAGTACTGAACCTTGGGGGACCCCACTCTTTACTTCCCTCCACTTGGAGAAGTGTCCATTTAGTGCTACCCTCTGTTTCCTTTCCCTTAGCCAGTTGCTGATCCAGGACAAGACCTGTCCCTTTATTCCATGACTGGTAAGTTTATTCAAGAGCCTTTGGTGTGGGACCTTGTCAAAAGCCTTCTGAAAGTCCAGATAAACAATGTCAACTGGATCCCCCTTATCCACATGCTTGTTGACACTCTCAAAAAATTCCAACAGATTAGTGAGGCATGATTTGCCCTTGCAAAAGCCATGTTGGCTCTCCTTTAGCAGCACCTTCTCTTCTATGTGCCTATTAATTCTATCTAAGACTCACCAAAGCATCACCCGTCGGATCCCTTGGGCAAGGTGAAAGCAGAGGGCACACGTCATGGTCTGCCTAATCACTGGGTGACGTGATATCCAAAAGGCTAAAAAAAAAAAGGCACGCAGATGGACTTTATTTCCCAGGTCCATTTGCATGTGCAGAAAGTCGTCGTGGAGATGTCTACCATGGCGCCGACTCCTCACTGAATAACAACTCCAAGGTGTCCAAGGTATGATCCAATAACTACTCCCCCATACCTCTACAATTTAGATGAAGCAATAGCAACAAGCACTATTTGATCGATCTCACAAATCTTTTTACAATGGACTAAGGTAGAAGAGAGGTTAGCTATTCTTCTAGTGGCAATAAGGTATAAAAAGAAGCATTAACCTTATTTTTTTAAACCATCATTGATCTCAGAGCTTGAAAACTATAACTTTGAAATTTAATTTAATTTTAATTTAATTTGTCAAATTTATATACCGCCCACTCGGCCAAAGCCGACTCAGGGCGGTTCACAATGACAATTTAAAAAACATGCTAAAAACAGTTAAAACTACCCACCCCCTAAAACAATGAGAAACTAAGCTATGAGAAACCTGGGGAATATAGTGAAAAACAGAGACATCACCTTGAAAACAAAAATTTGCATAGTCAAAGCAATGGTATTCATAGTGGTAATGTATGGGTGTGAGAGCTGGACCATTAGGAAGGCTGAGTGCAGAAGAATAGATGCCTTTGAGATGTGGTGTTGGAGGAGAGTCCTGAGCAGCAAAGAGAACAAAGAGGTCAATACTGGAAGAAATCAATCCTGACTGTTCATTGGAGGGACAAATAGTGTAGATGAAGCTAAAGTACTTTGGACATCAAATGAGAAGGGAGGACTCACTTGAGAAGGCCTTGATGCTGGGAAAGGTGGAGGGCAAGAGAAGAAGGGGGCGTCCAAAGATGAGATGGATAGATGGTATTTATTGTGGACACAATGGGCACAGAGCTTGGTGGGCAGAAGAGAATGGTGGAGGATAGAGGTGCCTGGAGGAAAATGGTCCACGGGGTCGCAAAGGGCTGGAATCGACTGTGCGACTGAACAACAACAAGGATCCAAAGGCACCATGGGGGGAGTTCTTCTACACCAGCCACCCAATAGAGGTTACCCTTCCACCTGCACCCCACACTTGACCAGCCAGCCAGGTTTTAAGTTCTTTTCTTATGGGGAGGAATCAATGAGGAAAAAAGTGAGGGCAGAAGTTCAATATTACTCCACAGACACAAACAACTGCTTTCAAGATTTTAAATGAGCAATCTGATCATGTCTATTTTATTTAATATTTCCTATGGATCTTTTTGCTTCCTTTGCACAAGGTAATGATGGTACAACCCCATCACTCTAGATGATTCTAGTTATTTGCATCCACATGAAAAGCCTGTTTCTTCAGAGCCACAACCGCATAGCATCTGGGGGATTTTATGGGATCAAATAACTTCACCAGTCCAGACCAGGCTATGTTGTCCTGTAAAATATTGATCATAGCACATCAGAAAGGCATTTGAATTGAAAGCAAAGATTACATAAACATATTTACACTGTAAAACACACTTTAAAAAGTTGTAATTACTGTGCAAAACAGGAGCGGTTAATATTGTAATATTGGCTAAGTGCCTAAGACGCTGACTGGGAGGCGAAAAGTCAGCAGTTCAGCAGTTCGATTACCGAGTACTGCAGGACGGAATGAGCTCCCATCTTTGTCCTAGCTCCTGCCAACCTAGCAGTTCGAAAGCAAGAAATTGCAAGTAGTAAATAGGGACCACTTCGGTGGGAAGGTAACAGCGTTCCGTGTGCTTCGGTGTCTAGTCATGCCTGCCACATGACCACGGAAACGTCTGCAGCAGCAGATAGCGCTGGCTCTTCGGCTTTGAAACAGAGATGAACACTGCACCCTAGAGTCAGATACGACTGGCTTTCGAACAAGGGAAACCTTTACTAATCCTGTTATTTAGATACAGTGGAACCCCGCTTTACAGACGGTCCGCCTCTGAAAAAAACGCTTCAAGGAAAGAAATCCATAGGAAATGACAATCCGCTTCAAGGACAAATATTGCAATAAAATCGCTACTCGGACCGGGTTTCCCCCATGGTTTTCAATGCATTCAAATGGGAAACCACTTTAAGGACAAAATCGCTATAAGGGCAACCCTACAGAATGGATTAAGTCCTTAAAGCAGGGGTCAACAAGAAAATGTGTTTAAGATTCAATCCATTCCTTACTGACAAATAAAAATCCCTCAACACAGTTCTCAAAGATGTCCACTCTCACACAAAGCCAGCCAGCATGAACACACATGCGAGACTATTTATCTGCCAAGTAGAAATCGACTGAAAACTGTTAGGTTTTCTTGTGCTAAGCAACAAGATTATAACCAGGGTTTTTTTTTTGTTGGCAGCCTCAGTGTTAACAGCTGGATTTTTTGATATAACCATCTGTAATCAGCCCAACACTCTATTACCACAATGAAATTAACACATAATTTTGCTTTTCTCTCTCAAAACACTTTGCCCTATCATTAAAAAAGAGGAAAGGACATACTTTACCGACAAGCAGTATAAACACCTTTAGGGGGAAATTAATTTAAGCAAAAGTAGATGAGTGAAGTGCAGATGCACTAGTTTGTCTTGCCTCTTGCAAGTCTCAAACATCACTGTGCAAATCACCAGAAGCAGTAGGGCACATCTTGTGGGATTTCAGACTTCTACCACACTTTGTGCTGGAGTTTGATAATTCTGCCTTTGAAATTGGGGGAGGAGGGGAGAAGAATCAGAAGTACTGCTGAAAGGGGACCATGAGGATGATGCTTCCATAACTTTAAAATTATTAGTCCCCCTCCCCCCAAAAAATTACATATTTAAATATTTAAATAATCTCTTTAGAACAGAGGTGCCCAAACCTTTCGGACTGCATGTTGGTCACGTGGTTCCTCCCACCGGAAGCGGAAGTAAAACACACATGCATGTTTTGCTTCCGCTTCTAGGAGCGGTGCGGGCCAGATGAATTGGCATAGGGGGCGGCTCTGAACCATGGGCCGTAGTTTGGGCACCCCTGCTCTAGAAAGACCAAAAACATATATTTATCAGAAATCAATTGTTCCAAGTAGTACACTGCAAACACAGTGAAAGTTAAAAATATTATGCATAGAACATTTAAAAAACAGATTGTGAAAAAAGTTGCTGAACATACGTCACAATATAGAACAGGGACCACAAAGCATATGCACCAAATCATGTCACTTACTGGCATGGTACTGGCATCACTGTTCTGTCTACAGTTCATTACTTGTTCAGCAAACCTATACAAGTCTAATTGCATTTTTACTAAATGCAAGTCCTATTTACATGCTCTCAGTGAGAAATATTGACCAGTAAATGAATGATTAGTAAGCTAAAATTTAAGGACTGGCTGCTTTGATGCCATTAGTATTTCACTGTAAGAAGCTAAGATAACAATAAGTCTGGGGTTCACAGCTCCTCTTCTCTCTGACCAAAAACCGGGATATTTTTCATTAAGCAGTTTCCTGTTTCATTGATGCTGGGAAAATATGGCTATTAGCTTCATAAAGGTAAAGGTTTCCCTTGCTTGAAAGCCAGTCGTATCCAACTCTAGGGTGCAGTGCTCATCTCTGTTTTAAAGCCGAAGAGCCAGCATTGACTGCTTCTGCAAACGTTTCTGTGGTCATGTGGCAGGCATGACTAGACATCGGAGCGCACGGAACACTGTTACCTTCCCACCGAAGTGGTCCCTATTTATCTACTTGCAATTTCTTGCTTTCAAACTGCTAGGTTGGCAGGAGCTGGGACAAAGACGGGAACTCCTTCTGTCCTGCAGTACTTGGGAATCGAACTGCTGACCTTCCGCCTCCCAGTCAGCGTCTTAGCCAATTGAGCCACTGCAGTAGCTTCATAACAAGCCTGAATAGTAAAGCATTGGTTTGAAATCGATTTGCTGTCACACCTTCTTTCAATTCTAGTCTTTATTATTTTCCAGTTCAAAATGGGAACATACATTCCTATTTTGCACAAAATACCTTATTTGTATTTAGCTTAAGGTAGGTGTGAAAGATTTGCTAGCACAACCAAAGGGTCATCCAATAAGCAGGCGATCCCAATTATCTGGCATTAACAAACCAAAAAGTACTTCTATCAAGCATCAAATAAAACAACACCAAAGCTTCTGAACACATGCACAGAGCCCTTTGCTTCACACTTAATGACTGGGCATCTTTCCCAGTGAGCCTTAAAGAGTAGGCTAATAGCACAGATGTCACAGTTCTCCATAGGCCAGTGATTGTGAACTTTTTAGAGGCTGAGTGCCCAAACTCAATAGGCTGCCGTCCACACCACTGAGGGGCAGGGCGAACTCTGCTGTAGCCCCAGCACAGAGTTTGCCCTGCCCCTCTGCCCAGCAGCCCAATGGGAGTTCTCCCTCCTTCCCTCCAGCACAGTTCGCTCTGCCCAGCAGCCCAATTGGAGGAAGGGCTCCAATTGGGCTGCTGGGCAGAGCAAACTCTGTGCTGGGGGAGGGAGGAAGTGCTCCCAGTGGGCATCTGTCCCAGTGAGACTTAAAGACTAGGCTAATAGCACAGATGTAATAGTTCTCCATAGGCTGGTGATGGCAAACCTTTTATAGACAAAGTGCCCAAACTCAACAGGCTACCGTTCACACCGCAGAGGAGCGAGGCAAGCTCTATGTTGTAAGGAGGGAGGAAACTCTTCCATTGGGCTGCTGGGCAGAGGGGTGAGTGAATTCTATGCTGGGAGAGGAAGGAAGTGCTCCAATTGGGCTGCCGGGCAGAGGAAACTCTGTGCTGGAGGGAAGGAGGAAGCACTCGCATTAGGCTGCTGAGCGGAGCGAATGTGCCCACCGAGAGGTCTCTAAGTGCCCACTCTGGCACACGTGCCATTTTTTTGCCACCACTGCCTTAAAAGCTCAAGTTTCCTACTGGTTACCTACTAAAAACTTTTTGTGGCAATCCCTAGCACAAAACAGCAGGCATCTGCCTTCAAAACCAAGGTTTAAAAGGCTAGGAGATACAATCTTTCTCTTAAAAAAACATTCCTTCTTCCTTTCGAAGAGGTCTCTTTCTGTAAGTCTTTTTATTTGATTGTTTGTTTCCTATAAAAATCTGTCTCAAGGGGTGGGGAGAGAACAAATGTGAGAGAAAAGCCAGATGTAAATGGGAGAGCCAGATAAAGAAGAAATGCTGCAAAGGTAGAGAGAAAACTTGCAAAGTAATGGGAGCTTTGAAACCTCTGTGCCTTCTCTCATGTAGTAAAATCAGTAAGTAACTGAACCTTCATATTGTTTTTAAATTAATACACACACACACATGCATGCGTGCATGCACACGCACACACACAGAGTACTTGTAACTGGAATAAAGCAGCAGACGTCTGCTGACTGGAGAGAATTTGGAAGGAATATATTCCCAGGATAAGGGCTGGAAGCTAAGCCTGCAAAGATTAATTACCAACTGAAGGTGCATTCCAGGAGAAGGAGAGTGATGACAGAAGGAAGCAATGCAGACTGCATAGGAAAGAAGCTTTGCTATATAGAGAGGGGGAGAAACTATTCTTAAGTTCTGAGCAGCACCAAGACAAGGACTAGGAATGGTACAGCAGTTGCCTTCAGCGATCAGTGGGCAACTCAAAGCTATTAATATCCTCTCCGAACTGAAAAACTCTTGCAGACGTCACAAATAACTAAATAACAGTCTTCATCAAAAAGCCACATCAAACACTTTTTAAAATCAAGATTACTTTCAATCAAATTTAGTTGGTAGCCATTTATCAGGGAGCAGAATAGAAAAGTACCTTCTTGTTCTATTTTGGTTGGGTACTGCCCATGTACACTGGAAAAATAGTTAGTTATGAATATAGACAGCAACATTTCCATGAATAATGCAATACTGTCACAACCATGGATTGTTACTGCCCATATTTACAATAACCTGATTCAGGGCCCAGTTTACATGCTATTTCAGCAGCATTACTTGATGAAAAATAAAAAATAGAGTATTCTGGCAAGCTTTGTTCTAGACAAATTCTTGTTGGCTTCTAGTTACCACTGCATTATTTTCAAGGTGTTTACAGATGGATGGCTTTACAACCTGGAATTTATCCAGGATGACTGATGTCAGGCTAACTGGTCTGTAGTTCCCAGCCTCTTCCTTTTTGAAGACAGGGACAACATTAATCTTTCTCCAGTCATCTAACACTTCACTATCCTCCATGATTTCCAGAAAATAATAGATAGTGGTTCAGATAGTTCTTCAGCCAGTCCCTTCAATACTCTTGAATGTAGTACACGAGGCCCTGGAGATTTGAATTCATTTAGAGTCATGAGATATTCTTTGACTATTTGTTTATCAACCTCAAGCTGCAATCCTGCCTTCTCCACTGTACTTCACATTTGCCTGGAGGATAATAGAATCTCCTTTGGTAAACTGGCCATGATTCCTCCAGCTTGTGCATGATGTTATTGAATGCTATGCCAGCTATAAATAAAGGTCACCTCATCCAGAGATAATGCTGACCTAGCCTGTATCGTTGAAACCTGGGTGGATAATGGAGGGGAAGTTCCTTTCTCTCTCTAACGTGCCCATCTGGCTTTTCAGTTAGCCTTCTTGGCTGGCTGGAGAGAGGGCGGGGACACTATCATTGCCCAGAATAGCTGAAATATGAACAGACACTCCTCACACATGAATTAATTAGGATGGAGCAGTCAAAGGGACCATCATGCACCATAGATAACTGTAATAGATTTGTGGTGCATTTTAGATCCAAAGTGGAGGTAATACCTTTCACAAAAGTATGGTGTACACCAAGTAAAATAGTGAAACTTAGCATTTCAATTATTAACAACTAGCATATTTGTACCTAGCCAGCCGGGCAGTTTTTATTTGTGTTTGTTTGGTTAGGGGTGTTTTGGATGGGGGTGTTTTGTATTTGTGGTTTCTGACTTTTTTTGAGCTATTTTATTTATTTGTCATTTTGATTTATTTCTTATTTTTTGACTTGTTTTTACTCTTCTGGCCTTTAGGTGGGGCTGTTAGTAAGAGTGCTGTATTGCATTTTTTGACTTGTTTTTGCTCTTCTGGCCTGTAGGTGTGGCTGTTAGTAAGAGTGTTGCATTACATATTTTTGACTTGTTTTTTCTATTCCAGCCTCTAGGTGGGGCTGTTATTTAGATTACTGCAATTTTCTTTCTCTATGTTCACTTTAGTTCCGGAACGCATGGAGGGAGGATGTGCTTGCGAGTTCTCTTGATTTTTTGTTCTGGGTTTTTTTTGTGGTTTCTACTTAAACCCCCCAAAGTGTTTCTGCTTGTTCCTTTGTTTTTATTTTGGGTTTTAGATGTGTTTAATTGTTTTTTTTCTTCTGGTTATTTATTTTTCTGATTTCTTTGGTCTTTTTTGTTTATTTTATGTTATTTTTGTTTGTTGATTTAGGTATTTTCGTGTTTTACATAGGTGTTTCTAGTGTGCTTTCATGGTTTTTTCATTAACTTTGGTTTTTCGGGTGTCTTGTGCTGTTTTTGTTGCTTATTGTTTTGTTGATTAATGGGGTTTTTAATAATTTGTTTATTTATTTGTGCTTCATTAATGTTTGTGATTAGCATTTTGGTTAACTCTTTGGTTTTCTTGTTGTTGTGTTTTTGTGTGTGTGTGAAGAATGGCCTGTCTATCGGTTCCTCTTTTCTCCATTGCTGCTTCGAAATTTGGTTTCGATGCAGCGATGGGGAAAAGGAAGAGCCATCAGTCAGCTCGGTCTTCGTCCGGTAAGGTTCGTTAGGTAGGTCAGGTTAAAAGGAGGCAGAGAAGAGCTATCTGCCTCACGATGGTTCTCTCCTCTGTCTCCTTTTTCTTCTGGCTTACCTAACCGGAGATCGGCAGGCAGCGATCCATAAGGGGTAATGCTCTTCCTTGCGGATTGTTGGCTGCGGCTTTTCTATTATCTCCACCGCTGTTTCATGCTAGTTCTCGAAATAGCGGTGTGGGTAGTAGAAAGGCAGAATCCAGTCATCCGCCAGGGAGGGTGCTTCCCCCGATGAATTGCTGCCTGCTGTTTTTTCCCCACCCCAGCTCAACTTACCTTGAGGCCGGCGGTGGTCTCGCCGTGTCTTCGGCAGGGTAGCGGGTAGGAGAGGGAGTCCCTCTTCTCCCCATTGCTCTGGGAAAGACTGGCGGTTGTCTCGTAGTTGTTGGTGGTTTTTTGTTTGTTTGCAAGGCCGTGAGGCACTGCGTCCACCTGCAGCAGCCTTGCACTCCCGTTGTGTGAGGCATTTTTTATTTTATTTTTCACGCACCGTTTTTAGGCTGAAGTGGACACGGCATGTAGGATGCTGGGATTTGAAGTTTACTTTATTTTGTTTGCATTCATGCGGCGGTTTTTTCCCTGCGGCTGTTTCAACTGGGCGCACCGTGTTTCCCAACGTTCTCTTTGCTCTCACCCATCAGCCTGATTGGCTGAGAGGCGGCGCAGTGCAGAGGACGTTGGGAATTGAAGGGTTTTTTTGTTTGCATTTGTGGGGTTGTTGCCCCACTGGCGACTGCAGTAACCTTATGTTGCTCTGTGCGCCGGGTTAGGGCGAGTGCAGGTGGCCCGGTACAGGACAGTATGGATGGGTGCGGTAGCCTTTGTTACATTCCAAAGGTTAACGTCTCTCCTTATAGGTAAAGATGAAAATATCTATTAAGGCAATGCCATTCTTTTTTACTCGTAGTACTTCACTGTGCAATTAAGTGAAAATAAAAAATTAACAGCAGATTTCTCCAAATTAAAAACAGCTGCTGGACAACGTTGAGATTTTAATAAAATTGTGAAACCCACATTTTTTTCTTGGTTTAATATGAAAAAGACTCACTCTGCTGCTATTTGAATAATTTTAAAAAAACTGTCTGGTTGATGACCAGAAGTATCGCAAACTCAAGAATTACCTGCTCTTGGAGGTAGCAAAGACGATCTAGAAGAATCAATGTTTCTATGCAAGGTCCCAGTACAACTTTCAACTGAAAGATGTAGATAACAAATTAGTCATGAATGAGATATATATCCCCAATGTGGAAAAATATTGTCCTCCTGATTTGGTATTACTTAAAGTTATACCCCACTTTTTCTCCAAGCTCAAATGAGACCAATGGCTCTCTTCTTCCCACAACAATCCTGGCTGGCCCAAAAGAACACACTAATCTCAGAATGGAATGGGGATCTGAAGCCCAGATCTAACTACTACACCACAACATGGTTAGGCCACTTGAACTAATATTTGCAAAATTAGGGTAAAGGTCTGGCTTCTAGAGAAGGCATCAGGGCTTTCTCCAGTGAGTCCTCTCTTCTCATTTGGTGGCCGAAGTAAACAGCTTCAGTGTTTGTTCTTCCAAGGAGCAGTCAGGGCTGATTTCCTTCAGGATTGACTGATTTGATCTCCTTGCAGTCCATGGGACTCTCAAAAGTCTTCTTCAGCACCCCAGTTCAAAGGCGTCTATTCTTTTGTGCTCAGTTTTCCTTAGGGTCCAGCTCTTACAGCCATACATTACTAATGGGTAGACCACTGCTTTGACTATGCAGACTTTTGTTGGCAGTGTGACGTCTCTACTTTTTATTATGCTGCCTAGGTTTGCCATAGCTTGCCTCCCAAGGAGTAAGCGTCTTATTTTACCAACATCCAATTTAATTTTGGAAAATAGCATGCTCCCTGTTATGGGCTATTGGTACTTTCCCCCCTTCCTATGGAGAACATATAACATAAATGGATCCACCCCATCATAAAAGTTTAACACAAACCAACTGTGCCTAGTTAAAACATGTAAAACAACATCTCCAATACTGCAATTTTTACCATATTAAAAGCTTCCAGCTCATTCATTCTATGCTTGTATTTTCCAAAGTACTCCATTATGATGCTGTCTGAAACCTACAACAGAAAGAAAATTGATGATGGCAATTAAAACCTACCTGAGGCAGACACTAAAATTCTTTATTTCTAATTAAATATACTTCAAAAGCAACTAAAATTTCCATTTTACAATCAATATTTTTCTAACTTACAATAATGGTTTCCTACTAATTATTTTCCACTTCCAAAATTGTTTATGCCTCATTTTTAACTTTACTATGCAGACCTCACCAGAAGAAATTATTTATTATTTCCACTTGTATACTGCCCAAAGAATGTGAATAATCTCTAATGTGAGCTTGCTTCAATCTGCATTTGGCAAACTCATTTGCTTTTTGCTTTGTAATCGGTCAACTGGGAAACATCAATTTAGTACGCATGTTTACTGTATCAGGCAAGTAGCACTAAAAGATATGTGTTACCTGAAGGGAAGATATTAACTGGAGGAAACAGAATTTTGCCTCAACATAGAATCTGACCCAGTATAGGCTCTGCTTAAAAATATAAATTCCTTGAAGGCCTCCAACTTGAAAAAGCACTAGTTCCTTCGGTTATTATAGGAATAGTGTATGTTGCAAACAACAATTTGCTGGTAACAGGATTTAGCCATCTGCATATTTTAACTAGTGGTCTACATTAAAACTCTAATTATATCCATAATAACAAGACAGTATTTTGTACACACACAGCAGAAAACAGAATGAAAAATTCACAGAATACACCTTCTGGGTGCAGAAGTGAAAGGAATGATTCTCCTAACAGCAGTTGTTAGAAATGTATTAACAATTAATGCTGACAGGTTAAAAAAACATATTGTGCTGTCAACAAAGAATTCTTTGATTTTGTCAGTACTCTGTACTGTGACCAAATCAAATTATTTTACAATTTAAGGTATACTTTATGTGATAAAAAGAACAACGAAAGCTTGCATTAAGCTCTGGAATATCATGGCAAATTATTGTTTGCTCAAACCAGAAACAGCAGAAGCTAATTAATGGAGGGGGAGAGGGGGGAGTGTTTTTGTTTTAAGACCATTCTTGATGTGATGACCAAACAAGAGTTTGTCTGCCATGATTGGAAATAATATTTGCCGTGTCTGAGGAGACTTTTGTATTCCAAATGGCAAGATCTTTAAAGTGCATATAAAACTACGAGTTATTGTGCCTGGCCTTGCCGGGCAGGTATTGACTGTGTGTTGTTGGTGGGGTGGTTTTGGGGTGTGTGGCCTATTTGGGAAGAGAGGATTCACTTGAGTAAGGCTTGATGCTGGGGAAGGTTGATGGCAAAGGAAGAAGGGGACTGCCAAAGATGCAGAGGGGGATGCTTACAGGCCGCTTTCCATCTGGCTTTGGCTGGTGTGTGTGCGTGTGTGTGTGCGTGTGTGTGTGTGTTAGTGGTTTCCCCAGTGAATCAAGGTCACCTTGATGTAAATTAGTATTTTAATGTTTATTTGTGCTCGGCCTCGGCCGGGCGGGGGATGTTTTTTGCATACGGGGATGGGGTGGTTGGATGGTGATTACTCTCTACAGTGGCCATGGCCGCATTCGCCCCACCTCCAGGCCTCTCACTCACTTAGACACATACACGCAGACAGACTCTCTCTCATATTCACACACACACATTTTATCTCACACATTCAGAGACTCTCTCTCACACACTCATGCCTTTCGTCTTTGCACCCCCAGTCTCACTTACTCACACGCACACCCAGACACATGCAGATACTCTCTTTCTCACACATGCACGCATACACACAGACAGTTTCCACTTCTTATGCGTTTCAAACCTCCTTACCCCCTCATTTTTTCCCTTTAGTTTCCACCCTTTCTTATTCCCCTCATGTCTCCCTCCTCTCCCAGGGTTTCTTACTCTCCCTAATCCCTTACTTTTTCTTGTTTTTAGCACCAACAGCAGTTACACACACACACACACACACACACACACACACACACACACACACACACACACACACACACACACACACACACACACACACTGTTTGCTCCCTTTATATTTTTCCTTATGGCTTCTTTCTTTTCCTTCGTCTCAAACCCCCTCACCTTTTCTCCTTTTTCTTTTGTTGCTCCTTCCGCCTTGGGAGATGCCTGCTAGAGAAGGAGCTCACCTTCTCCATCAGGCAAGGACCATTTGGAGCGCCGCATTCAGCGTTTGCCTCCCAAAGAATGGGCCTGCTTTCTCGGAGTGTCATGGGCACCCACGGCCGTTGCCTGCCAGAGAAGAGGCCAGCTTTCTCCGGCAAGCAAGCCAGGGCACAGCCTTAACCGCCACCGTTTCCGGCACGGACGGTGGCGGCGGCGCACGGCCCTGGCCCCACCTCTCCTGCGCTCGTGCCGGCCAAGTTGATTGGCTGGTGCATGGTGCAGGGGTTTGTGGAGCATTGGACCCACTCTCGGCTTCCGTACCCTCTCGGTGATGTTGTTTGGGAGGTAAGTGTGGCCGGCACATTACGGGATGGACTGGATGGGTGCAGACACGCATTCCGGAAACACACAGCCCAACCCCATTTTTATAGGTATAGATATAATATAGACTGCTGTCACCAAAGTCCAGTCACAAACAAATGTTCAAATAAACAGCCATTAACTCACTCTGACAGTAATAAAATGCCCCTAATGAAATACATCTTTGATTCTAAGCCCTTGTCTGCTAAAAAATTGTTCCACTTCTTGTTGATGCAGGCGATTTTCTGTTTGTTTATATGAAAGTGAAGTCTGTGGCTTGTTAAGTGATTCATGCAGATTACAGCTGTCACAACTCCTTGTCAGGTTAAACTGGAATTTGGCATTGGTATCATACTGACTGAATATTCATTTATATTTAACATATAGCTATTTTTGAAACAATGGATAACTTATATGTTCTATACCAGTGATGGTAAACCTTGGCACTCCAGTTGTTCTTAAACTTCAATTCCCAGAATCCCTGATCGGTAGGCGTGCTGACTTGGGCTTCTGGTAATTGAAGTCCAAGAACACCTGGAGTGCCATCACGGTTCTATTCAACTCTTCCGTCAGCCATCCGTAATCCCACTTTGAGGGCTGAACTACTTCTGCCTTTCCATTATTAGGTGGTGAATGTTCCTTGGTAAATAGTAAAACAACACAATGCCCTAAATTGAACAATGGGAGCTTGCAGGTTCCAGTGAATTCAGGGTCCAGTGAACTTGGTGTGGCATATTTCTGAATAGATATGGGGAAGACTGCTGCTCATACTTGCAGGTTTCATCAACACAACAGAATCTTTCAAACCTACAAATATATTTACAGTTCACTGATTCTGGAAATGCACACAAAGAACTGTGTTCTTTGAAATACAGGAAACCACCTCTGCTTGCACAGAACAACTACATCAAAAACACTGTGCATGCTGTTCTCTACTCACTGCTGCATTTTGTTACTTAAATGCCTGTGTGCATGGTACTTTACAAAGAACAGATATGACAGGGACTTCCACATTACAATCTTTAACAGGCTCATGGAAACAGAAAAAGAGGGAGATGGAGGCTAGTACAGTACTTTGATATGAATTTTCCACAGAAAACTGTATACATTCTCCGTAGTATTGCTTGCAATTTACACTGAGGGATAACACTGGATGAGAGTGCAGGAATCGACAATACTAAAACACCCTTTGCTATCTTGTTATCCAACTGCTGCTTACCACAGGAGGATCAGCTATTTCTTCACTCACTACTTGAGGGATGATTAGAAAAAAGAAGCAGGATGGTCTGGTTTTGCGATAATGTAATGTAAGGGAGAGAGTAGAGACGTGAAGGACTGGAAAAACCACCAGAAAAACTTAACAAAATTTTTAAAAAATAAATAAATTCTGAAGCCTTTTATTTTTTTCCTGAAAAGTTGAAAAAATGAAGAAAATTGCTTATGGGATGTTTTATTTCAGAATGATGAATAAAGTATTTAAGACAAGGTCTTCATATGTTCTCCAAATCATTTCCCTGGTGGTGCAGTGGTTAAACTGCTGTCCTGGAACCAAAAGGTTGTGAGTTCGATTCTGACCAGGATTCAAGGTTGACTCAGCCTTCCATCCTTCTGAGGTTGGTTATATGAGTACCCAGCATGTTGGGGGCAAAATGTTAATTAACTTGTGAACCACCCAGAGAGTGCACTAAGTGCAATGGGACAGTATATAAATTTGATTGCTTTGCTTTTGCTACAGACAGTATAGCTCAGAAAATGAGTCTGATTAAATTTCATGCCTATTCATTGAATCTTAGCCCCTTCCACACGTCATCAATTCTTTTTATGGGAATGGGTGCTTTATTTCTATTTGATACTGTGGAGAAGAAGTATAAATAATTTTCTTTGTTACTAATGTTGATGGTTTCTCCTGGGGTTATTTATTTATTTATTTGGTTTGTCTACTCCACATAAACTAGCAAAACTAAAGAGGTTCCATCAGTGTAGTTCAGGAGATTGTTGCTCTATTTATTACAATTACAAATAAAAGTAATAAAAGTAAATTCCATTTGTAATAATTGTTTGAATACACTGTGTTTTTAATATATCAATTGTAATAATTTTATGCCAAATCAAATTGTGCAGTTATATTTTATGTTCCTAAAGTAACAGAGTGAGTTTCAATCTGCTAAAAAAGTGCTAGTGTTGCATTTTTTCTGAAAACGCCTAGTTTTTTCCTGAAAAATGGGGAGGGGGGGTGGCTTCAAAATTTCTGGAAATTCTACATCTCTAGAAGGAAGGCTTTTTTTATATGTACAAAAGGTGACCGGGGCATCAAAAATGAAGGGAGAAGAAATTAATAGTCCATTCAACTGCTTCTGCTCTGCCATCACTTTTTTTTAAAAAAAAATCCTTTTCACTAGTTACAATAAATTAATCAATTATGAAAGTGGGAAAATATTTCCCAACTAAATATGTAATATATACAGTAGATATAAATATGCAAAATATCCAGTAGAACTGTACACAAGAAGTGGATAGCTCAGTGGTTTAGATATCTGACAGAAGAGTAAGAGGCTGAAAGTTCAATTCCCTATTGTGGTCCTTACAAGAAGAGTAAGCCTATATAGCTATGGGCAACACTGTCCCATGGTTCCCCAGAAGAAGTGCATCACATACCACTTCTATTTTCTATATAGAAATCTCTGGAAAGGGTGCCATCGGATAACACAGCATACATACATACAGTAGATCTACACTTGGGCATCACTAGGGAAGAATCAGGTGACTAGAAACTCAGTGAGGTGTGTATGGCTGCAAAGTCAGACAGTGAGAGTTCAATTCCTCACTGTGCCATCAAGAAGAAGAGCCAGACTATCTGGCCCTGAGCAAGCTGCACAGACTCAGGGTACTCCCAGAAGAAGAGAACATAAACCACTTCTGAATGCTATATACCAGTGATGGCCAACCTTGGCACTCTAGGTGCTCTTGAACTTCAATTTTCAGAAACCCTGATCAGCAGGAGTGCTGACCTGGGCTTCTGGGAATTGAAGTCCAAGAGCACCTGGAGTGCCAAGGTTCACCATCACTGCTAAATACACAGAAAACTTTGGACAAGATCACTGTAAGTCAGAATCAACTTGGAAGCAAACAGTTGTTGTTGGTGTTGTTACCAATAAAGTATCACCTTGCTGATTTCACATATACAATAACTAGCACCTGAACATGAATTACATGCTGAATAATCAGTAACTTACCTTTGACTCATCAAGATCAAGCTTTTTTAAAGCTTTTCTAACATAATCCGAGAAGGAAGATGCTTTAGAATATACCTTCCCAATATTATGATCGCTGAAATGATAAATGACAGCTATGTTATGGTTTTGTTGTACTAGGTAAAGGTAAAGGTTTCCCTTGCTCAAAAGCCAGTCGTATCCGACTCTAGGGTCCAGTGCTCATCTCTGTTTCATAGCTGAAGAGCCAGCACTGTTCGTTTCTGCAGACGTTTCCGTGGTCATGTGGCAGGCATGACTAGAAACTGGAGTGCACAGAACGCTGTTTACCTTCCCACCAAAAGTGTCCCTATTTATCTACTTGCAATTTCTTGCTTTCGAACTGCTAGGTTGGCAGGAGCTGGGACAAAGACGGGAGCTCATTCTGTCCTGCAGTAATTGGGTATCTAACTGCTGACCTGCCACCTTCCTGTCAGTGTCTTAGCCACTTGAGCCACTTCAGTTCCTTTTGTTGCACTAATATTATCACTCCCCAAAAATATCTTTATTATATATTAATAATGGACATATCATGCCAAAATCATAACATATTTTACCATAGTGCTACTGATTTCACGATACAAACCAATTACCACCAAGGAGAAAAAAATTGCTATCTGTACCACTCAACAATTGCTATAATTGCAATACTGTACCAATATTTCTTTCCCTTTTTAAAAATGTAGCTCAAGTATTCCAATCAGCCACTTTCTTTTGCCCAGGGCAATTTTCTCTCTCTCTTTTTATTTCATAAGCTTGTAGCCTTTCAGTTACTAAGGAGCTCAGCTATGCTGCTTTTTAAACAGAAAAGAACATTTTGCCTCTAAATCCCATTTTGCTGAGGAAAAGTGACAGCGCAGAGATTTAAGATCCCTTAGCCTAAGGGAAGTTATCATTTGTATTTCTAACTCTAAATCAATTAAAAAATAGGCAAGATTTTTACCAGACAAAATTAGCAGCCTGAGGCCTTTAGAATGAGCAGGTGCCCTCTGTTCATCTACTTACTAACATAAAATAGCTGCTTAAAATACCTCCTGAAGTGACCCATTCTAAGATTTAATAAGAGAAAATTGTTGAGTTACAGTTGCAGTGGCTCCATTAAAGTGGAGCCACTGCTGGACAGGAATTTTCACTAAGGAATTTTTTTGAATTTATCTTATATAACATACAAAACATAGTAAGGAACTTTTAAGAAGTAATTTTGATTTTGTCCAACATAGAGGAGCTCATCCTAATCTACTCAGTTTTGCACAAAGTACTCAAGCAGAAGAACCTATACCCATGATGGTGAACCTTTGCACTCCAGCTGTTCTTGGACTTCAATTCCCAGAAGCCCAATTCTCTGTAAATCCACACTAATGGGTTTACTGCACGTACTGTGTGGATTCACAGAGACTAGGACTTCTGGGAATTGAAGTCCAAGAACAGCTGGAGTGCCTAGGTTCACCACCACTGATGTATACATTCTTTTCAATTCTAAACACAGTACACAAGATAGAACGCTTGTACCTTACTCCCCCCTCCCCAGACACTATTCTGGGTACTTTTGGAAAAATTATCCATCAGACAGCCAGACCTACAAAAATATCCGTTTCTAAACATCACCATATACTCTGTGTTCCATATCAGGGTTTGTGTCCTTTCTCCCTTTTGTCAAAACATACAATATAACTTCAGCATAATGCACTATGACTAATCCTTTAAAAAAGATGACAGTCAAATACATACATAGATTTAAGTTCCATGGCGAATTATATTAAAAGCATTGAAAACAATCATTCTGAGACAGAGTTGCATTGTCCCCCTCCCTCTGTCACAATCAATTCCATACCTAAACCAAGTCAAAATTCCAACTACAAGAGCTCTAAAGGTTAAAGGTTAAAGGTTTCCCTTGCTCGAAAGCCAGTCGTATCCGACTCTAGGGTGCAGTGCTCATCTCTGTTTCTAAGCCGAAGAGCCAGCGCTGTCTGCTCCTGCAGACGTTTCCATGGTCATGTGGCAGGCATGACTAGACACCGGAGCGCACGGAACGCTGTTACCTTCCCACCGAAGTGGTCCCTATTTATCTACTTGCAATTTCTTGCTTTCGAACTGCTAGGTTGGCAGGAGCTGGGATGAAGACGGGAGCTCATTTCCGTCCTGCAGTACTCGGGAATCGAACTGCTGACCTTCCGCCTCCCAGTCAGCGTCTTAGCAACTTGAGCCACTGCAGTGCTCTAGGGGGAAAAAATATTGACCTCTCATACTAGCAAGAGGAATTTACTACTGTTCAAATGCTTTATATAAATAATTAGCAATGGCTCACAACTGGCACTGTTAATCGACTTTCTGTTTAACTTTACCTGCTTTATCAGAAGGATAGATTATATCATTTTCAGAAGGAATGTTTGACTTTGGAAAACTTTCTTCAGACAGGACACTGTAATTAACCGGTTCCTTCCCACCAATTAATTTAATTAAAATAGAATTTAGGGATCAATTTGTTTGTTACACAATTTGCAGAGACAAAGCCAGATTTACAGACCTATAAGTCAATGATAGTGACTGTGGCAGCTTAGGGTTAAGATGCTGAACTTGGTGACTGGAAAGTTGACAGGTCAGCAGTTCGAGACCCAAGTGCTGCATGACAGAGTGAGCTCCCGTCTCTGTCTCAGCTCCTGCCAAACTAGTAGTTAGAAAGCAAGAAATGGCAAGTAGATAAAAAGGTACTGCTTCAGTGGGAAGGTAACAGTGTTCCATGCACTCCGGTGTCTAGTCATGCCTGCCACACGACCACAGAAATGTTTGCAAACACAGACAGTGTTTTGGCTGTTAAAGGGAATGGGCATCACACCCTAGAGTCGGATATGACAGGCTTTCGAGAAGGGGCAATGATATACCTGCTTAGGATATTAAACTTTTATTTTTTCAATACATGCATTCCTGTCCTATTGATATGTTGTTTAGCCGCCCTGAGTCAGCGCTAGCTGAATAGAGTGGGATATAAATAAAATTTGAAACCGAAAATCGAAAATGAATAAAAATAGGTAAAAGCTATCTTCCTGAACAATATGCAAAATTAGAGCATATTACCTTCTTTTGATGCTGTAAAATTCTTCTAAAATAACCTGTAGTACAGCTCGATAAAACAGTGATTCTGTAGGCAACTGCAAGGAATCAAACAGGAAGTTAAGTGAGAACTAAGCACTGTAACTAAACCAGTGAAAATAACTGGGTATCTTCAACTAATTATTAATTTCTGTTTATTACATCTTAAAGTGTTATTGTTGAAAAATGTAATAATGTGACCACAATTGCTGGAAAAAATGAAAACTGTCAGCAGCAAACACTGAGTTTAGGAGTGACAAAGGCTAGAGCAGGGGTGCCAAAACTTTTCAAGCCGCAGGCCAGTCACATGGTTCAGGGGTGCCCAAACTATGCCCCCGGGGCCAGATCCAGCCCTAAAAGCCAATTCATACAGTCCATGCCATTCTCGTCACTCCCAGAAGCGTGCCTGTTACTTCCGTTTCACTTCCGCTTTTGGGAGCAATGAGGGTGGCACGGGTCGGATGAACTGGCATCAGGGGCCGGATCTGGGCCCCAGGGCATAGTTTGGGCACCCCTGGGCTAGAGGAAAGAAAAGGCCCCATAGGCGAAATAATGCTATTTGCCATATTAGTTTAGTGCAGAAATGCATCCGTTGAAGTACAATCTCTTTTTCTACATTCAGAGACAAAAACATTGAAGTATTAAATGTGCTCCTTTCCCCAACAACTTCATTTTCCTTCCCTGATGTATACAGATATCACTATGCTTCTTAAAACAGTGAAATGTGTTGAAAGATTTTGTAGTCTTTAAGAATGAACATGTTTACATAAGAAAAGTTAATTCTTCTGCCTCTTTAAAATGCATGACCAAATTCATCTCCTGTGTATGTTCCAGTGCATCAACTCCATGGAGGTCTATGGGTTTGCAGCAGGGACACTAAATGTGATGTGCTGAACAGTCATGCAGATGCCACATATGGTTGTATATATATACTGTATACCAAAAAGAATGATATATGGTACAGAATTTTTTTAAAACTTCCACATAAAGTATTCAGCTGGGGATTCTAAAACAAATAATATTGAGTCCTGCCAAAACCTAATATTTACAATAAATCAAAGCAAATCCCTCCAACATTTCCCCTTTTTCTTTCTTTCAGCACAATAAGATTAATATTGAAGAGGAAAGTCACTGGTTGTTCATTGGCCCAAGTCAAAAAGATATCTGAATCTGACCGCTGTGTTTCTGGTTAAATGTCAGAAAATTAATTTATGATGTACAATGTGGTTTTAAGTTATTCCAGTATTAGGCTATACATTGAGAAAACCATTTCAGTAATTCTTATGGAAAGATCTGAACTTATTGCAATAAATTATGAGAACATACAGGCATCTCCTCAATTACAAAAACTAAAAGGAGAAAGGTGTGTCTTTTTTTTAAACAGTGTATGAACTAACATTATGTTATTGGACCAACTGTAAAAAATTATGAAAAACAAAAACATACAACTTTGTCAGATATCCTAATTAAGATTGCCTACAGCAATAGGTCTCTAGTGATCTGTGAATACAAACTGCCAGCTCGCACTGGTAAAAATCCCATTCCCCAATTTTATACATGCCTACATACATATGAAAAAATACTCGGTAGGTGGAGATATGGAACTTCGTGAAGCAGCTGCAACTGGAGAGATATCTGTTAACAACTTAAAGGAGTCATATGCTTGCTTTGTCTGCATGATTATATGTAGGGATGTGAAAGAACCCAGGAGTATAAGAGAGCCTAAAGTAACCCTTATACCAGGGGTAGTCAATCTACGGCCTGTGGACCGAGACCTGCCCACGGCACCATTTCATGTGGCCTACCACCCCCTCACTGCTAACGGAAGCAGAAGCATTTACGACAGCCGTAAAACCCACACCTGCTGTAAACGCTGCCGTAAATGCATCCGCAGCTGTCATAAATGCGTTTACGACAGCCATGGACATGTTTACGGCAGTGTTTACGGCAGGAGGAAACACATGACCAGCCCACTCAGCTGTCCGGGTGGTCATGGTCCAACCCATGGCATGAAAAGGTTGGGAACACAGCCTTACACCACATTCATTTGCACTTTGGCAACAAAAGGTATCAATCAATAACTGTATTCTATCAATATATGAATGTTTACATTTCTCACTCATACATGTATTTTTTTTATGTTTTGCTCAATGTTCTTTACAAAAATATGTAGCATATTTAAGTAGGTGAAATGCAACAATGAGGAAGGGGGTACACAACTACCATATATGTAGGCAGGTCAAACAGGATATCAAGGTCTAGGAAGGAAAATGAACAGTTGGAATGCCAAATGAATAAGCTCCAATCATATCACATGCTTGATTTGGACAATTAAATAATAGTTTGTTAAAAGAAAAGAAGTACTGCAGTGGCTCAAGTTGCTAAGACGCTGACTGGGAAGCGGAAGGTCAGCAGTTCGATTCCCGAGTACTGCAGGACGGAAATGAGCTCCCGTCTTCATCCTAGCTCCTGCCAACCTAGCAGTTCGAAAGCAAGAAATTGCAAGTAGATAAATAGGGACCACTTCGGTGGGAAGGTAACAGCGTTCCGTGCGCTCCGGTGTCTAGTCATGCCTGCCACATGACCACGGAAACGTTTGCAGAAGCAGACAGCGCTGGCTCTTCGGCTTAGAAACAGAGATGAGCACTGCACCCTAGAGTCGGATACGACTGGCTTTCGAGCAAGGGAAACCTTTACCTTTACTTTACTAAAAGAACAATTTAAATTCACATTTCCACTGTTGCATCTTTAGCTGTCAAGAAATGTTTTCTCATAAATTTGCATGAGAATAACAACCCACTTTACAATAATACTGTAGCCTTCTATAAGTTTATTCAGTAATTTTACAGAATTGTTCGACATAAAATGAGGCTACTGCAATGAAGTTGAGAGAAGATGGAATCACAAGATTTTTCAAATACTTTCAATGTATGTTCTTTGTATTTCAGTCACTCTTAATAAACTGGAGAAAATTATTTTCTAACCTCTCTTCACAAGAATCAGGAAAGAAAAGCACAATTTCATGGTGCTGATGCAGAGTATCAATCTGCCTCTGATACATGTTATTTGCTAACTCTTGGTTCTGGCAAACTTTAGGTTCAGCACAAGGTCATGTATTCAAAGTATTCAAAGAGGGGGAAAATACCTTTGCCATTAGAAGGGTTAAATACACAACATTACTCACCACTTGGCCAACTGCAACTCGCTCCAAAGCCTTTAAAGAGAAAAGGAAGTGTTAACTTTCTTATCTAAACATTTTATAAGCAGATCTCGTTTAGGGAAAAATAATTTATTAACAGATTATGTAAAAAGAATAAGACTATTGCCTGAAAAGCGTTGGCATCATGACATGCTACCAAGCACTTTTTCCTCCTTGAAATGAATATTCAGTCAGGTCATATATCCCCTTTTCTTTATATGCTTCACTTTTATGGCATGTGACTTTATTAGCAAATGTGAGAAAGGGAACCCCATTTGAACCCTGGAAGATTTTTATTCTTTATATCTTTTTGTCAAAGTGTAGACTAGGCCTTTGTGCCTGCTATTTGCACTGGAAAGAAAACTTTCAACAGCATGAATGGACACTTTTATTCCAATGCAAACAAGAGGAGGGGAATTGACCTGGATAGCACTAGGGCAGGGATTCTCAATCTGTGGCTCATGGGCCAAATGCGGCCCACAGCACCATTTCATGTGGCCCCCACTGCCTCCACCACACCAGGAAGTGCCATGTGGTGGAGGAAGCGCAAAATGGCCATCCGGCCCCCGAAGCTGTCTGAGGGAGTGTGACCCGGCTTAAAAGGTTGAGAAGTCCTGCACTAGAGTGTGTGTCTTAATATCCCCCTGATCTGAATTGTGGGCACTGCACCTATTAATTTATTTAACCAAAATTCTCATAGGACTGTTTGAGTTTGTTTGAGTTTAACATGCAGTACTTTAAATCAATGGCTGCTAAGTATCAGTGCCATTGAAATCTTAATCCCAAATGTATTTACGATTATCACTGACATCATATGCAGTGTCAAAATAGCGATACGAAAAGAAACATAGCATCACCCACTCAATGATTTCCATTTTGTGACAATACAAGCACACTGACTACATGTTTTAATTGTGCACAGGCAAAATATATGCAACATGTCTTTCCTGAGAATGTATTTGGTAAATAACAGGAATATTAGAAAGAACAAGATGGAGCTACATAATGGGAAGATAAAAGGGAAGTACTGTATTTCCAATGTCCTATTGAAAAACAGGATACCAAGATATGGAGAAAACAAAAATCTGACTATTGCGCTTGAAGAAATTATGCAAGCCAGCACAGAGATGAGCAAGTCAAAGGGGCAAAACCTAGGATATGTAAGAGGATTAGAGAAGGATTAAATAGGCATTTGAATCAAAGGCAAGATGTGGGTTACAAGACTGTGATAGCACTGCAACCAGGAGCAGCAGAGCAGCTCTAATACTCTGATCTGCTTAACACTTCACAGACACTCCATTTTGATTGATAGCTAGCATCTATGAAAACATAACGTATACATCTGAATCAACTTGGGTGAGGAGTAAAGCAGGAGTGCCCAAACTACAGCACGTGGGCCAGATACAGCCCCCAAAACCATTCCATCTGCCCCGCGACTCCATCGCCAAATCAGGAAGTAAGTACGGACACTTCTGCCCATGTGTGGAAGTGTCCATACTTACTTCCTGGTTCAGCGTGGTCATCTTTGCGCGTGCACAAAGCATCCATATTTACTTCATGGTTTGGCGCGGACATGCTCGTGCATGTGCAGAAGCATCCGTGCCGAACCAGGAAGTAAATATGGTCACTTTCGTGCATGCTCAGAAGTGTCTGCGCCAAACCAAGAAGTAAATATGGCCACTTTTGCACATGCACAGAAGTGTCCGTACCAAACCAGGAAGTAAATATGTCTGCCTTCACGCATGCGTCTGCACCAAACCAGGAAGTAAATATGGATGTATACGTACAAACATGCCCTATTCCGGGGACATGGTCTGGCCTGCTATCACATCTTAGTTTAATCCAACCAATCCAATTTTTTTTACTTATGCTTGCTATTTTCTATTTGCAGAAGTAGTAAAGCATATAAGGTTGGATGATTATTACCATGGTGATGTATGGTTCTCCAATCCAATTTAGAGGCCATTTCAGGGTTCTAGAAAGTATCTTGATTCAGTTCAGATGATATGTGGCCCATCTCAAACGATTTATCAAGGTGATCCAGATCAATTTGTAATCCTCCAACAGATTTTTCCCTACAAAACTAACTGCTAGACTTTTTTTGGTTTTTGTAGCAATGTACACAAAAGATAGAAATATGGATGACCTGCCAAACTTCAGGCAGGTAGGGTCAGGAGTTTGCATATTAAGTACTGTACCATTAAAATGTGTGTGGTGTTTTCTTTCAAAACAAGAATACTGAAAAAACAGTGAAATGTGTGCCTCATCTGATAACAATATGTATTCTGGGCACAGACAAGTTTAGAAATTTGCTTTGTTCCACTCCCTGGAACAAATCTTTTACAAATCTATCCAAATCAGGCTGCTTCAGTTCAGAATTTGTGTAAATCCAGCATACTTGTTACATCTTTATAACTGATCATGCATACATCATTAAAGGTGTTACACAGTATGGAGAGGGAAAAGGAAACTATACCAGGCAGGCTGCCATTCTGGCATTGCGACCACAGAACCAGCCTTCATCCTTTAAATACTGGCACATAGGAAATCCCCATGTTCCCTGAGTATCATCTGAAAAGAAAAGAGTAACAATAATAACTTTTTAAAAAATGTCCAAATGAGTTATAAAACATGCATTGTTTAATTTAATAACACAGGAGCGCAACAAAGAAAATGATATTTTTTTCAAAAAGAAAAAAGTTTCCCCCCCCCCAAGTAAAATTATTGCCCCGAGGGCATGAGCCCAGGGATTATTATATTTCCCCCAAGAATAATAATTACTTCAATTTTTACCTCCCTTAGGTAAAAAGATCCTTTAAAGATCCATAGTGGCTATAACATCAGCATTATTCAGCATAGGCAATTTATTGAAAGAAGTTCAGCACATCACACCAGAATATTTGCAGTGGTTTATTAGATCAAACATTTTCTGTTTCTTAATGTGCTTATGGCCCAAGTCCAGTTTCCCTAGTTTGATAAGACATACCCTTCCTTTCACACAAAGTGTGATAAAAGTCTATTACCAATCCTATGTCCTACAATGCTTTTTCCAACCTGTTAACTATAGCACCTTCAGTCTTTCAGTAAAGGAACATACATTTCTATAAAAGTACCTGAGAAGAGGGCTGCATTGACTCATTACAACACTGTTTACAAAATAATAAACATTCTACAGGGCTAACAACTACAGAAAGTAACTCACTACAATGTTTTGTAAAATTGGGTTTAAAAGCAAATAAACCTTAAAGATTTAACGATGGAAAAAGAACCAGTTTAATGAAGTTCATACTTATTTCACTTGAGGACCATCATTTACAGTCATTGAGTTACTGTACTTGCTTGTTCATGCTGTTTTCCCAGAAAGGCAGATAATTAACACAAATGGAATGACAAACTCCTTTTAAAGTCCAGTTTCCATTAAATATAGAGGAGGGGATCTTCCTTTCACTAAATTTGGAGCAAATGTGACTGGCCTACAAGTTCTTGGCTCTTCTTGTTTTTGTTGCCAACTATGTCCATTAAGACAAATTTTATTTATCTATATTTATATTTATAATTTAAACTTGTATGCTGCCCCCTCGCCCAAGGGTGACTCTGGGCGGATCACAGCAATCTTAAAAACCACTTTAAAACCCATTTAAAAAAACATCCTTCCCGAAATCCTGTCACCCACCCCTCAGTAATAGGGATGAAGTGTCTCAAGAAGCCAATGGACGGGGGCTAGTCCCCCCTCAGCCCCCCACACTTGCCCTGCCAGCCAGGTCATGAGCCCTTTTCTGAAGGGCAGCAAATCCGTCTGCAGGCGTAGTTCTATTGGCAGGAGGTTCCAAAGGGCTGGAGCAGACACGGAGAAGGCCCTCCTCCTTGTGCTAGAGAGGCCAGCCCCTCTAGCAGATGGCACAATTAGAGAGCCCCTCCGGTCCACTCTCGTTGGATGGGCAGAAACTCTTGGGGCTATGCGGTCTCTTAGGTATCCTGGCCCACTACCATATAGTGCTTTAAAGGTCATCACCAGCACCTTGAATTGCACCTGGAGGCCAACTGGTAACCAGTGCAGCTCCCGTAGCAGATGCGAGGCACGGGCATAACGCCCACGTCCCATCACTACCCGGGTAGCTGCATTCTGTACCAGTAATTTCCATGTGAAGATAAAAATAATGCCCTGATTAACTGTGCTTAATAAATTAAAACAACAGTTTTAGTAGCACTCTGTGACCCCCTCAGAGTGGAATTTTGAAGCTGAACAAAACCAGGTAGAACAGGGCTCATGGCAAATTAATGCAAGAGAGCAACAGGGAAATCATTATAAAACTGTTTAAGTCTGAGTCACACAAAAATTAGCTTCTTAAAGTAATTTATGCCCTTTTGAAATGATTTAAAGTTAAAATGGTTTTCAAAAAGGAAAATAAAATCCTTTACTACAAGTTAATTATAATGCAAATCAATAGGTTGGCCACAAAGAAGTACAGCAAGCTTTTGAGGCTTAGTTCAATATTTATTGATGTTTATACAGTCAACATTCATGGGGAAAATCTATTTTAATAAATCCTATGGTGCAGTGGCTAAGCTGAAATACTGCATTCAAAACTCTGATCACGATCAGATTTCAATCCCAACAGGATCAAGGTTGACCTCATCTGTCTGAATAGTCAGCATGTTGGGGCAAAATGCTAATTACCTTGTGAACTGCCTAGAGAGGGCTCTAAGTCCTATGAGGCAGATAAGTGTGATTTCTAAGGAAATACTAAAAAAAACCTGTTCTATCCTAGTTCGTGAAAACTCATGCTATAAAATTTTTATTATTCTTCAAGAAGCACCAGGACCAATCTGGTATTCCAGCCTACCAAATGAAAACTATCAAAGCACACACTATTTAATCTAACAAAACTCAAAGCTTCCACAATGAAGATTTGCCTAAAGCTATGAATACTGACTGAAGATATGTACAGTAAAACCCCAATTTACATACGCCTCGAGTTACATAAAATTCAACTTACATAATGATTTTGTGTTAAAACCATGTCCAGATTTACACGATTTCCTATAGCTTTGCTTTGAGTTACATAAAGATTCTTTTTCCTATGGGTTTGCTTCAAGTTATGTAAAATAATAATTTTTCCTATGAGTTTGCTTCAAGTTACATAAAAAGCTGATTCAAGCAAAAGCCTACGGAGCGGACTTTTTTTTCGTAAGTAAGGGTTTTACTGTACACTAAATTTATGATAAGCAGTGATAAAATTATAATTTTCTTTCAAAATAATTTGCAACCAAACTCTCTCCTTTTCATCATGTTCTAAAAACTCTCTATAACTGTAAACAATCCGTAATAAACTATTCCCGAGTACTGCAGGACGGACTGAGCTTCCGTCTTTGTCCCAACTCCTGCCAACCTAGCAGTTTGAAAGCAAGAAATTGCAAGTAGATAAATAGGGATCACCATGGAAACATTTGCAGAAGCAGACAGCGCTGGCTCTTCGGCTTTGAAACAGAGATGAGCACTGAACCCTAGAGTCAGATCTGACTGGCTTTCCAGCAAGGGAAACCTTTACCTTTACCACAAAAAAAGTAAAATAAAATGAATGCATGCATGGGTCTCAATGATCACAAAGAAATGAGTGTTATTTCATTTTGTTTTCAACTCTAGGCAAACTTTGCGCCTTTATTTTATCTTTAGTTAAATTTCCATTGTGTGCCATTATTATTCACACACAAAATATGAAAATGTAGAAGAAAAACATGAATCAGAAGTATATTCATTATTCATTTTTAACATTTTCTGGGAAACAATGCCTCAAGGAAAGACATAAAATTTGTGCCAAACCTGTCAAAAATACATAACTGGTGGAAGATCTGATACAACTGTCAGCGCAGATTACCAGGGTCTGCCAAGCACATCGAAAAAGCTCTGCATTAATCATACTCTTATTAGTTGAGATTGTTTAAAATTGCAGGCCAAAAATAAAGAGTCAAGCATGATTTGATCCAGACCCTATATCTCATAAGCAGCTGAATTCACAAGGCTGTCACCAACAGCTTATCAGCTATTTAATTATAAAGATTACTACCTAGGAGGTACAGTACTGTAGTAACAAAAAACTGTTCAGGCTAGGCTTGCTGATAGTGTTTTAGTGACTAAGCATTAAAAAGTAAAACCTTAATGAAAGCACCCTGTTTTTTTGTTTTTTCTTATAGGAAAATTCTTATATTTTATAACTGGATAACATAAAGTGTCTAATTATTGAGTTTACACATGCTGGTTGCCATCAGCACAACAAAAATATTAACCAGCAGAGTTCAAACTGCTGATATTAAGCATTAACTGGACCCAAATTGCAAACATAGCATTCTGTTCTACATGTAGTCACTTCTTTGTTGCTGGCATTTTTTAATGTGGGGTATTACTTTCGTTCTTGCTGATATCTATAATTTATTCAATTTGTTTAAATTTGTTATTGTAAATACTTTTTAATATGTTGTACACCACCCAGAGTGGGAAAATATCCCAGATTGGTGGGATATAAACAAATAAACATGCCCATGCATGTGCAAAACGCTGCAAAAAATGCACTGTGGCTGTCGTAAATGTGTTTACGACAGCCACAGTTGCATTTACAGCAGTGGGTTTTTTTTTTTTTTTGCATGAACGGGGACGCTTTACTTTTGCTTCCAGTGGGAGGAACCACATGACTGGCTCCACTCAACCATATGACCGGCCCGTGGTGCAAAAGGTTTGGCCACCCCTGCTGTAGATCGTGCACATGCACATGTGTGTGTAATCCCGTAATAGCCAATAAAAACACAAGAAACAAAGCCAGATGGCATAAAAAACAGCAAAATCATAACATTATTCAAATTAAAACACTGCCAGCAGCAGTAAAAAGAGGTAACATCTGCTGAAAGATCCAAGAGAATCAACTGGGAAGATTCACCCCTTTCAGCTTCTCTCAGAACGTCATCCAGCAGGGTGACCAATACCGCCTCAGTACCATGGCCTGACTAGAAGCCAGAATGGCATGGATCAATGAATTAATTAATCAATTAAATGGCTAGTATCCTATATATCTCATGCTAGCACAGGAATATACTACCTGTGCAAACAATCATTGTACAAGCAGGTTTCTTTCATGGAAATCACCACGTGCACAAAGACAATTCTTATACAAGAAGCACAATTCTGCATTACTGCGCAGGAGGGTTTTTTGCTCAAAAGACATTCAATAGGAGAGCAGCCAGTAAGTTATGTCGGGTCTATTATAAGCCCTTGCACTCCATCCACGTGCAAGTACAGTAATCATTTTAATTAAGTCTTCTGACAGAAAAAGGTAATTTTTACTGTTGAATTATCAAGCATAAAATAAAATTATAAGATCCACGGCAGTGGCTTTACATGTAGCATAACATACAGATACCTAGACTAAAATTTATTAATATAAATTTGGCCCCCCATATGTTTCAAAAGCCCAGCCGATATGGTCACCAGTGACAGACTATGAATGAGGGCCAATCTTTCTCCACCCATATTCCAAGCTGTTTGAAAAGCACTACTGTTACTACACTGAAAAAGACTGCAACAGTTACATGAAAACATAGTTGGCATAATATAGTCAAGATTGATGACAACTAGTCAAAAGTGATAAAAGAATATCATACTGATTCTAAACATATTTACTTGGAGCAGGTCTGATTTTGCAGCATTGGTTTCTAATCATTAAAAACACAGAAAAGTCCATTAAAAACACATCGACTAAAGTATACTGCACTTCACTAGCTCATTTTGTATAATAGCAATCTATTTCCTAAGGCAGTGATGGCGAACCATGGCACTCCATCTGTTCTTGAATGTCAGTGTATGTGCAATAAACCCATTCATGTGGATTCACAGAGACTTGGGCTTCTGCGAATTCAAGTCCAAGAACAGCTGCAGTGCCAAGGTTCGCCATCACGGTCCTAGGGTCTGCTTAAAAAGGAAGCTTTTTGCCTTCCGGAAAGCAAACAGAGGAAAGCCAACCTATTATCAGCCTGGGAGCAGCCAATTAAAATGCCTATTACAGTGGACCCTCGATTAACGACGCGTTCAAATAGCGTCATTTTTGATTAACAACGCTACGACGCTCCCAATGTGATTGTTCGAATAACGTTATTCGAATAATAACAGTACTTTTTCCCGCCGTTATTCGAATAACAACGTCATTATTCAATTAACGACGGTATTTTTACTGTCGTTATTCGAATAACGTTATTCGAATTGCAACGCTACTTGGGAAACCAAGTAACGTCACTATTCGAGGGTCCACTGTACTTCAGTTGTGAAGCACACAATTAATAATTTCATATATGAAATCTTTAAGAATTCCCATCAGGATCCATTTATTTATTTATTTATTTATTATTGTATTTTATTGTTATTGTATGGTATTGTATCTTATATTGTGCTTTTTGTATTATTTGATCTGTGAGTGTAATTGTATTATTGCTATACCTTTCTGTGATCTTGATACTGTATTTTTTGTTGTAAAGTATATTGTGAATTGTATTATTACTGTTGTTGTATCTTATAATAATTTTGCTTTTGTTATATTCTCATGTATATTTCATGTATTATTGTTTATTGCATGTCATGTTTGCATATTGTATTTATTTTTGTTTGGAAGCTGCCTTGAGTCGCACTTGTGCAAGTAAGGCGGGGTACAAATCTAATTAATTAATTAATTGATTGATTGATTGATTGATTGATTGTATCAAGCGTTAAAATTTTATGACCGTGGACAACATGAGAAAGCAGACAACCAAAGATAGCTCAACCTAACCTACAAAGCATACAGAAGAATTCAGACTTTCCTCTATACCCTTTCAAGGCAAATGCTGGCTTTCATTTATTCATGAACAAACATTTGCTTTTCCCTATACTTCAAAAAAGGGGGAAATAATCAGATTAAAGCCACAATTTCTCTATATGTTTCTTCAACAGAAATGTCCTGTATTTTACATTGGTCACTTAGCAGGGGAGATTGTCAGAGAACCACAAGCCTGTCAGTGAAATTCAATAAGATGATTTTTAAATGCTTCAACATTCACATTGGCTAGAAACATCTGTTATGTCCTTTATAGCTATGTGTCAGATATTTCACAAATTGATTTAAACACTGCAAACATGTCCTCCCATATAGCAGCATTTTCAGATGGTATGGAAATGAAATCAAGCGCTTCTGATCTTTTGTTTGGGGCATTTCATAAGTTGCCATGGCATCAAAGACATTTGTTTTTATATGGATATTATGGGAGAAAGAAAAAAGATTCTTTCATCACTCCAAGAGGGTCGGGCAGACAAAACTCAAATTCTTCATTGAACAATACTACTAAAAGAATGTGCTGTCCCTTTATGCATCTGCAGAACTGAGCTGGTCATTTCTAAAGAAGAAAAACAACTTAATACCAAGTCCAGTATGCTTCAATCAACAGAAACCAGGACTGTAGCCAAGCTGTCTTTCAAAATCCCATTCCCATCCATTTAGAATCTATTTTTTGGGGGCTCTTTCATCTATTTTTACTACAACGGCTTAACTCAAGTAGCACTCCAAAATGTACGCTTATCATTCCCTACCGCATGTTTCAAAGCAAAGTAACAAAAGATAAAAGAGAATGTCTTCTCCCACTGTGAGAAAAGATAAATATTTTAGAAAACTATGAGACAGTTCTGGATCCGTTTCATATTTTTCCTTTTTCAGATATAAAAATAAAGACTTTTTCTCTCAATTATAAACACATGTCTAAAGTGGAATTTCCTAAAACTATTTGCTTCCGTATTATTCAAGCTTGCTATTTATACCTATAAATCCGAGCATTAACCATTGGAACTTGACAAAGGATTTTTAATTTAATTTAATTGAATAGTCATATTTATATATGCCGCCCACTCAGGCAGAACCCGACTCAGGGCGGCATTACAACAAGTTCTAAAAACACATAAAAGCACTTTAAAAGACCCATATCCCACCCACTTTAAAAGACCCATATCCCACCCACTTTAAAAGACCCATATCCCACCCACCCATCCCACCCACTATAAAAAGAAGAAGAGAGAGTTCTTAATTGTTTACATAAGCCAGCAGGCGGGGACCGTGTTCCCATTAGGACTCCACACCTGCCCTGCCAGCCAGGTCTTCAATCCTTTCCTGAAGGGCAGCAATTCTCTTTGAAGTCTTAGATCTGTTGGCAGGAGGTTCCAGAGGGTTGGTGCGGACACGGAGAAGGCCCTCCTTCGGGTGCTGGATAGATGTGCACCCCTAGCTGATGGCACTATTAGAGAGCCTCTCCGGTCCGCTCTGGTTGGACGGGCAGACACTCTTGGGATGATGCGGTCTCTAAGGTATCCTGGCTCACTGCCATATAGGGCTTTAAAGGTCAAAACCAGCACCTTGAATTGCACCCGGAGACAAACTGGTAACCAGTGCAGCTCCCGAAGTAGCGGTGAGGCGCGGGCATATCGTCCGCATCCCATCACCACCCGGGCTGCCGCATTCTGGACCAGCTGCAGCCTCCGAATGATCGTCAAGGGCAGCCCCGTGTAGAGCGCATTACAATAATCTAGTCGGGAAGTGACCAGAGCGTGGGTGACCATAAGCAAGGAGCCCCGGTCCAGGAGTGGGCGCAACTGGCGAATCACCCGAAGTTGGGCAAAAGCCCTCCTGGCCACAGCCGCTACCTGTTCTTCTAGCAGCAGCCGCGAGTCCAGAAGGACCCCCAAGTTGTGCACTGGGTCTGTCTGGGGCAAAACAGCCCCATCCAGTATCAAAGATGGTAGCTCCATGGATAACACGGGGCCCCTTATCCACAGCCACTCTGTCTTGCTGGGATTCAGCTGAAGCCCATTGGCCCCCATCCAGACCCCAATGGCCTCCAGGCATCCGGATAGGATTTCAACAGCATCACTGGGGTCCCCACGGGCCGAGATGTACAACTGGGTGTCATCCGTGTACTGATGGTACCGCACCCCGTGGGAACGAATGATCTCACCAAGTGGCTTCATGTAGATGTTAAATAGGAGAGGAGAGAGCACCGAGCCCTGAGGCACCCCATACTTGAGGAGCCTAGGGCTGAACCTCTCACTCTCTAACCACACTGACTGGGTACGGCCCTCCAGAAAAGAGGAAAACCAGGACAACACAGTGCCCTGGATCCCCAGTCCTTTGAGCCGTTCCAGAAGGATACCATGCTCGACGGTATCAAAGGCCGCTGAGAGGTCAAGAAGAGCAAGGACGGATGGAAAACCCCCATCCCACTCCCGCCAGAGATCATCCATCAGTGCGACCAATGCCGTCTCCGTACCATACCCGGGCCTGAATCCTGATTGAAAGGGGTCTAGATAATCCGCTTCCTCCAGGACACTCTGCAGCTGGCGCGCCACCGCCTTCTCCAAAACCTTACCCAGAAAGGGCAGGTTGGAAACCGGCCTGTAGTTGTTAAGGACAGCTGGGTCAAGGGATATTTTCTTCAGGAGGGGGCGCACCAAAGCATGTTTTAGTGGTGCAGGAAATACCCCCTCCCGTAATGATGCATTTATTATCGCCCCGACCCAGCCACCTGTCACCACCTTGGAGGCTTTCACCAACCAGGTGGGACAGGGGTCCAAAGAACATGTAGTGGCATGCACAGCTGCAAGGAGCCTGTCCACTTCATCAGGGACAACAGGATCAAACCGATCCCAGATCGTACAGCAAGACTGTGCTCCGGTGCCCCCCCCCGGCCCTCCCCATCCACACCGGGATTCAGCCCTGAACGAATCCGATCGATTTCCCCAGCAAAGTCCTCAGCAAAGTCCTCAGCCGAACCCTGCCAACCGGACACCGATCTCCCCCTACTGAGGAGGGACCTGGTTACCCGGAACAGGGCGGCTGGGCAATTATCAGTGGAGGCAATAAGGGTGGTGAAGTATTGCCGCCTCACCACCCCCATCGCCACTAGGTAGGCCCTAATAGCAGCTCTAGCTAGTGTCCAATCGGAGACATCCTGGGTCTTCACCCAGCGGCACTCTAGGCATCTCTTTGCCCGTTTCAGTTCATCCATGAACCACGGGGATGACCTAACCCCACGGGCGCGGAGAGGCCGCAGTGGCACGATTTCATCCAAGGCTGCTGTTGCCGTCCTGTTCCTCAGGTCGACAAGTGCTTCGGGTGAATCGTGTAGCCCATCCAGAGGAACATCCCCCAGTTCCCTCTGGAATCCATCTGGATCCATTAGTCGCTGAGGGCGGGCCATTTTAACAGGCCCTGCCTCCCTATGATGAAGCGTTGCCCCCAGAAAGTCAAGAGTCACCAGATAGTGAACTGACCATGGTACAGGTGAGATGACTAAATCCTGTAATCTCAGATCACTCTGCCACTGCTCCGACAAGAAAACTAAGTCTGGCATGTGACCACTGCCCCTGGTCGGACCCCGAACTACCTGAGTCAGGCCCATGGCTGCCATGGAAGCCATGAACTCCCTTGCCACCTCAGAAGCCATCCCCCAATGAAGGCAAATTGAAGTCCCCCAGAACCATAAGCCTCAGGAACTCCAACGCCAGCATCGAGGCGGCTTCGAGGAGCTCAGGCAGGGCATCCCTTACCCTGCAAGGGGGCAGGTACAGGAGTAAGATTCCCAACTGACCCTTGGGGCCCAACCGTAGAAGCAGGGCCTCACAACCAGACACTTGTGGAGCAGTGGCCCTAGCAATTCCCAAAGACTCCCTGGCAACAATGGCGACACCATTGCCCCTCCCCTCACCTCTAGGCTGGATCCTAGGATCCTGCACCCGGCCACACAATCCCGTACCAAGCCTCCTGCACTTGCCTGAACTGGGAACGGAGGTCAACAAATATTTTAGAAATGCGCCAGTGGGGCAAGAGCCCCACAAACGCAAACAAAGAAAAAGAACTTCATTACCCAACATCCTGTGCATTGCGCCGCACCACAGCCAATCAGGCTGAGAGGCGCCAGGAAAAAGAACGTTGGGAAACGCATCGTGGCCAATTGAAATTGAGCAGCAGGAAAAAAAACGCTGCACGAATGCAAACCACAAGCGCAAAACTACAAGTCCCAGCGTCCTGTGCACCCTGAGCGTGCAGAACGCTGAGAAAGCTGGCGCGCAAAAAATAAACTTACAAAATGCAACAGGAGCGCAAGTCCCCAGCAGGCAGACTCAGCGCTTCACAGCCACGCAAATCCAAAAGCCACAAAATGCCACCGCGAGACACCCACCGTTCTTCTTTCCCAGAGCAACGGGGAGAAGAGGGACTTCCTCTCCTCCACGCTACCCCGCCAAAGACACGGAGAGACCACCACCAGCCTGAAGTAAAGTTGAGCCGGGGTGGGAAAAAACCCAAAAACAGGCAGCAGTTCATCAGGGGAAGCACCCTCCCTGGCGGATGACTGGCTG
Source organism: Bradypodion pumilum (assembly GCA_035047305.1). Lineage (NCBI taxonomy): Eukaryota > Metazoa > Chordata > Lepidosauria > Squamata > Chamaeleonidae > Bradypodion > Bradypodion pumilum. The sequence goes on from JAWDJD010000005.1 coordinate 60,817,437, forward strand.
ATGCCTTTGTATTTCCGAATACAAAAACAACAGCCAGCAATCCACAAGGAAGAGCCCCACCCCTTACAGATTGCTGCCTGCCGATTTCCAGTTAGGTAAGCCAGGAGAAAAAGGAGACAGAAAAGAGAACCATCTGCCTCCTCCTTCTCCCCAACCTACCTAACAAAAAAAATAAAAAATAAACCACAAAATACAGAAACAAAAGCATCCACAATGGCACAAAACCACAAAGAAAACACCTAACTACAACACAAAAAACCACAAAGTACACAAACAAACAACTAATTACAAAAATAAACAACAACGAAATAAAACAAATTAAACACAACCAGAAATAATCAAACCAATTAAACCAACCTAAAACTAAACCAAAATAAAAAAGAACAAACAGAAATAGCTCCCAGCCCACCACCACAAAAGCAAAACAAAGAAAAACCCCAGAAGAAAGAAAACCAGAGAACTCACCAGCCCGTCCTCCCTCCTCGACGACCGGAACAGAAATGAAGAAACAAAGAGACTACTTACTGGAAGAAGCCCCACCCAGGGGCCAGGAGAGAAAAAACAAGTGAAATGAAAGCAAAACCCCTAGCAGCCCCACCTGCAGGGCAGAAAAGTAAAAACAACTCAAAAAGACTCAACAGCCCCACTTGGAGCCCATAACAGTAAAAACAAGTCAAAAACATAACAATAAATCACAATTTTACACAAATCACAAACATATGTCAAAAAAATAAAATAAAAAGATTTCTAAAATCCTGTGCTGAGTTTAAACTCAAATAAAAACCCAAAACATCTAAACACAGTTTAAAAACATTTAATGTAAAAAACATGTCCTTTCACATTTTTAAAATTATTAACTACAGTACAACTATTTAAAAAACGCCCACAAACTAAAAAATTATTTGGTTAAATAAAACAATTCGAAAAAATTATATCATCCTTTGTTCTTTTTTTAATCCACAAAAATACCCTCCAAAAAGCTGATCACAGTTTATAACAGCCCGGCAACACACAAAAATTGTGCATAAATTTAAAAATAAAAAAATAAAATAAAAAAAATAACCTCCTTTTTACATAATTACCAAAAAAAAAAAAACCCCACACCTTACAACACAATTTAAAACAGCCAAGCAACGCCGGGCAACCTCTACTAGTAATCTATAGATGCAGCGGAACCTCATACAACAATCGCCCCATATAGCAACAAAATCACGTAACAATTAGGTTTTGGGGGGAAATGGCATCCCGCATAACAATTTTACCTATGGACAACAATTTTTCAATGGGAAAAACCACTTAGCAAAAAATTAATCCTTGTACGATGCATCCCATAGGGAAAATTGTTATACAATGCATGTATCGTATAGCAATTGTTTCGTACAACAATGAGCCCCATGGAATGGATTAAAATCGTTGTATGAGGTATAAAGATGTGAAGGCCCGGAAAAAAACCGGGAAAATTTGGGAAAAAAGTTTTTTTAAATTTTTTCTGAAGCCTTGTTTTCTCCCCAAAAAATTGAAAAAGTAAAAAAATATATATTATGGAATGTTTTATTTTAACATGATGAATAAAATATTTTAAAATAAGACTGGGTTCAAATAATTTAAAAATCATTTCTAAAAAAATATGTATGGTATCAGATTATTTGCAATTTTTCCGAAAATTTCCGTTCCCCTACCCCCGAAAATACCCGGATTTTTTTCTGAGCTTCAAAATTTACAGAAATTTTACATCTTGAGGTACCAATGTATTTTAAACTTCCATCCTTGCATTTATAGTGGACCAGTCTCCACTCATCTAAACCACACTTAAGCAGCATCCACATCCACATCACTTTTAATCCTAAATTCATATTTCACATTCTAACCTTGAATTGCTACTTTATGAAAAAATGATTGCAAACAGCAATACATACACATTGTTGTATAATGCAGAGAATAACATTGGTGTCTGTACATTGCCAAGGGCAAAAACTGACATATAGGGATAAAAATATGGTAACAACCCAAACACTTATTTTTTACTGGTGGAATAAAAACACATACTGTACATTTAAAAATGCAGTGTCACTAAGCCTATGGTCGATACAAATATGAATAAGGATGGTAAAAATTGAAAACTACTGGGCATTTGCAAGTGAGTCTTTAACAAAACATATTTAAAATGAAGAAAAGTATCAACGAAAGGGGAAAAAGTCAATTATTAATACTTTTTAAAAACAAACGAAATATACAACTCAGAATGTTACTGAAATACCTTTCTGAGATTCTTGCTCTTCTGATAGCAGGTGATAGCAACAACCTACACTGCATACACCTTTGATTTCAGGTTTAGCATTAAAAAGTCTCAAGGTGTTTGGAGAAAGATCACCACAGGTATGTAGACCAACCAGTACACAATCCTAGAAGAAAAACAAAAAATGTATTGACATTTATGTTGTGGTAGAGAATAAAGGAACATTAAGGGTAAATTATTGTCATATACGGTATAGGGTTTTAGCAACACTGGGACCCTGAGTTACCGGTAATTCTATTCTTATAAGCCCGTGATGGCGAACCTTGGCACTCCAGATGTTCTTGGACTTAAATTCCAAGAAGTCCAGGCCCCCGTGAATCCACACGAATGGGTTTACAGTACTGCGATTCATCCAGGCCACACCACCCTTGTCGTTCCCGGAAGTGGAAGTAAAACATACGGCGCATTTTACTTCCACTTCCAGGAGTGATGAGGGTGGCATGGGCCAGATGAATCGCAGTAAACCCATTTGTGTGGATTCACAGGGGCTTGGGCTTTTGGGAATTGAAGTCCAAGAACATCTGGAGTGCCAAGGTTCGCCATCACGGCTTTAAGCACAGTAACCCTTGCATTGTTCTTTACTCTTACCCTACTCAGAAAGGATGATGAAGAATTAGATACAGAAAGCATCACTGTGGTAAAGAAAAAGGGTGAGCTGACAAACTAAAGGAAAATGGGCCACAGGGCACAGGTTTGGAGTGGACTAGTATACATCTGCTAACTCAGATCAATAGCAAAGACATCATTTGATGGCACCAGAAAATGTTGCTTTAATGCAAGCAATCTCCCTTAAAGTGGCCCTTCTGTTTGTTGAGAAATTGCTCCAGCCTGGTCCCCAAAATTAGAAGCTTTGAGATGGATTGGAGTTGGGTGGGGGTGCATTTGATTATGGGTCAGGAGATCACTGGGGAAAAGATCCACAAACAGTCCAGTTGGCAATCTATTTCCCTCAGCCTCCAGCTAACTAAAGAGAGAATTTACATGGACTTTTAGCCCATTGTTTCGACTGCTCCGGGGTCAGTCTGATTTGCTCTTAAAACCCATGAACAGGCAACCCCTTGCTGGACTGAACCAACCTGTTCCCAAAGCATTCCTACTTGCACCTTTCAGACCCCTTTCTAAGGCTTCTACATTTTTTGCGCAGGTAGGATTGCTCCATTTTGATTTGTTTCCAGTGTGTACGATCACAGGAAATAAACCAAATCAAGCCTTCCTCTTTGAATTTGCCATACTGTGAAGTAGCTTAAGAAGAGAGTCAGTTCAGGATACTATCGAACTAAACACTTCCTTGGCTCCATGGAGGGGCAGAAGTGATTTTATTTTTTAAAATGTATTAGTGCAGATGTGTTACATCACTTTTAAAGAATAACAGACAAAAGGAAATCTTCCTCCTGGAAGCAGAAGGAGGGAGCAAAAAGGATTTTTGCTTGCATTTCTCTTAAAAGTCTGGCCAAGAACCTGCCCAGAGGCAAATCCAGTTTTCCATTTTTCTTTTTTCCAAAGTGGCACAGAATGCTCCCTTAATTACAATAAATGCAATTCTGACTTATGATGACTCTTTGCAAGATTTTCTAGGTAGAGAGTACTCAGGAGTGGTTTACTATTCCCTTTTTCTGAGGGGTGCTTTGGGACTGTGCAGCTTGCCCAAGAGCATGTAGCCTGGCTCTCTCCTGGGGTGCACAGTGGGGAATCAAACTCCCAACCTCTGGCTCTGCAGCCAGAGGTCCTTACCCACTGAGATATCCAGCCGTGTTCTCCAATACATGTTTTTTCCATTTCCTCTGCCCCACTATGGAGCTAAGAAAGTGTTGGCCAATATCCTGAACTCATTTCTCTTTCTATGCAACTTCATACTGAAAATCTGACAGCAGGTTGGTGTAGACCAAATAGACTTGCTTGAAATCTGTATGCCATTCGGTGTAAGGATTGCATATCGAACTGCCTAGCGGCCTTATTTAGCCTAGTCCAGTGAGCTCCAAAGAAACAAGCCATATGTTTCTGATTAAGGCTACAGACAAAATCAAACTGAAGAGCAAGTATCATTTAACCAGTAAATAACACCCTCTTTATTTATAGAATGCAAGAGCAAGTGCTGTTGTTCCGTTACTCAAACTAAAAAATAATGGGCTTCATCATACCTTTTACGCTCACCCTTTTCTATAAAGTTTGATTATAATATATGAAACTTGTCCTGTATGCCATATACCAGTGTTTTGGACTTAGGCTTCCCAGAAGCCTGTCAATTTCCAAAAGCACTGACCAGCCAATGCACTGACTTAGGCTTCTGGGAATTGAAGCCCTCCCTATGAGGCATATGCCCTACGTTGGGAACCACTGCCCTATACACTGAAGATGCTACAACTATTAATGTCAAACTTTTCTAATGTTAAATTATCTATACATATTTTTTAAAAATGAAATTATTATTATTATTATTATATTTGAACTTATACACCGCTTTCCATTGTCAACGACAAACTCAAAGCATTTCACATGTTCAAAAATCAACAAAACAAAAATACAGTACAGCATCAAAATTACAATATAAAAGTAATATTGTTTCGCTCAGGCGAGACAGGACAGCAAAGATTTTATTGAGTCAACGCATCCAGGTACCAAAATATTCTTTTTTTAAAACAGGAAATCTTAAGAATAAAAGTGTGAACACATTTCTGGGGGCGGGGTTGTGTTTTTTTTTTAAAAGCCACAGCTTGAGGGGGGAAAGGCAGGAATCCTGCCAGGAAGGGGGGTGGGGGAGAGGATAAAATCCCATCTGATTCCCCCCCCCCCTCTTCCAAACATCCCTCCTCAACCACACCAAAGAAATAAAAGTTGTGGAAAAGGCTGCAGGGAAATTAGTCTAAAATCCATAAATTAGGTGTCATGTGCTGCTAAAACGGAGGGAGTGGGGGGGGGTGTGTGTGTGTGGAACCGTGAAGGGAATCCCTGTTTTTAAGACCACAAAAGCCAATTATTTTCTTTGCAACCCGAGGGTTGCAATTACGTAGCTAAAATTCCACTCGAAACAGAGCACGCTTTATGGTGCTTTTTTTAAAAAAAGAAACGGTGCATCTGCCAATAGTTTGATGGCTTTAAAACTAACCAGGACGGTGCTAAGTGATCCTGTGGGGGGTTGTTTGGAGGGGGTTGGTCAGGATTTTTTTAAAAAAACTAAGACCATGATGGCGAACTTTGGCACTCACAGCAACAAATTGAAAGCAACAGTGTATTAGATTTTTAGTTGAAAGTGGTTTTAGAAATTCAGGCAATAGTGATTTGTTTCTGTCTAGGGAACAATGCATCAAAGGAAATTCACAACCAGTTTTGCTCATCCACACTTAATACTTATGAAATGCAACACTGACTGCATGGTGTGAATCTGTTTTATATTATGCCACTATCCACTCCAGGTAGGGAGACTTTGTTAAAACCTCTTGAACATGTTCAACCATCCAGTTCAATATCATATAATTATAGCAAACAAAATAACCTGCAGATCAGCAACAAGATCGCGTAGCTCTGTTTTAGCTGTGATATACGATGTTAATGGACAATACATGTTGACCTCTTTTGACCTGCTTGCTTTGGCTTTAAGAGAAATCATCTTCCGTCTTTCTTTCTCCTCATCGCAGAGATCCCTGCAATTACTTCTGGGTGAACAGTCAGTTTCTACAGCATCAGCAGGCAGAATATTTAGAAACACATTTTCTGGAATGTTGGTCTCAGCAGTATGCAGCTGAGCCCCAGAGTGAGATTCATATTGTTTGTTAGTAATACTCATATCAGAGTCTGTGAAAACATCAGCTGTTTGAAAAAGAAAGGAATGTGGAGCAGCCACCTGGGCCTGACTTTGAAGACTGTTATTAGTACTTAAGAGCTTTTCACTGATATTTGTTTTACATTTCTCTTTATCATGCTCTGGTCCTTGCTTTGCCTCTTCCAACAATTGGACTCTGACATTTGCTCTTGCCCGTCTTTGATAAGCTTTCCAGTGCTTCTTCAATTTCCTGTTCCGTTCATTAGCTCCATGGGTGTTTGTATTTGAGGAATCAATCCCATAAACCTTCAGATCATACTGGAGTGATAAAAAAGAGCTCAGGTAGCCTTTTCCAGAACCCAGGTCAATAACCTGTAGATGAATAGAAGTATTTTTAAAAAATAGTTGGTCTCTATATATATTTGCAATCCAAACCTAAAAAAATTACTGTATTTTCTGGCGTATAAGACTACTATTTAACCCCGAAAAATCTGTGCCAAAGTCGGGGGTCGTCTTCTAGGACAGGTACTTAACTGCAGCTGACAAGTATATTCCAAACTCTATATTTTAACTGGAAAAGTTGGGGGTCGTCTTATACGCCCAGTCGTCTTATGCGCCGGAAAATACGGTAAGTATTTTTAAAGTAGATTATATTCAAATATTAACAACCAAGAAACAAGCATAGAAAAGGTACAAATTCCATACTTTACTTTCATTCATTTTAAGAAGAAAATAACCCCCAGCACATAATGGTCACCTCTGGATAGTGAAATACTGTACTGTATAGGCAAAATAAACTAAGATGCAAACAAATCTCCTGCACCAAGCCTTTTTCTTCCTCCTTTTGGAAGAGTAAATGGAACAGCCCAGGATCCTAAAATTGACCATAACTTCATGTTACATTTGAAGTAACATCCAACCAAAACCAGCATATGGAACTTGCATTCAACAGACAGAACAAAGCTTTAAGCACATGCATGAAGCCACCATTTGAATGTGCAAATCCAAATAAGCCATAGTACAACAATTAGATGTCCCATATTTGGGGACAAGTATTTTAAAAGATTCTACTTGGTTTTCTATTCCCCTGTCCCAAAAGCATGGGACAGAGCAAACAGTAGCCAACCTTTGAACATTTCAGGTGATACTTTACCTTCTTGATTCTGAGGGGAAATCACATATTACTCTGTTCATTTGTTCAAACCTTCTATGTCAAAAGAAGTAGGAAAATCAACTGGTGAGATTGAGCGTTCAAATTTGGGATGGAAATAAAGCTCACTGAATGTCCTTTACCCATGGATTTAAATTGACATGACAAAACACTGTAGTGAGAAATTATCACTCCATGTAAGTGCAGTGATGGTATTCCGCAGCAGAACAAAACATCAATCTACCGGATCAATCTACAAAAACTTGTAATCTTTAAAGCAGGGACAAATCGGCACCTAATCTGGCACAATAGTAATAGACAGTCTGGTGTTGCTCTATGTAAAATATGGTGATGCTTGGTCAAAATAATGGTTTTTAAACTACATACCGGTACATAATTTACCACCTTCATGCATATATTGTTGACCTTTTCTGTCATTAGATAAGAAACTGCTAAAGTTTTTTTCAAATGTTTAACTTCTTATCTAAAAATATTACCTTAGTTCCCTTTTTTCAATTTGAAGCAAATTTATCCAGTATTTGTAGAAATATTCAAAAGTGAAAACACTCCTATAACTCCAATAAAAGCACCTGAAAATTCCTTACTCTCCCACATAAATGAGAAGCATGCTCCATTTTCCTTCACAAGAATGAAAGAAATACAGATTTACATCCTTAGTTTAAATCAACACAGAATATTTGACAATATTTTCAGCATTTATGCAGCATGTTTCTGTATTCCTAATGTGCTACTCATACTGTCTCAGAAGCTGAGGCAAACAAACAGAACAGCAGTTTTTTCTAGACAAACTAATAAGCTGATGAAAATGTTACACCTGCATGAGCCTTCAGAATATAGAACTAATAATATTTGACTAATAATTCCATATAGAAAAAGCCACTTTGCTTTTCTAGAAGTGCTCTAGCTTATACAAAGATCTAAAACAGAATGCAGTGTATATATAAACCTTTATATTTAAATAATCCCCGTAACTAAGCATTATACATGCTCAATATTTTCATATAGAAAACAGATTAAACAAAATTATGATACTGCCTCAAGGACTGATATAAAAACGCTATAAACACAGTAATTCAATGTCTTTTTTTCACTTTTACTGTAGCTTCGAGATATTCCTGTGCAAGCAGCTATACAGTAAATGCTGTACTTTACTGACCTCTGGTGTTTCTCAATTTGCCACAATACCTTGGGAAGCCAATTATACTGACTTTCTACTCAATAAAAATATATTTATCCACTATCAGATTTAATTAATATTTGTGTTCCCTTTGAAAGGTGCAATAAAACTTAAGTCCAGCACATTGAAATGAAAGTCACTCAAAAAAAGTTAATCCCTGCTGAAATATTATTGATTAAATTTGGATATGTAATGCAAATGCAAACTATTAAAATGAACATTTGAAGACATAATGAAACCTTTATGGATCAAGTAATAAGTCCAACTAAAGCAACAAGGCAAAAATTTAATGTTACAAAGCGAAACACGTTTTAGCAAGTCAGAATTAAGTTGTACAGTACTTTTAAAAAGAGCTGCTACAAATACTGTTCAATTGACATCAAAAGAGCATCCTTTTATAACAGTATTACTGGGGACCTGACACCTAACCCTGTGTGGTATTCCCAGCTAAATCAAAGGGATTTACATATATATGGACATATAATTCAACAAATGACTTGATGGGTTTATACTAGTTGGGATGAGCAACAGAATTTAGACCTATTTTAAACTATTGAGTGGGTTGGAGCTCCCTATCTGAAGAACCAGGGATTAGGATTTCAAATTTATGCCCCATCTCCATCCCCCATATATTCGTGATTTCAGTTATTCCCAGGTCTAAAAAATCATAATACTGTATTTTGCAATATTTTTAGCGCCTGTGGATAACTGGGGACTGTACCAACTGCATCTCCTGGGAGAGGACCAGCTAAAATCACCTAGAAGCACACATGGCTCATGAGATCACAAGCCTTGATGAGCTACACCAGGGGTGCCCAAACTACGGTCTGGGGGCAGGATCCAGCCCCTGATGCCAATTCATCTGGCCCGTGAAGCCCTCGTTGCTCCCGGAAGCAGAAGTAAAACGCGCCTGTACGTCTTGTTGCTTTAGATGGACTTATTTCAGGAAAATATTGGGAAAACATTTAATTAGACAAGAAGACTGACTCTTAAAATAACTTTAAACTACACTAGTAAAGCCCTTCTTATGTGTTCATGTATCAGGACTGTTAGTTATCTTGATATATGGCCCCTACTGTGCTAGAGGTACTGTGCCTCTATGCAAAAGCAACTATGGCATGCTAACAGATGGATGTTATTACACTCAAGTCCTGCTTACTGCTTTTCCATCAGAAAGTACCAAGCTACTCTATGAGCAAAACATCAGGCTTCTTTGATATGTTGCCCCATAGCAACAAAGTAGTTACAATTCTGTGATTGCATCTATCCTATTTCTACAAAAACAGTCCACCTAAATCCTACCCAGCTGTTCCTTTGTACTTAAAAACTGTGTGAAAAAAACCTAAAGGGACGGCAGAACTATACCACGGGCCCTTTTCTACAAGATCACATGTAGCATTGGTCTAAATGCATAGACGATGCATTATAAAGCCAGCTTCCACTGAAGATATTCAATGTATGGCAACCAATTAAACTACCAGTAACCAATTTTAAAACTAATGCAAAGGGTTATTTATAGCCACCTTTGAAATGGCAGCCTTTAAAACTAATATTCTCTTTATACTCTATGGTTTTGTTATACAGTATAACTTAATTAACCATCATAAGAGCGCAACACGGTCCACAGCTCTTTCTACATAATAGGTATAAAGGTCAAGTGAAAGACACTTTTTGCCTTCTAGAAAACCAGCCGTTTAAAAAGATAGATACTTCTGTATACCATGAATTGGTATTATTTCTTTATATAACTTTAACCTTTTTATTTGGCATATTTTATGGGAAGGGTTGAAAAACTAATATGAAAGGTTTCCTAAATCATCACTTTTTACATTTAATAAAAATAATGCCAACAGCTTTCAACAGAGGAAATAACTTCCAGTGTAAATCAGAAGACTTTTAAAAAACTAGATCTGTAGTTTTGCATAAACAATGGAATACAGCTGAATGGTGGGCACAGAAAATTGCTACTTAATAGCTTATGATTCATATTTAGTGATTCTTTGCAGGCGTAGTTTGGTCTAGCATACAATCCAATATACTTAAAAGGGGTTTATTTCAAACCAAACAAGTTAAGGATTACATGAGGTCTCCAAGGTGCTCAAGTTACCAAGTTTTGAGCATTTATAATTATACTAAACAAACACAACATAACATTTACTCTCCATTACACAAATAAGAACATTTTTTCAGTCACTACTAGCCCTTCCTTCTGGAATGTTTCATCTACTTAGTCTATCCTTAGGAATGTTAACATTTTGATTCAACTGAATATCCTCCTAAATGTGTGTGCAAAGATTTACACCCTTAGCCCATCAGAAAATATCTAATTAACCTAATAAAAGCTGTGATTGTTAATGTTTACTATATCAATAAAAAGATATGGGCCAAAATCATGTTGTATAACTACATCTCCACAACTTGAAGTAATGTAAATCACCGTAAAATTTGCCCCCAAATCTGAAGCAGGTCTGTGGATACAGCTGCACCATATTTATTTATTTATTTATTTATTTTATTTCCTTATTTATTTTATTTATATCCCACCCATCTGAGATATTTTCCCACTCTGGGCGGCTTAAAACATATTAAAAAATCTTTACAATAAAAAATTTAATTAAATAAATCATAAATATCAACAAGAACAAAAATAATATCCCCATTTAAAAATGCCAACAACAAAAATACCTATTGTCAATGGAAAAGTTAATCACAACCTATCACACAACTTAGTTGTGCAATTAGTCATGCAATCAGTTGCATAATCAGTTATGTAGCTAGTAGCAAAATACACATAGTGATTTCTTGGGCATAACTCTCTGTGAACTTCCACAGAAGTAACTATGTTACGCTAAATGCAACAAGATTTCAATTACAGACAACACATTTCGAGAACATAGTTACTTCCTCTAAATGTGCTTCGGAAACATGAATACAGTAGAACCCGCATAACGAACACTTCATATAATGAAAAATCCCTATGACGCTTTTGTGTGCTCTGTGCGATACCCCGCATAACAAAACAAATTCGTTATGCAGGGTTTTCGTTAACGGGGTATACGTTAAGCCCCACTTAACGTAAACCCCATATAGCAAAAAAAAATTGTTATGCGAGGTATTGCCCATTTGATCTGCATAATGAAAAGACTGCATAGCAAAGAGCTCCATGGAATGGAGATTTTTCATTATGCGGGGTTTTACTGTACTATAATTTATATTGCTCCACATTATTCCACAAGTCTTCTTCTCCAACTACTGAATTTAAAATAAATAAATAAATAAACCAAATGTCATGTTCAGGATGAAGGACCATATATAAATCTAGGAAACTCTTCTTTAAAGGAAGAAGACATTAACAATGCCAGAGGCTAACCCGTGGGGACGATCTCCTTTGGATCATTTGCCAGGCATGCCCCAGAATTCACTTCATCAGACTCTTCCAACAAAACGCAGGACTTCCATTTTATTCTCCATTATTTTTGTTGCTTCTCCTATACAATCAGATATTAATGGCTCATCTCATTGACCCACAAATACTCCTGATTTTCTAACATTTCTGTCACATCATACATTGAGTTCCAGAGAACTTGGTGAAGGCAGCTGTCCGAGTACTGTATACATGTTTTTCCCTGAAAAACTTTTTAAGGAAAAGTGCCCATTGGCGTGAATTTGTTTAAGGGGGATCCAAGCTTGCCATGAAGTGACCCACACACTATGATCATGAAGCCATCTCCGTATGAAATTAGACATGCAGGATTTGATACCAGGACTGCAATGGACTGCCACAGCCTTGAGGATATTGACAAGGTTCACCTTCACGGCCAGTCCATCTGGCATGGCCTCTTCCACCTCCATGACTGTTGGGAATCAGGACAGTGAAATGGTTCCTCCTCTGCTCATTTTGCCGTTGGGCCCAATATGATGGTTTCCAATGGCCGTTGGCCCCTTAAGGGAGTCATGCTATTTACAGGCTTTAAAAAGGCAATTCTGGGAAGGTGAGGCAATATCTATACCTATAAGAAGGGGGTTGGGCCGTGCGTGTCCGGCATGCATGGCCACACCCATCCCAACAATCCTGTACCAAGCCGGCCACACTTACCTTATGTCTCTGCGAACATCGCCGCAAGGGTCCGGATGCCGAGAGTGGGACAACTGCCCCACGAACACGAACAAAAAAAAACAAACTACAAGTCCCAGCGTCCTCTGTGCCACGCCACCCCTCAGCCAATCAGGCTGAAGGACGCGAGCACGGAGGAGGCGAGGCAGCAGGCATGCATGTAAAAAAACAGCCAATGCACGATCGCCTTGGAAACGAACCACTTCCCTCCAGGAGACGAAGGCCGAGAACGGTGCTCCGTTCTCGGCCTTCGTCTCCCGGAGGGAAGCCATCCCCATGGTCCCATGGCCTCGCCGTGGCTTCAGCAGGGAGGAGGGGGAGCCCCTCTTCTCCCCGCGCGGCTTTGGCAGGGTAGTGGAGAAACGAACCACTTCCCTCCGGGAGACGAAGGCCAAGAATGGCGCTCTGTTCCGTCCTTTGCCTCCCGGATAGAAGCAATCGTCTTCCATGGGTTCGCTTCTCTCTTGCTTGGTGGTGGGGGGGAGGGGGGCGAAGCCTTCGGCCCCCACCAAACAAGAGAGAAGCGAACCACTTACCTTCGGGAAAAGACGCCAGGCAGGGATCCGCCAGGGTAGGCTCCTCCCCTGACAGATTCATGCCTCTCACCCTGGCAATTCTCCTTCCGCTGTTTCGAAAACAGCCCCTCCATTGTTTCAAGGGCTGTTTTCGAAACATCGAAAGGAGAATTGCAAGGGCGAGAGGCAGAAATCCGTCAGGGGAGAAGCCTACCCTGGCAGATCCCTGCCTGTTGTCCTTACCGTGTCTTTCACACCCAAATATAACCCCAACACATAAAAAAAAACCTGCCTGGCAAGGCTGAGCAAAAAAAATAAAAATGGTAGTATTAAATAAGAAGAATGCTTACCTGGTTTAAATCACAATATTTTGTAATGCCATCAACTAATTCTGACATCAACTGCACTTCATGAGATTTCTTATTATTCATGAAATCATCTGTTTTAATTTTTATACCTGACCAAAAGGGGAATAAATGGAAAAAGGTATTTGAACTTCAGGTTCTCAAGCAAATGTATAGGCAGCCATATAACAAGTCACAATTCTTCCTCAGTATCATGCCTGAGACAGTAGCAAGGAAGAAGCACAACCTACAAAGCACTTCTGGTGGCACAATGCACAATTGGGCATGATGGAACCACACAACTAACTGTGCAAACAAACTGCACTATCTGCATTGCATAATCTGAGCATAACACCCAGGAGATATGCCTTTTGTAATTTTACATTATGGAGCAGCAAACTGGATTCCAGTTGTCTTATTTACAAGGTTCCTTTATACATTTCATTCACAAACTATGTCCATACATATAGGCCCAAGTCAAATATTCTCCAAAACCAGTTGTTTTATAATAGTACTAGCAAGGGTTGCCCGGCGTTGCCGGGCTTTTTCACCTGTGTGTTTTATTAAAGGAGAGGCTTTGAATTTTTTGCCAGAAAACTTTTAATGTATAAACTTTTTTGTTTTGCAATAGTAATTTTCTTTGTCTGTTGAGAAAACATATTTAACATTTTAAACTTTGTTTATAAACTGTTTTGGACTTTACTGCAAGTTGCATAATAAAGCATTTTAAGTGTTTTTGTTTTAAAACATATGAAACATTTAACTCTTTGTAATGTTTTTTTTAAATATATTTTTCTCCAGCGATGTGTCTGCAGCATCTGTAAAACATAACACACAGGGAGAGATATTTTTATTTCTCTATTGTTATGTGACATTTCATTAATGATGTTTTTTGTTTTTAATGGATTATTATTGTAAATATTTTGGGTTTAGTTTTTTGTTTAACTGTTAATATTTTTGTTAGTAAGCATTTTTTTAACATTTTACTAAATAAGTTTATATTTACCTTCATTAACAGTTGTTTTTGTTTTTTGTGGTTCAGTTTGTTGACTGTTGCTTTGTTGGGGTATCTGTTTAATGAGAAGAATGACAAAGTTATATATGAGTGTATTTCTCCAAAATTTGGAATGAAATTGTTTGGTTTATTTACCTGTTGATTTCTGGGTCTGTTGACTTTTTATATTCAGAAAATGGTGCAGCATTATTTCTGCTAATGGCTGGTTGAATTTAGGTGGTGGATGAGTCATCATGAGGAGATGTCTTTGTATTATTGAGTCTATATCTACCTCAGGGTGTTTTGGTATTGGAGGTTTGTTTTTTTTTTGTTTTTCTTTGGTGTTTTCATGTTGATTTTCATTGTTTGTGTTTTTCATTTCCTGTTGCTGTATTTGTTTGTTGTTTATTTGCTGTATTATTTCTTGTAAGGTATTATTCTTTTGGTGTTGTTTAAATTGTGTGTCCTTTTCTTCTAATTCTGAATTTTCTGTTGTTTGTTGTTTCCAGTGCAATATTGACTGTTGGTTGGATGTTGTTTGTTTATCTTTTTTTCTGACAATTTGCATTTCTGGTTGTTTATTCTCTGTGTGTTGTTGTTTGTCAATTTGTTTGTTTGTGTTTGTCATTTCTTTTTCCTCTGTTGTCATGTTTCTGTAGGTTTTGGTGTCATTGTCTGTTATTTCTGTGGTTTGTTGTTTCCACGGCAATATTAATTTTTGTTTGGATGTGGTTTGAATTTCTTTCTTCCTGACAATTAGTATTTCTTGGTGTTTATTTTCTGGCTCTTCTTTTTTGTACATTTGTTTGTTTGTGCTTGTTTTGTCCTGTTCCTCTGTTGTGTGGTTTTTGTACGTTTTGTAGTTATTGTCTGTTGTTTCTGTGTTTTGCTGTTTCCATGGTAATATCAATTTTGTTTGTGATGTGGGTTGCATTTGTTTATTCTTGACACTTAGGTTTTGTTGTTGTTTATTTTCTGGATCTTCTTTTTTGTTCATTAGTTTGTTTGTGTTTGTAGTTTCTTGTTCCTCTGTTGTGTTATTTTTGTACGTTTGATTGTCATTGTTGCTTATTTTTGTGGTTTGGTGTGTTTCTGTCAATAATAATTGTTGTTTGGCTGTCCTTTGAATTTCTTCATTGCTTAACATTTGCTTTTCTGGTTGTTTATTTTCCTCCTCTGTTTTTTTGTTTATTTGTTTTGTTGTTGTTGTTGTTTCTTGTTGTTCATTGGTGTGGTTGTTGAAAGTTTTTGAAGTGTTATGTATTTTTCCTTTTTGATTAATGAGATGAATGATTTCCAGTGTTTCCTTTTTTAGACCAATTTTAGTTTCCTCATTGTGAGATTTTTCAAATTCTGATTTTTGAAATTGTTTATTTATGGATTTTGTTTCATCTTGTGTTGTTGTGTATTTTGGGTATTTTGTGGATGCTGACTGTTTCTGATTAATTTTTTCTACAATTTCAGCAATTGTTATTTGGGTCTCCTTTGATAAGCATGCACTGCTTTCTGTTGTCTTGAACTTTGGTAGCTGTTCTCCTTCTTTCTGATCTTGTTCCTCTTTTTCTGGTTCTCCCTCTTCGCTATCTGACTCATAATCTTGCATGCATATTATTTTGCAGTCATCCATGTAAAATTCTACATGTGTTATAATTTTGGAGCATTTCGTACCTTTCGAGTGATGCAGAGTCATTTTTTCCGCGCTCAATGGTCCGGTGGGGTATTGCTTTGTGTTACGCTTTTGTTCCTCCCGATCTTTGGTGTCTGGTGATTGTGGTTTTTGCACTTTGTTGGTGTGTGCCTCCATCGCTCCTTATTATTTTGGGTAGCGTTTCTTATTTACGTCTTTTTGATGTGACCTACAGCTTTTGCAAGTCTCCGTTCAAGGATCAATTTCGTTTGTAAGCTGTTTGCAGACTGTGTCTTATCAAACTCTCGTTATCGCGTTGTTTTCCCTCGCTATTTTCGGAGTTCGGGAGAGCTAGTTTAGCGAAGTGGATTTGCAAGTTTTAGAGGTGTGTCTCTTTTCCGCGTTGCTGTTTGGCTGCTTAGATGGCATGGCTGTAAGTGAGTGAATATTTTCCTGTAAAGTTTTCCGTGCTTTGCTTCCTATTGCACCGTCTGTGAGTGTGCCTCCGCGCGTATTTCGAGTGTTTTAAATGTGAACCTCAGTTATTTATCTCCGCTGCCTATGGAGTTAGCAAGAGTTTGGTGAGCTAAGTGGTTAAGCATTATTAGAGGTGTGTTTGTTTTGTCTGTTGCTTTTTGGCTGTCGCTATTGTTTCCCCTCGGAAACTTTGCACTCACGACTTTGGCAACTCTCTTTTAGCGGATTAGTTTCGTTTTTAAGCTGTGTGTTTGCCGTATGTGTGTTTAATCTTGTTATCGCGTTATTTTCCCTCACTGTTTTTGGAGTTTGGGAGAGCTAGGTGAGCTAAGTGGATTTGCATGTTTGTAGGTGTGTCTGTGTTCCGCGTTGCTGTATCGCTGTGCAGAAGGCATGGCTGTAAGGGAGTGCGTATTTTCCTTTTAAAGTTTTCGTGTCTTGCTTCTTTTCGAAGCGTCTGTGAGTGTTTCTTGGCTGTCTTTGGGAAAGTTTAGGGAAATTCGATGTGTACTGTCGTTGACTTCGGGTGCTTCCTTTACTCGTATTTTGGTATGTTAAACTGTTTTGATGTTATCTTTTGTAAAGGTGTTTAGGTGGTGGGGAGGGGGGCTTTGTTTTGTTATGGTGCTTTGTTTGTGTGGAGTCGTGAAAGTAGATCGGTGTTTCCCCTTTAATATCAGTAGGCAGAGTGGATCGATCCCCCACCCCCATCCTTAAAACAACTCCGGTTTTAAAGAGAAGAAAAGACGGAGTTTTTTTAAGGAGGGGTGCTGGGGGATCGATCCTCTTTGCCTCATCTTTTGTTTCCAGCCGCGTTTCCAGCCACTGATGTTAAAGGGGAAACTCCTTTCGGGAGCTTCAGGCGCCGCGGGAGAGTAAAAGAAAGCCGGCTGCTGTTTGATTGCCTGTGAGCTGTTTTTCGTTTTAATTTTCCGGGCACCGTTTTCCTCAGCGTTCTGCGTGGGCGCGCAGGACGCTGGGGCTTGTAGTAATGTGTTGGTGCTTTGTGTTTGTGCTGCGTTTTTTAAAATTCCTTTTCTTTTGATTGGCTGCGGCGCGTGTTCGAACGCTGCTCCGTGCGAGAGCCTCTCAGCCTGATTGGCTCTGGCGCGGCGCAAGGACTTTCGGGAAGTGATGTTCTTTACGTTTCTTGCCGTTAGTGGGGCTGAGGCCCCCGTGCCGGATTTTTAAATCCTTCGTTGACCTGCGTAGGCAATTCGGCCGTGCTCTCGAAGGGAGGGTGCGGGTCAGTAGGGCAACGCACAGCAACGTATAGCCAATTCCAACGGTGAACACTTGGTTTTATAGGTTAAGATAACTACAGTTTTCAACCATAGCAAAGTCAGGCACCTACAGGAATAGGTGTAACTAGCACATTAACTTTTAATTTTTAATCCTATGTAACCTATTTTGGATTTGTCCACTGGAAGAACAAACTTACAAATATACTGCTGGCTGTCACCAATCATGGCTGATCCATGAATTCAACAAACTGTTACCTGAGTTTTCAAGGAAAGTGTAACTGCATTCAGATAGTTTGGACCTCTATTCCTTGATCTCCCTTTCACCTAACCAGGTACATGTTTGTCTTGTCTGGGTTGAGCTTTAATTTGTTCACCCCCATCCGGTCCATCCAAGACACCAGACACTGATTTAAAATCAAAACTGTTTCTTTAGAGTTCAATAAAATGAAAAGAAAGCATTAGCTGCCAGTGGCATATCAGTGGTACTGAACACTAGAGTTCCAGACATATTTTTCCAGAATTTTCAAATATATGTTAAAGAGAAAAGACAAGGCAAAGTTCTGGGGATCTCACAGGGCAACAGCCAATGGGCAACAGCCAATCTCGTTGTTCTGTGCAGGACAATGACAATAAAGATTTATCTGTCTATCTATTGAACAAGAATCCCCAAACTCTTTCACCATCTGGAATTGCTTCTCCAGGAATAACTGAAGTAATTCTAATATTTTGGCTCGAGTCCCATGTCTAAAAGATGACGCAGAAGGATACCACAGTAAATGGCACTGAAAGCCAGTAAGAGCTCCACTACAACTACCAGGAACACACAAATGTCACAGGTAATTAACTGCCCAGCTTTTGGGGAGCAAAATGCTAATTATCTTGTGAGTCATCCAGAATGTGCTGTAAGTATGGTAAGGTGATATCTAAGTGTTATTGGTATTACTATTCCTCTCCATATTTTTTTCTTTACCATCCAATATGTTCTATTATATTTTTCAACATTTAACAGACATGCCTCTTTTCTGGAGTAGAGTATCGCATCTAGGAATGTCGGGGAGGGGGATGTAAAGGTCTCAGTGAACATATGAAAATACTAATGTTACAGCCCCAAAGTTTTTTGAGGCTATATGAATGGTTTCTCCAGTGACTGCCAAACAAACCAAATCTAACTAATGAGGGCTTTTAATTACTAAATATAAGAAATATTTCTTATGACATAATTTGGTTCCACTTTTATAATTACAAAATGTTTCATTTACATTAGCTATGTCTACCATTCAAGTTTTAAGAGAAATATAGACGAAAAGTAATCAGTTATTTTAAAAAGAGTAACTATGTCTCAATTGCCAAGTGGCAAATGACATCTAAAAATTGAGCATGTAGTTGAGAATGGAGG
The DNA here is from genome assembly GCA_035047305.1 of Bradypodion pumilum. Classification (NCBI taxonomy): domain Eukaryota; kingdom Metazoa; phylum Chordata; class Lepidosauria; order Squamata; family Chamaeleonidae; genus Bradypodion; species Bradypodion pumilum. Next base: position 60,836,549 of record JAWDJD010000005.1, read on the forward strand.
AGCTAGGTGTAAGCTACATTAAATAATACAGTACAATACCACAACTCAGAACCATAGATAGAACTCTACTGTCTTACTGTGGGTTGGTAATTTTTTCCCTTTAAACTGAAGAGGCAATTAAAATATGAAATAGATAGAAATATAATTGTTTTAACAAATCAAAAATAAATCACTTTATGGTAAGAAGATATTCCAAAGTTGTAATTTACCAGATCTTGACTGCTCTTTCCCATTCAATGCTTCAAGCATCTGTTCTAATGCAGTACACACTCCAAGATTCGGCATAGAGTAGTACTTAGCAGCTCCAGCAAAAGCCTGAACATTGATCAGTCTCTGAGAATTTTCACAGAAAATGTTCTCAAATTTGCAGGTATCTGTGTAAAAAGAAAAGGCAACTGGATTATAGCAATGGCTGAATAGCTATCATTAAGCAAGAGTTACACTTGGATTTTCTTTAATACAAGTCAGTTGTAAAGTACACCAGTCTACTTTTTTGTTTGTTTATAGAAACTTATTTGTAAATCAAAAAACCTAAGGAAGAATTGCTGCTCTAGAGATACAACACAACGTGGAATGTGGAATCCAAGTCATGACAAAGTTACTAAATTGAAACTTTTGAAATGATAGGTGTATTAGTCTGTGTTTCAAGCATATCAGAGAGTAAACAAAACAAAATAAAGAAAAAATATTGTGGCACTTTAAAGACTAACAGCTGTACTTTAACATTAGCTTTCATGGATCAAGTCCACTTCAAGTAAATTGTACAACTTTTTGGAAACTAATGCATAAAATAGCCCTTAGCCGCAAATGACTTGAAGACAGATGGCAAGAACAGCTTATCAGTGAACCGTCATTTGCATCTTCTACAGAGCTTTAGATGCGGCCACATTGTTCACCAAACTCAGCACTGTCTTAACTCAGCATTTCTCAATGTTTTCCCAGGTCGCAGGCCTGACCACACCCCCTGGACAGCTGATTGGGCTGGTCACGTGGTTCCTCCCACCCGGAAGCGGAAGTAAAACGTGCCCCGCACATGCGCAGACCGCATTTAGCAGTCTTCTGTCCATGTGTGGGGGATGTTTTGCTTATGCTTCCAGGAGCAGTGAGGGCATCAGGGTCTGGGTCTGGCCTACGGTCCATAGGTTGCAAGTGCCTGGTCTAATTGTGTAACCATATTCCTTTCCCAAACATATTCACTGTCTGTTCCAGCAGAACACTATTTGAAATTAGGATACTGAATTGTTTTAATCCTCTAGTCAAGTGTATTCGTGAGCAGGGAAGGGCATTTGCACTTGCACCTGCACCCGCCTCCTCTGAGGCAATGAGTGTTTTGCCCCCTGAGCCACTCAGGGATCTGCAGAATCTGGCAACTGTTACCTTCCCACCAAAGTGGCCCCTATTTATCTACTTGCAATTTCTTGCTTTTAGGTTTTATCTACTTGCGATTTCTTGCTTTTCGGTTTTATCTACTTGCAATTTCTTGCTTTTGAACTGCTAGGTTGGCAGGAGCTGGGACAGAGACGGGTGCTCATTCTATCATGCAGTACTCGGGTCTTGAACTGCTGACTTACAGGCCTTAAGTAAAAGCAGGTGAAGGAGGGAGAGAGAAAAGGGAAGCCAAAGAGAATGATGTGCTTTCCAAAAAAGGTTTCCCTTTAAAGGATCTTTCCATCGTTTAAAGCCTCATGCTCACGTAGGCAATTATGTAAAGATAAGGGCTCCTTTGCTTGAATGCCAGTTGTAGCCAACTCTAGGGTTCAGTGCTCATCTATGTTTCATAGCCGAAGAGCCAGCACTGTCTGCTTCTGCAGACGTTTCTACGGTCATGTGGCAGGCATGACTAGACAGCAGAGTGCATGGAACACTGTTTACCTTCCCACCAAAGTGGTCCCTATTTATCTACTTGCAATTTCTTGCTTTCAAACTGCTTGGTTGGCAGGAGCTGGAACAAAGACGGGAGCTCATTCCATCCTGCAATATTCGGGTATTGAACTGCTGACCTCCCGCCTTCCTGTCAGAGTCTTAGCCACTTGAGCCACTGCAGTCCCATCCCTATATAGTAACCTAATCGAATAGAAAATTAAATGGTTTCATCTCAGTGTCTTCTTCTTTCGTGTCCCAATAAAACCCTGGACTGCCAAAATGAAGCCACTTTCTTGGGTTTGTTGTCATCCAAACACAAGTCCTCATTGGTGTATGTCTCTGGTAACAAATGACAGACCACACAATCCTATGACCAAAAGTAAAGGTAAAGGTTTTCCCTTGCTTGAAAGCCAGTTGTATCCGATTCTAGGGTGCAGTGCTCATCTCTGTTTCAAAGCCGAAGAGCCAGCACTGTCTGCTTCTGCAGACGTTTCCGTGGTCATGTGGCAGGCACGACTAGACACCGGAGCGCACAAAGTAAAAGCAGGGCAAGGAGGGAGAAAGAGAGAGGGAGAAAAGGCAGACCAAAGAGAAAGGTGTGCATTCCAAAAAAAGAAAGAAAAGGTAAAAAAGAAAGAAAGGAAAGCCAGGCCAAAGAGAGAAAGCGGGAGAGAGAGAGAGAGAAAATACAGGTGAAACTCAGAATATTAGAATATCGTGCAAATCATAATCATCACATAATCTCATGTACGCCACGATCATCACAATTATAACGAATTAAGTCATGACATCTCTCGCTTTGCATGTAGTGAGTCTATCTCATCTATTTGTTCCACCTTTTAAGTGAAATAAATGGACATTTGCACGGTATTCTAATTTCCCGAGTTTCACCTGCAAATCCGGCCAGGGCGAAAGAAAGATGCACTTTCCCAAGAGGAGCGCACGGTCAGTGAGAGGCACGGAGGAGGGCGAAGTAGTCACTTCAGAAGAGTCACAGTGGAGGTGAGGAGGAGTCCCTGGTGGTGTAATGCAGCCAAAAGGTTGTGAGTTCGATCCTGATGGAAGGTCAAGGCTGACCCAGTCTTCTATCCTTCGGAGGTCGGTAAAATGACTACACAGCATGTTGGGGGGCAAAATGCTAAGTACCGTAACTTGTGAACCGCCCAGAGAGTGCACTAAGCACTATGGGGTGGTAAGGTCAAGGTCACCCTTGCTCGAAAGCCAGTCGTATCCGCCTTCCTCCTCCTCCTCCTCCGGGGCTTACCGGCGGCGGCCTCCTCTTCCAGGAGCCTCTGGAGCCTCTCCCCGCTCAGGACTTCCAGCACCGTCTCCGGGGGAAGCGCCACCCTCGCCTCCCACAGGCCCCGCGTGTAGAAGTCCACCGTGTGGGCTCGGCAGAGCGGCAACACCCGCCGCAGGAACTCCGCCACCGCCCGCACGCGCCCCAGGACCGCCTCGGGCGACGGTTGCCGTGGCAACGGCCGGCCCGGCCCGGCAGGAAACGCGGGCGCCTCGCTCGCCCGCCGCCACATCGCCAACAAGGCTCAGAGAAACATCGCTCGGCGGGAGCCTGGAGGCCTCCTGCCGTTCCTTCCCATCTCCCAGGCAAAGCGAATCGAGCGCCGAGATCGTAGCGCGCCCGGCCTGCGCGCGCGCGCGTGATGACGACAACTGTAAGCGACGAAGCCGGGGGAGAGAGCGGCGGCTTCTCTTCATGGCGCCCGTAGCGAAGGCGACGGGGTCTCCTGGCTTCCAGGGAAAGGGACGGGGCGACCAAGCGAAGGTGGGCTCCGGTCGGAGGAAGGTGTGGAGACGGGACCCGCGGCTGCGGGTGGGGAGTGTCCGAGAGGGTAAGAGCAGCGAGAGACCGTTTCTGACGCGTCCCCTCCTTGTTTCACGGTTCTCCCTTCAGTAGCAATTACTGTACACTTCTATACCGCCCCATACTGCAGTGGCTCAAGTGGTTAAGACGCTGACTGGGAGGCGGAAGGTCAGCAGTTCATGACCCGAGTACTGCATGACAGAATGAGCGCCCGTCTCTATACCAGCTCCTGCCAACCTAGCAATTCGAAAGCAAGACGTTGCAAGTAGATAAATAGGGACCACTTTAGTGGGAAGGTGAAGAGCGTTCCGTGCACTCCAGTGTCTAGTCATGCCTGCCACATGTCTACGGAAACATCTGCACATGCAGACAGCGCTGGCTCTTTGGCTATGAAACAGAGATGAGCACTGAACCTTAGAGTCAGATACGACTGGCTTTCGAGCAAGGGTGACCTTGACCTTACCACCCCATAGTGCTTAGTGCACTTTCTGGGCGGTTCATAAGTTACAGTACTTAGCATTTTGCCCCCAAACATGCTGTGTAGTCATTTTAACGACCTCCAAAGGATAGAAGACTGGGTCAGCCTTGACCTTCTATCAGGATCGAACTCACAACCTTTTGGCTGCATTACAGCAGTTTAACCGCTGCACCGCCAGGGCTCTTCTTTCTTGTAATAATCATTGGGATTTAAGTGGCTGATGGTTTCTCTGAGTGTTGATCCACACCCCATCAATTTAGAGAAATCGTTAGAAACTGCATGGTTTGATACGTGGGCCGCTTTATCTTCTGTCCCAATTCTATCTCGATATCAGTTATTATTTGTTTATAAAATATTATTATTAATAAAATTTGGTTCCATTAAGGTCTTCGCAAACAGTCTTGTCTATCTCTGATTAATGCTGAATTTGTCAACTGCCATACTACAAAAATGTGTTGGGGAAGACTGCTGCAAATTATCGGGAGATAATATAAATGTGAACCCTTCCACCTGGGATAAAGAATTTATTTGGATTTATTTCAGAATAGTCATGCACAGACTATGAGAAATCAGAATAGTTATTTAATGTAATTATTAATTGCTGCTGTTTAATGTACAATTGTCTGCTATGTAATTTTAACTGGAATGCTACAAGGAAGATAGTACCATAATATTATTTCAACAAAGGAAAAACTCTGTTAAAAGTCATATTAGTTTAAAAACTGACTTAAGCTACCAGATGTTATTTTTTCTGATACCTTCAGGTCAAGGCTTTGCCTTTTGGAGAAAACAAAAGATCCAACGTGAGTATAAGAAGTTACTGAAAAAAGAAGGCAATGCTAATTCAAGGAAGAATATTGGGTTCACAGAAGACTACCCAGAACACTTGAAGCATCTTTATTTAGCTGAAGAGGAAATGCTTAAGAATCAAAGCCGTGCTTCAAGATCAAGAAATAAAGGTCCAGTTACACAGGAGGAACAGGATACTGAAAAACCAAAGTAAGAATTTTTTGAGAACATAAGAACAGCCTTGCTGGAACAGGCCACAGCCCCTCCAGTCCAGCATTCTGTCTCACACAGTGGCTCACCATTTGCTTCAGGGTATTCCCAAGCAGATGCCTTCACCTGTTTAGGATTCCCTGGAAATGGCATTGAGAGATATTCTGCCTATCTCTCCAACCCGGAGGTTGTCCTTAAGTATCCATAATTATAGCCATTGATACTCTTCTCCTCCATGAACTTGTCTAATCCTTTCTTAAAGCTGTGAAGACTGACAGCTGTCACCACTTCTTCTGGCAGGGAGTTCCATAGACCAGTAATCCTCTGGGTGAAAAGTACTTTCTCTTATTTGTTTGAGAACTAGTACCCAAATGTTTCATGGAGTGCCCTCTAGTTCTAGTGTTGTGCAATAGGGAAAACAGTTTTTCCTTATCTACTTTGTCCACACCATACATGATTTTATAAACTTCAATCAGGTCACCTCTTAGACGCCATTGTTCAGGAGTGAAGAGGCCCAACCACTGCAGCCTCAGATGGTAAAGAAGGTGTTTCTGTCCCCTAATCATTCTGGTTGCCCTCTGCATTTTTTCCAGCTCCATAATATCCTTCTGGAGATATGGCGACCAGAACTGTACACAGTATTCCAGATGGGGCCTCACCATAGATTTATAAAGAGGCAAAATGACACTTGCTGACTTATTATCTATACCCTTCCTAATGATCCCTAGCATTGAGTTTTCTTTTTTCACTGCTGAGGCACACTGGGTTGACAATAGTTTCCATTTATATACATGCATAGTTCTTTATGTATAATTCTATATGGTTTTATAGCACTTTTTCTGCTCTGAATTTTTCTACCTGCCAAGTGGAATCTTTAGTTTTCTAAGTTTAACTGTAAGGATGAAGCAGCATACAGCTCTGAGTATGGTGGAGGGTGGGTTCCTGTCTTGCATTTGCTCAAAGATACATCCCCTAACCTAACTCCTTGTATGAGCCATTCCCATATCTGGTCATCACAGTCCTTCTTCTATGAGCCAAGATTACATTGATGGCACTAGAGCCACGGTGGCTAACCTTAGCACTCCAGTTGTTCTTGGACTTCAATCACCAGAAGCCTTCAGCAGGTGTACTGACTTAGGCTTCTGGTAACAAGAACAGCCGGAGTGCCAAGGTTCTCCACCACTGTACTAGAGGTTCCTAGATGGCCTTTCAGTTGTTGGAACAGCCCATCGCTATTCTAGCTGCTACCAGAGCCTTCAGGAGTCGTTACAAAATGAAAGTACTGTATGGGGATGTGGAGGGCTTTCTATTCTGCTACATTCAGCACAATCGTTTTGGCAGCAGATACTTTGCAATTTGTTAGGATGTTAAGGAACAGGGCATTTTGGAGATCTCTTTCATAAAGTTGCCATGAGTTGGAGTTGACTTTATGGCATATAACAACAATAGCAAATGTATGGTTTGAAATATAAATATTTATTAGCCCATTGAAATCAGTAAAATTGTATTTATGTGCAATTTACACTATGCTTGCACTAAGAGATCCAAAATGCTAGGACATGGCAATTGAATCATATTTTCCTGGCTCAGTTGTACTGAAAGGCAGCAGTTACAAAGCCAGGTACTCGATAACAAATTGATTTGGATCGGTTGTTCTTTTGGTTACACATTTCTGCTTCCACCACTGCTAACTAGGCTGTAAAAAAAGAGCTACCTCTTAATCATTTCATCAATGCTATCCCCCTTATGTATATATTACAACTGTAATTCCACATGAAAAGTGCTGTCCTAAAGATGTATTTTCATCACTAGTGTGCTTATGTAACCTAGATATAAAATGATTCAGAGAAAACCTAAAGCAAAAACGTCAAACCAGAAAGCAAAAGAAGATTATGAAAGAATAAAAGCTGAGCGAGATAAGAAAAAAGAGGTATGTAAACATTTTTTGGAGGTTTTAGTTAGGGGGTGTATTTCTCAGAGTGATTCCTACTTGCTGACCTTTTTAAACAGGGATGGAGAATGGAAGTTGCTATAGATTTTTGACTATTTTGTAGTCCTAGCATGGGCCCTGAGAGTGGTGCTTTGTTTAAACATCCTTTTTAAAAAGGTCATGCTAATGTTTATGTATCTGTATCCACACTTAGCTGGGAAGGAACAAAGCTTATAACAGTGGTGTTTTTCATAAATGCCCAGGCTGAACCTCCAGATATGGAAGAACAGTACAAAAATGAAGGCACATACACTTGAGTTTTCTGAATGTGAAAAGATCCATTGACTGTAGACTTTTATTCAAGAAGAGATAGAGATAGATAGAATCCTTTATTGGCCAAGTGTGCTAACACACCAGGAATTTGTCTTTGGTACATATGCTCCCCTAAGGAAAAAGCAATGCAATAAAATCCCACAATTTAGTTATTCAGCAAGTTGATGGCATTTGGAAAGAAACTGTCCTTGTATCTGGTTGTTATGGTATGTAATGCTTTGAATCGTTGTTTCGACGGTAGAAGCTGGAGCAGATTATTACCGGGATGTGTGGAGTCTTTATATATTTTCTCTGCTCTCTTTTTGGTTCGTGTAATATATAGATCTTCAATAGAAGTTAGATTAACAGCAATAATTTTTTCTGCAGTCCTAATTACTCATTGGAGTCTGTGTTTGTCTTGTTTAGATGCAGAACCAAACCAGACAATTATAGAGGTGCAGATGATAGACTCTATAATCCCTCTGTAAAATTGAATCAGCAGCTCTTTAGGCAACTTAAGCTTCCTGAGTTGACGCAGAAAGAACAGTCTCTGTTGCGCTTTCTTAATGATGTTCCTAATGTTAGATGACCATTTTAAATCTTGGGATATGACAGTACCTAGAAACTTGAAGGACTCCACTATTAATACTGGATTACTGTATTTAATATTATAAGCGATGGATGTAGCAGTCCTATTCCATATCCTAGTGCAAGTCACGCACTGCAAAATTGCTGCAAGTTGAGAAGTCAAACTTGTATTCTTGCATCTGGTTAAGAAAGGACTTGCATTCCTTGTCACATGCCAGTTGCACAACAAGGAATTACAAGCATCATCGTCATAATTGACATCATTTGACTTACATTGGCATATGTACGTAATACCATTCTGGCCACTGTTTGTTTTATGGCTTGGAAGCAAAATGTGTTGAAACACCTAAGAACAAAGTCAGATATAAAGAGTGAAGCCGTTGATGGCTTGTTCCGTGGCACCAGGGAGCTAAACAACAGCCCTTAGCGGTGATGCCACTCTCATCAGCTACAAATACATGGCCAGCTCAGAAAAGGTTGAATTAGCAAGGTAAAAGAAGACTGCCTTACGTGGATGAGAGGGAAAGAACAATGGCTTAGAGAGAGGGATTTCTTACACGCACAAACCCCTCATTGCTCCCTATTCTGTATGTTTTTGCCTGGCCTTTCCCAGTTTGTTGCATCCATTGCAGCTTATCTTTCTTCAATGTCAAACGCCTTTGCTGCAATTTTGGCTCATCAATTATTGGCAAGCTGACTTGTTATATATAGTGCCTTCTTTTCACATGAGTCTTTTGCCTAATACAATGTCAAATTAGCAAAGTGGAAATCCCATTGTGTAAGTGGCAACTCAACCACTTTTACAACAGGAATGGCATTTCATACTGTTCTTGTGTTAACTGTGTTAAGATGTGTCTGCTAATACAGTGAGCCTTGCACTTGTGAATAAATGCTGTTGGTTACAGGACAACAGACTCCTGAATAGCTGCATTGTGACTGAGGAGGTCTGGCAATGAGGCATGAACGAATGCTACTTAATACTGCAGGCAGAGTTAAATGACTAAAACCTAAGTGACTAAAATTAATGTATTTTTTAAATTAATAACCCTTAACATGACCTTAATATCCACACTAATTTTCACATGTATAACTGGGAATGGTGGTCAAGCTGTGGTAGAGAACACATCCTTGATTGTTGCTAGTGCTCTATGGTTTGTGCTTTTGGGTCATGACTCTCCGCATCATCTCAATTCTAGTGAGGAAGCACAAACCTCTACAACTTGTTGCATTATGCTTTTAAAAACAACAATTTCTGGGAAATGTGAAAAGTAGGAAATATTCTACCACCACTTAAATACTTAGATTTTTTTTTATTTCAGGTAGCCAGACAAAGGAGAGAAGAAAGAGAAAAAGCACAGATGCTCTACAAGCAAAAGAAAATGGAAATGTATAAAATATTAAGCAAAAGAACTAAAAAAGGACAACCAAATCTAAATGTACAAATGGAGTACCTTCTCCAGAAAATACAGCAAAATCCATGAATATTTATTATCTTTACTACAGATGCAAACAAAGATGCTTTGAATTAAAATGTGGATTTTTAAAAAAAATAAAAGCTTTAATTTGGAATGTTGGCTTCTGTTTTCATTGGCTTTTAAATTATAATGAGAATATTTTAAAGATGTTGTTACATGCCATCAAGTCATAGGTGACTTATAGTGACCCTAAGACAGCTGTTCAGGTAAGTAAGATCTATAAGGAATAGTTTTCCCATTTCTACACACCCCAGTGAGTTTCTTTGATTGAGCAGGGAATCAAACCCAAGTCTTCTGAATCTTAGTCCATTGCTGTACTACATTACTTCAGATATCCATGTTAAAGATATCAGAATAAAATCAGATCACAAAACTTCATTTTCCATTTACCTTTGTATGTTTGGGTCTCATATTCCATAGTTCTGTTTTAGAAATTTGCATCCCATTTTCAGCTCTTTTAGACTGTGGTCCTGTTTTGAACTTAATGGTACTTATTTCAAGTAGAAATGCATTAGAATTTGCTGGAGGGAGGGGGTGTTAGCCAGATGTTTGTTTAGCAAGAACTTTTCATATAGTCATGACCACTGTTTATGCCCATTTTGGTGCCTATTTTCTTCTTTCCTTTTAATTTCCATTTAAAAAATTAAAGAGCCATTAGCATTGTAACTTTGTGCATTCCAAAAATAGAGATTATTACACTAAAAACAGTTTTTTAATGTTCCCAGATGCAGTGGTGTTCGGGCCATGAAAGCTTATGTCAAATAAACCTTAATAGTCTGAAGGTGCCACAAGATCATTGTTTCTACTTCAACACCCTGGAAACTTATGGATATTGTGAACACAGCACATTAGCCTCCTTTATAGAAATGACCTCAGACACTTTAAATATGAGTGCCATGTCAAAGTCATGTAATATAATCCTCTTTTAGAGTTGTTAAAAATGTGTGTGTAAATGAGGGAGCTTGCTCATATTCCGTAACTAGAATCACTTGCGATGTGTTTGTGTGATTTCGTGTCAGAGATTACTCTGGGTTGAAAGGATTTTTGCAGGGGATGCCTGAATGAGGCTCCTTTCATGTCCCTTATTGTGCAACTCTCGGGGAATTGAACCCCGTCCTTTCAGTCTTCAAGCACAGTGCTTTTGGAGACTGAAAGCACGGGGTTCGATTCCCCGAGAGTTGCACGATAGGGTACATGAAAGGAGTCTCATTCAGGTGTCCCTTGCAAAAAATCCTTTCAACCCAGAGTAATCTCTGACACGAAAACACATCACTTGCAATATGATGCATGTTCCCAATAAAACGCTTCAGTGACAAAACTTGAATTTGGAAGAGAAACTTGTTTTTTAAAGAATTGTGTACTCTACCATTGTGAACTGCCTTGAATTGCCCGCAGGGTAAGAAAGGTGGTATAGAAATAAACTTAATAATAATAATAATGGCCAATTTCAGGGGTTAAATGTATATGTGGGGTAGGAGTATGTTGATAATTTTGTACAGTTGTATTTTGTTAGGTTTTGTTAAGTCGATAAGTAGATTTTCAATCTCGTTCTCTACAATAACAAGGATGTATTGTATCGTATCGTATCAATTAAAGAATGGAAGCAGATAAGCTTACAAGTAATCTTTAGTTTAATTTGAGAAAGTTAAATACATTTTAATGAATGCATCTGAGTGGGTATTTTTTAATTTGATTTGCCTGACCCAGGCCTCGTGCATAGGTTTTTAGCTGTAATTTGTGAGGACAATATACAGGGGAAAGCATACGGGACAAGATTTAGTTTATTTTAATTTTGCATGGAAGATTGCAAGCAAGAAAGGCAGAGAATCCTATTTCCATTGTTTATGGATACTATGTCCACTATTGGAGTCTTACCATATTTTGTTTCAAAACGTCTTCAGTGAATGCTTATTTGAACCTTGGAGGTGGATTTATGACTGAACTGAATTCTTTATCAAGCTGCCCCTTCAAATAGCTTGGTTGACCTGAGAGAAAGGTTGGAGAAGAACAGGAAAATGAAGCTTTCCTTCACTTTTAATTCTGAGAGACTGCTGAACACTTTGATATTATGTGCCAGAAGGTTCATTAAAATGATTAGCTGTTAATCTTGCTTCTTTCTTCAACCTTTTCTTTTCTGATTTTCTTCCCCAAGGCTCATGCATTTCAATCTCAGGCTTCTCTCCATGTTCATTGCCTGGCACGGTCTTTATCAAAGTCCATTTTCCTTTCAATTTCCCCCATCAGGTTGTTTAATACAGTGACTTCACATTTGTAACTGCTGAATGCTGTGTGAATTTTCCTGATGGCTTTGTAAAATACCTTTTCCTTCTTCAATAGTATTTCATCATTATTCTAGTACAGTACTTAGTTCAATTGATATAGTACTTGGGCAGTACAATCATGCGTATCCACTGAAGATCAAATGAGCTTCAATACATATTCCTAGATAAACGTGTAGGACTACTGCCTCATTGGTCTAGGTTAGAATGTAAACAGTTCTGCATTTATTGTGGAATTTATTGGTGTTTCTGGTTACCTATGACCTTTTGTTTGTGTTTTTCTTGATATGGTTTAGCACAGATTGATTTGATTTATTGGATTTGTATGCTGCCCAATCGACAGTGCAACTCAGGGCGGCTTACACCACAAAGCATCTAATATTACAGTATAATACAATATAATGGAATACAATACAGTCAATATACATAATAGAATGCAATACAGAATACATAGAATACAATACAGTCAGTATACATAAGACATTACAAAAAAAATTGGAAACAATGTCCTCTGCTGACCCCGCGGCTGGGCATTGGTGGGGGCTGGAGGTTGGAGCTCGAACCTCAAGGACCTCAACGGAGCTTGAAGTTCAACGTCCTCAATAGAGACTGGAGCTTAATGGAGCCCGGAGCTCAACGTCCTCAAACGGAGCCCAGAGCTCAACGTCCTCAATGAAGGACAGATGGGAAAAGTTACATTTTAGGGCTGTAACTCCCCGAATCCTGCCCATGCTGCCTTATTGATCTGGGAGATGTAATCACAGACAAGTTCTTCGTTGTAGCAGGATTATGAACATTATAAATCACTGATCATGAAGCAGCCTGTCCAGATGTTATACTTGCCATGTCAAGCAACACCCCACGTCACATGTTCTGCCACCAAGCTGTTTCAGTAATATAATATATGAGGCCTACTCACTATGTTATGAACAGAAAGATTTATATAAGACGTGAGCTGGCTGGATAGATTAATTAGTTAGATATTGATCCGGAGCAAGAAGTTGGGAGTTCAATTCCCTAACGTACATCCCAGAAGAGTCAGCATATGTAGCCTTGAAGAAGCTGCACAATCCGCCACTGCCCCCGGACTCTGGCCTTGGCTGGGACAAAGAGGCCCTCCAGCCATGGGTGCCAGGACACTCCACCTGCCGGTGCTCCTGGGCCCTGCCCCAGGCTGGGCTTGAAAAGGCCATTATGGCGGTGGGCGGCAGGACTCGCCACCGCTGCCCCCAGACTCTGCCCTCGGCTTGAGCAAAGAGGCCCTCAAGCTATGGGCACCAGGACTCCCTCCATCTGCTGGTGCTCCTGGCCCACGCTCCTCTGGGCTTGAAAAGGCCATTATGGTGGCAGGACCTTGCCGCTGCCGCCCTTAGAATTTACCTGTGGCCAGGGTGGAGAGGCCGTTATAGTATTGTATTGTGGTGTTGTATATTATTATATGCTGTTTTTGTATATTGTATTACTGTGTATTTATTGTGTATATTGTTTAATTATCATGTGAGCCGCCCTGAGTCGGGTTCTCTGATTGGGCGGCATACAAGTGCGAACATTAAATTAAATTAATTAAATCTCAGAATGTGAGATGTGGCCAAACATGGTGCCCCAGGTGTTCTTGGACTTCAATTCCCAGAGACCCACGTAAGCATACCTGTTGATCAGGGCTTCTGGGAATTGAAGTCCAAGAACACCTGGGGCACTATAACACTAAGTGCATCTGGATAAATTCAGATTTTGAAGTATATCTGGTTACAGTCTAGACATATGTTAAAATAGTTAAGAGTCTGAATAGCTTTGTGATCCTTCAGTAGAATCAGATATACATTCTGCAACCCCTGCCCCATGGTACATATATGAATATCAGACTCTTACCTACAGGAGTAATTGCCAGAGGGTGGTTTTTAAAATAATAATAATAATAATAATAATAATAATAATAATAATAATAATAATAATAATAATAATAATAATAATAATAATAATAATAATAATAATAATAATAATAATAATAATAATAATAATAATAATAATAATAATAATAATAATAATAATATTGTCCTTCTGATGGACAAAAGCTGCTGCATGTTCACCTGCATTCCACAGCCATATGGAATTACAACCCATGAACATGGTTCAAACACTAATGTCTCTATTAGGTTTATAAATGAAAGGAGGACAATGCAGGTAAAATTGGTTTGTTATAACAGCTTTACACTGAAACTCTTTGTATGATCTTTTCTTAGTGGTTACAGAAATTTAAGAGGTTTTGCGAGAGACTAAAAAAAATGTTGAATTTACATCAAGATTATTTGTTTTGTGTTCAACAGAATTATGAAAATTATCGCTAGGTAATTCTCTGAACTATTATTCATATTTGTATCCGTTCCTTAAAAATATGGATACCTCTGATAAACTCCAAAATATATCCATATCGCTGTAAAGGGAAGAAGGGATTGTACACAACTTCAACTTTCTGTTCATTCTTCCATTGTGGCAGAACTGTAGTTCAGAGATCTTTTAGCAAGAAAGCCCCACTGGGTGGAGGCATGGAGCTGAATTTCATTAATGAAAATAGTAAGTGCTTCTGATAGTTGACCAGAATAGTGCATAAAATCCAATGCTATAATAAGTTATGCTGGGGTTTGAAGAGCTTGCCATTTAACAAAAATAAGGATATATGTTAACACATGAACCAGAGACCAAATTCCATGCTTTTGCTTTCACTCTGCAATAACCCCATCCCAACCAATGTTTTTTTCAGTCCTTGAGTAATACATCTTTGTTATAGAAATTCTCCTGACAGGGAAATACTGCAGTCTCTCCCAGCAGACAACTGACTGAAGCAAGAGGTTTATCAGATCTCTGGAAAAATAAAGTGCACCATTACAGCTAATGCAGCAGCCTGAACACAGAGATTCATTTTATTTACAGCAGTAGTTTAAAAGGATCGTATTCCTAGTTGTGTTCCACAAAGCAAAATAACACGGTTTCCAGACTATCAATTACAGTGAATGTTTCCAACTGACAATTCAGAAAGCCTGGATGAAATGTTCATCTCAAGACAATCTCGGCAATATGGAAGACTGAGACTTGTAATTTAATTTCTCCTCCTCCTCCTTTTCTTCTTTTCTTCTCCTCCTCCCCCTCCCTCTCCTCCTCCCCCTCCCTCTCCCTCCACCTCTTCTGGTGCCTCCGTTCCAAATATTGGCTATCATCATGGTGATAGTCTTCCTGAATAGTTCATCCGAGGACATTCCACACCAATCTCTCAGGTTCTTCAGCCCTGAAGTGATGTCTACATACAGGGCCTCTCTTTCCACGGATCTTTCCTTGCAGAGCGAGTTGGAATATTCTATATTTTATGTTGTTCCTCATGATATGGCCAAGGTATTGGAGCTTTCTTTGCTTAATGGTCTTAAAGAGTTCTTGTTCTTTACTCATCCAGTGCAATACTTCTAGATTAGTCACATGGTCAACCCATGATATCCTTAGCAGCCATCTGTAGATCCACATTTCAAAAGCTTTGATTCTCTTTTCAAATGCTTTAGTCAATGTCCAAGCTTTGACTCCATATAGCAACAATGGGAATACGTAACGTCTCACTATTCAGATCTTTGTAGCAAGAGTTAGATCTCTACTGCATAACAAGTGTTGCATTTTTATGAAGGTGGATCTTGCTTTTTCTATTTAATATATATTTTAATCTCTACATCAGGATCCCAATTTTCACTTAACGTACTCCTCAAATAGACAATTTATCCACTCTTTAGATTTCTTCTGTTCCTGCCATTAGTTTGCCGTGAGTTGATGTTCGACTTATAACCAGATATTTCAATTCAATTTCAGTTCTCTTGAATCTGCATCTTGAGAAATCAAAATCATGACAGCATTTTGTTCTATCTGGCCAAAGCAAAGAGAATGAACTGTTCATCACCATATTTACTTGTGAACCCTTTGTACTGAATGTACTCTGTTCATTTTAGATTATGATTTCTATAATACTTATTTATTCAACTACTGTACTAGCAGTTCTGTTCTGCATTTATACTTTACTATGAATGCTTTTCTACCTTAGTGTAGCTAGCAATGTAAAGGTAATGGTCACCATTGCTCGAAAGCCAGTTGTATCTGACTCTAGGGTTCAGTGCTCATCTCTGCTAATAGCCAAAGAGCCAGTGCTGTCTGCGTTTGCAGATGTTTCCGTAGGCATGTGTTTTTGTGCAAATTATACATTGAAAGTGAAGTGCAACACCACTGATAATAAACTGTTCCATTCTTTCTGCACCACCTGATGTTTGGTATTCATGATATAGCCTACTACGCCTTTCAGTAGGGAACTGTACATCAGCAAGCTAGAAAAGCTGCTGCATTGAGAACTGTTCTTCACCTCTATTCTGCATGCCACAATCTAGAACAGATCTGCTATCTTCAATGCTCTTATCCATTGAAAAATGTTGTTTTTAATTTAACAAAATGTTATTCTTAATAAATAGAAATCAGATGCAATTTTCAGAGCTTGGAAAGTTACATTTTGAAAGTATAGTTTAGAAACCCTGAAAGTGATTGCTGTTGTAGCTACATTTTAAACTTACTCTTTCTCACATCTCCAGAGTAACTAAAATAGCTTCTTCTAATTACTTTTTTAAAAAATAACTGAAGCCTACAAGCTAGCTTGTGGTACAAAAGACATTTGCCTCCATCAACCTTGTTGCTCCAAAATCCACAACCTTGGGAGAAACAGTGCCTGCACCTCTAGCCAAAGGTTTTACACCATGTAATGCTCCTCCTCCACTATTAAGTAAATCCATATGTTTGTAACTATAGAAATCAACAAACAAAATACTAATTACTTTGTAAAAGAAGTTATATAATTCCTTGTTGTTTTACTGAACTTCAGATGAATGTAATTTAGCTATGTCTTACTTATGGTAAAAAAGGAACTAATTATCAATAACTAATTGAGAAAGACAGGTGCTTTCTTTTTCCTTATTGCCCTTTTCAAACTTCAGCATTGTCCAGCAAAATAATTATGGCCAGGATCCAACAAGGCACTTTTGCTAGGGTTGACTGATTCAGTACAATGTAGGCAAGTTTAAGGTTTTGGCACTCATGCTTAGCTTTTCAGACCCATTCTGCATTCCTGAGGCTTGAACCAGAAATCTCAAAAAATGGGATGGTGGCAGCCTCATAGTTTGAGGTTTCATCTACATTGTTTTAGGACATGGAAGCTATATATTCTCAAAAGTGCCTTTGTCTTTTTCATTACTCTGCACGCCTTGCAGTTGGAATTCACTTGATGGCCTTAAAAATCATCATAGAATCTCCATCTTCTCACAGACACACAAATTGCAAGCGTGGCACCAAAATGGCCACCGCACTCTTTGCGGGGGCCCCCCCCACCGGACTTGGACATCCGGGTAGTTAGGGGGCGTGGCCATCCCTCTTTAAAAGGGATGGCCACGAGGCAGCCGAGCTGCCATTTTGCAAAGTGACGGAGAGAAGTTTTTTCCCCACTTGCTCCGTCGCTCTTCGCTTCAGCCGGGAAGCCTTTTTGGGCAGCAGTTTTTTCCTGTGCTAATTTCCTCAGGCTTCCCAGCGATTCGCGGCAATGCCTTCCAAGAAGAAGGCGATGGCAAATTCGATTCGCCCTTCCAGGAGGCGGCAGCCGGGTCGGAGGACCGCGACTGCGCCCCCTCAGCAGGCCCCCTTTCCGGGGGCACCCACTGGGACCGGTGGGATGGGGTTGATTGCTCCTTGGCCGGAGACTGGGCGGCCCCAGCCTGGCCCGGAGGGGACTGCGGCCCCCGGCCTGCAGTCGGCGGCCATCGGATCGGGCCAGGCGGGTGGGCATGCCCAGGCTGGGCCTTCGGAACTTGCCCCGCTGCGTCCAGCGGTGGGCTACAACCAGGGGGGTTGGCTGGGTTCCCTTCCCTGGCAGGGCATGTCCCCGGTCTCTCAGGGGCCGGTGGTTGGGGCATGGCCATATTTGGGCCCCGGTGTCCAGTTGTCTGGCGCAGCCCCTGCTAACAGTGGGCCTGCCGGCCCGATGGCCCCCATCTGCGTCGGGGGCTCTGTAAACGTTGATGCCCTACTGGCCCGCGTAGCGGCTCTAGAGGCATCTTTGGGGATAGTGAATCCACCCGGGGCACCTTTTGGTTTACAGGTCAACACAATGGCCGCCGGCCCTCGGCAGGCAGCCGATCGGGTCGAGCTGCCTGAGGCATGTGGGTCGGCGACAGCCGCGGCCTCGCAGCTCCCCGTGCAGCTGATGCCGCCAGCAGGTAGTGGTCAGGCCCCATCTACGAGCTCGGTTGCGGTCGCGAGCTCCGACGCCCGCAGTGGGCCGGAACCCCCAGTGGGGCGGCCCATGCGAGTGCAACTTGTGAGTATCCAAGTCAAGCTAATGCACCCACACCACAACCCACAACGGGGGGAGGCTTACAGTGGCCGTGGCCTCGCCTGGTTGGGCCGGCAGGACAGACACCGCCGGCCCATTCGGGTACAGCTTTGCCACTCCAAGGCCCCACTTGGGGCGGGGGACCCTATACGGCAGGGAACCTACTGGGGGTGGCGGGGCTGGTTCGGGCCCCTTTCATGGTGCCCAGTGCTGCCAATGTTCCGGTGTCGGCTTTTCCGACAGCAGGGTATTCCTTGCCCCTTGGGGATCATCTGGCCCAGGCAACCAAAGAAAAGATCTGGCGGGGGGAGTATGTTGACATTTTCTCCCTCCTGAATAGGGAACCCTCCAAGGAGGAGAGGGAGGGGCAGGACGAGAAAGACAAGGAGCAGTCATGTCGTCGTAAGCCGCCGCGCACGTGGGCCAACTGGTTACCCGCATACCTCATATACATGGCGGTGTACCTTAGGGCCCGGCCTGACCTGGCCATTCCGATGGTCCAGTATTTGGACAACATATATAGGGCGATGGTTGATTTCCCTGGCCCGTCGTGGTTGGCTTATGATGAAGAATTCCGCATGAGAGTGCCCCTACACCCAGAGATGAGGTGGGATGAGCCCTGTCAGAAGCTGTGGCTCCTGTACATGACCCCCACGCGCCCGGTGCCGGGGGAGAGGTACCATTGTGGACATGCGGTCCAGCGAGCTGCTCCAGCCCAGGCACCCCGCCAGGTGGCGGGGCAGGGGGTTCCAGCCCGCCTGCTGTGTTGGAGCTTCTCGGCCAATGGTTCCTGCAATAGGAAGCAGTGCCGATACAGGCATGAGTGTCCCTCTTGCGCTGGCCCCCATGCCGCCTCTGCGTGTCCGAGGGCAGGCGGACTGCGGGGCAGAGGGAGAGGTGGACAAGGTGCGGGCAGAACTGCCACGGAGGGAGCTGGTCAAGCAAAAGGCCCCCTCCCCAATTAATGTGGACATGTTAGAGCGTTGGCTCACGATGTACCCGAGGAGGGCAGATGCAGCTTACCTGCTTGAGGGTTTCCAGCAAGGGTTTCATATTCCTTTCACAGGGGACAGGTCCCCCCAAGATGCTCCCAACCTGTTGTCACTCAGGGGCAGGGAGGAGGTGGCTGCCGTGAGCATTGCTAAGGAGGTCGATGCTGGCAGGGTCGCTGGCCCTTTCCCTGTTCCACCATTTCCCAATCTCAAGGTTTCCCCTTTGGGGTTAGTGCCCAAGAAGGCACCGGGGGAATTTCGCCTGATACACCACTTGTCTTACCCGGCCGGCCGTTCGGTCAATGATGCTATCCCTGATGACCTTTGTTCGGTCAGGTATACATCTTTTGACCAGGCCCTGCGCATGGTGTGCTCTTGTGGCCCGGGTGCACTGCTGGCAAAGTGCGACATTAAGTCGGTGTTCCGTCTCCTGCCGGTGCACCCGGGTGACTTTGAGCTGCTGGGTTTCAAGTTCCGGGGTGAATTTTATTTCGACAAGGCCATGCCTTTCGGCTGTTCCATTTCATGCTCGGCATTCGAGCGCTTCAGCACATTCTTACAGTGGGCCTTTGTTCGCAGGTCGGGCTCTCGGTCTGTAGCCCACTACCTTGATGATTTCTTATTCGGGGGTGAACGGGGCTCCTAAACACATTTCAGACGCTAATGAAGGAACTTGGTGTCCCTTTAGCGCCCGAAAAGACCGAGGGCCCATCAACCAAGCTCACATTCCTGGGGGTGGAGATCGACACGGTTGCGCAGGCATCCAAGTTACCTGTCGATAAGGTTTCACGGATCACTGCGCTGATCATGGACTTGCTGGCCAAACGCAAGGTGTCCCTTCGGGAGCTTCAGGGCAGAGCCTTTGCTCGATGCTTGTGCGACGCCATGACTGGCTTGGCCAGGCCCCACCACAGGGTCCGACTGAACAAGGGCATGAGGGCAGATATGCTCATATGGCTCCAGTTCCTGAAGGAATTCAATGGGGTGTCGTTTTGGAGGTCCGACCTTCTGGTTTCCCCTCGTTTTCAGGTTCAGTCGGATGCTTCGGGGTCCCTGGGTTATGGGATTTACTTCGAAGGGAAGTGGGCCTACGGCAGATGGCCGTCAGCCTGGTGGGGCACGGATCGTTTGCGGGATCTCACGTACCTGGAATTTTTTCCCATTCTGGGAGCTTTGATGCTATGGGGCGAGGAGTGGGCCAATTCAGTTGTCCATTTCTGGTGTGACAATGCGGCGGTTGTCCACATTGTCAACTCACTGGCGTCAAAATCTCCTAGGGTTATGGGGCTGGTCCGCCATTTTGTGTTGCACAGCCTGCGCCTCAATGTGCTTTTCAGGGCTCGACATGTTCCAGGTATTAATAACAATATTGCTGACGCTTTGTCCCGCCTGCAGATCCCCCGGTTCCGTGCCTTGGCCCCGGACGCAGAGGAATTTCCCTCGCCGCTCCCGGACGAGATATGGACGCTTGGCAAGGAGAGGTGAACCGGGCGATCAGCATGTCGCTGGCGCCCCGCACGCGTAAGGCGTATGACCATGCATTCAGTACTTTCTGGGCCTTTTGTGCCCGATTCCAGCTGCCTGAAAGTTGGCCCATCCCAGTGGCCCACGTCCTCCAATTTATGGTTTACTTATACACCCAGGGCCTAGCTCCCCGCACCATAGCATCCAGGCTGTCAGCGCTGGCATTCATGGCCAAGGTGGGTGGTTATGCTGATAGCACAAGTGATTTACGCATACGGCAGGTTTTGGAAGGGTGGGCGCGGGAGTGTGGGCACAGCCCGGACGACTGCCACCCGATTACTCCAGGGATACTTACCCACCTTGCATGGGGCTGGCATGACCTGTGTTTTGACAGATATGAGGCAGCCTTGTTTCATGCGGCTACAACGGTGGCCTTTTTTGGAGCGCTCCGCATCAGTGAGCTGGTGCTACTGTCTAAGGCGGATGCGAGTCGTAGGGCACTGGAACTCGAAGATGTCTATGTTTCCGATGATTGGGCTCATCTGAGGATATGCTCCTCTAAGGTTGATCAGCACGGGGTAGGCAATGGTGTAAGACTGCTACGATATTCCATGGCAGACATCTGTCTGGTTGGTGCCCTACAAGAGTTCCTTGCAATGCGTGGTACGCACCCTGGCCCGTTTTTCTGTCATCAAGATGGGTCTCCCCTTACTAAATTTCAGTTTTGGAAAGTGACCAGCAAGGCACTG
This sequence comes from Bradypodion pumilum, assembly GCA_035047305.1. Taxonomy (NCBI): domain Eukaryota; kingdom Metazoa; phylum Chordata; class Lepidosauria; order Squamata; family Chamaeleonidae; genus Bradypodion; species Bradypodion pumilum. Next base: position 60,857,894 of record JAWDJD010000005.1, read on the forward strand.
GCCAGTGTTGGCCTTCCTGGGGCTCGCTACGGCACCCATTCATTCAGGATAGGGGCAGCCTCCACTGCAGCGGCGTTTGGGTACTCTGGGGCTGAGATACGCAACATGGGAAGGTGGGGATCAAGATGTTTTCAGTTATATGTTCGCCCCCTTCAACCGTGAGTACCGTTTTAGTCACTGCCCTGTTTCCTTTTTTCCTTGACAGACCCTGGGTGTCGTCTTACACCGGTGACAGTATGGCTGGTGGGCCACAGCTATGTGCACAGGGCAGCACAGTTTGCTGCGGCGACAGAGTGGGGACCCTGACTGGGACTGGGTGCTTCCGCAAGTCTCAGGTGGTACGGTAAGCGCGGAATGTTATGGCGGGAACTGTTGCCATTTCTTTTCTCCATCAGGAATGCTGAACCGCCTGATGTCCTGTACACCTAGGGGGTAATGATTTGGGACAGGTCACGGGCCTATCGCTGAAACATGCGATTTGCGGTGGCCTGGCCTACTTGCATTATGTGTGGCCTGCCACAACCCTGCTTTGGTCAGACATGATACCGCGGCACGCTTACAGGGGAGGGTTTAACCTCCAGGCCCTTGATCGGGCTCGGCGCTCGGTGAACAGGGCTATTGCCCGGTTCCTTCTGGACAGGGGTTGGGGGCGCGTCATACGACACCCCACCATCAGTTTACAAAATTACGAGCTCTACACAGGGGATGGGGTCCATCTGTCGCCGGGAGGTATGGAACTCTTGTTGGGAGATTGGCGAGCAGGCCTGTTGACCGAGCTGACGGTCTGGGGGGGGCGGTGAGCCTTTTTTGAAGCCTCCCCGTGTGGCGGGTAGCACTGGTAAGGTAAACATTTATGACCCACAGGTATCCGGCAGGTTCGCAACTGACTGGACAACACTAGACAGGCACAAGTTGGTTAACGTTGTCCGGTCAACGATGAACCAGGCAATGGGGTGATGGCACGAGCTAGGCAGCATGCATCACCCCGTTATTTTACGGATACGCGTCAGAGGGTGGGGTCAATAGTTAGATTATTGACTACGGTCAACAATTTGTTTGTTGTCAACAAACAAATTAATACAAATGGATACATTGTAACCAATTGCCGTTGGCAATTTTGGGAGGAACCTTACCAGTGTTACTTCGGCCTGCTTGCCTTAAGAATTATAATTGGTTGAATACCAATAGAAATTTATAATTCGGACTAGGGCATGAATCAATAAATGTGGCCCAATGCCGTTATCCACTTTCACCAGTGTCTGAGTCCTTTATTGGGGGGTGTGCCTGCAATGCAAGCATGGCGCCAAAATGGCCGCCGCGCTCTTTGCGGGCCCCCCCACCGGACTTGGACAGCTGGGTAGTTAGGGGGCGTGGCCATCCCTCTTTAAAAGGGGTGGCCACGAGGCAGCCGAGCTGCCATTTTGCAAAGCGACGGAGAGGAGAAGTTTTTCCCCTCCACCCCCTCCCTAGTTAACAGTGTGATATTTTGGTCGCTTCGGGGCCGGGTGGGAATTTTTGGCTGGACCCTGCAATTGGCTCTTGGGTTCCGATTTTTTTGCCCATCCCACACTGTTGCTATGGTTTGATACAGGGGTTTATGACTGTTGACTTTGGTCACTTGGGCGGGTAGCACTGGTAAGGTAAACATTTATGACCCACAGGTATCCGGCAGGTTCGCAATTGACTGGACAACACTAGACAGGCACAAGTTGGTTAACGTTGTCCGGTCAACGATGAACCAGGCAATGGGGTGATGGCACGAGCTAGGCAGCATGCATCACCCCGTTATTTTACGGATACGCGTCAGAGGGTGGGGTCAATAGTTAGATTATTGACTACGGTCAACAATTTGTTTGTTGTCAACAAACAAATTGATACAAATCGATACATTGTAACCAATTGCCATTGGCAATTTTGGGAGGAACCTTACCAGTGTTACTTCGGCCTGCTTGCCTTAAGAATTATAATTGGTTGAATACCAATAGAAATTTATAATTCGGACTAGGGCATGAATCAATAAATGTGGCCCAATGCCGTTATCCACTTTCACCAGTGTCTGAGTCCTTTATTGGGGGGTGCGCCTGCAATTGCTCTTGCTTCTGAAGATGTGGAGCTTCAGCTCTAATAGCTCAAAGAGTGTGATGGACCCTTTTTACATTCAAAGTCCTCCTCAACCCCAGGCCAGTATTGATGAAACTGCTGCCCTCCATCAAGATCTGTACTTTCTACTATGCAGAAAACCTACTCTGGAGGGTTCCTCTGCTCAGGAGCAAATTTTGGGCATACCTAGAAAGCTGCATTCACGCACTTGTATGCCGCCCAATCAGAGAACCCGACTCAGGGCGGCTCACATGATAATTAAACAATATACACAATAAATACACAGTAATACAATATACAAAAACAGCATATAATAATATTCATCCTCTTCTATATTTAACTTAATGTCTGGTCATTCTGGATGTTAAGATATTATCTAGGATGATGATCCTCAAGTTTCCAGTTTGGGAAAGTGTGTACTTGAGTAGTGAGGAGGACGCAAAAATTACTGAGCAGAGCAAGGAGCTAGTCACCAGCACTCTAGCAGAAGGATGCAAGAGGCAGTCTAACAATGCAACTGGACTCAAAAGACTGTATCAGGAAAGCATATATAAATGCTTGTATACAAATGCCAGAAGCCTCCGGAACAAAATAGGGGAGCTGGAATACTTAGCAATAGATAAGAATATTGATATTATTGGTATCACTGAAACCTGGTGGACGGATGATAACCAATGGGATACAGTTATCCCAGGCTACAAACTGTACAGGGAGGATAGGAAGGGGCAAACAGGAGGTGGTGTAGCCTTGTATGTCAAAAAAGTGATAAAATCGTATGAATTGGAATATCTAGGTGATTTAGAGTCACCATTAGAAGCTATGTGGGTAAGAGTACCAGGCCACAAGGATGGTCTAACAGTAGGCATATACTATCGGCCTCCGACCCAAACTCTTGAGGGAGACTGCCAGTTGGAGAATGTTGTAAAGGAGGCATCCAAGAAGGGAAGCCTGGTTATAATGGGGGACTTCAATTACCCTCACATAGACTGGGTGAACTGTTGTTCAGCACATGATAAAGAGATAAAGTTCCTAGATATGCTAAATGATTGTTCCCTGGGACAGATGGTTGAAGACCCAACTAGAGGTACAAGAATCCTTGACTTGATCCTGAGTAAATACTCAGGATCTGGTGCAAGATGTTAATGTGACTGATCCAATAGGGAACAGTGACCACAACTCAATTATGTTTAACTTGATCATAGACTGCAAGTCACTGATAAAATCTAACACAGAGACCTTAAATTTTCAAAAAGGAAATTTCCCAAAGATGAGGAAACTAGTAAAAAAAGTGTTGTGTATGTAACAGTATTACTTTAAGAATGTATGAATGTAACCTGACAATGATTACAATGTAACCCAGCTGTTAAGGAACGCGAGTAAGCTGCCTATAGAGGGCAGCTGCGAGCGTTCAGCTCACATGGTTCACATTTCCCAAATCACCGGCAACTGCGGGAACCTTTCCCGCGCGAGGATCACCTGGAGAAGATGGGCGTGACTCAGAATGACGTCACGCCGGTAGCAGCCAATAAGCTACCATGCAACGATATTCAAATGTATGTACTGCAGTATATAATGAGCTGTACCTCCGCCATTACCACATGTTCATCTTGACCACAATGAAATAAACCTGTGTTTTAGCCCCCACTGCGGCTCCTTCCTTGTCTTCCGTGCAAGACACTAAAAAAAGAAACTGAAAGGGAAAATTGAGAGAGTCCAAACACACCAAGAGGCATGGAGGTTGTTTACAAAAACAATAACAGAGGCCCAATTGGAATGCATACCCAAAATGAAAAGGGGCACTGCCAGTTCCAAGAGGACTCCGATGTGGCTTACAGGAGCTGTTCGGGAAGTGATCAAGAGCAAGAAAGGCTCATTTAGAAGATGGAAGGCTTGTCCAAATGAGGACAGCAGGCAGAAACATAAATTCTGGCAGAACAAATGCAAGGCAACAATCAGGAAAGCAAAGCAAGACTTTGAGGAGCGTATAGCTAAAAATACTCAGAGAAATAACAAAGACTTCTTTAAGTACATTAGAAATAAGAACCCAACTAGGAGGGCCATTGGACCATTAGATGACAATGGAAGGCAAGGGGTTATTAAAGAGGAAACAGAGATCGCAGAGAGACTCAATGAATTCTTTGCTTCAGCATTCACTGAAGAAGACAGAGACCACATGCACAAAACAGAGCCTATCTTCGTAGGGAGGGAAAGTGAAGAATTAAGCCAGATAGAAATAACCAGGGAGGAGGTCCTTGCATGTCTTGTTAAGCTAAACACTAACAAATCACCAGGACCAGATGGCATCCATCCACGAGTTCTCAGGGAACTTAAAGATGAAATTGCTGATCTCCTAGCCAAAATATATAATCTTTCCCTCAAGTCAGGCCTTGTGCCTGATGACTGGAAGGTAGCGAATGTAACACCAATTTTCAAAAAAGGATCCAGGGGTGATCCAGGAAATTACCGACCTGTCAGTTTGACATGTGTCCCAGGTAAAGTGATGGAAACCATCCTAAAAGATAGAATTAATAGGCACATAGAAGAGAAGGCGCTGCTAAAGGAGAGCCAACATGGCTTTTACAAGGGCAAATCATGCCTCACTAATCTGTTGGAATTTTTTGAGAGTGTCAACAAGCATGTGGATGAGGGGGATCCAGTTGACATTGTTTATCTGGACTTTCAGAAGGCTTTTGACAAGGTCCCACACCAAAGGCTCTTGAATAAACTTACCAGTCATGGAATAAAGGGACAGGTCTTGTCCTGGATCAGCAACTGGCTAAGGGACAGGAAACAGAGGGTAGCACTAAATGGACACTTCTCCAAGTGGAGGGAAGTAAAGAGTGGGGTCCCCCAAGGTTCAGTACTGGGGCCCCTGCTTTTCAACCTCTTCATAAATGATCTAGAGGTAGGAGTAAAAAGCAAGGTAGCCAAATTTGCTGATGACACTAAATTATACAGGTAGTGAAAACTGTGAGAGATTGTGAGGAGCTCCAGAGGGATCTCTTGACACTGGGGGAGTGGGCAAAACAGTGGCAAATGAGCTTCAACATTAGTAAGTGCAGAGTGATGCATGTTGGGGCAAAAAACCCCAATTACATTTATAAACTGATGGGGTCTGAACTCTCTGTGACAAACCAGGAAAGGGACCTTGGTGTCCTGGTGGACAACTCAATGAAGGTGTCAACCCAGTGTGCCTCAGCAGTGAAAAAAGCAAACTCAATGTTAGGGATCATTAGGAAGGGTATAGAAAATAAGTCAGCAAGTGTCATTTTGCCTCTTTATAAATCTATGGTGAGTCCCCATCTGGAATGCTGTGTACAGTTCTGGTTGCCATACCTCCAGAAGGATATTATGGAGTTGGAGAAAGTACAGATGAGGGCAACCAGAATGATTAGGGGACTGGAACACCTTCCTTACCATCTGAGGCTGCGACGGTTGGGCCTTTTCACTCTTGAACGACGGCATCTAAGAGGTGACCTGATTGAAGTTTATAAAATCATGCATGGTGTGGACAAAGTAGATAAGGAAAAACTGTTTTCCCTATTGCACAACACTAGAACTAGGGGACACTCAATGAAACTTTTGGGTACTAGTTCTCAAACAAATAAGAGAAAGTACTTTTTCAACCTCGGGGTTGGAGAGATAGGCAGGATATCTCTCAATGCCATTTCCAGGGAATCCTAAGCAGGTGAAGGCATCTCCTTGGGAATACCCTGAAGGAAATGGTGAGCCACTGTGTGAGACAGAATGCTGGACTGGATGGGCTGTGGCCTGTTCCAGCAAGGCTGTTCTTATGTTCTTATGTTCTTATGAGTTGTGGGAACCATGCCCACAGTCTAAGAAACCCTCAGTCATAGAGAGGGATAATAGTGGTGCTGTTATGAGCTACGAAAGGCTATCATTCTTAGAACGATGAAAATTAAGCAGTGTTGCTCTCCAGTTTAACACAAAATAGGACTTCAGTTAATTTATTTCACAGTTTTGGTCTGCAACATTCCTGTCTTTAACTGACCACAGACACCATGCTCTTCTGCTAGAAATGCCATCACTTAGCAGTGGAGAAAAAGCATCAGAACAGTCTTTCTCTTGGATCCTTATAAAGAGAGCAGAACAATAGGTAATGGATTGTGTCTTTGACCTGTTCACATCCATAAACAAAAAACACTCCTCAACTAGAACCTCCTTATATCTTCCTTCAAAGTTTGCAGAGGGCATCTGTTATAATGTAAGTTCCATAAAAGCTCTGCGAAATTGGAATTATGCTCCCAGATAATGTCTCATATGATTAACTTGAAGTTGGGGGTACCAGCTAGAAAACTGGGCCCCACCAATAGCAGCTCTGGCTTGGCATGCATCTATTCAAAAATCAATTTCCTAAGAGCTTGGGAGTTGAAACAGAGAAGCTTTTACAACATGAGACTATATATGACTTTGTTGCCCATCCTGGAAAAATATTTGCTCACCCACATCTAGGATTCTGGCTACAGCCCTGCCTATCCACCAAACCAAAGTTGCTCCAACCAGCAACACTTGGTGAGGGAAAGATCTTCTAAACTGTTTAGTCTCTGCCAATATAGAAAATATGCCAAATCAACTCTGGCAGTGACTGAAGGGAGACTCATCTCAGCTCTAAGATGGGCTGAAGGTATCCCTGGAGGTAGGGCCAAGATCTGCCTCAGAAATTTATTCTGAAAAAAATTCCAAATGAAAGTGTAATTTGGCAAATGCTCTTTGGGCATTGTGACTGACTAAGTACTTGTACTTGGATTTCTAAAAACCCTGCTTCACACTGTAGACACTACACAATAGTAATTTATAAGAACAGCTTTTTAAAAACTGACTTAAGCTACCAGATGTTATTTTTTCTGATACCTTCAGGTCAAGGCTTTGCCTTTTGGAGAAAACAAAAGATCCAACGTGAGTATAAGAAGTTACTGAAAAAAGAAAGCAATGCTAATTCAAGGAAGAATATTGGGTTCACAGAAGACTACCCAGAACATTTGAAGCATCTTTATTTAGCTGAAGAGGAAATGCTTAAGAATCAAAGCTGTGCTTCAAGATCAAGAAATAAAGGTCCAGTTACACAGGAGGAACAGGATACTGAAAAACCAAAGTAAGAATTTTTTGAGAACATAAGAACAGCCTTGCTGGAACAGGCCACAGCCCATCCAGTCCAGCATTCTGTCTCACACAGTGGCTCACCATTTGCTTCAGGGGATTCCCAAGCAGATGCCTTCACCTGTTTAGGATTCCCTGGAAATGGCATTGAGAGATATCCTGCCTATCTCTCCAACCCGGAGGTTGTCCTTAGGTATCCATAATTATAGCCATTGATACCCTTGTCCTCCATGAACTTGTCTAATCCTTTCTTAAAGCTGTCAAGACTGACAGCTGTCACCACTTTTTCTGGCAGGGAGTTCCATAGACCAGTGATTCTCTGGGTGAAAAAGTACTTTCTCTTGTTTGTTTGAGAACTAGTACCCAAAGGTTTCATGGAGTGCCCCCTAGTTCTAGTGTTGTGTGATAGGGAAAACAGTTTATCCTTATCTACTTTGGCCACACTGTGCATGATTTTATAAACTTTAATCAGGTCACCTCTTAAACACCATCGTTCAAGAGTGAAAAGGCTCAACCGTTGCAGCCTCAGATGGTAAGGAAGGTGTTCCAGTCCCCTAATCATTCTCATTGCCCTCCTCTGCACTTTCTTTCTCTCTCTCTCTGTGCATGTGTGTGTGCATGTCTGTGTGCACGTGTGTGTGTGTGTGTGTGTGTGTGTGTGTGTGAGAGAGAGAGAGAGAGAGAGAGAGAGAATATTCTCTTTTTCTCTTTCCTTTCTTCATTTCTTCAGAATGTATATAGCTGCCCATTTACCTTACCATTGTATGCATCTGATGGACTTGAAATGTGGCCCCGTGAAGTCTTCCATGGGAAGGTATTGCTCTTTCAGATACCCAAGACATTTTGTTGTTTTTGATAAACATATTAAAAAATTAGAGTTAAGAAGTTTGGCTCAGAGCAAACACTGCAATCAATCATTCCAAAACACTCTGTTTTCTGTAGGCTTTTTGTATATGCTGCATATCCTTGTTCTTATTGGACAAGAAGTAAGATTAACTGAGCATTGCCTTTAAATCAAATGCTAATGATAGCTGAGCTGTAGAAACACATTGTCACTTGGTAATTTGGAGCTCTTTTTTGAGTGCTTGCCAGTGCTTTGTTGCTGAGCAACAGCATCTGCCCCCACTAGATAAGCATTTGGAGTATGTATATATTGGATTAAAAATAACAATGACGTAGAATGAAAAACACTGTATTCACTGTTTTTAACCATTTCCTCAAGTGGATAATATGCTGACTAGGAAGCGAAAGGTCAGCAGTTCGATTCTCGAGTACTGCAGGATGGAATGAGCTCTTTGTCTTTGTCCCAGCTCCTGCCAACCTAGCAGTTCGAAAGCAAGAAATTGCAAGTAGATAAATAGGGACCACTTCGGTGGGAAGGTAACAGCATTCCGTGCACTCTGGTGTCTAGTCATGCCTCAGCAAGCAGATGGGTACCAAACGTAGAATCAACAACAAAGAAGGGAAACCGTTTGCTTTGGCTGATGAATAATAAGTGTTTAATCCAATAATTCCACTAAAGGTAACAGATCCTAATTCCTTCCGATATAGGAATTTTCAGTCCTTCTTCAGGGATCTAAATCAAAACAAATTGATAATGTCTCTGTCCAAAACCTATATACATAATATACAAAATGTGCAATATGTACATTATTTACATAGTCTTGGATGCATCTCATGCTGTGACATCAGCCAAAGCAAACGGTTTCCCTTCTTTGTTGTTGATTCTACGTTTGGTACCCATCTGCTTGCTGAATCTTTTGGGACATGGCTTCGTCAGATCTTGGTTTTGCTTTCTCGTCAGCCGACAGAGGCAGAATTCTCCAGAATATCACTTCCTATAGGTTACCAGTGGAATCTAACACGGATGACTTGGCCACGATTGAGGTATTGGAAAAGAAAAAATTGAGATTTATTCTGCACTCCTCATTTCTGGCGGACTATCACAAAATGGCTCGTATTCCACGTGGGTTGCGGATTCAGAAGGGCCCTACCTTGTTTAACGATGATAAAACTTTCTGTGACAAATGGGCTGGGATCATGGATCGGTGCTCGTTTGATTTAATACTTCTTATTATCGACTACTCTAACAAACAGGTAGACTCATTAACGGAGGAGATTGATACCTTAAAATCCACCATTATTGCTGGCTCTGCCAATACACCACCAGAAAAACTTTTTGAGGACTTAAATACTAAATTGGCCTCTTTCCAAGAGTCCTTGATTGAATTCAAAAACAAAAAATTTGACAGGGATATCAGAGACTACTCGACTGCCCGGGTTTACAGGTGGCGTTTTCAGAGTAAAAAATTCAGTAACAGAAATCGGAGGGTATCCTGGCAGGACCCCTTAGTCTCCACCGACTGTGAGTCTTCTGACACTGACTTTCCTTCTACTTCTAATGATGAGGTTTCAACTGCATCGACCCGCAGAGCCCCCGTCACATGACTAGCTTCGGCAGCCTCAGCTTCTGGATCACAACCCCGCGGCACCACACCTTTTTTTCCAAAGAGAGCCTCTCGCAAAAGGAAAACCTAGTTTTCAACCTGTCTCGTAAGTCTTTTCCTCCTAGAGTGCTGGAATTGCTTTCATTAGGCTTTGGGTTCGTTCCCACCCCCAATTACAATCCCTTTGGCACTCGAGTAGATTTGTTTAAATTAATTCGACTACTCCGCCTGAAGAGCTTTTTTCATGGCAAAGAATTGGGTCAGGCTGACCAGTTTAAACCCAAATCTACTTTTTCTCCACCCTCTAGTGATCCATCGATTGATGTATTTTACAGACTTGTATTACGGGACTTGACTATATGTGAAAAAGAAAAGCCGAGGTGGGGGCATAATCTAAGTTTGAAGGATATTCGGTTACTTGAAGAGATCTCGTCTGACCAGGAGATTATCATTAAACAAGCTGACAAGGGTGGGGGGATTGTCATTCTGGATATGTCTGAGTATGAGGGCGAGGCATTCAGGCAGTTATCTAACAACTCCTTTTACAAGGTGTTAGATAAAGATCCGACTGATAACATCTTGAATACCATTAGAAACCTATTGTATGAAGGAGGTGCCATGAGCTACATTTCTGAAAAAACTCATGACTTTTTGTTAAACAATAGCCCTAAAGTGCCCCTTTTCCACTTGCTTCCTAAAATACACAAGGTTCGATCCCCTGATGGCCTTACGCAAGGGAGACCTATAGTGGCTTCTGTAGGTTCTGCCCTCGAACCCGCATCACAATTTTTGAATCACCATATCAGCCCGTTTGTTCTTGCCACCCCCTCTTATATTAAAAACACTACTGAATTTATATCTCAAGTAGAAGGGGTTCAGGTCCCCTTGGAGGGTGGCTTCATTACCATGGATGTCCAGGCTTTGTACACGAACGTGCCCTTGGAGGAGATTAAAGCCCTTGTACACAAACACTTAGACACACGCACAGAGCTTCACCCACCCACGCACTTTTTGATGGAATTATTAGATTTAGTTTTGGATCACAATTTTTTTAGGTTTGGTAAAACCTTCTATTTACAAATAAAAGGCGTGGCCATGGGTAGCTCAGTAGCGCCAAGTTTGGCAAACTTATGTATGATTTCTTTTGAAGAAGATTTCGTTTTTAATTCTGATATTAATCCTTTTTTCCCCACATTATTTTTTATAGACGGTATATTGATGACCTTTATTTTATTGTTGATGATTTATCAGTAGCACCTTTGTTTGTGTCCTGGGTTAACGGGCTTAATGACAATTTAAAATTCACTCACAACATCTCAAAAACCTCCATTCCATTCTTGGATGTAGAAACTTACGTTTCTACTCAGCGTAAAGTCCTAGTCAGACTCTACAGGAAAACAACAGATAGGAACGCATACTTAAACTTCGAATCTTTCCATCCACATCATTTAAAACATAACCTCCCATATGGACTTTTCCTCAGAGCTAAACGTAATTCCTCTATTGAAAGTGATTTTGTCTCAGCCGCCTCTACCATCTGCTCTTTTTTACGGGATAAAGGGTATCCTGACCAAGTAATTAATCATAATTTGAATAAGGCGAGATTAGTTCCCAGGGAGCAGTTATTTCAGCAAAATGTGCCTAAATCGATTGAGAAAATCTTTTGCTCTTTTCAGTACTCACCCTTGGTGAGTAAAGTACAATCCATTATTAAGAAGCACTGGCACATCGTGAGCCACTTACCTGGTTGCGCTGCTTACCCTCTGATAGGGCTTAGGAAATCCAGATCCATCAAACAGATTGTGAGTAGATCGGATCATGAATCTTGCATTCAATTAAGACGCCCGACCATTACAGGGCATTTCAGGTGTGGTAACTGCACCCATTGCTCTTTGGCGTGGCAAACCAAAATAGTCACCATCTCTAGTAGCGAGTTCACTTTGACTTTAAAACAATTTTTTAATTGTAAAAGTTCTGGGTGCGTCTACCTTCTCGTATGTGCATGCGGCTTAGGATATGTGGGGGTCACTTCCCGCCAAATGAAAACTAGGGTGGGGGAACATAGATCGAAGATCCGCACTGGAAACATTTCTGCCCCTCTCGTTAGCCATTTTTTGGAGAAAAATCATAAAGATTATGATTTTAAGTTTGTGGTGTTGGAAAGCCATAAACAAGATTCATTTTCCCGCAAAGATATTGACATCATTTTAAGACAAAGGGAGTGTTTTTTCATACATCACTTTAATACCCTATACCCCTCGGGCCTCAACATGGAAATTGATTACACATGTTTCTTATAATCTCTGTTCGGAGCTCAGCTGTGTGGTTCAGTATTCCTTTAAATACAAGCATAGCTCACCATTAGCTTAACGTCCATCGACACTGAATAAACTCATGATAGAGGTCTGGGACGCGCTATAATACATTAATGCTTCAAAATTTTACTATTTATTGGGATACACAGGTAACTGATGTATTAACTATTGTTTAAGCAACTTATTTTATGTCACAGCATGAGATGCATCCAAGACTATGTAAATAATGTACATATTGCACATTTTGTATATTATGTATATAAGTTTTTGACAGAGACATTATCAATTTGTTTTGATTTAGATCCCTGAAGAAGGACTGAAAATTCCTATATCGGAAGGAATTAGGATCTGTTAACTTTAGTGGAATTATTGGATTAAACACTTATTATTCATCAGCCAAAGCAAACGGTTTCCCTTCTTTGTTGTCTAGTCATGCCTGCCACATGACCATGGAAACGTCTGCAGAAGCAGACAGGGCTGGCTCTTCAGCTTTGAAACAGAGATGAACACTGCACCCTAGAGTCGGATACGACTGGCTTTACCGTTACCTATCCAAGTAAAGTGACTTATATAATGATATAGACATATTTTAACAATGACAAGGAACCAACTATGAAGGCAAGTCTTGAGATTCTGGCCTACATAAACTGTATGAATTATTCTTTCTTCTCTCTTTCTCTTTCTCTTTCTTCTTCTCCTCCTCCTCCTCTTCTTCTTGGTGTTGTGGAAGATATTAGATTCTTGACAATGTGTCACTTCAGGATGGCCATAAGCCATCTTGCCTGAGAGATACCATATCACATCTGGACACTGATTATGCCACAAATATAGGCTGATTTCAAATATTCATTTTATGGATAAGCTAGTAGAGAGAGAGGTTGTGAACCAGTTGGTATTTGAAATAATGTCTGTTTTTATGCTTGTTGCTTGAATGTTTTATCCTCTCTTGTTTTATTCTCTTAAGGGGTTAGGGGGGGGTATAGGAAGATCTTTTAGATGTTTTTATAGGTTTTAGATGTTTTTAAAGGTTTTAATACTTCGTATTGTGTTAAGATTGCTCTCCTAGTTGCAGGGAGCATTCTTTACTGGTTTTATTTGCCGCTCTGGGTGGCGTTTGCACCAGAAGGGCAGGATATAAATGATCCAAATAAATAAATAAATTCTTGGATGATACTGATAGTCCGGATCCCTTTCAAACAGGGTTTAGGCTGTACCATGAGACCGAGACAGTACTGATCACCCTGCTAGATGACCTCCTTTGGGCTGCCAAAAAGAGCAGTGTCTCTATCCTAATCGGTCCATTCTCCCACAGAGGGAACCCATAAAATGGTAGTAATCAGAGTTCAGCTCTCTACTAGCTTATCCATAAAAGGAATATTTGAAATCAGCCTATATTTGTGGCATAATCAGTGTCCAGATGTGATATGGTATCTCTCAGGCAAGATGGCTTATGGCCATCCTGAAGTGACACATTGATTATCTGCATGGCCCATTCAATAGTCACCTAGTTAGCTTTAGAGAACCTTCAAGGGATCACTTGGGGAGATTGTGGCCTTGCACTGTGCAAGTGCCTTGTCTACATCATTAGGTGTCACAAGCTGAAACTGATCCAATAAAACTGGAGAAGATGGTGCACTGGACGTTTCTTCAAACTCACAACATTTTCCCTCGTGTAGTTTTCTAATTGAAATAAACCTTACATAAAGTAAACTTTTCATGAAATAAAATAATCATCTTTAGCATCATAAAGAATCCAAGCTTGGCACATTGGCTCAAATATAAGTTCCATACATTTTAGTTTAAGCATTAGCCATAGCACATGTTTATGATGTATAAAAGATACCACAGCTCTCTGCTAACACAGTGATATTTTTTCTTAGATTTGTGTAGCCTAAATGTTTATATACAATATAGCTAAACTGCTTTGCATACTATATATTATAGGCTACGCACATACACCACACTTTTCTGTTGTGTTCTAGTTTCTAATATTTACTCAGTACTGGTCTCTGCCCACTATAAGGCATGTAGGATGTATAAAGCCCCATGTTCAACCTCTCAGACTAGTTAATATGATCAGTAGGAGACGAGGTGGAAGATCTTTGCCTGAGACTGAATGACTTCTGCTACTGCTCATCAGAATAGATGATGTTGAACTGGACTTAAAATCCGATGTGATTGTCAGAGTATTGCCTGTGTCTTGAACGCTCGACTGGGCGCTGGCTTACAGGAGGCATGTACCGATCCTTTAGGCTGCGATAATTTTCTTTATCCACACATTCCCAGTGCAGCCTAAGGTCGCCTCACCATACCGCTTCCCAATCGGCTTAAAAGAACTCCACCTGTCGCTTACAGGGAGTATGCGGTGGTTTAATATATTGGGAGCATGTGGGGGCATAGAGCAAAGCACTAGGACATAGCCTGATAAACTGACATCCAATCCGTTGATGTTACTCACAAAGAGTTTTATTTTCCTTTAGTATCTAAAAAAGAACAAAGACAGGAACAAAAAACAAAAGTACATAGTAATACAGAGTTAGTATAGTCCACTTAGATCTGAGAGGTTCAGATCATGTGTTTAGAGTCCAGCTCATGGAGATATCTCTGCCTTCAACCTGAGAGGACCGAATAACTGAGGGAAAGGGCTCTGCTTTTATACACAAAAAGGAGCAGATTTCCCTCCCACCTTTGCATTCTTAGGATGACTCAATCTGCAGGTGTTCAGAGTCACAGGGTTTTGATTGACAGGGGGGAGGCATCTTCTCCCTCGTGGGGTAGTCAGATGTCTCTGTTGTCACTCTGCCACCTGACCTATTTGTCATCCTCCCTCGTGGGGTTTGCAGGTGTACGTTCCTTTGAGGAATGCAGCTGTGTTGATTCCATAAAAAAGGAATGTGTTTACAGCTCTATCTGCAGGTGCAGTATTGCTCATTAGAAAGGAATGTAGGAATGTGTTTACAAGTAGCTTCAGTAGCTAAGTGATAAGGTTGCCATGGTTACTCAAGGTTCATGACATGCCCTCCCTTTCCAAGATGGATGCTCCCATGGACCTACCATCTTCAAGATTGGGTGGTCTTGAGTAATGGAAACCAATATTGCAAAAATAGCTCATCTGAGTTCATTAAGTGATCTCAGAGGTTCTCTTAAGTCTAGTTACTGCAAAGCAAAGTACAGAAAAAGATATGTACATGGGTTTTCAACCCATTTCAATGACCTCAGCTCCTTCCTGGCTGTCATACATCTGGCTCAGAGAGTCCGCCTCGATGTTATCTTTCCCCTTGATATGAGAGACCTTATATGAAAAGTCCTGCAAGAGAAGAGCCCAGCGAAGTTGGTTTTCATCCTATTCAGGAAAGCTAAGGAATTGTGGTCTGTTAAGAGTATGAACTCTTGACCCCATAAATAACTTCTAAGCTTGGTGATGGACCAAATTATGGCTAAAAGTTATTTCTCTATCACTGCATAGGCCTGTTCCCTTGGCAACAGTTTTCTACTAAAGTAGGAGATAGGGTGAAGTTTCCCATCATCTCCTTCTTGTAGTAGACATGCTCCTATACCTGTGTTTGAAGCATCAGTTTTCAGAACAAATTGTTTCTGATAGTCTGGAGACACTAAGATGGGTGCCTGAATGAGTTTCAGCTTCAGTGTCTCAAAGGCTTTTTGACATTCTGCTGTCCAAATTACCTTTGTGGGGTGTGATCTTTTTGTCAGTTCTGTGAGAGATGTGGCTATCTCACTAAACTGAGGAATGAAGTGCCTGTAGTAATTCATCATGCCTAGGAAAGATTTGACTTGTGTTTTAGTGATTGGTATTGGCCAATCTTTGACACTTTCTACCTTGGCATCTACAGGTGAGACTTTTCCATTTCCCACTTCGTGTCCCAAGTAGATCACACTGGCTTGTCCCCATTGACATTTCTTAGCATTGACTGTGAGGCCTGCTTCTTGTAGTCTGGCTAACACAGTTTCTAAGTGTTGCAAGTGTTCCTCAAATGTTTGGTTATAAATGGCCAAATCATCGATGTAGGCATCAGCGAATGGTAAACCCTTTAAAATATGGTTCATCATCCATTGGAATGAAGCTGGAGAGTTTTTCAAACCGAAAGGCATCATGGTAAAACAATATTGACCTCTGGTAGTACAGAAAGCAGTTTTAAGCTTTGCTTCCTGTGTTAGAGGAATCTGCCAAAATCCTTTTGTTAAATCCAGAGTTGTGACCCATTTGGATCCAGCTAGCTTCTGGATCAGGTCATCTGTCCTGGGTAAAGGAAAACGATCATGTGGTGTGACTGCATTAAGTTTGTGATAGTCTACACAAAATCTGATCTCAGGTAAAATTTCCCCTTGAGCATTTTTCTTTTTAGCTAACACCACAGGAGCATTCCAAGGTGATTCACATTTCTCTATCACACCTAGAGCTAACATTTTGTCAACCTCCTCATTGACTTTAGCTTCTATAGCTCCAGCTAACCTGTACTGAGGTACCCAGATTGGTTCAGAAGTAACAGGAATATCATGTGATAAGACATTTGTACATTCTGGTTCAGAAGTGAACAAATCTCTGAACTTGGCTATTACATTTCTCAATGCTAACTGTTCAGTTTCTGGTACATTTTCAGAAATATATACAGAATCAACATTTCCAGCATTTTGGTATTCTTCCATAACATTCACCCAGTCCCATTCTTCCCCTGAAGATTTTGAACCGGTGATTCTGAGCATTTGTACATTAGATCTGGACACATAAGGTTTCAAAGAGTTTGCATGAACAATTTTACAAACCTTTGTGTCATCAAATTGAATCTTATAGTTACATTCATCAACCTTTTGTAATACCTTGGCTGGACCCTCCCATTGGACTTGGAGCTGCCAAACAGGATGCGGGTTCAGAACCATGACCTGCTGTTCTGGCTGGAAATCTCTGTGTCTAGCTTTACGATCATAGTATAGCTTGGTGACATCCTGAGCTGACTTCAGGTGTTTCTTAGCTAATGCATGTGTGTCATTTAGCTTCTTCTGCAAGTCTTCAATGTATTTAGATACTGGTTGGGACAATTCAGAGGTTGTAACTTCCCATTCTCCTTTGAGAAGATGGAGAGGTCCTCGGAGATTGAACCCAAACAACATCTCAGCTGGTGTGGTTCCCCCTAAACTTTCGTGTCGGGCCGACCTGTATGTGCTGAGAATTAGTGGTAAACCTTCCACCCAGTATTCTCCAAAATCTTGTACATATGCACTCAACAATCTTTGTAATGACCCTTGACATCGCTCTACTGTCCCATGTGATTGGGGATGGTAGGGCAAAGAAAAGGTTTGTTCCACCCCTGCTAATTTGCATACAGTCTGCATGAGACGTGAGACAAAAGCTCCACCTCTATCTGAGACAATTTCAACAGGTAAACCTAACCTACTGAAAATTTCAATAAATGCTTTAGAATATGGGATACAGAAAATGAAGTTAAGTGTACAGCTTCACACCATTTTGTAAAAGTATCAACATAGGTAAATACATACTGTTTTCCCCCTTTTGATTTAGGTAAAGGACCAAACACATCAATTTCTACCCTCTGAAATGGTTTTCCTGCTATTTCAGGTACAACAAGTTTAGCTTTGGTTTTAGACTGTACATTCCCAATTCTTTGACATGTAAAAACAGCTTTTTATAAATTCTTTACAATCAGAAGTACACCTGAGAGGAGGAGGAGGAGCCGTCTTTGATCATGGTGGAGGAGGAGGTAGGTAAGGAGCAATGAGCATTAGATTGTACTGACTTTAAAGAACTAATAGAGGTAGAATAGGTAAAAGCGCGTAACACCGACAGTAGGGCGCATCTTGCATGTCCCCCCCTCTCCCCTCTTTGGTTGACAGAGGCGGCTTTTTGCAGGAAGGTGGGGAGAGTGAAACTGTGTGTTTTATGTAGTGGGTATAGTGGTAGGGTTGTTGGTGGCACGCCCGATGGAGAGTTTAAAATTGGAAGAAAAACTTGGTTATGGGAAGTATTAAAATAATATCGTGGAATGTAAAAGGTACAGGTTCTGTTCTTAAGAGACGTAGATTGGAATTGGCGTTGAAAAAGGATAGACCAGATATATTGTTTTTACAGGAAACACATCAGAAGTCAAAAGATACGAATAAGCTTTATTTGGGATGGATGCAACACTATGAGATGGCGTTTGGTACTTCGAAAGCAAGAGGGGTGGCAATTATGATTTCCAGAAAGTTGGGATTTGAAATTACAAAAAAGATTGCGGATCAAGAGGGTAGATATTTGTTGTTAATAGGAAAATTGGAAGATGAGGAAATTATGTTGGTAAACATTTATGCTCCGAATGACCGCCAAGCAGAGTTTTTGGAAAAAATCCGGAAAATAGTGGAGTTGGAAAATGTTGCAAAAATTATTGTGGCTGGTGATTTTAATTTGATAAGGTCAGGATTAGATTGTACAAATATAGCTAGAAGTGGAATTGGTGTGAAAAGGAAGGTGTTGGACAATTGGATGAAGGTTATGGGTTTGAAGGATTCGTGGAGAGAGTATAAGGGCTCAGAAAGGGCATGTTCTTTTTTTTCACACGTCCATGGGACCTACTCAAGAATAGATTATGTTTTTCTTTCGGAAAATTTAATTGGGGATATAGAAGGTGTGGAAATGGGGATTATTAAGGAATCGGACCATGCTAAAGTATATTTGGAACTAAAAGCACAAAAAAATATACGAAGAGTAAGAAATTGGAGGTACGATCCTAATTTGTTTAAAGATCAAAAAAGTAAAGAGGTAATTATGGAAAGTTGGAAAAAAAGCTGGCAGTGGAATGACAATAATGAGGTTAATTTTAATGTTGTATGGGATACGATGAAGTCAGTTTTTAGGGGGGAGAGTATAAAATTGGCAAGCTTCAAATATAAAAAATACAAAGCAGAACAGACAGAAAAAGAAAGAGAAATAAAACAATTACAGGAGGAGCATGCGAAAAACAAGGACAAATTTTTTTTATGAAATTACAAGTACTTAAGGCAGAAGTAATGGGTAAGGATATTGATAAAGTTAAACGGGATTTGATTTATCTAAATAGAGAATATTTTGAATTTAGTAATAAGAATTCAAAATTATTAGCAAGAGCAGCCAAGGTTAAAAGGGAAAAAAGAGAAATTGGTGTACTGGTTGATAAGCAAGGCTTAAGATGTAATAAGAATAGGGATAAATGTAAAATTGTCAGGGAATTTTATCAGGTACTATATGCAAAAAAGGAAGTAGATTTGGAAAAGCTTAAAAAGATATTGGAGAAACAGTTAGGGAGTAGGATAAAACAAGAGCATAGGGAGAAAATGGAAGAAAAGATATCTGATAAAGAGGTTAAGGAGGTAATAAGCAGATTGAAGATAGGGAAAGCCCCTGGGGACGATGGATTATCGACAGAGTTTTATAAAGAATTTAAGGAGGTGGTGGTCCCGAAATTGGTGAAGTTATATAATTATATACTAGATGGAGGATCAATTCCGACTTCATGGTATAATACTACAATCGTTCTTCTGCCAAAACCTGGTAAGAATTTGGAAAGAGTGGATTCGTACAGACCAATTTCACTTATAAATCAAGATGCGAAAATCTTTACAGCAATATTGGCTAACCATCTAAATAGTTTTATGGGAGAATATATAAATGTTGATCAAGTTGGGTTTTTAAAAGGACAACATATGGCGGATTTGACTAGAAGGGTATTAGATTTAATAGATAATGTAAATCAAACAAAGGAAAAGGTGGGACTATTATCATTGGATATCTTCAAGGCATTTGACTCATTGCAGTGGTCCTCAATCAAGGAAATAGTTAAAAAATATGGATTTGGGGATAAATTTAATAGGGTTATAGATTTACTATATCAAAAAGGAAATGCTAGGGTTAGAGTAAATGAGGAGCTTACGGATGTGGTAAAGTTAGAAGCTGGTACGAGGCAGGGCTGTCCATTATCTCCTATTCTGTTTATTATGGCAATGGAAATCTTAGCTAAAAGTATAAGGGAGGATTTAAATATAGAAGGGATCATGGGTAATAAAGTGAGTATGTACGCAGATGATACATTGCTTATGGTAAAGCACCCGGAGTTGGTAATGGACAGGATTAAAGATCATTTACAGATATTTCAAGATATAACTGGGTTAAAGATAAACTGGGATAAATCAGAATTGATGTTGTGCAATTTGAAACCAAGTGAGATGGGTAGGACAGTGTTGACACTTAATATACAAATTAAGGATAAGTTGAAATACTTGGGGATAATTATTTCAAACAAATTAGAAGAACTTAAACGATTGAACTATGACAGCTTGAAAGTAGAATTTAAGAACAAAATACAAGAGCTTCAGAAGTCAAAGCTGTCATGGTTTGGAAGGTTTGCTATGTGTAAAATGATATTGTTGCCAAAGCTTAACTTTTTATTTGATACACTAGCGATCCATTTGAAAGAGAAAGAAATTAATGAGTTTCAAAAGATGTTCAATGGTTTTTGTAATGGAGGTAAAAAATCTAGGCTTCCAAAGAAGTTATGGTACTCGTCTCAAAAAAAAGGGGGGTTTGGGATTGCCAAACTTGCTAGCATATTACCAGGCTTTTCAAGTTAAGAATGTTGTGAAGATTTTGGCAAGAGAAAAAACAATTTGGGAGCAATTGGAGATGAAAGAATATAGAAATATTGGAAATTTGATTTTTTTAGGAATAAAGGATAAGGTGAGAAGACCAAATAATACTATGATGAGAGGTCTCGTGGAGGTGTGGAAGAAGGTAAAAAAGGATATGGTCCCAAATCTCTCTCCAATTTTAGAACTGACTGATATGATGTGTTTCCCAATAAAGTTAGATAAGGAAAAAATGGAAATATTGGATAAAAATGGGATGCTTTTATTGAAGGATTGGTTAAAAATATGTGAGTCTCTTGTTGAGCGGAAAAAAATATTTGAGATATTAAATTTGAATTGGTTTCAGAGGTTGAAGGTGGAAAATTGGAACAAAAAATATGGAAAAGAAGTAGGGCTAGATAGAATGCATACAGAATTTGAGGAGTTGGTATGGAGAATTAGAAAAGGGGAAAATAGTATAAAAGGTCTTGTGAGTAAGCTTTACAATATACTGAATAGCGGGGTAGATCCACAGGAGGATTTGAGACGGAAGTGGGAACAAAGTTTGAATATAACAATTGGGAAGATGGAGTGGAAAAACAAATGGAAAAAGAGGATTATGAGAACAATGTCTGTGAGAATTAAAGAACATAATTTTAAATTGTTGTGGCAATGGTACTTGACGCCATTAAGACTTTACCAGATGGATAATAAAAGAGATAAGTTATGTTGGAGATGTAGAGAATTTGATGGAACATACGAACATATGTGGTGGAGTTGTAAAAAAATAAGGGATTTCTGGGGGAGAATAGAAGCTGAGTTTGGTGAAATAATGGGTAGAAGTGTTAAGCTGGTGTCAAGTATCATTCTTTTAACGAATGTGGAAGGTTTGGGTTTAAACAAAGATGAAAAGGAATTATTGGAAATTGTATTGACAACGGGTAGACAATGTATAGCTAGAAACTGGAAAAATGACATAGAAATACAGATTGGAGAGTGGTATAAAGAAATGTGGAGTTTAGCACTGAATGATAAACTGACATGGGAGATTAAAGTGAAAAGGGATAACTTAAAAGAGAATAGATTTTGGAATATATGGAAACCATTTGTGGACCATTCTTGTACGGCAAATGATAGTTCAGGACCAGTACCATCTCAAAGAAGTTTCTGGAGTTGAGTAGCAAATAAACTCTCCGGGCATTGTATATATTCACAGGGTGTTTATTATTTATCTAAAGATTAATGGTAGCACAGAAAGTTCTTATTATTTTGGATTTTGAAATAATGGTTTTTTCTTAATATTTTGTGGTTATATAGTAATTAATGAGTCTAGATATTGTTATGTGCTAACATTCAGTAATGTTTGTTAAGATGATACTATGGATTTGTTTATGTATTGTATTGTTAGTCATTGTTTTCTTTTCTTTTTTGTATGTCTTTGAAAAATTCAATAAAAAAAAGAAGTACACCTGGGCCAAAAGAAGTGTTCT
The DNA here is from genome assembly GCA_035047305.1 of Bradypodion pumilum. Classification (NCBI taxonomy): domain Eukaryota; kingdom Metazoa; phylum Chordata; class Lepidosauria; order Squamata; family Chamaeleonidae; genus Bradypodion; species Bradypodion pumilum. The sequence goes on from JAWDJD010000005.1 coordinate 60,879,974, forward strand.
GCAATTCTTTGAAGAGTTTTCTTTCTTCCTTGATGCAATGCAAATGCTGAGTCATGTGCCATTTTAAGAACAATGTCCCGAAAAGATTTAGGAACAACTAGCAAGTCTCTAGTCCCTGTATCAGGTTTAGGCAACTTGATCTGTTTGTACAAAAGTCCATCTGCTGAATAAAAGAATCGGCTTGGCCTGGCACCGACAAAGGCAAATTCAACTTAGCCTTCTGCCTAATTTCTTCTAAAGTTGGGCAATGTTGTTGTTCCTTAGTAAAACTAGCATAGTCCAGTTTTTCAGAAAAGTCCAAGAATAAACTTTGGGCTGCCCAGCAGATGGTGCTGGTGTATCTGGAACAGTCACAGGCTGGCTTTGACTTCCGGTTACAACTTTAAGTACATTGGCCTGCTTGGACCTCAATTGTTCCTCTAAAATCATTACAGAAAGACCTAGGAGTAGGGAAGGGTGGCTACTAGACCTATGGACCAAGCAAAGAGCTTATCCTGTGAAACAACCATATTTCAGCTTAATTTTAGCCACAGGACTATTAACCACTTTCTCCCCAGTTTCTAAATGGTACCCTTCAATTGGTAAATAACAATCCTGCAAAATCTGTTCAGGTTTAACAAAACTCTCATGTATGCTGCAAAAATCAGAACCAGAATCTTTAAATGCTTTAATAGAGACAAATGGTTCTCCCTGCTCATTTAGTAAAGTCACTAAGGCATATCTTTGCTCTTCCATTTTGGACAAGAGATCCTTCCCTAGCAGTTCAGTAGGATCTAGAGCTAGAGGTGTCTGCGTGTGTGCAGTGGTAATATTCAGCTGCCATGCTACTTTAGGGTCTTTAACAATGTGAGTGCTATACTCACGAGCTGGCTGGACTTGCTGTGTGTCCGGACCTGTAGCAGAATCTTGGGCAGTTACTGCTGTTCCCATCTGCAGTGGTTGATTCTCAAATGAATCAGTTGTTTGGCTTGCCGCTTGAGCAATACGGGAACTGGAAATACCGGATCCTGATTTCTCCTTTGCGGGTTGAGTTGCACCTTTCTGCGACGCAGGGCAATGCTGGGGGGGTATGTCCCGGCTTGGAGCAATGATAACAAGTAATGTTAGAAACGGGCGCCGTCTTACCCTTTGGCTTATTACCGTCCCATTTTGGTGCATGCTCCTTTGCTCCTCCCGATGCAGGCGGTATCTTCACAAAAGCCTGACTTCTTGTCTCTTTGAATTTCCCTGAAGACTGGGCTGTCTTAGGCATCTGCTTCTTGATATTCATTTTGCTGATCCAAATCATATCAGCTTTCTGGGCAAGCAACTGAGGATCATCAAGCTCCTTATCAGCAAGACTGAGTCTTAAAGAAGGTGGAATTACCTCCACAAACTGTTCCTTCAGCGCAAATGCTCGGGCGCTTGGTGTCATCTCCACTTTAGCTGCTCGGACGCATCGGTCATAGGCTTGCACCAGCTGAATCATGATGGCAACAAATGGTTGTTTACCATCCCATTGGATCTCCCGGAATCTTGTTCTCAGAACGTCAGGGACCATCACACAATATTTCTCCAAAGCATCTCGTATATGGGGCCATGTATAGTCTTTGGGCAATCCATCAAAATAGTCCAGGATCGGACCCCTTAGCTGTGTACTGATTAGTCCTGGCCACTCAATCTCATCCACTTTCATTGCCTCGCATGCATGCTCAAACCTGGAAAGAAAAGAGAGAATGTCCTGGGGGTCTGTCAGAATTGGCAGATGCTTCCGATCAGCATTATCGGCTGTCACAGGTTTTGGTTGCTGCTTCATTTGCATAACGCGAATCTGCGTTTCAAAGAAATGCCATCAAATCCTAGAATCGACTCATTCCGGTTGGAGCTCCTCCTACCTCTCCCATTGGCAAGGGAGGGTTTCCTCCTGGTATCGCTAAAAGCAAAACCTGTGAAAAAGAAGAAGAAGGGGGAAGAACTCCCATTAGTGGTGCCGGTAGACAGACAGGCTGAGGTACAGGGGCTATGGGCGGTAGCTTAATCTGCGGAAGCGGGTCTGGTGCGGCAGGCTGTAGAACCACTGACAGTATAGGCTGGGCTGGTGCTGGCTGCACTGCCCCTTTTTCCTCCTGTAAAGCTTGGGCATATTTTTCATCCTCCATCTCCTGTTTTATCTTAGCCCTTTGACATGCTGCTTCACTCGCTCCTTCGAGATTACCTGCCAACCAAGCCACCTGCTCCTGTCGAAGGAGACCATATATTTGGTCAGGCCTGTTTTCCTCCTCCTTTGGTAGTGGAATGGCTGCCACTTTCTCCGCTCGGCGGGCTGCTTGCTCGGAGGCTAAGGCTTTCTGTGCCTCTACAAGCCGCTGTTGAAACTTCACGACATAGGTACAATATCACTCTGCCCTTTGCTGCTCCTCCTGCAGCTTCCACTGTAGTTCCTCCTGCTCCATAGCAGTGGTATAGGCACTGGCCACCCCCTCTCCTGAGGAAAGCACCATGGCTCCCTGTGGCTTAATGGACAGTTTAGCCATTCTGGAGCCCGGTTTCCATGCCTCTCTGGGTCTGGCTCACATTCCGACCCATTGGTCCGATCCCGGCTGGATCGAGACCACTGGCTCAGCTACTCCCTGTAACAACTGTGCCAGTTCGTGTCGATCTCCTGATTCGACACTCCGGTCTGGCCTTGCCTGGACCAAGACCGTTGGTGCTGCCATTCTGCTCTCCTGAGCTCCGGATGCCACCACAACAGCTCCCGGCGCTTCCTCCTCCACGATGTTTTGTCGAGTGGGGCGTGCTGGAATAGCTTCCTCAAGCACCTGGTATGCCCTACTGGAGGGGCCATACCTTCGGAGAATCTCCTCACACTGGACCTGGTGCTCAATGACTTCCATCAGACTTCTCCTCTGGGTCTCCGTCACACTCCCTTCAAAGGGTGCTTTACGTACCCTGTCCAGTAGCCATTCGGAAGTCGTAGGGGGACCCGCAGGCACCTCCCTTTCCCAAGGCAAGCTCCGGCGAGCTTGCTTATGAGCTTCCTCCGACTGGCATTCCTCTTCCTCCGCCCACAAGCTTTCGCCTCACATGGTATGGAGGGGGATGCATTCAGCCGCAGCTGCATCTTCCCATGCAGCTTCATCCATTACCCGGTAGGCTGGATGCCGAGACCTAATCCTTTCCCACTCGGTAGGTCTCTGGTGCCCTTCCTCCTGGTCAATATAACTTGTCTGGGGCTTTAACAGACTTGGTTCTGTATCCGGAGAGGCTCCATGCACAGGGGGCGGCGCCAGGATGGGCTGATCAGACCCTCCTGCCACTTCCCCTCGCTGGGTTTCCTCCTCCTCTTCTTCCTCAGACTCACATAATCCCAGAAGTTCCTGAAGGGTTAAGGGCTTTGACAATCTTTGTCCCATCATGGAATGGAATAGGAACTCCCGGTTCTCATTCCTGGAAGATCGCCCTGATGCTGGCACCTCCACCTCTATGGTAACCAGTGATGACTCCGAGTCATCCATCCTTATACCTGTAAGGAACCAAAATGTTGCAGGCTAATCTTACCCTCTTTTTAGAGGAACTGAAAGTGCTGCTCTATTTGCCTTGACAAAGCCTCCTGGCTCTCAGATCCGAATCCAACCGCTCAGCCATCCATGTCTTGAACGCTCGACTGGGCGCTGGCTTACAGGAGGCATGTACCGATCCTTTAGGCTGTGATAATTTCCTTTATCCACACACTCCCAGTGCAGCCTAAGGTCGCCTCACCGTACCGCTTCCCAATCGGCTTCAAAGAACTCCACCTGTCGCTTACAGGGAGTATGCGGTGGTTTAATATAATGGTAGCATGTGGGGGCATAGAGCAAAGCACTAGGACATAGCCTGATAAACTGACATCCTATAAGGAGAACTCGCCACCGCGCTACGGACCCCGGACGCTCAACCACCCCACCTTTGGCCAGTTTGGCGGGAGGGTGGAGAGACAAGACTGGCCCCAGCTGTGGACGGCCGGCGCGGTGGCTATAAGGAGAACTTGCCACTGCGCTACGGACCCCGGGCACTCAACCACCCCTCCTTTGGCCAGTTTGGCGGGAGGGTGGAGAGGCGAGACTGGCCCCAGCTGTGGACGGCCGGCGCGGTGATTATAAGGAGAACTCGCCACCGCGCTATGGACCCCGGACACTCAACCACCCCTCCTTTGGCCAGTTTGGCGGGAGGGTGGAGAGACAAGACTGGCTCCAGCTGAGCCAGCTGAGCACGGTGGCTATAAGAACACCATACCACCGCGCTATGGACCCCAGATGCTCGCCACCCCCTCCTCCTCTGGCCCCTCCTCCTCTGGCCGGTTTGTTTTGGCCATGGACTTTGCCATCAAGACTTTGCCACCTCCCCCCCCCCTATGACTTTTTTCACCAGCTGGTGAGGAGAGAGGCACAGCTGTTAAGGCTGTTGTGTTCCTCCGCCCTAGTTGGGCTGGAGGCTTGGAAGTCGTCCACATCCACTTAATTGTTTATGTATGAAATGTACTATGGAATTGTGCTCAAGTTGTTATTGTATTATTGTGTAAATTTGTATCTTATGAGGTTGATTCTTTGTGTAATTCTCATTGTGATATTGCTTAATTATTTATATTTTGTATTGTATTTTTGCATATTCTGATGTTTTGATTGTATTAATTGTGTATTGCCTTCTGTAGTTTATTGTATACCTTGCTCTGTTTATTGTATTTGTATATGTTGTAAGCCGCTTTGAGTGGCACTTGTGTCAGGAAAGCGGGATAGAAATTAAACTTAATAATAATAATAATAATCCGTTGATGTTACTCACAAAGTGTTTTATTTTCCTTTAGTATCTCAAAAAGAACAAAACCCCGATTTACATATGCCTCGAGTTACATAAAATTTGACTTACATAATGATTTTTGCACTAAAACCATGTCCCGATTTACATAACACAATTTCCTATGGGTTTGCTTCGAGTTACGTAAAAAAACATTTTTCCTATGGGGTTGCTTCGAGTTAAATAAAAAAATCATTTTCCCAATGGGTTTGCTTAGAGTTATGTAAAAATTCATTTTTTCCTATGGAATTGCTTCAAGTTAAGTAAAAAACTGATTTACATAAAAGCCTATGGAACAGACTTTTTACATAAGTATGGGTTTTATTGTATTGTATTTCTAAGCAGCCTTCATTTTTAATGGAGGAATCTCTTTCAGCGTGAGGATCAAATTCACTTTGAGATAGCTCTTGGGATCTGCATCACAGTGGTCATCAGGGCCAAAAGCATAAATATATGCTTATTTTACCTTATACTTTTTGTTGATAATAACTAAGACCTAAGCAGTGTTAAACTTTTAGAATGGGTAAACCTGTACAAAAACAGGTAAAAGACCTAATGACCATATCATGGATAAGAGATAGGAATTTCTGGGGAATCCCAAGAAAGCCTCCCCACCCTCCCACCCCCGCAACCCTTGGATTGCCTGATCCTTTCCCAGAGTGTGAAATCCCATACCAATTATCTATATGGTTGGTTCTATGCATTAGAAGCATTTAGTTATCACATGTTAGAATGGAAATGTCAGGGGAAGGAGACCCAAGGGGCACTCATCAAAGTATGGTAAAACTCCATGTCAAGAAGGGTTCAGTCACTAGTCCTTCCTTATGCAGTAACACCTACATAGGGTAAAAATCAAATTCACTAATGTCCCTGGACTCTGCTTTTCCTTTCCAACTACAGCAGACGTCATCATAATCAGAAATGTGTATTGATTCATCCTTTTCAAACTGGAAATCTCAAAGCAACTTGTTGTAATGCAACATTAGTAAAGGCTTGACCATAACAGTAAGTAGCAGTTTTGTTGAGTGTGCAACTCACAACACCCTTATTGCAACCCTATGTCTGCATGCCAAGTCAAACTTTTCATAACGAGACCCAAGAGAATGCAGGGATATATACATAACAGAAAACCGATCAAAAGGAGCAATTAGCAGGCAATTTTCTTTTATTTGGTATCTTATTGCAAAATTGGCTTGTATATCATTATGCTTCTAAGCATGGGCCTCAGCCTTGTTTTATTAATGAAACAGCATTTCAAGAAACCTTACTGTATGGTACAGGTTTTAAAATCACCATGGAAATTACAGGTTGCTGCTCATAATAGCAATGGAACTGGCTCTTTTGTTAGTATGTTGGACTGACGAAACAGAAGCAATCCTTATTAAAAATAAAAAGAAAGATGCAAAATGGCCTTGGTGCATAAGCCCTGACAATATCTGGGATGTGGCAGAGGACAAATTAATAGGAGCATCTCTTATGCTGACATCATCTTGAGGTATGATTTATTTATTCATTCTTTCTGCAAAGGTTCAGGGCTGCCTAATGCCCTTTTTAAACAACAAACAGATTAAAGATGAGCAAGGACAAAAAGTAGCAATCTGTGAAGAGCTTTATAGGATGAGCAGATGAAAACCATGCAAACATGTATCTCAAGGTCAAAGCTGAAATCATTCCAGCCTCTTCAGTGGAAGCGGCAGCAACTTCAGCTTCCACTGCACTGAGAATGAGGTTGACAAGGCACAGAATTAACACATTAGTTAACCTTGCCTTTTCATATGAGTTTTGAACAGGAAAGATAAGTATGTACTCTCTGCATAGAGAACAAGGTCCTCTTAAATGCAGATTGTATTTGCTGGTAGGACTGTGGAAGAGTTCCCTTATTCATCTGGGGACCTACTTCAGAGATTTGCATCCAAGTCTGATTCAGTTCAGACTGATTTCGACCAGATATAATTTGGATCCAAATCTGAATTGAACTTGGGACATCCAGATCACCATATTTGCTATTTATTTTATATGAAATGAAGTGAAATGAAAGTGGCTTGTTAACGTTTTTCTATGGAGGTGAAAACTCTTGATCCCTAATGAGTGTAAGGATAACAAATCCCATTATCCCACTAGCACAGGATATGTTGCACCTGACAGAGGCCTCCACCCATCTAGAAAGCCAATGTAAGACCTTTTGCTGTTTCAGATGACATGAGTTTCTGTCCCAGGCTAAAAGAAAAATTGTGATAGATTTCAATCACTGGTTGATTATGTTTACAAACCAACCAGATAAGATAGGACTTAACAATGTAAATTAGGTAGCAAAATCTCAATAAAGCTTCAAAAGAAACTGGAATTCTCCCACCAGCTTATGCTCTAAATAAAAAGTTTGAACAGTTTTCTGTAAAAGTTCAAAGCTTTATTATAAAATGAAGGGAAAAAAAGATTAAAGATCCTATGTTCCACCTCTTCCTCTCTCTTTCTCAATTGGACTGCATATTCAATATCCAGCATTTTCTGTTCTGTTCTCACTGCCCTAGCATATTTTGACTATCCAAGAAAAAAGGAATCAGTACCTGGCCTGAAGGCCAAATTCCAAGCCTCTCTTTACCCCCTCTTAGGAAGGAAGGAAACAACAGCATCCATTTTAAACTTAAAAAAGCAAAGGCTACATTTCAATTCATTACAATGAGAAGCAGTAATTTCTCAGGTAACAAAAGACATATGACTGTAAAAACATACTAAAAGCAGAAGCAAAATTGGTTTTTGGAAAGTAATATTGTCTTTCTTTCCATGCCTGATCTGAAGATGTGCAACACTGTCTACTATCCTGTCTACTTCATGGAGCAGTGACTTGGACTATCTATTAAGCCTATGCAAGAAAGCTCAGTCTTTTTTTTTTGTCTTATATGTTTTCATATAATTTTCAGCTTCAAATGGCAGTATAAAGTCCTTATCATTGAAGTATTGACACAAACAGATGGCAAACGTATGTATACATACGTCATCAGCTTTAGTGAGCTGCCCATGTTATCAGAATGTCTGACAACAATCTCAAAAAACCTTTTTTTTCTTATGGCAAGCTTGCCATGGGGGAAAATTGCATGGTAGTAAAAAGAAATGATACAAAGGTTGAGTCCCATTGAAATAATTTAAGGTGGACCATATTGGTTTAGAAGTCCTTATTCAATATCAAAATGTCTGGCAAAACAATGTCAAAGTAGAAGTGGGAGGGAGTGTGGTGGCTCAGTGGTTAAGAAGCTTGCCTTGTTAACTGCTACCTCAGCAGTTTGAGACCCAGGTACTGCATGATAGATTGAGCACCCCTCTCTGTCCCAGCAACTGCCAACCTAGCAGTCTGAAAGCAAGAAATTGCAAGTAGATAAATAGGGACCACTTCAGTGGGAAAATATCTTGGGGACATGAAAGGAGCCTTATTTGGGTATCCCCTGAGCAGAGTTTCTCCAGCAAAAATCCTTTCAACCCAGAATAATTTCTGACATGGAATTATTTATTAGTAGAAGTGAGAAAGCCAGGAATTTACATCCCAAGAGCTTAATGAGCCAAGGACCAGCTAACCTATTAACCAATAACTTTCCCCTGCACTCTAATTTGTGTGTGTGTGTGTAGAAAGGAAAATATACCTACCACTTCTTTATCAGTGAGCAGAAAAATATCATAAAAGACAGTCCTCATCAAGTTGACAACAGTGATTCTTAGAATTGAGAGTAAAAGGTATTTGCAGGTAACAAACTTAATGGAAACCTTGAGAGGAATAAAGGCATTGTCAGAGATTTTCATTTGAAACTTTAAGTCAATGTCAATAAAACTCACAATCTCAGCAAAACAGAGCCGAAGTACTGGACAGGTATTAAATAGTTTTTAAAGTTCTTGCAACATAAACCTTCAGCTTCACTGATTTGTTTGTATATTGATATCAGGAGAGGAAAATTCATATCCCCAACCCTCAGGGCTGTAGCCAGGGGGTAGCCAGAGTGGGCTTGACCCACTCTGATTTAGCAGTTTGCCCATCCTGACAAAGTGTGGTTCCCCATAGGAATGCATTGAAAAGAGGCTTTGTTGCCCATCCTAAAAAATATTCGCCCACCCACATCTAGAATCCTGGCTATGGCCCTGCCCACCCTCCACATCTACACCTCACAATGAGATTCAGGGCCAAACTAATTCAGTACAAAACAGCTACTACATTTAAAATTATGGCTCAAAGAATCCCTTAGAAATCACAGCTTTTGACTGTGCTGATGAAAAGATATGTTCCCCAAGAGAATCAAGGTCTAAATATCACCTTGGTGTCAGCCAGCTAGCTAGCTAGTGACCAATTTCCTTGCTTCTTCTTGGAACTGTTCTGAAGTTTTGTTTGTAAACCTAACAATGACAGTGTGTAGCTGGCTACATTTGCCACAAATAAATGATGTCATTAAGGAGGATGGGTGTGTGTGTGTGAAACCACCTTTGACACCCACTCCTTAGCAAATGTTGCTAAGTAATAATTGGTCCCACTGAGAGAAGCACAGAAAACTGCATGTGTATTTAGTTGGTGCTTTACAAAATCCCAAGATCTCACCCAGAAAGATTTAATTCATGCTGGGTTCTAGGTGAGAAAATTACATCAATAAATATATAACTGCCACAAAATGCAGGCTAGTAGACCTGGATTAACCTGAATGACATGTATCTGTATCTCCCTATCCACCACCCACCACCAGTCGTGACTGCAGTAGTTCTTCATGCACATTTCTGATGCTCTTTGTGCTATGGCTTTTATAACATGTAGATCCAGTCTCTTCTGAGGGTGCCTGTATTTTCAAGGAGCATGGCCATACAACACTTATTGGTTCCTCTCAATTAGACAAACTGGCTAAATGAGTTTTTTGCTTTTGCTTCTTTGGGGTATCATAGAAGAATTCTGAAGGCCATGGTGAAAGGTAAGGTGTTGGATGAGATAGAGTTTTGATCTAAGGACAAGTATCAGATATTAGCAATACCGGGTCCAGGGTTTTGCATAGTTACCGTTTCTAGACTAACAGATTTATCTACTAGTTCAAAAGTTATTTTTCTAAGTTCAGGTTAGGTTTCAATAGTATGGCTTACATAGTTTAAGATGAATGAATATAAAAATATATTGAAGGCACCCCTAACTAAACCAGTTAGAAATGACTTCAGTATGTTATTAAACAAATTAGTCTTGAAAACCAACTTTTCCAGTTTTGTCCAGCAGGGCACCAAAAAGGCTTTCTCCTAGGGACCATTCAACAATTACGTGATCCATTTTTTGGGGGAAATTGACCCCCTCCCCCCTGTAATCTGACCGTAATTTTCACTTCGAACCTTCCCCCTCCCTTAAAAATTACATAATCCAGAGCTTTTGTATAAAACTCTAATTTTTAGAGCTTTTCACTATTGGTGCCTAATGCAGAATGTATAGGTGAGGATTCAATAATCTCAAATCGGATCAAAATTCCCAGAGATCATTTTTAAACCTAAAAAAGCACCATGTTTCGAAATTACAACAGCTCAAAATGGATTATGTAATCTTTGACCTGACCCTCCCTGCCCCCCTCAAGGATCACATAATTATTGAATGGTCCTTTAGTGCTTCTTGCTTTCATCGAGGAGTTCATATACATTTTCCCCCAGAAGTGAGTAGGCAGTGGCTGGGGTTAGAAGAGGGAGCAAGGAGCTCAACGATGCTTCCCCTCACAGAGGTAACGCATACTGAGCTGAAAGACAGACAGACAGACAGACAGGACCAAGAAAGGTGAGAAGGAAGCAGACAGAGATGGGGGCTTGGGGTTGTTCAATTGAAAAATTTGTTCTCTCCATTTACAGAATCAGCAGTCTTTGATCTGCTCATCAAGGTTCTTCGTATAGTGCAGAAATGATAAAAAGATTTTAAGAAGCAAAACCAGGGTTTGGCTTTGTCCCGAGGCTAGGATCTTATCTAACACATTTTACAAGCAACAGAAGTGCACATTCATTACACTACATGTATGCTCAGTTGTGGTGAATCATCTTGTATTATTATTTTTATTATAAAACACAGTTGAAAGTGATGTTCACAGCCTGTCCTCAGAAATCATCCTTAATAAGTGAACTCAGGTTTAATGGACTGAACTTTTCAAGAGTTCCTTCACTGGTTCCACTTTGTAGAAGCTGTAAAATGCTATTTTTCCCCATCTGTTAGCATTTAATGGGACAAACGTCTGCTGTTTTCTAACTGAGGAAGCTCAGCCTCAGCTAGTATTCTGGGACTGAATGCTTGAATTAGTTGTGAGTGTGAGAAAGATCTGTTATAGAAACAAATTATTCAAGGTAATCTTTCTCAACCTGGGAGCATTTCACCCAACTACAGTACTGTTGAGCATAGTAGCTTGTAGGTTTTGTTGCCTGGAAGAAACTGAATTCACTTTTGCCAGGCTAGATAGCTGTGGAGCACTCTTCTCACACCTGGCTATGCTCCATTAAGTACAAAACTATTTCATGGATGAATTTTCTTCACAGTAGACCCTAAAATGCTTCTCTTATTCTGTTTGAATGTTTTCAGTTTAATTTATGACACACTAAAAGCCCTGGTTGCTTTCTGCAGGGGTGGAGAAGTTTCATCTGTTCAGTCACTTAACACTATTAATTAAGCAATATAATGCATAGACCCATGAACATTAGAGTCAGATAAACATTATTCCCTTTTTAATTATCTGAAAAGACGGAAGAGTGTTTTGTAGCTTAAACATAAAACTACTTGTCAATTGGTCTCATTGTCATTGTTACTAATTAGGCTAAGTGATAGCACTGAACATATAATATCAAAATCAAATGTGACACAACATAGGTTGGCAGTAATCATTAACACCTCCAGTGAAGATGAACCACACAGATATTTTTCAAACAAACAAAAAACAAAACACCCACATTTCCAAGTTTACAAAATTAATTAAATCATTGAATTCTCTATGCGTAGATCTTGTATAGACAAACAGCACCATCCATGCATGAGAGATCAGGTTTGCGAATGTACCCTCCTCAAAAGAAAAAGGGCCGGCATGCTCAGTAGGTATGGAATGACGAGGATGGAGTGGAGAATTTAAAAGGAAATAAACAAAAATAGAATTGAATGGAACAAATCATCCTAGAGAAGATTTGTTTTCCAACCTAGCTGTTCCTTAAGTCAGGAATGCTGTAATATTTCATTGCTGATGTTACTCAGTGATGCACTGCAAAAAAAATTTCCTACCCACTCTGTGGGCACGGCCAAATCTGTGCGCGGGGCCAAATCTGTGGGTGTGGCCAAACATCCTGCATTATGGGCTATGGAGTTGGGCTTGGCCAACCAAGTGGGCGTGGCCTTGGGGAATTTCCGCTACCGGTTCTGCAGAACCTCGCAGAACCTGCTGCAGTGCATCACTGATGTTACTTCATCACTCACTTTCCAGTATAGCAAAGGTAAAGGTCACCCTTACTCGCAAGCCATTCATATCCGACTATGTTTCAATGCTCATCACCTTTTATAGCCAAAGAGCCAGTGCTCTCTGTGTCTGCAGATGTTTCCATGGACATGTGAGCCAGTGCTGTCTGTGTCTGCAGATGTTTCCATGGACATGTGGCAACACCAAAGTGCACAGAATGCTGTTACCTTCCCACCAAAGTGGTACCTATTTATCTACTTGAAATTTCTTGCTTTTGAACTGCTAGGTTGGTAGAAGCTGGGAAAGACGATAGGAGATCACTCCATCGTGCAGCATTCGGGTCTTGAACTGCTGACCTGCTGACCTCCTAGTCATTAGGTTCAGCGTCTTGATCACTTGAGCCACTGCAGTCCCAAGTTTCTAGTATCACTACACATAAGATGGAGGCATTAAAAAGATTGAAGAAAAGTACGATGTAAGGAGGAGGAAACTCCCAAAGCACTGCCTGAGCATGCCCGGTGGCCACATATTGCCAATGGATTATTGGGAGGGTGGAGGGAAAACAGGAGGGGAATGGAGTGACTGTAATGTTTAATTATAGCTTTCTTTATTGTCACACAACTTGTTGAAGGCCCATTTATTTGGTATACATTTATTCCCTCCTTCCAAGAAGCCTCAGAAAGACATTTCTCCCTGATAACTGTCACACAAGTAAGCCAGAGTGAAAGACAATGAAAGTACAGTAAAACCACAACTTAAACATGCCTCGGGTTACATAAAATTCAACTTACATAATGATTTTTGCACTAAAACCATGTCCCAATTTACATAAATGCCTTTGAAGGTCAAGGGCTGTGGTGGCTCAAGTTGTTAATACGTTGAGTGGAAGGCATTTACATAACACAATTTCCTATGGGTTTGCTTCAAGTTAAGTAAAAAATTCATTTTTCCTATGGGGTTGCTTCGATTTACATAAATATAATTTTTCTATAGGTTTGCTTTGAGTTAAATAAAAATGCATTTTTCCTGTGGGTTTGCTTCAAGTTAAGTAAAAATTCATTTTTCCTATGGGTTTACTTCAAGTTAAGTAAAAAACAGATTTACATAAAAGCCTACGGAACAGACTTTCTACGTAAGTAGAGGTTTTACTATATTCAGAGAACTAGCTAATTTCCTTAGAGTTTTCCATTGAGCTCAAAGTAATTCCCTGATCCAAAATAAAACTGAACAAAACAACATAATGTCCCCGCACAGTATGAAGTGTTCTGTTACAGTTCATTTAGTATGTTTAAATGTTAGCCTTTGTGGATCACGTCCACTTCTTCAGACCTGGACCTGACCTCCAAAAGGTAACATTAAAATAGCAGTTAGTCCTTAAAGTCCCACAATGTTTTTCGTATTTCTTTTTTTCTTTGTATTGTTTTATTTACTATCCAATATGTTTGCACAGACTAACATAGCTACTACTTCAAAAACTTTTAATACATATACTTCAATTTAGATGCCTGCATTGAGTAGCGGGTTGGACTCTATGGCTTGAAAGGCCCCTTTCAACTCCATTGTTCTATGCTTCTATATCAAAAGTTTAATATAATATAAACCAATAAACAAACTAATTACAATGTCCAGTAATACTACTACTGCTACTGCTTCTTCTTCTTCTTCCCATGTTTAGGCCAGAAATGAAACTGGCAAAATGAAGGTACCTTTAGGTGAGATCATTCTGCAGTTCCTTTCTCCTGACCCAGTGCGAGAAAGATTAGCCAGCAACACAAGGTTGCCGTTACAAGGGTACATCTGATTTTGGTTCAAAAATATCACATTCTTTGAGGAGACTTTTTCTGTGCATCCCATGTTCAGTACTAATAACACAGCATCACACAAAAAAAGTCTGCTACTTGGTATAATCCATGTGTCCTATACTAAATCAAGTGCACTGAATCCAAATCTAAAGTCCAATTCTGCCTAGGACATCAGGATCTTAAGTCAATTACGTGTATAGACATGGTTGTCCAGTTTATTAACAGAGCTGTGTCTACTCATCTTTAACTCAAAACAGACTCACTATGGCTCAGATGTACTATCCAATAAGATGGTTTTGCACTAGAGACAAGCCCTTGATCCATCTCGCCTTAGATACTTGTTTCTGACATCAGCTCACTGACTTGCCCAGACATGCTCAGCCGCTGCTGGAACATGCATGCCACCAGGGGATGTGATTCAGCATGCATAGTGGTGGCTGCAACTGTTATAATGTTCCCATGCAAAAATACATTACCCATTTACTGACCATTTGAACTGCTATAGCATGCCCATAACATAAAATCTGTACGTGATAGGCAAATTCTGAGTTCAGATTTGGAATTAGCACACTTGATATCATGTAAATCACGTGTTATTCCCAATAGTATAATCGTTGTTGTGCAGTGTAATATACCAGTATTATATTCACTTTAAATAATTCAGTAAATAATTTATATCAAATGTGCAGTGCATTTCAAGAGCCAAAATATGAAGTATGACTAGTATTTACTATGAAGGTGTATATTTTCCAATTTCCATTTTTTTATAAAAGTCAACAGCTGCATAGGTAGATACAGTACATTGTTTGCCCTAAAACCCATTTCCTAGTCTAGCATTTGCTATGAAGCTATATGGTATTAGATTATATGTGACACAAAAGATTGTGGTGAAGGAATGGGTGTATCAGAAATTCTAGCTTCTTTTATCCCTAAAAGAGCCATTTTTAAAAAATCCATTAAGGAAGTTGGTTCTGATGCAGAAACTCAGAAACCTTTTGAATGGACACATGGAATGCTATTCAAAGTCTCACAGGAATTTGAGAGGGAGCAAAGTGGATGAGGCAGATGAAACTTGACAGGATTCCATTTAAATGTGTTTATATTAAATACAACATACAGTATGTAGAAAGGAGCATCCACTTTGTGTCTGATTCTATAGGTAGAATCACTACTGCCATGACAACATGTCAGATGTAAGGCTTCATATTTATTAATATTTTAATAAACATGTGTCTGCTGTTTCAACATCTATGTCTGAAAACAGTTGTTGAATTTGAACCCAAATCCCTACAAGGTATTTCTAATAAAAGCTCAGGAGAATACAGTGGGTGGCACTTCTTCAATCTGTGTGTCTCAATGCCAGGAAAACTTAGATTTCTATTGATTTTGTACCTGACGTATCTATGTAGCAAAGGAGCCGTATAAGGACAAATATGGAAAACCACTGATAAGCTAAGCTAAATATGTACTTCTTCTATGTCTAAGCCAGAAGTGCAACTGCCAAAATGAAGCCACATTTTTCTTAGTTCATTCTGTAGTTCTTTTCTCCTGACCTAGTGTGAGAAAGTTTAGCTGGCGCAAGATGGCCTTGCCCGGAGTACATCCGATTGTGGTTCAAAAATATCAAAATCTTCGAGGTGGTTCTGTACTTAAAAATTGTTTTCATATGAATAAGAGAAGAGGAATATGCCTGATAATATATTACTTATACCAATGTATTTTATGTATAGTGGGAGGGAGGGGAGGGGGGCGTGAAATCACCATAGCTTGAAGGAAGTCTTCCCAGCGTATTTCTATTTTTTTTAATCTACAAATCCATGTCTTTTGAGTTTCAGCCATGCATGGTTTGGGGGAGGGATTGTGCTCTTTATATTCCCAGGCTGGCAAATATTTGACATGATAGCTCTGCCTAGTCCCATCAGTCAGATTGCTCAATGACTACTTAAGCAGGCACAATGTGTCACACAGCTAAAAACATCAGCCTTGAGAGAAAAAAAAGAAAAGAAAATCCCCAACCAGCTGGCAGGATTTCCAAAAGCACAATATCATTTCATCCATACTTTAGGAACAACAACCAGGGCCATAGCCAGGATTCCTGATTTATTTATTTATTTATTTATTTTTGGCGGGGGGGGGGTCAGAAGGGGTAAAAAAAATTCAGGATGGGCAACAATGTCACACTCACATATATAATATTGGCATCACGGGGTGAGTTGGGGGGGCTGTTAGCTCAGGAGGGTTTTTGCTGACCCCCCCCCCCCCCGCTACAGCCCTGACAACAACAATAATGAAAAGCAGATCAAATTGTAAGAATACCCTCTTCTTGAAAAGGGAAGGCAGACAACTATGATGCTAAGGAAGAGGCTGTAAAGAGGAACAATATACTGCTTACTATTGGTGTAGTGAAATAATGATATGGATAATATGCATTTATTATTGTTATGTGCCATCTCTGACTTATGGCAACCCTGTTTATTGACAGATCTCCAAAATGTCCTGTCCGCAATGACCCTGCACAGCTCTTTAGGGCTATGGTTCCCAATGTGGGGCTCATGTCCCACAGGGATGCAATTTGATTTTTAAGGCTTCTTCCACATGAATAGGAGTTCACTTCTTGAATAATAAGAATTATATGTCACCCGGGGAGGGGGGATCAGGATTTTAGAGATGTTTAGGTGGGCCATGGCCAAAAAGGTTTGGGAGCCACTACCTTAAGTGTAAATCTATCTTCTATTCTGAGTTGGGATATAAACCTTCACTTGTGTTGCACACAAAAGTGAGTAGATGCAGGATTGTTCATGTAACCCTGCAAAGCAGAGGTATTTTGTGGAATTCACAATGGGGCAGAAGGAGATAATTTTCTTTTTTCCACAAATTAACCAGCATTGAATAAATAATATCTAAACAGCACCTCAGTCACAGCTTTTTTGGATCTGTGTGAGGAATGCAGTTATAAAATAAAAATACACATACAAGAGTAGCTAGAAATCAGAAACACCTAGAGAAAAACTACACCCCCCACAGTTCCTGATCTGGCATTCTGTTGCGAAATATAGGACACAGGCAACTGCTTTATCCTGAGTTAAATGATTTTTTCTTCTCCTGTAATGTCAATTCTGAGTCTGACCAGCACAAATTCTCTAGAGATTATTTCATAGTTGATGTTCCTTGATAGTGCTTCATCCAAGTACTAACTAAACACTAACTTGTTTAGGTTCCAAAAGCCAAGAAGGTCAGATGTCTACAAGGTGGCAGGGTATCATGCCAAATATCTTTTTGGTCTATGAGATGATTGGAAGGTGTTCTCACATCACTAATTGGAAGAACAGTGGTTATGTATTTGGGGCATGGCATTTGTGCCGGTACAAACATTTGTTCACTGTTAGATAGCATCCCACTCCTCCCCACACAGAGAGACATTTTTATTGTTCTTGAAGCACTGCCATCTAATTGAATTTAGTTGTACAAGGAAATTATATAAAATTGAATTTTTAAAATATAACAAAAAAGAATAAAATTATTATTTCCTAAAAACTGAAATAAGCATGGAGTATGCTATTTAGTGGGAGGGGCCCAGATAACAGATTTGAGAATATTTCAGTAAAAATGTATTTTCAGCATGACTCATCTTACAAACTAAATAAATCCTCATGAAGAGGTTGTGTTCTTCTATTTTCCCGTGGTGTTATAATAACTGGATTTCCTGAGGTTTTTAAGGAAGATGTTGCTCAACATGAATTCACAGCACTAAATGTCTGTAATTTAATGAACATTATCAAAGCCAATGGGACCAGTTCTGAAAGGTCAGGAGAGGTTTTCTTGGCAGAATGTCATGTTATTACTATAATCACTGTTGCCTCCTTCAGAGGAAGAGACAAGTACAGATTCATCTTTCAAATTCTCCTGGTTAGTGGCTAACAGAACAAGATGATTGATTTTAATATTTGGGATCAGTGTATGAAATTTCTCCCTTTTTAATGGACTTTATCCAAGAATGTCTGATCATATTTATATCACATTAACATCCTTATATAAAATGTACACTCATGATCAATTTAAGCTTGGACAGATATTTGCCAGGCCAGCCTGCCAAAGGAGGTACTCAAAATAGGTGGTTCTGCTTCCTAACCCTCATTGATACACTTCGAATTCCAATGTTATCTGAGTATTGGAATGCTAAGTGTTATGAATGTAAATATATAGCTTCCAGGCCAAGCAAGTAGGCATTTGATTGACATAATAAGTACAGGGCAAAATAATGTTAAGTGTAATCAATTTGTATTGAACTCATAAAAGGCTAATATTAAATTCCCATGGATTGTTAGGTGCTTACACTCAATGCACAAAAGATATCAGCCTTAATTTTCTGTCTCATCTCATGGTCTACTAGACAATAATAAAAACAGATTAATCAGTGTTTCTCAACCTTGCGTCCCCAGGTATTCTTGGACTTCAATTACCGGAAGCTCAAGTCAGCTGACCAGAGTTTCTGGGAATTGAAGGCTAAGAATATCTGGGGCCCCAAAGTTGAGAACCTATGGATTAGATTATCTGCTTTCAACAGGATCCTCTGCAAATAAGAAAAGCCACACACACACACACACACACACACACACACACACACACACACACACACACACACACACACACACACACACACAC
The DNA here is from genome assembly GCA_035047305.1 of Bradypodion pumilum. Taxonomy (NCBI): domain Eukaryota; kingdom Metazoa; phylum Chordata; class Lepidosauria; order Squamata; family Chamaeleonidae; genus Bradypodion; species Bradypodion pumilum. Next base: position 60,898,659 of record JAWDJD010000005.1, read on the forward strand.
ACACACACACACACACACACACACACACACACACACACACATTTCAGGAAACAGCTCCTCAATAAAGGTACTCAATCTCATTCATATCACTATGCATGGCAACCAATTTAGCTTCAGTTCACATTTTTTTAACCTAAAGCAACATATTTATGTAATGTGTAGCTCTATTGGCATCAAGACTGCAGGATTGCTCCTGTGTTTCTGCTCTAGCCAAATCATGACTCTGTGTGGTTTGGCCAAGGCAACAGAGAGACCTCAAATGAATACGTCTGGGCTTTGTCAATAGAGAAGAAAGAAACTGTATTGTCCTATCTTGACTCTTTAGTTTTCTATTGAAACTGCTATCTCTGCCTTGTAAATCTGTTGGGAAATGAAAAAGGCCACTGCCTCTGGACATATTCTTCCATTCTCAGCTTCTTCCTCCTTCATGTAAATTTTGTTCCATTTAATACAGTGGAAGAACTTCAGAGAACTTGAAACCCCATCATATTTAAGTTTTTATGATCCAATAAAGGTATTACTGATTTCTGAATTTTAACTTAAAGATAAAATAAAAATGCTAATTAAAATACCACACGTCATACTTCTTTTCCCTTTCCCCCAATATCTTCCTTACCAGGGATATTAAAATCAAGTAAAAATAAAGGTGACTTGTCCTTCAGGCTTGGATTTTAGAGATTCAAAAGATTCAAGGGATTCAAGAGATAGAGAGAGAGAGAGGAAGGAAGGAAAAAGAAAGAAAGAAGATTGATTGATTGACAGCTTGTTGCTGTCTAATTTGATGTCAGGAATGTTTATATTTTATAGTTTGTATTTTATATTTTATCCTACTGCATATTTCAGTGTTTTCATGTTTACCACCTTGGGTGGCCTTCTGTCAAGAAGGGTGGTATATAAATGTAATAATAAATAAATAAATAAGAGGAGGGCAGTGGTGGGCATCAGCAGGTTCACATCAGTTCACCAGAACCGGTAGCAGAAATTCTGGCTGGCCCCACCCATCGAAGTTTGAAATAAAGTAGTCCTAATTCGGATGCAATGCACAGAATAGGTAGTAAAAAAATTGAATCCCACCACTGGGCAGCCATGACTAGGTCACCCACCAAGTCACATGACCACTCCCACAGATTAGGCCATGCCCACAGAGTAGGCCATGCCAACAAAGTAGGCCACACCCACAGTGTGTAAGTAAAAAATTTTTTGGAGCCCACCACTGGAGAAGGGTATGTCACCAGGACCAAGAAAGGAGGGACTGAAAAAAGGGCCAGGTGGGGCTGCATGCAGTCTGTGGGGAACACTGTCCCCTCCTCCAGAACAGGGTATTTGATACCTGCATCAATAAGGACATATTTGTTATCAAGCTTCCCTTTTCTGAAACATCTTGCATCCCCTATTGAGCTGTGACTCATTGATGTAGGCAGTTCTTTCATCAGTTTCAAGGGCAACTGCTCTATGTGGTCATTGTGTTGAGAGCAGGTATTTCCTGACACAGGAGTGTTCAAATTAGTGTGAATATATTATCTCCTAAAACCTGGAGAGAATCTGTTTCTTGCCTCCCATTTTCACATTTGGTTCCAAGATATCTGGACCGAGGCAACATTTTCTTTCCTCTGATTTTCATTTGTGATACACTACATTAGAACTCCTGAGTACAAATTTTGTGGCAGTAGCAACAGTCAAGAGAAGCATTCATTTTTTCATGTTGACACTATGTTCTCCTGTTCTCCAACAGGTGCACATCTTCCTCTAGTTAAAGTCCCCAACATGCGATTGGAGGCACCATGTTTCGGTCACATTTATGCCTTCTGTTTGAGAAGACCAATCATTTCTGCTCATGTTTTCAGTTTTAATAGAAAAGTAGGGCTCTTCGACGGCAGCAGAAAATTTTATTGCCACATTCATAGCTAGGTCGTTTCATGTTTCTTTTCCTCTTTGGAAACATGCCACACACACCAGCTGCACTATTCTTCTGAGAACATAAACATAGGAATTGCCTTGTTAGATCAAAGCAAACATATATCTTCTTCTGTACTCTTTCCCTAGTAGCTGTACCTTTGAGAGTATTTATAAAAATGACAGAGGACAGAAAGTGATATACAGGGAGATAGTAAGTTGTTATTTTCTTTTTCCTGTCCCCAGAAGTTAGACATAATAGTTATAGTATTAGCCCAAGCATGGATGTCCCACTTTGAACAGAGGTTGGAATTATTATTATTTTTCTTGTACCATCAAGTATGGTCATCAAAAACCTCTTGTTGGCTTTCAAATTTCACTGTTTTAAATACATTTCTTGCCTCATTTTCCCTACCATATTTTTATCGTGTTATTTTCATTCCATTTTATATTATTTTTATGTTGCTGTAAGCCTTCTTTTAATATTTGCTTAAAGCAATGTACTGTACTGCTTTTTAATGAGGACAGAAGGTTGGATTGGTAATTATAGGATGTTTTCCATGTTATTAATTCACTGGGTCACTGTAAATTAGAAGCAACTTGACTAAACATAACAACAATACAAGATGATGATGATTATTTATTGGATTTATACCCCACTCTACTCGGCACAGGCTGACTCAGAGCAGCTACAACAAATTAATATATGTACAATATAACAATATAATGATACAAATAATCAATGATACAAAAATAAATAGTCAATACACTTACAATAAATTCACAGTAATACAAAGTATCAGCATAACATCAAAATATCAGCAATCAATGTATCAATAATTATAATTAGCGTTACAAGATATGAAAGCAGGATATAAATGATTTCTTGTACATGCTTATGTGTGTGTGTGTGTGAGTGTGTGCACACACATGCTTGTGTATATACTCAATCACACAAACACACACACACACACACACGTGTGCACGTGCATGCACATATACACTCTACACACACACCATTTAAACTAATTTAACCAGTGTGACTATACTATTTAGGTAATTCTGGGAATTGTCTGAAGAAGTAATTTTTCATACTGTGATTTTAACACATCATAGGTAATAGTTTCTGGTAATTGTCAAATTTCTAGACATGTTTGAAAAAGTTAATTGTTATTTCCAACCACAATTTCCTGTAGCAATGCTTTCTGCCAATTAATTGACATGTCTCATTTTATTTCTCCTGAAACTATTGCCAGTTATTATTATTGGACGATCTTGAGCTCCAATATTTTGAGAACAAGAGCTTTCTGCTCTGTTCATTCTCTGCACATTACTCATAACTTTCTAAGCTTCTGTTCCTTATTGGCACTGAATCCTGTACTATTCTCTGTATGCCCTTAAAGCCTCACAAGATTTTTTTTTTAATGCAGGAAAGGTGCTGTGTGCTTTACTGATCATTTTAACTATAGTACACCTTCTCCAGATTTACAATAGCCTTTGAGGGCTAGGCAACTAGAATATCCTAGATGGGGACATGTTTCTGGAACAAAAGATGGCTTCTTGGTGCCCATGTTTATGAGCAAAAATAAATATCTATGATTAGATTAAGATGGAAAACAAGTATTTTTATTTTTTAAAATATATATGCTTAATTTCTATCTGCTTTTATGTGCTTATATTTTATGAGCTGAAATGGCAGAAAAAAGAAAAATTAAAAGAAAACAGCAAGATCAAGAAGTAATATCTTCAGTCAAGTATTGTTTGTTTTGTGCATATCCTATCAATGTGTGGCCCACAAACATACTTTTCATGTAATACTATTTTAACTGGAATGGCTAGCTTATAGAAGAATGGTATTTATCCAATTCTTTTTTTAAAAAAAACCCCACAGTGGTTTATGAATTTGGGATATTGTGCTTCTCTATCCATGATTCAAAACACCAGAAAATGTTCCAATATTTCTGCACAATGTCGTGTCCATGTTGCCAGCAGGAAAAAGATAGCAAACTTAACATTCACAGTTGGTGACTGCTCTGTGTTTAGGTAAAGGTAAAGGTAAAGGTTTCCCTTGCTCGAAAGCCAGTCATATCTCTAGGGTTCAGTGCTCATCATCTCTGTTTCAAAGCCAAAGAGCCAGCACTGTCTGCTTCTGCAGACATTTCCGTGGTCATGTGGCAGGCATGACTAGACACCGGTAAGAAGTGGTTAAATGGATGAAAAAATCAGTCAGGTTCTGGAATTTTCCTTCGCTCAATGCCTCTTTGTAAATGGTAGTGAGCATAAAAGATTATCCTGTGGACCATCCAGACTGCTACCATTGGTGTGGTAAACATTCAGGCTGCCTTTATAGATGACTGAAATACATAAAAGTAAGAAATGAAGCAGAACTGAATGTTGTTGGAGGATTTGGCATAGGAGTCAAAAATGAGGCAGAAGGACGTCTCATAGAATTCTGTGAAGCCACAATCTGTTTATTACAAAAGCTTCAAGCAACTGGCAGGGTCATAGCCAGGATTCTAGATGTAGGTGGGCAAATACTTTTCGGGGTGGGCAACAAAGCCTCTTTTCAATGCATTCCTATGGGAAACCATGCTATGCCAGGGTGGGCAAAGTGCTAACTCAAGGTGGGCCAAGTCCACACTGGCCACCCCCTGGCTACGGCCCTGGCAACTGGATATCACCAGATAACCAAAACAGAAATCAAATATACTCCTCAATTGTAAGTAGGTGATGGAGGGTCAAAAGAAAGGAAAAGCCCAGAAGTACTTCAAATTATTAAGGACAGGAGACAAACAAAGCAAAGCAATTAAACTTATATACTTCCCCATAGTGCACTCGTTGGGTGGTTCACAAGTTAATTAGCATTTTGCCCCAATCATGCTAGGTCCTCATTTTACCAACCTTGGAAGGATGGAAGGGTCAGTCAGCCTTGAGCCCTGTTCAGGATTGAACTCACAACCTTTTGGTTACAGTACAGCAGTTTAACCACTGCACTACCAGGGCTCCTAAACAAAAATAAAAGGTGTAAGATGTAAGGTCCAAATCCTACATGCAACCATTCACTGACTATCAAGTAGAGTCAACGATGTTTATTATAATCAGTACTATCAGGATTTGCAGCTGCTCTTCTAAGTCCTGCAGGACTGGACCCTCACCTTGCTGAAGCTGCTAACCCCCTCCTAAGAGACCTGGGGAAGATTCCTGACCACCATAAACTCTGCCTGGAGACCCTGGGTAGCTTAGCTATATGAGTCTGCCAAGCCAGCCATACCCCGGACCATGACAAGTTCAAAGACATACCTGTAGAAGAGAGCAATATAGAAGAAGGACAATATATATTCTCTGGAAGACCCAAGAAATCAAAGGGAAATTTAAACCTAAATTAAGAATGCTGAAAGATCAACAAGGGACCATACTATCTTAGCAGGATAAAATGAAAAGAAAGTGGAATAAATATACTGAAGTCCTATAGAGAAGAATGACAAGATATTCCTGCAATTTTAAAAAATGAAGCAAATGCTACTGGGAAAGGACTTTGGAGAGAGAAAAAAATCACCAACTATTTCAAGTCACAGAGATTTTGTTGTTGTTCAGTCGCATAGCTGAGTCCGACCCTTTGCGACCCCATGGACCATCACATCATGCCAGGCACCCCTATCTTCCACCATTCTCCTCAACCCGCTCAGCTCTGTGCCCATTGCATCCACAATACCATCTATCCATCTCATTCTCTGCCACCCCTTCTTCTTTTGCCCTCAACCTGTCCCAGCATCAAGGCCTTCTCAAGTGAATCCTCCCTTCTCATTTAGTGTCCAAAGTACTTTAGCTTCATCTTTAATATTTGGCTTTCCAAGGAGCACTCAGGGTTGATTTCTTTTAAGATCAACCTATTTGTCTCCTTGCTGTCCAGGGAACTCTCAAAATTCTCCTTCAACACCACATTTCAAAGGCGTCGATTCTTCTGCGCTCAGCTTTCCTTATAGTCCAGCTCTCACAACCATACATTACTACCAAAAATACCATTGCTTTGACAATGCAGATTTTTGTTTGCAAGGTTGATGTCCCTACTTTTAACTATGTTCCCCAGGTTTCTCATAGCTTGTCTCCCAAGAATCAGTCGCCTTTTTATTTCATGGCTGTAATCACCTTCTGCAGTGATCTTGGATCCTTGGCAAATCCTGTCATTGCTTCTACTTCTTCCCCATCTATTATCCAGGGACTGATAGGGCCTGTTGCCATTATCTTGGTTTTCTTGATGTTGAGTCTCAAGCCAGCTTTTGCACTCTCTTCTTTCAACCTAAGCAAGAGCTTATTTAGGTCTTCTTCACTTTTTTCCATTAGGGTAGTATCATCTGCATATCTCAAATTGTTGATGTTTCTCCCAGCAATTTTAATTCCAACATCTGATTCATCCAGCCCAGCATTTCACATTATGTGCTCTGTATATAAGTTGAATAAGCAGGGTGATGAAAGGCAGGACTCAGACACTGATATTATGGAGTTGGAGAAAGTACAGAGGAGGGCAACCAGAATGATTAGGGGACTGGAACACTTTCCTTACCATCTGAGGCTGCAACGGTTGGGCCTTTTCACTCTTGAACGACGGCGTCTAAGAGGTGACCTGATTGAAGTTTATAAAATCATGCACGGTGTGGACAAAGTGGATAAGGAAAAACTGTTTTCCCTATCGCACAACACTAGAACTAGGGGACACTCCATGAAACTTTTGGGTACTAGTTCTCAAACAAATAAGAGAAAGTACTTTTTCACCCAGAGGATTACTGGTCTATGGAACTCCCTGCCAGAAGAAGTGGTGACAGCTGTCAGTCTTGACAGCTTTAAGAAAGGATTAGACAAGTTCATGGAGGACAAGGCTATCAATGGCTATAATTATGGCTACCTAAGGACAACCTCCGGGTTGGAGAGATAGGCAGGATATCTCTCAATGCCATTTCCAGGGAATCCTAAGCAGGTGAAGGCATCTCCTTGGGAATACCCTGAAGGAAATGGTGAGCCACTGTGTGAGACAGAATGCTGGACTGGATGGGCTGTGGCCTGTTCCAGCAAGGCTGTTCTTATGTTCTTATGTTCTTATGTCTTACTCCTTTTCCTATTCCAAACCACTCTGTCATTCCGTATCCTGTCCTAACTGTTGCTTCTTGACTCATGTACAGATTTCTCATGACACATATAAGGTGTTCTGGTACTTCCATTTCTTTAATTACTTGCCACATTTAATTGTAGTCCACACAGTCAAAGGCCTTGGTGTAGTCATTGAAACAGAAGTAGACTTGTTTCTGGTATTTTATTTTATTTATTTTTTATTTTTGACTTTTATTACCACCCCCTCGCCACCCCCTTCTCTGTTTTCTCCAAGATACAAGAATGTTGCCAATTTGGTCTCTAGTTCCCCTACCTCTTTGGAACCAAGCCTGCACTTCTGGTAATTCTCTGTCCACGTGCTGCTGAAGCCTATCCTGTATTATCTTGAGCATGACCAGCCTAGCATGTGGGATGAGTGCAATTGTTCCATTGCAGGCACTCCCCCCAAAAAAGGACTCAGGCACTGGTATAAGTGGATAACGGCATTGGGCCACATTTATTGATTCATGCCCTAGTCCGAATTATAAATTTCGATTGGTACTCAACCAATTATAATTCTTAAGGCAAGCAGGCCGCAGTAACACTGGTAAGGTTCCTCTCAAAATTGCCAATGGCAATTGGCTACAATGTATCCATTTGTATCAATTTGTTTGTTTACAACAAACAAATTGTTGACCATAGTCAATAAACTATCTACTGACCCCACCCTCTGACGCGTATCCGTAAAATAACGGGGTGATGCATGCTGCCTAGCTCGTGCCATCACCCCATTGCCTGGTTCGTCGTTGACCGGACAACGTTAACCAACTTGTGCCTATCTAGTGTTGGCCAGTCAATTGCGAACCTGCCGGATACCTGTGGGTCATAAATGTTTACCTTACCAGTGCTACCCGCCCATGTGACCAAAGTCAACCATGCATAAACCCCTGTATCAAACCTTAGCAACAGTGTGGGATGGGCAAAAAAGCCAGAACCCAAGAGCCAATTGTAGGTTGCAGCCAAAAATTCCCACCCGGCCCCGAAGCGACCAAAATATCACACTGTTTACTAGGGAGGGGGTGGAGGGAAAAACTTCTCCGCTCCGTCGCTTTCGCAAAATGGCAGCTCGGCTGCCTCGTGGCCACCCCTTTTAAAGAGGGCTGGCCACACCCCCTAACTACCCGAATGTCCAAGTCCGGTGGGGGGGTGCCCGCAAAGAGCGCGGCGGCCATTTTGGCACCGCACTTTCATTGCAGGCACCCCCCCCCCAAAAAAAAGGACTCAGACACCGGTATAAGTGGATAACGGCATTGGGCCACATTTATTGATTCATGCCCTAGTCCGAATTATAAATTTTGATTGGTACTCAACCAATTATAATTCTTAAGGCAAGCAGGCCGCAGTAACACTGGTAAGGTTCCTGTCAAAATTGCCAATGGCAATTGGCTACAATGTATCCATTTGTATCAATTTGTTTGTTTACAACAAACAAATTGTTGACCGTAGTCAATAAACTATCTACTGACCCCACCCTCTGACGCGTATCTGTAAAATAACGGGGTGATGCATGCTGCCTAGCTCGTGCCATCACCCCATTGCCTGGTTCGTCGTTGACCAGACAACGTTAACCAACTTGTGCCTATCTAGTGTTGGCCAGTCAATTGCGAACCTGCCGGATACCTGTGGGTCATAAATGTTTACCTTACCAGTGCTACCCGCCACACGGGGAGGCTTCACTAAAGACCCGTCAGCTCGGTCAACAGGCCTGCTTGCACATCTTCCAAAAAGAGGTCCATACCTCTAGGCGACAGATGGACCCCATCCCCTGCATAAAGATCACAGTTTTGTAGACTAATGGTGGGGTGTCGGATGACGCGCCCCCAACCCTTGTCTATAACGAACCGGGCTACTGCCCTGTTCACTGAGCGACGAGCACGGTCAAGGGCCTGGAGGCTAATGCCCCCTCTGTAAGCGTGACGTGGTATGATGTCCGACCAAATCAGGGTTGTGGCAGGCCACACATAATGCAAGTAAGCCAGGTCACCGCAGATCGCATGTTTCAGCGACAGGCCAGTGACCTGGCCTAAATCATTGCCCCCAAGGTGTATCACCAGGACATCAGGTGGGTCAGCATCCCTGATGGAAAAAAGGAATGGCAACAGTTCCCGCCATAACATCCCGCGCTTACCGTACCACCTAAGACATGCGGACGCACGTAGTCCCAGCTGGGGTCCCCACTCTGTCGCCGCAGTGTACTGCGCTGCCCAGTGCACGTAGCTGTGGCCCACCAGCCATACTGCCACCGGTGTGATCCGACACCCAGGGTCTGTCGAGGAAAAAAGGAAACAGGACCGTGACTTAACTGGTACTCACAGTTGAAGCGGACGAACGTACAACTGGAAACACTGCGATCCCCACCTCCCCATCTGGCGTATCTCAGCCCCAGAGTACCCGAATGCAGCTGCGGTAGAAGCAGCTCCTATTATAAAAGAATGGGTGCCGTAACGAGCCCCAGGGAGGCCAACACTGGACAGTGCCTTACCGGTCACCTTCCAAAATTGAAATTTAGTAAGGGGAGACCCATCTTGGTGGCAGAAAAACGGGCCAGGGTGCGTACCACGCAGTGCAAGGAACTCTCATAGGGCACCAACCGGACAGATGTCTGCAATGGAACATCGTAGCAGTCTTACACCACTGCCTACACCGTGCTGATCAACCTTTGAGGAGCGTATCCTCAACTGAGCCCACTCATCGTACACATAGACATCTTCGAGTTCCAGTGCCCTACGCGTCGCATCCACCTTAGACAGTAGCACCAGCTCACTGATGCGGAGCGCTCCAAAAAAGGCCACCGTGGTAGCCGCATGAAAGAGAGCTGCCTCATACCTGTCAAAACACAGGTCATGCCAGCCTCGTGCAAGGTGGGTAAGGACCCTCGGAGAAATTGAGTGGCGGCTGTCCGGGCAACGTCCACGTTCCCGTGCCCACCCTTCCAAAACGTGTCGTATACGGAAGTCAGTTGTGCTGTCAGCATAACCCCCTACCTTGGCCCTGAATGACAGCCTGGATGCTATGGTGCGGGGAGCTAGGCCCTGATTGTGTAGGTAAACCATGAATTGAAGGACATGTGCCACTGGAATGGGCCAAATCTCAGGCAAGCGGAATTGCGCACAGAAAGCCTGAAATTTAGTGAATGCATGGTTATACGCCTTACGTGTGCGGGGCACCAGCGACATGCCAATCGCCCGGTTCACCTCTCCTTGCCAAACGTCCATATCTCGTCTGGGAGCGGCGAGGGAAATTCCTCTGCATCCGGGGCCAAGGCGCAGAACCGGGGGATTTGCAGGCGGGACAAAGCATCAGCAATTTCATTATTAATACCTGGTACATGTCTGGCCCTGAATAGAATATTGAGGCGTAAACTGCGCAAGACGAACTGTCGCACCAACTCCATAACCCTGGGTGATTTAGAGTCTGCGAATTGACAATGTGCACGACCGCAGCGTTGTCACACCAGAAATGGACAACTGAATTGTCCCACTCCGCGCCCCATAGCATCAAAGCTCCCAGTATGGGAAAGAACTCGAGGAACGTAAGATTGCGTAAACGATCCGTGCCCCTCCAAGCTGGAGGCCATCGGCCGTAGGCCCACCTCCCCTCAAAGTAAATCCCATAAACCAGGGACCCTGATGCATCCGACTGAACGTGGAAGTGAGGGGACACCAGAAGGTCAGATCTCCAGAATGACACCCCATTGAATTCCTTAAGGAACTCAAGACAAATTAGCATATCCTCCCTCGTCCCCTTGTTCAGTCGGGCCCTATGATAGGGCCTGGATAGGCCAGTCATGGCGTCGCACAAGCGTCGAGCAAAAGCTCTGCCAGGCGCGACCACCCTACAGGCAAAGTTAAGGTGACCATGCAGTACCTGAAGCTCACGAAGTGACACCTTGCGTTTGGCCCATAAGGCCAAAATCAGTGCAGTGATCCTGGAAACCTTGTCAATGGGTAACCTGGATGCCTGCAAAATGGTGTCAATTTCAATACCCAGGAACGTGAGCTTGGTTGATGGGCCCTCGGTCTTTTCGGGCGCTAAAGGGACACCAAGTTCCTTCATTAGCATCTGAAATGTGATTAGGAGACGCGTACACGTGTCCCAGCCCCGCTCACCCCCGAACAAGAAATCATCGAGGTAGTGGGCTACAGACCGAGATCCCGACCTACGAACGAAGGCCCACTGGAGGAAGGTGCTAAAACGTTCAAATGCCGAGCAAGAGATGGAGCAGCCAAAAGGCATGGCTTTATCAACATAAAACTTGCCCCGGAATCTGAAACCCAGCAACTCAAAGTCGCCCGGGTGCACCGGCAGCAGCCGGAATGCAGACTTAATGTCACACTTTGCTAATAGTGCACCCGGGCCACAAGAGCGCACCATGCACAGGGCCTGGTCGAATGATGTGTACCTGACCGAACAAAGGTCATCAGGGATGGCATCATTGACCGAATGGCCAGCCGGGTACGACAGGTGGTGAATCAAACGAAATTCACCTGGCGTCTTTTTGGGCACTAGGCCCAAAGGGGAAACCTTCAGGTTGGGAAAGGGGGGAGCCTGAAAGGGGCCAGCGACCCTGCCTGCCTTAACCTCCTTAGCAATACTCAGGGCGGCCACCTCCTCCCTGCCCCTAAGGGAAAGTAAGTTGGGGGCATCTTGGGGGCACCTCTCCCCTGTGAACAGAATGCGGAACCCTCGCTGGAAACCCTCGAGGAGGTAACCAGCGTCCTCTCTCTTCGGGTATGTTGCGAGCCAACGCTCCAACATGGCCAAATTAACTGGGGAGGGGGCCTTTTGGGTGACCAGTTCCCTCAGCGGCAGGTCTGCCCGCTCCCTGTCCACCTCTACCTCTGCCCCAAGACCCGCCTGCTCGCGGACACACAGCGGTGGCGTGGGGGCCAGCACAAGAGGGACACTCGTGCTTATACCGGCACTGTTTTCTGTTGCACGCGCCATTGGCCGAGAAGCTCCAACACAGCAGGCGGGTTGGAACCCCCTGCCCCGCCACCTGGCGGGGTGCCTGTGCTGGAGTGGCTTGCTGGACCGCATGTCCACAATGATACCTCTCCCCAGGCGCAGGGCGCGTGGGGGTCATATACAGGAGCCAAAGCTTCTGGCAGGGCTCGTCCCACCTCATCTCCGGGTGTAGGGGCACTCTCATTCGAAATTCCTCGTCGTAAGCCAACCACGACGGGCCAGGGAAATCAACCATCGCCCTGTAAATATTGTCCAAATATTGGACCATCGGGATGGCCAGATCGGGCCGGGCCTTGAGGTAGACCGCCATGTATATAAGACATGCGGGCAACCAGTTGGCCCACGTGCATGGTGACTTGCGACGGCGGGACTGCTCTTTGTCCTTCTCGTCTTGCCCCTCCCTCTCCTCCTTGGTGGGTTCCCTGTTCAATAGGGAGAAAATGTCTACATATTCTCCCCGCCAAATCTTCTCCCTAGTGGCCTGAGCTAAATGATCCCCAAGGGGCAAAGAATACCCAGCTGTCGGGAATGCCGACACCGGCACGTTGGCAGTGCGGGACACCAAGAAAGGGACCTGAACCGCCCCCGTAACCCCCGTTGCCTGTCCAGCGGCATAAGGCCCCTCACCCACAGGGGGGCCTGTAAGTGGCAAAGCCGCACCTGGGTAAGTCGGAGGCTGCTGTCCCCCCGCCCCGACTTGACAGGGCCACGGCCACTGGAGACCCTCACCCATGGTGGATGTTGGTGTGGGAGCATTAACTTGAACAGGATACTCACAGGGTGCACCCCCGCGGGCCGCCCCCACTGGGGGTTCCGGCCCACGGTGGGCGTCGGAGCTCGCGACCGCAATCAAGCTCTGCAGGCCCATCTGACCACCACCCGCTGGTGGTGCCTGCTGTGCGGGGAGCTGCGAGGCCACGGCGGGCGCCGACCTGTTTGCCTCGAGCAGCTCAACCCGGCTGACCACCTGCTGAAGACTGTCCGCACCCGTAGTGACCTGTCGGCCAAAAGGTGCCCCGGCTGGGTTGGATATCCCTAGGGATGCCTCCAAGGCCGCTACGCGGGCCAATAGGGCATCGACCGCCACAGAGCCCCCTGCATAAAGGGGGCCAAGCGGGCCGGATGGCCCGCTGGTCATAGGACCCTGGCCAGGTGCCAGGGTACTCGTACCCGGGTAGGGCCATGCCCAAGACTCTGGTCCCCGTGGAGCTAGGGACATGCCCTGCCAGGGAATTGTGCCTAGCCCTCCCCCCTGGTTGAAACCTATGGCCGGGGGATGCGGGCCAGGGGCTGAAGGCCCAGCGGCGCCATGCCCACCCACCTGCCCCAAGCCCATGGCCGGCAATTGCTGGCCGGGGGCCGCAGCCCCCGCTGGGCCGGTCTGGGGCTGCAAAGCCTTGGGCCACGGGTTAATTTGCCCCATCCCACCAGTCCCGGTGGGAGCCTCCGCAATGGGGGCCTGTCGGGTGGACGCAGTCGTGGTCCTCCGACCCGGCTGGCGCCTCCTGGACGGGCGAACCGGGTTCGCCATAGCCTTCTTCCTTGAAGGCATTGTAGAATCGCTGGTGGGAAGCCTAAGAAGAAGGCGAAGAGCAAGCTGTTTGCCGCCGAAAAGGGGGCTTCCCTGCAAAGGCTGAGAGCGACGGAGGAAAAACTTCTCCGCTCCGTCACTTTCGCAAAATGGCAGCTCGGCTGCCTCGTGGCCACCCCTTTTAAAGAGGGCTGGCCACGCCCCCTAACTACCCGGATGTCCAAGTCCGGTGTGGGGGTGCCCGCAAAGAGCGCGGTGGCCATTTTGGTGCAGCGCTTGCATAATTTGAGCATTCTTTGGCATTGCCCTTTTTTTTGGATTGGGATATAAACTGGCCTTTTCCAACCTTGTGGCCAATGCTGTGTTTTCCAAATCTTCTGGCATATAGAATGCAATACAATACTTTAATTCCATCATCTTTTAGGGCTTTGATTCAACTGGGATACCATCATCTCCACTAACTTTGTTGTTGGCAGTGCTTTTTAGGGCCCTCCTGACTTCACTCTCCAGAATATCTCAAGATCAAATACCTAGGGAAGAGTATAACAACAAATATGAAAAACAAAGCAATGGCTTGTGGGATGTCAGTGCTCAATATACATTCCAGACCGGAAAAAAGGAGAGGCTCCTGCCAACCTAGCAGTTCGAAAGCAAGAAATTGCAAGTAGATAAATAGGGACCACTTCGGTGGGAAGGTAACAGCGTTCCGTGCGCTCCGGTGTCTAGTCATGCCTGCCACATGGCCACGGAAACGTCTGCAGAAGCAGACAACGCTGGCTCTTCGGCTTAGAAACAGAGATGAGCACTGCACCCTAGAGTCGGATACGACTGGCTTTCGAGCAAGGGAAACCTTTACCTAAGGAGTGCAGTAACTATAAAGTAAATAAATTTTGTGTCAGAAATTACTCTGGGATGAAAGAATTTTTACTGGAGGAACTCCACTCAGAGGATGCCCAAATGAGGCTCCATTCATGTTCCCAAGATCTGTCGTGCAGCACTCAGGTATTGAAAGCTCAGCGTCTTAACCAGTATGCCACTGCAGTGCTACTTGCAGTAACTATAGCACCATTGCTTTAATTTACTATGCAAGCAAAGTGATGCACAAGGCATCAATCAAGGCTACAATTGTATGGTACCAGGGACAGGTTTTGGGGGCCACAGGAAGGAGCAGATGTCCTTTTCTGACATTTCTAAGGCACCCATCCAGCAACTCTTCCCTCCTCCTGGCTTCCTGCATGGTACAGCTTTCTACAGCATCTCTTGAGCTGGGATTGGTAAAAGTGCTCCTATTGCAGCTCAAGTCATCAACATAAAGTCAGAGGGTTGTTCAGTGCCTAATTACTCTCTTGACATGGTGGGATATATAGATGTACCTCAGAACATGTACCTAATGAGAAAAATCACCCTGGGTGATATTTGTGCCCTGTAATTGACAGCCCAGCAGAGCTTAGGATACATTGGCACACCTGCTGGGGAATTTTCATCTCCCTTCCCAACAGGATTATAGCCTAGGAGAAACAAGAACTGCATACTTTATTGATGTATGCAGTGTTTTTATTTGCTCAGGGAAAACAAAAGATGTTTCACATTCTCTTCCATGTCTAGGATCTCAGCTGCAGCTGCTGCTTTGGTCTTTTTGTAGCTGTTATCATAATGAGATACATAAAACCAATCAACCTTCATTAAGAGGAGACAGACAGATTCCAGGCCCACGAGTGTGATTCACAGCTTCCCACTGAAAGTATGCCTGGATCCAACAGCCAATGTGTTTGGTAAACCAAGGTACCGTGCTCTCCCTTTAATTTTAATGGGCTCATGATTTTATTTCATGTGCCCTGCACAATACATGTGCTTATGATCAGTCATGCAAATGGTATCTGATTCAGTATCTCTTCATGTTCACACAGCATTTAGTGTCAGCAAGCAGCCCGCACTTGAGCATGTTGGTCTTATTTTTACGGATTCTGACCCTCAACCTATTCAGGGCCCTCCAAGTAACATAGGGATAGTCAACCTCCTATGCCATATCCCCTTGCATTTTATTTCTTGTCCAGTGAGCTCCTTCCTCCATCTCCTAAATTGATTAGCCATGCACTTTGTACTAGCCAGTGCTTGGTTGCCTACTAAACAACAAAGCAACTAACACAGCAATACAACATTGTCCCTAACCCCTCTCCCACCAAAATATACACCTGCCACAAAAATATGGTAAATTAACAATTTTTAAAAAATCAATCAAAATGGAGGGTAACCTGGAAGGAGTTTAGCAGTGTATAGCAATCCCACTAACAGGGAATAAGCATGAAGCAAAATGCATGACTCCCTCTAGGAGTTTTGATTGGATGCTGCTGCTTCTTTTGTGTCCTGATCAAACCTGGATTACCAAAATTAAACCACTTTCTTCGCTTTGTTGTTGCCCAAATGCAAGTCCTCATTGGTGCATGTCTCTGGCAGCAATTGGCAGACCAGTAAATGGGGTGGACTCTGTGTCTCTCAACATTCATATTGTCCACCAGCAGTCCCCACTTGAGCATGTTGGTCCTGTAGTTAGGGACTCCAACCCTAATAGTATCATGAGGGCTGATGACAGCCCTCATGATACTATTAGAAAAAGAAATTGCTGGGCGACTTAACAGAAAGGGTGAAAGAAAAGCTAGACACAAAGAGAAACATGCAATAACATGAAACTTTTCTGTATCCCTCTTTCCTTAATATGATCAATTTGTGTATTTAGAGGCTATACAAACAATGTGATAAACACTAACAATAGAATGCCAGTGAACCTATATGTGTCCTTTTTGGAACAAGTGAAAGCCCATGGTTGGATTCAAGCATCTAGATCAGTGTTTCCAAAACATTGGTTTTTGGACTTCAATTCCCAGAAGCCTAAGTCAATTCCCCAAAGCACCGATCAGCCAATGCACTGACTTAGACTTCTAGGAATTGAAGTCCCAGTGTGGAGTGTGGGCCCCAAATTGAGAACCAGTGATCTAGATTGAATGTTTTAAGAAATAAAATAAAAAAGGTTGAGGACCTTTGCTCTTGTTCCTGATTACCCACTTTGACTTTCTATCAGTTTAGGTGACTTTTTACCAGTTTAGCATATATTGACTTTTTACCAGTTTAGGTGTCATAGATTCTCAAGATGGAGTTCTCAGAATAATAAGGATGCTGAGGATCCTTATATTACAGTGAAGGGGATAATTTTCTATTGATTCCAATCCCATTATATGGGGAAAGCTGCAGCACACTGATAAAGTATGTGCTCTTCACATACAAGACCCCAATGTTTCCTTCCCTAGCATCTCTAGTTACAATAATCAAGTAGCAAGTTATATTAAATCTTGGGAACAAGATATTGTGAAGCCAGGGCTCACTTTGTCGACATCCCAGGACTTTTTGATTAGCAGAAACAATGATATCATCTTCCACTTCCCTCAGGCTCTTCTGTTTCCTCTGAGTTTAATTCAATTCTCATAAAAATAATTTGTTATGAAATGATATTCCCAGCAACAATTTATTATTGCATGACATTCTGGCTTAATACAGAATATTTGGTGGTTGCTTACTCATCAACATGCAATTAAGACTAAAGCTTTACCAGGCAGAGGTTCCTGATGAAGATGAAAATAACTTGAAATGGTCTGCTGATACAATATAATACACTGCCTGCAGTTCTGTACATGGAGCCTGTTGTGATGAATGCCTGTGTATTGCAGTTTATGATTAGACCACTGCCTAAGAACCTGGACAGTATAGCATATCAGAATAATTGGACAGTGCAATAGATAGACATTCTCTGTGTAATGCATCTTGTACTGTTTCATAAGATATAGCTGTTCCAATGCAAACGGCTACCGTGTTTGTCATAGCTTTATTTCTCTGTACAAAGGCTTAAATTACTACACTATACAAAATAATAGGTCAAATAATTCTACAGTATAAGATTGCAGATATGTCAAGAGACTCAAATAAAGGATTTGATGAATTAAAGAAAGGGCAAGTTGAATTAAAAAAAGAACAGGACGAAATTAAAAAAGAACAGAAAGAACTTAAAGTTGAGGTGAAAAAGATGAAAGAAAAAGAGAAGGAAAGAGATGTTAAGGTGGGTTCATTGGAAAAAAGAGTTGAAATATTGGAAGAACAATTAAGACACCAGAACATAGTAATTTGAAATTTTCCTGAGAATACACCGGATTCATTAAAAGACAGATTTTTGGGGTGGCTTAATTCTCTTGAGATGGAATATAGTTTTGTTCCGGAGGAAATTGCAAGTATATATCGTCTTGGACAGAAGAGAGGTAGAACCGGACTTCGGAACGTGTTGGTGAAATTTGCAAATGTGGCTGACAAGACAAGATTAATGGTATATATTAAACAAGCTGGACCAACGGTTTTGAAGATAGAGGGTGCTGACATTGAGATCTATAATGATATTGCGGTGGAGTAGAGAATGTGGCGACAAGCGATGAAACCAGCAACAAAACATTTGATTGGCAAGGGTATTAAGTATAACTGGAAGTTTCCAAGGCAATTACTGTTCTGGAATCTGGGGAGAAGATTTTTAGTGCGAGAAGGTCTTAATGTCTTGGATATTTTGGTGGATGCAAAGCTACTGGAGAATGGTACTAAGGAATGGGAGGCTTTAAAGGAGGATTTGATAATTTCAGGAGGGTTGTACTATGGAAGAAATATAGAAGAAGAAGAAGATGATATGCCCAAGGGTGTTGAAGGAGGAATGTAAGCTGGGATCTGTGGGGAGTCCATAGTGGTCACGCCATTTTTGATGCGCTTTCCCCCTCTCCCCCCTTTGTTTTTTGGAGGTCGCTTTTATAGTAAGTGGGGAGAGTTAAAAATGTTTTTTTATTTTTGTTGCTTTTTGTTAATGTTGGTTAAGTTTTATGTTAATTGTTTTGGGATAAGAGGTAACACACCCAATGGAGAACTCAGAAGTGGAGCAAGAGGGAGACAAATTAAACTAAATTGGGTTTAATATCTTTGGATATATTTAAGGCTTTTGACTCTACAATGGATTCCAATTAAGGAGATAATTAAACGCAATGGATTCGGAGTAAAATTTAGAAGGGTAATAGGTCAACTATATCAGCAAGGAACAGCTACTGTCAGAGTGAATGGTGAGGTTACGGATGAGGTAAAGTTAGAGGCCTGCACTAGACAGGGCTGTCCTTTATCTCCAATATTGTTCATGATGGCAATGGAGCTTTTAGCAAAAGCTGTAAGAGATTATGGAAAAATAGTGGGGATTATGGAAAATAAGATAAGTATGTATGCCGATGACACTTTGATAATTGTAAAACAACCTGAGAAAGTAATGGACAGAATTAGAGTACAATTAAAGGACTATGAAGATATTACTGGGCTGAGGATAAATTGGGACAAATCGGAAATGATGCTTTGTAACATGGGTGATGAAGACCAGAAGAAGATAAAGCAAATAGTTAATATTCAGATTAAAAATAAGTTGAAATATTTGGGAATAATTATATCAAATAGATTGGAAGAGCTTAAAAGAGTGAACTATGATAGTTTGAAAATTGAACTTAAAAATAAGATACAACGTTTTCAAAAGTTGAAATTGTCATGGTTTGGAAGAATTGCGCTCACAAAAATGATGTTGTTACCTAGAATAATTTTTTTATTTGAGGCGTTAGTGATTCAATTGAAGGATAAGGAAGTTAAGGAGTTTCAAAATTTGTTTAATAATTTTTGTAATGGTGGGAAGAAATCCAGGTTACCAAAAAAACTTTGGTATTTATCACAGAAAGAAGATGGATTGGGAATGCCGAATTTGATGGCATATTATCGAGCATTTCAAATTAAGAATGTTGTGAAGATCTTGGCAAGGGAAAAGGTAATATGGGAGGAAATTGAGATGAGGGACTACAGACATATAGGTAAAATGGTTTTTTTAGGAAGTAATTTGGGAAAGACAGTAACTAAAAATACTATGATGAAAGGATTAATGAACGTATGGAAGAGAGTAAAGAAAGATCTGGCTCCAAATGTCTCTCCAATATTGGAAATTTTGGATATGGCAAGCTTTCCAATTAATATAGATGATGAGGTAAAGGAAGTATTGGACAAGAATGAGGTTTTCCTATTGAAAGACTGGTTACGGATCTGTAGTGATGAGATTAGTAGGATAAATTTGTTTGAGCAATTAAAAATGAATTGGTTTCAGAGTTTGAGGATTAATAAATAGAATAGCAAATATTTGAGAGAATATGATTTGGAAAGAGAAAAGACGGAATTTGAAGATCTGATTCTAAAAATTAGAAAGGGAGATAAAAATACTAAGGGATTAGTCAGAAAATTGTATACAATATTAAATAGGGAAGGTGATCCACAAGAGGATTTGAAATTAAGGTGGGAGCAAGAGTTGAATATAAAGATAGAAAAGGATACATGGAGAAATAAATGGAAAAAGAGGATTATGAGAACTATGTTGGTTAGAATAAAAGAACACAATTATAAAATGTTATGGAGATGGTATCTGACTCCAGTGAAGTTGTACCAAATGGATAATAAAAAAGATAAAATGTGTTGGAGATGTAAGGATACAATTGGAACCTATGAGCACATGTGGTGGGGTTGTAACGTGGTAAAAGATTTTTGGAAAAGAATTGAAAAAGAGATTGGAGAATTACTGGGTAAGACAATTAAACTGGATTCGGGGACCACTCTGTTAACAAATGTGGATGGTATTAATTTAAATAAGGATGAGAAAGAATTATCAGAAATAATGCTTACGACGGCTAGACAATGTATTGCTAGAAACTGGAGAAATGATGTAACTATACAAACTGAAGAATGGTATAAAGAAATGTGGAATTTAGCATTGAACGATAAATTGACTTGGGAGATTAAGAAAAAAAGGGATAATTTAAAAGTGAATAGATTTTGGAATATTTGGAAACCTTTTGTGGATCACTCCCTTATGGGGGAGGATAGAAACAGACCTGTACCTGAACAAAGTGAATTTTGGAAATAAAATAATGAGATATTCTGAGCTCTCCAGGGCAATGTAAATAGACACTGGGTGATGATTATTTATAATTGTATTATTGTATTTTTTCTTTTGTTTTTCCTATCCTATCCATAATTGCATATTATGACTTTATGGGGAAATGAGTATTGGAACATTAGTTAATGTTAGAGAATAACCATTAAGTCAAAATTTAAGAGATTTTTTATTTTTATTTTTTTAGGATGGTGTTAAGATTTTGATTTTAAAAAGATAGGTATAAAAATGTATTAGGATAGGTATGTATATATTTTCTCTTTTTTTCCATTGTTTGTGTATATTGATTTTTTTTGTTTCTTTAGTATGTTGTTTTTTCTCTTGTATTGTGTTTTGTATTTTATTTGTTAAAAAAATTAATAAAAAGTATTATTAAAAAAAGTCATCTCAATCACTCCAACTACAGACACCCTGCAACTAAAATCTTCAAATAAATCTTTCCCAATTACCATGGATTTCCATCTTCTTCACAAGCACTGCCAGTTGATATAAGACTATTTTTTTACACATAAACTAATACTGAGGTGAAATGAAAGGTTTTGCTCTAGTCCCTTGTCAACCGACATGTAGCAAAATGTATTTTGCCATTTTTTTGCTGCATGCAATTTTATCTGTAGTAGTAAATTATGTATACTTCCTAGTACTTACAATAGTCAAGTGCTTCATGGTATTGCTTATAATCTTATACAAGAAGTTGAGAACATGCATTTGCTGTCTGAAAACTGTAGTAGAAGCAGTGTTCAACTTTCCAGATTAACTCAAGTCTTCCCCCACCAAACACACCTTCAATTCACACACAGACCTTTTCTTAGCCAGTAAAGAAGCTTAAGATGATAAACTGCAGTGAAATTGCTGCAGAAATCCAAAATGGATGGAAGAAGAGAACAAATTTGGCAGGAAGATAGCAGATGCTGAAAACAGAATCTGACTAGTTATTCTGAATACTAAGCAATAGTCCCTTTCACTATAAATCAGTCAGGTTGATTCCCTATGCCAGAGGTGCCCAAACTACAGCCCATGGCACCAATTAATCCGGCCCATGCTGCCCTCACCACCCCCGAAAGTGTGAGTAAAACATGCATGTGTGTGTGCAGAATGAACCCACTCATGCGCATAACGATGCCATAAATGACCCACAGCTGTTGTAAATGCATTTATGAAAGCTGCGCGTCATTTATGGCAGCATTATGCACATGCAAATTTTGCTTCCAGTGGAAGGAACCACATGACCAGCATGTTCAACCATGTGACCGGTCCACAGCCCAAAAAGTTTGGGCACCCTTTGCCCTTGGATGCCAGTTATTTTTTTATTTTGAGATGTATTTGTCAGTTGTCTGTTTTGATTTGCTGTGTGTTCTGTCATGTTATTTAATATTTGCTTGTACACCGCCCAGAGTGGGATACCACCCAAATGGGTGGTATAGAAATGTAATAAATAAATAAATACATAAGCAATATGAGCATAATTCACTGGCACAATTAGTTTTATATCAGAGGCAGATAAAATGGTAAAAAATAATGTTTAAAGGGGGAGGGGCCTTTGTTATCACTAACCTACATGCTGGTAATATCCAATATCAACTATTGCAATTCTTTCTACCCGGGGCTGCCCTGGAGGTTTATTTATTATTATTATTATTATTATTATTATTATTATTATTATTATTATTATTATTATTATTATTATTATTATTATTATTATTATTATTATTATTATTATTATTATTATTATTATTTGTCTAGGCCAGACATGGAACTGCCAACAAGAAGGCACCTTTTGGTCAAGTTCATTCTGCAGTTCCTTTTGCCTGACCTAACATGAGAAAGATTAGCCAGCAACACAAAGTTGCTGTTACCAGGCTATGCCCGATTGTGGCTCAAAAATACCAAGGTCATCAAGGAGGCTTTTTTACAGAGGCTTCAGTGCAAAATATGGATGTCAGCAGAGGTGGGATTAAAATTTGTTTTACTACCTACTCTGTGGATGTGGTATGGTGGTCATGGCCAGGGGAAAAGCACTGCATTACTTCAAAACTTGGATGGGCAGGGCCAGCCAGAATTTCTGCTACCAGTTCTGGGGCAAACCTGCTGAATTCCACCAGTGGATGTCAGACTGAGCAAGGGCATCGATATTACTCATTGCACTTAAAAAAGTGTTATACCATCCAATATAATTAATTATGGGTCCTTACATTACTTTTAATTCATTACTAAACCACATTCTTGGGAAGCATATTTTTTTGGCATTTCAATTAAAAGGCTCACAGGTAACTTCTCAAAAAACAAGTTGTCACCTTGGAGACTTAATGAGATAAGTGTGTACTGTATTTCAGTTGTACTGTTTGTTTCAAAAATCATGTCTGCCAATAGACGAACTTAGAGAAAACTTTCCATACAAACATCAACATCAGCAAAGGATTGTTGTGTTCTGATGGTTTTATTGTACACATGGATTACAATGTATCTGAGCCAATGTAACCTTGCCTATAGCAACAATGTAACCTTCAGCTGTATCATATAAACCCTGTAATAGGACGCGAGCTAATGACCACCAGCTGGCAGCAGCGAGCGTCCAAGCTCTCTTGGTCCGAACTCATCAAAGGCAACAGCGCGGGAAGTTTTCCCGCCACCACCTACACCTGGACAAGAAGGGCGTGACCTGCAATGACGTCACGCAGACAGTGGCCAATGGGCTACCATGGCACCACGTTCAAATGTATTACTGCTGTATATAAAGAGCTATCGATCCGCCATTACCTCATGTTCCCTCTGTCCACGATGCAATAAACCTGAGTTAACCCAGCCCGAGGCTGTGTCCTGTGTCTTGGTTTGCATACACCAAATTGGCGACGAAGGTGGGATTATGGATCCCCACGGAACAGCCAGGGCACAGAGCGGGTTCAACATCACCAAACCGCAAGACTGGGAGCTGCTTGAGATGGACTTCCAGGCGGCACTGGTGGAACTCAGAGTCAAAAGAGACGACGAGGAGAGGAAGAGGGCCATCCTCACCAGAATGCTCGGGATGGAAACCAAGCGGACGCTGGTGGGCATCATCGCTCCGAAGAAGGTGAGCGAATTTAAGGCGGGCGACATCATGAAGCTGCTGCGAGAGCGATTCTGCCCCTCGAGGGCAATGTTTCCCGCTCGGAGCGCGTTTTGGAGGCGAGTCCAAGCGCCAGATGAGTCGGTTGAGGCATTCGTGGCCGCCATGAGGATAGCCGCCGCCCCCTGTAAATGGGGCGACATCCTAGAGATGGCCCTCAGGGACGGCGTGTTGTGTGGCCTGAAAGACAAGGAGGTACAGCGCAGTTTGATGAACAAGGAGCCGCCACCCACGCTGGCAGAGGTCGTAGAGGCCGCGGAAGCCGCAGAGTCCACGAATGCTGGAGTGGACGAGATGCACCAGTGGCGTGAGTGGCGTCCTAGAACCGGCAAGGCGGAAAATTCGGTGCACGGGAAGTCCGGACAGTCGGTGCACGCAACTCGACGGGCCTCAAAGTCGTCTACGGAAGGCAGCGACGGCGAGGAGGTCCAGAAGGTCCGAAAGGGTGGTCGACGCTGCGAGGGTTGCGGAGCGGCCCATGAGCGCGCGAGATGCCCGTTCAGGAAGGCCGAGTGTTACACCTGCGGGCGTCGGGGGCACATCGCCAAGGCATGCAGAAAACGGAAAGAGGGCCGGAGGCAGTCACAAGACCGTGCGGCCAGACCGGACCGTCCAGCGAGGCCCAAAGATGGCGCCCAGACCACGAGGAGGCAGGACGGCGTGGGCCGCGTCTCGGACGACAGCGAGGACAACGCCCCAGTGTTCAGCGTGTCCGCGGGACAGTCCCATTACTTCGTTGAGGTATTAGTACAAGGGGCCCCTATTAAGATGGAAATTGACTCGGGGTCCTCCTATTCCATAATTCCCCAGAAAGAGTTCCTGAAAATCGACCCCCACGTGCGGCCCAAACTTAAAGCGTTGAGGTCCACGCTACGAGACGTACAGGGAAACAGCATTCCGGTGTTGGGGGTCGGGAAATTTCGGGTCAATTTTAAGAGACATTCTGCGGAACTGCCCCTAGTTGTCCTCAAAGGGGGAAGCTGTAGCCTCCTAGGGACACAGTGGTTTCAGCCCTTAGGTTTGTTCATAGGGGGGGTGCATACCGTGGGGGGGGACCCAATACAAGCGGTTTGCGATGCGCATCCCGCCGTTTTTAAGAAAGGACTCGGAAAGTTCAAGGGACCCCCTGTAGCTTTCGACATAGACCCGGAGGTCCGCCCGATAAGACTCAAACCGCGCAGGGTGCCGTTCGCACTCAAGGACAAGATAGAGGCGGAACTGGACAAACTGGTGGGCCAGGGGATTCTTATTCCTGTTGATTCCGCGGAGTGGGAAACTCCAATTGTAACGGCTCTAAAGGCTAACGGGGAGGTGCGCATTTGCGCTGATTATAAGTGTACAATTAACAAGGCGATCCGCCCTAATGCATACCCGGTGCCAGTGATCAGCCACCTTTTGGCCAGGCTGAATGGGGGAAAGTGTTTCGCTAAACTCGATTTGGCACAAGCCTATCAGCAATTTCCTGTGACCCCCGCCACGGCCGCGGCACAAACGATAGTTACACATAAAGGAGCGTTCCAGGTGTCGCGGTTACAGTTTGGCGTGAACTCGGCACCCGGCCTTTTTCAGTCGCTTGTGGAACGCCTCCTGAAGGGCCTGGAGGGGGTGTTGCCTTATTTTGATGACGTGTTGATAACAGGGGGGAGTGAGGCTGAACTGGCAAAGAGGTTGGACAAAGTACTGACCGTGTTCGAGAAAGCGGGGCTGAGATTGAGGAAGGACAAATGTGTTTTTTTCGAAACCGAGGTCGAGTTTTTAGGGTTCCGGATCACACCCGAGGGGATTAAGCCGTCTAAATCCAAAGTAGCAGCCATTAAAAAGGCCCCTCGCCCCACATCCAAAACCGAGCTACAGTCCTTCCTGGGGCTCCTCAATTTTTACCATACATTCCTCCCGCGGAAGGCGTCCGTGGCCGAACCGCTCCATCGGTTACTTAAAAAGGAGGAGCCATGGATGTGGGGTGACGAGCACGAGAGGGCGTTCAAAGAGCTAAAGCAACTCCTAACATCTGAGGCAATCCTGACGCACTTCGACCCCAAACGGCCAGTGGTCCTAGTCTGTGATGCAGTCTGTGGGGGCGGTGCTTTGCCACGTGTTGGAGGACGGAAGGGAGGCCCCGGTAGCGTTTTACTCAAGGTCCCTGTCCCAAGCGGAGCGAAATTACGCACAAACCGACAGGGAGGCGTTAGCGATAGTAGCGGGAACCAAAAAATTTCACGATTTTTTGTATGGCCGCCCGTTCAAAATCGTGACCGATCACAAGCCACTGTTAGGGATTTTCACGGCGAGCAAGCCCACGCCGCAGATCCTGTCCCCGAGAATGCTGCGATGGGCTATTTTCCTCAACGCATACCAACATGAGTTGGAGTACCGGCCCGGAAAGGAGATCAGCCATGCTGATGCACTTTCGAGATCCCCTTTGCCCTTGTCGGATGACCAGAAGGCGAGAGTTGAAAGAGACCGCCAGGTGTTGCTAATTGAGGTTTTAGACGCACCCCCAATAGTACCAGCCGACATTGCTAGGGCGACAGGCAAGGACAGAACGCTGGAGAAAGTTAGTTCATGGGTACAGAAGGGGTGGCCGGCATCGTCCCCGAGTACAGAGTTCGACCCATTCTTTCGGAAAAAAGCTAGAGTTGTCCCTAGAAAGGGGGTGCCTTTTGTGGGGCCAACGGGTGGTGGTCCCTACGCCCCTGCGGACGAGGGTGCTCGAACTGCTGCACGTCAGCCACCCGGGCATAGTGCGTTCGAAGGCGCTGGCCCGGAGTTACTTCTGGTGGCCACAGCTGGACGCGGACATTGAGCACATGGTCGGCACTTGCGAGGCATGCCAGGGATCCCGACCTGAGGCGGCCCGTCTTCCGCATAGGGAATGGGACACAGCACGGGGGCCATGGTCCAGAGTGCACGTAGATTTCGCTGGCCCATTCCGAGGAACCATGTTTCTCCTGGTGGTGGATGCGTTCTCCAAGTGGCTGGAGGTTATCCCAGTAAAGAGCACGTCCTCCGCCACGACAATTAGCCGGCTAAGGAGAGTCTTTTCCACGTTCGGTTTACCCGACACTTTATTCTTTCCTTGGTTTTTTAAAATTTGAAATGCAGACCAAATTGTCTGAGAATTTTAAATTGTTTTAAAATCACTATTCCCAACATTATCAACTTAGTTTGTTACTTCAAAATCTATTTACAGTAGTTGGCATCATATGACGCATGAATGTGAGAACTAATAACATTGCTAAAGAAGAGCTAATGATATAAATAAGCAAAGGTGATTGTATCCATTTTTTATTTTTACTGGGCAGAAATTATATGTATCTATAGCCAGATGCTTTTGTTCCCAAAGTCTAAAATAGACTCCTACTTCTGCCAACAATGAGATATCATTCTGTCTCCAATGAGCAACTTCCAAGTACAATGGAAAGTGGTGCCTGTTCATTTTTCTTCCTGATTCTCATACAGGGGCTGTAAGCCTACCCTTCCTAGGTTCACTTAGCTTTGTTCAGTATCTTAATAAGATTTGAAGGCCTAGAAATTATTTACTCTCTCAAAAACTCCTTTTTTTCTTTTTTATAATTTTTTAAATTAATTTTCAAAATATAATAACAAAATCTAAATGAAAAACTTACAGTACAAATACAGAATTACAGTACAATACAGAAAAAATCATAAGATAATATACAATACAATACATAAACATTCATACATGAATACATATTAAACAGATAATAAACAATACTAAAAAAGATAACTCTACCAATACCTATACATTATCAATGTAATACCTCTCATCCTTCTCTGAATCTTAATTATTATACCCCCATTCATTTTATACAACATAAAAATTACATTTACTATATTTTTATTTTCTTATAACATCAAACTCTAGATCTACTCATTTTATATATCCATAATATTCATATTTATCCTTTTTTCCCTACCCATAACTTGTCCATTATTACAGTATTACCATACTTATCCCTTAACATAAATCATAAAATACATTTATAAAAAGCATATACACAGATTCATACTACACACTCAGTGTATCATACAATGCCCTGGAGGAAGCAGGATATCACGTCATTTTTTACTGTTTCCAGAAAGTAAATTGATCATGTACTGCCTCACCCCCACACCTCCAGCCGATTTTGTCTCTACAAATAATTGCCAAATTTTCCAAAATCTATTTTCTTTAATTATACCCTTTTTTTGTTCAATTCCCAAGTTAATTTATCATTTAATGCAAGATCCCACAATTCCTTATACCAATCTTCAATTTTCAAAGTAACATTGTTTAGTGTATGGGACCAAAGACAACAGAACAACCGAAGGGTTGGTTTAACACAGGATTATTGCATGGTGTTCCGGTGAAGCATGGGGGTAATGGTGGTGGTACATCTCATTATATACTGAGGACTATACATTTGAATCTTGCAGCACGGTAGCTCATTGGCTACTGTCGGCGTGGCCTCGCCCAGGCACGCCTTACTCTCGCAGTTGTATCTTCTTCCTGCTGAATGCGAGTATCTTCATTCTGCTGAATGCGAGTATCTTCATTCTGCTGAATGCGGAGGCATTTCCCGCGGCTGTCCGTGATTGAGCAATGTGAACCATGTGAGGCTGAACGCTCGCAGCTGCCCCAAGGGGTTGCTTGCTCGCGTTCCTTTCAGCTGAGATACATTGTAA
The DNA here is from genome assembly GCA_035047305.1 of Bradypodion pumilum. Classification (NCBI taxonomy): domain Eukaryota; kingdom Metazoa; phylum Chordata; class Lepidosauria; order Squamata; family Chamaeleonidae; genus Bradypodion; species Bradypodion pumilum. The sequence goes on from JAWDJD010000005.1 coordinate 60,927,027, forward strand.
TTGTGATGGAACATTTATATCTTGATAGCTTTACAGTACATTGATATGCATACATAACACCCCTCCCCCCTAGGATGGGACGAAGTCCCGCAACCATTGTGGCTTGCCGCACGTGCGCTTGGGGCGTGCTTGCGCCTGACCTAGTACCGGAGAGCCTGTGATCCCTGACTCCGTGGGAGCTTGTCCTGCTACGGGAAACGGGGATTCGTTAGTGGCTCTGTGGGGCGTCCGTGCCTGCCTTGCGCCCGGGGATGGGAATGGAATGAATAGTTGGGAGGTGAACCCCTGCCTGTTGCTCTCGGACCCCGGGGACCCTCCTATTGTGAACCGCGGAACCGATGAGGTCGCCCTTGAGGTTCTGCTACCTTCTGATCCCCGCTCGGGGGACCTTGAGACTGTGGTGGGCGGACTCGCTGCTGCCTCCTGTCTTGGGGGTGTCGGTCTCCGGGAAATTGGCGCTATATTGCATTCTAACTCACAGGGGCTACTGGGACTGGAAGTACCAGGGGCTGAACTGAAACCCCTCTTTTCGCTAGGACGGGTGGGGAACCACTCCGCTAACTCCCCCTGGTACTGTAAATCAACGTCTAAACTTCTATGGGCGTCTGTGTCTCGGGGAAACTTCCAAGGGGTATGTGTGTGGTCGGGGCTCTTCCTTTCCGCCGCGGACTCCCGCAAAAAATCTCTGTGGATCGATTCCCTTTCCTCCCCCCCTTGGTGGGGACCCATGTTCCCCTTTTCCTCCCCCTTGGGCTAAGCGGGTGGGGGAGTACCCTAACGCTGATTCGACGCTATTTTCGTCTCCGTCCTGCTCTCCGGGAACCCTGCGCCTGAGTTGGTCCACGTGTCGCCTCCACAGGAAACCTGTACTGGTCTCCACGCGGTATGAGACGGGGCCGGTTTGTGCTATTACGGTGCCCGGCACCCAGGCTGGCCCCGCGTTGGCGTAGTTCCTGCAGTGCACCGGGGCGCCTACGCTGAAACTCTTTGAGGGTTCCACCCCTATGTTCCACCCTTTGTCCTCTACTCTCGTGGGGTCTAGCTTGGAGATTCCCGTGGCCAGCTTCCTGCGCATCAACAGCTCTGCGGGGGAGTACCCTGACGCCAATGGGGTGACCCTGTACCTTAGCAGGAATTGGCACAATTTCAGGTCGAGGTCTCCGGGGCCCATGCGCAGCAGCGCGTCTTTCGTGGTGCGCACGAGGCGCTCTACTTGGCCGTTGGTGGCCGGGTGAAAGGGGGCGGAGGTGATGTGCCAAATGGCGTTGCGCTCCATGAACGCCCCGAACTCGGCGGACGTGAAACAGCTAGCGTTATCGCTGACGAGGGTGTCGGGTAAACCGAACGTGGAAAAGACCCTCCGTAACTGTTTAATTGTTGTGGCCGAGGAGGTGCTCGAGACTGGGATGACCTCCAACCACTTGGAGAACGCGTCCACCACAAGGAGGAAAAGCGTTCCCCTGAACGGGCCAGCAAAGTCTACGTGTACCCGGGACCAGGGCCCCCTTGCTGCGTCCCACTCCCTATGTGGCGAGCGGGCCTCTTCTGGCCTGGAGCTTTGGCACGCTTCGCAAGTGCCGACCATGTGTTCGATGTCGGCGTCTAGCTGGGGCCACCAAAAGTAACTGCGGGCCAGCGCCTTAGAGCGGACGATCCCCGGGTGGCTGACGTGCAGCAGTTTAAGCACCCTCGGCCGGAGAGACGTGGGGATCACTACCCGCTGTCCCCACAAAAGGCAACCCCTCTCTAGGGACAACTCTAGTTTCTTTTTGAAAAATGTGTCGAATTCCGCTGCTGGGGAAGACACGGGCCACCCTTTCTGTACCCAGGAGCAAACTGTGGCCAGCGTTTTGTCCTTGCCGGTCGCTTTAGCGATGTCGGCCGGTACTACTGGAGGGGAGTCTAGGACCTCTATCATTAAGACCTGGTGGTCCCTCTCTACCTCGCCCACGTGGCAGCAATCCCGGGGAATGGGGGACCTTGACAGGGCATCCGCATGGCTGATCTCCTTCCCGGGCCGGTATACCAACGCGTGCTGATACGCGTTGAGAAAAATGGCCCACCTGAGCATTCTCGGGGACAGGATTTGGGGTGTGGGCTTATCTGCGGTGAAAATGCCTAGCAAGGGCTTATGGTCAGTCACTATGGTGAAGGGGCGGCCGTACACAAAATCATGAAATTTCTTAGTCCCCGCAATTATCGCTAGTGCTTCCCTGTCTGTCTGAGCATAGTTCCTCTCCGCTTGGGACAAGGACCTAGAGTAGAACGCTATCGGGGCCTCCAGTACGTGGCATAACACCGCCCCCACCCCCACCGGGGATGCATCGCATATCAGGACCACTGGGCGTTTGGGATTGAAATGGGTCAGTACCGCATCTGATGCCAGGAGTCGCTTCAGGTCATTGAAAGCCCTCTCCTGGTCGTCGCCCCACTTCCATGCCTCGTCCTTTTTTAACAATTTGTGTAGCGGTTCCGCTACTGCTGCCTTCCGCGGAAGGAAGGAGTGGTAAAAGTTGAGCAGTCCAAGGAACGACTGCAACTCGGGCTTGGAGGTGGGGCGAGGGGCCTTCTTGATGGCGGCCACCTTGGATTGGGATGGCCTGATTCCCTCGGGAGTAACACGGAACCCTAGGAACTCAACCTCAGTTGCGAAGAAAACGCATTTGTCCTTCCGCAACCGCAACCCCGCTTTCTCGAATATTGTCAGGACCCTTCCCAACCTGCTTGCTAATTCGGCCCGGCTCCCCCCTGTAATCAATACGTCATCAAAGTAGGGTAACACCCCCTCTAACCCCTTCAGGAGGCGTTCCACGAGTGACTGGAAAATCCCGGGCGCCGAATTCACGCCGAATTGGAGGCGCGATACCTGGAACGCCCCTTTGTGGGTGACTATGGTCTGTGCAGCAGCTGCGGCGGGGGTCACCGGGAGTTGCTGGTAGGCTTGGGCCAGGTCGAGTTTAGCGAAACACCTCCCCCCGTGTAACCTGGCCAACAAGTGGCTGACTACCGGCACCGGATAAGCATTAGGGCGGATCGCCTTATTGATGGTGCACTTGTAATCAGCGCATATGCGGACCTCCCCGTTGGCCTTGAGCGCTGTTACAATTGGAGTTTCCCACTCCGCAGAATCAACAGGAACAAGAATCCCCTGGCCCACCAATTTGTCCAACTCCGCCTCTATTTTGTCCTTTAGTGCGAAAGGCACTCTGCGCGGTTTAAGTCTGATTGGACGTACTCCAGGGTCCAGGTCGAAAGTCACTGGGGGGCCCTTGAATTTTCCGAGCCCCTTTTTGAAAACCTCGGGGTGCGCGTCGCACACGCTCTGTATTGGATCAGTCCCGGTGGCGTGTGCTCCCACGGCGTGCACCCCCCCAATGAACAACCCCAGGGGCTGGAACCATTGAGTCCCGAGGAGGCTGCATTTTCCTCCCTTGAGGACGACTAGGGGAAGCGTTGCGGTGTGCTTTTTAAACTGGACCTGGAACTTCCCAACCCCCAACACTGGGATGCGGTTCCCTTGCACGTCCTTCAGTGTGGCCCTCAACGCTTTGAGCTTGGGCCGCACGCGGGGGGCGATTTTCATGAACTCTCCCTGGGAAATAATAGAGTATGACGAACCCGAGTCCACCTCCATTCTAACAGGGGCCCCTTGTATTACTACCTCAACGAAGTAACGGGGGTGCTCCGTGGAAACGCTGCAAACTGGAGCGTCGTCCTCGCTGTCGTCGGAGATGCGCCCTACGCCGTCCCGCGTCCTCGTGGTCCGGGTGCCGTCCTTTGGCCTCGTGGTGCGGTCCTGCCTCGCCGAGCGGTCTGGAGAACTCCTTGTGGCCTCGCGCCGTTTCCGGCAGACCTTGGCGATGTGCCCGCGCCGGCTGCAGTTGTGGCACTCGGCCTTGCGGAATGGGCATTTGGCGTGGGCGTGGGCGGCGCCGCAGCCGTCGCAGCGCCGGCCCTCTCTCTGGACCCTCCGGACGTCCTCGTCGTCGCTGCTCTCCGCAGACGAGTTCGAAACTCGCCGGGCCGCGCGCACCGAGCTCTCTGCCTTGGCGGGCTTCGGGCGCCAGTCCTGAAGCTCTTGCACCCCGGCAGTCGTGGCCTCCGCGGCCTGCGCCGTGTCGAGGACTTGTTGCCACGTGGGAGGCGGCTCCTTTTTCATCAGCACGCGCTGAGTCTCGGTATCCCTCAGACCGCAGAGCAGGCAGTCCCGGAGGGTGACTTCTGGGGTCTCCCACTTGCATGGGCCGGCGGCCAGCCGCAGGGCCGCGGCGAACTCGGCGACCGATTCCCCGGGCGCCTGGACTCGCCTCCAGAACGCGCTCCGAGCGGGGAACATCGCTATCGCTGGCCGGAGATGGGCGCGCAGCGCCGCCAGGAGCTCTGTGGCTTTGAGGTCGCCCATCTTCCTCGGCGCGATCAGGTCCACCAAGGTCCTCTTGGTCTCGTGTCCGAGCATGCGGACGAAAATGGCCCTCTTCTTGGCCTCATCTGAGACTTCGAGCTCCACCAGCGCTGCGTTGAAGTCTATCTCAAACAGCTCCAAGTCTCCCGGCTTCCTGATCTCGTAGCCGGCGCATGTCTTGGTCCCGTGGGCAGCCATATCCCACCTTCGTCGCCAATTTAGTGTATGGGACCAAAGACAACAGAACAACCGAAGGGTTGGTTTAACACGGGATTATTGCATGGTGTTCCGGTGAAGCATGGGGGTAATGGTGGTGGTACATCTCATTATATACTGAGGACTATACATTTGAATCTTGCAGCACGGTAGCTCATTGGCTACTGTCGGCGTGGCCTCGCCCAGGCACGCCTTACTCTCGCAGTTGTATCTTCTTCCTGCTGAATGCGAGTATCTTCATTCTGCTGAATGCGAGTATCTTCATTCTGCTGAATGCGGAGGCATTTCCCGCGGCTGTCCGTGATTGAGCAATGTGAACCATGTGAGGCTGAACGCTCGCAGCTGCCCCAAGGGGTTGCTTGCTCGCGTTCCTTTCAGCTGAGATACATTGTAATTGTGATGGAACATTTATATCTTGATAGCTTTACAGTACATTGATATGCATACATAACACATTGCTTTTCCAATTTCTAGCTATACATTGTCTACCTGATGTCTCAAAAACTCCTTTCTAAGAAGCTCATTTTTCACTAAGGAAATATCCTAAGGAGTTTGCAGAGGTTCAAGTTCAGCATTGCCTTAACAGCCATCTGGTAGTGCCACACCTCATTCACTCTCGCTTTGAGCCCTCTGTGTGATCACAACTGGGCTCCAAAGAGTCTCCCAGACAAAGCAGATTTTGCGGGTGCATGGAAGCAGTTGGAGGGAGTGGAAATCACCCACCTCCTAATGCCACTGAAGAAAACAATGCCACCAACAGAATAATTCCCATTGATCTAATGATAAAAGGCAGTAAAACACCAATAATACAACCAATAATAACCAAATTCGGTGGTGGTTATATTATGTTATTTCTACATATTTAAGTTATTCAAAAGAGCTGGGAGAATGGAAGGGTATTTTGCCTGTTTCTGAAAAATAGAATGATGGCATAGTTATCAGCTGACTATCCCTAGGGCTGTGGTGGCAAAACTTGGCACTCCAGATGTTCTTGGACTTCAATTCCCAGAAGCCCAAGCCCCCTGTGAATCCACACAAATGGTTTTACTGTGATTCATCCGGCCCGTGCTGCCCTCGTCGCTCCCGGAAGCGGAAGTAAAACATGCCCATTCGAGGGCAAGTGCAGGTTGGATGAATCACAGTAAACCCACTTGTGTGGATTCACAGGGAGCTTGGGCTTTTGGGAATTGAAGTCCAAGAACATCTGGAGTACCAAGGTTCGCCATCACGGCCCTAGGGAAAAATGTACACATGTAGGGTGTCATCAGTGAAAATGCTATTTGATTGCTCACCAGATGTCTAGCTTCCCATTGCACTATTGACAGGTCATGACCAAACAGGGACTTCAGAAAACAAAAACAAAAAATTAAATAAAAACACTGCATCACTTTAAAGACTAACTGCTATATTTTTATTGTGAGCTTTCATGGATCATGTCCACTTCAGAAAGTTCACAGTAAAAATACAGTAGTTAGTCTTTAAAGTGCTGCAGTGTTTTGTTTTTGTTTTCTGACACACCTGAACCACAGTCTAACACAATTACTATTCCAAAACAGGTACTTGTTTCTCATTTAGGGGCCTTACACATATTAGGTCCAATTGTCCATAAGCATCCAGTACATTGTACACCTTGTTTTTCCTCACTTTACCCTCAAAAAGAGGCTTAAGGTGTCAAGAAAAGAACAATGAATTTAATAGCTCCCTTATCTTTTTCTTCAGGAATTGGAGCTGTCAAAATGCTTTTTCCCTTATCCCCCCCCCAAAAAAAAATCAGTCATGTATAGTTGTTGACAGGATCCTGTCTTCCTAAGGACTACATACTCCATAGATTTGGTCACAATTCAAACCTATGTGGATTAGAAGCATTCACCAAGCTCATAGTATCCTTTCATCTCCTTCTTTGCTTCTTCTCCAGTTCACATTCCATATTATGGCATAACACCATCACATTCGAGCCAAGTCTGCTATGTTATGCATAACCCATGATTTTCCCACACAACCAACTGAAGTGCTTATGAAAAAGAAGGAATAGTGAATCATATAAATCTGAGTCACAGTTCCAACTTCTAAACCCTACTTTAGATGTTAAATATGAACTAAGCAATAGAAATATGTTCTTGTAGTGTGTGCTAAGAGTCTTCTGATTTTTGAACTTAGAATTCTATAAATACATGATTCATTAGTCCAATTATTCATTTGGAAATCACATTTATTAGCCAAAGTTACAGGAGAACACTCTAGTTCTGCCTCTTCCATTTCTAGTAGTGACAGATCTTGGGGACAGTTTCACTTTGAATGTGATGCCTGACAACTAGATACACTTTGTCATAGGAGCTTATATCCCCAACATCCTATGGTCAGTTAAAAAAAAAACGTAGCTAAACTACAGTTATATCGTTTCTATTTTTGGGTATCCACTGCCCTTTTAAGGCCCTCAGATAACGATGCCCCAGTGACAGTGAAAACTAGCAGCCGACAAATATGTTCTACTTAATTTAGCTATTACCAACCTTGATCAAAATCCTGGTGCCTCTCCCATTCCTCATCCACATAACTTGCAGTCTTTAATCGTAAACACGAACACTTCTTCATTCATCAGATTAGTCTCTTCTTGCCTCAATTCCTTGATTTCTATTAAAAAATCCCTCTGCCCTTAGCCTTTCTTCGACTGAGCTCCCTATGTATTAGTTTTCCTATTTCTCATGGTCTGTTCAACTCCCTGTGCTTCTATTTCACTTGTACTGACAGCCTCCCCTTTTTTGCAGAAAGTGGACTCCAAACATTCTGAACTATCATACCTCCAGCATGGCAATTAGTGTCAGATGCTCCATTTTGGAAGGCTTTCAGAATGTGCAATACACTGCAGATGAGCATGCATGAAATATGTCCTGCTAAAGACCAGCTGTGGTATAGGTCTTTCGGGAGGTGATATTTCCTGCACCGTTGAAACATGCTTTGGTGCGCCACCTCCTGAAGAAGCCATCCCTTGATCCAGCAGTCATAACCAACTACAGACCTGTTTCCAACCTCCCCTTTTTGGAAAAAGTATTGGAAAAGGCAGTGGCGCGTCAGTTGCAGGGGGTACTGGATGAAGCGGAATATCTGGACACCTTCCAGTCAGGATTCAGACCTGGATATGGTACTGAGACTGCATTGGTCGAACTGATGGATGACCTCTGGCGAGAACGGGATAGCGGTCATCCGTCCATCCTTGCTCTTCTTGACCTCTCAGCGGCTTTCGATACCATCGACCACGGTATCCTTCTTGAACGGCTCCGAGGATTGGGGATCCAGGGCACTGTGTGGTCCTGGTTTTCCTCATTTCTGAGGGGCCGGACCCAGTCGGTGTGGTTGGAGAGCGAGAAGTCCAGTCCTAGGTCCCAAAAATATGGGGTGCCTCAGGGCTCGGTACTCTCTCCTCTCCTATTTAACATCTACATGAAGCCGCTGGGTGAGATCATCCATTCCCACGGGGTGCGGTACCATCAGTACGCGGATGATACACAGTTGTACATCTTGGCTCGTGGGGACCCCAGTGATGCAGTCAAAGTCCTTTCCAGTTGTCTGTAGGCGATTGGGGTCTGGATGGGGGCAAATGGGTTACAGCTGAATCCTAGTAAGACTGAGTGGCTGTGGATGGGGGGTCCTGTGTTATCCCGGGAGCTACCATATTTGGTTTTGGATGGGGCTATTTTGCCCCAGACCGACCCGGTGCGCAACTTGGGGGTCCTCCTGGATTCGCAGCTGCTGCTAGAAGAATGGGTGGTGGCTGTGGCCAGGAGGGCCTTCGTCCAACTTCGGGTGATTCGCCAGTTGCGCACACTCCTGGACCGGGACTCTTTGCTCATGGTCACTCATGCTCTGGTGACCTCCAGACTAGATTATCGTAATGCACTCTACATGGGGCTGGCCTTGATGACCATTCGGAGGCTGCAGCTGGTCCAGAATGCGGCGGCCTGGGTGGTGATGGGGTGTGGACGTTATGCCCATGACTCACCACTGCTGCGGGAGCTGCACTGGTTACCCGTTTGCCTCCGGGTGCAATTCAAGGTGCAGGTTTTGACCTTTAAAGCCCTATATGGTAGTGGGCCAGGTTACCTTAGAGACCGCATCACCCTAAGGATGTCTGTCCGTCCAATCAGAGTGGACCGGAGGGGCTCTCTAATAGTGCCATCGGCCAGGTGGGCTCGCCTCTCTGGCACAAGGAGGAGAGCCTTCTCTGTGTCTGCACCGGCCCTTTGGAATCTCCTGCCTGTGGAACTACGTCTCCAGACGGAGTTGTTGCCCTTTAGAAAAGAACTAAAAACCTGGCTGGCGGGCCAAGTTTGGGGTGCAGGTGGAGGGGTGGCTTCCGTTGGGTGGTTAATATAGGGGAGGTTGCCTGCCCCACGGTTCCTGCACCCCTCTCTTTTTAGGGGTGGGTTCTTATTGCTGGTTTTTATCTGTTTTATTTGTTTTTATCTGTTTTTACCCACTGTTGTGAACCACCCGGAGTCGGCTTTGGCTGAGTGGGCGGTATAAAAATTTAACAATAAATAAATAAATAATAAATAGGTGAAAATGTTATCATTAAGATTGCAGGTATGATATCCAAGGTCAGGTTTCATTTGCAACCAAAGCTCGGAATGAAATAATTCTAAGGTCAACTTGACTGATGCAGAAATGGGAAATATGCTGAGGGATATGTGGATAAGAATGCAAACTGCTACATTCAAAAGAAACCAGAAGATTCAGAGAACCTGGATTTGCGTTTGTATGGGATGAAACTACTGTTTTATGCTTTATCTATGCCAAGGCGCCAAGCAAGCAATTTTAACACAATGAAGCTTTTGCAAAGGTTTCTCAGGACAATGAAATATCAAGTTATTTTTCTCTCTGATGTGAATGTACAAATTGAAGTAAAGTATTGCAACAGTTATAAAAAGGAACATGAGAGTTATTGTATAACCAGATTCAATGCTATGTAATTCACTTGCAATGCCATGACAACCAAAGGAGTGCTAAGAACCACACAATAGCCACAGCAATTTCATAAACTTCTTAAACAGAAAGTGTAACAGGTGAAGGACAGAGAAATAGAAAACACTGCCTAAATGTATGAAAACCAAGCTAGAAGTTCTATAAATGCAGTTTGACAACATGTTGGTTTTATATTTTTGTTCTGTGTGAACAAAAAATGTTTTTCCTCAAGCATAAAAGACCCTCTTTCCCCATGCTTCTTTTCCTTACTACAGTATTAGGAAACAAGGGTATATTTTAATACACACATCAGATCTACAGTTATTTTACACATGCAGACATTCAAACACACATTCTCTTGCCTGGGGCAGAACAGCTTTCCTTTAGTTCGTATATTGCTTTCTTATGAGGAAACATGGGAATAAAGGAATGAGAAACACCAGCTGACATTTAAACTGTAAAACATGTTCCTGCCTCCCAAATCTTTGTTGTAGATTTGAACTCCATTATCTGGGAAGGGATAGGATTTTGGAAGCTTTTAATTCTGAGAAATGAACTTTTTACTCCTCTGGGAAAATTAATGGAGAAAAAGCTCTCCTTTCTCCCACCAGAAGCAAAAAGCGCCTTGCAATCTGTTTTGCAACAGATATGTTTTGCAACAGGATGAGATAGATTTAAGGCTGCCATTTTCTCTGCTTAAACCAGGGGTGCCCAAACTATGGCCCACAGGAAGCAGAAGTAAAACGTGCCCATACAGGTGCATTTTGCTTCCACTTTTGGGAATGACGAGAGTGGTGCAGGCTGGATGAATTGATGCTGGGTGATGGATCTAGCCCATGGGCCATAGTTTGGGCATCCCTGGTCTAAGGGCACCTAAGTGAATACTAATGGAGTCATTAATTCTTGACAGGAAATAATCTGTTTCATATTTCCTTTTTGAACAGGACATTGTAGGTGACTGGGGTGGGTGGGATCTGTTGCAGATTTTATATTGTAAACTAACATCTCTGTAAGCTTGCAATCAGCAACTGAAAAGGATAAGCAAGCAAGAAAAGCCAAAGGAGATGGTTAGTATTTCTCCATTCTACTTTGCGATACAGTATATTGACTATTAATTAGCGTGGTAAAGAAGTTTAGGTTGTTCCATGCTTTCCAAAACATCACTTCAAAACTTTGAACCAGCATTTGTATTTCAGTACTTTTAAGGCTGGCTTTAAAGTTAACTAATGGTTGGATATCTCAGCAAGTTGGGTACCTGACTGCAGAGCCAGTGGTTGGAAGCTTGATTCTCCACTGTATCTCCTGGAAGAAAAGCCAAACTGAAAAAGCTACATACCTAAAGTGTTCCCAGAAGTGAATGAGAGTAAACAAAACAAAAAAAAATATCAACCATTGTGGCACTTTAAAGACCAACTGCTGTATTTTAATGTTAGCTTTCATGGATCAAGGCAGCTTCATCAGACATATAACAACATATAACAAACAACATATATAGCAGGATATCACAGGATGACTAAGACAAATCCTGATACAAAAAGTACATTACTTAGCTGGCATCCTTCCATCAAAATTCTGTTGAGAAAGTGCTGCTCAGAAAGAGTGGGTCAAAGCAAGTTCCTTGGAAATACACCTGCTATTTGTTCACCAACCACCAAAGCAGAGACTGAAATTAAGGCATAGCTTCTTCACAACTTCTGCTCCCACAGACAGCCTTAAAACTATGGAAGACGAGCAAGGAACTACCAAATAACTGGCCAGAACCACATGACTCTTACTGCCTGGCCAAGAACATGGCCTGTGTGGAAAGCTTTAAAGAGACTGCATGCAGGGGTAGGAAGATCAAGGGCTAATCTGAGAAAGTGGGTTTTTCCTGTAAATGATAGCCTGTGTGAATGCGGAGAAGTACAAACTATTGCCCATATGATACAATGCACACAATGCCCCTCAAAGTGCACTGAGGAGGAGCTTGTGTTGGCAAGAGGAAATGCTGTTGAAGTGGCCCGATATTGGGCAGATGCCATCTAGCCTTTTTAAAAAATTCTGGTTTGTTTTTAGATGTGTCACTTTTAGTTTTGTATGTTATTATGTGCTGGTGGTGTATCTGACAGCAAGCAAGCAAGCAAAAGCAAGGAGCATATAACAACCCATTAGATGTGGTGTATCAAATTTAGTAATGTCACATAAACCCTTGCCTTTGAGATGGGTGCCCAGTAGATACCAGTATACGTATTTTATCTCTGCTGTCTCTCTCTGGATCCTTGTCTTATAATATTTCAAATTCAATCCTGGAACAAAACATGAAATTATACAGTAGTAAAGCTACCTAATACTACTCCCTTTAATGTGTAAAGTCAGTCATAGCATATAAAAATAGCCAATTTCTCATGTAATATATTATGAGATGTTTACACATGTTTGGATTTTAGTGTGTGACCTGAAATTGCATCTTTCCCTATCTCTTCTTCCCTTGTTTCTTCCTTTCTTTTTGCCATGTTTCTCTACCCACCCCCAATTTAAGAGAAGAAAGGCTACTTTTTGGGCTATATTTCCCAAAATAGTCCAGTCAGTGGTCATAGAGGGTTGTAGTTCAGGGAACTATACAGCAGGTACATACAGTTGCATGGCTGTGGTTCACTATTTTTTAAAAAAACTTTCTATAACCTCTGCTTACCAGCTATAGCTACATTTTACCAAGCACTTTCTAGGAAAAGATATGGCATTCATTCTTAGTAATCAGTGAAGTAAGGGGCTTGTGTTTCCAAATGAAAGGAAAAGAGGCTTCCTGTTTTCAGATGTGTTCTCTTCAATATGTTTTCCTCACTTCTGGTCTTCCACATGAAGACCTCTTGTCTGACTAAAAATTGCCCAAGCACAAAATTGTATAGCTGATTCTTGGCTTGTATAGTAGTTATTCTCAAGTATCATCCAAACCTATAAGAAGATATTAGCAGCACAAGGCCTTCAGTTTACTGTCAGATCAACACCTTTGAACTGTGGTGCTGGAGGAGACTCTTGATTGTCCCTTGAACTGCAAGGACAGCAAATCAGTCAATCCTGAAGGAAATCAACCCTGACTGCTCCTTGGAAGGACAAATAGTGAAGATGAAGTTCAAGTACTTTGGCCACCAAATGAGAAGAGAGGACTCACTTGAGAAGGCCTTGATTCTGGGAAAGATCGAAGGCAAACGGAGAAGGGAGCAGCAGAGGATGAGGTGCCTAGATGGCATTGTTGACTCAATGAGCGTAGATCTGGGCAGGCTATGTAGGATGGCAGATGACAGAGGAGCCTGGCATGCGGTGGTCCATGGGGTCGCAAAGGGTCAGACTAAACTGTGTGACTGAACAACAACAACTGAAAGCTGTTTCAGCTTTGTTTAAAAGGTCTCATGAGCTGCCTTTTGATGAATTTCAGACTTATTAACAAACTTAAAGGGATATTCAGAGGGCTTTTGGATTGCCTTGTTCAAGCCCAAAATGATACAGCAGTTGACTCAAATTCTGAGAAGTAGACTGACATCACCAGACGTTCATTGCAGAGATTGGGCCAGTCCCTAAGGAGTATAGAGAATAATTACACCTCAGTCCTCAAACTCATAAATGCCAGGAAAAATCTACATGTAGAAATATTTTCACCGAGTCTTTTTTCAGTGAAGCAAATGTTTGATGTCTGAAGATACTGCAGTCTTTTGTCATATACCAGTAATGCAAATAAATGCATCAAAGTAATTGTTATGTGTCATCAAGTTGCTACGGATGATGTATGGCATTCTAATTAGGTTCTTGAGGTATATGAGATATTCAAGGAGTGGCTTAACATTGCCAGTCCTTGATGTGTTTCACTGGCAGTGCCGGGATCTTAATGTACTCTATACACTAGACTAAATTGGCTGCATCTGTTAAAGTTACAACCTTGCAGAAAACTTCACCAATCTTTTGGGAGCTGGCAGGCGAGAGACAGACAGAGATGAAAAAGGAGATTGACTGACATGTTTACAATTCTTAGAATTCTTCATATACCATGATTACCGGCCATACTAGCTGTAGTAGTCTTCCCATTGCTATTGACAGTGAGCAATATTTCAATCCTGGCTTCATCCATCTATTAACCATCAACTCCCACATCTACTTGGATCTGTTCCAGGTTACCAATGGCTACCAGACTAGTGCTTAAATAGTTAGACTGTACTTCATTTATTTTACTAAACAAGTGATCATGGGGTTAAAGGCTAAAAAAAAAATACCACTCCCTCCTGTTTTGGTAGTTAACAATGAAAGGATCTGCAAGGTACTTCATAAGTTTCATAGGCATGGTATCTATATTTTAAGTTAAGAAGGCCCATGTTTGTTTAGAAAATTGTGTGAGCCATAAAAACCCAGCACATGGTTCTATTGGACTATTGCTATGTAGCTAGGATATGTACTTATCAATGGAAAGGATCTTTGTTGTCATTGGTAGTTATCACACAATTATAGGTGCAATTTTCCTATTCATATCATTGAGAGGAAAATATGTAACCTTGAGCCTTACAATAATGCAACTGACATTTATAGAACAGAATCAGTTTTGATTAGAAATTACTGTTCTATGAGTAAAATTTCTGTCATATTCCCTCAAGATGACAATTTATATAATGTGATTCAGAAGGTATTTTCTGTCATGTTGCACAGACAACCCAGAAATCCATTTAAGAAAAGTGACTAAAACCATCCTGACCCATAAGAGTGGAGGAAAGATGAAGGGTGACAAGTTTGTTTATTGAGACCAGGAGCAAACTATTCAGCCTAAATGCATCTCAAGTCTATGAAAGTTAAAAAAATAAAATTAAAAAATATTATATTATTGATTATTATGTTTTTGGCCAGACTGGTTCCTCTTAACTCATTAAAATGAAGTAACAGGTATTTCCAGAGTTATTTTTAAGGACTTTGGCTAAAAGGGAATACAGTATTTTAGGAATTCCTTAAACTCAGAGGGGAACCCTGGCAAGTAATTAGCTGTTTGGCTGCATTAAGAACTGCTGATGTTGTGAGTTTGAGCCTGACCAGGATCAAGGTTGACTCAGCCTTCCATCATTCTAAGGCCAGTAAAATGAGTACCCAACATGTTGGGGGTGGGGGTGGGAATGTTAATTACCTTGTAAACCACCCAGAGAAGTGTACTAAGTGCTATGGAGTATTATAAGTGTAATTGTTATTGGTATTGCTAAAATTTACATTTTGTTCATCTTTTTTGTGTGTTCTGTTATTGCTGCTGCCATGGCAACACAGCAGAAACTGCCATTCTTAACACAAGTACACACAGATATCTCACATGCTCTCTTTGCCATAGACCCCTGCCTTCCCTCTATGTAAAACAATAGTTATCATGTTCTGGACTACCTTACCTATGTTGACTGGGAATAAAAGAAGTGGTAATCTAACACTTCTAGTGGATGGTGGTGTGTGGGATGCTGCATTAGAACACATGAAGAGTGCCATTATGCACAGAGTGATACAGAGTAAGAAATTCCTGATGTTTAATCAAGATTCCAAAAAGGAAGAGACATGCAACATCATGTTGCCTGATGGCTATTGGAGCATACCAAAGATTTTAAAAATAAAACAATTCTATGCTTTATAGATTATTGCAAAACCTCTGACTGTGTGACTGATGAGAAACCATGGGTTATTCTGGAAGAAAACTCTGAAGGAAATTGGAGTGCAGTGATTCATGTGGCTAAGACACTGACTGGAAGGCGGCAGGTCCGCAGTTCGATACCTGGATACTGCAAGACGGAATGAGCTCCCGTCTTTGTCGCAGCTCCTGCCAACCTAGCAGTTTGACAGCAAGAAATTACAAGTAGATAAATAGGGACCACTTTGGTGGGAAGGCAAGCAGCGTTCCGTGTGCTCCAGTATCTAGTCATACCTGCCACATGACCGTAGAAATGTCTACAGAAGCAGACAGCGCTGGCTCTTCGGCTATGAAACAGAGATGAGCACTGAACCCTAGAGTAGGATATGACTGGCTTTCAAGCAAGGTAGACCTAATACTTGATTGTTTTGATGTGTAACCAATATAGAGGACAAGAAGATACCATTAGGGCAGAATATGGAAATTGAGAATGGTTTCCTATAGACAAAGGTGCCAGACAAGCATGTTTTTAGTCCTCTTATCTGTTCACTCTGTAGGTGAAACATATTACATGGAAAGTCAGAACTGATTCAGAAGGAGAGGAGTGAAAGATGGTGAAAGACACATAAAATGCCCAGTGGCAGAGCCGTCTAAGTGACCATTCAGAACCAGTTAGTTAAGCAACTGCAGTTTTAAGCCTGCTAACCAGAAAAGCTTGCCCAACAAATGCTTGATAAATCCCCATTGTTTTGCAGCCTACTTTGGACTCTGAAAAGGTGAAGACTGTGAAGTTTCCAACAGGCCACCAAATATGATGAAGAGGTTGAATTCAGCTGGATGTGTCAAAAATAGTACAAACATAATGCTGTAGCTTTCTCATGAAGTCTGCAAAGTTTCCTGCTTGTCTCAATCCCTACCACATTCTGGGTGTCTGTAATTAGCCTTTACCTAATAGTCATTCTAAAGGACTGCAGTGGCTTAGTGATTAAGACACTGAGATTGATGACTGGAAGGTCAGCAGGCAGGTCGGTAGTTCAAGACTTGAGTGCTGCACAATGGAGTGAGCTCCCATATTTATCCCAGCTCCTGCCAACCTAGCAATTTGAAAGTGAGAAACTGCATTCAGATAAAATAGGTACTTCTCCGATGAAGGTAAACAGCATTCCATGCACTCCAGTGTCTAGTCATGCCTGTCACATGTCCACGGAAATATTCGCAGACGTGGACAGTGCTGGCTCTTTGGCTCTAAACAGAGATGAGTATGGAACCCTAGAGTTGGATATGACTGGCTTTTGAGCAAGGATGACCTAATTATCCTTTAGTAAAGGTAAAGGTTTCCCTTGCTTGAAAGCCAGTTGTATCCAACTCAGTGCTCATCTCTGTTTCAAAGCCGAAGAGCCAGTGCTGTCTGCTTCCATGGCCATGTGGCAGCCATGACTAGACACCGGAGCACACGGAACACTGTTGCCTTCCCACTGAAGTGGTCCCTATTTATCTGCTTGCAATTTTCTGCTTTCGAACTGCTAGGTTGGCAGGAGCTGGGACAAAGACGGGAGCTCATTCCGTCCTGCAGTACTCGGGAATCGAACTGCTGATCTTCTGCCTCCCAGTCAGCGTCTTAGCCACTTGAGCCTGGTTCTACTCCACCTAATATCTTTGCATATTTTCACTCATCCCTTTGATCACCAGCAGTATCTCTTCTTTGATCTCCTTGGCTTGCAACCAATTCTCATTTCCTGTCAGGTGCCATAGATACTACAAAATGCTTGCCCTGCAGTTGTAATTTTGCTTCTTGATACAGACAGCAGCACAGCTTGCTTTGAAATGCTTTCTATTAATAGAACAGGGATGCCGTAATAGCTTGCCTACTGATTTTGCCAGACAGCTTTTCTCTCGGCTGACTGGAATCCTGAAGTGACTTCCCTTGTTCGGCTGTGCAAGCAGGCTCCTTTTCAATATATTGGTTTAACATTTTATAGTATTCAGAAAAATAGATTTTTAACATTTTATATATAAAAAACTACTATCATTTTGTTTAAATACATTAATATATATTGTGCTGCATTGATCTCTTCCTGACTTACTGACATCCATGGGCAACATTTACAGGATGTGCTTTCTTTGGGAGCAGAGGGAATTAAAGTCTTTTGTCACCTGTTGAATAATTTGTTTATATAAGTATATACAAGGTATACATTAAAGTTTGACCTTGTGCAGTACAGAACTGAGTACAGGGTCTCTCCTGTCACAAAGAAAGTGCTTTCCCCATCACAGAAACTCTGCAGTTAAATTATTCTACAGCTGATACTGTTCTAATTTCCCCTTGTTCAGAAATATTGACCCAAGCACTTGGTGCCTTCTAGTTTTAAGCATTCTAAATTTAGAAATATTTTGGAGAATTTATGTCTAATTTCTGTCTTGAACATATCTGTAAAATTAAAAAAAAGACTTCTTTGGTTATGGTCTTTCCTCCTTGGTTGTGGGAAAAATTCTCAGTCTGAGCGCTGGTGGTGCAGTGGTTAAACAGCTGTACTGCAGACAAAAATGCTGCTGACGTTCTGAGTTTGATCCTGATGGGGATAAAGGTTGATTCAGCCATCCATCCATTTGAGGTCAGCAAAATGAGTACCCGGCATGTTGGGGGCAAAATGCTAATTACCTTGTGAACTGAACATAGAGTGCACTAAGTATAATTGCTATTGCTATAGTGTGTGCTTCTCTGAATTCTAGCTGCATTCATATTCATTTTCAACTTTCTACTGCAGGGATTCTCAATCTGTGGCCCACAAGCCAGATGCGGCCCATGGCACCATTTCATGTGGCCCTCCACCACCCCCACCAAACCAGGAGAAGGGAACTGTCCAGCAGCACCATGAAGAGTCAGACTGCAACTACAGTAATACCTCGGATAATGACAAAATCCGGTTCCACAAGCTTGGTCGTTATCTGATTTTTAGTGTTATCTGATGCATACATCGGATATTGCTTTTTAAAAGCTTGCTGCCTCTGGGAGGGTCGGGGACATGATCCGTGCTGTTTCTGATGTCCTGCGACCTTCTCAGGCACTGCTGCAAGGCAAACCGTCGGGGGAAACTCCTTCCTCGGCTGCAGATTTTGTCTTGCAGCAGTGCCCAGAAAGGTCAGGAGACATTGGAAACAGTGCGGATCAGCTCCCCGAACTCTTCCAGATGCGGCAATGGTGGCAGAGATCCCAAAATGGGTGAAAAACTCTGTTGTGAAAAACAAAATGGTGGCAGCAACTATTTTCATCTATTGTGCATCCCAGGGATGGCCTAGAAAGGTGGGAATAGCATGGAAAAGGTCCTCCCACCTTCCCAGAGGCTTCTTGGGAGGCAGAGAGCTGGAAAATGCACCTGAAGATTGGCAATTTTTTCACCCCCAAACAGCATGAAAAGGTAGGAGATCAAACACGATGCATCAGATAACACTAAAATGGTGTTATTCCTTGCAAATCTTTTGTCAAAAATTTGCTATCATTATCCGGATTTGGCATTATCCAGTACTGCCATTATCTGCAGTTTTACTGAATATAGTCAAATCCTGTGCAATTGGCTGTAGGTGTAAAACAGATGAACTCACATTTTAATTGATCACATAATGCAAAGATGAATTTGAATTAGCCTGGCCCTTTTTACTCCCAATGCAGAGTTTCTTCTCTGCTGCTGAGAGGTTCAACTTTTTTCCAGCTGTAATAATTTCAACAGAATTTTCCCCATGTCAGTTGTTTTGTTTTCCAAAAGAACAAGAGGGTGTGGCTGTGGATGATATTCTAGTGATGTATGAGGCTGGGCATAATGTTTTGGACAGGAAGAATACTCACCCTACAATCTTTCTTCCTAGTCACTCCAAGTGTGTGTGTGTGTGTGTGTAAACTACCAAGTTTAACACTATAGCACTACACCACTAAAATGATACTCTAGCTTAGCACTAGATCACTACTCCACGGACCCAAAAATTGACATGAAATAGAAATATCTGACAAACTACAGCAGAATACAATATTTCTGTGTATGTGTTTGTACTGTATGAGTACTTTTGAAAACTGTCTTTTTCCCCTAGTACTGTGTGACACTTTAAACAGACCATTGACTTTATGGTTTACTATTAAAGGGTTGATAAATATTAGCAGAGAGCATGCTCAAAAGATAAGTGGCTATGGACTGTGGCCAGTGTAGTCACAGCATAAGACAAGCCAGAGAGTTGCATGCTAAATAATAAAGCAGCTATGCAGTAGATTTCTGGCACTAGAAACAACAGGACTCATAACTGTAGGACCAAAACTGAAACTCCTTCTAAATAGGTTGAGTTGCCTATTGTTCATGGTAAACCATTTAGTGTCAAGATTCCATCCTTCCTATCTCAGTGCTGAGCTTTTCATCATTCCTCCTGATAAAATCCTAGATTAGATTGCGAGATTCTAGAACCAGCAGCTGAGTCCACAGAATTGTGTTTTCTTGATGCATGACCTTAGGATTTACTTCAGAATGTGTACAGCATTTACATGTATGTTGGCATGTTCTTCACACAACCAAAGCATTATGCCTTGCTTGCAAGACAGACTGCAGCTGTCTGTTGTTATATAAATGGAATCCAAGTGTTTCATCATCACACAGCTCAAGCTGTCTAGACATCATATTCTGCAGTTGCCGACACTACTTGTGTGAACTGGAAAGGAACTACTATGCTCAGATATGCATATATCCTAGTTCCAAAATTGCTATGAAGATGAGGTCTATATTGCTGGATATTTCTAGAAAGTTATTATGATGAGAGTACTATTTCAATGAATCACATATTTGCAACTTCTCAAGTCAACACATGGACACAAAAATCAGTCTCCTTCTTCAAACCTCCCAAGCATGTTGAGCTGATATCTCACTTACCCAAACATACTCTTTACTAGTTTTATCCTTAGCAGCTAACACCATTTTGGCATTATCCAGTACTGTCGTTATCTGGAGTTTTACTGTAGATAGTCAAATCCTGTGCAATTGGGTGTAGGTGTAAAACTTAGTTGCTGCCACCATTTTGTTTTTCACAACAAACTCTGGGGCTGAAGTTATTTAAAATTCCACACTGTTTGTCAATTTACAATGCTAGTTTCTGTTACGTTTTGCAGCAGCAGTTTCATAGAATGGCATGGGTTCATTAGTAGTGATAACAGGAAGAATTCAGGTATGCTAGTAAGTATCTCTTCTCTAGCTGCGTGGCTAGGGAAGGGTACAGACATGCATGGAGTCTGATTGCCTTCCTTGAAGGAAGAGTAGTGTGTGTGTGTGTGTGTGTGTGTGTGTGTGTGTGTGTGTGTGTGTGTGTGTGTGTGTGTGTGTGTGTGTGTGTGTGTGTGTGTGTGTGTGTGTGTGTGTGTGTGTGTGTGTCACAAGAACAAAGAAGGTCAAGCAGAGAGGAAAGCAGAGCTTGTTAATTGGCTATCAAGAGACAGTGCAAACAATGTATAATAATATGATACAATCTTAGAACTTCAGAGCTGGAAGGGACTCTATACATCTTCTAGTCTAGCCTCTGCCAAGGAAGCATGGAGGAATCAAACTTTCAACTTTGGGCTTTGTAGCCAAAAAAAAACCTAAACCATTGAGCTATCCAGCAGGTCACCTTTAGGGCAGAAAGGTCTCTCCTGTCACATGGTTCGTGTATTAGTGTTTACTTCTAGTGTTTACAGCATGCTGGGTTGTCCCTAATAATCAACATTTCCTACTTACAAAGTACAAAAATCAATTAAATTGGTAAAATGTTTTAGTATTATTCAGAATCCAAAGTCATAGCCCTCTTTAGCTGAAGACAACAATTGGGCATGGAAAAACAACAATATCATAATTTTGTCTCTGAAATATCATATGGGAAAGTATGATTCATGATAGAACTCAGGGTTTTTCCCAGTCAGGGAGATTCAATTATTTTAAAATTAAAACAGTTGTTTACCTTTTAAGACCAGAGACCCCCTTTTCCCCACAAAGTAAAGGTTGGTTTTGTTTTCTCCCATATTCTCCAGACTGCTTTTTCACCATATTTGAATATAATACTGGATAATTGCATGAAATCCTGTGTTCTTCACTGCAGTAAATCACATCAAAAAATTAGTCATTTTCATGCAGAATACCATATGTTCCACATCAAAAAGTCCTTTTTTAAGTACCTCTCAAGACCTGGGGCATATAGAGTGGGTATATAGAGTGGCATGAACCATCATGTTTAGTGGCAGCAAAGCCTTGAAGAATAAAATATCTATGGCTGCTTTCATGTGCCCTTGGGCCAATCTGCCTTAAATGAGCATGACTCATTTCTCTACATAGCAAACACTGATTCACATAGGCTTCAAGGATCTTAGTAACGTAACTGCAGCAATGGTAACTTTTGATTTATTGTTTGAAGCATGTCATTACCAATACATTGCTCATCATGAGTTGCTCAAAATACCAAGTAAAGGGACTTGGTATACATTTTTCTATATATCTGCAAATAGCTTTCCAAAGGTCAACCGCACTAACTGTGATTATGATAGGGAAGGGAGAAATATAGAGAGCAAAGTATATCATCATTGCATTGGTATTTAAACTCAACAAGAGTAGAACCATTTTCTTCCTCCCAATGTCATATAGACCCTTTATAATACTCAGTGGGGATGTGGGCTACAGGACTGTACACAGTTACCCAGAAATAAGTCCATTGAATTCATTCAAGTGTACATCTGAGCAGACAAGCATAACAGTATACACTACATTTCTGTCATCTCCTCTATAGCATTCGATTATCTATCCAATATCGTTTTTAGGGCTGATGGCAAATAATGAGAAGTGTCACTATAGGTGCTTCCTTACCACTACTGTGGTGAAATGCTTAGAGTGCTGAACTAATATTTGAGAGAACTACATTCAAATCTCAACTCAGCCATGACACTACCTGGATCATTTGGGGCCAGCCACACTCCGTCAGTGTAAGCCACCACATCAGATTGGAAGAGGAGAGCCAAGTATGCACCTTGAATTTATTTAGGACAGGGATGATGATGATGATGATGATGATGATGATAACATCTCATTGGTTTAGATGTCTAAGTGTAGAGCAAGAAGTTGGGAATTGGATTCCTCACTGTGTATCCCAGAAGAAAAGTCAGTCTATGTAATCATGGATAAGCTGCACAGTCCCAGCCCAGGGTAACAATTTCTGTGCTTTCTCAAACTAGCAACCCTGGAAAGGGTCACCATTAATTGGAGCTTACTAGGCAGCATAAAAATAAAGGTAGGTTGCATGATGTCCTTGGACCACAAATCACTCCACTGTATGGCAATCTCTCAATAGATTTCATACCTCCTGTACCAAAGGATGCCTCAGACTCCTAAGGCTCAGAGGACTTCACTGCAACTTCTCCTACCATTCAGTTGCAGAAATAAACATGGACACATCCATCAGTGCTAGACCACTAAAGTGCAGCTTACTTATGAAGAATGCAGATGACTCCTAACCTTTGTGCGAACATTTTCCCCTACCATAGCTACTAGAACCCAACAAGAACTATTTATAATCCAGATCTTCTGAATCTATCAAGATAAGGACAATGATGGACTGCCTTGTCTTGACCATTACTAATCTACTGCAAGCAGAATGTCTTCAACCTAACAGTTTTGACAGGACCTGATTCATGCAGATATTTCCAACAGCTAGCCTGTCACCTCATAGACACCAGATTCTGGGAACCACAATAACATTTGCTTACACATAGTCTCAAATGTATCATTGATGAAGATGAGAAACCTATGATAGAGTTCTGCAGATTTGTGTTTTTGGACTATGCCACCAGACCAATATTCATGTTATTTGGGGACTTCCGGGAGCTGTAGTCCAGAAGTCATAAATCTACACACCTCTATCTGTGAACATATTTCCCTTTGCAATACAGCAAAAAGAATGAAAGCGCGGTGCCAAAATGGCCGCCACGCTCTTTGCAGGGCCCCCCACCCAGACTCAGACATCCGGGTGAGTTAGGGGGCGTGGCCACCCCTCTATAAAAGGGGTGGCCACGAGGCAGCCGAGCTGCCATTGTAAAAACAGCGACAGAGAGGAGAAGTTTTCTCCGTCGCTGTTCCTTTGACTCTTCGGCTCTTTAGCCCTTGGCTTTCCCGGCTGGGAAGGAAGGAGCTGCACAGAGCCTTTGGCTTGCTGGCTGCTCTGTGCTTTTTGGCATAGGTTGATCCCCGGACAGGGATCCTGCTCTTTCTACAGATATGCCTCCCAAACGGAAGGCCCCGGCGACGAAACCGTGGCCAACGGGGAGGACTTTTGCGGGCCCTGCGCAGCGCGGGGGGCAGCCCTTAGGTCAGAGGACCAGGGCTGCGCCCACGCGGCAGGGCACTACCCCAGCTTTACCCACCGATACCGGTGGGGCGATGCAGGCTGTGGCTTGGCCCTCGGCTAGCCAGCCTCCTACCGGCCCTTCAGGGGCTTTGGCCCTTGGCCCACAGTTGCCGGCCATGGGTCAGGCCAGCGGGGGAGGGCCCGGTGCTGGTACACGGCACGTTTCCCCTCCGGCCCCTCATGGGCCAGAGTTTTGGGCATGGCCCTATTCGGGCCCAGGCCCCCACTTTGGGGTTCTTGGTCAAATGCCTGGTGGGCCGTCCGGCCCACCCGGCCCTTCTCTCTCTGCTGGGGGCCCTTCGTGTTCACCAGCTGCCTCGACGGCTGCCACACTGCAACAAGCGGCCAGCCGGGTTGAGCTGCTTGAGACGCTCCGGCCTGCGCCTGCCGGTGTCTCGCAGCTCCCTGTTTGTCCAGAGCTACAGCCAGGGAGTGGTCAGGTGTGGCCCCAGAGCTCGATTACGGTCACGAGCTCCGACGCCCGCCGTGGGCCGGAACCCCCAGTGGGGGCGGCTCACGGGGGTGCAACTAGTGAGTATCAGGTTCAAGTTAATGCACCCACATCACAGTCCACTTCCAGTGGTGGGGTTCAGTGGCCATGGCCTCGTCAAGTCGAGGCGAGTGGGCATCAGTTGCCAGCCTATCCCAGTGCCCCTTGGTTCCATACTGGCACAACATTGGTGTGGTTCAGTGGCCATGGCCTCGTCAAGTCGAGGCGAGTGGGCATCAGTTGCCAGCCTATCCCAGTGCCCCTTGGTTCCATACTGGCACAACTTTGGGGGCTGGGGGTTTCCGCCCCCAGGGCAGTGCCGGACATCGCAGGGGCTGTCCAGGTTCCACTGCGTATGCCCCGTGTACCTAATGTGCTGTTGATGGCCTTGCCGACGGCTGGTTATTCATTGCCCCTTGGTGATCATTCGTCCCAGGTCACGAGGGAAAAGATTTGGTGGGAGGAGTACAGTTGATGCAAGTGGGCATCAGTTACCGTCTTATCCCAGTATCCCATGGTGCTAAATGGTCCCTCGTTAAGGGCGGGGGCGTCCGCCCCCGGGGCAGTGCCGAGCATCGCAGGGGCTGTCCGGGTCCTGCTGCGTATGCCCTTGATACAGAACGTGCCATCGATGGCTTTGCCGACGGCTGGTTATTCCTTGCCCCTGGGATCATTTGCCGCAGGTCACGAGGGGTAAGGTCTGGAGGGGGATATGTGGATATTCTCCATATTGAACTGTGAGCCCACTGAGGAGGAGAGAGAGGGACAGGACGACAGAGACAAAGAGCTGTCCCATCGTCGTAAGCCACCGTGCACCTGGGGCCAACTGGTTGTCAGCATACCTTATATATATGGGGGTATGCCGCAGGGCCCGGCCTGATTGGGCCATCCCGATGGTTCCATCCATTGCTAATATTTACAGGGCGATGGTTGATTTGATGGGCCCATCGCAGTTGGCTTCTCATTGTTGTCATTGTTGTGAATGTTTTTGGATTTTCCCAGTCCTGGTGTCTCCCTCTCTTATAATGTTATTGTTTTGGATGTATTCATTCCATCACTAAGATAATGACAAATTTCTGGTTATAAGCCAACATCAACTCAAGGCAAGCTAATAGCAGGTTCACAAGAATTTGAAAGAGTGGATAAAATTGCCTGTTTGGGGAACATGTTAAATGTAAATTGGGATCCCAAGGTAGAGATTAAAATATGAATAGAAAAAACCAAGATACACCTTCATAAAAATGCGACATTTGTTATGCAATAGAGTAGAGATCTAACTCTCATCACAAAGATCAGAATAATGAGATGTTACATATTCCCAGTGATGCTATATTGAGTCAAAGCTTGGACATTGTTTAAGCCATTTGAAAAGAGAATTGAAGATTTTGAAATGTGGATCTACAGTACATATGGCTGCTAAGGATTTCATGGGTTGATCATGTGACTAATGTAGAAGTATTGCACCAGATGGATAAAGAAAAAGAACTCTTTAAGACCATTAAGCAAAGAAAGCTTTAATACCTTGACCATATCATGAGGAACAACATTAAGTAGAGAATACTCCAACTTGCTCTGCAAGGAAAGATCCCTGGGGAGAGAAGCCCTGGACTCAGATGGACTTCATGGCTGAAGAACCTGAGAGACAGGGGTGGCATGTCCTCAGAAGAATTGTTCCAAGGAGTTAAGAACTGGAAGACTTTCACCATGATGATAGCCAATATCCAGAACAGATACAGCACCTGAAGAAGAAGAAGAAGAAGAAGAAGAAGAAGAAGAAGAAGAAGAAGAAGAAGAAGAAGAAGAAGAAGAAGAAGAAGAAGAAGAAGATGATGATGATGATGATGATGATGATGATGATGATGATGATGATGATGATGATGATGATGATGATGATGATAATAATAATAATAATAATAATAATAATAATAATAATAATAATAATAATAATAATAATAATAATAATAATAATAATAATAATAAGAAGTCACTGTTTTGTCCCTTGAAATCTTAACCTATAAAACCAAGTGTTCACCGTTGGAATTGGCTATGGGCTGCTGTGCGTCGCCCTACTTACCCGTTCCCTCCCTTCGAGAGCACGGGCGAAGTGGCTACGCAGGTCAACGAATGGTTTAAAAAATCGCGATTGGGGCATCAGCCCCACCATTGGCAAGAAAGGGAAACAACTTCATTTCCCAAAAAGCATTGCGTTTCGCCGTGTTTCTCCCAGTGTCAGCCAATCAAGATGATAAAAACAACGGACTCAGTCTTTGTTTTACGAGCCGCAACCAATCAAAAGTAGCATTTCAAAACCTTGCCGAGCGACGGACATCAGAAACTACAAGTCCCAGCGTCCTCCGTGCTGTGACCCCTCAGCCAATCAGGCTAAGGGACATGAGCATGGAGGAGGCTGGGAAAGCCAATGCGCCAACAACTTCCCTCCAGGAGGCACTTCGTCTCCCGGAGGGAAGCCATCCCCAGCTCATCGCGGTGGGCGGCTGGCCATGTCGGATCCTGGACTGCCTGCTTTTGGCGGCCCCCACCCAACCGGCGAGGACCTCGGCACCAGCGGAGAGGGAGAAAAGGCTGCACCACAGAGGCATGGAAGGTGAGGCCCGGCACAGAAGGCTGCACTGGGGAAACGTAGAGTACGAAAGGCCCAACTGGCAATGGGTAAGTGGGGCGGGGGAGAGGAATTGAGGAGGGGAACAGGCCTGGGGAGCACGCCACCCACACAGGTCATAGAGAAGAAAGGGGGAGAACGAACCCACCTCCTTCCCCCCAGTCTCAGTCCCCTGCCCCACTTACCTGTTGGCAGCTGGGCAATTCGTACTCTGCGCCTCCCCAGAGCGGCCTTCTGTGCTGGACCACTCACCTTCCATGCCTCCATGGTGTGGCCTTTCCTCCCTCAATGCCGGCGCCAAGGCCTTCATCGGTGGGGTGTGGGCCACCAAAATCAAGCAGCCCAGCCGGCAAACGATGCTCCCGCCCGCCCAGCAAAGGCCTCCTGGGTGTCCTCACCAAGGCTTGGGGGGAGGAGGAAGAGCTCTTCCTCCCCCTGCAAAGCTTCAGCATGTGTGTGTGTGTGTGTGTGTGTGTGTGTGTGTGTGTGTGTCCTCACCGAGGCTTCAGGGGGGAGGAGGAAGAGGCCTTCCTCTTCCTGCAAAGCTTTGGCATGTGTGTGTGTGTCCTCACTGAGGCATCAGGGGGGGAGGAGGAAGAGTCCCTCCTCCCCCTGCAAGGCTTTGGCGTGTGTGTGTGTGTGTGTGTGTGTGTGTGTGTGCTCACCAAGGCTTCGGGGGGGAGGAAGAGCCCATCCTCTCCCCATGGAGCTATGGCATGTGTGTGTGTATTGTGTGTGGGTGTGTTTGTGTTGTGTCTGTGGGTGTGTTGTGTGGGTGGTTGTGTTGTTTGTGTGGATGTGTTGTGTGTAGTTCTGTTGTTTGTGTTGTTTGTGTGGTTGTGTTGTGTGTGTGTATTGAGTGTGTGTGTGTGGTTATGTTGTGTGTGCTGTGTGTATTGTGTGTGTTGTTGTGTGTGTATTGAGTGAGTGTGTGGTTGTGTTGTGTGTGTGTTGTGTGTTGTGTGTGTGTGGGGTTGTGTGTGTGATTGTTTTGTATTTGTGTATTGAATGAGTGTGTGGTGATATTGTGTGTGCTGTATGTGTGTATTGAATGAGTGTGGTTGTGTTGTGTGTGCTGTGTGTGTATTTTGTGTGTGTGTGTATGTGTTGTGTGTGTGTATTGTGTGCGCGTGTGTGGTTGTGTTGCATGTATGCTTATATTGTGTGTATGTCTACCCCTCAAAACCACCCCAACCACAAGCACACATGTTATACCTGCCCGGCAGGGCAAAAAATGCTGATCTTAACCTATAAAACCAACCTATAAAACTTTACAAAGTTAAAAAAATAAAAAATTTACAAAAAACAACAAATAATTCATTGTTTTATATAAAGCACAGGGGGAAAAAAGCCCGGCAACGCCGGGCAAACTATGCTAGTATTTCATAAAACTGCTCTGCTGAATATGTCAGTGCTTACAGAGATAGTAATATATCACCAAATATGTATCAATGAGTATCCATAATTCCTTTGCTGGGGGCAAAGCATAAACACATTAGATGGGGCTGCCCTTCTCTGTTTGTAACTTCCACCAATCCTTCCATTTGGACTGAGTATTTTGAAACAAGGGCTCTCAGTAACAGTTTTTTTTTTAAAATGCACACAGATCTTCAGAAAAATAAAAGAAAGTTATAAAAAGATATCTTCCTTTACAAACTTTTTTTCAATCTCTCCCTCTATCAAATTAATATTATGTAAGATTGTGAAAGGGAAAGTAGATGAAATATTAAAGCAAACTATCCTTTATGGTCTGCTTAATCTTTCCTTTTTTATTCCCCTGGATACACTAATAAATCTCTACATTATTGCACAGGGTGATCGGTAACAAGCTTAAAGGACAATTGACAATGATTTGCTGCCCTGGCATCAACTTTAATAAACTGCCAGAAAAGAGTTCTTATGAAGGCACTTGGATGTTATTAAACACAAGACTGGAGAGAGAAATAGAATCTGTTTTATCAGCTGTGCGTTTCATTCCATCCATTTATAGGAATGTGTCATTCTTTCTGGAAGCGGCCCTGTATTTTAACAAATGTAAGCATGAATGTACCTTTCCATGTCAAAGAGTGTAATTTCTGAAAGACTGAGCAAAATAAATGGAATGGAGTTCAATTACTCATTCCCAACCCAATTTGTTGATGATATGCTGTTACTTGTCAGAAGAGAGTTGTTAGTATGGAAGGAAAAAATCCATTTTTGATGGATTGAGCAGTGGCTCAAGTGCCTAAGATGCTGACTGGGAGGCAGAAGGTCAGCAGCTAGATTCCCGAGTACTGCAGGACGAAATGAGCTCCTGCCTTTGTCCCAGTTTCTGCCAACCTAGCAGTTCGAAAGCAAGACATTGCAAGTAGATAAATAGGGACCACTTCAGTGGGAAGGTAACAACATTCCATGCGCTTCGGTGTCTAGTCATGCCTGCCACATGACCATGGAAATGTCTGCAGCAGCAGACAGCGCTGGCTCTTCGGCTTTGCAACAGAGATGAGCACTGCACCCTAGAGTCAGATATGACTCGCTTTCGAGCAAGGGAAAACTTTACTTCTACCTAGTAGTTCCCAAACTTGGAATCCTTGATGTTCCAGAACTACAATTTCCAGAAGCTCTGAGTAGTATAGTCAATTATTAGGGCTCCTGAGACTTGTGCAAGAACATAGGGGGTCCTAGGTTTGGGATCATCTAATCTACAACAATTGAGGTAATTTATGAAGTTTAAATGCCTAGTTCTTTCTTTCTTGGTGTTTCCTCCTTTTCCTGCAGCAATTGGCACCAAGTATTTTTGTTAAAACTTCAGCGTGTTAAAGAGCCAAAATGCTGAAGGGTTTCTTAGAGGTTGTGCTCCAGTAATATGCAAATATCCTTACTTTGTCTCATTTTGATACTTCTTTTGTGAAGCTGGAGCACATCCCTAATATCAAAGTCTAAGACTGGATATAAGTTGCAAGGATAAATGTTAGAAATGGGTTGAAGCCACTGTTGCTTTTTTAAAGTTCTTCTTGCATGTTTATCTTAACCAGTGGTTTTTCAATCTCATTGTTATGTGCAGGACAATGACAATAAAGATTTATCTAGCTATATCCTTAATTTTGAAACATAAAGGCACTTGGATCTTGTGGCTAATATTCCTAGTACTGTAGCCCAGATATCTGATCAATGCTTCAGATGGCTATTGCTGTTTAGGACAGAGAACAGAACACAAAAATAAAAGCAATATGATTACACTTACAGTATTTCCATAACTGGTTTATAGGACTGTGAAAATCATATAACCAGAATTATACAGCAATCTGAAAATTAAGAAGTACTGTATAATGATGATGATGATGATATTCAGTCTGACAGGAGGGCAACATTTATACTCTGTAGAGAACTGATTTTCTCTCCTTTGCAGCTTTTACTGTCTTATATATTGTACTAGCAAGGGTTGCCCGGCGTTGCCGGGCTTTTAAAACATGTTTTGTATAGTTATGGTTTTTTTTCCTTAGTAGAGACATTGTCGTTTTCCTTTTTTTTTCTTGGGTTTTTTATTTTGTTTTCTTTCCAAATAGTAGTGACTCACATTTGTTTTCTGAAAAAGCATTCTTTATTTTTGTTACAAAAGCGGGTTTTCTTTTTACTTTTTTAAAAATTAACTTGGCTCCTATTCCTATGCACTAACAATAACTGGTTTTATTTACAAAGGGTAACTTTTTATAATTTTTTAAAAAAATTGTTGTGTTTTGTGTTGTTTTTTCCATCCGTTGTGTTTTTTCATATCTGAAAGATAAGGAAATGTAATGTCAGTTTTTCCTGATATTTTGTTTAATTTTGTGTTTTAAATTTGAAATTTTTTTTGGGGGGGGTTAAGGTGCACATTCATTGTGTTTATTTGTTTGGCTTACCTTCATTCATCTTGTGGTGTCCGTTTTCCTTGGCCATCATCATGTTTTTCATCTTTAGGGTGAACTGTGGAAACAGATTCCTTGGTTAGTAATTTTTCTTTTATGATTACTTGCCAATTGCCAATTCAATTATTTGTAAATATATTTCCTTACCTCTGGGTCTTCTGGAAGGATTCTTGCTCATGGTGACAAAGTTGTCTAGAAGTTCCAATGGTGTTTTGATTCTGTTGTGGTTGTTTGGACTGATGAGCCACTGAAATTGAACTCTTATTAATTCGTCCACTGTTAGATGTGTTGGGTTGGTGTTTTGTCCATAGTTGTCCTTTGTATTGTCCTGTCCTGTTTTTTTGTTAATTTTATCTATTATGTTCTGTAATTGTTCATTTTCCTGGATTGTTTTCATATTGATATCTGACTCTGTTTGGGTACATTTGTCTAGGGTCAATCTTGGTTCTGTTTGGGATGCTTGGTCTTTTGGCTGGCCATTGTTACTTGCCAGTTTTTTTGATTGTTGGTTTGTTGATTTTGTGGCCATTGTGTTAATTGTGTTAGTTTTCCATGGTAGTATTAGTTCACGATTATGATTTGTTCGTGGTGTCCATGTCCATTGATATCTGGCTGCATCACTTTTGGTTCTAATGTCCTGTGTGTGTGTTTTCTGTTGGGGTGGCTTTTTCTTTCTTCTTACTACTTGCATTTGTTTTGTTGGTGCTGCTGTCTCTATTTCTCTTTGTTCTGTTATTTCTGGAACTGTTGGTTTGTTTTCCTCTATTGTTGTTTGTTTGTTTGATTCCCCATCAATTATCTTATTTCGTGGCCCACATGTTATTGCAATGTTAGTAGTAGTTATTTTTGTTGCTTTACTGGGCCCCTTACTATTATCATTTTTGGAATTTCCATCCCCCATTTTTTGGTAAGTTTCGATTTTGTTATAGAAAGTATCCTTGCCTGGACTTCTTTTTGTTTGCTGCATAATTTTCTCCTGTCCCTCGTTGTTTTAATATTAATATTTAGTATAATGTTACTGCGTTCAGGTTTTGCAACGCGGTCCCTGTTCTTTACTCCTGCGTTCAGGTTTTGCAATGCAGCCCCTGTTCTGTTCTTTTCAGCACTTGCTCTCCTTTGCGCTGCGGCTCTTTGCAGTGACGTTATTGAATGCTCCTCCTTAGAACTTGGTGAGTGTTTTTCTACTGATTTGTTTCTCGCGTTGTTTTGTATGGGAGTTAGCATTTCTTTTGTGGCTTTCTCAACCTTGCATTATTTTGAATGGTCTGTGCTTGATGCCTCTGTTGTGTTTTGGTAAGTTCGTGCAATTTTGTAATTTTATTTTGCTTGTGGTGCTTATATGTTGGACGGGGTGCTTGTGGCTTTCTAAATGTGGTGGGGTGGGCTGTCTAAATAAAAACACGGTGTTTAGTACGGGCTTGGCGATTGCGGTGGGGGGGCCTTTTTCGAATTTGTTTTCGGAGGCTATTTCTCGGCGCTTGTTCTGTTGGATTTGTGGGTGGGGGGGCTGGGTTAATATTTTTCCCTCTTTGTGTCATGCTGCCTTTGTACTATTTTGGAGCTTTGTTATCGGCAACAGTAATTGGGCAGACGGGCACGGGTGGCGTCCGGTTTGGCTTCCCCCCCTTCCCCCAAGGCAATGCTGCCTTGTCCGTGGGGAGGATGAGGGGGGGGCCTTTGTCGAATTTGTTTTCGGAGGCTGTTTCTCGGCGCTTGTTCTGTTGGATTTGTGGGTGGGGGGGCTGGGTTAATATCTTTCCCTCTTTGTGTAATGCTGCCTTTGTACTATTTTGGAGGTTTGTTATCGGCAACAGTAATTGGGCAGACGGGCACGGGTGGCGTCCGGTTTGGCTTCCCCCCCTTCCCCCAAGGCAATGCTGCCTTGTCCGTGGGGAGGATGAGGATGTGCGTTGGAGCTTTGTTATCGGCAACAGTAATTGGGCAGACGGGCACGGGTGGCGTCCGGTTTGCCTTCCCCCCCTCCCCCAAGGCAATGCTGCCTTGTCCGTGGGGAGGATGAGGATGTGCGTTGGAGCTTTGTTATCGGCAACAGTAATTGGGCAGACGGGCACGGGTGGCGTCCGGTTTGCCTTTCCCCCCCTCCCCCAAGGCAATGCTGCCTTGTCCGTGGGGAGGATGAGGATGTGTGGTGGGCTGTTTTTGATTTTGTTTTTATTTTCGCGCCGTTCGCCACCGCGTTCTGTGGGCTAATGGCGCGCAGGACGTTGGGGCTTGTAGTTATCGGTTGGTGCTTTGTGTTTTTGCTGGTTTTTTTAAAAATGCGTTCCTTTTGATTGGCTGCGGCACGTGTCCGAACGCTGCGGCGTGCGTGAGCCTCTCAGCCTGATTGGCTCTGGCGCGCCGCGGCGCAATGACTTTTGGGACGTGAAGTTCTTTGCGTTTCTTGCCGTTAGTGGGGCTGAGGCCCCCGTGCCGGATTTTTAAATCCTTCGTTGACCTGCGTAGGCAATTCGGCCGTGCTCTCGAAGGGAGGGTGCGGGTCAGTAGGACGACGCATAGCAACGTATAGCCAATTCCAACGGTGAACACTTGGTTTTATAGGTTAAGATTAATAATAGATTGAGTACTTTTAACCATCATTTCCTTTACCAGTCTTAAAAAATATATTAATACTACTAAGTCCTTCAAAGTAAGCTATGCCATCTAATATTTATGGTTGCTTCTCCCTGTGAATTCATCATGATTAGAATTTCCACAACACTGTGGATATAACTGAAAATGATTGGTAACCATTTCACATCATACTAAAATATTCTTACATTTTGATTTCATGCTGATTATGCTTCATTGTTTAAACATGTTGGTATTTGTCTTTCTCTGCCTTCTGTGTTAATAGTACCCATTTTTTTACATACCAGACAATATATGTTTAGCATAAAAACATTATTAAAGCAAGCTATCACAAGTTAACAGCTACTTTGAAGAAAGCTGGAATTATTAAAGAAACTTATCATAGACAGAGTTGTTTCTGACAGATGCAAGCAATGATGTTGGAGGGAACAAAGTACAGTAAAACCCCAACTTACAAATACCCCGAGTTACATAAATTTCAACTTACATAATGATTTTGTGCTAAAACCATGTCCAGATTTACATAAATGTCCCAATTTACATAAATTTACGTAACATGATTTCCTATGGGTTTGCTTTGAGTTATGTAAAAATTCATTTCCCTATGGGTTTGCTTCGATTTACATAAAAATTTCATTTTTCCTATGGATTTGCTTTGAGTTACATAAAAATAATAATTTTTCCTATAGGTTTGCTTTGAGTTACATAAAAAAACCAATTTAAGCAAAAGCCTATGGAACGGACTTTTTGTGTAAGTAGAGGTTTTATTGTACCTGAAAATCAGTAGTGTTTAACTTCAATGGGATGAAAGCCCTTGAACAAAGTAATGCTGCTGCTGGGTTTTGCACCAATTTTCACTGACAGAAATTGAGCCAATTCATGTGCCTTTTTATCTCAATGGCCTGATCCTGCCCACAGGATTAAGTATAAGCTATAGTTCTGTTGGCTTAATACCATGACTGGTGTGCTTGTTTTCCCCTGGTGTTACCATTGTCTCAGCATTCCACACTGGCAATAATAATAGCTTCATGTCAGAAATTCTTCTGGGTTGAAAGGATTTTTGTGGAAGAAACTCTGCCCAAATGAGGCTCATTTCATGTCCCCAAGAGCTGGGACAGAGATGGGCACTCAATCCATCATGCAGTACCCGGGTCTTGAACTGCTGACTTGCCAGCCACACTGGTGAAGGGATGTGAGTAGTAAATGGCAGTATAAACAGTGGCATAGTGGTTGCATCTGTCTAACGATGTGAAAAACTCTTGCTATTGTCTTGGTTTTGGATTAGACAAGCATTTCAAAACAAGTGAGTCACTCTTTTTCAGGATTTTGCTTCTGCCCTGTAAGTATACCAGTATATTGCCCCCACCACCACCACCACTCTTTTGCAGCTAAAGATATATAATGGACAAAATTGCTTTTTGCTTAGTGAAATAAATTGCACTAGAGGAGGCCTATCAAATCAGTGGGGATTTGGTGAGTCAATTCCTTTGTGAGTACAATTAATTCAAATGGATTATTGTAACTGTGACTTATTATACCAAAGTAAGTCACAGTTAGAGTAGTATCATTTGAAGCAATGAAAAGTACAGAAGGATTGACTCACCAAATCTCCATTGATTCACTCGGCCTAGTGTGATTTACTATGCCAACCAACACTCCAAAGCAAATGCAAGCGCGGCGCCAAAATGGCCGCCGCGCTCTTTGCGCCCCCCCCCACAGGACGAATGATCCGGGTAGTTTAGGGCGTGGCCAGCTCCCTTATAAAAGGGGTGGCCACGAGGCAGCCGAGCTGCCATTTTAGCTAAGCGACGGAGCGGAGAAGTTTTTTCCCCTGTGTCTCCGTCGCTCCTTACCTAGATTGGAAGCCTTTTGGCGGCGAATCTTCTCTTTCGGCTTCCTTTTGCCTTGAGTGAGATGCCTCCGAAGAAGAAGGCGCTTTCGAGTGCGGCTCGCACGGGTAGGAGGCGCAATCCGGGTCGGAGGACCACGGTGGCGCCTCCCCAGCAGCCGCCTTTGCCGGCACCCGCCGGGACCGGCGGGATGGGGTCGATCACCCCTTGGCCGGAAGCGGGAGACCCAAGCATGGGTTCGGTGAGGGCTGCGGCCCGCGGCCCGCAAGCGGTGGACACCGCTCCTGGCTTTGCCCATTCTGCTGGGCCTGCAGCAGTTGTGGCGCAGCTCCCCCCGGGGCCTTCTAGCCTTGGGGGGTGGTGTGGCCCCCTGCCTTGGCAGGTGCCTGCACCGACCCTTCCGGGCTTCGGTGCGGGACAATGGCCCTATTCGGGTCCTGGGGTACAGGGACCTGTACCCGTGCCTCTAACAGGCGGGCCGGCCGGCCCTTGGCCCCAGGTCAGCATGGAGGCCTTACTGGCCCACGTGGCGGCCCTCGAGGCCTCCTTGGCTCGGGCCAGCCATGCTGTGGCTACTTGTGGGGTTCGTTTCGAGGCGCCGTCGGTCGGGCAGCAGCAGGTGACGGGACGGGTCGAGCTGCTGCAGGCGCGTGCCGCAACTTCGGCCACTGCCTCGCAGCTCCCCGGCCAGCAAGCAGGTGTGGGTCAGGCCCCGATGATGAGCTCTACGGTGGTCGTGAGCTCCGACGCCCCCGGTGGGCCGGAACCCCCGGTGGGGGCGGCCTGCGGGGGTGCAACATGTGAGTATGCAGTACAAGCCAATACACCTACACACATTGCCACTACGGGGGTGGCCTTTCAATGGCCTTGGCCTCGCGCGGGTGGTGCGGTGGCCCAGCCGCCGGCGCCCCACTCGGCGATGACAACTGCTACCCAGACCCCTGGGGTTGCAGGTGTTCCCTACCCTGCCAGGAATGTATTGGGGGTGGCGGGGCCAGCACAGGCCCCTTTTCAGATGCCCGCATTGTCTGCGGTCCCGGTTTCGGCCTTGCCAACGGCGGGATATTCTTTGCCACTGGGTGACCACCTAGCACAAGCCACCAGAGAAAAGATATGGTGGGGGGAGTATGTAGATATCTTCTCACTCTTAAACAGAGAGCCCACCAAGGAGGAGAGGGAGGGGCAGGACGAGAAGGATAAGGAGCAGGCACGTCGTCGCAAGCCACCACGTACCTGGGCCAACTGGCTGCCGGCTTATTTAATCTACATGGCAGTGTACTTGAGAGCGCGGCCGGATTTGGCTATTCCGATGGTCCAATATTTGGACAACATCTATAGGGCGATGGTCGATTTTCCGGGCCCCTCGTGGTTGGCTTATGACGAGGAATTTCGTATGCAGATTCCCCTGCACCCCGAGATGAGGTGGGACGAGCCGTGCCAGAGGCTTTGGCTTCTGTACATGACGCCCACGCGCCCCGCGCCAGGGGAAAGATACCATTGCGGACATGCGGTCCAGCGAGCGGCTCCAGCTCAGGTTCCCCGCCAGGTGGCGGGGCAGGGGGTTCCAGCCCGCCTGCTGTGCTGGACTTTCTCGTCCAATGGTTCCTGCAATAGGAAAAATTGCAAGTACAGGCATGGTTTTCCCACCTGTGCGGGCCCCCACGCAGCCTCTGCTTGTCCCAGGCCTGGAGGGACGCGTGGCAGAGGGAAGGGCGGACAGTGGGCTGGCAAGACTGCCGCAGATGGAGGTAGTGTACCAAAAGGCCCCCTCCCCAATTAATGTGCGTATGTTGGAGTGTTGGCTCACATCGTACTCGAAGAGGGAGAATGCGGAGTATCTCCTTCGAGGCTTTCAGCAAGGGTTCCGTATCCCTTTCATGGGTGATAGGTCCCCTCAGGATGCCCCCAATCTTTTATCTCTTAGGGGAAGGGAGGAGGTGGCTGCTGCCAGCATTAGGAAGGAGGTTGATGCGGGCAGGGTCGCTGGCCCTTTCCCTGCACCCCCGTTCCCCAATCTTAAGGTATCGCCCCTAGGCTTAGTTCCCAAAAAGTCGCTAGGCGAATTTCGCCTTATTCATCATTTGTCTTACCCAGCCGGCCGATCGGTCAATGATGCTATCCCTGATGACCTTTGTTCGGTCAGGTATACATCCTTTGACCACGCGCTGCGCATGGTGCGCTCATGCGGCCCGTGTGCCCTACTGGCTAAATGCGACATCAAGTCGGCTTTTCGCCTACTGCCGGTGCATCCGGGTGACTTCGAGTTGCTGGGTTTCAAATTTCAGGGCGAATATTATTTTGATAAGGCCATGCCTTTTGGCTGTTCCATATCATGCTCTGCATTCGAGCGTTTCAGTACCTTCCTGGAGTGGGCTTTCGTCCGCAGGTCAGGGTCCCGGTCTGTAGCCCATTACCTGGATGACTTTTTATTCGGGGGTGAACGGGGCTGGGACACGTGCACACGTCTCCTCAACACATTTCAGACGCTAATGGAGGAACTCGGTGTCCCTTTAGCGCCCGAAAAGACCGAGGGCCCATCTAACAAGCTAGTATTCCTGGGGGTGGAGATCGACACAGTAGCGCAGGCTTCTAGGTTACCGGGGGATAAGGTGTCCCGGTTAGTGGCCCTCATCTCGGATTTGCTGGCCAAGCGCAAGGCATCGCTGAGGGAACTCCAAGTGTTACATGGTCACCTCAATTTTGCTTGCAGGGTGGTCGCACCGGGCAGGGCTTTTGCTCGGCGCTTATGCGACGCCATGGCAGGGTTATCCAGGCCCCACCATAGAGTCAGGATTACCCGGGGTATCAGGGCAGACATGTTCGTCTGGTTACAGTTCCTGAGGGAGTTCAATGGGGTCTCATTTTGGAGGTCTGACCTCCTGGCTTCCCCAAATTTTCAGATCCAGTCTGATGCCTCAGGATCCCTGGGTTATGGGATGTACTTCAATGGGAAGTGGGCCTATGGTGGGTGGCCACCGGCATGGGCAGGCACTGGTCGCCTGCGTGATCTCACATACCTTGAATTTTTTCCTATCCTGGGGGCTTTGATGCTGTGGGGCGAGGAATGGGCCAACTCGGTCGTGCATTTCTGGTGTGACAACGCTGCTGTTGTCCACATTGTCAATGCACAGACTTCCAAATCGCCCAGGGTTATGGACCTAGTGCGCCAGTTTGTGCTGCGCTGCCTGCGCCTCAACGTTTTGTTCAGGGCTAGGCACGTCCCAGGGGTTAATAATGATATTGCCGACGCTTTGTCCCGCCTGCAGATCTCCCGGTTCCGTGCCTTGGTCCCGGATGCGGAGGAATTTCCCTCGCCACTCCCGGACGAGATATGGACCATTGGCAGGGAGAGGTGAACCGGGCGATCGGCCTGTCACTGGCGCCCCGCACGCGTAAGGCGTATCAACAAGCTTTTAATTCTTATAGGGCATTTTCTGCCCAATTTCACCTGCCAGAGACCTGGCCTATCCCGGTGGATCATGTTCTGCGGTTCATGGTTCGCCTGCATTCCCAGGGCCTCGCGCCTCGCACCATAGCATCCAAGCTCTCGGCGCTGGCTTTCATGGCCAAGGTGAGGGATCGTGTGGACAGCACCTCTGACTTCTGTGTGAGACATGTTTTGGAGGGGTGGGTGCATGAGCGCGGGCGTTGCCCGGACGACCGGCACCCTATTTCCCCAGGGGTTCTTACCCAGTTGGCCCGGGGCTGGCCAGGCCTCTGTTTTGATCATTATGAGGCAGCCCTTTTTCATGCAGCCACAACGGTGGCATTTTTTGGAGCGCTCCGCATCAGCGAACTTGTGATGCTGTCTAAGGCGGATGCAAGTTGTAGGGCACTGGAACTCGAAGATGTCTATGTTGCCAAAGACTGGGCCCAGTTGAGGATACGCTCCTCTAAGACTGATCAGCAGGGCGTAGGCAGTGGTGTAAGACTGCTACGGTGTTCTTTGGCAGACATCTGTCCGGTTGGTGCCCTACAGGAGTTTCTTGCACTGCGTGGCACGCACCATGGCCCGTTTTTCTGTCACCAAGATGGGTCTCCCCTTACTAAATTTCAGTTTTGGAAGGTGACAGGCAGAGCCCTCGCCAGGGTGGGCCTACCAGGTGCCCGTTATGGCACACATTCATTCCGTATTGGGGCAGCCTCTACAGCAGCTGCTTTTGGGTACTCCGGGGCTGACATACGCAGCATGGGGAGGTGGGGTTCACAATGTTTTCAGTTTTATGTGCGCCCACTTCCGCCGTGAGTACCAATACAGTCACCTTACCTTCCTTTTTCCCCTCAATTTTCTTACAGACCCTGGGTGTCGTATTACACCGGTGACAGTATGGCTGGTGGGCCACAGCTACGTCCAAAGGGCAGCGCGTTACGCTGCGGCGACAGAGTGGGGACCCCGACTGGGACTGGGTGAACACGCCAGTCTCACATGGCATGGTAAGCCTGGGATGTTATGGCGGGAGCTGCTGCCTTTTCTTTTTTCAGGCAGAAGTGCTGCCCCGCCTGACATTCTCATCATGCACCTGGGGGGCAACGATTTGGGTCAGGTCACCGGCTTGTCGCTCAAGCATGCGATTTGCGAGGACCTCGCCTACTTGCACTACATCTGGCCTCCCGCAACCCTGGTTTGGTCGGACATGGTCCCGCGCCATTCTTACAGAGGAGGAGTTGACCTCATGGCCCTTGACCGCGCTAGGCGCGCGGTCAATAGGGCGGTGGCGCGGTTCCTTGCCGACAAGGCTTGGGGATGGGTCAGTCGTCACCCTGCTATTGGCCTAGAAAATTATGATTTGTATGCAGGGGATGGGGTCCATCTGTCGCGAGGAGGTATGGATCTCCTGTTGGGTGATTGGCGAGCAGGCCTGTTGACCGAGCTGACGGTCTGGGGGGGCGTCAGGCCTTCTTTGAAGCCCCTCCGTGTGGCGGGTAGCACTGGTAAGGTAAACAGTTATGACCCACAGGTATCCGGCAGGTTCGCAATTGACTGGACAACACTAGATAGGAATAAATTAGTTAAACGTTGTCTGGTCAACGACGAACCAGGTGACCGGGTGATGGCGATAGCTAGCCAGCATGCATCACCCCGTGATTTCACGGATACGAGTCAGAGGGTGGGGTCATGAGTTAGATATTGACTACGGTCAACAATTTGTTTGTTGTCAACAAACAAATTGATACAAATTGATACATTGTAACCAATTGCCGTTGGCAATTTTGGGTGGTACCTTACCAGTGTTACTTCGGCCTGCTTGCCTTAAGAATTATGATTGGTCGTTTTACCAATACAAATTTATAATTCGGACTAGGGCATGAATCAATAAATGTGGCCCAATGCCGTTATCCACTTTCAATGGTGTCTGAGTCCGTTATTGGGGGGTGCGCCTGCAGTGCAAGCACGGCGCCAAAATGGCCGCCGCGCTCTTTGCGCCCCCCCCACAGGACGAATGATCCGGGTAGTTTAGGGCGTGGCCAGCTCCCTTATAAAAGGGGTGGCCACGAGGCAGCCGAGCTGCCATTTTAGCTAAGCAACGGAGCGGAGAAGTTTTTTCCCCTCCACCCCCTCCCTAGTTAACAGTGTGATATTCTGGTCGCTTCGGGGCCGGGTGGGAATTTTTGGCTGGGACCCACATTGGCTTCCGGGTCCTGG
Source organism: Bradypodion pumilum (assembly GCA_035047305.1). Classification (NCBI taxonomy): domain Eukaryota; kingdom Metazoa; phylum Chordata; class Lepidosauria; order Squamata; family Chamaeleonidae; genus Bradypodion; species Bradypodion pumilum. The sequence continues at coordinate 60,967,689 of JAWDJD010000005.1, forward strand.
CTTTTTTGCCCATCCCACACTGTTGCTATGGTTTGATATAGGGGTTCTTCTACGACTACTGTTGACTTTGGTCACATGGGCGGGTAGCACTGGTAAGGTAAACAGTTATGACCCACAGGTATCCGGCAGGTTCGCAATTGACTGGACAACACTAGATAGGAATAAATTAGTTAAACGTTGTCCGGTCAACGACGAACCAGGCGACGGGGTGATGGCGATAGCTAGCCAGCATGCATCACCCCGTGATTTCACGGATACGAGTCAGAGGGTGGGGTCATGAGTTAGATATTGACTACGGTCAACAATTTGTTTGTTGTCAACAAACAAAGTGATACAAATTGATACATTGTAACCAATTGCCGTTGGCAATTTTGGGTGGTACCTTACCAGTGTTACTTCGGCCTGCTTGCCTTAAGAATTATGATTGGTCGTTTTACCAATACAAATTTATAATTCGGACTAGGGCATGAATCAATAAATGTGGCCCAATGCCGTTATCCACTTTCAATGGTGTCTGAGTCCGTTATTGGGGGGTGCGCCTGCAATGTAAGAGGCACCGTGTTTTTGACTTCTGGCACAATTCACAAGCCTATTCTATCTTCACAAGTCTATTTTTTTAAGAAATCTGAAAAAAATAATTTTACATTCCTGCATCTCTGGGCCATGTTTCCAAGGTAGGAAAAAATAATGAGCTATAATGAATAAATATATGATAATTAAAAGTATATCTAAAGTATATTTAAAGTATGATTTAAGGCCTAAAAATAGTTTTAGCGTGACAAAAACAAAAATATTGATGAAATAACAGTATGACCAATCAAGTGTTTCCATTATAAGTCACATTAATCTGCTGGGTTTTCAAAGATATTCTATATACTGTATTATAATTTAGAGGTTCTGTCACGTAAATGTTGTTATTAGAATACACTACCTTATAACTGACAATTGAAATTTCATCCACATATAAACATGACACCACACTCCAAATCCATGGATGAGCCCACCCAGTGGCTTAACATAAATAATAAATAGCAGTGGGGAGATAATGGACCACTGGGGAACACCCCATTGCAGGGGCCATGAAGCTGACATAGACTCCCCAAGCTGGACTCTCTGGGAATGATCTCCCAGAAAGGAACGGAACCACTGTAGAACAGTGGCCCAAACCTCCAACTCAGAAAGTCGACCCAGGAGGATACTGTGGTTGACAGTATCAAAGGCTATTGACAGGTCCAGGAGCATCAGAATACAAGGCTCTCCTAGCAGCTTCATGAAGGAGGTCATCCTGCAATGTGACCAGGGCAGTTTTGGTGCTAAGACGAGGCCAGAGGCCTGACTGGAATGGATCCAGGCAGTTGGTTTCATCCAAGAACACTTGCAGCTGGTCTGCTACCACTCTCTCTATGACCTTACCCAGGAAAGGAATATTGGTCACAGGTCTATAGTTGTTAAGAACATCTGTGGCCCAATTAGCTTTCATCAGGATTGGGCATAGCACAGTCTCTTTTAGACCAGAAGGCATAACACCTTTGGTCAGTGAGGTGTTGATGATACTCCTCAGCCACTCCCGCACCTCCTTTGTTGATTTTACTAGCTACGATGGACAAGGGTCAAAACATGAGGTAGTGAGCTTGCAGTGAGCAAGTGCCTTGTCCACTCCTCTGATATATAATATATTTAGTATTATTTGTTTACTGTTCAATAGGTAATTTATTATCTTTTGTGAAAGTGTTGTTTGTGATTCTTCTTTACACACTTTCACTAATCTTTGCTTTCTGAATCTGCTTGAACTTTAGGGAAATGAAAGGTAGCTATTGCAAATGGAATCTTCTTGTTGTTCCCATAAAATTACATAAAAGCTCCTAAATGAGGAGGTTCTGGCATGCATTTTGATTATGTACTGAGGCACCTGACCAAGATGAACCTTGCCACTCCTTCAGTTAGCTGCAATTAGCCATGACAAGTTATATAAACCTTGTACAAACACAAGTAGGATTCTGGTCAATATCATTTATGTAGTGACATACCTTTCTCCTCTAAGGTGGAGAAAATCCTGGCCAAGAACCTTACTTTAGTTATAAGATTTATAAATCCAATAATTGCCCTGGCACTCAGTCAGAAATAGATAAATGTGTCTTCCTTCCAGAAATTTGAGTCACTCCTAACCACCGCTGGAATATTTTCTCAATGGGAAGGGATTTTTTTGTTCAGCTTTGTTTGGAATGAAATAATTGGATGATATTTTCAGTACAGAATTACTAAATTCACTAAATTGTGACATGCATTTCAGGTAACATTTTCATATTCTAAAACTCTGGTTGTTGTCTGATTCTCGAATCAACCATGCAATAAATCAAACATCACCTCCATTTGGTGTTTCTACCTAAATATTTAGAAGTATTTGAGCTGGGGAAAATGAATATGAGATCACTCTTATCTGATTTTGAGAAGTCCATGTATTTTTCAAAATTCATGAGGCTAGTTTTAATTGATTACCTGATGGTTTTACATGATAGTTTGAGTACATATATTTTGACAGAACACCTAGTGCAGGATGCTTGTGGAACATCTGTACAGTATAGTCTTCCTTCAGATACTCAGAAGTCCAAAGAGGGGCAATGTTCATAGTCATTTTGTCAGGATCTGTAGCAGCTTCAGGGATTGAAGCCGGATCAGCCCCACAGCCTGCTGCAATGAGCTCCACCAGAGAGCTGTGGGAGAAAATATGTAAGGATCAGCTCCTCCTCCTAGAAGCTGCCTCAGCCACAAAGGATCCCTGAATTTTTTGCAGTGCTATGTGTGAACCTCCTGCTCTTGACCCAGCCTTAAATGTACCTTGCTTTGGTTGTTTCCCTGGTTGTCGGACTCCTGGCCTGCTTGTATTATGTCTTTTCTCTGAGGCTAGCCTTGTTCACCTATCTGACCATGGGTTTGACCTTGGACTTGAAAAAGGTTTGCCTTTGACCTTTAACTTGGTTTCCTTGAGTTTTGGTGTCTGTGCTACTCCATTTTAACCAGTTTCTTGACTAGAATTAAGTCCATTAGCAAGTCAGCCTACAGTCATACTACTGTGAATATTCCAGATCTCATCTAATTTTGGAAGTAAAGCAAGGTAGGGCTTGAGTAGTACTTGGATGGGAGGAGTCCATAAACATGCTAATATGATATCCATCAGACTAATGTACTACCATTCAAATTCGGCTCATGTGCTTGTATTACCTCAGTATGAAGACTTAAACAAGAAATAAGCTGTAATGAATACTAAATTACATCCATCTATAATTCATACTGTATGTTTGAACCTGACTTTCAAGAGGTGTGTCAATTACAATGAAGAAATGAAAACACAAAGCAAGGTAGGTTATGTATTATAATATTGCACACCATTTTTACTCATATTAATAGGAATCAGAGTTGGGTAGAGTCTGAATTGGATAGAAGGAAAAAGACTCCAGTGTTGCAGCTCTTCAGAAGGGGGAGAGAAACCTATGGGAACTTTCACATTAAGTCATTAGTTCCTACATGATACCAATGGTCATTACAATTGTCCTCATCTGTGGGTCTGAGTACCCAACCAGTTTGATAACATACCAGATAAAGGGACGATATCTCTGTAAGTGCCACAAAGGAAGTCCAAAATGTTGGGATGGGTCAATGAACAAAGGATACATTAGCAAAGCTATATGGCATTAATTCACAGCATTTTATCAGACTAATTTATGTTGCTGAGAACTTAAGAAAAGACAGCCACATTAACACATCACCAAGAAAAATGAAAAGTGAAGTCAGGCAGACAAATATAAGCAGTATTTTATTCAATTTGCTCAATTTATACACTGCCTGAATTAATGGCAAACCACTGAGCGGTGTACATAGTGAGATCATTATATCCTCCCATCCATACTCCACACTTACCCACAGGCTCAGCTCTAGTTCAACTTTTATATCACTACACATTTCCACCCACCATTTGGGGATTGCATTATTATCTATTTATATTTACTTCAAGCCTTTGGCTTGGCCAGTTACCAGTTTTAAATAATTTTTTTTAATGAAAAAAAATATTGTAATCTCGCTAAGTTGATTCATTTACTCATGTTCATCTTGGAGATGAAGCTTATAAAATAAAATAAAAGTATTGACAAATCAAAACAGAAGTCGAAGCAGCATTTTTTGTCAAAGCCAACAGTCAACAGTCAACAGTCGTATGCATCTTACAATTATAGTCTATATTTTTTTGAAAGTATGAAGAATTTGTTTTAGGTTAAGTAAAGGGTTATTGAGAAGCCAAATTATCTAATGATCTTTTCAAATTGCTGTTCGATTTTTACTTACCGAAGAAAATGTTCCCTAAGATTTCTGTAATACCCTATTCATTTCAAAAGAATATGTACAAAATACATTATACAAGTGGAGTATATAAAATATTAGATGTCCAGTGTGGTGTAGTGGATATATTGATGAGTTAGTACTCGAGACATCTAGTTTCGAATCAATACTCAATAGAAACTCACTGCGGGTATAGAACTCGTAAAAATACTTCCTACACATATCCTTTACCTACACATCTCACTTACCCTGAAAGCCCTGTTAGTATGGCATATATAAAATATTAGTATACCATTTCCCCATACACCACAGTATAAAAAGCAAGATTGACAACAGTGCAAAATGGGTGGGCTATGTGGATTATGGGACACATATGCACCCAATACTGGTTTTTTGGCCCTTTTTCAGTACTTAAATTGCACTGCTAGGAATCAGCAACACAGTCAGCAAAACTGAAACCATATCTGAAGATTTCATTCCCTCCTTCACTGCTTTTGATCTCTACTGTTCTTCCTTATTGCTTCTTCATTGCTGTCCATCTTTCTCTTCAATTTTTTCACCCTCCTTGTTTTTTCTCTCTCTCTTGTTGTTGTTTCTGTTTGCCACAGAAAATTACTATGTCTTCAATCAAATTTTTGAGGTAGCCTAAGCCAAAGTGGCACCTTTCATGGTCACGAACCCTCTCATGATTTCCAGGAGTGGCAATGCAATTTCCTACACCTAGGAGGCTGCTTGTCTTGAAACAAACTAAGCATATAAAACAGCATTAGAAATCTGCATAAATAATGAAACTACAGTACTGCCAAAGATGCAGTAAAAAAAAAAAAGAATGGAAGGAGCAAATGTTAATTATCAGTTATTTCAAAAAAATAATCCAAATCTTTTGAAGCAGATTTTTGACTCCTTAAATTCTCCATTGAAAAAGGGAAAAGCTATGAAAAGGCGAGATTTCAGAGAAAAAGCCACATTAGAATCTCTTGAGAGATTTGTTCCCATCCCTTAGGACAATTGTTTATTGTCACACACTCAGAGTTAATTTACTTATCACCTGCTACTGATGTTGTGAATTGTAATTTAATTTGTCAGGGATTGTAGTTTTTCCATTTCATTACCATTTAACCCCAGTATATACTTCCCTTTACACTATGGTGTTTAAATGATTGCCAGTCAAAGACAATGTTTCACAAATTAGACACTTTAGATTCATTACTGAACAATCTTTAGGATGCTACAAAGCTTTGTTGTTAGTTTTGTATCCCTATGAAAAATTGTGGATGCTGAAAGAAACATTTCATAATAAACAATTCTTTGTTCCAGGCAGCTGAGGCGGAAACACAACATTGCCACTTAGATTGTTCTTGCAACCAGACCCGTACGGGTGCATTTCACTTCCGCTTCCAGGAGCAATGAGGGTGGCATGGGCTGGAAGAATCACAGCAAACCCATTCGTCTGGATTCATGGGGGCTTCTGGGAATTGAAGTCCAAGAACATCTAGAGTGCCAAGGTTCGCCATCAGGGATATAAGGTGTATTGTCTACTGGTCTTCTTATCTAGTGGCCTAGTGCAGAATTAACACTTGGGAGTGAAGAATATATCATCTCTGTCAAATAGTGCCTACCTATGTTTTTGGTTAGAAGACTGGGCAAAAGTGTTAGGCTATCAGACATCATAACTCTTGCAATACGAGATCATTCTCTGTTCTTCAGACCATAGAAAAACAATTTAGAAATCTATACAAATGCACCTTTACTGCTGAGGAAGCAACCACTTATTTACTCTCTAGTGAATTTGATTTTTTTAAAGAGACTCCAGACTCACTTGCTGCAAAGCAACTGATTACATATTTTTCTTCTATGCATTCAATTATTCTAATAAATTATAGAGGGGTTGCACAAATAGAGGAGTGGCAGACTACAGTTGCTTTCTCCTTTCTTTCTGTATGGTGGCTGGGAAGGATTGCTTCCTTTTCAAGCAAGCATGCACTCCAGCTTCTTTATATATTTGAGGGAGGATGAGGGTTAATACCCCCCTAAAAGCCTCTTCTACTGCTTCATCATAGCTTGAAGGAGAACCTGAGCTGTTCAAAATTATGGTAATGGAAGATTATACCAAGCTGATATAGCTTCAAGTATGTCTGAAAACTGTCCTAGCTATGTAAAGAGAGGATCATCACCAGATGGTTGGATATGGGGTGACAAATCTTTACCTATAAGAAGGGGTGTTAACTATTGGTATCCGGCATGCATGCCCACACCCGTCCCTACTATCCCGTACTGAGCTGCCCGCACTTACCTTAACACCATCCGAGCATCGCCGCATGGGTCTGCCAGCCGCGAGTGGGGCAACCGCCCCACGAATGCAAGCAAAAAATAAAAACGACAAAGCCCAGCATCCTCCATGCTGCACCACCCCTCAGCCAATGAGGCTGAAGGGTGCAAGCGCAGAGGAGGCATGGCAGCCGGCAAGCCGGCTTAAAAAAAAATAAACGTGCCAGGGGGGAGACCCCAGCTGGCAAAAGGTAAGTGAGGTGGGGTTAGGGAGTGGGGTGGAAGCATGGCCCCAGTAACCACGACACCCACCTGCCCCACCACCTTGCTCCCCCTACTCCCTAACCCCTACCACACTTAGCTTTTGCTGGCTGGATTCCCCCCCCCCCCCGGCCCGGCCTTATGGCATAACAATTAGTTTTTTTTGGGGGGGAATGGCGTTCCATATAACAATTTTCCCTACGGAAAAAAATTGTACAACAATTTTTCAATGGGAAAAACAACTTAGGAAAAAAGTTTTGTACAATGCATCCCATAGGGAACATTGCTATACGATGCATGTATCGTATAGCAATTGTTTCATACAACAACAAGTCCCATGAAACAGATTAAAATCGTTGTATGAGGTACCACTGTACTTTTTGCTTCTTCAGTGTCCTATGACTCTATCACAAGTAGTCAAAACTATGAGAGGAAGATCATGTAAATGAAATTATTAACATCTGGATGTTTTGACATCTCAGTGAAGTCTGGGTTCATCATTCTGTGAGACCTACTGAAGCCTAAAAAAAAACAGAAAAAGAGATATCTAAAATACGCTGGGACAAGAAGAGACTGGCATGTATCTTTTCTACTCTATGCCTACTTCCACCAGTGGTGAAACCTGTGAAACACATCAGAACTAATAACAGTCATGATGAAGAAGTTCATGTTCACATGAGCTAACATCTGTCTGCTGCAGAAGCCATCTGCCACAGGCTGGGTATTCAAAAGCAGAATACCAACTGGGATAGCTATAAATGCAAGGATAAAACTTGTATATATCTGTGACCTTCTATTTTTTGATTGTGTTGTATTTTAAATGTATTTCATGGCACCTTGAAATATTTGGTTAATACATAGGCTTAGGAATTAGCTGTAACAATATTAATCTATGTACTAATTTGACTACTCCTTAACTCTGAGCAGAAATGCTCCTTTTAAAGCACCCTCATTTTAACTTTTGTCTCTTGATATGTTTTAAGTACCCCCATTTTAACTTCTGTTTCCTTTACTGTTCTATGCTGGTCTTGGACAGTAATAAAGATTTGATTTGATTAATATGCAACTTTTTAATTTTAAAAAATCCTAATAAAGCTCACTGGACTCTACCTTCAACCACATCCATCGAAATGGTGGGTCAGTTCTCCCTACAAACAAACAAAAACATACAAAAAAGATAAAGGCACAAGTTTGTGGCTTACATAGATTTAGAATATCCTACTTTAATTTAGAATAATCTTATGATTCAAATTAATTTATGGGCCTTGGAATGAATATGGCAGGCTATAAAACTTGATTATTTCAGTTTCATTCATTTTCAGAAGTAGTTACATGTATATTTAACTTTCTTGGAATTCTATTATATCTTAGACCATTACTTTCCATGGGCTGGCATGACCCTAAAATATTGTTTAATTACAACTCCCAGAAGCCTTCACCATTGGCTTGGCTTTAAATTGAAAAAAATATGTGGAGAATGTCATACATTCAGAACCTTGGTCAGCTCTGCTACATGCGTCTTAGCATACAAGTTGACATCACATCACACTGGACAGCAAAAATGCTACAAAAGCTGGCACTGACAGTTTTCTGCTCATTGTTAAAACATTCCTGAACTCTCAAAAGGGTAAAACAGTGGCAGCCATGTTATGACATATAGAGCTAATCCACAATATAATTAGTCATGCCAGTCTGAGATGTGATTCAAGCTATCCAGGACAGGCTCTTGAAATTTTCTTTTCCAACAGCTTGTAATTAAAATGCAAAAGTATGGGGAGATGCTGGAAAATACATCTATCTTCAATTCAGTGGGTGGTAAGAATATGTGAACAATGGCTTTTACAAAGAGGCACTGCTATGAATTGTGTGGGTTGGCAAATACCTGACAGATCACCTTTACCTCACATTTATTAATTGTTTCAAAAAGTCACAATCTTTAATAACCAAAACTTCTTCAAGTATACTATTTGTTAAAAGTATAGAATATGTATATTTCCTGGACAACTCCATCATGAAAAAACTAGATTAATTTTGACTACTTTGCAAGTGATAACAAAACTGGTCAGTTCTAACCCATTTTCTTCAGATATTTTGCCTGCTTCTGGAAGGTGACATTAAAAAGCTACTAAAGCTGTGGGTGGGACTCTATTATACTAGTACCTATTTCCAGTGTTTCATCATTTCACAAAAGAAAAAGCTTGCGGTAAAGTAAAATTGTGAATTCTGTGATCAATCTATGGTTTCTTCCTATGAATCAAAATGAATGGATGTACATAGTCTTTTTGTCAAACAAATTCATACTTTTTGAAACTGACAACAACTTAACCTATTGCATCTAATAATGAATACAGAAGAGCCCATGAACAGACATAAATATATTTGGCAGAAGTAAAGTTTCATAATCCTGATATTTCACATACATGTAAATAGTGTCCTTTCTGAAAGGATATCTTGGATACCTATTGTAAATAAAATCCTCTTCGTGTATAGCTAAATGCCAGTTTGCTTTAATTTGCAATGATGAACAAAAAATCTAATTAAAGAAAACATGCAAAAATACTTTTCTAAAGAAAGATTAAGAAACCTTACTATTTCAGCATTAGCACAGTGCATATACTCCAAATGGCTTGACATCTCATTTAAAATTAACTTCAGAAAGCAAGACCTTTGCAAACTGCAAAAATTATTGTTACTCTTTATCATGATGTTAGGAAGAAAATAATGTAGTCAGGCTCAGCCTTAAATAAGGCTAATGAAAATGTTGTGTTCTGCTCCTGGAAACTTATCTACTGAATACAGAGGTGTGAGTGCACAAATTGGGAAGCCTAATTACTGTCATCAATTTTGCCAAATAATTCTCCAGCCAATTTTTTCCTGCAGTAATAGCAGCAGTTCCTAGAATGCTTACCTGGAAGTAAGTTTGATTGAAAATAATGGGATTTAGATTGGAATAGCCATGCTTGCCAGTGGGAAAGTACCTAAATTGATATGAATTAATGACAGTAACTTCAAACAATCTATACCTATGAATCAGAGCATTAACCATTGGAATGTGATAAAGGATGCTGCACCAGGCCATACTAGCCCGTACCGAGCATTTGTGCACTTGCCCGACCGGGGTTTGCAGGTAACTGTCGGGTTGAGAAATGCGACAGTGAGGCAGGAGCCCCACGAACACACTCAAAGAAAAAGGACTTCAATTCCCAATGTTCCTTGCACCGTGCCGCACCACAGCCAATCAGGCTGAGAGGCACGAGCAAAAAGAACATTGGGAAATGCATCGCAGCCAATTAAAATCGAGCCGCATAAAAAACCCGCCACACAAACGCAAACCACAAACTGAAAACTACAAGTCCCAGCATCCTGCGCGCCGTGAGTGCATAGAATGCTGAGAAAGCCGGCATGAGAAAAATAAACTTACAAAAACCAACGGGAGCACAAGTCCCCAGCAAGCAGACTCAGTGCCTAACAGCCATGCAAAATAAAAGGCAGAAAATGCCACCATGAGACACAAACCGTCCTTCTTTCCCGGAGCAACCCGGGGGGGAGGGACTCCCTCTCCTCCACGCTACCCCGCCAAAGACACAGCGAGACCACCACCAGCCTCAAGGAAAATTGAGCCGGGGTGGAAAAAACCCAGAAAAACTGGAGGTGGGAGGGTCAAGGGGGGAGTACTGGGCATTCCCTCCCCCCTTGAAAGTGAACTAATTCCCCGGGAAGACAAGGCAGCGAACGAGGCTCCAGTTGCTGCCTTTACTTCCTGAGGAAGTGTTTTGCTTTCAGGGGGGGAATGCACCAGTACTCCCCCCCTTGAAAGCCAAACAATTCCCCGGGAAGCAAGGGCAGTGAACGGGCCTCTGGTCGTTGCCTTCGCCTCCCGGAGGTACTCACCCGGGCGCAGGACACACATACTGAGCTGCACATTTAAAACCTGCCCAGTGTGTGTGTGCGCACACACAAAAACAACCCTTAAACACCAACATCACCAAAAATAAAACAACAAAAACAAACACCAAAACTATTACAAAATAATAAAACAAAAATAAATCAATAATTTAAAAACATTAATAAACAAAAATAAATAAACCACAAAATACACAAACAAAATCTAAACCACAAACACAACACCTAACTACAACATGAAAAACACAAACAAACAACAACAAAATAAAACAAATTAAACAACCAGAAACAAACAAACCAATTTAACCAAACCAAAAATAAACCAACACACAAAAGACCAAACAGAAACACCTCCCAGCCCACCAAAACATAACCAAAACAAAGAAAAACCCCAGAAGAAACAAAACCAGACAACTTACCAGCGTGTCCTCCCTCCACAACATCCGGAACAGAAATGAAGAGACGACTTACCGAAAGAAGCACCACCCAGAGGCCAGAAGAGAAAAAACACCTGAAATGAAACCAAAACCTCTAGCAGCCCCACCTGCAGGGCACAATAGTAAAAACAACTCAAAAACACTCAACAGCCCCACCTAGAGGCCACAAGAGTAAAAACAAGTCAAAAACATAACACAAAATCACAATTTTACACAAATCACAAATATATTTCAAAAAAATTACATAAAAGGATTTCTGAAATCCTGTGTTTAGTTGTAACTCAAAAAAACACCCAAAAAATCTAAACAGTTTTAAAACATTGAATGTAAAAAACATGTACTTTCACATTTTTAAAATTATTACCTACGATACAACCATTAAAAAAAGGTCACATACAAAAATATTATTTGGTTAAATAGAAAAGTTAGAAAAAATTATATAATCCTTTGGTTTTTTTAATCCCCCCCAAAACCCCAAACAAACTGATCACAGTTTATAACAGCCCGACATCGTAACAAAAATTAATGTATATGTTAAAGCAAATATTTAAAAACACATTAGAAAAATTACAAAATACAAGTTGTTATTATTGTAAAGTACCACAACAATACAATCTATTTAACAAATGAAAACATAAAGGAATTGTGCATAAATAAAATTTTTAAAAAGAACAATTACAGACTAACCTCTTTTTTACAAACATTACCAAAAAATAAAACCTTCCAACACAATTTAAAACAGCCCGGCAACGCCGGGCAAACTATGCTAGTTACATATATAATCAGACATTTGGTCTATTTAGTTCAGGGATGCCCAAACTTTTTGGCCCACAGGCTGTTCACATGGTTCAGTGGGTCAGTCACGTGGTTCCTCTACTAGAAGCGGAAGTAACATATGCCTTGCAATCTGTTTTGCAAAAGGATGAGATAGATTTTAAGCTGTCATTTTCTCTGCTTAAACCAGGGGTGCCCAAACTACAGCCCATGGGCCGGATCCAGCCCCAACGCCAAATCATATGGCCCACGCCACCCTCGTCGCTCCTAGAAGTGGAAGTAAAATATGCCCAGACAGGCGTGTTTTACTTCCACTTTGGGAGTTATGAGGGTAGAGTGGGCCAGATGAATTGGCATTGGGGGCTGGATCTGGCCCGTGGCCATAGTTTGGGTACCCATGATTAAGTTCAATATTGTCAGAACTGTTTCAGGTAGTCCGTCCTTCTCAATCGTACAAGTAGGTACCAAGTGAACTTCTTCATTCCAAGACTACATCCTGCCAGTTACCTCTAAGCTATTGTAGTAAAGAAGTCAAGGAGAGTACAAACTACATAAAGACAAAACATGCTTCTTGCTTTTCATTTTCAGGTAGCTTCCAGTTTACCTGACAAATGTAGCTGCAGTATACAAGTTTTGTTAATGCTTAAAGAATCAATATTATATACATACATCCGATCAAATAAAATATCAACACATTAACATAGTTGAAACAATATAAATTAAATGAAACTGAGAAGCAGCTGGTAATTTAACAATTTAAAGACAAAATTAACATTTCTAAGGCATTACTCAAGGGAAACAGTGTTGGGATATGATCCACGTTAATCCTAATTGTATTTATTTTTCATCTGATCACTTAAATGACTAATCCTTTCTAACATGGCTGTTGTTTCTCCCCAGATAGTGTATTTTTTAGGTTGCACAGCCATTATTTTCTGATTTAAATTTAAATTTTAGTGTTTCAGCAGTTAAAAATAGATACTGAATTCAATAAATTCATTTTAGCCTTTCAGCAATTGGCAATCAACATTGAATTTGATCTGGCTTCATTATTTTGTAGCAAGTTTTGCAGTCCAGCAAATTTAGCAGTTCCCTCAGTGGCTTAGTGGTTAAAATGCTGCACTGGAGACTGAAAGGTTGGGTTTTGATACCTGAGAGCTGCACTTGAGGACATGAAAGGAGTCTGATTCGGGTGTCCCCTGAGTTGAGTTTCTCCAGCAAAAATCCTTTCAACCCAGAGTAATCTCTGACACAAAATTTATTTATAGTCCAGCAAATGATTAGAATCAACATTGGCCTTCTAGTCTATGGGGTATCTCTCTATTTATGTAACAAATATATATATATTTGTGTTCTGGAAATAATAGGCAGCAGCCAGCAATACGGGCCAACACACAACTTTATTTGGAATAAGAATAGGTGACAAGAGCTAACAACACACCCTCACATTCTTTATTTATCTCCGATCAGAACTGACAGTTGAAAAAAACTGTTGGAACTGTTGACAGCTCTGTCTCATGCACTTCTCCTTCAGAACCTTCCTGAAGTCTCACGAGACTTCGGACCATAGTAAAGCAAATACATATTAAACTCTATCACAACAAAGACAAATGGCAAACACGTTTCCTTAAATACACAACAATTTTACAGTTAAAATATGCTGGTTAAACAATCCATGAAGCTAGAAACATTCACAGAGAATGATCCTTTGGTGCTAGTATGTATGAAAAAGATCCTAGTCCCTACTGTAAACTTTCTTTCTAGTTGACTTTGGAGCCCCATTTCAATGAGTTGATTACATACTGATGGTTTTAACTTGTTATGACATACAAAGTGCTGATCCCCAAAATCAGCATCATTGTTATGTTTGCTAGTCCTTGAGAACAGAGAAAGGGAGAAGCGGCCGGGGTGTATACAACACAGAAAGTCAGGGAATTCACCCCAAGTAGCAAAAAGCAAGGAAAGGGGTATAAACTGGTTTAATGTGCAGTACGCCACGATGTCGAAACACTAAAACAATATAACAGAGCCCTAATTGGGAGGGTGCATGGGATTACCAAAAGGTAAGAAAAATGTTGGAAGAATATATATAATATAATAATAGAGCACCATATAAAGAATTATAATACTGGGAGCATACAGCTATAAATAGTACTATGTGATATGTAAAGCGAACGGCAAAAACACATACAAATCACATAAACCTGTGGTCCGGCATAAGGCAAATAGCAAATATACAATATATCAAAAGAATCAATCTAAGGTACGAACAACCTACAAATACACTGGCCGGAATATCCTACACCAACAAACATCATAAAAGAGCCGCTGACGCAAGCAACAGGTTCTGGTACAAAGTCCAAATGCAAAATCCAGAAAAATATGTAAGGGCTCTGCCCCTCTGGTGGCTCATTTTTCAGATAATAAACACCCCTGTAACAGCATGAAGATGGTTGTCCTCGACTGCTTTACTCCTCAGAAACACCAGGTCACCAATGTGGAATGATTTCTACTTCAGCGAGAAGCATATTTTATACACCGTTTCTCTACTCTCGCCCCCTCAGGATTGAACACAGATTTAGATTTCTCTTCGTACTTAGAAATTTTTTTTGATGTCTCAGTTGCCTCTGCTGTAGAACCTTTTCGCGTTAGCCTCCATTAAATTTTTTTCCTCCCATTGCGTTTCTTGTTCTCATTACGCACACCTGCCTCTTCCAGTTTCCTTAAAAATCTGAACCCACCTCATGACAGTAATGCTCTAACCCGGCATGAATCGACTAAGAGAGGTTATTTTCAAGCGCGCTCAATAAGTTTATCCTATAAGGTATTTTGCATGTTTAGATTTTTAATATGATACTATGTATTATATTGTTACTTCTTTTGCGGATATTATCTACCATTTTTGATATCTCACCTTTGCAGAATCTTGAAAAAGACTCCAAAATATCCTCAGTTACCGGATGGATATAGACCTTGTTTTCTGCTCATTTTGTTTTGACTGTTTTCGTCCACGCACAAGCTGAACTATCAGAGCCCTTACATATTTTTCTGGATTTTGCATTTGGACTTTGTACCAGAACCTGTTGCTTGTGTCAGCAGCTCTTTTATGATGTTTGTTGGTGTAGGATATTCCGGCCAGTGTATTTGTAGGTTGTTCGTACCTTAGATTGATTCTTTTGATATATTGTATATTCGCTATTTGCCTTATGCCGGACCACAGGTTGATGTGATTTGTATGTGTTTTTGCCGTTCACTTTACATATAACATAGTACTATTTATAGCTGTATGCTCCCAGTATTATAATTCTTTATATGGTGCTCTATTATTATATTATATATATTCTTCCAACATTGTTCTTACCTTTGGTAGTCCTTGAGAACAAGCATTCGCCTACACAAAATTGTGCCAGGAGTATAGCCTCCTGCCAATCACAAAACAGAAGACTATATCAAACCACCAGTGAGGGCCTATCAGATTTACATGAGGTGTTTGGGTGTGGTAAATACCTGTGTTTTCTTCATCCTGATCTGGATTCACAGTGACCCTCCCTCCCACCCTGATGTACATGGCAAGAAGTAGCTGGTCGCCTCAGGGCCTGGCAGGAATTTTTGGCTCATACCTAAATTGGCTATGTGGTATAGGTTTTTTCACCTGTCCCATCATGCACAGAGAGGGTATTTGGCAATTTGAGGAGAAAGGTTGCTTTTTAGATCACCTTTGTCAGGTAGTATGGTCATTTTAAGTTCCCTAAGGGCCAATGGTTATATATGAAAGTGCATATTGCTGAGCCAGTAATCCCAGGGTGGATATACACCTGGTGACAATGGCTGCCTCTTCCATGCCATACGCCGGATGGATGTTTGGTAGCAAAAGGGAGGGGAGTCCAAAGATGGACATGGCCCTCCAGGCCAGGGGAGGGGTATAGTTCAGAGGGATTACCCAGACTGCACTGCGAAGATGCCTTCCAAAAACCCAATGGTATTATCTTCAGAGTTAATTGTTTAATAATAAAAGGTGGCTCTAGTTTTCAACCAACACTGGTGTCTGAGACTTCTGTGAAATTGAGTGGCAAAGTACATTACATTTCCCCTCCCTGAAAGTCATGACACCTCCATGACTTTCCCATATGCTGACACCAGAGAAATAATATACTGCCAATGCTCAGTGTGGTATAGTGGATAGAGGAATAAAGTAGGGCTCAGAAGGCCTGGGGTCAAGTACCAACTCAGCCATAGAAAGCTACTGGGGGAGTAGAACTGGTAAAATCACTTGTTAAATATTCCACTTACCATGAAAATCCTGTATAGCGTACAGTCACTGTACACTGAAGGCACATAACAAGAATGACAATGCAGTGTGGCAATCAGCTTTGGTTACAGCAGAGAATTTTTAGAACTTCAGCCCTGAGGGATCTTCTCAGAGTCAAGACAGAGGGGACAGCACAATTGTCCACAAAAATCTTGTGTGCTGTGGTCTCAAATGATTTCTACAGACATCCCTCCTTTCTTCTTTGCTTCTTTGGAGCTAGCTGGTTACATATAGCCAACTCTAATTCTAGCCAGTTGCCACATCACACTCCCTGCCTCTTGTTTAGCAGCCAGGTCCCACCCTTCTCCCATCTCAATTCCCTGGGGTGCTCTGACGTATATTTTCCTGTCTAAGGCAGCGTGCAGATAGGCTGTTTGCACGTCGAACTGGTATACGTACTCTTTTCGGATTGAAGCTAAGGCTAGTGCAGCCTTCACACTTTCGGCCCTCACGGTTGGCGAATACGTGTCGGTGTAGTCATCTGGGAATCTTTGTGCGAAACCCTGTGCCACGAGCCTGGCCTTGTAAAGGACTTCGTTGTTTTCAAGGGTCTTGACCCTGAAAACCCATCTTGTGCCTATGGTTTTCTGTCCTTCTGGTGGTTCCATCGGAGTGTATACATTGAGCTTCTTGAGGCTGTCCAATTCCTTTTTCATCGCTTGCTCCCATTTTATTTGTTCTTCAATTGGTAACTTTTTCACGTCGGCGTAGTTGTCGGGTATGCCAGTCGAATCGCCTATGGACATCACGTAGTCTTCCAGGCGCTTGGGGGTTTGGCCTTTTGTAGCTCTGTTTGACTTCCTGTTTGATGCTTTGGTGGTCTCTCTTGTTCCTTGAAGTTCACTTGTGCCATCATTTGTCCCCTTTTCTCCTTAGTTGTTTTGGTATGTGGACATCGGCCATTACCCCGAAAATATGGAGGTGGGAGAGACTAGGCTTGCGCTTGTACAGCATTTCGTATGGGGTCTTCTCTACTACACTCGACCAGATCCTGTTGAGTGTGTAATTTGAATACATTAATGCTTCACCCCAGTAAGAGAACTTTAGTCCAGCATCTTCGAGTACACATCTCATCATGGTCTGTAGTACCCCATTCCTGCGTTCAGCTATTCCATTTTGAAAAGCTGAAAAAGGTGCGGTGGTGGAGTGCATCATGCCTCGGGAAGTGATCCATTCCTTGAATTCCCTTGAGAGGAATTCAGAACCCCTGTCCGTCATTATTTGTTTTATTTGTGAGTTGTGTTGCGTTTGCACTCTCTTGTAGAATTCCTTGAACTTTGCAAAGGTTTCACCTTTGTCTCTGAGCGTGTAAACAAATCCATATCTGCTGTAGTCATCGACGATGGTCAGAAAAAATTTCTTTTTGTTTATAGAGGTGGGGAGTGGCCCCACTAGGTCCATGTGTAGTAGCTGAAAAGCCTGAGATGTGCTTCTCTTCGACGTTTTTGGTCTTGGCATTTCCTTGGACTTTGAGCTTAGGCACACAGAGCACTCCAGGTATTTGTCACAGTTTTTCACCTTCAGACCTTCTGCATGTTCTTGCATTTTTTTGACGGTGGAGAAACTGGTGTGTCCCAATCTTCTGTGTAGCAGGTGGGCGCAATCATCGTGCATGAGTTTCCCTATGGAAATGACAGTGGTGCTGTGGGGAGTTGTTGCTTTAATATACTCGATGTCTGAATTTTCTTCCCCCTGTAGTTTTGCAACACTTGTTTTGGCGTGACTTTTGTAGATATTATATCTATTGTTTTCCCCTTCTATTTCCTCTGTTTCTGTTCTGCATGTACTAGCGAGATCCCTTTTATCACCTCCAGTGGGCACGTAGTAGGGCAGACCGCCCACGATGATCACTTCCCCGACGTTTCCTTCTTTGTTGGTGATGGATACTCTACCTTTCTTAAAAAGCAATTCCGTGGCGGTGTCTTCACATAGCTTGAATGCAGCCAGTATGTTGTATGGAATTTCAGGGATGAATAAGACTCCATTGATTTTTCCCAAACCTGGGATGTTTATGTCTCCTTTTCCCATCACGTGAGCTTCCTTTTGATTTGCAACCTTTATTCGGAAGGATGTTTTTGTGAATGAGTCAAATAGGTCTTTGTTGCATGAAGTGTGTATGGTTGCCCCTGAGTCTATTAGCCAATATTTTTTGTTATCCAGGGCGCCTGTGGGGTATACCCTGTCTTCTGTGTTGTTTATGGAGTTGAATTCATGCTTCTGGTATCTGTGTTCCCTTCCGGGGCTGGGCGACCTATTCCGCCTGTGTTCATATTTGTATCTTGCGTTGTTTTCAGGTGTGTATTTTTCCCTTTGCGTGTGGTCTTCCTTTCCTTTTATTTTGGGGCAGTTCCGTTTGATGTGGTCACTTGAACCACAGAAGAAACAGCCTTGTTGCTGGCTGGTTGGCTCCGTGAACTTCACCATTCTACCTGGTTTGGCGTCTCTGTGTATGATTGATCTGTCCCTCCTCATGTTATCATGTGCTATGAGTTTTCCTGCCAATGTGTCCAGTGGCATGTTTTCACAGTCTATTGTGTCAAGCTGATCCAGGAAATTATTCCAGCTGGGATCCAGGGAGTTGAGTATTATGCTGATCATGCTTTTCTCAGCGATTGCTTCACTGCGCTGTAACAGCTGGGATCTCATGGAGTTTAATTTTAGGAGGTGCTCACCCATAGGGGTGCCGGGTTTTAATCTCACAGAGTGGAGTTCCCTGGAGATCCGGCTGGTGGTGCTTCTGTTGCTGCTGTGGAACAAGGCATTCAATTTATTCCATATCTCAAAAACTGTCAGTTCATGGGGTATGCTTGGGAAAATGGCTGGCTCAATGGAGCTTAGGAGTAGGTGGAAGGCTTTATGGTGTTTGCGGTCTGTTTCAATGGACCACGGTTCTTCAGGAGGGTCTAGGATAAAGTACAGTGCATCATGACCCATCAGCAGAATTTGAAATTGTTGTGCCCACTCTGGCAGATTTTCCCCAGTAACACTTAATTTTGGGAAGTCATTGGGCAGGTTGGTTTGCTGGTTGGAGTTATCCTTGGATTTGGTCTGTTGTTCTAGGTGTCCCTTTTGGTACTGAAAAGGGCAGAAAGGCATAGGTATGCAAGCGGCCGCCTTTGGGCTTCCCATTGGTCCTTTTTGTCTGTAGGTTGCTGTTGGAGTTGATTGCGCATGCGCGGCCCAACGTGCGTGCGTGAGGTTTATTTTGCTCAGTTCTTCATTGGGAAAGTACTTCTGCTCTCCTGGTCTAGGGTCTGAGTGGCTGGGTAAAAGGTGGTGGCTAACGGATGCTCCTCGGGGTAGGCAAGCTGGAGAGAAAGCAAGGTCTGTGAGGAAAAAATAGAGGATTTTTTCTTCACTTTATGGTAATGTTAGAAATTTGGATCAAACAGCTCTGCTTATTGGGGCTAATAATATGGGGCACTGTATTACAGTGGTTCTGCTCCTTCTTTGATGAGCGGACCCAGAGAGTTCAACTTGGGGAGCTTGTTTTGACCCTATGGACCCTCCAATGGGGTGTTCCATAGGGGTCTATCATCTCCCCGTTGCTGTTTAATATCCATATGAAACTGCTGAGAGAGGTCATTAGGAGATTTGGGGCTTGGTGTCTCCAATATGTGGATGACACCCAACTTTTCTATCTCTCCTTCTCATCATCTGCAGTGGATGCAGTCTGATGTCTTGATGAATGCCTGGACTCAATAATGGTATGGACCAAAGCTAACAGGCTGAAAATGGACCCTAACAAGATAGAGGTTTTGGTATTTGAGAGGCTGCCTGCCCAACTGCGAGGCCTGGTCCCTGTGCTGGATGGAACTGCTCTTACCCCTAGGAACCAGGTCCACAATCTGGGGGTCATTATGGACCCACTGCTCTCATTGGAACAACAGTATCCAAAGCCGCTTTTTCCAGCTTTGACAGATTGCACAGTTATGCTCCTACCTGGACAGGCAGTTTTTCATAACACTGACCCATTCATTGGTAATCTTGCGGATTGACTACTGTAATGCTCTCTATGTGGGCTTGCCCTTGTGATTACAATGGGTCCAGAATGCAGCAGCCAGGCTGGTGACAGGTTTAAATAAATTTGATCATATTTTTCCAGCCTTGACAGGCCTGCACTGGTTACCTGTTGCCTACCATGTCAGATACAAGGTGTTAATGTTATTATACAAGGCCCTATATGGTTTGGGACCTTGCTATCTGTCAGAGCGTCTCTCATTCAGAGCAACTTCCTGTATCACCTGGTCATCACAGTCGGCACAGCTCCAGGTGCCAATACTGAGGATGGTTTGAAAGTATTTAACCAGAAATAGAGCCTTCTTGGTGGTGGCATCAACACTGTGGAATACACTACTGGTGGGTGGAGCTGTGTCAGGCTCCATCACTGACTATCTTTAAAAAAATTAAAAATGTTCTTTTTCAAGGAGACCTTTCAGGGTGTTGTTCCCCTATCAATAAATTAGCCAGTTAGGTTTCTTCCCAATGTCCTCTGACGTTGATTATTTTTATTTTATTTTATTTTAGTCTATGATGCATTTGTTGGTGGTGGGTTTTGATTTGTTGTGGACATTGTTGTCATTTATTTTCTGTTTGTTCACCGCCCAGAGTAGGATAACACCCAGATGGGTGGTATAGAAATCCAAAAAATAAATAAAATAAAATTGTTGGACTGTATATTCAGATTACACAGATTAGTGTATTTCTTCACAAATGTGTAGTTCTAATTTATTGAATTTTATTTTACATCAAATATTTATGCTTTCTAATAGAACCTCCACAGCAGTTTACAAATGCAGACCAGAAAATGATAATAAAATATAACAAGATCATAAAAAAGGGGGGGGAGTAAATAATGTTTTTTCTTTTAGACAGAGCATTCGAAAGATCTTCATAAAATTTATCAACTTTGTCTTCATCGCTCTGACTTGTTGGCGCATAGATTAGGATGATTTTGAGGGTGCTGATCCAATCATGAAAAGTTTTGGTCAAACCTGAAGAAGACCGTGTCCATGAAGGGAATGGAAAATGAGTTGTGACCAGAAGAACTTATCCCCTGATAGTCTGGTCAATTAAAGAAATATGTTTTTTAAAACATGGACAAATACAAACATATCTCTTAGTGCAAAACGAGTCACAGTGGTAGTAGCACATTGAAGATATAGATCAGGAGTTCTCAACCTTTTTAAGTCAGGGGCCAGGTCACACTCCTTCAGACAGCTTCAGGGGCCGGATGACCTTTTTGCCCTTCCTCCACCACATGGCACATCCTGGCGTGGTGGAGGTGGGGGGGATATGAAATGGTGCCATGGGCCGCAGGTTGAGAATCCCTGATATAGACGATCTCAGGGTTGAAAAAAAAATGTGAGTTTGACGTGAAATTGTATCCTGCATGATAAACAATAGTCTTAGCTGACTTTTATGTACAATCAGACAAAATATCTTAAAATCCATGACAAACAGTCTCATCAGAACAGCTCATTTCAACCACTATTCACATTATTCTTACCAACTGCTGTAAAAATGAATCTGTGTGAAACAGCTCTAAATGTATTACTTTCTAGTAATAGTGCTGAAACAAAGGATCATGTTCAAAACAACAAATCCCCAAGTGTTCTGTCATAACCACAGGAGGCCCCAGGGATAAAAATATAGAATTTAATTGTTTTTCCAATGAGGATTTACTGCAAAAAATCATGGTGTCAAATGGCTATATTAATAATTTCTGAGAAAGCCCAAAAATAAAGATGGTTAGAAATGCATGTTGTCTTGTTCTCAGTGCAGGAAACACCTTTCTATCAACTGATTTTTATAAAAGCTATAGGAATTATGGCAGCATTCTTCTTACTAATTTATCTCCAGCCACCAGTCTTTTGGTATGAATTAATATTTTAATGAAGCCAAGATTTCTAAAGAAATGTTTGCTGTACTTGAGAAAATAATCGCTTTGTATTTTCATCAAGATTAAAGTGAAAATGTCAAAGTAAAATCATTATGACCAGCCTCGAGCATAGTCTACATACTTATGAAGATTAAAGAGTAATTCATGTCTGCTTCTTGTGGAAGTATCAAAGACATGGTGTATCAGGGACTGTTCATAAATCCCAGTGTAGGGTTCTACCTATGAAAGCTATGAATCAATCTCAGATATATTAGGCTATCCACCAGAATAAACAATAGTTATTTTTTATTACTTGTATTTATTAGTCCCTTTTTTGAATAAGGTGATGGTAGTGGAGGAGTTCGAGTTTGCTTCCTTGAGTAGCTTGATGTATTGGGCATTTACTCCCTGTTCACTAATGGCTTGCATGCATTTACTTCAACACTGTTGAATGCTTTTTCATAGCTGACAAATGCTATCGCTAGCAGTAGCTTATATTCTCTGCAATGTTCAATAAGAGTGAAGATGTGGTCTGCAGTGCTGGAACTACTTCTGGACTCGGGCTGCTCTCTTGGTTGTTGCCCATCTAATGTTCTTGAACAGGGGTCAGCAACCTATGGCCTGTGGGTTGGATCTGGCCCATGGCACCAAATCACCTGGCCCCTGCCTTCACTACTGCCACTGCCACTGCCACTGCTGCCACTGGAAGTGGCAGAAACAGCTATAAACACATCCACGGCTGTCATAAACATGTTTATGACAGCCATAAATGTGAATGTGGCTGTTATAAATGCAGTTACAATAATTGCAGATGTATTTTACGGCACCGTTTACAGACCACCAGTCTGGCCCCCTCAATTGTCTGAGGGGGTGTGACCCAGCCCATGCCTTAAAAAGATTTCTGACCCCTGTTCTTGAAAGTTGGTTTGTTATTAGTTTTGTGAATAACTTAGAAATGTTTGACAGCAAAAAAACAACAACACAAAAAAACTAGTAGCATCTGAAATCCTTAAGTCTCAGTTCATCTCTTTAACCCAGGGATTCTCAACCTGTGGCCCATGTGGCAGCAGTTTATGTAGCCTACACCAAACCAGGAAGTGCCATAAGGTGGAGGAAGGGCAAAATGGCTGTCTAACCCCTGAATCTGTCTGAGGGAGTGGGACCCGGCCCCTGGCTTTAAAAGGTTGAGAACTTCTGCTTTAACCACTACACCATACTGGATTACGTATAATTATAATTAGACTACACATGAGTAGCTCATGAGTAGCCTTTTCTGTGCTTCCTAGTAATTACTGGTAGTCGAGGATTGTAACATTAGCATATGTTCCTAATCAGCTATGGCTATATGAGAACTTAGCATAAAATCAATTGAGAGTTGATCTACTTAAAATCAATTGGGTAATCATATGAAAAATGAGACAATATTGTAATTCATAAACCTCTGGATAGGCGGGCTAAACTGGGGATTCTATGAGCCAGATTTTGGCACATTACTTCTACTGTCCATGGGCTTGTTTTCTTTTCAGTAGTACAGTACTGAGTTATGTCCTTCAAACTTGTCACCTAGGCTGAAGGACAAACCCTGCAATTTACCAAAGTGGAGTTCAGCTTCCATCACCAATAATGGGGGTGGGGGTGTATGATCCATTGGATTTGAGAGTTTAAATGACACTAGCTTTGTTTTACCCTCAAGAGTAATGAGAAAACGCAAACCTGGCCTTCAGAGTGTATACATCTGTGGAACTAACAAGGGCTCTGGGAGATATAGAAGAGGCACAAAACAATGTACACGTTTTGAGCTATGAACAGATAAACATGAGCAAGCCACAGCAACAGGTGTTATTTTGTTTTTATTCTATTGCAGGGATTGTGGACTCATATTCTTTATACCCCCATCAGTTCTTCTTGGCTTTCTACTGTGAGTCTTTGTACTTCTCTTTCTTCCATCAGCCAGCAAAAGATTTGTGAAATGGACATTGTATTAGCATATCAAATAACTGGACGTATGGAAGACTTGGCAGAGAAAACCTATTAAATATTGGTTTCTGGTTTTGCAAGATTTTTCTTAAAGCCAAAGAATTTACTGGGCTTATGTGAAAAATGAACAGATTTCAGAAGAAATGAAAACTAAAACACACTGCCCACTTCCCCTGCTCAATGTTTCTATTTCCCTTTTCCACAGAGTTGTCAACTGTTAAACAATGTAATCCATGTATGCCAGTATTCCTGCTACAGATGTTCAGTGCACAATCTGGGCCAGTAAAACCAGATAAAAACAGAATAATTGGTTATGCTCTAATTAGATTTGACTGTGCATTTTCTGCTTAATGAAATGCTCTTGATATAGATTAAACTTTGAACACTCAGTAGAAGATTGGTAGATTGGAATTTTAGTTAAAGCTCTTTCCTGCAGATCTGTTAATAGTCATAAGAAGATATTTTATTTGTACTAACAGCAAATCATATATAACTGTGCATGGTCAGATAAATAACTGATGTTTAACTGGTAAACAAAAGCAAAAACCTAACAACAACAACAACAACAACAACTTCCTAGTCAGATTGTTGATGTGCAGATAATTTTAAATGAATGTTTCAAGGAAAATGTTTCTTTAAATATGTTTTACTAAATTCATAGCAAATTTCTGCTGTTACTGTACTCATACTGTACTCATGTTAGAGCACAGATCAGATATTGTCTTAAAGTATGGACTTGACAATAAGGCAGAGCAATACATGAGTTGTATACAGTAATACCTCATACAAAGTCCGCTTCATACAACATCAAATTCATACAACATCACCTAATTTCTTGAAAAAAGTTACCTCATACAAAGTCGCTCGACTTTGTATGAGGCATTCAGTTTTTCCCAGGTTGCATTGTGCCTGGGTAGTATAAAAGACAGGACACATGCGTGAATTGCTCTTGTGGGTTTTGCACAAGGCAAAGAGTGTTTAGGAGTGGTTTTGAGTGTTTTTGGATATTTTTTTTGAATTTTCCATCAGCATTTTTAGAAGTATTCCTGGGATTTTTGCAGCATTCTTTAGGTTCTTGGACAATCAGGGTTGTTTGACATGTTTTTGTAATGTATTTAGCCTTTAGACACTGAATTCTTAAAGTTCTGTCAGTTTCCTGTCTGTTTCCTTGACTTTGCCCTGAAGTCTGTGCTGTTACAGTATAATAATGTATCTCTATAGAAACGACGTTGTACGAGGCATCGCAGCAAGGATTTGGACGTTGTATGAGGCATCGCAGCTAGGATTTTGCATGCTTCATACAAAGTCCAAATCCGTATATAGTTCAAACTTGTGGAACCAAGTTTGGACGTTGTATGAGGAATCACTGTACTGTATAATTCTGGCCAATGGGTTGGATCAGGGAATTGTACAGAGAAAATAGCTTAGAATATTTTTACAAGGATCATGCTAGGTGTTACTTTAAAAATATATATTAATTTTACTCATTGCTCTTAAAAATATTTTAAAAGATGATGGTGATAATGACGACCACCACCACCACCATCCTGCCACTATCTTAGAACTGCAGAGCTGGAAGGGACATTAGCCTCTGTCAAGAAGGAGAACTAAACTCACAACCTCTACCTAAACAATTGAACAACAAATGACGCAAACTTATCGCAAATGACTTCCTGAAAGCAATGGGTTTTTTATTTGCATTTATTTATAGCCAGAAGGAATTGTTGTGATTTGTTAGGACAAAAATGAAGACATTGGCTTAGGTTTGTCACCACCTCTTGGCAGTTTGCAGACCCACTACCACTCTATAATGTAGGCAAGGGTTATACTTAAAAACTGGCTCCTGCAAGATTTCTGCCAGTTTATATATGTTCATGGATTCCAGCTGGATCATTTGAGCTATATACAGGATCACCATAAGATGTATCACCAGAATAGCAGAATGAAGCAGTTAAAATAACTACTGTGTCCCTAAAACACCTCCTCTCAACTAGGTTGTCTAGTATACAGGAGAGGCAATGAAGTCTTCCTGTTAGGGCTGAAACTGCCTGAGTTGCACTGTTGGTTTCATTTTGTTCTTCTGTTGTAGTGGTTGGCTTGGTCCCTCAGCTTTAACTCACCAGTAAAATTCATGTCACTACTCTTACTGCTCTCTGTGGCTCATCCCTGCAAGAAAATTTTCAAACAACAACGAAAAGAATAGTTTTCCTTCCGCTTCATTTTCAAGAAATAGGTCACTGCCCAAGTGAGTCTGATGGGAAGTGGCTTTATGGGAATATGTTTCATAATGCTGGCATAAGAAAGGGCTGGCCTAGACACTGAGAAGCAGTATCATGTAGAGACCATAGTATTGAACTGAGCCTTGGAAATGTAGCATGACATCCATTGCTGCCATGAAATTCCCAGGTGACCTTGAGCTGGTTGATGACTGACCTACCTGGCCCATGATAGTAAAGTAGGGAGGGGAAAGCCTATGTAGTACCTTGGGCTCTTTGGGAGGGAAGGTCGCCCTTGCTCGAAAGTCAGTCGTATCCAACTCTATGGTTCAGTGCTTATCTCTGTTTATAGCTGAAAAGTCAGCACTATCTGCATCTGCAGACATTTCTGTGATCAATTAATTGATTGATTAATAGCAATTTTCTGTTAACTCCCATTGTATGCAGGTATTATTGTGCATAAACATTTTGCCATGAACTCCACCTAGTGGTTGCAGTTCCTTTTGTGACTTTATCAGTCCTTAACACCCCAAACCTTGCTATTTTGTGAAAAGTAATGCCTTTATTTAGTCAAAAATTAAATTACTAAAATATTTTTAATTCTTCATCAGAGGCAATACCCTTGGGTATGCATTCTAATTTATTTATTTTTATTTATTTATTTATTTAATTTGTATAGCTGCCCCAATCCAATCAACATGTGACTCTGGGCGGTATACATAAAATCCCCAATGTTTAAACTATAGAAACCCTTAAAATTCCTAACAACACTGAAAAACTACCTCCCACCCACACCAATTAAAAATCTAGTTTAAAACTTTTAAAAACATGAGTGATCCTCCCTCTCCACCTCCTCACACCTGCCCCTCACACCAGCCAGGTTTTCAGCTCTTTCCTGAAGGGCAGCAGCTCTGTCTGGAAATGCAGTTCAACTGGCAGGAGGTTCCACAGGGCTGGAGTGGATACCGAAAAGGCTCTTCTTCTAGTGCTAGCCCTGTCCCACTACCATGTAGGGCTTTAAAGGTAATTACCAGCACCTTGAATTGCACCCAGAGGTGCAATTCTTCAAATGTATTTATTCATTCATCAAATGTATGCTTATGGTCCCTGATGCAAGAAATGCTGTATTTTAAGGCAAGGGTTCCCAAACTTTTCATGCTGTGGGCCTTGTTATGACCCCAGGCAGAGGAAATGTCCCCTGGGAATGAATCTAGAGAACAAGGTTGTTTACATTGAGGGTAGCCGAGCTGCTGAAATGTTCCTTGAAGATTGCTTTCCCAGGCAAGGATGAATCTTTGAGATGTTGATTAGAAGGAGAAAGTACTATTGTTGACACTTCCCCTTAAAATTCCGCTGCCTTTGCCTCCCTTCCCCTTTGAAGGAATAAAAAAGAGCTACTAGGCAATTTCGTAGTAGCAGTTTATTTAACCAAATTATTCTTCATAGTGCAGCATTGTAAAATAAATGACACTTTGTAATCCTTACACTAAACACAAACGTAAGTAAAATAAAGAAAATAGCATAGCTACCTAATTAACAAAGTTGAGCGCCTGTATGCCACTCATGACTGGTGGGGTTTCTTAAGGAATCGTGGTGACATGAGACAAAGTGCTCTGTAGGCATCAGAGTGAAGTCTCCTCAAGCCCCTAAATTGGCTTGTTTATATAGGGTTTTGTATGTGAAAATATGTGAATTATCTGCTAATTGGCATCTTTGGTATGATTTATGAGATTTCTATCCCATGGGTAAAGGTGTCTTATCAGGGTGAGTCATCTCTGAGAGAGCATTTCTCCAGAGATGGACATTTGGGAACAACTTTGATCTTATGGCAAGAGAAGCTGAGAAACTTGGCTTCTCATGCCCAGCTGGACTAATTGATTTACATGTCCAGAGTGTGAAAGCTAATTGGGTACAAAATGGTGATACTGATGCCACGTACTCAGAGTGAGTGATTTGAACTATAATAACCCAGGGTAGGCCTTGGCTTGCCTCCTTGTTACAGAGTGCTTTAAGCAAAAATATGACATTGCTCTTGGATTTTCATGAGAGGCCTGACCACACACCCTAGACAGCTGACCAGGACGGTCACGTGGTTCCTGCCACCATAAAATACTGCCATAAAACACGTCCATGGCTGTCATAAACACATTTATGACAGCCAGTGGGGTGATTATGAATGCACGGGTGTGTTTTACTTCTGCTTCCAGTAGCAGTGAGGGCGGTAATGGGCCACATGATATGGTGTCATGGGTCGGGGCCGGCCCACAGTCTGAAGTTTGGCCACCCCTGTTTTAAGGTGACCTTAGCTGGATTGGAGCTCTGTTTCAATGTAATTGGATACCTAGGCTGTTGTTACTTATTGCTCTAAATTATGCTGGGAAAGAGTGAATACACATTATTAAATTAGTATTGGACCTTCACTGCCTAGTACACAAAATCAGATTTTTTCCCTATGTATATTTGCCTAATATGTTCCAGACAAATTGATTCCAGTATGCTTTATGAATCCAAAAATCAAAAATTTGCCCATTAGAAAACTACAGTTGTTTTTAACACTTGGCAACTGAAGATTGGAACAAGAGTATTTGAGTAGTTTTTAAAAATTATAATCAATTCATGCTTTAGAAGCTGCCAACTTAGTAATAGAGAGACACAAACTTTATGAACCTTATAATGGAAAGATGCACACTTTAGGTTATCTTCTGATGATACTTTGTGTCATTTACTGATTCATTTTTAATTTAAATACAGTTTCTGGATCTAAAGCATTTTCTGACACATGCTAATCCATCAAATCCTCCCAAAGTAAGTTATTCACAATAGGTTGCATTCTGTTCCAGGAAAGGGAGTTACATGCCTGGAACCTTGCAAGTGAATCTTCATTGGAAAGTATTAAGTAGTTTCTCGCCAATAATTTCCCTGAACGGAGTTTCTCCCACAAAAATCCTTTCAACCCAGAATAATCTCTGACAAAATTATTATTATACCCACAACAAAGTATGAAACAGAAGCATTTGGCACAGCATGAGCAAGCATGGACACCATTACTGCTTATTAAAGGAACAATCCCATAACTCCAAACATTGTGACAAAATTAGTTTAAAAGTTGCAGTTTTACTTGACAAATGAAAGCGTGGTGCCAAAATGGCCGCCACACTCTTTGCAGCCCCCCCCCCAGGACTCAGACATCCGGGTGAGTTAGGGGGCGTGGCCACACCTCTATAAAAGGGGTGGCCACGAGGCAGCCAAGCTGCCATTTTAAAAATACGACGGAGCGGAGAAGTTTTCTCTGCCGCGTTTCTTGCTCTCTTCGCCCTTCATACCTTTGCCTTTGAACGGAGTTCGCTCCTCTTCACTACTGCGGTACTCAGGGTACAGGAACTGATCCCTGGCCAGGGATCCATCGGTAGCTTCTTCGGGAGACATGGCTCCCAAGCGCAAGGCCCGGGCGGTCAAGCCGCGGCCGAGGGGAAGGGTTTTCCCTACCCCTCCCTCTACTGGGGGGCAGCCATTGGGTCGGAGGACTCGGGCTGCACCCCCCCAGCTGGGCAGCGGGACGGCCTTGCCCACCACTGCCAGTGGGGCTGATCAGGCTTCCACTGGTCAGCCCGGCACAGGCCTCCAGGCTGGGCTGGCACAGGCTGGCTCCTCGGGGATCCCTGCCCCTGGATGGCATTTTCTTGGCTCAGGACATGGTGGCCCACTTGGACTTAGTGGCGATTTCCACCTCACCATTCCTCCGGCCCCCCACAGGCCGGAGTTTTGGGCATGGCCCTACTCGGGCCCTGGATCCCCATTCGGGTTTCCCATCCAGCAATTGGCCACAGGGCCGTCCGGCCCATCTGGCCCACCTTATACTGGGGGCTCGGAGACTGTCGATGCGCTTCTTGCATGTATTTCGGTGCTAGAGGCATCACTGGGCATTGCCCAACCACCTCCTGATGGGGGTTTAGCTGCTGCTTCTATTACGGCCCCTTCGTCGGACCCGGCAGACATGTCGGCCGTGACTCTCCAGTGGGCCGCCAACAGGGTCGAGCTGCTTGAGGCCGTCAGGCCAGCACAGGCTCGCGCCTCGCAGCTCCCCACATGTTCGGATTTGCCGGTGGGGAGCAGTCAGGTGTGGCCCCAGAGCTCAATGCCTGTCACGAGCTCCGACGCCCACCGTGGGCCAGAACCCCCAGTGGGGGCAGCTCACGAGGTTGTGACTAGTGAGTATCCGGTTCTATTTAGTGCACCGACACTGTCCAGTCACACTGGGGGGTACAGTGGCCATGGCCATGCCAGGTTACTGTGGGTGGGCAGTTGCTTCCACACTGCCCTGTTAACTCCTGGTTGCCAAATGGCCCCTCGGTTAGGGCAGAGGTGTCCGCCCCCAGGGGTATGCCAAGCATCGCAGGGGCTATTCAGGGCCCACTGCACATACCCTTCATCCAACATGTGCCAACGGCGGCTCTGCCAACGGCTGGTTATTCCTTGCCCCTGGGTGATCATCTTTCACAGGCCACGAGGGATAAGATTTTGCGAGGGGAGTACGTTGATATTTTCTCCCTCCTGAATCGTTAGCCCACCAAGGAGGAGAGGGAGGGACAGGATGACCAGGACAAGGAATTGTCCCACCGTCGTAAGCCACCGCGTACCTGGGCCAATTGGTTGCCAGCATATCTTATATATATGGCGGTATACCTGAGGGCCCGGCCTGATTTGGCCATTCCGATGGTGCAATACCTCGACAATATTTATAGGGCGATGGTTGATTTTCCTGGCCCGTCGTGGTTGGCTTACGATGAGGAATTTAGGATGAGGGTGGCCCTACATCCTGAGATGAGGTGGGATGAGCCCTGCCAGCAATTGTGGCTCTTGTATATGACTCCCATGCATCCGGTGCCTGGTGATAGGTACCATTGTGGGCATGCCGTGCAGCGGGCGGCTGCGATGCAGGTTCCCCGCCAGCCGTGTTGGAGCTTCTCAGCTAGCGACGTGTGCAACAAGCATCAGTGTCATTTCCGGCACGAGTGTCCCTCTTGCTCTGGCCCTCACACCGCCTCCGCGTGCCCGTGGGCTGGTGGGTCACGAGGCAGAGGTAGGGATGGGCAGGGGGCAGTCAGAGCTCCCTCTGATGGTGCTGGCCACGCAAAAGGCCCCCTCCCCAATTAATATCCCCATGCTAGGACGATGGCTTTCCGCTTATCCTAGATGGGATGATGCGAGGTACCTGCTAGAAGGCTTCCAGTTTGGCTTTCGTATACCATTTAGGGGTGTTCGGGGACTGCAGGATGCCCCGAACTTACTTTCTCTAAAGGGCAATGAGGAGGTCGCTGCACAAAGCATAGCTAAGGAGTTTCAGGCTATGAGAGTTGTGGGGCCCTTTACTGAACCACCATTCCCTAACTTGAACGTCTCTCCTCTGGGGCTAGTCCCGAAAAAGACCCCAGGTGAATTTAGCTTAATCCACCATCTCTCTTACCCTGCGGGTTCCTCGGTCAATGATGCTATTCCTGATGACCTTTGCTCAGTCAAGTACACGTCGTTTGAACAGGCCCTACAGATGGTACGCTCCTGTGGTCCCGGGGCCCTCCTGGTAAAGTGTGATATTAAATCGGCATTCCGATTATTGCCAGTACACCCTGAGGACTTTGAGCTGTTGGGTTTCCGTTTTCGGGGAAAATTCTATGTAGATAAGGCCATGCCTTTTGGCTGCTCTATTTCATGTACGGCATTCGAACGATTTTGCACTTTCCTCCAATGGGCCTTTGTTCACAGGTCAGGGTCCCGGTCTGTAGCCCATTACCTTGACGACTTTTTGTTCGGGGGTGAACGGGGCTCGGACATGTGTACGCGTCTCCTTACTACATTTCAGGCCCTTATGGGTGTCCCCTTAGCGCCTGAAAAGACTGAGGGCCCAGCCACCAAGCTCACCTTTTTAGGCATCGAAATTGACACTGTCGCACAGGCATCCAGGTTACCCATGAACAAGGTGGCTCGGATCTCTGCGGCGATTCGGGCACTGATTTCCAAACGTAAGGTGTCCCTTCGTGAGCTACAGGTACTTCACGGCCACCTCAACTTTGCCTGCAGGGTGGTGACACCGGGCAGAGCTTTCGCCAGGCGTCTGTGTGATGCCATGGCTAGCCTATTAAAACGCCACCACAGGGTCTGGCTCACCAGGGGTATACAGGCAGACCTATCAGTTTGGCTCACATTCCTCCAGGAATTTAATGGGGTTTCTTTTTGGAGATCGGACCTTATGGTCTGCCCTAAATTTCAAGTACAGTCGGATGCCTCCGGCTCTCTGGGTTATGGGATTTATTTCGAGGGGCGGTGGGCATATGGCCGAGGGCCTCATGCATGGCAGGGCACGGATCGTCTCCGCAATCTTACTTTCCTGGAATTTTTACCCATTTTGGGGGCACTAATGCTATGGGGCGATAAGTGGGTCAACTCAGTGGTCCATTTTTGGTGTGACAATGCTGCAGGGGTGCACATTGTTAACGCTCAGATGTCCAAATCCCCTAGGGTCATGGCATTGGTCCGTCAATTTGTCTTGAGAAGCCTACGCCTTAATGTGCTGTTCAAGGCCAGACATGTACCAGGCATTAATAACAATATTGCTGATGCTTTATCCCGCCTGCAGATCTCCCAGTTCCGAGCCTTGGCTCCAGAAGCAGAGGAATTCCCCTCGCCACTCCCGGCCGAGATTTGGACATTTGGCAAGGAGAGGTGAACTGGGCGATCGGCATGTCTTTGGCACCTCACACGCATAAGGCGTATCAACATGCTTTCATACAATTTAGAACCTTTTGTGGGCAACTACGGTTACCCGAAGTGTGGCCAATACCTGTGGACCAGATTTTACAATACATGGTTTATCTTCATGGTCATGGGCTGGCCCCCCGTACTATAGCCTCTAGGCTTTTGGCACTGGCATTTATGGCCAAGGTGCGGGGCTTCGCCAACTGCGTGAATGATTTCCGCATACTTCATGTTTTGGAAGGGTGGACGCGTGAACATGGCCGCCGCCCGGACCCACGTCACCCGATTTCACCAGAGGTTCTTACCCACCTTGCACAAGGCTGGCATAACTTCTGCTATGATAGGTATGAGGTGGCTCTTTTTCACGCAGCTACCACTATAGCCTTCTTCGGAGCGCTCCGCATCAGTGAGTTGGTACCACTGTCTAAAGCGGATGCGTGTCGTAGGGCACTGGAACTCGACGATGTCTATGTTACACAAGAGTGGGCTCAGTTGAGGATACGGTCCTCAAAGGTTGATCAGCACGGCGTAGGCAGTGGAGTCAGACTGCTACGATGTTCCATTAAAGACATCTGTCCGGTTGGTGCCCTACATGAGTTTTTGGCAGTGCGTGGTATACACCCTGGCCCGTTTTTCTGCCACCAGGATGGGTCTCCCCTTACTAAATTCCAGTTTTGGAAGGTGACCGGCATGGCACTTGACAGTGTGGGCCTCCCTGGGGCTTGTTACGGCACCCATTCATTTAGGATAGGCGCCGGCGTCTACTGCGGCTGCGTTTGGGTACTCTGAGGCTGATATACGGCGGATGGGTAGGTGGGGATCCATGCGCTTTGCATTGTACGTACGCCCCCTCCATGCATGAGTACCAGTTATGTCATTATTCCTTTTTTCCTTCTTTTACAGACCCTGTGTGTCCCCGCACACCGGTGGCAGTATGGCTGGTGGGCCACAGTTACAAGCACTGGGCAGCGCAGTATGCTGCGGCGACAAAGTGGGGACCCCATCTTGGGCTATGTGCAACTGCACGTTTGCGATGGTACGGTAAGCACGGTATGAAATGGCGGGAACTGTTGCCATTCCTGTTTTCCATCAGTGATGCTGGACCGCCTGATGTCCTCATCCTGCATCTCGGTGGCAATGACCTTGCCCAGGTCACTGGCCTCTCTTTAAAGTTCACGATTTGCAGGGACCTAGCCTATTTGCATTACGTATGGCCGTCCACGCGGCTGCTATGGTCGGACATGGTGCCACGACATACTTACATGGGAGGCGTTGACCTCCATGCCCTTGACCGCGCTCGCCACTCAGTGAACAGGGCTGTTGCCCAGTTCCTGGCAGACAAGGGCTTGGGGACAGCCATCCGGCACCCTAGGTAGGCTTGCAGGATTATGATCTCTATGCAGGAGATGGGGTCCACTTGTCGGCCAGAGGTATGAACTTCTTTCTTGAGGATATGCAAGCAGGCCTGGTGACCGAGCTGACGGTCTGGGGGGGGCGGTAAGTCATCATGGACGCCTCCCCATGTGGCGGGTAGCACTGGTAAGGTAAAGATTTATGACCCATAGGTATCCGGCAGGTTCGCAATTGACTGGCCAACACGTAGACAGGTACAGGGGAAATAGGTATGGCCGGTCAAGGGCGAACCAGGCAAGGGGTGATGGCAGGAGCTTCACAGCCTGCATCACCTTGATATTTAATGGATACACGTCCTAGTGTGGGGTCAGTAGATAGTTTATTGACTCCGGTCAACAATTTGTTTGTGTCAACAAACAAATTGATACAAATAGTTACATGTAGCCAATTGCCATTGGCATTTTGGGAGGAACCTTACCAGTGTTACTGCGGCCTGCTTGTCTTAAAGAATTACAATTGGATGATTACACCAATTGAAAGTTATAATTCGGACTAGGGCATTATTCAATAAAAGTGGCCCGATGCCTTTATCCATATACCGGTGTCTGAGTCTTTCTTTGGGGGGTGTGCCTGCAAAGAAGTGACATTGAGGAGTCTTCCAGAGAAAGCAGTTTTTCTTCCTTAACATTTAGTTTGTGCATTGATGTTATCAAATATGAGATTTGAGGGTGTTAGATTGCTGAATCCTGTATCACCATTATTTGTTTGCCTCCACATAGCAAAATGTCCCATGTTATTGCTGGCTACTTGTTCTGCTTCATAATTGTGGGAGCCCACAAATGTTTCAGTTCAAAGACAGTGCATATCTCCATCCAGAACAGTTTCAGAACTAGAGCTAGAAACCTTTGAACAAATACTACTGGTTTCCTAATTGACTTAGTTACATCCAAAAATATGTTCCTTTATACCCATCTTTCTTGTTCATTTGTTTGTCCCAAAATATCTTTGAAATGTTAAAAGCCAGAAACATAATTTTTTCCATTGCATTTACTGATTTCCTAATTTAAAGAAATGGATTGATTACATCTTGAAATCAGTTCCTCAGTAGCCCCTTTTGTTTGTTTGCTTGTTTGTCCTGAAAGATTTCCAATTAGGCAAGAGCTGGAAATGCAAGATTTGGAAGGATTACTACTGATGTCCTGATTAAAATGACCACATTTGGCTCTTAGAGTGCCTCTTGTTTGTTTCTTAGTACAGATTTTCTAACAGGATTAATTATAATTCAAATCA
Source organism: Bradypodion pumilum (assembly GCA_035047305.1). Lineage (NCBI taxonomy): Eukaryota > Metazoa > Chordata > Lepidosauria > Squamata > Chamaeleonidae > Bradypodion > Bradypodion pumilum. The sequence continues at coordinate 61,003,437 of JAWDJD010000005.1, forward strand.
GTTCTCCCAAATTCCAGTTGGGCCCACTGATAATTAGATTTTAGTACCACCTATTCATTCACATTTACTTTGCTCTCCTGTTAAACTGATGCATTCTGATAGACTTCCATGTGGATAGAGAAAAAGAGATCTTTGTAAATAGATGGATTTGGGAAGGGAGAGGAGACAACATAGGCTGCCATGGAATGAGGATAGGACTCGTGTGTTTTTAATATGTGTAAAGCCAGGTATCTTTGCTAGAATGGGATACTGTATGTAAAGGACTTGAAGGTTCTTTTAACATTCTGAATGCACACTACTGTATTAGAAAAGTGCACCGTCACATAATAGCCCTACAAGGCTCCAGCTGCAACCCTGTAGATTTTTATCATGATTCAAGCCCTATATTTTAATAGTGCCTTCTTTCAGATACGGAGGCAACATATCTTACAGACTGGACCCATTCAGCCTAATTGAAAATTAATACAGCTGCAGTAAGAAGTGTAATATAGGATCATATTTATACTGGCAATTGATTTGCTCAGAATTCCTTCTACTCAGTTAATGGAACAATAATGTTCAAACTAAGTAGACTTTAATAAGTGCCAGATGGCAGTAAATAACATAAGGCACAAGTTTAGAAAGATTTACTGGCATTTATTTACAAGTGATCTAAGGGAAGTTAAGCACCCATAACGCAATAAGATCTGAGAAGAACTACAGACAGTGGAAACAATTATGTAATGTGGACAATATGAAAACAATTACACCTTGTGAACAGCATGGACATTTTTAGATGAAACAGCACATTTTGGCAACATTTGCAAGAAGCTTATCACTGCTGTGCATTCAACCATTCTCTGTGCTAGAGACAGAACTGGAATGAGGACTCAGAGACTTTTAGATAGGATGTTGAAATTTTAGATGTTGTGAAAATTTGCTGCTGGAAGAGTGCAAAAATCACACATTCACACTTGAAGCTGGAAGAATGTCTATTTTCTAGACTGCTTCCACCCTCTGCAGAAATATAGTTAGTTAATTTCAGATTCTAAACTAAACAGTCTTAGCTCCATCACAGCTTAGGTCAAGTGTTGGAAAAATGTGCCCTCCACATGTTGCTGGACTCCCAACTGTCCCATCTGTGGCCTTGATGCTTACAACTGATGGGAATTACAACACCTTGGCACTCCAGGTGTTATTGGACTTCAATTTTGTTGTTGTTCAGTTGCACAGTTGTGTCCGACTCTTTACGACCCCATGGACCATCACATACCAGGCTCCTCTGTCCTACGTCATCCTCTGCAGCCCGCACAGATCAATGCTCATTGCATAAACAATGCCATCAAGCCACCTCATCCTCTGTCACCCCATTCTCCTCTTTTGCTCAATCTTTCAATTACCAGAAGCCCAAGTTAGCACTCCTGCTGATCAGGTCTTATGGGAATTGAAGTTCCAGGACATCTGGAGTGCCAAGGTTTGCCATCACTGATCTAGAGGATTGTACTTTGCTGACTCCTGCTTTAGACTGCAATTTCTCATGTGTATTACCTTAGCCTTTCAAAGCATGACAAACTAGCCATGCTATACTGCAGGCCCTCTTCCTCAGCCTGCTCACTAAGACCTTGACTCCATGTCCCAAAGACATGCTCTGATGGGATTTCTTTTGCCACCACATTGCATCATTAAATGGTACTATTGTCTTAATCAGCTTTCCCTAACCTTGTGGCCTCTCAAAACACAGGACAGGCACTCCCAATATTCCCAGCTATTGTGGTCAATGGTCATGCTGGCTGGAAATGTTGAGAGTTGCAGTCTAATACAACAGAAGGGCATCAGGTTAGAAAAATTTGGCATGTGTTTAAAGTTACATTTCTTCCTGCTCCTCTACATTGCACATGGATAGAAAAAGGAGTCAAGTATTATGGGCACAACTGACACAGACATTGATAACTACTCTGTACATTGCACCAGTGATTGTGTGAAACATTTGAATTCCTGGACCAATTGTAGTTCACAAACTATAGTATAATATTGTAACATCTTGATGTGCTAAAATATTTTTGCAATAACATTCATGAAAGGGATTCTGCTTTTTTGTGCACCATATATGGCCTATTCTAATGCACTAGGTAAACAGAAGATAAAGAATAGGGATGGTAAGTTTCATCTGTTTGCCAATGGCCTCTCATGAGTTTATGACAGAGGCAAGATTTGAGATAGGGATAGCTTGATTTGAAGTTGAGTTTATTGTCTACTACATTACAATAGCCCTCAGTGAACACTGTATTTGCATGTGAGAGCAAATATAGTGGTAGAAAAAAGTGAAGATAAAATGGTTGTGACTATCTTCTTATTTTCAGGTATATCCCGCTCATGTGTGGATATTCAGAATAACCTAGCTCTGTATGCCAAAACTAAGACTGCACCAATTATATATGACAGAAATTATTTCTTTTTAAATAAAAGGACAGGAAATGCATAGCTGTTCTTCCCCTACTTACAGTGCAATTGAATGCTTGTTAGACAGAAAGAATTCCTACTGCATTCAATGAGACTTACTCCCATGTAAGGCTCATATTGCAGCTTCAATGACTTCTTATCTTTGGTTCTACCAAATCTACACACATCCTTGGTTCTGTGCTCCCAGGGGACCTTCCTTTACTTTAAATATTAATTAATTACTGGCAAACAATGCTGAATAAAATAACATTGGAATGTGACTCTGTACTTTCAAATTAGAAGCTCTAGGCTATAATTATGGGAATGACTGCTTCAAGTGGTGGTGGTTTGCCTGTCAAAATGTGTAGCCTGTGCCATAGCTTAGCGAAATTTAACAGGGAGCTGAAAGGGGAGAGAGAAATAAATATAAAATATTAGGAAAGGGGTCAGTGTTAAGTCTATTTAAACTAGATCAAAATCTGAATATTATGGGCTCAAATGTGCTGATGGTATGGGTAAGAGTGGTGTGAAGAGGCACACAAGCAAAGGACTGGCTTCTCTTAAGTAAAGAGGAAGTTCCAAGCAGGGTGGGAGAAACTAGGTGGTATCTGTATCCATACACAATGTTTTCCAATGCCCATACATGTCATGCATACACAAACACACACACACTCAGATCTGCAGGTTCAGTATTCACAGTTTCAGTTAACTACTGGTCTAAAAATATTCAGTAAAAAAAGGGCCACTCCACCGGCCACTCCACCGGCCAGCGTTCTTTGGGCCCGCCCTCCCCCTCGCCCCTGGACTTAAAAGGTGAGGGGGCGCCCGGGTGAGTTGCCGCCGCCACCACATGTTCTGCCCCGGTGGGGGCGAAGAGACCACTCTACCAGCTGGCATTCTTGGGCCCCGCCCTCCCCCTCACCTTTGGACTTGGAGGACTCTAAAGGTGAGGGATTTCGTGGGTGGTCTTGGATCTTTCTTGATATTTATTGTTATTAATTGTATCTTTAATATTGTATTTTTTTGATTATATTGTTGTTATGCTGTATTTTTTTAATTTTGTGTTTTTGATATTGTGTTTTTGAATTTTCTGTAAGCCGCTTTGAGTCGTCCATTGGATTGAGGGAAGTGGGATATAAATAAATAGATCTTCATCATCATCATCATCATCATCATCATCATCATCATCATCATCAATAATAATAATAATAATAATAATAATAATAATAATAATAATAATAATAATAATAATAATAATAATAATAATAACAACAACAACAACAACAACAACAACAACAACAACAACAACAACAACAACAACAACAACAACAACAACAACAACAACAACAACAACAACAACAACAACAACAACAACAACAATAATAATAATAATAATAATAATAATAATAATAATAATAATAATAATAATAATAATAATAATAATAATAATAATAATATACAGGTATATTTCTATGACTCATTCCCAGAGCTGGCCACTAGAGCCCACTGTCTGCATTAAAAATACAGAGTTTGTTGTTATCAGCGTTTTCTGACACCTGTGGTAGAATGTATCTCTGCAGATAAGGGGGGCAGCCTGTACCTTTCAGCTGCTAATTCTGTCAAGTCATTATGAGCTGAAGCAATTACATTCTCAGAAATCCATTTCTTTCTTCTTCTGTTTGTAGGCTGAGATTCAAACCAGCTTGGATTTTTTTAAACTACTCCTCCCAACATGAACCGGGGGAGGGGGGGTTCTGGGAGTTGTAGTCCCATAGGCACTCAAGATATTATTGAACATGGCTGTATATAAGCCTTAGCCAACATAGCTCTGATCCTATAAAATAGAAGTTGTAAACCAACAGTCTTTTTAGAAGGTCAGATTCTTCAAGTTGGGGAAAGAGAGGCAGCAATAGCAGGTGTTGCACAGGTTGTAAGGATGGTTGTGACTATCTTCTTATTTTCAGGTATATCCCACTCATATGTGATTCTCAGAACCATAGGGGCTGCGGTGGCTCAGTGGTTAAGAAGTTCACTTTGTTAGCTGAAAGGATGGCAAGTCTGCAGTTCAAGAGCTGGGTAGTGCATGACAGCTGGAGTGTCCATCTCTGTCCCAGCTCTTGGGGACATGAAAGGAGCACATTAAGGTGTCCCCTTGGTGGCAGCAAAAATCCTTTCAACCCAGAATAATTTATAACATGAAATTATTATTATCAGAACTATGCCATGAATTATGTTTTGCTTCACAAGCTTATGTAGATACAGTATAGGCTTGCTGGACTTCTGGCACATATAAAGGTCAACTAGTTTAAAAAAGAAACAAATATGGCATTGCAACAATGGGTAATCTCAAGTATAATCTTAGATATTTTTATGTTAAGAACAGTATGCTTCTAGAAGCAAGAAATACACATTACATTTACAAAATGCCCCAGTACTACTTGAGTACAACATTTCTGGGTCATTCACTCCTCTGCAGGAGAGGCTGCTCTGCTTGAAGATATCGACACATCTCTACACTAAATTAGCAGAGACTAGTTCTGTGACATCCAGGGCCAGAAGAAGTCATGGAGGAAGGATTTTACTTCCCAGCAGCACACTGATTAGACAATTCTGATAATTCAATTGTAGTACCCTGGACAGCAAAGAGAACAAATAGATCGATCTTAAAAGAAATCATCCCCAACTGCTCCTTGGAAGGTCAAAAAGGTCAAGGGCAAAAGAAGAAGGGGTTGGCAGAGAATGAGATGGCTAGATGGCATTGTTGATGCAATGGGCACCAAGCCGGGTGGGCTGAGGAGGATGGTGGAGGATAGGGGTGCCTGGCGTGCGGTGGTCCATGGGGTCACGAAAGGTCGGAATTGATTATGCGACTGAACAACAACAAAGTCGCAAAAATTAATTTCCTCAAATTCCATGTTTCTCTTGCTTTTAGCTAAGCTGTGGTAGGGTGTGTTTTAACTTCCTTTGCCCTTGTAGACTTAATTGGAATCAGGACATCTACACCATTTACAACATTTTTCTTCATATTCATATTCATATTCATATTCATATTCATATTCATATTCATATTCATATTCATATTCATATTCATATTCATATTCATATTCATATTCATATTCATATTCATATTCATATTCATATTCATATTCATATTCATATTCATTTTCTTCTTCTACTACTACTACTACTACTACTACTACTACTACTACTACTACTACTACTACTACTACTACTACTACTACTACTACTACTGGTTGAGTTCAGACCCTGTCCAGGAAGAACAGTGGGAAATCAAATTCCCAACCTCTAAACCACTGAGCTATAAATTGAACCGAATGTAATTTAGTTAAAACTGTACATGTTATCAAAACAGTTCAAGTGGGTAAAAACTTTTTAAATGCCCGGGAAAACTATGCATGATGTTCATAGTCATTATTTAGTTCACTGACTCCCTAGCTAAACTAGGCTGATGGCAGCTTGTCCACTGTGTGTGTATTGTTCATTAAAACAGTTTCCTTCCAATGCTTCAGATTTCTCCTTCCACATGAGCCTTGACAGATTAATGGCATTGTTCTCTATATGTCAAATGTCAATGTGGGAGGAAACTGCCATTGTGGTGATGTTTATTAGATGTGATCTAACTGAAGGTGGGAGAGTAGTATTGGCAACTGTGTTTTTTGTGTCTTCTAGCATGTCACTGGTTGTTAACCTATTTAATTTTTTTTCTACAGCCAACTGAAATAACTTTATACAACATAGGCTGTTTGGTGCATGAGAAATGTGCATAGCTGGTTTATAAGTAGCTAAGTTGTTTATTTATAAACAATAAGATTGTTTATTGACAATAAGATTTGTTGATTTGATTTACAAATCAATAAGTTGTTTATTTAGCTTATGTGCACTTGAAATATTACTTGAAATATTTTTGATTACACCTTCCACAGTTTGCCTATTTCAGGTATTCTGGGAGAAGTAGTCCACAAAAATAATATTTGTAAGCACTGATCTAAGCAATAATGAAAGCAGCCTGTCTGGATGTTTACATCAGATACAGTCAGTTGTCAATAATGAGTTTAGGAACATGCAAATGCAAATGGAATAGCAGTTTAGAGTCACTGTACCAGATTTTCTTCTGGGAAGAATGTTACAAAATATATATAAAAGGCACATGCCTGTATGACTTACTTTATACCACCCAATTATTGATCCCATCTGTGGCTTAAATCAGATTCCTCCATTCTACAGTAAATCAGATTACCTCCATTCTACAGTAAAACTCCAACTTACATATGCCTTGAGTTACATAAAATTCGACTTACATAATGATTTTTGCACTAAAACCATGTCCTGATTTACGTAAATGTCCCGATTTACATAACACAATTTCTATAATAAAGTAAGTAATAGTACTAATTTCCTATGGGTTTGCTTTGAGTTACATAAAAAATTCATTTTTCCTTTGGGGTTGCTTCGATTTACATAAATATCATTTTCTTATGGGTTTGCTTCGAGTTAAGTAAAAAAATTATTTCCTATGGGTTTGCTTCAAGTTATGTAAAAATTCATTTTTCCTATGGGTTTGCTTTGAGTTAAATAAAAAACCAGTTTACATAAAAGCATATGGAACAGACATTTTACATAAGTAGGGGTTTTACTGTATGTGATTTCTTATACAGTAAAACCCCTACTTACGAAAAAAGTCCGTTCCATAGGCTTTTGCTTAAATCGTTTTTTATGTAACTCGAAGCAAAGACATAGAAAAAAATAATTTTTTACATAACTCAAAGCAAACCCATAGGAAAATGAATCTTTATGTAAATCAAAGCAAACCCATAGGAAAAATGAAATGTTTATGTAAATCGAAGCAAACCCACAGGGAAATGAATTTTTATGTAACTCGAAGCAAACCCATAGGAAAATGAATCTTTATGTAAATCAAAGCAAACCCATAGGAAATCATTTTAATCGGGACATGGTTTTAGCACAAAATCTTTATGTAAGTTGAATTTTATGTAACTCAAGGCATATGTAAGTCAGGGTTTTACTGCACTATTATACAAACATCAAATATTTTTGTTCAGGGTCATTTTGATCATTGCCCCATAGCATCCTTGTTCTTGTAATCCACATCTGTTGCATATCCAATTATTTTATTATCAATGTTTATGTCAGTAATATAACAACTTTTTAGAATGCAACAGTGTGTGTGATAATGTTCTCAGCCTAACTATATGCTTCTGACTTTTAACAGAACAGAAGACTAACTCTGCTCAAAAAATGAAGTGAAGATAGTTTGTGTTTTACCAACCATGGAGAAGGAGTTATTTCTTCACAGTTCCAGTAGCTCCTTGGAAAAGTGAGCTAAGAAAGAGCAGCTCTACTTTTGCAAACTATATGGGAGATTCAAAAATGTCTTGCCTCTATGAATTGAACTAAGGCCAAAGTGGAACTACAAAATACTAGTAAGTGATGATAAATACTTCCTAAATTGTAAGTACAGTAATACCTCATACAAAGTCCACTTCATACAACATCGGATTCATACAACATTGCCTAATTCCTTGAAAAAAGTTGCCTCATACAAAGCCGTGCAACTTTGTATGAGGCATTGGGGTTTTCCCAGGTTGCATTGTGCCTGGGCAGTATAAAAGGCAGAACACATGCGTGCATTGCTCTTGTGAGTTTTGCACAAGGCGAAGAGTGTTTAGGAGTGGTTTTGAGTGTAATTTTGGATTGTTTGGTGTTTGCTGCTGTGATTTTTAAAAACAGATTGCATGCTCCATAATTTTTCTTATGTTGGTCTTTTTTGGGGGGGCACTGTTTGGTGGGGTGGGCAATTGTTTGGTGTTTGCTGCTGTTTGGATGATTAACACTGTGCTGCATGATGGGACATGTTTTCTTTTAAACCTGCACTTCATAAAGTTTTCAAAAGTTTAAAAACTTGTTGTATGGTTTATCCCCTACAATCAGGTTTGTTTGACATGTTTTTGTAATGTATTTAGCCATTAGACAATGATTTCTTAAAGTTCTGTCAGTTTCCTGTCTGTTTCCTTGACTTTGCCCTGAAGTCTGTGCTGTTACAGTACAATGTATCTCTATGGAAATGATATTGTACGAGGCATCGCGGCAAGGATTTAGATGTTGTATGAGGCATTCCGGCTAGGGTTTTGCATGCCTCATACAAAGTCCAAATCCGTATAAAGTCCAAACTTGTGGAACCAAGTTTGGACGTTGTATGAGGTATCACTGTACTGTACTTCCCAGTGACACGGAACTTCCCCTCTGCACTGAATTACACCATTGGTTCATCTCACTGAGCATTGTCAACTGACATTGGAAGCAGTGACTGTCCAGGGATTCACGTATAAATCTTTCTTATCCCTACTAATATCACCTGGTGGTTGATCAACCACAAACTAACCTGGCCTGTTTCTGTTGCATCTCCAATGATATGCTTAGCTTTCCAAACCAGACAAGACTGGTGTGTTTAACGTGGCATACATCTAGGACATAATCAGCTATCTCTTATCAAATGAGCATTGACTTCATGCTGTCACTTCCAGGATCAAAATCACTGCAAAATTTCACTCACTAATATTCACGTACTATTTATGATGTATGCTTGGTAGTGATGGGTGTGACAAATTTAATTTATACCACTTTAGGAAAAGGTTAGCTTTGCCCACTTGTATATTTTTGTGCAGGGGGAGTACAAAAGATGTATTTTTTATCTATTGTCTACTCCCAAAACACTTTTGGAAGGAACTGTGATTCAGAAAGGTTAGTTACTCTTTGTTTAAGCAGTGGTGATTGGAAACAAGCTATTGTTAGCTCAAGACATTCTAGAATTCAATCATCTTTCTTACTTCTGTAAATAAAGCCAAATTAATGGTCTTGTTTACTTTCTCCTTCATTTTTCTGCCACCACGTCACCACATCACAGTAAAGTTGTGATTTTATCCTTCCATAGTTGCATGATGAAAGGCTTAGGCAGTTTTCAAACACAGACACTAATCTGACTTCTGTATAATGTCAGAATACTGAGGTATTGGAATGTCAGATAATATACATTATCAGCATTGTAAAGTATCATCAGCAATAAAGGAAAGCATTATACAGAACCATCAGGATAAGATCAAAGTTGCTACTCTGGAACACGATGTAGTCATCCCTGCTACATGACCATAGAAATGTCTGCAGACACAAACAGTGCTGGCTCTTTGGCTGTAAATGGAGGTGAGCACAATCCCCTAGCGTCAGTTATGACTGGCTTTCGAGCAAGGAAGATCTTTACCTTCACCTGTGATTATCTTATTATTTAGACACATATTTATGCATATATATAAAATCATCAACACATTGCATAAAAGTTCATACCTGAATGTGGGAAAACAATAGCTGTCTTTGAAGTCTTACAGATCATTTAAAATAAGCAAATTGCTTTGCATTTTTACATTGCAGGCGCACCCCCCAAAAAAGGACTCAGACACCGGTATAAGTGGATAACGGCATTGGGCCACATTTATTGATTCATGCCCTAGTCCGAATTATAAATTTCAATTGGTACTCAGCCAATTATAATTCTTAAGGCAAGCAGGCCGCAGTAACACTGGTAAGGTTCCTCCCAAAATTGCCAATGGCAATTGGCTACAATGTATCCATTTGTATCCATTTGTTTGTTTACAACAAACAAATTGTTGACCATAGTCAATAAACTATCTACTGACCCCACCCTCTGACGTGTATCCGTAAAATCACAGGGTGATGCATGCTGAAGAGCTCCTGCCATCACCCCATTGCCTGGTTCGTCGTTGACCGGACAACGTTAACCAACTTGTACCAATCTAGTGTTGGCCAGTCAATTGCGAACCTGCCGGATACCTGTGGGTCATAAATATTTACCTTACCAGTGCTACCCGCCCATGTGACCAAAGTCAATAGCAAAGCCCCTGTATCAAACCATAGCAACAGTGTGGGATGGGCAAAAAAGCCAGAACCAGGAAGCCAATTGTAGGTTCCAGCCAAAAATTCCCACCTGGCCCCGAAGCGACCAAAATATCACACTGTTCACTAGGGAGGGGATGGAGGGAAAAACTTCTCCTCTCCGTCGCTTTCGCAAAATGGCAGCTCGGCTGCCTTGTGGCCACCCCTTTTAAAGAGTGGTGGCCACGCCCCCTAACTACCCAGATGTCTGAGTCCAGGTGGGGGGCCCCTGCAAAGAGCGCGGTGGCCATTTTGGCGCCGCACTTTCATTATCTATTTTCTTTCCCCTCAAATAATAAGTGTTTTAGCTAAGATAGTTAAAGGCAAAGGTTGTCCTTACTTGAAAGCCAATCATATCCAACTATAGGGCTCAGTGCTCATCTCTGTTTATAGCAAAAGAGCCACACCATCTGCAGACATTTCCATGGACATGTGGCAGACATGACTAGACACCAGAGTGCACAGAACACTGCTTACATTCCCACTGAAGTGGTACCTATTTATCTACTTGTAATTTCTTGCTTTTGAACTTCTAGGTTGGCAGGAGCTGGGACAGAGTTGGGAACTCATTCTGTTCTGCAGTACTCAGGTCTTGAACTGCTGACCTTCCAGTCATCAAGTTCAGCATCTTAACCACTAAGCCACCACAGTCCCCTGTAAGCTAAGATGCCAAGCTGCTAATCAGGAAAGTTTCATGTTTGAATTGTACTTCTTCTACAAGTTCCTTTAGGTGGACATCAGCAAAGCACACTCTGAAACCTACCCCAAAGGAAAACATCTATGGTTGAAGTTGCCTCTCCAGAAGTACATTGAGAGGTGCTAGCACACAATGAATGAAATAAGGTAATACAGCAGCAAAACCATCTACATCATGGACACCAAATGTCAGCATAATGACTAACATCATTAATAACTTTTCTGCACTCCTTTCAGGCTCTAAATAGTAAACCAGAACAATTAGTGTGGAGAGCAAAACCAACACGTCTTGTTGAATGGATGATTGCCAAAGAGTGTTCTTCACCAGGACAATATTCTAGTTGGACCATCTTGAAGTCAAAGTGAAGTAGGAAGAGCAAGTAAAATGGGACTATTTGGATATACTGTATTGGACATTATCTTTAAACCACCCAGAATAGTATTTATACTAGATGGGCCATATAAAATTGAATAAATAAGTTAATGAATAAGCAAATACTGGACAAATGTTCTACAAATGTAGATATAATCAATGCAGCATTTATATTCATGCTATTAATACCCTGCCACATGTACAAAACAACATTTAGTAAATGGCTGAGATAATGTAATTGAAGTAGCCTGCTTCTGGTCAAAAATAGACTAATTATATTAATTTGTTTTGAATTTTACCTATATATCATATAATTACAAATATTTCATATACACACATAATTTTAAACTATAGAGATTTTAAACTGATATGAATAACAAAAATTAGCCAAAACAGTGTTGTCGGGGACAACGGTATATGGTTACAACTTTTTAATAGGAAAGTGTGAAGAAACTGAATGGAAATAGATCATGGCTGAGTGTGATCCAGTTGTCCATCACTGTTTTAAAAATAGTATAAAATATTAGATTTTCTTTCTTTCTTGTTGTATGGCAACATGCATTAATAACTTGTCATAAATACTGTTATTCACATTTTGTTGATTTTATTTCCCCCACCCACATTGCATGCTACTATCCAAATAGTTAATGTAGTTCTTGTTCAGTATGAAGCAATAACACATTCTGGCGGTTTATTAACACATGCTCTTAGTACTCTCCAGCTATCTTTCCCCATTGCATTGCAAAGGACCATGGACAGCTCCCATGTCTCAACAGCTATTTGACACAGAAGTATGTCCCATGAAATCTGGTGCTTCCTGTAAACCATTGTTTATACCAATCTTATTCTTAAAACCTTGACTTTAATGTTCCTTCTTGGTATGCTCCAAGGTATAATTCATGTATAAAAATAGTATTTAGTATGTTAACAAGAACAAAGATGATCTGATATCAGCAATAAAAACAAACTATTTGACTTATGTCCATGTGTCCACTGTATTAAAAAAATACAACCCTGTAACGTTGAAATATAATTTGGAGAAGAACAGACTGTTAATTGTGCATCACATTATGAGAAACTCATTAATACTCTTAGTTTCTGTGTTGTAGAGATTTTAATGGAACTAAGAAGTCTAAAACTATCCAGATGTCTAATCACTTCATCTGGCAACTAGGAACCCTGCTAATATATAATGATATTTAAGAAGAGGTAAAAAAATAAATTATACTGAATTCATAAATATTACATACTGTACTTTTATTTTATTTTTACTTTGCTAACTAATGGCAGCATCATTAAAAATTGCTGTTGGTGACTGCATAATTTCTGCCAAGTTTAAGAACCCCCTTGTTTAACTGATTTAATAATTCACTAGCAAAGGTTGCCCGGCGTTGCCGGGCTGTTTTAAATGGTGTTGGAAAGTTGTTGTTGTTGTTGTTGTTGTTGTTGTTGTTGTTGTTGTTGTTGTTGTTGTTGTTGTTGTTAATGTTTGTAAAGAAGAGGTTAATCAATATTTGAAATTTTTAAAATGTTTATTTATACAAAAAAAATTGATGGCCTGTTTTAAACTGTGATGAGTTTTGTTTGGTGTTTTGGTTTTGTGGATGAAAAAAAGAATAAAGGATGATATACTTTTTCGAAAAACTCTTGGGGCCTTTTGTGTGGGGCTATTGTGTCTTTCTGTATTTTTTTTGTTATTGTGGTCAGCAAGTGCTGCTGGTAGGGGTTATCTTGTATTTTGACTGTGTTTTCTCTCGTGGCCTCTGGGTGGAGCTTCTTCCAGCAAGTAGTCTCTTTCTTTATTCATTTCTTTTCCAGTCGTTGTGGTATGAGGTCGTGTGGTAGTGAGTTAGCTGTTTTTCTTTATTTGGGGTGGTGGTGGTGGTTGGATTTTGTGGTGTTTGGCTGGGGGCTGGGTGTGTTTGGAAATGTTTGTTGTTGTTTACTTTTTGGTGTTATTTTTGTTTGTTTTTGTGTATTTTTGAATGTTTTTGATTGTTTGTTTTTGTGATTTTTGGTGTCGGGGGGGGATCCCCTCTCAGATAGACTCCTTTGGTCCCCCACCCACCCTCTGAACCCCAGGGGAGCCAGTAGAAAAGGGGATTCCCCCCCAACTCCGTTTTTAAAGAGAAGTAACCACTTGGTTTCTTCTCTTTAACATGGGGCGTGTGGGGGGGAGGGAATCCCCTCTCTGCCGGGTCCCCTGGGGTTCAGAGGGTGGGGGAGATAGACTCCTTTGGTCCCCCCCACCCTCTGAACCCCAGGGGAGCCAGAAGAGAGGGGGATTCCCCCCCAACTCCGTTTTTAAAGAGAAGTAACCACTTGGTTTCTTCTCTTTAACATGGGGCGTGTGGGGGGGAGGGAATCCCCTCTCTGGTGGGTCCCCTGGGGTGAGGAGGGTGGGGGAGACAGACTCCTTTGGTCCCCCCACCCTCTGAACCCCTGGGGAGCCAGTAGAGAGGAGGATTCCCCCCCCCAACTCCGTTTTTAAAGAGAAGTAACCACTTGGTTTCTTCTCTTTAACATGGGGCGTGTGGGGGGGAGGGAATCCCCTCTCTGGCGGGTCCCCTGGGGTGAGGAGGGTGGGGGAGACAGACTCCTTTGGTCCCCCCCACCCTCTGAACCCCAGGGGAGCCAGAAGAGAGGGGGATTCCCCCCCAACTCCGTTTTTAAAGAGAAGTAACCACTTGGTTTCTTCTCTTTAACATGGGGCGTGTGGGGGGGAGGGAATCCCCTCTCTGGCGGGTCCCCTGGGGTGAGGAGGGTGGGGGAGACAGACTCCTTTGGTCCCCCCCCCACCCTCTGAACCCCAGGGGAGCCAGTAGAGAGGGGGAGCACAACACCCCCCACCCACCCAGTGATATTAAAGGGGAAACTCTGATTAGGAGCTTCAGGCGCCGTTGGAGAGGGGGGCTTTGTTCCCCGCGGCTTGGCGGACTTGCTCTCCCGGTGTTTTTGTTTTTGCTTTATTTCTTGGGTGCCGGCTTCCTCAGCGTTCTGCGCGCTCATGGCGCGCAGGACGCTGGGGCTTGTAGTTATGGGTTGGTGCTTTGTGTTTGTGCTGTGTTTTTTTTAAATGCTTTTCTTTTGATTGGCTGCGGCGCGTTTCCGAACGCTGCGCCATGCGAGAGCCTCTCAGCCTGATTGGCTCTGGGGCGGCGCGGCGCAAGGAATGTTGGGAAGTGAAGTTGTTTCCCTTTCTTCGCGTTTGTGGGGCTGTTGCCCCACTGCCGGTTTTCTCAATCCTTCGTTGACCTGCGTACCCAGATCGGCCGTGTGCACGAAGGGTGAGTGCAGGCAAGTAGGGCGAGGCATAGCAACCTATAGCCAGTTCCAACGGTTAACCCTTGGATTTATAGGTTAAGATTACCTTCAAACATACTCCTTGCTTAATCTGGGGCTTTTGTGAATTATATATTTAGTTTATCAAAAATTTGGAATTTATGGTAGCCAGATAGATCACAAGTACCAGCAGATATAAAGATATATCTCCAGTTTTGGCTTGCCTTCATTGACTTCCATACCCAATTCAAGGAGGTGGTCATCATCTATAAAGCCATTAACAGTTCAGAACCACAATACTTGTCAGGTCTGTCCTACTAAACCACTACTTATCCCACCCGCTCTTTACAATCCATGATGTTAAAAATGGTGAAACCTAAGCAGGCCAAAAGAGTGGACATCAGGAACTGTGTTTGCATGGTCTGGGGAAAAACTTTGAACAGAGCTTGTCAGATACCTTCCCTTTCAGTTTCAAAGGAATTAGTAAAAACTGAATTACTTGAAACTGCTTTTCATTTGTTCTTTCTTCCTAAGATGTTCATAGCTGTTTTAATTTTTTAAACTCTGTTTAAAGACAGGCTTTAGTTAGTAAGGTAAAGGTTGCCCTTGCTTGAAAGCCAATCATATCTGACTCTAGGCTTCAGTGCTCATCTCTGTTTATAGCCAAAGAGCCAGAGCTGTCTGCATTTGTAGATTTTTCCATGGGCATATGGCAGGCATGTCTCAATACCAGAGTGCACAGAATGCTATTTACATTCCCACTGAAGTGGTCCCTATTTACCTACTTGCAATTTCTTGTTTTCGAACTGCTAGGTTGGCAGGAACTGGGAAGAGATGGGACCTCACTCCATCATGCTATACCCGGGAATTGAACTCCGAACTTCCAGTCAGTGAGTTCAGCATCTTAACCACTTGAGCCACCATAGCAGATGGTTATTTATTTTATTATATTCTTTGTATTCTCTCTCATTTTTTTGTATTAATCTTTTAATGGGATTTAGTGTGTTGTGATCCTGCCCATACGTTTTTTGTGCTATGGGGAGAACTAATAAATAAATAAAGTAATAAATAAAATAAATTCTAACTGTTTAAAATGCTCAAAACAATATAAAAATAAAAAAACATGATACGGAAGACCTAATTGTTTTTGCATTTTGTATGGCCCTTGTTGGATTGTGAAAAAAATCCTGATGGTCTTGAATTAAATGCTAGATTGTACAGTGACAGCTGAATAAGCAGGTAAATAAAGAATAACTTTCTGAAATTAAAATAAAACTGAGTTATATAAATTACTTGGACATTAGTGGTAGAAATAGCTCATAACCCGGTGTGACGAGTGACCAAAAGCATTAATTTCATCCCCTGGTGTTATAGCTTAAAATCAATGCCAGAATGACCTTTCTGAGACACTGCATTTATTAACACTTCAGCAGAGTAACTGTATTACTCTTGACTTCTTGATGCCAAAAGAAGAAATTGATTTGGGATGAAACTCAGCTCAAGACAGTTAACCTTAGGACATTGCCTTCATTCACGTTGCCACACAGGGTTTATGAAATCTGCAGACATAAACAGATGCACAAGAAAGAAGTTCTAAGAACGGTTAAGAGTAGCCCACACAAGTTTCACTCTGTAACCCTCTGTCAGCCAAAACAAAAAGGGATCAATCTGGCCGGTTGTTTAGAAGAAAGTACAGTACTGGTTTCATGAAATAACATATTTCAAGTGAGTGTCAATATTTCTACTTTAAATTGAAAGGTTGATTAGTCTGACAGTTGAATTGTATGAATTAGATTTTAGTCCACAATGAGGTAAAATTATTATTATTATTGTTATTATTGTTATTATTGTTATTATTGTTATTATTGTTATTATTGTTATTATTGTTATTGTTGTTGTTGTTGTTGTTGTTGTTGTTGTTGTGGTTGTGGTTGTGGTTGTGGTTGTGGTTGTTGTTGTTGTTGTTGTTGTTATCGTTATCATTATCATTATCATTATCATTATCATTATTTTGAACTTATATACCGCTTTCCTTTGTCAACGACAAACTCAAGGCATATGACTTTACATTGGCAAAATAAAGTAAGATGTAAGGTAAAGGTCACCCTTGCTTGAAAGTCAGTTGTGTCTGACTCTAGGGTTCGGTGCCCATTTCTGTTTATAGCGAAAGAGCCAGTGCTGTCTGCGTCTGCAGATGTTTCCCTGGACATGTGGCAGGCATGCCTAGACACTGAAGTGCATGAAATGCTGTTACCTTCCCACCAAAGTGATACCTGTTTATCTACTTGCAATTTCTTGCTTTCTAACTGCTAGGTTGGCAGGAGCTGGTGGAACTAAATTGCTGAAGACCCACATTTGGCCAAATTGAAGGTAATGAAAGTAACAAAACTAAATGAAAGTGGCACCTGAATTTGTTTACTAACAACAAATGATGAAATACATCTGATGCCTGCTTTTATACCATTCTTTTTCTTCTTTTTTCTCTTTCGTTCATCCCCTATGGTACACATTTTCTCAACATTTATTGATACATTTGTTTATTGCTTACTTTTATATCCCTTATTTTCTCCGATGAGCTCAAGATGATATAGATGACTCTACTTCCTGACTTTATCCTCATAACAGCTCTCTGAGATAGGTAAAATGGAGAGATAGCAACACATCCAAGATCACTTCATGACCATTGCATACTTTAAGCTCCAATTTAATCCACCAGTTCTCGCCAAGGCTGAAAAGGGGTTATTTGTTATATGATGACAATGAACACACCAATGAAAGAAGAAGCACAAAACTTCCTTAAAGAGACAGAATAAGCAGTAAGACTGTAGGATAGAAGAAAAAGTTCTCACCTTTTCTGCTTTCTGGGATCCTTTGAAGAAGTGCTGGAACGTGATTCTTATGGAATCAGTAACTGAAGAGCACAATTTAGGATTGGTCTTCTATGCTGAAATGGACCAATGCCCAGAAAACTAGACCTATATATACCTTTTCAGGAAGTACATTTGTTTATTAAGCATATCTCTGCCAGTCAGGTTCATGGATGTTTATGTTTCACTAATCTGTAGCAAAATAATTACAGAGCATCTAACCAATGAGCAAAATAATAACAAAACCAGAGATCAATAATATCAGGACTGAACATCAAAACATAACACTTGTTGTGATTCAAATCTGGGCGCACACCTAATTGCTTGTGAACATCTGGAGTGAACAACCCTGGACATTTCTAGTTATGGTTTCCAACAACTGATGCCTTTCCCAAATAACCTCTAGAAACCTCTGATGCTTCTCAGTGTATAGTAGCAGGTTTAGCATTTGAACTCAGAGAGGAATGCTAATGCACAGTATATCACACTAAATCTTTTCACCATTACAAACGTCTTCTAGATGAGCATTATACTGCTACACTGGTAGTAGTCCTGACAGAGACTGAAATGTATGTTTGCTTTCTTGACATTATGGTGGGTCCTCCTTCTAAAGACCCTGCAGTATGGTGGCTTTTAATTTCTGTTGCATATGTTGTATGAAAGGTAGCTTAATGTCACACTGTGCATGATGGCCATGCTGTGGAAATTTGGGAGCTGTATCCTTTAAAGGTATTTGTATAAACTCTGGTATTATCCATGTTGAAATATTGTTACAAATTACCCTTTTGACAAAATTATCCAGTAAACTAATCCTACAGCCAGGCTTTACTGTTAGTAAGGGGGGCAGGGGAGAGGAGGTAGAATGAATCATATTCCTGTAGTAAGCTAATATATAGCTGACTCTACAGTGTAGAGGATATGCTCTGTTGTTAATTGACATTCGGATGGTTTCATGAAAACAGAATGGAAAAATAGGAACTGGATTGCTATCCAAAAACAATCATTCTGCCAAAGAAGGATTCTCTTCACAGAGCGACTGAAAACTGTAAGGCTCATTGAGTCACACATGAAGAACAGTCTAAATGAGCAAGACAACTCTCCAACTTGAATGTAAAGATTTTCTGAAAGTGGGATAATACATTCTTATTTGCCACACATTGTAATAGTTGAGGACAGGGAGACATGGAATATCTAAATATTCCTATAGGATTTTATTGACATTTAATGTGTGAACTTTGTGTCAAATTTTAATTTTAAAGTATCTCTGCTTAAGAAGAGGTCTAGAGCAGGGATTCACAACCTTTTCCCACCGTAGGCCATACCATGCTGCCTCAGGCAGCTGTGCAGGCTGGAGGCATGGCTTTCCTGCCGCTCCACACCAGGGTGGTGTGTTTTTGCTGGTTTTTGGCACATTTGCTGCATGCTTTCACCATTTTTGGTGGGTTTTCCACATTTCAGGTGCATTTTGGTCGTGTTTTGGGCACTTCTGGTGCATTTTTGCTGCTTCCACTGGTAGGGTCCTCACTGTGGGCTGGATCTGGACTACAGGCTCTAGGTTGCAAACCCCTGATCTAGAGTCTAATGAATTTAATGAGAAAATCATTAAAATATTGTGAATGCTCTGTTTCCAAAACATTTGGTTATTGTAGGCAGTATTTCATGATGCTGAATGTGTTGGTAATTTGGGAATATAGAAAGCTGTTGCCAACTGCTGTAGCTGAAAGCATAAGTGTTCAGTTACAGCAGAAACCAAGCTGTCAGTTTAATCCACTTGGCATTTCTATGTGTTTATACCAGTTGCTGAAGACAGAATTTATGTTAACTCTGACATACAATCACAAATTGTCTGCAAGAGCTGTCTAAAGTGGATAATACTCCTTTGTTTAATTGTAGGTCCAGGCATTGTTTGTTTTTGTCTTTTGACAGTTGGAAGAACAAATATATAAAGAACTACTTCAAAACTGTGAATAACATATTTTGGTTTTGCCCTCTTTTGCTAATAGGACTCCCACACATTTTGGCTTTGCTCTTCTTGTGACTAATTTGTTTTTGTGTGGTTTCTTTTTACATAGAACATGGGGAATGGTTCTACATAAAAAAAATAGTCAATGAAAAGCTGAAGCTGAACCAGTGCTTGAAATCCTATTGTGCCACTCCATGAGCACAACAGTGATAATGTCATAATCAGTCGCTAATCGTTGCTGACTAAAGGCAAATTACCACTCATTAAAGGTGATGTTGTGGCACATAGATAATGCAACAAAGTCCAGTTCACCCTGAAGCCATCAGAGAAAGCCTTTAATCAACAGCAATTTGCCACCGAGGGTGATGATGTCACCACCATTGTACACACATAGCTGCACAGCAGGATTTCAGCCAACATGTAGCTCATTAAAACTGCATTTTGTTGTCCAGGTAAAATAGATCAACTCTCACATTCGGTATATTATTAAACTTATTTGAGGGCTAAATCTGAGAATTTCTGCTAAATCTGAGAATTTCAATGAAAGGATTCATTTTCTATCTTCTGAAAATCATTCAGAGTAACAGAAATTGGTGCATTTGGTTGCAAAACTTGAGATGTGCTTCAGATAAAGATAACATTCATAGAACCATGTGTACCTCTTTAAAAAGTCAGTGTTTAAAACTGCATGCAATTGAAAAATATGAACTTATAAGCTTTATCCAATAATAACAATGCTTAAAAATATGGGATTTTTTTGAAATGTAGGGAAATCCAAGAAAATGATCAGAAGAAGATATTCTGTACACCAGTGTTTCCCAACATTTGGTTTTTGGACTTCAATTCCCAGATGCCTAAGTTCTTTCCCCAAAGAACTAATCAGCTAATGTACTGACTCATTCTTCTGGGAATTGGATCCCCCTGTGGGGCATGTGCCACACATTGGGAACCACTGCTATACACCATCTTGACTGGTGATGTCAACATTCAGGCTTATCTTTGTTATATGAAGCTTGGCATCCTTTCTCCTACTGACAACACAGCTGTGATATTATGCAGAAATATTGGGCCATTTCCTGGCATTTTGAATTGTGGATACAGAAGCACAATGTCCAAGATCCATAAAGTGGAGATATTTTTTTTTTTTTAGAATTTAATTCTATCTCACTTAGAAATGAGATTTTCAAAAACTTTTTTACAATTCATAAATGAATCAACTATACTGCACTTCAACTTGCATGATAAAACATTTTTCTAGTCTCATTTTCAGCTCTGGATGTGTTGGTGATAATGAGGAAATCTGAACACTAAGTTGTACATAGTGTTTAGCAGCACAATCATTTAAAATTGATTATTGTGACAGAGACAAGATTAAAATACTTCTTTGACCCTTTATACCAGATAGAAATCTATGTATTATCCTCATACTATGATGTTACGAGTAAAAGTAAGTAAAGGTTTCCCTTGCTCGAAAGCCAGTCATATCTGACTCTAGGGTTCAGTGCTCATCTCTGTTTCAAAGCTGAAGAGCCAGCACTGTCTGCTTCTGCAGATATTTCCGTGGTCATGTGGCAGGCATGACTAGACACCAGAGTGCACAGAACGCTTTTTACCTTCCCACTGAAGTGGTCCCTATTTATCTACTTGCAGTTACTAGCTACCATTTATTTATTTAATCATATTTCTAACACTGCCCTCTCGCCAAAGTGACTCTGGGTGGCTTACAAGTAAAACAGTAAAAACACAAAAACATTTAAAAGCATTTGAAAACATTACACTTATTTTAAAAAAATTAAAACATTAAAAATTTCATTTTTTAAAAAATCCACCAGTGTCATATCCCGGACTTCCAAAAAACTGACCACTCATGCAAGAGTTTCTCAACCTTGGAGCCACAGGTGTTCTTTGACTTCAGTTACCAGAAGCCCAAGTCAACATACCTGCTGATCAGGGCTGCTGGGAATTGAAGTCCAAGAACATCTGTAAGCATAAGGATGAGAAACCCTGGCCTATAGGAAGAAGAAAATTCTGTCCTTAGCCATTCCATTCCATTCAGGTCTCAGTGTCACAAGTCTATTTCTGAGCAGGATCTCCCCCCTCACCAGTTGCATTGGATTTGTGGTTTCCCAGGCTTTTATAAATCATCATATGGAAAAATGAGTCAGCATAGGGATCCTCTAGCTTTAGCTGTTCTCTCTGTGTCCTCTTTTGTAGTCTTGTAGGTGGCTTAGTGGTTATGAAGCTGAGCTTGACAACCGGAAGGTCTGCATGTTGAGATCTGAATGTTGTGCAACAGAGTGGGCATCCATCTCTGTCCCAGCTCCTGCCAACCTACCAGTTCGAAAGCAAGAATTTGCAAGTAGATAAATAGGTCCCACTTCGGTGGGAAAGGTAACGGTGTTCTGTACACTCCAGCATCTAGATATGCCTTCCACATGACCAGGGAAATATCTGTAAATACAGACAATACTAACTATTTGGTTGTAGATGGGGATGAGCCCCGATCCCTAGAGTTGGACACAACTAGTTTTCAAGCAAGGGAGACCTTTAGACCACTCTGGTACTATGGAAATTCTTGTGTGGGCTTAGGAATGCTGAGGCTCCCTTAGCTTTGCTTCACCATTCTAAGCAATTTAAAATGTGTTTCATGGCTTCAGAGCTTCAATGGAGTCTTCACAATCCTGCTTAACATGCCTCTCTCTCTATCCCTGGGCTGCTCCATTTATATACAGTACACCTTTTCTCTCTCTTGCTTTTCTATCGGCTTTTCTTTCATGCATATTGTGCTACTTGTATTTACTTACTGTACTGTCTTTTCAATATAGAAAGCTACTATTACTTGCTTCACTCCTTCAGTACTGAGGTTGTGGGCTTCCTCAGATCTAATTCTACAGAGAACTAGGAATAGCTAAGCCAATTGAAACAGACAAAACCTGTGACTTTCCTGACTATATCATGACCCACAGCCCAGTTCATAGCATCTTGAATCTTAACAAATAACTTCCATGATCAGGAGTTGGCCATGGGAAGATTTCTCTTTCAAAGAAAGTTGTAGCAGCTAGGCCCTTTCTTAGTTATTCTACCTCTACAACAGTACAGGAATCCTTATGCAATGCATATCACATTCTGTGGGAAATTAAGAAAAACATTGGAACAAGATTAGCCATGCAGTCTATCCATCTTTTTAAAATCTACAAAGCCATTTTTATGAAAATTGGATGTTATAAAATTACTAATTTTATCACTAAAGTTTACTGTGAGATTGGTTTTTTTAAATCACATTGCCTGTGTTAATTAGATTAGCCAATGCCAATAAGTTTTTATTACTAAGCCAAATTTAGTAATTGGTTATGCTGTTGTTGTAAATGCCTTTGTTTGTACTTTCTATATTTAATTGTATCTGAGCTACAGCAAACTCTTTTGTGCTGGCTTTAATTCTACTCTACTTGCATCTCATGAGATGCAGTTTTAGCTATTATGTCACAGGAGGGGTCAAGAATGCCTCTTAAAGGAAAAATATGTGTTTCAGAACTACAACAGAGCAGTTTGTCCAAAACAAATAGAATGTATAATGATGTTTTATTGTTTGGGGCTTGAGTCCAAAATATAAGGCAAATGGAGGGAAAGGCCAGGTAATGAAGTATAATTAGCCTCAACTGAAATTTTGAGGTTGATCATTTAATACTCTCCAGGTTCTCACTATTCTGGTGCTGAAGGGGAAGAAGAACTGTAGATATTTATAATACCCAGAGATAAATGAATTCATTTTGGCAAATTATTTTAGCAAGGAGAACCTGTCATTTTTAAATAATACAGTACAATGCTATTTTATTTCCAAATATATGCATGTACTGTTTACAAATTAGGCACCAAAAATATGAAATTGCTTGTGTTGCTTCATTACCTTGTTTCAAAATGAAATTAAAATGCAGGACATTTAATTAATAATAAGTCTGTGTTGCCTGAATAGGACTCAGGCAATATTTTCTGGATTCACTTACCTTTTGGGTTTTGAAGAACACAAAATTTGTATTGTTTTTGAATCTACGTGACCCAGGGTTCTGAGCTACATCAATTCTAAATATAGTAACAGAGAGTTCTCTATTTTAGTATCTAACAGTAGAAATACCAATAGTTCCCCTCTTGCATTGCATATGTGAAATGGGGGTGGGTGGGTGTCACATTCTAACCTTAGAATAAGTCCTCATATCCAGGAGTGTGACTTAAAATGTTATGGCAGAGAAGACAACTTTGAATGCAAGTGCCAAGGTTCATTTACTGGCATCTTCTGGTAAAGGGATTAGATGTCAGATAATGTGAGAAACCTCTGTGTGAAATACAAGGGAGCAACTGTTAAAAAAATAGGCTAGAAATATAAAATATCCAAACTTCTGTGATCAATGAACTGGACCATTTTGGTTTCTTCTATTTTTCATTTTCTCAGTCTCAGTTTTGGATAGTCGTGAACATTGAGCAGTACTCATAGATTCATAAATTCAGTCTATTCCCATTTTTGACAATCGTTTGTTACATTTGTGTGACATTTCATGTGGATTTTTGTACATTTCTCCTATTGTATCACTTTTTTCAAACAATGTTGCCAAATTGCAAGCATTTTATAAGCTATTTTTTCCAATGTGTAGTCATACAGAGCAGTTTCTTTTTTTAAAAAAATTATTTACATTTTCAGTAAAATTCATAACAATAATCGACAACACAGAAACAAACACAACAATACAACACAAATTAGGACCTTGAAGGCTTATTCACCCTCCTACCTATAGCAGGCAGGCCTGCTATTCAACTACTTTCAGCTCTATATCTATGGTAATTCTTATTATCAATTAATCACTATATTCCATTTTATTTACATTATACATCAATATCATTACCTATTCAAACCTGGCTTCAGCCCTACATTACCCCACCCTGTGCAAAACATTTAACTTAATTGATGTTATCTTAACACAACTCTAGATGTTCTATGTAATTACCTCTCCTACCTAAATTTGTACTCGTCCTGACTTGGTTTTATACCATCCTCATTTGTCATTGCACCAATCATAAAAGGCTTACAGATTTTCCAGAATTTATTCTTTGTTGTTATTACCTTTTTTTATCCTTAATTCAGACATTAATTTGTCATTCAGCGCCAGTCACCATACCCGTTTATACCATTTTTCTTTACTAATATCAAATTTGTTTTTCCAATCTATGGCAACCAATTGTCTAGCTACTTATAGTAACATTGTTAAAAGCTCTTTTTTATTTTTATCCATATTTATCTCCTCCATCTCCCCCAGCAGAACTACTTTCAGGCTTAAACAGACCTCATTCCTTAATATTTTCCTTAGCTCTTCTTCAATAACTTTCCAAAATTTCTTTGCATATTTACACTCCCACCACATGTGTAAGTTGAACCTTTTTGATTTTCACATGTCCAGTAGTTTTCTGATCTTCCACCCTTCATTTGTGCTAATTGAACCGGAGTCATATACCATCTCCACATTAATTTACACATGTGCTCCCTTTTCCTTTATGGAAAGAGATTTCATTATTCGCTGTTTCCATTTCAAGTTCCATTTTTCCTCCTGGATTACTATCCCCAAATCTTTCCCCCATATTTCCCCCAATATTTTCTGTGGTACATTATTCTTGTTTATTATCTGATGTAACCTACTCACCAATCATTTACTCTCCATTACCCCCCTCCTTAATTTATATGTTATTTCCTCAAATTGGGTCGGTGGTCTGTCTAAATATATTCCCTTTCTTACTTTACAGAGCAGTTTCATTAATATGCAATCTATACATTTGTGAAAATAGTGAAATTGTGCACTTTCTGCCTCATAAATCAACCTGGCATACATTTTGTGTTGGAGAACTCCACTGCAAAATTAGAAGTGTGAATATTGAAGGATATGCTTTGGTTTGCATACTGCTTTGAGAGGACAAAATTAGGCAGTTTCACACTGAAATATAAGCAGAGAGACTTTCCCCCTGGTATCTAGTCTTACAGATATGGATATTATAAATATGAAATTGGAAATGGCTTGGGCAATAGAGCAATGTGTATGCAAGATATTTTGAACAGGGAACAGGGTTTGTTTGTTTGTTGTTTTTTTAAACATGACTTATTTGCTCAACCAAATGATCCTCTAAGTACTCATCTTTTAAGGAGTAAGCTTGTCCATTCAGGCAAGAGCTAAAACCCAAGAATGTTGAATTTGGTATATTGAAGCATTTTGTTTTTCAGATGTGTATATCCCGACTACAGTGAGAAACAGATAATATCAACGAGTCTTAGAAATGTTGATCTATGTTTCACTTCTGTTACTTCAACAATTTCCCCTTTCCTTATCAGCATAATCATTTTGTGTTTTGATGTTGTTTCAATTCACCTAGCTTCCATGTGAGTAATATTGATCCTGTTTTTAGAAAAAGTACTTGGGACATATGTTTAATTATTTCCTGTGCAATTCTATATTTCCTTTTTATATCTTGAGCTGGAAATTGATTGATTAGGAAATGTTGATCAATCACAAATTATCTGCCACCCCACCTTTTATGCTTCCATTTTGAGATTACTTGTTTGCCATCTTGTGATAAATTATTCTGTCCCACTAAATCCTTCCACATTAGACTACAACATATTGACACTCCTAAAGTGATGAAAGAGTTGAGATAATAAGGAAAAAAACATCTCAGTATGCAACAGAAAATGTCTATAGAGAATTCTTACCTAAAAAAAATATAAGCCTTATGCACAGCAGCACAACAGGATTTTAGCCACACTAGCTTGAGAGACAGATCACAGGTTATAAAGAATTACACAATTGAATTTGATTATGTTTCCTGGGCTAAACTAATAATATTTTATTGCTTTCAAAGATAAAATCATTCATTTCTGGGAAGTGGCCCTTTTGCCTCACATGGATCTTTTAATAAAGGAGAGAAATATGAATCTTCTATGAGGCAGTTATAAGGCTGTCTAACCTAATTCCAGAGTTATTAGAGCAGAGATTACAAAAGTTACAGATGACTGTTGTTACTTTGGTCCTAATGACTTACTGAGATAGGTATTGTGAACTCAATATAGTTACTTAATGAATCATGGTGGTTTCAGAACTAACATCCAAGGACAAGGATCATTATCAAGGTTAAAGTGCCCTTGTGATGTTGCAAACAAGTAGCTACCTAATAAAAATCTTGGCTAGTATTTTCTATTTCTTGCTGAAAGGTTAGCAAACACAACACAAAACAAAAAAAACTAGAAAAGTCTAAAAACAAGAGTACAAAGCATACTTTCTAGCTCTGTACATCTATGTGGAATTAATAATATTGCATAGTTTGAATGTTAGGAAAAAGAGAAAGCAGTGTTAATCCACATGAGTTAAACAAAATCCAAACACCAGATTCTACAGATGGACAGATCTTTTATTCTTAACTGTGAATATATAAAGAAAATGAGCTTTTGTGTTTCATTTTAGAAAAAGCTTGCTTGTTTATATATACATGTGTGTACATGTATACATTGTTGAAGCAACTGTTTCACAGAAGGATATTAACCCTGTTCTGACAGTATATCCGGGCTAACTTAAACATAGAGTTCCTTAATGATTGCAGTACAGTATTTTGTGAATTCTTTATACCAGATGACCTGATCCCAGGTGGATGTACGGTTTGGAATACATTTACTTTTCAGATTTTCCATTTCTTTGAATTTATCTTTGACTAAGAAAGAAAAGATGAAGCTTTTAATTAAAAGGTACATATTATGAAACATCTAAAATCATAGCTGTGTAATATGTTTATTGGACCACTAAGATATCATTAAAACCCAAGTTTCCAAGTCCTCCAGGATTTTTTTTATCAGACTAGATGTTGCATTGCTTAGAATTGCAAACAAAAAAGAAAATCTAAAAATCATCCTGGCTAGATGCTATGCCTGCAGGATGAAATTTGAAGATGTACTGCAAATTTACAAACCACTTTGTATTGTAGCAGTATGAGATCTTACCTGTTGTGTCCTAATAGTGTAACCTTCTACATGTGATATCAATGTATCTGAACCAATGTAACCTTGCCGATGAGTAACAATGTAACCTTCAGCTGTATCACATAAACCCTGTAATAGGACGCGAGCTAATGACCACCAGCTGGCAGCAGCGAGCGTCCAAGCTCTCTTGGTTCAAACCCATCAAAGACCGCAGCGCGGGAAGTTTCCCGCCGCTACCTACACCTGGACAAGAAGGGCGTGACCAGCCATGACGTCACGCGGACCAGTAGCCAACGGGCTACCGTGGAGCCACATTCAAATACGTTACTGCCTTATATATAGAGCTGTTCGTCCGCCATTACCTCATGTTCCCTCTGTCCACCATGCAATAAACCTGAGTTAACCCAGCCTTTGGCTGTGCCTTGTGTCTTGACTCTCATACACTAAATTGGCGACGAAGGTGGGATAATGGATCCCCACGGAGCCAGGACACAGAGCGGGTTCAACATCACCAAACCGCAAGACTGGGAGCTTTTTGAGATGGACTTCCAGGCGGCACTGGTGGAGCTCAAAGTCAAAGAAGACGACGAGGAAAGGAAGAGGGCCATCCTCACCCGCATGCTTGGGATGGAAACCAAGCGGACGCTGGTGGGCATCCTTGCACCGAAGAAGATGAGCGATTTCAAAGCCGGTGACATCATGAAAATGCTGCGTGAGCGTTTCCGACCCTCGTTACCAATGTTTCCCGCTCGGAGTGCGTTTTGGAGGCGAGTTCAAGCGCCGGACGAGTCGGTAGAAGCCTTCGTAACGGCTATGAGGGTAGCCGCTGCCCCCTGCAAATGGGACCACATCCTAGAGATGGCCCTCAGGGACGGAGTGCTGTGTGGCCTGAAGGACAAGGAAGTACAGCGCAGCCTGATGAACAAGGAGCCACCACCCACACTGGAAGAGGTTGTAGAGGCCGCGGAAGCCGCGGAATCCACGAATGCTGGAGTAGACGAGATGCACAAGTGGCGTGAGTGGCGTCCGAGGGCCGGCAAAGCGGAAAACTCGTCGCACGGGAAGTCCGGTCAGTCGGTGCATGCAACCCGACCGACCTCGAAATCGTCTTCAGAAAGTAGCGATGGCGAGGAGGTCCAGAAGGTCCGGAGAGGCGGGCGCCGCTGCGATGGTTGCGGAGCGGCCCATGAGCGCGTGAAGTGCCCATTCAGGAAAGCCGAGTGCTTCAACTGCGGACGTCGGGGGCACATCGCCAAGGCGTGCAGGAAATGGAAAGAGGGCCGGAGACAGTCGCAAGACCGTTCAGCCAGACCGGACCGTCCAGCGAGGCCCAAAGATGGCGCCCGGGCCACGAGGAAGCAGGACAGCGTGGGCCGCATCTCGGACGACAGCGAGGGCGACGCTCCTGTGTTCAACGTGTCTGCGGGACAGCCCCATTACTTTGTTGAGGTACTAGTACAAGGGACCCCTATTAGGATGGAAGTTGACTCGGGGTCCTCCTATTCTATAATCCCCCAGAGAGAGTTCTTGAAAATCGACCCCCACGTGCGGCCCAAACTTAAAGCGTTGAGGGCCACACTACGGGACGTTCAGGGGAACAGCATTCCAGTGTTGGGGGTCGGAACGTTCCGGGTTCGCTTTAAGAGACATTCTGCGGAACTTCCCCTAGTGGTGCTAAAAGGGGGGAGTTGTAGCCTCCTCGGAACACAGTGGTTTCAGCCCTTAGGCCTGTTCATAGGGGGGGTGCATGCCGTAGGCGAGGACCCAATACAAGCAGTGTGTGACGCACACCCCGCCGTTTTTAAAAGTGGACTGGGAAAGTTCAAGGGACCCCCTGTAGCCTTCGACTTAGACCCGGAGGTCCGCCCGATAAGACTTAAACCGCGCAGGGTACCGTTCGCGCTTAAGGACAAAATAGAGGCGGAACTGGACAAACTGGTGGGTCAAGGAATTCTCGTTCCTGTGGATTCCGCGGAGTGGGAGACTCCAATTGTAACAGCACTGAAGGCTAACGGGGAGGTGCGCATTTGCGCTGATTATAAGTGTACCATTAATAAGGCAATCCGCCCTAATGCATACCCGGTGCCAGTGGTCAGCCACCTTCTGGCCAGGCTGAATGGGGGAAAGTGTTTTGCTAAACTCGATTTAGCACAGGCCTACCAGCAACTCCCGGTAACCCCCGCCACAGCGGCGGCACAAACAATAGTCACACATAAGGGGGCGTTCCAGGTGTCGAGGTTACAGTTCGGCGTGAACTCGGCACCTGGCATTTTCCAGTCGCTGGTGGAACGCCTCCTGAAGGGGTTGGAGGGGGTGTTGCCATATTTTGATGACGTGTTGATAACGGGGGGGAGTAAGGCCGAGCTGGCCCACAGATTGGATAAGGTCCTGGCCGTGTTCGAGAAAGCGGGGCTGCGACTGAGAAAAGACAAATGTGTATTTTTCGAAACAGAGGTTGAGTTTTTAGGGTTCCGTGTCACACCCGAGGGAATTAGGCCGTCCAAATCTAAGGTAGCCGCCATTAAGAAAGCCCCTCGCCCCACTTCCAAAACCGAGCTTCAGTCATTTCTGGGGCTTCTCAATTTCTACCATACCTTCCTTCCACGGAAGGCGTCTGTTGCCGAGCCGCTCCATCGGCTGCTTAAAAAAGAGGAAAAATGGCTGTGGGGTGACGAGCAAGAAAGAGCGTTCACAGAGTTAAAGCAACTCCTCACATCCGAGGCAATCCTGACTCATTTCGACCCCAAACGGCCCATAGTTTTGGTCTGCGATGCATCCCCGGTGGGGGTGGGGGCGGTGCTTTGCCACGTGTTAGACGACGGAAGGGAGGCCCCGATAGCGTTTTATTCAAGGTCCCTGTCCCAAGCAGAGCGGAATTACGCACAGACCGATAGGGAGGCACTAGCGATAGTAGCGGGAACCAAGAAATTTCACGATTTTCTGTATGGTCGGCCGTTCAAGATCGTTACTGATCACAAGCCCCTGTTAGGAATCTTCACTGCAAATAAGCCCACGCCACAGATCCTGTCCCCGAGGATGCTGCGGTGGGCTATTTTTCTTAACGCATATCAACATGAGTTAGAATACCGGCCAGGGAAGGAAATCAGCCATGCAGACGCGCTCTCACGGTCGCCGTTACCATTGTCGGACGACCAGAAAGCAGGGGTAAGAAGAGACCGCCAGGTATTGCTAATAGAGGTCTTAGAGTCACCCCCGATAGTACCGGCCGACATTGCCAGGGCGACCGGAAAGGATAGAACACTAGAGAAGGTATGCTCGTGGGTGCAGAAGGGGTGGCCGGCGTCATCCCCAGGCACGGAATTCGACCCATTCTTCCGAAAGCGAGTGGAGTTGTCTTTAGAGAGGGGGTGCCTTTTGTGGGGCCAACGGGTGGTGGTTCCTACGTCCCTGCGGCCGAAGGTGCTAAAGCTGTTGCACGTCAGCCACCCGGGGATCGTCCGTTCCAAGGCGTTGGCCGGGAGTTACTTATGGTGGCCCCAGCTGGACGCCGACATAGAGCAGATGGTTGGCACTTGTGAGGCATGTCAATGCTCTCGACCGGAGGTGGCCCGCCTACCGCATAGGGAATGGGACGCAGCAAGGGGACCGTGGTCCAGGGTGCACGTAGATTTTGCTGGCCCATTCCGGGGAACCATGTTTCTCCTGGTGGTGGATGCATACTCAAAGTGGCTGGAGGTCATTCCGGTAAAGAGCACATCCTCCGCCACTACCATTCGCCAGCTAAGGAGGGTCTTTTCCACGTTCGGTTTACCCGACACTTTGGTCAGCGATAACGCCAGTTGTTTCACGTCCGCTGAGTTCGCAGCATTCATGGAGGCAAATGCAATTCGGCATGTCACATCCGCGCCGTTTCACCCGGCCACGAATGGCCAAGTGGAACGGTTGGTGCGCACCACAAAAGATGCGCTGCGGCGCATGGGCTCGGGAGATCTACATCACCAAGTTTGTCAATTTCTATTAGCGTACAGAGTGACCCCCTTAGCGTCTGGTTACTCGCCGGCCGAGCTGCTGATGCGGAGGAAACTGACCACGCTTTTGTCCAGGCTAGACCCGTCGAGGGTCGAGGACAAAGGGAAGAACATAGGGTTAGCGGTCTCGAAAGGTTTCGGCGTAGGCGATCCTGTACATTGCAGGAACTATGCCAACGCAGGCCCAGCCTGGGTGCCGGGGACGATAATAGAACAGACGGGGCCAGTGTCCTATCGGGTGGAAACTAGCACCGGCCTCCTCTGGAGGAGGCACGCTGACCAACTGAGGCACCGAGTGAGCGAGGGGCCGACCAGTGGGGCACAGTGACAGGATTCAGCGATAGGGTTCTCCCCCACCCGTTTAGCCCAAGGGGGAGACAGGAGGGAAAGCAGCGAGCCCGACTCATATCCTTTTGATACCCCAGTTCTATCCGAGCCCGGGGGGAGGGAAAAGGAGTGTGCGGCCGCCGCTGCCGCTTCCCCCGAATCCGATTTTGGTTTTGATTTTGCGAGCCGGGGGGGTTTTTCGGAGTGTTCCCCCACCCATCCAAGCGAGAAGAGGGGTTTTTCGTTAGTCCCCAGTGCCCCCGGTTCTTCCCAAACAAAGCACACACCTCCCAACAAAGCCGCAGAGCCGCGGCAAACCACTAACAAGTCATCCTCTCCGATTGCAGGGCAGGAAGCCAGGGAGCAAGGAGGAGGGAGCGAAGCCGGGGCAGGGCAGCCCGCGCCGAGACCCCAGCGTGTTCGAAATAAGCCATCTTGGCTGAGAGACTTCGTCTCATCCTAGGGGGGAGGAGTGTTGTGTCCTAATAGTGTAACCTTCTACATGTGATATCAATGTATCTGAACCAATGTAACCTTGCCGATGAGTAACAATGTAACCTTCAGCTGTATCACATAAACCCTGTAATAGGACGCGAGCTAATGACCACCAGCTGGCAGCAGCGAGCGTCCAAGCTCTCTTGGTTCAAACCCATCAAAGACCGCAGCGCGGGAAGTTTCCCGCCGCTACCTACACCTGGACAAGAAGGGCGTGACCAGCCATGACGTCACGCGGACCAGTAGCCAACGGGCTACCGTGGAGCCACATTCAAATACGTTACTGCCTTATATATAGAGCTGTTCGTCCGCCATTACCTCATGTTCCCTCTGTCCACCATGCAATAAACCTGAGTTAACCCAGCCTTTGGCTGTGCCTTGTGTCTTGACTCTCATACACTAAATTACCTCAGGATCAATTGTCTTCCTATATCTCCACTAACAAGTTGTCAGTTACTATGTGGATTATCTGTTATTTTTATTGCCCTGTTTGGGTGGGTGGGGGTTTTCACCATGTTTCTGGATGATTTTAGGAGAACTTGTTGACTGACTGGCAGTCTTCTCAGCACAAATGCTCAGAGCTTGGAAACATCACTGTTTTGCTATAACTGCCAGATTCCTCTGGCCTACCTGGGCAATGGTTATGGTAGTCTGGGGTTTCTGAAAACTGCAGCTAAAGTAAACCCTAATTCTATACATTACAATAAAACAACAAAAACACAACTAGTACAATAATACTGTGTGCTCCCTTCACCCAGCAGGACAGTATAATGTATTTTGTTTTATCTACAACCTCTTTAATTTATAATTTATTCTTCTTTCCAAAATGGTATATATTCTTGTATTTGATACCTGAATACTGCAGGATGAAATGAGCTTCCATCTTTGTCCCAGCTCCTGCCAACCTAGCAGTTCGAAAGCAAGACATTGCAAGTAGATAAATAGGGATCACTTCGGTGGGAAGGTAACAGCGTACCGTGCACTCCGGTGTCTAGTCATTGCCTG
The DNA here is from genome assembly GCA_035047305.1 of Bradypodion pumilum. NCBI lineage: Eukaryota > Metazoa > Chordata > Lepidosauria > Squamata > Chamaeleonidae > Bradypodion > Bradypodion pumilum. The sequence goes on from JAWDJD010000005.1 coordinate 61,036,834, forward strand.
CCACATGACCACGGAAACGTCTGCAGAAGCAGACAGTGCTGGCTCTTCAGCTTTTCAATAGAGATGAGCACTGCACCCTAGAGTCGGATACGACTGGATTTCGAGCAAGGGAAACCTTTACTATATATTCTTGATCTGGTTTTGTTCCTTTATCTTTTACCAGTGCATAGACCCAAATCTCTCCCCATGTTTCTTTAAAATTTGAGTTCTAAGTTAAGGAAATTGTGATTAAATAAACTATTTATCTGTGTAAATGTGAATGAATGGACATGAATTGATAGTCCTGAAGTTCCAGCATTTCTTTTCTAATCTCAGGTGGGTTGTTAGGTGAGTGTCAAAGGAGGAGGCATTTCTTTATTAGAACAATGTCTGTCAGAGGTTGGATCAAAAAGCTTTGGGATGACACAGAACTTGAAAATTATTTTTATTCCAAGAGCTTAGGAACATCCATCAACTTTATAAAAGAAAATGAACAGGTGATGAGTTTGTGTTGACCCTTTACCACGGCTATATTGCTAGACAGGCTTCTACTGTCTCCTGGGAGAATTTCAGCTGGTATTGCACATCATGAGAAAAAACTGCACCAGCCAAATTCTTCTTGTCTACCAGATTAAAGAGTCCTGTCTTTACTGAAGTTCAATTCCCATCAGCAGGAAGAAGTGAGAAACTGTACTCTCAACTATCTAAAGGGCTCTATATTAGGGATGCACCTTGGTTATCAATTTCCAGGCAGAAATATTTGTCTAATGTGTTATTTTTAAAAGCACACTTTTCCTACTTCCATAGTTCATAGCCATGTTATTGTAAGCACCCAAAAGAAATTGAAGGAGACAATGAAAGACATATGGTTTGGTTGCAATATCATGCAGGTGGCCTATTTAAATTGAAGACAGTGTAGTGTAGACATTCTAGGGACCAAGCATCTAGTATGAACACACTACTGGATTTATTGGATTATTTATTTGGTTCTTGTAGCAGTGGAAGACAACAATAAAAAGAGGTAAGGCAAAATAAACTTCTGTATGGTCTCTGCTGATTCTAGTGTGGCACTTATCGGCTGTGAATGCAAGAAAGTGGCAGTCATATGCATGTTTAATTGGAGGTCCTGTTGAATTCTGTGGGGTGGCTGTTGCTAACCCATTATGCACAGGGCTAAAGTTTTATTTGCTTAATGTACAACCCATCCTTCTTCTAGGACAAGAATTCAAGCAGGCCACAACATCATTTATTAATTTTTAAAGGAAGAAACAAACTTGTGATATTAAAACACAGTTAAATAGATTAGCATATTTGAACAGAATCAAAAGTAATTTAAGTCTGGGTATGTCTGTTGAAGGGATCACTGTGGCTTAATGATTAAGATGCTGAACTTAACAACTGGAGGATCAGCAGTTCAAGACCCGAGGCTTGCACAATGGAGTGAGCTCCCATCATCTGCACCAGCTCCTGCCAACCCAGCAGTTTGAAAGCAAGCAATTGCAAGTACATAAATAGGTACCACTTTGGTGAAAAAGGTAACAGTGTTCTGGACACTCAGGCATCTAGTCATGCCTGCCACATGATGACCATGGAAACGTCTGCAGATGCAGACAGTGCTGGCTCTTTGGCTGTGAGATGTACATCACCCCCCTAGAGTCAGGCACGACTAGCTTTTGACCAAGGGAAACTTTTACCTTTACCTAAGTGCCAATTATCCAGTCGAATGTGATAAGTATGGATAAGATTGCAGACTTCAATTGCTTTTTCCTAAGGCTATGGTCAATCAAAGCAGTCACCTTCATAGACATGGAAAAACTCACAGTGGGGAGAAGCCATACAAATGCATGGAATGTGGAGAGTTTCACATCAAAGAATCCACACAGGAGATAAACCATATAAATGCATGGAATGTGGAAAGAGATCCAGATTCAACAGTTGCCTTAGTAGACATAGAAAATCTCACACACATGAGAAGCCATATGAGAAGCCTGGAGGGAAGTGTGTGGGTCTGAGTTTAATTTTATGCAATGTTTTTGGCTTCTTTTTAAGGATTATTTGAAATGTTAAACATGTATTGTATATATTTTTGGATATAGTAATATGATTTTGTATTGATATGCTGTTGTGTTTTTTTTTAAATTTTGCTAATGTATTTATGGTAGTGCTTTTTGCTTTGCTTTGTTATTTTTATAGTGTAATATTTTTATGTTGTTAACCTCTTTGAGTTTGTCGCTGACAAAGTGGTATATAAGTTTAAATATAATAATAATAATGTCCCACGACAACCAGCAAAGCTTCCACCCAGTAAGTCGTACCTTTGCACAGCCAGAGATTCTTCTAGGGAAAGAACAGAACACGCCTCCTCGAAAGGAGACGCTGCCCCATTAGAGGACATCGCGGACCCACCCAAGAGAAGGACGTGTGCCTGCCTTGAACAGAGGCAACCCAGAGATGCCTTCCCTTCTGATCTGTGGAATGGCAGCCCCCCCCCCCATCAAAAGGAGGTGGGAACCAGCCTCGGCGCTTGCGGGCTCTTGTTGCCATCACTACTACTACTCTACTTCTTAGCTTGGCGTCTCTCGTCTAAGAATAACTCTTGTGCTTCGTTGTCCTTCGGGAGGGCTGGGGGGTGGGTGGAGAGCAGAGAATTAAAAGCCAGGCGAGCTGTGGAAACGCAGCAGCAGCAGCAGCAACATCAGCAGCAGCATCTGGGGCACTGAAGTGCATGTGGGTGCGTGAGGCAGATCGACGCTGACGCGATTACTTCAGCATTTATTTAAGGGCTGGTGGAAACCACTGCAGCCGCTTCCAGGGGAAACCCCAGCCTGGCAAGGAGGGAGAGCCAGAAACACGCCTCCTACTCCTTGGTCCTCACGTTCGCCTTAGCCTTAGGCAGGATTCAGCCCGTAACATGCACAATGGTAGGAAGCAGACAGGACCAGCATAACTGGTCTCCAACAAAGGTGTTGTGTCCCCACCCCCACAGCAAAAAATCCTCTGGCATATCCGTTTCTTAAATGGGAGGAGGAATCCTCCTCGGATGAGGCTACTAATTGGACGTTCCTGCCTTTTTAATTACCTCTTTGTGACTAGTCATGCGGTGATAATTCTGCAGAAGCATTGGCATAGCTGAATGGTTCTGTCCTCTCATCTCCCATGCAGCACTTTGATCCGACTTCCTCTGGCCGTTGCTTCTTTGTTAGGATGAACATATGAAGGTCTGTAGTCATATCTCAAAGGGTTTGTAAATCAAAAGAAAGGAGTGGGTCCTCCATCAGTGGGTGGTTAAGCTCAGGGGACTGTGCAATGTGCTCTTAGCTTGGTTCCCAGCTATAGTGACCCTAATCGTCTTCTTTACTTTCTCTTTTACCCCTTCAGGTGTCGAGGAAATGACCCTAACAAGGTTTCCAAAAGATGTGAGATGTTCAATGGAAAGGTGGATCCCCACCAAGTCTTCTGAGTCTTAGTCTTGTACTATTCATGACATCTCACTGGCTTTCCTGCCCAGCTGGAGGCTCCAGGAAATTATACTCCACAAATTAAGATTTTTCAAGCTTTGATGGAGAAACACCAGGAAGAATATTTAAGATCCTTGAAAGGTTTACTCTTGAATCATGCGGTTTGGCATAGATACACTAAGGCAGTGTTTTTCTTCTGCACTTGCCTGAGTCTTGACAAAGACCCACTGAATAGCACTCTGCGCACCTTTCCTTTCTGCTCAGAACAAGCAGTTTGTCGATCAACTGATTAGTTTGATCAATTAGCCCAATCCCGGATGTTGCAAAAGAAACTCCACCCCTGGCCCAAACAGGAACAAAATTTAAACCAGGTGTTGGCGAATGTACAAAAAGCAAATGGAAAGAGGGGAAAGGAACTGATATGAACAGAGCTAAGGAAACCATAGTGTGGATATCAAGGCACTTCCCCTGAGATCTGTGCTTGAAAGAAAACTTAAAGAAATACAAATGGCTTGTGGGCACAATCCTTGGGTCACTTACTTGAGCCCATGTCATGTGTTAGGTTTGTGTTGCTGAGAACAAACCATAAAATTGCAGTAGGTAATATTTCCATTCCACATTTATACTCTGCCCTTTTGATGCGAGCATCACTCAGGGCAAGATCAGAATATTTGCCCCAATATGTGCTGAATAAGACAAGACAGCTTCTGATGTAGGACTGTTTCTTGGATAACACCATAGCAGCTATTTAATTTAAATTTTAATTGAATTTAATTGTGTTCTGCTCCTTGGGAGTGGCCTTTTCTTTTTCTCTAGTCTAGTTTCCAAGTGTTGTGCTACATAGTCCTGCAGGACACACCGATACTATGTTTGCTCAGATATCTTACCCTCTTCTGATACAATCTGATACATTTGGATACAGATTTGTCAGGAGTAGGGTGAGGGTTTCTTTTCCTTTCTGTACTCAGGTAGATGTCAGACTGGATCTAAAATGCACCTACAAGTGAAACTCGGAAAATTAGAATATAGTGCAAATGTTCACTCATTTCACTTAAAAGGTGAAACAAATATATGAGATAGACTCACTACATGCAAAGCGAGAGATGTCATGCCTTAACTCGTTATAATTGTGATGATCATGGTGTATAGTGTACATGAGATTATGTGATGATTATGGGGTACATGAGATGGGGGGGTTGGGTTTTTATAAGGTGTAAGCCATAACCATCAATAGTATAACAAAGTAAGGCTTGAACTATCATGCTTTGCATGTAATGAGTCTATCTCACATATTTGTTTCACCTTTTAAGTTGCATTACTAGACTGAATGAACATTTGCACGACGTTCTAATTTTCCGAGTTTCACCTGTACAGTATCGTCTGTTTCCTCTTTTGCTTTCCTTTGAAAAAACAACAACAAAACCCACGCTTTGCTACTTGAAAATAAAATAAAATAAAATATCATCCTGACCCGGGGGGGGGGGGACCTGTCAAGAATAGGCCATTCCAGCTGTCACTCTGCAAAGTTTAATTCCAAGAAAAGCAAAATCCCTTCTCCTTTACTACGACTTTCTCTCCTTCCCTCCCTTTCCCTTCTTAATCTGCTGACTTTCCCAGTAGAGGGAGAGAGGGAGGGGAAGGGGCTGCTGCTGGAGCTTTAAGGGCCGCCTCGCCTCTTTCTCTCTTCTCCCCCCCTCTCTTCCGCTCAACAATGGTCTCAGCCGAGCTGTGCTTCTCCAAGCAAAAAACGGGAACGAGCCATTTTCCTCATGGAGGTTTCCCTCCCTCGCCTGCCGACCAACTAGTGACCAGGGGAAGATGCTGAGGTGCCGCCAAGCTGCTCCTGGGGACGCCCCCCGAAGAGGACAGGCAGGCCTTTGGGGTGACGAAGACGACGTCTTCCTCCAGCTGCAGCCACGGCGGCGTCTCCTCCGGCAGCAGCCTCGCGCAGGAGGCGAGCGGAGCAGCAGCAGCAGCGCCCAGCTGTGAGAGCGGGGAAAGTGCGCGCCAAGGCAGGCGGGCAGGCGGGCGCCTGGCCCGGGAGAGAGGAGGAAGAGTGGGGGGGGGGGAGGGAAAGGGGGGCAACGCGCGAGACTGCGGCGGGCAGCACCGATTCCCTGAAGGCGCGGGAAGGACCACCAAGCCTTAGGTAGGTTTGGCAGCCACTTGCCTCAGCCTTGCGTGGCTCGAGCCGGCGGGCGAAAGGCAGACAGTCCTGCAAAAAACCCCCACCCCACCTCAACCCGCCCCTCTCCGCGCCGGCGAATTCCCTCATAGCTCCCACCTAGGGGGGAGGGGGGAGGAGCGGCTGAGGGAAAAAGGCGGGGTCCTTCCTTTTCGATAAGACTTTGTGAGGTAAAAGAGAGGGGGGGTGTCTTTCTGCGCGTAAGGTGAGGGCTCCCTCCCAACCCCCCCCCCCCCACCCGTGCCCGCCCTCCCGCCATAAAATGACGGGGGTGGCTCTTATTATGGGTGTCCGTGCCAGATGTCGCTGAGGCAAGAAGACTTCTTAGCGCTTAATACTAAGAAACCGTGCTGTGTGGTGTTTATTTTTATTCATCGCCTCAGAAGCACACAAAGGTGCTTTCTGGGTTGAAAGGGGTTTTGTGTGTGGAGAAACTCCCCTCAGGGGACGCCCGAAGGAGGCGCCTTTCCTGTCCCCAAGATTTTTTTTTCCCCTCACCACCAAAGTGATTCCCTAATTTATCTCCTTGCAATGTCTTGCTTTCGAACTGGTAGGTTGGGCAGAGGCTCGGACAGACTACGGCACTCATTCCGTCAAATGCAGCACTCGGGTCTCGAGCTGCCGACTCTGACTTGCCGGCTGCTGGCAAGGCGAGGTTCTTCACCAGTGAGCCACCTCAGTCCCTCCCGCCTTAAAAACGAAGGGGTTGGCGCTTGTGGGAGGCCACGGGGTGGGTCGGGGTGGGTCCGTCTGGGCTTTCGGAGGGCAATGCGTGCCAGATGTCGCCAAGGCAAGAAGACTTCTTAGGCCTGTGGTGGCGAACCTTGGCATTCCAGATGTTCTTGGACTTCAATTCCCAGATGTCCAAGCTCTCCGTGAATCTACACGAATGGGTTTACTGTGATTCATCCGGCTCCTGCAGCTCCCGGAAGCGTCTGGGTGCGTTTTACATCCGCTTCCGGGAGCAACGAGGGCAGCGCAGCAGGGCGGATGAGTTGCAGTAAACCCCTTCGTGTGGATTCACTGTATGTGTGTGTGTCTGGAGTGTCAAGGTTCGCCATCACTGTGTTAGGCTCGTAATACTCAGGAGCCCATGTTGTGTTGAGGTGAAAGGAGGAGGCGCCCCTTCTTCTCTCCCCACCCCCACCCCTCTCCGCACCGTTTATTTTCCTCCTTTCATTTTATTTTTTGCGAATATAAAGGAAGGAACAGTAGCACCATAGCAAGCTCGGCGCCAGGGAAGGAGTTAACGAGGAGGAGGAGGAGGACTCAGACTCTGCATGCCGTGCGAAGTCAGACAAATGGTTTCCCTCCTGGAATTGCTCTGCTGTGTGGGTGAACTAGTGAGGTGTAGCTGACTGACAGCATCTGGGGGAAAGGGCGGGGCGAGGAAAGGCGGGAGGAGGGGCGGCAGTGGGGGAGGGTGTAGGGGAACGAGGGGGGTGGTTTGAGGGGAAACTGTGAGGTGGGGAACACAGCCTCCCTTTGGAGTGGGGGCGGGGGCGTTGAACGAAGTTGGGAGCGCTCAGTGGGAGCGCATTGGTTCCCACTGCTTCCCTGCAGTCCAAAGGTTGTGAGTTCGATCCTGACGGGGACACCCCAGGTTGGCTCAGCCTTGCCACAGCGTCTAGGGTGGGTACCCAGTGCGAATGTCCGTGTGGAACCGCCCCCCAGAAAGTGCACTCACTAAGCACAATATGGGGCAGGTAAAGGTTTCCCTTGCTCGAAAGCCAGTCGTATCCGACTCTAGGGTTCAGTGCTCATCTCGGTTTCAAAGCCGAAGAGCCAGCGCTGTCTGCTTCTGCAGACGTTTTTGTGGTCGTGCGGCAGGCATGACTAGACACCGGGGCGCACGAACGCTGTTTACCTTCCCACCGAAGTGGTTCCTATTTATCTACTTGCAATGTCTTGCTTTCGAACTGCTAGGGTGGCAGGAGCTGGGACAAAGACGGGAGCTCATTCCGTCCTGCAGTACTCGGGGAATCGAACTGCTGACCTTCCGCCTCCCAGTCAGCGTCTTAGCTGAATGGGGCGGTGGAGCAATGCAATTGCTGCTGCTGGAAGGAGGTGTGAAGGGAGAGCCCTCAGATGCTGATGTCACAGCCGCGGCGTAATGGGGCTGAGGGAGGGATGAAGAGTGGGAGAGACCGTCACTACAGGGGCGAAGTGGGGCTCCTTTGCCCTCCACAATGCATGAAAGGGGACCTCGTAGACAGGAGTGTGTGTGTGCCAAGGAGAGGTTGACTTGTAGGTAAGAAAAGGGGGATTCATTTTGCAGCAGCAATAATAAAACCGCAGACACAATTAAAAAAAAGAAGACTGGGAATGGAGTGCTAGAGCCTTTTGACACTGGAAGGCTTCAAGGTGATCTGCGCATGAGGGGTTTGTCTGATAAGAAGACCCCCTCTTTTTTTTAGCAGTCATTGCAGCTTTCGAAATGTACTTCCCACCCTGTCCCCAGGGCCGCCATCAGAAATTTCTGGGCCCCATACTGAGCAATCCTATTCCCCTGCGCCCCCCCCCCCCACACACACACACACATACTTTCTCACAGTAATGTCACAGTTATGGCCGGCAGTGGCAGGGCCCTATACAGCAGTACTGGTAGTACTGCCCTGATGGCTGCCCTGCCTGCCCCCCCCCCAATTTTCTCTCCCATTCCTTGTGATAAAACCCATACATTTCGTGTCAGAAATTACTCTGGGTTGAAAGGATTTTTGCTGGAGAAACTCCGCTCAGGGGACACCGGAAGGAATCTCCTTTCATGTCCCCAGGTTCCTTGTGATGAAAAGGAAGAAGGCGGATGACCCAGCTCAGCAGCCAGGAGAACAATTGTGAACTGACCTGTGGAGAAAAAGGAGCATTACTGCTCCAGTTTCAGGGTTTTTCACTCTGTAGTGTTTGATATCAGGTCAGTTGGGGCAAAAATGAAAAGAAGAGCTCCCGCCGAACTCCAGTCTTCAGGGGCTTCTCTCTCAAATCCTGTGGTTTGGAGCAGATTGAAGATACAGAGGCCTCCAGAGTTTGGACTCCAAGAAAACACACACACACCCCTAGTCCTGATCCCTGGCCACGTTCTCCAGGGCTGTTGGAAGTTTGATTTCAACACTCCATGGACAGAGGCAGGTTCTCCACAATCAGTTGAATTGTTCTAAAGTAAAAAATAACCATGCCACAACTGATGCCTGTTGTGTTCTATCCATCCCAAAGTCTGAAAGTTGTACTCTATAATGATTTGCTGTTTGAGGTGAACTATTATAGTCATCTTGATTTATACAATATTCGTTAATTCCTCAAGGCATCTGGAATTCCAAATTGGGTCACATAATATAATCATGTGTGTAGTCTTTTCACATTGCTATTATTGATACTGTGTGTTGTATGCTGCACTGAAGAGAGAGATGAATTTTGCAGAAAAGGCATATATAATTAATTTTACATCACATATCTCTTTTAAATTAATTTCTTATGTATTTGCTACTGGGAGATCAGACCCTCTGCTGGTATGCAGAAAGACTCAAGTCCAAGCCCAAGCCCCAGAATTTCCATTTTAAGTGCATCTTATGCTTTTGAGGTGAAAATGGAGTCCTCACAGATACTTGTAAAAAGATATACGGTACTAGCTTTTATTTATAATTCCCTATTTGCATTTCCATTACTCATTCTTTCTTCCATTCAGTTCTATGTATATTAATAAAAACCCACCACTAAAACTCACTAACATGTCAGGGGGATGCGGTGGCTCAGTGGTTAAGAAGCTTGCCTTGTTAGCTGGGAGGTTGGTAAGTTGGCAGTTCGAGACCTGGGTACTGCATGATGCATTGAGTGCCCGTCTCTGTCCCAGTTCTTGGGGACATGAAAGGAGCCTCATTTGGGCATTCCCTGAACAGAGTTTCTTCCACAAAAATCCTTTTAACCCATAATAACTTCTGACATGAAATTATTATTACTAACATATCTTTTTAGAACAATCTCATGAAGCTGTTACTCAAACTAATGTGTAACCTACACTTGGGAAAATAGGGTCTTAATCATCCTATTGATTTGTGTTATATGCTTTGTTACCTCCAAATAAAAGTTATAAAGCAGCAACTTTTACCCTGTTAGTTTCAAATTATATCTGAGCAGAACTCTTCCTTGACATTCTGGAGTCAATACTAGCTGAACAAGCTTAGTTGTACTCCATGAGTCAGTGGAGGAACTCCACCAAGTCCGAAATTTAGCACAGTACATGGGGGGAAATACTGATATGCAGAGTGTTCAGAGATCCAGCCAGACAGCCGAGTCTTTTGTAAAGATATTTCCATTCTGTTCCACTCCCTCCTCACTTTTTATTTGTGCCTATAACAGATGCTCAGCATTGTGCAGTCACTAAGAATGATTGGTACTAATTGGACTTGTTTGGGTGTTTTCAACACCCTGGGCTTTCTAAAGCCTACTAGTATCTCGTTTGTGTGTGTGCAGGTAATGCCTTTTGGCTACATAAGGATTGGTATTCAGGAAATGAGCTCACAGTCAGCATACAGGATATAAAAACCATTTATTATTCATTGGTGTCAGCACTGAAGTCTGGAAATTGCTCTTTGCAGCAACATCAATCCCTCTAGGAATGTAATATTATTTAATGATAAGTATATACAAAATGCAAGAGGAAGTTTAAAAAAACTTGTATTGTAAGAATGCTACAGTGTAAAAAGAAGTACCAGTAGCTCAACTTCAATCGCAAAATCCAAACTTTAAACTTGATACACAACTGCTTCATTGCTGAACTTTGCATTTCACACATTCATTTTAATCCAACTCAGTTAATTAGAAATATGTGTGATAGAATTAGATGTTCACATTACTGTGAATTGTCCTATGTCTTACTACAAATGTTCATCCAGTATTTTTCTGATAGCATTATAAATTTCTCAGGAACTTATTTGGTAATTCAGTTTGCTATCACAAAAAACACCAAAACAAGCATACACATTTGTTTGTTGTTTGACAGTGAACACCAAGCAGAATATTAAAACCATTTCACAGCAAAAACTGTGTTTCATTACATCTGTCCACTCCAACTGAGTGGAAAGTCTTGTCAATACTGTATAGTAGCGTGGTATTGCACTAGTTGTGTAAGCATTTCTTTTGTGCAATCTGTGATATCCATGAAGAAAATCCATGTCCTCTTCACCAACAACAGTATTTGTACAAATGGCATGACTTTATGGAAGAAAGATTTTCACTTGGTAAAACCTCGAGTCCATTGTAAAGTGGAGATTTTGTTTAGTGGACTTGTGATCTTTCATTCCATGATGTTGAGCAATTATCTCATCAGAAGTTTTTCTTTATAAAATGATCAGAACAGGGCTCCTACTGTAGAGGAATTGTGGCACATAGAACATATTTTTGGATAGATTTTCTTCCCTGTATTTTTAAATGGTTTTTCCCCCACTATAAAACATTTCTGCATGAAAAGAAACAGGACATGCTAAAGAATATTGCAGGGTTCCAGAACACAAAAACTGTGTGGGGGAAATAAGGGGATATAATTCCTCCCATAATGGATATAATCTCCAACTCAGGGGTACTCAACCTATGGTCTGTGGGCCAGCCCCAGCCTGTGGCACCATTTCATGTGGTCCACGTCATCACCACTGCCACAAGCTGACATGTTTTACGGCAGTGTTTATGGCCGGGGGAACCACCAGTCAGGTCTACTCTGCTGTCTGAGGGGACATGGTCTGGCTCACGGCTTTAAAATCTTGAGAATCCCATGCTCTAACTTTTTAAAGCAGAGTTGCTGAGATTCAGGTATCCTTCTCCAAATCAAAGCAAACATAACTGAAGGATACTTTATTTCCTGGTTATTTGGGCTTTATCCAAATGCTGGGCCCATTTACTTACATTTCTCCTCTATATTTTTCCACAATTAGATTTCTCAGGGAGATAGTTTGTATCCCTGCCATACTCTTGTCTACTTCACCTCCTGTGACATGACAGGTTTCAGTGAAAGTTGCAAGGCTGCGTCCAGATTCTGGTCCTGAAATCTGAGGTACCTAGTTGTTGTTGTTCAGTCGCGCAGTCGATTCCGACCCTTTGCAACCCCATGGACCATTTTCCTCCAGGCACTTCTATCCTCCACCATTCTCCTCAGCCCACCAAGCTCTGTGCCCATTGTGTCCACAATACCATCTATCCATCTCATCTTTGGATGCCCCCTTCTTCTCTTGCCCTCCACCTTTCCCAGCATCAAGGCCTTCTCAAGTGAGTCCTCCCTTCTCATTTGATGCCCAAAGTACTTTAGCTTCATCTTCACTATTTGGCCCTCCAATGATCAGTCAGGATTGATTTCTTCCAGTATTGACCTATTTGTTCTCTTTGCTGTCCAAGGGACTCTCAGGACTCTCCTCCAACACCTCATCTCAAAGGCATCCATTCTTCTGCACTCAGCCTTCCTAATGGTCCAGCTCTCACACCCATACATTACCACTGGGAATACCATTGCTTTGACTATGCGAATTTTTGTTTTCAAGGTGATGTCTCTGCTTTTCACTATATCCCCCAGGTTTCTCATTGCTTGTCTCCCCATAATCAGTCATCTTTTTATTTCATGGCTACAGTCGCCATCTGCAGTGATCTTAGATCCCAGGAAAGTAAAATCTGTCACTGCTTCTACTTCTTCCCCATCTATTTTCCAGAGACTGATCGGACCTGTTGCCATTATCTTGGTTTTCTTGATACTAAGTCTCAAGCCAGCTTTTGCACTCTCCTCCTTCAATCCAATCAAGAGGTTCTTTAGGTCTTCCTCACTTTCTGCCATTAGGGTGGTATCGTCTGCATATCTCAAATTGTTGATGTTTCTTCCAGCAATTTTGATCCCATATTGTGATTCCTCCATCCCTGCATTGCACATTATGTGCTCTGTGTATAGATTGAATAAGCAGGGTGATAAAATGCAGCCTTGTCTTACTCCTTTTCCTATTCCAAACCACTCTGTCATTCCGTGTTATGTCCTAACTGTTGCTTCTTGGTTCGTGTACAGATTTCTCATGAGGCATATGAGGTGTTCTAGTATTCCCATCTCTTTAATTACTTGGCACATTTTGTTGTGGTCTACACAGTCAAAAGCCTTGGTGTAGTCAATAAAACAAAAGTAGACTTGTTTCTGGTATTCTTTTGTTATCTCCATGATCCAACGTATGTTGGCAATGTGGTCTCTAGTCCCCCTGCCTCTTCTGAAACCGGCCTGCACCTCTGGTAGTTCTCTCTCTACATATTGCTGAAGTCTATCCTGTATTATCTTGAGCATCACCTTGCTGGCATGTGGGATGAGCGCAATTGTTTGATAATTTGAGCATTCTTTGGCATTGCCTATTTTGGGATTGGAACGTACACTGATCTTTTCCAATCCTGTGGCCACTGTTTTGTTTTCCAAATTTGCTGGCATATTGAATGCAGTAGTTTGATTCCATCATCTTTTAGGGCTTTGAAAAATTCAATTGGGATACCATCATTTCCACTAGGTTTATGGTTTGCAGTGCTTTCTAGGGCCTTTCTGACTTTACTCTCCAGAATGTCTGGTTCAAGTTCAAATTTCTCATTATTGTTATTATCAGGAGTGTTGAGGTCCTTTTTGTAGAGTTCCTCTGTGTACTCTTGGCATCTTTTTTTGATCTCTTCTGCTTCAGCTAACTCCTTTCCATCTTTGTCCCTTTTCATGGTCATTTTTGCTTTAAATGTTCCCTTGATTTCCCCAATTTTTTTGAAAAGATCTCTAGTCCTTCCTCTTTTGTTGTTTTCCTCCATTTCTTTGCACTGTTCGTTCAGGTAGTTTTCCTTATCTCTCTTTGCTTTTCTTTGAAATTCTGTATTTAGGTGATTGTATTTTTTTCTTTCTCCTTGGACTTTTGCATTCCTTCTTTCCTCTGCTATTTTAAGGACCTCATCAGACAACCACTTTGCTTTCTTACGCTTCTTTTCTTTTGGTATGGTTTCTCTTGCTGCCTCCTGCATGATGTCCCGCGTCTCTGTCCATAATTCTTCTGGTACTCTGTCTATCAGGTACAAAACATTAAATCTGTTCATGATCTCCACCATTTATTCTTTAGGGATGTTGTGTAGGTCATATCTGTCTGGTCTAATTGTTTTCCCCATTTTCTTTAATCTAAGCCTGAATTTTGCGATCAGTAGGTTGTGATCTGAGCCACAGTCTGCTCCAGGTCTTGTTTTTTCTGACTGAATGGAGGTTCTCCATCTTTGACTGCAGAGTATGTAATCAATCTGATTTCGATGCTGGCCATCTGGTGATGTCCATGTGTAAAGTTGCCTCTTGTGTTGCTGGAAGAGGGTGTTTGCTATGACTAGTGCATTCTCTTGGCAGAACTCTATCAATCTTTGCCCTGCTTCATTCTGTGTTCCAAGACCAAACTTGCCTGTTATTCCATTTACTTTTTGATTTCCTACTTTGGCATTCAAATCTCCTAAGATAATATGGACATCATTTCTTGGTGTCTGTTCTATGAGGGGTTGTAGGTCCTCATAGAACTGGTCAACTGTGGCTTCATCTGCACTAGTGGTTGGTGCATAGACTTGGATTACAGTGATATTGAAAGGTTTGCCTTGGATTCTGACTGACATCATTCTATCATTTTTGATGTTGTATCCCATTACTGCTTTCCTCACTCTTATGTTGACAATTATGGCTACTCCATTTTTTCTGAGGTTTTCTTACCCACAGTAGTAGATATGATGGTTTCCAGAGCTGAATTCACCCATCCCTGTCCATTTTAACTCGCTGATGCCCAGGATGTCAATGCTTATTATTTCCATCTCATTTTTAACTACTTCCAGTTTCCCTTGATTCATAGACCTCGCATTCCATGTCCCTATGCAGTATTGTTCCCTGCAACACTGTATTTCTCCTCCCCATTTCATATCCCTCCCCCTTTTCAGATCTGCTGTGCTGATCATCCCCTTGTTTTGCCTTTTGTTTTGGTCCATAGGGTTCTCTTGGCAAACTTTGTGGCGTGCCTTGCCGGTCTCTACGCCAGTTTCTTCCCATCACATATGTTATCACAGTTTAAACAGTTTTAAAACAAAGTATTATCATGCACAATATCACAGTTTATCACATAGTATCAAAGTAAAACTTGAACTAATTAATGAAAGGGGAAAAAAGAAAGAAAGAAAGAAAAAGTCCTAGTAACCTTGCTTAAAAGTACTTTGTAAAGAGTCAGTAAGTGCCTGTTTGGCCCATTCTGCATTTTTATGAAATAGTTTTTGCAGATTTAAGCAGTCCCAGGAGGGGTAAAATTATTTCTACTCCTGTGGCTCCAAGGAGTTTTTGTGGGTGCAGTTTGCATTTTATCTGTGGTTTCCTGGTAAAACTAGATGTGCTAGCTTCTAATACGGATGGGCAAAGTTTTCAATAGACAGGAGATATCTGGCTTGGCATCTCTTTACCATTATCACCGTCACCCATTGGCCATTTCTCACTCTAGACCAAATTCATACCAACATTTTTGAAGAATATGGACAGCTGCTTCTTTTATGTTCTATTCTTGGTTGTGTTCTTGAAGAGCGCATAGTGTGGTGAATAGGTGAGGAAAGGGGGTCTTAATTAGCATGCAGTCCCAGCTGAAATGGTCAACATAACAGTAAATACGATACATTTCTTATGCATAAAAAGTAGCATTGGGGTTAGTTATATCTTGCACAGCTGCAAAAACCAATGGAACTTCACTAGTGTGTGTTTTCCTTCACTATGTTTATTGATTTAGGCCAGTGGTTCCCAATTGTGGATCCCCAGCTGTTTTTGACTAAAACTCATTAAAATCTTCACCATTGACTGTGCTGGCCAAGATTTCTGAGACCTGTGATCCAAGAACATCTGAGGACTCAAGGTTGGGAATCACTGATTTAGGCCTTATTTATGACCACTGTTGTTTTAGTTCTTGCTGAAATTTCTTTTTTGTAGGGTTGAGCAATGGAGTATATTCTACCCAGTGTGTTGCAGTGGAAGAGTGATGGGCTAGAACTTTAGTGAAGAGAGTTAGAATTCTTATCCAGCCATGGAAACTTGCTAGGGGAGTAGAACTGGTAAACACACTCCTTATATATCTCAATTATTTTGAAAGCCCAATTAAGGTCACTACAAGTTGGTTCTGACTTGACAGCATATAACATAACAATGGAGTATATTGCCTCTTGTTGCTCATACCCAGCTTAAGGTTTAGAGCCACCACCATCCCATTGGAGGGGGGCAATTTGATTTTTGGGGGGGGGGCAATTTGAGAATGAGTTATTAACAGTGAATGGCCTTTTAGGCTTCCTCCACATGAATAGGAGTTTACTTTTTGAATAATAAGCAATACATGTCACAGGGAGGGGATCAGGATTTTAGAGATATTCAGGTGGGGCATGGCCCAAAAAAAGTCTGGGAACCACTGGTTTAGAGAGTCTAAACATGCTATGGATCTTCGAACCATTTTTGTTGATAATTGTAGTTGAGACACAATGTTTCTGTCCATGTTCATTTTCTAATGAAGTTTCAAAGTTATTTTTTCTTAACTAGCCTGGAATTTCAAAGGTATTGCCCATTGATGTTTATTGAGAAATATCCAACAGCATATTGGATTTGTGAAATTGCCTTGTGTTGCACAGCACCAGACAGTTTAAAAAAAGGTTGTTGTAATTGTGCCTTTAATTGCTTTTCCAAAAGCTGCCCTTAGGGTAGCCTGTAACAAGCTTCCAATAAACTAGCTTTGCAAAAATGTGTTTCTGTCTACCTTGTAACCATTTCTGAATCAGAATTATACAGAGTGCAATTATTTTGCATACTAGTTATCAGCACAGTGCAGAAATACCTCTGGTCCATAGTAACTTTCCAATAGCGTAGACTTAGGGCTAAGTTTAATTTATGTATGTAGTACACTATTTAGTCTCTCTCTCCCTCCCCTTCCCCTTCTTCCACCTCCCCCCCCCCCAATGGTAAGTGTTATGTGCAGTGTCAATGTAGGGACATGGACAGTGAATGTGGTAGGGGAGTGGGAGGACAGCAGCAAGGAGCAGAGGCAGTAACAATTCTCTTCAAGCCTCAGATGCTAGGAGAACTTGACTTTGACATTCCTAGAAGGCATGTGTACCCCCTTCTGGATTATGGCTATAGTATATGGATTTTCTAGGTATAAAGTACTCAGAAATGGTTATCCAGTTTGTTGGCATTCTGGCATCATTCAATTTTCCCAAACATGCATCATTGGCTCTGGGTGATCTTGGCTGGCTCATATCCTGGAAGGCACAGTAGGGATTCCAGTGCCTCTGCCACTGGACAGTGTGGATTAAAATTCACATGAGCACACCCAATTCACTAAATATCCTGAAAACATTGATTCTCAGCTGATCTTGAAAACTAAGCAGGATCAAGCCTAGTTAGTACTTTGACAGAAGACCACTAAATATTATTGAGATCATGAGATACAGCTAAGAAAGAATCCTGCTGCTAGAGGACTATTGCTTCTAGTTAGAGTTCACAAAACAAGGTAAATGATCTGACAGTATGAGACAATTTTTTATGTTCTATGTAGCTTTTTCCTCTAGTTGTCCAATAGTTTAGTAGAATCTATTCCTTTTAAAAGGCATCTGTGTGAGGAGAAGGGATTTGAAGGGAAATCACCGGAGGCTGATTAAATGTCACATGAACACACCCAATTCAGTGTAGTCCCAGGATCAGCACTGTACATGCTGCCTTCTATGACTAAAAGTTAACAAGATCCTAAACTGCATGCTATGCTTTTAAAGTAAGGTAAAGGTAAAGGTTTCCCTTGCTCGAAAGCCAGTCATATCCGACTCTAGGGTGCAGTGCTCATCTCTGTTTCTAAGACGAAGAGCCAGCGCTGTCTGCTCCTGCAGACGTTTCCGTGGTCATGTGGCAGGCATGACTAGACACCGGAGCGCACGGAACGCTGTTACTTTCCCACCAAAGTGGTCCCTATTTATCTACTTGCAATTTCTTGCTTTCGAACTGCTAGGTTGGCAGGAGCTGGGATGAAGACGGGAGCTCATTTCCGTCCTGCAGTACTCAGGAATCGAACTGCTGACCTTCCGCTTCCCAGTCAGCGTCTTAGCAACTTGAGCCACTACCATGCCATTTTTCCTTGGGGAATTTCATCTGGGTTCATGGTTGGGTTTACCTATACAAAGAGCTGTCATCATCAGTTAATAGTAGCTGTGGGCATCCATAAAGAAAATGATGTATAGGACATTGCGGGAGTGGATAAAGGTTAGATAAAAGAAACCAAGTATAAGGAAAAAATATATGTTACCATTATTTCTAAGGACACTGTATCAATCTGTGAATGAGACTTTAAATATGTATTTCCCCTTTAACAGGAATACACTGTAAATAAATAAATAAATAAATAAAGACTAGAGCTTTAGACATAAACCTGTAAAATAAAATGGGGCCAGTTTTTCTAAATAGGGGTGGGGATATGTTAGATTGCAGCTACCATACCTCCTCATCACTAGCTGTGTTGGCTTGGGTTTATGGATATTGCTGTCTAATGAGAGGCAGCAAAGTACAAATCTCTGCAAACTGAGGAACTGAAAATTATCTGCCTGAGTCAGCACAGACAGTATGAGAGGAATATTGAGAGTTGCAAACCCAGTAACATCTGGAGAGTCATACCTTGTCCATCCCTCAGAAATCATCTGTTTCTTTTAACTATAAAAACTTACAGTACCCCCTTTTTATTCCCTACCCTACTTTTTCTTTCTTTGAAGAAATGATGTGCGAAGTGATGCCAACGATAAACGAGGACACCCCTATGAGTCAAAGGGGGTCCCAGAGCAGTGGGTCAGACTCGGATTCTCACTTTGAGCAGCTCATGGTGAATATGCTAGATGAGAGGGACCGTCTCCTGGACACACTCCGAGAGACGCAGGAAAGTCTGTCTCTGGCACAACAACGCCTTCAGGATGTTATCTATGACAGAGACTCTCTCCAGCGGCAGCTCAACTCTGCATTGCCCCAGGTATGTTGGATGTCAACAAATTTCCTGTCCTGTAATTGTAACTCTTGTTTTTTCACTAGCATATACCAGTAATGGCCAACCTTGACACTCCAGTTGTTTCAATTCCCAGAAGCCCTGATCAGTAGGAGTGCTGACTTGGGCTTCTGGTAATGGACGTCCAAGAACACCTGGAGTGCCAAGGTTGGCCATCACTGGGCCATATACGCTCATGTTGGTAATATGTGTGTTTACTAAAGATTTAGACCTATAATTCTACAATTGAGTAAATGTAGGTATAAAGAACTTTTTAAAATGTTATCACCCTCACTGTTTTTGTATGTTGTCAGTGTCAGATTTAATTGTTGGTGTTCAGTACTGTATGACCAAAATTCTGTATTCTGATGTTTGTAAAGTGGAAACAAAGTTGTGAAGCTTGCAGATGACTTTTGATTTCATGCCAAAAGTAATATGCATTTCATTCAGATGCCTGAATGTGGTGTGGGAACAATACATTACTTTTTCTTTCTTACTACAGTATTTTATTTTATTCTACTTTGATATGTATTTGTCGGTTGTCTGTATTGATTTGTTGTGTGTTCTGTCATGTTATTTGATATTTGCTTGTACACCACCCAGAATGGGATAACACCAGTGGTGGGATTTAAAAAAATAATCTACCTACTCTGTGAGCATGGTATGGTGGGCATGGCCAGAGGGAAATCCCTGCATTGCACCCGAATTAGGACTACTTTATTTCAAAACTTAGATGGGCAGGGCCAGCCAAAATTGGTTCTGGCGAACTGGGGTGAATCTGCTGAATCCCACCACTGGATACTACCCAAATGGGTGGTATAGAAATGTAATAAATAAATAAATAAATAAATATTTTGGTGGGGAAAAATGCAGGGGTCTTGCATATCCTCCTATGCATGAAGCTCTCTTTTTAGGATGAATTCTTAAGCTCTAATAGAGGAGATGGGACTTCAAGTTTTTCTTGATTTGAAGATGAGGGGAAGTATACAAAAGCTGCTGCATATCAGTGGTCTTTTTTAAATGGAATGGTGAAAGAGGGGAACACAAACCTATTCATTAAAATATTTTTATAATGAATTTCATTCTGTTGGCAATATTGCAGCAAACAGTGCAAAATCAATTGGAATTTTTTTTTAAAAAAGCATATATTTAAGCAAATTGATTTCAGATACTTCTAAAGTTAGCCCTAAGGGCAGGGAGGCTTTTGTGTGAATGTAATGAATCAGAGAAGAGCTTGACATGGGGAACCCTTTGGTCCAAAGTGACTTACTGACATGGAAGTTTGATTCTTCTGCCAAGCCATAACATGTAGAAATGAGATTTTAGTGTCCTTGGATGCGTTCATACATTCTATTAAGCCAGGAAGAGCAGAAGGCAACCCACTAAATGCCGTTGGACTGCAATGCCAAGCATTTCATAACCATAGCAGTGATAACTAGGGCTATGAGAAGATTCAATGCAAAAACATCTGTGCGATACACTTTGACTACTCTATGGGTTACATTACCTATGGTCATGATGGTGAACCTTGGCACTCCAGGTGTTCTTGGACTTTAATTACCAGAAGCCCAAGTCAGCACTTTAGCTAATCAAGACTTCTGGGAATTGAAATTCAAGAACAGCTGGTTCACCATCACTGACCTATGGTATGTTGCCATGAATTATCCAGATGATGATTAAAAAAATCACATTTTATTTTCCCAATACCTGCTCTATTTCTGTCCCATTGCTTTTGTCAAGACATTTTAGAGTGATAGCTAGTATCTGCCTATTATACATATTTATAATAAGTATAATCCAAAAGTTATCCTATCACATTTCAACCCCAGGCACACAGTAATGTTGTTTTGAAACATTACCTGGAAATAAGCTCCTGTTGAGCTCAGTTGGGTCTTTGAGTAGGCATGCATAGGATCGTAATGTTAACTGAACAGTTTGATAAAATTTAATAGGTAGATTTCAGTAGATGAAAAACAATGACCAAAGTGCTGTTAACAAAAAGCACGCATAAAAACATAATCATGTGGAATTTATCTTTCTCTGGCAGGCTGCTTTTTGTACAATTGTTCTCACAGTTGGTTGAACACCAAGTTTTGCAAGCAGTGTGTGACTGACTGTGTGAAGGAGAGCCTTGGAGAGGGGAAAAGTGTGTGTGATTAGTTTTTTGCAATCACATAAGTGAATAGGATATTGGTCAGTGCAAAATGTGACAATACTATAAACACAACACTATCACTAAACTTGGGTTTGAGAAAGAAAAATTGTATTGCCCAAAATAATTATGAATTTATCCAATTTGTGATAAATTCCACCTTTTAGAAGAAGAGTAAACCTATATAGTCTTGGGCAAGTTTCCACAGTGTGAGAACATTTTCTGAGGATTTTATATCTAGAAAAACCTATAAAGGTTGCAATTAGTCAAAATTTATTTGACAGCAATATTTTCTTGTTTTTCTTTCAAAGTATAAATACACTGAAATCAACATGTGTATGTTTGAAACATGTGCACAAACTACTTTAGCTAGTGGAATCATGTGAGATTAAGAAAAGTACATTACAAATTAGGTACATCAGGAAAAGTACACATAATCTCCATGTGGGGAAAATGTGTGACAAAGCTTTTTGAGGAAAGGTTGGAGAGGGGAATGTTAGAGATTGTGAGAAGAGGGGGAAAAGCAAGAGATTTTCCAGATCCCTGCAATAAATATTAAGTATCATACACACTATCAAAACCAGTAGAAAAGGATACAACAAAGGAACAGAAACCAATTTTATGTTGTAATGTTTATTTAAAGAGACTGTTAACAAGGATGCTAAACAATATGTGTGAAAAGCATTGCAATCATCATAAAACATACTGTGGCACCCCCCAACATGTTTTTCCTCTGAACTGTGTGAAAAATTATTTTACATATCATAGAAGAGGTAATATTGGCCAAATATTATTGGATATGTACACACATACAATAACAATCACAGAATTTGTTGCAACTAATCAATAAGGTGTACAGTCATTGTTTTGCCAATTTGCTGCAGTATCTTCCATGATTCCTCTTGCACACATATAAATACCTAACATGATTTTGGTCATGATTCTTGTCCTTTGTGAATGATAATGCTCATCCTCTCCTCCTCCTTTTTTAAAAAGTCACCAACACATGGGGGGGGGGGGGCGGGGCGTTCACATATCGCTGTATGCTTTGATGGTATCAAGACAAAACAACTTCATTGTGTGTTGGAAGGGCAGTCGATAATGTTGCATAGAATATTTCCATTTTAGAGATACTTTTCTGTATTTTAACAGAAGCTTTTATACATAGTTTCCAAAATCTTGTTGTTAAGCATAATAAATTCAGTAGAGTAGGCCTACCTAAATCAATGAGAATTTGGAGAGTCAGCTCCATAATTTCCATTAATTCAATTGGACCTATTCTGAGTGCAATTTACTATGCTAAAGTACATAACTAATAGAGTAGGCTCATTTGAATTAATGGAACATATGGAGGAATTGACTGACTAAATTCCCATTAAGTCAATGGGCCTCCTCCTGACTTAATGGGCCTCCTCCTCCATTACTTTGTTGTGCAACAGGGTTTTGGCCATCATTTATTTATTCATTTGAAAGATTTACATTTCACCATTCCTTTAGCGAGTTGAGATAGAGATTTCAATGGTTCAACATGGAAATGGCCACTGGCTGGGGAAGTTCTAATTAAAAAATGTAATTTCTGATGGAAATATATATTTAATGGTGCATTTAGCAAGCTGACATGAAATACTTTTAATTTCTCTGGGGCAAGTAAAGTTATATTCTGGAGAATATTATAGACATTTAGCATTTAATAAATATAGCAACCAAGAGTCCTCCTCAAATTTAGTAAAATCCAGCACTTTGTATTTTTTTAGGAACTCCATATTATATCATATTTAGCAAGTACTTGAACCATAGCAGAGATAGAAATGCAGCCTTTACCGCTATCCAGCTCTATTTCTAGTTGATTACAAAAGCCTGATTTTGACCTTACTTATGTAATGTGTGAGATGGCAAGTGTTTTGCTATTACAGTTCTGGTAGAGTAGCTGCTGTGCATATAAATGGCTAATTTAAGAAACTGTATATGAGCTTTTATTTGGAATCACTTAGTAAAGGATGGATTAGATACGATATATGCAAAGAGAGTTCTGGTACATGCATATTCAGGAGCAGAATGAAAGAAATATACTAAAATGAAATGAAATCTGTCTTAACTTCGCATGTATGAAGGAATTTTTTGTTTATTTTAAGATGCAGAACTGGTCTTGACTCAACTCATGTTAATTAATCTACAGTACTTCTGAATTTTCTTTTTTAAAGTGATAGTTTGAAAACTGCATGCAATATATAAATGCTAATAAATAGCAACAAACTCATGAAAAGTGAAGATTTTATTGTTGTTTAGAAGTTAAGGTAAGGGTTCAGAATTTATGCTCATTAGATTTATCTTTTAAAAACTTTAAGTTAGTGATGGAGATATTTTGTTTTTTTTTACATTAAAATAGTATATGTTTTTTGTTTGTTGACGATCCATCATCAAAAGCTAAATCTGGGTTGCATAGTAGAGACCCTAGAAATTTACCCAACAAATTTACTTGATTTTTCCTAAAAGTACTAATCAGTTTTAATTAATTTAACATTGATGTGTTTCTGTATCTGAAACCTCTAGTAACTTCTTAAATCACCAAGTGGCTGATTTTCTTAAGCTGGGCCTAGGTTTCCAATCAATTATTTTTGAAGACAGGAAGGAGTAGCCCAATGAATAAATTTATATATGGCAGCTCCTACTGCATTGTTGTGGGCTAGCCCTTTTCATCATAGGCATGGTGTGGGCAGGAATTTCTCTTGTAGGGCTCTAAAGGTAAAGGTAAAGGTAAAGGTTTCCCTTGCTCGAAAACCAGTCACATCTGACTCTAGGGTTCAGTACTCATCTCTGTTTAAAAGCTGAAGAGCCAGTGTTGTCTGCTTTTGCAGACGTTTCCGTGGTCATGTGGCAGGCATGACTAGACACCGGAGCGCACAGAACACTGTTACCTTCCCACCGAAGTGGTCCCTATTTATCAACTTGCAATGTCTTGCTTTCGAACTGCTAGGTTGGCAGGAGCTGGGACAAAGATGGGAGCTCATTCCATCCTGCAGTACTTGGGAATCGAACTGCTGACCTTCCACCTCCCAGTCGGCGTCTTAGCCACTTGAGCCACTATGATGCACTATAACAAAGAACATGCTCAGGGGCATATATCAGCAACTGTGGCTCCTCTCAGACATGGTTCCCACAGTATCTTCAGCTCAAACAGCTGTGTAATTTCATTGAAAGGATAGAGATAAAGACAAATAAAAATCTGCCCAATGGATTCAAAGCCAGATAATTTTACTAGAAAAGAAATAACAAAGTTATCATTTGAATGACAGTGACTAGAATGATCACAACAGACATACATGCATTAGTGTCTAGGTCTGGGGTTCTCAATGTTTTTCAGCCGTGGACTGGACCATGACCCTCAGACAGCTGAGTGGGCCAGACTGGTTGTTCCCCCTGCCATAAATGCTGCCATAAAATGCATCCATGATCATTGTAAACGTGTTTACAAAGGACATGGGCTCATTTACGGCTGTTGTAAATGTGTTTACATTGCCATAAATGAGTCCATCGCCGATTCCACCAGTGGCAGCAGTGGCTGGCATGAGGTTGGGGGCTGGATTATTTGGCATGGTGGGTCAGATCCAGCCCATGGGCTATAGGTTGCGAACCCCTGGTCTAGGTCAATTAATGTATCCTCAGAGGTTAAAGAAGATGTTCACCAAGGACTTGCCATTCTGTTAGAATATTAGAATAACAAAATACAAATCTTATCAGGAATTCCATGGCAAGATAGTCAGTAATGATAGGTTACCCAAAAATAGTGCAATGCCAACAAAGAGTATAAGGTACATTTTAGGATACACCATCTTCATGTAGTCCTGATCTAGTTAGTCCTTGTAAAGAAAGATAGTATGATCTACAGGTGATAATCCAGTCCTTTGAAAAGTGTGTCTGGAAAACAAAACTTTGAAATCTAAGAAATCCAAAGTACAGTAAAGGCAGTTTGATCACTGCATGAATCCAATTCTACTGCTATTGAGGAGATATTATTTTTTCCAAGAATTTCCATGTTACACGCATTGCTTAGATATGGATCTTATTGATTTTACATGGAATAAATGTTTCAGTTTGGATGAGTAGCTAGCTGCTGGGATAGTGGCACAATCCAAAGATTTCCTGTGTGTATTATTTATTTATTTATTTATTTATTTATTTAATCAAATTTGTATCGCCGCCCAACTCAGGAAGTGACTCTGGGTGGCTCATAACATTAATACTGTATTAATCATTACAATCTTAAAATTTAAAAATTGCAGCTAAAAGAGAGGAAAGAAACAAGAGTGATCTTTGTTATATAAGCCAGCAGTGGGGGAGTCACCACATCACTGGTGCCCCACACCTGTTTTGCCAGCCAGGTTTTTAATTCTTTCCTGAAGGACAACAGCTCAGTCCGGAGATGCAACTCGGTTGGCAAGAGGTTCCATAGGACTGGAGCAGACACAAAAAAGGCCCTCCTTCTGGTGCTAGAGTGACAGAACTCTCTAGCTGATGGTACCTTTAGAGAGCCCCTCACTAGTTGGATGGACAGATGTTCTAGGGGTGATGCAGTCTCTTAAGTACCCTGGCCCACTACCATGTAGGGCTTTAAAGGTCATCACCAGCACCTTGAATTGCACCTGGTGGCGCACCGGTAACCAGTGCAGCTCCCGAAGCAGTAGTGAGGCACGGGCATAATGGCTGCACCCCATCACCACATGGGCAGCTGCATCCTGGACCTGTTGCAGCCTCTGAATGGTCATCAAAGGCAGCCCCATGTAGAGTGCATTACAATAGTCCAGTCTGGAGATGACCAGAGCATGTGTGACCATGAGCAAGGTGTCCCGATCTAGGAGCGGGTGTAACTGGTGTATGACATGAAGTTGTGCAAAAGCCCTCCTGGCCACGACTGCCACCTTCTCATCAAGCAGGATTCATGAGTCCAGGATTTACGCAAATTATGCACTTGGTCTGTCTGGGGCAAAATAACCCCATCCAGTACCAAAGATGGTAGATCCCAAGATAACGTGGGGGCCTTGACCCACAGCCATTCAGTCTTGCCAGGATTCAGTTGTAGCCCGTTGTCTCCCATCCAGACCCTTACAGCCTCCTGGCACCTGGATAGGACTTTGACTGCATTGCTTGGATCATCATGGGCTGAGATGTACAGTTGAGTATCTTCTGCGTATGTCAGTGACAGTGGGCTTCTAAGTTTCTTAATGTAGATGCTAGGAACTGGAATACCCCTTAGGTTTGTTGAATCACCTGAACTTTCCAAGAGTCAATTTCAAATGGTTTTTGGGATTTTGGGTATCACAAACATCTAGAGGGCACCAGTGTACGTAATGGGTAAGGGATATAGAACAATGGCACTTCCAGTATTGTATGACATTTGCCATAAGTTTTGCTTTATAGTTGTTATTTATTTTGAAGAAAGAGCCTGCTATTCTTTTTTAATGCAAATTTATATGGGAGACTTGAGGGAGGGCAAAAAGGATGTAGGAGCATGTAATGACTATTGCTCTATTGAACCAGTACATGCAGTTTGATCAATACTAAGTGCTAATTGGTTTGAGCTGTGAACATTCACAATACTCTTAAATTTTCTTTATTATTGTTGAGCCATAAAGGTTTGGCTGATTCAGAACAAGGTAAATAAAACTGGGAAGAAAATAAACAGATTCTTTAATAACATGAAAGTTGCATACCTATTCATATATTTACCACAGTTTTCTCTTTTTTTATTTTATTTTGCATACCTTTAGTGTTACTTAGGTCATCATGCATATGATATAAATATCTCATAATTTCAATCAGATAAGAAGGCAAATTAATAAATTTAGGCACACCTGCAACATATGACATTAATTTTTGAAAAGGTATACTCAGAAATGTACATATGTTTGTTCTACAGATCCTTGTTCTACAAGATCATGCTTCCATAAAACAATTATATACTACACACACATTTTAAATGCTTTTTTTTTGAAACCATTGAAGCCATATGACTTTCTCCAGTGGAATCACTGTAATTGAAGCTAACACATGTCTGGGATCAACTGACTAAATGTTTGAATTTTGTGTGACCATAGCTGTTCAACTGTAGTGGAGAGGAGAGAAAAAAATTTGTGGCGACAAACTGTGTCCTTCCACATAGCTTCATTTGAAAATCTCTGTAGGATCACATTTTAATGCTAAGAGTTGATTCCCAGAACCTTTCCCATCTTGCTTACCCTACTCTAGAGCTCTTCAATTATGTCATTGGCCCACAAAAAGTCTTCAATGAAAGTAGCCACATGCTTCCACAATATTGAGACATTTTGCTAACAGGATTACTCAATCCAGCCACTTTTAAATGAACAGAACTTGATCCTAACAATGGATTTTAGTCCATTTATTTCAAAACCTGTACTTTAGATTGGACTAAAGTTGGTCTTAGCCTAGAAAGTCAACTGTCTGAAGGTCTTGCCATTTTTTATTTAAAAAAATCTGAAAGTAGTTGGGGACAAAATTGAGTATGTAAATGAAGATTTTAAAAAGAACAGGCATATTCCACAGGTTCTC
Source organism: Bradypodion pumilum (assembly GCA_035047305.1). Taxonomy (NCBI): domain Eukaryota; kingdom Metazoa; phylum Chordata; class Lepidosauria; order Squamata; family Chamaeleonidae; genus Bradypodion; species Bradypodion pumilum. Next base: position 61,064,203 of record JAWDJD010000005.1, read on the forward strand.
ATGTCATACAAAAGTGGATAACCATCATGGGGAACATGGGCTCTGGCCATCAGGGTTGATGGAGATTACATTTATACAAGATCTAGAGGGCCAGATCTTCTCGACTCATTTCAAAAATGCTAGTATGTGAACACAATAACACCATTGTTCATGTTCTTACTATCCACCTAAGCCAGGCATTCACACCCTAAGGCCCATGGGCCAGACCCATGTCACAATGCCGTTCCATCCAGCCCTCCATGTGTGAGTTAGGCAGTTATCATTGCCTCTTCCACTTACTTGCTGAATCACCGAGTGGAAGTGTATTTTTAAATACAGTGGAACCTCTCCTTTCTGTTTCTGGAATTTCCCCCTGATTTTTGGCATGTTTTCGGCAGCTTAAAACCAGCCTACGGCCTATCCGAGGTGGGGAAGAAGGAACATCTGATGGTCAGGTCATTACCAGAGATGGCCACAGGAGGGCAAAAAGTGCAGTTTCCCATAGGAATGCACTGAAAACCAATTCAGTTCTAAAAAGCAAAACAACAACAACAACCCCAAAGCAAAAAAAAACCTGGAGGCAGAGGCAAGCTGAGGCAGGTGAGGTAGGATGGCTACTTTTGTTTACAAGGGGGTAGTATTTTTTTAAATAAGGGAGTTATTTGTTAAGGTACATGCAAAACTTTCTGGTGAGTGCACTTTCTTTTTTTAAAAAAAACACACAACAGCAACATTTTTTCTTGCATTCTCCATGGTTTCCCCGTCAGCCCCCTCTATCTTATTCTCCATAAGAGAATATTCTGGGTGCCTTCTTTGAACTAAAATGCTTGGTAAACACTTCTACAGTAGAACTGGCCTTTATAGGGAACCCATTACAAAATCTGGAATGTGTGGTTCTTGGGCCTCTTGGGAAGTATGGCTTTCATAATGAGTCCTGAGGGAGTTGAGCAGGTCTGGAATTTTGCAAAAGTGCTTTCTTAAAAGACCCCCTTTCCTCCCCTCCTTCCACAAGGCAGCAGCTGGAAGTGCCCTTAACCAGTTATGGCTATGTCAAAGATAAGACTTCACATTAAAATACATTCAATTTTACTTTATTTTATTTGGGATGTATTTGTTTGGTTGCTCTGTTTTTGATGTATTGTATGTTTTTTTAAATTATCTGATATTATGTGTACATCACCCAGAGTGGGAAATTTTTAAAATAAATAAATAAATAAATAAATAAATAAATAAATTCTATTAAAAATAGTCTCCCCCCCCAATAGTCTGTGAGAGCTTGATCTGGCCCCTGACTTTAAAAGGTTGAGAACTCCTGACCTAAGCTATATTGCATTGAAAAGAAGTGTCATAAAGCTAGATTAGGCATAAGAAAATGGATTGATCCCAGAGCCTAGAGTGCCTTAGCTCTAAATTTTGATTTGTCTAATTCTGTATTTGAGGTGAAAAGACTCTTATTTCTTGAATTAAGGCATGACTTGGATTCAATCATGCCTGTTAGGATGAAAAGAGAAGTGTAGAGACATCACCTTGTAAACAAAAGTCCACATAGTCAAAGCATGGTATTTCCATTAGTAATGTATGGTTGTGAGAGCTGGGCCGTAAAGAAAGCTGAGCGCAGAAGAATGGACGCCTTTGAGATGTGGTTTTTGGAGGAGAATTCTGAGAGTCCCCTGGACAGCAAAGAGAACAAATAGGTCGATCTTAAAAGAAATCAACCCTGACTGCTCCTTGGAAGGTCAAATATTGAAAATGAATTTAAAGTACTTTGGACATTTCAAATGAGAAGAGAGGATTCACTTGAGAAAGTCTTAATGCTGCGAAAGGTTGAGGGCAAAAGAAGAAGGGGACGGCAGAGAATGGCATTGTTGATGCAATGGGCACAAAGCTGGGTGGGTTGAAGAGGATGGTGGAGGATAGGGGTGCCTGGCATTTGGTGGTCCGTAGGGTTGTGAAGGGTCAGAATCGACTGTGTTACTGAACAACAAAAACAACAAATAAATTACTTAAGTGCTGGACAGTTCTTATTGACATTTATTGAAAAAGTGGAGTGTTTTTGTTTTGTGTGTGTGTGTTTGAAACCTCCCCCCCACCCACCACAACACACAAACTGACCATAATTGAGTAGTTAGAACAGCAGAGAAGCTCATTGCTTTCAATAGGAAGAGATGTTTGCATGGGATTACCAAAGGAGGAAAAGTCTTTAGAACTGAAGCCAGTTGCTTGTGTTTTTTCTGTTTGTATGATTATGCCAACATATTAGCACATGAATCCACAATTGAATGTATGCCTGAAGATGTATATACGTGCCTTTGGAATTGGTGGTGTGCTCTTTCATTAAGCGTTCCTTATAAAAAGCCATGAGCTCTTTTTGGAATATAGCAGAAGAAAATCCAGCCGGGTGGGGGGAGGTTACAGAACAGAAGTATCTGGCCAAAATTATTTATGACAACATAGCTTGCAGCAGGAACAGTGTGTTCCAGTCTCCACCTATAATTCTGTTTCATAAACATCCCTATCTGTTACTTTTAACTTGCACCAGATACATTAATGGGCACATAAACCATATGATGGCTCATTATCTCCAAGCTTGTAAATACACATGACATAAAACTGAGATAAAAATAAATCAAGATTGGTCAATGGCATGATGTTTGTTGCGTCCTAAATGTTTCACTTCTGAAGATAAAGCAAACATGGGAAAGGGAAAAAATCAAAGAGAGGAAACACAAGAACCTGATTTGATACAAGGAAAGGAAATGGCACTTATTGCTAATTAAAGCAAAGAGCTGATAAAAGGAAACTGTCTGTAATTAATGGCACTATAATTTAGTTGGAAAGGGAGAGTGACGCAAGACATTTATTTTATTTCAGAGAGCACTGATGCAAACGTCTGAAACATGCTTTATGAGCAATTTAGTGTTTCTAAAATTGCAGTTTTCCACACATCCATGTGGGAACAAGCCATACTGAACTCAGGGCATTATCTCTAAGTAAGCATGAACAGGATTTCATGTTTAAGACTTCTTTCTTTCAAAGCCTGAGAGAAGAATAAGAATTTGTTAGCTTTGTTTACAAGTAAGTATGCAAGAAAGTAAATCACAGTGGGACAGGAATTACAGCAACAGTGGTGGCTCGAGATGTGTTGATGTCTGAATAGAGCTGGTATGATATTCTTCCCATCATTAGGGGCGGTAAAAACTATGCAACACATCCCTCGTCTGTTTCTATCTCTCTCTGTTCATGCTGCTTCCTTCAACAGTTTGCTTTACTCTCCAGATAGTAGGAACATTCTTGCAAGTTCCCTGGCAGGGTTGTACCTTGGATAAATACCTTGAATGTCATGTAGTGTAGAGTCTATCTAGATGAATATGCCCCTCAGCATCCCTGGCAGAGGACTGTGTAGCATCATTTTTAATGAAGGAACACTATCCACCCACAAGGTAGCATATTCATATTTATGCCCTTGGACAAGTTTAGCTGGAATCTTCTAGTTCTTATTATGAAACAAAAAGAGGGCTAGCATGCTCCTTCCTTTGCATTACAGCTCTTTGGATGGAAGGTCCTTATAATGTCTCACTTTACTCTTTTCTTGTCCAGAATAAGTGTAAGGTAAAGATAAAGGTCACCCTTGCTCGAAAGCCACTCTTATCCCAATCTAGGCTGTGGTATTCATCTCCATTTATAGCCAAAGAGCTTCTGCAGACATTTCTGTGGTCATGTGGCAGGCATGACTAGATACCAGAGTGCACAGAACACTTTTTACCATCCCACTGAAAAGTGGTACCTATTTATCTATTTGCAACTTCTTGTTTTTGAACTGCTAGGTAGGCAGGAGCTGGGACAGAGATGGGAGCTCACTCCATCATGCAGCTTAAACTGCTGGGGCTTGGGGCTTAAACTGCTGACCTGCTGACCTTCCAGTCATTAAGTTCAGCATCTTAACCGCTAAGCCATCGCAGTCAGGCTAAATGTACTCATCCCTTTAACTATTTTTCATAGTTTCTAGACACCCCCCTCACATCCAAACTTTAATCCAATCCAACCCAATGTGTCTTTATTTGTGTCCTCAAAATCTAGGCACATCCAGATGGAGTCTGATTACTGTGGCTCAAAATGGAGTGAAGCTATAGCTTCGTGAAATAAAGAGTGCTGCCCCTCTCATGTTTACACAGCAATAGTCTTATTTTAGCAGCCATGTTGAACTGCTGCCTCATCTTGTACTTTTGAGCAGCTGAAAACATGGGTAGATCCTTTCTCCCTGTATTTTTGCTGGACTAGTTTCACTTTACCCTATACCTGCACCTTTCATTTGTTTGTGTATCTAAATATAAGACTGCTCAATCCATTTAGGCCCAATGTTCCAACCTGTATTGTTAGTTGTCTTTATTATTTTGTGTCATTTAAAAATCTGATAATCATCCCATCTATAACTTCATTAAACTAATTTATGAAAATGTTGAAAAGAACAGGGCTTCATTGTGCCTTGATTTAGATCATTTTTCACATTAACCTAAAGTGTATGATTTGCATACAGCAAAGCAAAGTTTGGTCACTGTCTCTGAGACTTTGGAGAGTCTGGCAGTTAGGGATGCCAACAGTGAGCTGAATTTATCACCTAATTTCATATGAAATTAAAATAGCCATTTTGATCCTAGTATGTGTGCATACTTTCGCTTCCAGGAGCGACGAGGGCTTCACGGGCCAGATAAATTGGTGTCGGGGGCCAGATAGGGCCCCTGGGCCATAGTGACATTCCCCCTGAACCATGTGACTGGTACGCAGGCCAAAAAAATTGGGCACCCCAATGCATACCTGTCAACCTTCCCGATTTGGCCGGGATTACCCCGTAAATTGACGTCGATTGATGTCATAACCCGGCCCCCACTGTCAGAACCCCATAATTTGGCAGTGGGGAAAACACTTTCCACGCATGCGTGGAAGGGTTTTACCCCTTCCACGCATGTGCGGAAGTGCTACGTCGCTTGCATAAGGGCTGCGCAAGTGGTGTAGCGCTTCCGCGCATGTGTGGAAGGGGTAAAACCTTTCCACGCATGCGTGGAACGCGACTTGCGCACAAGCGATGTGCGCAGGTCCGTTTTTCCAGAGCTGCGGGTTGACAGGTATGCGCCAATGTATACCCTGATTGTATGCAGGCTTATAGAGAGTGCAAGAATAGCTTCACACTGATAAGAAACCCTTAGAGGCATGCAGGGGGAGGGGGGAGAAGGAGTTTGGAGTGGGGAAAGGCAAAATTAACTTTTTTTAAAAAAGCCAAATGGGAAGGTTCAATTACTAGTGTGTACAGAGCTGCAAGATTGTGAAGACTAGCTTCAGGGGGTTGTGTAGATGTATGGAGTAAATTCACAAACAATAGGATAGGGCAGAAAATTAGTGAACCAAACATTTCTCTCAGCCTCAGTACATGTCTGGGAGAAGAGGCCAAGCAGAATGTGAACCGAGGAAGCAGCCCATAGCTCTGGTCGATGCACAATAATCTGTCATTTGAACACATGACCTGAAGGGTGAAATAGACAAAAGCGACTAAATATAGAACACATTTGTGTGGATTTGTGAACATTCATGGGAGAAGAAACAATGAAGTTTTAGTTGTAGTTTTCCAAATTTGCAGTCTGTCAAGCTATCACTTTCATAGCATTGCCCAATCCTGTTGGTCATCTCTCCTCCCACCCCTTGCACATATATTTTCAAATTTACTTTTCTCTTTCTAGCAGTTTAAGCTCCATTGTGTTGTGGGTTTCTGTATATAAGCTTTTATATCCAGAGTGCTTAAGAATGCCTGGCACATAGCACATTCTGACATGCATTATTTGATTTATAACCTGTGTGCCTGCCTGACTGAACAAATTGTAAAGGAAATATCTTTGCATGTGTAGAGTCTATTTCAGAGAAGACAAGCAGAGATCTCAACTTATTTGAAATGTTACCATCTCATTGTAGTGAGTTATTGGACCATTTAGTCACATAAGTCAGAGTGCATCATTCCAGCATCAACAAAAATGATTTATAGTGGTGAACAGCAAAGACAATAAATAATTTTAACTATACCATATTTTTTCTATGTTCCGCTTGTGAAAATAACATTGAAAAACGTCAAGGAGTGGCAGCATAGGAAAACTTAAACCAGGCATAGAGAATGTGTATTCATCTAGATGCTGCTGGATTGCAACTCTTAGCATCCCTTACTATTGTCTATGCTAAGCAGAACTGATGGGAACTGGAGTCCAACAACATCTGGAATACCATGCATTTCCCACACTTGACTTACATTTTTATTACTGAACATATCTTAAATGTAAAAGCAGAATAAGAGAAAGACAGATAAAAGGTTCACTATAAAAAGAGAGATCATTGCAAGTTCAGATAGAGTAGAGTGAAGACAAGAACACTTTGGGGAAAATGTTAGGGCTTTGGCAAAAGAGAGGAAGGTTATAGCTTGCAGATGTATAAAGCCATGAGACAGAGATAAGGAAAATAGCAAGTCCCTTGCTGGTTAATATTGGCCAAACTATTCTTGTGTAGTTATGCTGATGTAACACAAATGATATTAATATTGGGGGGAGGGGGTGTACTACCTCCAAGTGAGATATCATTGTAGACAGAGATTTATTAACTTGAAGCAATTTGCGCCCCAAAAGTTACGCCACTGTTAACTGTGCCAAAGGAGTTTACCTATCTTTTGTCAATAAGAAAAAAGAGCTTATTAGCATGGGTTTTAATATCAGCTATGTGCATTTTGTGTCCCATTTGGTGACAGAATTATATTTAGGGTTCTAGTGTGCTATTAGCTCCAACATATTGGGAATCGTAAGGGGTGAAAATCACATATTGCTGCCACAATGGAAAGATTGTTGCATGAGGTTGATTTATAACAGTTCTGCATTAATATTATAAAATTCTCAATTCTGAAGATTCCCTCTTACTCCAAATGTCATGGAATCTACTCTGAGTAATATAGCATGTGCAGGCACACATAGTGAAAAGACATAAGTCAATTATAGCGATCTGCATTATGTGTCTGAATAACAGTTCATTCTAAATGTACGAATCCAATTTTTGCATTTAAAAAGGGAGAGAGAGAACCCTTTGGCAAGAGAAAACATTAAAACTATTTCAAAACACTATTTATAGAATTAAAATTGCTCTTAAAATGCCTTCTTCATCTTACAACAGTAAATATATTGCTACATTCACCATGCAGTTCCTGCCCCCACTAGTGGAGTCATTCCAAGACTCCTAATGCAATGCCTAATTATTTAATTGGCTTTTTAGTCTTACACATTATTAATTGGATTTTGCATAATATTTTGCTGTTTCTGGATGTGTTCAGCTATTCTGCTATTTAAAATGAGTGTGACACATTGGTGTATGTCCAGATAGTGTAACATTCCCATTCTGCACTTATTTGAAAATTGATGGGTTTGCTGTTTATTTTGTTAAACTTGGTGTGTTCATATATCTTCCATAATGAGCTGAATTATTAAGTTCTTAAAAAGAATGCAAGGGTGTATAAACCAGATTTCTTTGTCCTAGAAATCTGCAAAGTCTAAGGACTGTTTTCCATAAACAGCTCAGACAATGCACTCAGATGTATGCTAGTAAAAGCAGATAACCTTCAATTACATCAATTTCAATCCCCTGAAATTATTTCATCTGCAGTCTGTATTAGTAGGTAACACTGAGAGATCTAAAGTCCTTGATTTCCCATAGCAAGCTGCTTCTGATTATTTTCTTTTTCTTCTGCTGCTTTATCCAAATCCGAATATTGACGATCGTCATGGTGATCGACCATGAAGACTGTCCTACGAATATAATGCAGTGGCCTCTCATCTGCCTTCCGCATCGCAGTGTGACAACCATACCACTGATCCAGTTCTGCGAGTCACTTTCTGGTCCTGAGCCCTTTTGGCATGCAAAGTCCTCCTCAGCCCAGGACAGGATTGATGAAGCTGCTGCCCTCCATCAAGATGGATTCAAGTAGGATTTAATCTACTTGGGGACAATCCCCCTTCCCTGTGGACTTGCTGCCAAAGGCGGCTAGTCCTGAGGGTAGTCAGGTTAGTTAACTGCCGCCTGATACTCAGCATTGAGTCACTGGCAGTACTCTATTACCATTGCAGGATGATCTGGTCAGATTTCTGATTATAGAATAATAAAATAACAGAGTTGGAAGGGGCCTTTTAGGCCAGTGGTGGTGAACCTTGGCACTCCAGGTGTTCTTGAACTTCAACTCACAGAGGCCCTGATCAGCAGGAGTGCTGACTTGAGCTTCTGGTAATTATAGTCCAAGAACACCTAGAGTGCCAAGGTTCACCATCACTACTTTAGGCCTCCCAATATAGGAGGATTATGAGGCAAACTCTAGAAGTTATTACAGGTTTTTATCAGATTTTCCTGTCATAAATTGCCATGATGTAATGTGTTTGCATAAGAAATTATTAGAGGCAACAAAGATCAATGATGATTTTACAATGAATTGTGATGTGTTAATTGTATAAGAAACACTTCCTATATTTTGTCTGCAAAATATATTTCCTGAGAAACTAGCTGTGAGAGAAACTTGCTTGTTATCTTTCCCAATAACAGCCACTCTAGTAATGAAGTTCATTTTAGGTGATTCTACATCCAGTGCTCTTGGTAATTGCATTATGTCTATAGAACCCCTTCCCGTTGTACATCCAGTTCCCATCCTGCAGTGGCTCAAGTGGTTAAGATACTGAACTTGATGACTGGAAGGTTGGCAGGTCAGCAGTTCAAGACCCGAGTACTATATGATGGAGTGAGCTCCCGTCTCTGTCCCAGCTCCTGCCAACCTAGCAGTTTGAAAGCAAGAAATTGCAAGTAGATAGAGTCCACGTTGGTGGGAAGGTAAACAGTGTTCCTTTGTCTAGTCATGGCTGCTACATGTCCATGGAAACGTCTGCAGAAGCAGACAGTGCTGGCTCTTTGGCTGTAAACAGAGATGAGCACTGAACCCTAGAGTCAGATATGACTGGCTTTCAGCAAGGGTGACCCTTTACCTTTACCTAAATTTGTTGAAACTTTTGAGAGATAAATAAGTGCTACATTTATTCAGATTATAATGATGCTTTCTGAAAGTTTTTATTGCACACCAATGTTCTTACCATTGGTATTTTAACAGTACAGTAAAACCCCAACATACATCTGCCTTGAGTTACATAAAATTTGACTTACATAATGATTTTGTGCTAAAGCCATGTCCCGATCTACACGATTTCCTATGGGTTTGCTTCAAGTTACATAAAAACTGATTTATGCAAAAGCCTACAGAATGGACTTTTTTTGTAAGTAGGGGTTTTACTGTAGCTGTATGGTATGCCATATTGCAGTGATGGTGAACCTTTTAGTCACTGAGTGCCCAAACTGTAACCGAAAACTCACTTATTTATCACAAAGTGCCAACACGGTAACAGGGGAGGGAGAAAGCACTCCCATTGGGCTGTTTGGGCAGAGCAAACTCTGTGCTGGGGGAAGGGAGGAAGTGCTCCCATTGTGATGCTGGGCAGAGGGGCGTGGCAAACTCTGTGTTGAGGCAATGGTGATGTGCCCACAGAGAGGGCTCTGAGTGCCCCTCTGGCATGAGTGCCATAGGTTTGCCACCTCTGCCATATTATATATAAACCATCAGTTGCAATGGGTATATGCTAATATTTGTGAATCTGTGGTTCTCAGGGAAAGCAAACTTTTTCTTTTATCATGTCAGAAGCACACAAAGGTGCTTTCTGAGCTCAGAAAAGCTTGAGAAAGTACAAAGAAGTATTCAGAATTCCTTTAAGGGGCAACCCCACAAAAGCCAATGAAGTCTGTGCATGACCGGGAGCAATGAAACACATGACAATATTAGAAAGTAAAAAACAGCAGCATAGGTATCTTACTTTAAATAAAGAATGGGTAATTGTATCTGAATTCAAGAACTCCTTTTAAAGAGATAGGTACTTTACAATGTCATTGCAGATCCCATTTGTTTATGCTTATGTTTTATAATGAACAAGGATTTTGACTTTAGGAGAGTGTTGAAACAGTTCACCTTAGATTGTGACATTTCCAATAAGCAGCTGAATCAAGGATCTCACTTATGCAGATGTGACATCTTGCTGTTTATTCTGAAAAATATGAAGGGGGTGGAGTAAAATAATATGGACTTTAGTAAAATTACTAGCCTTGCAATCTATACAACTGTACAGCATAAGTACTTTCAGAGAGAAAACATAAGTGTGAGGAGCTTGCTTGAGGTAAATAACAAGGTGATATCTCCTTCTATTCCATGGACAACACATGACTGCATTGGTAGTTGAATCTTTCCAGTGATGATTGGTCTGTTGGTTACATTTTAAGGAATCAGCTAGCTTGATGGATATAAGGTAAGCGAAGCAACACACCGATCTTTTTCAACATCTTGCTGCCATCTCTCCCCTTCTGCCAACAGAACCGACTGTCTTGTTTTGTATAACATTAGGGTCACACTTGGTCAGAATTTCTATGTGGATAGGACAGTCCCTCCTAGATAGAAAACTATGAGTGAGCACTTGCTCATACACAGGCATCCTTCCTGAAGATTACCATGCTAATCCATTACTGTCTCAGCAATGGGGCTATTGGCATGCTTCAGGCTGAGCATACCTCCTAGACCTAGACATTGCATAAAATACCTTTACAAGTTTTATTGTGTGATGGAGACAATATTAAAACACTTTTGAAATTCTCTTTAGGTTGTACATCCCAATGCTTTGGTTCATTCATGTAGCATAGCATAACTATAGTATAACAAAATAGCATATTAATCACATTAGCATATTTTGTTGGATTCTCATGCAGTGTCAAACATGTGTTTGCCCTTTGGCAGAAATTATAAACTGGAAAATGATAAGTTGTTTGCAATTTATTTTAATAAAGACTTAGCTGTATGTATCGTATTTTGGGATGGTTCTTGTCTGTTTTGTTCTGTATGTGTGCAAAGAATACAAGTGAGGTATCTATCTGGTAAGGAGAAGAAATCCATGTATTGGTTCAGTTGCACACTGTTTGAAAGCATTAACTCAGTAATGATTTCCATCATACAGACAATAAAAGATAGGATAGTAAAAATTTCTCTCTTAAATCTCTTGTAGATCAGCAGTCAAATGTGCTATTAACCACTTTCCCTTCCATACAGGAGTAAACTGTTTTACTGTGGATGGAGAGAGAATTCTGTACTGTTTTCAGATTAAGCCTTCCAATTTGCAACAGCTTGAAAAGAGGAAAAATGGAAGGAAGAATGTAAACTGCCCCACTAGCTGTTACCTCAACAGAAAGAAGGCTCTGACCAACCCTAGGTGAAATGTAGCAATGATAGGTATCTTACTTTAAATAAAGAAACAGCCTGGTATGATATCTTTCTTCTTCATGGTACATAATTAGGCTCAAGTGGTTAAGACGCTGAACTCGCTGACTGGAAGGTCGGAGTTCGATTCCTGGGTACTGCATGACAGAGTGAGCTCCCGTCTCTGTCCCAGCTCCTGCCAAACTAGCAGTTCGAAAGCAAGAAATTGCAAGTAGATAAATAGGGACCACTTCGGTGAGGTTTTTATTGGTTTTTTTTAAATGTGATTGGTTTTATTTTCTGTGAGCCGCCCAGAGTCTTCGGAGTTGGGCAGCAATATAAATCAGAAAAACAAACAAACAAAATTCCATGCCTGCCACATGTTCATGGAAACATCTGCAGATGCAGACAGTGTTGGCACTTTGACTATAAACACAGATGAGCACTGAACCCTAGAGTCGAATACAATTGGCTTTTGAGCAAGGGCAACCTTTACCTTAAAATGTAGTGGACGCTGGAATTGTTGGGCAAATACTGTTGTAGTACCAGATGAAATTCAAAAGCCGAGTGATACGTTGCACAGCAGATGTCTGTTCCAAAATAAATAAATCCAACTCACATTTCTCTGAGTTAGTCATTTAAACTTTTTAAACAAACTCAATATTTGTCTTGTTATGATAGAACATCTGCTGACTTACATAGCTTCAAAGTCACTGGAAGTGGGTATAAAATCTCACACTTTGCAGATTGGAATACATAGTTTTCCAATTTACAATGCTTGCTTGCATTGCGAATTGAGAAGCTCTTCCTGATTTTCTGGGAGCTACTATAAAGATCAGAATCGGAACACTTGTCAAGAACTGTGAATGAACATCAGATGCAAATTGTTGGCCTTATTTTACATATGCCCAAAGATTGGCATCCAAAAGTTGCACAATGTTGGATACCTCTTGGAGGAAAAAGGGCATGAAGTTGGTCTCAGAAAACCTGGTGCCAAACACTTGAGGAGGATCTTGAAACTATTAATGTCTCTTGGGATAATGCCAAAGTTGTTGCAAATGACTGTGGTAACTGGAGAACACTTGCTGCCCAATATGCTCTGCACAGAACTTAATGATGATGATGATGATCATGATGAGAGGTGAGCAAAGGGCCTGGGGATTCATAACTGTTCATTAATTTGTAGACCTCAATGGGAACATTAGGTCCCAGAAAGATACATGGAGTGTTTCTTTCACAGGATGCCTTTCCCCACTACTGAGTATTTGGGAGATCAGAAAAACTGCTCTGTTATTTGCTTCCAGATATTTAAAGTTGAAAATCAATTATGGTATTGTGATTCCAGATGCCTCCTCCTTTTGGAGGCAAGACAGTACAAGACAATCAAATTCAAACTCTCTTTGTTAGGTCAATTAATATTTGTAGCAGCTGGTGACTCTGTCTTAGAAAAAAAATACAGTGCAGGGAAGTGGGGCACCAATATAAAATATTTGACAGCTAAGCACAGAGGAATAAATGGACAGAATCACTTGACTAGGTTGCTAGACTTCAATGCATTCCTCTGTATATGAAAAGAAGGAAGTGATTTCAGGGAAGTTAATGAGAGATAGCACTGATTGGGGAGGAATGATCAAGGGAACCACACAATACCTATGGTCAGAGATATTAGAACACGGATACACAATTCCTATGAAGTTGCTTGCTTGCGTTGAATAGAAGGAAAACATTTGATTCGATTTATTATTTATATACCGCCTTCCTTGCCCTAAGGCGACTCAAAGTGGTTTACAAATCACAAAATAAGTATACAATAATACAGAAGATATAAATAATACAATAAAATCAATACAACCCTAAGCCCAAAAATGCAATATAAGCACAAAAATACAATACAGTAGGGTCCACAATAATACAATATACAAAATTCAGAGCAGCAAAAACATATCAAAGGCAATATATACTATTTTACAAAAAAAACAAAAACAAACCTCTCATAACCCTGACCCCCTGCAACTGAGTCCACTTCCCTCCAGGCCTAATAAGCAAGGGGGAAAGCAAGAATATTAGCGCTGACAGTGTCATTGGCTCCATGGCCATGGAGGGGGGGGGGAGAGAAGTCTGGAGTAATGAAGGCGAGACTCTGGGGGCCGGGTGGGTGGCAAAATCTTGGGGCCAGCCAGGACCCTTCGGCTTTTCTTCCCTCCCGGGAAGAGAGGGGCTGGGCCCAGGTGTAGCTGCGGCGGTGCTATCTTTTCCTGATTCCTCCTTCCATCCTAGAAAAAGAAATTACTGAGTGAATATAAAAAACTGGGAGACAGATAATCCATTTACACTCTCTGTGGGACTTTCTTCTGAATAACCAAATTATAGGATATGTGGGGGGCTCTGTCTGTATAGAAACGAAAGAGCAGCATTGTTCTTTGCAGCAGGACATTGCCACTGAGAACAAGGAGCATAATAGGTAAGGCAAATATTGTAGGGTAATGTAGGTAAGCATCCAACCATGATGATAAAGCTTATTCCTCTTCTGCCTGAGTACACAATTCTGGCACCTCTTGACATGTATCAAGTCTGAGTCCTGCCCAGCATATTAACTGCAGTGCTCTTTTATAGATCAGTAAAAGGAAATGTGACTCATACAAAAGAGTGACAATAAGACTTAAGGAGATGATTTTGTATGGCTTATTTCTTTAATATTTGGAAATACTGCTGCCACTTCATCCTCAATACTCATTTAGTGTGATGAAAGGATAGTTTCCCTTCGATCAAGCTACTGCAGAGGAAGATAGAAAACAAGTCCATTACATCACTTTTCTTTCTCTCTCTGACCTGTTTATATTCCAATTAACCATTATAGGAACTACTGTTTATATTTAAAGATGGTGTCTGGACTTGTATCCTTCTCTATTTCCTCCTTTGAAGTCCACTGCCATCCAGCCTGCACAGAGAGAGAATTTCTCCCTTTTTTGGCTAGAGAGAGGCAAGGTATGACTTTGAATTCAGTCATGCCAACTCTGGGGAGGGAGGATTAGGCAGACTTTTAATGCCTGCCCTGCCTCAGAGCCTAACTCCTGGCTGCTGACCCACCAGCCCACCCTGTGATTCAGAGTGTGTTTGGGTCGTCACATGTGGCCGGATAAGAATTTTAAGCTGGATAAATACTGATAAATACTGATTGTCAATGTTTAAAAGGATTATGGATAATTTTTTCACTTCTCTCTGATTCCTACAAGGTTTGGTGTCATGTTAATTTGGTCATATTTAGTTTCTGGTGCTGGGTTAGGGAGTTACAGTTGATTCTCTCAGGGTATCACTAGACAAGGTGGCTGCTGGGGATACACCATGCATGCAGAGGCCATCATGAGACAACATGGTGGTACAGCCAACATTCATATGAATCAAGTTGGAAATGCCTACAAAGATGCCTCCTCTAATGAGCTAGCCTGAGCGGTGGCCGACGATGCCTTGCACTGTACAGGAGCTAGGGATTTCACCCATCTGGGCTAGATAGGGCCCTAGGGGGTTCACCTGCTTTAGTACTAGGTTTTATGTGGTTTCATTAGGGGGTTTAATACATTTCAATAAAATATAGCCTGAGTTTTAATTCCAATCTCAGCATTTTGTCTCTTCTTTTGCTAGGTCAATCTCTTTCCTTTTTTTGTCATGCCATTTAGATTATAAACCTATGCACAGAAGGTGTCATTCATTGTATAAACTGGATCCTTTTCAGTAGAAAAGTGGCATAAAAATGTTTCAATAAACTGATAAATAAGCCAAAATCCTGTTGTATAAATTATCCCTACAGAAGTGTGATGACATCATCTCACAGAGGAGATACTTGGCAGATTTCTTCTTCCATTCTGTGGCATTCTTGACTTCCAGATTCTCCTCGCTGGTTTGCCGCTTAACGCACAAGGCAGGGGGTGGGTAGCACCAGCTCTTAATTTGAGCACAACTCCCTACTCCTGGCTGCACGGAACAAGGTGAATGGCCCAGAACCATGTTGCAACTCTCGATCAAGTGGGGTGTGGCAAAGCGCACCAGCTCTGTGCTATTGCGTGTGGATGCTAGCCTTGGCAATAGAATTGTAATGCCGATATGGGAGAAAATAAACATTCCCATTAAGGATGTGTTGCTAGATTTTTATCAACTACTAAATTATAGCACCTCAAAAATGATGAAAACTCCAAAAGCCATGGTACAGTAAAACCTCGGGGTATGATGGAGTTCTGTTCCAACAGCCTCCGTTGTAACATGAAAAAATCGTAACCCGAAGCACGTTTTCCCATAAAAATGCATTGAGAATTAAAAAAGTTCCTACCGGACCAAAATAATCAAAACAAAATACAAAAAAACCACCAAAAACCCCAAAAACTGCCAGATGCGATCACTCCCCATGCCCACAAAAGCAACAGCGTAATCTCCCTACCTTTCTCACACCATTTGGGGGTCTTATCCGATGATGACTGCACCTCCGCAGCAGTAAGCACTGCATTATGACTTCGGGTGGAGAGAGTGGCCATTTAGAATGATGAAATGGGCACCGCCCCCTCCACCCAAAGTCACAATGCAGTGCTAACTGCTGCGGAGGTGCCCTAATCATTGTCATTGGATAAGATCCCCAAATGGCATGGAAAAGGTAGGGAGATCACCACCATCTTAGAGTTTAAAATACTGTAGCACAATCTTTGGAACGTAAATCAAAAATTGGTCATAACCAGGTGAATTTTTAAAAAATTAAATGTGTGGTCATAACCCATGGCAAAAGTAACCCAGGGCAGTTGTATGCAGGGTTTTTTATTGTACAGTATTTCATTATAGTATTATTTAGCATAGGAATTAATCTGCTTTACTGGTGGATAGAACCAAACTACACTAGATTTGTAGAGAATGATGGATAAAATGTCCATCATGCATGGTAATAGTTATACTTTGTAATAATAGTTGGTAGGCACATGATCCACTCTGCTACAGATATCAGATTGATGCCCTATATTTCCAAAATGTATTACAAAATAATCACAATTCAAAACTGCTTGTGAATTAGAAGGTCTACTCTGGGCTAATTCAAATTCTGCCCTTCTTACCCATTTTTTTTTTGAGAGGTACAGTCAGTGCACTAAGTATGGGACTTCATAGTATTCCCAAATGCTTTTTTCAGCTATAATCCTTTCTTGTTGTGTATTAGTCATTTATTTTTAAAGCCACTTTTCTGATTGCATACTTTCCCAATTACTAGTGGGCCAAAATACAGAAGCTGAAATTTGACTCTAGCAAATAGCTTGATTGAGAAAAAAGAAATAAAGGAAGGGGGGAGTAATTCAAAATCAAGGTGTGACCACATCTCTGTCTGACAGATGCACTGATTATGCTTTTTGTATACTGGCAGGAAGTAGCTATTAATTAAAAGAAATTGACAACTTCTCATACTCTACCTAAAAGCGAAGTTAGTTGTAGCTGTCAGAATAGAAAGCAAATTATACTGCTTTCCCACACCAATCTTATTGTTTTTCCTGGCAAGTCGTCTTCAGCTGCAACTCGAGAATGTGTTTTTTCCTGAAGCAGGAAAAATGCCATTGCTGTGAATTTTGTTTAAGGTGGATCCCAGCTTGCCATGAGGTGACCCACACAATATGATCACGGAGTCATATCCTGTGGCACATATGAAATGAGACATGCAGGATTTAACACCAGGACTGCAATGGACTGCCACAGCCTTGAGGATATGGACAAGGTGTGCCTTCACAGCGAGTCCATCTGCCATGGCCTCTTCCACCTTCACGACCATTGAGAATCAGAGTTCCTGCACCACCCATTTTGCTGTTGGTTTCCAGTGGCATTTCCTTCATTGAGGGGACCATCATCCCACCTAAAGGAGTTCATCCGCCCATAGCCGTTCATCCCTTTAGGGAGTCAGGTTATTTACCACCACCCAACACTTGGCATTGAGTCGTTGGCTGTATGGTCTATTCCATTACCGTAGTGGGATGTCTGGCTAGACAAGTTATAACAAGTACACAGTAAAACCCCGACTTACACATGCCTTGAGCTACATAAAATTCGACATACATAATGATTTTATGCTAAAACCATGTCCTAATTTACATGATTTCTTATAGGTTTGCTTCAAGTTACATAAAGATTCTTTTTCCTATGGGTTTGCTTTAAATTACGTAAAAATTCATTTTCCCTATGGGTTTGCTTCAAGTTATGTAAAAAAAATTTTTTCCTATGGGTTTGTTTCGAGTTACAAAAAATGTGATTTAAGCAAAGGCTTACGGAATGGACTTTTTTGTAAGTAGGGGTTTTACTGAACTTGTTATAAACTTTGAAAGCTAACATTTTTTGGTCTAAACAATTTCCTTTAAAAGTTACCTTGCACATTTGTACCCATGTGTTTTATATTTTCAAGTGACAAATTTATACCGGCAAAATTCTGTTTGGATTTTACACATGTGCAAGAGTAAGCACGTAAGTTGCGACATCTGTATGATGATATCCTGGGAGCGTACCAGTTACTCAACCAATTGTACACCCAATCATGCTCCTAGCACAAAACAGGCATCTTATTCATTAGGTACTGCAGCATATATGACTCCTCTTGCAGACACAATTTAAATAAATATTCAGACACAGATTAACCCAGCACTGAAATGGACACAGCATGACAAAAATTTTGGCCAAAGACAGCTTATTGTGACAATCAAAATAAATTAATATCTCTGAGTTAGGCAATGATGTTTCATCATAACCTTGTAGTACTTTAACAATCCCTTTTTTCTTACATCTCATATTACGGTACAGCATGTTCACATTCTACTTGACTAGTTTTCATTTTGTCTCCATGTTTCCTTTATCACTTTTTCTTCTGTTTCAACGACTGTAGAGACTTAATAGAAACTTAACAATGGTCACCTCCTTTGTTCTTTTTGCCGCATTAACCCATGAGGAGGAGGAGGAGATTTGGAAAGGATGGATAATTGTGATTAAAACTGACTGACCAATCTTTGGTAATGCAGTAGAAGTAAGGGCATGTTTTGGAACTGGCTGTTACAGTACTGTACAAATGCATGGACTTTACAGTGCATGCCTCAGATAGACTTGAAAGATTGAATGAAAGTAGAGGAGGAGGAAAACTCCACATATTGTGAAATTATACTGTGATTTCTGATCTCTGTAAAATATTTTGATTCTAATGCAGACACGTGCTGGTATATAGGGCAATCAGGCTTTGTCCCACCCCACCCTCGCCTCTGGTACCCTGGGGCACCAATAGCAATGTATGGGATTCCCCCCAACCCCTCCAATAGGTGCCCCCACCACTCCCTGTCCAGCGCCTTCCCATGGTGCCCTGCACACCCCTGTTCTAATGTATTCTAATGATATCATACTTTAGGATGCGCAAGTTTTGCTAAAGGATGATCATTTCCAGTGTATATATAGTACATGATACCTCATACAATGTCCAAACTTGGTTCCACAAGTTTGGACTTTATACGGATTTGGACTTTGAATGAGGCATGAAAAATCCTAGCCACGATGCCTCATACAACGTCCAAATCCTTGCTGCGATGCCTCGTACAACATCGTTTCCATAGAGATACATTGTACTGTAACAACACAGACTTCAGGGCAAAGTCAAGGAAACAGACAGGAAACTGACAGAACTTTAAGAAATCATTGTCTAAAGGCTAAATACATTACAAAAACATGTCAAACAACCCTGATTTTAGGGGACACACCATACAAAAAGTTTTTAACTTTTGAAAACTTTATGAAGTGCAGGTTTGAAAGTTATCATGTCCCATCATGCAGCACAGTGTTAATCTGCAGCCATGCGGCCAATTATCCATTTTGTACAAGCTACTGTAAACAATTACTGGATGGAAGCAAGGACAAAATGTATTCCAACACATCCCATCATGCAGCACAGTGTTAATCATCCAAACATCAGAAAACACCAAACAATTGCCCACCCCACCAAACAGTGCCCCCCAAAAAAGACCAACAGAAGAAAAATTATGGAGCATGCAATCTGTTTTTAAAAACCACAGCAGCAAACACTAAAAAATTGCCCACCCCACTAAAAAATTGCCCTCCCCCATCCACCTCCCCACCCCAAGCCAATCAGAAACAGAAAACCCCATTTACCTACCTTTCCACTGTGCCAAAGAATGGTCCAAGAACCTGAAGAATGCTGCAAAAATCCCAGGAATGTTTCCAAAAATTATGATGAAAAAATTCAAAAAAAGCCAAAATTGTGCTCAAAACCACTTCTAAACACTCTGCCTCATGCAAAACCCACAAGAGCAATGCACGCATGCATCCTGCCTTTTTTACTGCCCGGGCACAATGCAACCTGGGGATAACCCTAATGCCTCATACAAAGTCACAGTGACTTTGTATGAGGCAACTATTTTTGAAGGAATTAGGCGATGTTGTATGAATTCGATGTTGTAAGAAGCGGACTTTGTATGAGGTATTACGGTATACAGTTGTTTAATTGATATGCAGAGATATGAACAATGCTTGGAAAACTCTTATGCAGTAATAGCCACTGTGAATTATGCTGTTGAGTACACTTCAGTGAAAATGCACCAGGCAACAATAAAGGAAGAAGCAGCCAAAATTAGATAGGATAATTTTGAATAATATTTTTCTTTCCAAAAATTTCCTTTCCATGGCAAATTAAAAACCCTTGAGTGCATTAGTATTCCAAGTTCTTAAAGTCGGCTTCAGCTAGGACTGTACATTACTACAAGTCCATGAGTGGCCACTGTGACAGCATTGATGTAAAAAGTAGGTCCCACGCTTTTCTCACAGACCACATTGGGAAATGTCAAAATAGCAGTTTGATATCTACATTGAGGTTGCTCTTTAATTTACTTCTGTCAGTGTTGCGGCTGACTGCAGCTCAAAAGTGCTAGATTGCTGCATAGCTAATATCTGGTTGTGGACGAGGCAGCTCTTAAATGTGAGATCTTTTATTTTAGATCTTGAAAACTGAAGGCAATACCAAAGTTTTCAAAAATAATTTTGTGATGCCTAATCATCTTAACATTACATTTCAGATCAAATTCATTGGATGAGATGTGCCATATAACATAAAGTAAATACATAATGGCTGACATTGTATTGCTTAATGTAGTAAGTCACGATAAAGTAGCCCCATTGAATCAGTGAATCAATTAATCTGTAAATTCTATTCATTTAAGTGGGACTAATCTAGCTGTTACTTTCTGTGCCAAAAGTATTTTGCAACTAGAGTAGGTCAATTATAACAGATGGAATTTATGGAAGAGTTGCTACTCATGCAGTGCTCCTAGTCTAGTGTGGCTTACTATGCAACAAAAATGCAGCACCATGGACTACAGCTGAATCCAGGCAAGACTGAATGGCTGTGTTGAGGGGACCCAGTTCTAATAAGGAGTTATCACCACTGGTTTGGGATGGGGCATTGTTGCCTCAATCCAACCAGGTGCACAACCTGGGGGTCCTCCTGGACTCGCAGCTTCTGCTCCAGGAGCAGGTTACGGCTGTGGCCAGGAGGGCCTTCGGGCAAGTGTGTGTTATTAATCAATTGTACCCACTCCTGGACTGGGAGGCCTTGCTCATGGTCACCCATGCCCTGGTCACCTGTTTGGACTATTATAATGCACTCTACATGGGGCTGCCCTTGATGACCATCCGGAGACTGCAGTTGGTCCAGAATGTGGTGGCCCGTGCAGTGATGGGGTGTAGTCATTTTGCCCGTACCTCGCCACTGCTGCGGGAGCTGCACTAGCTGCCTATATGTCTCCAGGTGCAATTAAAGGTGCTGGTTGTCACCTTTAAAGTCCTTCATGGTAGCGGACCAGGATACCTCAGGGACCACATCATCCCTAGGACATCGAACCGTCCCACGAGAGCAAACCGAGAGGGCACCCTTCAGGTACCATCTGTTGGGGAGGCTCGCCTCTCCAACACAAGGAAAAGGGCCTTCTCGGTTGTAGCCACCACACTATGAAACCTCCTCTCAGTAGAACTACGCCTCCAGGCCCAGTTGCTACCATTTAGGAAAGAACTGAAAATGTGGTTTTCAAAATGGGTCTGGAGGCTGGGATTGTCAACAAGCTCCCCTTTCTGGCTCATCTGAGGCTCCCCCCTCCTGTAATTAATTTTTAACATTAGGGTTATGCTGTTTTTATATTTGTTTTTAGACAGTAATTGCACAGCAATGAGCAATACTGCTGTGTTCTTAAGAATTTTAAATTGTTTTATATTGTTTTTAACTTGTGTACACCACCCAGAGTCCATTGGATTAGAGCGGTATAGAAATCTATCTATTAAATTAAATTTATTAATGATATTAAATTGCAGTGAACTCAAGTTCAATTACCATTGGTATCCACTTTGTTTTGTGTTTACCATAGTGCACCACATGCAAATTAGAAAACTGCCAATTAGTTAATCCCTGTTTGATACTGGGGACCAGAAGTATAGAGAAAACTCAAGGAGTATAGATATGACTTTTAGCAGGAATTGCCAAACAAAGTTCAGAAGTTACATTTAATTAATTACATTGATTAATTAATGTAATTAATTACATTAATTTCAGTAGTAACTGTAAATGAATTCTGTAGCTGCACAAGTAACAAAATCGTAACATTGTCTTCACAAAAAGAATAAATATGTTTTGATAAGTTGTACTGTAATATAACAAATTAATTATGAAAAGGAACTAATTATGAGTAGTTTTTACAAAATTGCTTGTTAGTTGTAATGAGTTACTTTCAATCTCTGGAACAAAAATGATTCTAACAGAACATAGCAAATGGATGAAGGATAGCACAAAAAATACAGAATGAACCCACTATAGCAAGTACCAAGGGAATGTGTGTTCCTCCAACAATTGGACTGTGACTCTCAGCATCCTTTGGCAATGAATATGCTGACTAAGGCTGATAAAAGTTGCAGTCCAACAACATTTAGCATCATACTTTCTCAACCCATGCTCTAGCTGTCCCACATACTTTGACTAGCATGAGGTTTAGACTCTTCTGTTTCAACAGTACAGAATCAGATGTTTTGAGAGCAAGCTAGGGGAATTCTTGACTTCTTGCTTAACTTACAAGTACAGATAATTAGTACTCTGAGCATATTGAGTGGCCTAGTACTTCTTCCTTGTTCCATGATGGCAGGTTATGGCACAGATTCCTTACAGGTATATGTATAACACACATTCCCTTAGTACTAGCTATACTGGGTTCCATTTAGGAAAGAACTGAAGATGTGGTTTCCCGGCCTTCCTGTAATTTGACCAGCGGGGAAAGTAGTTACTGTGCATGCGTGTATGCGCAGAACCCTTCTGCGCAGGTCCAGTATTCTCTGGAACCGCGCTTGACAGGTATGCAGAAAACATGTTGACAAAAGCTGAGCTTTTGGTCTAAAATTTGAATATATTTTTCATACCCTTCATATTGCTGATGACAGGTGCATCTATAAGTGTATTTCTGTAGCTCTTCAGGGAGTTGGTTTTTCATACCAGGAAAAAATAGGCTCAGTATCTTGTACTGTGGGTTCTTCATGCTTCTTTCTCCATCCCTAAACAAATGGCTTAGAACACCAGAAGCAATGTTATAGCAATCTAATCATATCACTATCATACTGACTGTCACTTGACATCTCTATTCATGCGCACTCTATCCTTCTAGATTTTTAAAATTATGTTTGCAAAAGAAAATAGTAATGAAACTTGAATTCAAAATTTTGTACGGACATCTCATTAAATAGGTTTTCCCACTGTGTACATTGGTACCAAGAGAAAACTGAAAGTGACAATTTAGTTTACTGACAGATGTGACTTACTGCTTCCTGTCTGTCTGGTCGGACATCCCACTACAGTAATGGAGTAGACCATACAGCCAGCGACTCAATGCCAGGTGTTGGGAGACAGTAAATAACCTGACTCCTCAAAGGGGCCAATGGCTATGGGTGGATGAGTCCCTTTGGGTGGGGTAATCATCCCCTAAGTGGAGGAAATGCACTGGAAACCAGCATACTGGTCCCAATGGCAAAATGAACAGAGGAACTACTTCACTATTCTGATTCCCAACAATCATAGAGGCGGAAGTGGCCAAGCCGGATGGACTGGCTGTGAAGGTGTACCTTGATAAGACTGTGGCAGTCCATTGCTGTTCCGGTACTAAATCCTGCATGTCTCATTTCATATGTACCGCAGGAGATGGCTCCGAGATCATAGAGTGTGGGGTCACTTCATGGCAAGCTGGGATCCACCTCAAACAAATTCATGCTGGCAACATTTTTCCTGCTTGCCTTGGAGGGCAAAGACAACCCAGGGCCAGCGAGCCTCCAAGACCAGGCCCTCTGGGGCAGAAAAAAACATATGCTCAGATTGAGTTGCAGCCGACTGCTTCCCATTTTAGGGTTTGGATTTCTTTGGTCACAACTGGGTCTCTGGACCCTAGAACAAGACAAAGGGTAGAATCTATTCAAGATTAACCGCTGCACTGAAATGGACACAACATGATCAAAAAAAGTATTCAACCAATGAAGTGCATAAGCAGTAAAACAGCTGAAAATAGCTGAAAGATAAACACAATATTACTTTCAGGGCTGGTATAGCAGAAAATAATGCAGCATGGAGTATTTCTGTAGCATCTCAGAGTTTGGCAATGAGGCTTTTTTAGACTCCATGTCCCAGGTGGGCACCAAAACACAAAGGACTATCTCCAATTTTCATCACCAAACGGGAAATCATAGATTTGAAACCAGTGTGGTTTTCAATGACAAAAATACTGGAATGATAAATATAATAATTCTCAAGTGAACCGTTATTACTTTCTGTCTCTCACTAACCTGACCTGGAACTAGAAATATTTTTCTGTTATCTGATACATTTTCAAAATAAAGCCTAAGAGCCTTTCCAAAATGGCAGATAGCTGTAAAACAAACACACTTCTTTTGTTTTATTTTAAGTGATGCAGCCTCCTAACAGATGTTTGCAGAGAGCATTGTCCAGCATCCAAACATCTCTGCCCCTCTCCACCACACTTATCAAGCACATGAGCTACAAATGTCAGCTCTAGGCTCTTACATCTCACTTCGCACAGGGTCCTGCCAAACCTAGGGTTGACTCTGTCAGCTGTTCTACAAAATAGAAGAAAAGTGCCAGATAGCATTAAGTTTCTTTTTTAGTATGCAGTTCAAAGAGCTTTCCATGAGAGCATTCTTGGCTAATGAACTCTAGGGCACTTTAGATTTGAGTGGTTTTTTTTTTCCTTCAGGCAGCAACTGACCTCTTCCATTCATATCTGTGAATCTAATTGAGTTCTTCTTTTGAAAAGCCTCTCTTCCCCTCCTAATTTCTGTGCACATGCATTCAGTGCATCTGGACTGCAGTGACTCAAGTGGTTAAAAGGCTGAATTTGATGACTGGAAGGTCGGCAGGTTAGCAGTTTGAGACCTGAGTACTGCACGATGGAGTGAGCTCCCGTCCCTGTCCCAGCTCCTGCTAACCTGGCAGTTCGAAGGCAAGAAATTGCAACTAGATATAAATAGATACCACTTTGGTGGGAAGGTAACAGCATTCCATGCACTCGTGTCTAGTCATGCCTGCCACATATCCACGGAAACGTCTACAGAAGCTGACAGCACTGGCTCTTTGGCTATAAATGATGATGAGCACCAAACCCTAGAGTCGGATACGGCTGGCTTTTGAGCAAGGGTGACCTATACCTTTACCCTATTCAATGTATAGCTCACCAAAGCCTTTTGTCTTTTCATTAGGCAAGTTTTTTTTGATCTGTCAAGTTTTCTGACTGAAATCTTCAACACTTTTTAAAATTTTGCTGCCAAATGAAATGTGCTGCTTATTTGCTTTCTAACCACATGATTTCATTATAATGTGGAAATATATATTTTTTACATTTTTGTTAAACTATAGAATTGGATATAGGAGGGCAAATAAACTTGTTTGCCTTCTGACATACCAGAAGGAGACTCTATAAAAGACTTATGCAGAACACAAGAAATCATTCTGCTTATTACTTTAAGACACTCTCAGTGTAAAGGGGTTGTTGGTGCTTGTCAGATTCTGCTATCTACATCTATTAATGTATTAGTAGCGAGCAGTAATGCTTCTATCAGATTAAATTCTATTGTTATTTTATTTCTAAAGGACATGCAGCAGTCTCTGACACAAGTTATCTGGGAGCCACTGATACTTTTTAAAATACTGTGTGGAATTTCTGTAGCATCTTTCCTGCATAATATTTCATACCAGAAATTTCATGCAGAAATTTGAAGCAGTGACAGAAGATTCAGTCATTAAGTGAAATGACTTGGACTATTTAAGTTTTGGAGATCTTTAAAATTGCTGTTGAGCTGACTGATTAAATAATTTAATCATTTCATTAGTTCTGATTTCCCCTTCAACCTAATAAGGCCATCAAAGTGGCTTAGAATACAGACGTTTAAAATAGTGTTTGTTTGTTTTTAAAGACAGAAAATAAATGAAAATATTCTTTTAAAAGAGACAGAGGAAATATAATGTACTAGCAAAGGTTGCCCGGCGTTGCCGGGCTGTTTTAAATGGTGTTGGAAAGTTTTTGTTGTTGTTGTTGTTAATATTTGTAAAGAAGAGGTTAGTCTATAACTGAAATTTTTAAAATTTTTATTTATACAATTTTTTTTGATGGCTTGTTATAAACTGTGATGAGTTTTGTTTGGTGTTTTGGTTTTGTGGATGAAAAAAGAATAAAGGATGATATACTTTTTCGAAAAACTCTTGGGGCCTTTTGTGTGGGGCTATTGTGTCTTTTTGAATTTTTTTTTATTATTGTGGGCAGCAAGTGCTGCTGGTAGGGGTTATCTTGTATTTTGACTGTTTTTCCTCTCGTGGCCTCTGGGTGGAGCTTCTTCCAGTAAGTAGTCTCTTTCTTTATTCATTTCTTTTCCAGTCGTTGTGGTGTTTTTCTTTATTTGGGGTGGTGGTGGTGTTTGGATTTTGTGGTGTTTGGCTGGGTGCTGGGTGTGTTTGGAAATGTTTGTTGTTGTTTACTTTTTTGGTGTTATTTTTGTTTGTTTTTGTGTATTTTTGAATGTTTTTGATTGTTTGTTTTTGTGTTTTTTGGTGTCCTACGGGGGGGATCCCCTCTCTGTCGTCTCCCCTGGCTCTTGAAGGCTGGGGGGGAGGGGGCAGACCCCTTTTGTCTCCCCAAACCTTCCAGACTCATGGGACCCAGGAGAGGGGATCGAATCCAGGCTACACTCTGATATTAAAAGGGAAATCTCAATTGGGGATTCCCCTTTAATATCAGTGGGGGGGGTGTGTGTGATCCCCCTCTCCGCTGGCTTCCTTGGGTTTGGGAGGGTTGGGTTGAGAAAATGGGTCTGTCTCCCCCACCCTTCCGGACTCAGGAGAGCCATCGAGAGGGGGATTCCCCCCCCAACCTCCATTTTTAAAGAGAAGTAACCACTTGGTTTCTTCTCTTTAATATGGGGTGTGTGTGTGGGGGGGAGGGGAATCCCCTCTCTGCCAGGTCCCCTGGGGTCAGGAGGGTTGGGGAGACAGACTCCTTTGGTCCCCCCAAACCTTCCAGACTCATGGGACCCAGGAGAGGGGATCGAATCCAGGCTACCCTCTGATATTTAAAGGGAAATCTCAATTGGGGATTCTCCTTTAATATCAGTGGGGGGGGGGTGATCCCCCTCTCCGCTGGCTTCCTTGGGTTTGGGAGGGTTGGGTTGAGAAAATGGGTCTATCTCCCCCACCCTTCCAGACCCAGGAGAGCCATCGAGAGGGGGATCCCCCCCTCAACCTCCGTTTTTAAAGAGAAGTAACCACTTGGTTTCTTCTCTTTCATATGGGGCGTGTGTGTGTGTGGGGAGGGGAATCCCCTCTCTGCCAGGTCCCCTGGGGTCAGGAGGGTTGGGGAGACAGACTCCTTTGGTCCCCCCAAACCTTCCAGACTCATGGGACCCAGGAGAGGGGATCGAATCCAGGCTACCCTCTGATATTTAAAGGGAAATCTCAATTGGGGATTCCCCTTTAATATCAGTGGGGGGGGGTTGTGATCCCCCTCTCCGCTGGCTTCCTTGGGTTTGGGAGGGTTGGGTGG
Source organism: Bradypodion pumilum (assembly GCA_035047305.1). NCBI lineage: Eukaryota > Metazoa > Chordata > Lepidosauria > Squamata > Chamaeleonidae > Bradypodion > Bradypodion pumilum. The sequence goes on from JAWDJD010000005.1 coordinate 61,091,641, forward strand.
ACAAAAGTTGTCTGTCTCCCCCACCCTTCCAGACCCAGGAGAGCCATCGGAGAGGGGGATTCCCCCCCCAACTCAGTTTTTAAAGACAAGTAACCGCTTGGTTTCTTCTCTTTAAAATGGGGCGTGTGTGTGTGTGTGTGTAAGGGGAATCCCCTCTCTGCCGGGTCCCCTGGGGTCAGGAGGGTTGGGGAGACAGACTCCTTTGGTCCCCCCCCAACCCTTTCAACCCCAGGGGAGCCAGTAGAGAGGGGGAGCACAACACCCCCACCCAGTGATATTAAAGGGGAAACTCCGATTAGGAGCTTCAGGCGCAGATGGGGAGGGGGGCTTTGGTTCCCATGGCTTGTCGGACTTGCTCTCCTGGTGTATTTGTTTTATTTTTTCGGTGCCAGCTTCCTCAGCGTTCTGCACGCTCATGGCGCGCAGGACGCTGGGGCTTGTAGTTATGGGTTTGTGCTTTGTGTTTGTGCTGCGTTTTTTTAAATGGTTTTCTTTTGATTGGCTGTGGACGTTCCTTGCGTGCGAGAGCCTCTCAGCCTGATTGGCTCTGGTGCGGCACGGCGCAAGGAATGTTGGGAAAGGAAGTTGTTTCCCTTTTTTCGCGTTTGTGGGGCTGTTGCCCCACTGTCTGTTTTCTCAATCCTTTGTTGACCTGCGGACCCAGATCGGCCGTGTGCACGAAGGGTGAGTGCAGGCAAGTAGGGCGAGGCATAGCAACCTATAGCAAGTTCCAACGGTTAACCCTTGGTTTTATAGGTTAAGATATAAAACCTTTTTTGACCTTTTTGATTTTTTTAAATTCCAGAATGGTTTCTGAGTATTGCCATTATATATTATACTTCTGGTGGGATTCAGAAGAGAATTTCTCATTAGATCCCATTGCCAATCAGGTATAGATGGAAATTTATTAAAAGGGCATTTTTGGGGGACTTACACTCCTAGCACTGAGATTATGGGAGTTACAGTCCACAAGAATAACCTTTTCTGAGTTCTGGAAATACTATATCGTTTAGAATAAGAAAGCATTTAGAGCACTAAACACCATCACCAACACCAGGAACTCTGAAAGTCCATTGGAATCATTATGATACAGCACATACTGAATCCCTATTCTCTAATCTGCCTTTTTACTGGATAGGAGCACCTCTGCCATATCTGCATTAAGATTCAGTTTGTTCATCTTTACCCAGTCTATTATTTTCATAGGGGTTCTGATGCATGAAGTGACATAAAATTGACAGTGTGGTAGACTGTATATGTAACATCTATAGCTATAAAACATAGGTGTGGTCTTGTATGTGCTCAATAGGCGCCCACACCCCTGGACGGATATCACTGAAATTTGCCACACACCTTCCTTGGCCTTGCAAGATCAGCACTGGTGGGTCCTGAACCCCATTTGGGGGTTTATGACCCCAAAAAATGGTCACCCCCCCGATGGTCCAAAAAGCCAGGAAAGGTGGTAGTGTGGACACGTGAAAGTCTGTGTGCGCAACACAGTCTAACCAGCATTCCAGCCACTGGCACATGTGTGCCAAAGCCAAGGAGGCAACAGACCAGGTGGCAGAGGGCAAAATGGCGGCAGCGAAGGCAGCGGAGGCTGTGGCACACGAGGAGGCAGCAGCAGCAGCAGGTGAACCAACAGTGGGGCTAGGTTGCAGCAAGGCCTGGCTGGGCCAGCCATTGCCCCAATGGGATCCCTCCCCCAAGCCCCCTCAGACAACTAACTGGGCCACGGCAGTGAGGAGCAGCTGCTGCACAGCAGGCCTGGACCTCAAACCACTGCCACCACAGCCAAACACCCCGCCACCACCGGATACCCTCGACTGGCCCAGCCCTGCAGGGAGGAGCGGTAAGGAGCAGCAGCTGCACAACGGGCCCAGCCACAAAACTGCCGCCACTGCCACCACACGCCCTGCCCCCATGCAAACCCTCGACTGGCAATGGCCTGGAGGAAGAAGCAGCAAGGAGTGACAGCTGCACGCCGGGCCTGGCCATGAACCCACTGCCGCCATGGCCAGATGACCGTCAATGGTGCAAGAGAAGTGGGACAGGCCCTGGGCCAGACCCAGGATGCCTCAGCAGGAGCTCGGGTGGTCGACATGGCGGAGGAGCCAGACCCTCCCTGGGCAGACAGGCAAAAGGAAAACCTAGGCAAGGCCGGGTTAAGTGGCTAGTAATTATATAAACCAGGGGTTCCCAACCTTTTCCAACCAAGGGCCTGACCATGACCCCTCAATCAGCTGAGGGACTGGTCACATGGTTCTTCCCAGTAGCAGTGGTGGCAGTACTGTGTGCATTTACACTACATTTCTGGGCATTTTCCCCACCTCCAATGCTTCCCTTGGAGGAGTGAGTGAAGAACATTCTTGTGACATTTCTGAATATTTTCACTGCATTTTCACAGTGTTTCATTGTGAAAACACTGTGATTTCGGCATTTCCAGTGACCAGGGGTTCCCAACCTTTCTCTGCCAGGGGCCTAACCATGACTCCTCAGTCAGCTGGCAGCAGCTCGGCCTGGGGTGTGTGTGTGAATTCAGCTCAGGGACCGGATCCGGCCTAGGGGCCGTAGGTTGGGAACCCCTGATAATATCTGAAAATAATAATGGAATTGTCAGGTGATATTGGGTATCTCCCTACTTGATCACATAATAAATGATGTCATCCAGCAGGTATGTCACCAATCATGAAATTGAGAGGCATGGACATGTCCTCCGAGTGACACCTTCCACCGCTGCCAAAACTATTTTCAACCTGAAAGTCAGTTGGCAGCAGCCACATGAGTTACCAAACACAGAGATGACAGGGCACCATCAATAAGGGCATACAAATAGACAGTCTGCACCTTGAAGACATGAATTATCAGACCAAGTGGCAGTCTAGAACAGGGGTTCCCAACCTTTTCAAGCTGGGGGCCAAGTCACATTCTCTCAGTCAGCTTTGAGGACCGGATGACCATTTTGCCCTGCCTACATGATGGGGGTGGCCATTTTGTCCCAACAGCTTCAAAGGGGGCAGCCATTTTGTTTCTCAAATGCCCTTGGAGGGGTGGAGGCCACATGAAATGGTGCCATGGGCTGGATTCAGCCCACAGGCCTTAGGTTGGGAACGACTGGTCTAGAATCTGAAGAGGGGGCCCTGAACATGCAGGAAAATGTTAGGAAGAAGAGGAAGAGAGTCAGGTGAAAATTTTTGTCACCAGCAAGCAATACTAACAGCCAGGATATGTACAGTAAATGACTATCAACAGATTCCCTGTGGGAGTAAAGTATGAGGATGGCTATTTTAAAGTTTATTTAGTGATACTTTTAGAAAAATCAAAGTATATTAAATTATTCATCAATAATATACATTTAAATGGATTTGGACTGACACTTCTGTTCATAGATATATGAATTTATGTCCCATTGGGCATAACTCAGAGGAAGTGGAACATTCTTTAAGAGGCCTGTTAAACTTAATTGGCTTTCTCTCACATGAAAAAAATAATGATGGCCTATATGTTTGTTACTTCCTTTTAGCTTTGCAAAAAAAAATCCATCAAACAAGAAACAAGGAACTTGTTCCCATGGAAGTTACAAATTCATTTGATTTCATTGCTGAGTCATAAGCTGAAAGTAGGTTAGAATTATTCCCTTTTCCAGCTGTGATTAGTTTTACTGTTTTCTATAGCATTTGGTGTACTAAATGCATTTTTTAAAAAAATAATAGCATTTTTTATATTTTGAAGAGTTATTTTGGTGATTTACTTTTAATATAGAGATGAGGATAATTCACACACCAAACCTTAATGTTGTTTCTGTTACGTATTAAAGGCTGTGCAATGCTCAATTGGATATATAGGTCTTTAACAAATTATAATAATAAACCCAGAAATTCTCAGGATGTTGAAACAGTATGTGTTTGTATGTGCGTTTCATTAACACATTATTGCAACATTGTTAAAGTACAGGGATAGCAGCAGATAACATGATGCTCTTATATGGTGGTGGCAAAGTTTATATAATTAAGGTGGTACACATTATTGCAGCATTCTACAGGTATCATCCCTAGGACATCGACCCATCCCACAAGAGCAAACTGAGAGGGCACCCTTCAGTTGCCATCTGTTGGGGAGGCTCGCCTCTCCAGCACAAGGAAAAGGGCCTTCTTGGTCATAGCCCCCACACTATGGAACATCCTCCCAGTAGAACTATGCCTCCAGACCCAGTTGCTACCATTTAGGAAAGAATTGAAGACTTGGTTGGCAAAATGAGTCTGGGGGCCAGGATTGTCAACAAGCTCCCCTTTTTGGCTTGTCTGAGGCTTTTCCCTTCCTGTAATTTTTTTAAAGGTTTTTTAGATTTTATATTTGTTTTTAGATAATAGATGTCACAGCGAGGGGGGGGGGATATTGTTATGTTTTTAATGGTTGTTTACAATTGTTTTACCTGTATATTGGTCTTAGTGTACACCATCCAGAGTCCTTTGAATAGGGCGGTATATAAATCTATTAAATTAAAATTAAATTAATTGCATTGTTTTCAGTTTTTAAAAATCAAATATAATCATCATCATGGAAAACAGTGATAAATTAAAGGTAGGTAGCTCATGTCTATGTTCTCTCAACCAATTTTTTAAAAATAAATCTATCCAAATGCAATTTCCACAACTACCATTGCTCATTAACTATCATCATTTGTAAACAATTATTCTTCCAGCTTTCCCTAAAATTGTATTCTGAGTTCAAACACACTATTGCTATTTATTGAATGCCATTTTAAAAGGAGGGTAGAAGTGCCAGTGGGCTCACTAGGCCAAATAAGCTTACTACTCTGGGACCTTAGCTCCCAAATGAGATGCAAAAGGTGCTCTCATCAGAAAAGAGGACTTTGGACCACTGAGCAACAGACCAGTTCTTTTTTCTTCTTTAGCCCACGTAAGACGCTTCTGACGTTGTTTGTTGTTCAGGAGCAGCTTGCCAAGAGGAATGCAACATTTGAAGCCCATGTCCAGGATCCGTCTGTGTGTGGTGGCTCTTGATGCACTAACTCCAGCCTCAGTCCACTCCTTGTGAAAGTCCCCAACACTTTTGAATGGCCTTTTCCTGACAATCCTCTCCAGGCTGCGGTCATTTCTGCTGCTTGTGCACCTTTTTCTTCCACACTTTCCCCTTACACATAACTTTCTATTAATGTGCTTTGATACAACACTTTGGGAACATCCAGCTTCTTTGGCAATTACCTTCTGGGGCTTCCCCTCCTTATGGAGGGTGTCAATGATGGTTTTCTGCACAACTGTCAGGTCTGCAGTCTTTCCCATGATTGTGGTTCCTACTGTACCAGCCGGAGAGACCATTTAAAGGCTCAGGAACCCTTTGCAGGTGTTATGGATTCATTAGCTAATTAGAGTGGGACACTTTGAGCCTAGAATATTGACCCTTTTCTCACTATTCTAATTTTCTGAGATTGTGAATTTGGGGTTTTCGTAAGCTGTACCCCATAATCATCACAATTATATTTCGCTTTGCATGTAATGAGTCTATCTCATATATTTGTTTCACCTTTAAAGTTGCATTACTGAAATGAATGAACATTTGCACGATATTCTAATTTTTCAAGTTTCACCTGTACATTGCATAAAAGTAAGCCCATTGAATCGGCGTGATCTTGTTGAGTCAACTCTTCCATATGTTCCATTTATTCCAATAGCCCGAACTTTTGCATATTAAGTTATAATCAATGTAGGCACATTTGAATCAATGTAACCTATGGAGGAGTTAACTCTCCAAATTCTCAATAATTCAGTGGGCCTACTTTTCTGCAATTTATTATGGTAAGGAACAGGATTTCAGCCCGTGAGTTAAAGAATGTACTTATTATTATACTCTTAGACTGTGTTCAGATACATAAGTAATTTGGTCAACATTATATAAATGTGCTTCAGACTCATGACAAACCCTTTTCTCACCTCTGCTTAAGCAAAGCTAGAAGGAAAAGATTATGTCAATACAGACAAACTGATTAGCCTTACTTGCTGTAAGAACCTGGGAGAAGCAGAGGGAACCCATACTAAGAACATAACTCTTCTTAGCATACAACCTATAGTCTTATTGGGTCAATAAAATGCATCTCATTACTTATAAAAACATCTAATTTAAAATCCATGTTATTTAGCTTCAAAATTGTTATAAGAACCAGATTGGGGCACATCTTCTTTTGTTTAAAATACAGGTTTCAAGAGAAAGACGCCCCCCTCCCCCCCACTCAGCTACATTTTCCAGCACCATTGCTACTATTCTCAATAGTTTTTCATTCCTATCAACATGTCTAACTATACCAAAGCAATATAGCAAAGACATAAATAAACCATGTTTACCCAAACATTGATTCGCTGCACATTGTAATCTGCAGCTCAGTGTCATGCTTGTTTGGGTTTGGACAGCATGGCTTATATAACAATCCTATTGTTTATAATTTCAAGTGTTGAACTGCAGCTCTGCTGCCAAGTATACAGTCAGTTGATGAGCCATGTGGTTTGATCAGTTGGCAGGTCCCCCCTTGCTGCCCAAATCTTTTATGATTTCACCAGAAGATGGCAGCATTATATTACAAATAACAGTCTGAAGTTTGGAAATGATTGTAGAAATTATTCCAAATTATTTTTTCAGATGGAAAGGGTGACAAAGGCAAGAAAAGAATTTACAGATAGTTGTTCCAATAAAACAATAAAGCTAAATTAACCAAACCTACTGATGCAATTGTGGCCCACAGAGCATAGGCAAATTTCCAGAAGCAAAAAGTGGGAAAGACTATAATAATTTTGTGTCAGAAATTACTCTGAGTTGAAAGATTTTTTTGTAGAAGAAACTCTGCTCAGGGAATGCCCAAATGAGGCTCCTTTCATGTCCCCAAGAGCTGGGACAGAGACAGGCACTCAAGAGCTGGGACAGAGACAGGCACACCATGCAGTACCCGGGTCTCAAACTGCCAACTTGTCAGCCTTCCAGCTAACAAGGCAAGCTTCTTAGCCACTGAGCCACCATAGCCCCATCAGTCATTAAACAAAAGAGCGCCCTAGATTTCCTTTGAGCTACTCTGATACCCCTCAGCACCTTTTCAGATGTTTTCACTGATTTAGTCTACTAGATGCTTCCAGATCTGAGTAACTTCCTGAAAGTACCTTCTTACCCAACTCCCCCCTCTCCAATCCTGCTGGTACCAGTTTCTCTAATTAGAAAGGAGACTTCCAGCATCTCAAAGTGTTCTCAGGAGTGTAGCTCTCATCTGATAAGTAACCACATGTGCTAAGACTGTAGCTTTCTCCCAGTTTCATCTCTTACTCCCTTCAAAGCTGAGGAAATCAGACCTTCCAGCTGGTTACAGAAAAGGTTTACCAATGCCATCTTAAGCAGCTTCATGATTTCTTCACACCTGAGGCTTAGGGGAACAAGCCAGATTCAGACTTTGGCTTCTGATCTGCAATTTTTCCCCTAATCCATAACTACAGTACCAAGTTAGGACACAACTTGTAACTTTGATTGTAACATCTATATATACTAAGAACAAGTACCAAAAATCTAAATTCTATAATGGTAGTGGTTTAATTGACACCCAGTATGATGCAGTGAATAAACTGATGGACTAAGTCTCAGGACGTCGAATCCTTTCTCAGCTAAGGAAACTCACTGGGGGAATGGAACTGGGAAAACTACTCCTTAAATATTTTATTTTCCCAGAAAACCCCATGAGGTTTGCTATATGTCTGTTCTGCACTGATGACACATAGTACATAATAATAGTTTAGTTAGTAGTATTTAAATCCAGACTGCATTATTTTTGAAACCTGTGTAATTTCTAATTACCCGAGCATATTTAATTTCTGTACAGTATTAAGAAAACAAATGCTTCAGTATTATTTGCTACAGGAGGGCATGACTTCATTTAGATATCTGATAGTCAGCTACTATTTTCACAGCCAGAGTTCTATTACAGCCTTTAACTTAGTCAAAACTTAAATATCTGTCTTCCCCTAAATTTAATTTATTTTTTTGATTTGTATGCCACCCCACTCGCAGGGAGACTCTGGGTGGCTAACAAGAAAACACAATATCATAATTACAATTACAAAATAACAAACACAGAAACATCTCAAAAGCATTTCGACATATCAGAAGCATTTCAATAAATATCCCATCCACCATCACAATGATAGATAGATAGATAGATAGATTTTTATTTATATCCCACCCTACTCAGCTTACGCCGACTCAGGGTGGCTCACAACAAATCAATACTATAATACAATAGAAATACAGCAATACAAAAATTAAAAAAACCCCATCACAATACAATACCATACACATTTCAAAGCAATAAACAATACACATTTCAAGATCAAACAATGCACATTTCAAAGCAATCCACAAAAATACACAATAAATATGTTGCAGAGACTTAATCCACTTCCCTCCAAGCTAAACAGCTGAGGGAGAAAAAAATCTGACAACAGTTCCTTCTTCCTTCCAGGCTGAGCTAGCCAAGGGGAAGGTCTGGTAGCATCAGCATCGGCAGTTTTATGGCTTTTGATTCTCCTGGGCCACAGCTGAGGCTTGGCTTCCTGGCTGGCCGACAGGTGAGTGGAACTGCTTCCCGCAGTGACAGCATTGATGGCGGAGGGTGGCTCGTGTAGCTCTCCTGGGCCACAAAGCATCAACCTATCCCAACAAACACTTCAACAAATACAAAAAAAAAAACCCATCGCCAGCTCAACCCCACCACCCGTGTCCTCTTCCCTCCAGACTGAGACCAGCTGAGGGAGTGTCTGCTGGTGGTGGCGGTGGTGGCAGTGGTGGTGGCGGCGGCGGTGTGTTGGCGGTGGTGGCAGCAGATTGTGTAGTCTGCCAGCTGCATAGCTTCTGCTGCCTTCCCTCCAGGTCGGGGCCAGCCAGGGAGCATCCGGTGTTAGCAGTGGCAGCAGAGGGTTTTGTAGTCCATCATGCCGTTCAGCTGCTGCTGCCTTCACTCCAGGTCGAGGCCGGCCAGGGAGCATCCGATATTGGCAGTAGTGGCAGCAGATTTGCTGGAATAAGCATTACTCTCATAATGAAGTTAATTGTGTTGATTTCAGGTTTTTTTAAAAAAAATGAGAAATGATATATTTGTTATGTTTTTAGTATGGAGAAAAATAATTGGGAAAAACTATACTGCACACTTTGGATTAAAGTTTTTAAAATGTAACATCAATAAATCAAATCAGTCATCAAACACATCAAATCAGTTTGACTACTATTTCTGTACATCATTCAGTTCTTAAAGGCATAGACACTCTGCTAATAAGTAGCAGATTTCACATAAAATGTATGTGACATTTGTCACCTTTCCCCCCTCACTTCTTTATATGATTAAATATGTGGGAGGAACACTATTGGGAAACTTTGGTAAAAATCAAGCGGTGCACAAGGGATGGGTAATAATAGCTATTCATACCCCTTGTCTCAGTTGCCAAGGTCAAACCTCCCTTTGCCTTGTTGCTTGACCACTGAGGCAATGGTTTCTTTAAATCCCCACAGGCATAAACGTATTTTCCTTTCTTCTTTCACTGTTACCAACCTAAGAATGTATCAGCCCCTTCACTCAGACGCTTCTAACCCATTCCACATAGCCATCTTTCAGGTATTGAATTTCTCACCACTTAGCTCAAATTAAACGTATAAGGTTTGATTAAAATAACAATGTTAAAAGAACATTGTCTATGCCTTTGCTTTTTTATTCATTCAGCATATTCCTTCACTTTCTCTATTGCCTTCCTCCTCTTAGACTGATCTCTTTCAGCTTTTCTCTAACCTCTTGATTCTCAAATTACCTTCTCCCAAATTTCTTCACAGCTGTTTCCTAAAAAATCAACATTACTCCATGTCCCTAGTCTCTTTCTCAGCCAATCAGAACCACTCTTGCCAGCATTTTGAGTTCCTCTCACACACACCCCTCTCACTTACTAAACCATATGTTCTAATTTTCTGAGTTTCACCTGTAAATAATGATTTAAACATAATGAGGAACCACATATTTGAGGCCTACAATTTCCCTTAATTTTAGCTGACATATCTCATATGCAAATCTGGCTAGGCTATCCTGCTACAATAATAGAGTAGACCATACTGCCAGCGATTCAACACTGAGTGTCAGGCAGCGGTTAACTAACCTGACAACCCTCAGAACTAGTGGCCTTGGTGAAGTCCACAGGGAAGGGTGATGGTCCCCAAGTTAATTAAACCCCACTCGAATCCATCTTGATGGAGGGCAGCAGCTTTGTCAATACTGGCCTGGGGCTGAGGACTTTGCGTGCCAAAAGGGCTCAGGACCAGAAAGTGATTTCCAGAACTGGATCAGTGGTACGGGTGCCATGCTGCGATGCAGAAGGCATTATATTCTCAGGACAGTCTTCATGGCTGATCACCATGATAATTGCCAATATGGTGGAAGAAGAAGAACAAGAATAGCCCATAACTGAGGAATTATGCAACTTGTAGTCTAAAACATCTGAAGGACTGCAGTTGCATTATCATGGTATGTGCAGAAGCAGGTATTAAATTGCAGAATTCCCCTTGCAATTATATAGCAACAACTAATTTTGTCACTCCCTCCAACTCCTCTACTACTACTACTACTACTACTACTACTACTACTACTACTACTACTACTACTACTACTACTACTACTACTACTACTACTACTACTACTACTACTACTTGAGCCCATTATTATTGAATCCTATATCAAATCTTTCTTTCATGTCCCAATCAAACCCTGGACTGCCAAAATGAGGCCATTTTCTTTGCTTTGTCATTGCCCAAACGCAAGTCTTCATTGGTGCATGTGTCTGACAACAATCGGCAGACCAGTAAATGAGCCAGATTCTGTGTATCTGTCCTATATCTAATGACATACTGAAAAGCACATGGATCTTTTCATTTTCAATTCAACATTCACATCACAAGGTTAAAATGTTGAAAAGATGTGCCATGACTCCAAGTGATACACAAGGAATACACAGTCTCTGGAAAGACTCAGATTTTGCCATAGGAGAACAGTGACAGCTGAGCCTCCTAATAAAGGCCAAAACCTCTTTTGTAGATTCACATCACTGAGAATGCTAAAGAATCAAACTGAGGTCAGTGGGGACTATATATCCACTTGCAGTTGCTCAGCCAGCCATTTTACACAGCTGCAGACTGAAGTGAAAACTTGTGTTAGCATTGTTAGCTAGGTTTTATGACCTAGAAGTTTCTGTTCTTATCCAACTTCCCAATGACGACGACGATTACTGCTGCTGCTGCTGCTGCTGCTGCTGCTGGTACTACTACTACTACTACTACTACTACTACTACTACTACTACGCATTCAATAAAAGGGTTATTTATAGGTTCATGGGCAATCTAACCTTCTGTCGTAGATGTTTACTATGGAGAGCTGACTGAACTGGGGAGCGTCTCTATGCATGGAGCATCTCCACATAATCAAGAAGACTCATTTTTCAAGGTTATTTATTTATTTATAATTCACATTTATAGCCACCTACTCGCCGTGGTGACTCAAGGCATCTTACACATTAGTGCAACAATTAACAGCAAAGTAACAATAGACAACAGAAACAACAAAATGTAATAGTCACAGTCCTCCCTACCAGACCGTTGGTAGGGTCTGGGTCAGCGGTGAAGTCCCTCCCAGATGGGGATCCGGGATCAGCGATTGATGGCGGTGTCCTCGTTTGCCCACACAGCCGGGGCAGCATCTTTGGCCGTCCACTCCACCGGGGCAGCCTTTTATCCCCCCTGGATAGCTGGTGGGAGTCTGTGGTAGGTGGTGGCATCCTTGGTCGCCCGCACATGGAGTGCCTCAGAGTAGAGGTTTATATCACCTGTCAGTGATACAACTTTAATATACAACTCAAGAGAAGATACTGGACTCAACTGACTTCTAAGGACACTTGCCAAAAATTGTACAGATATTCTTTACTTCATATATGATGCTCAAATTATTATTTTTCTTACAATTAGCTATATAGAAGGTTAATTGTAGCTGTTAGCTGTAAGGAAAGCAATTTCATATAACTGTCAATTGCTACACTATGATTGTAGTATTGTGATGTTAAAATCTGTTATTTATTTCATGCCTAATGGGAAATGTAACACTTCTATTGTGGTTATAACAGAGTTAAAACTATTTCCCATGTGATTTAGTAACTAATACACTAATTGTGTAAGAAATATTGCTGAACAGATCACAAAAATGATGAGATTGGTTTTAGAGGTGTCATGGGATGCCATTTACTTGAAATGGACATACTCACTAAATTTTACTAGACTACAGTGAAATACTAAGTGTCTAAGTAGTACAGGATGGAAGAAAGGAAGATTTTCCCTTTGGGACAGTTATCTACCGGAACACTTATCAGTAGACAAAACGGAAGAGTATTTAATTGTATTTTGGAGAAACTCTTGCTACTGAAAAGAAGGAAAATCACATTATTGTCACACAGCTTCATTATCCCTGCAAATAATCATAGATTTTTTTTGCAGAAGAAGGATGTAACAGACTATGGGGAGGAGGAAGAGAAGAATTACCCTTTGCCAACTAAGACTACAATGATAGGTTTGAATTGATTAAGGAATAGAGATGGAAACAAAATCTCCAAACAGATACCCTCAACATCTGCTGAGGCAATGATGTATGGTATGGGTAACACATGTCACCACCAAAAATGTCTAAATAATTCTGATAAAATACCTGCCCTAAGTCTTGTCTGTCTTTAAGCTAGATGGCATTGGAGTCACAGGTGGAGCAATGCAGGCAAAAGGAAGTTTGGGGACATGTCCCAAGAAAGAAAAGGCTAACTAGGTCCTAGACCAGAACAAGTAATTTAGGAGAATTGCAGGTTAACAGGATTCTCTGGGTAAATCCTGGATTTTGCGTGCTAAGAAATTAATTCGCATATACTGTACTGTACATTACTATGGAAGACTTTAGGTCTTCTTTGAAGTCAGGCTCACAATGAAGCTAATAATTCATAGGAGGCTTTCAGCTGTTGAAGATAGGAAACTTCAGAAGGAGATGGAAAGAGTTTATAGGTCCACACCAGAACAAATCCCTCTTTGTGGGTCTCTTGGAGAGATTTGCCAAAGTGACTGGCTTTTGTGAGTCATTCTGTGGACGACTCCTCTTTCTCAACATGATATCTCAATTTTGCACATGTGGCTAGTCATTTCAGATGGTCTAAGTATCAGTAAACAATATAATGGCCCAAGGGGTCCACTGTCTGCATACTGGCAGACATCATTGAATGGGATGATTTCCAAACATTTTAACCCAGCTTCTCTGAGTATTGCAGATGTAATGTCTCCATCATCTGGGTTTTGTGGGCTATAGTCTTTAGATTAGTATAGGAAACACAATGAACATTAGAAAATATGAAAATATTTATCTATCAAATAACAAAACAGCAACAAAAGTAATAGAAGCACAGCCCAAACATGGTGCTACGAAAGAGTTCCATTCACCTGCTATGCCAGAGCAAAAGTTGCTTTTACAAAAAAAAAAAAAAGAGGGGGGGGGATGAAGTATGCAGATGTATCTTTGAAGCAAAATGGGTCAGGAAGAAAGTCCTAGATAGCTTTATTGCCTAAGGCAGGAAAGCCACAACACAAAGAAAACAGCTGCAGGTGTACAATTTTTAAAGCCCTAAAGTAAAATATAAAATCAGACACAAATGCATAATACTCCTGTACTATATGTTGAATTTTACACAGAAACCACCCAAGTATGGCAAAATGTGAACATACCTGTTCTTAACATCTTATTTCCAACTCTGAAACCATGCCTCTTAATTTTAATTTAATTTAATTTTCATATTTCTATAGCCACCCTGCTCACAAGGACTCCGGGTGGCTTACAATACTAAAACCCCTCCCAACACAGATAAAAACCCCAGCAAAATACAAATACACTCCATTAAAACCCATTTTAATATACACAGAGCACATAATGCGCAGTGCAGGGATGGAGGAATCACAATATGGGATTAAAATCGCTGGGAGAAACATCAATAATTTGAGATATGCAGACGATACCACCCTAATGGCAGAAAGTGAGGAAGACCTAAAGAATCTCCTGATTGGGCTGAAGGAGGAGAGTGCAAAAGCTGGCTTGAGACTAAATATCAAGAAAACCAAGATAATGGCAACAGGCCCAATCAGTTCCTGGAAGATAGATGGGGAAGAAGTAGAAGCAGTGACAGATTTTACTTTTTTGGGATCAAAGATCACTGCAGATGGGGATTGTAGCCATGAAATAAAAAGGCGACTGATTCTTGGGAGACAAGCAATGAGAAACCTGGGGAACATAGTGAAAAGCAGAGACATCACACTGAAAACAAAAATTAGAATAGTCAAAGCAATGGTCTTCCCAGTAGTAATGTACGGATGTGAGAGCTGGACAATTAGGAAGGCTGAACGCAGAAGAATAGATGCCTTTGAAATGTGGTGTTGGAGGGGGGTTTTGAGAGTCCCCTGGACAGCGAGGAGAACAAATAGGTCAATCTTAGAAGAAATTAACCCTGAATGCTCACTGGAAGGTCAAATAGTAAAGATGAAGCTGAAATACTTTGGACATCAAATGAGAAGGGAGGATTCACTTGAGAAGGCATTGATGTTGGGAAAGGTGGAGGGCAAAAGAAGAAGGGGGAGGCCAAGGATGAGATGGCTAGATGGCATTGTAGACACAATGGGCACAGAGCTGGGAGGGCTGAGGGGGATGGTGGAGGACAGAGGCGCCTGGAGAGCAATGGTCCATAGGGTCGCAAAGGGTCGGAACCGACTGTGCGACTGAACAACAACAAAACCCATTTTAAAAAACCCACCCACACTTACTAAAAAGAGAGAGAATTAATCTATTATGTGAGACCAACCGGCAGATGGGGGTCACTCCTCCATCAGCTCCCCACACTTGCCCCGCCAGCCAGGTTTTCAGTTCTTTCCTAAAGGGCAGCAATTTCGTCTGTAGCCTTAGTCCGACTGGCAGGAGGTTCCATAGGGCCCTCCTTCTTGTGCTAGAGAGACGAGCCCCTCTAGCAGATGGTACAAGCAGATAGCCCCTCCGGTCTGCTCTGGGTGGATGGACAGACGATCTCGCTACCAAAATACCTTCATTAAAGGGCTGTTGTCCCACATGTACTGGTTGTCTCCTGCTTCCCAGAGGCATTTGGTTGAAAACCATGTGAAACAGGATGCTTGGACAGATAAGCATTTGGCTTGATCCGGCAGGGTTCTTAACAGCGGTGTGCTGGGCACCATGAGAGGGTGCTGGACAGGGATGAGGGGCGGTGACCAAGGAATGGGGGAGAAGGCTGCCCCTGGAAACTGCTTGGTCACCACCCTTTGCTTGCTCCGCCCGGTGCATAGCACTTTAGAATAAACCACTGCTCCAAGCTGATGGAGGGAGCTTGGAGCAATGTCTTAATCTAAAGAGCCATACACCGGGTAGACCAAGTGAGGGGTGGTGAACAAGGGACGGGGGAGAAGGCTGCCCCCGGGAACTGCTTGGTCACCACACCTTGCTTACTCCACCCAGTGTGCTGCACTTTAGAATAAACCATTGCTCCAAGCTGAAGGAGGGAGCTTGGAGCAATGGCTTAATCTAAAGTGCAGTGTGCCGGGTGGATAAAATAATAATAAAATTATTATTAGCACCCCAGGGCACCAGACACGAGGGTGCACCGGGATGAATCCCCCTGTCCGGTGGCCCAGCCCATGCTTGGTTCTTAACAGGGATCCATCTGTTCCTATAAAGCTGCTGAGTGGTCTCACTCCTCATATTGAGCCACATGTTATTTGATTGCAGACTGAGTTGCCCATGGAATACTTCCTTGCCAGATTCTCCACTGCAATGACAACTTTTCCAAAGGCATATATTACAGTATATTGCTTTCTCTGAATGAGTTGAGACTATTCTGTTTTGTTACTAAAATTGTACTGTTTTCTTATGCCTTTCTTCATATGATGGGTGTACAGATTTTGTGGTCCTGGGGTACACACACACACACACACACACACACACACACACACACACACACACACACACACACACACACACACTACCAAGGAAGCAAGAGCAAGTTATAAATAGTTACATGTAACTACTCAACTTTCTAGTATGAAGAAAGAAATATTTACATTTCAAATGTTATATAATAAATAGGAGTCAAGTTATCTCATTGTTGTACTGAGCAATATTTTATAGTTACTTTTCAAACAACTAGTTAATTGTTGTTGTTTTCATGTTGTGTTTCATGCTGTGGTGAAAGAGAAGCTCAAATTCTCTTTAGTAAGAGGCAGCCATCCCATATCCCATTGGGAGAACTGCTGATTTGTTGTCACTTTTAGAGGGGTAGTGCAGTTCGATTCCCAAGTACTGCGGGACAGAATGAGCTCCCATCTTTGTTCCAGCTCCTGCCAACCTAACAGTTCGAAAACAAGAAATTGCAAGTAGATAAATAGGGATCACTTCAGTGGGAAGGTAAACAGCATTCCGTGCACTCCGGTATCTAGTCATGCCTACCACATGACCATGGAAACATCTGCAGAAGTAGACAGCGCTGGCTCTTCGGCTTTGAAACAGATGAGCACTGAATCCTAGAGTCAGATACAACTGGCTTTTGAGCAAGGGAAACCTTTACTGCTTCCCCGCAATCATTATTAGTGTGGAAGCTACAATCTTAGCTGATAAAGTTAAAGGTCACCCTTGCTTGAAAGCCAGTCGTATCTGACTCTAGGGTTCAGTGCTCATCTCTGTTTACAGCCAAAAAGCCAGCACTGTCTGTGTCTACAGACATTTCCATGGTCATGTGGCAGGCATGACTAGACACTGGAGTGCACGGAATGCTGTTACCTTTCCCATCGAAGTGGTACCTATTTATCTACTTGCAATTTCTTGTTTTAAAACTGTTCGGTTGGCAGGAGCTGGGAGAGAGATGGGAGCTCACTCCATCATGCAGTAATCGGGTCTCAAACTGCTGACCTACTGACCTTTCAGTCGTCAAGTTCAGTGTCTTATCTGATACAGGAGAGCTAAAAAGGCAATAACTCTCTTTCATATCATTGAATCCATGATCCCAGCTTTGTGGGATGGGGAATTTGGGCAGCAGCGGATAAAGACGCTGCAGAGTAATTCTCCAGAGTGAGTGAGAAAGGCACATGCTATTCATGAGGCTTTTCTTGTGCATCCATATTTTATGCAATGTAGGAGCTGATACCTCTTTTTCTCCCTTGAATTCGTGTGCCATAGGAATCATTTACATAGCATTTTTAGTAATAGTTGAACTGTTAAATTAAGGGCTGTATGTTTGTTTTAATTACAAACAAAAAGCTTCCAAATGAGTGTATAATTTAATTTTGCAATTTGGAAGTATGCCTCTGGCACCAATGCTTGATATATGCTCATGGTCTTGTGGCAATCCATGCTTTCTCCCATCTGTTTAGATGGCAAGGTGCCCACTTACAAGTATGTCAGAACCTTGCCACAGGGTATGTGCAGCAGACTACAATGGGATAGAAGGGAAGATGGCAAATGCCTAAAAGTGCATGCCTTTTATATTGGATTTATTCATTGGCTGGCATGCTTTCAGGTTCATACATCACATTATTCCAACTCATATATAACTGCCTCATACACAATTGCCTTGAAGAACATTCTAAGCCTTGAGTTTTTTCAACAAATCACAACTTCATTTATGCTCTTTATTTTATGGGAATGTTGTCATGAATCTTTTTTATTGCTATGCAAGAGTTTGTTCCAATGTTGTCGTTTCCATGTTTGATCTAGAATGGCTTCATCCATGTAATTATATGTCTAGAAAACACTTGTAATTTGCTTTAAAGCTAATACCATTATAACTGAATTTGGAAGCTTCTAGGTTTGTCTGTGATGACCATTTCAGGATGGTGGTCACAATCTTGAAATTTATTTTTAACTGCTTAGAAAATGGGAGGCTACACTGTGCTATAAATCATGTTTTGTTTGATAGAGGAATGTCAGGTTTAAGAGTGCAATCCAATAATTTTATAGTGACTTAAGAACCTTTTGACTTTAGATCCAAAGTTTAATGGCCACTTAAAAGCAATGGGATTTAAACATCTGGCATTATTAAATATATACAGTAAAACCTCGCATAAAGAGCACCTTGCTTAGAGACTAACTCGCTTAAAGATCAGAATTTTCTCTGAATGGTCTTCTTGGTTAACAACTAAATCGGGGTTCACAATCCCCCTTACTAGAAGTCACAATTGGTCACTTACAATGGTGTTTCGCTTAAAGAGCAAACTCGCTTAAAGAGCAATCCAGTGGCATGCATTATGCTCTTTAAGCGAGGTACCACTGTAGAATGAAGTTACTCAATGCTAGCAGACAATGGGCCCAATCATTTTCTGAATATATTTGATACTGTATCAGAATAATTGCATGAGCTTGCTGATAGGTGTTCAGATCAATTCTCTTATAGCTGACCAATTCAATAAAACAGGAAACAATTTATGGCTTTTATGGTTCAATACAAATGGAAGCAACGGTGTACCTGTATGTACAGTGATGTATTCCCAGTGTTAGTTGAAAGGATACACAGGATACCATCTAGTGAGCAAAACAGAACAAACAGGCAAGCTTTGTGTAGAACCCTTGAATTGTATTTTGATGTAAATGTGCCTGTATTGACAGTGATGTGAATGATATTGGTTCTTTGTTTTGGACATCAGCAGTGGAGAACAAATACGAAATGATGACCATGATGGAAATGATATCTGACTTGACATCACCCAAACCTTTTTCTTCTTTCCTGCCCTTTGGGGAGGTATTTCTGGACTTTCCTGTATACTGTTATAATAATTATAACATCTTCTGCATGTTCATGTCATCATAATTGCTTCCCAACCCAGCCAATAAGCAGGCAAGGCACATAGAGTTAGTATTAAAACTCGGGCCACATTTTGTTAAAATTTATTCAATCCCCTGACCTGCAGTGGTACATAATAATAATTTCATGTCAGAGATTACTCCGGGTTGAAAGGATTTTTGCTGGAGAAACTCCACTCAGGGGATGCCCACATGAGGCTCCTTTCATGTCCCCAAGTGCAGCTCTCAGTTATTGAAACCCAACCTTCCAGTATCCAGGCTCAGCATCCTAACCACTAATACTAAAGCAGAAGGATCCCCTCAACCCCTGTCTAGCCTAGACTGGTGAATCCCTAGTTCCTGTGCAGTGCTATATATCGTCGCCCCCCACTGCAGGCTAGATCGGAAAAAGAAACACAAAAATAGGGCCAAATGGTGCAGATGCAAATGAGAGAAAGAAACCATTTGAGGTAGGAGTATCTTTCAAGTCTTTTTTACTGCAAGAATGCAAAGGGGTGAAGAAATAAAATATCAAAACTGTTCCGGTATTGCTAGTTTTTCAAAAGAATTTTTCTTCATCAGGATATAATCTTAACTATTTTTCTGTAGACAATAAAATGAAAACAAAATCATATACTCTGACAACACATTTTAGTTTGGCTGTGAGCCTTAAACCAAGAGATCTAAACATAATACATACCAAGAGTTTTTTACGTGTCTACTAGCTTCAGGGAGGAAAACACCCTATCATGATGAGCTTAAAGACGTTAAAATATATTGTACAAAGTTTGCAATATATATTGTGTGTCGAGTGATTATTCATGAGACATAATTTTTTTGAAAAAACCAATATTGATACATTGTTGTTGCGGAGAGAAGCATTTTATATTCACCATCTGAAGACTTTGGTTCTATCAGGTTTGAATAATGAGTTGGACCTTTCTTGTTTTTTATAATCATTTGTATAGTTTATAATTCTGAGCATGTTGTCAATTTAAATAATCAAACCCTTTCTGCCTCCTTACTGTATCTTTAAAAGAAAAAGAAAATTATTTCTCATGAATACATCACTCGACACCCAGTGGTCACCTCGTCCTATGATGCCCTGAGGGACTAATTCTTCTTCTGCCATATCCTAATATTGGCGATCCTCATGGTGATCAGCCATGAAGACTGTCCTAAGAATATAATGCAGTGGCCTTTCATCTGCCTTCTGCATCACAGAGGTTGATTCTGATTCATGGTGACCCTTTCCAGTGTGTTCTAGGCAAAAAATAGACAATGGAACTAATTACCTCATGAGGTGGAGAGCACGCCAACACTGGAGGCATTCAAGAGAGAATGGGACAATCATCTGTCAGACTTGCTTTGGTTTAGAATCCTGCCCTGAGCATAGTGTAGGACCAACACAATTATTCTGGTTCTAAAACTAGCATTATTAGAAAATCGTCGTTAATTTTGAAGGACTTCTGATTAATCCCTTGTAAAAAAGGATTCTGTGTAATGTATCTCCTAGTAATATTCTTCACTGTCACCTTCTGAGGTTATTCTATTTTATGCCTATTTCATAAGTAAAGAAACATGGGTCATCAAAATGTTAATCCCCTTCTTTGTGCCTTAGTAGTTGTCTCCTTTATGCAACTCTTGCATTCCTTTCCATTGACAAATTAGATAAAGTGGTCAGAAATGGCTCACAATGGCAACTTGCTACAATGTGCTGATGGTGAACTGAAAGCAGAGGCTGGCTTTTGACAACATTTTTCTAAGTAACAAAATACCTTAATTTGTTTGTCTGTCTGTCTGTCTGTCACCCATCTGGCCAAAAGGCCACACAGGGCAGTAAACAATAAAATGCAGTACCAACAATAAATGCAAACCAATTGATCCCTGAATCAAGAGTGGTATGGAAGAAGACTTAAAAGTTCACCATTTCACAAAGCATTGTCTCTCACTGAATAGGCTTAGTTTTTCTCTGTGACATCTGGTTAGCTATGATGAATCAAGTGAGCATTCCAAAAACCATTTCTCCTAAATGTAAACTAACTTTGTTTACTGACCATGGTGACAGGCTGTAGTCAATATAAATTGGTGGGATAGTGTTGTGATGATATTAATGTTGAGGAGGATGTTTCTGTACCAAGGCAATTATGATTTTCAATCCTAAATTAAAAATTGCTGAATGTGTGACAAAGCTCCAGTCTTCATGTTAAATTGTACAAATGCATATGAACAGCAGATTCACCTCCTGTGTGAAGAAACAGGAGGTGAATCTAACACAGTCTTTGCAGGCGCACCCCCCAATAAAGGACTCAGACACCAATGAAAGTGGATAACGGCATTGGGCCACATTTATTGATTCATGCCCTAGTCCGAATTATAAATTTCTATTGGTAATTGACCAATCATAATTCTTAAGGCAAGCAGGCCGAAGTAACACTGGTAAGGTACCACCCAAAATTGCCAACGGCAATTGCTACAATGTATCCATTTGTATCAATTTGTTTGTTGACCACAAACAAATTGTTGACCGTAGTCAATATCTAACTAATGACCCCACCCTCTGACGCGTATCCGTAAAATCACGGGGTGATGCATGCTGTCTAGCTATAGCCATCACCCCGTCGCCTAGTTCGTCGTTGACCGGACAACGTTTAACCAACTTATGCCTGTCTAGTGTTGTCCAGTCAATTGCGAACTTGCCGGATACCTGTGGGTCATAATGTTTACCTTACCAGTGCTACCCGCCACACGGAGGGGCTTCAAAGAAGGCTCGATGCCGCCCCCCAGACCGTCAGCTCGGTCAACAGGCCTGCTCGCCAATCACCCAACAGGAGGTCCATACCTCCTCGTGACAGATGGACCCCATCCCCTGCATACAAGTCATAACTTTGGAGGCTAATAGCGGGGTGACGACTGACCCTCCCCCAAGCCCTGTCGACAAGGAAACGCGCCACTGCCCTATTCACCATGCGTCTAGCGCGGTCAAGGGCCAGGAGGTCAACACCCCCTCTGTAGGAATGGCGCGGGACCATGTCCGACCAAACAAGGGTTGTGGCGGGCCAGACGTAATGCAGGTAGGCGAGGTCCTCGCAAATCGCATGCTTCAGCGACAAGCCGGTGACCTGGCCCAAATCATTGCCCCCCAGGTGTATGATCAGAATGTCAGGCGGGTCAGCATTCTGGCCTGAAAAAAGGAAAGGCAGCAGCTCCCGCCATAACATCCCGGGCTTACCATGCCATGTGAGACTTGCGTATGCACCCAGTCCCAGTCGGGGTCCCCACTCTGTCGCCGCAGCATAACGCGCTACCCTGTGCACGTAGCTATGGCCCACCAGCCATACTGTCACCGGTGTAATACGACACCCCGGGTCTGTAAAGGAAAAAATGAGGGAAAGTAGCTAAGGTGACTGGGTTGGTACTCACGGCGGGAGTGGGCGCACATAAAATTGAAAACATTGCGAACCCCACCGTCCCATGCTACGTATGTCAGCCCCTGAGTACCCAAAAGCCGCAGCGGTCGAGGCCGCCCCTATACGGAATGAATGAGTGCCATAGCGGGCGCCTGGGAGGCCCACACTGGCCAGCGCTTTGCCCGTCACCTTCCAAAATTGAAATTTAGTAAGGGGAGACCCATCTTGGTGACAGAAAAACGGGCCATGGTGCGTGCCACGCAGTGCCAGGAATTCCTGTAGGGCACCAACCGGACAGATGTCTGCCAAAGAACACCGTAGCAGTCGCACACCACTGCCGACGCCATGCTGATCGGTCTTAGAGGAACGTATCCTCATCTGAGCCCAGTCTTTGGCTACACAGACATCCTCGAGTTCCAGTGCCCTACGACTTGCATCCGCCTTAGACAGCATCACAAGCTTGCTGATGCGGAGCGCTCCAAAAAATGCCACCGTTGTGGCTGCATGGAACAGGGCTGCCTCATATGCATCAAAACAGAGGCAAGGCCAGCCCCGGGCCAACTGGGTAAGGACCCCTGGGGAAATCGGGTGGCGGTCGTCCGGGCAACGCCCGCGCTCGCGCACCCACCCCTCCAAAACATGTCTCACACGGAAGTCAGAGGTGCTGTCCACATGACCCCCCACCTTGGCCATAAAAGCCAATGCTGAAAGCTTAGATGCTATGGTGCGAGGTGCAAGGCCCTGAGAATGCAGGTAAACCATGAACCGCAGAACATGGGTTACCGGGATCGGCCAGGTTCCTGGCAATTGAAATTGAGTACAGAATGCCCTGAAAGAATTAATTGCGTGGTGATACGCCTTACGGGTGCGTGGCGCTAGCGACAGGCCAATCGCCCGGTTCACCTCTCCTTGCCAATGGTCCATATCTCCTCTGGGAGTGGCGAGGGAAATTCCTCCGCATCCGGGGCCAAGGCACGGAACCGGGAGATCTGTAGGCGGGACAAAGCGTCAGCAATATCATTATTAACCCCTGGGACATGCCTGGC
This sequence comes from Bradypodion pumilum, assembly GCA_035047305.1. Classification (NCBI taxonomy): domain Eukaryota; kingdom Metazoa; phylum Chordata; class Lepidosauria; order Squamata; family Chamaeleonidae; genus Bradypodion; species Bradypodion pumilum. The sequence continues at coordinate 61,115,016 of JAWDJD010000005.1, forward strand.
CCTGAACAGTACGTTGAGGCGCAGGCTGCGCAACACAAATTGGCACACTAGATCCATAACCCTGGGCGATTTGGAAGTCTGTGCATTTACAATGTGGACCACAGCCGCATTGTCACACCAGAAATGCACGAACGAGTTGGACCACTCCTGGCCCCATAGCATCAAAGCACCCAGGATAGGGAAAAATTCCAGATATGTGAGATCACGCAGGCGACCCGTGCCTGCCCAGGCCGGTGGCCACCCACCATAGGCCCACTTCCCATTGAAGTACATCCCATAACCCAGGGATCCCGAGGCATCAGACTGAATCTGAAATTGAGGGGAAGCCAGGAGGTCATGCCTCCAAAATGAGACCCCATTGAACTCCCTCAGGAACTGTAACCAGACAAGCATGTCTGCCCTGATACCCCGGGTAAACCTAACCCTATGGTGAGGCCTGGATAATCCTGCCATAGCGTCGCACAAGTGCCGGGCAAAAGCCCTGCCCGGTGCGACCACTCTGCAGGCGAAATTAAGGTGACCATGCAGCACCTGCAGTTCCCTCAGTGATGCCTTGCGCTTGGCCAACAAGTCCGAGATAAGGGCCACTATCCTTGACACCTTATCCCGTGGTAACCTAGACGCCTGCGCTATCGTGTCAATCTCCACCCCCAGGAAGACTAGCTGTGTAGATGGGCCCTCGGTCTTTTCGGGCGCTAAAGGGACACCGAGTTCCTCCATTAGCGTCTGAAATGTGTTGAGGAGACGTGTACACGTGTCCCAGCCCCGTTCACCCCTGAATAAAAAGTCATCCAGGTAATGGGCTACAGACCGGGACCCTGACCTGCGGACGAAAGCCCACTCTAGGAAGGTACTGAAACGCTCGAAAGCCGAGCATGATATGGAACAGCCAAAAGGCATGGCCTTATCAAAATAATATTCGCCCCGAAATTTGAAACCCAGCAATTCAAAGTCGCCCGGGTGCACTGGCAAGAGGTGAAAAGCCGACTTAATGTCGCACTTAGCCAGCAGCGCACCCGGGCCACATGAGCGCACCATGCGCAGCGCGTGGTCAAAAGATGTATACCTGACTGAGCAAAGGTCGTCAGGGATAGCATCGTTGACCGATCGGCCAGCTGGGTAGGACAAGTGATGGATAAGGCGAAACTTGCCTGGTGACTTCTTGGGAACCAAGCCCAGGGGCGATACCTTGAGGTTAGTGAACGGGGGTGCAGGGAAAGGGCCAGCGACCCTGCCCGCATTGACCTCCTTATTAATGCTGGCGGCAGCCACCTCCTCCCTCCCCCTAAGGGACAAAAGGTTGGGGGCATCCTGAGGGGACCTATCACCCATGAAAGGAATACGGAACCCCTGTCTAAAGCCCTGAAGGAGATAATCTGCATCCTCCCCCTTCGGGTACAATGCGAGCCAATGCTCCAGCATGTCCACATTAATTGGGGAGGGAGCCTTTCGGTGAACCAGCTCCATCTGCGGCAGTCTTGCCAGCCCACTGTCCGCCCCTCCCTCTGCCCCGCGTCCCTCCAGGCCTGGGACAGGCAGAGGCTGCATGGGGCCCCGCACAGATGGGACACTCATGTCTGTACTTGCAATTCTTATTGCATGAACCATTAGACGAGAAAGTCCAGCACAGCAGGCGGGCTGGAACCCCCTGCTCCACCACTTGGCGGGGAACCTGTGCTGGAGCCACTCGCTGGACCGCATGTCCACAATGGTATCTTTCCCCTGGCGCGGGGCGCGTGGGCGTCATGTACAGAAGCCAAAGCCTCTGGCATGGCTCATCCCACCTCATCTCAGGGTGCAGGGGAATTCGCATACGGAATTCCTCGTCATAAGCCAACCACGACGGGCCCGGAAAATCAACCATCGCCCGATAGATATTGTCCAAATACTGGACCATCGGAATTGCCAGATCCGGCCGGGCCCTCAGGTACACCGCCATGTAGATGAGGTAAGCCGGCAGCCAGTTGGCCCACGTTCGTGGTGGCTTGCGACGACGTGCCTGTTCCTTATCCTTCTCATCCTGCCCCTCCCTCTCTTCCTTGGTGGGCTCCCTGTTTAGGAGTGAGAAGATATCAACATACTCCCCTCGCCATATTTTCTCTCTGGTGGCCTGTGCCAAGTGGTCACCCAGTGGCAAGGAATAGCCCGCTGTCGGCAAGGCCGAGACAGGCACAGCAGGAACTGCGGGCATCTGGAAAGGGGCTTAGACTAGCCCAGCCACCCCTAAAACATTCCCCACAGGGTAGGAAATGCTCCCCACCCCGGGGCCCTGGGTGGTGGTTGACGTCGCCTGTTGGTGCGTCAGCGGCTGTACCGCCGCACCACCCATGCGAGGCCAAGGCCATTGGAAAGCCCCCCCCCAACGTAGCCACATGTGTAGGTGCACTAGTTTGTACCGCATACTCACATGCTGCACCCCCGCGGGCCGCCCCCACCGGGGGTTCCGGCCCACTGGGGGCGTCGGAGCTCACGACCGCCGTAGAGCTCGCCGCCGGGGCTTGACCCGCGCTGGCCTGTTGTTTGGGGAGCTGCGAGGCAGTGGCCGAAGTCGCGCCACGCGCCTCAAGCTGCTCGACCCGTCCCGTCGCCTGCCGCTGCCCAGCAGACGACGCGTCAAAGTGCACCCCAAAAGGAGCCCCAGCGTGGCTGGCCCGAGCAAGGGAAGCCTCGAGTGCCGCCACACGGGCCAGCAAGGCCTCCACACTGGCGTGGGGCCACGGGCCAGCCGGCCCGCCCGTTACGGGCGTGGGTACAGGTCCTTGCACCCCGGGGCCCGAATATGGCCATGACCCCACACCCAGGCCCGGCAGGGCCGGCGTAGGCACCTGCCAAGGGAGGGGACCACACCACCCCCCAAGGCTGGAAGGCCCTGGAGTGAGCTGCGCCCCGATGGAGTGCACCAGGAGCGGCGTCCGCCGCTTGCGGGCCGCGGGCCGCAGCCCATACTGGACCCCTGCTCGGGTCCCCAGCCTCCGGCCAGGGGGTAATAGACCCCATCCCACCGGTCCCGGTGGGAGCCGGCAAAGGGGGCTGGTGGGAAGGCGCAGCCGCGGTCCTCCGACCCGGATTGCGCCTCCGAACCGCCCGAGCCGCGCTCGCGGCCGCCTTCTTCTTCGAAGGCATCTCAGTCGGACCTAAGGGAAGCCGAAAAGAGGAAGATCAGCAGCCAAAAGGCTTCCCGCTCAAGGTAAAAAGCGACGGAGTAAGAGGAAAAACTTCTCCGCTCCGTCGCTTCGCAAAATGGCAGCTCGGCTGCCTCGTGGCCACCCCTTTTATAAGGGAGCTGGCCACGCCCCTAACTACCCGGATGCCTTCGTCCTGTGGGGGGGCTTCCGCAAAGAGCGCGGTGGCCATTTTGGCGCCGCGCTTGCATTGTCACAGATATGGAAAAATAGCTCAGATTCATTCAGAACCTCACAGGATAACCTGGGGCAAATTGCTAATTCATCTCATGGGAGGTGGTAGCCATCACATTCCTTGAAGGCAAGGCAGGTTACACATTTGATAAAGAAACATATAAAAAGTAGCCATTGTAATATAGATTACTTTAGTTTTGCATAATTTTTATTTTATGCATTGTTTTTATGCACCAAGGCTTTTTCTTATAAAATTATTTAAATTTTTGTTGTTGTTGTTCAGTCGCACAGTCGATTCCGACCCTTTGCAACCCAATGGACCATTGTCCTCCAGGCACCTCTGTCCTCCACCATCCTCCACAACCCACCCAGCTCTGTGCCCATTGTGTCTACAATACCATCCAGCCATCTCATCTTTGGCCACCCCCTTCTCCTTTTGCCCTCTACCTTTCTGTTGAGTCCAGTGCTAAGAAGTACTCTGACCAGCAGGATCGGGTCAAATACAAGTGATTTATTATCAGCTCAGGAAATTGGACTGAGGACTATGTACAAGGTGGCTTGCTTATATAAAGTGAGAATGGCAGTTACACAAATGGATACATTTCGGCGGGCCTCCGGAAGGTGGCAAAATACGAAGTGACGAATCACCATTGTTTAAGACAGCTCTTTGAATTTGGCACCTACCGAAAAGGTGCGCTTCCTGGCTTTGCCGCTTGGCGCGGCTTGAGTTTAAACATAAAGCAAAACACAGTTCTAATAATTAATGCTTGGACATAACACTTTCCCAGCATCAAAGCTTTCTCAAGTGAATCCGCTCTTCTCATTTGATGTCCAAAGTACTTCAGCCTCATCCTTACTATTTGACCTTCCAAAGAGCAGTCAGGGTTGATTTCTTCTCAAATTGACCTATTTGTTCTCTTTGCTGTCCAGGGGACTCTCAAAGCTCTCCTCCAACACCACATTTCAAATGCATCTATTCTTCTGCGTTCTGCCTTCCTAATGGTCCAGCTCTCACAACCATACATTCCCACCAGGAATACCATTGCTCTGACTACACTATGTGAATTTTTGTTTGCAATGTGATGTCTCTACTTTTCACTATGTTCCCCAGGTTTCTCATAGCTTGTCTCCCAAGAATCAGTCACCTTTTTATTTCGTGGCTGCAGTCACCATCTCTTTTTATTTTAAATGTATTTAGTTACAATATTTTACTGGCAATATATTTAATCAGAGGAGTGAGCACCTCATTACCCTAATAGGAACTGCATTCATTAAAAATAAATCAGATTCTATACCCATTATACTGTAATTATAGAATTAGGAACAGAAACATGAACTGAAAATGTCAAAGGCAGCATGCAGACTATCAAATATGTAAAACAATAGCTACTTCTGCATAAGCTGTGAACCCTTATCTATTTTTAGAAACAATTTGTTCCAAATACTGAATAAATCAGTGAGAGGAGGGGACCTGGATTTTTCTGAGTGAACAATTCACAAATGATGGAATTATTTTGGATTTGCAACCTCACTGTAATTAGTTATACTATTAATAGCAACCCATATAAGTTTTATTTATTTTCCTTGTCTGATGAAACTGAAGCCTTGGTGAACTAGTTGGTAACAGAAATCAGATAAATTAAAGGTGTGTGATATCAGATTGTAATTCATATATACTAGATGCATAATTATTATAAGGAAAATAATGCATCACTTTTTCCAACATAATGAGGAATTGGGCCGAATAGTTGAATTTTTTTTTCAACTATTCTAATCAAATTCAATAGAAATGAATTGCCTTGCCTCTCCCCCCCCCAAAAAAAAACAACCCCCTAAATGAAATGTTGAAAATATGAGACTCATGAGAAACACAAGACAAGAATGAAGGAGAGAAAGGAATACAGTAGCAGGGACTCCATCAGCAGGGCAAAAGCCCATCCATTGGAGTGCCAAATTGCCGATGTGGTTTAAAATGCAATGGTTTGATAAGCCAATGTAGTCTTATGTATTGATATATTGCACAGAAAATAAAAAAACCCAATCCAACAGATTTTTACAATGGAAGCACTTACCAACTCAAATATTACATGACCTAAACCCAGATTTGGATCCCAATTTTTAGACAGTCAAAAAACATCCTGCAATCATCAACTGGATTTAGGTCTTCATTTTCTTTCAAGATTTATTGTATCTTTTCTTGAAAAAAGTGTAGGGAGAAAAATCATACTGCTGCTATTCCTTGTTTTAGTTTATATGCACTCCTCCTTATTCATAATCGACTGACTGATTTACTTTATTCCCTCCTTCTCAGTGCCTGTCTTTTTTTCATACGCTTGGTTTCCTACATCTTTTGACACTGATGTTGCTTTCCGTGTTAACTCATCTTTACTGTGCCATTTATTAATAGCAATGAAGTCTGATTAGCTAATCTGAGAACAAAGGAAAAGATGGGATTCAGTTTTTCTTCCATTCATAGAAAAGCAAAACATTCATAGATCACTGAGAATTTTAGTCACTTTTAGATGAATAGCAAGTACAGTATGAGTTAAATCTGGTCTTTGTTTTTCAAGGCTTTATACAGGTTGGAGATAGTTAACATGGGAACACAATCATTTAGGGCTCAGAATATTTCATTTAGTGCGGCAAGAATCACTGTTTTTTGTTTCTTTGTTTTTTGAAATGCATCAAAGCAGAGAGCCTTTAAAAGTTGGCTGGAGGGCAGTTCACGAGCTGAAATGAAACATGTTCATAGCAGAAAATTGAGATTATGATCACATTTGAAGATTTTGTGAACCATATGGAAGGAAATGGCATTTAATACTTAATATGTAGTTGGGAAGAATCTGCAAAACTTGCTATAAGCATTATTCAGTTTCATGTTGAACAGGAGCTGCCTTGCTTAATTAAACTAAAGATGTGCTAATCCCAGTATCCTGCTTCAAACAGGGTTCAGACATGATAAAATTCCCATTTTCCTTCTTCTTAGAAGTACCCTGTGTCTGAATGCGTAGGATCCATTTTGCTAGGAGGAAGAATATGAAACAATGTAAGTTGCACATGTATGACTGACATATACACTGGAAATTATTATCCTTAAAGTTTCTCAAAAATAAAAAATGCATATTTTTAAAATAAAACAAAATATCTGTCTGTCTGTCTGTCTCCAAAGTAGCTTAATGATCTCTAAGCAGGACTAAGGATGGAACTTACTGTATTTTTACTGACACAGAGAGGAGAGTATCTGAAGCCTTTTGAAGAACAGTGATATTATTAATGGCAATTGGACAAGAAGGCTCTTCTCATAACCAATAAATAAAGTGGCCAAATATAGATGGGTCATTCTTGATTTCTTCAGCCACATAAAGGGTGCATTAGCCAATGCTAATCCTTGGCCAATAGTCCCTTGTTTCTAAGATACTTGACGCTAAACCTTTTCCCTCAGTGAAATAGCCTCTAGGAATATAAATTATTACTTGTCTTACCCTTACATGCAAGAAAAACATACCCTTCAACATGGGGAGATATTTTGTGCTTTTCCCAACAAGAGAAAGTAACAAAGACAATTGCATACCTGTCAAGTTTCGGGAAATTTCTATTAAATAAGGGAAATTTCCCGGCCAAAACAGGAAACTGGACAGCTATGCTTATCCTGTGCTGGCCTCCAGTCTTACTCCAGTCTAATTGCAGTCTAACTAATATGGGATGATGGCAGGAAAGAGTGTAAAATACGGGGGTTTGACAGAAATTTCCCGAAACTTGACAGGTATGCAATTGTGCAAATAATGCTTTAAAGCAAACACTTCTTTAACATAAATTATTCAAATTGCATGAAACTGATCTTTCTCTTTTGGATGAGACAGACTCCCAAGAAGGATGTGCAGCAGCTGCAAATGTGCAGCTGCCAAAATTCTGCAAATAGTGTTTCTGGCTGGTGACACATTTCTGAGGCTTTCCATTTCAGCCAAAATACTGTAAATGGCATAGCCATTGCTGAATATTTGGTTGCAAATATTTCTTAACCATGCACTGTAACACTCAAACAGTGACTTGAATTAGTCAAGTGTCATCAGTCAAATGTTGATTGCCTCTCTGATAAAAAAAATACCTGGATGCATTTTTATTCTTGTATCATTAAGAATATATGAATATTAATTTATTACCAACAACAGTAGCATATGAACTATATCAGGGGTGCCCAAACTTTTTGGGCCATGGGCCGGTCACGTGGTTCAGCAGGCCGATCACGTGGTTCCTCCCACCAGAAGCAGAAGTAAAACACACCTTGCAATTTGTTTTGCAACAGGATGAGATAGATTTTAAATGCCATTTTCTCTGCTTAAACCAGGGGTGCCTAAACTATGGCCCATGGGCTGGATCTGGCTCCTGACACCAATTCATCCACCCCAAGCTGCCTTCGTTGCTCCCAGAAGTGGAATTAAAACATGCTGAATATGTACAGGCACATTTTACTTTCACTTCCAAGAGCAGTGAGGGTAGCGGGGCCCAGATGAATTGGTGTTGGGGCCTGGATCCGACCCACAGGCCATAGTTTGGGCACCCCTGAACTATATAATGGTCAGAATCCTAGTCACTTTCCACAGATATTTTCAGCTAATGGAAAAGGTTCCAATTGCATCTCAGTTACACAATTGGCAGCTTACTAGATATCTCACCAAGACATGCGCCAGAAACTCTTCAATTAGTAACTACTACCCATGTCGTGTTTTACAAACCTTATGTGAACACAAACAGGATTCTGACCAGTATAATATAAATTATGCTTCTTCTTGCTGTTGTTCAGTCACAGTCAAATCCGACCTTTGCAACCTCATGGACCAAAGCATGTCACAAGTGTACCACCATTTGGATAAGAAAGCATTTTTGCATGAATTTGGAAGCCATTTCATAGCAATTAGTAGCAACTCAAAAATATGATGCTTAATTTTCCTCTTATGGACAGAAATGCAAAGAAATACTACATCTATAGTTTATTTGATTATTTCTACACATTTCAGATATTATAATACAAATGCTTGTTATCTTTACTCTTACAGAACAGGGTTTTGGATAGGTTAAAAGCAAGCAGGTTTTGAATCTTCTTCTATGTGCTTTCCCCAAAATATGCTTTATTTTCAGTTGAACAAGTGATTTTAAAAGAACGTGCACCACCTTGTGGAGAAAAATCAATTTTCTATATTCAGAGGATTAAAAGAAGAGAATACACTTCCAGCTTATCAATTTGAGTGAAACTCACATTAACAAAGAAGAGGAACTGAGTTTACTTATTAGACAAAACTATAAAAAAAAGAGGTATACCTCTTAAATGCATCATTTAACTTATTTTTCTGGAAAATCTAAGTATGCAATATAAATGTCTCATTATATTGGATATCATTTGTTATGTTTGCTAGCATGGAATACATGCATTCAACATCAGGGTGGGAGGAATGATTGGCTAGGATTTCTCATTAACAATCTGCAAAAGTATTAGCAACAAAAAGATACTTTGAGTGTCCTGTCATCCAAAGTTATAGTGATGAAATGAAAAACTATTTAGGGAGAACCAGAATTCTAGGGAAAAATAAAGCCTAAAGTCTGCATCTGTTGTACATAATTTAATTTTTCTCCTTTTAGTTCCACTTGATGACTGTCAGTATATGTTAAATAGTTCTGCTTTTTTAATATAAAAATGTCTGGATTTGTGATTGCTTGTTTAGCTCTGCAGGTCATCAACTGAAACGCCACTAAGCAATGGAAATGAATTTGTGAGCTGGTTCCTAGTGTCACCAGTAGATGGTATCAAGAGACACCTTTTGTACTTACTACTGTATTTCCATCTACTCTGTGGAACACAGTCAGCCTCATTGGAGAGACCTCCGAGGTGCCCTCACTTTCGAGTCTTGGCTTGAAACAGCGAGGGCACCACCGGAGATTCAAGCCTCAAAGCCCGCAAGGCTGGTCTCCGCCTGCCTCCTTGGAACGGGAACCGGGAATCAGAAGCTCGATCCCCAGTCCCCTTTCTGAAGAGGCAGATGCACCTGCCGCCCCTCCTGGAAGGGAAGTGGCCAAGCGTGTGGCCTGTTCCCTTCCAGGAGGGGTGGTGGGTGCATCTGACAACCCTTCCGGAGCCTGCGGACCCGACAGACAGGGGAGCGGCGGTGGCAGAAACAACCACGGGGGCAGCCCTGTCCGCTGGGTCCACAGGCTCCAGAAGGGTTGGGAGGAAAGATCCCTTTGGTCCCCACCATTCTGCAAAGCCTAGAGTCTTCGCTGCTATCAAAAATCCGGGGGATTTTTTCAATCACAGCAGTCTGTGGGCTTCGCAGAATGGCAGGGACTGATGGGATCTCTTTCCCAAAGCCTTGCATATGTGGAGGGGGTGCCGAACACACCGGACACAGCTGCACAAACGGCCACTAGGATGCTGACCCAACTAAAATAAAAGTGAACGCTTTCAAAAAGAGGAAAGAGAATAAGAGTAGCAGTACTGTACTTATGTTTATTTTCCTAACCCTGACCAGGAGGTTCGCCTCTACATATTAAGGAAAAGGTAATAGGTCAAGTGGTTAAGATGCTGACTGGGAGGTAGAAGGTCAGCAGTTCAAAACCCGAGTACTGCATCACTGAATGAGCTCCTGTCTCTGTCCCAGCTCCTGCCAACCTAGCAGTTCGAAAGCAAGAAATTGCAAGTAGATAAATAGGTACCACTTTGGTGGGAAGCTAAACAGTGTTCCTGTGTTTAGGCATGCCTGTCACATATCCATGGAAACGTTTGCAAACACAAACAGTGCTGGCTCTTCAGCTATAAACAGAGATGAGCACTAAACCCTAGAGTCGTATGTGACTGGCTTTCGAGCAAGGGTGAATTTACCTTTACTAATAGGTAAAGGTCTCCTTTGGGGCTGCAGTAACTTAGCAGTTAAGTGCAAGGGAGACCTTAAAGCCAGTTGTATCTGACTCATCTCCTTTTACAGCCAAAGAGCCAGTGCTGCTTGCATGTGCAGGCATTTCCATGGTCATGTGACAGGCATGACTAGACACCGAAACACATGGAATGCCATTATGTTTCCATTATGTTTCTCACTAAGGCATTACCTAGTTATCTACTTGTAATTTCTTGCTTTCAAGGTGTTAGGTTGGCAGGAGCTGGGACAGATGATGGGATCTCACTCCATCATGTATCCATCGGTCTCAAACTGCTGACTTTCCGACCTTCCGGTCGTCAAGCTTAGTGTCTTAACCAGTAAACCACCATGGCCACACCCTAGATATTAGGGTCACTTAAATTTTGATGTGGGGTCCCCCCCCGGAATAATTCCCAAGCTGAACAAAAGTATTACAATTCCTGTGTAGAACAACATATTTCTTAAGAAAGACTCACAGGTCAGTAACCAGTGCAGAATAATGGATGAAACCTAGACGGGGATAAGAGCAGAGTTCCATTTTTGTGAAAAGTTTTTTTTAAAAAAAATCTTACTAATGCAGGGGAAAATGTCTTCAGGGAATCTCAGTCAGCTGGTGTGATTTGGAAAATTGTCAAGAACAAGGAATTTTGTGAGCATTATCACAGGCGTTTGCTATTAGCATATAAGGTTTCAATTGGCTTTTAGCATTTAATTCTTGTAGTTGTTAGCTATTGTTAAAACAAATTGTCTAAGGCAGCAGAAACATCTCCCTGTTCTGGCCCCAGCATTGTAGAAGAAGAGAGCTGGGCAGGTTGAAGGGAGGCAGTAGCACCTGGAAATGAGCACATCATTGTTGCCATGCAGCCTTTCTGTTGCCTAGCAACAGAGCGTAGGAGGAGAAGCTGGTTGCAGTGTCTGGCAACTTAGGTGGCTCCAAGATTTGCTTCAGGGAGAGGATGCCATGCGAGCCAGGGAGGGGTCACCACTTCTAGCAAACCCAAAGGTCTCACTGGATCTGTGAACCCATCTAGGAAAGCATCCATAAAGGGTGGTGGTTGGGGGAAAGCAAACCCTGCTATTGGGTGAGAAATATGTAGCACTGCAGGTTTATCTGGAATTCTCTGTCACCATGGACTTCAAAGATATTGCCTTCATGACCTCTCTAGTGTTTTTTAAATGTATCCAGTGATGGGGCCTGGCACAGCTCAACTGGTAATGAGTTCCATATTATTGGTGCTGCCACCGAGAAGGCTCTTCTCCTTGTCATGGCCTTCCTCAACATTCTGTAGCTGCGCTGATTGTGATGCGGGCTGATGTTCTGTGGCACAGATGCTTTGATAGATAATAATGACATAAACTGTAGGGCTTTGAATTTCAAAGATAATACCTTGTACCTGAAATGGAAGGGAACAGGAAGCTAGTGCAGATTTGCCAAGGCTGGAGAAATACGTTCAAATGTCTTCTTTCTCCTTCGTATAGTTTGTGAATCCCCACTATTGGGTTATGCGCCTGCACAGAACGCCGATCGGAGGCTTAAAAAGCTATTGGTCAAAGGTTTTGGCGGTAAGACCGCCCACCCTGAGGCGGCAGTCCGCCATTTTACCTCAGTTCTCTTCTTTCCGCCTTAGCAGCAGGACGATCGTTGAGAGCTTCCTCAATTTTTCGCCCTTTCTGAGGGAAAGTCTTTGGCTAACTTTAACAATTTTTTTCGGCGATCTTGTCCTTTGGGCAGGATTGCCACCCCGGTGCTGTTTCTTCCTTCTGGCGGACTCAGTTGCCTACTCGCTCCGGTCACCGTTTCTGGCCTGCCCTTCGGGGTGCTCGCCTTCTCGAACCTTCCGTTGGAAGAATTTTTTGATGGCTGCTGCCTTCAAGCAGTGTTCTGCTTGCCTGAAGAAGTTCCCTGCCTCCGACGGGCATAACCTCTGTCTTTTTTGCCTGGGAGAATCTCACCAGAGCCAGTCCTGCACTCACTGTAAGAACTTTACTCGACTTGCAGTGCAGAACCAGAGCAACCGGTTGAAAGCGCACCTTATGGAGCTCGCTTTGGCTCCCGCCACGGCTGCCTCTACCTCTACTGGTGCCTCTCAGCCCCCTCCGCTTCCTCCTCCTTCTTCAACTCTCTCCATCAGAAAGAAGAAAAAGAAGGATAAAAATGGGGAGAACAAGAAGAAACATGGGTCGGAGAAAAGGCGATCTCTCCCACCTACGCCTCGCCCTCCTGTCTCTCCGGGGCCTTCGCCTCCTTTTTCGGTCGCGAGATGTCCTTCACCCGGATCTTCGATATGGGGCGGACGGTCCTCTTCGGGATCTCCTGCAAAAGGTCGCAGGGCTGGGGCTCCAGCTCGCCCACTGCAGGTACTCCCTTCTCCTCCTCGTGAGAGGGGCTGTTCACCCACGAGGCAGGCTTCCGTCTCTCCAAGGCCTAGGACTCCAACAATCAATGAACCGGCAGCCACCATTCCGGCCACCGTTTCGTCTCCGATCCTCCCAACCACCGTTTCGTCGGCCACCGTTTTGTCCCAACCATCGGCGGTGGATGCATCCCAGATGGAATTCTTTAAAGGGATGTTCGAGGCCATGGCAAAATCGTTTGCCCAACAGTTCAAGGCCTCCATGCCTGCGGCCTCTGCGGCTCCGGTGCCGACCACCGCAAGCCCCAGGGATGTTGGTCCTGCTGTGGCTCCACCGACCTCACGAGGGTCGAGTGTCCGCTCCGCTGGCCCACCCATATCGTCTTGGTGTGGTCCAGATGTCGATGCGATGAGCTCCCATCCCGTCGACCTGCCCAGGCCGTACTGGCGCGGTCCCGACGTGGATACCAGGATTCCTCCCTCGTCCTCCGATGATTCCAGCGCGTCTTCGGAGGAGGACGAGGGGGACGTCGACACCGACAAGACGCCAGACCAGGCCATCGGCGCGTGGTGAGGATCAACGCTCGCTCACGGCAATGCTGACCAGCTTGGGGACTGCCCTGAACCTGAAGGTGGACCAGCCACCACTGGAGGGTGAGGACCAAATGACCGCCAAACTGGACAAAAGGGCGATTCGACCGGTCCACATCACCATGCTTCCATCCATGTTGACGTCAGCGAAGGCAACATGGAAGAAGCCGGTGTCATCACACTCTGTTTCGTCCAGGCTCGACGGAATGTACAGAGTCCTGGACGAAAACGTTGAGTTCCTCCAAGCGCACCCCTTGCCGAACTCGTTGGTGGTCAAGGCCTTCCAGCATAGAACGGCCGTCAGCGGTTTTCCGGTACCTTCGACTCTGGAAGGGAAGAAGCTTGACGCGGTGGGATGTAAGTTTTACGCCATCGGTTCCCTCTTCCTCCGAGCCGCCAATTACTCGGCTGCCATGGGCCTCTATCAGTCCCACCTCTGGGAGCAGGTGAAGGTCCTGGCAGCTAAGCTGCCCGCCGATGCACAGAAGGGATTTGACGCACTGGCGACCTAAGGCGACTTTCTGTCAGAGCAGCAAATGAGGACGGCCAGGCACATCAATGATTACGCAGCCAAGGACATGTCTTCTGCCATTTTGCTCCGTCGTCATGCCTGGCTTAGGGGCACCTCCCTCGACGATGCAATGAAAAAGCTCATCGAGGTGTTCCCGTTTGATGGGCAAGGCCTGTTCGGACAGGACACCGATAAGGTACTGAACGAAATGCGCCAAACAAACTCGACAGCTAAGTTCCTGGGGCTTACCACACCGGCTCCGCCTGCCAGGCCGCGATTCCAACCCTTTACGTGTCGGTATCAGGGGAACCTGCAGCAACAAGGTGGCTAGACGGATCTGCCCAGGCCTGGCCCCTACAAACAGCGGCGCCAACACAAGTCTCGTTACCAACCTTACGGGCAGGGCAAGCATTCCGATGCGAAATCCAAGTCCCGAGTTTGAAACCGCGATGGCCAAGTCTCTCTCGCTCCACCTCCCATACCTTCCCCTCCGGAATTTCCTCCATCACGGACAACCGGTGGGTCTTAAAGATCTTGTCCGCTGGTTACGCCATTGAGTTCGTGCGAGTGCCTCGGGTAGGAAGACATCGTTTCACCACCTCGTCTCCCCATTTGGAGGAAGAAATATCAACTCTTCTGTCCAAGGGAGCCATCGAGCGGGTGGCACCAACTGATTGGAACAACGGTTTCTACTCGAGATACTTCATGGTTCAGAAGAAGGACGGAGGACTTCGCCCAATTCTGGACCTGCGCCGCCTGAACAAGTGTATCCGCACCAAGAAGTTCCGGATGGTGACCCTACAGACCGTCCTCCCCCTCATCAACAAAGGGGACTGGTTCACAGTCATAGACCTCAAAGACGCTTACTTCCATGTCAGCATCTTCGAGGACCACAGTCGGTTCCTCCGCTTCCGGATCTGCAATTCTGTGTACCAGTACCGGTGTCTACCGTTCGGTCTGGCCACGGCGCCAAGGGTCTTCACCAAGTGCATGGCTCCAGTGGCTGCCTTCCTCCGCCAGCGGGGGATCCGGGTCTTTCCGTACATCGACAACTGGCTGATTGTTTCCCCCACCAGCTCGTCAGCCATTCAGGACACGCAATTCACAGTTCACCTCATGGAGAGTCTTGGCCTCAGGATCAACTTCGCCAAATAGAAGTTGATTCCCTCTCAGCGCATCGAGTATATTGGAGCAGTACTCGACTCGCTCGTTACCAGAGCCTTCGCCCCCCCAGAAACGCTTGCTGGACATTGCACAAGGGGTAAGCGACTTCCAAACCAAACCGTTCGTCAGGGCGAAAAAGGCACAGAGACTTTTAGGCCTCATGGCCTCTACGACGGCGGTGATTCCTCACGCCAAGTTGAAGTTCCGGTCCCTGCAGTCGTGGCTCCTCCACGAATTCGACTCGCTCCGGGAGAGCCAGTCCAAACGGTTGACTCCGTCTCCGGAACTGATGGACCAGCTGCTGTGGTGGACGATGCCACTCAATGTGGCCACGGGGAAGAGCTTTTACCCCCCACAACCCTCGTTGCAGGTATTGACCGATGCAAGCAACCTCGGCTGGGGGGCTGCTTGCGGGACTCTCACGGTCAACAACGCTTGGTCGCCTCACGAGATGGTGCACCATATCAACTATTTGGAGCTTTTGGCCGTTTGGAAGGCCCTATGTTCCTTCGAGACCCTACTCACCGGCAAGGTGGTTCAAGTGGCCTCGGACAATACCACGGCAGTGGCATACCTGAACAAACAGGGAGGAACGCGATTCACCACCCTTCTTTACCTTGCTGTGCAACTCTGGGAGTGGTGCCTGGAAAGACACATCTTTCCGATTGGTGTGCACATTCAGGGCAAACTGAATGTCTTGGCCGACCACCTCAGCCATCTCACCTCGACGACCCACGAATGGGAACTGGACGACGAAGTATTTCGGTCCCTTTGCGGGGCCTGGGGGACTCCGAGCATCGACCTCTTTGCGTTGGAGTCCAACAGGAAATGCCACAGGTACTGTTCCAGGGCAGGCATCGGACTGAACTCCGAGGGCGATGCCTTCATGAAACGGTGGGATCTGGACTACCTCTACGCTTTTCCTCCATTTCCTCTGGTCCAGAAGGTCCTCACCAGGATGTACCAACACCGGACCAACGCAATTCTTGTGGCTCCAGCATGGCCTCGCCAGCCCTGGTTTCCGCTACTGTTACGCATGTCGTCGCAGTATCGCACGCTGCCGGAATCACCAACGCTCCTCCAAATGGAGCACGGCCAGCTTCACCATTCGGACCTACCCAGCCTCCACCTCACCGCGTGGAGGATAACCCCAGACTATCCAGGATCTTGGAGCTAGCACGGCGCCCTTCAACAAGGAAGTCTTATGCTTCCAAATACAGACGCTTTTGTGCTTTTCTGGCATCCCAGCAGACGTCCCCTCCACAGGTGGGGCTACAGGACGTCTTGGCCTACCTCCTCCATTTGACGGAGTCTGGCCTTAGCATTACCTCCATCCGGGTCCACCTCGCGGCGGTGGTGGCTCACTCTCCGGCTGGTTCACCCACTTCTGGTGCCTTTCGCGACCAAATGGTAAAGCGTTTCCTCAAGGGACTGCGGAACGCCTTCCCGCCAGTCAGGACTCCAACGGCACAATGGTCATTGTCTGCCATTCTCAACGCGCTCACCAGGACTCCTTTCGAGCCTATGGCTACCACGGATGTTCATCTCCTCACGTGGAAGACGCCGTTTCTGGTGGCTATCACGTCTGCTCGACGAGCTGGTGAACTGGTTGCTCTGCAGGCAGACGCACCATTTCTTCAGTTTTTCAATGACCGCGTGGTGCTCCAAGCGGATATCACCTTCCTTCCCAAGGTGGTCTCCCAGTTTCATATGGCACAGACTACCTCCTTGCCAACCTTCTTCCAGAACCCCACCAACGCCCAAGAAAGGACTTGGCACACGCTGGATGTGAAACGAGCTTTATTGTTTTACACCAGCAGGACAAGGGAGTTCAGGAAGTCACAACGCCTCTTTGTGGCTTATGGAGGAAAGTCCAAAGGTGAACATCTCTGCCCAGAGGTTCTCCAAATGGATCACGTCTACCATCTACCTGGCCTACGAGTCGGCCTCGCTGCCACCTCCACCGCATGTCAGGGCGCATTCTACGAGGGCGGTTGCCACATCCACTGCCTTTTTGGAGGGCACACCGCTTGAGGACATATGTAAGGCTGCCACCTGGTCCAGACCTTCTACATTTGTCCAGCATTACAGAGTGGACACCAGAGCCACTGCGGACGCCAGGCTTGGCCGTGTCGTCCTCACCAGGGGGCTCCGGGCTCAACGCCCTTGACGGCTCACTCTACCTGACCAGCATACTCATCGTGGGATCATCTCATCCGACTGCCCACCGACCAAGTGAGTGTGAGCTTGCTAATCTCCCAATAGTGGGGATTCACAAACTATACGAAGGAGAAAGTTCGGTTTCACTTACCAGTGATAACTTTCGTTCTTCGAGTATATAGTTTGTGAATACACACTACCCACCCTGCCTCCCCTCTTGAGCTGCACGGATGAGATCAATTGGTTTATCCTGTGCTTGGCTTAAGTATGGAACTGAGGTAAAATGGCGGACTGCCGCCTCAGGGTGGGCGGTACGGTGGGCGGTCTTACCGCCAAAACTTTTGACCAATAGCTTTTTAAGCCTCCGATCAGCGTTTTGCGCAGGCGCATAACCCAATAGTGTGTATTCACAAACTATATACTTGAAGAACGAAAGTTATCACTGGTAAGTGAAACCGAACTTTCCCATAATATGCCTGGTCACTGCATTCTAGAAATGTGGAAGTCTCCATATCAAGATCAAGGGCAGCCCCACATAGAGATAATTACAATAGTGAATTTGTGAGATTATCAAGTTGGACTAGGGTTGTAAGGGAATGTCTGTCCAAGTATGGATTTGTGTGATTTGATGCAGTTTCTATTCTTCAACTGTGTATTTTCATTTTCTAGCAAATTCAAAATTTTGCTACTGTCCTCAGATTGGGTTTCTCTGTTGAGCGGAAACATCATTAAATGTTCATGAAAGATAGACATCCTCTTTCAAAAATACCTCTCTACATGCACAGATGCCTCCTTCACCTCTGATGCAACACTAATTCATAAGACATGCCCTGCCCAATCAACTGTGTTGCAGGGCAGCAATGTGTGCTCTGTGTGCATTCTGTAAATATTCAGAACACACACAACCTTTTAAAAAGTTTTGATGGAAATTAGTTTCCATTCAAAAAACCTCCTGTGTCCTGTAGTAGCATGGGACACATTTTGTCGCATCCACATTTTTATTTCTAAAACACATCTTTGGCCACAATAGGATGCAAATAAGCTTCTACAGATTTTTTTTAAAATGACCAGGGAAATGTCAGGGAAGAAACTAATTAACAAAAGAATAAGAGGTAACACAATAGAAACCATCCATAGAAGAAATTGTATGCAGATATGAATCTAAATCAGTTCCAGAAGGAGTTGATAATGTAATTTGTTTCTAGCTCAGACTTCTCTCTTCCATTAGAGGTAACATACTCTACTAGCTGATTACCTTACCTTGCTCGGGTTTATTTTTCCCCTTAAAGGAAGTATAGTTTCTTCAGTGGCATCATCTCTGGCCCGGAAACTTAAAGTTCTGTCAAGCCGAAGCCTCCTTTCACTGTAGAAAGGAGGCCGCGGTTTGGATTTTCCAGCCAGCCAGAACTTTAAGTTTACGGGCCTGAGACACCGCCACTGAAGAAAGCTTTACCAGTGGTGTGTCCCAGCGGTAAATTCAAAACATTGTCAAGCTGCGTTTTCTTCCTTCAGTGAAAGGAGTGTGTGGCTTGACAGAACTTTAAGTTTACGGGCTGGAGACACTGCCTCAGAAGAAAGCTGTGGCTGCTAATTACGGCCACAGCTTTCTTTAGCGGCAGCATGTCCCGGCGGAAACTTTAAACTGTTGTCAAGCCACGTTCTTCCTTCAGCAAAGGAGGCTGCAGCTTGACAGAACTTTAAGTTTACGGGCTGGGGACGCCACCAGGCAGAAAATTTGAACCACTGTCAAGCTGTGTCCTCTTGCTCTCAGCAGAAGGAGGCCATGGATTGACAGAAATTTAAGTTAATGGGCCGGAGATGCCGCCGGGCAGAAAATTGAAACCGCTGTCGAGTCGCGTCCTTCTTCCTTCATTACCTACTTGTAAACGTCGCCCTCTGTGGCCTTTGTCACTTTTATATTGTACTGTCAGGAAAGCCTGGAAACCATCTTGTCAGTAAGTTCTGTAGAAGGAAAAGTGTGGCTGCATTGGCTGCGTTGGCAGCATTGGCTGCATTGGGATCGATTAGCAAAAATGGAGGCTGTGGTGCACATGCACAGTACTGCTGTTTCATTGCTTTTTCTCCTGTTGGTGGGGGTGTCCCCTTTGCATTCCACTTTGGGGGGCATAAACCCCCAATTGAGTTTTGTGACCCCCACAGTGCTGATCTCACCACCCCAAGGTATGTGTATGCCGAATTTCAGTGACATTGGTCCAGGGGTGTGGGTTTCTTTAGAGCACATACAAACCCACACCTCTGTTTTATAGATATAGATAAAACTTAGCTGGGAAGTGCTGCTTTCATATTCACCACTGGATGGCAGTCATTGGAAACAATTCAAATGACTACAGCTCTAGACAGTTGGGGATTAGTATAAAAATGCCCATATGACCACAGTGAAATCTTATACATTCAGAAATATCTGATACTTAAAAGTTAGTAGCTTGTAAAAGTTAAAATAGATGTGCGTGAGATTAAAAACCCAATATTTAGCACATTTTTTCACCAACTCATTCTGTGGGTTTAGATATGCTATAACGAGTATGTCTATTTTCATGTATTTATAACTCACTAACAAATATAACAAGTAGTTCATCTTTTCCTGTTTTTGTTTGTTACACTCATTTATCTTTTATGTGGAGCAGAGAATATTTTTTTTCAAATGTTGTACGGCATCATCTTCCATCAGCAAGGCCAGTGGTTAGGATAGTAAAATTTAGTGTTTAATGACCTCTACTGCGCCACTGGTTCACCATTCATTGTATAGATTCGGTATTGTATATGTTATAGAAGAACAACCAGTATGAGAACTACTGATGAAAATTGCACTAAAAGTTCACTATGAGGACTTCGTAATCTGTAGATATACAAGCCTTATTAAATGCATACAAGCAAGTGTAATAATATAAGAACTGATGAATCATTGTTCTTGTTCTTGTTGTTATTACAGCATAATAGACCCCAGCCCAAATCATATTAGGAAAAATAAATAAGGGTAACTATGCAACGGTTTTCTCTTTCTGGCTTGCCATTCATTGAATGTCCATCTGTGTGAGTGTGTAATTAGTCTGCTGTCCATGCAGAGCAGAGGAGCATAACAGCTAAGCACAAACAAAAGTGGGATAGAGTGCATATTTGCTTACTTATGCTGTGTGAATCCACCTGGATTCTAGCCTCCATTTTCTATAATGATTGATGATCTTAAAATACAGAAAAATAAAATACAACAGTAAAAACAATATAATTGTAAGAAAAAAGTAAGATAAATTAGTCTGGCAGGATTTGTTTTTGACCACTCCACATTGGCTTCTAGTTATTATTACAGTACATTGTTTTCAAGGTGCTTGCAGAATGAGTGCTTTATAATCTGCTCCAGAATTTTTTGCTGTCAGGCTGATTGGTCTGTAGTTCCCTTTTCGCTCTTTTTGAAAATAGGGACAACATTAGCTCTACTCCAGTCATCTGTCACTTCACTCACTCTCCATAGTTTGGAGAAGATAATAGTGGTTCTAAGAGCTCTTCGGCCAGTTCCTTCAATATTCTTGGGCACCGTTCATCTGGTTTTGGAGATTTTAACTTGTTCAGTGTTATAAGGTATTCCCTGACTGTTTGCTTATCAATCTCAAACTTCAATCTATTCTTCCCGGGCCACTTTTCAGCAAAGACAATGTACCAAAAGAGTGGCTACAGAATATAGTACTAAGATCTGGCCTGTCTTCATTAGCCTGAAATCCTCCAGGTGTTCTGGACATACCTGTCAAGTTTGGGATTTAAAAATAAGGGAAATTTTGGCCACAGCCCTCTGTGGGTGTGGCTATATCTGTGGGCGTGGCCAAATCTGGCCATGTGACTTGCTGGGCTCTAGTCATGCCTGCCACATGACCATGAAAATGTCTGCAAACACAGACTCTTTGGCTGTAAATGGAGATGAGCACTGCACCCTAGAGTCAGATATGACTGGCTTTCGAGCAAGGGCAGGCTTTACCTTTACATATTGTTAGATCCAGTGCTGCCTGTCATATCTGACTCTAGGGTTCAATGCTCATTTCTGTTTATAGCCAAAGAGCCAGCACTGCCTCTTTGTAGATGTTTCTGTGGACATGTGGCAGGCATGACTAGACACCAGAATGTTGTTACCTTTCCCACCAAAGTTGTCTCTATTTATCTACTTGTAATTTCTTGCTTTTGAACTGCTAGGTTGCCAGGAGCTAGGAAAGAGATGGGAGCTCAAACAGTCATGTCGGCCTTCCAGCTAACAAGGCGAGCTTCTTAACCACTGAGCTGCAGTGGCTCAAGTGGCTAAGGTGCTGACTGGAAGGTGGCAGGTCAGCAGCTTGATACCAGAGTACTGCAGGATGGAGTGAGCTTCTGCCTCTGTCCCAGCTCCTGCCAACCTAGCAGTTCAAAAGCAAGAAAATTTAGGGAAACAAATAGAGTATCTGGATTAGTCCAAGCCCCTTACCCTCATCTTCCTGTTTGTTTAAGCTTGAGTCCCACCACACAGAAGTGGCTCATTTTCTTCTGCCTCTTTCCTCCCATCTAGGGCCTTATTTTTTCACGCTCAGGCATCACTTTCCCTAGGGTCTACCTTATGATTATCAGATCACCACCTCATGATGTCATTATTTGTACTTTCACTGTTATTTTTGCAGTTCTGAAGACATGTTACCTGTATTATATTGAAATTTGTCTGTTTGAGTGATGATTAATCTATACAAAATGCATTCAATTCAAACCATGTCTCCCATTCCACTTTATATAATTGCAAGTAGATAAATAGGGAACACTTTGGTGGGAAGGTAAACAGCATTCCGTGTGCCGGGGCATCCATGCTGGCCCTCCCTGGCCCAGGGCCAGCCACCTCTTTTCTTCCTTTCCCCCCTCTACCCTCCCATCTCACCCGCCCAAGGAGGAGTCAAAGGAAGTTGGAACGGAAAAAGAGAGCTGAAGGCCCCGCCACAAACCACCTTCTCTCTCCTTTTCCACAAGCAAAAAGCCACAGTGACCTCTGTTGGCTGGGGAAAAACCTGCAGCTTTGGGATTTTTTTTTTAAAAAACGTGATATTATGGGAAAATTAATAAAATGGGAGGGGGCGGGAAGAGGGGTAAAATACGGGGTTTTCCTAACCAATAAGGGATACTTGACAGGTCTGGTTCTGGAAAATAACATCCTTAATCCATGACCTTTGAATATGCTGGGAAGTTGTATAGAGAGTAACAGGTTTGGGGAGTCTGAACAGTTATCCCTTTACATCTCTTTTTTCTCCAGAAGAAAGAGAAGGAAAATAAGAAATATAGAAATACAATTTAGACTAGGAGTGGTAATCTATAGCCCTTTAAATATTTTTGACCAGTTAGCTACAAACAGGATGAATAGTAGTGTGGGATCATCAACATATTTGGGGGTCCAAAACTTGTTCATTTCATGCTATACAAGAGGTATATGAGGCCTCAGTACTTGGATAGTACCAAAAAAGAAGATAAAAAAGAAACATTATTTTGCATATACTAATTAATGTTTCTAGATGCAAATTTAGAAAATCTTATTATAATTTAAGTAACAATACAATAAAGCACATTGTAGTGGGGAAGACTCAACCAGTTTGCCTATGTATCTGCAAAGCTTGGTGTTCACATATTATCTGTGGATGGGCAACTTCAAGGTCTCTGATCTGTGATTCTTTTATATAAATCAGACTTGGGATAGATAGTTCTTCAAATGCAGGACACCTTCAAAAAGATCCTCTGACACCCCATCAAATGGAGGACTGTCTTTCCAAGTAGAAATGGCACATGTCACAAGTCTGCCTCTTCTGCATCCCTTAGGTTTGTTACCTGATGAAGCAACCTCCATTTTTCAATGGCAGGCCCAACTATGAGCACTTTTGTCCAGTTGAAGATCATGTTATCCCAGTCTGATTTTCTGCCATAGCTGATTGTGGCGGGATTTGATATATGCACTTTTGTTTGTTGTTAGAGGGTATGTTGTGTGCCATCAGGTCACATGCATTATAGCAATCTTAATTGAGTTTTCAAGGCAAGTGAATGAACTAAGGAGCAGTCACCCACCAGTACTTGGTGAATCAAGGCTTGAAAATGTGTGGTTTTCAGATGATATTGGGCCACAATTCCCATTGCCTATAATCAATAAAAATCAATGGTGACAGCACACCTCTGCAGTCTATAGTATCACAGAATCTTAATATCTGTGTTAAGTGTGTAATGTACATGTGTGTAGCTTCCCCACATTGCTTTAACCAGCCAGCAAAACAGAACCTCCATCAGAGGTTTAAAATGTCGTGTGCTGTTTGTGTAGTGTTATTAAAGAGAAACTATACAATTGAATACATAAGAACATAAGAACAGCCTTGCTGGAACAGGCCACAACCCATCCAGTCCAGCATTCTGTCTCACACAGTGGCTCACCATTTGCTTCAGGGTATTCCCAAGCAGATGCCTTCACCTGCTTAGGATTCCCTGGAAATGGCATTGAGAAATATCCTGCCTATCTCTCCAACCCGGAGGTTGTCCTTAGGTATCCATAATTATAGCCATTGATACCCTTGTCCTCCATGAACTTGTCTAATCCTTTCTTAAAGCTGTCAACATTGACAGCTGTCACCACTTCTTCTGGCAGGGAGTTCCATAGATCAGTAATCCTCTGGGTGAAAAAGTACTTTCTCTTATTTGTTTGAGAACTAGTACCCAAAAGTTTCATGGAGTGCCCCCTAGTTCTAGTGTTATGCGATAGGGAAAACAGTTTTTCCTTATCTACTTTGTCCACACCGTGCATGATTTTATAAACTTCAATCAGGTCACCTCTTAGACGCCGTCGTTCAAGAGTGAAGAGGCCCAACCGTTGCAGCCTCAGATGGTAAGGAAGGTGTTCCAGTCCCCTAATCATTCTGGTTGCCCTCCTCTGCACTTTTTCCAGCTCCATAATATCCTTCTGGAGGTATGGCGACCAGAACTGTACACAGTATTCCAGGTGGGGCCTCACCATAGATTTATAAAGAGGCAAAATGACACTTGCTGACTTATTTTCTATACCCTTCCTAATGATCCCTAGCATTGAGTTTGCTTTTTTCACTGCTGAGGCACACTGGGTTGACACCTTCATTGAGTTGTCCACCAGGACACCAAGGTCCCCCTTTCCTGGTTTGTCACAGAGAGTTCAGACCCCATCAGTTTATAAATGTAATTTTGGTTTTTGCTCCAACGTGCATCACTCTGCACTTACTAGTGTTGAAGCTCATTTCCCCTGTTTTGTAATATGGGTATTATTTTGGATCATCTGGGATCGTAGCCAGGTTTCTAGATTTTTTGTTTTGGGGGGCGCAAATTTGTTTTCAGGAGGGGCAAAAAAAATCAAGAGAGGCAACAATGTCATACTCACATGTATAACATTGTCATCCCTGGGTGGGGTGGTTGGGGTTGGGGGGTGGGCTGTTAGCTCAGGAAGGTCCCCCCCTCCCCACACTCCCCCTGGCTACAGTCCTGGGATCATCTATAAGTGTGGGAACTTTCAAGAGAGGGCATATTGTTGGCTGAGGCAACAAATTGCTCTTAGTGTTATTTTGGATTTCTAGAAGATAAGACTTCTAGTTTCTTCTTCAGATCTTAATTAGCAATGCCTAGTAAGAAAAAAGTTGATATACATGTGAATCCTACATTTTGCAAACAAAATTAACATCATTTGTAGCATCTTCTTAGTGTGAAAGCTTTATTGTGTAATTCTAATTGTAAGTGTTTTGGCATATAAATGGGTCTTGAGAATTTGCTAAAACAAGCGTTAAAGTATACCATATATTTTTAGATTCACATTGACAGCTGCTTGTTGTAGATTAGAAAGGCTGTTTTTGGTATAATATGCACATACTTAAAGAAAGTTTGCTGAAGTTGGAATTGGTATCTCTCTTCTTCCGTTTCTAGGCCAGACGTGAAACTGCCAAAAGGAAGGCAGCTTTTGGTAAGAAAGAGCCAGTAACACAAGGTTGCCGTTACCAGAGTACACCTGACTATGGTTCAAAAATACCACAATCTTCAAGGAGGCTCTTTCTGTATACCCCATCAGTATCTGTTATATAATATACTAGCATTTATACCCGGGCTTCGCCCCGGGGATGTCTAGGGCCCTTTTTGGTCTTACTGAGGGGGTCTTGCATCGCAGCAGTGCTTGTTGGCTAGGCGGCGGCAGCGGCTGTAAGGGGGGATGGCATTGAAGCGTTGGCAGGCGGGCAGGCAGCAGCATCGGTTGGGGTGCGTTGGCCACCTCTGGTGGCCTTGCACCCCCGGTAATGGTATAGTGGAGGCTTGCTCGGGTGGTGGGGCTGAGGTGAGGTGGAGGCTGCCTTGGGCAGCAGGGCAGAGGAGGCGCCTACAGCACCGCCTATGGCGCCACCTTGCCTGGACGCATCTTGAGGTGGTGAGGGCGAGGCTGGGTGGTAGGGGGCATGGCGGCTGCCTGCGGTGATCTTGCGTCCCCAATCATGGTGAGGCAGAGGCTTGCTCTTGGGGCAGGGCTGAGGCGAGGCGGAGGCTGCCTCGGGCAGCAGTGTTGAGTAGACAGCTTCTGGAGGGGTGCAGTGACTGCCTCTGGTGGCCTTGCATCCCCAGTCAGGGATGGTGATTGTGCATGGTGGTGGCCACCTCCGGCGGCCTTGCCTCACCGGTCAGTCGCTTGGTGGTGAAGTTCATGCACTGTTGCGTGTGACCTTTGTTGTTGTCACCCAGTTGTGACATGGACAATTTTTGTGGATCTTTCTGGTGGGGCTAGTGCCCCACTCCAGGCTTTTGGACCCCCCTCTTTTGCAGGAGGGGGAGGCAAGCTAGGCCCAGGGAAGCTGGTAGGCAGGTGGGGCGCAGGTGGGCCACGTGCATTGAGGACATACTAACCTACTAGTTTGCTTTATATATATAGATTTTAGAAATCAATCCTAGCAATTTTAATCTCTGGCTTGTTAGATTTGGTAACTTTTAGGTTTACTCCAATAAGGATGGGCTGTTGTTGTTGTTGTTGTTGTTGTCAATTCTAAAATCTAAGAGGTGCTCATTTTAACTAAACTTCTACGGAGTGAATCATAGATTATTTGTGCATGAATTACACACAACAAAATTCCCTTTGTGCATTTGACAGCAAGATCAGTAGGGTATAATTTTGTATTAGAAAAAACCATAATGAAAGAGACAAGAATTCATTCTATAAATAATAAACATTTAACAATTTTATTAATATTTATATAATATATATAAATGCCAAGGGAGCTTTCAGAATGTGTTTGTGTGTGTTGACACTGAGTTTATGTAGATATTTACTAATGCCTGAAATAATAGCACAATTTAATAATATGCTAACATACTCACATGTATTGATAATGCATTATGCTTACCACCTCTGCACTGTCTGGCCAGGCATCCCACTATGGTAATGGAGTAAGACCGTACAGCCAGTCACTTAATGCCTAGTGTTGGGTAGCGGTAAATAACCTGATTCCCTAAAGTGGTGGATGAGCCCCTTTTGGTGGGGTAATGGCCCCCTCAGTGGAGGAAATGTCACTGGAAACCATCATACTGGGCCCAACAACAAAATGAGTGGAGGAGGAACCCCTTCACTATTCTGATTCATTTCCCAGTGGTCATGGAGGTGGAAGAGGCCATGCCAGATGGACCGGCTGTGAAGGCACACCTTGTTAATGTCCTCAAGGCTGCAGCAGTCCACGGCAGTCCTGGTGTTAAATCCTGCATGTCTCATTTCATATGTGCCACAGGCAATCACGGTGTCTGGGTCACTTTATGGCAAGCTGGGATCCTCCTTAAACACATTCACACCAGTGACATTTTTCCTGTGAAAATGATTTCCAGGGGGGGAATGTATACTCGGAAACGTGTAGCAGCCAACGACCACCATCTCTGACAATGAGAGACAGAATGTCCATGGTTATTTTGTTGTTTAAGGATCAATCTGTTTAGAATGGTTGTAGTCAGCTTCTGTGACAGAAAGGAAGATGCTCATTTTTGCAGGACTGAAATCCCATAAAGTTTTAATGACAGGAATAGCTTTGTGGTTGAGGATTGAAATGATGTGCCAGAAGGAAGGAGAGCTACAGTAAGGATTAGGGAGCCTGGATACAAGATGACAGAAAAAAAGAAGGCAGGCATGGAGTGGTGGTGAACCTCTAGCAAAAAAATTTACGGATGAGATTTGTGGCCAAAGATATATGAGCTATGAAAGCTTATATTAAGGCTGAATTAAATTTTTAGTTAATGATAGACTAGAAATAATTTGATTGAGATTCAGTGCCAGCAGATTAGTGGTGTATGACAAAATAGGCAGTGGCTTGAAAAACAGACCTAAAAACAGGTACTGTACCATAGTCATGGAAAAGAAAGGAATCATGAAGGAAGTATGATTGAGACAAAACTCAACATAGGCTGTAAAAACAGAGGAACTTAGTACACATGTTGACTTAGTGAGCCAATGAAGAAGTCTGTGAGTGATGCCCTCTATTGTTACTGCAGCCCTGTGACCTGAATGGCCTTGGTGGGCCATTGGAGGCCAAGAAGTGTATAGGGAGTTACTGAAGGCATACATAAAAATGAAACAGAGGTTGCATTCAATTTTGAGCTGAACCAAGCAGACAATAACTTGCCCGCAGGCTTCTAGTGAGAATCTAATAACAACATTGCTTATTCAAAACTAGCTGAGGGTTCAGTTGGAAGCACATTAGAAGTAATGCTAAATAAAATATATGGATATGAGTATCAAAATGTTGACTCATCTCAGAAAAATAACTGCATTAGGACCACATTTTCAAAAGAAAGCACACATCCCATTTGTAAATGTGTTTGCTACATGATTCCTTTAGAAATCAGACTGTTGTAAACACTGAGAGAGATTATGTCTCCTTTTTATTATATAAGAGAAGGAACTTCTTGTGGCCACTCCAGATATTGTTGAATTCTTTGTGTTGTTGGGCTTCAACTTTTTTTTGCCCAAGCCAGCATGCCTGATTGTCAAGAATAAAGAGCTGGAATTCAGCAACATCTCAAACTTGGGAGATTTCCTACCCTTTTTATATAGCTTCTGAGGGCCAAATGTAAAGCATCTGTCTATCTGTCTATCACTCTACCTATATATTTGATTTTTGTACCACCCATCTCGTAAAATGGCTACTCTGGGTGGTTAACAAGGGTTAAAAACATAAAACGCCAAATAACACTCATAAAGGCATATATATATATATATATATATATATATATATATATATATATATATATATATATATATATATATATATATATATATATATATATATATATATATATATATATATATATGAGTGAGTGAGTGAGTGAGTGAGTGAGAGAGTGAGAGAGAGAGAAAGTGAGTACAGTGGTACCTTGCTTAAAGAGCATAATGTGTTCCATGGGATTGCTCTTTAAGCGAGTTTGCTCTTTAAGCGAAACACCATTGTAAGTGACCAATTGTGACTTTTGGTGGGTGGGGGATTACGAATCCCAATTTAGTTGTTAAACAAGTTTTTGGTTAGTTTTAGTTGTTAAGCAAGGTGACCATTCAGAGAAAATTCTGCTCTTTAAGCGAGTTAGTCTCTAAGTGAGGTGCTCTTTATGCGAGGTTTTACTGTACTTCAAAGATATCCAGTTAATTGATTCACATATGTTTCTCATCTACCATGTACCACAAATATACCTGTATATACTTGACTATAAGTCATCCCGAATATAAGTCGAGGTACCTAATTTGGACCTCTACAACTAGGAAAAAATTGACCCGAGTATAACTCAGGGGTGGAAAATGCAGCTGCTGCTGGTGAGTTTCAATATTTAAAATACATGAAAATATGTTAAAATTAATTAATTTAGACATTTGTGTGGGTATGCTTTTGAGTGTTTACATTGACCTGAGTATAAGTCGAGTCCCATTTTTGGATCTCATTTTGGAGGCTAAAACCCCAACTTATATTTGAGTTAATACCATAGGTTACGTTCAGAAAGTAATTCACTCCTTAGCTGTTACTGTGTTGCAAAAGTAATAAATATTACTCATTAGAATACCATCCCAACCACCAACACACAGATAATAACTGCCCGGCAAGGCAGGGGTTCCCAGTGTGTGTGTGTGTGTGTGTGTGTGTGTGTGTGTGTGTGTGTGAGAGAGAGAGAGAGAGAGAGAGAGAGAGAGAGAGAGAGAGAGAGAGAGGTGTGCTCCGCATTTGGACCTTGTCTGTCAGAGCTCAGAGAAAGCAAGCCCCTTCTCTGACAGTGCTGTTCTCTGCCTTTGCTTCCTGGAGAAGTAACTCGCTTCCCTCGGTGGGTGTGGGATGAAGGCACCAATACCTTCGGCCCCTGGCCCCCGTGGAAATGACTTGCTTCCCTCCGGGAGGCGAAGCCAGAGAACGGAGCGCTGTTCTCTGCTTTTGCTTCCCGGGGAAGTAGCTTACTTACATCAGTGGGTGGGGGACAAAGGCACCAGTGCCTTTGGCCCCCGGCCCCCGTGGAAGGGGCTCGTTTCCCTCCGGGAGGAGACAGTAGAGAACAGAGCACTGTTTTTGGCCTTTGTCTCCCTGAGGGAAGCGGCAGGCATGCGGGCATAAGATGTGTTCCCCCTCCTCCCCGGTACCCCACTGAAGCCACGGCGAGGCTGGTGCCAGCCTTCATTGCTGGGGCAGCGGGAATGGCTTCCCTCGTCGGTTTTTTGCCCGCACACCAGCTGCCCCACCTCCTCTGCACTCGCGCCCTTCAGCCTGATTGGCTGAGGGGTTGCGTGGCATGGAGTATGCTGAGAACTGTAGTTCTTTTTGTTGATTTTGTTTGTGGGGCGTTTGCCCCACTCTCTGTTTCAGGACCCTTGCGGCATTGTGATTTCAGTTTTAAGGTAAGTGTGGGCAGCTCCGTACAAGATGATTGGGCTGGGTGTGGCCACATATGCCAGACACATACCATGCAACCCCCTTCTTATAGGTATAGATTGAGTATACCAATATTATCAACAAAAAGGATACAAGTAATATGTTCTTGAGACAATTAAAATGTTCACTAGCAAATATTCTTTTCTCTCCACTGACTATTTCACTCTTAGATTTTTCGTTTCTCTTTGACTGCTCTTAACCATTCCATTTATTGCTCAACATTTAGGTATCAAGATATGGTTGATATGCTTGTTTATTAAAATACTTTCTTTTAGCAGTAAATCACATTTGTGGGTAGAATTCCTTTGTTTACTGTTTCTTAGCCTCAGCTTTGATACCTGAGCGAGTCTTCATATATCTCTGGTTAGCAAAATGGTCAACTGCTAAAATAAATGAACAAACAATCAAACAAATAAAAAATACAAGGCCTGACTGACTAAAGCCTGGTTATCTTTTAGGAGGAAAGCTCCACTGAGATCCAATAATAAATGCTACTAATTTATAGCAAAGATATTCATTTTGGAGAGTTATTTCCAGTTTTAGAAGTACAGTAAGTAATACCTCATACAAAGTCCGCTTCATACAACATCGGATTCATACAACATTGCCTAATTCCTTAAAAAAAGTTGCCTCATACAAAGTCGTGCGACTTTGTATGAGGCATTGGGGTTTTCCCAGGTTGCATTGTGCCTGGACAGTATAAAAGGCAGAACACATGCGTGCATTGCTCTTGTGGGTTTTGCACAAGGCGAAGAGTGTTTAGGAGTGGTTTTGAGCATGATTTTGGATTTTTTCCGTAAGAATTTTTAGAAGCATTCCTGGGATTTTTGCAGCATTCTTCAGGTTCTTGGACAATCAGGGTTGTTTGACATATTTTTGTAATGTTTTTAGCCTTTAGACAATGATTTCTTAAAGTTCTGTCAGTTTCCTTGACTTTGCCTTGAAGTCTGTGCTGTTACAGTACAATGTATCTCTATGGAAATGACGGTGTATGAGGCATCGCAGCAAGGATTTGGACGTTGTATGAGGCATCACGGCAAGGATTTTGCATGCCTCATACAAAGTCCAAATCCTTATAAAGTCCAAACTTGTGGAACCAAGTTTGGACGTTGTATGAGGTATCACTGTACAGTATCAGAGAAGTTGTAGAAATAAAGCCATAAGTACTAATCTGTATTATTTCAGCTTGCTGTAATTGAAATGTGTTATATCTTAATCAAGATAGCTACTAATTAAGTTCAACTTCATCTGTTCCCTGTATGTATATTCTGACTAAAGCAAGTGACTCTGTCACAGATAAATTGGGGGTGGGGGAAGAGGTGACTGATTACAGTCTTATATTAGTATCACAGATTTTATTTAAATTGTTGACACATTAGTCACTACTTCCTCATGTTCTGCTTAAATAGTCAGTTGAACATGTAGATCATTTAACAATGAGCAAGCGACAGAGAGAACGTCTTAAAGAAATGGTACAATTTTAACTGGCTGGCTATTTATGTTAAAATGTTTCATCCCTATGTTATGGTAAATATTCACTGTGCTCAGCTATGATATCTGTTGGAAAGAAATTTTGAAAATAAAATAAAAGGAGAACTTTGAAGGATTCCACTTTTTGGGATCATTATAAACTCAATTTAATCTATATCCATATTCCAAGACATTTGGCTAATGATGTAATGGCCCAGAACCATCCCTATACTGTATCATCAGTTAATGACAGCCAAAAGGACTGGCAGAAGCCAGCAGCTTTAATAGCGCCATGGTTGATGATTGTATGCCATAAATGCAACACTCTTCTTGCAACTGGGTGGAGAGGAATTTCATCAAGAACATTGTTTTCCACCCAAAATGGCAATTTTTGCTCAAAATTGATGAGGTGTGCGGCAAATTTTTGGCATTCTTAAATTGCATGAATTCCCAAAATTAGGATGCTCTGGGGGTTTTAAGATTAATTACTCCTCTGGGGGGAATGAATTAGCTACAAAACAAGGTGTTTATTCTCGCTATGCCTTCTTTTAAAAAAAGAATGTGGGCTCTGCCAATTGTTCTGCCAAATTATGGTGGCAAATTTAAAGAGGAAAATCCTTAATGATAGTTTCCAGTGGCATGGCATGACAGTTTCTAATCCTTATTTCATGTTCAATCAGTTTCCAGCCCCATGTTTAAGATTATTTTCAAGAAGTAAACCAGTATTACAGAACAAGAGAGCAATCTAGAGTTTGTACAGCCAAGGATTTCTCCTTTCTGTAGCCAGTTATTTTCATTATTCTGTTAACAAGTATGAGGATCAAAAATCACCTCATTTTGCCCCATATCTAGCAAGAAATTGAACAGAGCCATATTGTTATTATTTTCTTGCTTGCTTTTCTTAGTAATCAAGAATCTTCACCTTCTGTTCTATTTATTTGGGCTCTACTATCCATTACAAGGCAGATAGGGGACAATAACATGTTGATCCACCATACTCTAAACCAGCAGTTCTCCATCTTTTTAAGCCAGGGGGCCGGATCATGCCCCCTCAGACTGTTGGCATGGGGGGACCACCAGTGACAGTGGGACCACATGTCTGGCCCACCAACACTTCTCTGTTGCTGCCACCAACACTCCCCCCTGATGCTGCTTCTGCCACGAACACTCCCCCCACACCACCAGTCAACCCCACAAACACTCCCCACCCCCACCACCTCCACCACAGCCAACACTCACTGCACAATGGCATCACCAACACTTCCCCCATGCCAATGCCAGCACTCTTCCCACATTGCCACCAACACTCACCCCATGCCACCAGTCTGGCCTGCAAACACTCCCTCCCACTGCCATCACCACCAACACTTGCCCCATGCTGCCACCATCACCACCAACACTCCCCCCTACAACACTAGTCTTGTCTGCCAACACATCTCCCCCACACCACTGCCACCACCACTGCCAACACTCCCCTCATGTTGCCACTGCTGCTGGCAACACTTCTACCCCCACACTGATGCTGCCACCCCCAAAACTCCTCCATGCCACCAGTTTGGCCCACAAAAACTCCACCCCATGCCACCACCACTTTTCTGTTTACCAGCCTGCCCTGGGTGAAGGAGGGGTCCTGACTGTTCTTGCCCACGCTCGACCAGAGTGCCCCCTGAGGAAGACGTGGGCATCTGCTGCTTCCGCTTCTGCTGCTGCCACCTCAATCCCTGTCCCACCTGGCTTGGCATGTCCCTAACTCTGCTTCGTAGCTGGGCAGATGTTGCATCCACTCTGCTATCAAGACAGGCCAAGCTAAGCAGAGTGGACAAGGATGGCGGTGGGAGCGAGCCAAATGGATGTCCATACTGGACATTAACATCCTGCTGTTTCTTTCCCCTGACCTAGTGTGAGAAAGATAAGCCAGGAACACAAAGTTGCCACCAGTCTGGCTCACCCGATTGTGGTTCAAAAATACCGAGGAGTCTCTTTCTGTGTACTCCTACCTTTACTTAATATGTAAAATCAGCCTTTTAGTGGTGATATTCCATTTATACCATGTATAATGTTGTGAATCTCAATGTTCAAAAAAAGTATTAGTAATAAAAAAGCTGGTGTCGGATACATAAATCCAGTATCTGTTGTCCATTCTCATTTCTTTCACTGTTTCCAGCAGCAAAGTGTTCATACTCTCTTCTGTTAGTACCCACCCTACCATCAACATCTCTCATTATGCACACTGTACTGTTAGCTTCCACTTCCTTTATCAACTCAGATAGTTCATCAAAAAATTCATCTTGTTGCCAGAAATGGGGCAAATCAGTGGGTTCCAAAAGGAACACACGCACAAAACGTAAGAGAGAGAAAGGCTTTATTTTAAAAATACTAGCATATTTTGCCCAGCGGTGCCGGGCTTTTTAAAATTGTGTTGGATAGTAAAGGGTTTCGTTTTTTTTCTTGAACCAATGGTGCTGGGCTGTTTTAAATGGTGTTGTAAGCTTTTGTGATTTTTTGGCTTCGAGGCGCAGCGTCCGCCTGCGGCGGACTTGCACTCCCAGTGTTTTTTGTTTTTGGTTTTTTTTGCATGCTGTGCTCTTTATATTGGTTTTTGAAGGTTTTTGTTTTATATTTATGCAAATTTTATTTTATTTTATTTAGTTTATAATTTAACTTTGGTTTTTTAAATCTTTATTTTTACGCATTTTTTATTTTTTGTTTGGGTTTATTTGAATGAAAAGTGATTTCTGGTTTTTTTGTGGTATTTTTTGAGATTAGTGTGATTATTTTTGAATGTTTTTATAACTTATTTGATTAATTTTGGAATTAATCTTATTAGTTTCAATATTTTTGAATGTTTTTTCTCTTTTGGCCTCTGGGTGAGGGTGGTGAGCTTTTCTTCCTCTATAATTGTTCTCTTCTGTCCTCTGGGTGTCGCTTCCGGTAAGTTTTTTCTTTATTTTCTTTACTTTCTCATTTGAGTTCCGGCCCTCATGGATAGAAGACTTCTTTTGGTAAGCTCTCTGGTTGCTGTGTGTTTTTTTGGGGGGGGGGGTTGAATTTTTTTGGGGGGGATCTGTGTGTTTTTTCTTGTTTGTTTTTGGCTGTTTCTGTGTTTCTTTTTTGGTTTTTTGAGTGTTTTTGATTGTTTTTTTGTGTTAACTTTTTCAGGGGTGGTGGCTTTCTTTCCCACGGGCCATGCTGGCTGGCCCATGGGAAGGAAGGGCGTGGGGGCGGGGGGCTTTCTTTCCCACAGGCCATGCTGGCTGGCCTGTGGGAAGGAAGGGCAATGGCGGCGGGGGGGGCTTTCTTTGCTTTCTTCTCCACGGGCCATGCTGGCTGGCCTGTGGGGAAGAAGAGCAGCGGTGGCAGGTTTTTTTCCCCCCCACGGGCCATGCTGGCTGGCCCATGGGGAAGAAGGGCAGTGGTGGCGGTTTTTTTTTTACTTTTATTTTTCTTGCGCCGGCTGGCCCATCAAAAGGAAGGGAAGCGGTTGCAGGGGGGTTTCTTTTTTCCCCACAGGCCATGCTGGCTGGCCCATGAGGAAGAAGGGCAGTGGCATCGGGCATTTTTTTACTTTTATTTTTCGCGCGCCGGCCGCCTCAGCGTTCTGCATGCTAATGGCGTGCAGGACGCTGGGGCTTGTAGTTTTTCCTGTGGCTTTTTTTTGATTTGCCGCGGCGCATTTCCGAATGTTCCTTTTGCTGCAAGGAACGTTGGGAATTGAAGTTCCCTTTTTTTGTTTGCGACTGGGGGGCTCCTGCCCCCGGGTCGAAAATTTCAATCCGACAGTTACCTGCGAACCGGGTTCGGGCGAGTGAACGGAGGCCCATTACGGGCTAGTGGGGCCTGGTGCAACATCCTTTGTCACATTCCAACGGTTAACGCACCATTTTATAGGTATAGATTTTGTAAAAGGGCCTTCTAGAGAAAAGAAAAACAACCAGTTCAGGAGCACAGGTATTTTTTTAAAGACTAAAACAAAAAGCAAGTCAAGAAACCATACACTGTATTGTTACCTCATCCTGAGCTCTGCCCCTCTTTCACAGATGTAAACCAGTTTGATGGCTGGGCCATCTCAGGGCCATTTCTTTGATGGCTGGGCCATTAAGGGCCATCTCCTATCTTCTAGAAATAGAGTCCAATGGGAATTAGCATGTACAAATGCCTAGAGGCAAGTTGGAGGTTGGAGGGGTGAGAATGACTCTTAACACTTTGCTTAGCACAACACAGAGATAAGCGAAGGGGGGACTTTTTTACCCTTTTGTGCACTTAAAGTCCAAACTAGCTTTTCTTCCACTACAATCCTTTTGTCCTTCTGTGTAGCTGTCATTATATGGAGCATATCATTGTACATACTTTCAATTTGCTCTCCTCTCTTGATTTTCAGTACAGTAATACCTTGGATAACGTTAAAACTTGGTTCCACGAGTCTTAACGTTATGCGATTTTTAATGTTGTGCAATACATGCATCGCACAATGTTAAAATCCTATGGGATGAATCACACAATGTTAAACTCCATAGAGATCCATTGTAACCAGCACAGACTTCAGTGAACGTTATGCGATGCATCCCATAGAGTTTTAACGTCATGTGGTGTAATTTCCCCCCCCCCCCAGATTCCTTAATTTTATGTGGTTTTAACATTGTGTGGTGCAAACGTTATCCAAGGCATTACTGTATTATTATTTGGTCTGGATAGTTGTTAATGTCCAGTATGCATTTTGCTATGTCTGAATGTACCAAAAAAACCACTCTATTCATTGCTGCGATCCCTCCTGTGTAAATAAACAAGTATCCTTTATGAATTTTACTCCCATGTCCTTTTCATATTATATTGGCTAGATCTATTATCTTAATCCTTCTTCTTTCCATTATTTCTAAAAATTTCATGTATTATTTCCCAAACTAGTTATATTCAGAGTTCCTATTTTGTACTTTGTTGCTCTGTCTCTTAGTCCTTTTCCATTACCATGGTCATTTCCCATTTGATCACTCCGGTAATATTTCATTTGGATTTCTGAAGCAGTAGATTATCCATTGCTGTCTTACTGGGTTTGTTGCAACTTCAACAGAGCCCGTTTGGCCAGGTCATTTCAGGGTGACCCAGGATGGCCTTCATGGCTGCCATAATGGTCCTATGGCACAAGGTCATGCCATACTTTGCCCAGTCCTAGTAATCCATTACTTTGGCCTGTTGCTACCTCACAACATAGACATGGTGTTGGACTTTGAGAGGTTACTCTAAATACTAAAGGTTAAAAAGGGTATTCTTATTATCTAATGTCAACAAATCATTACAAGGAAACAAAACATATTGTTGTTGTTGTTGTTTTTTTAAAAAACTTTCTCTTTATTTTTTCCATGTGGTTTAAAAAGACTAGACTATTAATTTATTTTTTCTGAGCAGGTAAGAGAACTTTTTTGTGTGGACTGAATTTTGTAATTTCTATGTCCTGACAATCAGAAAATTAAATATAAGCAGAACTAACCTGTGTATGTTATTATTTATTTTGTCCCTTGTAGAGGAATAATAGGTTATTTAAGATAACAGTTTCAAAAGGGGAAAATACTGAACATAAAATGACTTAGTTGGTGGATTCAATATTTATCATTAGCCTCTTCTAAACAGCTCTATTTTCTGAGAATGGAACATTTCTTTCTTCTCAAGCATGCTGGCATTTCCTCCTCCAAAAAGTATAGTTACTTAACTCTTTATCTTTTACATTAAAGAAGACTTTGTCTTAATGAATATTATGCCCTTCCATTTAAAAAAAACTAAGGTTACTTTAGAGCTGTAGAAAGTTAGAGGAATTTGTAAGATCCTAGTATAAACGTCAATTTTGTATACTAAAGTAACATGTTTCTATAGTTGGCATATGTAATTGGAATAACTCTCTAATCCATATCTAACTGAAGCAATTTAGAATTCAGAAGATGTGTGTTGTGAAGCATGGTGACTGCTTTTGGAAGAAGTGTTTTGTTTGGGAATATGCCTAATTTCTAGTTTATCTGAATGTGCATTAAACCATTGATATAAATAGAAAAAGATTGCCAACAGTTTTTTAAATGTTAAAAAAAGAGAGAGAGAGAGAATTCCAAACCATCCTTTTTTAATATTGTTCACCCAGATATTTGTCTCACTAGAAGACCCGGAGAAACATAGCAGTTTCCTTAAAACCATAGACACCACCTTGAAATCTGGAAAGTTGACATGTCTTGATGATATTGCTATGTCAGAATAATGATTGATAATAATTCAGTAGGAGCCCTGGTGATGCATTGGTTAAACTGCTGTACTGCAACCAAAAGGTTGTGAGTTTGATCCTGACCAGGATTAAAGGTTGACTCAGCCTTCCATCCATACGAGATCAGTAAAATGAGTACCCAGCATGTTGGGGGCAAAATGCTAATTAACTTGTGAACAACCCAGAGAGTGCAATAACTACTATGGGATGGTATATAAGTGTGATTGCTTTGCTTTGCTTTGCTTTGATTGGAACTACCTTTCAAGATA
The DNA here is from genome assembly GCA_035047305.1 of Bradypodion pumilum. NCBI lineage: Eukaryota > Metazoa > Chordata > Lepidosauria > Squamata > Chamaeleonidae > Bradypodion > Bradypodion pumilum. Next base: position 61,152,963 of record JAWDJD010000005.1, read on the forward strand.
ATTCCAAAAGACAAGTTAGTTCAAACAAGTCACATTAATGTCTATGGTTATATTATTCTTGTAGTAAGACATCTATAGATTGATTTGAGGTGTAATCCAAAAAATCTATGCTGATCTAACTGGAAGGTCGGAGTTCAATTCCCAGGTACTGCATGATGGAGTGAGCTCCCGTCTCTATCCCAGCTCCTGCCAACCTAGCAGTTCGAAAGCAAGAAATTGCAAGTAGATAAATAGGGACCACTTTGGTGGGAAGGTAAACAGCATTCCATGTTGAGGCATGCCTGGCACATGTCCAAGGAAACATCTGCAAATGCAGAGAGCACTGGCTCTTCGGCTATAAACATAGATGGGCACCAGAGTCAGATGAATGGTTCTAGGCTTCCTTGCCAAATTTTTTATGGGGAACTTAGCTCTGGTACAAGACCTCATGGAGCTCCTTTGAAGTGCTATAAGGACCAAAGCTATCAAGTATCCCTTATTGGTCGGGAAAACCCCTTATTTTCCCCTCTTTCCCACCGTCATCCCTTTATTAATTAGACTGCAATGCCCTATTGCCACCATTGGAGGGCAGCACAGGATAAACATAGCTGTCAAGTATCCCTTATTTGCCAGGAAATTTCCCTTATTTCCAAATCCAAAACTTGACAGGTATAATAAGGACCAGCTGAACAAACCATGCAGGTGACAGGTATAAACCCACAAACTTGTGAAGCAGCAGCCGAAAATCGCCCAATTTGGTACCAAACCATCTCTGCTGCTACCAATCACTTCGAAGGGGAACGCCACAGACAATGAAGAGGCTAAGCGACAATCACGGAAGCTTTGTCAAACTCAACCACTTCCCCCACCATCTATTCAGTGTAATGTGTGTGGTTGCATGTTTCATGCCAGCCAAGATTGGCTTATTGAGTCACCAGAGACACATCCATCAATGGAGGAAATAATGACTTTCAAGGGTGGGGGAGTATGCTCGAACACGAGTGGCTGCAGACAACGACAAGAGTCAGATACAACTGGCTTTCGAGCAAGGGCGACCTTTACCTAAGAACAAATCCATATTCTATAAACCTCTCAGAAGTATGATTTCTAGGTCAGCAGCATGATGTCATAAGGTAGAATTCTGTGATGTCACAAAAGTGATCAAAGGTAGGGAGGGAGATATTTTCCCCCAAACTTTGCAATACTGTTCTCAGGGCTACTGCAGCAAGAAGGTTTGGCCATCACAATTGTGTTCCACTCTGTGTCTTGCTTCAGTACTGTTATTGGCTAAGCATGCCAAAAGACTTGGAACAAGGAGAGAGGATTGGCAGAAGGTGCTCCTTTTGCCATTTGGGAATAGTTTATGATTGATATCCAGGTTTTAAAGCTTCCTCATAGGGAAAAATTAAACTGTTACCCCATTTATTGCTGTTCACTCTGAGATTTGTCTACCTGATGGCACACCAGGAGAAATCTAGTAATATCCAAAGATGTTGGCCACCACTTTGAGGCCTAGAAACAATAATAAGGGGATTTTTGTTCTATCACTGTAGGAATAATAACAGGTGGGTGGAAGGGCCTTGATCAGGCGCATGCTGGTATATCAGGCAATCAGGCTTTGTCCCATCCCGCCCTCGCCTCTGGCGCCCTGGGATGCTAATAATGATATTATTATTTTATATGCCCAGTGCACTACACTTTAGATTAAACCACTGCTCCAAGCTTCCTCCTTCAGCTTGGAGCAATGGTTTATTATAAAGTGCTGGATGCCGGGTGGAGCTAGCAAGGGGCGGCAACCAAGCAGTTCCTGGGGGCAGCCTTCTCCCCTGTCCCCTTGGTCACCGCCCCTTGCTTGCTCTGCCTAGATTAAAACATTGCTCCAAACTGAAGGAGGGAGCTTGGAGCAATGGTATATTCTAAAGTGCTCAATGCCGGGTGGAGCTGGCAAGGGGGTGGTGGTGTTGACCAAGCAGTTCCTGCAACCTTCTCCCCCATCCTCTTTGGCTGCTGCCCCTCACTTGGTCCGTCCAGTGGTAGCGTGCAGCATGCAGCACTGTCCAGCACCTTCCCACGGTGCCCAGCACACCCCTGGCCTTGATTGTCATAGCAGCAAACATTGGAATTCCTTTCCAAAGGAAATCTACCTGCCTCCCTATTTAGTGGTTTGTAGATAAGTGGTAAATATTGTTTCATTTCAGTTACTGGGGCTGCGGTGGCTCAGTGGTTAAGAAACTCACCTTGTTAGCTGGAAGGCTGGCAAGTCTGCACTTTGACACCCAGGTACTGCATGATGGATTGGGCACCTGTCTCTATCCCAGCTCTTGGGGACATGAAAGGAGCCTCATTTGGGTGTTCCCTGAGTGGAGTTTCTTCCGCAAAAATACTTTCAACCCAGAATAATTTCTGACGCAAAATTATTATTATTTCAGTTATGCTGCTTGGCTGTAAGAAATAGAAAGCTGGTCCAAGTGTTTCAGTAGACGTATGGGCTACAAAGCAAGTATTTGCCCATACAAATTGCACCAGTAAAATAGCCTTTGCCAATCATGAAACAGAAGACCATATCAGACCACCAGTGAGGGTCTATCAGATTGACGTGGGGTGTTTGGTGTGGTTTATGTATAACATAAAAAACTGTGTTTTCTTCACAGCACCATGCATCCTGATCAGGCTTCACAGCAACCCTCCCTCCCACCCTGATGTGCATGGCGAGAAATAGTTGGTCGCTTCGGGGCCGGACAGGAATTTTTGGCTCACACCTAGAGTGGACTTGTTGTGTGGTTTTTTTTTTTGCCTGTCCTGTCATGTACAGAGAGGGTAATGGGTGATTGGAGGGGAGGGGTTGCTTTTTTAGGTCACCTTTGGCAGGTAGTGTGGTCATTTTAAGTCCCCTAAGGGCCAATGTTTGTACATGAAAGTGCATATTTCTGAACTAGTAGTCCCAGGGTAGGGTATACACCTGGGGAAAATGGCTGCATCTTCCATGCTGTGCATCAGATGGATGGTCCATATCAAAAGGGAGGGGAGTCCAAAGGTGCACATGGCCCTCCAGGCCAGGGGAGGGGTATGGTTCAGAAGGATTACCCTGACCGCATTGCAAAGATGCCTTCCGAAGACCTAATGTCATTATTTTCTAAGTTAATTGTTTAATAAAAGTAGCCCTAATTTTCAAGCTACACTGGTGTCTGAGTCTTCTGTGGAATTGAGTAGCAAAGAGAGAATAATTAGAAGTGCATAAAGAATTGCCTTCTACCAAGTTACCATGTCCCTCATTCTTCTAATGGTTATATATAGAGCATTTTTTAGCAAGCTTTTAACGCGTGCACACACGAAGAAATACGTCAGCAGAGGTGCGAGACGCGCCAGTTACTGAGTTATAGGTATGTCATCTGTTTAGATTAAATTTAAATGGTTACATAGATGCTATTGTTAGATCTATCGATTTGATATGCATTTTTGGCGTGTTGTTTTACCATTTAGTATGTATTATACACCATTTAGTTATGTATTATACACCATGTATTCATATTGTTGTAGACACTTGAGGAAGATTCGAAATGTCCATATACCGGAAGGGCATCGTGTTTTTGTCTACGTAAATTTGTCTACCACCGCCTGATGCTCGTCACCTGGGAACCCTCGTTTGGAGCAGGATTGCACCCCTCACCCCCGGCGCCAGCTTTAAGAGCAGAGTTGATCATTTTCGACCACAGACTTTGAGAGACTGTACTTTGTCGTTACAACGCTTTACAATTAGACTTGCTGGTACAACGCCTTACAACCACGTTTGTTATTTGACAAACCGGTACCATGGGGTTGAGGGTACATTTTCTAGGATCCCAGTGTGTCTTGTATGTTCGAGGTTCATGGCTGTATTGATTTGTGTTATTAGTGTGATAGCATGATCCGCGTGTAGAACGTAATTATACTACATAGGTATTTTGTTAGCATTGGGTTATTTTCGCGTGAAGCTTGCACACTATACTTCTTGCCTTACATACCTCAGCATAGGACGTACATGTGAATTTTTCCTTGTATTAATATATTTGCATTTCACCATTTATATAGTTGGGAGTGTTATATTTCCTTTAATTTCCTCCACTTGTTCTTACACCCCAGCCGCCCCACTTATCCGCCCATCTGATCTACGGCATGACGGATTAAGGCTTCTCCTTTTCGTCCGCAGAGAGGGACAGGATTTTAAATAGAGCTACTCCACTGAACCTAGATCATAACACTCATAATGAACACATGAACAAACTTGAATATCTAGAAAGAAAACGTATAAGGATTGATTTACATTCCTCGTTTTTGTCGGAGTACTACAAGGCGTCCATTCTTCCTAGAGGTCTCCACATACCTAAAGGTCCAACACTGTTCGCCAATAAGAAGGATTTTTTAGAGAAATGGACATCAATATTGGATCGATGCTCATTCGATCTAATATTATTAATCATTGACCAGTGTCACCAGGAAATGGTCTCTTTAGACAAGGACATTGAAACCTTAAAAACGACAGTGACAACAATTTCCACAGAGGACTCTCGTTCCTTATTAGGAGATTTAGAAAACAAACTCAGTACCTTTAAGGACGAGATAGTCGCGTTCAAAAACAAGAAGCTCCAGAGAGATCGCAGCGATTACCAAAATGAACGCGTGTATCGCTGGTTATTTGACAAACGCAATACGCAGAAGCAGGTCTCCTGGAAACAACCAATCGAAACAACGGACTTCGAAACAACCGACTCGGACGGACCGGAGTCCTCAGCAGATGAGAGACGCAGAGACCCATATAACTTTCGGACAAATAGATATAAAGCAAGTTCAGCTATGGCCGGCACATCCAAAAGCAACAAACAGGATGATTTTTTAGGACGGAGACCCCAGAAAAGAACAAGAAAGAAATGAACCCCTCCCTTGTCTTTAATTTATCGAGTCGGTCGCTCACAGTAAGAGAAATTCAGCTGTTGAACTTGGGCTTGGGCTTTGTTCCCACCCCACACTACTCTCCCTTTAAAACGAAAATCGACATTTTTAAACTGATCAGATTATTAAAACTGCGGGCTTTCTTTAAGGAAGACGCAGAGCCCATGCGTACGCCTGGAGTGTTTGCTCCACCATCAACATTTATACCGAATATAGACAATCCTTCCATTGAGGTATTTAGGAGATTGGTTATCCGAGATATCACGTCTGCGGAGTCCCAGTTCAACAGAAAATTTAATCTCTCATCAAATGACATCCAATTATTGAAGAACCTAGGAGACGACCCAAATATTGTAATTAAGCCAGCCGACAAAGGAGGAGGCATTGCTCTCCTTAATAAAATAGATTATCTGGCTGCGGCTCACTTCCAGTTATCCAATATAAACTGTTACCGTAGGCTCGAACACAACCCGACCTCACACGTCACCAATATAATTACAGTAGTATTACAGGAAGGTTTAGCAATGGAAGATATTAATGATAAAACTTACCGCTTCTTGCTAAACAGATTCCCTAGAGTTCCTATTTTTTATCTTTTACCGAAGATTCACAAGTTGTCTGGGGATGACCAGATTATCCCATGTAGACCTATAATCTCCGCTAAAAACTCCCTGTTGGAACCAGTGGCCAAATTCATAGATCACCACTTAAGAACTTTTGCTACTCGCTCCCCTGCGTATATCCAGGATTCCACACACTTTATTCAGATGGTGGAAGATTTTCCAGTTCCACAAGATGCAGTACTCCTCACATTAGACGTCTCGTCTCTTTATACAAACATTCCACTTGAGGAAGTTCGCACACTTATTTCTCATCATCTTGACAGTCGTGCCGATAAGCATCCATCTTCCACGTTCCTGTTGGACCTCCTGGATATATGCTTTGAGAATAACTTTTTCAGATTCGAACATTCTTTCTTTTTGCAAACTCAGGGAGTGTCCATGGGTTCGAATTTTGCGCCCTCAGTGGCCAACATTTTCATGTGTTATTTTGACAGGACTTTCATTTTGGATCCGCGTGTTAATCCATTCTTTTCCAACATTCTATGCTACAAGAGGTACATAGACGATCTGTTCTTTATTTTCAGAGATCACACAGTTATTGATAATTTCTGTACTTGGATTAATGCACAACATCAACAGCTCAAATTCACACACACTACAGATGCTTTCTCCATTCCGTTTTTAGATCTAACTATTTTTATTGATAACCATCACTTAAAGACTAAGCTTTACCATAAACCAACTGACCGGTTCGCTTACTTACAGTACACCTCCTTCCATCCGCACCAGCTAAAGGCCAACATTCCATACAGTTTACTAGTTAGGGCCAAAAGGAATTCATCTCGAACCCATGATTATGTAAAAGCAGCTGCTAAAATTACAACTATCCTACATCGGAGAGGATATCCAAGTGAAGTGATTAAATCTGCCAGACACAGGACAGACCTGCGGACTAGGAACTCTTTACTTAATTATAATACTGAAAGACAACGTACACAACCGGGGTTATTTTGGTCGGTAGATTACACCCCTATGGCCCAACGGATTAAACAGGTTATTTTAAAACATTGGCATATACTGGACTCTGTGCCAGGTTGCCAACATAGACCTATGATTGGCTTCAGAAGAACTAAGACCATAGCGAACTTCATCTCACGAACTGACATCACAAGCTCCCATGAGGTACATCAACCAATAACCCGTGGTCATCACCCCTGTGGCCATTGTATATACTGTGGCCACATGTGGACCACCAAGGAAGTATGTGTGCCGAGCAGCAACTTCTCTCTCGATCTGGGAAGTTTCACAAATTGCAATTCTAAAGAAATCATATACATGCTAATTTGTAAATGTCAGTTGGCATATGTGGGACAGTCCAGGCGACCACTTAAGGTACGCCTGGGCGAGCATCTCTCTCGCATAAGGAACAAGATCGCCAATGCTCCGCTTGTCAACCATTTCCTTCAAGAAAAACACGGGTAAAGACATCAAGGTAGTTGTGTTGGAAACATTTAGGCAAAATAGATTTCATACGATTGATGTAGACCGATTCCTACTACAAAAAGAGGCGTATTATATCCATCGTTTTAATACCCTGGTACCATACGGGCTTAACACTGAGTGGGACCTCTCGGCATTCTTGTAAAGATAAAACACACTATTGTCAACATAGCAAGCACATGTTGCTTTAAAGATCACAGTACAGACCACTATAATTATCGAGTAACTATAACCACATGTCCCTCATTCTTCTAATGGTTATATATAGAGCATTTTTAGCAAGCTTTTAACGCGTGCACACACGAAGAGATACGTCAGCAGAGGTGCGAGACGCGCCAGTTACTGAGTTATAGGTATGTCATCTGTTTAGATTAAATTTAAATGGTTACATAGATGCTATTGTTAGATCTATCGATTTGATATGCATTTTTGGCGTGTTGTTTTACCATTTAGTATGTATTATACACCATTTAGTTATGTATTATACACCATGTATTCATATTGTTGTAGACACTTGAGGAAGATTCGAAATGTCCATATACCGGAAGGGCATCGTGTTTTTGTCTACGTAAATTTGTCTACCACCGCCTGATGCTCGTCACCTGGGAACCCTCGTTTGGAGCAGGATTGCACCCCTCACCCCCGGCACCAGCTTTAAGAGCAGAGTTGATCATTTTCGACCACAGACTTTGAGAGACTGTACTTTGTCGTTACAACGCTTTACAATTAGACTTGCTGGTACAACGCCTTACAACCACGTTTGTTATTTGACAAACCGGTACCATGGGGTTGAGGGTACATATTCTAGGATCCCAGTGTGTCTTGTATGTTCGAGGTTCATGGCTGTATTGATTTGTGTTATTAGTGTGATAGCATGATCCGCGTGTAGAACGTAATTATACTACATAGGTATTTTGTTAGCATTGGGTTATTTTCGCGTGAAGCTTGCACACTATACTTCTTGCCTTACATACCTCAGCATAGGACGTACATGTGAATTTTTCCTTGTATTAATATATTTGCATTTCACCATTTATATAGTTGGGAGTGTTATATTTCCTTTAATTTCCTCCGCTCAAATCATATGAAACAGGTGAGAAATATAGTTTGCATTAAGGCAGTTAAAATTAAGGTTCTCCAGTGTTTCAGTTACACACTTAGAAAATAGATAAACTGGTTTTTTTAAATAAAAAAAATCACTTAAAGAAACATGTGTTTCTTCTCTGTTACAGCTTAAATTCTGCACAGATTGCAACCAAATTCAAAACTGTGGTTCAAATTAACTTCTCAGCTCACTGCACATCATGAATGTTTGTAATAGAGTTTTAAAGAGTGCACATTTCCCAGATTTTTATGAGCTTTCTAATACCGTTCTGATTATTGAGCCATGCACATTAAAATACAATGGTCTTGTTTTCCATTTATTAACATTTAAATTCCCATTCACACAAAACTTTCTTCTTATATAGAAGTTCATGCTTTACCATTCATATCAGGGATTCTCAACCTATGGCCCATGGGCTGGATGCGGCCCACATCAACATTTCATGTGCCCCCCACCTTCTCAACCACATCAGGAAGTGCCGTGTGGTGGAGGAAGGGCAAAATGGCTGTCTGGCCCCCAAAGCTGTCTGAGGGAGCGTGACCCAACCCCTGGCTTAAAAAGATTGAGAACTCTTGATTTATGTGAATTTGTGATATCAGACTATACATTCATAGTTTCTGAAGAAACTATGGGAAGAATTCTGTTTAGTTTAAATTTCAATATGAGTCTTAAGAGATCATAATCAGTATGCTGAATGAATAATTTCTCAGGATGAGCATTATCTTGACTTGCCATTTGAGATGCTGGATTTCAATATTTAAACCTAGAAACCCTAAAGCTAAAATTTAGACTCTCTTCCCACACTCAGTGCCCCAAGGAAGGACTGCAGTGGCTCAAGTGGCTAAGATGCTGACTGGAAAGTGGCAGGTCAGCAGTTCGATACCTGAATACTGTAGGACAGAATGAGCTCTCGTCTTTGTCCAAGCTCCTGCCAACCTAGCAGTTCGAAAGCAAGAAATTGCAAGTAGATAAATAGGGACCACTTCAGTGGGAAGGTAAACAGCGTTCTGTGTGCTCCGGTGTTGAGTCATGCCTGCCACATGATCACGGAAACATGTGCAGAAGCAGACAGTGCTGACTCTTTGGCTATGAAACAGAGATGAGCACTGAACCCTAGAGTTGGATATGACTGGCTTTTGAGCAAGGGTGACCTTTACCTTTACTCCACACTCAGTGCCCCAAGGAGGGCTCTCATGACAGGGCTGTCACAGAATGACCAAATGCCATAAACAGTCCATAATATCATTTTGCTTCACTGCTGGGGAACTAGAGGTTGCATTTCAATTTTTATACTTATTAACTCATATTTATTTATTTATTTATGGCTATCTTATAACCCAATTGAAACAGTAAAGTCTTAAATGAGGATAGATGATATGATTTGTTTTCCTCTATCAATGTAACATTTTTGGTTGGGGAATTGAATAATCAGATTCTTAGGAAAGCATCAATATTGAAATCATCTTCTGCATCTCTGGTACCCATCACAAGGCTCTGGATGTATCATTCAAAGCTTGTTGACATTATAGTATGATATCCTGTGGGATGACAGAGATGTGTTGTGCCTCTTGAGATTTTTATGCAACAAATATGGAAGTTTCAAGAGGATATTGAAAGATTCTTTATTTTGACCATGAAGATTTCCTTTCTTAATTTAACTGAGAATGAAGATGGTTGAAACACATGTCAAAATATTCCTAACAAAAATTTCTGAACAACATTATATTTTTATTGATTGTTTCCCAGAGATTTGTGTAAGAGAAATATCTGTGTCAGCACGTTTTACATAATATAAACATTTAGTATATTGATGGACTATCACTGAAATATCTGTGTTCTCTATTAACTTTAAAAAGCTGAAATGACATAAGAAATGCTGCTTTCCTTGTGAGTTTCTTGACATTGCTCTGTAAATGCATGAAATACCATATGCCTGCAGTGAGCAGACTTCTTGATGTGTGCTAAAACACTGCAAAGAGAACATTACCTTTTGAATTTGTCAAGCATTTTAAAAAGTAAAAAAATTGTTCAGCATTTTATTACAGTGGTACCTCAGATAAAGTCCGATTTGGGTAAAGTCCGATTTGGATAAAGTCGCAGTTTTCATGCACACGTGCATCGCATAAAGTCCAAAATTGCAAAAAAAAAAAAAAAAGGGACGTTATCCGAGGTATTTGGTATAGGAACCTTAGATAAAGTCGATTTTTGGACGTTATCTGATGCATGGCCCATTTGATTTGGATAAAGTACAAAATCGGATAAAGTCCAAACTTGTGGAATGGAGTTTGGACTTTATCCAATGTTCTACTATATTTAGAGACCAATAGACTTAGGTGTGTATAAGATAAAAGATGGATTTGTGAGTCCCACATACATTATCTTCCAAGCTCTGATGATGACCTGCTCCCATTAAATGTTCTCACAGCTCCTGTGTCCTTTCATCATATGGAAGTCATGGAAGCTGTGAGACAGAAATCAGATGTATTTAATTTTTGAAAATCTCTCCCTCTTGATGAGATCAGCAGCCTTATGTGGCCTTAGTTACACAAACAGGATATCTGGCATATATTTTTTTCAGTCAGCTGGAGCAGTAATGAGCCTGCATATGCACCTTGCTCATTCTTTTATTCATACAAAGCCCCATAACAATGATGGGAACTATGGTAAACCAAGGAGTGTTGGAAGCTGTGGTATGTCTGTCTATTGGCAATAGAGTTTATAATATTTAACAATCATGCAGCATTTTTCTCTCTCTGCCACCATTCCGTTACAGCCATTGTGGCCAACCCAAGATGATGGAGATAGCAGGCCAGTGCTTCTGAAGGATACTTTGTTGGCAAAGGCCCTCCTAGCCTATTAACCTCCTTTATAACAAATTTATTATCGTCCATGTGAGTTACTTGATTAATTTATATTATTAGTTTTTCTCCATACACAAAGTTTAAAGGCAGGAATAATTTTGTTGAACGTCTCTTAGTCAATCAGATATTTCTAATATATTCAGATGGTTAGTGTAACACCTCTGCTCTCCAAAAAAATTTGATCAATATTTTTAGCTGATCAAGCAATGACTTTACACTTTGTCTTTAACAAGGTATATTGATTGCTTTCACATTTTTGCCAAAGGCTAATACATATAAGAAAAGATGTCCTGATGTGTTTCTGGTGTACTCATTTTACATTGTCAGTATCATGGTAATTCCCAGCACCATTATAATGTCTGATGCTCCCAACCTCATGGCAGAGTTCTGGTATGTAAACCTTTAAACTCCAGAACTAATGTGAGTGGTACCTTGTGCCATGATCTGGGAGCATGGTTTCTTCCATTTCTGCATTATGGTGGTCCATTTTTAATCTTCATTTGAACTTATTCCATAGCAATTTTCTGTCGACCAAAATATACAAGCTTTAAAATCTTTCACATGCAACCATTTTGGGGGCCCAAGGTTCTAGGGCCAAAATGTAATTGAGGTACTGCTTCTCCTCTATTTAGCACTATTCAGCACTAGTTAGACCACATCTAGAGTACTGTGTCCAATTCTGGGCACCATACTTTAATAAGGATGGCAACATAGTGGAACAAGTTTAGAGGAGGACAACAAGGATGATCAGGATACTGGAAACTGAACCTGATGAAGAAAGATTGAAGGAATTGAGCATGATTAGCCTTGTGAAAAGGATACTGAGAGGGGATGTGATAGCACTCTAAATACCTGAAAGATAATCATAAAGAGGAAAGGCAGGATCTGTTCTCGATTATCCCAGAGTACAAGGCACATAATAATAGGCTCAAACTAAATGAAAACAGATATAAGCCGAATATTAGGAAAAACATCTTAATGGGTAGAGCAATACGACAGTGGAACCAACTGCCCCAAGAAGTGGTGAGCACTCCAGCACTGTAAGAATTCAAGAGAGAATTGGACAACAATCTGTCAGATCTCCATTGATTCAGATTTATGCATTGAGCAGGTGGTGGGACTCAATGGCCTAAATAGCCTCTTCAAACTCCGTTATTGTATGATTCCATGAAATTAACAGTGGGGGTGGAGTGTATGGAAACAAACCTTAAAGGGTCCTTCTTTCCCACCCTATTCCACCCCTTTGGCTTATGGCAGCCAGCTGGGGTGGTGTGGGGGTGGGGAAACACCTGTCAGGAGGTGAGGGGGTAGGCCTCACGTTGGCAAGTTCGCTCACAAAGGTGATCTCTTCTGGGAGTGAATTCACCTGCTTTCCTTCTCCACCTCTTGATGGCCATCAGGGGCTGAAAAGGGAAGCCCCGATTGCACATGTGGCCAGGGCAGGGCTCAGGCTTTCAGAGAAGCTCTCTCAGAAGCACCGATCCCAGCACCGAACTGCACCAGCTGGGACAAAGCGTGATAGCTGCTGCCTCTGATGATGTCAGGTGGGGGGAGGGTGGAGGGGTGGTCCATGGTGAAGCTGAGTACTCACCGTGGGCTGCATTAATGTCCATCATGCTGAACCGCAACAGCATGGGGGGGGGAGAGTCTGTTACCGGATTATAAGACATAATGTGTTTCCCCCACATATTTTAATGGGGGGAAGTGTGTCTTATAAACCGGCAAATACGGTATTCTACAAAAGAATCTTGACAGCTGTGAATGAAGGTTAGCAAAACAGAAAAATTGCTTAAGAAAGCATCTATGAGCATGAGGATATACCATGATTGCAATGGAAACATTTTCCATGAGACATGATGTTATATTTTTATTAAAATGTAGTGATTGTTCAAAATTGGATATGAAAAGAATTATTTTGGGTAGATATCTTTTCTAGAGATGTTCTAGGCTACACAGGCGGGCTCTACTTGCAGGAGACACAGAGCGGAATTGAACCCCTAACTTCTGGCTCTAGAGACAAATATATAAACCACCAAGTTATCTAGATGGGCAAGCTGCACAGTCCCAGGATGCCCCCACTTCTGAATACTCTCTACCTAGAAAATGGTGAAAAAGGCCACCATAAATAAGAATCGACTTGATGGCACATGATTGTTATAAGTCTAATATATTTGATTAAAACTTTATATTTTCTTACCAGAGACTTTCTGTCCTCATTTCCTTCCCCATATCACCACCTAAGAGTTAAGAGTGAATGAAACTATTTATTCTGCTGTTTAAAGCAGTGGTGCCCAAACTTTTTTCACAGCTGCCGGTCCCGCCCCCGACACACAGCTGCGGGGGCCAGAGATGGGCTGCTCCCACTGATGATCACGCTTTGTCTCAGCTGCTCCAAGCAAACTCTGGCTTGGTCTGTCCCCTCTGCAGCCGATTGCTGCGTCGGGGAAATTTTTGGAGCCTCCTCTGTTTCAAAATCCACGGCGCTGGAAGGGTAAACCTGGTGCGCTGTGGTGACATCATCCCAGATATGCCAGGGGGTTCTCCTAACACCACAGATTTTGAAACAGAGGAGACTCCAAAAATTTCCCCGGCATGACGATCGGCTTTGGCAAAGGCTGCAGAGGGGATGGGACCAAGCCAGAGGCTGCTCGGAGCAGCCAGGACAAAACGTGATTGCTGCTGCTGCCACTGCTGCTGCTGCTGATGATGATGTCAGGCGGTGGGGGTGGGTGGAGGGCTGGTCCGTGGTGAATCCAGGTACTCACCATGGGCCACATTAATGATATGCATGGGCCTAATTGGGCCCGTGGGCTGTAGTTTGGCCACCCCTGGTTTAAAGGGTGCCACGAAATTTGAGTGTCATGTTATTCCTTTCCTATTCCTAGAACATACTCAAGTAAATGCACAACAGATGGGGAATAAGCAGCATAATGGCTATTTGCTGCTTGTTCAGTAGAAGTGATTACTTGTATAAATGTTGCTCTTTTCAAATGGAAATGGTGATAAACAATCAAATTAATGCATTACTGCTGTTGCCAGTTTGCTCCCCCTCTATTGTACTTTTGTACAGCAAAAGATTAGATATAAAAGCAGCAATTGTGTAACCAGGTCAGTCTTGTAAATAATATTGTTTTGTAAGCTATTTTCTTTTCTAATTTTTTTTAGCTTTCTTCTTATTTTTAGGTCTTGTAATTCTTGTGATGTTGCTTGTAAGCTCTTCAGAATTCTTACTCCTAAACCAGAGTCTTTCCCTAGAAACAGAAGGAGTCCACAAGGGAAGAGGAAATTAATTCAGGGAAGGGAGAAATATATTTCTTGTGCTTTCGAAGCAAATGCTGTATCAACAAACAGTTAAGCTGATAGAATTGTTTCTTCTCTCGTGCATATCTCTGAGCAATAGACATGATATGATTTGTGTTAGTCAGAAGAGGTCTCCTGTATAACACTCTCCATGCTTGCTTGCAACTCAGCTGTGTGTTAACGGTTAACTGGGATGCTTAGCATAATCGCTCTGCTAGTCTGTAGAAGAGGGAGGTGAGTCTCACTAAGAACAGATGGGCAGGGTCCAAACCATTGCCAGATCCTGCACCAGCTCCATTTCATTATACATTGATCTAGCTTTTATTTTATTTTGTTCTTTTGGAAACCAAACTCTGTGTTTCATTTTTCTGGCATTTTATTTTTATTCCAAGTACCCTCTCAACTAAAGGTCTCGCCTGATGACTTCCCAGCTCAGCTCACAAATGTAGGCACGGAGGATTTACATGCTGTCAATCCTCTTTTTGAATGGATGGGACAGATGTCATTTTATACAGCAGATTCAGTAAAATGTATGGAAGGATTTGTCTGTTGCCAGAGTGCTCTGCTCTGCTGCTTTCTGTAGCTCCTTGTGGATTTTATTGTGTCTGCAAGCAGAAATGATTTTCTCTGATATGAGCACAGTCTCTGGGTCTCCCAAGGTACATCCTCCAAATGGAATGAGGTTTTATACTTTCCAGGTAAGTGGGCTTTCATTGGTGAACTTGTCAGGAATTGCTATGAAAAGTTTTGAAACGAGCAAGGTAAATAGGGTGCCAGGTTTCAAATTGTTGAATAGTAAATATTGGAAATAAGGTAGCAAAGTCATGTAGCAAAGTGAAGATTACAAGCAATTTTGGATAAAAACAGGGGTGGAAAACCAAGATCATTTTTCAGGAAAGGAAATAGAAGGGTAGAGGCCACTTCTTGTGGCAAGAACATTCTTATAATAGTTAGGAAGTGCTAATTATATTAAATATCTTTAGAAAAGTTTGCATGCTGATTTCTGAGCGAGGAAAAGAGAATCTCTATAAGTGAACCGCTAATAACATCTGGTGGTTTTTATTACTTGTTAAAATTCTGGGCACTTTGATTAGAAAGAACAGGTAGGCATGGATTGAAAAGGCACAGTATGTACCTACTGTAAGCTCATCAGGGTTTCTAGTTTGTCACCAAGTTCAACAAGAATGAATGGAATTTTCCTCCATGCTACAAAAAAGGTAAGAAATTCTGTCCCAATTCTTACTATATTTAAGATGTAAACCTGACTCCCCACCCCATGGAATATGAATAAATTGAATCTTTAATGCTATGGTTTTAAGGGAAATTAGTAACTCTTCCCCCATCTTCCATTAGCCAAGAGAAATGAGGAACAAATAGTAGAAATGAGCTTTACAGCAATCTGTCTTTCCCCAGCATTCCACACATACATCATTATTTAAAATGCCAATAACCCTTTCGTTTCATCATCTTTATATGTTCAGGATTAAAACAAAGCTCCCCATGTTTCAGTTTGAATCCATTATTGTTTTGGCATTAACAAAGCGATAATCTGTGATGGGGGTCTCTCTTGATATAATGTGTTACAGCATTAATTCTCCTGAAAATTAAATATATGAAATCAAATGGGTTATAGTAAAACCTAGAGCATGTAGAACCATCCATTGCTTCCATTGATTCTAAAGTATTTGGATATAATTGTGTGTGTGTGTTTCAGGTCATATTCCTCTCCTCTATTGTGTTGCTATTTTTAAACCTGCTTTCCTGTCCTTTTCCTCACTGATATCTACTGATAGCTGAGGGCTATGCTGAAACACATTGCTGTCTTCCTCACAGTGATGCTCTGCTGATCTTGGCAATGATTCAGAGACATGAGCATTCCCAGACTGGTCATTTACAAATTTGATACTTCCTCCCATTCCCTCAAGTGCACAACAGAATTCTTCTTACAGTTTTTTTTTAAAAAATTAGAGACCTAGAGGTTCTTAGTGCACGATACCCTATCTTCAATTGCTTCCACTATTGCCCCATATATATTTATTTGTTAACTCCATTTTTCAAAGAAAACAATGACAACTTAAGCTTTTCCAATTTTATTGTACTAGCTCTAGCATTACTCATAGCAAGTTTAGCCATTGGTTTGAGGCCTAGGGATGGCAGGGTGTGTCATTCTTCAAATCTGGATGAGGCCAGTTTTGGGAAAGCTGTGGTGAAACTTTGTCCCGTTCTGGTACTCAAATTACTGAAACAAAACCAGTGGGTGTAACTAGGCTCCAAGAGCAAGTCAGAGGACATTATTTCAAGGGCTTGTGTGTAATCTAAGAAGAGAGTGCTATGAGAATTCTCAATTCTTCCTTCAAGACTTTTCAAGTTTTATAAAAGTTATTGGGCCAGATCTTTATGGAATTCCACCTTACCAGTATAATGAAAATATTCTGGCATGTTAACAGATTATCCCCTGTTTGTATTGCATTTATCTAAGCCAGGGGTTTTCAAATTATGGCCTGTGGTCCAGATCTGGCCCATAGCACCTTGTAAATACGTACACAGGTGTTGTAAACGTGTTTGCGACCACCGCATATGCATTTTACAGCAGTGTTTATGGTAGGGGAAACCACCAGTCTGCCCCCTCAACTATCTGAGGGAGCATGACCCGGCCCCCGGTATTGCATTATAAATGCCCTGCTACTGGTTATGGTATATCTTTTCCCCATGGACTGCCCATCAGTCTATCCAATCTGTCTGTCAGACTGATTGATCGATAGGACATGCACCAGGAAGGAGTTCCCTATCATGGCTTCTGAATCACCACAGAGCTGACAATATATCTTGTTCAACAATGCTTGGTTTTATGCATGTCCTCTTACAAAGTGTACAGACAGAAGAACGGGTTTGAATTACATCCCCTGTAGTCTGCAGTGTCACTAAAGCTTAAGACAGAAGGCAAAATTCATCTCATTGTAATAGAATCAGAAAAGACAACTGTTAGGTGAATATCTCAGTATATCCTGCTCTGTTTATTTATTTATTTGGAGAAGCTGTATTCTGCCTTCTAATAAAAATATTTAAAATATAACTACATTGAAGAGATTAAGTGGGAAGACACACAGGTATGGGGCCATTCAACAATTATGTGATCCATTTGGGGGGGGGATTGACCCCTCCCCTCCTATGTAATCCGACCATAATTTTCGCTTTGATCCCCTCCCCCCTTTAAAATTACCTAATCCAGAGCTTCTGTATCAAAACTCTATTTTTTAGAGCTTTTCACTAGTGGTGCCTAATCTTTGACCTGACCCCTGCCACACCACGCCCTCATGTAATTTTTCTATAATTCAGATGGCAGAGCCCTCCAATCAAGGATCACATAATTGTTGAATAGCCCCTATAAAATGCTTCATCCCAAACCATTCAGATATTCCAGCTCCTGATTTGCTACTGAATCCACATGCTTTGCAGATCTTAGAAAATAGATTTTGCAACAGCTTAATTTTATTCCCTTACAAGATAGGGCTTCCTTACCCATTTTTCCACTTTTGATGTGGTTGTAACTTTGTTCAGACCTTTATAAAAAAAGATTCATCTGAATATGTGAGGAGAGAGGGAGGGAGGGTTTATCCCTTATCTTACTATTACTGTCTGTGTGTGTTGAGATCAGCATTTAGAGGAAGAGCAGTGGTGGGCAACAGCAGATTTGCACCAGTTCGCCAGAACCGGTTGCAGAGGTTCTGGCTGGCCCTGCCCATCCAAGTTTTGAAATAAAGTAGTCCTAATTCAGGTGCAACGCAGGGCTTTTCCCCTGGCCACACCCACCATACCATGCCCACAGTGTGGTAGTAAAATTTTTGGGAGCCCACCACTGAGGAAGAGGTAGATTGTCATTCTGCACACACAGAGACTCATATACACAATGTTTCCTAAATGCCTGAATAAGATTTATGTCTCTCACAGGCACCAAAAGCTGTGAGAGATAGTTTGGCTGACTTGGAAGCATAGGAAGGCATGAATGGCCAAAGGCACATGCAAGCTTTCAGATGCTCTAACTGGCATTCTCTCTCCTTCAACACTGAAGATAGGTGATCTGGAAAAGGAACAACTCTGGTGTAGAATTGCCTGTCAGAGTAAGCAGATTTTAGTTTTGCAAAAGGTGACACTTTCTCACCTGGGCACCTGCTACTGTCTCTTGCAGTATTAGCTCCTGAGGGGAAACTCTAGAGCAGGACTGGAAATGGAGGCTCTTCTGATAGCATAGAACTGTAGCTGACACTGGTAAGGAATCATGGCAGTGACTTTCCATGCTGAACAGCCATAAATACCTAATGCCTGCATTAGGTGTGTTATAGATGCAGGAGAAGTGTTAACAAGCCTTCCTCAGGCTTCAAATGTTCTGTCATTCTTCCCTTTAATTGGGGACTAGATACATCAGAAAGGGCAAAAAGTCACCTACAGTAAACCCTTCACTCAGAACCCTGTGTAGCAAACGGGGAATTTTTGCCCATGGAAGGTGAGAGACAATCTCAAAAGGGAGCCTTCCTTCCATGCAGTGCCTAGGTGGATACCCCTCACTTTTTAAATAGATTTAAAAGCTCCAGTGTTACCTTGATTATTTGATTCTTATTCTATACCAATGTGATAGTGATTCATTTCTTAGTCAAAACTGTGAATGTAAGATAAATACTGTATTTCTATTGGTTTGCCTGTTGGCTGTTAGGACACAGTTTTGTCCATGAAGTATAACAAACGGTAATAGCATATCTTTATTCATACTGTAAAGAAACATCTATTATTTTGTATCTCATCCCATATAAATATAATCATTAGTTTGCCTTTGATTCTTGTTTGTTCTGATTCTAGATTGTTATTATTCATTAATGCTTTATAGGTCCCTGGATATCCAGATATATATTACTTTCAAAATATAGCTTTATAGTCTCATACTGCTTCCTTTTTTGGAATTGGCATTAAAAGATATTTAGAGTAGTGCTGGAGTTCTCAACCTTTTAAAGCCGGGGGCCAGGTCACGCTCCCTCAGACAGCTTCGGGGGGGGGGTGTCAGACGGCCATTTTGCTTTTCCTCTGCCACATGGGATTTCTGGGGCCCCACATAAAATGGTGCTGTGGCCCACAGCCAACCCATGGGCTGCTGGTTGAGAAACCCTGAACTAGTGTATATGTGCCTTATTGACAATGGAGCCAACAATAATCAATGGAACTATTGCTTGGGATTCCTACTAAGTGACTCTAGAAGTTGAACTTGATGCCTTGGCCAACAAATGAATGTGTACAACAAGAAATCTCAAGAATGGTTACATCAGAAGTACATGACAACATGTCCTAGTGAATGTAAACCATAGAGTAGCTTTTGCTATCATATACAGTAGAACCTAGCATAATGAAAAAACTCTATTCCACGGAGCTCTTCGCTATGTGTTTTTTTTTCCATTATGCAGTTCCCTATGGGAGATACCCCACATAACAGGGAAATAAAT
The DNA here is from genome assembly GCA_035047305.1 of Bradypodion pumilum. Lineage (NCBI taxonomy): Eukaryota > Metazoa > Chordata > Lepidosauria > Squamata > Chamaeleonidae > Bradypodion > Bradypodion pumilum. The sequence continues at coordinate 61,172,683 of JAWDJD010000005.1, forward strand.
GTTTGTTAACCAGGGTTGCCATTGAGCGGGTATACCCCAGTTACCAGAACCCCCACATAACGAACTATTTTTTTCATTATGTGGGTTATCACCCTTGCTTAACAAACACTTAGTTATAAAAAAAATTCGCTATGCAATGCATTCGTTATGCAAGGTACCACTGTATTAAGTTGCAGAGCCCTACACTGGTTACTACAAGCATAAGTGAAACATGAGAGGATCTTTCTCAGAGTGGATTAATGTACACATCTTCTTTTCATTTGCCTTTTGGCCAATATGCCTGAAATATAATAATGAATTCTAATACTCTAATACAGCTGTGAGGTTTGTATTGTAAACTGGTCCCACACTACAGCCATTTATGTGTTGGACTGAGGATGGGGATGAGCTCACACCAGAAATTTATAGGGTCACCTCAAAAGCTGCCTATGAGTGTGAGCGAGCAAATTTTCACCTTTCTGTATCATGCCCATAGTTATGTGAATCCAACAGATGATGTTATATTGGCCAAGATATAGGGGCTACAGTGGTTCCATGTTTAAGAAGCTCGCCTTGTTAGCTGGAAGGCTGGCAAGTTGGTAGTTCAAGACCAAGGTACTGCATGACAGATTGAGCACCTGTCTCTGTCCCAGCTCTTTGGGACACAAAAGAAGCCTCATTTGGGCATTCCCTGAGCAGAGTTTCTTCTGCAAAAATCCTTTCAACCCAGAATAATTTCTGACATGAAATTATTATTGTTATTATTGGCCAAGATCCAACAATGTTCTTTTTGCTGGATTTCCATTACTTCCACTAGGATGAGAAAAGAAGAGGACAATTTTCTTCCTCCTGCAGTCTCAGAGGACCTTAAAAACCTCTTCTGCAGGGATTTAAAAGCCTTTGGAGGACACATTCCATCTCCATTCAAGGAGGGAGTTCTCAACTTTTTAAAGCTGGGAGCTGGGTCATGCGCCCTCAGACAGCTTCAGGGGCCAGACAGCCATTTTGCCCTTCCTCCACCACATGGCACTTCCTCGTCTGATGAAGGTGGTGGTGGGCCACATGACATGGTGCCATGGGCTGCATCTAGCCCATGGACCATAGGTTGAGAACCCCTGATTTAGGGCTACCTGTATAATAGAGAGAAAGGGTAAACTGGTGAAACAGTGGAATCCATCACAACTACACATTTGGATCCTTGCCACAGAACTGGAGTGCCATTTCTTCCAATATAATAATGGTTGAGTCTGAGAAAATTGGTGAACATCTCATAAGAAATATTCTATTTGCTTTTTTATATCAGCTCATTATAGCTCCTTCTCTCCTTTGACTGCTTTTCTCTTCCAAATGTCTTGCAAAATTAGTCATTTTCCTAAACTGCAGTTGAGTAAACACAGATGTAATCTGAAATTAACGAATATTCCTGCTAGTGTTCTATTTTTACTCAGAAAATGCCAAGAAGTAATGCTGTTAAAATAATCCTACATTTGAATATTATTCAGTATCTTTTGCTAGTGTTATATACATGCTTGAAATAAAATAAGATATGCTGAACACATAAGGCATGTGAGTCATACTTTCTTTATATAAAATTTATGCATCAGGCAAAGACAAAGGTCTGTGGGTTTCTTTATAATGTTTACTTTTTCAAAAGTATTTTTCCTCACACACACTGATTTAGATACAATTAATCATGTTGTATTTGCATATATTTTATTACCTTCCTGATGTTTTTATTCTTTGTGCCAATCAATGCCTTATATTCTCTTTAATACAGAAAAGAGTAATAGAATCAATTGAATTCCAGAGATTCATTGATAAAAAACTCTGTAAGATTATGAAAATTCTATCGCAAGTAGTAGTCATAATAGGAAGCTCTTATTTTTCACATAATTTATGTTCCCCCCCAGCTGGTTATGTTAATGTGAACATTTTCCTCTAAATTAGTTTCAATGTTTATAAAATTAAATTTTAATTTGCGGCATAAATGAAAGTGAATAAATACTGCATCAACTGAGGGTGGTGTTCCCCTCCCACCAAATCTGCATGTTTTAATGCTGTTTCATGTACCTTATAGAATACTTAACGTTCTGACTACTCACTCTTAATTATTTAGTGTTTGTATCCAGACATTTGTGTGTTAAGTTATATGATGACATACCTGAACATATATGCTCTTAATTTGAAATGATGTCTGTGAACTTTTGATCCCACTTTATCAAAAGCTGAACTGCTTGAACTGCTTGATAAGATCAAAACTGCTCTGTAAAGGATGATCCCTTGAGGGTATACTCAGTCAAAGCAATTAAAATAGAAACCTCAGGGGGGTAAGTACAAGAATATGTACATGCCATGTGGCAACCTTTTGAGATCTGTGCTGCAGTTTAATAAGAAATTGATATTTTTCGAAGAAATTAACATTGAATATTTCAGACACTCCCTACTGATAGTTCTTTTGCTCAGTTTGATGTTTTTCATGAATTTGTTTTTTTACATATGTAAACTACCTGACTTAGAGTGAACACTATTCAAGATGGTTTAAAATATAGTATTACACTTACTGTATATACCTCCCCACAGCACTTGTGCACTCTCCGGGCAGTTCACATGGGAGTTAGCATCCCCCCCCAAACATACTGGGTCCTCATTTTGCTGACCTCAGAAGGATAAAAAGTTGAGTCAACCATGATCCCTGCCAGGATCAAACTCAGAGTGCTAGCAGAGTTTTGACTGCAGTACAGCAGTTTAACCACTGCATCACGTGAGCTCTACAATATGACTGCCAAACAACTCAGCCAACAACTGTCCCAAGGTGTGGATAAGGGGGATCCAGTTGACATTGTTTATCTGGACTTTCAGAAGGCTTTTGACAAGGTCCCACACCAAAGGCTCTTGAATAAACTTACCAGTCATGGAATAAAGGGACAGGTCTTGTCCTGGATCAGCAACTGGCTAAGGGACAGGAAACAGAGGGTAGCACTAAATGGACACTTCTCCAAGTGGAGGGAAGTCAAGAGTGGGGTCCCCCAAGGTTCAGTATTGGGACCCCTGCTTTTCAACCTCTTCATAAATGATCTAGAAGTAGGAGTAAAAAGCAAGGTAGCCAAATTTGCTGACGACACTAAATTATACAGGGTAGTGAAGACTGTGAGAGATTGTGAGGAGCTCCAGAGGGATCTCTCGACACTGGGGGAGTGGGCAAAACAGTGGCAAATGAGTTTCAACATTAGTAAGTGCAGAGTGATGCATGTTGGGGCAAAGAACCCCAATTACACTTATAAACTGATGGGGTCTGAACTCTCTGTGACAAACCAGGAAAGGGACCTTGGTGTCCTGGTGGACAACTCAATGAAGGTGTCAACCCAGTGTGCCTCAGCAGTGAAAAAAGCAAACTCAATGCTAGGGATCATTAGGAAGGGTATAGAAAATAAGTCAGCAAGTGTCATTTTGCCTCTTTATAAATCTATGGTGAGGCCCCATCTGGAATACTGTGTACAGTTCTGGTCGCCATACCTCCAGAAGGATATTATGGAGCTGGAAAAAGTGCAGAGGAGGGCAACCAGAATGATTAGGGGACTGGAACACCTTCCTTACCATCTGAGGCTGCAACGGTTGGGCCTCTTCACTCTTGAACGACGACGTCTAAGAGGTGACCTGATTGAAGTTTATAAAATCATGCACGGTGTGGACAAAGTAGATAAGGAAAAACTGTTTTCCCTATCGCACAACACTAGAACTAGGGGACACTCCATGAAACTTTTGGGTACTAGTTCTCAAACAAATAAGAGAAAGTACTTTTTCACCCAGAGGATTACTGGTCTATGGAACTCCCTGCCAGAAGAAGTGGTGACAGCTGTCAGTCTTGACAGCTTTAAGAAAGGATTAGACAAGTTCATGGAGGACAAGAGTATCAATGGCTATAATTATGGATACTTAAGGACAACCTCCGGGTTGGAGAGATAGGCAGGATATCTCTCAATATCATTTCCAGGGAATCCTAAGCAGGTGAAGGCATCTGCTTGGGAATACCCTGAAGGAAATGGTGAGCCACTGTGTGAGACAGAATGCTGGACTGGATGGGCTGTGGCCTGTTCCAGCAAGGCTGTTCTTATGTTCTTATGTTCTTATGTTCTTAAGGTGGTCTGGAAACCAGTAGGATTCATAAGCCTGTGAGGGCAGACCATCTTAATTGTTCCTTTCAACCCACAAATAAATAAAATAAAATAATAGTGCAATATGTTCCATCAGTGTATAGCTATAAATTGGCTGTTCTGATATACATGGGTTGTGTTTCCTTATGCTTCCACATTGCAAGTATCTTTCTAGCCTTTTTCAGACATTCTTTCAATGTACATAGGGATGCTATATGTACCAGAAAACCGGGAATTTGACGGGTTGAACCTGTCCCGGCCTGGTTTTAAAAAAAATCATTTAAAATTCCCGCTTTTCAGACCAAGTGGGTTTGAAGAGAGAAAAAAATTCTTACAATAGAGAGGCGCTTCTATTGAACCACCAGCAGGTGGCACAGCAGTAGCAGCTTGGTGGCCAAGGAAGACAGAGAGAAAAAAATCACGTCATTTTATTGCCTCTATTGAAGTCGTGGCAACAACAGCTTGTGGAATGAGCTCCCGTCTTTGTCTCAGCTCCTGCAAACCTAGCAGTTTGAAGGCAAGAAATTGCAAGTAGATAAATAGGGACCACTTTGGGGAGAAGGTAAACAGTGTTCCATGCGCTCCAGTGTCTAGTCATGCCTGCTACATGACCCCGGAATATGTCTGCAGAAGCAGACAGTGCTGGCTCTTCGGCTTTGAAACAGAGATGAGCACTGAACCCTGAGTCGGATATGACTGGCTTTTTTGCAAAGGCAATCTTTTCTTCTGTCTTGTTTTTGTAGGAGGGAATTATGGCATCCCTACATGTACATACATAACAGGTAGGATTTTGCAATGTAATTATTTCAGTATCAGAAGAGACTGCCTTCTGCATGTGTTAAAATTAGCCAGTATTAAGCAGTTACATTAATTATACTGCCTCTTTCATAGGATATGATGTTGTAGAACTAAATATATATTAAGCTTGCCATCGGTGTCCCATGCATTGAGGCTGGTTGATCAGCCTTCACAGGACAAATTCTAATGGAAGACTACTAAATCCTACTGTAGATTTCCTCTACCCACCCCAAATATAGTAATAACCAAAAAAATTAAAACCACTTGGACAAAATAGAATAAATATGTTGGCATTGTAGTTAGCATTATAAATAAGTGTATAATTATTCTCATATTTTGAAATACTATGGAGCTGGTGTTCATTTGTATGTTGTGCCTGAAAATCAACTGAAATGTGTTTATAGTAGAGAGATGATATGAAATTTTGTGTAAATATTCCTCATCCATCATAGCATAGAAATGAAGTGTGCTTTCAAAACATAATTCACGGTGAGATTATTAGATTAATTAACAGAACAAAACATTATGGGAAATGACTGTTATGCAGAGTAGCTCTTTTAGGCTTTGGCAAGAGTAGCAACTGTACTTGATTTTGAGACACTCCTTAGTCACTCAGTTTTAAACCCACATGTTCAGAGATACCTCTAAGGATAGGCCACATCTGGGCAAGTGGCTCATTTTCCTACATTTTATAAGAGGCAATTTTTCAGTGATATTTTGAAAATCAAATATTTAAATAATACTGGAATGTTACTTAAAGAGTGGTATAGTACTTTATTCCATTATCATGATTGGCTGCTTGTATTAAAGAGGCTATCTGGCAACCCTAAGAAGAGCTCTGATGACCCAATGCTCCCATTCATTGTACAACTTTTCTCTCCAGTGTTCATGTCCAAGGTTCCAGTGTTCATGTCCAGTGTTCATGTCCAAGGGTAAAGGTCACTCTTGCTCGAAAGCCAGTCGTATCTAACTCTAGGGTTCAGTGGTCATCTCTGTTTATAGCCAAAGAGCCACCACTATCTGAGTCTGCAGATGTTTCCGTGGACATGTGGCAGGCATGCCTCGACACCGGAGTGCATGGAACGCTGTTGCCTTCCAACCAAAGTGGTCCCTATTTATCTACTTGCAATTTCTTGCTTTCAAACTGCTAGGTTGGCAGGAGCTGGGACAGAGATGGGAGCTTACTCCGTTGTATATTACTCAGGTATCGAACTCCAACCTTCTAGTCTTTAAAATCGGTGTCTTAAGCACTTGAGCCACCACAGCCCCTTGGTGCTACAGTACAATGTATATATAAGTAATTAATTTTTTTAAAAAACTACTCCATTTTATTTATTGATATTCCACGCAAATAATGGCAGTGTGCAGAAAAATTAGCATTATGTGTATGTAGTATTAAAAATGTTTATTATGTGATTTTAAAATTTTGTAAGCCAGCCAGAGTGCTATTTTTACCAGATGGGCATGGAATGAATGAATGAATGAATGAATGTAGCATGATATATGATACTAAGATCTCCATGCTTTAAAAGTATCCTGGTATTACTAGCTATTATATATCTTCATTCATAACACAGTTTGGTTTTAGAGTGGTACAATATAAACAAAACAATCTATAGAATGTCATATAAGGGTTAACAACAAAGAAGTGGGGGGGGAGTTAAATTCCTATGCTATAAAGTTTATGGCCAATTATTACATATTTCTCTAACTACAATGAAAAAATATCAAACAAGAGTTAAAAGTTAAAGTTATGACTGCAAATTAAGGATTGTTTGCCATTTTATTTAGTTTTCAAAGTGGTAACTGTGTTGTATGTTCAAGTATATCAGAGATGAAATAAAACAAATGTAAAAAACAAAAAAGACAAAACATTGTGACACTTTAAGGCAGGGATCCTCAACCTGCAGCCCATGGACTAGACTCGGCCCATGGCACCATTTCATGTGGCCCACCCCCCTTGCTCCAGTCACCACTTCTGCCACCACCACTTACAACATCCGCCCTGCTATGGTGCACCATTAGGAACATGCCAAGCTAAGCAGAGGGGACAAAGATTGAGATGGTGGTGGCAGAAGCAGTGGATACAAGTGGCTGCCCACATCTTTCCCAGGGGCCTCTCTGGCTGAGCGTGGGTGAGAAGAACAGCCCGGACCCCTCCTTTACCCATGCCATGCAGCAACTCCAGAGTGGTAAGCAGGGAAGCAGTGTGGGTTAAGTGATGGGTAGCTCAGGGTGGTCACTGGTGGCAGTGTGGCAGCAGGACCACTAGTCCAGCCCCTCAATAGTCTGAAGGGGCATGAACAAGCCCTCAGCTTAAAAAGGTTGAGGACCCCTGCTTTAAGGTTTTGAAGAGACAATCCTGGCCTACAGTCCTTGAACTCATTCCTCATTACCACTGTCTCTGTATTAATATTTCTTGCTCCAGCACTGTAATAAGTTATTTGGAATAGCACATTTATTTTCATGCTGTTTGGTGTATGTTCTTTGTGGAGTGATACTGCTAAGGGTTTTATGTTAAGGGCAGGGTTATAAAGAAGAGAAAGGAACAATTTGTTTAGCTTCAATTAAATGCATAGTGAGAAGCATAAGGTTAAATTGGCATTCATAGTGGAAGGTAGTTACTTCATTGCAGGTGCTACTCCTAAATAGAAAAAAACTGGGTTATCTTGTGTAGAATCTGTGAATCTTAATGATAAAAGGATAAGAGTAGCAGAATAAATTACAGCTGAGGTAAGGAACATTTCCAATCCTCACTATTACCACAAACCTCTCTTGGGGAATTTCAAAAGAGAAATTTCCTGTGGAATGTATCCAATATGCTAGAAATAATTTATTAACATTGTTCAGAGGTTGAATTAGTTTTAAATCATGATTTAAGTCACTACTCAGAAAGTCTTAATTCAATCATAGCAATTGCATTTATATACCCTCACCCCACCTAGTACACTCTCTGGGAGGTTCACAAGATAATTAGCATTTTGCCTCCAACATGCTGGGTACTCATTTTACTGAACTCGGAAGGATGGAAAGCTGAGTCAACCTTGATCCTTGTCAGGATTGAAATTACAACATTTGGCTGCAGTACAGCAGTTTAATCACCAGGGCTCATGCATCTGACAATGTAGACATGTGGTAGGGCACTCTGATTCCTAGGACTCCAGCTGCTCAGTAAGTCTTCCTTTGGTGCGTCTGACAGCAAGTCTATTTCTTCTCTTCCAGTGTTCTCACCTCTCTTGCTCAACCCAGTATGGAGGTTTTGTGGTCACCTGTTGTTTTACCTGCAGTTCAGCTACTTTAAGAGGATGCCGCCCTGAGTCGGGTTTTACCTGAGTGGGCAGCATAAAAATTGAAATAAATAAATAAATAAACCATGAGCTGTATCCACTCTCCAGTCTGTGGGTTTTGCTTAAATATGAAAGTCCCTGCTGGAGGCAACATTTCTATCCTGATCTCTAGATATCTCTCTTCTCCCTCCTCCTCTTCAGCATCCTACTTCTCTTCTTGGCTTTCATTGCTCCAAATCTCTTCCCGCCCTAGATCTCCCAACTCCTTTTCTACCACTTCTATCTCATCTACCCCTCTGTCTTCTTGAAACCTCTTTTCCTAGGTTTTTCTTCTCCTGCCAGGTCCTCATCCTGTAAGATGAATGCTGTATCCCCCTCAGAGTAATCAGTTCCCCAGTCAACCTTGATTGCCATCAGGAGCAAATTTACAACATTTTGGCTGTAGGACAGCTATTTAATCACCGCACTACCAGGGTACTGCTTCACTGAATTCAGTCATGTGCTTGATAGATAGATAGATAGATAGATAGATAGATAAATCTTTATTGTCATTGTCCTGCATAGAACAACGAGATGGGGGGGGACACTTATCAACCCAACAAAACCTAAACAAAATACAACTATACAAAATTATCAACATACTCCCACTCCACGTATACACATTTAACCCCTAAAAAGCTCTAAAACTCTAAAAACTCTAAAAACTATATACAGAAGCTCCCTTGTAGACTGCATTGCACTGCATTCAAAGCCAGAAACGCTTTTGGGTAGAAACTATTTCTCAAGTGGCTGGTCCTGGTCTTTATGACCCTATACCTTTTTCTAGAAGGCAGAAGCTGAAAGAGATCATTTCCAGGGTGCGTACTATCCTGAGCAAACTCTACAACTTTCTTATAACACCTGGTGGCATAGATTTGATCTAGAGTGGGAAGAGTACACCCGATTATCCCCTCCACAGTATTCTTGCATCCTATTATCTTATTAAAATATTTATCACAATCTCCTTGCCCAGGTTGACTATACTGTATCTCCACTCATTTTCCAGTTTGTAGAAGTGTGCACTTTAAAATAGAGAGGTAAGGGCTTGACGTTGGTTATGCAAAGTTGCAGAGGGGTGGTAGCTAGACTTGCCACTCCAAAGGCATCAGTGTTACTTAAGAAAATCATTGAAAGCAGTCATGGAGATTTCCAGAATTTCCAACATATCATGTCAAGAGGGTGGGCTGAAACTACAGGGAACCAGATACAGACTAAATATTAGGGGACATGTCTTAACAGTTAGAGCAGTATGACACTGGAACCAACTGCAGGGCTGTAGCCAGGAGTCTAGATTTGGGGAGGGAGGATTTTTCAACGGGCAAAAAAAAATAATTCAGGAGGGGCAACAATGTCACACTCACATATATAACATTGGCACCATGGGGTAGGGTGGTGGTGGGGTTTGTTAGCTCAGGAGGGTTTTTGTCCTCCTAACCAACTACGGCCCTGATCAACTGCCTCAATAGATGGTGAGTACACCAACACTGGAAGCATTCAAGAGCATTGAGCAGGGGGTTGGACTCAATGGCCTAAAAGGCCCCATCCATTTCTGTTATTCTATGAGGAGGAAATAACTGAAGGAATATCTTCAGTTGGAGTTAGAAAATAGAGCTCATCTAGTTTGTTACTTCTCAGTATACTGGTTTTTAATAAGTACAATATGTACCTGGAAATAAAAACCCACTTTAAGAATTGCTTCTCTCCACCCCCACCCCACCCCACCCCCAAAGGTGTCTTCTGAGCTAGAAATACTAAAAAAGAAAGATTAAGCTAAATGATCTATGCAGAAGAGCCTGAACACCACAAAATTGTGGACCTGATCCAATACCTTTTTATTTATTTTATTTTATTTATATCCCACCCACCTAGGATATTTCCCACTCTGGGTGGCTATTGGACCATACTTTTAATTTCTTATCCTTTGGAACCAGTAATGGTTTCTTTAAGTGATAAGTTTCTTGAAATCCTGAGAAAGGAAAGTTTCTTGTGGTGCAAGAGTTAATAAAAAGAGAGAGATGGGGAGCTTAAAGTATATCAGTCTTTCTTGTTTCTTTGTTGTAGCTGAATAAAAATAGATGTAAATGTAATATAAATATTGTTAAGACGGCCTCGACAACTTTTAAAGTCCTGGTCAGTAGAGAGAGCTCTATGAAATGCATGAGAATACATGTGATAACATGCAAGAATGTGTGAGAATACGTGTGGATCCACTTGACTGGCCCACTCAGCTATCTGAGGGGGAGTGATCCGGCCCTCAATCTGAAAATGTTGAGAACCCCTGGGATTTACACTCCTTGCTTATAGTCTAGTCCAGGGATTCTCAACCTTTTCAAGCCACAGGCCGGGTCATGTTCCCTCAGACAGCTGAGTGGGCCAGATGGCCATTTTGTCCTGCCTGCACAGTGAGTCTGGCCATTTTGAGGTGGCCATTTTCTCCCAACAGCTTCAAAGGGGTGGCCATTTTGTTTCTCTCTGGAAGGAGGGAGGGAGATGACAACCATCAATGGAGGCTTTGGACTCTCTTCACCTCCCCAACTGACACTAATGAGATTAATTGCCTTCTCAGGGAAAAGGTGAGTGGGGCTTTTTTTTAAAATGCTAGTCCTTCCTTGTGGGGCTGGAGGTTATCCTTGGGGCTGGGGTCCGGGGGGGGGGTGTTGTGGTGGGTGAGACAAGGCCAGGAGCCCAATGGTTCTTCCCCCCATGGCACCATTTCATGTGCCTGCTGCCCTCGCCCCCTCCACTGCTACTGGAAGCTGTACCATGTGTGGTTCCTTTTTAATGTAAACATAACATTAAATATGACCTGCGGGCCGTAGGTTGAGAACCCCTGATCTAGACTTTCTTTTGGATCTACTGCTGCATGTGAAAGAACAGTTGGTGGTGGTCAAAGGCAGGAAAGCCTTTTACTCATTTACCTGGGAAGATACTGTATTTTCTGGCGTATAAGACTACTTTTTAACCCCGAAAAATCTGTGCCAACGTCGGGGGTCATCTTATAGGACAGGTACTTAACTGCAGCTGACAAGTATATTCCAAACTCTATATTTTAACTGGAAAAGTTGGTGGTCGTCTTATACGCCCAGTCGTCTTATACGCCGGAAAATACGGTACCTAAAATGTGAATTTAGCCTCAATACTTTCCGCTCTAGTTAGAGCCCCAACTACCCTGCTAAAATTGTGCTTCTTCAAGTGTACAAGATTATATTTTATATTTTTGAAGGAGAATATATGATTAGTGATCATTTAAACAGTATTAATATATTTGCGAATAAATAACTCTTCTTCCTTGCTTCATTCTCTTTGGTAGCTTTAGGAAATTTTAAACTGTCAGATCAATATTTAAAACAGCTTTGATGTATTCTTAGCATAGTAGATGCAGATTTGAAAATCAAGAACCTGGGTGTAGTACCAACAGAAGAAAACTAAGAGAATTATAAAATTATTTATTTGCAATAAACCTTCCTGTGTGATAAAAAAAATTAAGTTGGTGAAGTGATCTGACTTCTCAAGTGATATAGAATGAGACCAATCTGCTGAGCTAATCATACTTAAGAGAACATATCAACTGTCAACGTGTTTTTGGATGTTGAAGGAGGGGTTATAGCTGCTAGAGACAAATATCTCCATGGGCTAGAGTGGAAGAAAAAAAGTCTTTCTGCGTGATTGGAAAAAGTCATCCCATAGGGTCATAGCAACAAAACATGAGCAGATTTTGCCATTATACAAAAATGTCCCTAGCTCCTGCAAAATAGATATAAAGGTATGTTGACAAAAGAAAAGGGAGGGAAGGAGGGAGATAATGTAGCACTTGAAAGACTACCAGTTTTATTGAAGTGTGAGATTTTGTGGATCAATATCTACTTTAGATCAAAATTGGTGGGTTTTTTGTTTGTTTGACAAAATTGATAGATCTCCACTCTGTTCAGCTAAATCTACAGTTTTATGGCTCAAACCTTTGACACCTTAAAGTTTAACTGTTATATTTCATGTCAGTCTTTATATATCCATGAAGAGTGGTCCATGAAAATTTACACTGAAATGTAACTCTAAACCTACAGTGTATTGTCTTTTTTTTAATGAAAGAATTTGCCAGCGGGCAGAGACTAGCACTGTTCCTTTTTGAAGATAGAAGCATACCCATTCTTGTCCTCAGTGAATGCTTTCTCTAACAAAATGTTTTCTCAAATAAAACTGTTGCTAAAAGGCAGGGGCCTCCCAACCTTACCACACTATGGGCCGGACAACTCCCCCGCAGACCACACTGTGGGCCAGACACATGGTTCCCCCTGCTGCAGACACTGCCATAAACTGCAATGGGTTCATCTGCTTCCACTTCTGGGGTCACCGCTTCTGGCTGGATGGAATGGTGTTGGGGCCAGGGCCACCCCTGCTGTAAAACATTGTTTGACTACTAAGTGACATAATAAAGTAATGGATGAATGAAAATTAGAGAAATATCCTCAGTATGAAATAAGATCCAGACTAATAAATAAATATTCATTGTGATAGCTGGATAAGTGAAGCTTAGTAGCCAGCTTTAGCATAACATAACAACATCATAAGAACATAAGAACAGCCTTGCTGGAACAGGCCACAGCCCATCCAGTCCATCATTCTGTCTCACATAGTGGCTCACCATTTGCTTCAGGGTATTCCCAAGCACATGCCTTCATCTGCTTAGGTTTCCCTGGAAATGGCATTGAGAGATATCCTGCCTATCTCTCCAACCTGGAGGTTGTCCTTAAGTATCCATAATTATAGCCATTGATACCCTTGCCCTCCATGAACTTGTCTAATCCTTTCTTGAAGCTGTCAAGACTGACAGCTGTCACCACTTCTTCTGGCAGGGAGTTCCATAGACCAGTGATCCTCTGGGTGAAAAAGTACTTTCTCTTATTTGTTTGAGAACTAGTACCCAAAGGTTTCATGGAGTGCCCCCTAGTTCTAGTGTTATGCGATAGCAAAAACAGTTTTTCCTTATCTACTTTGTCCACACCGTGCATGATTTTATAAACTTCAATCAGGTCACCTCTTAGACGTCGTCGTTCAAGAGTGAAGAGGCCCAACCGTTGCAGCCTCAGATGGTAAGGAAGGTGTTCCAGTCCCCTAATCATTCTGGTTGCCCTCCTCTGCACTTTTTCCAGCTCCATAATATCCTTCTGGAGGTATGGCGACCAGAACTGTACACAGTATTCCAGATGGGGCTTCAGCATAGATTTATAAAGAGGCAAAATGACACTTGCTGACTTATTTTCTATACCCTTCCTAATGATTCCTAGCATTGAGTTTGCTTTTTTCGCTGCTGAGGCACACTGGGTTGACACCTTCATTGAGCTGTCCACCAGGACACCAAGGTCCCTTTCCTGGTTTGTCGCAGAGAGTTCAGACCCCATCAGTTTATAAATGTAATTGGGTTTTTTTTGCCACAACATGCATCACTCTGCACTTACTAATGTCGAAGCTCATTTGCCACTGTTTTGCCCACTCCCCCAGTGTCAAGAGATCCCTCTGGAGCTCCTCACAATCGCTCACAGTTTTCACTACCCTGTATAATTTAGTGTTGTCAGCAAATTTGGCTACCTTGCTATTTACTCCTACTTCTAGATCATTTATGAAGAGGTTGAAAAGCAGGGGTCCCAGTACTGAACCTTGGGGGACCCCACTCTTTACTTCCCTCCACTTGGAGAAGTGTCCATTTAGTGTTACCCTCTGTTTCCTATCCCTTAGCCAGTTGTTGATCCAGGACAAGACCTGTCCCTTTATTCCATGACTGGTAACTTTATTCAAGAGCCTTTGGTGCGGGACCTTGTCAAAAGCCTTCTGAAAGTCCAGATAAATGGATGGATGCCATCTGGTCCTGGTGATTTGTTAGTGTTTAGCTTAACAAGACATGCAAGGACCTCCTCCCTGGTTATTTCTATCTGGCTTAATGCTTCAATTTCCCTCCCTGCGAAGATAGGCTCTGTTTTGGGCATGTGGTCTCTGTCTTCTTCAGTGAATACTGAAGCAAAGAATTCATTGAGTCTCTCTGCAATCTCTGTTTCCTCTTTAATAACCCCTTGCCTTCCATTGTCATCTAATGGTCCAATGGCTTTCCTAGTTGGGTTCTTACTTCTAATGTACTTAAAGAAGTCTTTGTTATTCTCTGAGTATTTTTAGCTATACACTCCTCAAAGTCTTGCTTTGCTTTCCTGATTGTTGCCTTGCATTTGTTCTGCCAGAATTTATGTTTCTGCCTGTTGTCCTCATTCGGACAAGCCTTCCATCTCCTAAACATACCTGTCAACCTTCCCGATTTGGCCGGGATTACCCCATAAATTGACATCAATTGACGTCATAACCCGGCCCCCGCTGCCAAAACCCCATAATTTGGCAGCAGGGGAAACGCTTTCCGCGCATGCGCGGAAGGGTTTTACCCCTTCCACGCATGCGTGGAAGTGCTACGTCACTTGCGCAAGGGCTGCGCAAGTGGCGTAGTGCTTCTGTGCATGCGTGGAAGGGGTAAAACCTTTCCACGCATGCGTGGAATGCGACCTGCGCACAAGCGATGTGCGCAGGTTCCGTTTTTCTGGAGCCACGGGTTGACAGGTATGCTCCTAAATGAACTTTTCTTGCTTTTGATCACTTCCCGAACAGCTCCTGTAAGCCACATCGGAGTCCTCTTGAACCTGGCAGTGCCCTTTTTCCTTTTGGGCCTCTGTTATTGTTTTTGTAAACAGCCTCCATGCCTCTTGGAGTGTTTGGACTCTCTCAATTTTCCCTTTCAGCTTCTTTTTTTACTAGTTTCCTCATTTTTGGGGAAATTCCTTTTTGAAAATTTAAGGTCTCTGTGTTAGATTTTATCAGTGACTTGCGGTCTATGATCAAGTTAAACATAATTGAGTTGTGGTCACTGTTCCCTATTGGATCAGTCACATTAACATCTTGCACCAGATCCTGAGTATTACTCAGGATCAAGTCAAGGATTCTTGTACCTCTAGTTGGGTCTTCAACCATCTGTCCCAGGGAACAATCATTTAGCATATCTAGGAACTTTATCTCTTTATCATGTGCTGAACAACAGTTCACCCAGCCTATGGAAGGGTAATTGAAGTCCCCCATTATAACCAGGCTTCCCTTCTTGGATGCCTCCTTTACAACATTCTCCAACTGCCAGTCTCCCTCAGGAGTTTGGGTCAGAGGCCAATAGTATAGGCCTACTGTTAGACCATCCTTGTGGCCTGGTACTCTTACCCACAGAGCTTCTAATGGTGACTCCAAATCACCTAGATATTCTAATTCGTATGATTTTATCACTTCTTTGACATACAAGGCTATACCACCTCCCATTTGCCCCTTCCTATCCTTCCTGTACAGTTTGTAGCCTGGGATAACTGTATCCCATTGGTTATCATCCATCCACCAGGTTTCAGTGATGCCAATAATATCAATATTCTTATCTATTGCTAAGTATTCCAGCTCCCCCATTTTGTACCAGAGGCTTCTGGTATTTGCATACAAGCATTTATATATGCTTTTCTGATACAGTCTTTTGAGTCCAGTTGCATTGTTAGACTGCCTCTTGCATCCTTCTGCTAGAGTGCTGGTGACTAGCTCCTTGCTCTGCTCAGTAAGTTTTGCATCCTCCTCACTACTCAAGTACACACTTTCCCGAACCGGATGCTGCCCAGCTCCTGTCGGCTTTCCCCCAGTTATCAGTTTAAAAGCTGCTCTGCAGCCTTTTTGATGTTGAGTGCCAGCAATCTGGTCCCATCATGGTTCAAGTGCAACCCATCCCTCCTGAACAGATTTAACTTGTCCCAAAATGTTCTCCAGTTCCTGACAAATCTGAAGCCCTCCTCTCGACACCACCGCCTCATTCATGCATTGAGGTTTCTGAGCTCTGCCTGCTTGGTAGGTCCTGCATGAGGAACAGGCATCAAACATTAAGATTTCAAAACTGATAGTGCTAAAAATCTTTGAACTTCCATCCAGGGCTTACTCATGTTTATGCTTCCAACAAGAGGAACAACAAACAATTTAAAATTGACTACTGGAAGACTACTTGTTCCCAAATAATTATAACCAGAGCCAGGTACATTCATCTGTCTTTGTATTGTTGTGCTTCTTCTTCTTGAAGTGCCGTATCCATTCTGAATATTGGCTATCATCATGGTGATAGCCTTTTGTTCTTAACCCCTCAGAACAGTTCTTCTGAGGATGTTCCACTCCAGTCTCTCAGGTTCTTTAGACACAAAGTCCATCTACATCCTGGGCCTCTCTTCCCAAGGATCTTCCCTTGCATAACAAGTTAGAGTATTCAGTACAGTACGTCCTGTCATTCCTCATGATATGCCCAAGGTATTGGAGCTTTTTTTGTGTAATGGTATTAAACTGTTCTTGTTCTTTATCCATACATTGCAACAATTCATATTGTCGTGCAGCATGCCAGAAAAGAATGGTGTTGGCTTAATATTTTCTGCAGGGGCACTACTGCAATTCCTATCTTAATGTGAATTAGTAGTGCAAGGCCAATAAAATTCGATCTCACTTTGTAGAAACTTTGATCTAGCTTCTTGGTCTAAGCAACATGTCTTTCAGTAAAGACCAAGCTGTCATCAGACTGATCCAACCTCTCCTGCTTCTGCTACATGTCATCTCACTTATCTGCTTTGCTCCACCATCCCCAGCTCTGACAGCAGTTGCTATTTTTAGGAAAAAAATCTACCTCTTGAATCACAAGTAGTTTCATGCAGCACCTTAGAAAAATAAGAATGTAAACATACCAACAAAGCTATCACTTCAAAGCAAAAGTATATGCAGAAGTTAAACATATTCACTAAAATCCACCTGCTTGGTCAAACAAGATTATTATTTTTGCACAACACTAAAAGCTAAAAAGGAAAAGATGAAGTAGGGAGGGAAATCAATGAAATGATACAACAGAAGAGAAGGCCCCTGCTCACTTCACCACTCTGTGATGAAGGTGAAGCATAGAATAGAACCTGAGTCTATGGGAATGATCCTAATTTAGAGGAAGATTCATAAATTAACTGAGACCTATACTGCTTAGAGCAGAGGTGAGCCACTTGTTTCCTTCCAGATACTGTTGGGTATAACTGGCTTTTCCATCTGCACCCCCCCCCCGGGACTCTCCCTCACCCAAGGCCTGGGTGGGCAGGAGAGGAGCCGTTGGGGGGAAAGAAGAGGTTATTTCCATCCGTGCCACCCCCCCACCCCTGGGACTCTCGCCCACCCAAGGCCTGGGTGGGCAGAATAGGAGCTGTTGGGCCCCTATGTATATCTTATGAAATGTAAACCTCCTTGAGTTGCCCCTGGGCAAGGAAGGCAGTAGATAAATAATAAAATAAATAAATATATAACTCCTATCACCCTTTAACACTGGAAGGGTAGCTAGGTCTAATGGTCCAACAATTTCTAGAAGGCCACAGGTTTCCAATTCCTAATTTAGAGCATTAATGAACAAAAGGAACAATTCGAATCCTACTAATCCTACTAGTGAGTCACTAAAATTGTTTCAGATTTGGGGTAATACTTTTCATGAAGTAGTATATTCCTAGCTAACAAGCTGATTGCAGTTATTATCATTGTTGACTGCAACTCATATCCAAGAATGCATTTTTCCTGAAGCAGGAAAAATGTCATTGGCTTGAATTTGTTTAAGGTTGCCATGAAGTGACCCACACACTATGATCTCAGAGCCATCCCCTGCTGCACACATGAAATGAGATATGCAGGATTCAACACCGGGACTGCAATGGACTGCCGCAGCCTTGAGGATATTGACAAGGTGCACCTTCACAGCCAGTCCATCTGACATCACCCCTTTAGGTGGGGTGATGGTCCCCCTCAGTGGAGGAAATGCCACCGGAAACCATCATATTGGGCCCAATGGCAAAATGAGTGGAGAAGGAACTCGGATTCCCAACCCTCATGCAGGCGGAAGAGGCCATGCAGTTATTATAGATAGGTTATTACACTTCGTTGTTTGTTTCACTTTTAATTTAATTTAATTTAATTTAATAGTCATATTTATATATGCCGCCCACTCAGACAGAACCCGACTCAGGGCGGCATTACAACAAGTTCTAAAAACACATAAAAACACTTTAAAAGACCCACATCCCACCCACTTTAAAGACCCATATCCCACCCACCCATCCCACCCACTATAAAAGAAGAAGAAGAGAGAGTTCTTAATTGTTTACATAAGCCAGCAGGCGGTGACTGTGTTCCCATTCGGGCCCCACACCTGCCCTGCCAGCCAGGTCTTCAATCCTTTCCTGAAGGGCAGCAATTCTCTTTGAAGTCTTAGATCTGTTGGCAGGAGGTTCCAGAGAGTTGGTGCAGACACGGAGAAGGCCCTCCTTCGGGTGCTGGATAGATGTGCACCCCTAGCTGATGGCACTATTAGAGAGCCTCTCCGGTCTGCTCTGGTTGGACGGGCAGACACTCTTGGGACGATGCGGTCTCTAAGGTATCCTGGCTCACTGCCATATAGGGCTTTAAAGGTCAAAACCAGCACCTTGAATTGCACCCAGAGACAAACTGGTAACCAGTGCAGCTCCCGAAGTAGCGGTGAGGCATGGGCATATCGCCCACATCCCATCACCACCCGGGCTGCCGCATTCTGGACCAGCTGCAGCCTCCGAATGGTCATCAAGGGCAGCCCCATGTAGAGCGCATTACAATAATCTAGTCAGGAAGTGACCAGAGCATGGGTGACCATAAGCAAGGAGCCCCGGTCCAGGAGCGTGCACAACTGGCGAATCACCCGAAGTTGGGCAAAAGCCCTCCTGGCCACAGCCGCTACCTGTTCTTCTAGCAGCAGCCGCGAGTCCAGAAGGACCCCCAAGTTGCGCACTGGGTCTGTCTGGGGCAAAACAGCCCCATCCAGTACCAAAGATGGTAACTCCCTGGATAACACGGGGCCCCTTATCCACAGCCACTCTGTCTTGCTGGGATTCAGCCGAAGCCCATTGGCCCCCATCCAGACCCCAATGGCCTCCAGGCATCCGGATAGGATTTCAACAGCATCACTGGGGTCCCCACGGGCCGAGATGTATAACTGAGTGTCATCTGCATACTGATGGTACCGCACCCCGTGGGAATGAATGATCTCACCCAGTGGCTTCATGTAGATGTTAAATAGGAGAGGAGAGAGCACCGAACCCTGAGGCACCCCATACTTGAGAAGCCTAGGGCTGGACCTCTCACTCTCTAACCACACCGACTGGGTACGGCCCTCCAGAAAAGAGGAAAACCAGGACAACACGGTGCCCTGGATCCCCAGTCCTTTGAGCCGTTCCAGAAGGATACCATGGTCGACTGTATCGAAGGCCGCTGAGAGGTCAAGAAGAGCAAGGACGGATGGATAACCCCCGTCCCGCTCCCGCCAGAGATCATCCATCAGTGCGACCAATGCCGTCTTCGTACCATACCCGGGCCTGAATCCTGATTGAAAGGGGTCTAGATAATCCGCTTCCTCCAGGACACTCTGCAGCTGGCGCGCCACTGCCTTCTCCAAAACCTTACCCAGAAAGGGCAGGTTGGAAACTGGCCTGTAGTTGTTAAGGACAGCTGGGTCAAGGGATATTTTCTTCAGGAGGGGGCGCACCAAAGCATGTTTTAGCAGTGCAGGAAATACCCCCTCCCGTAATGATGCATTTATTATCGCCCCGACCCAGCCACCTGTCACCACCTTGGAGGCTTTCACCAACCAGGTGGGACAGGGGTCCAAAGGACATGTAGTGGCACGCACAGCTGCAAGGAGCCTGTCCACTTCATCAGGGACAACAGGATCAAACCGATCCCAGATCGTACAGCAAGACTGTGCTCCGGTGCCCCCCCCCGACCCTCCCCATCCACGCCCGGGATTCAGCCCTGAATGAATACGATCGATTTTCTCCACCAGATGGTCAGCAAAGTCCTCAGCCGAACCCTGCCAACCGGGCACCGATCTCCCCCTACCGAGGAGGGACCTGGTTACCCGGAACAGGGCAGCTGGGCGATTATCAGCGGAGGCAATAAGGGTGGTGAAGTATTGCCGCCTCACCACCCCCATCGCCACTAGGTAGGCCCTAATAGCAGCTCTAGCTAGTGTCCAATCGGAGTCATCCTGGGTCTTCACCCAGCGGCGGTCTAGGCGTCTCTTTGCCCGTTTGAGTTCCCACGGTTCATCCGTGAAACACGGGGATGACCTAACCCCACGGGCGCAGAGAGGCTGCAGTGGTGCGATTTCATCCAAGGCTGCTATTGCCGTCCTGTTCCACAGGTCGACAAGTGCCTTGGGTGAATCGTGTAGCCGATCCAGAGGAACTTCCCCCAGTTCCCTCTGGAATCCATCTGGATCCATTAGTCGCCGTGGGCGGGCCATTTTAATAGGCCCTGCCTCCCTACGATGAAGCGTCACCCCCAGAAAGTCAAGAGTCACCAGATAGTGATCTGACCATGGCACAGGTGAGATGACTAAATCCTGTAATCTCAAATCACTCTGCCACTGCTCCGACAAGAAAACTAAGTCTGGCATTTGTTGATACACTTGCTTATATTAGTAAATGACCAGAGTTCTACTAAGACTTTGCTTATGAGTAAGTAAAATAGTACATATCACAGTACTAGGTTGCAGCTAATTAACAAAATGATTGTCCTGTGCTTTGTTTTATTACATAATTTTGTTTACTTTCAAGATCATTTAAGGCTTCTGGCCAATGTGTTTCTTTGTGTCCCTCTAATTTTGCATTAGAAAGTTGTGTAAAATGCAGCAGTCCTTATGCATGCTTAACTGAGAAGTCACATTAATCTCAATGTTTATGGGGTTTAATTCTGAGTACTCATTTATAGGATTACACTGTTAGAATTTTTAAAACTGGCTGTGATGTGTATATTTCTTGAAAATTTATTACAAGTATATTACAAGGCAAGCAAGCACATTAAAGAGCAATTATAATCTCTGCTGGGCAATGAGTGATAAAAATGAAAAAGTGGTCATCAAGAACCACATAAGCAGGCAACACTTTCAGCCTCTGGCAAAACAGAAGGAGTTATACATGCTTGTTGGTTTGGTGCATGAAGACAAATCTATATCTATAAAACAAAGGTGTGGTCTTGTATGTCCATGATGGGCTCCCACACCCCTGCGGGACAACCTCCCTGAGTTTTTTGTGCCGGAATTGTGCTTCATTCCGACCTATATGGATGGGTGGAGGGGGCAGAGGAGGAGACATACAAGACCACACCTGCAGTTGAAGGCAGCCGTTAGACCCGGCAGAGCGCCCACAAGAGGCAGTGTATGCCCTTCCCAGGGGCTGCAGGATGGCCCCATCACCTTATCTTCCCCACCCGCCCAGGCAGGTACTGCTGCTGAGGTAGCTGGCCGCAATTTGACTTTACAGGGAAAAAACAACCCCGGGCAATGCCGGGTAATCGGCTAGTTGTATATATTTGCTTCTGATTTACCTTACACAGTGATGAAGTAAAGCTTCTTATCCTCAGTCCTTTTACCCCACAAATAATGTCCTGTTTCTTGAAGAGCAAGTAGCATTCTACTAGCTGCTAAAAGGAACTATCCTTCTTAGTTAGACTATGCATCTGTTTTATTCACTGAGCACTCAAGCTTCAGAAAATAGCTGATTGTATGCACTGTACACTAAGTGTGAGGAACAGTTTTCAGAATGACGGGAGTAGGAATCTCATTTGGAATTAGTACTGGGAGCTAAGGAAGTATAGGTGGAACTAAAGCATTGTGGGTGTGACTACATGTGATTCCTATCAATAAGCTAAACACAACCCACTTCTATGTGTGTCTCCTCAGGAGTCAGCCAAGGTGAAATACTTTTCCAATTTCCTCAGAATAACTTGGTTTTGTGCAATGAAATGTATTTCCTTCTCTGGCAAACATGGTTAGGTTCAATGCAAAGTTTAAATATCTATATAGTCCCCTTATACCATGTTTACTGTTTAGGCCTGAGAGCAGAAGAACCTTGCATCCTAGGTAGGAAAATCATATAAGGTCTATCTGACCTGTAAGCCAGGGACTGTCTACCTTTGATTTATACCATCTGCATTGCAGAATCAGGAAATCCGAAGCTGTTTCTCATTGCCTGACTTTATAAATTTGAAGGTGCAATGTCTGTGAGTAAAAGCTGTGCCATTTGTTTTCTTTCTTCCTCAGCCTATTTCTCATTCTTGTGTTTTGTTTTCACTTGTTTGTTTTCAAGTATGGACATGCAAGAAAGTTCTTGCACAACTATTTTCTTGTAATTCTCTCTGCATCTTGCAGAAATTTCCTTGAGGAAAAGTACGGTTATCCATGCCAGGGCTCTCCTGATGTTCTTGGACTTCAATTCCCAGAAGCCCTGATCAGCAGGTGTACTGACTTGGACTTCTGGTAATTGAAGTCCAAGAACACCTGGAGAGCCAAGTTTCCTTACACCTGATCCATGCTGAAGGTGAGAAATCTTGCATTGATTAACAAAGTAGGGCTGTAGCCAGGATTCTGGATGTGGGTGGCTGAATATTTTTTCAGGATGGGCAACAATGTCATATATATGTGTCATATATATAAGCAGTCGGGGGTTGGAGGGTGGGCAAACTGCTAACTCAGGGTGGGCAATGTCCACCCTGGCCACCCCCTGGCTACGGCCCTGTAACAGAGTCTTAACAGACTGTCCGAATAAGAATGAGTAATTTTGTGAGCTTTCTTCCAATCACTGGGACAGCTTAATTATCCCTTCCCTACTTCAGGGGTCCTTTAGGTTTTGAGCACAGAAAATAAACTTTGGTGGGAAGGTAAACAGTGTTCTGTGTTGAGGCATGCCTGCCACATGTCCAAGGAAACATCTGCAGGTGCAGATAGCGCTGGCTCTTTGGCTATAAACAGAGATAAACACTGAACATTAGAGTCAGAACGACTGGCTTTTGAGCAAGGGTGACCTTTACCTTTACATTTTAGGGCTGATATTCCTCTGGTCAGCAAATTATTGTACATATTTGAAAGAGAGATATGAAATGATGTTTATGAAACAAAGGAAGCAATTGAGAACAGAATAATAGTCATTTGTGCAATTGCATTACATAATTGTTTAAGACAGCTGAACTTTTTTGTGGTATTTAATAACTCCTGCCTTTTTCTTGACAATTCCAGGAAAGGTATGGGAATACAAAAACCATTGTCATTTTTATGTAACAATTCAACCCCTGACTGCTCCTTGGCCAAATATTGAAGATGAAGCTAAAGTACTTTGGGCATCAAATGAGGATTCATTTGAGAAAGCATTGATGCTGAGAAAGGTTAAGGAAAAAGAAGAAGGGGCGACAGAGAATAAGATGGCTAGATGGTATTGTTGATGCAATGGGCACAGAGCTGAGCAGGTTGCCGAGGATGATGGAAGATAGGGGCGCCTGGCATGCGATGGTCCATGGGGTCGCAAAAGGTTGGACTCGACTATCTGACTGAACAACAAAATGTAACAATTCCTATCCCTATTTGCCTCATCTATCTTTTTGTTAATTTTCTGGTCACGATTGGCTGCTTGTATTAAAGAGGCTATCTGGCAACCCTATGAAGGGTAAATGAGTTCTGATGACCCAATGCTCCCATGCATTGTACAATTTTTTTCTCCAGTGTTCATGTCAAAGGTAAAGGTCACTCTTGCTCAAAAGCCAGTCATATCCAACTCTAGGGTTCAGTGCTTATCTCTGTTTCGTAGCCAAAGAGCCAGTGCTGTCTGCTTCTGCAGACGTTTCCATGGTCATGTGGCAGGCATGACTAGACACCGGAGTCCACAGATCGCTATTTACCTTCCTACCAAAGTGGTCCCTATTTATCTACTTGCAATTTCTTGCTTTCTAACTGCTAGCTTCATGTCCAAAGGGAGTGCAATAATGACACTGAAAAATATCAACCCTCCTCCTCTCCAGCTTCACTTTCCCGCTAAAGGCAAATATAAATTCATGCAATAATTTTTTTCTAGGTGCCAAAATTTGTAAATGGTGTCTATGATAGACACAAAAGGAGAGGACATATATTTTCTGCAGACAAGTATGCATAAACTAAAGAAACCTTAACAAGGACAAAAAGTACTCTCTCTTGTTTTCATACTGGAAGTAAGGTATCTCACATGGCTTGGAAATTCTATGTTAAAGTGTGTCATCATATGGAAGCAACCTAAATCAGTAACAATTGGGAATCCTTAAACCTTCTTAAAAGGAGAAGGGGACAGTAGAGGATGAGATCGCTATATGGCACTGTTGACGCAGTTGGTGTAGATCTGTGCAGACTACGGAAGATGGCAGATGACAGAGGAGCCTGACATGCTGTGGTCCATGGGGTTACAAATGGTTAGATTCGACTGTGCGACTGAAGAACAACAAAACTTGTAGTTGCATCTTCTCCTTTTCTGCCCTGCTTTTCTGGATGATTGCTTCTATTAGCAAACCTCTCTTATTCCAACTGCTACTTTGTTGCCCACCCACATAATCTGCACATCCAGAAGCAGGTTCATCAGTCTACTCATTGCTGTTGTTCCCCTTCTGTATCCCATCAGGTTCTGTCTTCCGAACTGCTAATGGCTATCGTACTCTTTTAATTACTCTCAATCATCTTTGCAGGCGCACCCCCCCAATAACGGACACAGACAACATTGAAAGTGGATAACAGAAAAGGGCCACATTTATTGATTCAATGCCCTAGTCCGAATTATAAATTTGTATTGGTAAAACGACCAATCATAATTCCTAAGGCAAGCAGGCCGAAGTAACACTGGTAAGGTACCACCCCAAAATTGCCAACGGCAATTGGTTACAATGTATCAATTTGTATCAATTTGTTTGTTAACAACAAACAAATTGTTGACCGTAGTCAATAACTAACTCATGACCCCACCCTCTGACGCGTATCCGTGAAATCACAGGGGTGATGCATGCTGGTTAGCAATCATCATCACCCCATCGCCTGGTTCGTCGTTGACCGGACAACGTTTAACTACTTTATTCCTGTCTAGTGTTGTCCAGTCAATTGCGAACCTGCCGGATACTTGTGGGTCATACTGTTTACCTTACCAGTGCTACCCGCCCATGTGACCAAAGTCAACAGTAGGAACGAAGAAAGACCCCTATATCAAACCATAGCAACAGTGTGGGATGGGCAAAAAAGCCAGGACCCGAAGCCAATATGGGTCCCAACCAAAAATTCCCACCCGGCCCCGAAGCGACCATAATCACACTGTTAACTAGGGAGGGGGTGGAGGGGAAAAAACTTCTCCGCTCCGTCGCTGAGGCAAAATGGCAGCTCGGCTGCCTCGTGGCCACCCCTTTTATAAAGGAGCTGGCCACGCCCCTAACTACCCGGATTCTCTGTCCTGTGGGGGGGGGCCCGCAAAGGGCGCGGCGGCCATTTGGCGCCGCGCTTGCATTGCAGGCGCACCCCCCCAATAACGGACACAGACAACATTGAAAGTGGATAACAGCAAAGGGCCACATTTATTGATTCAATGCCCTAGTCCGAATTATAAATTTGTATTGGTAAAACGACCAATCATAATTCCTAAGGCAAGCAGGCCGAAGTAACACTGGTAAGGTACCACCCCAAAATTGCCAACGGCAATTGGTTACAATGTATCAATTTGTATCAATTTGTTTGTTAACAACAAACAAATTGTTGACCGTAGTCAATAACTAACTCATGACCCCACCCTCTGACGCGTATCCGTGAAATCACAGGGGTGATGCATGCTGGTTAGCAATCATCATCACCCCATCGCCTGGTTCGTCGTTGACCGGACAACGTTTAACTACTTTATTCCTGTCTAGTGTTGTCCAGTCAATTGCGAACCTGCCGGATACTTGTGGGTCATACTGTTTACCTTACCAGTGCTACCCGCCACACGGAGGGGCTTCACAGAAGACCTGACGCCCCCCCCCAGACCGTCAGCTCGGTCAACAGGCCTGCTCGCCAGTCACCCAACAGGAGGTCCATACCTCCTCGCGACAGATGGACCCCATCCCCTGCATACAAGTCACAATTTTGTAGACTAATATCGGGGTGATGACTAACCCGTCCCCAAGCCCTGGTGGTAAGAAACCGCGCCACTGCCTTATTGACCGAGCGCCTAGCTCGGTCAAGAGCCAGGAGGTTAACGCCCCCTCTGTAAGAGTGGCGCGGAACAATGTCCGACCAAACCAGGGCTGTGGCAGGCCAGACATAATGCAAGTAGGCGAGGTCCTCGCAAATCGCATGCTTGAGCGATAAGCCGGTGACCTGGCCCAAATCATTGCCCCCCAGGTGGATGATTAGAATGTCAGGCGGGTCAGCCCCCAGGCCAGAAAAAAGGAAAGGCCGCAGCTCCTGCCATAACATCCCAGGCTTACCATGCCATGCGAGACTGGCGTGGTCACCCAGTCCCAGTCGGGGTCCCCACTCTGTCGCCGCAGCGTAACGCGCTGCCCTGAGCACATAGCTGTGGCCCACCAGCCATACTGTCACCGGTGTAATACGACACCCAGGGTCTGTAAGAAAATTGAGAAAAAGAGAGGTAAGGTGACTGGATTGGTACTCATGGCGGGAGTGGGCGCACATAAAACTGAAAACATTGTGAGCCCCACCTCCCCATGCTACGTATGTCAGCCCCAGAGTACCCAAAAGCAGCTGCTGTAGAGGCTGCACCAATACGGAACGAATGTGTGCCATAACGGGCACCTGGTAGGCCCACCCTGGTGAGGGCTCTGGCTGTCACCTTCCAAAACTGAAATTTAGTAAGGGGAGACCCATCTTGGTGACAGAAAAACGGGCCGTGGTGCATGCCACGCAGTGCCAGGTATTCCTGTAGGGCACCAACCGGACAGATGTCTGCCAAAGAACACCGTAGCAGTCTTACTCCACTGCCTACGCCATGCTGATCTGTTTTAGAGGAGCGAATCCTCAACTGGGCCCAGTCTTTGGCAACATAGACATCTCCGAGTTCCAGTGCCCTACCACTTGCATCCGCCTTAGACAGCATCACGAGTTCGCTGACGCGGAGCGCTCCAAAAAATGCCACCGTTGTGGCTGCATGAAAAAGGGCTGCCTCATAATGATCAAAACAGAGGCCTGGCCAGCCCCGGGCCAACTGGGTAAGAACCCCTGGGGAAATAGGGTGCCGGTCGTCCGGGCAACGCCCGCGCTCGCGCACCCACCCCTCCAAAACGTGTCTCACACGGAAGTCAGAGGTGGTATCCACATGACCCCCTACTTTGGCCATAAAAGCCAACGCCGAGAGCTTGGATGCTATGGTGCGAGGTGCAAGGCCCTGTGCATGCAGGTGAACCATGAACCGCAGAACATGGTCCACCGGGATAGGCCAGGTCTCTGGCAATTGAAATTGAGTAGCAAAAGCCCTATACGAATTGAATGCTTGTTGATACGCCTTACGCGTGCGTGGCGCTAGTGACAGGCCAATCGCCCGGTTCACCTCTCCTTGCCAATAGTCCACATCTCGTCCGGGAGTGGCGAGGGAAATTCCTCCGCATCCGGGGCCAAGGCGCGGAACCGGGAGATCTGCAGGCGGGACAAAGCGTCAGCAATATCGTTATTAACCCCTGGGACATGCCTGGCCCTGAACAAGACGTTGAGGCGCAGGCAGCGCAGCACAAAATGGCGCACTAGATCCATGACTCTGGGCGATTTAGAAGTCTGTGCATTGACAATGTGTACAACAGCAGCATTGTCGCACCAGAAATGCACCACCGAATTAGCCCACTGTTCGCCCCATAGCATCAAAGCCCCGAGAATGGGGAAAAATTCCAGGTATGTGAGATCCCGCAGGCGACCTGTGCCTGCCCATGCCGGTGGCCACCCACCATAGGCCCACTTCCCATTGAAGTACATCCCATAACCCAGGGATCCTGAGGCATCAGACTGGATCTGGAAATTGGGGGATGCCAGGAGGTCAGACCTCCAAAATGAGACCCCATTAAACTCCCTCAGGAATTGCAACCAGACTAACATGTCTGCCCTGATACCCCGGGTAAGCCTGACTCTGTGGTGGGGCCTGGATAACCCTGCCATGGCGTCGCATAAGCGCCGGGCGAAAGCCCTGCCCGGTGCGACCACCCTGCAGGCAAAATTGAGGTGCCCATGTAGCACCTGCAGTTCCCTCAGGGATGCCTTACGCTTGGCCAGCAATTCCGAGATAAGGGTCACTATCCTGGACACCTTATCACCCGGTAACCTAGAAGCCTGTACTACTGTATCAATCTCAACCCCCAGGAATACTAGTTCGGTCGACGGGCCCTCGGTCTTTTCGGGCGCTAAAGGGACACCAAGTTCCTGCATTAGCGTCTGAAATGTATTGAGGAGACGTGCACACGTGTCCCAGCCCCGTTCACCCCCGAATAAAAAGTCATCCAGGTAATGGGCTACAGACCGGGACCCTGACCTGCGGACGAAAGCCCACTCTAGGAAGGTACTAAAACGCTCAAAAGCCGAGCATGATATGGAGCAGCCAAAAGGCATGGCCTTATCAAAATAATACTCCCCTCTAAACTTAAAACCCAGCAATTCAAAGTCGCCCGGGTGCACCGGCAAGAGGCGAAAAGCTGACTTAATGTCGCACTTGGCCAGCAAGGCACCCGGGCCACACGAGCGCACCATGCGCAGCGCATGGTCGAACGATGTATACCTGACCGAACAAAGGTCATCAGGTATCGCATCGTTGACCGATCGGCCGGCTGGGTAGGACAAATGGTGAATAAGGCGAAACTCACCTAGGGACTTTTTGGGAACCAAACCCAATGGCGAAACCTTAAGGTTGGGAAAAGGGGGTGCGGGAAAAGGTCCGGCGACCCTGCCCGCGTCTAATTCCTTTTTAATGCTGGCCTCGGCTACCTCCTCCCTTCCTCTGAGGGATAAAAGGTTGGGAGCATCCTGAGGGGATCTATCACCCATAAAAGGGATACGAAATCCCTGCTTAAAACCTTGGATGAGATACTCTCTGTCTTCTCCCCTTGGGTACGATGCGAGCCAGCGCTCCAGCATGTCCACCTTAATTGGGGAGGGGGCCTTTCGGAGAACTAGTTCCATCCGTGGCAGGCTTGCCAGCCCACTGTCCACCCCTCCCTCTGCCTCGCGCCCCCCCAGGCTTGGGACAAGCAGAGGCTGCATGGGGACCAGAACATGTGGGACACTCATGCTTATACCTGCAGTTCTTCCGACTGCAGGAACCATTGGACGAGAAAGTCCAGCACAGCAGGCGGGCTGGAACCCCCTGCCCCGCCAGTTGGCGGGTAACCTGCGCTGGAGCTGCTCGCTGGACCGCATGTCCACAATGGTATCTATCCCCCGGGGCAGGACGTGTGGGTGTCATATACAAGAGCCACAGTCTCTGGCACGGCTCATCCCATCTCATCTCGGGGTGTAAGGGAATCCTCATACGGAATTCCTCATCATATGCTAGCCATGAGGGGCCCGGGAAATCTACCATCGCCCTATATATGTTGTCCAAATATTGGACCATGGGAATAGCTAGATCCGGCCGCGCCCTCAAATATACCGCCATGTATATCAAATAAGCGGGGAGCCAGTTAGCCCAGGTACGCGGCGGCTTACGGCGGCGTGCCTGCTCCTTGTCCTTCTCATCCTGACCCTCCCTTTCTTCCTTGGTGGGCTCTCTGTTCAGGAGTGAGAAGATATCTACGTACTCCCCTCGCCATATCTTTTCTCTGGTAGCCTGTGCCAAGTGATCACCCAGTGGCAAGGAATACCCTGCCATCGGCAAAGCCGAAAAGGGGATAGCTGGCCTACCCAAAGGGGCCTGAGTTAACCCTGCCACCCCAAGTACGTTCCCAGCAGTGTAAGAACCGAGGCCCACCCCAGCGGGCATGGTGGCAGTAGTTGTCGCCGGGTGGGTCGCCAGCGGCGTAGCCCCTGCACCACCCGCGCGAGGCCAAGGCCACTGAAAGTTCCCCCCTATATTGGGAATGTGTGCGGATGTACTCGTTTGCACCATATACTCACATGATGCACCCCCGCGGGCCGCCTCCACCGGGGGTTCTGGCCCACTGGGGGCGTCGGAGCTCACGACCGATGTAGAGCTCATCACCGGGGCTTGACCCGCACCAGGTTGCTGGCTGGGGAGCTGCGAGGCAGTGGCCGGAGCCGCGCCACCCGCCTGCAGCAGCTCAACCCTCCCCGCCGGCCATTGTCCTGCTGCCGATAGCGCCTCAAAAGGTACCCCGAAAGGGGCACCTGCCTGACTGGCCCGGGCCAAAGACTCCTCCAAGGCCACAATACGGGCCAGTAAGGTGTCTACATTGACCATGGGCAAAGAGCCGGCCGGCCCACCTGACCCTTGCATGGGGACAGTTCCCTGCACCCCATGGCCCATATATGGCCATTGGCCAGAGCCGAAGCCCGGTAGGGCTGGTGAGGAAACCTGCCAAGGCAGGGCACCGGGCCACCCCCCAAGGCTAGAGGGCCCCGGGAGAGGCTGCGGCCCGAAAGTAATAGGCCCAACGGATTGGGCAGGAGGAGGAGCGGTGTCCACCGCTCGCGGGCCGCGGGCCGGAGCGCCCTCCGCACCCGCACTCTGATCAGGCCAATGGGCGATAGACCCCAAGCCACCAGCCCCGGCCGGGGATGGCAAAGGTGGCTGTTGAGGAGGCGGCACCACGGTCCTCCGACCTGGGTTGCGCCTCCTAACAGCCCGGGCTGAATTCGCAGCAGCCTTCTTTTTGGAAGGCATCTCACCGCAGCAAAAAAGGGAAGCTAGCTAGGCAAAATCGACCCAAAAGGCTTCCCGATGATACCAACGAGCGACGGAGGCACAGGGAAAAAACTTCTCCGCTCCGTCGCTGAGGCAAAATGGCAGCTCGGCTGCCTCGTGGCCACCCCTTTTATAAAGGAGCTGGCCACGCCCCTAACTACCCGGATTCTCTGTCCTGTGGGGGGGGGGCCCGCAAAGGGCGCGGCGGCCATTTTGGCGCCGCGCTTGCATTATTCTTCTTTATTCCCATTACAAATGAATACTTAGAAATAAAAACAGCACCTGTTCTTTAAACTACATAATCAGATAACTGATAAAAGGCTCTTATTTTTTCTTAGTCAGAATTTAGTGCTGCATCATTACAAATACTGTATATCCAAACCAGATTATAAATCTTTTGTGATAGATCGGTCTGGTAACAGCCTGAATAGATTTACGGTGCACTTGGGAAGTACTCTGTGTTAGAATGATTTTATACATCAGGAATTCTCAAACTTTTTAAGCTGGGGACTGGGTCACGCTCCCTCAGACAGCTTCGGGGGCCAGATGGCCATTTTGCCTTTCCTCCACCATATGGCACTTCCTGGTGTGGTGGAGGTGGGTGGGTCACATGAAATGGCACTGTGGGGTGGATTCAGCCAGCGGGCTGCTGGTTGAGAATCCCTGTTATACATGATGACTTTTGATTATTCAGAAGTCAGTAAGGACTTTGGAAATTGGTTAGCAAGCTTGTACATCTTCATAAGATGATTTATGTTCTTGCAGCTTAGTACTTCTAGTTTCTGAAGTAGCATTCATGGAAATATTGGCTGCAATATTTCTACAGCCCATTGTAATTTGTATTTCAACAAGCTTTGCAGGTACATTTATGTTCTGATTTTCTTTCTATGTGATGGTTCCAGCCAGGTAATGAGCCACAGATAGTAAAGGAAAAGAGTGTGTGGTTTTTTCTTTACTAATGGGATTCTACAAGACTTTTGAACTACAGTAGACCCTCGTATAATGACGTTAATTGGTTCCTCAAGTAGCATTGCTAAGCAATTGTTGTTGTTATGCGGGTTTCTATGGAGCTTCCCGCATAACAATGTTTTTAGTGGATAATGGTGGTTATTTTAGTGGCGTTGTCTGGACAATGACACTAAAAATGTTATGTGGGGGAACACGTGGTGCATAATGATGCATTGTTAAGTGAAAATGATGCTATTCGAACGTGTTGTTATGTGAGAGTTGACTGTAGTTGCAAAACAACAAACTAAACTACACTCCAATTGTGCAACAGAGACACTAGGAAAACAAAGACATGTCAAACATCACAGTGGCCTGTGGGAAGCACTGCAATTTAAGAAGATGAATTGAACTTTGCTGCACTTCTCATCGATTTGGGCTACAAAGTAGGCCTCCAGTTAGACAGAAGTTTGGGACTTGGCGGTTCTTGCACCATAAAGACACTGCATAAGAAAGAGGGAAAACATCAATTACATTAACAAAAACAGACCTGAAAGGTTTGAAACCTCCTATCTGCTTCCAGTCCTCCTAGTACAGGACTCAGATATGCTATCCTAAATGCAAAAAAATTAAAAATTAAATAAGCTTAAAACCACAGTCTACATATTTAATACAGTGGTTAGTTTATTCTCAAGCCCCAGATGTACTGTTTTATGCCTCTCCTGAATTCAGTAAAATGGTGATTTATTTGCATCTCTTTGGACTGGGCTGAAACCTCAGCATGTCCCAGTTCTTCAAATCAAGGTACCCTACTTTACATAGCATATAAGTAAGAGAAGCTAATTAGCATACTGTATAAATGTATATAGTGTGCTCATTAAAGTAGATTTTTATATTATGGAAATTAAGCAGCATTGCATTAATTATCTACTACTATATTTTAGCTTAGGATTTATTTATACGGTAAACAATGATCTGGGGGAACCAGTATGCAGGTACTGTAAGGTCTTGAACTTGAAACAAGAAGATATATGTTCCAACAAATCTGACATTGCATTACATTTACTATTGGAACGTGCAATGTGCAATGTGATAGGAATGCACTATGGTACACTTGAAGCCAGAAAGCAATTAAATAGACATTTAAACATTGGAGAAATTGCTGTAAGTGAACTAAAGTGAATAGAAATAGAACATTTTCAGATAGACAATTACAAAATGTTTTACTCCAGAAATGACAAAATCAGGGGGGGGGGGAATGAGGTGGCCCTAATATGGAGGCAAGATATAAAACAGGTCAGGGCCAGTGATGGACTCCAATCTTTTTTTACTACCACACTGTGGGTGCGGTATGGTGGGCATGGCCAGGGGAAAAGCCCTGTGTTGCACCCGAATTAGGACTACTTTATTTCAAAACTTGGATGGGCGGGGCCAGCCAGAATTTCTGCTACTGGTTCTGGCAAACTGGTGCGAACCTGCTGATCTCTACCATTGGTCAGGGCTATAATAAAAGGTGTGGCTATATAATATCTATCAGACTTCATTCATGGTTATGTTCTCACTACAGACACTGAAGAAGACAAAAATCAAAAGCTTTTATGGAAGCATCCAGGAGAAAATTGTCCATATACCAAAGCAGGATATACAATCTAGGTGGAATGCAAATGAAGGAACCAGAGCAGAACCGAAAATTGTTAGAGAAGTTTGACCAGAAGTCAGAACTGAAGCAGGAGTATGACTCATAGAATTCTATGAAGCCAAAAAAACTTTGTTGCAAATATACACTTCAGGCAACTAAAGAGATGACTGTAGACGTGGACATCACCTGATTTCCAATATAGAAATCAAATAGACAATATAACTATATGTAGTAGATGCAGAGAAAGTATTCTGCCCGCCAAAAGAGATCCAGGAGCAGATTGTGCGACTGACCATTAGAAAAAGGTGACACAAGAGAGCAACATAAGAAGAAAAACAAAAGAGCTTGTGCACAGAATCCAAAAAATCAAAGGAACATTTAAATCTAGATTGGAGATGCTAAAAGACCAACAGGGAAAACACTATCTGATGAGGGTAGAATAAAGACAAACGGGAATCAATATATTGAAGAAAGATGCAGAAGAGATGCAAATGCCTTTGAAGAAGAATATTGTGATGAAATTTTAGAAAATGAAGTGAAAGCTAATTTTAAACCACTTGGGCAAAAGAAATCACAATGAGGAGATGGGATTCTAAAAGAAGTATTTTAGGCAACCAATTCTGAATATATCAAAAATCCTGACAAGAATATGCCAACAAATATGAAAAACAAAACAAAGGCCCACAGACTGAAAACATCTAATATACATGTCAATGTCTAAGAAAGGAGGTGCAGTAACTACAGGACCATTACACTGATATCCAACACAGGCAAGTGATGCTCATGATATTGCAACAAAAATGGAACAAACAAACAGAATCAACAAATTGAACATTTCTCCTGCTCCTCCATACAAAACTCTTTTGAGCCCTGAAGCTTGAACAGTGTATAATGAGGCTGGGAGATTCGTTGGTGAGGTCTGCTAAAAAGACAGGCAAGAATGAGCTTGCTGAGTACAAATTTGGGATCAGGGAACATCCCATTTGTCCAACAAACCGGTTCCCACTATTACTCTGTTCTGCTCTGCTGCATTCTATTTTTGTCTTACTTCCATGACCACAGGTCTTTTGGAGACTTTGGCTTTTTATACGTAGACTATTCCCAGTGACATAATTGCCTTGATATTTATAGCTAGAATTAATTAAATCTCTTCCTCCACTTGCCTGCAGTCATGACCAAATGCCAAAGGGGAGATACTACTGATCAGAGCAACCTTGAGCTACATCTAGTCAGAATGGGAGAATGTTTGCATCCTTGCCATGACCCCGTAGAGAGTGCTGTGCTGTCAAGATTCGTAACATTGAGTGAGGGATATAAGCTTTATTTGAAGCGTGAACTGACAGTAGCAAATTTTGGCTAGATTCCGTTCATCCCCCCTGCCCCAGAAAGCAAAGTGCATCTGCTCCTTGCAGTTCACAGCTTAGTGTCCTCCTGAAATAGAAATCCTTTGTTGGTTTTTTTCTGAAGTTCAGAAGAATTAAGTATGCGAGAGAAATCAATACTTCAGAATAATTTGAAAAATAAATAAAAACATCAACCTCAACCAATCCATTGAGACACTTCTTCATAGCACACTGACTGTAAAGTCAAAGACACAAATCTGGAGTAATTAAGACTGTCAAAGGAGCACTGTCAATCTGTTAAATCTGTAAAACCATTTTATGAAGTGCAAATCTCATTTTGTGCTCAGAGCTTCAATATAACACTTCAGCCATCTCTCCTTCTTGTTACTTGATTCGCTGATACTCTCATGTTCATTCAGTGCTATGCTACATACTGAATTCCTTTCCTCCCCCTCCATCCATTTGGGAGAGAGATGTTATGTTTTATTTTTTCCTGCAATTGTAATGACCAAGCCAGCATCCATCATTCTGATCACAGTTTTTCAGATCAACTTTTAGGGTGAATATAAATGTACAGATCATTCACTAGAAGCAATTCATCTGTTCTCTCTCATTATAAACAGCCAGTGAGCAATAGGTACAGCTAAATTCGTATTCTGTAGGGCATGTTATAAAAATGCAAATGCTCTGGGGGGGGGGGAAGAAAACCATTCATTTCCAACCTTTCCCTGACCTTTTATATACTTTGTAGAATAACATCCTTGCATTTCTAAAATTTGTGACATCATAAATCTAAGACATTCTGAACTGTTTCCAAATAGGACTAGTCATCATTTTTGCCTGATGTTAGCTGCTCTCCCCCCACTTCTGCCCCATGCATGAGAGATCATATTCTAAGGGAAATGCATCACATTTTTTAAAAATGTGTGTCTAAATGCAGACCAAAATGGAAGTGCAAAACCAATTTCCAAATGTATTTTCCAAATGGGTGATGATTTGTGGTGAAATAAATATGCCTGTTAGTATTTGAAAAGCTGGTCTTTGAACTTAAATTGTGCCTTGGTGGAAAAATAGTAATACATGGCTATTTTGTGTCTCTTATCTTTAACAACTGTAGTTACATGCTATGATAATCTTAAAGGAGTTTCTGTTTACAAAAAGACAGATAAACAGCATAAGACTTCTGTAGGCATAAGTGAAGGTTTCCATTCTCTGAGGGATATGAGGAGGGATAACAAACATTTCCTGGTCTGGTCTGGAGTTTGGTAGGCAAATACTATGCAATACGCAAGGAGGAGCATGCACAATCTCTTCTTCTTTCATAACTGAACCTGAATGTTGGCAATCATTATGGTGATCAGCCATGAGAATTGTCCTGAGAATATAATCCAGTGGCCCTTCATCTGCCTTCCGCATCACAGCATAACACCCATACCACTGATCCAGTTCCATGAGTCACTTTCTGGTCCTGAGCCCTTTTGGCATGCAAAGTCCATATCAGCTTCAAGCCAGTATGGATAAGTCTGCTGCCCTCCATCAAGATGGATTCAACAGGGATTTAATTCACTTGGGGATCATCACCCTTCCCTGTGGACTTTGGCACCCAAAGCCATTAGTCCTCAGGGTTGTCAGGTTAGCTAACCACCACCTGACATTCGGCATTGAATCTCTGGCAGTAGGGTCTACTCTATTGACATAGCATGGTAACCTGGCCAGATGGTGCATTATCTCTACCCCCATGTTTTTATTTCTGCCACAAGTTTCTGAACTGGACAGCCTCTGCTGCTTGTGAAGGCTGGAAAATCAGGGTTCTATATCCCATGGAAAGTCTTCCCAGATACACAGTAGACACTGGTGTGAGAATGAATAATACATAGATATACAGCTAATAGACATAATGGCAATAGTTTGTTAACACGGGAGTGGGGCTATCAAGCTGGTAATTACTTGAAGTTGTGGAATCCAGCCAGGGTGATCAGCTGTAGTGTCAGGTAGATTTGGCTGTCATAAAATTTGCTTCCCAGTTGATTCTGAGCAGAAGGCAGAATCTATGAACTATTTTATACTCTTAAGATGTTATAGAAATCTGAGTTATTAATATATAAATATATAGTGGGCTAAGGTTTGATCTCTGTTTTAGGCTCTCAGAGATGCTCTGGAACTTTTTTAGGTCTTCAGATTCCACTGGAAATGTATCTAATCTATGATTTGATCCACACACAAAAATCACACTGAAATAAATTTGTTAAGTGCCACAATATTTTGCCAACATGTGGAGGCAGACTATCACAGCTATTTCTTTGGATTTCACTGACTAATAGTTATTTAAAAGATTCAGAGGATTTTTAAAAATGCTGGATATGAAGGGAAAACTTTTTTTCAACTTTTTTTTATATGCAAGATCTATGTTTGTTGTTCAGTCGCACAGTCAATTCCGAGCCTTTGCGACCCCATGGTCCATTGCATGTCAGGCACCCCTATCCTCCACCATCCTCCTCAACCCGCACAACTCTGTGCCCATTGCATCAACAATACCATCTAGCCATCTAATTTTCTGCTGCCCCCTTTTGCCCTCGACCTTTCCCAGCATCAAAGCTTTCTCAAGTGAATCCTCTCTTCTCATTTTATGTCCAAAGTGCTTTAACTTAATATTTACTATTTGACCTTCCAAAGAGCAGTCAGGGTTGATTTCTTCTAAGATAGACCTATTTGTTCTCCTCACTTTCCAGGGGACTCTCAGGACTCACCTCCAACACTACATCTCAAAGGCATCTATTCTTTTGCGCTCAGCTTTTCTAATGGTCCAGCTCTCACAACCATACATTACCACCGGGAATACCATTGCTTTGACTATGCGGACTTTTGTTCACAAAGTGATGTCCCTACTTTTGTCTATGTTCCACAGGTTTCTCATAGCTTGTCTCCCAAGAATCAGTCACCTTTTAATTTCATGGCTGCAATCACTATCTGCAGTGATCTTGGATCCTAATAAAGACCTATGAATGTTTAACAAATGCTTGAGACAGAATCGTGAATTTCTCCCAGATTTCCCAGAAATGAAATTTCTACTGAGTTACTTCTGCATATTTATCCATACTAATATTCTTCACAGCCCAAGATGGCTGTTTTACTCATTATGTTTAGCTATATATACAGAGGTGAAAGGTAAAGGTCCCCCTTACTTGAAAACCAGTTGTATCCAACTCCAGGGTTCGGTGTTCATCTCAATGTACAGCCAAAGATCCAGCACTGTCACAGTCTGCAAATGTTTCCATGGTCATGTGGCAGGCATGACTAGACACCTGAGTGCACGGAATGCTATTACCTTTCCCATAGAAGTGATACCTATTTATCTGCTTACAATTTCTTGCTTTCGAACTACTAGGTTGGCAGGAACTAGGACAGACATGGGAGCTCACTCTGTTTTGCAGCACTCAGATCTTGAACTGCCAACCTGCCGACCTTCTAGTCATCAAGTTCAGTGTATTAACCACTAAGCCACTGCAGTCCCCATATATACAGAGGGGCAGAGAAAATGAACTTTTTTCTCTTCTAGACCATTGCTGATGCACTGAATCAGATTTGGAAGAAAAATAAAATTAAATTATTTTCTGTGCCTGTAGTGATAATCATGAAACTGCCATCAGCTGAACTTTCAATCAGCACTTCATACAAAAGCAATTTAAAAAATAATAATAATCTAAGGTTGCTGCTACAATAGCAGCATAGCATGAGCTAGTTTCCGTTTCTTTGGAAAGGACAAGCTTGATTAGAACATCTAATTAAGCCTGACCATTCATACAAAAATAGTTCCAACTAATATCACTAAGTGGAGAGATACAGAATTTGGCTCATTTTCTGGTCTGCTGATTACTACTAGAAACACGTACTGATGAGGATTTAAGTTTGGCCAACGACAAAACCAGGAAGACGGCTTCATTTTGGCAGTCTAAACTTTGACCTGGACACAAAAGAAGAACAAAAAAGGGGGAGGATAAAGCATAATAAGAAATAGCCTTTTAAGTGCTGTTACAAGATATAATTAAAATGTGGCTGTCTGAATTAGCTATCTTAAATTATAATATAACATAATCCTATTTGGACTCTTTGGGAAACCAAAGAGTTGGTAATACATTGAATAGTATGTTACCATATTTTGTTTCAGCATATTCGGTGTCAGGTACTAAAACTGATATCTACTAAGCCCAACAGACATGGCAAATGGCTATATCGCTGTATCCACTGGATGATGGAATTGTAGTCCAATTCCTCTGGAGACTTCCAAGTTGAGGGAAATGGCTGTCCCCTATGTTACTGGACTATAATGGGGTGTTTTAGTAGAATGGTATGCTACAGAGTTGTCCAAAACTAGCAGTATCAGGCAGTGTTAATTCCCATGCATTTTCTTTCATCTTGCCTGCTTGAAATCCACAAAAAACTTGTAATGCAACCTAGTATAAAGACACGACTGCACAGACTTATAGATAATAATAGAATTATCATGACAATTCCAATTTGGGTATATATGGCTTAGGACAGATGGGAGAGTGGGCATTTTCTACCAGTTGTATGGGGGTGTGAATAGAGCAGCCACATTTGGGCTCAGCTTTTTATTTGTAAATGTATTTTTCTCTCTAAAGGAAAAATAACCCTACTTTGTCATATATTTATAAATTGCAGACAACTGGAAAAAACTATTATGCATAGGATATTTTCATGGCATATCTGTACCCCTATAAGCATAATCAGACTAAGTGAATAGCAATACTAGAAGCTTACTTATCTTGCTTCAAGAATTAAAAACGGAACATCATCTGACTTTTTCTGTAGTATGGACACCAGTTGTATCCAACTCTAGGATTTTACTAAGACAAAGTCAACTAGTTGTTTGAAAGAATTATAAATTAAGAATACTATATTTTCTGGAGTAATGTTTCACAATACATATATTGGGTAACTAGTAAGTCAGATCATTGCATTCATTTATTCTTTGAGCTTGAGAAGAAGACAACAAATTTCTGCTTATAATAATATAGTCATGCAAATATTAATTAGTGTGTCTGTATGTTCATTATACACTTAGTCTTTTTTTAAAAAAAATGATAAAATCCAAAGGCAGAAAGCATTAAAATGTGTGACTAGATGAATTGTTGTTAAATATTAAACCCTGAATCTGTCTCATTTCATTATAACTATAATGAGGTTAGACAGCTTACTACTAGCTCTGTGCAATGAGAAAGAGCATAACATTCCATAATTCTGCTATTGAACTCTGTTCTTTGACTTGACTGATAAAACTGATCTCATAAACACTTGGTTCATTGTATTCAGAAAGACTTGTTCATTGAACAGAAGGCAGATAGTTTTAAGATGTACATAGAGGGATAATCTAGGTTAATAGACATCTATATTTAGAAATCTTTGTTTGAAGTTCATATATGTGTACTACCTGTTCTTGAAAAGTAATAAACTGCTAAACTACACTGAAACGACAAGCCTTTTATTCAAAAGTGAAGAAGTACTGAAGAATGTTAGAATAAGTTGATCTTTTAAGGACTTGGATGGGGAATGTTTGGTCCTCCAGATGCTATTGGTGTGAACTTCCATCATCTGTCATCATCCCCTATGGCAGTGATGGTGAACCTCGGCACTCCAGCTGTTCTTGAACTTCAATTCCCAGAATCCCTGATCAGCAGGAGTGCTGACCTGGGCTTCTGGTAATTGAAGCCCAAAAACACCTGGAGTGCCAAGGTTCACCATCACATCCCTATTGGGACTTGGGCTAATGGGGATTGCGGTACAGCACTATATTGATAACTGTTTTTTTTTCTATTCTCACCCTAGATCTACCATGCTGTTTCCCATACTTGCCTTCGGTGAAATGTAAATCCAACACAATAGATGTGTTTTGAATGGGAAACAAACTCTTTGTGGTGTTTTAAGCTGAGTTGTTTCTAACATCCATTTCAAATAAACCTGGTGGTAGTTATCAGTGAAAGATCACTGACAGCACAATCCTATACTCCCTTAATGAGAGATGAATCCATTGTGTTTCAAAGACTTCCTCTGTGCTGTAGGGCCTTTGAACAGAAAGACAATTTATAAATAGTTTTTAAAATAAAATAAAGAGTCCTAAATGCATATACTAGTCTGAACTAGAACAGAACAGCAGAATCAGTTGTTGAATGGTAGATGAACACCTTTGATTTTATGCTTTTACTTTAGTTAGGATTAGCAATTGGATTTATGTCCAAAAGTGTTTAAGACTACAACTTCCTAGACAAAGGGACCAAAAAACTGACCAATGATATTGTTCCTCATTAATATTTATCATGTTTTCTTGAGGAAGCTTTTCTTCACTGCACCCTTATGAGTAGCCGGATGGCCTCTGAGTGTTCACCTTCCTCCAGTGTTTCACTCTAATTCCTTCTCAAATTTCCTCTGCGTTTTTTGAAAGGACCTTATACTGTATGAAGGAACTGCTTTATGGGGAATGAAAAGGCTGGGAAACATAAAAGCCCCAAAGCATACTGAGAGACAGTTACCTCTGGATCAGAGCTCAAAACCATTGATAAAAAACCTCGAATGCTCTCAGTCAAGTCAGTGAGTCACTGAAACAACAGCAACAAAACAATAACAATAACACTTTGTTGTCAAGTCAATTCTAATTAAGGCCTTCAGTTGGAACTGCAAGCCATAAGAGAGAAAATGTCTTCAGGTTCCTTGTTCTTCCTTGTCTTGTCCTTGTTGTGTGTAACTTTTAAACCACCTAACTAGGCTTCTGGACCTTAATTTCCTTGCATAATTCTTGAACTAGCTTGACTTTAACTGTTTTGGACTCTGGCTTTCTTGCATGTAGTTTAACTTATTCTATGGTAAGCCTATGTTTGCTGGTCCTGGGACTCACTCCATCTTGGGAACAGGCCAAGTACTTGGGTAGGCTGAAAGTAATTACTGTACTTTTTTTAAAAATCCACTTGGTCAGTTTCTCTTCTACCAGCAGTTTCAACTCACTTCACCAGCCAATGGAGGCAGCAGGAATGGCCAACAGTGATCTGGTACTGGTTGCTGTTTTACATCCACTTCCTACCCCACAAAAAATAACAATAATTAACTTTGTAACTAGCAGTTTTGTATCAGCAGTTGCTGCTGCCTTTGAAAACATAATGACACGGGGCAGCATCAAGGAAATGACAGCTTCTGTGTTTTTTCTTCTCTAAAAATAAGATCAGGAGACAATGAATTTATCCCTGAAAGCTTCTTCCACTCCTGCTGTTCCTGTGCTATCATGTGTTCTGATTTGTAATGGAAGGAAGTCCTTGAGTTTCTCAGGATATAATGTGGGGCACCTTAGGTAGATAATGCGGAAATCAATATATAAACTACTGGAAAACAGACTAGTGTCCTTCTACAAAATGATCCATGTTCTTTTGTTGTCAGTGCCTATATTTAATTTACAGCATAAGCCAGGAATTTTCAAGGTTGGTTAACAGTCTGCCATTACCTCTCTACTAAGAAAATACACAGAATAAGTTAAACTGCT
The DNA here is from genome assembly GCA_035047305.1 of Bradypodion pumilum. Taxonomy (NCBI): domain Eukaryota; kingdom Metazoa; phylum Chordata; class Lepidosauria; order Squamata; family Chamaeleonidae; genus Bradypodion; species Bradypodion pumilum. Next base: position 61,215,149 of record JAWDJD010000005.1, read on the forward strand.
TTACAGTTGCCCTTTACAAATGTGAGCCTTAAAAATACCCAAACCATGTTATACTTCCAGTTTCATCATAGTGAATCAATAAAGAAAGTTTGGGCTATTAAACTGGGTAATATAAGAATATTCCCAACTCTGTCACTGCACAGCCTTCAAAATGGAAAAAAAATGTGGGTTTTTTTTTTGTGTTGCAACTCTCATAATTCTATAGTCAGCATAGTTCCCAGCTGTATTCCAAAATTGTAACTTTCCCTTTCTCTGAGTAACTATCTCTTCCTCTCTTTTCTAGTTTCATGCACTCCGTAATATTCTTGCCTTTTTTATGTTCTTCAAAGGAACAACTTATGCCAAGACAGCCTCTTAGACATGGCTGACACACCCAATAGAAATAGCTACTGCTACTTCAAGGTAAAGAAAGACAGGCTGTACCTAAAATCTCATGTTTAGAAACTTCTTCCATACCTATGACACATACCTTCATTACTATAATTGTGGTGGGAAGCCTTTGATCCTCCAAATATTTTGATCTGCCGCTCACATTAATTCCTCCTAACATGTGCAGTAGTAACAGGCTGTATGAGTTACAGTCTGAAATATCTGAAGCACCAAAGGTCCTCCATTCCTATACAAAAATATTATTGCTTTCCAAATATTGCTTTGGTTCTTGTTCATATTGAAATATCGAATTGACTTGCATCTTTTAGTTTAATACATAACTGCTGAATAAATTACATATTTCTGAAATAGTATCTTGAAGGCTGAGTTACTTTAATGTATAACAAGTAAATAAGATGCTTTTCATTAGATCTTTGTCCCCCAATACAGAAGTTTATTTTTTGGCTTTGTTATATAAGATGACTATTCATTTTGTATCCCTCTACTTTTTTTTAACCAAAGGTTACCATGATAGTGGAGTGTGATCATTCTGTTGGGAAAATCTGTATCTCCTTTATAACTGCCGACCGTCTAAAAGTTGTTATTAGAGAAAATCTTATACTATAGAAACAGTGGGTTCACTGTCAGTTGCTTTCAAGATATACATCAAGGAGTCAAAATATGATCAAGGCCTTCTACCCTGAAAAGCCATTATTAAAGTCATTGATACTTTAGTGAGTGGGTGTTTTCTGATTATAATTCTACTCTATGAATAGGGAGAATGAGCCATGCTCCAGATAAAGAAGTCTCAGGCTCAAAGGGATCTTTTAATAGCAAGAAATGACTGCTAGATTTAATGGTAATGGTCACGATCCCAGCAGCAGTAGTCTGGCAGGAATTTTTGAGGACTGTTCCTAGCCAACCAGTGTCCCAATAGATCACTGTTTTCCTGCCAGGGGCCGGACCCACCCCAACACTTCCCGCTAGGGGACAGAGGCATTGCTGCAACCACTACTTAGATTTTTTCATCATCGGTGGCAGCGGGAATCATGCAGTTTCTCCAGCTTTTTGAACAGGCTCTGCTGTTTCCCAGGGTGGTGGGAGCCTTTTCGGAGCATGATTGCTCTGTTTTGGGATTTTTCAAAGCCTTCTCCACTGCACTTCGGCAGCTAGAGCTGCACCATGAGCTACTTCCCAGGTGTTGGCATAAGCTCTGCCCAGCACTGGAAGTCAACCATGATTGTGCTTCAGCTGGTGAAGCACAGTGGGGAAGGACGGAAAAATCCCAAACCAAAGTTAAATTGCTCCCACTGCCCTTGGAAGTGGTAGAGCTTGTCCAAAAAGCCATAAAAACTGTCATGATTCCTACTGCCACCACTGCCATGGTAAGTGATGTATTGTGACTTCTGGTGGTGGGGAGTGGGTGGGGGCAGGTCTAGAGGTCCCCAGGTGGCCACCACAGGCCAGATTAATGAGATACATGGGCCGAATTACGCCTGCACTAATTCAGCCTGCACTAATTAGGCAAACCTGCACTAGATATTCTTAGAACCACTTTTATACTATGAATTTGCAAATAGACAGGTAAACAGGGAGGATGGAGATATTCGGGAAAACATTAAGTCTTGGACTGTGGTCCTCCTTATTGTGAATAGACCTCCAAGCATACCAACTGGTGTTGGAAACGTACTCCTAAACCATCATGTATCTACCCCATTCCACCCAGGTGTCTCTGCATATTAAATCAGAAACTGCCTCTCAGAGAGATGTACTTAGGGTGCAGGGAGGGTGAGCAGACGTGTGGCCCTATATTCCTGTTTCAGTCAGAGGATATAATAAAATATAATAGAGAAAGTGAGCAGCTGAGAATCTACGTCTTCTTCACATAATAATGTAGTGTCAGACCCACAATGAAAATCTTGTACTAAACTGCTTCCAGCTGTGTACATCTGGTCACATTATTGCCTACTACTGAAGCACATCTGAGAAGCACTACTAATTGGCAATTCTTTTTTGATAGCTGTGGGTGTATGATTTGTTTACAGTGCAATTGGACATACAGTGAAAAATAGATCTGTTACGTATTAGATTGAGGAAAGGAAAATAGTAATGATTCCACAGGTAGTACTCCTGCAAATGAAGAAATTTGTTTTTTTTCCTTTAAATTGCAAGTGGGTTTTTCCCCATCCCCACAGCAGGTAGAGGGCAGAATCAAGCTGCTAGTTTTAATTCTGGTGATAATTCATGCTAAGGGGTGTGGGGAGTTAATATTCTTAAAATGCTGCTTAGGTGTTTTACTTAAAGCTAATTGTTAACATATAGCAATATGGGTAATATTGCTATGTTTTAAGGGTTTTTAATTGTTTTATATTGGTTTTAACTTGTGTACACCACCCAGAGGCCATTAGATAGGGTGGTATATAAATCTATTAAATTCAATTAAATTAATATACAGGCTATAATTGTGTACAAAAATTGGCTATCTGCTAATATCTCTGTTTAAAAGAAGAAGAAACATTTTAGTAACTGATATCCTTATATATATTTTCATAAGGTGCACATCTGTCCAAAGCTACTAGAGCAGGGGTGCCCAAACTATGGCCCATGGGTCGGATCCTGCCCCCAACACCAATTCATCCTGCCTACACTGCCCTCATCACTCCCGGAAGTGGAAGTAAAATGCACCCATTTCAAGGAGTGATGAGGGTGGCGTGGGCTGGATGAATTGGCATTGGGGGCTGGATCTGGCCTGCAGGCTGTAGTTTGGGCACCCCTGGATTAAGAAGAGAAAATGGCAGCCTAAAATCTATCTCATCCTTTTGCAAAACATATCTGTTGCCAAATAGATTGCAAGGCTGGATTTACTTCCAGTGGGAGGAACCACATGACCGACCCACTGAACCACGTGACCGGCCAGGGGCCTGAAAAGTTTGGGCACCTCTGTACTAGAGTTTGATGGGGGAATAACAATAATAAATAAATATAATCTCTGCAACTAAGAATCATAGTCTTTTGAATATGCTAACCAAAGCAAGTACAGTATATTTGAATGCATTCAGCTTTTAAATTGTGTTTTCAAAAACATCATCTAAAAATTATTGGATTATGACGATTATGACCAAGGCCAAGGGGTTTGCAGAGACAGTTTAATTCCTCAAGATTATGTAGGCTTCTGGGTCAAGCTCCTGTTCCCAAACCATGCACTTTTCTGGTGGCAGGGTTAATTAGCCTTTGCATGCTGTGTGCTTGCCAGACATGCAACCAAGCATGTCGCCAACTTGCCAGCTAGTATCTTAACAATGAGGTGCAGCAACTTCCATGTTTTCTCTTACATCTTTTCGCACAACCAGTAGGTTACTGCCCAGTGTGTGCTTCTTATTTTCCATTTGTGGCACATAGGTCACCTCTTTCCTTTTTTATTTCAGGAATATCAGATATTGCAAGAAGTCAGAGTACTGCATTTTGTATTGGCAAGAATGTCAACTTATGCTGAGGTTTAGCTAATGTATTCTGATTCCCAGCGGTCATGGAGGCGGAAGAGGCCATGCCAGATGGACTGGCTGTGAAGGCGCACCTTGTCAATATCCTCAAGGCTGCAGCATTGCATTGCAGTCCCGGCATCAAATCCTGCATGTCTCATTCCATATGTGCCACAGGAGATGGCTCCGTGATCACAGTGTGTGAGTCACTTCATGGCAAGCTGGGATCCACCTTCAACAAATTCATGCCAATGGCATTTTTCCTGAAACTATTCAGGGGGGAAATGTATACTCAGACACGAGTAGCAGCCGCTGCCACCGAGTTACTGTCTGTCACAGTAGACTAGAACTAGCACTTATAACTTGGAAGAATAACTTTCTGGACTTACCTTGGATACCTTGGAGTTGTTATTCATTGAGGAGTTCATGCATTGGTAGATGTCTCCATGATGGCATTCTGCATGTTCCAATATTCATGGCTTGAGAAATCAAGTCCATTTGCATCTAGGTTTTTTTAGCCATATTGATATCATGTCACATGCTGGTGAGGCAGACCATGACATGTGCCCTCCACTTTCACCTTGCCCATGGGATCCAACAGAGGATGCTTTGGTGAGTTTTAGTCTCAACCTAACATCATTGACAAGAGATGGGCAACACTGCCTAGTTTGACCACTCAAGTCCCCACGCCCTGACAAGGCTCTCACCTAGCATGGGCTTTCTGGACTACTGGTCCCATCATCTGCCAGGCAGCATGACCAATGTCATAAGGATCAGGGTTGTGCCAAAAGGTGTATGAAAAAAGCAGCAGAAGAATTTTGAATAATGAGAAAGAGAGAGTATCACAGGGCTGGGATGTGAAGCAGCTCCAAGTATATGGGACAGGAAGAGAGTAAAAATGAGAGTCATCTGAAGGCAGAAGAAACCCTGATGGAGCGGTGAGGTCACTGGAGCTGGAGGAGAAAATATCCCTAGCAAGAAAGTATATGATAGAAGAAGAGTAAAAATGTTATCAATGCTCTCACCCAGCCAGGGCTGGAGGGAGCACGGAATGCCTGGGGGCGACTGCCGTGGCTACAAAATGCCAGTGCCAGAGCCACCCCTTGGACTGCATCTTACGCCCACCAGTTTCACTCTCTTGCCCAGCTGGGGCTGGAGGGAGCACGGAACACCTGGGGGCGACTGGTGTGGCTACAAAACACCAGTGCCGGAGCGCCCCCCCCCCGGAATGCCTCTGATGCCCACTGGTTTCGCTCTCTCACCCAGCTGGGACTGGAGGGAGCACAGAAAACGTGGGGGCAACCAGCGTGGCTACAAAATGGCAGCACTGGAGTCCCCCCACCCCAACTGTCTCTGAAGCCTGCTGGTTTCGCTCTCTCGCCCAGCCAGGGCTGGAGGGAGCATGGAACACCTGGGGGTGACTGGAGTGGCTATAAAATGCCAGCACCAGAGCCACTACCCCCAGACTGCCTCTGATGCCCACCTCCTGGTCAGTTGGGTCGGGAGAGAGAGAGAACACATCTGGGTCAAGGCTGGGTGGATGACATAAAAGGACACTCCTTGCCTTCCCGGCTGGATGCTTCGAAGGAAATGAGGACTTGTCGAATTCCCTCTTGGCCGTTGACGTGGAAGGAGGTGGTTGTGTTGGGGTTTTCTTTGGGTGTCTTTACATTTTTTCTGATACATTGTTGATTGATATTGTCTTTTTGATATTATGTGTATGATACACAATATATTAGTTTGTAATTGCATTTAGGACTTAGATTACTGTTGATTAGTCATGTACATTGAGCCCTGATCTCCATCGGGTACATCGAGCCAGGGCTCCATTGTGTATGTTGTATTATTATATATTTATTCTGACATGTAATTATGTAACTTTGCTAATTTGTACCATACTATATTGTGCATTCTATTGTGTTTTGTAATACTGTATTTTTATCTTTTGTTATACCATATATTGAAATGCCTGTGAACTGCCTTGAGTCACCCATTGGGTTGAGTAAGGCGGTATTCAAATAAAATCCTATCCTATCCTATCAATGAGATGTGCATACGGAAGGTTTGCAAGGCTGAGATCTGGACACCACCAAGAAAATATGTTTAGTTATTATTCCTCCCAAGTAAATACAGTAGTCTAAGTATTTCAGCATAAAGTGAAATTGGCTGTGTAGGGATGATAGGGGGAAAGCCAAAGGCCAGAATTTTTTTAAAAAATTCTTGAAAGGAATAAACAACAAAAGATCAATTCCCACATAGAACAAGCTGACTGTTACAGATAAGATGACTGCCACAAAGGCCGTTTTGATGGATCTGAGATTATTGGGCAACAGAAAATGACATACTGCAGTAAAAAGAAAGTAGTTTTGAGAACTGTACAAGGAATATATAAAATAAAAATTAAAGTATTTTGATTTGTAACATACTAACTAAAATAAACAAAAACAACTGTTTGAAATAAAAGGTTTGGTTTAAAGTATACCCCTCCCCGCCAAAAGAATGAAAGTTCAAACCACAGATCAATATCCATCCCAACAAGTTTGCTCAAAATGTCCTTCTATTCTCACTTACAAATGCACATTGAAACCTTAACCTCTGTCCCAAGTAGGCACTTCATTATAATACCACCAGTTACCCTATTTCCTATCTGTCTGTCTGTCTGTCTGTCTGTCTGTCTGTCTATCTATCTATCTATCTATCTATCTATCTATCTATCTATAAAGATATAGATATAGATAGATGCAAAATATTCTGAGAAATGCAGTATAAATATAATCCTTCATGTATGAGTTATATGGAAAGAGTTATGTGCCATCAAGTCACATCTGACTTATGGTGACCCCAGTATGTTGGGTTTTTTACAGTACAGTATATGCAATATTTAAATGATGGCACACATAGTGCTGGCTCTTTGGCTGTAAACAGAGATGAGCACTGAACCCTAAAGTCAGATGCAACTGGCTTTTGAGCAAGGGCAACCTTTACCTTTACACACACATACACCCATGAGTTTCCATGGGTAAGCAGAGCTTCAAATCCAGATCTCCTGAGATCTCCTAGTCCATCACTCTAGCCACTACAACACACTGAAGATTGTAGAAAGGGGCAATGTGTCCCCACCCTTCAATTGTGGTGGCTGTTCAGTTGTATGTATGTAACACCCAAATATTAGATATGGAAAAGGAAAAGCTAGTGTGCACAAGGCTTTCTGCATGTACAGTTTATTTTGATTTTGGAATCCTGGTGATGCCAGGACTCCATATCATATAGAAAGAGTATTTGTACAGCATTTTCACCTGCATACATTTATACTTGTTTGCAAGGTCATCATGATTCCAAATAGAAGATTTCTGCAACCCTACCATTTCAGTTTAAACATGTTGACCATTCATACACTTTGTGCGTAAAGGTGATTCCTTTCTGCCTTGAAAACATCACAGATTTCTACAGCAGTTTAGAGTTTTGGTATGTGAAACAGAAAAATCTTCAGAAATAGTTTCCTGGGGAAACATTAGTTTCCATCAAAGTAAAATGCAAAAGGAATGATAAGATACCTTCACACAGTATTTATAGTGTGGGCCGCCAACTGTGTCTGTGATGCAGCCAAAGTGCATTTTATGCACCGCTGATTCCAGCAGGAGAGTAAAATGTGTATGCTACCATTTAGATAAAAGGAATTTGAAAAATCTTGATTTTATTTTGATTGAACACTGTAGACACCCTCCAGATACTTTTAAATCTCACTGATTTCAGTCAGCATGTTGAGCATTATACATCTCTAAGACTGATAATAATAATGGGGCTTAGATATCTTTTTCTTCTTTCACTAAACTGTTGAATTGTTCATTTGTTCATATACTTATTGTTGTAACAAAGCTATTACATTTGAGGTCCAGGTTTAACCACTAATATATTACAACAAGTGACGTTGTGCTTGTTAACCATCTGTAAGCCATTTAAATTTGGGGGTTTATGATAAATCTAGCCATTTGGATTTTTATTGGAAAGAAAGAACAAAGAAAGAAGACCAGGTTTTCTTTGGTTTGTTGTACAGAAAGAGATGTTATATCATCATCATTAGTGTTCTCATGTGCCATTAACTTTCAGTTCAATAGTTGGTTAGAGTTGAGGGAACTCTGAATCCAATGCAATCCCCTCCCATTGGTTGTTGTTGTTCAGATAAAGCTGATGGTTGTTGTTCAGTCACACAGTCAATTCCAACCCTTTGCAACCCCATGGGCTATTGCCCACCAGGTACCTCTTCCACTATCCTCCTTAGCCCGCCCAGCATTGTGCCCATTGCATCTACAATACCATCTAGCCATCTCATTTTTGGCTGCCTCCTCCTTCTTTTGCCCTCCACCTTTCCACAGCCATTTATATGTAAAAGCCTACTTAACTCCCACTCAATTTGGAAGTGAATGGAATCTTTGTGTCTAGACTGTCATGGATATGAAGAAAATGTGGACCAAACTGTTTGCAAACAATGTGTGAGACAGATCATCATCATCATCATCAAATTGCAGAGCAAAAAGGAATGCTATGAATGGAGTTGTACTCCTGTTGAGGAGGCACAGTGAGGAACTGAACTCCCAACTCCTTACTCTGCAGCCAGATACATAAACTACCAAGCTGTATTCTTATCATGTCACTATTAACTTCATTATGAAGATGTAGTTTAGGAAAAGTAGCTTCTCTTTATTAAGTTCTCCTTGCACAACATCCAATTATACAAGCAGATGGACTTTTACTGAGCTTGTGGTGGGAAATATCCACTATCTTCACAGACATACATAAAGCCCTCTTCTACTTGGGGGTGAGGAGGGAGAGTATCCACAGCTTGTATAAGGGCAAGCCAGAGATATTTGCAGGGCTGTGCCAATGGGACATTAAACTCTGTGACTCTGAAAAAGGTACTGGCCAAGGACTTCTATAACACTTCATGGGCTGTAGTTTCCAAGATTCTCATGCAGTTTTCTCCCTCCCACCCTTGCCTCCGCCTTGAGTCCATTTCTTTAATTTCTTGGTGATGGAAAGATGTGTCCAATATGCATGGCTTGAGATGAAAGCCTTATTTATCCAGTTAGTAATCTGTAGGACCATCATTCACAGACCTGAGTACACTCAGTCTGCATTTGATTCAGAATTTAGCAATAAGATATTTCAATATGTGCACAAAAGTTACTATTCTTTATTTTGGTTTAGTTTTTAAAAGTTGCTATTGGAGTTTATGAAAATTGAATATTTGCATCAAATTAAAAAAGGAATATGATTTGTCTGAAGTTACTTTTCAAACTACAAAAAAGCTGTTTGTGGGAGAGAAAGTCTGCAAGAATTAGACTTTGCCCCAAATTGAGATTAGCATGTCTAGCTAATCTTATCAGCTCACTATATGTGATATTTGCTGGTTCAGGTATTTCTTTAACAACTGCATTATTAATTGAGCTAACTCTTTGAATCATGTGCCTGGCAGATGCATAAATCGTTTCAATTTTGTTGCATCTTTTAGGCATCCTTATAAAAGTAAGCATGTTTCTAATTCATTATTAATTATATGTGTTATTTCAGTTAACATTGTACCTAGTGTGAGATGTACAGGTTTAGAGTTAAATCTTGAAACACAGACATTCAGCATGAAAGTCTCCACACTGTACAGCATACTGAGAAAATGGAGATCCCATTCCTAGCACCAGAGTTAGGCATTTTGTCTCAGATTAAACAAACCAGTGATCTCCATCAGGATCTTTTGCAAGACCAATGTGTTTTCTCCATTCTGGACCTTCCCAGTCCCAGTGGAGATAGTGGATAACAATATGGTGTTGCTGGGAAAACTCTTCCTCCCCCCCTCCGCCCCCCCCTCTCTCACACACACACAGAGGGAAGGAGGGAGAGGGAGACCGCTATTGTGAGGATTACAGCTATTCTCAGAGAACATTGGCAAAAGATGTCCCTGTCATCAAAGTTTTGGTTTGATTACATCTCTGATGGATGTCTCCTTTTACAGTATCAGGTCTACCTCAGATCCAATGCAATCTTTAAACAAAATGAATATAAATATGTTTCCTCCCCACCCCTTTCCTGGTTTTCAATCTGTAATATATTGCAACTTTTTCAATCAACATACAATTGTTGTTCATGCTCCATTTTTTCAAAACTTTGCAACAAGATGGTATTTTAAGCCAAACTTTACAATACAAATAATGTGGTAGTAGAATGAAAATTTAAGGCATTGTTGTTTTCTTCTTCTTCGTGTAATATATTTTTTATATGTTTGGATAAATGTATTATTTTGACAACAAAGATTTTCAATTCAGTAGTTTCTCTGTTGCACACTTTTTTCAGATGACGGTTGCTGCTGGTACGAGCATTGAGAATAACATTCAAAGGACCCTATCCTGCCCTAATGTATGTTCTACATATCTTAGATTTTTTTGTCTTGTTTAAATGCAAAATTTCATTATTTAAATTTGCTCTTGTAATTTACAATTTCATGTCCATTTTAGGCATACTGCATATTATGCTACAAGTGAAGGTTATAAGCTGTTGGTGGCCTTGGACAGAGCTTGGAAGTAACACAGAATCATTACATATAACATGTTATATTATTTGATAACATATCAGTATCATTACTTGTACTTTTAAAGATGAGTATAGCCTCGGATAGATTCATTGTTTTTAATGTAAAGCTTTCTTGTTAATTCTCACCTCCCAATTTTTTTATTAAGAAGTATAAAAAGGGATGAGCCATTTTTTATATTTTTAATGTTTTTCTTAAAAATTTCTAAAACAAATTTGAAAACAACATGTTAGTAACAAGTTACTCTTCTAATAACATATAATAGCATTGTGCTGTTCTCTGAAGTATTGAGGAAGACATTAGCCTTCAGAAATGTCCCAAGCTCTGATCACTGAATGACTTCTATATACAGTAAAAACCCTACTTACAAAAAAAAGTCCGTTCCATAGGCTTTTGCTTAAATCGGGTTTTTATGTAACTGGAAGCAAACCCATAGGAATTTTTTTAAAAATGTAAATCGAAGCAAACCCATAGGGAAATGATTTTTTACATAACCTGAAGCAAACCCATAGGAAAAATAATATTTATGTAACTTGAAGCAAACCCATAGGAAATTGTGTACATTGAGACATGGTTTTAGCACAAAATCATTATGTAAGTCAAATTTTATGTAACTCGAGGCATATGTAAGTCGGGGTTTTACTCTATAATTAAATGGCTTTGCTACATTGTCATGAATCTTTCTGAGTAGCTTTCTCCCAGCTGAGCACCACTCTCCCATTGAAATAGAAGAAGCAAATCTTTGATGTTGTGTTTGTTTAACTTCTAAATTGAGTCTGAGTTGAGTACTGAGATATTCTTGATTGTAAATTTTAATTCATATGCTTGTCAATCTGCTCCCATCTAAACAAAATCAAAAAACTTTCTGACCATGAAATACTTGCTTTCCTCTTTATGTTATGTGTATCCTTTACCAGTAGGAAGTCTGGCTTTGGGATTTTATACATGCAATTATCAATAAAAAGTGGTCAAAATGTCTGGGAGAACTTAACCAATAAAATATGTTGCCTCATATATAGATAGATGTGTAACCTAAATAGTCATGAGACAATTATTGCAATAGTTATTTTGAGTAATGCTATGTTGTTTAGATTGAAATGCAAAAGCTTGTGCTCCCTTCCTCCCAATGTTTTGTGCTATAACTTCCATAGCCTCTTAATTATAGGCCCATTGATTGGGTCTTTGAGATTTTTAAGTCCAAAATATCCAGTGGGGAGCAAATGTTGCCCAGTTTAGAACTAGCCTCTGCCCTGCCTGAGTGGCAGTAGGTTATTTCTGGTTTGAGAGACACTAAGCATATCGGTAATGAAAAATTACAAAATATTAAGAGACAATGAAGGAAGAGAAACTATAATAGAAAATTATAAAGAAAGACAATAAGATAATATAAGGTACCTGGTGTACCTTTAGTTAACATGCTGCTAAATAGATGTACTATCTAGAACCACCAAAACCCAATTTGATTATACAGTATAATCCATTCCTATTTAATGAAGATGACGTATTGTGATTACTTGAACCTGGGTATGAGTAGAAACACAAGATGATGATGATGACAATTACGATTACGATGATGACGATGATACCTACCTACGAGTTGCCTTGATGTTTCATACTTAATATATATGAATGATATTGTTTTCAAGCTCTTTGGAAAAACTGAATAGTCTGCTAAACATACTGAGTCTTACAGTTCAAATATCAAACTGAACTTTGATGTAGATAAATGTGAGTAATCCATAAGATTTACTCAACTGCTGAAAAATAATCTTTGCAATTTGGTTATGTCTGCATATATTATGTGTTGATGCTGGTTTAAAATATCTAACTATGAAATGAATAGCTTATTTAGATTCATGACAGACTATACATATACAGTATCACTTATGTCTTGTTTAATAATTATTTTCTGATAGCAAGTATCTAGCACAAATAATTTGGCCTTGGATTGCACATTCATTTTTTTCAGTTTCAACCTAAAATAGCCTTATCTAAGCCACAGGTTTCAAATGTTGCTAATCAGCACTACCATTCAAGAAGTATCTGAGGTACTGACCATGTAATGGACTCTCAAGCCATGCATCCTGACACTGTGAATCTTTCATTATCAAAAGTTTATTCTCACTTTCAAGTTGTAATATTATTAATTGTTTAATCATTTATATTATTATCTGATGAAGTAGAATTGTGCTTCAATGGAAATAGTTTCAAAGTTAGACTCTACAGGACTTCCAGACAAACCTGGGAGTGGTGTCGCTTTACAATCTGAGCACCTATTAAAGTCTAGTGTATGGTAGCAATAGTAATACCAAAAGTCCTCCATTTAGCTCTACATTACTGTATGCATCAATAACCATAATAATCATATGCCATCAAGTCAATTCTGACTTATAACAATGCTTTTGACAGTTTCCTAAGTAGAGACTACTACGAAGTGATTTGTCATCCTCTTCTTCTAAGGCATCCTGGGACTGTAGCTTGGTCAAGGCCACACAGGCTGGCTCTTCTGGGATGCACAGTCCGGAACTGAACTCCCAGCCTCTGGATTAGAGATGTGAAGGCCTGGAAGAAACTGGGAAAAAATTGGAAAAACCCAGAGGTTTTTTTTCTTCATTTTTTTCCCTGAAGCCTTTTTGGGTTTCCCCCGAAAAAATGGAAAAATTGAAAAAATTAAAAAATATTTATTTATTATTTAATTTTGTATGTTTATATCCCACCCCATTGGTGCGAACACCATTCAGGAATGGAATGTTTTATTTTAACATGATGAATAAAATATTGTAAGATAAGGCCGGATTCAAATATTTTATAAATCATTTCTAAAAAAAATATGTATGGTATCAGATTATTTTCAATTTTTCAAAAAATTTCCATTTTTTTCATCCCTCCCCCTCCTGGAAAAAAAAATGTGTTTTTTTTTTCTGAGCTTCAAAATTTCCGGAAATTTTACATCTCTACTCTGGATATGCAGCCAGATAATAAGAATACATTTATTTATACCCCACCCTCCTGGTGCAAGCACCACTCAGGGTGGCTTAAAATATAAATAGAAAGTTTAACAAAGTAACATCACATTACAATATAGAAAGAAAATTTAACAAAATAACACCTATACAATAAGATCCACAAAAACACACACGAGCAAGGTCCTTGTGGCCTCGACGACTGCCCCACAGCTGGGGCCAGTCTCTCTCCCCACCCTTGCTCTCACCAGGGCAGGCGTCCGGCAGCTCCGGTAGCAGCAGGGTCTTTATCGCCGCGCCGGCTGCCCCACAACTGGGGCCAGTCTCTCCCCCCCCCCTCGCTCTCACCAAGGGCAAGATACCTTACTCATTATGCTATCCAACCAGCTCATATGAATCATTACACAGGGAAAATATAGATGTTAGGAGGTTGACGGTACAGATACAGGATGGCATGTTCCTGGTGTTAAGAATCATTACATGGTTAAGGTGTTCAGTGTCTATATTTGGTTCATATGCTAAACTCACAGTGGAGAACAAAGTTTATGATCCTTGTCATCCATATAGAATAAATTATAAAATTATATATATAATATATAATTCTATTCACATGACAACCCTCATTCTGTCTTATTAACACTATGAGCAGGTGGTGCTCCTTTTCTTTCTTTTTTTCTTGTCTAAATGTACTTTTGCTGAAATAGAAATATCTTCACGTCAAAGCCTGGCAGATTAAGCTAAGGCAGGTTAGAGTCCCCAAGTTCTATTGTGAATAATTTTCCAGAGTAACACTACAACATGCCAAACACCCTCTTCTGCAACAGCTAAGAACACTAAGCTTTTGACATTGTTTTCTGTTTAGGAGGAAGAAAAGTACATTTCCTTTCTGATAACTCCATGTCAACAAGCTGTCAAAGGCCAATCACAGAACGTTCTACTCTTTACCCTTCCACTTCCAATATGTCCCTTATTCAGTGAACTGCAGTCTCTTTGGATGAATATCTTTAAGGATTGTGAATATGAGATAAATCCACAGGTCTGAATGGACAAAGTGTGGTTCTGAAGCCACATGGAGCCTTCAAGGTTGTCTATGTGGTGGCCCTCACTGCTCTTCAGTCTGTACTTTTCTGACTAAAGATGTTGAACTGCAGTTCCTGGAAATTCCCAAGACATTCAATCTGCAAACAACCACAGCTCATTTTAAATAGGTCACTGTCTTCTCTCTTTACTGTAACATTTCCAAACACCCATCTATCACATTGGAATTAGACTTTTTGAATACAGTATTGTGTTTGTGAGTGAGTGAGAGGTAGATTACATTATCTGATCTGGAAAATATTGTCTCAGTTTAACAAACTATGGCAAGAACTAGCCTTCTGATCATACACACAGCTCCTTCGTCCACACCCAGCAAAACAGGGAAGTTATAGTTGCCTCCCATAACCTCCAGTTTGGGATCCAGTTATTACCAGCTTTGGTAAAATTGAAGGTTTTAAACTGAATTCAAACTACATTTCAATATCTTTACTTATACCAAAGCTAATGAACAAAGTGTCCTTACTGGGGGGGGGGGAGGGGGGATGGGAAAAATTGTTAATTGAAAACTTCCTGTTTGAGCGGGCTACTCACACCATAAACAGAGCAGCAAAGATTCTGCACAAATTTGTGTTTTTAGACCGTGGCACTCAATGGCCATACTGCTAGACTTGTTCAAAAACACAAATCTAAACACTTCTAATTCATTTATATCTCTTTATTAATCATCCAAATGCCTCACTGAAGTGAGAGAAATGTTACTCATTAAAATGTAATAAATATAGCCCAGTCTTCTAAATCTGAAACTATATTGACCTAAAAAAGCAGTGTACAGTACTGTACTTTAAAAACTGGTGTTCAAAAATGGCACATAATGTTAACCATACTTATATGCCTACAATAAAACTGCAAATGCTATGAATTGAACCAAACATTTCCTGAAGTACAGCGTTACCTTGTCTTTTACCTTGCTCAGTGTTAGTCATCATTAGTGAAGTCTTTTCACATGAAAGCTATGAAATGAAAAGGATAACAATAAGGTACCTTTTCACAAACAATATTGAGCATAAACCTGTGAAAAATAAGAGGCTGCATGGTAGAATTCTTTTTTCCTTTTTTCATGGCATTCTCTGAAAGGTTCCTGCTGGTTAGGGACTCTCAGATGTTTTTCCTGATAGATTTTCCGTTTCTTGAGATGAATTACTTTTAAGTGTGCTTCAGCTCCCCTTTAAATGTTTCTTCTGCTATTTAATTTAATTTAATTTAATTGTCACATTTATATACCGCTCACTCGGCCAAAGCCAACTCAGGGCGGTTCACAATAAAAATTAAAAAACACATGTTAAAAACAGTTAAAACTACCCACCCCCTAAAAACAAGGGCTGCAGAATCCAAAGGCACCATGGGGAAGAGTTCTTCTACACCAACCACCCAATGGAGGTTACCCTTCCACCTGCACCCCACACTTGACCTGCCAGCCAGGTTTTAAGTTCTTTTCTGAAAGGCAGCAATTCCGTCCGGAGACGTAGCTCTGTTGGCAGGAGGTTCCAGAGGGCCGGCGCAGACACGGAGAAGGCTCTCCTCCTTGTGCCAGAGAGGCGAGCCCCTCTGGCTGATGGAACAATTAGAGAGCCTCTCCGGTCCGCTCTGGTTGGACGGACAGACATCCTCAGGGCGATGCGGTCTCTTAGGTAACCCGGCCCACTACCATATAGGGCTTTAAAGGTCAAAACCAGCACCTTGAATTGCACCCGGAGACAAACTGGCAACCAGTGCAGCTCCCGGAGCAGTGGCAAAGCATGGGCATAACGCCCACACCCCATCACCACCCTGGCTGCTGCATTCTGGACCAGCTGTAGCCTCCGAATGGTCGTCAAGGGCAGCCCCATGTAGAGCGCATTGCAATAATCTAGTCTGGAGGTGACCAGAGCATGAGTGACCATGAGCAAGGAGTCCCGGTCCAGGAGTGGGCGCAACTGGCGAATCACCCGAAGTTGGGCGAAAGCCCTCCTGGTCACAGCCGCCACCTGTTCTTCTAGCAGTAGCCGCGAATCCAGGAGGACCCCCAAGTTGCGCACCGGGTCTGTCTGGGGCAAAATAGCCCCATCCAGAACCAAAGATGGTAGCTCCCGGGTTAACGCAGGACCCCTTATCCATAGCCACTCAGTCTTGCTGGGATTCAGTTGTAGCCCGTTAGCCCCCATCCAGACCCCAACAGCTTCCAGGCACCTGGAAAGGACTTTGACGGCATCACTGGGGTCCCCATGGGCCGAGATGTACAACTGAGTGTCATCCGCGTACTGATGGTACCGCACCCCATGGGAACGAATGATCTCACCCAGCGGCTTCATGTAGATGTTAAATAGGAGAGGAGAGAGCACCGAGCCCTGAGGCACCCCCCATTTGAGGGGCCTAGGACTCGACCTCTCACTCTCCAACCACACCGACTGGGTCCGACCCCTCAGAAATGAGGAAAACCAGGACCACACAGTGCCCTGGATTCCCAATCCTTGGAGCCGTTCCAGAAGGATACCGTGGTCAACGGTATCGAAAGCCGCTGAGAGGTCAAGAAGAGCAAGGACGGATGGGTGACCACCGTCCCGCTCCCGCCAGAGATCATCCATCAGTGCGACCAATGCCGTCTCGGAACCATATCCAGGCCTGAATCCTGACTGAAAGGGGTCCAGATAATCCGCTTCATCCAGTACCCCCTGCAGCCGACGCGCCACTGCCTTCTCCAACACCTTCCCTAAAAAGGGGAGGTTGGAGACAGGCCTATAGTTGGTTAGGACAGCTGGGTCGAGGGAAGGTTTCTTCAGGAGAGGGTGCACCAAGGCATGTTTTAAAGGTGCAGGAAACACCCCCTCCCGCAATGATGCATTGATCATAGCCCCAACCCAGCCACCTGTCACCGCCTTGGAGGCTTTCACCAACCAGGTGGGACAGGGGTCCAATGGGCAGGTAGTGGCGCGCACAGCTGCAAGGAGCCTGTCCACTTCATCAGGGGCAACTGGATCAAACCGGTCCCAGATGGTATGGCAAGACTGTGCTCCAGCTCCCTCCGGACTCTCCCCATCCACGCCAGGATTAAACCCCGAGCGAATCCGATCGATTTTCTCCACTAGATGGTCAGCAAAGTCCTCAGCCGACCCCTGCCAACCAGGCACCGGGGTCCCCCTACCAAGGAGAGACCTGGTAACCCGGAAGAGGGTGGCTGGGCGATTATCAGCAGAGGCAATAAGGGTGGTGAAGTATTGCCGCCTCACCACCTCCATCGCCACTAGATAGGCCCTAATAGCGGCTCTAGCTAGTGTCCAATCGGAGTCTCTCTGGGTCTTCACCCAGCGGCGCTCTAGGCGTCTCTTTGCCCGTTTGAGCTCCCGCAGTTCATCTGTGAACCACGGAGATGACCTAGCTCCATGAGCTCTGAGAGGCCGTAGTGGTGCGATTTCATCCAAGGCCGCTGTTGTCATCCTGTTCCACAGGTCAACCAGTGCCTCGGGCGAATCGTGTTGCCGATCCAGAGGGAAATCCCCCAGTTCCCTCTGGAATCCATCAGGATCCATCAGTTGCCGGGGGCGGGCCATTCTAATAGGCCCTGCCTCCCTACGATGAAGCGTCGCACCCAGGAAGTCTAGAGCCACCAAATAATGATCTGACCATGGCACAGGTGTTATGTCTAGTTTCCGTAGTCTCAGATCACTCTGCCACTGCTCCGACAAAAAGATTAAATCTGGTGTGTGGCCACTGCCCCTGGTCGGGCCCTGAATTACCTGAATCAGGTCCATAGCTGCCATGGAAGCCATGAACTCCTGAGCCACCTTGGAGCCAGTCCCCAGCGAAGGCAAATTGAAGTCCCCCAGAACCATCAGTCTAGGGAACTCCAACGCCAACGCTGAGATGGCCTCGAGGAGCTCAGGCAGGGAGTCCCTTACCCTGCAAGGGGGCAGGTACAGGAGTAAGACTCCCAACTGACCCTTAGAGCCCAGACGCAGAAGCAGGGCCTCACAACCCAGAATTTGTGGAGCGGTAGCCCTGGTGACTCCCAGTGACTCCCTGGCTATGATGGCCACGCCACCGCCCTTACCCTCATCCCTAGGCTGGTGCCAAATACTGAACCCAGCTGGACACATTTCTGGCAGAGGAACCCCATCCTCTGGTCTCAGCCAGGTCTCAGTGATACATGCCAGGTCGGCCCGCTCCCCCATAATGGAATCTTGTATCAGGGGGGCCTTATTACATACCGACCTGGCATTCATCAACAGCAGCCTAAGGGCAGGGTCACCCTGGGTCAGCTGCTCAGGACCTAGAGGTGTAACCGGGGGGCTGGAACGAGGGACAGATACTAAGCATCTGCCCCGCATTCCCCGAGTGCGGCCCGCCCCTCGGTACCCGCTATATCGCCCCATGCCCATCACAACCTCTATATTGGCCTCGGGAGCCTCCCTGCTTGCCCTGGACAGAATGCTGCCTCTCCTTCCCGGCTGGCCAGGCAGTCTCTCCCTCCCTCCCTCCCACCCCCATATAAAACCGCCCCACCCACTCCCCCCACCACCCTCCGCAAGGCTCCAGCGGTGATGGAAGTGGTGGGGCATTCTTCCAAATCTACCTTGAGCCCTCAACTGGGGTGAGACATTCCACCCAGTTGGGAATGTATGATAAGGAAACATGTGTTATCCACTCATGCTTATCCTCCCACCCACCCATCTGTCTTCTTCTTACCTGGAAAATACCTTTATAGTCCTCCCTGTCCCGCTAGGTCTCAGACACAATGCTCTTAGAGATTCTAGACATTCTTTTTCTTCTGTTCCTTTTTTTGGGCTATCCAACTGCTTCATGCTGTTTCTAATACCCATGAATCAAACCCAGTTTTCATACTGATCCTACAGGCCCTCTTTCATATACTTGTTCAGTCCATTTGACTTTGTATGACTTCTGAATCTGCCATCCTATCGCTCTATGTTTATAGGCTGCTGATAATGGATATAATGTTTGTTAACCAGCTTATTACAAACTCTGTTTTTTGTACAGTATATCCAATGTAGCAGGTCTTTATTTATAAGTAATCACTGTGTTATGTGTGATTGTGATTCTTTCCAATAATCATCCACCCTAATTCAGTTCTCCAGTCATTGCTTTACACAACCTTCGTAGTAATGTTTCTAAAAATAATAATTCAGAGCTAATTTCATATTCATATTTTGAAAATATCACAGTTAAATGAATAGAAAAGTCACACTGATGGTGTGAAGAGAAGTGTAAAATTTTAAGCAGTCAAGAGATAAATGATCAAATCTCAATACTAGGATGTTTTAATGCTTCTTGAGATTTTCTAGACAATTAGCCAGGCAGATTGTTTTAATCAATTTGATGTTGATACATACTGTATTTATTTTTACATATATTCTGTGATTGTTGGCCACACAAAGTCTTTCCAAGTATAAAGCAATTTAAAATTCTCCCAAGTATCAAGTAAGTCCACAAAAAGTCAGAAAGAAAACCACCAAATCTAAAACATTATAAATCCCCAGTAATTTTTATCCTAAGTTATTTCAGACATTGACATTAGCCTCCATAGACAGTGGGTATGCAACATATAGTCAGAGATAATAATATCATCTACTAGCATATTTGTGCCTGGCCAGCCGGGCATTTTTAAAGTGTGTGTTGGTGGTTAGGGGTGGTTTTGGGTTAGCACAACCACCCCCACCACCCATACAATATCACTCCAACCACGAACACACACATTAAAAATTCCTGGCAAGGCAGGAGTGCCGTGTGTGTGTGTGTGTATTGCATGTGTGTATTGTACGTGTGTGTGTGTGAGAGAGAGAAGCAGTGTGTGTGTGTGTGTGTGTGTGTGTATTGTCCCCCCAACCCTTCCAGAGCCAGGGGACCAGGAAGAGGTGATCGATTCCACCCCCTCCCAAACACTAAGTTTTAAAAGAGAAGAAACCGCTTGCCTTCCTCTCTTTAATATGGGGGGTGTCATGCAAAGGGGGGGATCCCCTCTCTGAAGCACCTTTGCCTCCCGGAGAGAAGGAATCTCCATCACGGAGGGGCTTTGCTTCTCTCTGGGTTGGCTGAGAATGGAACTTTCATTCCCAGCCAACCCAGAGAGAAGTGAGTCCTTCTCTCCAGTAGGCCAGGAGGTGCTCTGGCCTCTCCTTTGCCCATGCGGGCGTCGAGGCCACGTCGCCCGCAGGGATGAAGGAGAGACCGGTGCTTCTCCCTATGCAGAAGGCTGTGCCTAGAGGGAAAGAGTTTGAGAGATCCAGCAGGAGTCAGCAAAAGGTAAGTGTGATCGGTCTGGGTTAGGGAGGGGGGCTAGGTGGTGGGGCAGGGGGCGGTGTGGTTACTGGGGCTGTGCCTCACCCACCCACCCCCTTACCCCCACCAACCGCACTTACCTTTTCCTGGCTCTGCCTGGGTCTTTCAAAGTCTTTCCCTCCGGCTCCTGGTGTTTTGTTTTGTTTTAAGTCAGCATGCGTGTTCCTGGCCTCCTGCGCTCGCATCCCTCAGCCTGATTGGCTGAGGGGTTGTGCACTGCAGAGGACTCTGGGAAACGTAGTTCTTTTTTGGCCGCAATCATGGGGCAGCTGCCCCACTGGCGACCACCAAAACCCATGGCGTTGGGAAGGCAGGGGTTATGGTGAGTGCGGAAGGCTAGGTCGGGGATGGTTGGGCCTGGTGCGGGAGCCTTTGAATGAACCCAATGGTTAAGGGGCCTTTTTATAGGTATAATTACCCACTTTAGCTTCACAACCCATCTGAGTTTACATTCCATTTCCTGAGTATGCTAATATATTCATGGCTGCTCTAGAACAACGTTTTCTTGACTGCTGTACCCATAAACCCCTTGTCTATTTGAGGTACATTGTTGACATATTTTTGATCTGGATGCATGGAAAAGTACAGTGTAATGTATTTAAATGGGTTATTTTACTTAATTTTCACTCAAAAATCATTCTCTTTCTGATCTCATTTGTCAGACTTCAACTATTGTCTTATGTCATGACAAGAATATCACATTTTATGGGAAAAGAAGACAAATTAAATTGGTTAATTTTAATAGTTGTTTTTGTGTAAAGTTCTATTTGGTAACAAATTCTTCCTTGCACTTCAGTGCAATTGTTAAGCAGCAGTTGTATTCCTTTGTCATTTAATTGTTTCTCTGGAGCCAGTGAGCTCCAGGTATATGCTTCTCCTTTTCCATCTTTGTTGGAAAAAGTAAGAAGTTTACAATGTTCCTCTGAATATGAAGTCATTGGGGATCCTTCAGTTTGGTCTCCAGAGTCCTCTTCAATCCTAGGCATTGCAGAAGTGAGACTTTTGGCATTAGGAAATTATTTTTAAATCTGTCCTTCATCACCTCTGTTTGAAGCATATGAGAGTGAGAACAGTTTTATTCCAGCTGCTTACATTTTGCATTACAGTTTAGGAATTGCTGACAGTTTTGTTCTAAAAATGACTTTGTCCCTGACTGATGGCCAGGTTGTTTAATTAATGACTAGAATGTTTATTCTTCTTTTGCTGTGCTTTTAACATTTTCCTAATGATATGAAAGATCAGAGCACTGAGACAGATTGCTACCAATATTTGTGTCTGTAGGATGCTACTAATCTTAATTTCTTCCCCATGCTTGATCAGAAAAATCTGCTGAAAATGGATTCTTTTCTCTTTTTTCTGCTGGCTTTTTGAATTTCTTGCGTAAACATTTTATGGTAAATAGTTAAGCAGTCATTTTTATAATTAGCCTTCCAGTCATAATTATTGTTTCAATCCCACCTATTCTCTCTCTTTCAATCTTTTTTTTTTAGCAATGTTTAAAAATATCTAGACAATATGTGAATCTAATGTCTCTTGCATTATTATTTTAAGCAAGAAAACAACAGTTTTAAAAAGGGATGTTTTATAAATATAGTTTTTAAAGGATATAGACAGAAGCATACTGTAGTAAGTAAGAAAAATATTTTAATAAGAGCTCGAAGAAATGATTCCACAAATATTAAACAACATCAACTTAGAGATAATTACCTTAAGATTTCACATCCAAACTCTGAGTAGCAAAAGTAGAAGGACTCTTGAGTTGCTGGGTTAATTAATCAGTGACTTCTTGTTGTCAGATTGCTTGAGTTTCAGGATGGTTTATTAATCATTAATCAAGAAATTACATTGTTATGAACTCTTTGAGAATAGGATTATGGAAGTTGTAGGGGATCTCAAATGTTACCAAGTCCAATTCCCTGACCATGTGGAAAATCAACAGTATAGAATCATAGACTTGTAAGTTTGAAAAGGGTTACAATATGTTTTTCATTCCCAAGTGTCAAGAACACTATCTTTTTAATCACACTAATTCATTACTTTTATTTTAAGTCCTATATCTAGGCCAGTTATGGCAAATCTTTTAGAGACTGATTGCCCAAACTGCAACTCAAAATCCACTTATTTATCACAAAGTGCCAACACAGCAATAGGGAGGAAGGAAACGATCCTATTGGGCTGCTGGGCAGAGGGAGGAAGTGCTCCCATTGGGCTGCTGTGCAGAGGGGTGGGGTGAACTCTGTGCTGGGGGGACAGAGGAACCACTCCCCTTGAGCTACTGGGCAGAGGAGTGGGGCAAACTCTGTGCTGAGGTGGCTGCACGGATGCCCACAGAGAGGGCTCCAAGTGCCACCTCTGGCACGCGTGCCATAGGTTCGCAATCTCTGACCTAGGCTGAGTGTATCTTCTATTCTAATAGTGAGTTCATGCTGTCAGTCTTTCTGTCAATTCAACATAACACGATTCAGAAGAAAAAAGGCAGCATCAAAAATAATGTTTCATTATTCAGAATGTTGCAGAAGGTCAAAAAAATGTTGGAGTAGGAATGTTCAAAGGGGAGAATTTGAATGAGTATGCTGAATGTCTTTTTAGGGAGAAGACTGAGTATGGAGTCATGGTGGAATAGAATGGAAATTGAAACTAAACACTTTTTTAAGTTTTATAGTTGATAGCTGATTATAAATTTTTAAACGGATTTGTGTGTAAAAATTGTATCTGGTCAATTGCATTGTGAAAAATCTTTTCTGTATTTCTAACTATAAGCCTGTTATTTAGACAAGCATTTAGTTATTAATACTGTATTTTTATAACCTTTAACATTCAACTTCTTACTTTATAAAAGCTGTCAAATCATTTGCTGCTTCAGTTTTGATAAAGTGACATGAGTGATGACAAGGAGGTATTTTAAATTTATAATGCCACACCATCTTATTTTGAATGATTTGTATAAGCTTCTTTACTTCTGATTCTTGTTTCTGCTATGCCTTAGTGTATATATTTCAGTGAGAACACTCCAATTACAGCATCTGTGAGTAAGCTGAATTGTTGAGTATATTGCAAAAAAGGAAATAAAATGAATCTCAGTTTTGCAACATTTCTTAAAGCAAAAAATGAAGTACATAGTCTAATATTATATTTTTATACTCCAGAATCCAAGGAATAGTGATGGAACTATAGCTGTAGCATGAAAGGGGCTTTAGACTTTCTTTTTTCCTCAACCTCTTCACTGTGCTTCATGGCAAGTTGGTAACCAACTCGATCTCAACAGCAGCCTGTGATAGGACATGAATACAAACAATTGAAAGGGAAATTACTCTAGTACCATATTAACCACCTCAGAATGCCTAAGCAGCTTTTAAAATTCTACCAGTTACATGTTTACTTCCAGTGCTATTCTTAGAGCTGCATTATTAATAACTTAAATATATAGCCACAGTTCAATTACCATTTACAAGTTGGGTTCCCTGGTTTGCAGAACAATATGAGAGAATGTTACATAGTATACAATGTAAGCAGGGGTCCCAAATCACCTTAGCTTTCTGTGTTTGTGTCCTGTGGGGAGCAAAGTAGAGCAGAAAAGCATCTTCAGCCTTGGCTGTTTCCTTTTTTAGTCATTTATCCTTTGACTCCTTTTAACAGATCTGGATCTGAGCCTCTTAAGAAATGCCAATAATGTGTGCAAGATTATAATTAAACAAAACTCATCAATCTGTAATTTCCTCCTTCTCTTCCCTCTTGAACAAATGCCTTAATGCTATGAGTTGAGTATCAGAGATGCTGAGAGCAACGCTATCAGTAGGCTAGATGCCATTATAAATCAGGACACTAGACCAGTGGTTCCAAACCTTGGGTCTCCAGTTGTTCTTGGATTATAGCTCCCAGAAATTTGGGTCAGCATGGCCATTGGTTAAGGCTTCTGGGAGTCCAAGAACATCTGGAAACCCAAGTTTGTGTCCTCCCTCTTCGGGTTTAATGGTTGCATCAGCAGAAGATAATAGATAGTTCCAACAATGATAATGTTGGGAAAACTACTGATGGCCATCTACTGGATTAGTGGAAGCTGACACTAACGAAGAATCTGAAACATTGCAGTGTTTGGTGTGATTATAATTGATATTCACAATTACTATGTATGAGCATGAAAGCTGTTCACTGAAGAAAACCGAAAGTTGATAAGAAAAAAATTGATTGTTTGAAAAATGGTGCTAGAGGAGAGCTTTGTGGACTCCCTGAATCCAGTTTTTTTCATTACAACTAGAAGTGGAGAGCACACATCTTCTTTTTCCAGGAGCTGTGAAATGTTGCCTTTGTGGCTTACAAATTCCAGAATCATTTACAAACACTGGTTTGTCAAGAAATTTGGAGGGAGATGTTACCATTGCACTGGTTCATTGCCAAAAGCATTATGGATGGAAGGGGCTGCAGGAAACCCCCACAAACACGCACACAATTGTGTGCATTTTTTATTTACAAGACTGCATATCACAACCCTGTCTTACTTGCTCATTGATTTCCCTCTGTGTAATTAAATAATCTGCATAAACACATGGATTTCTGGAAACGTCTTATTTCATGGTAAATTTGCACTCATATATGATTGACAATTTTTGTTACATTATTCTAAAGTTCAATGTAATGGACAAGATGTTTTTATAATGTAACAACATATTGATACAAAAAGTTAGCTATATCTTCCTATTAATGCTGACTGAAAGCTAACTCAGCTACACTTCTTGCTCAGGATTTAATAGTAGAAGCTAGAGTAACCAATGTTTCTCTTATTAACATTTTCATTATGAAGATTTATGTTGATCAAGCTCAGCTGTCATAGTTTAAAATATCATTTCTTTTGACAGCAGAAAAGCACTTACATTAAAATGATGAAGAAGAAATGTAGCTTTTAATATAGTGCTATAATTGCTCTGGGAACATTTTTTGTAAAAAAA
This sequence comes from Bradypodion pumilum, assembly GCA_035047305.1. Lineage (NCBI taxonomy): Eukaryota > Metazoa > Chordata > Lepidosauria > Squamata > Chamaeleonidae > Bradypodion > Bradypodion pumilum. The sequence continues at coordinate 61,240,845 of JAWDJD010000005.1, forward strand.
AACCCAATGAATTAGTCTAGCTCAAACAGGAGAATAAATCCAGTTTTAGCAATTAAATGTCATATTTTTTCAACAAGAAATTTTTTCTTATTCAAGTGCCATATTCATGCCAGATATTGGCTATCTACCTGGCGATAGTCTTCTTGTTCTTAACTCCTTGGAACAGTTCTTCCAAGGACATTCTACACCAGTCTCTCAGGTTCTTTAGCCATGTGGACCATCTACGTCCAGGGCCTCTTTCCCCAGGGATCTGCCCTTACATAGTGAGTTGAAGTATTCTATATTTCATGTCATTCCTCATGATATGCCCAAGGTATTGGAACTGTTTCTCAACAGTTCTTGGTCTTTTTCCATTCAGTGCAACACTTCTATATTAGTCACAGGGTCAACCTATGATATCCTTAGTATCTGTAGATTCACATTTCAAAAGCTTCAATTTTCTTTTCAGAGTCTTTAATAAAGTCCAAGCTTTGACTCCATATAGCAACACTCGGAATACGTAACATCTCACTATTCAGGTCTTTGTAGCAAGCGTTATATCTCCACTGCATAACAAATGTCTCATTTTTATGAAGCTGGATCTTGCTTTTTCTATTCGTATTTTAATCTCTTCCTTAGGATCCCAAATTTCATTTAACATACTCCCCAAATAGACAATTTTATACACTCTTTTGATTTCTTGTGTTCTTGCCATTAGCTTGCCATGAGTTGATGCTTGGCTTATAACAAGATATTTATTATTCTTGGTGTTGAGATCCAAACCATATTCTGCACTTGAAGCTCTAACTCATTTCAGCAGTTGCTCCGAGACAATGTGGTTAAACTTCCCTCCGAAATATCTATATAACCTATTCCATAGACACAATTCCTTTTATGTTCTGTGGTCTGAAAAATAAGTTATTTATCATTGTTACTATTATTATTATTATCCCGAAGATTATCCCAGTTGAAAACAAGAAAATTTAAATTTGTGTGTCAAACAGAAGTGTTACATTGCTTTATTCCTTAAATAACTATTCATATTATTTTGTTAAATTGAAACCTGTCATGGTTAAGCATATGTTTGTTTTTGTTATAGGCTTGAGAGGACAGTGCTAAAGAAATTAATATAATATAACAACAGCATTGGCAAGCTATGTTTTGACCTTCTCCTAGTATCATTGTGTTATATGACTGAATATTTTCCCTCTACCATCCTTCATTTTGATAGAGTGACAATACGACCAGTGAATAATCTGTTTGCTCTTGGAATCTGTCCAGAGGCAAGCATTCACTATGTTTTATTTTTCCACTACTGCTCTGACCTAGTTCCCTCCTTCCAGGCTGAATCATTTAAAATAGTTCATTGTTGACTGATCTTATAATATATATTTTTAACTCAGTACCTTAAAAAGTGAGATTTTCCCCTTTGATAGAGTAACCTTTTTATTATTTTTTTAACCATTGTCTTCCGGGGTATACCTCCAAGTGGTTTACTGCCCTATTTAATGTGGGTGGTAGTGGTGGCTTTTGCCCTATTTGCTTTTCATTTGTGTTCTTCGGATACCTTTAAAAAGGTGAACAGTGTGTGGTGGAATGGACCATATATACTTTTAATCCAGTCTTTCCAAATTTAGCCTCTGGGATGTTTTCGATGACAAACCCCATAAATCCAAGCTAGCAGGAACAATCAAGAGAGATTTGCAGCACAGTCCTTCCCATGCTTCCTTTAATTTTAATAGTCCAGTCCAATTGAACTGTATGGGGTGGAAGGGAGGAAAGTAGTTTTATGTATAAGAATGGATTTTTTTCTTTGTCTAGGCTCTAGGGAATCAAAGAGATAAAGTCACCTCATGTGTTACTTGTGGTGTAAGTTATGATACAGCAGTATATTCAGAATTTGAGCAAGGTGAGGGGTTGATACGTGGTCTGAAATTTCCTTATTTCTGGTACAGTGGAACCTCAAGTTATGAATTTAACGCATTCCCTGGGACATTCCATGTTACGAAAAATTCGTAACTCAAATTTTCCATAGGAATACCTTGAATGCAATTTCCCATAGGAATGCATTGAAAACCAACATTTCTAACTCAAAATGCAGTTTCCCATAGGAATGCAGTGAAAACAAATTCATACGTTCTGGGGGGAAATTGTAACCTGAGTGATTATTTTCTATGGATTTTCACTTGTAACTTGAAAATTTTGTAACTTAAACCATTTGTAAGTTGAGGTTCCACTGTATTACATGTTTGTTTACAACCATTTTGTTTGAACAGAAGGTTTATTCTCTTTGAGGAATCATAATTACTACTGTTACTGTAGTCTGTCATCACTTTTCTCAACAATACTGATTCTTTCTAATTCCGCATTTCACAAATTAGATGGCTGGCTCAGCTTCTTTGGAAAATTCACATTTGTGGCAGATCCATGGCTTAATAAACAGATCTGTTCCTGTTCCTGTTGAAGAGGATTCTGTATTACTGGAGAAACAAAATGTTAAAGCTATAAACTGGCCTTAACAGGTTGAATGCAAAGCAGCAGTGCCACAAGGTCTGCCTAGTTTTCCTGATGCCCTGTAATTTGTAGACCAAACACACACTTGAGACATGTTTGACATAAATATTAGGGCACTTGACAGACTTGTCTGTCATTAATTTCTAAACTAGGAAAAATTAGAGCAGCATAATAGAAAAATTATCTCACTGAAACAATGAAAATTAACATGTATATAAGAAACTGGGATCTGAATGATAGGGCTAGCCAAAGGCATTTCATCTGACCCTGTGTCCATTGCAGGCGCACCCCCCAAAGAAAGACTCAGACACCGGTATATGGATAAAGGCATTGGGCCACTTTTATTGAATAATGCCCTAGTCCGAATTATAACTTTCAATTGGTACTCATCCAATTATAATTCTTAAGGCAAGCAGGCCGCAGTAACACTGGTAAGGTTCCTCCCAAAATTGCCAATGGCAATTAGCTACAATGTATCAATTTGTATCAATTTGTTTGTTGACACAAACAAATTGTTGACCGTAGTCAATAAAATATCTACTGACCCCACCCTCTGACGTGTATCCGTCAAATCACGGGGTGATGCATGCTGAAAAGCTCCTGCCATCACCCCTTGCCTGATTCGTCGTTGACCGGTCAACATTATTACACCTGTACCTGTGTAAGTGTTGCCTGGTCAATTGCGAACCTGCCGGATACCTATGGGTCATAAATATTTACCTTACCAGTGCTACCCGCCTAAGTGACCAAAGTCAAGAGCAAAAACCCCTATGTCAAACCTTAGCAACAGTGTGGGATGGGCAAAAAAGCCAGAACCCAAGGGCCAATTGTAGGTTCAGGCCAAAAATTCCCACCCGGCCCCGAAGCGACCAAAATATCACACTGTTCACTAGGGAGGGGGTGGAGGGAAAACTTCTCCTCTCCATCGCTATTTTAAAATGGCAGCTCGGCTGCCTCGTGGCCACCCCTTTTATAGAGGGGTGTCTGAGTCCGGGTGGGGGGGGGTGCCCGCAAAGAGCACGGCGGCCATTTTGGCACCGCGCTTTCATTGCAGGCGCACCCCCCAAAGAAAGACTCAGACACCGGTATATGGATAAAGGCATTGGGCCACTTTTATTGAATAATGCCCTAGTCCGAATTATAACTTTCAATTGGTACTCATCCAATTATAATTCTTAAGGCAAGCAGGCCGCAGTAACACTGGTAAGGTTCCTCCCAAAATTGCCAATGGCAATTGGCTACAATGTATCCATTTGTATCAATTTGTTTGTTCACACAAACAAATTGTTGGCCATAGTCAATAAACTATCTACTGACCCCACCCTCTGACGTGTATCCGTCAAATCACGGGGTAATGCATGCTGAAAAGCTCCTGCCATCACCCCTTGCCTGATTCGTCATTGACCGGTCAACGTTATTACACCTGTACCTGTCTAAGTGTTGGCTGGTCAATTGCGAACCTGCCGGATACCTATGGGTCATAAATATTTACCTTACCAGTGCTACCCGCCTAAGTGACCAAAGTCAAGAGCAAAAACCCCTATGTCAAACCTTAGCAACAGTGTGGGATGGGCAAAAAAGCCAGAACCCAAGGGCCAATTGTAGGTTCAGGCCAAAAATTCCCACCCGGCCCCGAAGCGACCAAAATATCACACTGTTCACTAGGGAGGGGGTGGAGGGAAAACCTCTCCTCTCCGTCGCTATTTTAAAATGGCAGCTCGGCTGCCTCGTGGCCACCCCTTTTATAGAGGGGTGGCCACGCCCCCTAACTCACCCGGATGTCTGAGTCCGGGTGGGGGGGGTGCCCGCAAAGAGCACGGTGGCCATTTTGGCGCCGCGCTTTCATTGCAGGCGCACCCCCCAAAGAAAGACTCAGACACCGGTATATGGATAAAGGCATTGGGCCACTTTTATTGAATAATGCCCTGGTCCGAATTATAACTTTCAATTGGTACTCATCTAATTATAATTCTTAAGGCAAGCAGGCCACAGTAACACTGGTAAGGTTCCTCCCAAAATTGCCAATGGCAATTGGCTACAATGTATCCATTTGTATCAATTTGTTTGTTGACACAAACAAATTGTTGACCGTAGTCAATAAACTATCTACTGATCCCACCCTCTGACGTGTATCCGTCAAATCATGGGGTGATGCATGCTGAAAAGCTCCTGCCATCACCCCTTGCCCGGTTCGTTGTTGACCGGTCAACGTTATTACACCTGTACCTGTCTAAGTGTTGGCCGGTCAATTGCGAACCTGCCGGATACCTATGGGTCATAAATATTTACCTTACCAGTGCTACCCGCCACACGGGGAGGTGTCCATGATGACTCACCGCCCCCCCCAAGACCGTCAGCTCGGTCGCCAGGCCTGCTTGCACCACACCCAGAACGAGGTACATACCTCCAGCCGACAGGTGGACCCCTTCCCCTGCCTACTGGCAAAAAAAATTTGTAAGCCTATCCTCAGGTGTCCAATGGCTGTCTCCCAGCCATGCCCAGCAAGGGACTGAGCAACAGCCCTGTCCCCTGACTGCACGGAGATCCACGTCTCCTCTAAATTGGTGTCTCGGCACGATGTTAGACCATAGCGACCGTGTGTAAGCCATACGTGATATAAAACGCCAGGTCACAGCCCCCCGACAGTTTAGTAACAGCAGTGATCCGTATAAGATTGTTGCCGCCGAGGTGCCTATTAAGAACATCGGGCGGTCCAGCATCACCGACGGACATCAGGAATGGCAACAGTTCCCGCCCCCATGTGCCGCACATACCATACCATCGCATACGTGCGGATGCACACGGCCCAAGTCGGGGTCCACTGTCTGTCGCCGCAGCATATACTGCTGCCCAGTGTACATAGCTGCGGCCCACCAGCCCCTCTGCCACCGGTGTGTGTAGACACACAGGATCTGTAAAAGAGGAGAAGAGGTTAAGGACATAACTAGGTACTCGTACAGTGAGGGCACGTACATATAAGAAATTGCGCGTATACGCATGTCCGCCTCTGAGTATTCCAAACGTAGCCGCGATCAACGCGACGCCCATTCTAAATAAATGGGTGCCAAAACGGGCCCCCACACCACGAAGCGCGGCACCGGTCACCCTCAGTAACATTACTTCGGCAAGGGTAAACCAATCCTGGTGGCAGAAAAACAGGCTGGGGCATGCAGCAGGCACTGTCGAAAAGTCATGTAGAGCACCAACCGGACAGATGTCTCCAATAAAACTTCGTAGCAGTCTGACTCCACTGCCTACGCCGTGCTGAACAACCTGTGAGGACCGTATCCCCACTTGAGCCCACTCATGTGTGACAGAGACACCGTCGAGTTCCAGTGCCCTACGAGACACCCCCGTCTTACACAGATGGTACCAACTCTGGCACCCACTCACTGATGCGGAGCGCTCCAAAAAGGCTACCATGGTAGCTCCGTGACCAAGAGCCACCTCACACCTATCCGAACATAGTAATGCCAGCTTCGTGCAAGGTGGGTCAGAAACTCTGGGAACTGGGGTGACGCGTGTCCGGGTGGCGGACACGTTCCTGTGTCCACCCCTCCAAAACACGACGCATGAACGCAGTAGTGATACACCTTACGCGTGCGAGGTGCCAATGACATGCCCAGTTCTCCTCTCCTCGCCAATCGTCCAAATATCGGCTGGGAGTGGCGAGTGCAATTCATCTGCTTCCAGAGTAAGGCACGGAACCGGGTATCTGCAGGTGGGACAAAGCAGCAATGTCGTTATTAATACCTGGAACATGTCTGGCCCATAACAGCACATTCAGGCGTAGGCTTCTCAAAAAGAAGAGACAAACTAATGTCATGACCCTGGGGGATTTGCATGTCTGGGTGTCGATAATGTGCACCACTGCCGCATTATCACACCAAAAATGGACCACTGAGTAGGCCCACTCATCGCCCCATAACATCAGTGCTCCCCAATATGGGAAGAAACTCAAGGAAGGTAAGATCGCGGAGGCGATCCGTGCCAAGCCATGGTTGCTGCCATCGGCCGTAAGTCCCCCTACCCCCAGAGTAAACCCCCATAAGTCCGGGAGCTGGAGGGATCCGACCGTACCTGAAATCCAGGGCAGACCCTCAAGTCTGATCTCCAGGAAGCGACCCCGTTAAACCCAGGAGTAAATTGAGCCAGCCCGTAAGGTCCACCCGTATGCCCCTAATCAGCCGGACCCTGTGTTGACGCTTTAACAGGCCAACCATGGCATCACACAGGCGCCCGGCCAATGCTCTGCCTGGTGGAACCACCCTGTAGGCAAAAATAAGTTGGCCATGAAGTAAGGGCAGGTCACAAGGGAACACTTTATGTTTGGAAATCGATGCCAAAATCGCCGCGGAGATCCGAGCCACCTTATTCATGGACAACCCGGATGCCCGTGCGACAGAAGCTTAGTATCTGGGCCCTCGGTCAGGCGCCAAGGGGACACCCAGTTCCCACCTGAGTGTCTGAAATGTAATGAGGAGACGCGTGCACGTGTCCGAGCCCCGTTCATCCCCAAACCAAAAGTCGTCGAGGTAATGGGCTAGAGACCGAGACCCATACCTGTGAGCAAAGGCCCACTGAATGAAAGCCCGAATCGTTCGAATGCTGAACATGAATCAACTCAGTCAGCAGGGGTTGGACTTATCTAAGTAAATGCACCGTGGAACCTAAAAACCCAATAGCTTTAAATCCATTGGGTGCACTGGCAGTAATCTGAAAGCCGAGTGCATAGCGCACTGTGCCAGGAAAGCACCGGGACTGCATGGGTGAGCCACCCATAGGGGCTGAACCAACTACGAGCACCTGACTGAACAAGGTCATCAGGAATGGCATCCCTAACTGGATAACCCACAGGGTGAGCTAAATGGAGGATTAAGTGACATTCACCCTGGTTCTACCCCGGTACTAGCCTCATAGGGGCGACGTTCAACTTAGGAAAGGTGGTTTCAAGAAGGGACCCGCTACTCTCATAGCCCCAACTCCCTTAGCTGGGCACAGCGGAGCAACCTGTTTGTTACCTTTCAAGGTAACCAAATTAGTAGCATCCTGGGACCCCCTAACACCCCCGAATGGAATACAAAAGCCCCACTGAAAACCCTCCAGCAGGTACCCCGCATCATCCCTTCTTGGATGAGCTGAGTGCCATCGCTCCAGCCTGAGTACACTAATTGGGGAGGGGGGGCTTTGACAAGGCTAGTTCTTTCAGACGGAGCTCTGATCGCCCCCTGTGCACCCCTACCTCTGCCCGGCAACCCACCAGCCCGCGGGCATGCGGAGGCAGTGTAAGGGCCAGCGCAAAAGGGGACACCCAGTCGGTAACAACACTGGCGCTTAGTACACCCGTCGCCAGCTGAGCAGGTCGAACACGGCAGGCGGGCCGGAACCCCCTGCCCAACCAGTTAGCGTGGAGCCTGTGTCTGAGCAGCCCGCTGCACAGCATGACCACCATGGTACCTATCACCAGGCGCCAGTCATGTGGGAGTCATGTACACGAGCACAAGTGCTGACAGGGCTCATCCAACCTCCTCTCAGGGTGTAGGGCCACCCTCATCCACATTCCTCGTCGCAAGCCAACTGCGATGGGCCCATCAAATCCACCATCGCCCTGTAATATTAGCAATGGATGGAACCAGCGTGACGGCCTAACCATGCCGGGCCCTGTGGCATCCACCATATATATAAGGTATGCCGACCGCCAGTTGGCCCCAGGTGCGCGGTGGCCTGCGACGATGGGACAGCTCTATGTCTCTGTCATCCTGTCCCTCTCACTCCTTCTCAGTGGGCTCACAGTTCAATACGGAGAATATCCACATATCCCCCTCCAGACCTTACCCCTCGTGACCTGCGGCAAATGATCACCCAGGGGCAAGGAATAACCAGCCGTCAGCAAAGCCATCGACGGCACGTTCTGTATCAAGGGCACACGCAGCAGGACCCGGACAGCCCCTGCAATGCTCGGCACTGCCCCGGGGGCGGACACCGCCGCCCTTAACGAGGGACCATTTAGCACCATGGGATACTGGGATAAGATGGTAACTGATGCCCATTCGCATCAACTGTACTCCCCCGCCAAATCTTTTCCCTCGTGACCTGGGACAATTGATCCCCAAGGGGCAACGAATAACCAGCTGTCGGCAAGGCTGTCACCGGCACATTAGGTACACGGGACATACGCAGCGGAACCTGGACAGTCCCTGCGATGCCCGGCACTGCCCCGGAGGCGGAAACCCCCACCCCCAACGCTGTACCAGTATGGAACGAAGGGACACTGGGATAGGCTGGCAACTGATGCCCACTCGCCTCGACTTGACGAGGCCATGGCCACTGAACCCCACCATTGGAAGTGGACTGTGATGTGGGTGCATTAACTTGAACCTGATACTCACTAGGTGCACCCCCGTAAGCTGCCCCCACTGGGGGTTCTGGCCCAAGGCGGGCATCGGAGCTCGCGACCGGAATCGAGCTCTGGGGCCACACCCGACCACTCTCCTGCTGTAGCTCTGGACGAACAGGGAGCTGCGAGACACCGGCAAGCGCAGGCTGGAGCGTCTCAAGCAGCTCAACCCGGCTGGCCGCTTCTTGCAATGTGGCGGCCGTCGAGATAGGCGGTGAACACGAAGGGCCCCTGGCAGAGAGTGAAGGGCCCCCTGACATGGGGTTGTGTGCAATCCCCAAGGATGCGTCAAGCACAGCTAAACGCGTTAGCAATGCACCCACTGCCACAGATCCCCCAGTATAAAATGGGCCGGGTGGGCCGGACCGCCCACCAGGCATTTGACCAGGAGCCCCAAAATGAGAGCCTGGGCCCGAATAGGGCCATGCCCAAAACTCCGGCCCATGAGGGGCCGGAGGGGGAACGTGCTGTGCACCAGCACCGGGTCCCCCCCCCGGCTGACCGGACCCATGGCCGGCAACTGTGGGCCGAGGGCCAAAGCCCCAGAAGGGCCGGTTGAAGGGTGGCCAGCCGAGGGCCAAGCAGCCTGCATCGCCCCACCGGTATCGGTGGAGGTGGTGCCCTGCCGTGTGGGCGCAGCCCTGGTCCTCCGACCTGAGGGCTGCCCCCGCGTTGCGCAGGAGCAAAGGTCCTCCCCGTTGGCCGCGGTTTCATCGCCGGGGCCTTCTGTTTGGGAGGCATATCTGAGAAAAAGAGCAGGATCCCTTTCCAGGGATCATCCTAACGCCAAAACACAGAGCAGCCAGCAAGCCAAAGGCTCTGTGCAAGATCCATCCTTCCCAGCCGGGAAAGAGTAGGGCTAAAGAGCCGAAGAATCAAAAGCACAGCGACGGAGAAAACTTCTCCTCTCCGTCGCTATTTTAAAATGGCAGCTCGGCTGCCTCGTGGCCACCCCTTTTATAGAGGGGTGGCCACGCCCCCTAACTCACCCGGATGTCTGAGTCCGAGTGGGGGGGGCCCGCAAAGAGCGCGGTGGCCATTTTGGCACCGCACTTTCATTCTTGAAGTTGCTCAGATTGGGAGTTAAATTTTGTTTCAGCACATATATAACAAGACAATATCCTAAGCATACTAGTTTAAAAGGTTCAGAGCAACCATCTCTGCCAACCATGATCTGTGCACCCCAACATCTGTGAATTACTTTGAAATGTTCTTTTGAAAAGAGTTCATGGAATGTCATGAATGTGAGTAGACTGATTATTATTCTCCTGCATCTTTTGGAAATTCTGTGTTTAGTATACTGATGAAGACTAGCAGAACGGAAAGCTCCACTATCAGAGTTTAGAACCCATTGGTGCAAACTTGATGTTTCTTTATCCAAATGCTGAGAAGGGGTACCTCTATGGAGGCACATAGCTGGGGGATTTGGCTTCCCCCTTCTTGGATATTCCAACTCTTGATGGTGAGATCCAATAGGAGCTTGTCATTTGGCACAAGGGATGAGGGAATGAATGCCTTATAGGCTGGTCCCTGGTCTCTTTTCATGAGGCACAAATTACCCAACCACCCAGGCTCAAATTTCAGTGTGAGACTAGCCCTCATTTTTTTCCTTTGGGGGCTGTATGGACAAATTAAGGGTGGTTCATCATAAATAAGTCATAACCAGCGATTAGAGCAGGAGAATCATAGCATAAGTATCCGAGGATACTTTGGGAGTGAGTCCCAGGATGCACAATATCTGGTGATTGAGGATCCCAAGATCCAAATCTGGAGTGGGGCGGGGGTGGGGGTAGCTGAAGACACTGCCCACCTAAGGTCCCGAGATTTAGGGGTGGTGACCTGTCAGGCTTAACCCTAATATTGCCTACTGAGAGTGGGCTGTCTTTCAATAGCAGGTTCTCAGGACTTGGGACTTGTCCAGGTGGCGTCAGGCCAGGGGTAAGGTGGAATCCCGTTGCTCTGCTCCAGGATCCTGCACATAGGCCCCACTACAGAAAGGGGAGGAAACTAATCCCAGTTAATCTATATCTATAAAATGGAGGTGTGGTCTTGTATGTGCTCCAAAGGAACCCACACCTCTGGACCAAATTCACTGAAATTTGGCACATACATACCTTGGGCTTGCGAGATCAGCACTGTGGGGTCTCAGGGAGGCAGCAGCAGCTGGGTGGCTCGGGTGGCTTAAACATTTCCACCGCCACCATCCCCAGATGCTCCCTCGGCCAGCTGGCCTGGAGGGAAGCAGCAGCAGCTGGCTGGCTCTGGTGGCTTTAAAGCCTCCGCCACATCTGCCATCCCACAGACTATCTGCTGTCGCCACCGCCCACAGACTTTTACCATGTGAACCACCATGAGTCGGGTTCCCTGATTGGGTGGCATGCAGGTGCAAAAAGTAAATTTAATTTAATTTAATTTAATTTAATTTAATTTAATTTAATTTAATTTAATTTAATTTAATTTAATTTAATTTAATTTAATTTAATTTAATTTAATTTAATTTAATTTAATTTAATTTAATTTAATTTAATTTAATTTAATGGGGGGAAACCCAAGCAAGGCTGGGTAATCAGCTAGTAGTTAATAAATTTGTGGCCCTTACTTAACTCCAAAGGAGGGGGGCAAACCCTCGTACAGGGGTTATGTGATCATGAGAATTGAGATTTAACTGTTTACACATACATTTAAAATATTTCAACCTTCTTTCTAAAGTTTAAGGTGTATTACATAAAAAGTATAAAACTAAGCATTATATTTTGCAAAATAACACTCCTTCACATTTGAGTCTATAACAGGTATATAGGGTACCAAATAATCTTCATGCTTATCTTTTTAATTGATGTTGTGACCCAACAGGTGCTTCATAAACTTTAAGAGTGAAGATCCGTCTGTCATACAATATTAGTTCTGCCACAATCTCTACCTTGAGGCCTGCTAAACTATGACTGACCATGCAATATTTCTGCTGCAAACAATAATTCTGTATGACAGTATTCCTTTGGTTTCTGTGCATCTATGAAGTAAATGCAGCGCAGAGGTCATTATCATCACAAAGTGTTATATAACTGTGTTTTTAAAAGCCTTCATTCCTTGGCTCTAAATTTTGAGCAATCATATTTTTGTTTTAGAAATTTTGTTATCATATAGGATGCAAATGTCAAGCTACATAACAAACTTCAGAAGAATTTTCATGTCAACAAGTGACATTTACCTCTGTTGTTATTAAGCATGAACTCAAAACTGACATCTTATCTTTTTTAATTCATCCTCTAAGAGCCAAGCATGGCAGAAATAATCTTGTTTTAAAGATGAAAAGAATCTCAGTTTTCCTGTATATTATTTTCAACAGAATGCTTGTTGCTGTATCCTATGGTAAAATCTTAGTCTATTCTGTTTGAGAACAGAGTATTCAAATCTTTTTATGCCTATATATAAGCAGGCAGAAATAAAAAATAAAAAGAAATTTCAAGCATATTTTCCACTTTAATAAATATACTCACTTTAAAGAAAACTCAATGTTTAAAGTATGGTATTTTAGAAACACTGGCTGATATCCAATCTTAAATCACAACTAGACTAAGCTTACTGAATCAGTAAATTATGTCATCACCTACGTATGTTTTATTGAGTCAGTAGTTTTCCTCAGTTGTGACATACAGGTGAAACTCAGAAAATTAGAATATCGTGCAAATGTTCATTCAGTTCAGTAATGCAACTTAAAAGGTGAAACAAACATATGTGATAGACTCATTACATACAAAGCGAGATAGTTCAAGCCTTACTTTGTTATAATATTGATGCTTATGGCTTACAATTTATGAAAACCCCAACTCCCCAATCTCGTGTACGTTGTGCGCCATCATCATCACAATTATAACAAATTAAGACATGATATATCTCATTTTGCATGTAGTGTATCTCATATATTTCTTTTACCTTTTAAGTGAAATGAATGAAAATTTGCACGATATTCTAATTTTCTGAGTTTCAGACAGAGTATGAATTATATTCCCTGTTTTCTTTCAGTTGCTCCCCAATCCTTACAGGAGCTGGACAGGAATGTGTGTTCCTAGCACCAATTGATTGTTGTATTTAATCCTTGTAATATAAAGCAGAATATTTTGAGTTATGTATAGCAATATAGATTTACCTGTATTACAAACATCTACTTGTGAGTGACATGAAAATTGCTATAACTGTTTCAGGGGGGGGGCAATATACAGTGAAACCTCACATAAAGAGTGCCTTGCTTAGAGACTAACTCACTTAAAGAGCAGAATTTTTTCTGAATGGTCGCCTCACTTAACAACTAAAACCAACCAAAAACTCGCTTAACAACTAAATCAGGGTTCGCAATCCCCCACCCACCCACCCACCCACCCACACACACACCAGGAGTCACAATTGGTCACTTACAATGGTGTTGTGCTTAAAGAGCAAACTCGCTTAAAGAGCAATCCCGTGGAACGCATTATGCTTTTTAAGTGAGGTACCACTGTAACTGTCTGCATTTGGGGGCAAAAATTATAAAGATTTTTGTGGTATCTTGGAGACCAACAGGTTTTAGGCCCCTTTTTCAAAAACATCTTCAGAAGTGAGATACAGATACACATAAGCATACACAAAATAAAACTTGTAATTGTTTAAGGTGTTATAATTTTTTTCCTGCAGTAGTCTATAGCATAACACAGCTACCTTTCTGGCATGACTGTTGGGACTATTATAGTGATCCCTGATACTTCAAACTATATTGTTATACCATTTTTTGAAATATTTTGTTAAGGATTGCTGTTGATTGGAATTGACACATGGAGTCCACGCATACAGATGAATGTTATAGGTACCCAACTGTCTTTCAATCATTGTACCCACTTAGTATGATAGTGTTGGAGAGAGCCTTGGGAGAGTAATCCAATCCAGCCCCCTAATTGGTGCAGAATAAGCCTCAAATAAAGCATTCTTTCTTGTGGGTTTCTGGTTTTGGTTAATTTTGTAATCATAAAACAACAATATTGCATAAGTACAAGTTTCATTCTAGAAGAAATTTCAAGCAACATATAACAGTGTAATTTGTTGATCATATACATCATGTTCTTTTCAAATAATAAACTGGCCATCAACTGAAAGTACATAAGCCAAAATTCTAATTAGTTCCTTGATGAGATAAAGTTGGCTTAAATCCAGCTATCTCCATGTAAATGGTCAGCTGGATGATGAACAATTTTTCTCTCAAAAAGATATATTATCAAATCTGCAATTTGCTAGTTAACTGAAAGACTAGCCTTGTTTTTAAAAAACAAACAAACCCTTTCATATTCTTAAGCAAAAACCACTTGTGATTAAGCTATGATGCTCTCTAAGTGCAACATTGATCTGCTTCACATTTTAAAAGTTATAAACTGTGTAATTGTATGCATATATAATCAAGTAGGAAGCAGCATTGCAGTGGCTTAGTGGTTAAGATGTGGAGCTTGGAGACTGGAAGGTCGGGGTTTGATATCCAAGTGTTACACAACAGATCTTGGGGACATGGAAGGAGCCTCATTTGGCCACTCCCTGCATGGTTTCCCCCCCAGCAAAACCTCTTTCAACCCAGAGTAATTCCTGACACATTCATTTATTTATCATGTTGGAAGAACAGAAAACAATACAGTAGCAGATCTGTAAAGCCACCCATGTGGTGGCTCAGAATTTGAGAATACTATAGTTATGTCTTATTTTTAAAAAATCTGCACATTTGAAGACCATGTAATTAGTGGCTGCAGTGGAAGGACAGATACTTGAAAGCCAGAGAAATGTAGATAGAATCTGTTAAAGTTGGAAATTATATTGTTTTGTCTTATTTTTCATTATTGTCAATAAAAAAGAAAAAATGCTACTGATATTGAAAAGGCAGTGCTTGCAAATGTTTTTTTGTACTTGTTTGATGTGAAGTTTTGGACTGCAGCTCTTAGAACTTCCAGCCAACATTATTGTAGCATCCAGCTTCATCTCTGAAACAGTGGTGAGGATGAAGGCATGCATGTAAGCCTCTCAAAGTACTTCGCATGTTTGATGCAAAGAGCTTATGACCACCTTCATCTGGTATGTTTGTAGTACTTCTCTAAAAGCCCTGAAAAGGAACAACTCCTGATCATGGAAGTGTCATTGGGTTAACATGCTTATGGCTCTTGCTGAAGACTTTTGCATTAAACATGCAAAGGCATTTCCTATTTCTCTATGGAATGGAGAGTTTTTCATGTGTCTCCACATCACCGATATCCTTTTAGCCCTGTCTCAATTTAATAGGGCTTGCATGGAATGGGAAACCAACCAAAGACCTTGATACACATGGCTGAGAGGATAAAATGTCACTACAGTTTTACGTGGAAGAAGTGGTGCATACGGACTCCCATGGGGTGAGATTATGGGAGGCTTTTCCCCTTTTTTGCATTTCAGGACTTCTTCCCACCACCACATGTACATTGTGTTTTTAAAACATATATTTTGTATATAGAACTCACATAAAATAAGATTTTTTGATGCAAAGGACAAGATTTTTGCACACACCTCTCTAAGGTTGTTGCTACAGAAAAAAAGTAATTGTCAATTCATTCTTGTGCAGAAGAGAAAAATCTCCCAGCTGTTGACAAATTCTTTGATTTGGTGGTTCATTGTGTCATAACTTTTATTGTTGAAGATGGTAAATTTTTGCATCCTTACTCAGTGCTGTTTTGCTGGTAGAAAGCTATTCCAGGATACTGAGGCAGGAATGTTGGAGGAAGATTTTTCCCCCCCTCTATTTCCCCACCTCCTTCTACATGGTGCCAGAGTTCAAATTAACTTGGGTGGTGAAGAGGGTTGATTACTTCCTTACTTATATTTATACCCCACCCTTCTGGTGCAGGCACCACTCAGGTTGGTTTACATTTGCTGTGTCATGACTGACCTAGAAGGTTCTGGGGATTTATTGGGATCTCCAGTTGAAAATACCTCCGGGATACATGAGGCATAACTTGGATTCCCCAGAGAAAATGCCTTCCCTACAGACCAGTGGTTCTCAACCTGTTTTTTGGCCATGCCCCACCTGACCATAAAATCCTGATGCCCCCCACCATGACATATAATTCTTATTATTCAAAAAGTGAACTCCTGTTCACATGGAGGAAGCCTAAAAGGCCCCACATTGGGAACCATGGCTAGAGACAGAAATAAGGCTTCGGAAGAAGATTCCTCTCCAAACCCACCCCAGATAATGGAGATGGATCAAAGCCCAGCTGAGGCAAAGTCTTCTGCAAACATGTTCCAGCTGTTTTGAGTAGATGATAAGTGACAGCTAGTGTAAGGGTGCTACTCCCACTGCAGCCAGATTTTTTAAATATCCAAAACAACAACCCTCAGTTCTTGGCCAAACCTTTTCCCAGCCCTCCAAAAAACCTAACCTGGACTACTTTATGACTGTATCTTTACTTGCTCTCTGATTATATGGTTGACCCATAAAGACCTTGATTAATGGATTGGCCCTGACTGACATCCCAGTGATTCTTCTTGTTCCTTGTATTCTAGTGTCCCAACTCAGCATGTTTTTGTGCATTCCCTTTTGTACTCTGACCAACACTGCCCTATTATAGGGGCTAATTCCTGATTCACAGGCACTTGCTGCCTGAAAGTAGGACATGGTGCAGCATGCTATATCAGCCCATAAACATTATGTACCTGAAATGCTGTGTATCCAATTACCTCCATGTTTGTATTGCCTCTGGAAGTTGAAAGTTCAGAAAAATGCTTTCCAATAAAATGTATAGTTTTGCCCTAAAGTGGAATACAAAATCACTGCTTTTAATTTATTTATCCAAATAATTAATCAGCATGTCTATAAGAACAGTAATGTTTCTAACATGGAATGAAACTTTATAACAGATATATTCATCTTTCTATAACTTGGACATACAATGTTTCACTGGAATGATGGTAATTGTTTCAGAAACAGAATAAGAAGTCAAAATAATGAAATATTCATATTAATGCTCCATTTTAATGTATATATTATCTGACTTTTCAGGAATTTGCCTCCCTTACAAAAGAACTAAATGCATGCAGGGAACAACTACTGGAAAAAGAAGAAGAAATTTCTGAACTGAAAGCTGAAAGGAATAACACAAGAGTAAGTATAAAAACAATAAATGTTTTTTACTAACAATGTATCAAATAGCTTTTAGCATTAGTTGTTATATTGTAAGAAAAAGTGTTTCAAACCAAAGTAATACCTACTTATCTACTTGCAGTGTCTTGCTTTCAAACTGCTAGTTTGGCAGGAGCTGGGGCAGATGACAGGAGCTCACTCCGTCACATAGCACTCGGTCTCAAACTGCTGTTCTGGTGAGCTTATGGTCATCAGGCTCACTGTCTTACCCACTAAACCACTGTGCCCCTATATAAATATATTATAACAGTCAAAATGCTTATCAGAGTACAGAACACATCCTATATCATATTGTTGGTAGTCCTTTTCTAATAATTTGCTGAATGTTTAAATATTTTGCTTGTTGAGAAATTCAGATTTGATGTTGATTCCCTGGCTCTTTACTCTGTTTTCATCCACTTCTTTAGGGTTAGAAAATAGACATTCATAGATCCAGGAGCATTTGACCCTTATTAGCATCGTGGATATTTCCCTGTTTGCCTCTTGACTAAGATATTAAGTTGAGCAATAGCCAACACCAAAAGATTGACATGGAAAATTTGGCTTCTGGTCTACTAATCCTCTTTAGATCATTCAATAGTAATTGTTCTCAATTATCACAAAACAATGTTGCCAAGAGTACATGAACTGGTGAGCCTTCCTCTGATCATTCTTGAGCAGTTCCACCTGTTCAGAAAACAAAATATGCCAGAGGATGTCAATGTGCACCTGGTTCATCTCATTGACAGTTTTGCATTCTGTTCCTTTCTGATCACTTTTGTGCATAGACCTTTGGTGAAAAGTGTAATGTTTTAACTAATGGAGTTTGGATATTTTTTAAAAAAAGTTTCAACTCATGTACTTCAATCTCCATTGTTTCAGTGTGACTTGCAGTAGCTGGAAATGAGTGCAGTCTATAAAACTATGCATGGCAGGAAAGTATCTTTACTGTCTTCCTCCTTCTTGCAAAGATAAGCAATATCTTATCATAAATATCTTAAGAAATATGAGTAGGTAAAAGTAAAGGTAAATGTTGCCCTTGCTCAAAAGCCAGTCGTATCTGACTCTAAGGTTCCGTGCTCATCTCTGTTTGTAGCCAAAAAGACAGTGCTGTCTGTGACTGCAGATTTTCCATGGACATGTGGCAGGCATGCCTCAACACCAGAGTGCATGGAACACTGTTTACCTTCCCACCATAGTGGTACCTATTTATCTACTTGCAATTTCTTGCTTTTGAACTGCTAGGTTGCCAGGAGAAGGGCAGAGATGGGAGCTCACTCTGTCATTCAGTACTCAGGAATCAAACTCCAACCTTCCAGTCATTGA
This sequence comes from Bradypodion pumilum, assembly GCA_035047305.1. Classification (NCBI taxonomy): domain Eukaryota; kingdom Metazoa; phylum Chordata; class Lepidosauria; order Squamata; family Chamaeleonidae; genus Bradypodion; species Bradypodion pumilum. The sequence goes on from JAWDJD010000005.1 coordinate 61,259,219, forward strand.
GTTCAGCATCTTAACCAATAAACAAAATACCCATGGCAAATACTTCAGAAAAGAATTCAATGTGACTCATCTTACTGGTAGCAATTTGTTTTTCTATTATTGGTGTTTTTTTAAAAAACAGAAATAATTATAATAGTTTATAATTAAATTATTATTGCATCATTATTTACCTAGTGTTAATATCAATGTTATTTATAAAGTACACAATATTGTTATAAGAAACTAGTATTAACTAAATATGTACTTTTCACTGATACAATCTTTACAAGACTTCAGACTTTCAGATGATCCCTTCAGGGCTTAGAAAAATCAATGAGTGGTTTATATGGATGACCTTGCCATGGAAAGATGATAGAAAGCAGTGACTCTGACAAATGATGTGCTGAAAATCTGTATCTAAAATTAATACATTACATCACACCATTGCAACAGGGAAGTGGTTAAAAAAAATAGAATTTAGCCAACTGAGGCAAACAAACTGCAACACTGTGTCTGCAGTTCTGTGTTTGGTGGTACAGTACTTGGTGCTAAGTAAAAGTGTGCAGACTGCAGTCTAAAGAAGGATCTACTTGCATATTTTATATAATAACACAATTAGCCTCCTCAATTACTTTGTTTTGACAAAAGGGGCAACTTTTGCTGGTGATGGTTTATAAAAGCAGAAGTGTATGTGTGCACATGTGCTATTCTTCCCTCATCCCCCCCAAAGCATCCCCCCCCCCCCAGGATAGTCACCTTGTTTGGGAGGGCAGACATGTCTGGAGTAGAATGAGAGGAAATTAGACAGAGTTTGGAGTTTAGAGCAGGACAATATTAAGCATTGCGCCTTGCTCATTCTGTGCCCTCCTTAGCGACTTACCTGGGTAAAATGTGCCGTTGCAGTTCAGTTCCATGTTTGTCTATATCAGTGATAGCCAACCTTGGCACTCCAGGTGTTCCTGGACTTCAATTTGCAGAAGCCCATGTCAGCACTCCTGCTGATCAGGATTTCTGGGAATTGAAGTCCAAGAACAGCTGGAGTGCCAGGATTCGCCACTATTGGTCTATATGGTCATGTGTCAGAGTCACTGCTTTCTATCATCTTTCCATGACAAGGCCAGTTGTTAGTTTGAGGGCAGAGGGTCACCAATGATCATGAAAAACAGCTTTATACAGGGGTTGTAGATAATCAGCTGCAATAATAAATTTTGAATCAAATTAGCAATTTGGAAAACAGGCTAGTTCAGCTTAGAGCCTTTCCAGACTGGCATTAAGTCTGCACACTAGGGTGATCTGGGTGCAGGTGGGCCTGTTTTTTTAAAAAATAGCATCCACACATTTTGGCCCCTGGGGAGTCCAAGTCACCCTAACACACAGTTTTTGAGCCCCAGTCAGGGGACTGATTTTCTTTTCTTTTCTTGGACCATGCTGAATGGTCTAGGAAAGTGAAATGTCTTTTTTTTTACATCTGCTAGTCATTGGTGAAGTGACACATCACTTCTTTAAAATAGAAAACACTTTGCATGTGTGTGTAGTACCAATAGAAACCACAGCTGCAATTTAATTTGCAATTATTTTTATTACAAAGAAGTGATGCGTTGCTTCAGTGATTGGACATACCCTGGTAACAGCAACTTTGTGTTGCCAGCTAATCTTTCTCAATCTGGGCCAAGCACAAGGAACTACAGAATTAACTCACCAAAAGGTGCCTTCATTTTGACAGTTTCACATCTGGCCTATCACAGAAGAAAAAGTGATGACTAGTAGACTAAAATCATCACCCACCCACCCACCCACCCCCTGAGTATTCCTCTGACCACCACTTTGGCTTTTTCAATTGGGTAATATATTCTGCTAAAGTTTTACATTCTGCATTTTGGATGTACTTTGAGTTGTGCATCTTCACTTTAAATCAAGTTTAAAGCCCTTCATCCCATTCCATTTTAAACTATTCTTTTTATTTTATATAGCAAAAAACAAAACAAAACCTGTACACTTCTTTTTTCATCACATTTATCAGTTTTAGCTTAAGCCTTCATATTAGGTGTCATGAGAAGAAAAACTTATATTATGCCTGGAAAGAAAAAAAAACCCTGTTACTGGCTCTTTATAGTTGCTGAAGATAAGTGCACTTTCAAGCACAAACCTTTAACAGATGGGGTCTGCACAATTTCACATACTTAACTCCTGCATTGGTTGTGTGTTGAATATGTGCACAAAGTCAATATGGTTTGGTGTATGCAGCAAGGTTTGAAGGGGAAGGTTTGGCTTGGAATCCCTGCTGGGTCTTAGTGGTTCCCTGCTGGGTAATTTAATAAGTTTCATTCTGATGACCTAGCACAGATCATTGTTGTGTAAAAGAATTGTGAAGTCATTCAGAGAAAGCCTTGAATAAATGACAGCATTGTGAATATTGCTGGATGATTCTTGTTCTTGACCTCACAGTGGAATATTTTCATGGTGTTTTTTTTTTTTTTAGATTAACGCTGCAATATAAAACTTTAATTTTCATGCACAATAGCCAAAAACCTATGATGCAGTTATGCAAAAGGTGTGCAACTTAGGGCAATATTCTTCCAAAAGTTACCATTTTGTGTAACTGTACAACAGGATTTCAGTCACTGTATGTATCTATGAGCTCCTTCTATGTGGCACACTTGTCAAGTTTTGGACATGAAAATAAGGGAAATTTTGGGCCATGCCCCCACCCCTGCTCCACCAGGCCAAACTCTCTCCTCCCCAAAATCCAGGCACATCCAAGAGCCTAGAAGAAGAGGAGCCACCAGAACCAGGGAGGAGTGTTGGGCTCCCCCAGGTGGAGGAAGAACCACCACCTAGGCACTCTCCTTAGTACCACAGCTGCCCCTCATGGAGAACAAGGCAGCAGATCAGCCTTACTGTAATAATTCTATTTTAAATCTCTTTCCCCATTCTCTGCTGCGACAGCATTTCATATTATGGTGATTTTTCATGGAACTGTTTTTTACACTTATATCAGTTAATTGTCTACTTTATGTTGTATGCTAATATACTTAAAGCTGATTGGCTCATTATCTCTTCTCTCTCCTGGGAAACAGGTTGTTAAAGGGAGGAGAAAATGAGCCAATCGGTTTCAAGTATATTTGCATACAACATAAAGCATATTAGGCATATTCCTAATAAGGAGTAACTTCAGCATCACCTAAGGTAGTTTTGAAAGTTATTTTAAAAGGCATTCTAGAGGCATTTTGACAGAGGTTTTTTGGTTTTTTAAGGATTTATGCTATTGTCTTACCAAACCAAAGTGACGAGGAAAGTATTCTTCAATCTTTTGTATGTTCATACATAATTGGAAGGGGCAATATCAAATGTGGCCATTAGAGGGCACTTGATAATATTTCTGCATGATTTCTTATCTAGTGGCAAAGACATTATCTGTTAATAAAATACAATGCATTAAATAATTTGCATAATTGGAGAAATGACAACGATAATGACAACTTGGCTTCCTTGTTCCTTTTAAAACAGAACATTCTGAACTCTGTTCTTGAACTCCGAACAATATTGTTCAGACATGCTTTACATAGAACAGATAAACTCTTAGCTTCATGCGCATGCACATGTGGCATCCTAGTTTGAATTTAAGTGTATTCAGTGTCTGCTCCAAAGTTCACATAGAGATGATTAGCTACAACTGAAGTTAATGGCCAAACATTTGCGTAATTAATCATACAGTATGCATTGCATTGCATTTAGTGTCATCATTTGTGCAAGAGTACATGTACAAAAGGACTCCTTCCTCTTCTTCACTGCAGCCCCTTACATCCCTCCAAGCATCTTTTGCATGTCAGGGGTATGCAATAGATGCATGAAATGGTTGGAGTGAAGCACAATATTGGCCAGTGGCAAATTTTTATCAGTGTCACTGTGCGAAAGCTGAACATCTTCCATAAGTTATTTTTGATACAATCCAGTAACTTAAACTGTTACAGAACATATAGCTTGTTATTTTACCTATATTTTAAGTTTTAATATAAAGGTTCCTATGAGTGAGCACCCGTTACCTGTCCCTGCTAACACTAGCAGTTTGAAAGCAAGAAATTGCAAGTAGATAAATAGATATCAGTTTAGTGGGAAAGGTAGCAGCATTACATGTACTCCAGTGTCTAGTCATGACCATGGAAATGTCTGCAGATGCAGATAGAGTTGGTGGTTTTGCTGAAAACTGAGATGAGCACCGCCCCCTGGAGTCAGATGTGACTGGCTTTCGAGCAAGGGACAACTTGGCCTTTACCAACTTATGTTTTATGTTTTAATATAAAGGTACTATATTCCAATAAAGAATTATTTTCTATTTTGAGAAGTTTGTGTGAGAGTTCCATCGGATACTACTTATCTATATGCTTTATTGTTTCCTGCTATGATCTCTGCAGAAAAGTCAAAGTGGGATGGGATCCACAGTCATCATACGGCTTCAGGCAAACTGCCAGTGTAGTTATCATTTTTTTACTATAGAGAACTACTATGCTGGTGGACTGTAGGCGCAAATGAGCTGACCTTCTTTTTAACATTGAACTCAACAGCTGTTACTGGAACATTTGGAGTGCCTTGTTTCAAGACATGAAAGGTCACTAAGAATGACAGTGGTGAAGCGTCAAGCACAGTCCCCCTCAGGAGTTTCTAGCGAAGTTGAAGTTCTGAAAGCCTTGAAATCTTTGTTTGAACACCACAAGGCTTTGGATGAAAAGGTACAGTATGAAAATAGAAGCTTATTTGCTCAATACACTCTTTTGCTTTCTGATGGATAAGAATACATGTGTAGTTTCTGCATCCTTTTGGAAATGTGGTTTATTTTCTTTCCATGATTTTGTTGCCTATTATTATAAGATATTTTGAGAGGTACTGAGCCTGAGGCACTGTGTGATTTCCAAATGGTATAAGTCATACCTGTCAAATATCCCATATTGTCTGGGATTTCCCATATTTTGGTGCTTGTTCCTCCCCTTTCCTCGTGCTATCCCATATTTAGAACAGCAGGGAAAGGGGTTACAGCGCATGCGCGCATGCACAGAACCCATTTGTGCATGCGCAAATATGTTCTGCACATGCACAAATGACTTCTGAGCATGCACAAGTGGGTTCTGCACGTGCATTCCTGCGCATGTGCAGAAATTTCCCATATTTTTGGGACCAGTGCTTGATGGGTATGGTATAAGTGGCTGTTTCAGTTCAGCAGTTTTTATTCACTGACACTACCAACCTTCATGGTCGAGAGAAATGACATGTCTTTGATGTAAAGTCTCAGATATTAAGGGGTTAACAAAATTTTCTTTATGTTCCATCTTACATAGAGAGGAATCTGCCTTTTGAAAATGGGACTAGTATCATCCTTTAACACTCTGAAAAAATTTCCTCCAAAACTCCAATCACTTTTCAAATTATTCAACTGCATTTACCTCTATGTATTCGACTGTGACTTATCACATTGTTCCAAAGATACATTTGTAGAGTTGTTTCATGCAGGTTAAAATCATCTGCTTTTCCTTCTTCAGGTTAGTTGCCCAGAAATATTATGGTGTTTTGAAAGGATTTTCATACCCTTGAAATCAGGGATTCCCAACATTTTCCCGCCACAGGCCTGACCTGCCCCCGACACTCAGGTGTGAGTGCCGAAGGCGTGGTTGCTCCCAGTACTTATGTTTTGGGAGGGTGTGGTGGGTGCAATTATGCTATTTTGGCTACTTGGCCAGCCTCCACAGCTTCCCACATGGCAGGAGGATGTTTGGAGCATTTTTGCTCTGTTGTGGGTGCATGTATATATATTGCTGCCTTTCCGCTGCATTTTGGCAGCTAAAATGCAGTGTTTGGCATTTCCAGTTGAGATGGGAGCTTCCAGCAGGGCCTGGGTTCCCACCACTGATTCCGGAAGTGCAAAAACACCATGTTTTAGCTGCCGAAATGCAGCAGAAATGCAGCCAAAATTCCAAAAGTGAAGCAAGAATGGTCCAAAGATCCTCCACTACCATGGGAAAGCGGCAGAGGCTGTGAAAGCAGCCAAAAATGCCATGATTGCTGCTGCTGCTGCCACCACACAAACTGGTGTTTGGCACTTCCAGTGGTGGTGGGAGATTCTGGTGGGGCCTGGGTTCCCACTGTGGGCCAGATTACACCCATGGGCCATAGGTTGGGAACCCCTGCTTTAAATGTTCATAACTAAAAGGAGGAATGTATTATAAATATTCTAATACTTATCACAAAGGAATTTTTCCTATAATCTGCTCCCATTATTATATGCTGAATAAAGAGAGCAGTGCTTGTTTCCATGTATTTTCTCATTAAGAATCAAGGCAAAAATAGAGACAATGGTTTATGTAGGGTGAGCATGAACTCTCTGTGGTCACTAGAGAAAGATGGCAGATACGGGGTTTATATCTATAGTTTTCACTGTTGATTTTGTTGGAGAGAAGTATGTCTGCAAATGCAGTTTACCATGTAGCTGATAATAAATAGTACAAAATCTGCTTCTATATATATAGCACTCATATTTGGATTTAGGTGGCAGAATTCGAAATACTTCTAGTGAGTCATCAATTGTTCCACACTAATTTGGGAGGAACCATATGGCTTTTGGAAAGGATTCTTACTGAGTGATAAGTTATGTTCTACAAGAATACACACAATGCTTATTTTGAGAAATATATGGTAGCACCTATTATTCCTGAATCATTATAGTTTTGTAACATTTTGACATAGTTGTTTTAACTGACATGAAAATTATTGACTGTACTTTACGAGAGTAAATTCTTGGCCATGCTTTGTAAAAGATGAGTCATATGTTCTTGTGGCAAAAGATGTTCAAACACAAACTCAAACAATATTCCCAAAGCTAGAAGCTTGTAGCTTCCCTTTGCTGCCAAACATAACAATTGTAGCCAGAACTTACATAACAGATTATTGCTGTCCATAGCCTTTGGAAAGTAGTATGGTTTGAAATCTAATTTAAAAATTTTTTGTCTTAATGTGGTGAAAACAAGTCATTACCAAATGAATGATGATGAAAATGAAGAAGTAGATAATAAATGTGAACTGAATGTGAGTTTGCAGACATTTATACATGAGATCACAATGAATTCAGGCTCTAAAGACATTCAGAATATAGTCTCTAAAAATATTTATATAAAACAAACAAGGGGGGTAATTCAAAAGAGGATTTCCAAGTGAAAGAGAACTGTCTGTGATAAAGGAAATACCTATCTGTATATGGAGATATTTGTCAATATTTCAAAGGCCACTGGCCACGGTGATGAAGAAATTCTGGAAGTTGCAAAGCAAAACATAGCTTCGGCTTTTGACATATGCTGTTCAAGTGAGAGGCTTCCATTCAATAAAAGGGATTTAACAGAATGTGCAAATGTTGCTCTGTGCTAGTGTGTCAGATTTTATCAACTAATGGTCCAGGCAAAATGGTGAGCTAACAGATAGGTTGCTGGTGGAGAGATCAAAATGTTTGTGATATTCGTCCTCTGTGGCGAGAGCAATTTCATCAGCTTCCTGTGCATGCAATGCAAAGTATTCAGTGTCTTACCAATACAAATCAAACACAACAATGCTGTTTTTAGCAAGGTAAACTGTACCAGATTAGTGTAATTCATAGTAAATCTCACTAGGATACTGCTGATTCACTGAATCCACATTGAATCAATGGGGATTTGGTGACTGAGGGCTCCTGTAAGTTCCACTGATTCAAATAGGTCTACTCTAACTGGGACTTACTTCAATACAGTAAATCGTAATTAGAATAGTCTCATTTGAATTAATGGAAGTTACAGAAAAGGTGACTCATTAACTCCCCACTCATTCAGTGAGCTTACTCTAATACAGGGATTCTCATCCTTTTTAAGTGAGGGGCCAGATCACATCCCTCAGACTGTTCTTAGGCCGGACTGTTGTCCTCCACTGCTGCTTCCTTTGCTGGTGGCAGTGGTAGTGGCAGGACCACCACTAGCCCCCACCATTTGCCCCACAATGATGATACTGCCACCAACAATTCCTGCTGTTTCCACCGCCTCTGCCAACACTCCCCCCATGCTGCCAGTCCAGTCTGCCAACACTCCCCCACACACACTGCCACTGCTTCCCTCCTGACTGTCCTTGCCCACACTTGGTCAGAGTGGTCCCCTTCTGCTGCCTTCCTTGTCCCCTCCGCCTGGCTTGGCATGTCCCTAATGCCACTCCATAGCAGGCCAGATGTTGTAAGAAGGTTTGGGCACCCCTGAGCTAAATCAAATACTCCATAAGCTCCACTGAATCAATGGGCCTATTCTAGTTGCCATGTATTGTGTTGCAGGATTTCAGCCAAGACGTGACTTCCGATACAAGTAAAACCCCTACTTACGGGGAAAAAGCCCGTTTCGTAGGCTTTTGCTTAAATCGAATTTTCATGTAAATTGAAGAAAACCCATCGAAACAATTGTTTTTTACATAACTCGAAGCAAACCCATAGGAAAAAGAATCTTTATGTAACTTGAAGCAAACCCATAGGAAATCGTGCAAATTGGAACATGGTTTTCACACAAAATCATTATGTAAGTAGAATTTTATGTAACTAGAGGCATTTGTAAGTCAGGGTTTTACTGCACCTTGAAAATAGTTTTACAAAATGTTCTGTATTAAAGATGTAGTCATCTTATATACATTGTAAAATACAGAATTATATTGCTGCATAATTTATTTTTCTTCCAGGTCAGGGAACGACTGAGAGTTTCTTTAGAAAGAGTATCAGCTCTTGAAGAAGAACTAGCAGCTGCTAATCAGGAGGTAATGTACAAAAAATCACTTATATAGTTTAAAGCAATGCAAATGGATGTTTCAGTGGATTAAAATTAGATTTGATAATGTTTTTTACCTTATTCATGTTGTGAAATTCATAAACTAGAGGGAATTTGGATTGTCAAGGATTGGAGGTATCTTATGTCAGTAGTCTTGATCCTTCATGGTGACAGTAAAGCCAAAAGAGTAGTTATGGAACAGAAATTACATTTGAAGAACTCAGGATTATTGTTTTTATACATCTACTGCAACATGAGTATTATTTATCATGTTCAGTTTCCTCCCACAAATGGAGCAACTAAGTAGATGACTTCTTGGACCATAATAAAGACCATAATTAATATTAATTTTTGTTCATATTATGCTGCTTTCATGGAATATCTCCCTTTGCTCTCTCTTTTTTTATTTATTTGCAGAATGTAATATTGGTTTCTAGTCAGTTTGAAATAAATTGAGAAAAATCTAATTAATAAAATATTATCTGAATGTTGAAAATTAACCCATGTCTCCTCGGGGAAAAATGTACTAACTAGCCATTAACTCTACTTGTACTCAACTAATCTTTATTATGGTCCAAGACTAGCATAGTACAGCAAAAAGAACAGAATATTTTAAGAGACAGAAGTTAAAATGAGGGTACTTAAAATATATTTTTAAATGGCACATTTCTGCTCAGTTAGGTAAAGGTAAAGGTCACCCTTGTTTAAAAGCCAGTAATATCTGACTCTAGGGTTCAGTGCTCATCTCTGTTTATAACCAAAGAGCCAGTGCCTTCTGCATCTGCACACATTTCCATGGACATGTGGCAGGCATGACTCAGCACCAGAGTGCACGAAATGCTGTTTACCTTCTGACCGAAGTGGTCCCTATTTACCTACTTGCAATTTCTTGCTTTTGATCTGCTAGGTTGGCAGGAGCTAGGACAGAGATGGGAGCTCACTCTGTCGTGCAGCACTTGGGTTTCAAAACTGCTGACCTGCCACCTTCCAGTCAATGTTTTAGCCACTTGAGCCACTGCAGTCTGAATGTAAAAAGTGGTCCCTATTTATCTACTTGCAATTTCTTGCTTTCAAACTGCTAGATTGACAGAACTCACTCCATCATTCAGTACCCAGGAATCAAACTCTGACCTTCCAGTCTTCAAGTTCAGCATCTTAAACACTTGAGCCACCACAGTCCCTTTCTGCTCAGTTAAGGAGTAGTAAAATTAGTACTTAGGAATAGTAGTGTTACAACTATTACTAAGCCTATGATATACCACTAGAAGTTTATTTATCTACTTGTATAAGACAGGAGATCTGGAAATTAGAAACAAGACAGTTTTCCTAGCATAAAATGCAAAAAGAAGCTGATAGTTACATTGTTATGGAAAGATTTCAATGTAGCTTCTTCAGTTCTCTGTAGGAATGGTCATATTGTAGCATTCTGTATAGTATCGTGAAATTGGACACGAAACCTTGCTAATGACCAAATATTGCATCACATTTGCAATAGAAGGTGTCCCAAAGGGTATCCAGCAAAAAGTTCAACTATAGACATTTGTGCATCTGGAAAGATAAGACTTTGCTTGGTGCTCGTCATACTCCTAAGGAAGCCCATATTTTGGAAGTCTTCCATTTTATCAAGCACTTCACTTACTTTGAGCTTAAACTATGCCTTCAGTGAGTTTTGTTCTCATAGATTGGGAGAAACTCCAGCAACCCCTTCTGACTCCAGAGTCAGAATCAGAGCCTCTATGCAACGTTATCGCCTCCTGTATCCCTGTAGGTCCTGGTCTATAAGGGTCCTCAACTGCTTAGCACCCCAGGCTGGAGGGACTGTAATATTCTAATACATCCATGTTGCAAGACAGATCTAGTGGAGCCCTGGTGGTATACCAGTGAAAATGTTAGTACAGTAAAGTATGTACTACAGTCTTTCCTCTCACCATGTTATTTGCTTAATGCTTGGTGGTCATAAAGTAGGTACAATTTCAAGTTTCAGAATAGCTAATGTTCCAGGACAAAGGGAACATCATATCAGAGCACCCTTTCAGGGTTTTGTTGAATATTATGGAATAGAACATATGTAGACAGATCACAGTGTGTTCTCAAATTAGCCAAATTTTCAAGTCTTTTTAATACAGAATGAAAGGCTGACACAAAACATTTTGTATGGCATGAGCATCTGTGCAGGGAAAAAATCATTCTAATGTAGGCTAAAAAAGTACTGTAGTATGTTTCTGAGACTTGTTAATTGTTGTTAAGTAAAAATAGATTCCCATCCATGGAATGTTGAGCATATGTATATAAAATGCTGCAATTTACCAGGAAAACAAGCTAAATGGCAAAGGTGGCCAGAACTGAACAAAACAATGAACACAGTTAAATGTATGCATTTTTGCCCAAAAGTAAAAGATGAGTACAATTAATTGAAGGGCAGGGAAATCAGGTTTATTCAGATCCAGTCTAAAACCCATTTAGAATGTTGTAAACCTCTGACAAACCTTCTCTGAAACTACATCATATCTACTTTACATTTTTGCTATACAGTTAATTAAATTAAATCCTTTTAGTACTCACTAGGCAAAAGATTAAATTTGAAGCAAATTTCAGTCAGGATAATTAAACTAACATAATTTAATATTTTACTGACATATGTTTAAAATATAATTTACATAGAAAGGAGATTAAGAAAAACTAGTATGAAATAAAACATTGATGTTATAATTGATTTGCTCAATATATCAGATTTACTCTAAGTAAAATACCATGCATAATCACCAAAATGTTTGCTTTTAGAAACCAGCTGCACTATACATTTAATTACTTGGCCTAGGTTGCAATTTATTTTATTTATGTCTGTAAAGACATGACTATGGATACATAATGATTTATTCTAATGAAAGAAAACAGAAGGTGGTAAAAATATTCCATTGAAAGGAAAATAATTAAAAAGAATAGGCTGATTCCAGTTCTTTAAGAGTCTCAGGGCCAATAATATCTATACTCCAAGGAAGCAGAATTACCCTATTGTACTATATTGTGATATATAGAGTTGAGTTTTTAGACAGTTTAGACGTTCTTAACTTAAAATGTTTTTCCAAATCTGATAGTGGCAGTAAGTTTGACTAATCAGAAGCTGCCTTTGGGAGCTGTGGCCAGTGAGGGCATAGAAACAGCAAAAATAGAATAGGGCATTTCATGACAAGACCAAGATGGTTGGGAAATTACATCTGCTTTGAATGTAAAACAGATGTGATCCATTTCCTAGTCATTATTTGTTCTGGCCCAATGAAATTCAAGTGTCTATGTATATTATTTGTGTTAGAAAAATGAAGGTAAAATAATGTCTGCAAGAAAACAAAACTATCTGTTAAGCTTCAGAGACATGTTGCCAAGCTTCATCTGTTTTCATAGTGTTTCCTTTGCAAGCTCTGACAAATAGTTCTTTTTTGAGAAATGTGACAAAGTACATTGGTCTGCCACGGTGCTGTGTGTCATATAGACAGCCCACATTTTTTCAGTGGCCTTTGTTAACTCTTTGACCTGTTAAATAGTTGTGTGTATTGACATTATATGTGTCACTGCTACCTCACTGAACCAATAATGAAAAAAATGGTTACTTAGCCTGTACAATAATTGCTTGAATGTAGTTCAGATACCAAAGGTATGGAGGAAGGCTCGGTGATAGCTACTCTTAAACTAGGCAAGCCACCAGAGGACCCAAAATGCTACAGACCCATATCTCTTCTTAGCCACCTATACAAGATATATGAACATTTAATTCTGAACTGACTGTCTGCAATAGTAGAACCCCTGCTTATACCACAGCAAGCTGGTTTCAGACCTGGCAAAGACTGTACAGCACAAATTCTTAACCTAACACAGTACAGTAATATCTCATACAAAGTCCGCTTCATACAACATCAGATTCATACAACATCGCCTAATTCCTTGAAAAAAGTTGCCTCATACAAAGTCGTGCGACTTTGTATGAGGCATTGGGGTTTTCCCAGGTTGCATTGTGCCTGGGCAGTATAAAAGGTAGTACACGTGTGCATTGCTCTTGTGGGTTTTGCATGAGGTGAAGAGTGGTTAGGAGTGGTTTTGAGCATGATTTTGGATTTTTTTAGTTTTTTGTCACAATTTTTAGAAGCATTCCTGGGATTTTTGCAGTATTCTTCAGGTTCTTGGACAATCAGGGTTGTTTGGCATGTTTTTGTAATGTTTTTATCCTTTAGACAATGATTTCTTAAAGTTCTGTCAGTTTCCTGTCTGTCTCCTTGACTTTGCCCTGAAGTCTGTGCTGTTACAGTACAATGTATCTCTATGGAAACGACATTGTACGAGGCATCACGGCAAAGATTTGGACGTTGTATGAGGCAATGCGGCTAGGATTTTGCATGCCTCATACAAAGTCCAAATCCTTATAAAGTCCAAACTTGTGGAACCAAGTTTGGACGTTGTATGAGGTATCACTGTACTGTACTAAGCTTTCTACATGCTCACCCATCCCTCTGCAATCAATATTTATGGAGGAGATTCCATGACTTCTAAATCTTCTCTCTGTGTTGCTGTCTTTAGCTGATACTATTTCATTATCTTTTTGTTCCCCTGGCTCCTCAATTCAGCTTGTCATCAATGTGGCTCATCTCACAGCTGGCTCTGTCCCAGCTGGTATCTTTTTTTTTACATTACAGCAACCCTTTTGTAGACAAAGCATGTTTATATATCTAATTTTTGTTGGTATTACACCACTAAAGTGGCAGATTTCTAGTTTAGGAGAGACAGTGGAAAATCTCATAGACTCCACTTGGGTAGCAGATGTTCTCTTGATAGGAGAAATAAAACACAATCTCTTATCTCCATTTCGCCCTAGGCTAGTGGAGTCAATTCAAAATGCTAGAGACAAACATCATTCACTTAACATTAATTTTCACTAGAGACGCAAACCTCTTAGAGATAATATAGGGTTTGCTACTTAGGCAAGATTACATGAAAGTGAATAGGAAGTTTCCAACTGCTATGCAATGGCTTCTAATGAACATTCAGTATGTTACAACTTAAACTGTTACTTTTTTCTATTTTCAACATTACATCTGTCTGCCTGAGATAATCTTTACCAGTACTGTAGTTGATTACTGTTAAAACCTTTCTGTAATTTTCACATTTTACATTTCCAGGTTTATAATTTCTGTCTTCATTGGGAGGGGGGGAATCAGAAATATTTAATTTCTAAAAATCCCCATGGCTGGTTATTTCACCAGCCTTACATGGCATGAGTTGCACAATAGGATTTCAGGCAAAATAGCATTGTTGCTTACCATATTATGGATTTATGATAAATGCTTATCTTGTTTATGTTTGTTTTGACACAAATATTTTCTGTTGTTAATTCTTTTCTAGATATTAGCTTTGCGTGAACAAAATGCACACATTCAAAGGAAAATGGCCTCGGGAGAGGGTGTGCCAGATTCTGAGTATATCAAAGGAATGGATCCTGGGCAAAAAGTTCATGAAAAGGTAAAACTCATAGCTTTCCTTTAGGAATATTTTTGTTTGAAACGTCGCATTCAAATCTCAATTATGTCATTTAGATACTAAATCCATCTTTGCCTTTTCAGAAGAAAAAAAATAACTAAATCACAAAATGCACTGCTAATGTATTTCCAGAGATGCCAGACACCAATCTCATTTCGTTACACAGACAGACATTAAAGCTGTTTTTCTGCATCTAGTGCATTCAACCAGAAAGAAACTTTGTCAGGCTAATTGGCCTTTATGTATAAATGAACTTCACAGCAACATTAAGGCATAGAAGTAGCTTCTGATTATTTACATCCTAAAACTATAAACCAAAAAATACTGAGATACAGTGGGCTTCCAGACAGGTAGTTTCTGGTTCCAGCAATCAAAGGGCATCATAACAGTTGTTCTGTCTTTATTGTTCTTCCATGGTTTCTGCATAGTAAAAAACAGCACAGTAGATTTTATATGGTAAAAAAAAACCAATGTTCTTGTAACTTTTTTGTGATAGGAAGAATGTGGTCTCTCTCTCTCTCTCTCTCCCTCCCTTTGTGGAATTAACTTCCTTTCTTTTATAGACATTTTGAGAAAGGAAGAAAGCTGGCTGGCTGGCTGGCTATCTGAATAGATAGCCAGGCAGTAGGGGGCATGACAAGATATCACTGATACAATGATAAGTGGGAGGGGTTAAGAAAAACACTTTCTCTTCTCACTGGACAATGCCAGGAAGCACATAAAATTCCATATTTGAGTCTGGGGATTCCATAACAAAACTTTATCTGGAAGCATCCAATGTAGTTCATTCTGGTATAGAGGGGCTGCTGATTTCAGAATATCACATTCTTGTGCTTTTCCATATTTTTTTTTACTTAGGAAAGGTACATCAAATGAGATATGCTTAAAGTATTCAGTAACATGATGAAGTGTTCCACTTTCAGTTTGAAACTTTCCCTTTAACCCTTGTGATGTATAATTGTACTATGAAAATCCTTGCTTATGTGGCAGATGTAAATGTGTAGGAGTTGAAGGGACTCCAGGCCTAAATCTGATTGTTAGTCCCAACTGAAATAAACCCAACTTTCATACACATATAAAGGTACAAAGAAGGGCAACAAGGATGATGAGAAATGGAAACCAAGCCATATGAGGAAAGACTGAAGAAACTTTTTAGCCTTGAGATGGGGGCAGGGAGAACATGATAGCACTCTTCAAATACCTGAAAGATCACTATAATGAGGAAGGGAAGGATATGTTCTTCTACATCCAGGATGTGCAATAATGGGCTGAAACTACAGGAAACCAAATATAGGCTGAATATGAGGGAAAACTTAATGGTTAGGACAGTACAACTGCCTCAAGAGGTGGTAAGCGTTCCAACACTGGAGACATTTAAGAGAGAATTGGACAGCCATCTGTCATAGCTACTTTGATTTAGATTCTTGTATTAGCAGGAGGTTGGACTCGATGGCCTAAAATGCCCCTTCCAAATTAGTTATTCTATGATTCTATAAAGCTTTCACAGCCTAGGACCACAGTACCTGGCAGAGCATCTCCTCAGGATAAATACAGCCCAAACCACTTAGTTATCCCAGGTATCAGGGCTCCAGGTGCCCACTTCAAGAGAAGCCCAAAAGATATCAACAAAGAATTAGGCCTTCTCGATGGTGGCCCCAGCAGGTTGGAATGTTCTACCTCCACATGTTCACCTGGCCTCATCTCTCCAAGCATTTAGGAAGGCTATTTAGTCTGAACTTTTCAAAGAGGCTTTTCAGGACCTTCTGCCTCTCCCTATTTCACATGTTTAATGCAGATTCAGCTCATATGCTATTGTTTTATTAGAGTATCTTGGGAAGTCTATATTTTTATATTATTTAAACTTGTATATAGGTTTTTATCTTGTACCTTTTGAATCGTAGATGGTAATTTTATGTTCACTGTTCTGGTCGGCCTCCTGGCTAGAAAAGTGGTATATCATTCTAATAAATTAAAATACCTGGAATAACCTATTGACTCGATGAAATGTACAGTACATAGTTTTTTGAAGTGGTAGCCATGTTAGTCTGTGCAAGCATATCAGACAGTAAATAAAACAAAATAAAAAATAAAAAATGTTGCACTGTAAAAACTAACTACTATATTTTAATTTTAGCTTTTGTGGATTAAGAAGTGGTCTGCATACTCACTGTCTGATAAGTACATAAATATTGTCTAACCTAGTTCCCATTATTTTAATAGGATTGTCCCAGCTGGCAGTAACAATTGAATTTGAGTCTGATTTCTGGAGCCTACTAACCTTCTGAAAGATGTTAAGAATCTTCGGCATCCAGCCAAATGTATATTTTCAGAAAAAGTATTTTGGGCTGACTTAAAATGGCTGAAGGCATTTCTTTTTCACAGGCTGTGACTCCATCATTACTGTCTGTTAGAATGCTGCTATTGCAGTCTGTTATTATAATTTTAAATGATGCATTATGGATTGCCTTGCAATTTTCAGGATAGGGAGGATATGATTATTTTTAAATATAAGTAGAAAGTATGTTGTCCCAGAGGCAGTGTAAGCCTGTGATTTTCTGTGACTGCAGGAAGTAGCAAGGACCATAGATAGTAGAGTTTGCATACTTATTTAAAACTCAGGACAGTCAGAACTGACTTTGGCATGTATAATAATGTGTTATCAAGGATGAATTTTATTTATTGAAAAGATTTAAAACAATTCTTAAAAAGTATATGCTCTCCATTAGCCAAGTGGAAGTCCTTTATGGCATAATTTTGTCATCATCATCACTGGAGCCTTTCATCGTCACTGGAGCCATTCTGACACATGTATCCTTGCATAGTGTAATCAGGAGACAATCCTCATGGAAGTCAAAGTGGCAGCCTCCATGGGTATGATGTCTCCAAATTATGGATAGGCTTACTTAGCAGAGTTGTTTGTTTGCTTGTTTTTTATTTATTTATTTATTTAATAGATTTATATAACGCCCTACTCCCGTGGACATAGGCCAGCAAGCACCTCACTGACCATACAATGGAACAAGTTAAAACTAATATAAAAACAATTGATGTGGTTTTCTAAGTACATACATTTGTTTTCTGTTCTTGTTCATGTAAGTAAAGCACTCATATAAGTGCTTATTTGTGAAAAAGAGCTGATGTATGAACCACTTCCAAGATGTATAATTCAGTGATGGCATTTTCGGTGTCAGCTGTTATTACTGCATAGTAATAATCCTATGAGGATAATTAAGCCTTTATTACATTCAAATGCAAATTCAGTATAGTTCAGTTCTGTACTTCACATAATATAATTTCAGTGCTGCAGTGTGTAACCTAATTGATCTCAGACTCTAGAGTAAAATAATTGTCTAGAGTGATATTGTAAATTTGGCCTAGCCTGCTTTATAGGATTTGGTGGGTGGGGGTGTACTTAACAATTAAAGTAATATGGGCACATATCCAAAAGTGTACTTTCAATATCTAATACTGGGGTCAGCAACCTTTTAAAGTCAGGAACCAGGTCATGCTCCCTCAGACAGTTGAGGGGACAGGACTGGTGGTCCCCCGCCATAAACACTGCCATAAACATGCCTATGGCTGTTGTAAACGTGTTTACAGCAGCCGTAAATGCATCCACAGCTGTCGTAAAGGCAATTGCTCAATATGTAGATCACTATATTAAAGCATTTGTAAGGGACACCCCTTCCTATATCAGGCATTCAGCTGATGTTATTTTGCAGTTAGAAGGTTTTAAAGTACCAGATGGTACTGACCTGTTGACCATGGATGTTAATGGCCTTTACACCAATATCCCTATGGAGGAGGCCAGGATGGTTGTAAACAATGCTCTGAGACAGCCCACCGAGATCTATGCTCATTGCATCAACAATGCCATCCAGCCACCTCATCCTCTGCCGCCCCCTTCTCCTGTTGCCTTTGATCTTTCCCAGGGCCATCTCCAGTGAGGGAGAAGGGCCTTAAAACATGGCTCCAGTCCCCATCTGTAGTGATCTTAGATCCTAAGAAGGTAAAGTCTATCACTGCTTCCATTTCTTCCCATTTTATTTGCCAAGGAGTGATGGGTCTGGATGCCATGATCTTGGGTTTTTTGATGCTGAGATTCAGGTCAGCTTTTGCACTCTGCTCTTTCACCCTCATCGAGAGGTTCTTTAGATCTTCTTCACTTTCTGCCTTTAGGGTAGTATCATCTGCATATCTCAGGTTGTTGATGTTTCTCCCAGCAATCTTAATTCCAGCTTGTGCTTCACAGCCCTGCATTACGCATGATGTGCTCTGCATATAAGTTAAATAAGCAGGGTGACAATATACAGCCTTGTTGTACTCCTTTTCCTATTCTATACCAATTGGTAGTTCCGTATCCTGTCCTAACTCTTTTTTAAGGAGCCAGGAAAAGAGCAGGATACTTAAGAGACTGTATCACCCCAAGGTTTTCAACCCGTCCTATGAGAGCAGACCATAGGGGCTCCCTAGTGGTCCCATCAGCCAGGAAGGCACATCTCACTGGGACCAGGAGGAGAGCCTTCTCAGTATCTTCTCTGGCCCTATGGAACCTCCTGCCACTTGAATTGCACCTCCAGGCAGAGTTTCTTCCCTTCAGGAAGGCCTTAAAACATGGCTATGCCAGGAGGTGTGGGGTACAACTCATGTGGGGTACAACTGGTAATACAACCCAGCCCTGCTGGCTTATTAAGCCATACCCGGGGTCCTTATTTACTCCTGCCCGGATGTCCTTCTTTTTAAGGCGGTTGGGGAGGTTTTATAAATGCTTTAGATAGTTTTATAGTATTAAGTTTTAATTAGCACTAGGTATAGGTTTTAACAGATGTTGTGAGCCGCCTTGGGTCTCTTATGTAGTCATATAAATCCAATAAATAAATAAATAAATAACCTTTGCCTCTTGACTCACATACAGATTTCTCAGAAGACAGATGAGGTGGTCTGAAACTCCCATCTCTTTAAGGACTTGCCACAGTTTGTTGTCCACAAAATCAAAGGCTTTGGTGTAGTCAATGAAACAGAGGTAGACATTTTTCTGGTACTCTTTTGCCAGAAAAACCTCCAGGCTGTACTTCTGGAAGTTCTCTATCCACATAGAGCTGAAGCCTAGCTTGTAAGATTTTGAGCATGACCTTGCTAGCATATGGGATGAGCACAACTGTATGATAATTTGAACATTCTTTGGCATTCTCCTTCTTTGGAATTGGAACATAGACTGACCTTTTCCAATCTTGTGGCCACAGCTGCATTTTTCAAATCTGCTGGTATATTGTGGGCACCAAAACTATGGCCCATGGGACCAATTAGGCCCCTGCATATCATTAATGCAGCCCGCAGTGAGCACCAGGGCTCACCATGGACCACCACCCGCCCCCACCACCTGACATCAGCAGTGATGGCAGTGGCAACGGCAAGCACGCTTTGTCTGGGCTGCTCCAAGCAGCCTCTTGCTCGGTCCCATCCCCTCTGCAGCCTTTGCCAAAGCCGATCGCCACATCGGGGAAATTTTCGGAGCCTCCTGTGTTTCAAAATTCACAGCACTAGGAAACCCCCCTGGTGGCCCAGGATGACATCACCGCAGCACGCCAGGTTTACCCTTCCAGCGCCGTTTATTTTGAAACACAGGAGGCTCTGAAAATTTCTCCGATGCAGCGATCAGCTTTGGCAAAGGCTGCAGAGGGAATGGGACCAAGCAAGAAGCTGCTCAGAACAGCCAGGACAAAGCGCGATCACTACTGCTGCCACTGCTGATGTCAAAACTGTCAGCAGTGGGATCATCCCGCCTCCGGCCCCTGCAGCTGTGTGTCAGGGGTGGGACCAGCCCGCAAAAAAAAAATGTTTGAGCACCACTGCTTTAATTGCATCTTCTTTTAGGGCTTTAAATAGCTCAACTGGAATACCATAATGTCCACTAGGTTTGTTGTAAGTACTGTAATACTCTCTAGGCCCCAGTTGACTTCACATTCCAGGATGTCTGCTTTGAGGTCAATGATCACACCATTGTGGTTGTCAGGGACATTAAGGTCTTTTTGTAGAGTTCTTCTGTGTATTCTTTCCATCTTTTCTTAATCTCTTCTGCATCTGTTAGGTCCCTCCCATTTCTGTCTTTTATCATGGCCATTTTTGCTTGATACATTCCCTTGATTTCCCCAATTTCCTTAAGAGCTCTCTAGTCCTTCCCCTTCTATTATTTCCCTCTATCACTTTGCACTGTTTCTCAACCTTAATTCAAATAGAAGATTCCAATTTCATATCCATGTTAATTTCATCAGATTTTTAAAAACTTTTCAGAATGTTAATGATGATTTACTAACAAGTTTGTGGTTTTTGTTTTCTAAACAGCGTCTTTCAAATGGCTCTATTGACTCAAATGATGAGAACAGTCAGTTGGGGGAACTACAAGAACTACTTGAAAAGCAGAATTATGAGATGACACAGATGAAGGAACGTTTGGCTGGATTGTCTTCCAGAGTTGGGGAAGTAGAGCAAGATGCAGAGACAGCAAGAAAAGACCTCCTTAAAACTGAAGAATTGAACAACAAATATCAGAGAGATATTAGAGAGGTAAAGAATACACACCATCTCCACTTCTTTGGATTCCTGCATTGGGCAGAGGCCTGGAGATGGCCTAAAAGGCTCCTTCCAGCTTGGTTATTCTATGATTTTATGAAGTAACCTCCATAAGCATTTGAGGTTTTACCTGTAATGGTTTTTGCGGCATGAGGTGGAAAAAGAACAAGCAGATGGCCAGTCTCTACATGGAATTCTAGGGACATACCAGCAGGCTGTTTTGTGCAACATGATGATCTTTCCAGAGCTCTTTCCATCACACAAAAATCTACTGCAGAAGGTTTCCTATCCCTCTGAAATAGATTTGATGAGGAGCTGCAGGAGGAGAGGGAATTTTGCCAGCCCAGCCCCCCAATAAAGAGACAGACACCGTTGCTGGATTTAAAATTTGGGCCACTTTTTTGATTGTGCCTTAATCTTAAATTATGACTTTAACTTAAACTTAACTTTAACTTTGTAACTCATTAAGGCAAACAGGCCACAGTAGCACTGGTTAGGACCCATCCTTAATTGCCAATCACTATTGGCTACCTTGTATCAATTTGCTTATGACTATAAACAAATTGTTGACCCAGTCAGGATGCTGCCTGTTGAGTCCAGCATCTGATGTATATCCGGTAAAATACCAAGGTGATGCAGGCTGTCTAGATCATAGCATCACCCCGTTCATGGTTCGCCCTTGACCGGCCAGCCCCAATTACCCTGTACCTTGTCCTTGGGTTGGCCAATCAACTGCGGACCTTCCGGATACCTATGGGTCATCTACTTTACCTTACCAGTGCTACCCACCACACGGGGAGGCGTCCATGATGACTCACCGCCCCCCCCCCCCCGACCGTCAACTCGGTCACCAGGCCCACTTGCAAATCCTCCAAAAAGAGGTCCATACCTCTCACTGAAAGGTGTACCCCATCTCTATGATACAGGCCATAGTCCTGTAGCCATATCACCCGGATGTAGGACCGATGTCCCCGAACCATGTTCAGCAAGGAACCGGGCTACAGCCCTGTTCACTGACCGCCGGGCACGGTCCAAACCACAAGGATCAAGTCCTCCTCTATAGTGGTGTCTGGGTATGATCTGGGACCATAGCAGCTGCGTCCACGGCCACATGCGGTGTAAAACCTCCAGGTCCCTGCACACGGATACCGTCAACCCAAGGCCGGTGATCTGTGCAAGATTGTTACCTCCCAGTTGAATTAGTAGGATATCCAGAGGTGGGGTGTCCCTAATGGACATAAGGAATGGCATCAGTTCCGGCCACCTCATGCCGTGCAAACCATACCACCGAAGACGCGCGGCTGCGCGTACCGAGATGGGGACCCCAATCGGATGACGCTGCATAACGTGCAGCCCAGTACACATAGCTGTGTCCAACCAGTCAGATTTCCACCGGTGTGCGCCAACACACAGGGTCTGCAATAAAAGAGAATAAAGTAAGGGCAGGGAAGGCAGTCATGCAAGGATAGGACGGACATACAAAGCAAAACGTGCAGATCCCCATCTGCCCATCTGACGTATGTCGGCCTCTGAGTACCCAAACGCAGCAGCCGTTGATGTGGCACCTATTCTAAATGAATGAGTGCCATACCGTGCCCCAGGGACCCCCAAACTGCGAAGTGCAGCACCCATAAATTTCCAAAATTGGAATTTGGTGAGAAGGGACCCATCTTGTTGGCAAAACAGCAGGCCAGGGTGTGAACCCCGCACTGCCAAGAATTGATGCAGGGCACCGATTGGACAAATGTCAGCAAAGGTACATCAAGGAGCATGACACAACTACCCCTGCCTTGCTGATCAGCTTTAGAGGATCAGATCCTCAGGCGGGCTGAATCTTGGGTGAGGGAAACATCAGCAAGTTCCAATGCCCTATGTGACATGTCACCTTTAGACAGGGGCACCAACTCACTGATCCTAAGGGCCCCCAAAAAACCTACCGTGGTAGCCACGTGAAAAAGAGACTCCTTGTACCGGTCATAGCAAAGACTATGCCAAGCCCTAGCGAGGCTAGCCAGCAGAGAAGGGAAAACAGGTTGGCGCGTGTCAGGGTGGCGACCACGTTCACGCGTCCATCCACGGAAGTCTCCAGTGTAATCAGGGTAACCCCTCGCCTTGGCCGCAAAGGCCAAAGCAGAAAGTCTAGTGGCAATGGTGCGGGGGGCTAGCCCTTGGCCATGAAGGTGCACCATGTACTGCAAGACATGGTCAACCGGTATCGGCCAAACGTCTGGCAGGTGCACGTCCCTACAAAATGCTGTAAAGTGGAGATACATGTGCTGATACGCTTTACGCATGCACGGGGTGAGAGACATGCCGATCACCCGGTTCACTTCTCCTCGCCAAAGGTCCACATCTCATTCGGAAGTAGAGAGGGAAGTTCCTCTGCGTCTGGCGCTAGGGCCCGGAACCGGAAGATCTGCAGGTGGGATAAAGCATCAGCAATATCATTGTTAATGCCTGGAACATGTCTAGCCTTAAACAGCACATTAAGGTGAAGGGACCGCAGCACAAACTGCCTAACCAGGGCCATAACTCTGGGGGACCGGGAGGTTTGAGCATTGACAATGTGCACCACGGCAGCATTGTCGCACCAAAAATGGACCACGGAATTAGCCCACATGTCACCCCAGAGCACCAATGTGCCCAGAATGGGAAAAAACTCAAGGAACGTGAGGTCCCTCAGATGCTCAGTACCTTGCCATTCCTCGGGCCACCTACCGTAAGCCCACCTGCCCTTAAAATAGATCCCATAGCCCAGTGAATCAGAAGCGTCCGACTGTACCTGAAAATGGGGGGTGGCTACCCACTGCGTACGCCAAAAGGAGACCCCATTGAAATCCTTGAGAAAATTAAGCCATACTGACAAGTCGGCTCTCAAGCCCATGGTGAGTCGGACCCTATGATGCTTCTTGGCTTCACCTGCCATAGCATCACATAGATGCCTGGCGAATGCCCTGCCAGGGGTAACTACCCTGCAAGCGAAGTTGAGGTGCCCATGCAGGACCTGCAACTCGCGTAGAGACACCTTACATTTGGCTAGCATAGCCAAAATTGCATTGGAGATCTGGGTCACCTTCTCGCTAGGCAACCTGGATGTCTGTGTCAAGGTGTCAATCTCAATACCCAGAAAAGTGAGAGTGGTATCAGGGCCTTCCATCTTTTCAGGAACAAGGGGAACACTAAGTTCCGCCATGAGCTCCTGAAAGGTAGCTAACAACTGTCCACAGGTGCCCGAGCCGTGTTCACCACCAAATAAAAAATCATCTAGGTAGTGAGCCACAGCCCGGGACCCCGACCTCTGAACGAAAGCCAAAGGCCGAGCACGAAATGGAGCAGCCAAAGGGCATAGCCTTATCTACGTAGAACTTTCCCTGGAAACAAAAACCTAATAGCTCAAAGTCATTGGGGTGCACTGGCAGCAATCGAAAGGCTGATTTGATATCACATTTAGCCAGTAGCGCCCCGCAACCGCATGAGCGGACCATTTGCAAGGCTTGGTCAAAAGATATATACCGAACGGAACAAAGGTCATCCGGTATAGCATCGTTGACTGACGAGCCTTCCGGGTAGGACAGGTGGTGAATCAAACGAAATTCACCAGAGGACTTTTTATGCACTAATCCGAGAGGGGACACCTTTAAGTTCAAATATGGGGGGCTGTTAAAGGGGCCAGCGACCCTCCCCTCCCTCAGTTCCTTGGCTATCTTCTCTGCAGCTATGTCCTTAACCCGAAGTGACATCAGATTTGGAGCATCCTGGGGTGCGCACACACCCACGAAAGGGATGCGGAAGCCAAACGTAAAGCCTTCCAACAAATAAACTGCATCATCCTTCCTAGGATAGACGCATGACCATTGTTCAAGAACCTTAAGATGAATTGGAGAGGGGGCCTTTAGGATTTGGGGCCGTGTCAGGGGCACCCCTGGCTGGCCCTTGCTGACCACGACCCCTGCCACGCAACCCTCCGGCCTGCAGGCATGCAGAAGCAGCGTGCGGTCCAGCGCAGGAAGGCACTCGTGCCTAAACTTACATTGGCGCCTGTTGCAGACTCCAGAACATGAGTAGCTCCAACACAGGAGGCGGGCTGGAACCCCCTGGCCCACCAGCTGGTGGAGAGACTGCGTTGCGCTGGGCCGCTGCACCGCATGGCCACAGTGATACCGGTCACTGGGTGCCAGGTGTGATGGGGTCATATAGAGTAACCATAAGAGCTCGCACGGTTCATCCCACCTCATCTTGGGGTGCAGTGCAGCTCTCATTCTAAATTCCTCATCATAGGTTAACCATGACGGGCCGGGAAAATCTACATGAGCCTGGTAAATGGTGTCCAAATATTGTATCATTGGGATCACCATGTCAGGGCGAGCTCTAAGATACACCACCGCATAAATGAGATAGGCGGGGAGCCAGTTGGCCCACGTGCGAGGCGGCTTGTGATGACAGGACAACTCCTTGTCCTTGTCATCTTGCCCCTCTTTCTCCTCTTTGGTGGGCTCTCGATTAAGTAGACCAAAGATATCCACATATTGCCCCCGACATATCTTATCCCTAGTGGCCTGTGACAAGTGGTCACCAAGGGGCAGGGAGTAGCCGGCCATAGGCAAGGCAGCGGTAGGCGCTGAGCGATATGGCAAGTTGGCCGGTTGGCCATACGGCCAATTGGGTTACCCCAGATTGAGAGCAGTAGACATAACACCGGGAACGGCTGGTGCATAAGAAGCCCCCCAAGTGACAGGGGGCGGCAAGGCGGGAGCGGGCAAGGCCGCCATGGCCTGTTGAGGCCAGGGCCACTGTACCGCCATATTTGGATTGGGACGAGTGAAGTGTGCTCTTGGTTGAGTACCATACTCACACGCCGCCCCCCCCCCCTGGCTGCCCCCACCGGGGGTTCCGGCCGGCGAGGGGCGTCGGAGCTTGTGAGCGAAACCGAGCTCTGTGCCGCCTGTGGGAGCCATCCTGGAGGGCCAGCTGAAGGCAAGCCCCGTCGAGGTGGCCATGCGGGGAGCTGCGGAGGGCCGATGGGCATGGGCCGGATGGCCTCGAGCAGCTCAACCCGGCTGAGGGCCTGCTGTGATGCCTGAGGCCACCCTGCCTCAGGCAGCAGTGATGTGTCAAGGGGTGGTGGAGCGATGCCCGCAGCATGCTCTAGCACCGCAATGCGCACCAAGAGGGTGCGTGGGCTGGCCAGATCTGGCCCACCAGGCTGTCGGACCTCAGGCCCAGGAGGAGGCCCCGGCCTTCCAAGGGGCCATGAGTAGGGGCCCAAACTATGCCCCCAAGCAGGGGCAGAGTGGCATCTTGGGCCGGCCCCTGGCCCACATAGGGCCAGGAAAGATAATCTGTCCCATGGGGTGGTGGGCCCAGAGCAGGCCCCGGGCTGCCCCAAGGCCAAGGGAGGCCGTCCAGCCCTTGACCAGGGAAGGCTGCCATGGGCGCAGCCTGCGGAATCCCCACCCGTGTCCTCCGACCTGGGGAAGGATGAGTGAGGAGCCCCTCACCGGACTGCCCAGGGGCAAGGGAGGCAGGGGGTAAAGCTGCCGCCCGTGCAACCCCCGCCTGGGTCCTCCGACTCGGGGGCTCAGCACTGGGGCAGGTTGCCCCCAGAGAGTGCTCCGCCGAGGCCCGAGCATCAGGGGGCAAAGCCCCAGAGCCCTCGGCCCGGCCAGCCCTCGCACAAGCCCTTCGGCCCGAGGAGCACCCGGGCGCCTGAGGCAGAGGCAAGGGGCAAACGGTCCGCCGCGCTGCGGTGGCTTTGCGTTTCGGGGCCATCGGAGCCCCGGAAAGCAAGAAATTGCAAGAGATTGGCTGGACAAACTCCTTCACCCAGCCGATCATTCAAAATGGCAGCGAGCCGCCTCGTGGCCACCCCTTTTATGCTGGGGTGGCCACGCCCCCTGAGAGGCCCGGATGTCCATCTCTCGGGGGTGGGGGCCGGCAAAGAGCGCGGAGGCCATATTGTGCCGCCGCGCTTCCCATCTTCTGGTTCCATTCCATCAGAGTTAAAACACTGCGTTTGTTTCACAATCAGAATGATTAAAATCCAGTAATGTGTTTTTGACATTTATAGTAATCATTCATGGTCTGTCAAGACTTGTCTTTGTGATTCTGAATATTGCTATATTATATGCATCAAGAATAAGCAGGTAACATAGAGGGGGGAAAGAATATGTATTTAAATATTCATATCTAAAATATTCAGGGACACTGTTTGATCTGATGATACTAAGTATTAATTTGGATGTTTGGACTTGTGTAAAAAGGATGCACATTTCTTTACAATGTCCAAAGAGACAACTCATCCTTTCATCTGACATACATATCATGACCTTGATTACCTTGATTATGAATGTTACAAAGTTGAGGGCAGACAACACATCACATGTACAGGTACTTCCTGATCCCCATGTAAACCCAAACAACTTCTTATGTTCACAACCTACTATAAAATATAGTGCCCTCACCTTCTTATTTGATCAAAACTAAGAAATCCAAGAAAGCATTTAGATTTAAATCTTTACTTACACAGTACTAAAGACTGTTTTTGTAATGAACATTGTTTGAAAATGAGTCTGTGAGTCACTGTAATGGGGATGCCATGGCAAGTACACAGGTAGGATAAAACTAAAAACAGCACCATCGTTTAGCAACTGTGCAATCCACCCTCAGAGTCAAAATACTTTCGAACTTCCTTCCACCTTGGCAAACTAGTTGTTGCAAAATTCTCCTTGGGAATATACCCTTATAACATACATTTCAGAATGTTTACTTTTAAAAAATAATCTATCATTACTAATTTAAACTTAGACAACAGCCATCAATTGTGATATTTTCATGTACTACTTGTTCTTTTAAGGCTATGGCACAGAAAGAAGACATGGAAGAAAGAATTACTACACTTGAGAAGCGTTACCTGAGTGCACAAAGGGAGTCCACTTCCATACATGACATGAATGATAAGCTGGAAAATGAGCTTGCAAATAAGGAGGCCCTCCTTCGTCAGGTTCAGTATCTGGATTGCTACTAGAGCAGTAAAGAATTGTGGGGAAGACTTCTGGGGAAACGTCTTAGGTATTTACATTTGCAAGAGTAGTGGGAAATACTACAATTGTAATTTTGGATTTTGTCCATTATGAGCTAGTTTGGCCTTCATAGAGTTTGGCAGATTTGGTTCAAAAAGAAATTAGGAATTTTCTTTGAAACAGGATAAGAGACCACACTGGATGAAACTATGACAGGATTTAATTTTATCCTCAACTAAGCAGCAGAACATTTTCACAACAAAGCCAAGTGTTGTTATTGCTTTAAAGTAGTGTCTTACCTATCTCCTGTCAAATCAGAATAGCAAGATGCTGGGAGTGAATCAAGATTAGGTAGAGGCAAGACAAGCAAGGAACAATTAAAAAATTAACATAATTAAAAAGTTACAGCAAAGTAAGCCACCCATGCAAGGTACTGGAACATAGTAGAATGTGTCTGTATCCTAAACTTCATTGTCCGGCATCTGACGGAGGCAGGTCATAGGGTTATATCCGAGAAAGATGTAGGATATGCAGTGAATAATAACATAAAATAGCTTACAAAGCAATCCAGTAAAGACTTATCAGAGAGTAAATCTCCAAGATCATAGTAAGGCTTACTGTTAAGTACATTTAACAGTAATGTATTAAAAATGCTTCAGTTCAGGCAGAGGAATAGAATGTCCCTCAGAAAGGTATGCTTCTCTCGTCTTAATACAAGAGGCAAGAGGCTATTGATTGCACCTATTAATAAACTTTATTAATTTTACAATCTGTCATTCATTTGTATTAACACTTCTTTAATATGATTGTATATAAACCGTTAAATGTTTAATCAGTTCATTTAGGAAAGTGCAAATATTTGCTCTTGGGCAGCCAGCCAAAATGAATGTCTGGGAGTAAATATGCCTATTTGATATATCCTCTCAGCTGAGGCACAGGATTTCAGCCCACAGAAAATAGAACTAAGGCTTTTGAAGCCATGATCATGTGCAACAATAAGGCTGTAATGTATGTGGGCAGCATGGTATAATAAAATTTAGATTGCACTATACTTTTGAGACTTCCATGAGAATAGCTTATAGCTATCTTTGTCCTTATAATAGAAATCTTGAATAAGTCATTTAGTATGTATTCATCTTTCCCATTCGTGCAACAGTTTACAACAGTGAAAAGCAGCATTCTTTGTAATAGGAGATGCCAATAGTTTATTACAGGGGTGCCCAAACTTTTCAGGCCGTGGGCTGGTCACGTGGTTCAGTGGGTCAGTCACGTGGTTCAGCGGGCTGGTCACGTAGTTCCTTGAAGTGGAAGTAACATGTACATTGCAATCTGTTTTGCAACAGGATGAGATAGATTTTTAGGCTGCCATTTTCTCTGCTAAAACCAGGGGTGCCCAAACTGTGGCCGGTGGGCCAGATCTGGCCCTCAACACCAATTCATCCAGCCCACACCACCCTTGCCTCTCCTGTATGGGCACATTTTTCTTCCGCTTCCAGGAGCAGCAAGGTTGGTGTGGGCTGGATGAATTGGTGTTGAGGACCGGATCCGGCCCACAGGCCTTAGTTTGGCAACCCCTGGTTTATTATATTCCCTCAGACATTACAGCATTGTTGTTGTTTTCATCTTTTTTATTACAAACTAACTTTATTTTGACATAGTTAGAGGGATACATTGATTGTAGATCAATAATGGGAACTTCCTTTTCTATTTTATCATCTTTGATGTTTTTGCTTTCTCTTGGTGTGATTCTGAGCATCGTAATCTATCTTTAGGCTTGTGCACAACTTTTATTTTTGCAGCTTCTGTTTCATTGCAGTTGTTCCCAATGCCTATATTTGTAGCAGAGATAGACTACAGTTTCTCTACTTCAGTCTAACACCCTAGGCAAGTGATGGCGAACCTATGGTACACATAGGTTCAGAATCCTCTCTGCAGGCATGCGCGCAATCGCCCCAGCACAGAATTCACCAGAGCTAGTGACTAGAAAGCCAGAGGGATGCAGGGCTGGGCTGCTCCCCTCCCCTTCTCCATTTGCACCTGAGGATATTTCTCACATCACCCGCACCTCTGCCCAGCAGCCCAACAGGAGCACTTCCTCCTCCACTGTCTAGGGTAAGGCGGGAGGCTCACATGTGGTGTGAGAGTGCGGTGTGGACAACAGCCTGTTGAGTCTGTGGTGAAGGTGATTCCCATGATGGGGTTGTTTTTAATCATTGAAAGCTCTGTTATTGTGTTTTTATTTTAAGAAAAAAAGATGTTAATGTATGAGTTGTTTTTTCTAAACTAAAACCTTAGTATTCAGGTTAAATTGCCATGTTGGCACTTTGCAATAACTAAGCGGTTTTGGGTTGCAGTTTGGGAACTCAGTCTCTAAAAGGTTCGCTATCACTCCCCTAGGCTTTACTTCTAAGCTTACACACATTTGGTAGAGTAAATTCAGCAGTTGCAGCCAAGGATGAAGTTTAATATACGTGGAAGCCCATAGTTTAAGGAAACTACACTGCCTATATAAATCAAGGGTTGTAAAAATAAGACTTAAACATTCTGCATATTCTGATTCACTATATCTTTTTATTCCATCCTCCCTCTTCCTTAGAACTGGCATAAATTTGGCCACCAATATAAATTTTTAAAACTTATCATCTCTGGGTTTTAGATGGAAGAAAAAAACAGACAGCTGCAAGAACGTCTTGAACTAGCTGAGCAAAAGCTACAGCAGACAATGCGAAAAGCTGAGACGTTGCCTGAAGTGGAAGCTGAACTTGCTCAGAGAATTGCAGCACTAACAAAGGTAGTGTCAGTGAAGTATAGGTTTATTTCAGTAAATGTTTTCCTCTAACATTGATTTTCATCCATTTTTCCTTCCTTCAGCACCATCAGCAGCAATAAAAACCTGTTTTGGAGTGGTGGACAAGATGCTTCTACTTAATCAATGGCACCGTAAATAAATATTAATTACACATACAAAGTTGTTTGCTTTAGCTTAGTTTAATGGCAAAGGTTTTGCTTTGTATTTCTTGTCTGGCTTAAGTACATTTCTACCAATACCTCAAAAGAGTTTATTTTATAATACTTTGTATTATAAAAGATAATGATAAATCCAGTTCAGCTAAAAATCATGAACTTTATTTGTCATTGATTTTTTTCCATGATTTTCTGCATCACATTAATTCAGAGAAATTCGGTAAACACATTCATGTAAATAATCCCAAAGATGTTCCTGTTTTCTTTTCTGGAACCTGTTGAAATGAATCAGTGTTGCATAAGAGTGTGACCTTGGAGAAGAGAAATATTTTGTGGATTGTTTTCACAACTTTCTGCAAAAAACCCTACTGCTGTTTCTATAAGGCTGGCTAATTGGAGAGACATTGAGGCACCGTTCAGCCAGGCACACTAAAGATCTGTTTTATGGTAACATCTAAATCCCTGAAGGGAGGGGTCTGGCCTGAGCAGTAGTTTGAGTTCTGATAAGCCTGCTCTGAGAAATCAGGCAGGGCTTCTGTGTGTAAGCTTGCTAAACCACAGGAATGCTGTGTGAGCTTGCTGTACAAAGCAAAAAAGAAAAGAAAGATAGAAAGGCATGTTTGCCCTTCACTTACATGTTAAGCTGAAACCATGTTTTGTCTCTTATCAACATGTTTAACACAGAACAGGTTGATCCCTTCAGTACATGCAAGACTACTTTCCCACGTAGGTCAGCAAGATTTCTTTCCCATAGGATGGGGGCCATATTCTTGGAGGTGGATGGTTAACTGTCAAACACATCATTGATGCACATTTAGTTACCATGGTTCCCAGGATAAACCTATAAGGAGTCACCTCTAATAAGAAGGAGGAGAGGGTGAAACCTTGTCACTCTGGTCCTCAAGATGCCCATCTAGATATCGGGGGCTCAGAAGCCCCATACTCTTTTTAATTAATTAGATTTATTATATATGTTTTAATTTTATTAGAAGTATGTTTTAAGTATAGATGTAGAAGTAGGTTAATAAAAATTATTAAAAAGGCATTTTCTCTGTCTGCCTGTTTGTGCTGCTTATCTGGAGTCTGGGGGATTATAGCCAGAAGAATAGCTGATAAGAAGAAGGCCTGGCAGTAATCCCAGAAACACAGATCTCTCATTGAGAGAAATGGAGCTGTCTCGGCTTTAGGAGATTGGGGGCGATGGAGGGAGAGTTATTTCAGAGGGCAGGTCTGAATCAGCTGAAAGGGGATTCTCAAACTGAGACCTCAATGCTACCAATCTCTCTCCCCCCCCATCAGACCCCCTGACATTATCAGCCTACCTAAAAACTGTCTTCTGCCATTCTGAAGAAGGGACTACTGGATTGATGCAGTGATACTATTGAAGAAAAAAATCAAGATCAGGATACTATCAAGGATTATCCATAATCCTGACATGATATTTAGATGATAGATCAGATTTTCCCCACCTAGTGTCCTCCACATTGTTGGAATGCAATGGCAATCAGCCCCAGCTAACATGGGTAGTTATGAAGAACAGTTTGAATTGAAGGTTATGTTACATCACACTCTGGGCTGGATGATCTTGTGTCATTAAATATGTGCTCTCACTTCCAAAAGATACATTTGGATCTTGCTGAACCCAGCAAGAATTCAGCAAACTTTTAGTCCAAATAGAAATATATTTCAAGCAATCTGCTCATGACAGATTCTACCATTAGGCAGGCTGGGGCAGCCACCTAAGGAGGCAATTGATGGGAGACAAGAAATAATGGTCAATAATAGAAAGACAGAAATATCACATGGTCTATCTTTGTACCCCATCCCATCCTGCATCCCAACTTTTCTGTTGTCATTTAACATGGTGGTGTCTGTGTACTGTTGCCGATTATCTGTTGAAGTAGAGCTCAACTTCCAGACTTATTAGCTTTTGTACACTGAATGAGGATGGGGTGTTGTCTTGTTCATTGCCTCAAGCAGCAACATGTGTGTATAATAGGAAAGAAATCATTCAATAAGCTGTCTCAAGCTGTTCTGCTGTTTATGCTTAATATTCCAAAAATGTTGTTTATTTTCAATGCTGTCTCTTCTTAAGTTTGACTGTGTTCCTTTGGCTTGCTAGAGGCTCAGTAAACCCTATGATTTCCTACATGAGACTGGAAGAACAGGGGAATTGTCAAGTCAGCACAAGGTCACCTCCTGCAACTTGATGCCCTCCAGTTGTACTGGACTTCAAGTCTTGCCATCCCCATTCATGGGAGGACACTAGATTAAGGAGAGGAGACTTTGGCTGTGCCTTCAAATGTTTCCCAACAATTTTAGTGTGTATTTTATTGGGTGAAATGGCTTGAACCATAATAAGTAGTTTTTGTTCAACAAGGGCTAATTCACATCTGCATTTTAGAATTTTTATAGTGTGTTAATGGGTCTTAAAGCAAATATTAAGTCCATGGCACTGTATTTATTGGTTGATCCTTTGCCTAGCCTAGATTGTGATTCACCTTGCTGCAGCAAGCTAAAGCGTGACATAGCCCGCTATAGCCAGAAAACCTAGAGTAATCAGAAACATTCTTTGCATTCACAATTGTTCTGTAAGCCTTCTCAGAGAAAGTTACAATAGTTTTGTTAATGTCCCTTTAAGGGACGTCTATTATAACACTTCTCTGTTACTGACTGACCGGTTTGATATACTGTATTCTGCAATGTTATACCCATTCTCTTCATTGTTATGAGACTATAGAATGGATTGTTCAGAGGGGAAACTCATATTTGGGCATTAGATTCTCAAAGTTGTATTCTGAAACTGAATTTACCAAAATTAAGAACAGAGCTTATGGATTCCTCTGTAAAGGAGGAGTGATTTCTCATCCCCACCCATCACTAACCTGGAATTTCCATACTTAGGTTGTTAGCTTTTTTAGCATTCCATTCTTTTAGTTCATCTGCATCAATTGCCTCATGTCACCCTATTGTAAGTGTGGTTTATTCTACATAAAATTCAGTCAGTTAAAATATTAAATTTATGATCACATTTTTCTTTTGAGCATTCTGTGCTGTGTTCTGTTCAGTGTTGGTGTCTTTAGTTCTGATTTTTCAATTTTGTCCCTCTCCTTTTCCTTAACTTGTTAGTCTGATCCAACCTCTTCTACCTCATCTGATGATTATCAATATGTTATGGAAGCTAAACTACAAGAAATGATCTCCATACGTAGGAAGGTAGTCCTACTGGACTTTACTTTCTATTGCTAAATAGAATCCATCTGATTTTGTTTTCATATTTTTAAGAATTATCCTTTTTTTAATTTACATATTTGTTTTATTAAAAAATTAACCATTGTGAAGTTCAGTGCTTAAAGAGCTTACAATTTTATGATGGCAGGTTTGTGTTCAAACCATGCACAGTCTGCATGTTACATTTGGCTGATTTCATTGCTCATAAATGACTCCAATGTTTTGCTGGATGCTTGGATGTAACAGGCCTTTATAGCTGACATATTTCAAGCAATGGTGTTCAGCTGCCTGTGTGAATAAAATTTATTTTTGGAAACTGGTTTTGCAGTTGGTAGTAGCTTGCTTTATGTTTTCTTTTTTAAAATGAAATTTGCACTCATAAAGACAGTTAAGTTTCAGTCTAATGCGTAGGATTCTTTTTATAGGCAGAAGAGAGACATGGCAATATTGAAGAACGCATGAGACACTTGGAGACTCAACTGGAAGAGAAGAACCAGGAACTGCAGAGGGTATGTACATGCCAGTAGTTTCATTTATGGTTTGACTGGGTAGGATCAAATTGTTTACTCCTTTTAATACTGAGAAGGAAGGAGAAATCGGTGGACATTATACAGTCAGTTGAGGTCATTTGGTGTACCACGAGTATTCAACCACATAATGAAACATGAACATGAATCCAGATGCCCTTATTTAGTATTTCACAAATCGCAGTAGTAGTCCCTACTGAAGAAATACACTAGGGAGTACAAGATCACAAATGCATTAATTTATATGCTCAAACTACCTTTTTTTAGGAGATTGTGTATTTTCTCTAATTAACCACTTTTCTCTTCTGCAATTGGATTTCCTCAAAGATGTTTCAGCCCTGGCAGTTATATCTGTGCTTGAAGCCAGGTTTATCTTCTTATGTTAAGCTTACAATAAGAAAAACAAAGCATATTAAATATAAGGTACAGCAGAGAGTAAAATCACAGTACATCCTCTAACAAATAGATACCTTTTGCCACTTGATAAAGACCCACCTGTAAAAATGTGTGAAGCACATTGCCTAACATGAGCCAAAATATTCACATGTGTAAAACTAATAGCAAAATGTGTTCCTAATTATCTAGTATTTGTTAACTAGTACTCAAGATTTATTATATTTTAAAGAGAAGCCAAAATGGGTTGACATTTGTAAACATGAATGATACAGTACTATTAGTCAAAAAATAATTTTTACTAAAATTAAATCTTTGGTTAACTTGGGGACTGCTCTGTTTGTTGCCTGTGTACCTTACTGAAGGCTAGGCAAAGAGAAAAAATGAATGAAGAGCACAACAAAAGATTATCAGATACTGTGGACAGGCTTTTGACAGAATCCAATGAGCGCCTCCAGCTACACTTGAAAGAAAGAATGGCAGCATTGGAAGAGAAGGTAAGATAAAATCAGCAAAATAGATGTTCATGCAGCCTATTGCTTGATTTGGATTCATGGCTCCGTATTCTGTTTTACATCTTATAGAGAAAAAAGGAAATGAGGGAGTAATTTTCATTTTAGATTCCCCAAAAAACAGTTTTTAGTGAACCAGTGGCACCAAAGATGGCAGGGGTAAAAAATATGGAGATAGAGAAGGAAAATAACTGGTGAGTCACCATAATTCGTGACAGGATTTTTTAAAACTCCTTAGCACATAGCAGAGATCCAACCATGCCAATTTCAAGTGCCACAGCAGTAGTATCTATAGCAGGAGTTCTCAACCTTTTAAAGCCAGGGGCCGGGTCATGGTCCCTCAGACTGCCTTGGGGGCTGGATGGCCATTTTACCCTTCCACTACCACATGGCACTTCCTGGTGTGGTGGAGATAGGGGTGGGCCACATGGAATCATGCCATAGGCCTCATCCAGCCCATGGACCACAGGATGAGAATCCCTGATTTATAGGGTATAGATTGGATTATGGCAAACTAATTTCTGAAGTTCCAGTCATATATTCAACATGATTATCAAATTGTTTAATTTATATATTAATTCTAATCACTTTTACCATATTCACAGAGATGAATTTAAAACAAACTCTTAGCAGCTGGCCTGTTTGTTTGAAACAGTAAATATTTGTTACTGCTAATACACAAGGAAGATTGGAAAACATGACTATTCTGTATTTATTTCATGTTATTTATCTTGATTTCCAAGCAATTATTTTTCTGAATATTTTATTTCAAACTTTAATCTCTTTTCTCTTTTAGAATGTTTTGATACAAGAATCAGAAAGTTTTAGAAAAAACTTGGAAGAAACTTTACATGATAAGGTATACTTTTTAAAATAAATTATACTGTAGTCTCAAAAAGACAGTTTTTATTCAATTAATTTGAACAAACATTACCTTATGCATTCAATAGCTAAGAACAGTCCTAAAAATACTGGAACCATAATTTTGGAATATTCTACAGTTAAACCACAACATGTTGTTGGCCTCACATAAAGATACAAGATGAACAGGCCACAACTTTACTTCTACTACTAGTAATAATAATAATGTTATTATCCTAGCAAGACTGAGTGGCTATGGATAGGGGGTCCCGCCTTATCCCGGGAGCTACCATCTTTGGTTTTGGATGGGGCTATTCTGCCCCAGACCGACCCGGTGCGCAACTTGGGGGTCCTCCTGGATTCGCGGCTGCTGCTAGAAGAACAGGTGGCGGCTGTGGCCAGGAGGGCCTTTGCCCAACTTCGGGTGATTCGCCAGTTGCGCCCGCTCCTGGACCGGGACTCTTTGCTCATGGTCACTCATGCTCTCGTTACCTCCAGACTAGACTACTGTAATGCGCTCTACATGGGGCTGCCCTTGATGACCATTCGGAGGCTGCAGCTGGTCCAGAATGCGGCGGCCCGGGTGGTGATGGGGTGTGGACGTTATGCCCATGCCTCACCACTGCTGCGGGAGCTGCACTGGTTACCAGTTTGTCTCCGGGTGCAATTCAAGGTGCTGGTTTTGACCTTTAAAGCCCTATATGGTAGTGGGCCAGGTTACCTTAGAGACTGCATCGCCCTAAGGACGTCTGTCCGTCCAACCAGAGCGGACCGGAGGGGCTCTCTAATTGTGCCATCGGCCAGGGGGGCTCGCCTCTCTGGCACAAGGAGGAGAGCCTTCTCTGTGTCCGCACCGGCTCTTTGGAACCTCCTGCCTGTGGAACTGCGTCTCCAGACGGAGTTGTTGCCCTTTAGAAAAGAACTAAAAACCTGGCTGGCGGGCCAAGTTTGGGGTGCAGGTGGAGGGGTGGCTTCCGTTGGGTGGTTAATATAGGGGAGGATGCCTGCCCCACGGTTTCTTCAGTTCCTGCACCCCTCTCTTTTTAGGGGTGGGTTCTTATTGCTGGTTTTATCTGTTTTATTTGTTTTTATATGTTTTTACCCATTGTTGTGAACCGCCCGGAGTCGGCTTTGGCTGAGTGGGCGGTATAGAAATTTGACAATAAAATAAAAATAAATAAAATAAATGTCATGTCAGAAATTATTCTGGGTTGAAAGGATTTTTGTGGAAGAAACTCTGCTCAGGGAACACCCAAATGAGGCTCCTTTCATGTCCCCAAGAGCTGGGACAGGGATGGGCACTCAATCTGTCATGTAGTACGCAGGTTTCAAACTGCTGATTTGCCAGCCTTCAAGCTAACAAGATGAGCTTCTTAACTACTGAGCCACCACAGCCCCTACAACTTTACTAATACAGCTGATATGCAAAGGAAATAAACACTCATTGAGATATGAGTAGGTACTCAATGTGGTGAGTTGGTGGAGTGGTGGAATAACATTCAGAAGACCTAGATTCAAATTTAGCCATGGAAACTCACTGGGAAACTCATTGGTAAAACTACTCCTTTAATATCTCACTTATCTTGAAAACCTTGCTAAGATCATTTAGAGTCAGCTCCAACTTAATAGCATACACCATGGGTAAACAATGTTAGAATACTTGCATTTCCTCATCAGCCATAGTCCAATCCTCAAGTTACTCCCTATGACCATTCTGTTCAATAGGCAGTAGCATTCATATCCAGCTGTCAACAAATCTAGCCATATTCATTTGCTACACAAAGGTATCCTAAGCACAAAGTCTGTTGCTTAGCATAGTAAATCTCAGCAGAGTAGATTCAATGAAGATTTGGTAAGTCAACTACTTTATAAGTTCCATTGATTCAAAGACTATAACTTATTTTAGCATAGGCCATGGTTTTCCTCTGAACTACAGCATCTTTATGCAGATACTGCCTTTTGTATTTTACGCAATATTATGTATGTTGTCTAAGTTTATGTTCTGGTTGCTGTTTAGAATTATATTTTCATAGAATACTCAGTTCTGGTGATGAATAGCTAAGAACATAATTTCTCAAAAAGGATTTTCAGATTTAGATGTAGTGAATCCTGATAGTCATACTATAAATAATTTACAATTACCCTTTCCAGCACCATGCAATTTAACCCATTTACCTTTGGTTTGGTGAACCATTCAAACATATTATAAACTTCTCTGTCAAATGTCATTTATTGTGTTCCTTAACAATCTTGTTGCCTTAAAGTCACAAAAACATAAATACAATAAACCACTTTATAATGTAATAAGAACTAATTTTTGTTGAATATTTAATGAAATTGACAGAAAAGAGTGGAATGTGGAAAAATGTGGTTAAACCCGTGGACCAGAGGCAAAATAATTGTTAATATTTGATATCACAAAGCATTAAGAACAGCTAAAATGTAAGCAAATATGCATGTTAATTTGGCTGCAATTTTGCTACTAAAAAGAGAATTTTTTTAGCAGGAGTGACATCTTAGCAGTTTGGTTAGATATCTGGTCATGACTCATGAGTTTTTAGTTTTGTTGTTTGTATACTTCAATAACTTGCAAGGCATGTTCTCTTCCAAAGAATGCTACCCGAAGCAATAAACTTCCTTCCAATTATACTTATCCACCCTTTTTTCTCATTTTTGTTGTCGGAAACAAACTATATTATATATGCCTACTGAATCTGAAAAAAATGTCATCTTTAGAATATATAGGCTTGCATCTAGAATGCCCTCCAAGAGCAAAAAGGCACTTCCACTTGCACAAGGAAGCCCTATCCATATTTTCCTAATTTCTTGTTTCTCATAATGCCCCATATTCTGTATCCTTTCTACTCCAGAGATTATCTCAATTTTCCAAATAATTTGGTGAAGGACATAATAGGAAAAACTACTTAAGAAAACCCTGTTCCATGACCAGATGTTTTCTCTTCCATTTTTGCAATGAGGCCACTATTGAATAATAACCACTGTTTACTGGCATTACCTTGCTACAAAGATGAGCTCTGACTACACTAAGATGGTTTATAAATGAGAAAAACATTTTTTCGTTGAACCTGCTTGTTGTGACTTCTCCATTTAACCAAGCTGGGAACTGCTAAACCAAACCACACCCGCCCAAAATAAAGGAAGTACAGGTGAAACTCGGAAAATTAGAATATCGTGCAAATGTTCATTCAGTTCAGTAATGCAACTTAAAAGGTTAAACAAATATATGAGATAGACTCATTGCATGCAAAGTGAGATAGTTCAAGCCTTACTTTGTTATAATATTGATGCTTATGGCTTACAGTTTATTAAAACCCCAAATCCCCCCCAATTTCATTTACCCCATAATCATCACATAATCTCATGTATGCTGTACGCCATGATCATCACAATTATAACGAATTAAGGCATATCACACACACACACACACACACACACACACACACACACACACACACACACACACACACACACACACACACACATATTAAGTCTCTTAATAATTTATTTTCAATATTATGGAAATATCTGTAAGCATGTTTTGTTAGAGGTAAATAATGTGTTGCAGACATTTACCCTTGATTACTATAATTTTTATAAGTATTCTGTATTCTCAGAGCTTACAGTATAGTTTTGTCTTTTTGTTGGATGTTGATTTTCAGTTTTAATACTTGTTTATGATCAAAGTACTCAAACTAATTCTCTCTCTCTCTTTCCTTCTCTCTACCTTTTTAAAAATTCTCAGGAAAGATTAGCAGGAGAAATAGACAAGCTGAGAGTTGAATTTGACCAAATGAAAATAAGAGCAGGATCTTTAATGGATCCTACATTGTCAAGGTAACATATTTTAAATCTACTATGTTGAATCATTGGTCATTGTTCACTATCCACAGTTGTCTACAAATAACTCTTGAAAATGGCATTAATTTGTTCATAATCATTGTCAGTGTGTTCCAGATAGAAACCACATACCTTCCCCATGTATCAGGCTATAAACATCACATAATGTGAATTGGAAGCATGTGGAATATGGGAGAAAGGTGACTGAGACAGTATTTTTGAGTTTGCAGAATCAAGTTTCAAAGGACTCTTAAAACTGTAAAGACAAATCACAGAACAAAGTGAGATAATTTGCCTACTCCCAGAAGTGAGAGAAGCTTCTGCTCTGACAGTCAGATACTCTAATCAGTATTATGATTTCTGGCACCAGTTGCAGGGTATTTCTTGATTGATTAGGTCCAAGGGAGGAAGAGGTAGAAATGGGCAAATCAGTCTTTCTTGTTGTGCAAATTCAACAACTGTTCATCTATCTCTTTCATAGACATAGGACTCTATAATGAATGCTGTCAGTTGTGTGATGACCACGGTTTTGGTCATAGGTTGTAACCAGGTTCTAGGCATTGAAAATCTGCATCGTTCACCCATGAATTTGGCATTAATCTGCACATTTCACTTAAACCTGCAAGTATATTTGCATTTAAATTTATCTATTAAGATATAACATATTCTGTGCTAAAGCACACATCTTATACTATTTTTATAAGATCTTTTTGAGCTGAGAATTTCATCAAAACATTTAGGAAAAATGAATGATTGAATTTTGATCAACACATTAGTCCAGATTGTATAAATCAGGTTGTTCATCTTGACATTTACAAGGATCTAATTTTCCATGTTTTATTATGAAGAAAGGAAGAAAATGAAATTGTCAAGAATAGAGGAGCAATGACTGGGCCTATGACAAAGAAAAATTGGTGAAAATGCCTGTGATTAGTAAATTAGAAGCAGATGTAAAAAGTTTATGTTTCATGTAATGTTTCTCTTTGAGTAACGAAATACCAGATTTTTCTATGAGTATTTGAATTTGATGTTGAGTGAAGTGCACCTTCTGGTCTTGTGCTGCTTTTAAGATTTTTAAAGCAGCTGAAAGAGGGCAGAATTTTGAGTATAGAAGGGTGTATCATTTGGTAAAAGTAAAGGTTGCCCTTGATCAAAAACCATTTGTATCCAACTCTAAGGTTTGGTGCTCATCTCAGTTTATAGCAAAAGAGCCAGCATTGTCTGCATCTACAGATGTGTCTATGGTCATGTGGCAGACATGATTAGACACCAGAGTGCACAGAATGCTGCGTATCATTATTCTGCTCAAAATTACAACCCCCTTTTACTTTTAGTATTCTATTACTGAAATCCTGTTCCCTCAGCTACACCCATGTAAGGCAGAGAACATCAGCTATGCCAGCAATTTTCAATAAAAACGCTTCCTCTTCTTGGTCCTTGGCACTTCATTACCAGAGCAGGTTTGGAGTAAAGCTCCCATCTACTATTTTAAAATCCTGATAAGATAAACAGTAGCATCATTGCCGGTATCGATGATTACCTGTCTCATGGTACTAAGCCTTTCCTGGCATAGTACTATCCTTTATCATGAAGAAATATTTTTTGTTTATGGTGCCACTGGGAATCACATGGATGAATCTGTTTCTGTTAAAGAGAGAGGCAGGTTTGTCTATTCTCAACCTCTCTGCTTGAGGCAATGGCCTAATCAAGTCTTATGAGAATGCCAGTCAAGGGATGCTCACATTCAAATTCACAAAGACTAGATACTTTGTATAGAGTTGATCCCCTTTTTATTCTTCTTATTTTGAGAAGGGGGAAATTGAGGAGTTTACTCCTCAAATTCCATTGTTATCACGCAACCCACATTGTACCACACTGGCTTTCAGGAAAATGTGTCTCACTTGCAGTTTTACAGACTATTCTGTTTTTATGAAAACACACCACAGAGATTTACTTCCCTCGCTGTACTTTTGAAAGTTAGTCATACACTTTTGTTTCTTCATAGAAAATAATTGAGAAGATCTATTCATATTGTAAAAACTTGATTAATCATCTGTATTTATTTTATTATTTTGTGAATTTGGGGAAAAGGTCAAGATATTTTGTTGTTCATATGCTATAACTATTTTCCAGACCCCATCTTGATTCATCAACAGAACTGAGATATTCTGTGGGTTCCCTAGTTGATAGCCAGCCAGATTATAGGTCTACAAAAGTGATAAGACGACCTAGAAGAGGACGCATGGGAATCAGAAGGGATGAGCCAAAGGTTTGTTATCTGCAAACAATATTAAACTCAACAATATTTACTTCTGAGTACATTTGCACACAATTGTGCTGTAAAAGTTGTATACATAACAATGATACTTGGTTTCAATAATGGAAAATGTTATGTTTTAGCCTTAGTACTTGGATAGATGCACACAGCAACCACTCCCACCTAATGGATTCTGATTGTTGAGAAACTGGTGCAAATCATGCCTCATGTCCTTTCCCCCTTTTTGGGGCAACATTCCACTGATCCACAGATGATCAGCAATGGTGGCTTTTTGCTTCTTCATGCTGTTTAGAGTTCTTGGAATATATTTTTAAAAACCAAAACAATAGTCCTTTGAAATATTGCTTTTAAATTCAGACCATCTTGGGATGCACATGGTTCTGTTCCCATGAACGGAAGCTGTCTTTAAAAGTACAATAATGACTACAAATTAACATATTGTATCATCAGATATGCTAGTATAGCCAAACCATTTTAGATTATGGTCTCCTACAGCAGCTTTCCCCAAACTTTTGCCCTTCAAATGTGTTTAAAACTATAATCTTTAACCAGCTGGACATGCTGGTTCATATGATGAGAGATGTGGTCCAATGTATTTGGAGAGACCCAAAATTTTAGGAATGTTTTCCCCCTATGAAAGTATAGTTGTTTGTGTGGTAATTTTCTGATAACATGAAATACAGGTCAGTTTGAAGATATGATGCAGCCATACAAAATATAATGTAAGTGACACTTGTAAAAGAGATCTGAAAAAACAGAGAGGTGTTAATCACTGTGACAGCAAACTGCTCAGTTATTAATTGCTGTGAAGATTATCAAATTGGATAAGACTGGTTATTATGCATTTCTCCAATTTCTAATTAGGTGAAATCCCTTGGAGATCATGAGTGGAACAGAAGTCAGCCAATTGGAGTTCTGAGCAGCCATCACTTTGAGAGCGACTCTGAAATCTCTGATATTGATGATGATGATAGAGATACCATTTTTAGTTCCATGGACCTTCTGTCACCAAGCGGGCATTCTGATGCCCAAACTCTTGCCATGATGCTTCAGGAGCAACTCGATGCAATCAATAAAGAAATCAGGTGCTTTTAATTAGCCTAACAGCAAAGTTATCCTTATAACAGTCCTGCAAAGTAGGTCACTAGGTCATATTTATTCCTATATTGGCAGATGTAGAATGCTCAGACTCAGAGAAGCTGGCTAGTTTAAGTCTGCCTGGTGAGGTTATGGCAAAAGTGAAATTTAAGGACTTCCTGATTTCCAGTTTAGTTCTTATCTGCATGCATTTTGTGTGTAATTCATTTCTCTCCATGCGTAGTGTGCTTCTGTTTTTCTATAAAATTGTACAAGATAAACTCTAAGTTAGGAAACATGTTTGTTGTTGTTCAAGAGCACAGTTGACTCTTCTGCTTCTATTAGGTTCCTACTGTTTTGTCCTTTATCATCTTCAGTTTTGCTCAAAATGGTCCCTTGATTTCTCCAATTTTCTTAAAGAGATTGCCAATCCTTCCCATTCTGTTGTGCTCCTTTTTCTCTTTCACCTTTGCCTTTCACTTTCCTTTATTTCCTTAGCTATTTGTAAAGCCTCATCAGTCAGCCACTTCACTTTCTTGCATTTATTTTTCTTTGGGATGGTTCTAATTGCTGCTCTCTATACGATGTTATGAACGTCCATCTATAGTTCTTCAGGAACTCTGTCTACCAAGTCTAATCCCTTAAATCTATTCTTCACCTCCACTGTATATTCCTAAGGAATATAATCTATGTCATACCCAAATGGCTACTTTCTTCATTCTATACCTGAATTTTGCAATCAGTAGTTCATTGCAGGCGCACCTCCCAAAGAAAGACTCAGACACCGGTATATGGATAAAGGCATTGGGCCACTTTTATTGAATAATGCCTTAGTCCGAATTATAACTTTCAGTTGGTGTATTCATCCAATTGTAATTCTTAAGGCAAACAGGCAGCAGTAACACTGGTAAGGTTCCTCCCAAAATTGCCAAAGGCAATT
This sequence comes from Bradypodion pumilum, assembly GCA_035047305.1. Taxonomy (NCBI): domain Eukaryota; kingdom Metazoa; phylum Chordata; class Lepidosauria; order Squamata; family Chamaeleonidae; genus Bradypodion; species Bradypodion pumilum. Next base: position 61,303,758 of record JAWDJD010000005.1, read on the forward strand.
GGCTACAATGTATCCATTTGTATCAATTTGTTTTTTGACACAAACAAATTGTTGACCGGAGTCAATAAACTATCTACTGACCCCACCCTATGACGTGTATCCGTCAAATCACGGGGTGATGCATGCTGAAAAGCTCCTGCCATCACCCCTTGCCTGGTTCGTCGTTGACCGGTCAAAGCTATTACACCTGTACCTGTCTAAGTGTTGGCCAGTCAATTGCAAACCTGCCAGATACCTATGGGTCATAAATCTTTACCTTACCAGTGCTACCCGCCACACGGGGAGGCGTCTATGAAGACTCAACCCCCCCCAGACCATCAGCTCGGTCACCAGGCCTGCTTGCAAATCTTCCAGAAAGAGGTCCATACCTCTAGCCGACAGGTGGACTCCATCCCCTGCATAGAGATCATAATTTTGCATACTAATCGTGGGGTGCCGGATGACCATCCCCAAACCCTTGTCTGCCAAGAACCGGGCAACAGCCCTGTTCACCGAGCGGCGAGCGCGGTCAAGGGCATGGAGGTCAATACCTCCCCTGTATGAATGACGCGGTACGATGTCCGACCATAGCAGCCTTGTGTACGGCCACACATAATGCAAATAAGCTAGGTCACTGCAAATCGTGAATTTTAAGGAGAGGCCAGTGACCTGGGCGAGGTCATTGCCCCCGAGGTGCAGTACAAGGACATCAGGCAGTTCAGCATCCCTGATGGAAAACAGGAATGGCAACAGTTCCCGCCATCTCATTACGCGCTTACCGTACCAAGGTATACGTGCGGTTGCACGCAGTCCAAGCTGGGGTCCCCACTCTGTCGCCGCAGCGTACTGCGCTGCCCAGTGCATGTAACTGTGGCCCACCAGCCATACTGCCACCGGTGTGCGGGGACACACAGGGTCTGTAAAAGAAAAAAAGAGAATAATGACTTAACTAGTACTCATGCCTGAAGTGGGCGAACATACAACGCAAAATGCGTGGATCCCCATCTCCCCATTCAGCATATATCAGCCTCAGAGTACCCAAATGCAGCCGCAGTGGATGCAGCACCTATCCTAAATGAATGAGTGCCGTAACGAGCCCCAGGGAGGCCAACACTGGATAGTGCCATACCGGTCACCTTCCAAAATTGAAATTTAGTAAGGGGAGACCCATCCTGGTGGCAGAAAAACGGGCCAGGGTGCGTGCCACGCACTGCCAAGAACTCCTGTAGGGCACCAACCGGACAGATGTCTGCAATGGAATATTGTAGCAGTCTAACTCCACTGCCTATGCCGTGCTGATCAACCTTTGAGGACCGTATCCTCAACTGAGCCCACTCATTAGTGACATAGACATCGTCGAGTTCCAGTGCCCTACTAGTCGCATCCGCATTAGACAGTAGTACCAACTCACTGATGTGGAGCGCTCCAAAGAAGGCCACCGTGGTAGCCGCGTGAAAAAGAGCCACCTCATACTTATCATAACACAGGTTATGCCAGCCTCGTGCAAGTTGGGTCAGTACCTCCGGTGAAATTGGGTGGCGAGTGTCCGGGTGACGGCCACGTTCCCGTGTCCACCCCTCCAAAACATGTCGTATGCGGAAATCATTCATGCAGTCAGCAAAACCCCTCACTTTGGCTATAAATGCCAGTGCCGACAGCCTGGATGCTATAGTACGAGGGAGCCAAACCCTGACTGTGTAGATAAACCATAAATTGTAAAACCTGTTCCACTGGAATGGGCCACACTTCGGGCAACTAAAGTTGCACACAAAAGGTTCTAAATTGAACGAAAGCATGTTGATACGCCTTATGCGTGCGAGGTGCCAAAGACATGCCGATCGCCCGGTTCACCTCTCCTTGCCAAATGTCCAAATCTCGGCCAGGAGTGGCGAGGGGAATTCCTCTGCTTCCGGAGCCAAGGCACGGAACCGGGGGATCTGCAGGCGGGATAAAGCAACAGCAATATCATTATTAATGCCTGGGACATGTCTGGCCTTAAAAAGCACATTCAGGCGTAGGCTTCGTAACACAAACTGGCGAACCAACGCCATCACCCTGGGTGATTTAGACGTCTGAGCGTTGACAATGTGCACTACTGCCGCCCCATAGCATCAAAGCTCCCAGGATTGGAAGGAACTCAAGAAATGTAAGAACGCGGAGGCGATCCGTCCCCCGCCATGCTGGAGGCCATTGGCCATAAGCCCACCTCCCCTCGAAATAAATCCCATATCCCAGGGAGCCGGAGGCATCCGACTGTACTTGGAATCTAGGGGAAACCAAAAGGTCGGATCTCCAGAAAGAGACCCCATTAAATTCCCGTAGGAATGTGAGCCAAACCAAAAGGTCAGCTCGCATGCCCCTGGTCAGTCAGACCCTGTGGTGGTGCTTTAACAGGCCAGCCATGGCGTCACGTAGACGCCGCGCAAATGCTCTGCCGGGTGTCACCACCCTGCAAGCAAAGTTAAGATGGCCATGAAGTACCTGAAGCTCACGAAGTGACACTTTACGTTTGGCCAGCAACGCCAAAATCATCGCGGAGATCCAGGTGACCTTCTCAATGGGTAACCGGAATGCCTGTGCGACCGTGTCAATTTCAATTCCCAGAAATGTGAGCGTAGTAGATGGGCCCTCGGTCTTTTCGGGCGCTAAAGGGTCACCCAGTTCCCGCATTAGTGTCTGAAATGTAGTGAGGAGACGCGTGCACGTGTCCGAGCCCCGTTCACCCCCAAACAAAAAATCATCGAGGAAATGGGCTACAGACCGAGACCCGGACCTGCGAACAAAGGCCCACTGAAGGAAAGTGCTAAAACGTTTGAATGCCGAACACGAAATAGAGCAGCCAAAAGGCATGGCCTTGTCTACATAGAACTTCCTTTGGAATCTAAAACCCAATAGCTCGAAGTCCCCTGGATGCACTGGCAGTAATCGGAATGCCGATTTAATGTCACATTTTGCCAGGAGGGCACCGGGACCACAAGAGCGCACCATCCGTAGGGCATGGTCAAACGATGTATACCTGACCGAACAAAGGTCATCAGGAATAGCATCATTGACAGAATAACCCGCCAGGTACGATAGATGGTGGATTAAACGGAATTCACCTGGGGTCTTTTTAGGTACTAGCCCCAGAGGGGAGGCCTTCAGGTTAGGGAAAGGTGGTTCGGAAAAGGAGCCCGCTACCCTCCTGGCCTCTACTTCTTTGGCAGTACTCAGGGCAGCTACCTCCTCCTTACCCTTCAGGGAAATTAAATTGGGGGCATCTTGGGGTCCTCACACCCCTTTGAATGGGATACGAAAGCCCCACTGGAAACCCTCCAGGAGGTACCTCGCGTCCTCCCTCCTTGGATAAGTTGAGAGCCATCGCTCCAACATATACACGTTAACTGGGGAGGGGGCCTTTTGACTGGCTAGCTCCATCAGCAGAAGCTCTGCCCGCTCCCTGTCCACCTCTACCTCTGCCCCGTGACCCACCAGCCCGCGGGCACGCGGAGGCAGCGTGGTGGCCAGCGCAAGAGGGACACTCATGTTCGTATCGACACTGTCGCTTATTGCACACGCCATTAGCTGAGAAGCTCCAACACAGCAAGCGGGCTGGAACCCCCTGCCCCGCCGGCTGGCGGGGAGCCTGTGTTGGAGCAGCTCGCTGCACAGCATGGCCACAATGGTACCTATCCCCAGGCGCCGGACGCATGGGGGTCATGTACAAGAGCCACAATTTTTGGCAGGGCTCATCCGATCTCATCTCCGGGTGTAGGGCCACCCTCATTCTAAATTCCTCATCGTAAGCCAACCACGATGGGCTAGGGAAATCCATCATTGCCCTGTAAATATTGTCCAAGTATTGGACCATAGGAATGGCCAGATCAGGCCGGGCCCTAAGGTATACCGCCATATAAATAAGATATGCCGGCAACCAGTTGGCCCAGGTGCGCGGTGGCTTACGACGACGAGACAGTTCCTTATCTCTGTCATCCTGTCCCTCTCTCTCTTCCTTAGTGGGCTCATGGTTCAATAGGGAGAATATATCCACTTACTCCCCCCACCAAATCTTCTCCCTCGTGACCTGGGAAAATGATCACCAAGGGGCAAGGAATAACCAGCCGTCGGCAAAGCCGTCACCGGCACATTATGTATAGAGGGCATACACAGCGGGACCTGGACAGCCCCTGCGATGCTCGGCACTGCCCCAGGGGCGGAAACCCCCACCCTCAACGAGGTGCCATTTTGGAACCATGGGATACTGGGGTAGGCTGGTAACTGATGCCCACTCGCCTCAACTTGACGAAGCCAAGGCCACTGAACCCCACCACTGGAAGTGGGCTGTGATGTAGGTGCACTAAATTGAACCTGATACTCACTAGGTGCACCCCCGTGAGCTGCCCTCACTGGGGGTTCCGGCCCACGGCGGGCGTCGGAGCTCGCGACCGGAATCGAGCTCTGGGGCCACACCTGAGTACTCCCAGTCTGCAGATCAGGGCGAACGGGGAGCTGCGAGACACCAGCAGGCGCTGGCCGGAGTGTCTCAAGCAGCTCAACCCGGCTGGCCGCCCGTTTCAGCGTTGCGGCCGTTGAGGTAGCCGGCGCCAACGAAGGGGCCCCAGCAGAAAGAGAAGCGCCCCCCTCCACAGGAGGCTGTGCAATGCCCAAAGATGCTTCCAGCACTGCTAAACGTGCTAACAGAGCATCCACTGCCACAGAGCCCCCAGAATAAGGTGGGCCGGGTGGGCCGGATGGCCCACTAGGCAGTTGGAAAGGTACCCCGAAAGGAGAGCCAGGGCCAGAACAGGGCCATGCCCAAAACTCCGGCCCATGAGGGGCCGGAGGAGGAACGGGTTGTATGCCCACACCAGGTCCTCCCCCGCTGCCCTGACCCATGACCGGTAACGGCGGGCCAAGGGCCGAAGCCCCTGAGGGGCCGGCCTGTGGCTGGCCAGCCAAGCCCGGCTGCCAAGTGCCAGCCTGAGTAGCCCCACCGGTATCATTGTCAAGGCTGCCACAGTGCCCTGCCGTGGGGGCACAGCCCTGGTCCTCCGACCTGATGGCTGTCCCCCATCCGGCGCAGGGCCAGTAAAAGTTCTCCCCCTTGGCCGTGGCTTCATCACCGGAGCCTTCCGCTTGGGAGGCATGTCTCCTGAGGAGAAAAAGAAGCAGGATCCCTTTCCAGGGATCAAAAACCTAGCGCCGAAGCACGCGGTAGCGCTCTGCGTGCGCTAATCCTCCTTTCCCAGCTGGGAAAGCACTACAAGGGCTAAACAGCCGAAGACTAAATGACTAACAGCGACGGAGAAAACTTCTCCTCTCCTTCGCTATTTCTAAAATGGCAGCTCGTCTGCCTCGTGGCCACCCCTTTTATAGAGGGGTGGCCATGCCCCCTAACTCACCCGGATGTCTGAGTCCAGGTGGGGGGGCGCAAAGAGCGCGGCGGCCATTTTGGCGCTGCGCTTTCATTATCTGAACTACAGCCAGCTCCATGTCTCATTTTTACTGACTATATAGAGCTTCTCCATCTTTGACTGCAAAGTACATTATCAATTTGATTTTGGTATTGGCCATCTGGTGATAGGTTGTTCAGAAATAGTGTTTGTTATGACCAATCCATTCTCTTGATAAAACTTTATTAGCTTTTGCCCTGCTTCATTTTTTACTCCAAGGCTAAACCTGCCCGTTATTCCAGTTACCTTTTAGCTTCCTAATTTGCATTCTAGCCCCCTATGATGATACAGACATCTTTTTTGGATGTTGATTCTAGAAGGTGTTGTAATTCTGCACAGAACTGGTTGATTTCAGCCTCTTCTGCATCAGTGATTGGGGCATTGACTTGGGTTACTGTGATGTTGAATAGTTTGCCTTGGGTTCGGACTGAAATCATTCTGTCATTTTTGAGACTGCATCCCATTACTGATTTCTTCACTCTTTCATTAACTATAAAGAGCACTCCATTTTTCTGGGGGATTCTTGCCCACAATAGTAAATATAATGATCACCTGAGTTAAATTCACCCATCCCCATCCACTTTAATTCACTGATTCCCAGGATGTTGATGTTCAGTCTTATCATCTCATGTTCAACCACATCCAGCTTACCTTGATCTTACATTCCAGGTTTCTATGCAATATTGTTCTTTACTGCATCGGACTTTCTTTTCACCATTAGACACATTCACAGCTAAGCATCCTTTTGGCTTTGGCCCAGCTGCTTCACTCTGGGGCTACTTATACTCTCCCTCCACTCTTCACCAGTAGCATTCTGGACACCTTCTGACCTGAGAAGCTCAACTTCTGACATCATATTGTTTAACCTTTTGATAATGTTCATGTGGTTTTCTTGGTAATTATATTGAAGTGGGTTGCCAGTTCCTTTTCCAGTGGGTCATGTTTATTCTGAGTTCTCTGCTATGGCCTGTCTATCTTGGGTGGCCCTACATGGTATAGCCCATAGCCTCATCAAGCCTCACAAGCCCCCTCACCATGGCAAGGCAACAATCCTTGGGGTGGTGGGAAACATGTAGCCCTCCAGTTATTTCTTGACTGCAACTCCTATGATGCCTCAACCAGGGCTTTGCTGGCTTGGGGCTGATGGTAATGGCAATCCAGCAACTTCTAGAGGACCATACATTCCCCATCCTTGGATTAAAATTATTGTTTTCTGAAACACCATGACATATGGTAAACAATTAGAGAACAAGAAGGTTATTTATTGTAGGAGAGATGTTTTTAGGAAGAGGTTGATACTCTTCTTTGGGTTCTAAACATTTTCCAGGTTTATCACACAAAAGTAAAAATTGTTCTTAGGAAATAAAAGATTTATGAATTTCTATCTTGAAAATAAAAGCAGAAGCCCATGATGCCCACAGTTTAAGAAAAGTACATTTCTTGTGACTGTGAAGACACAGCATATACATATTCCAATTAACAAGACACTTGATCTGTGATAATATAGGGAAAAATACACGTGCCAGTTGAACTGCGCCAAGCAGTTGTTAGTAGCAACAGAAGCAAAAACAACAAATAGTATGCTGTCAAACTGATTCCAACTCATGCCAACGTTCCATTCCAGAGATAAAGTACTCAGAGTAGTTCTTCAGTTCCACTCTAGGACTGTGCACCTTGTTCACAACAGCATCGGTCAGGAGCACATAATCCATAAACTACACTTGATCCAAATGATCTTGGCTATCCCCTCTTCTAGGAGGCATAGTGTGGGAGTCAAACTCCTGAACCCCAGATGCTCCTGCTCACAGAACTATACTAAATCTGAGCTGTGTGGGTAGATATTTGGAATGGTTATATAGTCAATACAACAGTACTAAAGGAGGGGAAATATAACCTTCTTTGCATAATAAGGAAAAAACATGCATGGAGAATATTTCTATCACAGCCAAAATAATAGCCTGAGTGGTGATTTAAACCAGCAAATGGCATAAGGGCAAAGAGTTAGATTATCCCTGCCCCAGCAATGTGGCCCTGACCTGATTTTTTCCAGCCAGCTTCTTTTACAAGACATTTCAAAAGATAAGAATGATTCATGGATCTCTAACATATTATTTATGCTGTCAATAATACTTGTGAAAGCACCTCATTAAACAGTTGTAAAGGTTTAAGGGTAGTGTAGGGCCATGTTAATAGATCATTCTCATGACACTTGCTCTTTATTTCTGCTCTCTTTCCCCCCCCCCCCGCATTTGTTTATTTAGGTTAATCCAGGAGGAAAAAGAATCCACTGAATTACGTGCTGAAGAAATAGAGAACAGAGTAGCCAGTGTGAGCCTCGAGGGCTTAAATCTGGCTAGGATGCATCCTGGTACCTCTATTACAGGCTCAATTACTGCTTCCTCACTTGCAAGTTCTTCTCCTCCCAGTGGGCATTCAACTCCTAAACTCACTCCACGCAGCCCAGCCAGGGAAATGGATAGGATGGGTATCATGACACTGGTAAGAAAAGATATAAATACAGTGTTGTGCTGCTAGCTTATTTTAATACCACAGACCTTTCTTTAAAAAGATATTTTTTTCCTTGGCTTTCTGCTTCTTCTGTTGATTTATTTGTTCACCTATTATTATGTTTGTGTCAGTAGTAAAATCTTACTAACTGTGAACACAAAGCATAAAATTACTCTAGTCTTGGCCTATTGCCAGTGTTATACAAGAAACAGCAGATATTATTATTAGAGTCAGTGCTTGAACTGCTGAGATAAGAACTCTTCCTTCAAGTGTTTTGGTTTTGGGACAGAGACTACTTGGTTGTAAATGTCTTTTGTTTGCCCAGCAACAAGAGAACAAAAAAATTGATGCTAATGTCCTGTGGCTGCTGTCATTGACAAGGACTCATGGTGGGATGGGAAAGGATTGCAAGGGGAAAGAATATCTTGTTGATCAAGACACTGGTCAGCAAAACATGCTCTTCAGGTTGCACACAAACTCCAACTCTGCCACATGTTATTATTTTTATGCATTTGTTTAAAAAGACTAGGTACATTTATAGGCTACCTTTTCCCCCATGAGAAGATTCAAAATGGCTCACAAAGTTAAAGCAAGTAAAATCGGAAACACTAAATCACACATTCTTCTCCTTCCTTCTCTAGGCCAAACATTAAACTGCTAAAATGGAGCCACCTTTGGGGAGTTCATTCTGCAGTTCCTTTCACCTGACCTAGTGTGAGAAAGATTAGCCAGCACAAGGTTGCCATTGCCCAGGGCCCTGGTGGCTAACCTTGGCTCCAGGTGTTCTGGAGCTTCAATTTCCAGAAGCTCAAGTCAGTACTCTTGTTGGTCAGGGCTTCTGGGAATTGAAGTTCTAGAACACATGGAGTACCAAGGTTGACCATCACTGGCCCAGGGTATGCTCAACTTTTGTTCAAAAATATGACAATCTTTGAAGAGGCTCTCTGTACTCCAATTGCACATTAAAAACAAATAATAATAATTAGCAGTTTAATGTTTGGCCTAGAGAAGGAAGGAGAAGAATGTGTGATTTAGTGTTTCCGATTTTACTTGCTTTAACTTTGTGAACCATTTTGAATCTTCTCATGGGGGAAAAGGTAGCCTATATTTTCAGGATGGGCAACAATGTCATGTGTGTGTGTGTGTGTGTGTGTGTGTGTGTGTGTGTGTGTGTGTGTGTGTGTGTGTGTGTGTGTGTGTGTGTGTGTGTGTGTGTGTAAACAGACGAAAGTTTGAGGGTGAGGAAAATGCTACCTCAGGGTGGGCAGCGCCCACACTGCCCACCCCCTGGCTATGGCCCTGAGTAGGACTGCTGAGGGAGAGAGGAAGTGCTCCCATTGGGCTGCCAGGCAGAGGGGCGGGGCGAACTCTGTGCTGGGAGGAGGGAGGAAGTGCTCCCATTGGACTGCTGGGCAGAGTGGCGGGGAGCATGCCCATGTAGGGGATGGGTAGGGACTTATGGGCCAGGTAGGGACTTACGGGGGGGGCTCTGTATGTTTCTTGGACAAACTGTGGAATTAAAATGTGACTGCTGATGTAATAATGACAGGCACTGTTTTCTGGTCTCATGGAAAATAAAGATGAATATATATCACTGCCTTCGAGCTCAGCTTAATTAGTCTGATAGTGATACTTTTTTTCTCTTTTTTGTCAACTCCAGCCAAGTGATCTCAGAAAACATCGGAGAAAGGTATATGTTCCTCTGTGAAAGTCCACATCATTTCTCCTACCCAATTTTCAATTGAAATGCATTAATTATTTTAGGCCATTGTATAGCTAGAATTTTGCAAACTCTTTTTCTTAACAATTTTTCAAAATTAATTTCTCTCTTTGTACATTTTTTTAATGAAGTCTGTGTCATGTTTTGAGATTTAGTGTTAAAATTATGTTAATAACTGATTCATTCCTCTAAATTATAAAAGAATCTACATTTTATAGCAGTATCTTCTACAAATATCTACATATTTTAAAACTATCTGAACTTTTCACAAAGCTAACATAATAAAATGGAACTCTGAAAATATTGTACAGATACAACATTTTAAATGCATACTCATACCTGCTTAAACGTGTATCCAAGTGTAACTTTGCTTGTGCACACAGAAATTAATGAGAAGCTACTGGGGCATATCAAGTTACTCCTATGATTCAATATTTGAGTTCTATCTTTTGCTTTTGTCATAATTTTATACACTATTGTTTTACCCCACAGTTGTTGTGCAAGCTTAAGCTTTGAATATTGAGCAAGAATTTTGGTTGTCCATATATATTGTCATGCAAATTAGCCTAATTTTCTAGTTTGCAAGGGCCACAAATTTTGTCTCTCAAAGGGAAATGGGATTTAAAATTCCCCATCAAGGGCTAGCTCATAGCACATTTTTGTTTCTTTCATGTCCTATAGATTGAAGATTATCATTTATGTGAACTGTACATTAATTTAGAAGGTTTGATGAATTTCAAACACATTTGTTTTGTTGCCTATTTACAGTATATTTGTCCCACAAACAACATAGGAGTTTGTTTCTAAGTAGCACTTAATGGAAATGGTTTATCTGCAGATTGCAGTAGTTGATGAAGATGGACATGAAGACAAAGCTACAATAAAATGTGAAACTTCTCCTCCTCTAACACCTAGAGCCATTCGAATGACACATACTCTACCTTCTTCATATCACAATGAAGCCAGAAGGTAAGAAACTTATTGCTAAAAACATTCAGTTTCCATATGCTGCATTTGAAGAACTTAAGGTTAGCTTACACACAAACTCCAGGGTATGATACCTAAGTATCATTGTCCGTTTTGCTCCATAAGACTATTGTATGTTTTTAGTCACTTAATGATAGTTTCTGAAGGGAGAAAAATGAGTGGGAAAGATATTGACTAGGACAGGGTCTTTACAAAAGAGTTGCTTTTGCTGACTACGTATGGATCATGGCAGTTTTATCTCCTTGAATTAAAATCTGTTTGGATGCCTGGTCTTGGCTCCTTTGCTTTTAAGTCCCAAGTAAAGTATACCCTTTGAAACGATGGGAGGTACTCAAGTTTTCACTTATGAATTTGCATTCACTGAATGGGTCAGATCTAGTTGTGACTGCCCTCTGGATGTAAATAAATAAATAAATAAAAAGATATGTAGGCCTTTGTAGTATTTGTTGTGGGCTTTCTAATGAATGAAACAGACTGCCAGAACTCACAGTAAAGCATCAAGTTGGCTCCAATGTGACAAGCTTTGGTAATGGAATGCACTGTTTCTCTGGTGAAAAATAATTCATACAAGCAACAGCTTAATACTTAGCTCTTGACTGAGACCTGCGGAAGACTCCAATTTTTTATATTAGAAATGTTGTAGGTCTTAATACTCCTTAATTATTGAGATTTTAGTAAGATTTTTTTTAAAATTGAAGTCATCTTCCATTGTCCTAGAGCAGAGGTTCCCAACTGAAGGCCTGTGGGCCAGATCTGGCCTGTGGCACAATTTCGTCTGCCCCCCCCCATCCAAGGGCATTCAAGAAACAAAATGGTAGTCCCTTTGAAGTTGTTGGGACAAAATGGCCACCTGCAGGGCAAAATGGTCATCCGGCCCAAGAAGCTGACTGAGAGAGCATCACCCCTGGCTTGTAAAGGTTGGGAACCTCTGTCCTGGAACAACATTTAGTTTTGCTAGAGTTTGGTACATGATGTCACATGCAAAAAAAAAAGGAAAGAAAAGAAAGAGAGAGAGAGAGAGTTGTTTTCAGATCATTGCCACAAACAACATGTGTGCCAACATCTTCATTACTTGTCAAATGTGTTAACAACACATGCATATGTTATATCTTAAATCTTACTTCTGGCTGCAGAAAAGATTGCATCATTTCAATGTACAAACAAAACACACTTCTTCTTCAGTGGGGAAACATTTGTTTTGAACTGCCAGTGACAGGAGCAGGGACTGTAGCACCCACAGAAATAGTGGAAAAACTGCATGCAGCCAATGAGTCACATGTTGCCCACACCTGATGTAAAATGACCCAGTCTTTCTGTATTACTCTAATTACCAATTCTACCTCTACTTATTAGCAAAACAAAAAGGTCAAGCCCTACATATTTGCCAGATGCCGGCATTCAAACTATAGGGAGCCCAAGGGCAGGGACTGTACCCAGAGTTCATACACATGATGTGCTACTTACAGTAGCAGATGTAAGCACAATTACATTTATAGTAGGGGATCTTTCCTAAGAGAACGTCACTACTACCTCCAGTCATCACCAGTCATTGAGGAATATCATTATACTGCTTTTGGAACTTTGAGGGTTCCCTACCTTGATTTGCACAGAAAATATGTTTCACATATAATGCCTAATAGAAATGTTGGCTTTCAGTAGACCTTTGCCTTGTTCTGCTCAGAATAAAGATATCAGATAAGGCACTTATCTAATAAAACCTTACATTTTAAGGACTAAACATCATTTCATCACAAATACAATTTGTCTGGTTTTTATCAACATGTCTTTTAAGAATAGATAGATATTTTTTCCAAAGCTATCATGAATAATGTCTCCTTTCTGTCACTTTTCATTAGTTTGACTCATCTTGATCAATATTAGGGAGATATGAATATTAGGATCACACTGTTACAATTCTATATAACACAGAAAAGCAGCCATGAGTAATTTGTTTAATGTGTCCAGTTATGAAGATGCCATCATTAGATTCTGGATAATTTGTTTGCACAGCTGCCTAGGAAGGATGGGACATCATAAGGACAATAATGTATTATCTATCTTTTGTGTGTATTTTGTAGTAGCTTGCCTGCATCCTTGGAGCCAGAAATCATTGGTTTTGGCAGTGTCAGTAGCAGCCAGGATTCCCTACACAAAGCTCCCAAGAAGAAAGGAATCAAGTCTTCAATAGGACGTTTGTTCGGTAAAAAAGAGAAGGCTCGACTTGGACAGCTCAGTAAGGAATTAGTTGCACCAGGCTCAGGTCTCACTGTTTCCAGTCATTTATACATCTTTTTTTTAATGGTCTGGCTTATTTTTCATTTTTGTTTTGCTTTTCCAAACATCCATTTTTCTTTTCAAGTAGTTAAATTTTTCCCACACAATTGTATTGGTTGTTACATTTTCCAAAAGAATTAGGAAGTGTTAAGTCAGGATTGATTTATTTACATTTGCCATATTTTAAACCTCATTCATATGTATTTTTGCCAAGACTTAAATTAAAAATCTTGGTAGCAGAATCATAGAATAATTGGGATGGTAGGGGCTTATGATGAGGCCATTGAGTCCAATCCCCTGCTCAACACAGAGATCCAGATCAAAGCAGATCTACATATGCATCTGCCAATAGGCCCTATACCATAGTAATTCTGCTCTTTCCTGATTAGGCTGAAGATACAATTTTGAACAACATATTTCAACAGCTTAGAAACCCATTCTTTTCTTACTCAAGGGGATAGCCTCTGCTCTCTCACTTAACAATAACTGCTTTCTATTTTATTTTGCAGTCTTACTATAAATCTTTACAATACAATGTGTTCAATGTGTTCCAACTACCTTCTGGTGTTATAGAATTGGTGTCTCTCAGAGCTTTCAAAGAATTACTTTCTTTAGAAAGGGTTATTTGGAACATGCTTAGCTCTCATTTATAACACTTCTACACTTACTCACAATGGTAAGTTACCAGTTAAAAGAATATCAATGACCAGTTATTAGTGTAGCTGTTCTTTGATATTGATGATCAGCACACATGGATGTTTTGGCATTATGAATTCTTCAGGGATAGTTTGTGAAGTGGAACAGAGTGTGTACCCAAAAGTTTCAATGTAATCTTCCTGTGTATATTGCAAGCCACATTGCAATAACATGGGATCCCTTATCATGGGATTACATTATAATACAATATGCATTCTTAAGTCATAATATCTTTCCAAACACAATGAATGTTTTGATACAGTTGTAACATAAATAGGTGCTACATTTTAGTCACGTTTTGCAGCTTTCAGTTCATTTAAAAAATATTTGGAGTTTTATACTTCTCAACTTTCCACAATCTTGTTACTGAATAGAATGTTTCATATATAGTCAGGTCAAGCATTGTTCTTTGTTCTACAAAATGTATCACAAAAAGCAGTGCTGGACCCAAGTTTGTATGAAAATTTCTCCTTATTTATAGAACAGCCTCTGCTTTACAACTAATTTTTAAAGAACATTGACAAATCACAAACATTCCATATTCTAAACTTTAAAATGCTTCAAAATCTTCATATATATTCATGAAAGGAAAGTATCAATGAAAAAAAATAAGTTGATCATTAGCTCAGTACTGTTTAGGTGCAATTTCTGATTATAACTGTTACTTACTTCTTTTTACCTGCAGAAATATTAGATTTATTGTTTAGTTCTGTGCTCACTTACCTGAGAATATAACTTGTTCAGTGGCTGAAAACCTTTTGTGCAGCTCCCTATGAGTTGATTTGGTCATTAGCAGCAAAATGCCATTAATTACAGGCAAATGGCCACTGATTAAAGGTGATTTCAGGATATACACAACTTGCACACAATGCAGCAAGCTATCATGTACCCTGCAAACCTCAAAGTAGGCCTTTAATTAGTGACGATTTACCATTGCTAATGCCAGAATCAGCACTGTGCACACAGACATGGACAACAAATTTCAGCCTGTGTGGCATTATGTTTTCTAAAAATTATGTAGAATTGAACCATTAAAGTCCTAGGTTAAGCTTACTCTAGTCCAGGAGTTCTCAACCTTTTTAAGCCGTGGAGTGGGTCACTCTTCCTCAGACAGCTTCAGGGACCAGATGGCTATTTTGCCCTTCCTCCACCACATGGCACTTCTTGGTGGGGTGGAGGCAGTAAGAAGCCACATGAAATCATGCCACGGGCCACATCTGGCCTGCGGGCCACAGGTTAAAAATCCCTGCTCTAGTCAGTGAATGAAAATAAGGAGATTTAATTTTTAATATATTCAATAAATTTTAAAATGTGTTTCAACAATAAGCCTGTGACTTCATGCTAGATATTCTATCTGTGGAAGATAAAAGTTTAATATTACAGCGCTGGATAATTTATTCTCAATTACAGTCCTCAACACACATCTTATTGCACAAGCACAATATTATCTGCTTCTATAGTAACTGAAAGGCCCAAGGATGAAAATATAATAAACTCATTTATATTTTTTATTATTTGTAGAATACAAAGTAGATATTTCAACCTGTAAAGTTTATTATAGAAACAATCTTATTTCTCCACTGGATTACTACTCCAAAGCAACTCACTGGAACATCATATCTGTCTAGATACAAAACATCTTACAAGAAGTTGACCTGTGACTATTTAGACCTGTCTAAGTTTAGAGTGGGTTTGGGTCTAAATTCTAGTTGCCAGGGAACAACAGTGCAAGAGGAGTGTTGTCTTTAATATTATGCATTTGGGCTTCCTTGTGGAAGGGTGATAGTCCCCAGTTGGATTAAATCCCACTTGAATCCGTCTTGATAGAGGGCAACAGCTTCATCAATACTGGCCTGGGGCTGAGGAGGACTTTGTGTGCCAAAATGGCTCAGGACCAGAAAGTGTCTCACGAACTGGATCAGTGGTACAGAGGTCATGCTGCAATGTGGAAGACAGATGAAAGGCCACTGTATTATATTCTCAGGACAGTTTTCATGGCTGATCACCATGAGGATCATCAATATTCGGATTCAGATACCGCAGAAGAAGAAGAATGAAGTATCTCTCTGGCCTCTGCGAGAAAAAGGCTGATGGACTAACTTTTGGCCTGTTCCCTCTAGATATTCTTTTGATACATATTTATGTTCTTATATATAAAGGAGTGATTAAAACTGAAAACTACATCATTTGTTTTGTACCATTAGACTGCTTTCTTGAGTACTTATCACAAAAAAAGTTGCTGCATGCACTTTTGGCCACAATCTTTGCTGAAGAATTTTCTTCCCAGAATGCTGTAACAAGCTTAGTAAATAATATTAAAGGTAGTAGGATCCTTTCTGTAGACGCATTTTACACAGAGTTTCACTTACAAAGTTCTCAGGTTTGGCTAAGGTCAAGTTAATTAACTTGTCAAACAGGGCCTTACTATATTGTTTTTTTCTGCTTTATATTCCATGGTGATATCAGTGTCAACTAATTCAGTTAATATGGAGTGAAAATAGTTTCCCATTATACATCTACCAAAACTGATCATGGGATTATCTCTTCTTTTTCCCTCTTTCTTTTATCATTTGAATTTACTATCATTTTGTTATCTCATTAGAACATCTCTTCCAGCATGCTTTTTTAAAATTAACCCCCACTCCATCCAAGCCTCTTTGTTTCATTGCTAGTGTCTATTCTTAAATTCAAACAATATATCATGTTGGGTAATACAGTATGAAAACGATCGGTGAAAGCTGGGAAAACACATGGAAATGTTTAGAAGTGTTCCATGCATAGCCATATATTGTGACATCATCGCTTAATTCAAAATAGCACAATGGTACAGTATAACATATTATCTATGTTTGCTGTGGTAGGATGAATATTTGAATTATAGGTGATAATGCTATGGTGTAGCTGAATTTGATGTAATTTACTGTGGAGATCATGGGCTGGGGTTCCTTATGGAAGAACATTTTTGCTTCAAGAGAGTGATCTAGCATGTAACTCTTTCATGTGTCTGTGCCAGCCAGTCATATTGCAGGAAATGGGCCACTTTTAAAAAATGAGAACCAGCCACCCTTGCCTCTTATAAATAGCTTGGCAGATGTATCATTGTTTCAGAAAGCTGATAATTATAAAGATGGTGGGGTTTTAAATTACCATTGAGAGTTATGCTTCTTTGAAAAAACAAGTTCAGTGTTCATAAAATCTATTGAGTTGTACCTCAAAGAAACATAACCAGAAAGCTTTTCATGTATCAAAGCTTTTGGCCTCTTCCCTCCCCAATCTAGCTTCTCGTTCCCATCACTAAAACACTTAGAAAAGAACTAGTTTGTAGTGCAAAGGAATGCTGTGAATGAAGTGAATTATAGAAAATTGAGAACTGAAAATATGTTGCAGATAATTTTTAGTTAGGAAGGGAAATTCCTTACCTTGGATAACGTGGAGTCCTTATTCAGCAAGTAGTCCACACATTGGTAAACAGCTCTGCAACAGCATTCAGCACATGCAAATAGACTTTTTCAAAGTCCATTTGCATGTGTTTTTTAACCATTTGGATATCATGTCACCTGCTGGCTAGGTGAGCCCTCCACTTTCACTTTGCCCAAGGGATCCAACGGTGGATGCTTTGGTGAGTTTTAGTCCCAACCTAACATCTTTGGCAAGAGATGGGTAACACTGTCTAGTTAGACTGCTTAAGCCCATGTGCCTCGACATGGCTCTCACCTAGCGAGGGTTATTGCTGAAAATATCTGATTGTTAAAAGTCAGCGTTTTTCTCATTTCCTGTAGTTTGCTTGTCAGCTGAACTCATATGAGGCCAGAGACTGGGGCACAACAACAGTTTGGACAAAGAAGGCCACGAATTTATTTGTTACAGTTGTTGCCAGTCTTGGCACTAGCATAGAAGACATATCTACATTATCTTATCCACCTGCTGGCTGTTGCTAATCAAAATGATAGGAACCTGGAATTAACAAATTTAACATATGCCATTTTGAGGCCCTGAATCCCACCTGGGAACCAAGAGTTCTTTGGTTGTCTCCAGGCTGAGTCTATTAATTTCTTTTTCTGCTCCTGCCTAAAGGAGAATTACCAGGTGCTCAATCTTTCCCTTACACCTGGATTCACCCTCATGCTTACAAACTACCCCAGCAAAGTTGTGGCATAGATAATACAGATTGTTAAAACCAAAATGCCATGAAATGACATAAAAATGAGTTTTGGAGAATGGGAAAAGATCCAAGGCAAATTGGTTGCTCCACATAAGATGATAACTTCACAGGCAGACTGTAGTAGAAACCAGCTCACTTTTGACTCCCTGTGATGTAAAACCTGCCCCAACTAGCCTCTGCCCTAATTGCTTGGAGGCTAATGTCCAGGGGAAAGCCTTGAAGACCACAAGGACTTTGGGAAGAAGACTCATCACCCCTGAAAATGGCAGGTCAAGAAACCCGACCCTGAGTAATTATTACCATCATGTTACAAACCATTTACTTGCACTTTGTTCTTTCCATCTGAATATAGAGTACGATCAGAGAATTGGCTCCAGGATTCACAGACTTAAATTGTGTGTGAGTTTCAAAAAAAAAAAAAACCTTGGCAAACTGAATGTTAAATGAATAGAGCACTTGAAAAAGTGTGAAAGGAGGACATTTCTTTACTGTTTTATCACAGGAGGTTACATGGAAACAGAAGCTGCAGTACAGGAATCTCTGGGACTAGGCAAACTTGGAACACAGGCAGAGAAAGACCGAAGGCTAAAGAAAAAGTAAGTTGTGTGGTCACATCCCTATCATATTGTTTTATACCTGCCATTGGTATGCCCAATAGTTATCTATTTTTCTATAGGTTTCTATAAACATATTTGTTTCAGAGAAATGATAATATTTTTGTTAGGGATTATTTGTAAAATAACATATTTTTTTAATAAAAGGGAAACTGTATGTTTGCCTATGGAATATATATCAGATTTTACTAGAAACTGTGCCAGGTGTGTGTTTTCAAAGCATAAACACAATGTGACATAGCTTCCTTTTCTTTACGGGGCTTATACTGCATCAAATGTAGAGTACAGGCTCTTTGTATTTAGCTATGAGCAGCTGAACGCAGAAGAATAGATGCCTTTGAAATGTGGTGTTGGAGGAGAGTTTTGTGAGTCTCCTGGACAGCGAGGAGAACAAATAGGTCAATCTTAGAAGACATCAACCCAGACTGCTCATTAGAAGGTCAAATAGTAAAGATGAAGATGAAGTACTCTTGACATCAAATGAGAAGAGAGGATTCACTTGAGGAAGCCTTGATGCTGGGAAAGGTGGAGGGCAAAAGAAGAAGGGGGAGGCCAAAGATAGATGGCTAGATGGTATTGTAGACACAATGGGCACAGAACTGGGAGGGTTGAGGTGGATGGTGGAGGACAAGAGGCGCCTGGAGGACAACGGTCCATGGGGTCGCAAAGGGTCAGAATCGATTGTGTGACTGAACAACAACAAGCTTGTTGTAAATTACAGCTGTTTTCTGTCAACACTTGTACCCCCTTTCTCTCCAGTTTGCTATAAATACAGCAAACTTTGGCTTTGTGTATATCAATTATATGATAATTACACCCTTTCTTTCAATGCATGTACTTAAAAGCCTAATTCAGCAGCTGCTATGATGACTCTGGACATGTAGCTTATGATAAAATATAAGTATTTATGCCTCTCAGGATTTATCACATTCCATAGAAAAGATATGCTTTTCAAAAACACGGAGAAGGAAAGCTTATAAAAATAGAAGAGTATTAATACTGACATGTTTTACTTCAATTGAGATGATTTCTGAAATTTTTCTCTATCTGTTTTCATGTTCCTCCCTTTTACCGATCCTTTCAGTTGTTTATCTGGGATTTCATATGCTTTATACTGCCAGCTTTTCTCTGTGTGTGTGTGCGCCTCTGTTCCAGCATCTGGCCATGTTTCTTTCTAACATGTGTGCACCTTATTTTCTGTATTATATGTGACTATGATAAGATGTTTTTCTCTTGTTCACTGTTCAGCGTGTAAAAACCTTGAATGACAAGACCTAGATGAGAAATTTTAAGTCACGCATTTCTCATAGACAGAGATCCACACAATTTATTTTCATGCTACTGTTTTCCCAACAGATAATTATGTTATGAACCATGTATTGTATTCCTTTTAAAGAAAGGAAGAGCATAGGAATGTTGAAATGTTTGTTCAAGTTATAGTTTCAGTATTCTAGCTGGAACCAAAATTGTCAGTGCCTGTAGCATTTGCATCCAAGTCTCTGGGCTATGGTAGGGTCTTGGAGGTCAGATATGCAAGGCTATTCAATCTACTGTATCCCCACCACCACCTTTCTCTTTTCCTTATACTTGGTGGGATGTTGTTATTGTTGATGATGGTGATAGTGTCATTTACCCTTGATTTGATGCTCTACACAGAGGATGAGATATTGAGGTTTTCTGGATGCTTTTTTACCTACAGTTTCAATTAACCCAAGCTAAAATGGCCAGTTATGAGGAATTAAGGAGGATAAAGTTCAGAAACACCTAAAATCCCCTTCCTACTGAATACCCTGTACAGAGAGTAAATGTGCATTCAGTCTGTATTGACACAGGCTCCTGTTTAGTATTGTTATCCTATATTTTTCTGGGATAAATATTGCTGTATTAATGGAGGCAATTGTGGGAGAAGAATGCTGAATGACTGAGTTTTATGGTCAAGGCTACCAAGCTTATTTCTAAACATATGCCCCAAAATGCATAAGCCTACCACAAGTTCATTTCTTTTGCACTGATACTTACAATAAAAGGCTTTGCTTTTTAAGGATCAAGGAAATTGGATAGTTCCAGGATATTCCTCTGGGGATTGAATTAGTTAGGCAGGAAACCTTGTTAAAGTGCCAGTGACTTAAAGGCTTCTGATACTGTACTACAAATTAACAATGGACCACAACATTAATTTTTTAGAACGCCTTTTGAAATGAAAGTGGAGCTTTGTGCATTGAACTCATTAAAAGGGAAACACGTTTCCTGAAGCAGTGGCATGAAACCTCATTGCTTCTGTTGAATCACTACAACTGTATAATAATGTTTGCATGTTTCCACTCTGAAATATAGGATGTGGATAATATAAAGTGTCTCTCAGACAAATTTACAATTTCATTGACTTTATGGTTCATTAGTCAAATACATCTATAGTTGATTTCACATGGCTTGTTAGATTTACGCCTAATTATTTCAGCTGGCATGGATTTGATTTTGAAAAATTTGATCAAAAGCAAATGAATTAAAAGAAGATAGTTTACGTTTCATCATGCAATCATTCCCACACTTATGCTTTATTCACTAAAGTAACATACCTTCAGTTATTACAGTTGCTTGTTCATATTTGTGCAGTATGTTTTACAAAGCAAGCCAGATGATTATCAATTTACAATTATAGCTATAAATGCATAAATATACTGTTAATATATGCATTATTTTGGCTGAAGGGATTGCAATATAGCTATAAAATACAATTGCTGCATTTTGTAAAGGAAAAAAATCCTTAATAATAATTTTAGAGCCTGTCCAGACAGGCATTAAGTCCACTCTCCAAGATTATCTGTAAGTGGGGTGGTCTGCTTTTTCTTGTCTTCCCCCCTTTTCTTTACACCCCCCTCCCCAGTCCCTTGCCCAACACATTAAATTATAAAAATATATTTGTGTGTGTATGTACATGTTGTGTATTGTGATTGAAACTGCAACCACAATGATGGTTTTGATCAGCAATACCACACACACACACACACACACACAAAGAAATGTCTTTTAAAAAAGTGATGCATCATTTATTTCAGTGATGATTAACAGATGTTATTTTTTATTTTAAAAAAAATTCAGAGAAAGTGTGCAATTGAAAGTGTGCAATTGAGATTCAAAGAGTCTATTCCAATTCAGAGAAGAGCAGTAAGCCGAATTGCATGTTAGGTAAAGGTAAAGCTCACCCTGGCTTGAATGCCGGTTATATCTGACTCCAGGGTTCGGTATTCATCTCACTGTACAGCCAAAGAGCCAGCACTGTCTGCTTCTACAGACATTTCCATGGTCATGTGGCAGGCATGACTAGGCACCGAAGTGTACAGAATGCTGTTTATCTTCCCACTGAAGTGGGAGCTTGAATTCTGCATGTAAGCCAGTTTCAAAGTTCTGGGCAGACATAACTTTAGTGTGTCAAGGATGGCAAGTCCTGCTATACATCCCTCACAGGTCTCAGTGAATCTTCCTTAATTAATGGGGAACAACTTGGCTTATTCTGCAAAAGCAGTTCCTCAGTCCTACTATGTTGTGCTTTGGTTTGCCTTTAGATGCATTTTTCATGCAGAAACATCGAGAAACTGTCAAAGAGAAGTCCTGCACAGATTCAATCTTGTTTTGCTCCATGCCTAATTGTAAAGATCCTACATAAGGCACCATCTATTACTTCCACACTAGTCATTTGTTCTGAAGGGGACATCATTTGTCTATAAGAATCCAAATAATACCCATCTCTGTCTGCACAGGCTCTTTTATGGCTGATTTTCAGGTTAGAATGTAATGGCTGCACCAACATGGCAAAGTCCTTTTGAGGGCTAAGGAACTGTTTTCCCCTCTGCCCCCTTCACTTTTTCTTCAAAAAGGATTTTTGCTTATTCTACCTTAGCTTCTCCAGTTATATCATGGCATTCTTGAACTGGTACTTTTAATCATTTGTTCACATCTGGAGTGGGCTGTCTGTGACTTTTTAGAGTCTAGAGGTTGTTGGATGGCAACTCATCAACATAGACACTGGAGAATAATGATGGGAGTTAATAATTCATCTACTACAATTGTGGAATTCTGCCTTGTTGTCTCTTCTTGCAGTACAGAAAAGGAGTTGAAAATGCTTTCCTTCCTCTTTACAAGGCAGAATGTCATCTTCATAATTCATGTATTTATTCAGGGGATGCTGTGGCTCAGTGGTTAAGAAGCTTGCCTTGTTAGCTGGAAGGCTGGCAAGTCGGCAGTTCAAGACCCAGGTACTGCATGATGGATTGAACACCTGTCTTTGTCCCAGCTCTTGGGGACATGAAAGGTGCCTCATTCAAGTGTCCCCTGAGCAGAGTTTCTCCAGCAAAAATCCTTTCAACCCATTATTATTATTATTATTATTATTATTATTATTATTATTATTATTATTATTATTATTATTAATATTATTATTATTATTATTATTATTATTATTATTATTATTATTATTATTATTATTATTATTATTATTATTTTACCACTTAAATTAATTTCAGTCGTAAAGAGAATTATAAATTTGTTAGACAATATAAGCAATGGTTTTATTTATTATCTTTTGAAATAGTCGAATGAGACAGGAAATTGACAGGGAATGATATAAAAAACAATTGTTATGATGAAAATTACCTTTCTTTGAAAGGAGCCTATATTCTACACCAACACCAATGCACCAGAAGTGGAAGTGGACATGCCCATGACAAGTGTAAAGTGCACCCGCAGCTGCGTAAATGCACCCATGGCTGTTGCAAATGTGTTTACGATAGATGTGAATGCATTTTACGGCAATGTTTACAGTGGGGGGAATCATATGACCGGCCCGCTCTGCTGTCCAGGGGCTGTGGTCAGGCCTGCAGCATAAAAGGTTGGGAACCCCTGCTTTAGCATGTAGCTGAAATATACACACACACTTTTTTTGTGGAAGCAATAGTGGTCAGTTATTTTTTAAAGTTTCATGACAGCATGGAAAGGAGGAGAAAAAACACACAAATATATCCTACACAGACATATAAACCCAAATAAACCTGATCAGTGAGCCCAGTACTGCTTGCAGGCCTCTCAAATGGCAGTATTTTGCTCCACAGTGAGGTCAGGATGGAGAGCTCAGCAGAATTTATAACATTCGGAGTAAGAACTTTTCATGCAAGGCTCCTGGATATATGGGACTCTTGTGGGCTATAGGTAGTGCATAAACAATAAAGCAACATTTTTATAGAGACTTGACTAAATGGGATCATCCTCCTGTTCTGTTCTATTGGCTTATTCATCTTTTAGTTACAAAAGTTCTAATTTTGCCTATTGTCATGTAAAAACGTTGCTTTAAATTAGTCTAGTAATTAAATGCAATTTTAAAAAAAGATCAAAATTGAATTAATTGTATTAAGCTCCTGCAATTCGTAACCACCTACATTTTCTCTTAAAAGCATTGTTGAAGTAATCCATTAGTAACTAAGGTTACATTGCTTTTATTTATTATGAATACTTAATTACCTGACAACTCATAATTATTAATCAATGACTTTTGTGTCGTGAAATTTGTCTTTATCTCTCATTTATATCAGGATTTATAAGAAATCATGATATATTAATAACACTGCAGCTGGACACAAAACTTTCCTCCAGTAAAATAATTATTGTACTATACAGCTGTCATAACACCCCTTCTCCCCTCCAAAAGAAAAATATATATATGAGATTTAATTATCCTGGTGAAACCAGGCAAACATAACAAAACCCTCTGAGGCTGGCTAAATATAGATTTATTTATTTTACTGTACAGTACTAAGTTTTTGAAGAAGCAAGGTCAGATTTTTTTAAAATGTGCTATTCGGTTTAAAGCAAATGTTTCTCCTTGCAGATCTTGCAAAAAGAAATGTTAGGAGGCCCAAATTCTTTCATAGGACACATATACTTTAGAGCAGGGGTTCCCAACCTTTTCAAGCCAGGGGCTAGGTCACACTCTCTCAGTCAGCTTTGAGGGCTGTATGGCCATTTTGCCCTGCCTGCACAATTGGGGATGGGGTGGCCATTTTGTTCCAACAGCTTCAAAGGGGTTGCCATTTTGTTTCTCAAATGCCCTGGGGGGAGGGTTTGAGGGCCACATGAAATGGCATCAGGGGCCAGATCCAGCCCACAGGCCTTAGGTTAGGAACCCCTGTTTTAGAGCAATCTTCCACACATTTTTAGACTACAATTCCCACAGAGAGAAAATCAGAGTGGTGAAGGCTGCAATGAATTGTTCTGTAAGTGCATTGGTTCCTACCAACTGCTAACAACCATCTAAGAATAATTGTATGGAACCAAATCAACAATCCATTTTGTCATTAGAGTGAGCAGCTAGAAAACACAGAAAAACAGACATATCCATCTGTAGCATCTAATAGTTTCTTCATCTGAGTGTTCTGTTGTCAGATCTATCCTCCCTGGACACTGCCTTCTGTGAAATATCTGTCTTATCTGTCTCTCAGTTCATACCCATGCTTCTTTCCCTAAAGGGCAGTTCACTCTGTCAAAGTGTCCTGTAACATGCAATATAATGCTTTCTTCACTGTCTCATGCAGTCATAAGTGTAAAATACACTGTTGTATTTTGCCTTTTAATGTACTTCCTTCATGATTTTTACATCAGTTTGTTGACCATTACTGGAACAACACTGTGTAGTTTTAAAACAAAGACTTAAATTATTATGTTCCCAAGGCTATGAAATGTTTCTAAATGCAGAGTAGTTTCATTAATAAATGTGCATTGAGAAATTCTTGTGACGTTTAATAAAATGATCCAAGAGATTCAAGTTGCAATGATGATAAATTGTAGAGAAGACAAATGCATGTTGTCATATGGTTGACACAGGCTTGTTCTGTTGTGGTTGTAACCAATTTTGTGCATTTGATATTTAGTGCCTTTCAGTGTGAAATTAAATTTAAATAATTCACACTGATTAGGGAAAGTTAGTAGCTGTTTTTATTAAGAGGTCAATGCTATGTAAAATGCATTAACTCTGACGATGTTTGGTAAAACAGAAGGTGGGGAGAGAGACCAGTATTAATAGATTAATTACAATTATCATGCTTACTATTGCTGCTTCTTTAATTTTTACTCTTTCATATGATTTCTTTTATGGATTGACATATATTCATTAATATTTGTGTGCTTTTCTTTTCCATTCATCTCTCTTCATCTCATGAAAAGCACATCTGGGTAAGTTAAACCACAATGGGTGCTGATCATACTCATTTTCAGCACCATGCTTGAATTTCTTTTATTTCCTTTTATTATTTTTATCCTTTAATAGATAGGTAAATATACAAAACATCTTTGGTTTGCAGATCTGTATTGAAAATTGAATAAAATCTCAATTTTAAAATACTCTGAATTAACAACATTTGGTTTGTTCTTAGCCTACAGATATGCTAATATATTTTAAATGAATTGAGTGAAATTCTAGATGTGCTAGAATAAATTACAAAGCCTTTGTTGTAGCTCTATGTATGGTATTACTCTAGTATTTCACTAATTCATTAATTCATTTGCTTGTTCTATATGAGCTATATATAGAACAAAAGCAGTTTACAGTATATTAATTTTCCACCTCTTAATTTCATTTCTTTCCAATTCAGTTTATTTGCAAATTTGAGAATATTTATCTCATTGCTCTTCTGATTTTGGTTGACATGATTTAGGGTACAATTCTATATCCACTTACCTTAGAGTGAGCCCTATTTAAATAAATATTTAAATTAAAATTTAATAATAATAATAATAATAATAATAATAATAATAATAATAATAATAATAATAATAATAATAATAATAATAATAATAATAATAATAATAATAATAATAATAATAATAATAATAATAATAATAATAATAATAATAATAAAGGATTTAACTCTAACTAAGTGTGTATAGGATAGTACAGTAAAACCCCATATAACGAAGGGCTCTTATAATGAAAAACTTATATAACAAGAGGAATTTGAAGAAAAATGTTGCCTCATAATTTCATTATACGAAGCATGCTTTGTATAATGAAAAAATAGCATAGCGAAAAGCCTCGTAGAATGAATTATTTTTGTTATACGAGGTACCACTGTATGTTGAAATGCTTACTCTTGTAATCATTCTGACAGTTTTGTAAGAGAGCAGACTTTGTGAAACCACATACAGTGACAAAATTTGTAAAATGGTTTTAAACATCTGTCAACTTTGGCATCTTTGTGATATTACCAAAATATCTTTTTTTGGAGACTAAAACTTGACAATATTAATTTTAGATTGTAAGTTAAAATATATTACTGCAATAAAATAGGGAATGATATTTCTAAAATCTCCACGAGTCTGTAATTTTATGCAGGAAATTTATTGTAAGATTGTAAAGGCATGTATTATATAGGTTTTATTACCATGAAAGTGGTGGTGGTGGTATATTTTGAACATGGCTTTTTTCTCATAATACAAAAGTGGTACTTATTTGTAGTGACTACACAATATTTCAACCTCTGTTTCCGTTTACGTATTATATGCTTTTAGGGAAAGCAATGACATTTATCACATTGAAGTATATGTATTTAAACAAAATAATTGCATCATTATTTATGCAAGCTGTGCTTTTACTAAAAGAATATTGAAATGAAACTGGCTTCTAGGTCTGAAAACATTTAAATCTAATTTCAATTGCATTTGGGTGATCATTTTATTTTTTCTATAAATTTACACAGGAAAAACGCTTTGGATGAGAAAAGAACGTACAATTTGCAATCTACTTGGTGCAGAAAATAATTAAAATTAATTCAAATGACAGAATATGCAAAGGTCTAGACAAGTTCAATAGTGTCTTAAAATATAACTAGATTTCATTTTAATAGATTGACAAATTGCCTAATTTGATTTTGTTTCATGGACTGGAATTGGAAATTTGCTAATTCTGTTGTAAACTAGATGCACATGTCTGACAAGTAAGGATTCAATAAATTGCTTGAGAAAGCAGGTCTACAATGTTCCTAAACATTTTCATCCAATTGGTATGTTCTTCTGCAAAATGAGTGCTAAAGTAGAAGATAACAGAATGAGAGCACTATAGTCTATGCAGAAGAACATACTCTGTTGGATTGTACCTTTTTCTTGTCATTAGTACGTGATTAGATTTTTTAAAAAATAAATAACTAATATATATATTCTGAAATTGAATCTCATTGAATATATATTTTATATATTTTATGCTATAGATACTTGAGAATAGTTATTTTAAAAACACATGCTCAATGGAGCATGTGTAATTCTGCACTGCACTGCATTACTTTAATTAGGTGAAAACATTATCTTAAAACTGTTGTACAGTACATTTTAGAGGCAACTAGGCATGTGGCATCTATCAAGATTTCTTAACATACAGCAATTAGCTCCAAAAAGTTATGATTTTTGCATACCTATGCAACAGAATTTCAGCTTTGGAGTACCCACTAATATTGTAATGCAGCCCAACTTGTCCTATCATCAAGGGAAGTTGGCAGTCATAGTCTAACAAATTTGGGATATGTTCTAGGTTAGGGAAGACTACCATAATATGACTTCCCATTTATGTCATGCACTGCAAATGAAACTCAGTACAGTGGAGCCTCAGTTAACAAATTGCTCGGTTAACATAAAAATTGCATAGCAAAAGGAAATCCATAGGAAACAGTGGCTCAGTTTATGGAATTTTTTTCAGAACTGATTAATTGGTTTTCATTGTATTCCTATGGAAAAGTGCATTTCGGTTAACGTATTTTGGTTTTCAATGCATTCCTATGGGCAATTGTATTAAATGCATTCTTATGAGAAATTCAGTTAAGGTAATTGTCACTGTAAGAAATGTCCCAGAGAATACATTAATTACATTAACCAAGGTTCCACTGTATCTTGTTTAAACACTGATGCTCTAAATTATATTCTCTGCACATACTAATATTTTCTCCACATACTAAAGTCTATTTTTTCCTATTTTTTTATGTTTGCTGAATCTGTCTTTCAGAGGCCGAGACTACAGTAATTACAAAATAATTACTTGTATAGCACAATAGTGATGTCTCTTCTGGCAACTCATTCCAAATAATTTTCTAACTCACAAAATATATTTCCATAAGTTATGTGTTCTTCATAATTCACTTTTCATCCATCTGTCAAGAATGACAGATACTTTATACCTTCAATAGAACCAAGTGGAATTTGTGCTAGTACATTCAATGTGTGTTTTCACATTATGCTTATTTTAATTTAGCCTTTCTCCAGTGTGCCAGTCTCCATTTTTACCATCTGATTTAACATATTTCCTTAGTTAGCAAATCTAAGTGCAGTATACCAAATAATTGAACTATTGGTTTAAATAACGAACTCCAACATAAAAACAAACTATTTAGCTCTATGTGAAAATCAGCAAATGCCTGGGTAAATGAATGCACTTTTGACAGGTACCAAAACAACATCAAAGGGCCTGTCTACATTGACCCTTATGGACTGGGGTAACATGGCTTTTAAAAAGTCATTTTCAGTCACGGGAAGCAGCAAAACACCATTTGGTGCAACCGTTACATCCCAAGAGCATTTTTCTCTTCTAGCAACCCAATTTCTGGTATCCTGAAGCATCTGACAGTCAGTGCAGAAGAATGATAATTTCCCCTGATCATCATATGTGGATGGTCAGGGGAAATAAAATAAAATACTATCGCTGCTATGCTGCATTACTTTAACGAAAAGGGAGAAAATTCTGTTTCTGATCAAGTTTTGAACCCAGGATTCCCCCCCCCCCTTTCACTGAAGTGATGCAGCACAACAAATGTTTGTATCAGCCAGATGTTTAAACTGGAAGCAGCAGAAAGACTGCTATTTTAGCCCATTCCAAATGAACACTCTCTTGGAATAAGCTTAAATCAAAGTGTCACAAAATAATAGAATACTGTATCTTGAGGCAAGGTTCAAAGAGGTATGAGATGGAGAAAAGGGTCTAACTAACCCAACAGCCCCTATGTGGGGATGACAAAATTTGAGTAACACCTAACTGCTACAAAAATGGCCAAAAAACCCAGGATATGTATTGCCACCAAAGTGAATGTCTACTATGATGCAGGCAGAAAGAATTCCAAAGGCATATGCAGTACATTTTATATATGACTCTAGATTGGGTAAAGTATCATATAAGTATTCTGCCACTACATTTACATGTATTTACTGTGTGTTTGAGCTTCATGAACATATGCCATACACAATTAGCAGCCCTGATATATGTGCTAGTCTAGTAGATGCTGACGTTTATGTGTCTATATTTATGTCCAGGACAGGTATATTTAGAATATGAGTGAATGTTGGATGGTCATGTGGTGAATTGTTTTTATGGTGAGTCACATAAATGGGGCTCAGCATCCCATAAGTGGAATTCCCAAATGATTTTCAATCGATAAACTTGCAGGCATAAATATGCATGATGGAAGATTTGAGCCATATTCTTCCAGCATTAAATATACATCATTCAAGACAACTTGAAAAAATCAGAACAGTACCTAGTAATGTATTAATAGCTTAGACGCAGTGTTTCCCAAACTTTGGTTCTTGGACTCCATTTCCCAGAAGCCTAAGTCAATTCCTCAAAGCACTGATCAGCCAATATACTGACTTAGGCTTCTGGGAATTGAAGTCCCCTGTGGGGCGTAGGGCCCACTTTGGGAACCACTGGGAGTTTCACTTACTAAAAACTCCAGGGAAATGTGGCAGGAAGGTCTTTTGAGCTTCAGTAGCTTCCAGGTTCTTTTATTTAATTTAATCTACATTCAGTATTAGTTGGAGACAGTGGAAAACATTATTATCAAGAGGCTGAGCCTTGGTCTTCAGCTGAACTGTATTATCAGTAAACATTTAGTCACTGATATGGTAAATTCAAAATTGCTTTTGCAATATAAGATTATGCCATGCCACTGATTGTATATTGTTTATGCAATTCAATTGCGTGCTGTAGAAAACCATAGTTTGAAAAGAAATCTTTTATTTTTATTAATGAAAAATAATGCCTGTCTTATCCAATTGTTTTCAAGATAATTTTCATGTATAAATCACTAATCCTGAGGCATAAAAAGAAGCATTTAAAAATGCTGATTTTATTTAGGAAGAAATTGAATGAGCAAAAAGTCCAAGTGCACTTTTTATAATGAAATGGTAGCACAGGTGCTGTAGTCCTCTTTCACCTTTGATTCAAGTGTCAGGAGGTTTTTGGAAAAGGCCTAATACAGGGGTTCACAACCTATGGCCCATGGCACCAAATAATCTGGCCCCTGACCTTGCTCCGGCCACCCCCTCAGCCAACGCTGTTGCTGCCGGAATCGGCCATGGACTCATTTATGGCCATGTAAACACATTTACTACAGCCCTAAATGAGTCCATGGCTATCGTAAACGCATTTACTACAGTCGTAAATGAGTTTGCAGCCATCATAAATGTGTTTACAACAGCTGCAGAATGCATTTTATGGCACCAGCCCAGCCCACTCAGCTGCCTGAGGGGGTGTGGCCTGGCCCACAGCTGAAAAACGTTGAGAACCCCTGGCCTAATATTTAGCATGGTGTTGAAATATGTAAAACAAAGTAGAATCCATCCCATTGTATCTCTTTGGACAGCTTGATTGTTTTCTGTTTTATGATTATTTCATTTCATTTCATGTTTAATTTATATACCGCTTTACTCTACCCAGTGGGTGACTCAAAGACACTTTTGAAAATCCTTTTGGTATTCTTTTAAGGTTTGCATTGATGAAATACCAGAGTGTGTCTCAGTTGTGTGCCTCTCATACAACTAATATGGTGTCTTCTCATTTAGTTGCAATTGGCTGTAGCAAGTTACACAAACACCTGTAGGATTCCAGCCAATGCTATTTAAGGGAGAAATAATTGTTTTACCAAATTATTTTCACGAACTCTTTTTCAATTTAATAACTTGTTTCTTCATGCAATTTAAGAAATAATGTTTGAAATTAAAGTTAAAAGAGTTTGTATTTTGAAGTAATAAATGGATGGCAATATGAAATGGAATGGGAAAGGAGAACATTTTTGACCAAGCAACATGGATATTCTCAACAAAGAAAATAACTTTTCCCCCCTGAGGTCCAAACAGTTCAGCAAGCTTGATAGATGAATAAATAAGGTCAGCATACAGTATAATTGCTGTGGTCTCCCCAAATTTCATTGTACCTAAACGTAATTCTGACTGGTGTTTCTAGGTACAACATATGTTTTAATAGTCTGTTATGTATTTTTAGGCATGAACTTCTGGAGGAAGCTCGAAGGAAAGGATTACCTTTTGCACAATGGGATGGGCCTACAGTTGTTGCATGGCTGGAGGTAAGCCCTATGAAAACCTTCTGAAAGTGTGGGTATACAGCATAACAAATCATTTTGCCAGCAAGGCAATGTATTTGTTTTTACGAAGGAAAAAATTAAGCATCCTGCTAATTGATAAGTTTCGCAGTCTCTCAAATGATATGTAAAGCTTTGCAGTGGAAAGTGAGAAGTTCTCTTTTTTTCCCCTCCTATAGAACTATATTAATGAAAATATGATAAAATTTTACTACACACATGGATTCATTTGAGACTAATGTGAAGAGGTGGGAGGGTACATTGATCCTTATTGTCAACTTTTCCTAAATTTTACTTGCAACTTCCTGATATCAGCTCAGTTAAGGCAAATTAAAAGTGGATTTGCATGTAAGCCTACCACACTGATAACTGCAATTTCTGTATACACTGTGAATCTTATCACACATGTGAACAAGAATGTTATCACAGATAACATGTTTGTGATTTCATGCATAAAGCTATCATGCCATCAGACAGGTGATGAATTGCCTTCCTGTGTAAATGTTATTAGTATTTAATTTGGTTTGGACCCAGAATTTTTAATTAATTATTATAGTCATAATCTGCAGGAGGGTTAACGGTTAATGGAGGAAGCGGATTATCTGGACCCTTTCCAGTCAGGCTTTAGGCCAGGTCATGGTACGGAGACTGTATTGGTTGCACTGTTTGATGTTCTCTGGCAAGAGCGAGATGAAAGGTACCCCTCCATTCTCGCTCTTCTTGACCTCTCAGCAGCTTTCGATACTGCCGACCATGGTATCTTGCTTGACCGGCTCCAGGGGTTGGGAATCTGGGGCATGAGAGCAAACTGAGAGGGCACCCTCCATATACCATCCATTGGGGAAGTGCGCCTCTCCAGCATGAGGAAAAGGGCCTTCTTGGTCATACCGTCCACACACACACACACACACACACACACACACACTATGGAACCTCCTCCCGGTAGAATTACGCCTCCAGGCCCAGTTGCTACCATTTAGGTGAGAACTGAAAATGTGGTTAGCGAAGCGGGTCTGGGGGCCAGGATTGTCAACAAGCTCCCCTTTTTGACTCAACTGAGGTCCCCCCTCTCATAATTGGTTTTTAATTAGTTTTAGTGATTTAATGATTATATCATTTTTTAATGTCATGCTGTTTTTATACTTGTTTTAAGAGATCAATAAAGGCACAGCGGGGGGGGGGAGCATTGTTATGTTGAAAGGGCTTTTAACTGTTTTTATATATTTTTTTAATTGTTGCTGAGTGGCCAGTGAGGTGCTCGCTGGGCTTTGTACACTGCCCAGAGTCTATTGATTGGGGCGGTATATAAATCTATTGTAAATAAAGATATATTATTCTATTTCGATGTTGTGAACCTCCCAGAGTGGGTAACATTTGTTCTCCAGAGATATGCTTTATAAATGCATTAAATAAATAGATACATAAAAACAGAACTAGCCAAAAAGATGACCAGTATGTATGATGGACACCAACAATCACTGATCTGAACTACTGATGGCATTATCAAAATGGATGCTCCACTCTTGTGTTTTGAATGGAGAATGTGGGAGCCTACAGGAGAAAAAAATTCTAGTCTCCTTACTTGTGGAGTTTGGACTTAATCCTTCACTGTCCCTTCAGATTAATAACTGCTGTCACCCAAAGAAACATTTTTGACTTTGAATCACAGGAGGAAGCATATGGGACTTCCTTCTAGTAAGATGTCCCCATAATATCTGTGTTCTCCATTTCCAAAATGAAGGAGACTGGATCGCAGTTATTGAACTAAGGTGTAAAACCAAAGGTTGGTTTCACTTAGTCGTTTGTCTTGCAGTCCTAAGCAAGTGTAATAGAACCAATCTTTCAGAATGCAATCATCATTAGATCCTTAAGAAGTAATATTTCATTAGAAATATTCATTAGTAATATTTCATTGGAAATGAAATGTAATATTCAGTTTTGCTTGCTTGCTTCATTATTAGAAGCAACTGTACAGTTTAATAACACAGAAAATTACTTCCCTGGAAAACAGCTTATAACTATATTAAAATGAGGAGTGTATCAGCTCTCTCAATAAATCCTTCAAACCTCAGAATTAAATGAAATGCCAGAATTGTATATAGCTACATATTCTAATCTACTTACACATCTTTAGAGTTTGACAGTTAGGTTCTTGGGTTCAAACAATGATGGATCATGTAGGATTACTTTGTGGCTTCTGCTACATATTCTCTTCCATTTTTTCTTCTTTAGCCTCCATAAAACTGAATACAGAAAGGAAGGAGGATGTATTGTACACTTCACAATTTCCTCTTTGAATTTTGTTACCTCTCATTTTTCTGAAATCTTGCCAGACCTCCTCATTATCACAGCATTTTTGAAAGTTACTTCTCTGGAGCTCATCTTTATGGGCTTAAGCCCTTGCAAGAAATGAGAAAAGATTGTTTAAAGCAGAATTGGCCAAACTTTTTGTGCCGTGGGCCCGACCATCCCCCCCCCCGACAGCTGAGCGGGCTGATCACATGGTTCCTCCCACCATAAACACTGCCACAAAACATGTCCATGGCTGTCATAAATGTGTTTACAACAGCCGCAGGTGCATTTCCGTCAGCGTTTATGGCAGACACGTTTGTGCATGCACGGGCATGTTTTACGGCTGTCGTAAATGTGCCCACTTCTGCTTCAAGGCGTGGTGAGGGCATCACAGGCCACATAAAATGGTGCCATGGGACGGGTCCAGCCCGCAGACCATAGTTTGGCCACCACTGGTTTAAAGTGTTTATGTAAATCAATGGTGTTAGTTTGTTTCTCTACATTCCTACCTTTCCAAACGTCTTCCTCAGTTTTGTCTCCTTCTCATCTTTTTTATACAGTATCTCCTGACAACATTAGCTGATCTGCTCTGATAATCAGTGAACTTTGTTCTCAGGAAGGTCTTCATGGTTTTGACTAGTAATGGCTTAACTACTGTGACATCATAGAAGTACTTTACAGTACTGTACTAGTATTCCCTCCTCTTTTCTCTCAGACCTCTTCTGTTGGAGGGTCACTGTATCCCTTCATATTTCTGAGGTCCATGAAAAGATTAACACAATCTTTTTTAGTGTCATCTTCTGCTGTTGGTGTTGCAGCTACTGTTGATATTCAAACATATAAAACATAGTAAAAACAAACAATATTATAAAAACTTAGACTTGTATTATATAAATGATACAAAATTTAAACAAAAACCTAAGATTAGTTAAATAACAGTGTAATATATGTCTATGCCATTCCCAATATTTCTGTCTTTTGCAGCTCTGATGGTGTTATTACAGAGATTTGTAGTTAGTAATAACATTTTATGAAATTGACTATAATGTCATTGAAGTGTGTTTCGTTTATAACTGAGTTATTTCTATTGCCAAGTCTTTGTATTTTGTTAGTTTTTCCAATTCTTTATCTTCAGTTCTGGCATCCCCTGGAATTGCAATATCATTCTACTATTGTTATATCTCGTGTACAGTATTATACTCAAAGTGTCTATCAGTTTGTATCCGAAATCCCACAAGATCGTAACTTGTCATTTTCTAACATCTTTTCTACTTGATGATCCCATGAATTTTTGAATGCTGGTACATTATATTTTTACACAGTGATCATTGATTTAATTTTGCAAATATGTCATGTCTTGCTTTGCAATCTGTTTGTGCAATCTTTGAACATTTACAGATGAGATTAATACAGGTACATATTTCTCTTGACAGAGTCAAGATTTGCTGTTTGCAATATATTTGCCTATAAGAATGGGATGTGGACGTGTGTGTCCAGAATGCGTGTCCGCACACATCCAGCCAATCCCATAATGAGCCAGCCACACTTACCTTAAGTCCCGAAGATCACTCCTGCAAGGGTCCGGAAGCCGAGAGTGGGGCCAATGCCCCACAAACCCAAACAAAAAAACCTACACTTCCCAGCGTCCTCTGTGCCGTGCCACCCCTCAGCCAATCAAGCAGGAGGATGCGAGCATGGAGGAGGTGGGACAGCCGGCGCACGCGTAAAAAAAACGGCTGACATGTGCCTAAAACAGCTCAGCCCAGGGCCCTGCCTGACTTACCAAGGCAGACAGAGCCCAGGCTGAGGGAACGGTCTACCTGCCGCCCCTTCCATGCCACCTAAGGGGCAAATGCCTAAGACAGCAGCCAGCGATTCATCAGGGGAGGTGTGTGTGTGTGTGTGTGTGTGTGTGTGTGTTGTGATTGTGTGTATTGTGTGTATTGTGTGTTTGGGAAAAACCACCTTCCCTGACAGATCCCTGCCACCAGCATACAATCCAAACCTGCCCGGCAAGGCTGGGCAAAAAATGCTAGTTTCCTTTAATGTTAGCTTTAATAATATTAGTTAGGAGTGCTAATTCTTGTGCAGCTAGAAGAAACATTATTATTATTAAAGGTGTACATGGTCCACCAGATGTTTGTACCACAGTTTTGGAATCCCACTACTTGAGTCCTAGCCCTGGACTCAATGAAGTTTTACCTGATAATGTAGCTGGTACCTAGTAGTGCTACTCTCTGCAACTGCTCTATCATGATCTTATCAATGCTAATCACACTTTTGTTTTTGTTTTTTATAGGTTCTAATTAAAAAAATTTAAAAATGCAAACGTTGCATGATATAAAAGTAAAAAGAATAAAAATGATACATAAAAAGAGAAGATACAAATCAATTAACCATTTCCGTAAATCAATTCTCTTAACCATTCTACTCAGAGATGCTTTACTTCACTTCTCGAATCCTGATTATCTCATTTTATTTTTCATCTCTTTTCTTCATGAAATCATCACTTGGGATCACCACATCAATCAGTTTAACCAAATTTTCTTCAACAACAGTAATATCTAGAGCAGTGGTGGTGAACCTATGCCATACGTGCCAGATGTGGCACTCCCACCCCTTCTTGTTGGCACACATGCCATCGCTTCCTCCCTCCCCCAGCACAGACTTCACCCTGGCCCTCTGTCCAGCAGCCCAATCGGAGTGCTTTATCCCTCCTCCCAACACAGTTCACCTCGCCCCTCTGTCCAGCAGCCCAATGGGAGCATTTCCTCCTTTCCCCAGCATAAAGTTCACCTCATCCCTCTTTCCAGCAGCCCAATAGGAGCATTTCCTCCTTCCCCCAGCACAAAGTTCATGACGCTCCTCTGCCCAGCAGCCAAATAGGAGCACTTCCTCCTCTTCACAGCATAGAGTTCATCCCACCCCTCTGCCCAACAGCCCAATCGGAGTGCTTCCTCCTTCCCCCAGTACAGAGTTTGCCCCGCCCTTCTGTTTAGGCATTCAGTCTCTAAAAGGTTCACCATCACTGGTCTAGAGTGTTGCATTTGAATTTACTTTTAGTTTGAATCTTAAATTTCCACAAGATCTTAGCTGTCTTATGTTCATTCTCAACCACCTTTTCAGGTTTATGTTCCCACCAGCACTTTGAAGTTAATATTCCATAATTGTTGCACTAACCCTACTACAACATTGCTGCAGCTCAGTTATGGTGTCTTTCACAGTCAGTCTGTGTGATCTTACTGCATCCATTGGTAATGTAGTTCACTGTTTCACCCATTTCTTCACAAAGCCTACACTTACTGTCAGTTCCAGCTTTTTCAGCTTTTGCTTTAATTTAATTGGCTCATATCCAATTATTAGCCCTATCCAATTTACCCTCAATATTTATATATATTGAGCATGCTATTCCAAGCATTTCACTTGGCAAGAAGGATGATGTTTATAAAATACTGCTTCATTTTAGCTCAGTCTTAAAACTTCAACAATTGGCTAAATCACTGGCTGCTTTTAATGTTTCCCTTTCCAACAGTTATGGCTGGGAATGCCTGCGTGGTATGTCGCTGCATGTCGTGCAAATGTAAAGAGTGGGGCAATTATGTCTGCCCTGTCGGATACTGAGATTCAAAGAGAGATTGGAATCAGCAACCCTCTCCATCGCTTAAAGCTCCGGCTAGCTATTCAGGAGATGGTGTCCCTCACGAGCCCCTCAGCCCCTCCAACTTCTAGAACGGTGAGTCACATTCATCTAGTTCACATGACTGTAATAAATGTGGTGTTGGGTCAGACCAAAGGTTCAACCTATCCTACATCTGGATGGTTCTCTCATTAGCTGAGCAGATGACTCAAGAAAAGGAGGGCAATGAAGAAAAGAATAATCCTTCTCCACTGCTACTATTCAGCAAGAGGTATTAAGTTGAATCACTTTTTCTGAACGAGGGGGTTGGGTCCATTAGGCCTTCATATCTAACCAAAACCTTTATACATATATCTTTCTCACAAATCTTTTCCTTCTGTAACAACTCATGTCATCCTTAACAGAGGAATTGCTTGTTGTTACTGCTGCACCTGATAAAATGTCACTGATAACATCACAAAGATGGGCCTTCTCAGAGATGGCACTCTTACACATTACAAGAAACAGATGCTGTTTCCCTATGGAATTTTTAAAGGTGTATGGGGCCCACAGACACTGAAGGGAATGCACTAACTCCTCCCCTATCTTCACAGAAACATCTGAAGAGAAGGAGAAATGTGTCTTTGTAGCCTGTCCTCATGAGTCAGAACCCCAAAATTGAAGTTACAGTTCACATAGTCTATCAGAGTAGAGCAGCCTCTCTCTCTTTTTCCCCCCAGTGGCATTACACATTTGCTAATGAGTTTACCTTTCAGATCTAGTCAGTTACAATTATTATTTTGCATTCATCAAATAACCATTTACCACTTCACAAAAATAAATCTGAATATCAATCCTGCATCTTTACCTGGTGTAAAAAGCCACACTGATTTGCAAATGTATCTGTTATACTAAACAACCATTGTGTACCTCTATATCCCCATCTGATCATGGAGCCATGTATAAATTAATACCATGAAGTCTCACTCTTATCTCTGACAAAATGGACTTGATCCATAATAATGATGATAAAATGATAATAATAATGAAATGGACTTGATCCATGAAAGCTAACATTAAAATATAGCAGTTAGTCTTTAAGGTGCCACAAAATCAGAAGAATTTTTGTAAGTCTTCCCCAGTGGTAAGCTGGCTAGTTTAGGTATCTGAATGCAGAGCCAGAGGTTTCGTGTGTGATTCCCTATAGTGCAGGGGTCCCCGAACTACAGCCCATGGGCCGGATCCAGCAAGTGGCATCAAATCATCTGGCCCACACCTTTGCTCTGGCCCACCACCACCTCAATCCTTGTCCCCTCCACCTTGCTTGGTGTGTGCCTGCCTGTGCTTCATAGCAGGGTGGATGTTGTAAGGCTTACAACATCTGCCCTGCTACGGAGCGCCAGCAGGGACATAGCAAGCCAAGCGGGGGGGACAAGGATTCAGGTGGAAACAGCAACCAGAGCAGAAGGTTTTCCAGTGGCCACTCTGGCAGAGCACAGCATTTCCTGCCCAAACTCATGGCAGAGGACAGCCTGGACCACTCCTTCACCCATGCCATGTATCTTCTCCAGGCCAGTAAGCAGGGAAGCAGTGTGGGGGGGGGAGTGGGGGTCTCAGGAGGATAGGGATTCAGGGGTGTGTGTTTGGGGAGTGTGTGTGTGTGTGTGGGGGGGGGCTCAGCATGGTTTCTGCTACTAGCAGCAGCAGCACCAGTCTGGCCCCTCAACAGTTTGAGGGGCCATGAACCAGCCCGTGGCTTTAAAAGTTTGGGGACTCCTGCTATAGTGCCTCCTTCAAGAAGAGCCAGCCTGCATGGCCTTTAGCAAGTGGCACCATCCCAAGGTGCCCCAGAAGAGCAGAAGGGTAAACAACTTATGAGTTCTCTACCTAGAAAATTCTGTAAAGGATCACCATAAGTTGGAATCAAATGGCATGCAATTATTCTTATTTCCAAGCTGATAATGATTACTATTACTTCATTTTGTCAGTTGTAAAAAGTTACAATGTTACTATTCTGTTAGGCTGGTCAATTATTGTGTGCCTGTGTATCTGATGTGTGTATAAATTGATGCCATGAGGCCTCACTCTTATATCTGATGAAGTGGACTTGGTCCACAAAAGTTCACATTTAAATATAGGAATTAGTCTTTAAGGTGCCATTTAAATATAGGAATTAGTCTTTAAGGTGCCACAACATTTTTTTGCTTTTTTTTTTGCTGTTCTGTTTTGTTTAACCTCAGATATGCTTGCACAGACTAACATGGCTACCACTTCAAATATTTCATTTTTAACTTTTCTAAAAATGTTTTGGAACTTTTGTGTTGTTTTTACACTTTTAAAAATCTTTATTGAAAGAACATGGAAAAAACAACTTCTATATATATAAAACAGAAGTTTTTGTTTGTATGTGGTCTATAGGCTCCTGCACCCCTGGACCAATCCCACTGAAATTTGGCACATACGTACCTTGGGCTGGGAAGATCAGCACTGGGGGGGAGGGCTCGAAACCCATGGGGGGGTGTACACAGTGGCCATCCCCCAAATTGGGATACAATTGACCTATACAATGTGTGTTTTTCCCAGTGATGTAATTGAGCTGATGTCATAGTCTCAGGTAGGTTGAGATTGTGACATCATCTGACTAGCTCAGCTGTAGTTTTCACAGTAGGTGGAAGGCAAATGGGTATGCGAGATCAGCACTGTAAGTGACCATGGCCTACGTTAAAGAAAAGAAAAAACCTGAGCGAAGCCGGGTAATCAGCTAGTCTCTTCTAAAATTAAGCACAGATCATTTGTTATTCCACTCTATTTTCACTACTAGAGGTTTTGCTTTATTATGCTGTAAGATAAGTACCGTAAATGGATAAATATGCTGAATTATTTTTAATCTTCAGCAATGCTTTACACCACTTTAACCTGAATAGATGTCTAACTAGCCTATAAGCCCCTACATTCTTTTTATAAATTATTCTCACCAGGCAGAAAGGAAGGCAGCAAAAATCTTCTGCTATGAGAATAGTTATGGTAGTATACTGTAAGTAAGCAGGAGTTAACATTTTAGTTTTCTTTTGCATTGTTCTCTATGGGAAAAACCTCAGCTTGGCTCATTGATGCTTTTTGATTTCCAAATAATGGCTGCTTCCTGATCCTCCCTCATTAAAAAACAACAACTAGACAAACATTGATTAGGAAAATGCTATCATTAGTGGCCAGCAGGAATTAGAAGGCAATCATCCGGCCTCTTTAAGATGGCCTGTGATCCCCACCTGACAAAAAAATAGAGTTAGAATCTCTTATTTATCCATTTAGCTCAGTATTGTCAACTTTCACCCATAGCATCTCCTAAGGTTTCAGGCAAGATTTTTTTGTGGTCCTGCTTGGAGGCGGGTGGTCTCCCATTCAACCACTAACTAGGCTTAATTCTGCTTAGCTTCTGAAATGAAGTAGGATCACATGTTTTCATGATTTGATAGAATGAAAGAAGGGGGGATATAAGAGAGAAACTTACCAAACTTTGGGCAGCTTCAGTACTAAGCAGAATCTTTGTCATGAAAGAGGGTGGCTATGAGGGCACTTGAGTAACTTAGTCTGTCAGTCATTAATTCTGACAGGCAGTACGAGTACAAAATCACAATGATCAGTCTTACTTCAGGCAGCTGGCATCAGCATGAGGTCACAGTGTCTGATTTTGCCTTTTAAGTAGGCATCCTCAATAATTTGGCAGCATTGCTCTCTTTCCCTTATGGAAGCAGGTAGTGACAACAGCACTCAGTATTCCTCTCACTGAGATAAATAGAGGCACTGTCTCTCGCTAAGTGCCAAGTGGCCTCATCCTATTTCTTACTGAAGTGGGTAGAAGCAGTAGCCTCTGTTATCTCACTAAACTCTCTCTAAATTTCTGTTTACAGAAGTACAGTGGGTACTTGAAGAGGACACCATGCCATCAAATGAATTTGGGGTAACAGAGGCAGGCAGAGGATGTGTACAGCTTTGTATGCAAGAACAAGAGGGTGTGTAGGGTTTACTACACACACACTCTTATTCACAAACTCTCTCTCCCTCTCTCTCTCTCTCATACACACACACCATTATCACTTTTAATACTTTTTTTACTTTCTTTTTTAAACTATCAGCAGCGGTAGCTCTAAGAGAAAAGGTCAGAGATTCATGAAGCCACCTCACAGAGTACCTCTTGGGAAATACTCTGGTTTCAGCAGATCCTCTGAGATGATAAAAATAATGGGATTTGCATTACTAAATTCAACCAACCATCATCCAGATGATCTGTTGACTGAAATTGGAAATGTAATTAAAGAAGACTGCAAAAGGACTCTTGCCTTGGCCACCACCAAGCAGGAAACGGGGTTCTTGTCAAGTGATGGAGTGAAGCACCCAAGCCAGCCATTGAGGGGCAGAGAGTTGGTCACAGAATCAGAAAGTGCTGTCTTCTTCCCCTGCAAGGAAGTATGAGTGATACAAAGAAAGCACTCCCAAAATGTTCCTGCCAAATATGAATTTAGTGTAGGAACCAGATCATGGGCATACTTTCTCTGTAAGAGTCATGCACATGCTCTCTTTCCCTTATTGAAGCAGGTAGTGACAACAGCACAACAGCACTCAGTATTTCTCATGTTGCTGCTATAGGGTTTCCTGAAAGTATAGTATGATGATGCCACAGACCACAATGCCTTGTGTATACTCCAAAGCACTAAAATAGCACACCTGACTACTGAAATCAAAGCTGTAAGATTTATTCTAGTGTTTATATGATACACGCAGGACAGATTTTCAAGGCAGTGTACAATTATGTGAAAACAGAACAATTTAAGACAATGAAAGTCTAAAAGCAGAACAGAACAAAAGCAGCATGGTAGAAATATAAAACAAATACAGAACCACAAGATGTTAAAAGCACAATGTAAAGTCAATCTGACTGGATATAAT
This sequence comes from Bradypodion pumilum, assembly GCA_035047305.1. Lineage (NCBI taxonomy): Eukaryota > Metazoa > Chordata > Lepidosauria > Squamata > Chamaeleonidae > Bradypodion > Bradypodion pumilum. The sequence goes on from JAWDJD010000005.1 coordinate 61,346,379, forward strand.
TTAATTTAATAGTCATATTTATATATGCCGCCCACTCAGGCAGAACCCGACTCAGGGCGGCATTACAACAAGTTATAAAAACACTTTAAAAGACCCATATCCCACCCACTTTAAAAGACCCACTTTATAGCAAAAATGAGGCATTAAAATGCAGAGCTGGGCATAAAATGAGTTCAGGTCTTCAATATGTGCGAGTAATAAAAACTGCAGAGATTTAAAAGGCCTAAGGGTACAAGAAAGTCTTAACCTGCTGAGAAAAAAGAAAACTTGATGGCCAATAAATTTTCCTCAGGAGAGCATTCGATATTATTGAGTGGCAATTGTTGTACTAGGAGGAAGGAAATAGAGGGATAACAGTAGTACATTTGAGAATTGGCTTCAAAGTAGTATTTCCTCATGCTTATTTCCTGAGATTCAGAGATCCCTATTCAGAACTGTATATGTTTTTTTTCCAATGTGAAGGAAGATGGAAACATCTGTCTAAAGTTGTTTGCAGCTGTCACTCAACTGAGGCAAGGACATGGTTGTGCTCATTGTGATGGTCTATGCTGTTAACTTACAGTGTTGCTGCCTTTCTTCTTTAACACTGCTTACCTAATGTGGATTCTACCTGCCTTCCTGTGGGTCCTGACAATAGCCTTCAGGCAATGTTTGGGTTACCCATGAAGAAATGGAAACTCTTTCAGCTCCAGCTAAAACGGTTAGTTCTAATAAGCAAAGTTTTCATGTATTTCCATGTCAAAATCACAGAATTTACAGTTTAAATGTGAAATAGCAAGATTAGATAATTTATTTGCATATTATGCTAACTTCAGGTGGTACATAATATTCTCTAAACAAAGAGAGTATTCATTTGACATCTAGTAGTTTATTGTAGATTAGTTAAATTAATGCCAGAATTAATAAAAGGAAATAAAGAAATAGATGTAGATTAAGAAAACTGATGATTTATTAGTTTCCCAGTGCAATTTCATGCATACTTTCTTAGATGTCTTATTACATTCCATAATACTTGCTCTCAGGTAGATGTGTTTGAGACTGGGGTCTAAAAATCACTTTACACTTCTGTTTCTGCTACTTGGATCCCATTTCTCATTTTACTTTCTGTTTTTTAAAGTTGATTATTAAACATGCCATTTTCTGTTTTTGGGGGACTACAAATATTGTGCTTCTTTTTATGGATTTTCTACTTGATAGGCCCACATCTACAGACATCTATATGTGGCTCACTTGGAAAAAAGAACTAGCATAGACATAACAATGGCTTAGCTTCCTGTTTAGAAAAGAAGCTAATCCATAAATATCTGGAAACTTCCTTTCTGAACAGGAAGGCAGAGCTGGCACTCGAAGGGTTTTCAGTTAGGTCTTTCTCCATGTGAGCCACATTTAGGTAACTGAAGGTGTAGGTCTGTCAGGTAGAACAATGGAATGAGAAACTATGAAATTTGTAGTCCAGAAAACCCCTTGCCTAGTGATTATTTCAGTATGCTTGAGTGGAAACAATGCTTTACAGTACTATGTATTTTTATTATTATTAATGGAAACAACAGATGTTGCAATATTTACTATTAGGTTTCCCTTGTTCGAAAGCCAGTCGTATCCGACTCTAGGGTTCAGTGTTCATCTCTGTTTCAAAGCCGAAGAGCCAGCATGGTCATGTGGCAGGCATGATTAGACACTGGAGTGCACGGAACACTGTTACCTTCCCACCAAAGTGGTCCCTATTTATCTACTTGCAATTTCTTGCTTTTGAACTGCTAGGTTGGCAGGAGCTGGGACAAAGACGGGAGCTCATTCCATCCAGCAGTACTCGGGAATCAAACTACTGACTTTCCGCCTCCCAGTCAGCATCTTAGCCACTTGAGCCACTGCAGTCCCTATTAACAAAACACTAAGTGTGTTTTGTGACATGGAACTAAATCACATACGTTTGCAATATGTTGCATCCAGTACATGACAGTAGAGGCATGGTGTCTGTAATTATGTAATCATGCACTATTGAAGAAAGCTTCCTTTTATCTAATTACTAGCATATTTTGCTCGGCGGTGCCGGGCTTTGTAAAATTGTGTTGGATAGTAAAGGGTTTCGGTTTTTTTTTTCTTGAACAGCTGGGCTGTTTTAAATGGTGTTGAAAGGTTTTGTGATTTTGTGGCTTTGAGGCGCTGCGTCCGCCTGTGGCGGACTTGCGCTCCCAGTGTTTTTTATTTTTATTTTTTGCGCACCGGCTTCCTCAGTGCCGGGCTCTTTAAATTGTTTTTGGAAGGTTTTTGTTTTATGTTTATGCAAATTTTATTTTATTTTAATTTATTTAATGTACATTAATTTTTTTAATTTTAAATTTAATTTTGGTTTTTTAAATCTTTATTTGTACGCATTTTTATTTTTGGTTTTGGTTTTTTGGTTTTTTGAGTGAAAAGTGATTTCTGGTTTTTTTGGTATTTTTTGAGGTTAGTGTGAATATTTTTGAATGTTTTGATAACTTTTTGGATTAATTTGGGAATTAATCTTAATAGTTTCAATATTTTTGAATGTTTTTTCTCTTGTGGCCTCTGGGTGGTGGTGGTGAGCTTTTCTTCCTCTCTACAATTTTTCTCTTCTGTCCTCTGGGTGTCGCTTCCGGTAAGTATTCTCTTTATTTTCTCAGTTGAGTTCCGGTCATCATGGAGTGAAGACATCTCTTGGTAAGCTCCCTGGTTGTTGTTGGTTTTTTTTTGGGGGGGGGGTTGTGTTGGGTTTGGGGTGGGTCTTTGTGATGTTTTTGTGGTAATTTTTTTGATGTTTTTGTGTTTCATTTTGACTGTTTTTGTGACTGTTTTTGATTGTTTTGGTGTGTACTTTTTTTTGGGGGGGTCTTTTTTTCCCCACGGGCTAGGCTCAAAGCCTGGCCCGTGCAAAGGAAAGGGCATGGGGGTCTCTTTTTCTTCATGGGCCAGGCTCGATCCCTGGCCCATTGAAAGTAAGGGCAGTGGCGGCGGGGGGGGGGGTGTATTTTATTTTTCATGCGCCGGCTGCCTCAGCGTTCTGCGTGCTAATGGCATGCAGGATGCTGGGGCTTGTAGTTTTGCCTGTGCATGTTTGGTTACTGCAGCGGTTTTTTTTCCTGTGGCTTTTTTTTTATTGGCCACAGCGCATTTCTGAACGTTCCTTTTGCCGCACTGCTCAGCCTGATTGGCTCTGGTGCGGTGCGGCGCAAGGAACATTAGGAATTGAAGTTCCCTTTTTTTTGCGTCCAGGGGGCTCCTGTCCCCCAGCCGAAAATTTCAACCCGACAGTTACCTGTGAACCAGGTTCGGGTGAGTGAACGGAGACCCATTATGGGCTAGTGGGGCCTGGTGCAACATCCTTTGTCACATTCCAACGGTTAACGCACCATTTTATAGGTATAGATAACACCTTTACATAGGCTGGGGCTGCTGATGAGCATAGACTCCTAGTAACGCATAGTATTTTAAACTGATCATTGAAAAACTGTCAAAATTTGCAAAATTCAGGAGAATAAAGGGTAATTTCTGCTCTCGGGAAATAGTTTCTGGTATTGTTTTAAAAAATCATACAAGCTCTTAATTTTGTCAGTCTCAGCCCATACATTTTCCCACGTTGAGCTTTCTTAGTACCTTATCCTTGAATGCTGTTCTCAGTTGTGATTTGACTCTGCCATGGGATGTCCAACCTTGATTTGTATCCCTTTGCCTTCATGTCTGCATGTTTCTCACACTGTCACACAAATTCCTCTTCCCTTGAAAAATGCAAGCAGCTAAATTTTTGAATGCTGATTTTATGGTGATACAAATGTTGGTTCTTTTAGGTGCCATAGCATGGGTCTGTTTTTCTTTGGTTGGTTAGGCTAACATTATGTTTTTGAGGAGGGGGACATGAAGGGGCTTTGCCACTTTTAATAATGGGACTCTTCACCCAGCATAAGCCTCACTATACTTTAGTGCCATTATGGTTCTTCTTCAAAGTGAGAGCTGTCATATGCCATTTGTTCTTTGGTTCATGCTGTATTTTCTTTGTGTCCTTAACCGGCTTCCTGATGGCTGTCCTCAACATCCCAGAAAGAGAATGAAGTAGGCAGCTGGGCTCAGGTAGGAACTTTCTCCACTTTAACACTTTTCCAGTATGACTAGCTGCAATTCGGTGCCTAGTGTTATAGAGTGGTTAGTGTGTCTACAAAGATGGTGCTTACTTACTTTATAAGTTAAAAGAAAAGAATAATGTACTGGTCTCTAGGGCAGGAGTTAATTTTAATTTTCAAATTTGTATACTCAAAACGACTCAGGTTAGCTCACAATATTAAAAAAAAATACAGCTGTCCAAAACATTAAAAACATATAAAAACCCAATTTAAAAATACTTTTTAAGCCGAGGCCCGGGTCATGCTACCTCAGACAGCTTCGGGGGCTGGACAGCCATTTTGCCCTTCCTCCACTACGTGACACTTCCTAATGTGGTGGAGGCAGTGGTGGGCCACATGAAATGGTGCCATGGGCCATATCTAGCCCAGGGGCTACAGGCTGAGAATCCCTGCTCTAGGGGTTTGTTTTCTGTTGCTAATTATATGAGTGCCAGTAAAATTTTCTGCACTCCTCCAAACATTAACGTAAATTGAATGAAGACCTTTGCATAGACACAATCACCAGCCAAAGCAGTATCAAGAATATGAATAGGTGCTCCACTTATTACCAGCCCTGAGTCAGACCTTCAGGGAAGAGGCGATTGTTGCCACTGAACTAATACCAATTCAGTAAGACTTGCTTTGCTGTCCTCAGCACTCGATGATGAAGCAAAGCTATGTTTTCCAGTCAATATACAAATCCAGAGTCAAGATGAATGGTATGGGAGAGATAATATCTTTAATTTCATGAAGTGAGATTAGAAGGCTAAATATAGGGTATTGCTAATGAGGTGTCACAAAGATAGAATCCCCCCCCCCCAAATCAGAATGCTTCTCACAGGCTTTTCTGCAAAATAGATTTTCTTTCTTTTTTCCCCCTCGGTGCTGCATTAGGTGACTCAGTGTGGCTGTACTGCTACGACAACAGACTGGAGGGGGCCAATGCACTCATTCTACCAGCCACATATAGGCCAATTGAAATTATTTTTCAGTTGCACTAAACTGTGTTAAAATTTAACAGAAGGACCTACCAAGATAAATTTGTTGTAATAAAATGCAGTCACTGGGCTTTCTATGCCTGTTAACAACACTTCTGCTTCCCCACTGAAATGTTATTTTCTTTTTAGAGTTTAAATCAAAATAATGTCCTTCGACCATTGAGATTGAATAATTGTATTTGTTTAGTTTGTGTTTTATTCTTTTAATATTGTACACCATGCAGAGTGGAAAAACATGGGTGTGCATACGCATAAATAAAATAAATCCATTTTTATCTGATTGGATACTTCAGTTTTGCATGTGGAAATGCTTGTGCACATCCTTGCACAAGTACTTTTTCAGACTCTTATAAGAATCGCATGTAATAAACATTGCTTACAGTATAGAAACCATCCCTAACTGGCTTTCCACCACTTCACAACTATTACTTGAACATTTTTGTTCTTTTCCCACTCACATTGTAGTGCATAAAAGCCACTAAAAATACTTATCTTGCATATTACTTTTGTGTCCAATGTTGTTTTGTCAGAAGCTTCTAGATGTTTTACCCCCTGAGGTTGGTAGGGAAAATCACTTATAACAGGATTTCCTTCCCTTTGCAACCAGAGGGTAGATCACATTTATTTATAGACACTAGATCACATTTATTTATAGACACTTCCTTGATTGCTATTCTTATGCGCCAGGCTAGCCGTACTCTGTTGATCAGAAATAAATACTATAGCTTGATTTCTAATCGATAGCCTCCATATGATTTCATAGCCTGCATATAAAACCGTCAAGGAGTAATTGATTTTCTCCTTTATTACAATAGAGGTTACTAAACATTTTTTTCTTTATAGACACTGGCTTATGGTGACATGAATCATGAATGGATTGGTAATGAATGGCTCCCAAGTCTGGGATTACCCCAGTATCGAAGTTACTTCATGGAGTGTTTGGTAGATGCAAGGATGTTAGATCACCTAACAAAAAAAGATCTCCGTGTACATTTAAAAATGGTGGATAGTTTTCATAGGTAAGTTAGTGAGATAATAATAATAATTCCATGTCAGAGATTACTCTGGGTTGAAAGAATTTATAGAGTATGCCCGAATGAGGCTCCTTTCATGTCTCCAAGTGCAGCTCTCAGGTATCAAAACCCGACCTTCCAGTCTCCATCTCAGTGCCTTAACCAATAAATCACCGGAGGAGCTGCTTAATAATAATTTCATGTCAGAAATTATTTGGGGTTGAAGGGATTTTTGCTGGAGAAACTCCACTCAGGGAACGCCTAAATAAGGCTCCTTTCATGTCCCCAAGAGCTGGGACAGAGACGGGCACTCATACCATCATGCAGTACCCAGGTCTCAAAGTGCCGACTTGCTCGCCTTCCAGCTAACAAGGTAAACTTCTTAACCACTGAGCCACTGCAGCCCCCATGGTGAGATAGAGCACTAACATCGTAAAAGCCAATAACAAGCTACTAAATATTTACAGTGTTTATTAAAAATATTGGGCAGAGCTGTTCATATTTGCAATGTTATTTTATTTCTAAGTATCTTATCAAATTAGGTTATTTTTCTTAAATAACAGAACCAGTCTGCAGTATGGAATCATGTGCTTAAAGAAACTAAATTATGACAGGAAAGAACTTGAAAGGAGAAGAGAAGCAAGTCAGCATGAAATAAAAGGTAATTACTTAATGAAAAGCAATAGCCTTAATACTTCCAAAATTTTACTCTCTCAGATTTACAATCATTTATGTGGTTGAATATGACAGGGATGTTTTTCCATTTGTTGTTCCAAATAGACTTGCCTAAAGCTAAATTCAAGAGACTAGGTAGTGGCTATGAGAATGCCTTTTGAAATGTGGTGCCTAAGTTCCCAGAACTCTTTCCACAACCAAGAGAGATAACAATGAAGGCATTTTCAACTGAGCATCTGTAAAGTGCTGTGTTTTTTCTACCCAACCTTTCTCCTTCCCACACAATGGACTTGCTAACAGGTCATTCACATTTCAATGAACCACTACTTGAGTTGTTTCATCTAGCTGACAGATAACTGATAAAGATAGCATTCCCTGGCCAATTAGCATTGGGATTCAAAATACAGACTAAAACAAAACAATCAACCAGCTGGTTAATAATAAACCAACCTAAATCCAGCCACATTAGTATAGGTTAAACCCCCAGAAAACATGACTGTGACATTTGATCTATTATTTACTCAGTATAAATCCTGGTTGCTCATTGAGTTAAATATCTGGCTGAGGAAGCAGAGTTTGACAGTTCCCCACTGTGCCTATGGAAGAAGAGGCAGTCTGTGTGACCATCAGTACAGCCATAGGCGTAGTGCTATATAATCCCTTTAATCCCTTAAATCTATTATTTGATGTATATTCATAAGGGATGTGATCTAGGGCATACCTGAGTGGTATAATGGTTTTCCTTACTTTCTTCATTCTAAAGCTGTATTTAGCAATAAGCAGCTCATGATCTACTGCAAGCCATGGTCAGCTCCAGGTCTTGTTTTTAGAGGTTGTATAGAGCAGTGATTGTGAACCTTTTAGGGTCCAAGTGCCTGGGGAGGAGGAGGAAGCATGTGGACAGGCATCACCAGTGCCCACACACCCATCTGACATTGCCAGTTTGCCTCTGGCAAAGTCACATGGGTGCATGTGCACGCATGCTGCTTGAGGAGTGCTGGCAACACCACATGTACACCTCCCCTGTGGGTGAGCCCCATCCCTGGGCCCTCCCCATCCCCCAAAGGGTCTCCCCCAACCCCCTATGTTGCTTCCCCACCTTACCTCTCCGAGCCGCAGCCTCCTGGCCAGGATTTCATCCTCCCCTCTCACCTTCCCTTTGGTGGAGGGAGAGGGCTGGTGGGGAAGCGATACTGGCTGGGCAGGACAAGGCTTCCTCTTGATTGCCCATGTGCCAGAAGAAAGGCCTCTGCATGCCACATCTGGCACACGTACCACAGGTTTGCCACCAGGGGTATAGAGCCTCTCAATCTTTGGCTTCAAAATACATTATCAAATCAGATATTGATGCTGGCCGCCTGGTGATGTCCATGTGTAAAGTCCCCTCTTAGGTTGTTGGAAGAGGGTATTTGTCATGAGTAAAGGTAAAGGTAAAGGTAAAGGTAAAGGTTTCCCTTGCTCGAAAGCCAGTCGTATCCAACTCTAGGGTTCAGTGCTCATCTCTGTTTCAAAGCTGAAGAGTCAGCATTGTCTGCTTCTGCAGATGTTTCCATTTTCATGTGACTGAAGGGACTCTATGGATCATTGAGTCCTGCCCTTTTTCAAGGAATCAGCGGGGAATCAAATTCCTAACCTCTGTCTCCACAGCCAGATGCACTTAGCTATCTAGTAGCTCTGGAAGATAAAATGTATAATAGCTATATGTGGCTGCATAATTAGGTTAGAAAGTTATAAAATACTTTGTAAAGTAAGTTATTAGAAAATGTTGGTGCAGGGTCTTCCCAGTACTTTTCAAAAGTTGTTCTAAAAAAATTAATGTACCCATTGTGTTATAAAAATTGGTTTGGAATTATAAAATAAATCCAATCAACGGTATTTGGTTTCACCTATTTGCACGGCTGCTTTCTTTACATAATCAATGCAATTGTTTTCATCCCTCTTCAAACCTCACTATTTAATGGACAGAGTGGCATTTTCTCACAAGAAACTGATCCATCTACAAAAGTAGGGGACCATATATAATATGATAAAGGGAATCAGGGAAAGATATATTGGGTCTGCTGTGCTCATTTCTTGCCTCTTTAGGCTTTGATTAGGATGCAGACAAGACCTTCACTTGAATGGGCCTGATATTAGGACATGTCTATGGTGATGCAGGCTAGCCCCATTCCCCATCAGTTCTATTGTGTGGCCTGTGAAATAGTAAGACTGAAGTATGGCTATTTTACCAGATCTCCAAACATTTTTCCCTTGCAAAAATTCAGTCTCTGGGGAAATGCTTCTCTCCTCCTTTTTCTTTAGATGTGTTGGTATGGAGTAATGACAGAGTGATTCGCTGGATACAAGCAATTGGATTACGAGAATATGCAAATAATGTGTTAGAAAGTGGTGTGCATGGAGCTCTCATAGCCCTGGATGATAACTTCGATTATAGCAGTTTAGCTTTATTATTGCAGATTCCAACACAAAATACACAAGTAAGTAACTGAACTGTTTATTGTAATTCATTCCTATAGATTTTATCTGTTGCTTTATAATTTCAGTTGTTTCATTTAATTAACCATAGGCACGACAGATCCTTGAAAGAGAATACAACAATCTATTGGCATTAGGAACAGACAGACGACTTGATGAAGTAAGTCTTTTTTCTTCTAAATGTTTGACTACAAACAACAAAGAAAGTAGTTTTTGTTTGCATATATGAACATGGAAAAGTAAACAAATCTGCGCTACACTTCCAGGCAGAACCTTCATAATTTCCAAATAACCCTATTGCCACTTTCAGTTTGCGTAAGGGAAATCATATAAAGGTTGGCAGCAAAATTGCATTCATTAATGAGGTGATGGTGGCATTCCCTAATACAGGGGTCAGCAAATTTGGCTCTCCAGATGTTCTTGGACTTCAATTCCCAGAAGCCCTGATCAGCAGGTGTTCTGACTTGGATTTTTGGTAAGTGAAGTCCAAGAACACCTAGAAACCATGTTTGCTGACCCCTGCCCTAGCATAACCCTGATCATGAGACTGGAAACACAGAATGCAGTCAGCACCTCATTAATGAGCAGCAACTTGCTATCAAAGCTTATGCAATTTTCCTTACATAAGAATAAATTAGCAATAGGGTTCTGTTCAGTAAGTCTAAGGTTGCCTGTACTTTATAGTTACTTGAGTACAGATATAGAAGACTGCAAACATTTACCCTCCCAGAATACAAAACTTGCTCACTGCACTGATTCTGTGTATGTAAGTGACATGATCAGTACAGGGGAATATGTTCTTTTGAAGTACAGAAGTGTGGAAAAGAATTAAACATTACTGTTTTATGGTCTTTAGAATGTGATCTAGGCAGATTGGTTCAGATAAAGGTAAGCTGACATCTGAGGGAAAAAAATGAAGGTAAGTGCACCGTTTGTGCACCTCTGTGTAGGTCCTGCATCCATTTGTGAGTAGGAGCCCTCCTGACACACACAGACACATACAGATACTAATAGAAATAAGGATCTAGGATTGGTAGTGATAAAAACCTACACTGAACATTAGCATTACCTGTAGTGAAATTGCAGGGAAAGTGTCACATACTTAATGTCACAACTTCTATGAACTGTAAATGTAAGATTGTGTTAAAACAAGCAAATACACAATTTAAAAGAATACAAATTCCAGATGAACTACACTTATCAGTTTATAGAGTTGATTTTTTTGTCTTCATTGACTTACTATGTCCTTCAATTAGGAGATTTAGAGAGGCATCCTTAAAATGTAGATAATAAAATAGGTATCCAGATGAGAAATTAGCAATTTTCGGGGATAAATTGTGTGTTCTTTATCACCCACCTCCTTCATGGACATAATGCATTATAATGTCACTTGGAAATTAGCTGGCCAAATTTTCACTTCATGGATGGTTTCATCATAACACAGGTCCTTGCTCCCAAACTAGTGGGATCACCCCTTCTTGTGGGTGGCATAAAGAAACTCCAAGCAGGGGGATGAGACTAAGATACAGCAGCATCCTTCACATTTTTTCTATTAAGATAAAGTTCTCTTAATGCTCTGTGACAAGAAACACTATTTTCCATTTGTAAATTTTTAACTTTTGTGTTTATTTGTAATTTTAAATTATGTACATGTTTTGTTAAAAGGGGTTTGAATGGCAATAAAAGTGAGAAACCACCAAGATTTATTGATAAGCAAAAGGGAGATGTGATACTGGAAGGTTCTGAAATCAATGATTAAGCAATGTTGTATAAGTGACACATTGCTAAACTATTCTTTAAAGGGGGATGATGATACACACTAGATGCATGTAATGATTGCCATATTTTAAGTATCTGTATTTTTAAAGAAAAGATACGGGGGGGGAGTGGGGCATGGCCAATTGGCTAGCCTTCAGTTTTACTAAACTTCAAATGTGCATTCATTAACAGAGTGATGATAAGAATTACAGGCAAGGCTCTTCCTGGCGAAGACAGTTTCCGCCACGCGAAGTCCACGGAATCAGCATGATGCCTGGCTCTTCAGAAACTCTGCCAGCTGGCTTCAGGTTAACGACAACATCAGGGCAATCAAGAAAATTGCCATCTGATGGTAGGGCATTAATCTTTTTTTCTAGACTAAACATGTCTTTGATACATAGCAAATGACCCTTTACACAACTCATTATTTGTTTCATCGATGTGAAACATTTTTACACTTAGCAGGTCATAATCTTAGGAAAGTAAATTAAAGCCGAAGTATATATATGGAGCTATGAAAAAGATGGTGATAGGAAATTATGCTTCAAACTGTTACATTCCACCTTTTATAAGGACCAGTTTAGCATTGATTCTGGTGATATTGCCAGATCTGTGATTAGTATGTATTTTGTGGCAAGTTGAGATGGTAAACAGCTACATTCAATTAGAAAAAAGTGAAGGCTTCCCCCTCCAGTTTTTCATATTTATATACAATATCCACTTAGGCATCTTTATATATATATATTTGTATTACAAAGATATTTGTTTATGCATTTTTGCTTTCTCAGCTGAATTTATATTCTAAGAAACAGTTGGGGTGGGCAAAAGATATACCTCACTTTACCACAAGTTATCCCTTCATTGAATGTTGGCTCAGGTGATAACTGTGTCTCAGATTCCTATGCCAGAATGAAAAATGTCTTCACCCATACAGTGTACCTCCATTTGACTTCTTTTTGTGGATATAAGGGTCATCTAATCCATACACAGGTCAAGAGCACAGGAAAAAGTTACAGATTTTTAACTAGAGAACAGACCAAAGAATCTGGTGCAAAGAATCTGTACATGATTTTTTTTTAAATGTTGAACCTATCGTCGTTGACTGCAACTCGTATCTGAGAATGTATCCCCCCCAAGGCAGGAGAAATGTCACTGGCATGAATTTGAAGGTAGATCCCATCTTGCCATGAAGTGACCCACACAATATGTTCTTGGAGCCATCAGCCATGGCACACATGAAGCATGACATGCAGGATTTAACACTGGGACTGCAATTGACTGCCACAGCCATGAGGATATGGACAAGGTGCACCTTCACAGCCAGTCCATCTTGCATGGCCTCTTCCGCCTCCATGACCATTGGGAATCTGAGTTTCTCCTCTGCTCATTTTGCCATTGGGCCCAATATGATGGTTTCCAGTGGCATTTCCTCCACAGAGGGGACCATCACCCCACCCTAAAGGGGCTCACCTACCTGTAGCCGTTGGTCCCTTTAGGTAGTCATGTTAGTTAATTGCTGCCTGACACTCGATGTTGAGTCGCTGGCTGTACGGTCTACTCCATTGCTGTAGTGGGATGTCCGGCCAGACCAAGTTGAATCTATATGTGGATGTGTGGTGGCATCTAAAGTAAAGCAGGTCCATTCTTACTCTCATCCATGGACCAATCTCATATCATGTTATATGTTTCAGACAGAAGCTATGGTGGGAAAATATTAGATGTGGGATCAAATGAACTGGGGGAAAATCTGGAGCCCATCACACTATCTCATATAATGGAGCACATTGTTCCTCCTCCTGAATGAAAGATTCTTACAGATGTTTTGGTTCCCAATTTGCAGTTGCTTCAGCACGGCTGCAGAGATTAGACAGTTCTACAGTTCGCACATATTCATGCTGACAAACCTAACACAGAAAAGAGCTCTGAGCTGAACGAATGTGAGTATTTAGATATGGAACATGAAAAGCTATATTACTTATGAAAAAGGTAAATCCCCCACAATAATGTTCTTACTGCTTGTCAGATTCTGCTGAGGACCTGATAAATTTGTGTTTTTAAGCATAGTTCTCCTTGAGATCGTAAAATCTGTGTCTAGGGCAGTGATGGTGAACTTAGGCACTCCAGGCGTTCTTGGACTTCAATTACCAGAAGCCCAAGTCAGCACTCCTCTGCTGATCAGGGCATCTGGGGATTGAAGTTCAAGAACATCTGGAGTGCCAAGGTTTGCCATCACAGGTCTAGGGTGTCCTTTCCCACATTGCATATAAAGAAATAAATCTGCAAGCATTCCTACTACTCAACCTGTAAACCAGTGAGATTCATGAGTGGACGCAGGAATAAATATTTATAATTGCAACTGCATTATTTTAAAGCCCAACATATTTATACTCAAATCTCATCTCTTCTAATGTTCACCTTTTTTAAATTTATAAAAAAATGGAAAAGGATGTAGTCACTGTCATCAACTATCCTAACTAGGAGTGGGAAAAGCAACTTAAATGTTTTTGTAAACTCATTAAGTCAAATAAGATGCCTATATCGAGATATTCAACTGGAATTGCACCCTGGTAAACATTACATTTTACTTTTTAAAACAAATCTAGAATATTACCAATGGAATCCTATGTATAACCACTTAGAAAGAATCTCCATTGACTTTAGTTGGTCACACTTGCAAGCAATTGAGTATAGGACTGCCACCATTAGTGCATTAGCATTTCTGCTTTTGAGTTTTATTACATGAAGAACATTTTCAAAGTAAATTTTCTCACAGGAAATAAATACCTGGTGCTATTTAATTAATGCATTTTTCAACTATGTAACATACAAAGAATTTATAAGGCATATAAATGTTTTGGATTTAATACCAACATAGCCAATGGATAAGGACTATGGGAGTTAAAGTTTTAAAAAGGATCAAATATTGAGAACCACTAGCCCAGGAGTTCTCAACCTTTCTAAGCCAGGCCCCGAGTCACACTCAGTGGTGGGCATCAGCAGGTTCACACCAGTTTGCAAGAACTGGTAGCAGAAATTCTGGCTGGCCCCGCCCATCCAAATTTTGAAATAAAGTAGTCTTAATTCAGGTGCAACACAGGTCTTTCCCCCTCACCACACCCAGCACACCATGCCCACATGTGGTAGTAAAAAAAATTGGAGCCCACCACTGGTCACACTCCCTCAAACAGCTTTGGGGGCTGGATGGGCATTTTGCCCTTCCTACACATGGTACTTCCTGGTGTGGTGGAGGCAGTGGGGGGGGGGCACATGAAATAGTCCAATGGGCCCATCTAGTCCATGGGCCATAGGTTGAGAATCCCTGCACTAGCCTGTATTTTTTCAATAAAAAGTGGGCCATCTGTGGCCTTCCAGATGTTGGAGTGAAGTTTTTATCAGCCCTGGCCAGCAGAGGCAATGTTGAGAGATGATGGGAAATGTTGCCCAGCAACATTTGGAGGACTACATGTGGCCCATTCTGGTTAAAATTTTTACAAAGCTTCAAGAGAGAAGGCACCCCAGGGCATCTGGTAGCCCATCACTCTATTGGCTTCATCTCTTGGCAGAAACATAAGCTATGGCTCCACTGCTTTTTCTATATGTCACTCCTTAAATCATTAGTGGTTATTTTGAATGAAAAGTTGTATGTGCAATTGCTTACGACTAAATGTATTATTTCTCTTTGCTTCTAGATTACACCTTTTTCTTCTACTTTACCTGAAGTGCACTACCATCCTCTTGAGAAAACGAAGATTTTTATTCCACAAACAGGGTAATAGGGAAGAAAACATATATGTTTATCAGATTTATCAATATGTGGTGACCTTTTTACATATTGAGTTGCAATGTGCAATCTGCTCAGTGCTACTGTAGTAATACAATTTTGCCCACCTCTCAGTGGAGTTCAGGTAGAATCTTGATGCAAATCCTACTGAAATGGTGCTAGAAAGTATGGCAGTAGTACTGGCCAGAATTCACCCATTGGGTAGTTCAATAAAATAATAGTTACTGATTAGTTTTTAAAGTAAACCCCAATGTATCATCATAAATTTGGCCAAAGCGAATAAATAATTCTTTTATCAAAGGGAAATGTTCATTTTTAAACTTATTTCATCTGTTTTATTGTAATATACTAGAATTTATGTATTTACTGTGTATGCATTTCTTTTAATATGTGTAAGTCTCATGTAAATGGATATAAATATGATTTTTTAAAAGAAATTTAATCTATGGTACATGGGGTCTTAGTGCAAATGCTTGACAATATGTCAAACAATACTGTTTGTATCTTTCCATTACACCATTTTTACAGTTTTGAATTGTAGCGAAGTAAATTGGATCTGTTTAGCAAAGTTATTAGATTCTTCAACACGTTCCTACTTTTTAAAGAAATCTATCAATATCTAAAGCTTAACACCTGCCTCTGATGATTTACAACTGAAAGACTGAAACAATGGAACCTGAGCAAAAATTTAAATTAAAAAAATGGATCTGTAAAAGGCAAAAAGAATTGAAATACACACACACTCACACTCTTGCAGAAAAGCACTGTGACAGTTTTTATTTTTTAAATCAACATGAAGAAAAACTGTTTGCAAAAGTGAAATACAACAGCTACTTCACAAGATGCACTCTCCTTAAGAGCTGCTTATGGAACTAGAAACAGCTAGCTTTGCTTGGAATTGGTTTTTTTCCATCTTTCCCAAATTCTTCACAGGCCAGCCAGCACTACTGTGAAACAAAATACAAAGGGAAATAAGTTTGATTGTCAAGTTTTATTTTTCACATGCCCTCCAAGATGGCCTTGCTGAGACTTCAACAAAGTCAGCTTTGTCAGAGGAAATAACTGAAAGATAGAACAGTTGATATATAATGTATAAAAGTTTAGAGGGGAAATTATTATCTGCTGTGGCTTTATTTGGTGGTGTTATTGATGTGTATTATTTGTTTATATGGGAAGTTTCAAAGTAAGACCTATTTCTTAGAGTCATTTACCTACTATTTGCTAATTTCCCACTGCCTGATCTTATCTTAACTTGTCTTTTGGTTATTCCTTTCAGCAGGCTGATTTGCAAAACATCTGCACGTACATTTGTTTTACTGCATATTTCTTTTTTACTATGATTTATTTAAACACGATCTCAGTTAACCAAATGGTGACAGACCTTTTTCTCCCCTGTTGTCAATAAAAGAAAATCAGTGCTGTTTTATGTCTTCTGTCTGTGATAGTGGCGTGTGTAGTAGTTTCAAGTGGAACATCAGAGACTAACATCACTTCAGGGATGAATATAAAGTACATCCTTGTTTTTATTAAAGGGCAGCCAACATGTGTTCTGGAAGACAAAATGCAGTATGCCACAAGATGGTGCATTGAATTGCTGCTTTCTGTTGTGTAAAAAATGCAGAACATTCTCTGATGCAATTCTATGTGAGTGGGCTACCTGGCCACTGTCCTAATCTATTGATTACTACACAATGTAACTAACTAGTTAGCACTCAATACTGTAGTAAGAATGGCCAAATAGTTGTGTAACTGTATAAATTTCAGCACAGCTACAAATCTGTTTTGGGACCAATGGTCCAATATGCCTTCATGCTCCACAACAGAAAAGCACATCGTTGAAATCAGCATTGGCAGATGCCCAGCAATCTGCCCTGCTCCTGTCTGCCCATTCTAGGCTGAGATCTAACTTTATACATAAGTACATCTTGCCTGCCTGCTTAGCATAAGCACTTAATGAGCTAACAATCTCTTTTTTAAAATACAGAAAGTAAGCTACTGTGAATCATGTTTGATCCTAACCATAGCTGTCAAGTATCCCTTATTGGCCAGGAAAACCCCTCATTTTATCCTCTTTCCCACCATCATCCCTTATTAATTAGGCTGCAATGCCCTATTGCCACCATTGGAGGGCAGCACATGATAAGCATAGCTGTCAAGTATCCTGTATTTGCCAGGAAATTTCCCTTATTTCCAAATCCAAAACTTGACAGGTATGATCCTAACTTGGACATAACAGAGACAATTAGTAGTTCTATAAGGAAGGTTACTGGAGAGTTACTGAGTTCGCTGACTCAGATCCAAAAGAAGTTGTATGAGAAGAACAAACATTATTGAGGGTACACAAGAGCGAAACCAAATTAGAAGGTGGAAGAAGGAGCTCACTGGACAAGGAACTACTTTAAAGGAGGATATGGCTGAGGAATTCAGGCTCACCTACGTCACTTGGAGGACTCTGAATAGGCTGAGGGTCAGAGTGTCTAAATGTAAGTTCACTGGTGCCTCTACCATGCTTCAAGCCCTACGTGGATTAATGCTTTAATGACTAAGTGTGACATTATAACTAAAGTAAATCTGAGGCTCCAATTTGCACAAATGCTGTTTCTCAGTATTATGACTCCCATCTTTTTTCCTCTTCGTGTAATTGAATACCTGGGGAGTGGCTGGTTCTACAGTCTCATTTATAAGAGAGGAGATATGTAATTGTCTGTGTATCTGTCACTTGAGGGAAATGTTCATCACACCCTACTTCCCTAGCCTCCAGATGAATAGTGGAGACATAACAAGCATTGTCTTGATCCTGTGGGAAAATGTCATAGATAACAAATTATGACACACAAATACAGTAGGGAGGAGGGAAATGTCACTCATGTGGAGGAAGAGTCTGATATGGAGATATAATTTAAGTATGTTGTGGTACATGTTCCTATGAAAAATAATAATCCTTAGCTACAGACCACTTGAAAATACAGTAATGTGATTTAAAACAAAACAAAACGCATAAGCCACAAGATCTGCCTAAAAATGATTGTCCAATTAATTTGTACAAGAAAAGACAATTAGGTAGTTTTAATGTTACTGTAATTCACATCTTGATAGACAATGGGTGTGTGTGTCAACTCTTTCCTTTACTCTAAAATACAAATATCAAATGGTAGGGTGTGGCTTCTTTAAACTCTTATGATTATTTTTGTGATAGAAATATTGTGCCACAGTGCTAAATAAAACTCATAATGTCTGTTTTATTTCAAAAAGCATCTTGCTAGATATAATCAGACCACTTAAGCTGCTTGAGTGCTCAAGGAAATTGTACTCAAGCAACTCAGCTCCTACAGGCATCTTCAGTTCTCTTGGTTTTTGTGACTGTGACACTATGACTTGGCCAAGTATCCTATTCCTCCACATTGAAAAGAAGAGGTCTACAGATGGAGCATTCCACTCAAGCCCTGTTGATCTTTGCTTGCAGTTGTACAAGCCAGAGATCACCATGTAACTTTTTAAAAAGTACTTGGCTTTTACAAAAGCATTACTGGATTCCTCCTTGCAAAAGCAGCAAGGAAGATGGAAACATGCATTGAACAGACTGCTCGACAGAACATTTGCAGCCTATATATGTAAAGTACACTGTTAATGAAATTGATGGGAACTGAAGCCAGAATGTGGTTTGTGCCATTATCTTCTGCTCTACATTTAAATACAAAGTTGGACCTGCATGTAAAATATACATACTTCATTCAATTTACGTGGTTCTAATAGTTAGCCAATCCTTAGAACCATATTCTAGCAATGTAATGTTAATTACCTTTCACAGGGCTATAAGCGCATATTTGCAGAACTTATACCAGTCCATAATATTAGACTTACATGGTAGCTCAGATTTCCATAGCTTATTATCACTTTAACTTCATCTTTAGCACTTCTTCTACATGTGTGAATGCACTAGGGTCCTCGATTGTTGGAGTTACCTGAAGAAATAGAACAGAAATCAAAATAGTAGACCAGGGGGTCCCAACCTTTTCAAGCCAGGGCCTGAGTCATGCTCTCTCAGTCAGCTTCAAGGGCCAGATGGACATTTTGTCCCAACAGCTTAAAAGGGGCAGCCATTTTGTTCCTTGAATGCCCTTGGAGGGGTGAGGTGGGCCACATGAAATGGCACCATGGGCTGGATCCAGCCCATGGGCCTTAAGTTAGGAACCCCTGCAGTAGACAGTTAATTATAACATCAAGCACAAAATCTTACGCCAGTATCATGCTGCTTTATTTTCTTGCACAGTACATGGCACCCTGACTGCAGTATCCACGCTTCCCCCCTTGTGATCTCTTGTCTCACAGTTATGGAGGTCAAAGAACACCCAGGACTTTCCACTTGCCCCTGGAGTTAGTGGATTTCCCCTTGTGCAAATAATAGAAACAGGAACGATATACATACGTGTGTCTGTGTCTGTGTGTGTCTCTGTGTGTGTGTGTGTGTGTGTGTCTGTGTCTATGTGTAATCAGTTAAAGAGCAAGGAGCTCAAGAAATGTGCAATCCAAAATTGATCATGGTTTGAAGGTCATCTGGAGGCTAATTTGTGTATTATAAAACTGGCACAAATTTCCTGGCAGTGAGTTTAAGACCTGCAAACAATACTGTGGAGAATCAAAATATAAAGTGCAAGTACTACCTATCATAGTAATAAGTGTATGCTGCTACTCACTTTGTATGGTTTTCCATTCACTAGGGAAGAAAGAGAGGATCGTGGTATTTTGCCAGAACGAGTCTTTGGTATCTGTTTCACAAAGATGGCTTTCCGGAATGCTGCCACAGGGCCAATATGGTCTCTGACTCTCTTAACAATTTCTTCCAAAAGTTGTTCTTCTCCAGTATTCACTCCTGATGAGGAATGTAAGAATGCAGCTGTTATAAGTAACTCAGTCATACAGCTACAATTTTATTAACCAGACAAACAGCCACAGAGAAGCGAATCAAGATATGAAAGCAAATATTTCATATCGCAGACCCTTGGCTATACCCAGCTTTATAAACAAACAGTGTCTCACCATTTTTGAGGACACACAATGCTAGTGGGACGTGACCCTTTAAGGAATCTTCATGGCCAACAACAGCACAATCTGCAACAGCGCTGTGAGAAAGGACAGCCTAAAGAGAAAAGGGGGGAGAGACATCTCAATGAACATGTGTCAATGAGCATGCTCGTTATCAGTCTGGAATACCTGAAACCCAGAAATCACAGTCAATCTCCTATTCTCACATAGAGCTTATGGACATAATAATAGAAGCAGATGACAAAGACCTTCTCACTATATTATAATGTCTGCAAAGATAGCAGCATTAGAACCCAGTAATAAAGTTTTGTCAAAAAAAGGCATATAAGTGCATTGGGGAATCTTTGGCAGCCAGTATCTACTCAACTGTTGCATCTGTGGAGATCGTAGAGTACTACTGGTTTAACATGGGGATTCTCAACCTGCAGCCCATGGGCCGAATGCAGCCCACAGTGCCATTTCATGTGGCCCACCACCACCTCCACCACACCAGGAAGTGCCATGTGGTGGAGGAAAGGCAAAATGGCCATCGGACCACCGAAGCTGTCTGAGGGAGCATGACCCGTCCCCTGGTTTTAAAAGGTTGAGAACTCTTGGTTTAGCAAGAGTAGAAGTACAAAGTCAGGATGCCAGTTCAAGTCTAGATGCTCCTCTTCACTCCTCTATCCTTTGTCTGCCTCAGATGACCAAAGGTTCACCAACAGGGCAGCAATGTCTCCAGTGCCAAAACAGATACCTGTTCCTCTTTGTGATGGTAGGTTCCTGGTCTGCCTCATCTTGCACTTTTACATCTTTAATCTTGAGCCACTGGCTCCCAGAATTTTTACTGAAGCCAAATATGCCTCATTCAATGCCCTTCTAACAGAACATTAACTGGCTGGATAACTCTGTGGTTTGGGTATTAGCTGTGGAGCTGGAAAATGGAAGTTTGATTCCCCACTGTACCTTTCAGGAGAAGAACCAAGCTAAGTAGTCATGGGTAAACTGCACAATCCCAGGGACTGGGATGATCATGGATAACATCTTCCCACAAATAATATTACCAAGCTTCACTAACATTTTAAATTTTGGGGTGAACATGTGGAATAGTGTGTTCAGTATTATTATAAAAATAATTGTGTGCTGTCAAGTCAATTCTGACTTATGGTGATCTTAAGAGTTTTCTAGGTAATTAATGCACTGAAGTGGTTTGCCATTCCCTTTTCCTGAGGGCGACCTGGCATTATGTAGCTTGCTCAAAGCTGTACCAGCTGGTTCTTCTCCCTGAAGGTACAAGTGGGAATCAAACTCCTAGCCTCTGACTCTACAGTCAGATACCAGCGCCACTGAGCTAGTACTCTAAATAGTAAATCAAATCATTTCAGTCAATATGATTAATTTTATTTATTACAATTATTTTCCATCCATCTGGATATTTTCCCGATCGTGACACCTTACAACATATTAGAAAATCTTTACAATAAAATTTAGACAAATTAAATAAATTATAAATATCAAAAGAACAAAGATGATAAGACACCAATTAAAATAACAACAACCCAGCAACAACAGAAAATGGTGACAGAAAAAGTTAATCATTACCTATTTCCCACACATTGGCATTATGTCTTTAAAAGCCTCTTCGAAGAGGAATAATTTTTGTTGTTTTAAAAATCGATAGAGATGGAACTCTATGTTTGAAACAGGAAAAACAGACAAAAAGCGAATCCCTTATTTAAGATCGCACAGTAACTTAACTACACATTCAGCAAAGTAATAAATTGCTGGCCACTGTATAGGAAACAAGCAAAGGGAATTAGAGAGCTCCTTTCAACAACACAAGGGAGACCGCATTGCAATAAAGTATGAACAATCCAGAAAACTGCAAATTTAGCCCAGGTTTTCCTTTACTAAACATCTGATACTGCAAATTATCATTGCAGGCGCATCCCCCCAAAAAAGACTCAGACACCGGTATATATGGATAACGGCATTGGGCCACATTTATTGATTCATGCCCTAGTCCGAATTATAAATTTCAATTGGCACTCAGCCAATTATAATTCTTAAAGCAAGCAGGCCACAGTAACACTGGTAAGGTTCCTCCCAAATTGCCAATGGCAATTGGCTACAATGTATCCATTTGTATCAATTCGTTTGTTTACAACAAACAAATTGTTGACCGTAGTCAATAATCTATCTACTGACCCCACCCTCTGACGTGTATTCATCAAATCACGGGGTGATGCATGCTGAAGAGCTCCTGCCATCACCCCATTGCCTGGTTCGTCGTTGACCGGTCAACGTTAACAAACCTGTACCTATCTAGTGTTGCCCAGTCAATTGCGAACCTGCCGGATACCTGTGGGTCATCAATCTTTACCTTACCAGTGCTACCCGCCACACGGGGAGGCTTAATAAAGACTCACCGCCCCCCCCCAGACCGTCAGCTCGGTCCCAAGGCCTGCTTGCAAATCTTCCAAAAAGAGGTTCATGCCTCTGGGCGACAGATGGACCCCATCCCCTGTGTAAAGATCATAATTTCGGAGACTAATGTTGGGGTGTCGGATGACCCGCCCCAAACCCTTTTCAGCAAAGAACCGGGCAACCGCCCTGTTCACCGAGCGACGAGCGCGGTCAAGGGCCTGGATATTGATACTCCCCTTGTAAGCGTGATGCGGTATGATGTCTGAACATAGCAGCGTTGTGGCGGGCCACACATAATGCAAATAAGCTAGGTCGCTGCAGATCGTATGTTTTAAAGAAAGGCCAGTGACCTGGCCGAGGTCATTGCCCCCGAGGTACAGCACCAAGACATCAGGCAGTTCAGCATCCCTAATGGAGAAAAGGAATGGCAACAGTTCCCGCCATAACATTCCGCGCTTACCATACCACCTGATACATGCGGAGGCACGTAGTCCCAGCTGGGGTCCCCACTCTGTCGCCGCAGCGTACTGCGCTGCCCAGTGCACATAGCTATGGCCCACCAGCCATACTGCCACCGGTGTGCGGAGACACACAGGGTCTGTAAGAGAAAAGGATAGAACAGTGAGTTATCTGGTACTCACACTTTAAGAGGGTGAATATACAAGTCAAAACACTTCGATCCCCACCTCCCCATATGGCGTATATCGGCCTCAGAGTACCCAAATGCAGCCTGCAGTAGAAGCAGCCCCTATTCTAAAAGAATGGGTGCCGTAACGAGCCCCGGGGAGGCCAACACTGGACAGCGCCTTACCGGTCACCTTCCAAAATTGAAATTTAGTGAGGGGAGACCCATCTTGGTGGCAGAAAAACGGGCCGGGGTGCGTACCACGCACTGCCATAAACTCCTGTAGGGCACCAACCGGACAGATGTCTGCAATGGAACATCGTAGCAGTCTAACACCACTGCCTACGCCGTGCTGATCAACTTTCGAGGACCGTATCCTCAACTGAGCCCACTCATTGGAGACATAGACATCTTCGAGTTCCAGTGCCTTACAAGCCGCATCCGCCTTAGACAGCAGCACCAACTCGCTGATGCGGAGCGCTCCAAAAAAGGCCACCGTGGTAGCCGCATGAAACAGAGCTGCCTCATACCTGTCGAAACACAGGTCATGCCAGCCTCGTGCAAGGTGGGTAAGAACCCCTGGAGAAATTGGGTGACGATTGTCCGGGCGGCGACCCCGCTCCCGTGTCCACCCCTCCAAAACATGTCGTATACGGAAATCATTAGTGATGTCAGCGGAACCCCTCACTTTGGCCATTAATGCCAGTGCTGACAGCCTGGATGCTATGGTGCGGGGAGCTAGGCCCTGACTGTGTAGGTGGACCATAAATCGGAGAACTTGGTCAACTGGAATGGGCCACACCTCGGGCAACCATAGTTGCACACAAAATTTGATAAATTGACTAACCGCATGGTGATACGCCTTACGCGTGCGGGGCGCCAGCGACATGCCAATCGCCCGGTTCACCTCTCCTTGCCAAAAGTCCAAATCTCGTCCGGGAGCGGCGAGAGGAATTCCTGTGCGTCCGGAGCCAAGGCGCGGAACCGGGGGATCTGCAGGCGGGATAAAGCATCAGCAATATCGTTATTAATACCTGGTACATGTCTGGCCCTGAAGAGCACATTGAGGCGTAGGCTGCGCAACACGAACTGGCGAACTAACTCCATGACCCTGGGTGATTTAGATGTCTGGGCATTGACGATGTGCACCACCGCAGCATTGTCGCACCAGAAATGAACCACTGAATTGGCCCACTCCTCACCCCATAGCATCAAAGCTCCCAGTATCGGGAAGAACTCAAGGAATGTAAGATTGCGTAGACGATCCGTGCCCCGCCATGCTGGCGGCCACCGGCCGTAGGCCCACCTCCCCTCAAAGTAAATCCCGTATCCCAGGGACCCCGAGGCATCCGACTGAACCTGGAACCTAGGGGAAATCAACAGGTCAGATCTCCAAAATGAGACTCCGTTGAACTCCCTAAGGAACTCAAGCCAAACCAACATGTCAGCCCTCATGCCCTTGTTCAGTCGGACCCTGTGATAGCACCTGGATAGCCCAGTCATGGCGTCACAGAGGCGTCGAGCAAAAGCTCTGCCAGGCGTGACCACTCTGCAGGCGAAGTTAAGGTGACCATGTAGAACCCGTAGCTCACGAAGTGACACCTTGCATTTGGCCAGTAAGGCCAAAATCAACGCGGTGATCCTGGTCACCTTATCCGTGGGTAACCTGGATGCCTGCGAAACCATGTCAATTTCAATACCCAGAAATGTGAGCTTAGTTGAAGGGCCCTTGGTCTTTTCGGGTGCTAAAGGGACACCAAGTTCCTGCATTAGCGTCTGAAATGTATTGAGGAGACGCGTGCACGTGTCCCAGCCCCGTTCACCCCTGAACAAAAAATCATCGAGGTAATGGGCTACAGACCGGGACCCAGACCTGCGAACAAAGGCCCACTGAAGGAAGGTGCTAAAACCTTCAAATGCTGAACAGGAAATTGAGCAGCCAAAAGGCATGGCTTTATCAACGTAAAATTTACCTTGGAATTTAAAACCCAATAACTCAAAGTCACCCGGGTGCACTGGCAACAACCGGAATGCCGACTTAATGTCACATTTGGCCAGAAGTGCACCCGGGCCACAAGAGCGCACCATGCGCAGGGCCTGGTCAAATGACATATACCGGACTGAGCAAAGGTCATCCTGAATGGCATAGTTGACCAAATGGCCCGCCGGGTATGACAGGTGGTGAATTAAACGAAATTCCCCAGGGGTCATTTTGGGAACCAACCCTAAAGGGGAAACCTTCAGATTGAAAAAAGGGGGCCTAGGAAAGGGGCCAGCAACCCTACCTGCCTTAACCTCCTTAGCGATACTTAGGGCAGCCACCTCCTCCCTACCCTTCAAGGAAATTAAATTAGGAGCATCTTGGGGGCACCGCTCCCCTTTGAATGGGATGCGAAAGCCCCACTTAAAACCCTCGAGGAGATACGTGGCATCCTCCCTCCTCGGGCAAGACGAGAGCCACCGCTCCAGCATAGCTACGTTAACCGGTGAGGGGGCCTTTTGAGTGACCAGCTCCATCAGCGGCAGGTCTGCCCGCTCCATCAGCGGCAGGTCTTCCCGCTCCTTGTCCACCTCTACCTCTGCCCCGTGGCCCACCTGCTCGCGGACACGCAGCGGCGGCACAGTATTTACACGGGGTATCAAGAGAGGAGCATGTACAGTCCCTGCGACACCCGGTAAAGCTCCTGGGGTGGAAACCCCTCCGCCCAATGTTATGCCAGTATGCGACCAAGCTGCACCCGGGTAAGCTGGGAACTGATACCCACCCGCCCCGACGTTACGAGGCCATGGCCACTGAAACCTATCCCCGGAATTGGATTGTGATGTGGGATCATTAGCTTGAACCTGATACTCACTGGGTGCACCCCCGTGAGCCGCCCCCACCGGGGGTTCCAGCCCACGGCAGGCGACGGAGTTCGCGACCGCCAGCGAGCTCGGAGGACACATCCAACCACTACCTGTCTGCAGTTCTGAATGTACGGGGAGCTGCGAGACCGCAGCGGGCACAGGCCTGCGCGCCTCAAGCAACTCGACCCGACTGGCCGCCTGCTGCAAAGTGGCGGCAGTCGTGGCAGCAGGCAGGGAAAAGGGGGCCCCAAATGGCAGCAAAGCCCCCCCCCCAATGGGGTTATTGGTGATCCCTAGGGATGCTTCGAGCGCGGCTACGCGTGCCAGTAACGCATCCACTGTGGCAGATCCCCCAGTATAAATGGGGACAGGTGGGCCAGACGGCCTGCTGGGTAAAGGTCCAGGCACCCCTACTTGAGAGCCAGGTCCTGAATAGGGCCATGCCCAAAATTCCGGCCCATGAGGGGCCGGAGGTAAGCCCTGCTGTGCAACCGCACCAGGCCCTCCCCCATGATCTAGGCCCATGGCTGGCAATTGCGGGCCGGGGGCCGAAGCCCCTGTAGGGCCGGACTGAGGCTGTAGAGCTGCGGGCCATGGCATAAGCTGCCCCATCCCACCGGTCCTGGTGGGTGAATGCGCTAAGGGGTCCTGTTGCGGAGGCGCGGTCGCGGTCCCCCGACCCGACTCCCGTCCGCTGGACAAAGACCTCTGCGTCGAGCCCGCCTGCATCGCCGTAGCCTTCTTCTTGGGAGGCATAATGAGGAAAGATCCCTTTCCGTAATCGCAAGCGCAAGATGGCTAAAATCTAAACCGCAAATCAAACAGCTGAACTGTCGACCTACTAGCCCTCAATTCAGAGCTTCCTTACAGCCCCTGAATATCCGCAAGGCTCTACAGCCAACTGCGGACCCGAAGGAACAGAGAGCGACGGAGAAAAACTTCTCCTCTCCGTCGCTTTTCCAAAATGGCAGCTCGGCTGCCTCGTGGCCACCCCTTTTATAAGGGAGTGGCCACGCCCCCTAACTCACCCGGATGTCTGCGTCCAGGGGGGGGCGCAAAGAGCGCGGCAGCCATTTTGGCGCCACGCTTTCATTGCCCCACACTTGTTTGTTCAGAAGAAGATGCAATTAAGTTATGACAATAAGAAAAATCCCCTTCCCTGGAACTGGAGAGAGGCTTCAGAAAACGTGTCTACACTTATTCTAACAGTGTTAAGTCAACCTATTTAAACATTAGTACCTCTGAGTGCTTTTCTTTAAAAGTTAGATTGAAAATTAGTGACAGAAAAGACATTCTGTTCTGATGTCTTTAGACACATTTACTCTAATTAAGATTATTCCAGATTATCTCTACATTCACTCCTTATTTGACCCACTTTCTGAGTATGTTTTCACCTGTTTGATTTGACAATGTTACTCATTACTACCCTGTTTCCCCGAATATAGGACCTCCTCCCATAATAGGACACCCCCTCTCTTCCCCCCCCCTGCCTTTGAAATATAAGGCCCCATCTAAAAATAAGACCTCCTGGCTGTAAGGCGGCCGGCGTGGCCCATAAGAAAGCCTGCTGCATCGGAATCTCGATTGCCTTCCCGCTCACAACCAAGGGAAGTTTCCCCAGGTGAGAGCAGGATCAAGACTCCGACATGGCAGGCCTTCTTATGGGCCACGCCGGCTACCTCACAGCTGAAGCCAGTCTCAGTTGCGCTTCCCCACTCACAACCAAGGAAAGTGTCCCTTCGTTGTGAGTGGGGAAGCGCGATCGAGACTGGTATTCATCTTCATGGAAAAATAAGACATCCCCTGAAAATAAGTCCTTGTGCTAATTTTGGAGTTGTTAAAATTATAAGACAGTGTCTTATATTCAGGGAAACACGGTATTATTTTCACCTTCTAAAATCAATCATATTTCACTTCTTCTTAATCCTTCCTTTGTATTCAACCCTGCTGATCCTGTACTTCCTGTTTTGTTTGTTTTGGAAGGGGTCTGTTAATAGTTTATCTGTTTCTATTCTTTCTTCTTTTGTTCCTGTAATTTAATTTTTACATTATTGCAATAGGAAAGAAGAGGGGGTCTAGGATAATGAAGATCAAACAGTCATTGACTAAGATTAAGATAGGAAGCCTATTTATTAAAAAAAAATCAAAACCAAAATTTATACATATTCAGATTTAGATAGGCTAAGGAGAACTTCAGAGTCTGAATAACAGGTGCTGGCTTTCTTTCCACTCTTGGAGTATAACTCTCTTGACTATCTTTTAAAGTCCATATCAGAGGAAAATAACATCTGCAATTGATGAGGTTCTATCTAGAATGCAATTAATGTGATTAATAACTTCTGATAGAAAGGCAACCATCTCAGGCTAGAATACCAACATAGTCTTCTAAGGACAGGCATTGTTACGTGGTCAATATCTGGCTGAAATAGCCAGATTCCTCACTTAAAAAGATGTGTTTTGGTCTTTAGTATACTCAAAACATCTATTTTTGCTGAAACAATCTCAGTTTAAGCCTAATGAAGAAGTGCATATAGAAAGCAAGGCAGCTTTCCACTGAGTAGTTGCACTGGATTGTCTAATCTTTGTTCTGCTCTAAATTAATGAATATTAAATATCTGAAACCTTTTTACACTTCAAAAATGGAGATATATTCCACTTAGATGATCATTTTGTTTTTATGAACTCTCATTGTGCAGTAGTTAAGCTGCAGTAGTGATCTTTCTTCTGAGGTTGGATGCTATAAATGTGTAATTGCTATTGCAATTGCTTTGTTACTGTCCCCCCTCCCCCCAGGTTGCTTTACACTTGCCTCCTCAATGGCCCCTGCTGAAATCCTGTGACCTGCAACATTGATCACATCATCCACCCGAGACATAACATACAAATAGTCATCTTCATCCATGTAACCTGCATCCATAGTATCATAGTATCCCTGAAAATGAAAGGGGGAAAAAGGAAAGAGAAACATATTTTTTTAACACAGGTCACTTCCCTGTATCTGTGTACAGTATTTCCAAGGTGCATTGCCCAACACACACATGCACACACGTGTGCACACACACACGTATGACTCAAGTATGTGGGCTGGAATATAGGGTTTGCTGCTTTCTGTGGTTTTAGGTATCTGTGGATCTTAGAACATATATTCCACAGATATGGGGAGAGGGGAGCATACTGTATTAAACACATCAGTAATATTTTGTGCCATCATTTAAAGAGTAGCAACATTTTAGAAAATCATTTTTTCCAGAATTCTATACTCAGCCTCAATCTAAAGTGACCTGATTCCGAGACAGATATCATTGACTTCCATTTTGAGAGTGGCATAAATAAAATAAAAATGGCAATGACAACACTACAGCAAAAAAAGGGTGAGGGATGACATGTAAATCTGTTTTCAATTAAAGAGGAGATAGCCTGGCATTCTATACTCTAAAGTGCTAGAAACAATTTATTAAGCATTTCATTTATTTCAACTCTTCTCACCGGAAATTTCTGAAAATATAACTCCTTGTACAGATCCTCATTTTTCCAAAGACCCAAAAAGGCTCCTGGAGGTAAAGGCAACCTACAATTTAATTTTGAACAAACAAACAAAAGGGATCGTTCACGAGAAACTAAAGGAACAAAGGCTGAAAACACGTGTCTGCATATGGCGCACACACAGCATTGAAGACTTATTCAGAACAATGAAGCTGACTCTACTGTAGAAAAGAAGCTAGCTGTATCAACCAGTTTGTCAATGTAATGTGCAGAGTGGGAGGTTCAAGAATACTACTGATAATGACAAGGTTAAAGTCATGTCTTTCATGGAATTGTGTGTGTTAGATGAGCTGCGGCCAAGATCCAAACATATTAATCTGAGAAATATGCACATTTGCTAATCATGACTACATTCCAAATAAGCCAAGATTGATGAATGGTTACAAAAATTATGGAATCTTTTTACTGTGAAGAGGTTCTTGGGTCAAAACAAAAAAAGAACAGGGCTTTCTAATACAGATGATTTCTTCCCATCTTCATAATCACATTTATCTACAGGTATATACCCTTTTTATGAACCACAATCAGGTACCCAGGGCAATGGCAACCTTGTTTGTGCTGGATAATCTTTCCCACACTAGGTCAGGTAAAAGGAAATACAGAATGAATTCACCCAAAGGTGGCTTAATTTTGGCAGTTTAAAGTCTGACCTAGAAAAGGCAAGAAGAAGAAGAATGCCCAAAGAAGCTCATGACATAGCAAATGACAAATATGTGACAATTTAAAAAACAGAGGCCAGATTTTCGTTGGGGATTTACACATTGACACATGTGTAAGTTACACATTTACATATGTGTGCACTGCTGCTAAACTAGTCACATTGCCAGGCATTCATCATTTGTGTCATCAGGCACATACATCACAATGTGCCCAGCAACCTCACTAATAAGTGGCAATTTGCCATATTGAGTTGAACAATTGAACTTATGCAGACATAAATAACAAACAGGACTCTGGCCACTAGAATCTACTACAAATAACCACTGCATCAATAGATAACATCATTATCGTTAAATAACAAAACAGCAGAAAACTAAACTAATCTAGTAGCTTTAAAACTAAATAGAGATAGTAAAGCTTAATACAGAGGCAAGACACTTAGATTGCCATTCCACATAAGGCGATGTGAGACTTTCCATAAATTGATAGACAAATTTTTGGTTAGCAGTCATACCTTTCATTGGTGGCAGACTTCCTTATAGCTCTCACCTGACTTCCCCAAATCCCTGCCTATTTGTCAGTTGCAGGGACAGATTCCCAAGGCCTCCTTCAAGCCTCATGTTCACTCACAAATAACATTAATAAATGGTCCTATATAAGCACTTCTCAATGCTACCTACAAGCAGCAACTTGAGGTCATGTGACATGTCAGATAGGAATCCTTCACATCTTTGGTGTCAAACTTCTTAACATGGAAACCTTGCCTATTTGTATCTGAATAATGGCACTTGAAGATTTAAAGATCTGCACTAGTTGTACAAACGTCAAAACCGAAAGGGTTCCCCACCCCCCATGAAAACAGACCGACATAAAATGCATTCTAAAAACCCTTTCCTTTCAGCCATTATTTAGACTGCTCAGAAGCCTATTTGTCCACTGGCAGGTCCAGTTTCATGTTAGTGAAACACTGGTAGTCACAATTAAATCTTCAGTGTACAGTAGAACCCCGGATAATGACAAAACTTCGTTCCACAGGTCATGTTGTTAACCAGGTTTTGTCGTTATCTGATCCCTATGGGACATGCCCTGGATAACAACAACAAAAGTGTGAAAAAGTATTGTTATCTGATGCATCGATATCAATGCACCACACAATAAAACTTTTTTACACTTTTTTGTGTGGTTATGCAGGGCATCATGTGGTGCATAATGAATGCGTTGTTATGTGATTTTGTCGCTCTCCGAATGGATCGTTATCCGAGGTATTACTGTATTGGGTTTGAAAAAGACAGGCTACTGTCAGTAGGAGAAGCATCAAACTTTAT
Source organism: Bradypodion pumilum (assembly GCA_035047305.1). Lineage (NCBI taxonomy): Eukaryota > Metazoa > Chordata > Lepidosauria > Squamata > Chamaeleonidae > Bradypodion > Bradypodion pumilum. Next base: position 61,377,643 of record JAWDJD010000005.1, read on the forward strand.
TGTCCTGGGAAATATTAGCATTCTCAGCCATTGAAATTGGTATAACAGAAGGTGGCCCACATTCTCCCAAGGTAGTGCTGAGTGACAAAGCTTCCACTAAGTAGTTTTGATCTGTCTCAAGGAAGGAAAGGAAGTCAAATACTTCCTGGGAAAGAAAAGTGAGAAACAATCATCTCCAGTCAGAATCTAGTATATTTTTCAAGGCTGGATCTTGTGCAAAATTTCTTGGGTACACACTAGACCAGGGATTCTCAATCCAGCCTGCAGCATCATTTCATTTGGCCCGTGTCACCGCCACTATCGGAAGCAGAAGTGTTTACAACAGCCATAAATGCATCTGTGGCTGTCGTAAATGCAGCCGCAGACACATTTTACAGCAGCGTTTACAGTGAGGGGGGAACACCAGTCTGGCACACTCAGGTGTCTGAGGGGGCATGGCCCAGCCCGCGGTTTGAAAAGGTTGAGGAACCCCTCCACTAGACTCTTGTCTTAAAACTTAATCAGAAAATAGCTGTTCACATCAACATTGCCCCCACTTTCACAATAATCACAGCAAATGCTAAACAGCAATGACAAAACATTAAACAACTTCAACCTATAATAAGGAATGTCAGTACAAGGATGTGTCCAAGAAAGTAAGCTGCTATATGTTTCTTCTCTCTATTTCACAGTCCTGTATCCTTTTAGGCTTCTTTTCACATCTATTCTTTTCTTGACAATCATCATTGTCAACAAGAAAAAAGCAGGCATGAGAAGACGCTTAAGAGGGTACAGGACCATGAAATGAGGGAAGGAATTTTGTCTGTAAGCTATATTTTTAAATCAACACCTTCTCCAACTTCCATTTAGACCTCTGGTTCCTTCTCTCAATCCCCGTTTCATTCCCACTTTTAATCTCATTGCCCTCTTCCGCCTCGTTCTTCAGCTTCAGATCTCTGTCTGCCCTGTAGAGGCTGTTCTGTTTCTACATAGTGTGTGAAATTTTAATCTCATCCCAATGACATGTATCCTTATTCACAGAAAACATAATAGCCTAACTAGCGAGAATGTTTCTGAACATTCTGTGACATCACAGCAGATCAGCTAATTGCAGCCACAGATCCTAATAACTTTTTAAAAGCTCATTAAAGTTAAAATTATAAAGGAAATAAAAGATGATGAGGGAAGATACAGTATTACAATTCCATTAGCCAATCTTCTTTCTGAGGTCTAATGGAAGAAAAATATAACTATCAGGTACATTTACAGCTTAGACTACAGTGGCTCTGTTATTCGGCAAAAGAAAACAACTGCCTCAGTCAGCAGGTAGTAATGCAGTACAGTGGTAGCTTCCACATTCTTCCAGACTTTCTCATGCTAGCCTGCTGATTTCCAGAATCAGGGAACATTGGTATCCCATCACCAGTGCTGAATTTAGGTGGCAGTACAACTGGACTCTGCATGTGGAATTAGGTGAGTGCTATCTTGCACTTGGTTTCAGGCACATAATGATTTGAATTGGCCCTGTGTGCCAGAAAGGATGAAAGTGTGTCTGTTCAAAATAATGTGGAAATACAAGTCACACACACACACACACACACACACACACACACACACACACACACACACACACACACACACACACACACTCAACAGGTTCCATTTCCATAGTTTCAAAAATATCCAATTAAAATAGCTGAAATACATAATATATATGTATTACTAAAGCTGTCCACTAGAGGCTACTGTCTACAAGGAGTGGATTGTTTGTTACAGCAGCTATTTTGTTTAAGACCCAAATAGAACGACAGAAGCATTAGCACTCTCCCACTTCTATGACTGAAGTACGTGTGTTTAAATATGGAGTTTGCTGATTTCTGCTAAGGTATCTGTGGAAGGTCTTAGAACATATCCTCTGCAGAAGGGGGTAGAGGTGACCTGTATAATTCTTTAACATCATTTCTGTACATTTCTGTACTTATTCATTTTCATGACAGAGATTACTCTGGGTTAAAAGGAAGCACACAGGAAATGAATTTTACATTGTATGATTTTATAGATGATTAACACAATACTAATCTATAGCAGACAGCATTGTAAAATCTCTGATTTATTTAACTGTCTAAAAAAATCCCCATGGCACAGAAAAAAAGGCAATTTGCACTGATGTGGTAAGAATTATTCTAGTGTGTTTTGCTGGTTTTTTTGCATTCACTTTCAGCATTAATATAACCCATTGCATCTATGACAGAGCACAAATCTGCATTTTCACCCACATGAATCCCAAAAATTAAAACAACTGGTGTATAATGAAAGAGCAACACAAAATGGATTAAATAAATTCCATCTCATAAACTGTAGTAGAGATATTATATATCAGAAGTAAATAAATTATATAATTAAAAACATGCTTCTCTAAGGACATTTTGGATTTTAAGGTATTTTTTGAGTGAGCACTGGGCAAATCACATATAGTAAAAGACAATGATGCCAGATAAGGTAAACATTTTTTTCATTGATGTTCGCTCAATCCATTTTCACATCTGAGACTCTCTCAAGGTCAAAATTTCTGTGATACCATCTTGTTTTGTTTACAGAGGCATGAATATGCTGATCTCTATCTATACTGTCTCTTTCTCATCACAAGAGTAGAATGGCTTTAAAGACAGTAAGATATGTTAAACTAAAGCCCTCACCTGAACCAACAAAACATGACCTGTCTAAAAGACTGAAGCTAATCTCAGTATTTCTTAGCACAAATACAAAAGACAGGGTTGTTTGACATATTTCAAGCTTTACAGTGATAGAGTAGGTATTTTATCTTCTTACCAACAATAGTATTGCACCATGTCTTATAACCAGTCAAAGGAATTTGGGGAGGGAGGCATCTTTATTCAGGGAATATCTTCTCCATCTCACAACCCTCAGAGATGTGTTTGATGACGACACAGGAGAGGGCCTCCTCTGTCACTGCTCCCAGACTCTAGAACGAGGTGAAGCTAGACTTGCTCCATCTCTGCTGTTCTTCTGCAAGAGGGCAAAGACTATTTTCTTCAGGCAGCCTGTCCTTCAGTGACTGGCTGTCTAAGAGGGGATTCTCTAAACAGGATCGCTTGTGCCTTGTTACTTTAAAATGTATTGTTTTTAAGAACTATTTTAATATGGCTACTTCTAGCTACTTCTTGCCTAAACTAACAAGGGCAAAAAAAAGGTGAATGTTCTATACTTTCCTAATCAAAATGATTCTTTTTGTCTTAGGTACCTACACATAAGTTGTTTCAACACACACACTACATTGGCTCTCAGATTCATGTAGCCTTCAAGAAATTTCAAGAATAATTTCAAGATTTTTACTACGAATGTTCTATAGACTGCAAAAGTAATGAAGCAAAACATAAGCACTGGTAATTGTTTGACAAGCAACAGAGAAGTCTATATAAGTATATCTAAATGTATTTTATTTCATTTATTTATTGGGGTGTTTATATCCCGCCCTTCTGGTGCAGGTGCCACCCAGAGCGGCTAACAACATAAATATACACAGGTACAGCCATTTATTTGACCTTTCTTCATGGAATAGCTAATTAATACCTCACATACTGTGGTTTTGGGAGCAACTGTCTTCCCTACCATTGGAAAATGCTTCAGATCATTAGTTATATTAATGGTGTGCCAACAATGGAAAATGCCAGAAGACAAGAAATATTAAAGTCAAACAGTAATAACCAGCTGAGAAAAACAACAGTCACCTCCAGTATGACCTGTAAGTCAGCCAAGAAATGCAAATGGCATGTATCATGGTGGCAGAAACTTAATCAGATCTGAAGCAGAACCAGTGGAAACTGAAAAGGGCAGGAAAGCAGAAAGGAAGACAAGAAATCTTGTCAGTGCCCCAACAGTGGATAATACATGACTTGTACCATGGCGAAAGTAGGGAGCTAATTCTCACACCTAGAAAACAATGAGCTAATATAGAACAAGTACCATGAGAAAATAATGAGATGACTTTGACATAATGTCTGCCTCCATTAGGAATGATGACTAGTGATGAAAGTAATCAAGGAAAATGTGGGGGAAACTGTAAATCAAAAAGTGCTAGTCTCTGAGAATTCTTCAAGAATAAGATATGTAGGATGTCAAAACCTTATTTTGCTTCTTCTCGCCTAATCAGGTGATGAAAGATCATGCCTTTTTCCAAAAGATCCTTGATGAGACAAGCGATTATGTCAAAGTTCCAGAGACATTAACCCCCTGCAACACATGAAGTTTCATGTACTGAAAGGGACAGTGAGGCTAAACCACTGAACAGCATCCTCTAAGCCTTTCTTGGTCCTACTCCTGGTGTCCAGATGTTGAGATAGATCATCTTAGATCAACTCCTATAACTTTGTCTTTTAAAAAAAAAATGTTGGCCTGAGATGTCAATTGCACCTTCCAGTGGTTAGATTAGATTTATTTTCCTCTATAAGAACATTTTCATCATATAATCCTTCATTTCCAGTTAAGATCTGTATGTAATTGTCCTTGACTATGCATTGCCTTTCGAATATTACCGTATAGAATAGCTAAAAACATTGTAGTAGATCAATGAAGCAGCTACCAGCCTTTCTAACATTCCTTACAAGCCAAATACGTCATTCTAGGACAGGGTTCCTCAAACTTGGCTCTCCAGGTTTTCTTGGACTTCAGTTACCAGAAGCCCAGGTCAGCACACCTGCTGATCAGGGCTTCTGGGAATTGAAGTCCAAGAACATCTGGAGAGCCAAGTTTGAGGAACCCTGTCCTAGGGAACTGATTCCTGGCAGACCAGAATTTCGAACTCTACAGTTACACTGGGCAAAATAAAAGCCTTATGTGTCAGAAGTAACACAAGGTTATCATGACACATGCTCCTTACCTTATTTTGCTCAATTTAACGGTAACATTTGAAATATTCTGATCCTGCCTCTTCTACTGGGGAAAAGTTATCCCTTACAACCTTTACTAGGCGATCTGGCTGACTCATATGTTAGTAGTTTGAAAAGCCTCATAAGCATTCGGCATCAAAAGCTATCACCATTATCATTAAAATGACATTTTCCCTATTGTCCCTCCATTCTTATTTCTGCAAAGTTATAAATTGCTTACTTCACCACAATATTTCCTAGAGTGTTCGTTTTTACAAGTTGCTTGTTGTCATCCAGAATCATCACTGCAATGAAAAGGTACAAGAATAGGTCATACGAAGAAAGCTATTCACTTTTTCCAATTCTAACTAATACTTTGCAAGACATTAAAAACTTTGAAGTTAATTGTAATGGAAAGTGCAACGGGGGGGGGGGAGAGAGATAAACATTTACAGAGTCCATGTTAGCTAACTTTAGGACTGATGCTTCGAAACTAGACTGAAAAAGAATTTTAAATTGAACATTCAGACTCAGAAGAAAAAGACAGGCAAAGCTGGAATATAGATAGCCCAGTCCAGAGATGGGCATCTTCCAAGGGACTGGGACTCTATTTTGCCCTTTCCTGACCCTCTGAGAGCTGCTCCACCCCCTCCACCCCTTCCTGAAAACAAAAAATATGAAACAATGGCCAATGATGCCCCTTTAAACCTCAAAAGATCTAAAATAATCTTCCCAAACAAAATGGAATTAATGAAGCAATTTTAATTTTTTTGCTATTTTTTCAGGAGGGGCTAGGATGAGGAAACTATAATCTGCATGGGGACCCCACCCCCACCCGAAGCCAACACACCACACTTGCAGGTGCATGCTGATATATCAGGCAATCAGGCTTTGTCCCACCCTGCCCTCACCTCTGGCACCCTGGGGCGCCAATAGCAATGTATGGGATTCCCCCAATAGGTGCCCTCACGACTCCCTGTCCAGTGCCTTCCCATAGTGCCCTGCATACCCCTGCACACTTGACCAACCCCCTTGGTGTTTCGTGCACTCTGGTGTCAAGGCAAGTCTGCCACATGTCCATGGAAACATCTACAGAGATGAGCACTGGACCCTAGAGTCAGATACGACTGTCTTTCAAGCAAGGGTGACTGTTACCTTTGTATACACATGTATGTAGCAGGCCTTTCACTCACTTTTCATACCACTTCCATCTTAGAGCAAGACTCAAACCTTGTTTCTTAGAGTAAACTGAAGGGGCCAACTTCATATTTCCACGTATGGTAAGTGGAATTGTTCTCAAAATTAATAGTGCACAAGAAGCCTGTGCACAAAGTGAGCTCATTTGTTGAGCATTTTTATAAGCTGTGGAGGTCATGTTGATCTCACCCAATTCCAAGGGCAGAATCAATATTCTTTAGCTTGCATCACTTTACTGAACAGCCGCTGAAACAGGCAATGCCCCTTTGACATTAAGAACTTTTCTCTTCTGAGCCAGATCTGATCAGGCTGATTTAAATCTCCCTTCAAAGCTCAGTCTGAGGTCAGAAGTGGATATTGTGGTAATCCAGCATCTAGGAAGCTGTGCTCTCTCAAGTTGCAGAAGAACTAATTGCAAAAAAACCCCCACTTTTTTTAAAAATCATCTCTCTCGAGCTTTTATTTTGATTTTTCCAGCTTTGCTTCAGCTCTATGAGCCTGCAAGGCCGTACCTCAGCTCCTCATCAAAGAAGGAAATGATACAGTAATGGAAAGGATCATTATACCTAAAAGCACACAACACACTCGTGTTAACCACTGCTTTTAAAAAGGAAAATTATTTTGTTTACAGCCTGAAAGCATAAAAGTGTGTTTTGTGCAGAATGTTTGAAACAAAAGACAGGCAAATCCAGGTTCCCCTCTTCCTAAAATATTATTGTGTAGACAATTCCATTGCAGTGTAAAGCATTTTATTCCTGGTGGATTGATAAATGTAGATTCTATGGCAGCAGCAAAGAGGGATACTGTTGTGTATTGAGGCACTATTGCAAGTTGTGCAGGTAGAGCCTTGCAAGGAAGAAAATTGTGGTTTGCCGCCATCCAAATTAGGAGCCAAAAAGAGCACTAAATCCCCGTTCCAGGACACTCATAATGCTAATCCTAGCCCTGTGATTGGTTACAGTTTTGGATCCTGTTCCCCATTGGTTAATTACATACATACCCTGTTATGATTGGGTAGTTACGGCTATCCAGTGGGTCGCTACTTCGTATCAAGGAGCCACTGCTGGGGAGACACTATATAAGCCCCACGAGCAACCAAGGGTGGGGCCGGACCGGATCTATACTACCCATTCAGCACAGGTAGCCAGTAATGTGCTAAGCTTGGGTCTCCTCCACTATGCTACCGCTCCTGGTGTAGCTAGTCCTTGCCCCCTACATGGCAGATTCAGGAGGGACTAATTCCATGGGATTGTATAGCCATCTCTGTGTCCAGAGCACCTTATAAGCATAACCTAAAGACTGTTGAATAAATACTTGTTGCTGTTCTGTTCATCATTGTCTGGACTGATGCTTATAAGGGCCAGATATAACAGATACAGACATGGGACTAGATAAGAACTGAAACATGGGATACTGAGAGACTTCATGAGCATGCATGTAATTTATCACCTAAATGTAAACAACAAAGTGGACACAATTTTCTATGAATATGTTTCCAGCCTGTTTTTCGAAGCAACATGTAAGTCTCATTCTTCCAAATTTCTTGCTTGATATCCCCATCAGAGCTAGTTGGTTATCTGTCTCCTAAACTTCTGTCCTGCCTTTTTTTATCATACACTGCATTGCTTTTCCAAGTTCTTCTGAACTTTGTTTTATCTTGCCTTGTTCAATCCTGTTGTGTCTCAACATAGCCTGAATTTGAGAGGGCTGTGCCATAACTGAGTATGATTTAACCTACAGTGGACCCTCGAATAACGATGTTACTTGGTTCCCCAAGTAGTGTCGCTATTTGAATAATGTCGTTATTCGAATAATGACAAAAAACTGTTGTTATTCGAATAATGACGGTATTTTTACCATCATTATTTGAATAACAATGTCGTTATTCTAATAACGATGGTATTTTACCATCATTATTTGAATAACGATGTCATTATTCGAATAACGATGGTAAAAATACCATCGTTATTCGAATAACTTTTTTGTCATTATTTTAATAATTACATTGGGAACGTCGTAACATTGTTAATTTAAAATGATGCTATTTGAACGCGTGGTTAATCGAGGGTCCACTGTAACTTACTTTGAAACTAAACTCTTATCATGAATTCTATTCATTAAGCCAGAACCTTCACTCTATGTCCATCAACAGAGGGAGCATCTACATAATTTTTTAAATTTGTGAGTCTTTTTAAAAAACAAGCAAAAATAAATAAATAAAACTTAACAACTTTATGTGAGTACTCTTAAAAAATGTATATAAGAGTACATGAATATGAAAGAGAAAAAGAAATTAACCACTGTCATCTCTACTTTGAATAACTAAACACTGCACTCAAATACCCTTTCCCCATCACACAGAGTTGGTTCGAACATAATCTCAGATTAACAAGGAATGATTTATTAAAATGAAAATCACCACTGGGCCTTACCTTCCCTCTTGTACTGACTTTGAAGCTTCAATAAAGGATGCTTAAACTAGAGTATCTCATTCCCCAGTTCAGATTTAACTGGATTTAATTTTAAAAGGGAGAGGCACAATATAGGAAACAGAAGAAGGCAACCACTTCTGAGTGATTTCTTCCTTGAAATTTCTAGAAAGGATTGCTGTAAATCAGAATGCTTTAGAGAGTTGTTGTTGTTGTTGTTATTGTTGATATATGAGAGGAGAATTCAAGGGGGAATGCACAAGCCTGACTCATGTCCTTGGCAACATAAAACATAGTAAATTGAACACAGTTATGAGTGAAATGGGTCTTAACATAATAATTATCAAAGCTGGGCAAGAAAAATATTTCTATTTTTTTTAAAAAATCACTTTTCTTCAGATTTTTTTACTGTATGAAAGCAGTTAACTTTGTTTTTTAACTAACCGAACAGCTCTTATTCAAGTGAAGTGGCCCTAAGGTGATCTTAATTACTTGTCAGAACCATATCTAACATCTAGCATTCCTAGTCAAACCATAGTTCAAAATGATGAATTTGTTCCAACATTCTCAACCTTACAATTGCACATGTTCTGCCTTCAGTTGTCTGTCAAACTAGAGGCAGCTATTGCCTTTCATCGTTCTTCGAAGCCTACATTTATTATAGCTAAAATTAAAATGCTGAAAATTAAGGCTCATGTGCTTAACATTCCTTTCTAATATCAGCTTCAGCAGAAAACTGCCTTACTGATAAAAGCAGACATCAGGCAAGTTTAAATTTAACATGGTTGTATACATGATGAGCTCAAAGGGCATAACAGTTCTGAAAACATACCTGTGGAAATCACTTGTTTAACATCTTGCAGCAGTAACTTTATACCATGCAAATAAGCAAATACTATTTAATGTATCCAGTGTGGCATGGGGGACAATGATTGATTAGGGCAGTGGTTCTCAACCTTTTTATGCCACGGGCTGGGTCACGCTCCTTTAGACAGTTGAGCAGACCTAACTGGTGGTTACCCCCCCCCCACTGTAAATGCTGCCATAAAATGCATCCGCTGCTGTTGTAAATTTGTTTGACAGCCACAAATGTGTAAAAATGCATTTATGACAGTTGTGGATGCATTTACGGCTACTTCCGCCACTTCCAGCAGCAGCAGGATCAAGGATGGCAGGCCACATGAAATGGCACCAAGGGCCAGATCCTATCCTAAGGGTCTGCCAGGTCAAGCGGTATCCCTAGGGAACCTCAGAACATTGCGTATGGGAGGGAGGGATAGGATGTTCTAAATTTCATTGAATTAAAATAAATTTTAAAAATAAATTTATTCTGCTAGTGGCATCATCACCATCTACAATGCTCAGTTCCACCAGTGTCATCTAATATATGGTGCCTGCTAGTGATTGTGAATACAGGTTGTTGCATCTTTACAAAATATTGAGACATAGTATGATTTCTAAACTAGAGAAAATGAAAGGGAAAAAACAAGAAACACAAATTACATGTGGATCTCTCTTGGGTGTCTTTTATGATCTGGAGAAACTACTATGGAATGGAGATGAGAAAGCAGTCAAGGAAGATCAATCAAAGCTAAGCTTGGTTTTCAGCTCCCAAATGTAGCAGCATTTCCACTTTAAATAGTCTTCTTGTTTCACTTTGTAATGAACGAAGAGCTTAAAAAAGAACAAGCTAAGGCTGTTCTTAGCAGCATGCATTCTGCCATGTTACCATTGTATCCTGGCACCCGTTTTCCCGTCTGTCCTGGGGTAGGTGTTAAAGAATTTCCCAAGCCAATGCAGGAAGCTGTTATTGAAGATCCCGTTTCTGTAATGCAAGATGAAAGACATGTTTTATAAGATCTCTGCAGCTCTCATTTCACTCTTAAATGGTAAATCTATCAACTTGATGGTAACACGCTAAAAGAAAACATCTGTTTAAGCAATGCAATGGAGTGGACTTTAGATGAGCATGACTATGTTCTGGAAGTCCTATGACTATCCTTCACCCTGAGGAATAATGTTGGGTGACACTTGTCTCAGAAATCTGAAGAAAATACATAAGACCACCATACCTTTTTGCTCAATCCCTGACCTACCTTCAGCTCAAGCTGCTAGTCCACAAAAGCCACTAGCTTTTCAGGGGATCAGAATGTTTGCACTTCTGAACCATCTCACATGCAAACCTCCAGTTTATACCCTTGCTCTGGATAACCTTCCCTTCTTTCTCTATCATTTAGGAGAAAGTGCTTATGTTATGCTTGCAGCTAGAGCCCCAAGGTGGGGCTAGGAGGTAATGGCTGAAGAATCTGAGAGACTGGTGTGGCATGTCCTTGGAAGAACTGTTCCCAGGAGTTAAGAACAAGAAGACTATTGCCACGATGATAGCCAATATCCAGAAGGGATACAGCAACTGAAGAAGAAGAAGGATAACCTTGATTTTCTGTTTTCATGCAGCATTGGTAGAACCTTGAAGATGAGCCAAGGACAAGTTGAAAATACAAAAACATATCCCTCCTTGAGGCAATTTTTGCTGCAAGCTACTTCAAGGCACAGCTGAGCTACATAAAAAGCAGGCCAAGGAGTAACCAAAGTAAACAAGAGAGAAAATAGTAGCAGAAACTGTTTATGCCATCCCTTGGAGAGCTAGAGAAGCAACCCTGAAAAGGATACTTGAAATGATCAAAGGGAAGAATGAATGGATGAATGAATGAAAGAATGAATGGCAGAGGGGAAAATGACAGGAAGAAGAAATAATTAACAGAGGTAAATGGTGCTGAACCACAAAAAAGATGGGGAATAGTAGCACATAGAGAAGAATAAATAATGAGAAAAAAGAAAAGAAAAAATGGAAAGAGTTTTAATGACAGAACCAAAGATGTGTGGAAGAATGATAAAACAATAACAAGATTTTTTTTAAGAAAAAGAAATATCTCAGTACCATGATATAATCTAAAAGCTAAGCTTCCATTAAATGTATGGGTGTCATTTGGAAACTCAAACATAAGGTTTTAGCCACAAAGATTCTCGGTGGAACTTCTTCAAATATTTAGGCAAATATACAGCAGTCAAACAGACATTTGGAATAACACAGCACAAGAAGTGTTCTTCAAAGCTAAATATATTTTAAAAATGATACTGGGTGACTGAATACATTTAGTAACCTGGATAATCAGTGAAAACTCTACTTTATAATGAAGTAGACTTTAGATCAGTATTTCCCAACCTTTGGTTGTTGGACTTCAATTCCCAGAAGCCAAAGCCAATTCCCCAAAGCACTGATCAGTCAATGTACTGACTTAGGCTTCTGGGAATTGAAGTCTCCCTGTGGGGCATATGCCCCACATTGGGAACCACTGTTTTAGATGTAACACATCTCTTAACAAGGTAATTTTAAAACAATGTAATATATGTCTCACTGATAGGTTTTATTTCAACACTGTGTTCGAGAAAGGAAAAAAACAGTTCTTTTTAACTCAAACATTCAACAAGATTTAGTTTTTCCCTTTTCAGTGTAAGCCAGTTTTAAATTAATCCTGGGGTCTCTAACATAACATCCATGGATATGTATTTACTCTGTACTGTTTTCTTTGAGGCCCACAGAGACCTTTGCGCCTCATGACTAAAAATAAAGGAGCTACTCCAAAGATGACTGTATTGCAAGCGCGGCGCCAAAATGGCCGCCGCGCTCTTTGCGGCCCCCCCCCACCAGACGAAGACATCCGGGTAGTTAGGGGGCGTGGCCAGCACCCTTATATAAGGGGTGGCCACGAGGCAGCCGAGCTGCCATTTTGCGAAGCGACGGAGCGGAGAAGTTTTTCCCTCTTACCTCCGTTGCTCTTGCCTTTCTTAGGGAAGCCTCTGGTTGCTGATTTTCTTGACTTTTTCAGCTTCCCATCGTTTAGCTGCCATGCCCTCGAAGAAGAAGGCGACTGCGAACGCGGCTCGTTCTGCACGGAGGCGCCAGCCGGGTCGGAGGACCGTGGCTGCGCCTCCCCAGCAGCCTCCTTGCCTGAGCCCACCGGGACCGGTGGGATGGGGTTAATTGCCCCTTGGCCCGAGGCGGGGGGTCCGCGCACCGGCCCAGCTGGGGCCGTGGCCCCCGGCCCGCAAGCAGTGGCCACTGCCTCTGGCATGGCCCATTCCGCGGGGCCTTCTTCCATGGGTGCGCAGCTTCCTGCGGGGGGTTTCAGCCATGGGGGGTGGCTGGGTTCCCTCCCCTGGCAGGGTACCCCCCCGGCCCTGCAGGGGCCGGGCCTGGGGTCGTGGCAGTATATGGGCCCCGGGGTCCAGGGACCTGGACCGGCGCCTGCAGCCAGTGGGCCGGCTGGCCCTTTGCCCCCACTTGGCTTAGGGGGCTACGTTAGTGTTGAGGCCCTTCTGGCCCGCGTTGCGGCCCTTTTGGGGTGCAGGTTGATCCATTGTCTGCCGGTCAGCGGCAGGCGGCAGGACGGGTCGAGCTGCCCGAGGCGCGTGGGCCGGCTTCGGCCACTGCCTCGCAGCTCCCCACTCAACAGGCTGATGCAGGTCAGGCCCCGTCGACGAGCTCAATTGCGGTCGTGAGCTCCGACACCCCCAGCGGGCCGGAACCCCCGGTGGGGGCGGCCCGCGGGGGTGCTGCATGTGAGTATGCAGTTCAATCTAGTGCACCCACACACCTACCCATGTTGGGGGGGGGCATTCCAGTGCCCGTGGCCTTGCATGGGTGGCGCGACGGTTCAGTCGCCGACGTCCCACCCGGCGACTTCACCGCTCACCCAGGGCCCAGTTTTGGGTGGTACCTCTTATTCAGTTGGGAATGTGTTAGGGGTGGCCGGGTTGGTCCAGGCTCCTTTCCAGATCCCCGTGGTTCCCACTGTGCCGGTGTCAGCATTGCCGACAGCGGGGTATTCCTTGCCCCTGGGGGACCATTTGGCCCAGGCCACCAAAGAGAAGATCTGGCGTGGGGAGTATGTGGACATCTTCTCCCTTCTTAACAGAGAGCCCACCAAAGAAGAGAGGGAGGGGCAGGATGAGAAGGATAAGGAACAGGCACGTCGTCGTAAGCCGCCACGTACGTGGGCCAATTGGTTGCCGGAGTACCTCATATACATGGCGGTCTACCTCAGGGCCTGGCCGGATTTGGCAATTCCGATGGTCCAGTATTTGGACAACATTTACCGGGCAATGGTTGACTTCCCGGGCCCGTCGTGGTTGGATTACGACGAGGAATTCCGTATGCGGATTCCCCTGCACCCTGAGATGAGGTGGGACGAGCCCTGCCAGAAGCTGTGGCTTCTGTACATGACTCCCACGCGCCCTGCGCCTGGGGAAAGATACCATTGTGGACATGCGGTCCAGCGAGCGGCCCCAGCACAGACACCCCGCCAGGTGGCGGGGCAGGGGGTTCCAGCCTGCCTGCTGTGCTGGACTTTCTCGTCCAATGGTTCCTGCAGTAGGAAGAATTGCCGGTACAGGCATGAGTGTCCCTCTTGCGCTGGCCCCCATGCGGCCTCCGCCTGCCCCAGGCCTGGAGGGGTGCGGGGCAAAGGTAGGGGTGGACAAGGGGCTGGCAAGACTGCCACAGAGGGAGCTGGTCCACCGAAAGGCCCCCTCCCCAATTAATGTGGACATGTTGGAGCGTTGGCTTGCATCGTACCCGAGGGGGGCAGATGCGGTTTACCTGCTTCAGGGTTTTCGACTGGGGTTCCATATTCCTTTCCAGGGTGATAGGTCCCCCCAAGATGCCCCCAACCTTTTGTCCCTTAAGGGGAGGGAAGAGGTGGCTGCCGCCAGCATTTCTAAGGAGGTTAATGCGGGCAGGGTCGCTGGCCATTTCCCTGCACCCCCGTTTCCCAACCTTAAAGTGTCACCCTTGGGCTTGGTGCCCAAGAAGTCACCGGGCAAGTTCCGCCTGATCCATCACTTGTCCTACCCAGCCGGCCGATCGGTCAATGATGCTATCCCTGATGACCTTTGCTCGGTCAGGTATACATCTTTTGACCAAGCGCTGCGCATGGTGCGCTCATGTGGCCCGGGTGCGCTGTTGGCTAAGTGCGACATTAAGTCTGCCTTTCGCCTCCTGCCGGTTCACCCGGGTGACTTTGAGTTGCTGGGTTTTAAGTTCCGGGGTGAATATTATTTCGATAAGGCCATGCCTTTTGGCTGTTCCATATCGTGCTCGGCCTTCGAGCGTTTTAGCACCTTCCTACAGTGGGCTTTTGTCCGCAGGTCTGGGTCCTGGTCTGTAGCCCATTACCTGGATGATTTTTTATTCGGGCGTGAACGGGGCTGGGACACGTGCACACGTCTCCTCAATACATTTCAGACGCTAATGGAGGAACTGGGTGTCCCTTTAGCGCCCGAAAAGACCGAGGGCCCATCTACACAGCTAGTCTTCCTGGGGGTGGAGATTGACACGGTAGCGCAGGCTTCTAGGTTACCAGGGGATAAGGTGTCAAGGATAGTGGCCCTTATCTCGGACTTGCTTGCTAAACGCAAGGCATCACTGCGGGAACTGCAGGTGTTGTATGGTCATCTCAATTTCGCTTGCAGGGTGGTCGCACCGGGCAGGGCATTTGCTCGGCGCTTGTGCGACGCCATGACAGGCTTATCCAGGCCCCACCATAGGGTCAGACTAACCCAGGGCATTAAGGCAGATATGCTTATCTGGCTCCAGTTCCTGAGGGAGTTCAATGGGGTGTCATTTTGGAGGTCTGACCTTCTGGCTTCCCCTCGTTTCCAGATACAGTCCGATGCCTCTGGGTCCCTGGGTTATGGGATGTACTTCAATGGGAAGTGGGCCTATGGTGGGTGGCCGCCAGCCTGGTCAGGTACGGGGCGCCTGCGTGGTCTTACGTACCTGGAATTTTTTCCCATCCTGGGGGCCTTGATGCTATGGGGTGAGGAGTGGTCCAACTCGGTCGTTCATTTCTGGTGTGACAATGCGGCCGTTGTCCACATTGTCAACTCACAGACTTCCAAATCACCCAGGGTCATGGACCTGGTGCGCCAGTTTGTATTGCGCAGCCTGCGCCTTAATGTGCTGTTCCGGGCCAGGCATGTCCCGGGGGTCAATAATGATATCGCTGACGCTTTGTCCCGCCTGCAGATCTCCCGGTTCCGCGCCTTGGCCCCGGATGCGGAGGAATTTCCCTCGCCACTCCCGGACGAGATATGGACCTTTGGCAAGGAGAGGTGAACCGGGCGATCGGCATGTCGCTAGCGCCACGCACGCATAAGGCGTATCAACATGCATTCAATTCTTTCAGGGCATTCTGTGCCCAATTCCGGCTGCCAGATACCTGGCCGATCCCGGTGGCCCTTATACTTCAATTCATGGTTGACCTGCATTCCCAGGGCCTTGCACCTTGAACCATAGCATCCAGCCTGTCAGCGCTGGCTTTTATGGCCAAAGTAGGTGGACATGCGGACAGTACCGCTGACTTCCGTGTGAGACATGTTTTGGAGGGGTGGGTGCGGGAGCGTGGGCGTAGCCCGGACGACCGCCACCCAATTTCCCCAGGGGTTCTTACCCAACTGGCACGGGGCTGGCAGGACCTATGTTTTGATAGGTATGAGGCAGCCTTGTTTCATGCGGCTACAACGGTGGCCTTTTTTGGAGCGCTCCGCATCAGCGAGCTTGTGATGCTGTCTAAGGCGGATGCTAGTCGTAGGGCACTGGAACTCGAAGATGTCTATGTGGCCAAAGACTGGGCTCAGTTGAGGATACGCTCCTCTAAGACGGATCAGGATGGCGTAGGCAGTGGAGTAAGACTGCTACGGTGTTCTTTGGCAGACATCTGTCCGGTTGGTGCCCTACAGGAGTTCCTTGCACTGCGTGGCACGCACTATGGCCCGTTTCTTCTGTCACCAAGATGGGTCTCCCCTTATTAAATTTCAATTTTGGAGGGTGCCGGTTGGCACTAGCCAGTGTTGGCCTCCCTGGGGCTCGTTGCGGCACCCATTCATTCAGGATAGGGGCGGCTTCTACTGCAGCTGTTTTTGGGTACTCCGGGGCTGACATACGCTGCATGGGAGGGTGGGGATCACAATGTTTTCAGTTTGTGTTCGCCCTCTTCAACCGTGAGTACCAGTTTAGTCACTGCACTGTTTCTCCCTCCCCTTTTTTTTCCTCGACAGTCCCTGGGTGTCGTATTACACCGGTGACAGTGTGCCTGGTGGGCCATAGCCATGTGCACAGGGCAGCGCGTTACGCTGCACAGGGCAGCGCATTACGCTGCATAGGGCAGCGCGTTACGCTGCACAGGGCAGCGCGTTACACTGCATAGGGCAGCGCGTTACGCTGCGGCGACAGAGTGGGGACCCCGACTGGGACTGGGTTTATCCGCACGTCTCAGGTGGTATGGTAAGCGCGGCATGTTATGGTGGGAACTGTTGCCATTCCTTTTCTACATCAGGGATGTTGACTCGCCTGATGTCCTGGTTATGCACCTTGGGGGCGATGGCTTAGGGCGGGTCACTGGCCTATCGCGGAAGCTTGCGATTTGCAGTGACCTGCCCCACTCACGTTATGTGTGGCCTGCCACAACGCTCAATTGGTCGGACACGATACCGCGGTACGCTTACAGGGGGGCGTGCAGCCTCGAGGCTCTTGGCCAAGCCGACGCTCCGTGAACGGGGCTATTGCCCGGTTCCTTTTCGACAAAGATGGGGGACGCGTCATTCGCCTCCCCGACATCAGTCTGCAAAATTATGAGCTTTTACTCAGGGGATGGGGCCCATCTGTCGCAGGGAGGTATGGACCTCTTGTTAGTGGACTGGCGAGCAGGCCTGTTGACCGAGCTGACGGTCTTGGGGGGGGCGGTGAGCCTTTTGGGAAGCCTCCCCGTGTGGCGGGTAGCACTGGTAAGGTAAACATTTATGACCCACAGGTATCCGGCAGGTTCGCAATTGACTGGACAACACTAGACAGGTATAAGTTGGTTAAACGTTGTCCGGTCAACGACGAACCAGGCGACGGGGTGATGGCTACAGCTAGACAGCATGCATCACCCCGTGATTTTACGGATACGCATCAGAGGGTGGGATCATTAGTTAGATATTGACTACGGTCAACAATTTGTTTGTTGTCAACAAACAAATTGATACAAATAGATACATTGTAACAATTGCCGTTGGCAATTTTGGGTGGTACCTTACCAGTGTTACTTCGGCCTGCTTGCCTTAAGAATTATAATTGGTCAATTACCAATAGAAATTTATAATTCGGACTAGGGCATGAATCAATAAATGTGGCCCAATGCCGTTATCCACTTTCATTGGTGTCGGAGTCCTTTATTGGGGGGTGCGCCTGCAATGCAAGCGCGGCGCCAAAATGGCCGCCACGCTCTTTGCGGGGGCCCCCCCACTGGACGAAGACATCCGGGTAGTTAGGGGGCGTGGCCAGCACCCTTATATAAGGGGCGGCCACGAGACAGCCGAGCTGCCATTTTGCGAAGCGACGGAGCGGAGAAGTTTTTCCCCTCCACCCCCTCCCTAGTTAACAGTGTGATATTTTGGTCGCTTCGGGGCTGGGTGGGAATTTTTGGCTGGGACTCACAATTGGCTCTTGGGTCCTGGTTTTTTCGCCCATCCCACACTGTTGCTATGGTTTGATATAGGGGTTTTTCTGTTGCTACTGTTGACTTTGGTCACATGGGCGGGTAGCACTGGTAAGGTAAACATTTATGACCCACAGGTATCCGGCAGGTTCGCAATTGACTGGACAACACTAGACAGGTATAAGTTGGTTAAACATTGTCCGGTCAACGATGAACCAGGCGACGGGGTGATGGCTACAGCTAGACAGCATGCATCACCCCGCGATTTTACGGATACGCGTCAGAGGGTGGGGTCATTAGTTAGATATTGACTACGGTCAACAATTTGTTTGTTGTCAACAAACAAATTGATACAAATAGATACATTGTAACAATTGCCGTTGGCAATTTTGGGTGGTACCTTACCAGTGTTACTTCGGCCTGCTTGCCTTAAGAATTATAATTGGTCAATTACCAATAGAAATTTATAATTCAGACTAGGGCATGAATCAATAAATGTGGCCCAATGCCGTTATCCACTTTCATTGGTGTCGGAGTCCTTTATTGGGGGGTGCGCCTGCAATGTGAACTTGCAAACAACTAGGAAGTAAGAGAATAGGAAGGGAGGGAAACATCAGAATGGATCACTGGCCCCAGGGAAGAGGAAATTTCTATGATTTGGTTTGTTTTAAAAACACTCAATTCACTCTTTTCGAAATTCCTTTAAAAAGCTCTTAATTCCACTAGTGAAGAAAGCAGTAAAAAGAAAGTTAGTTGTGATGCTTGATAAATGCATTTTGCATCATAGAATCAGAAAGGTTAGTTTACACATAGCACAAGGATTTTGTGTTGCGTGAAAAACATACCATTATTTTATTCCAGGGACTTATAATGAATGAAGTTATCCTTAATAAATTTCTTACCATCATAAGACAAGAGAAAAACCCATTAGCATCTCCAGCAAGCCAAGGTACAAGTGAAAGATGGTCCATAAAGAGGTGAATTTCCCATTTCTACCTTTTTTATTCATTTTTTTCATGCTGTTACATTTTAAGCCAGCTACATAAATGTATCTAGTTATAACTCAGGCAAAAATGAAAGTATTGTCTTATCAAATAATTGTCTATTTTCCTTCAGAGATAAATGAAATGAGAAGACATTTTTCCCAGGACTCAAAAGACGGAATCATAAACCATGTCAAAAATGACAGGATGCCGACATCTAAACCTGGAATATTTTCTTCTATCACCAACACAACCTAACTGATTCAATAGATTCAGTTTTTGATAGGGACAGGTCATGCTATGCCAGTACTGCTGCCTCCATTGAATCAGCAGTCACGGCAATCTCTAGCACTAAGGATAGCTCAGAGATAATTGGCTGTAAATTGGCTTCCTTCATGACACAAGATCACCTGTACCTGTGAAATACTTATACATGAGGAAAAAGGAAGAGAGTCATGCCTATTCCATGAGTGTTAAGAAACTAACCCCTTAAAGATTAACATTTTTGGAAGAAGGCAAAAAGGGAAAACTTCCAACCTCGAAGGAACTAATTACTATACAGATGGGAGTTAGACTTTTCCTGCCCAAGGGGCAGCTAAGTACCAGAAGGTGATTGAAGAACTGGACCTGGAAGTAAGATGAGCTGGCCAGGTAAAGGGACTGTATCTTGGGAGAATTTCCTTCAGTCTTTGCATCCTAACCCTGTATGGTCAGGTAAGATCAAGCAAGGAGAGAATGAATATAAGATTGGTCACCAGGTCCGGCCAACTGATCTAGTCTATATGTTTCCCTTGCTTGAAAGCTAGTTGTATCCAACTCTAGGGTGCAGTGCTCATCTCTGATTCAAAGCCAAAGAGCCAGTGCTATCTGCTTCTGCTGATGTTTCTGTGGTCATGTGGCAGGCGTGACTAGACACCGGAGCACATGGAATGCTGTTACCATCCCACCGAAGTGGTCCCTATTGATCTATTTGCAATTTCTTGCTTTCGAACTGCTAGGTTGGCAGGAGCCTGGACAAAGACGGGAGCTCATTCTGTCCTGCAGTACTTGGGAATCGAACTGCTGACCTTCCACCTCCCAGTCAGTGTCTTAGCCACTTCAGCCACTGCAATTCCGGGATCTAGTCTAAAGTGGACATCTTATGCAATTTCAGCACCCATGGTGCTTACTATAGGTTGGGTTGTTCTGGTGGAGTAAGCCTGGTACATTTGTCTATGAGACAATCAGCCTTGGAGGAATTGAGTTTTCACTGTTGTGCTTCCTTCTTATTTTGGCAGTTTATAAGTACCCTAAAGGTCTGTTTGTACTTTGATTTAGTTCAAATTGAGATTTTTTTACTTTCCCAGCCAGAGTCCATGTGTGTGTGGATGTTAATTTCCCTTTCCCTTTCTTTCTTTTTTCTTTTTTTGAAAAGTACATTTTTAAGAGCCAGTTTTTTATTTATCTGGTTTGTTGAGTGCTTCAAGGTGACTACATCCAGTCCTTGGCTCTGAGGCAATGAATTTCAACTCTACCAGAGACGGCCATAGCACAAATGAGAGGGAAAATCTGGGTGGTTTCCATAACCATCCAACACATGTTGCTGCCTGCAGCAAAAGACAAGATGGCATCTCTCCCCATTCCATCTGCAGAAGCTAACCAGGCAAGCAAATGCAAGCGCGGCGCCAAAATGGCCGCCGCGCACTTTGCGGGCCCCCCCCCCCACAGGACAGAGAATCCGGGTAGTTAGGGGCGTGGCCAGCTCCCTTATAAAAGGGGTGGCCACGAGGCAGCCGCGCTGCCATTTTGCCTCAGCGACGGAGCGGAGAAGTTTTTTCCCTGCGCCTCCGTCGCTCGTTGGTATTACCGGGAAGCCTTTTGGGTCGATTTTGCCTAGCTAGCTTCCCTTTTTTGCTCGAGATGCCTTCCAGGAAGAAGGCTGCTGCGAATCCAGCTCGGGCTGTTAGGAGAAGCAACCCAGGTCGGAGGACCGTGGTGCCGCCTCCTCAACAGCCTCCTTTGCCATCCCCGGCCGGGGCTAGTGGCTTGGGGTCTATGGCTCCTTGGCCCGTTCAGAGTGCGGGCGCGGAGGGCGCTCCGGCCCGCGGCCCGCGAGCGGTGGACACCGCTCCTCCTTCCGCCCAACCTGTTGGGCCGACTACTGCTGGACCCCAGCCTCTCCCGGGGCCCTCTAGCCTCGGGGGGTGGCCTGGTGCCCCGCCTTGGCAGGTCTCCTCACCAGCCCTACCGGGCTTCGGCCCTGGCCAATGGCCATATCTGGGCCATGGGGTGCAGGGACCTGTACCCATGCAAGGGTCAAGTGGGCCGGCCGGCTCTTTGCCCATGATTACTGTAGACACCTTGCTGGCCCGTATTTCGGCCTTGGAGGAGTCTTTGGCTCGTGCCAGTCAGGCAGGTGCCCCTTTCGGGGTACCTTTCGAGGCGCTATCGGCAGCAGGACAACAGCCGGCGGGGAGGGTTGAGCTGCTGCAGGCGGGTGGCGCGCCTCCGGCCACTGCCTCGCAGCTCCCCAGCCAGCAACCTGGCGCGGGTCAAGCCCCGGTGATGAGCTCTACATCGGTCGTGAGCTCCGACGCCCCCAGTGGGCCGGAACCCCCGTTGGGGGCGGCCCGCGGGGGTGCAGCGTGTGAGTATATGGTGCAAACGAGTACATCCACACACATTCCCAATATGGGGGGGACCTTTCAGTGGCCTTGGCCTCGCGCGGGTGGTACAGGGGCTACGCCGCTGGCGACCCACCCGGCGACAACTACTGCCACCATGCCCGCTGGGGTGGGCATTGGTTCTTACACTGCTGGGAACGTGCTTGGGGTGGCAGGGTTAACTCATGCCCCTTTGGGTAGGCCAGCTATCCCCTTTTCGGCCTTGCCGACGGCAGGGTATTCCCTGCCCTTGGGTGATCACTTGGCCCAGGCTACCAGGGAAAAGATATGGCGAGGGGAGTACGTGGATATCTTCTCACTCCTGAACAGAGAGCCCACTAAGGAAGAGAGGGAGGGTCAGGATGAGAAGGACAAGGAGCAGGCACGCCGCCGTAAGCCGCCGCGTACCTGGGCTAACTGGCTCCCCGCTTATTTGATATACATGGCGGTGTATTTGAGGGCGCGGCCGGACCTAGCTATTCCCATGGTCCAATATTTGGACAACATATACAGGGCAATGGTAGATTTCCCGGGCCCTTCATGGCTAGCGTATGATGAGGAATTCCGTATGAGGATTCCCCTGCACCCCGAGATGAGATGGGATGAGCCGTGTCAGAGACTGTGGCTCTTGTATATGACACCCACACGTCCTGCCCCGGGGGATAGGTATCATTGTGGACATGCGGTCCAGCGAGCAGCTCCAGCGCAGGTTACCCGCCAAATGGCGGGGCAGGGGGTTCCAGCCCGCCTGCTGTGCTGGACTTTCTCGGCCACTGGTTCCTGCAGTCGGAAGAACTGCAGATATAAGCACGAGTGTCCCACATGTTCTGGTCCCCATGCAGCCTCTGCTTGTCCCAAGCCTGGGGGGGTGCGAGGCAGAGGGAGGGGTGGACAGTGGGCTGGCAAGCCTGCCACGGACGGAGCTAGTTCTCCGAAAGGCCCCCTCCCCAATTAAGGTGGACATGCTGGAGCGCTGGCTCGCATCGTACCCAAGGGGGGAGGACAAGGAGTACCTTATCCAAGGTTTTAAGCAGGGATTTCGTATCCCTTTTAGGGGTGATAGATCCCCTCAGGATGCTCCCAACCTTTTATCCCTTAGAGGAAGGGAGGAGGTAGCCGAGGCCAGCATTAGAAAGGAGTTAGACGCGGGCAGGGTCGCCGGACCTTTTCCCGTACCCCCCTTTCCCAACTTGAAGGTTTCACCATTGGGTTTGGTTCCTAAAAAGTCCCTAGGCGAGTTTCGCCTTATTCATCATTTGTCCTACCCAGCCGGCCGATCGGTCAATGATGCGATACCTGATGACCTTTGTTCGGTCAGGTACACATTGTTCGACCACGCGCTGCGCATGGTGCGCGCGTGTGGCCCGGGTGCCTTGCTGGCCAAGTGCGACATTAAGTCAGCTTTTCGCCTCTTGCCGGTGCACCCGGGCGACTTTGAATTGCTGGGTTTTAAATTTAAAGGGGAGTATTATTTTGATAAGGCCATGCCTTTTGGCTGCTCCATATCATGCTCGGCTTTCGAGCGTTTTAGTACCTTCCTAGAGTGGGCTTTCGTCCGCAGGTCAGGGTCCCGGTCTGTAGCCCATTACCTGGATGACTTTTTATTCGGGGGTGAACGGGGCTGGGACACGTGTGCACGTCTCCTCAATACATTTCAGACGCTAATGCAGGAACTGGGTGTCCCTTTAGCGCCCGAAAAGACCGAGGGCCCGTCGACCAAACTAGTATTCCTGGGGGTTGAGATTGATACATTAGCACAGGCTTCTAGGTTACCGGGTGATAAGGTGTCTAGGATAGTGACCCTTATCTCGGAATTGCTGGCCAAGCGTAAGGCATCCCTGAGGGAACTGCAGGTGCTACACGGGCACCTCAATTTTGCCTGCAGGGTGGTCGCACCGGGCAGGGCTTTTGCCCGGCGCTTATGCGACGCCATGGCAGGGTTATCCAGGCCCCACCACAGAGTCAGGCTTACCCGGGGTATCAGGGCAGACATGTTTGTCTGGTTGCAATTCCTGAGGGAGTTTAATGGGGTCTCATTTTGGAGGTCTGACCTCCTGGCATCCCCCAATTTCCAGATCCAGTCTGATGCCTCAGGATCCCTGGGTTATGGGATGTACTTCAATGGGAAGTGGGCCTATGGTGGGTGGCCACCGGCATGGGCAGGCACAGGTCGCCTGCGGGATCTCACATACCTGGAATTTTTTCCCATTCTGGGGGCTTTGATGCTATGGGGCGAACAGTGGGCTAATTCGGTGGTGCATTTCTGGTGCGACAATGCTGCCGTTGTGCACATTGTCAATGCACAGACTTCTAAATCGCCCAGGGTCATGGATCTAGTGCGCCATTTTGTGCTGCGCTGCCTGCGCCTCAACGTCTTGTTCAGGGCCAGGCATGTCCCAGGGGTTAATAACGATATTGCTGACGCTTTGTCCCGCCTGCAGATCTCCCGGTTCCGCGCCTTGGCCCCGGATGCGGAGGAATTTCCCTCGCCACTCCCGGACGAGATGTGGACTATTGGCAAGGAGAGGTGAACCGGGCGATTGGCCTGTCACTAGCGCCACGCACGCGTAAGGCGTATCAACAAGCATTCAATTTGTATAGGGCTTTTGCTACTCGATTTCAATGGCCAGAGACCTGGCCCATCCCGGTGGACCATGTTCTGCGGTTCATGGTTCACCTGCATGCACAGGGCCTTGCACCTCGCACCATAGCATCCAAGCTCTAGGCGTTGGCTTTTATGGCCAAAGTAGGGGGTCATGTGGATACCACCTCTGACTTCCGTGTGAGACACGTTTTGGAGGGGTGGGTGCGCGAGCGCGGGCGTTGCCCGGACGACCGGCACCCTATTTCCCCAGGGGTTCTTACCCAGTTGGCCCGGGGCTGGCCAGGCCTCTGTTTTGATCATTATGAGGCAGCCCAATTGCATGCAGCCACAACGGTGGCATTTTTTGGAGCGCTCCGCATCAGCGAACTCGTGATGCTGTCTAAGGCGGATGCAAGTGGTAGGGCACTGGAACGCGGAGATGTATATGTTGCCAAAGACTGGGCCCGGTTGAGGATTCGCTCCTCTAAAACAGATCAGCATGGCGTAGGCAGTGGAGTAAGACTGCTACGGTGTTCTTTGGCAGACATCTGTCCGGTTGGTGCCCTACAGGAATACCTGGCACTGCGTGGCATGCACCACGGCCAGTTTTTCTGTCACCAAGATGGGTCTCCCCTTACTAAATTTCAGTTTTGGAAGGTGACTGCCAGAGCCCTCACCAGGGTGGGACTACCGGGTGCCCGTTCTGGCACACATTCGTTCCGTATTGGCGCAGCCTCTACAGCGGCTGCTTTTGGGTACTCTGGGGCTGACATACGTAGCAGGGGGAGGTGGGGCTCACAATGTTTTCAGTTTTATGTGCGCCCACTCCCGCCATGAGTACCAATCCAGTCACCTTACCTTCCTTTTTCTCAATTTTCTTACAGACCCTGGGTGTCGTATTACACCGGTGACAGTATGGCTGGTGGGCCACAGCTATGTGCTCAGGGCAGCGCGTTACGCTGCGGCGACAGAGTGGGGACCCCGACTGGGACTGGGTGACCACGCCAGTCTCTCATGGCACGGTAAGCCTGGGATGTTATGGCGGGAGCTGCGGCCTTTCCTTTTTTCTGGCCTGGGGGCTGACCCGCCTGACATTCTAATCATCCACTTGGGGGGCAATGATTTGGGCCAGGTCACCGGCTTATCGCTCAAGCATGCGATTTGCGAGGACCTCGCCTACTTGCATTATGTCTGGCCTGCCACAGCCCTGGTTTGGTCGGACATTGTTCCGCGCCACTCTTACAGAGGGGGCGTTAACCTCCTGGCCCTTGACCGAGCTAGGCGCGCGGTCAATAAGGCAGTGGCGCGGTTTCTCACCACCAGGGCTTGGGGACGGGTTAGTCATCACCCCGATATTAGTCTACAAAATTGTGACTTGTATGCAGGGGATGGGGTCCATCTGTCGCGAGGAGGTATGGACCTCCTGTTGGGTGACTGGCGAGCAGGCCTGTTGACCGAGCTGACGGTCTGGGGGGGGGCGTCAGGTCTTCTGTGAAGCCCCTCCGTGTGGCGGGTAGCACTGGTAAGGTAAACAGTATGACCCACAAGTATCCGGCAGGTTCGCAATTGACTGGACAACACTAGACAGGAATAAAGTAGTTAAACGTTGTCCGGTCAACGACGAATCAGGCGATGGGGTGATGATGATTGCTAACCAGCATGCATCACCCCTGTGATTTCACGGATACGCGTCAGAGGGTGGGGTCATGAGTTAGTTATTGACTACGGTCAACAATTTGTTTGTTGTTAACAAACAAATTGATACAATTTGATACATTGTAACCAATTGCCGTTGGCAATTTTGGGGTGGTACCTTACCAGTGTTACTTCGGCCTGCTTGCCTTAGGAATTATGATTGGTCGTTTTACCAATACAAATTTATAATTCGGACTAGGGCATTGAATCAATAAATGTGGCCCTTTGCTGTTATCCACTTTCAATGTTGTCTGTGTCCGTTATTGGGGGGGTGCGCCTGCAATGCAAGCGCGGCGCCAAAATGGCCGCCGCGCACTTTGCGGGGCCCCCCCCACAGGACAGAGAATCCGGGTAGTTAGGGGCGTGGCCAGCTCCCTTATAAAAGGGGTGGCCACGAGGCAGCCGCGCTGCCATTTTGCCTCAGCGACGGAGCGGAGAAGTTTTTCCCTCCACCCCCTCCCTAGTTAACAGTGTGATCATGGTCGCTTCGGGGCCGGGTGGGAATTTTTGGTTGGGACCCACATTGGCTTCGGGTCCTGGCTTTTTTGCCCATCCCACACTGTTGCTATGGTTTGATATAGGGGTCTTTCTTCGTTCCTACTGTTGACTTTGGTCACATGGGCGGGTAGCACTGGTAAGGTAAACAGTATGACCCACAAGTATCCGGCAGGTTCGCAATTGACTGGACAACACTAGACAGGAATAAAGTAGTTAAACGTTGTCCGGTCAACGACGAATCAGGCGATGGGGTGATGATGATTGCTAACCAGCATGCATCACCCCTGTGATTTCACGGATACGCGTCAGAGGGTGGGGTCATGAGTTAGTTATTGACTACGGTCAACAATTTGTTTGTTGTTAACAAACAAATTGATACAATTTGATACATTGTAACCAATTGCCGTTGGCAATTTTGGGGTGGTACCTTACCAGTGTTACTTCGGCCTGCTTGCCTTAGGAATTATGATTGGTCGTTTTACCAATACAAATTTATAATTCGGACTAGGGCATTGAATCAATAAATGTGGCCCTTTGCTGTTATCCACTTTCAATGTTGTCTGTGTCCGTTATTGGGGGGGTGCGCCTGCAATGAAACTCGCTTCAGCACTGGTCAGTGTCAACCATGACACCTCAAGGCATTTCACCTACCTGAGCAGGTGTAGGCAGGCCACCTGGCACACATAGTTTTTTCCAATGCCTTCTCACCCTTCCCTGCTTGGAAATATTTGCTGTCTGAAGTAGATGCCTCATTCTGCCTAATGGATGGGCCAGCTCTGGTGACTCTTTCCCTAAAGTTCACATAGGGCTAGGTGTTAAACCCCATCTTTGTGGCAGAAACCTACAAATCAACAAAACAAGTACCTCTAGGTCTTTTTTGGGAAGGGTAGGGGTGAATCCTGAAAAGTCCTGCCTCATGATTAAGAAAACACACTCTTGCAGAATCAGTGGCAAGAATCTGCTGATGTACTAGTAAATGGAAAGATGAGAATAATGCTTTCAAGCAAAATCTGCCTTGATAAAAGCCTGCTAAGAGTTGAATTATTAATAGCATGGTTATCACTGTTGACAGAATACCTTGTGCACCTCAGCCAATTTTGCTGCATGTAAAAGCTGACAGAAATGAGAAAGGCCAACGGTAGAAGGATAATGAGCCTAACTGAAAAACAATAATTCTGTCAGCAAATACAATAATATATTACAAAAATCAGCAAATGTAAGGCTACATAGGCTTTAGAATTCTCACTGAAAGTTCACAAGCCAATGATGAAAAGATCTTGAAGACTCTTGAGATAAAATGCATAATAATATATTGAGATACTGTGCTAGTTTGCTATTATATTTACACTGGTTGACTGTATTGCTTAATTCTTCATTCTCCGGGTTGGAGAGATAAGCAGGATATCTCTCAATGCCATTTCCAGGGAACCCTAAGCAGGTGAAGGCATCTCCTTGGGAATACCCTGAAGCAAATGGTGAGCCACTGTGTGAAACAGAATGCTGAACTGGATGGGCTCCTGTGGCCTGTTCCAGCAAGGCTGTTCTTATGTTCTTATTTCCTTTAAAAAAACAGATGTTGCTCTCAGGGTACTAAGAATACCCAAACATTAAGAATTATTTTGTTTTAAAGTTATATGCTGTTCCTGGCCAGTTTGATAGCTCAGTGGTTATGGTTACTACAGTGGGGCCAGAGATTGGGAGTTGATTCCCCACTGTGCCTCCAGGGAGAAGGGCTTGAGAAGTGCAAACTGCACAAATCCAGAACACCTCCCAGAAAAAGGAAATGGTGAACTACTTTGAGTACCTTCTACCTAAGAAGCATACTGGTAATATTAACCATTGCAACACAAGAACATCAAATCAAGGGTGAGAGTACATTTGGATGACAGACCAGATGCAGCTCATGTAGCCTTTGGGTGAAGCCTACAAGCCTGTTGTTCAACCATGTCCACCTACTGATTAACAACTTTCAGAAAGCGATCCCATTTAAACGAAGAAGAAAAGCTTGCAAGAAAAGAAAAAAAAACTATGCTGGATTGGACCACAGTATAATTCAGCATTTAGTTCACATAGTGCCATGATGGTGAACCTTGGCACTCCAGATGTTCTTGGACTTCAATTCCCAGAAGCTCAATCACCCTGTGAATCCACACGTAAAACGAGCCCATCTTGAGTTCCACAAAGGCCAACTGAGCACATGGAAGTGAGTGAGCCTAGCAGAAACAGTCTGAAGTAAAGGAAACAAGGGGGGGGGGCAAACATTCCAGGAACTCATAATCAACAACTTCTGCTTCATCTGGGGTGGTGAACGTCATAATTCAGAAAACCACTTCAAAATCCACAAGATTCACACAGCTACATAAATTGTGATTGACGCATTTACTGATTAAGCTCGGCAAAACTGGTTAGGAAGGAAAATAAACAATAAAATATTTCAGAGTAAACAAAACAAGACAAAAATCATTGTGGCACCTTAAATACTAACAGGAGTTAGTCTACAAGGTGCCTATTTTGTTTTTGTTTTTCCTTTCTCTGCCCAAACTGTTTTGCTATCATTGTTATATCCATTTTACTCATTATTTCATTGCTATTGTTGTTTTGGAGTGGTATTTGGGGTTTTATTTATATGGGGGTTTATTTATATTTATTTATATGGGGGTTTATATTTTTATATTGTATTAATTAATCTATGTTTATTACTGACTACTGATTATTGTATTGAATTTACTTTTCATGTGTCTTTATTATTGTATTATTGTATTGTATGGTATATACATGTTGTAATGGCCGCCTTGAGTCGGCTTCAGCTGAGAAAGTGCAGGATATAAATTTAAATTTATTATTATTATTATTATTATTATTATTATTATTATTATTATTATTATTATTATTATTATTATTATTATTATTATTATTATTATTATTATTATTATTATTATTATTATTATTATTATTATTATTATTGTTGTTGGAAATTGTTATTTGTTATACTAACCCTACTAACTGTATATTTAGATGGGTTCGATATAAATTGAAATAACAACAAATAAATACTAGGGTCCAATAACTAACTATTCTTAAATAGAAGAGAAGCTCTTGGAGATTGTTCCCCTGCTCCTAACATGAAATGGGCACTATTTAATAAAGATGTAACTTTTTTTTAAAGCACAGTTTTATCTGAATCACTAGCTGATTGCCCGGCATTGCCCGGGGGTCTTTTAATTCTGTGCAACGAGGCTGTGATTCTTCTATCCTCCCTCCTCCTCCTCCTCCATTCTCCTCCTTTTTCTCGTCTCTCCATCCTCCTGTTTTCCCCTTTTTCTCTGTCTCCTCCTCTTCATTCCCATCTTCTCTGTCCACTCCTCCTCCTCTACTGGCTTTCTTCCATCCTTTCCCATTTTCCTGTTCCCTCCCCCCTCATCCTACCCCATCCACCTAGTTTTCTTTTTCTTCCTCTCTCCTCCTCTCTCCCTCCCCCTCACCATTCTCTTTCCTCCCTTCCTCCTCCTCTTCTTTCCATTCTCCTCTTCCTGCATGTCTGTCTCTTCATCCTCTTACTCCTCTTCTTCCTCCATTCTCCCCATAGGCGCCGCTACCTTCCTGGGCTGAGTAGACCGTGTCTAGGACCATCTTCCCACCAAACACAATGTCTCCTCCTCCACCTCCTTGTTGGAGGATGTTGCAGGCAGCATAACGTTCTCCATGGCGTCTCCAGACCCTGACACATCTGTCACAGTGTGAACCTGCTTTCATCTGTGAACAGAACAGGGCGCCAGTGGCGAACCTGCACATCTTGGTGTTGCATGGTGTTGGGCTGTGAGCACAGCCCCCACCTGTGGTTGTCGGGCCCTCATACCTCCCTCATGGAGTCTGTTCCTGACCGTTTGAGCAGACACATGCAAACTGGTAGACTGCTGGAGGTCATTTTGCCAGGTCTCTGGCAGTGCTCCACCTGTTCCTCTTTGCACAAAGGCAGAGGTAGCGATCCTGCGGCTGGGTTGGTGCCCTCCTACGGCCTCCTCCACGTCACCTGGCGTACTGGCCTGTCTCCTGGTAGTGCCTCCATGCTCTGGACACAACGCTGGCAGACACAGCAAACCTTTGTGCCACAGCTCACATTGATATGCCATCCTGGATGAGCTGCACTACCTGAGCCACTTGTGTGGGTTGTAGGCTCCGTCTCATGCTACCACTAGAGTGAAGTCACCGCCAGTGTCCAACAGTGACCAAACCATCAGCCAGGAAGCAAAGGAACTGAGAAGTGGTCTGTGGTCACCTTCTGCTGAAATACACCTTTATTGGGGATGCCTTGCTAATTGCCTCTGATGCCCACCTGTTGTCTCTTCCATTTGCACAACAGCATGTGGACTTGAATGTCAGTCGGTGTTGCTACCAGGGTGGACAGTTTGATTTCACAGAAGTGTGATTGACTTGGGGTTCCATTGTGTTGTTTAGGTGTTCCCTTTATTTTTTTTGAGCAGCATATATAGATAAGGCACCTCATTTGCTTTCACTGCTGCAGAGCTTATAACTGATGCATAATAGACTAGACAAGAGACACAAACTGATGTTACAAAATTTAATTGCATCTCTCAGTAGTAAACCCTTTACCATTTAATCATTTCCAGAAAATGTTCTTTGTGCTTTAGTATAAAGATGGAAACTGATTAGATTTTTAACGTGTGTGTGCGTGCGTGTGTGCGTGTGTGCGTGCGTGCGTGCGTGCGCGTGCGCGTTAAAGAATACCTACAGCAGGGATTACTGTTTTCTAAACTGCTCCTTGCTCTTTCTCCCACAAAAGCTCCATCATGGTTGCCTTAAATCCTGCAAAGGATTATTCTTTCTATACAAGAGATTCAGGGAGCTTAACTCTCAGTTTTCTACGCTCAAATCATCAGCAAAGCCATCTACTTTACCCTAATGAGGACTCAAGTCTCTGAAGTAGAAGGGGGAAAATGGTTGCTAGGCAACACATATTACATCACCAACCTGTAACATTTTCATAGAAATATATAAAAACTAGCAGCTGTCACAGCTTCCCTCGCTTGTGGTAATGACAGTTAAAAGCTCCCCCCTCATCTCATTCTTCTAGTAGAGGGGTTCTCAACCTTTTTAAGCTGCACACCCTCTCAGACAGCTGAAGGGGCCAAACTGGTGGTTCCCCCGCAATAAACGCTGCCGTAAAACATGTCTGTGGCTGTCATAAATGCATTTACAACAGCTGCAGGCGCATTTACAGCTATTGTAAACATGTCCACATCAACTTCTGGCAGTGGCAGTGTGAGCTGGATGATTTGGCACCACTGGCTGGGTCCGGCCCGTGGGCTGTAGGTTGCCCACCCCTGTTCTAGTACTACTTAAAGTATCTTAAGACATCAGAAACACATCTGAATACAGTTTTGCTATCCCTCTCTCTTCAATCAGTGTAACTGCATAAAAGAGCAAGGGAGAGACTTGAGAAAACTACTGCGCATAAATGGTAGAAACAAGTATAGAAACCATAATTTTAAAATGATGGAATGGATATAGTAAATCAGATTTCAAAATTACAAGGCATGAGAGCCAAGAGTATGACATCATCTTCAGAAAATAAAGAGGGCTACCAGTAAAGCTCTATGAATCAGAATAAGTAGTCACTCTAAACAATTAGCTCAGGTCCCAAAAATTCTAGCAAAGTTAAAAGACAGAGGGATCTAAAAGGTGTATGTTGGTTTTCAAGGCGCAATGTCCTTGTTGCCTCATTCCTACTTCATCTATAGTACTGCAAAAATTCTCTACAGAAAGAAAAGCACATACATAACGGGAGGAATATATGAAAGTGCATTAAACCACAGATAGGAAAAGTTGGCCTTTTTTCACTACAATTCCCAGAATATTTCAGCCAATATTGCCAGTTCTGAGAGTTGCAACTGGAAACGTTTCCTCCACCCCTGGACATCATCCAGCTGGGTTATCTTCTCCATTCACTGGCAACAGCTCTCTGGGGTTTCAGGCAGGACTCTTGCCAAGCCATACACGGACATACCAGGAACAGAACTGTGGGCCTTTCACCTGTGATGCACTTCTGCAGCTGAACTATGCCCCTTCCAGGAAGCAAATGGAGTAAGGAATTGTGTGACATAATTCTTTCAAAACAACCTCTCTCAGAAGAGATGAATATAATCCAGATAATGGTTAGTAGGATACTTGAGCCAACTGCTAGCAACATTATCAATAGAACTACAGTGGTACCTCGCTTAACGAGCATAACGTGTTCCACAGGACTGCTCTTTAAGCACGTTGCTCTTTAAGTGATACACATTTTCCCATAGAAATGCATTGAAAAACTAAATACTATGTTCCGGAACTCAGAAAAAAACCCAAAACCCTTTTTTTGTTGTTCAAAATTTTTTATAAAGTGCACTTTAATGGCATAACTAGTGTGCAGGGACATGTTAAATCCAAGAATAACATTTCCAACATCAACTTTTAAAACATCACACATCAATAATAAAGTAAAAAAAGTCACTTACAGGGTACCTGTTCAAAGCAGCATGGGAGAAGTAAAATTTAAAAACAAAGGAATCGTGGTCAGATAAGCCTCCCACCACCATGGGACATGGCGGAGGCTGTCCAAAACTTCAATTCCCAACGTTCCTTTCACCGCGCCGCGCCAGAGCCAATCAGGCTGAGTGGCGCGGCAAAAGGAACATTCGGAAACGCGCCGTGGCCAATCAGAAAAAAGCCGCAAGAGAAAAACTGCCACAGAAAGCAAACACGCGCAGCCAAAACTACAAGCCCCAGCGTCCTGCGCACCATTAGCGCGCAGAACGCTGAGGCAGCCAGCGTGCAACATTTTTTTTATAAAAGCCCGCCGCAAATGCCCTTCTTCCCCACGGGCCAGCCAGCATGGCCCGTGGGGATACCCCCCCCCCCGCTGCTGCTGCCCTTCTGTTCGAAGGGCCAGCCGGTGCGCGAAAAATACAAGCAACCCACCCCCACCCCGCAACGGCCCTTCTTCCCCATGGGCCAGCCAGTATGGCCCACGGGGAAAAAAAGGAAACCCCCCACCGCCGCTGCCCTTCCTTCCCACAGGCCAGCCAGTATGGCCCGTGGAAAAGAAAGCACCGCCCTGCCAATGCCCTTCCTTCCCACGGGCCAGCCAGCATGGCCCGTGGGAAAGAAAGCCTTACCACAATTGCCCTTCCTTCCCATGGGCCAGCCAGCATGGCCCGCGGGAAAGAAAGCCACCCCCCACTGAAAAAATAAACACAAAAACACAAACCAAAAACATTCAAAAACACACAAAAATCCAAAAATAAAACATAAAACAGCCAAAAATAAACAAGAAAAAAACACAGACACCCCCCCCCAAAAAAAATGCCACCCACCCCCACTCCCTCCCCCAAAAAAAACCCAGAGAACTTACCAAAAGACATCTTCCTTCTATGAGAACCAGAAATCAAATGAGAAAGAGGAAACTTACCGGAAGTGACACCCAGAGGACAGAAGAGAACAATTGTAAAGAGAGGCACAAAAGCTCACCACCCCCACCCAGAGGCCAAAAGAGAAAAAACATTCAAAAATATTAAAAATAATAAGATTAATTCCAAAATTAATCAAATAAGTTATAAAAACATTCAAAAATAAACACACTAATCTCAAAAATTACCAAAAAAGAAAAGAAATCACTTTTCACTCCAAAATAACAAAACAAAAAATAAAAATGCGTAAAAATAAACATTTTAAAAAACAAAATTAAATTTTAAACTAAATAATATTAAATTAAATTCAATTAATTAAATATTAAAAAATTGCATAAACATAAAAAACACGTTCAGAAACCAGATTAAGGGGCCCAGCACTGAGGAAGCCAGCACACACAAAAAAAACAAAAAGAACAAAAAAAACCCACTGGGAGCGCAAGTCCGCCGCAGGCGGACGAAGCGCCTCGAAGCCACAAAATCAAAAAACCTTACACCACCATTTAAAACAGCCCAGCACCATTGGTTCAAGAAAAAAAAAGAAACCCTTTAGTATCCAACACAATTTTTAAAAGCCCGGCACTGCCAGGCAAAATATGCTAGTCAATAAATAGAAATAAATAAACACTTTAACATGTACATGTTTAAGAAGGGAAGCCAAAGGAAAAGCAGTAAGAGAAGCATTTAAAACCAACCATGAAACAAATTTCAATTTTTATTTATTTATTTATTTATTTATTATTAGTTTGATTTCTACACCTTCCACTCAGCCTAGGCATAGTTAAAACTACTTAAAAACTACCCAACCCCTAAAAAGGGTGGAGGGACCAAAGGGGGAAGGAGTTCCACTACACCAACTACCCCAATTAGCCCTTACATACAGAAAAATCAGTGTAAATCTAAGTCCCATACATTCACTGATCTGAAGCACAAATTTCAAACAGGAAATTGCACTGAACTCACCAGTTTGCCACCAATGATCCAACACTGGCACTTTGAAGATTTTTTTGCACCATTCCAATGTATCGACATCACACCTTTCACCAGCAACAAACAATGTTCGGAACCTACATTAAATGGGATTATTTCTATGCATTACTTTCCCATAAAGGATGAGAAATACACAAAAGTGGTGACTATTGTATGCTTCTTCATAAACATTGTGGAGTTAATTCTGCATAATGCAATCCCCCAGAAAGGTTCTTGTATTCTCTGACCACTACTGTAAAACAACCACTGCTTGTGGCTGAAATCCAGTAGTATACCATAACTAGAATAGCCCACTGAATCAATGACATTATGGAGGAGTTGACTCACCAAATCCCCACCAACTTCAATGGAACTATGCTGGTTATAACTTACTACTGTATTTCAGCAACTGTTTATTCAGAAGCACAACAAAGGGCCACAGCTAGGGAATTTTAGCTGCACTCTTCCTTAACATCTAGGCCCATGATGGTGAACCTTGGCACTCCAGATGTTCTTGGACTTCAATTCCCAGAAGCCCCCATGAATCCACATGAATGGGTTTGCTGCGATTCATCCAGCCCACACCGCCCCCATCGCTCCTGGAAGCAGAAGTAAAACACACACACACAATAAAGGTCAATCATCCTTGAAAATGGTTGCCCATCCTTGTACAACCATCTATCATATCGGCTTTTGATTCGGATTCCTGCATTGACCAGGGGGTTGGACTCGATGGCCTAAAAGGCCCCTTCCAACTCAGTTAGTCTATGATTAATAAATATTCAGTGGCACAAGGTTTTGTGGACCAGAATCTACTCCTAGTCTTTAAAGTGCCACAATGAATGTTAAGCTTTTCTTTCAGAAAGACTAGCAAACTCCTGAGCTGCCAATCCATTGCAACCCCTACCTGGCATCCCTGGGACTGCTGAGAGGAATTTGTTATCAATCTGGTGCTCACTTGTCAGCACTGAGATACTGCTTTCAATTAAAATGCAGGATTTCCCCAGGATAGCTGTTTCTGTCTATCTGCTGTGAGAGGAAACTGAGCACACATGCTGCTAGAGGCTTGCTGGAAAACTCAGATATTGAATCCTGGGTGTTCAATAATAGGAACTGGGCCAGTAACAAATAAACGTATGAAAAAAATGTGAGCTGATGCTTTGCAAATGATAGCTGCAAACCATAAAATGAACTTAGCTAAGGGACAAATCAAATGATATGTGACAAAATATGTCAAATAAAGTACTGAAGAAAATGCATGAAGGCAGACGTTAGGTCTGTGGTTTAACAGTCATCAATGAATTATTTGGAGGAGCACCCATAAAAATATATGTTTGTTTTGCAGAATAAAGTACAGTATGCTAGGTTTATTGTGATTAATGGCATGGCCATATGCTGCTATTCTTGTGCAGCATACTAAGCTTAGTTTAAGAAGAAAAGCACAGTACTCGTTCCCACTTTCACTGCCTGTCTAACCCGATCACTCTCCTTTATTATGGCATTTTGCCAGTACATTCTTGTATTCCATTTGTCTTTTGGAATCTATACAAGCACCCGATTTTCTTCTATTTCAACAAGCAGAGATGGTTGCAAAATCTTTAACGTAAACTACAAAACAGCTAAATCAGCAGTAACACATCCAAAGCCATCATATATTTTCTTCAAGTTCCATTCTATCTAACAGCATGTGATCTTTGCTGCGCTTTGCCTGTTAAACTTAACAGACTTTTAAATGTTTCAAGCAAATTTTGATTCACCAATAAAGCACTGAAAGGAACTAGCATTCAACAGAAATATATCAGAACAAGGAGAACGTGGGGGAAAGGGCAATCCAAAGGCATGGCCCTGATAGTTTATGTGCATATCAAGCAATAATGTGTATGCCACTAATAATATTTTTGTCATGGTATCTACATAATGGGCTAAACAGATATTTCAAACTTGCAACTAACAGAAGATTTTTTAAAAAGATTCTGGGATAACCTAAACTCACCTTGTCAGACTGTACTGTTTCCCCAAGGACGCCTCAGGGTCCTGTTGACGGATTGCTCTAATTGCAGTTGGTGCAGTAAATAAGGCAGTCACTCCATGCTCTGCCAGCACACGAAAATAAGCACCAGCATCTGGAGTTCCCACAGGTTTCCCCTAGGAAGTTGTTTGGGTTAAAACTGTAATTAGCTAAAGAACTGTTCCATTACTCTTTTATAGATTAAGCCCTAAATACAATAATACAGGGGTTCTCAACCTTTTTAAGTTGGGGCCGGGTCACGCTCCCTCAGACAGTTGAGGGGGCCAGACCGGTGGTTTCCCCTGCTATAAACACTGGTGTAAAACGCATCCGTGGCTGTCATAAACACATTTATAACAGCTGCAGACACATTTACAGCTGTCATAAACATGTCCATGGCCACAGCTGGAGTGAGGTCAGGGCATACCTGTCAAGTATCCCGTATGGCCAGGATTTCCCATAATTCAGCGCCGCTTTTTCTACTTTCCTGCCCGGACCTGCTGCCATCTCGTAATTTGATGGCGGGGGAAAGTAGTTACTGTGCATCCCCTTCTGCACAGAACCCTTCTGCGCATGCATAGAACCCTTCTACGCATGTGCAGAACCATTCTACGCATGTGCAGAATCCTTCGCATATGCACAAGGGTTCTGTGCATGCGTAGAAGGGTTCTGCACATGCACAGAAGGGTTCTGCGTAGAAGCCTCTGCACAGGTCCCGTATTGTCCAGAGTCGCACTTGACAGGTATGGGTCAGGGGCCAGATGATTTTGTGCCATAGGCCGAATCGGGCCCACTGGCCATATGTTGAGAACCCCTGCAATAATAGTATCAACTCAGCAGAGTACTCAAGCAACAGGTAAAATGTATGATCACAAACATGAGGAAATTATTTGCTGAACTGTTAAGGCCTTGGTCTCATCTTATAGAACATTTAAATACTTGCTGTCAGCATCCATTTTTAATGTGTGACCCATCACACCCAAACAGTGTCATGGTCTGCAGAGACCCTCAGATTGTCCCTCATGATAGTCCTATAAGGTAGGCTAGGGTGAACGATGAGTGACTGGTCTAAGGATATCCGCCAAGTTTCATCACTAAGGCAGGATTTGATCCCAAGTTTCTGGAGTGCTAGCTGGAAAATTCTAAATGCAGAAACATGTTATGTTTAGAAATGAGCTAAACCTGACCACAACAATTAGAATCAATGCCAACTCTGATACCAAAAAATAATGAGGAGCAAACATAGGCTCCCAGATGGGATTCACTTTTTCTTTGCATGCTTATTCCTCACTGGGTTGCAACAAGCCAACCCTCTCCCAAATAAGTGACCTGATATACCATTTGGTAGGAATTTGTTGTGCTTCTCAAACACAAAAACAGAGCTATCCGTTACTTAGTATATCCTGTTCTAAAGAAGAATCTATCCTTCCAAGCATGCAAACTGGCTCAGCTGTTGTTTTGTATGTGAGAATATAACTAATTATCTCCCTCCACCCTCTTTCTGGTCTTTCTAAAAAACAACAACACAACAAACAATTAACTCAAGAGCAAAAGGTCTGACCTACTGGGTTTTGCTCTCATAAAATATCAGCTCCTTCACAAGTTGTAATTTCCTCCGTCTCACACCTGGAGACACCAAGAGACAGACAATTAAAACTGTCCAGATGCAACTAGTAAAATACAGTTCCTTCCTGTATTTGTTGGCCTTTGGAGCCGTTATCCTTGCTCTACAAGATTAGCAGCATTGATTTCTCCCTCTCAGGTGCAGGAGATAATTCCCCACAGGAGTTAAAGATCCTGCTCATGAAATCACCTTTACTTTACCACAGCAGAGAAGGCAGTAATTCAGGTACTGTATCTGGCTGTGTTTGATTCCCTTTTGTGTACCCTGAGAGAAAGAGCCAACCTATGTATTCATGGTGAAGCTGCAGAGTTAGTACACCACCCAAAAGAAATTAATGGTCAGCCATTTTGTGTACTCTCTATCTAGAAAACCTTGGAAAAGGATCACCATAAGTCAGCATTGACATGATGGTACCCCATTATTATTTGCCAAACAGATAACTAGAAATATAAAGTGTTTAGTTACAGGCAAACAACTATGTTCTCTTTATTCACAGTTCTGTATAGTTCCGCAAATGGGAGCTCTGAGATTTGTTCAGCAGCCATGGTTTGTGAAGACAACCACATTAGAGACCTGGAGGATATAGCATTCTTAAAGTTTACACTAAGACTGAGAAATTAAGAGCAACCGCTTTACTAAAACTAAGCAGAACTTTTTCCACAAAAGTATTTGGTGTGAATTTGGGGATAGGAGGTCATAAAGGAGGCCATCTGTGGACAGGGGTTAAAACTTTCTGCCATCTCTTGTCTTGGCACCTTCCCACAGAAAGTTTCACCCTCAGATTTTCTCACTCATTGATAAAAATTAATTAAAATGGCCAGACCACATAACCATTCTCAAAAAGAGTGCCAAACTGGGAGGGAAGAATTTTAGGCTCAGCGCACAACTATAATAAGTGGCAAAGGATTAAAGCATCCTATGTGCAGGCCCCAATTTGCATGCCTTCTGTTTACATTTATCAAGATATTAAGAGTTGTTTATTGTGTGAATAATGTATTGACTGCTTTGGCACCAAGACTGAGAAAACACGAGCACAGAGGGCTAGCTTTGCTGGAAGCCCTGCAAAGTGTGTGGGGAAGATTTTTCCTCACCCCTTGTTTCAAGCATCATCAACAATAGTCTACAGTGTTTGCGATATAATCCCTTGTGTATTCAGTAGTATGTTTACATATCATTTATTTGCTCTACTACATAGCCATACTATCAATGGCCTGATGCCCATCTCCCTTTTTACAAACTCTTTGCTTCTCTGTAATAGAAACCTCTCTCTCTCTCTCTCTCTCTCTCTCTCTCTCTCTCTCTCTCTCTCTCTCTCTCTCTCTCTCTCTGTGTTGCAAGGCTACTGAGAATTTCAGAGGAATTTCTCAAGAGTGCAAGGCTATAGGACATTGGTGGTGAACCTATGGCACATGTACCAGAGAGGGCACTCAGAGCCCTCTCTGCAGGCAAGCACATCATCACTCCAGCACAGATTTCACCCCACCTCTCTGCCCAGCAGCCCACTGGAAGCACTTCCTCCCTCCCCCAGCACAGAGTTCACCCCGCCCCTCTGCAACCTGTTGAGTTTGGGCACACGGTCTCTAAAAAGTTTGCTATCACTGTTATAGGAAATCAGCACTCTGCCATAGCGCAAGGAAGGGAAACATGTAGTGTTCTGGGATCCTCCTCCGGAAAAGTCAACCCCATCCTCAAGCAATACCCACACATCACCAGGCATGGGAAGTCTGTTCTTATCAGATAAGAGGTTAACAGCAAAAGCCCTGCACCTTGCTTGTTTCCTCTCCTAAAATGAACCACATGGCATCAAAATTGTGCTGCTCTCTCCAACCAGAGACTGGAAACATCACCTCCTTTCATTCTACATGGGGAATGTAAAGCAAGGAGCAGCATTCCCAAGAGAAAACATGAGTGAGAAAGGGAAGAAATATCTCTGACCACATTCTTTCTCCCAAACAGACATGGGTGTGGGGAGAAATACCACTGCTACCTCTAGTCTCATATCAGAGACAGCAGCAAGATTTCTTTCCTCTTAGGACCCGGCACAGATTGGGGCAATGAATGCTCCTGTTACCTCCAACCGGATCTTAAAGCTAGCATGACAGAAAGGAAAATAACAGCCATGAAGGATAACAACAAATGATAGGAAAGCAACTTCAATTATCCAGCACATCATTTTAACTCCAGGGCAATCCAGTCCACAAATCAACCTACATTTCTAACCATGCCTTTCTGTAACACCAAGTCCACAAATCAACCTACGTTTCTAACCATGCCTTTCTGTAACAAGGCATGGCCTGTGTGTCAACTCCACTACATATTTTACATCTGAGCCTTTTAGTGGGCTCAGAGCCTTTTCAGGGTTTTCTGAGCTTCCTAAGAAGTCCCCAGAAGATTTAATGCTATAACCTCTCTTTGGAGTGCTCCAGTGCCACGGCCGGATGGGTCCATCTCCTTGCTGTCTTGTTTAAAAGAGGAATAGAGACAGAAGAGCCTTTTTAACCACAAGACAACAAAAACTCACTCATCAGGCAGCAGCATGGGAAGATTCAAGGGGAAAGGTCATAAGGTTAAGTCCACTGAGGGGTTGTTTGTGAAGCCAGAGAAGCTGAAAAGTGCCAAACAGCACCTGAGTTGCAAAATAAAAAGCATACGGACAAGTACCTCTTGGGTATCCCATTACAGCAAAGTAATGCGGAAGCGCCATATTCTCACATTCTGAGAAATCCCTGAGAAAATTGTCATCCTTTCACATAACTGATGAATGCAATTTGCTTTCACCGTTCCTTCCAATAACATTTAGCACTGTGTCAATGATTTGGCTGGAGACTGCAGTGGCTTAGTGGTTAAGATGCTGAACTTGATGATTGAAAGGTCGGCAAGTTGGTAGTTTGAGACCCAAGTGCAGCATGATGGAGTGAGGTCTCATCTCTGTCCCAGCTCCCGCTAACCTAGCAGTTTGAAAGCAAGAAATTGCAAGTAGACAAATAGGTACCACTTCA
Source organism: Bradypodion pumilum (assembly GCA_035047305.1). Lineage (NCBI taxonomy): Eukaryota > Metazoa > Chordata > Lepidosauria > Squamata > Chamaeleonidae > Bradypodion > Bradypodion pumilum. The sequence goes on from JAWDJD010000005.1 coordinate 61,419,138, forward strand.
GTGGGAAGGTAAACAGTGTTCTGTGCACTCCGGTGTTTAGTCATGACTGCCACATATCCATGAAAACATATGCAAACACAGACAGCACTGGTTCTTTGGCTATAAACAGATATGAGCACTCAACCCTAGAGTCGGATATGACTGGCTTTCAAGTAAGGGTGACCTTTCCCTTTACCAGTTCCACAGAATAGCAGGATACAAACGTTTCCTCTGACTTTGTAAGACTCTTAGATGTTGGTGGACTGCAATTTTTGTCTTTCCTCAGCACTTATTATGCTGCCTGTATGGGAGTTGCAGATCAACACCCAACAATACAATCGGATTAAGCTGTGGCCTCTGATCTTGGTTTCCATTTTTTGCTTGTTTAAAGCAGTGACAAAATAGAAACCAAGATCAGAAATCACAGCTTAATCCGAGTTTGTTCTCACTAACTAAATCTCAATCAAATCACAGTTCCTGAGATTCTAACAAACTAGAAAACAGATTTGTCTAAAATCAGAAGGCTGGCATCCAGAATGTACACCCACATACCAGGTGCCTTTTGCCACCCCCTGCCCACTCCAAAATAAGGAGACTGGGGCCACTGGCCAATAAGGAGTGACATGGTGTTGAGGGGCAGCATTAGGGGATGAGTTTTATTGCATAGTGCTAATCCTTTGTTCTCATCATGTGTTGGTAAGAGCTGGCCACCCACCCACCCTTTGGCCCAGAATGAGAACAGCTGTTTGCTTCAAGGCCAGATGGGAATTTTTGGCCCACTTGATAATTGGCATCTTCAAATGGGACTTTTTTGCACATCCTGGACTGGGCTGAGGTGCTTTGGGTAATTGGCTTGTGGGGTTGCCATCCCTTAGGTCAATTTAGGCAGGTAGTACAGAGTAATACAAGTACGGCGAGCCCAGGTGAGGTTATGATTACATCACCAACAGAGAGGGAAGTTAATATCTAACACAAACTGGGTAATTCATGGCAGGAGAATGATGCTCCAGATGAAAGCATGGCTGACCAAGGGTGGAAGCCATTGTGTGCCATTCCCAGGGGCCTTGGACTCACCTGTAGGGTTTAGGCAAAGGTAAACATGGACTTCTGGCCTTAATAATTTGTCTGTCTGCAGTACTTGAGGCCCCTCCATAGATTCTGGAGGGAAATATTGTGCATATACTTAATGTTACATTTCTGCACAGTTTAATAGTTAACCAAGAGTTTAATAAAAGTTGCCCTGGTTTACTCCAGCTAAGTCTCTGTGTTTTCATTTCAGGGTTGGGCGGCAAGCCGTAGCACACTGAGTATTATCCATACAGTGGAAAACAATTTGTCTCACATATATACCAAGCTACCACAAGGCTGTACAAAATTTCAACTACATCTCACAGAATTTTCCATCCTGCCTCAAGACACTGTGGGTTTTGGATAAGAAATGTAGTAGAGAAACCAACACCCTATCCCCTTTGAACCGAAGAGCATCCTTAATAATTTAACCACCAGCTATGCCATAGGATTCTTCTAAAGAGCAGTGATAGCAATATCATGTTAATGAACCTAAGAGTAACATACAGTATACCTTTTGCAGTGTTGTAGTATGTTATTTTTAAGTTGCTTTGGGAGCTTATTTAGCTGGCCTGCAACTCAAATGTACTAACAAATGAATCAGAAAAATGAACAGTAAAGCAGTCACCTCATATAAAATTGTTGTATTCCCATGGAGGAGAGGGCCATAACAAATATAAGAATGGCCAACCACCCAGCCTAAATCTGAAGCTGCCCACCAAACCTGGAAACAGAAAAACAGAAAGGTATTAATAGGTATTTTTCTCCCATATAATTACTCAGTAGAATATAAACATAAAAAATTACCTCTTTAGATTGAAGGCCATATATAGCAGACATGGTCCAGTTGAGCATAACTGCATAGCCACCTGTTGGTCTAACAACACCCTGCATGAGAAACAATTTGAGATTAAGATCATTTGTAAAGAAAATATGTACTAGAATTTCCACGCCTTAGGAAAATTGATTCTTTCACCAAAACTAATTTTTAGAACCAATCAACATCTCTTATCCAAGCTTTTCTGTTTGGTTTTTGTATTATTTTTTATTAAACATGTAATCAAAAACAAAAGAAAAAGAACTACAAAGCACAGAAATCAAATATACTGCACAACAAATCAGAACAATACATCTACATTCATTCCCACATACCCATGGGATTTTAGGTGGAAATTATGTAAACATTTGTATATTTTTTTTACCATTTTAACATATCCCCATTCAACTCCAAAAAGATATTATTTTCTCCACTGGCTTTATTTCCTTCCCTTTCAATAACACACCATACAAAAACATTCCCCAAACATATTTACATCTATTTTCTCTTACTAAACCTTTTTAAACCACATTTTACTTGTCAATCTATCATTAATTACAATATTCCAAATCTCCTTATACCATTCCTCAAGTGGTAAATCAAAACTAATCTTCCAATGTTTAGTTATAATTAATCTTGATGCTATGACCAATATAACAATAACTTCTTTTCCCCCAATCCAGCTGGACACCTCCACAGTGAAGAAATAATACAATTCTCTGATACATGTTCACATTAACAGATGCTATTTCACTGATGTCATCAAAACATCATCTCCTTTCTTGGGAACATTTTGCTGATTTTCCTCACTGTGTCCGCATAACTTGTTATAATATACTGTATTTGAAAGGGAACACAATCAGTCAGATGTATAAGTGACCCAGATGTGCACATCTGGTTGGCATCCCACTTCTCTATAAACCTGGAACCAGAACATGTTAAAGGGACAGACACACATTAGTATAATAAGATCTTACTCAGAAGTTTTCCTCTAGGATTCCCTTCCATTCAAAGGGAAGTAAGTAGAAAATCTGCACATACACCAGGTGTCATATCTCATTACCTTCCAACGATACTCCACCAGTTAAATAACTGCTAAATATCCTCTTCCTGTCCCATTCTCATCTATTCTACCCAAATGCACTGTTTTCTTGCAATTCTTCTTGCTTTCTACTTATCTGTGTGATTCACTCCAGGTATTGTTCCTTTTTCTTCATACAATACACTTCAGTGATCTCTCATCTGCCCAAAGTGCTACTAGTTTTACTAACCCAGGAGCTGGATTGATCAATAGTATCCATATCAAACATCAGAAAGAAGCCAAATTGTGCTGTGTCGGTATAATAATAATAATTTCATGTCAGAAATTATTCTGGGTTGAAAGGATTTTTGTGGAAGAAACTCCGCTCAGGGAATGCCCAAATGAGGCTCCATTCATGTCCTCAAGAGCTGGGACAGAGATAGGCATGCAATCTGTCATGCAGTACCTGGATCTTGAACTGCCAACTTGCCAGCCTTCCAGCTAATAAGGTTAGCTTCTTAACCACTGAGCCACTGAAGCCCTCTGCATTGTCATTGAGAGGAATTAACAGAATTTGAAGAACAGATATACCAAACAGCTGGAACCTTCAGTTTCTACCATATACGCTGGAAAGAGTTCCATGGGTGCAGGAATGGAAATCCAGATCAAATATTTACTGATATTTCAAACATTAAAAGTAACATTAAATAATGAAAAAAGACTAAAGCCAGCTTCAATAAAACTCAATCTTTTATGGTCACAAAGCTGGGAAAACATTTTGGCCTCTTAATAAAATATTCCCTCCCTTGGAATAGAACATAATTCAGTCAAAGACATTTATACTAAATTTATACTAAAGGGCAGAGCCAACCTTGGGTGTTCCAGTTGTTCCTGATGTATAAAGAATATAAAGAGGATGATCTGAAAGAACAGGGACATAATCACATCGTTTTGCTTTTGCCATTTCTTCATGCCAATCCAGATCACGTCCTGGTTTAAGCAGGGGAGCATCCTACATACCAAGAGAACACAACAACCATTGGAATTGCATTTAGTAAAACTTTAAAAAGAAGGATTCAAAATTAATCATGTTTTTCTCACAAAAAAAACCCCAAATATATTATTATCTCAGGCACAGTTTATCAGCTGTGCTGAAACATACAAAATGTTATGCCTGGAATTAAAAGAACAAGAATTTCACCACATGGATAATGAAGTCACATTAGGCTCCAAGACATGTCCAATGACATCATGCAATGGCAGTTAAAACGCTTAGGGGGAAATTATAAATTAAAAGAAAAATGTACAAAAATGCCTCTCAAATTATTTGTTGTGAACTCTACCATATTTGGGCGACTATAAATCAGAACTTTCTCAGGTTGATCCTTTATCATTTCCAGTGCTTTTTCTAGAAGCGGTACATATTCCACTTTTCTTCCAGGTTCGATTCCAAATGTTGATGTTACAATAAGTTTGGGCTAAAAGAAATAAAAAATGATTTAAAATGAAAATGTTGTTTTTCAAACATTCAACATTATTGTAGATCAGGGATTCCCAATCTTTTTACACCATGGGCCTCCCATCCCCCCCCCCCCAGACAGCTGAGCGGGCTGCACTGGTGATTTCCTCCAGTGTAAATACTGCCATAAAATGCATCCACGGCTGTTATAAATGCGTTTATGACAGCCGTGGGCACATTTACAGCTGTCGTAAATGTGTCTGCTTCTGCTTCCAGCGATGGCGATGCAAGCCACATGAGCCATAGGTTGGGAACCCCTGTTATAGATTCTTGATTGTTCCAAAGGCTATATAATTGTACATACACATTATAAAGCAGAATTACGAGTACAATTTCAACTCCTGGGCAGATTTTCACTATCTACTGTGGTGAGATACGTTCAACAAATCAAAAGATAGCCAGAACAGCTAAAGGCAGATGCTCCTCAAATAAATTTACAAAAGCTGATGCATGGTGTTTTTAAAAAAATAATTTGCCTTATTGCCAAGTTACATTGGTCCATTTCCTTCACTTTGATTATAACACACACAGAGAGAAAAGAAACAACTACTACATTCCATTTTGCAAAAGCTTATAATTTAAAAAAAAACATTTCCCTACAGAGGTTATGGGACAGTATGCAAGACAGGATGCACAAGTAATCAGTTATGTACACACTTTCACTGCAAGACCACCTTTTCCTTCTCACCAAATATGAGCAAAAATGTTACCTTGGCATGATCAATGCGACTTGAGAGTTCCTTTGAAGCAAAACCACCAAAAATGAGACTATGGATGGCTCCAATTCTTGCACATGCTAGCATGGTGTACATAGTCTGTGGAATCATGGGCATGTAAATGACCACACGGTCCCCTTTCTTCACACCATGGCTCACCATAACGCCAGCTAACTTGGAGACCTGAGTTGCGAGAATTATTTGGCAGTCATTCTCATAACATGAATTATTATTCCTCTTTTCATTAAAACACAATAATACAAAACAGATTCAGAATCACCAAGAGGTAAATATTATATTAGACTCCAGCAAACCTAAATAAAGCATGTTAATTCAGTATGCTGAATCTATTTTAGGTCATGCTCAGAAAGCAGATTCATTGAAGGCAATGTCTCGACACTAGTCTAAATTCCACTAACTCCTGGGCCTTCATGTGGGATTGCTGTGAGTCTGAAAGAGAGATCCTTTCATTTGGAAAGCCAAAAATATGTATTGGAAATAGACATGGTGAGGATGATACAGCAATGCCAATCCTTTTATTTTTGAACGTCAAAAGGACACAAAATAGGACTGGAAAAATCCAAGAAGAATTGAGTGCAGAGAACATACATACAACATTGAAAGAGAGTGATTGCTCCAGTATTGGAGGTATTCAAGAGAAAATTAGACCACCATCTGTCTGATATACAGTGGCACCTTGGTCAACATAATTAATGCATTTTCCGAGACATTTCTTACAGCAAAAATTACTTTAACCAAAATGCAGTTTCCCATAGGAATGCATTGGAAACCAATTAATCCATTCCAGAGCTCAGAAATAAGTGGGAGGAAACATCTTTTTTTTCTGTTCAAAACTCTTTGGAAAGCACTCTGGAATTTTTTACCACTTTATAATGAGATTTGAACAGATAAATGACTTTCCCCCCACTTATTTCTGAGCTCTGGAATTGGTTTTCAATGCATTTCAATACATTTTCAGCACTTCTGACAGTGGTCTCTAGTGGCCAGCTCTGGTAACTCATTGCCGACAATCAGCTGTTAGTTTCCCTACCACTCCAGAAGTACTGAACGCTTCTTTTAAACTGCTGAAACGCAGCAAAGAAGCAGCAAAAAAATCCAGAAATGGGGCAGAAATGCTCTGTATACCCTCCCACTGCCATGGAAAGCGGGGGAGGGGGCTCAAGCAGCCCAAAAAAGCTTCATTATATGAAATAAATCCTTAAACTGAGCCACTATTTTCTCTGGATCTCATTTCGCACACCAATTATTATGTTAACTGGGCCATTTGTAAACTGAGGTTCCAGTGCACTTTTAGATTCCTGTATTAATCAGGGGGTTAGATTAGACAACCTTATAGGTCTCTTTCAACTGCATTATTCTATGATTCTATGATTCTTAGTTCTCATGAGTACCAAATACATTAGCAAAGTGATGTGAATAACCTGCTTCTTCCTTTGGAAAACTAGATCTTCAACGATAAAAAATATATATCTCAAAGATAACATTTGATAGACATTTAACATCATGACACAACACCATTAATACCAAAGTAAATATCTTCTTTTTTTTTCTGGGTCTCTGGATTAGGAACATTATTTCACAATGTAAAAGATTGAGTAACTGCACAAATTACAGAATTTAGATTTCACAAACATTGTTTGTCAAGGTAATCAGCAATTTGTAAATTTGTAAATTTGTAAAGCGAATTTGGGGAAGAGAAATACAAAGTTATTTAAAAAATCTGTGGTAATTGCCCAGATTCCTTGTGAGTGGGGCAGCTATAGAAATATAAAAATTAAATTAAATTAAATTAAATTAAATTAAATTAAATTAAATCAGGTAGTAGAAGTACTGATAGGGGAAACAGTGGTTAATAATCCACTTGGAAACTTTTTTTAAAATTCATGTCAGATGTACCACCAGCATTTAATAAACTAAACTTGGAAACTAAACAAACCGTAGTAAATTATGTCAAACATATGTAAACAATTATTTCAAGTAACACAACAGTATTTATAGCATTTTATATAGTTTCTGATGATTTAAAAAATGTATATGTCAAAGCTAATACAGTACAGTGGAACCTCGCTTAACAAATTTAACGTGTTCTCTGGGATCTTTTGTACTATGAAAAATTTGTAAAGCGAATTTCTCATAGGAATACATTGAAAACCAAAATTTGATAACTGAAATGTGGTTTCCCATAGGAATGCATTGAAACTTCTTTCCAGACTGTATCTTAGAATACTGGTCAAAAACTATCATTAACAAAGAGAATGGGTAGAATTATTTAACTGGTACTGGTTTACACAACCTTTTCCCACTACATCACTTGCACTGGAAAAACTGCAGTCTTTATGCAATATTTATTCTATGATGTGCCTACTTTTCTTGGAAACAGTGAGCCAGTGGTGACTCCTGCTTGCCTTATGAACTACCACGACAGACAATTCCATTAGCAACTATGCACACTCACACTAGGGAACAGGTATAATGTTGGATAAAGGTTGTAGAAGTTTTGTTAAAAGCCAGAGCTGGTAAGGCAAGAATTTTCTTCTTCAACACTCACATCATATTTTCCTTTTGCACTGAGTACTGTATTCCCCATTCTGAGAGCATGGCAATACAACATGGGGGCAACTGGGCTACAGCTGAATCCTAGCAAGACTGAGTGGCTATGGATAGGCGGTCCTGCGTTATCCCAGGAGCTACCATCTTTGGTTTTGGATGGGGCTGTTTTGCCCCAGACCAACCCGGTGCACAACTTGGGGGTCCTCCTGGATTCGCGGCTGCTGCTAGAAGAACAGGTGGCGGCTGTGGCCAGGAGGGCCTTCGCCCAACTTCGGGTGATTCGCCAGTTGCGCCCGCTCCTGGACCGGGACTCTTTGCTCATGGTCACTCACGCTCTGGTGACCTCCAGACTAGACTACTGTAATGCGCTCTACATGGGGCTGCCCTTGACGACCATTCGGAGGCTGCAGCTGGTCCAGAATGCCGCGGCCCGGGTGGTGATGGGGTGTGGATGTTATGCCCATGCCTCACCACTGCTTCAGGGGCTGCACTGGTTACCAGTTTGTCTCCAGGTGCAATTCAAGGTGCTGGTTTTTACCTTTAAAGCCCTACATGGTAGTGGGCCAGGGTATCTTAGAGACCGCATCGCCCTAAGGACGTCTGTCCGTCCAACCAGAGCGGACCGGAGGGGCTCTCTAATTGTGCCATCAGCCAGGGGGGCTCGACTCTCTGGCACAAGGAGGAGGGCCTTCTCCGTGTCTGCACCAGCCCTTTGGAACCTCCTGCCTGTGGAACTGCATCTCCAGACAGAGTTGTTGCCCTTTAGGAAGGAACTAAAGACCTGGCTGGCGGGCCAGGTTTGGGGTGCGGGTGGGGTTGGGGGTACCATTGGGTGGTTGGTATAGAGAAGTGTGCCTTCCCCCAAGGTCCCTTCGGTTCTTGCGCACCTTTTAGGGATGGTTTTTTTTTAAACTTTTAACTTTTTATCATGTGTCTTTTATGTATTTACTGTCCGCTATGTAAACCGCCCTGAGTTGGGTTGAATAACAACAACAACAACAACAACAACAACAACAACAACAACAACAACAACAACAACAACAACAACAACAACAACAACAACAACAACAACAACAACAACAACAACAACAACAACAACAACATAGGTGCTTTGCATTTGGTAGATCCAAACTGCCCAGTGATACTGACGTGCCCACCATCTTAAGCCTCCCCTAATCTGCCCCTGGCATCACCACCAACCTTTCTACCCCTATCACTAGAATGCTCATAACAGTACAATAAAAATTCCTGTGCTTCAACAAGTATTGCAAGGGTGAATATTCTTCTTTAGCTCAAATCTCACTTATCTTGGACAGAGAAAGAGATCTACTCTATGCTACATTAACCAAAAAATATATATCAAGAAGTGCTCCAGGACTGTGACAGTCTGGTTTGCATTATTTTCTATTAACTACATGACATATAAGTCAAAGCATATCATCCCAGAGTTCTTCCCCTTCATATATAGTTTTTTAGTCTCCACTGCTGGAGCTTCTCCTTTTTTGGAACTGAATGAATTGGCAGTGTGATCACTTAAACCAGGGTTTCTCAACCTTGGTGCTCCAGAATCCTATGATTGACAATATTGTATACTGCAGTTAGATCAATGAAAGCCACTCCCATAATTAGCTTTCTCAATGTGTTATGTAAGGTTAAGAATTTGACCACAACATGACCTGCCCCGTCTGAAGCCTGCTTGCTCCTTCATGATCTTTCCATCAATAAATTTGGAAATACTATTGTGAATCATCCATTCCAGTGTCTTATAAAGGTGACAAAGGAGTGACACTGGTCAGTAGCTTTTTGGGTCATCTGGGTCATTACTGGGTTTCAATAAAGCAACAACTCTAGCTTGTCTCTACAATTTAGGAATCTTAAGTTCATGGAGGACAAGGGTATCAATGGCTATAATTATGGATACTTAAGGACAACCTCCGGGTTGGAGAGATAGGCAGGATATCTCTCAATGCCATTTCCAGGGAATCCTAAGCAGGTGAAGGCATCTCCTTGGGAATACCCTGAAGGAAATGGTGAGCCACTGTGTGAGACAGAATGCTGGACTGGATGGGCTGTGGCCTGTTCCAGCACGGCTGTTCTTATGTTCTTATGTATGTTCTTATGCATGCAGTTGTTCATTAATTGCAGGAGCCATTCCAAAGTGTGAGGACCAAACTGCTTTATCTGCGCTGTTCTTATGTGATTATACCTGCCGCTTTACTCAGCTTCATGCTGTTTATAGCTTCTTCCAATTCAGATACCACAAAAGGGGATGTTAAGTAACACCCCCTCCCTCCGGATATTGCTTTTATTCTTTTCTCCAAACAATATTGTATACTGCAGTTAGATCAATGAAAGCCACTCCCATAATTAGCTTTCTCAATGTGCCTGGTGCCTAGGTCTGTTTTCATCTATCCTTCCCATTTCGTTTCTCCCTTCCCCATTTTAAAAGACTTGTTAATCTAGTGCTAGCACAGTAGTTGAAGAAATAAAAAAGAGCAAAGAATTAGTGAAAGGAAAAGAATTTTAAAGGGGACTTTCCTCCAAAAGTGCCACCTGCAAATCTGGACAGACAAGGCAAAGCAGAGCCTCCTTAACAAACCACAAACAAGGCTTCTGTGCCAATTGCCTCCTCTTTCTGCTGAGTATTATATGATGGACTAAAGTAAAACCAGGAGGGAAATGATTTCCAGGGTGCAACTTCACAGCTGAATCATTTACATTTCCCTGCTGTATGATTACAACCAGAGACATGCAGAGATTATAGGACTGTAGCCTATAAGTAGGTGACAAAAAAGGGCCACATAGAATGCTATTAACACTGCAACCCTATACATGTCCACTTGGAAGGTAAGGCATGTGAATTGCAACCTTAACACAAAATCCAAGGTTCATCTACACAGAAATAAATCCCATGATTTGCATGAGTATGCTCAAGAGTTCAGTTATTTTTAACAATTTTCCATATTCTAGTTTCTTCTTTTTTCCTTGGCATCTGTAAAAACTCTACTTGATGCCAAAAGGAAGTTTAAATAGTATGCGTCATTCATTCATTCATTCTGCTTATACTTGTCTACACCACACTCATCAGTAACCTCCTCAGGACCTCTGACTGAAGTTACTCAGGGCAGTTAACATAAATAATTACAACATATAAGGAAATACAATAATAAATGCAATAGTATTATAGAATTCTTGATTGTATAGTGTTCTCTTGCACTAAACTAAACTAAAAAACTAACAATATTTTATTAGGGCATTAAATCATACATAAGAAAAATTTATAAGAAATAATTTTGTTTAAGATAGGTATTTTAAAGTTACATCACTGTTAAATGCTGTTATTCAACAAGATTTCTTTCCTTATTAACAGTTAACAGACAAACTGTTAACAAGGAAACATCACCTTTTCATCACATAAAACAGTTGGTATAATGCCACACTTTGACAGTTAACCTTAGCATTCTTTGTTAGCTGGCAGATCCTGAATTAAAAGTGAAAGGTTTTCCTATGTTGCCTCATTAACTTTAAAAGTGTTGTAGTTAGTTTAGAGTTGCATAACTCCTTTTCCTATAAATATTAATCATGAAATATTAATGAGCATATACATCTCAGAATCCTGTAGAGAGTTGAAGTAAAAACAGTTTGTATAATGTATGGGATAATTTTAGAGTTGAGTATGTTGGAAGAGAACCTTGCAGATACTATAGTCAGAAAGACTGAAAAGTGGATGTTCCATCAAGTCAAGCTTCTAGAGCAGCAATTCTCAATATTTTCAGGTCATGGGCTGGACCAAACCTCCAGGGCAACTGATTGGGAGAGTCACGTGGCTCCTCCCACCCAGAAGCAGAAGTAAAACATGTGCCATACATGCTCAGAACACATGTATTTATTTATTTATTTATTTATTTATTTATTTATTTATTTATTTATTTGCTTGACCCAAGGCGGCTCACATCAATCAAAATGTCCCATATGTCAAAAACCTACAGCTAAAACAATAAAATGATTAAAAACTATAAAAACCCATAGGCCCTCAATTTAAAAAAAAACCACAGAGCTAGATGAGCCAGCAAGGCTGGGATGTGCTGCCACATGCCCCCCATTCCTGCTGGCAGAGCCAGGTTTTTAGAGCCTTCCTGAAGGGGTACAACTCTTTGTTAACTGCCACTTGGTTTGACATCACTTTGACATCACAGAGTTATGATTCTGTTTGGCCTAAGCTGTATCCATGCCAACTGTGCTGCCTGATTAGCCTCTGGTTTTTAATTAAATTTAATTAAAATACAAAAACCACACACATACAAACAGCATCACAGCTACAAAACATATACAAAATATTAACAGAAGTACATATAGTACAATATAACTACTACGTGCACCCATCACTAGTGGTACTTATAAACCTTCTCAATGTCATTAATTTTTTATACAGTCTATCCCCAATTCAAAACATTTAGCAGTGTTTTGCACATGCACAGCACATGTTTTACTTCAATTTCCAGGAGGGGTGATGGCGTTGGACTCGGAGACCAGATGAATTGGTATCAGGGCCGGGTCTGGTCCACGGGCATTAGGTTGCTAATCCCTGCTCTAGAGGAGTGGTTCCCACAGGGTGACTTCAATTCCCTGAAGCCTAAGTTAGTACACTGGCTGATCAGTGCTTTGGGGAATTGAAGTCCAAAAACCAAAGGTTGGGAAACACTGCTCTAGAGCAATAATTGGTAAATTGGGCCTATCCTACCATGCATATATAATGAAGATACAGAACGAACAAGAAAATATAAAATTGCTGGGGAAAGTGGGAAGAGATAATAGGAAAAAAGAAAACTCCTAAAATTTATTTATTCTAATTTGTATTGTTGCCCATCTCTGAAGACTCTGGGTGGCTCACAAAAAAATAAAACCAGTGGAAGTTTTGTTTTTGTTTTTAAGGGAAAAAAGCAATAAAACCCATTAAAAAACTACTTCAAGAATTTTAAAAAGATTAAAAGATCTTAAGAGAGAGTGTGTGTGTGTTCTACTAAATTAGCCAGCAGGCTTGAGTTACCATGATGCTGGTGCCCCACAATTGCCCTGCCATCCAGGTTTTTAGCCCTCTCCTGAAGGGCAGCAACTCTGTCTGGAGATGCAGCTCAATTGGCAGGAGGTTCCATAGGGCCGGAGCAGATACTGAGAAGGCCCTCTTTCTGGTGCTAGAGAGATGCACCCCTCTAGCAGATGGAACAATGAGAGAGCCTCTCCGGTCTGCTCTGGTGGGATGGACAGATGTTCTTGGGGTGATGGGGCCTCTTAAGTATCCTGGTAATTACCAGCACCTTGAATTGCACCCAAGGCACACTAGCAACCAGTGCAGCTCCTGAAGCAGTGGCGAGGCATGGGCATAATGCCACCACACCCCATCACCACTGAAGTGCGGGCATAACGCCCACACCCTATCCCACTAATAAGAGATGGGTTGACTCAATAAAGGAAGCCAAAGCTGTTAGTTTGCAAGGCCTGAGCAAAACATGCTGGAAAATATAATTTTCAAATGACTTGATACACATAGCATCTATGAATTTTTTTCTTGATTACTAAACAATTATATAGTGATGAGATAGGATGGAATAGGTGGCAAAGCTCTGCTATCATCAAGTAAAACCAATCGCAGCCACAATTTTTTTTTAAAAGTAAATTCAAGGCTTAAACGAATGAGGTTGGAGAAACGTTTTTTACAATAAAAAACAGAATCCCTTTATAATGACTGTTTGGTTAGCAAAGAGTTAAAAAGTTGTCCTTCTCAGTACCAGCTAATTAAGTCTTGATTAACAGAGTCAAAAATTGAGATCATCCACAGCAAATGAAACCTGCAACAATATATCTATACTTTGCAACCTTTGCACCGGTAAGTCTGTGCCTCACAACTTATAACATTGTTTTACCCTTTTGGGAGGTCATTTTAAGGATCAATATTTCAACCCCTGCAGCTGAGATTCATTCTAAAAGTGAGTGAGACTTTAGGGTTTGCAGACCATAGTTTTTCAGGTATGTGACTTCCAATCATGTAAAAAAAAGTTGTTAGTTTTTAAGGGGGTACAGAATCCTTGTTGTTTTATGCTGTAACACAAAGCTGTTGCAACTGCTATGCATTGTCAAGCTGCCTTCAATTTACAGCAATTCTATGACTTAATAACCTCAGAAATGTCATACACAAAAATACCCTGTTCAACTATTGCAAACTCAAGCAACAGTTGTTTTCTTTATGGAGTCTCTGTTTTCTTCTTCTTACCTCTACTTTTCCAACATAGATTCTTGCTACCTATCGTCTGGAACAATGTAACACTCATCTGTCAAATTATACCTGGTCCAAGATACAGAAACTCAATAGTAAGTCACAACAAGGGTCGGCCAATTTCATCAAAGGAACTTACAGAGGAGCTGACTCACCAAAATTAAACTTGGTCAATGTACATTCTGTGGTTGTGACTTACTACTAGATTTAGGTGACAAACAGTTCTAAGTGATGCTTTGTATGTTAGCTTAACCTTAAACCAGGGATTCTCAACCTGTGGTCCATGGGCTGTATCTAGACCACAGGACCATCTCATGTGCCCCCGCCCCACTACTTCCACCACACCAGAAAGTATCATGTGGTGTAGGAAAGGTAAAATGGCCATCCAGCCACTGAAGCTGTCTGAGGGAGGGTGACCTGGCCCCCAGCATTAAAAGGTTCAGAACTCCTGCCTTAAACTATAGTTTTGGTCCTAAATTACACTTATCAGAACCCACATTTTGGCTTAAAGACTGGCTAAAAAGGACTGTCAAGGTATATTATTTACCTAGGATAAATGTGCTGTAAATATAGGCCATACAACAATTGTTTTAAAAAGGAGGCTGGTTCAATACAAACTGTGCTGTTAAGAATATACAACTATAACCATTTGTATCCTCATGAGAACAGCAGCCAAAACTTATAATTCTAGCCTCTTTCTAAAAAACACAACTGAGCTGTCACATAAGAAAAAGTCAAATAAAATTACACCATATTATAAAAAGACATGGATGCATTTAACTGCCTAGGAATGAGAAGCAATACCCTTAAAATCCAAAGCCAAAATTTAAATAGCTATTTAGATGCATCGAAAGACTCATGCATTGTCACTGAAATATCTTATTTATTACTTCTCTCTTTTCCATGTCACATAATACTTTGAAAATAATTTCATTTCAAAAGCACTCAGCATAATGTACAAGCAAATAATCTTTTCAATGAATGTATATCTCTTGAGTGCACAAATTTAGTCCTGTGAATTTCTCAACCCTAGAGCTCAAAGCCATCTCCACTGAATCCGCAGAAGAGCAAAGAATAAATATCCTTTAAAAGATGAACTGCCTGATATTTCCCATGAAACATCTTCATTTTCTGATGCTTATGGGATCTCTAAATCAAATTTCCTGGCTCATTAGGAACTGGACTCAATGATCTTTCAGGCCTCTACTAACTCCACAGTTCTTTGATTTTTGTGAACATTATAGTGGCCAAAATCTTGTGAATGCTTTAAGTAAGGGTTGTGTAATTTACCACAGCCTGTAGCTACTTGACTAGGTGATAAAGCACATTTCAGTTACATAGTCTGGTGAATAACTAAGCAAGTGACTGAAGCATGCCCTGGTACTTCATTAATTGACTGAAATTAAACAAAACAAATTATGCAAACCTTAGGCAAATGCCAGTAGGATTCCGTCCAATGTCAAGTTATTCCAAAGAAAGTCGGGAAATATCTGCAAAGCTGTTTATAAAACACACTAAAAAAAAGGCCTTTGTTCACAAGTGACTATTTCAAACACACACAAAGAGGGATTAATCAGATAACAGAATATAGTCCTGCTTTTTTAATTGCATGTACATGGTATATTTGTTTTTTTATTATTATTTTCATGTATATGGTATCTTTTTTGGAATTGCAGTGGCTTAGTGGTTAAGACACTGAACTTGATGACTGGAAAGTTGGCAGGTCAGCAGTTCGAGACCCAAGTGCAACATGATGGAGTGAACTCCTGTCATCTGTCTCAGCTCCTGACATCCTAGCAGTTTAAAAGCAAGAAATTGCAAGTAGATAAATAGGCACTGCTTGGGTGGGCAGTAACAGCATTCTGTGCTAGTGGAATGACACCATCTGTTATTATAATTATTTCATTCAACTCTATTAGGACACTTTACTTGTAAAAATAACTACTGGACACACCTGCTCAAGAACTTCTTTGTAAGTTATAAACTCTTTAGTGTTTGTTACAGGACTATCATGGATGATAGCAATCTGATCCCCTTGTCCATTCTCAACATGACGGTCTACAGCATTATAACAAATATTCAGTTCTCCCCCAACAAACCTAAAAAAAAGGGAAATATACAGTTAGGTAATTTAATTTAATTTACTTTTAATTTAATAGTCATATTTATATATGCTGCCCACTCAGGCAGAACCCGTCTCAGGGCGGCATTACAACAAGTTCTAAAAACACATAAAAACACTTTAAAAGACCCATATCCCACCCACTTAAAAAAAACAACCATATCCCACCCACCCATCCCACCCACTATAAAAAGAAGAAGAGAGAGTTCTTAATTCTGACAGAAAACTGCAAGGATAAATTTCTTTAGCAACTGTATGTTCTATACCAGCACCAAAATGCTTTACAAAAATGATTCCCAACCTTGGGCACCCAGATGTTCTAGGACTAAAACTCCCAGAATTCTTCACCATTGTCTTTGCTGGCCAAGAATTCTGGGAGTTGTAGTCCAAAAACATCTGGGGACCGAAGATTGGAAATCACAGCTTTAAAGACTTTACTACCACAAGTCAAGTATGATACAGAATCTATACAGAAATAAAACATTTTGCTATCTTCCCAGTTCTTATTTTCTATAAATACTGTAACTTAGGCCAGTTCACACAATACTTTTTCGCATTCTCTGCATGGGACAAATATAAAACATGAAATGACCAACAGCCATTAGTTGTTAACCATCACCAGTTCCCACAACAGCAGCGGTACCCTTAATCTGTGAATATAAAGGGGAAAGATGATGATGAAAGATGAGCATAGTCCCTCTCAACAAATCTCTCAATAAGGCAAAATTTCCAGCAGAAGTAGAGTATTATTTCAGGTTAATCGTTGTGCATTTCTGTCATTGACCATGAATAGTAAGGTCAGCACCTTGAACCTTTCTGTATTATCAATACCAGCTAGACCAACTCCAGAAACTGAGATGTATCTAAGTAAGTCAGTTTTCAGGCACCCAATGAACACAGAATGTGTGTCTCAAGTGGTACCACTGCTTACACCAGCAGTGAGCATCTATGGTGCTCCCGATGTTTTGGTGCTTGAGCTTCCTCAAGCTATGCTATTTTGGGATATTCCACTGACTCCCAAGCTCAGAGAGACATTTGTTGATACAGTATCATAGAGGTAAGCTGTAAAAGTGAAATAATATCTGAGCAGGGATTCTACATAATATCATTCAAACCGAAGTGTTTTCTCTCAGCCCTTCAAAGAAATCTCCCTGCAGATCATACCGGCCTATCAAAAAAACAGCAATGAATTCTTTATTTAAAGCAGAGATAAGCAAAATATTTGCCTTGGCTAAGCTGGCTACGGCTGATGAAAGTTGCAACTCAATAACATCTAGAAGTCAGAGAATGAACAAAACAAAAAAATGGTGTAGCACTATGAAGACTAACTGTAAAAGTGTTACAATGATTTTTTGTTTTATTTTGTTTATCCTCTGATATGCTTGAAGACAGACTAACACGGCTACTATTTCAAAAAAAAAAAAAAAAACAGCCTCTAGAAAGAGCCCTTTGTTTACCTGTGGTTTAAACGAAAGGGTATAAAGGATAAAGGTCTCAAACTGCCTACCTTAAACCCGCAACCCTCTCAGGAAGTCCCATTCGTGACAATGGGTCTCACTTCAAAGAGAACATGCACAGTGAACTGGCATACACAATCATGAAAATACAGTGTGTCAGTGTTCAGAATCACCCCTAAAAGGGAAAGATACAGATGATGGATCTGTATAGATTAGAAGTTCTCAACCTTTTTAAGCCAGGGGCCGGGTCATGCTCCCTCAGACAGCTTCGGAGGACAGCCATTTTACCCTTCCTCCACCACATGGCACTTCCTAGATGGAGGTGGTGGTGGGGGGCACATGAAATGGTGCTGCAGGCCACATTCAGCCCACGGGCCACAGGTTGAGAATCCCTGGTACAGATCCTCAGATATTTTGATGACACTTTCTTTATGCTGGGCGCACAATTAGTTCAAATGTTTCTTGCTCTCACTTGGAATGCAGAGGAAAGGATTCTCATATCAAAACTGGATTGGAAGCACAATGTTTAAAGGCAGGCATACCCGGATCTAGCATATGAAGCAGGACGGGGAACCTGTGGATTTCCAATGAGTGTTCAATTCAAGTCTCCCCAATGACCGTGTTGAAAGAAACTAGTGTTTAACAACATGTGGAGGGCCACTGGCTTTCTAATCCTGATATAAAATTTCTGCTGAACTTGACAACTGGAAAGTCAGCAGGTCAAAACCTTCGCCTGTCCCAGTTCCTGCCAACCTAGCAGTTGGAAAGCAAGGAATTGCAAGCAGATAAACAGGTACTGTTCTGGTGGGAAAGGTAACAGTGTTCCATGTGCTTTGGCATCTGGTCATGCCTGCCACATGTCCACGAAAACATCTGCAGACGCAGACAGGGCTGGCTCTTTGGCTGTAAATGGAGATGAGTGTCTTTAGCTTACCTGCAAAACCCAGGGCTATCCAACAAAGCTGGGAGATTCAAGAGGAACAAGGGAAAGTGTCTTATTGTGGGGAGGGGAGGGTGGGAGTGGTGTACAGTTAAGCCAGGAGTGCCCAAACTTTTCAAGCCACATGCCAATCACATGGTTTAGAGGTGCCCAAAGTACACCCTATGGGCCAGATCCGGCCCCTGATGCCAATTCATCTGGCCCACACCACGTTGCTCCTAGAAGCAGAAGTAAAATGCACCCGGGAGTGACGAGAGTGACGTGGGCCGGCTGAATTGGCATCGGGGGCCAGATCCGGCCCACAGGCTGTACTTCGGGCACCCCTGAGTTAAACTATGGAACGCTCTGCTCCAAGATGGGGTTCGCAACTCCAAGCAGGGCAAGTGTGGGGCAACCCCTTCTTCCTCGTGGCTGTGGCGTGTGCCCCGCTGCAGAAGCCTTTCTCCGCCCACTCACCATGAGGTGGTATAGGGGTCTCTTCTCTCCATGACTTTCGCCCAGGGCTTATGCCAGGCGATGCCTTGAGCCACTCCCGCCCAGAGTGTCTCGGGCTCTTCCACCGACGCCCTGAAAGCCGCCTCGTAGCCGCCGGCCGGAGCAGCTGCTGCCCGGGAGGCGAAAGGGCTGGCACGTTCCCCCGGGCGGGTGCCTGGCACTGGCACACCCCGCGCCCAGGAGCAGCTCCACGGCAGGCCAGGCGGGCCAACGACGCGCCCGAAGCCCACCTCGCCACGGCCCCAGCAGCAGGCGACCACTTGGCGCAGCAGCAAGGCTCGCTTGCCCGGGGGGGCGCCCATGACTCCCGGAGACCCACCGCCGCCCCCCGAAGCACAGCAGGAGTGAGGAAAGCGAAGGGAGAGACCCCCCCCCGACCCCACGCCAAGGCAGCCTCTCCCCTCCCCGAAGGGGGACCCGACTCAGAGAGCGCACAAGTTGACTGTCTTTAGCCCAAGTTGTTGCCAGGAAGAGCCGAGCCGGACTCCTGAAACTCGACGCCCTGCTGTTATGGAGTCCTTTCCTTTGGCCAACCGACGGCTTGGCAGCAGCTGAAGCTCCAATCCGGGCTTGGCTCTGGGCTCCGAGGAGGCCTCGCCTCTGGTTCAGACCCGGGAGGGAGGGAGGGAGGGAGGGAGGCGGATGACGCTGGCTGAGAGAGAGTTGCGTAAAGTTGGTGTCCCAGTCCCACCCTGACCCTCCACCCTCCCTAGCCCACCTGTAAGCAGCCCTGAACTGCTGTCTGTTGCTCTCGTCCTGGGGAGAAAGTTCATAAAAACAAACTTTTCTCATATGCCTCAACCACAGACTAACACGGCTAATATTCCCAAAAAATTCAACTATAAAAATAAAGACATCCGCCAATTTATTTATTTATTAAATGTTTAATAAACATCCAGCCCATACCTGTCCAGTTTTGGATTTGAAAATAAGGGAAATTTTGGCCACACCCCTCTGCGAGTGTGGCCAAATCTGTGGGCGTGGCCAAATATAGCCATGTGACTTGCTGGGCTCTAGTCATGCCTACCACATGGCCATGAAAATGTCTGCAAACACAGACAGCACTGGCTCTTTGGCTGGAAATGGAGATGAGCACTGCACCCTAGAGTTGATACGACTGGCAGATTTTACTTTCTTAGGATCAAAGATCTCTGCAGATGGTGACTGTAGCCGTGAAATAAAAAGGCAACTGATGCTTGGGAAACAAGCTATGAGAAACCTGGGGAACATAGTGAAAAGTAGAGGCATCACCTTGCCAAAAGAAAATTGCATAGCCAAAGCAATGGTATTCCTGGTAGTAATGTATGGGTGGGAGAGCTCGACCATTAGGAAAGCTGAGCGCAGAAAAATAGATGCCTTTGAAATGTGATGTTAGAAATAGGTCGATCCTATAAGAAATCAACCATGACTGCTCATTAAAGGTCAAATAGTAAAGATGACGCTAAAGTACTTTGGACATCAAATGAGAAGAGAGGATTCACTTGAGAAAGCCTTGATGCTGGTAAAGGTGGAGGACAAAAGAAGGGGGTGGCCAAAAATAAGATGGCTAGATGGTATTGTAGATGCAATGGGCACAAAGCTGTGTGGGCCAAAGAACTCTTTCCCCATCTTCTTGGGGGACTTTTGTTTTGTTTTCTTTCTTGTTTACTCAGTGGCTTAAGTGACTAAGATTTATTTATTTATTATATTTATACCCCACCCTACTGGTGCAAGCACCACTCAGGGTGGCTTACAGAGTGAAGCAAATACAACAATAAACATCTTTGACGGAGCCTGGGTTCAACGTCTCTGGAGCAGATGCAGCAGCAGTGTCCCGACAGCTCCTCCCTCCAGCTATTGGTGGGGGCTAGGGGGCGGTGACAAGGTCCTCCTCAGTCGCCCTTCAGGGCCATGGCGGCTCCTCCCTCCAGCCAATGGTGAGGGCTAGGTGGCGGCGACGAGGTCCTCTTTAGTCATCCTTCATGGCCATGGCTGACTGGGAGGCAGAAGGTCAGCAGTTCGATTCCCGAGTACTGCAGGACTGAATGGTCGGATACGACTGGCTTTCGAGCAAGGGAAACCTTTACCTTTACCTTACTCATTTTTAATTATTTTTCCCCCCTGGGAAGCAAAGAAAGTGCAGAATAGTAAACCAGCCCCTTAGGGTTACCAACTGCTTGTAAGCAGTTTAGCTTTAATGAACTAGCCCTGCACATGGCTAGACACTCCAAAAAAAAACATTAGGGTGGAGGAGCAAGGGATTAATTCCCCCAAATTAACCAATCTATTTGTTCCGCACTGCAACCAGTTGAAGCACCAACACCTGAGAATGTCGGATCCAGCTTAAGGAAAGGAATTAGTAAAGAAGTAAAAAGCAATCTCTGTAGTTTCCAAGTCTCCCAGCAGCTGAGGAGTTAATCTCCCTCCAGATGGTTTGTTAGAAGATGGGGTGATCTCCCTCCCACTCTCCCTCTCCCTCTCTCTCTCTCTCATAGAGTGATCAAGCAACATTCCCCCCCTCCCAAGTTAACTCTAGAACAGAAACGGAAGCCTCCAGCCAGGAGGCAGGGCAGAAACAGCTCAATAAACCATGAGACTGAGAGAGAAGTCTCTCACTGATCTGCCCCTGCATATATGAAATATCGCTCACCTCTAGAGTAGACTCCTCCCATCCCATGGTGGCTCCGAACAGCAGCAGCAAAAACGAAGCCTCCATGACCACGTGGCAGGGAAATGAAAGAGAAACTACAGAATGCCCCCACCACCTTCTCTCTTTCCCCTTCCACAAGCAAAAAGCCACACAGCAACCTCTGGTGGCCAGAAAAACATACTGCAGCTTTGCCTGTGAGGGCTCCGGTCAGGATTTTTTTTAAAAAAGGGATATTACAGGGAAATTAATAAAATGGGAGGGGGCGGGAAGAGGGGTGAAATAAGGGATTTTCCCGGGGGAAACGGGATACTTGACATGTATGATCCACCCACTTATTATTAAAGGGAATTGTGTGGAACAGATCTCGGTGTTTCGATTTCTGGGAATGGAGCTGAGGGATGATCTAACATGGGGAGCAAACACCAAAGATCTGATGAAGAGAGCACAGCAGAGGTTATACTTCCTGAGAATCCTCAGGAAGAACAATCTTTCAATCATTCTACCACTGTACCATAGAGAGTGTGTTAACCTATGGTCTGTGTGTATGGTTTGGGAGTTGTACAGCTAGGGAAATAATAATGCTGTCCAGGGTCGTAAAGACTGCGGAGGGGATAATCGGGCATACTCTTCCCACTCTAGATCAAATCTATGCCACCAGGTGTTATAAGAAAACTGTAGAGATTGCGCAAGATAGTACGCACCCCGGAAATGATCTCTTTTAGTCTCTGCCTTCTAGAAGAAGGTATAGGGTCATAAAGACCAGGAACAGCTGCTTGAGAAATAATTTCTACCCAAAAACGGTTCTGGCTTTGAATGCAGTGCAATGCAGTCTATGAGGGAGCTTCTGTATATAGATTTTAGAGTTTTAGAGTTTTTAGAGTCTTAGAGTTTTAGAGTTTTTTAGGGGTTAAATGTGTATATGTGGGGTGGGAGTATGTTGATAATTTTGTATAGTTGTATTTTGTTTAGGTTTCGTTGGGTTGATAAGTGCCCCCCCCCATCTCGTTGTTCTGTGTAGGACAATGACAATAAAGATTTATCTATCTATTTATTTAATAAATAAACTGCAGTGGCTAAGATGCTGACTGGAAGGCGGAAGGCCAGCAGTTCGATTCCCAAGTGCTGCAGGACGGAATGAGCGCTCCCGTCTTTGTCCCAGCTCCTGCCAACCTAGCAGTTTGAAAGCACGACATTGCAAGTAGGTAAATAAGAACCACTTCGGTGGAAAGGTAAACAGTGTTCCGTGCCTGCCACATGACCATGGAAACGTCTGCAGAAGCAGACAGTGCTGGCTCTTCGGCTTTGAAACAGAGATGAGCACTGAACCCTAGAGTCGGATACTACTGGCTTTTGAGCAAGGGAAAACCTTTACCTTTACTAAATGTTTATCCAATTATTTAATTTAATTTATTTGGCATTGCTACACCAGATGTTAAGGATCTGGAAGTCCTGCAGTACTTGGGAAGTAGTTCATTGCTCCAGGTGTAATAGAGTCTCCACCTTCACTTTCACTAGTTCTGTCCTTTCCCTCTGCACCACTTTCCTTCAAAGCACCTCCCTTCTTGAAAACAGATTTCTAGCGAAGTCACACCTAAAATGTATGTAAGGTAAAGGTAAAGGTTTCCCTTGCTCGAAAGCTAGTCGTATCCGACTCTAGGGTGCAGTGCTCATCTCTGTTTCCAAGCCGAAAAGCCCAGCACTGTCTGCTTCTGCAGACGTTTCCGTGGTCATGTGGCAGGCATGACTAGACACCAGAGCGCACGGAACGCTGTTTCCTTCCCACCGAAGTGGTCCCTATTTATCTACTTGCAATTTCTTGCTTTTGAACTGCTAGGTTGGCAGGAGCTGGGACAAAGACGGGAGCTCATTCCGTCCTGCAGTACTCAGGAATTGAACTGCTGACCTTCCGCTTCCCAGTCAGCGTCTTATCTACTATTGTAGTGAAACAATTTTGGCTTGGTGCCTGCTGGAGTGGGCAATCCAAATCTATTATCTTAATTAACAAAGTTTCACATACTCCTCTTCTTCAAGTGCCAGATCTGATTCTGAATATTGGCTATCATCATGGCAATCATCCATGTCCTGGAGACAATATAATGCAGTAGCCACCCATCTATCTGCCTTCCGATTTTCAGTGTGACACCTGTACCACTGATCCAGTTTCATGAGTTACTTTCTGGTCCTGAGCTGAGCCCTTTTGGCACACGAAGCCCTCCTCAGCACCAGGCTGCTGCCCTTCATCAAGATGGAATCAAGGGGGATTTAATCCACTTGGAGAGCCTCACCCTTCCCTATAGACTTTGCCACGCAAGGACGTTAGTTCTCAGAGTTGTTAGGTCAGTTAACCACCATCGAGTCGCTAGCCATGTGGTCTACTCTACTCTATTACCATAGCAGGATAACCTGGCCAGACTCACACACACTCACCAGCAGAAAGTTGCAAGTAGAATATGCCAGTATAATCCACAAAAGTTATGAAGGAGTTGAGGACAGATGATGGGTGCTCACTCCGTCACATAGCACTCAGGTCTCGAACTGCTGACCTGCCAACCTTCCGGTTGTCAAGCTCAGCATCTTAACCACTAAGCCATGGCAGCCCCATTTCATCAACAAAGTACACTTTAAAATATAATATTGTAAAGAACATTGACACATCCCTCCTCTCAATTAGCCATTTCCAGAATCGTATTCCTCGGCAACCAATACGAAATCATTTCACAACAATCATTTTTAGAACAAGTTTCCTGCTGTGACAATTGCCAGGAAAACTTTTCAAACAGGGGAGGTTACTATGGGAACGTATAAGTCTCTCCTTAAAGACTTGCCACTAGAGAGGGTGATGTTGTTTCCCTTTAACTCATCCACATGGCTGGATCAATGTGTGTGAATGATGTTTAATACCAACAGCCAATCTGCAAAAAATTATGAGGGAGGGAAGTAGAATGAGCATTTTGCTTTGTTTTGTTATTTTCAAAACTAAGAAATCATGAATACCGTATTACCTGATTTTTTTTATTTCTTTTACACATTTTAAATCACAGTACAAGATTAATAAGAAAAGATACTTTGATACTTGGCATTATAATGCATCAGCCAGCCAAAAGTATGTTGTCAAAAGTTTGCGATATTAGTCTATTTATGTGGCAAATTAACTTAAGTAAAGTAAAGATAAATCCTTGCTTAAAAGCTATTTGTGTGATTTCCATTTACAGCCAAAGAGCTAGTGTTGTCTGCATCTGCAGATGTTTCCGTGGTCATCTGGCAGACATGACTAGACACCGGAGTGCACAGAATACTGTTACCTTCCTACTGAAGCAGTACCTATTCATCTACTTGCTATTTCTTGCTTTCGAACTGCTAGGTTGGCAGGAGCACAGAGATGCGAATTCATTCTTTCTGTCTGGGGGCCAAAGGCTGAGAAACCCTGGGCTAGCCAGCATCACATGGGAGCTTCGAAATCTCTGTGTCAGGTCACTGGCATGTATTTTGAATGCTTCTTTAAATTTAAATGTGTTTTCCATTTTTGACTTCTTTGTGTAAAATTGTATCAAAGTTCAGGAATTTAGTACAGAAATAGTCACTCTTTGTCTAAGAATAAATGTCTTCATTTTCTTATTTATGTTTGTGGTCATGTAGAATATGAGTGCAGATAGCAGAGTTGCAATGGCTGTATTAGGCCATGGCACATTAGGCTACTACATGAAATTTGCAAAATGCATATCTAAATACCAACTTTCATGTCTATCCTCTAATAGTATTATGTCACTTCCAAGACTTCATATCATATCATATCATATCATATCATAGATTTTGTTTGTACCCCGCTTCCTTCAGCCTGAAGGTGACTCAAAGTGGCAAAACAACCATAGCAAAGTAGGTACACAAGTACAAATAACAATAAACAACATACCCAAGGAATACACGGTGGAGGTAGGGAACAGATTTAATGGTTTGGACCAGATAGACAGAGTACCAGAAGAATTATGGACAGAGATGCGAGACATCATGAAGGAGGCAGCAAGGAAAACCATACCAAAAGAAAAGAAGCGTAAAAAAGCAAAGTGGTTGTCTGATGAGGCTCTTAAAATAGCAGAGGAAAGAAGGAACATGAAAGGCAAAGGAGAGAGGAAAAAATACAATCACCTAAATAAAGAATTTCAAAGAAAAGCAAGGAGAGATAAGGAAGCATACCTAAATGAACAGTGCAAAGAAATAGAGGGGAAACAACACAAGAGGCAGGACTAGAGATCTTTGGTGCCTCATCCCAGTCAAATGATTAAAATCTAAAAACCAATAAACCCTTAATTAAAACCCCTAACAGGGCTCGATGAGCCAGTGCGGCTCGATTGCGCTGCCAGATGCATCCCACGCCTGCTGGCAGAGCCAGGTTTTTAGAGCCTTCCTGAAGGGAAACAGCTCTGCCTGGAGGCGCAACTCTGTTGGCAGGAGCTTCCAAAGGGCCGGGGTAAACACCAAGAAGGCTCTTCTCCTGGTCCCAGTAAGATGTGCATCCCTGGCTGATGGGACCACCAGAGAGCCCCTACAGTCTGCCCTCGTAGGACAGGTTGAAAACCTTGGAACGATGCGGTCTCTTAGATATCCTGGCCCATGTAGATATCTTTATCCATGTAGTTGCAGCATGCACATGAATTTACTTAGCCAATCAGTTAGTTCCTTTATTATTATTTTCTGCCTTCATCCTCAGAAGGGACCCACATATAAGAGGATTCATCTTGTCTCCTTTTGGGACTTGTGTAAAGCCCCAGGGTTGTCAAACCCAATATTATGGCCAAGCCGACAGACAGACAAACACCAACATCTCCTAATTCCTGGAATGCTAGACATACAGACGTTGTGGAAAAGGAAGTGACAGCAAGAAAATGTTCTCCAACAGATCATCCACAGTAGCAGCAAGGTGACAGGCAATAACATAAGCAAGCTGGTTAGCAAATAATAGCACAGCTACTCTACTCTTAACTGCTTTTCACTGCCATCTTTACAACCTTCTCCATGGCATCTTTGGGGGCCTTCTACCTGAGATAGTAGGCATGGCAGAGAACCAGTGCTAATAATGGATTGATTTGATTTGATTTGAATAATGAAGCAAAAGCAAAGGAATCACACTTATATACTGCCTCATAGCGTTTAGAGCACATTCTGGGCAGTTCACAAGTTAATTAGCATTTTGCCCCCAACATGCTGGGTTCTCATTTTTGCAGCTTCAGAAGGATGGAAGGCTGAGTCAACTGTGAGCTCTGGCCAAAATCGAACTCACAACGTTTAACCACTGTGCCTCCAGGGTGGTACAATGAGCCAGAGATAAAATTACAGCCAAGACCATAGTGACATGTGGAATGATGCTTCTCCTTGCTTTGAGCCCACCAGCATTGGCAGAAACCCCACAGGGAAAAGCCAGCAATTTTGTCTAAAACCCAGAGCCACTGTGACTTTCCATAGTTTTCTCTCAACCCAGCAAAAGCTTGTTTTCATGATACTTTTTAAAACTTGCTATAATCCTTTCTACATTATGGAAAATGCTTTAAGAATTATTAAGGAATGCTCATTTTCTCATTCCATGTAACGTACAGTAGGTTTTTAAGAACTGCCTGTATGCAGAGTGTAATTTTGCAATTCATGGAAAAGTTTGAAGAAGCGAGCAACTGGATTTTCATTATTCATTGAAAATGATGATGCAATAAAACAGCAGGGATATTTTTCTAAATGGAATATATATTTTATGGATTTTAGATTACAAATATACATTTACGGCTGACTGCTTCTAAGTGCAGATATGCTGGAATCTAATCAATGATTACATGAAATAAACTGAAAGATCAACGAAACATGTTTGCTTGGCCCTTTTTCCTAAAGTTTACTAAATGTCTTTTGGGTTTTTTTCCCCCTTTATATAAATAAAGGTGTTACCTTGATCATAGGTCAGGCCAAAAGGCTAGGCCAACAAAATTACAGAGTGCAATTTGTGTAACACAGGTAAAACAAAAAGGCCATAAAAGAACACAGACAATAAAATTATCAGTTATTCCACAGCAGCTGGCTGCCTGGATTTTTGAATAAGACTTCTGCAGTTCTGAAAAAGCAAACAGAATCACCTTTTCAGTTTTTCTGTTGTTGTTGGCAAGCAAGGTCTCGTTAATCGTTGAACCAACAGTGTAATGCAGGGGCTCTCAACCTTTTCAAGCCAAGGGCCAGGTCACACTCCTTCAGACAGCTTAGGGGGCTGGACGGCGATGAGGGGCCAATATGAAATGCTGTCACAGGCCGCATCTGGCCCATGGACCATAGGTTGAGAACCCCTGGTGTAATGCCACTACAACCTATGGGTCTTCTTACATTTAGAAGGGGGAAATGTGTTAAAAGGTTTAAAATGAAAATTTCTTCTGTTGAAACTACAGGCCTAGCCCAAAAATGTGCTGCCACCTGACCCTAGTCAAGTTTCACTGTAGGCAAACGTGGTCAAGTTATTTTGGCACTAAAAGGGGAAAATCCCACAAAGTGAGTCTGACAGTCTCCAGGCATGGTGGTCAGAAGCTTCTCAGACATGAATTAATGAACTTTCCTCATAAAAACAAAAGGGCCAGGGGAGGTCAAAATGGTTATGTCCTGAACCAGTGATGGACATCACCACTCCAGCACTATCCTATACAGGTAAAGGTCACCCTTGCTCGAAAGCCAGTCATATCTGACTCTAGCATTCAGTGCTCATCTCTGTTTATAGCCAAAAAGCCATCACTGTCTGTGTTTGCAGACATTTCTATGGACATGTGGCAGGCATGACGAGACACTGGAGTGCACAGAACACTGTTTACCTTCCCACCAAAGTGTACCTATTTATCAACTTGCAATTTCTTGCTTTTGAACTGCTAGGTTGGCAGGAGCTAGGGCAGAGGCAGGAGCTCACTCTATTGTGCAGCACTCAGGTCTTGAACTGCTGACCTGGTGACCATCTTGTCATCAAGTTCATCATCTTAACCACTAAGCCACTGCAGTCCCTTCTTATAAGCCCACTCCCAATTTCCATTCAAAAACAAACACATATTCATCCCCCCCACTCTCTCTCTCTCTCTCCCCACCCCATCTCTTTCATAATGCATGTATGCACACACAACTGCAATTTGACTTTCATTTAGTCCAAAGGGAAGGTGCCTTGTGCAATACATACACCTGCTCCTCTAAGTCTCATCTATATCTTAGAGTTGGGGATAAAGGGGCTTTACTCCTTTGCCATTTCCCTATTTTAACCCAAATTCCTATTAAAGTATGTGTAGTTGCTGACTTTTCATGCTAGCTAGGGAACAAGAGAAAGTACGCTTCCCTTCTGCAGCCAAGATGGAAGCTGAGGTACAGAATGTGGGGCTGAGAGGAGACCCGGTGGTTTGTCTGTCTTATTGTTATGTTTCTCTAAATCCTTCTGGCATACACATCTTATACCACACATGTATTGGGTTGCATAACCATAATAAGTTATCCTTCTTCTTTGTAATTTCCACACATCTTATGCATAAGTATATCTGAGTTACAAGAAGATTAATACTTTTATCTTCCTGTTTAATAGGCCAAACAAGCGCCATTATAGACATGACACTAATAATGTAAACCAGGGGTTCTCAACCTTTTCAAGCCGAGGCTTGGGTCACACTCCCTCAGAGAGCTTTGGGGGCCGGATGGCCATTTTGCCCTGCCTGCCACACATGGCACTCCTGGGTGTGGCGGAGGCAGTGAGGGGCCACATGAAATGGTGTCACGGGTCACATTCGGCCCCAGGCCGTAGATTGAGAATCCCAGATGTAAAGTATGAACGCCTCAAATACCCCACTGAAGCTAAAATCCTATACTCATGGCCTATTGAACCAGGTGGCTGTTACTTCAGAATAGACATGAAGAAGACTGCAGAGTGTATAGATGATCACAGTACTGTATCTTAAAAACAGATTAAAATCTAAAATTGCCTTTTTTGCAAGAAAATAGATCTTTTTCTGCCCTAATGCACAAACCATAATAGGCCTGGGGCTATTTCACACCTAACTCATTTATAATCAAATTGCATTCTAGTACAAAACAAACCACACTTTCAAGGAGAGGTAAAAAGCTAAAATTCTTATCGTAATGAAAATATTGTGTTTTTAATGTAAGTTACATATCAATGTATTTTATGAATTAGTTCAGCATGAATAACCACAAACATAATTTAGAGACTGGGAGGAGGGAATTAAATTATTTGAGGTGGTGCAAACACAATGAAAAGAAGAATTGGTAATAAGAAATTTGATGGATTCTCAAAAATGAGCCCATGACTTTTTATAGTATGAACAATACAGTTCATATTTTGTTTATTTTTAATTGGAAATGTGGGTGTATTATATGCTGAAATGCAGGATAAATATTAAATAATTCAAAGTGCAGCTGGCTGGATAGCTTGTAGAGTTAGATATCTGGCTGTGGAGTCATAGGAGAGATCAGAAAATAGTTCAGTTACTCACTGTGCAAAAGCCAGACTGTGTGACCTTCGACAAGCTGCACAGTCCCAAGGTTGTTTGTTTTCGTGTCAGAGATTACTCTGGGTTGAAAGGACTTTTGCAAGGGATGCATGAATGAGGGTCCTTTCATGTCCCCCATCGTGCAGCTCTCGGGAATCGAACCTGTCTTTCCAGTCTTCAAGCCTAGTGCCTTTACCACTAAGCCCCCAGAAGAGGGGGATGGTAACCACTTCTGAATATTCTCTTCCTAGAAAACACTGGAACAGCCACCATTGGTTGGAATTGGCTTAACAGCAAACAATTATTACTATTAAGACAATTTAAAAAATAAAACTCTGGTTTAATAAAATGGGATGTTGTGCTTCTATATCCCTTATTCAAAACACCAGGAAATGGCCCAATATTGCTGCACAATATCATGCCTTCATTGTCAGCAATGAAAAAGATTTCAAGTTTTACATAGTAAAAGGCAGCCTGAATGTTCAAAACCTCAATGGCAGCAGTCAAGAGATTTTTACACTGGATACCCTCTTGTGTTCTGTTGTGTTCTGTAAAGCAGTGCCTTTAACAATGTACCTTTACCATGTGTTATCAATGTAACCTTTGTGTGCAACATTATAACCATCACCTGTATCAATGTATGCTTAATAAGGGGACGCGAGCTAGTGACCACCAGGGGGCAGTAGCGAGCGTCCAGCTCTAATGGATCAAAGCCACCTGGATCAGCAGCGCGGGAAGATTCCCCGCGACCTCCTCACCTGGTCAAGAAGGGCGTGACCTCCTACGACGTCACGCAGGCAGCAACCAATAGTCTGCCAACGAGACACATTCAAATGTATAGCCAGCTGTATATATTGAGCTACCCAGCCGCCATTACCACATGTTCCTCCGGATCATCATGCAATAAACCTGTGTTAAGCCAACCCTTCGGCTGTTGTATTGTCTTTGGTCCCTTACACTAAATTGGCGACGAAGGTGGGATAGCAGCCCACGGGACCAAGACATGCGCCAGTTTCGAAATCAGGAAACCGGGCGACTGGGAGATCTTCGAGATTGACTTCCAGGCCGCACTGATCGAGTCCGAAGTCACGGAAGAGGCGAAGAAAAGAGCCATCTTCACCAGACTGCTCGGACAAGAAACAAAAAGGACCTTGGTGGACCTGATTGCGCCGAGGAGGGTGAGCGAATTCAAGGCCAAGGAACTCATGCAGTTGCTGCGTGAGCACGTCCGGCCCGCCACGGCGATGTTTCCCGCTCGGAGTGCGTTTTGGAGGCGAGTCCAAGCGCCCGGGGAGACGGTCGCCGCGTTCGTGGCGGCCCTGCGGCTGGCGGCCGGCCCGTGCAAATGGGAGAACGTCGAAATCACCCTCCGAGACTGTGTGCTGTGTGGCCTGAACGACGCCGAGACCCAGCGCACATTAATGAACCAAGAGCCGCCTCCCACGCTGCAGGAGGTCGTTAGAGCGGCCCAGGCCGCAGAAGCTACGAAGGCCGGGGTCCAAGAACTCCAGGACTGGCGGCCAAAGTCAAGCAAAGCAGAGGCTCCGGTACATGCGGCCCGGCGAACTTCGAGGTCGTCTACAGAGAGCAGCGACGACGAGGACGTACAGAGGGTCCGGAAGGAGAGCCGGCGTTGCGACGGCTGTGGCGCGGCCCACGACCGCGTGAAATGCCCCTTCCGGAAGGCCGAGTGCCACAACTGCGGCCGCCGCGGGCACATCGCCAAGGTGTGCAGGAAGAAGCGCGAGTCCCGGAGGAGCTCCCCAGACCGTTCCGCGGGACGAGACCGCCCAGCAAAACCCAGAGACGGCGCCCAGGCCACGCGGAAGCAGGACGGCGTGGGCCGTATCGCCGACGGCAGCGAGGACGACACCACAGTGTTCAGCGTGTCTACGGGACACCCCCGCTACTTTGTTGAGGTACTAGTCCAAGGGGTGCCCATTAGGATGGAAATTGACTCGGGGTCCTCATATTCAATAATTTCCCAGAGGGAATTTTTCGGAATTGCCCCCCAAAAGCGGCCCAAGCTCAAAGCATTGAGGGCCACGCTACGGGACGTGCAAGGGAACAGTATTCCAGTGTTGGGGTTGGAGAATTTCAGGTCAAATTCAAGGAGCACGCCGCGTCCCTTCCCCTGGTCGTGCTCAAGGGAGGAAATTGTAGCCTCCTCGGGACTCAGTGGTTCCAGCTCCTGGGGTTGTTCATTGGGGGGGTGCATGCCGTGGGGATGCACGCTGTTGGGACTGACCCAATTCAGGAGGTGTGCGAGGCGCACCCCGAAGTCTTCAAAATGGGACTGGGGAAATTCAAAGGGCGGGCCCCCAGTGACTTTCGACCTGGACCCGGAGGTCCGCCCTGTTCGCCTAAAACCACGCCGGGTGCCGTTCGCACTCAAGGACAAGATAGAGGCGGAACTGGACAAATTGGTGGGTCAGGGGATTCTTGTGCCTGTAGATTCTGCGGAGTGGGAAACTCCAATTGTAACTGCTCTAAAGTCCAATGGGGAGGTCCGCATATGCGCCGACTACAAGTGCACCATCAACAAGGCGATCCGCCCGAATGCATATCCGGTGCCAGTAGTCAGCCATCTGCTGGCCAGGTTACACGGGGGGAAATGTTTCGCTAAGCTCGACTTAGCACAGGCCTACCAGCAGCTCACGGTGTCTCCTGCCGCAGCTGCTGCGCAGACCATAGTCACCCATAAGGGGGCGTTCCAGGTGACGCGCCTCCAATTCGGCGTGAATTCGGCGCCAGGAATTTTCCAGTCACTCGTGGAACACCTCCTGAAGGGACTGGAGGGGGTGTTGCCTTATTTTGATGACATGTTAATAACAGGGGGGAGTCGGGCTGAATTGGCCAAAAGGTTGGGGAAGGTCCTGACGATATTCGAAAAGGCGGGGCTGAGGTTGCAAAAGGACAAATGCGTCTTCTTCGCAACCGAGGTTGAGTTCCTAGGGTTTTGTGTGACTCCTGAGGGGATAAAACCATCCAAGTCTAAGGTGGCAGCCATCAAGAAAGCCCCCCGCCCCACCTCCAAGCCCGAGTTGCAGTCGTTCCTAGGGCTGCTCAACTTTTACCACTCCTTCCTCCCCCGGAAGGCAGCGGTGGCCGAACCGCTACACAGGCTGCTTAAGAAAGACCAGGCATGGAAGTGGGGCGATGACCAGGAAAGGGCATTTAGTGAGCTGAAAAGCCTCCTGGCGTCCGACGCCATACTGACCCACTTCGACCCCAAACGCCCAGTAGTTCTGATCTGTGATGCATCTCCAGTGGGGGTGGGGGCAGTGCTGTGCCACGCGCTGGAGAATGGAAGGGAGGCCCCGATAGCATTTTACTCCAGGTCCCTGTCCCAAACAGAGAGAAACTACGCACAGACGGACAGGGAGGCATTAGCGATAGTCTCGGGGACGAAAAAATTTCACGATTTTCTGTATGGCCGCCCCTTCACCATCATGACGGACCACAAGCCCCTGCTAGGCATTTTTACCGCGGATAAGCCCACCCCTCAAATCCTGTCCCCAAGGATGCTCAGGTGGGCCATTTTTCTCAACGCGTATCAGCACGCGTTGGTCTACCGGCCCGGGAAAGAGATCAGCCATGCGGACGCCCTATCGAGGTCTCCCCTTCCCCTAACGCCCAGCCAGGTGAGCAAGGGGGAACGGGACCATCAGGTTCTCATGATAGAGGTGCTGGATTCGCCCCCCGTAGTGCCCGCCGACATTGCCAAAGCGACAGAGAAAGACAAAACGTTAGCGACAGTAAGCTCCTGGCTACAGAAAGGGTGGCCCGCATCCTCCCCAGTGGAGGAGTTCACTCCATTTTTCAGAAAAAAGCTAGAACTGTCCCTAGAGAGGGGATGTCTCTTGTGGGGGCAGCGGGTGGTGATTCCCACTTCCCTTCGGCCGCGGGTGCTCAAACTGCTTCACGTCAGCCACCCCGGCATCGTGCGATCCAAGGCGCTGGCCCGGAGTTACTTCTGGTGGCCCCAGCTAGACGCCGACATTGAGCACATGGTCGGCACTTGTGAAAGTTGCCAATGCTCCAGACCGGAGGAGGCCCGCCTTCCCCACAGGGAATGGGACGCAGCTAAGGGGCCGTGGTCCCGGGTGCACATTGATTTCGCGGGCCCGTTCAGAGGCACCCTGTTCCTCCTTGTAGTGGACGCTTTCTCCAAATGGTTGGAGGTTATCCCAGTCACGAGCACCTCCTCGGCCCAGACCATTAGACATTTGCGGAGGCTCTTTTCCACGTTCGGCATACCCGACACGTTAATTAGCGACAACGCCAGTTGTTTCACGTCCTCCGAGTTCAAGGCATTCATGGAAATTAACGCAGTTCGGCATATCACCTCCGCCCCTTTTCACCCGGCCACCAACGGCCAAGTAGAGCGCCTCGTCCGCACCACGAAGGACGCGTTGCAGCGCATGGGCCCAGGGGATTTGAACCTACAAGTGTGTCAGTTTCTGCTAGGGTACAGGGTGACCCTGTTGGCATCAGGATACTCCCCCGCAGAGCTCTTAATGCGCAGGAAGTTGACCACCATCCTTACTAGGCTAGACCCCACGAGGGTAGAGGACAAGGGGAGGAACATTGGGCTGGAGGCTACGAAGAGTTTCAGTGTAGGCGCCCCCGTGCATTGCAGGAATTACGCCAGCATGGGCCCAGCATGGGTTCCGGGCGTAGTTGTAGAGCAGACCGGCCCCGTGTCATACCGCGTGGAAACCAGCACAGGGCTCCTGTGGAGGCGGCACGCGGACCAGCTCCGACGCAGGGTCTCCGATGAGCAGGGCACTGATCAGGCAGGACATAAGTCAGCGTTAGGGTTCTCCCCCACCCGTTCAGCCCAAGGGGGAGGAAAGGGGGACCGTGGGCCCCCACCAAGGGGGGAGGAGGATGTCCTCATAGATACCCTGGGGGATCTTTCCGGGGAGGAAGAACCCGACCCCATATATATCTCGCGGAAAGTCCCCACAAATGCGGGTACCCCTACCAAGTTAGATTTTGATTTCCAGAACCGGGGGGGTTTTCGGAGTGGTCCCCCACCCGTCCAAGCGAGAAGAGGGGTTTTTCGTTAGCCCCAACGGCCCCCGGTTTCCCCACAATGGAGTTTTTCCCTTCCCCTAAGACCGCCAGACAGCGGCAAGCCACTAACGAGTCTCCCTCTCCCATTTCAGGACAAGGGACCAGGGAACAAAGAAGCAGTAACGCCCCCAGGGGGCAGCCTTCTTCACGGCCCACACGCACACGCAACAAGCCATCTTGGCTGAGAGACTTCATCTCATCCTAGGGGGGAGGGATGTTGTGTTCTGTAAAGCAGTGCCTTTAACAATGTACCTTTACCATGTGTTATCAATGTAACCTTTGTGTGCAACATTATAACCATCACCTGTATCAATGTATGCTTAATAAGGGGACACGAGCTAGTGACCACCAGGGGGCAGTAGCGAGCGTCCAGCTCTAATGGATCAAAGCCACCTGGATCAGCAGCGCGGGAAGATTCCCCGCGACCTCCTCACCTGGTCAAGAAGGGCGTGACCTCCTACGACGTCACGCAGGCAGCAACCAATAGTCTGTCGACGAGCCACATTCAAATGTATAGCCAGCTGTATATATTGAGCCACTCATCCGCCATTACCACATGTTCCTCCGGATCATCATGCAATAAACCTGTGTTAAGCCAACCCTTCGGCTGTTGTATTGTCTTTGGTCCCTTACACTAAAGTTCGCTACCATTTACACATATCTAAACACAGTCGTGACAATTTCTTTGTGTTTGGGTGGCAAATGGTTAACTGATTTAAAAGCCAGCTTCTGGTATTTCCCCTTGCTTGATTTCACTTTATGAAGGGCATCTTTGCCATGCTGGATTTTTATCTAAAAGTTTCTCTTCATGGTAGATCTCATGTCTCAAACATGTGAAACATATGTTAGCTGAGCAACAAGCAATGAGGCTGGCTCTGGAAAAGTACTTGGAGAGTTGGGGGGATGGGATGGCAGAGTATGTACCAGTATTTGGTGGAGTCATAACTCAAATTTGGTAGAGTCACTCCAATTTCAGAAAGCCATAATGCACACTCACATACATACCTTGACTAATGTTTACTACATTTGAAATAATGATTATACAGCAAACCCCTGCTTTACGGAATTAATCTGTTCCACGGGTTTGTCTTTAAAGCAAATCATCCATAGGAATGCATTGAAAACAAAAAATCCATAAAGCGAACCGTAGTTTTCCATAGGAATGCATTGAAAACAAAAAAGTTCTGAAAAAAGTCCGTAAAGCGGACCGTCATTTGCTATGGATTTCTTTCCTTGAAGCAAGCTTTCTGGTAGGCGGACCATCCATAAAGTGGGGGTCCACTGTAATTCCATTAGAATTCATGCTGTCACTATTGCAATTGTCTACACACCATGCAGTTAATTAATTAGTGTGTTGCCACATGCATTCAAAGAAGGACGAAAAACCAGAACCACTCCACCAGGAATGCAGATGGCAACTCATTAATTAATGACACTTCATCACTGCTAGTTATGCTATTACATCTCTGATGGTATAAATCCCCTATACTGAAGTATTCTGTTCGTTATCTCAAAGTCCCATATACTTTGTACATATCACAAAATTATCATGTCAAGAAACCTGGACTCCATCTCAATGCTAGCAAGGAGTGAAGCATTTTGGAAACAGTATTTCATCAATGTCTGGAGGAACAAAATCCTCCACTTCTGGTGTAATATGGTTGAGAGAACTAATTCAAATGCTATTGTTAGGTGTCTTCCAGTCAGAACTGACTTATAGTGACCATAGTAGTAAATGGGATATTTAAGGTGTTGCTTTACCAGTTCCATAACCCACTGAGTACCCTTGGCTAGTCTATTACTCCATCCACTATACCACACAGACTATCAATTCAAATACAGTAGTAGATTTGGCTGCTTTGACTCTGTCCTACATAAACAAGTGTACCATATCCAAAAGCTTCTTTATTTGCCTCCCTCTAGCCCATATGAGAAAAAATAATCATCACAGATTATTTTCCTAAATGTACTAGCACAATGACTCACATTGTACTTAAATGAATAAATACAATGGAACCAATACTTAGTTTTAAACAATATTGCATTGTTGAAAAATTAATGAAGCTTAAACACAGAAAACTAAACCTGTGCTATGAAACAAATTGGAACTCCTTCATCCATATTGCAGGATGTTAATAGTGAAAAAGAAGGCTGCTTGCTTCAAGAAACAATACAGTTGCCAATTTTTTTATTAATGTGTACATCATTTTGAGACATTATTCATATACAGAGCTTCACACAGAGAGTGTGGGCAGATGTAAAATGGGAAGAAGAATGGGACTTGTTTAGTCAGTGTGATCATATTCTTTTCAATCACTCTCAGCAAGCTTTCAAAGCTAAATTTGCCATCCTAAACCCACATACCTAGGAGTAAGTCCCATCGAACTTGGCAGGGTTTATTTCTGAGTGCATATGCATGGGATTACACTATAAATCCTTACAAAAATAATTAAGAAAACATTTGCATGTCATTTACATTTTCATTCAGTTTTAGTTCTTACAGCAAATTGTAAAATTAAGCATAACATGAACTGAGGGATTTGGGTCTCCAGTTGATGTGTACTACAGTTTTTCCAGTCTCTTGGCCTTGATAGGTTTCTGAATGTTGCAATAAAAAACCTCTGGAAGGCCAGGTTTCCTCACAATTTGTTCTGCAGAGAAAATGAGGAAATGATCCTATACTTTCCTAAAATAGTGGCCCTCCAGATGTTGTTGAATTGCACCTCCCATCTTCCCTAGCCAGGATAGCCAACAGTGAGAGATGATGGAACTGCAAACCAGCTAGGTCACCTACATACATTTCCTGAGATTTTAGGACCAAAGCCTGAAGTATTTTAGCAAACCTGTCCATTATAAATCACTGGGGAGAATCTTACAGCAAGACTTGCAAACTGATATTTGTCTGATAGATCACTTAGAACAGGGGTTCCCAACCCATAGACTGTGTGGGCCAGCCCTGGCCCATGGCACCATTTCATGTTGGCCGCTGTCACCACCGCCATATCCAGAAGTGGAAGTGGACATGTTTACATCAGCCATAAAATGCACCCATGAATGCGTAACCGCACCCATGGCTGTTATAAACACAGAAGTGGGTGCACTTATGACAGCTGTAAATATGCCCGCTTCTGCTTCCAGGGGCATGGTCCAGCCTGCTCAGCTTTCCAAGAGATTCGGTCAGGCCCGCAGGGTAAAAAGAATGGGAACCCCTGATTTAGCGATTCAGTGATGAATGTAAAGGTCCACATATGAAGTCAACTACCAGTAGTAGCTCCAGAGCATAGAAGATTATGGGGATAAAAGATGAGAGTGCCTGTGAGCATCTCTAAATGACATGTCCAAAACCATAAGAATGGGCTGCCAGGTTGAATCCTACTTCCCAAGATTTCAAGTCCAAAGCCTGAAATCTGAAAAGTCTGCTCCTAAGCCTAAATCTTGGGGCCCAAGCCTATGATCTGAGAACTTGAAGTCCAGTATCATCCAGAGGGCTACACATTGTCAACCCCAGCTATATCTGAACAAGATGAGCAAGCTCAGAGGTTATACATGGGGATGTTGCCAGATATCCCGGCTGAAAAGGTTACCCATTGTTGTGTTATTTCCCATTTTGGAAACACTAACAAAGACATCACAGGAAAGTCATTTTATATGTGGTCTGTTTTCAAATTTCAGGTGTTTTCTGTTTGACCTAT
The DNA here is from genome assembly GCA_035047305.1 of Bradypodion pumilum. Classification (NCBI taxonomy): domain Eukaryota; kingdom Metazoa; phylum Chordata; class Lepidosauria; order Squamata; family Chamaeleonidae; genus Bradypodion; species Bradypodion pumilum. The sequence goes on from JAWDJD010000005.1 coordinate 61,458,012, forward strand.
GGGACCTTTAGAAATACCATATGCCACCAATGTACCTATCTATGTAAGAGATACCACAGAATTTCTAAGAAAACTTCAACAAACACATGATCTTCCAGATAACACCATCTTAGCCACAATGGATGTGGAAGCTGTGTATAGCAACATCCCGCACAAAGACAGTCTACAAGCCATCAGGAACACCATTCAAAATGAAGATGAAGCCCACACAGTCACCATCTTGTGCAAGTTTGTACTTATACACAGCTACTTCACCTTCAACAATAAAACCTACCTCCAGATCTACTGTCATGGGTACTCCCATGACTCCACAATATGGTAATATATTCATGGCTGATCTAGAACAATGTTTTCTTAACAGTTATATCCAGTGGTGGGCTCCAAAACATTTTACTACCACACTGTAGGTGTGGTATGGTGGGCATGGCCAGGGGAAAAGCCCTGTGTTGCACCCGAATTAGGACTACTTTAGTTCAAAACATGGATGGGCAGGGCCATCCAGAATTTCTGCTACTGGTTCTGATGAACTGGTGCGAACCTGCTGATGCCCACCACTAGTTATATCTGTAAACCAGTTATCTACTTGAGGTACTGTCAGAGCCCAGCATCAGCAGAGCTCCATAGCTGGTTAGAGCTACAATGGGGGAAGGGGAGCTTCTCCTTACTTCAGGTTTCAGAAGGAGCAGAGCAGAGTCTTTGTTGCCAGTCTGGAGGTCAGGAGCCAGTGGAGTCATTACTAGAGTGCAGGGGTCATTCAAGAGGGTGGTCAAGGTCACAGTCCGATGTTCAGAATCGAGGGAATCAAGGTCAGGAAGCCAGGAGCACAGTGTCAGGGTTCACCAAACTGATGAATTGGCCTGATAAGGGCCTGCCGGTATGCCTCTCCTTTAAGGGGAGTCAGACCCCACAGATGAGGGTCTGTTCAGGAGGTGGGCCTGGGCCCTCCTCCTTCTCAGCTGCATCTGATGCCTCAATGAAACCCTGTAATGAGCAGGCATGCTCCTGAGTAGCCTGCCTGCTGGCACCTAGCCTAGCTGTCAAACTCCAATCCTCCGGCCATTCTTGGTCCTGCTGGGCAGGCTCTGGAGAGACAGCTGGCTGCGAGGCCAGCGCCATGATCTGGCCTCCTGATCTGAGCCGGCTGTGGCCTGGGGGACTGGCAAGGGGTCCTCTTCAAGCTCAGAATCCAAGTCAAAGCCGGCAGCAGGCAGCTGGGCCAGCTGAAAGTCCTCCTCCTTGCACCCAGGACCCCAGGTCGCAACAGGTACATCGATAACATATTTTTGATATTAGAAACCCTAAGGAAATTCTACCAGGATTTCAATAATTTTCAACCAAATATTAAACTCAACCTTGACCAGTCTACACAACAAATAAATATCCTAGACACCACTGTGAAAATAATAATAATAATAGACATCTCTGTGCCAAGCTATACTGCAAACCCCATGGATCAACACACCTACCTGCATTCCTTTAGCTTCTGACCAGAACAGACCTTTACTTGCTTGCAGACAACCCTCCCAATCTCAAGCAATTATTGACACACAACAGACTACAAAAAGTGAAACAGAGATGAGAACTAAACCTGTTATGAACCCAGATGTCATCTGTACCCCCTACATTTACTCTGGCAACAGTATTACTAGACCCAACAACACCACACACAACATGAAGGGCAGTTTTACTTGTTCCTCTGGTAATGTGATTTATGCCATCTTTTGCCAAAAAATTCCCTTCTGCACTCTGCATAGGACAAACAGGATAATCTCTTCACAAATAAGTTAATGGCCATAAATGAGACAGTCTACCTGGACACTCTGCACAAGACTTGAAAGTTGCCATTCTGTTGTTTGTTGTTGTTCAGTAGCACAGTCGATTCTGACCCTTTGTGACCCTATGGACCATTACAGACCATTCTATATTATGGACCATTCTAGAACAGAAAAATTGCAAGACAAGGATCCAGAGAGAAAGAGCAGAGATAAAGTACATACATATGCTGGACACCCATCTCAAAGATTAGAATATTAATCAAGGGTTTTTCAGACATTATCAAATTTGATACACAACAACTAACTGGCTGTTATACACTGCTATATATGCTGCATGTTATATGTTGCTGTATTATACCACCTTCAAAGAAACTACCTCAGTAGAATCATCATCCACAGTCTCAGGCTACCTATCAGAACAAAGAAAGAACTTGGTGCTTGGTGTAGGCCATTCACACTATTGTCAATAGATGGTAGGCATGAAGGGTAAACTCATCAGTAAATGTGTAACGCCACAATGTTTGTCTTGCACACATCTACTAACCAGATCTTCTGCTATTGCCAATTGTAAAAACACACATTGATTTGTATACTTATCTGTTATGCTAACGAACCATTCTGCACTTCTGTACCTGATGTGTATAAATTAATGCCATGAAGTCTCCCTTTTATGTCTGACAAAGTGGACTTGATCCAAGAAAGTTAACATTAAAATACAGCAGTTAGCCTTTAAAGTGGCACAATGTTTTTTGTCTTTTTGTTTTGTTTACTCTCTGATATGCTTTAAAAATTAAAACTCAATCTCAACAATGTACAAAAAGAAGAAAGAAAAATACAGAAGACAATGTGTCAAAAATTAAATACCTATGATTGCCTCCAAATTTAGATCTTAGATTAATTAAATGGAGCTTTGCATGAAAGATTTAGAGTAATTAAGATCACATCAAACATGGAGCAAAATTGAATGCAGCCATTCTGTATAACTGTGCCACTGAATCTTATGCATTCTTTTAAAGACACTGTGATAATCTTTTATTTTGACAGAAAGAAATGGTAGAAAACTAATTATGTAAGCTAGTTGCATGTCATTCATGTAGCCATTCAATTTTAGTTGCTACACCAAATTACAATATATAAGCACAGCATAAAATGATACTATTCAGTTCTTAACCACATGAAATTTCTCACCTGTCTCTCATAGCACATTTCCATATATTTTTTAAGCATTGTGTGACATAGGTTGCAATTCTATACACATTTTTCAAGGACAAATCTATATAATTTACATATTGGTGGTGCCATAGTCCAAGTCTACCTATGTCTCCTTCTAGTGGATTTGTATAGATACTCAAAAGTATAGTTGACAAGGTGGAGTCCTGTAGCAAATCACTGTGCTTTTGAAATTTAAAAAACAAAACATGTTTGAGATGTTAGATCCCTTTGGCATTGCTTTAATGCCCTATCAGATAGAAGATAAAGGTGTCAGTTGGTTTTGATGTCTTCTTCAGATAGGAGATCAATTAAAAATATAATTTCCCTTTAGTAATTGACAGACACTGATGACTAAGTTTTCTAATGGCAGGTGTGGAGGAGTTCTGAAGTTTCTAGAGCAGAGACTCCCTATTCCATATCCCCTTAGCTTCTCAGTTTCTTCAAAGAATTCATCAAAATAACTGGAATGGATCAATACTAAACTGATTGTCCTTAGGTTTCATTGGTCAATGAGTGAGATAATAACAGGTTAGTTTAATTGCTATTGGTTTCAACTAGAAATATGTTCAGCTAATTGATGTAGCCTATATCCATCTCAAGATCAATAGAAGATCAAGGTAGAAATTCCTAAATAATTTTGAGTTGCATAGCAACAGACCTTGCCTTGATAAACCGATAGCGTGTTCCTGAGTGAATATTTCATACACATACTGTTTACACCTTTTGCACCTAGATTTTCCATGCAGTTAAGACTATAGAGGCCCATGCATTTCTCCCAAAAATAGCTTCCTTATAAGGAGGTCACTGAAGGCTTGTGCCTTTTTCAAATATTGATTTTATTTATAAAAAATAAAGTCTGAGCGTGAGATGGGAGGGTTTACAGCCTTTGAACACCAAGAGATCTCCCAAATCCATTGTTCCATATCCCATTAATAGATTCATTCATGCTGTTTTATAGTATATTCCAACACAGTCAAGACTGCCAGTTTCTTCTTTGTCACTTGCTTGTATGCAGAAATCTGTAATTGCTCGTGCTTTTGTTATAGGGAAGAAGTTGAAGAAAGATGCATTAGAGGTGCATAAAAACAGCCTGGCAATTGCCTAATGTTTTGATGAGAAGTGATCAACTGATGAAAAAAAGGATTCACATTCTAGATGGCATCTGTTTGGTGTCACCTTGTCAAATTTAGTGAGCACAAGAGGGTATCTGGTAGACCATCTTGTCTGCTGACAGTGTGTGTCATCAATATTCAGGCTGCATTTTGCTATGTAAAATTTGGTACCCTTTTTCCTGCTGGCAATGGGGACATAATATTGCACAGCAAAATCAAGCTTTGAGTCTGATGCAATGGGGAAACTGGCAGGCTAAACCCGGCCAACCAGTTTTAGCTTTTACTATTCCTAACTTTTTTACATTCCAAGTCATTAAGCTTTAAGGCAGGGGCAAGAATTATTCAGATAGCACCTCCCATCAGCAGTAGCCAAGATAGCCATTGATAAGACCTTGGCTTGGGAGAGTTACCTTTTTTTTTTTTTTTTGACTGTTATGTGCCATTAAGTCACTTCTGAGCAAAGGTAGTCCTATGAATTAATGTCCTCCAAGATATACTAATCATTTCTTGCAAACTAAAAGTTGTGGTTTTTATTAGGTTAATCCATCTCTTGTTAGGTTTTCCTCTTTTCCTACTGCCTTTCCCTTTTTGTCCCCCCCCCTCAAAGTCTGATCTGCAACCAAGTTATTTGTCTTCCTGGGGGTCCTAGGGAGATGAAACTTACATTCCCCAGAACCTTTAAGTCATGCATGGTCAAAAAGGTAATTTTTCCTAGTTCTTCCAGAGGGATAATGAGAATTGCAGTTGAACAACACCTTGAAGTCAACAGGTTCCTCACCTGTTGTGTAGGAGATTCCTGAAAGAATGGTGCTAATCCATCCGGCCCATGCCAGTGGTGGCAGTGGAAGTAGATGTGTTTACGACAGCCATTAACACATTTACAACAGCCACTGACGTGTTTTACAGCAGCATTTTTGGCAGGGAAACCACCAGTCCGGCCTGCACAACTTGTCTGAGGGAGTGTGACCCATCCCACAGCCTGAAAAGGTTAAGAACCACTGATTTAGACAAACCCCTCCCCATTTATACAATTAAGGTTCCACTGACTGGTCAGACAATACCTGCTATAGCAATAGAAATTGCACTTATCTACCACCCCTAGGACTGCAGTGGCTCAAGTGGCAAAGATGCTGACTGGGAGATGGAAGGTCAGCAGTTCGATTCCTGAGTACTGCAGGATGGAATGAGCTCCCATCTTTGTCCCAGCTCCTGCCAACCTAGCAGTTTGAAAGCAAAAAATTGCAAGTAGATAAATAGGGACCACTTTGGTGGGAAGGTAACAGTGTTCTGTGCACTCCGGTGTCTAGTCATGCCTGTCACATGACCACGGAAATGTCTTCAGGTTTGAAACAGAGATGAGCACTGAACCCCAGAGTCGGATACAACTGGCTTTTGAGCAAGCGAAACCTACCACCCCATAGCACTTAGCGCACTCTCTGGGCAGTTCACAAGCTAACTAGCATTTTGCCCCCAACATTCTGGGTACTCATTTTACCTACCTCAGAAGGATGGAAAGCTAAGTCAACCTAGTGTCCCATCAGGATTGAACTCACAATGTTTTGGCTGTAGTACAGCTGTTTAACTACTGCACCACCAGGGCTCTTAATATGGATCTTTCCCCTGTAAATATACACAGGGGGATAGTGGGAAACTATTAGAGTTTCTAATAGGAAGTTTGAAAAGCACTGCTATACGTGATGCCCTAAATATGTCCTCATGTTTCAAAATCAAACATGACAAACATAACTGCACTAGCTACTTCGATGCTTCCGGGAGGAAAAAAGGAGGGGGAAGAAAAATTACCTGATACTTCTCAGGTTTATTTATTACATAAGCTTCTACTGTCTTTGTTGCTTCATATGGCATGTGTATTTATAGAACAACAGAAGGAGAGATTGACAAAAAAAGCTTCTAAATAGTCCAGTTATCTTTAGCATACATGCTGAATTAAATAAAGCTCCTAAACAGGAGGGCATTTCAGAACTGTAGCCCATTACGGCAGCTTTTTTCCTGACAGCAATACTGTATGTTAGCTCTTATCAAATTATTTTTTAAAAAATTGCACATGAGTAAAAAAAGAAGAGAAAAGCTCATCTTTCTGGAATACTGACAGTGCAGCTTTGATCTAGTAGTAGAAGATTATGGTAGCAGAATGTAAAGGAGGAGGCATGTATGAGAATAATCCCCATCCCATTCACTGAAAATAGAAACATGAAATGGAATACGGACTGTAAAAGAAAACTGTAGCTATTTCCCAGAGGAAATGGGAAGTTAGGAAAGAGTTGCTTGTTTAAAAAATGATTTCCATAACTTTTTAGCTAATAAAAAGACCTTTTCAATTATTGAACAAGTATAATTGTTCAAACTATCTACAAATCTTCTCTTATATCAGGGGTTCCCAACCTTTTCGGGCCATAGGCCAGTCACATGGTTGAGTGGGCTGGTCACCTGGTTTCTCCCACCCAGAAGTGTATGTAAAATGTGCCCGTGCACGTGCAAAACGCTGCCATAAATGCACCCATGGCTGTCGTAAACATGTTTACGGAGCAGTGGGTCATTTATGGCAGTGTTTTGCGCATGCGCAGGCACATTTTACTTATGCTTCCGGGAGTGGCGAGGACAATGAGGGCCAAATGATTTGGCACCACAGGCCAGATGCAGCCCATGGGCAGTAGGTTGGGAACCCCTGTCTTTTATAATACTTTAACTTAGCATTTTGAAATGTAGAACAGTGAATGTTTGCAGCTCTTATGTCTCCTGTCTTTATGTGAGTTACTATCTGTTAGAGTCAAACAGCTGCATAAATGGGAGATTATGTGGTTTAATCTAGATTTTATATTGGAACTAAATAATGTGTAAAAGTGTGATAATTTTTTTTCACTGTAGTTCTTACTTTGACTATATGCCAAGTATTGAACATAACTTGAGAACTATTGAACTTACTTTGCAATCCTACGTGTACAACTATATATCAAAGGTGGAATGAGAATGACCAATGAATTCTATGAAACTGCTCAATACAGAATCAGATTAAGACCTTTTTCAGGTGTTCAACTGATTGATTTAACAGGACTGTATTTATGGTGAGAATGTAAGTTTAGTGTCTTGCATGGAAGACAAAGAAGGAGCCGCAGTAAGGGCTAAAACACAGCTTTATTGCATGATGGTCAGGGTGAACATGTGGTAATGGCGGAGATACAGCTCTATTTATGCGGTCACTGTATATTTGAATATGGCTATACGGTAGCTCATTGGCTACTCTCCGCGTGATGTCATCGTTCGTCACGCCCATCTTGTCCAGGTGCTGTGGGGTGGGAAGGTTTCCCGTGCTGCAGGTATTGGTGAGTTCATACCATGTGAGCCGGATGCTCGCTACTGCCACATGTGGCCACCTAGCTCGCATCCTTATACAGCTTGCTACAATGTGTCTCTGATTAGATACAAATGGATACAATGGCCGGATACAATCTGTTAAAGGGGACTTGCAACATTCATTTAGTACATAACAGTAAGATTTCTCCCCCAACATTCTCACCACCTGGCGGATGATCATGGCAACACCCTGCATGCTGGCACCAGTCTTCACCAATCAAATGGAGCATCCCTCTTAGTTACTAAATTGGATCATTTTAAGAAATATTTATTCAAAGTCTAGAGCACTGTGACACAACATAAGTATTTTTAAATGATCATTGGCAACAGCAAAGAGGGAGAATCCATCAACCACTGTTAGTGATTTTTAATTTCAAATGGTGTGACAACTGAAACAGTCTGATATAGGCAGGTTTATTTACAATTGATTTTAGCCCAGCCACCAGGCAGACTGAGGAAGGCTACCACCTGAGGCCCCAGATTTATTTATTTATAATTCAAATTTCTATGCCAAAGGATACCAAAGGACAATGAGAAGTGACAAAGAGGATATAACTGTGTCACATGGCCTTGCCTGCCTCCACACATGCCCTAGAACAGTGGTCCCCAACCTTTCCATGAGGCCATACAGCCTTATTTACTGCTATCACCCTCAAGGCATTACCCCCACTGTTCTTTCTGTCTGAAACAGCACCATTTACTATTGTTTTTCCTGACCCTTTCTTGCACCCACACCCACACACACATACACACACATACACACCCACCCACCCACCCACCCACCCACACACACACACACACACACACACACACCATACCTGTCAACCTTCCTGGATTGGCCGGGATTTCCCGCCCGCAGCTGCCAAAACCGCAGAATTGGCAGCGGGGGGGAAAGAGGTACTGTGCATCCCTTCTGTGCAGATCACCTTCTACGAATGCATAGAAGGCTTTTACGCTTGCGTAGAACCCTTCTATGCTTGCGTAAAACCCTTCTACGCATGTGTAGAAGGTGATCTGCACAGAAGGGGATCGTAGAAGCCTTCTACGCATGCATAGAAGGGTTCTACTCATGTGTAGAAGGCAATCTGCGCAGAACCGTTCTGCACAGGTCACGTAGAAGGCGGCCAGTGCAGAACCGTTCTGCACAGGTCACGTATTTTACGGAGCCGCGGTTGACAGGTATGACACACACACACAATTGCAGCATTGTTTTGTTCTGGTCTCCATGGTTCCTTTTGTCAGCCCCCCTTGTGATCTTATTTTCCTTGATGCTTTGGCCATTCTCGGTGCTTTGCTAGCCAGCAGATCTCAGGTACAGTAGTACCTCGGATAAAGTCCGATTCAGATAAAGTCCGATTCGGATAAAGTCGCGGTTTTCATGCACACATGATGCATCGCCCATTTGATTCAGATACAGGACCACATGCTCCAGGACCACATGATCCAGGACCACAGGCACAGGACCACATGCTCCACCAAATATCTTTCTTCATTTCAATATGTCAACATTTCATTCCTTTTTAATTGCACCATGCTTCTGCTGGTAGAATCAGAAATGGAAAATGTTAATTTTCAAAGACAGCAGTTCCCAAAATTCACTTAGTCAGAATGGCCTATGGAGTAGTGGTCTTCTTCACTCCCCACCAAACAAATGAACAAACAAACATGGGAACACTAGAATGATGGTATCGAAACCCAACCTTCCAGTCTCCAGCTCAGCATCTTAACCACTAAGCCACCGAGGGAGCTGTACCCAGTGTAGTGTGGAGGATAGAGTGATAAACTAGGACTCATGAGGCATGACTTTGAATCCTCTCTCATCCATGGGAGTTCACTGGGGATATGGACTGGTAAAGCTCACTTACCTTTGAAAGCTCTATTAAGTCAGTTCTGGCTTGACAGCACATAACATAACAAACACCAGAATGCCATCCAAGTGTCTTGTGGCACATTAGAGACTGTGTTTACAGCATTTGGATTTGCAATCCATCTCATTAAAATACATGATTATTATTATGCTTCCCTTTCATTGTCTCCAATGATTAATTTCTCTTTTCCTTCTCACTTACACACAGAATGCAAGCGCGGCGCCAAAATGGCCGCCGTGCTCTTTGCGGGCCCCCCCCCCACAGGACGAATGATCCGGGTAGTTTAGGGCGTGGCCAGCTCCCTTACAAAAGGGGTGGCCACGAGGCAGCCGAGCTGCCATTTTACCTAAGCGACGGAGCAGAGAAGTTTTTTCCCTTGTGTCTCCGTCGCTCTTTACCTAGGTCTGGAAGCCTTTTGGCGGCGAATCTTCTCTCTCGGCTTCCTTTTGCCTTCAGTGAGATGCCTCCGAAGAAGAAGGCGCTTTCGAGTGCGGCTCGCACGGGTAGGAGGCGCAATCCGGGTCGGAGGACCACGGTGGCGCCTCCCCAGCAGCCGCCTTTGCCGGCACCCGCCGGGACCGGCGGGATGGGGTCGATCACCCCTTGGCCGGCAGCGGGAGACCCAAGCATGGGCCCGGTGAGGGCTGCGGCCCCCGGCCCGCAAGCGGTGGACACCGCTCCTGGCTTTGCCCATTCTGCTGGGCCTGCAGCGGTCGTGGCGCAGCTCCCCCCGGGGCCTTCTAGCCTTGGGTGGTGGTGTGGCCCCCTGCCTTGGCAGGCGCCTGCACCGACCCTTCCGGGCTTCGGTGCTGGACAATGGCCCTATTCGGGTCCTGGGGTACAGGGACCTGTACCCGCGCCTCTAACAGGCGGGCCGGCCGGCCCTTGGCCCCAGGTCAGCGTTGAGGCCTTACTGGCCCGTGTGGCGGCCCTCGAGGCCTCCTTGGCTCGGGCCAGCCATGCTGGGGCTACTTGTGGGGTTCGTTTCGAGGCGCCGTCGGTCGGGCAGCAGCAGGCGACGGGACGGGTCGAGCTGCTGCAGGCGCGTGGCGCACCTTCGGCCACTGCCTCGCAGCTCCCCGGCCAGCAAGCAGGTGTGGGTCAGGCCACGATGATGAGCTCTACGGCGGTCGTGAGCTCCGACGCCCCCGGTGGGCCGGAACCCCCGGTGGGGGCGGCCTGCGGGGGTGCAACAGGTGAGTATGCAGTACAAGCCAATACACCTACACACATTGCCAATACGGGGGTGGCCTTTCAATGGCCTTGGCCTCGCGCGGGTGGTGCGGTGGCCCAGCCACCGGCGCCCCACTCGGCGATGACAAATGCTACCCAGACCCTTGGGGTTACAGGTGTTCCCTACCCTGCCGGGAATGTATTTGGGGTGGCGGGGCCAGCACAGGCCCCTTTTCAGATGCCTGCGTTGTCTGCGGTCCCGGTTTCGGCCTTGCCAATGGCGGGATATTCTTTGCCACTGGGTGACCACCTGGCACAAGCCACCAGAGAAAAGATATGGCGGGGGGAGTATGTAGATATCTTCTCACTCTTAAACAGAGAGCCCACCAAGGAGGAGAGGGAGGGGCAGGACGAGAAGGATAAGGAGCAGGCACGTCGTCGCAAGCCACCACGTACCTGGGCCAACTGGCTGCCGGCTTATTTAATCTACATGGCAGTGTCCAATATTTGGACAACATCTATAGGGCGATGGTCGATTTTCCGGGCCCCTCGTGGTTGGCTTATGACGAGGAATTTCGTATGCGGATTCCCCTGCACCCCGAGATGAGGTGGGATGAGCCGTGCCAGAGGCTTTGGCTTCTGTACATGACGCCCACGCGCCCCGCGCCAGGGGAGAGATACCATTGCGGACATGCGGTCCAGCGAGCGGCTCCAGCTCAGGTTCCCCGCCAGGTGGCGGGGCAGGGGGTTCCAGCCCGCCTGCTGTGCTGGACTTTCTCGTCCAATGGTTCCTGCAATAGGAAAAATTGCAAGTACAGGCATGAGTGTCCCACCTGTGCTGGCCCCCACGCAGCCTCTGCGTGTCCCAGGCCTGGAGGGACGCGTGGCAGAGGCAAGGGTGGACAGTGGGCTGGCAAGACTGCCGCAGATGGAGGTAGCGTACCAAAAGGCCCCCTCCCCAATTAATGTGCGTATGTTGGAGCGTTGGCTCGCATCGTACTCGAAGAGGGAGGATGCGGAGTATCTCCTTCGAGGCTTTCAGCAAGGGTTCCGTATCCCTTGCATGGGTGATAGGTCCCCTCAGGATGCCCCCAATCTTTTATCTCTTAGGGGAAGGGAGGAGGTGGCTGCTGCCAGCATTAGGAAGGAGGTTGATGCGGGCAGGGTCGCTGGCCCTTTCCCTGCACCCCCGTTCCCCAATTTTAAGGTATCACCCCTAGGCTTAGTTCCCAAAAAGTCCCTAGGCGAATTTCGCCTTATTCATCATTTGTCTTACCCGGCCGGCCAATCGGTCAATGATGCTATCCCTGATTACCTTTGTTCGATCAGGTATACATCCTTTGACCACGCGCTGCGCATGGTGCGCTCGTGCGGCCCGTGTGCCTTGCTGGCTAAATGCGACATCAAGTCGGCTTTTCGCCTACTGCCGGTGCATCCGGCCGACTTCGAGTTGCTGGGTTTCAAATTTCGGGGTGAATATTATTTTGATAAGGCCATGCCTTTTGGCTGTTCCATATCATGCTCTGCATTCAAGCGTTTCAGTACCTTCCTGGAGTGGGCTTTCGTCCGCAGGTCAGGGTCCCGGTCTGTAGCCCATTACCTGGATGACTTTTTATTCGGGGGTGAACGGGGCTGGGACACGTGCACACGTCTCCTCAACACATTTCAGACGCTAATGGAGGAACTTGGTGTCCCTTTAGCGCCCGAAAAGACCGAGGGCCCATCTAACAAGCTAGTATTCCTGGGGGTGGAGATCGACACAGTAGCGCAGGCTTCTAGGTTACCGGGGGATAAGGTGTCCCGGTTAGTGGCCCTCATCTCGGATTTGCTGGCCAAGCGCAAGGCATCACTGAGGGAACTCCAAGTGTTACATGGTCACCTCAATTTTGCCTGCAGGGTGGTCGCACCGGGCAGGGCTTTTGCTCGGCGCTTATGCGACGCCATGGCAGGGTTATCCAGGCCCCACCATAGAGTCAGGATTACCCGGGGTATCAGGGCAGACATGTTCGTCTGGTTACAGTTCCTGAGGGAGTTCAATGGGGTCTCATTTTGGAGGTCTGACCTCCTGGCTTCCCCAAATTTTCAGATCCAGTCTGATGCCTCAGGATCCCTGGGTTATGGGATGTACTTCAATGGGAAGTGGGCCTATGGTGGGTGGCCACCGGCATGGGCAGGCACTGGTCGCCTGCGTGATCTCACATACCTTGAATTTTTTCCTATCCTGGGGGCTTTGATGCTGTGGGGTGAGGAATGGGCCAACTCGGTCGTGCATTTCTGGTGTGACAACGCTGCTGTTGTCCACATTGTCAATGCACAGACTTCCAAATCGCCCAGGGTTATGGACCTAGAGCGCCAGTTTGTGCTGCGCTGCCTGCGCCTCAACGTCTTGTTCAGGACTAGGCACGTCCCAGGGGTTAATAATGATATTGCCGACGCTTTGTCCCGCCTGCAGATCTCCCGGTTCCGTGCCTTGGCCCCGGATGCGGAGGAATTTCCCTCGCCACTCCCGGACGAGATATGGACCATTGGCAGGGAGAGGTGAACCGGGCGATCGGCCTGTCACTGGCGCCCCACACGCGTAAGGCGTATCAACAAGCTTTTAATTCTTATAGGGCATTTTCTGCCCAATTTCACCTGCCAGAGACCTGGCCTATCCCGGTGGATCATGTTCTGCGGTTCATGGTTCACCTGCATTCCCAGGGCCTCGCGCCTCGCACCATAGCATCCAAGCTCTCGGCGCTGGCTTTCATGGCCAAGGTGGGGGGTCATGTGGACAGCACCTCTGACTTCCGTGTGAGACATGTTTTGGAGGGGTGGGTGCGCGAGCGCGGGCGTTGCCCGGACGACCGGCACCCTATTTCCCCAGGGGTTCTTACCCAGTTGGCCCGGGGCTGGCCAGGCCTCTGTTTTGATCGTTATGAGGCAGCCCTTTTTCATGCAGCGACAACGGTGGCATTTTTTGGAGCGCTCCGCATCAGCGAACTTGTGATGCTGTCTAAGGCGGATGCAAGTTGTAGGGCACTGGAACTCGAAGATGTATACGTTGCCAAAGACTGGGCCCAGTTGAGGATACGCTCCTCTAAGACTGATCAGCAGGGCGCAGGCAGTGGTGTAAGACTGCTACGGTGTTCTTTGGCAGACATCTGTCCGGTTGGTGCCCTACAGGAGTTTCTTGCACTGCGTGGCACGCACCATGGCCCGTTTTTCTGTCACCAAGATGGGTCTCCCCTTACTAAATTTCAGTTTTGGAAGGTGACAGGCAGAGCCCTCGCCAGGGTGGGCCTACCAGGTGCCCGTTATGGCACACATTCATTCCGTATTGGGGCAGCCTCTACAGCAGCTGCTTTTGGGTACTCCGGGGCTGACATACGCAGCATGGGGAGGTGGGGTTCACAATGTTTTCAGTTTTATGTGCGCCCACTTCCGCCGTGAGTACCAATACAGTCACCTTACCTTCCTTTTTTCCTCAATTTTCTTACAGACCCTGGGTGTCGTATTACACCGGTGACAGTATGGCTGGTGGGCCACAGCTACGTGCAAAGGGCAGCGCGTTACGCTGCAGCGACAGAGTGGGGACCCCGACTGGGACTGGGTGAACACGCCAGTCTCACATGGCATGGTAAGCCTGGGATGTTGTGGCGGGAGCTGCTGCCTTTTCTTTTTTCAGGCAGAAGTGCTGCCCCGCCTGACATTCTCATCATGCACCTGGGGGGCAACGATTTGGGTCAGGTCACCGGCTTGTCGCTCAAGCATGCGATTTGCGAGGACCTTGCCTACTTGCACTACGTCTGGCCTCCCGCAACCCTGGTTTGGTCGGACATGGTCCCGCGCCATTCTTACAGGGGAGGAGTTGACCTCATGGCCCTTGACCGCGCTAGGCGCGCGGTCAATAGGGCGGTGGCGCGGTTCCTTGCTGACAAGGCTTGGGGACGGGTCAGTCGTCACCCCGCTATTGGACTAGAACATTATGATTTGTATGCAGGGGATGGGGTCCATCTGTCGCGAGGAGGTATGGATCTCCTGTTGGGTGATTGGCGAGTAGGCCTGTTGACCGAGCTGACGGTCTGGGGGGGGTGCGTCAGGCCTTCTGTGAAGCCCCTCCGTGTGGCGGGTAGCACTGGTAAGGTAAACAGTTATGACCCACAGGTATCCGGCAGGTTCGCAATTGACTGGACAACACTAGATAGGAATAAATTAGTTAAACGTTGTCCGGTCAACGACGAACCAGGCGACGGGGTGATGGCGATAGCTAACCAGCATGCATCACCCTGTGATTTCACGGATACGAGTCAGAGGGTGGGGTCATTAGTTAGATATTGACTACGGTCAACAATTTGTTTGTTGTCAACAAACAAATTGATACAAATTGATACATTGTAACCAATTGCCGTTGGCAATTTTGGGTGGTACCTTACCAGTGTTACTTCGGCCTGCTTGCCTTAAGAATTATGATTGGTCGTTTTACCAATACAAATTTATAATTCAGACTAGAGCATGAATCAATAAATGTGGCCCAATGCCGTTATCCACTTTCAATGGTGTCTGAGTCCGTTATTGGGGGGTGCGCCTGCAAAGAGTAATCTGATAAAGTGGGCTGCAGTCAAAGAAAACACATGTAAAAACAAAGATTGGTAGTCTTTAAAGAGCCATTATAATCTGTGTTATTTTTGCAGCTACAGGATAGCAGCTGTCCCCATTTCACAATGTTTGCACTGGAATTCCAATAATCAATTAAGCGGGCTGAGCTAATAAATGAGCCATTTCCCCATATATAGCTGCAACACATGTCAAAATGACCCATTTTGTAGCCTAGTACGAAATGATGTATCACATCATCTACCTAACACACATCTTCCTTCTTTTTTTCATACATGCACACATGTAGGTTTTATAACTGAATTTTCAGTAGCTAGGAAATCCAAAATACCAGTAGAGTTATAATAATAAACTTCATTTGGATTGACCTCTTTATTTTATTAGATGTTGTATAGCTACTACCATTTGCAGAAAATAGTACTGTATTTCATTTCCTTAGAGAGAACTGCTTAAAACTGATGCTTGTGTTATTTTCATATGATGTATATCCCCACAGCCATATTCAATACATATGTAACTCTTTAATAAGCTTAATTACTACAAAAAACATTATATCATTCAAGCAATGCTTTTCTTCCTCAACCATCTGATTCACCTATAGGAATCCTCTGCCACCCTTAGTTTGGTAAGTACAAATTATCAATGTCACTTTTTTGTGTGCAGGGCATGATGCATAGTCATTAGCTTCATCATTTTTCAGTCTAGGTTGTTTAATTCCATTTGGGTCCAATATAATAGGCATTGCCCAGGTATTAATTGAGTTCATGATACTGCCTCCACTCAGTTTTGACCTCAAGATTTTCCAGACCCACTCTATACAGTGGATCCTCCTTTAACAAACAGCTTGGTTAACATAAAAATCACATAACAAAAGGAAATCCATAGAAAATAGTGGCTCGGTTTACGGAATTTCCCCCCAGAATGGATTAATTGGTTTTCAATGCATTCCTATGGGAAATTGCATTCAGTGCATTCCTATGGGAAATTCAGTTAAAGTAATTTTTTGCTGTAAGAAACGTTCTGGAGAACGCATTAATTACGTTAACCAAGGTTCCACTGTATATTTTGTAGAAGTGGCTTTTTTGATCTAGTCTGGCCAGGTTATCCTGCTATAGTAATAGACCATACTGCCAGCAACTCAATGCCGAGTCTCAGGCAGCAGTTAGCTAACCTAACAACCCTGATGACTTGTGGCCTTGGTGATGTCCACAGGGAAGGGTGATGGTCCCCATTTGAATCCATCTTGTTGGAGGGCAGCACTTTCATCAATATGTGGCTGAGGAGGACTTTGTGTGCCAAAAGGGTTCAGTACCAGAAAGTGACTCGCAAAGCTGGATCAGTGGTACAGGGGTCCTGCTGCGATGCAGAAGGCAGATATAAATATGACTATAAAAATAAATAAATAAATAAATAAATAAAAGGCCACAGCATTATATTCACAGAACAGTCTTCGTGGCCGATCGCCATGATGTTTGCCAGTATTCAGAATCAGATACATCACAAGAGGAAGGAAGCTTTCTTGACTTGGTTGTGCAGTAGGTCATAGGCTTTCAGAATGCCCAGGTACTTATATCCCTCTTCTGATATTATTGCTTTTATACATCTTTCATTATTGAATCCATCAACTTCATCAATATTGCCTGCCTTAAGTGTAATTGCTACACACTTGTTAATTCCAAATTGTATTCCAATGTCTTTGCTAAATTCCTTTGTACTTTCTAGTAAAGTATTTAATTCATCTCTTGTCTTACCAAACAATTTTAGATCATCCATTTAAAGCAAACGTGAAACCTTAAGTTCTTTCTTAGCCCATTCATATCCAAAGTTTGTTCTATCCAAAATCATTGTCAATGGCCCTAACATAAATAGTAAAGGCTATAATGCATCACCTTAAAAAATTTCATCCTTAATTTTGACTTCACCAAATTCTTCTCCATAGGCTATTAAGTTTATTTCCCCCTCCCCTAAATAACTTCATGGAAGTCTTAATACATTTTTGGACACTGTTGCTAATTCCCAAAAAAAGTCAAGGCATTTCTCAAGCCATCCATGTGGAAAAGAATCAAATGTCTTCTAAGCCATAAACAAAGTTGTTCACCTTTTCTTTGAATTCTTCAAAACCAATTCTTCAGTAGTAATGTTAACTGTTCCACACATTAGCTGTTTTGTTTGAGATAATGTTTCTGTTGGACTAATTCGTTTACTTTCTTCATCATTTTAGACAAATTTTCCTTACTAACTTGGTTCAGATTTAGCATTCAAATTCTTTCTGTCATTTTTATTTAAATCTTAATTTTCACAGTTAATTCATCACTGACCATTGGTACTTCAAAATCTTTTCCAGCTGTTGCTTCTTGTTTTCAGGAGCACTACTGGCCTCTTCTCTTTCCTCCACTACTTGCTTCTTGGTTTGTAAATTAGCTGCCTCATAAATTATGCTTGGGCCTGGATCTTATACTGCTCTACTTACAATCTCTTGTAATTTGATGTCAGTGAAGAATTTATGTTTCAAAATAATGTGTCTCTGGTCCATTAGTTTTTGCTTACTATTTTCAAGTCTCAGTGGTTTTCTTTCCAAATTTGGTACACAATTTTTTTAAAATCCATGAGTTGATGGCTCAGATTGGTAATCGGCTTCCATAATTGAACGGTTTCCCTCTCTCATCCAGTTTTTTCAGATTTTTTTTATTATTTCTCAGATGCTCATCAACTCCATACCTTGGTTGCCTAGCAAAAAAAGTTGAGCCCTGTAGCACATTTTTCAATGGATGCCCAGGAGCCATAGCATCCAATACAATTCTTGTTAGTCCAGGTGACAATTGAGCTGACATGGAATTAGAATTATTGTTCTTACCATATTAAATGGGTTGTGGGACAAATTTAGTGTGGTTCTTCAGCTAAGACCAATAAGATATGGTTGCACCTGTTCAGCACTGCTCTTAGTGCCATTAAAGAACACAAGCCCCTCCACTACAAAAAGGTATTGTTCCTTTTGGAAGGAAGTAGTAGTAGTAGTAGTAGTAGGAAGAGGAGGAGGAGGAGCAGCAGCAGCTCTTTCAGCAGCATTTTAAACAATATTTACCTTTGTTCTGATGCTGCACACATTTCCACCTTAGGGCTATTGATTCACCACATACAGATTGATTCTCTACATGTTGATTCTCTATATACAGTTACAAATGTTTGATCTGTCTTGTAGATGATAACATACTTTATTGCCTAGGTTACAAACTGATTGTCATCTGTGGTGCCTTTCTGTGCAACAGAGCATTGCGTGAAAGCTGAAGTTTCCATGACGGAGTGGAAAAGATTATTAAAGCCGTATTAAAGCAGTGTGATAAGCAGCGTCTTAAAGGTGGTTCTATGTTTAAAATCAAGGAGCAGAAAATTATAAATTTCCTGTGGACATTTTGAAAATGATTAATAAAAGAGGTGGGAGAGATAAAGGAAAATTGTTGTGAGTATCCTTTAGTGACTCGCTCTGCCAGTCACTAAGAATAGCAGCAAACAGCTGGAATGGTACCAAGATTACAGACAAGAAAGGCTTTATTTCTTCATTTTTGTTTTTAATAATATTATCTGAATTGTTAAATTCCTTTTCCAGTCAATACAAATTGGGGTATCACAGTTTAAAAAAACCCCTTCTCCTTTATTTATCATTGCCATTGAATTTTATTATAATATTATATAATGTTGTATGTTTTCCTTATGAACCTACTAGCTATTTGTGCCCGGCTTTGCTGAGCAGGTTTGAAATGTGCAGCCCTGTGTGTGTGTGTGTGTGTGTGTGTGTGTGTGTGTGTGTGAGAGAGAGAGAGAGAGAGAGAGAGAGAGAGAGAGAGAGAGAAAGAGAGAGAGAGGAGGCTACACCTGGGTGAGTAGGGAGGGAAGGGGGAGGCAGAAGCATTTCCCCCCCTTTCCCTGCCTGGGTTGGGGTTAGGGAAGCAGGTAAGGGTGGGAGGTGGAAGCTTTCTGTTTCCCCCTTTCCTTTCCATGGGGGGGGGTGGGAGGCCTTTGTTACCCGTCAACTGTTTCGATGGTTTTTTTTGTCAACCTTCGAAACAGTTTAGGAGGAAATACAAAGGCGCCAGCCAGCGATTCGTAAGGGGAGGTGCTCTCCCTGGCGGATCACTGGCTGCTGCCTTTCTATTACCCCCACCACTGTTTCAAGAGCTGACATGAAACAGCGTTGGGGGTAATAGAAAGGCAGCAGTCAGCGATCCGCCAAAAAGAGCACCTCCTCCTATGGATCGCTGGCTGGCGCCTTTTCATTTCCCCATTAACTGTTTTGAAGGTTGCTTCGTGTCAGCCTTCGAAACAGTTAATGGGGGAAAAACAAAGGCAGCAGGCGGTGATCCGTAAGATGATGTGCTCTCCCTGGCAGATCGCTGGCTGCTGCCTTTCTATTACCCCCACCACTGTTCTGGCCTCACCCCATGGTTGCAGGAATAAGTGGAAGCCCCACTGATCCCCGCGGCCCCAGCAATGAAGGCCAGCGCCAGCCTCACCACGGCTTCGGCGGGGTTGCGGGAAGGAGGGGGAGCCACTCTCCTCCCTGCAGCCCCAGCGATGAAAGCCGGTGCTTGCCTTACCACAGCTTTGGCGGGGTTGGGGAAGCGAGGGTGGCAAAGTGCTGCATCTGCCTTTGGTGACCTTGCGCTCCTGCTGCATGAGGCTGTTTTTTTATTTTGCATGCGCCGGCTTTCCCGGCCTCCTCTGCATTCACGTCCTTCAGCCTGATTGGCTGTGGCGTGGCACGGCACGGAGGACACTAGGAAGCATAGTGTTTTTTGTTTGTGTTCATGTTCGTGGGGCAGTTGCCCCACTCTCAGCATCCAGACCCTTGCGGCGATGCTCTCAGGGTCTTAAGGTAAGTGTGGCCGGCTCGGTACAGGATGGTTGGGCTGGGTGTGGCCATGTATGCCAGACACGCACAACCCAACCCCCTTCTTATAGGTAAAGATGTATATATAGGAAAGGTAAAGTAAAGGTACAGGTTGCCCTTGATGGAAACCAGTGGTAACCAACTCTAGGGTTTGGTGCTCATTCCCATTTATAGCCAAAGAGCCAGTGCTGTCTGCATCTGCGGGCATTTTTTGTGGTCAAGTGGCAGGCATGACTAGATGCCAGAGTGCACAGAATGCTGTTACCTTTCCCACCAAAGTGGTAACTATTCATCTACTTGCAATGTCTTGCTTTTGAACTCCTAGCATGGCAGGAGCTGGAACATAGACAAGAACTTATTCCATCCTGCAGCATTCATCTCTAAAGTGTGAGAAAACTTCTTTTCTTTCTTTCAATTCGTACTCTGAAACAAGTTAGATTGTATTCAGTAATACAGTACTTACTCCAGGTAAATGTTTATTGGATTGCATCCAGTCTCTTAATAGCACAAGTCTATGCATGCCATGCAGACAAACCACATGTAGTGAGAGACAATGAAGGATTCACAGGGTCAATTTCTGATTCAGTTTCTCTTATTTCACTGATCATTCTCTTTCTTCCCCTGATATGTAGATGTGTGCATGAGATTACACACTATGTTCAATAAGTCTGAAATTAGGTTCAATACTTGGAACTGTGCCTTCTTAAATGGTGTTTGGGGAGATAATAAAAACAATATAAAATTGAAGACAACCTGAGTTTTCTTCCTTTAGCTTTCTTGGCCATAGGCATTCATTTGACCTTATAGAACACCTGCTGGAGTGCCCGGCTTCGCTAGGGTGGTCCAACGTGGCTAGCTGAGTGCCAGTGGTGCCTGGGAAACCCACTGGCCAGGGGTGGGCCTGTGATGTGAGCTTGGTGATGACATCACAATCCCCCTTGGTTGGCCTAGCACTGGGGCAGACACAAACCCTCCTGTCAAATATACCCCCCTTTGCAGATCAATTTAGGGGGCAAATACCCCCCCATGGGCTTCGGGACACCGACAGTGACCTGCTCACATGCGCAAGGTATGTGTGTGACGAATCTAATGGGGTATGGTCAAGAGGTGCAGTAGCCCATACCGGACATGGAACCCACACCTTTGCTTTATAGGTATAGACAATTCTTTCAAAAGATTCCCAAGCTATTGCTTTATGTGAACATGGGAAGTGCTTACTGTTTTAGATGTCATCAGAAATGGTGACAAAAACAATAATACAGTTAGCCTAAATTTAGTTTGGCCAGGTAGGAAAAAAAAGATTGTTGAAAATAAAATTATTGAAGACCCCTTAGCTCCTCCCCTCAGCTGGTTGGAGGGGAGTGGGAGTGACCATTGCTCCATGGCAGGAGGACATTTTCCACCTTCGTCCCTGCCACAGAGGCCCCTTAGCTCCTCCCCTCAGCCGGTGAGGGGAGTGACCGTTGCTCCATGGCAGGAGGACATTTTCCACCTTCGTCCCTGCCACAGAGCCCCCTTAGCTCCTCCCCTCAGCTGGTTGGAGGGGAGTGGGAGTGACCATTGCTCCATGGCAGCAGGACATTTTCCACCTTCGTCCCTGCCACAGAGCCCCCTTAGCTCCTCCCCTCAGCTGGTTGGAGGGGAGTGGGAGTGACCGTTGCTCCATGGCAGGAGGACATTTTCCACCTTCGTCCCTGCCACAGAGGCCCCTTAGCTCCTCCCCTCAGCCAGTGAGGGGAGTGACCGTTGCTCCATGGCAGGAGGACATTTTCCACCTTCGTCCCTGCCACAGAGCCCCCTTAGCTCCTCCCCTCAGCTGGTTGGAGGGGAGTGGGAGTGACCATTGCTCCATGGCAGGAGGACATTTTCCACCTTCGTCCCTGCCACAGAGCCCCCTTAGCTCCTCCCCTCAGCTGGTTGGAGGGGAGTGGGAGTGACCGTTGCTCCGTGGCAGGAGGACATTTTCCACTTTTGTCCCTGCCACAGAGCCCCCTAAGCTCCTCCCCTCAGCCAGTTGCAGTGGAAGTGGCTGTTACCCATGACATGGGCCTTAAGTTTTATGTAATTTACCATCTTTGTCTGTAAACCGCTTTGGGTCACCAATAGGTGAGGAAAGCGGTATAAAAATATACTAAATAAAATAAATAAATAAATAAATAAAATGCATCACCATGTGTTCTTTGTAGTTATACAAGTCTAGTTTGTACTTGATCCAAGCCATAAGCTCAAATTTGTATGTTTAGAACAAACCTATTCTCTAAAATTGTTGCAGGCAGTTGTCAAAGTTGGCTAAAGATCTTGCTGAAATAATCATTCCTAGATTTGGAAGGAAACTTTTCACCTTGAATGCTTTTTATTTTGGGGTTTTGTATGCAAGACATTGACTCAAAAATTGATTCTTTTAGTGACATCTACAAACTGCTGTGCATTGAAGTGAAATAGTTACCGTATTTATTCGTGTATAACGCGCAAAATTTTATACCAAAAAAAGAAATCAAAGTTGGGGTGCGCGTTATACACGAGGACTGGGTGCGCGTTATAAACGAGCCTCTTTTACTTCCTTTTTAGAATTGGGTCGGCTGTCTATTGCTGCGGCGGGTGAAGGGGAGGCGGGGGGGTGGCTTTGAAGAAATTGACGGGATCTGATTGGGTGGCGCGGGAGACGAGGCGTGGCCCGGAGGTAGCTCGCAGTTCGAGCGAGGCTCCTGGAGGTCGGAAGTGCTCGTTTCGGATTGCATTTTCTGCAACAGGTGGGTCTGATTATCCCCCCCTCCCTCAATATTTTAAGGCGTGCTCTTTTTCACCGATATAACTGGTTCCCCTTTAGATGGCATCTCAGGGTATCAAGCGTAAACGTTGTGCATATGACGCTTTGTTCAAGCTCAAAGTTGTTGATCATGCTGAAATGCATGGAAACCGAGCAGCTAGCCGAGAAAATTTTATACCGAGGTTTCATGGAAAATTAGGGGTGCGCGTTATACACGAGTGCGCGTTATACTCGAATAAATACGGTACATTCCTATTCTGAGATCAATTTCATCTTAATTCACATGAACCCCAGATGTCACCATAAAAGCATTTCCAATGTCTTTTCATGCATTATATTTCAAATTAATATGGTATAGATACAGCTGTCAAGAAAATATTCTTTGTATTTTTAAAGAAAACGTACAGTGGTACCTCATACAGTGATTTTAATCCATTCCATAGGGCTCATTGTTGTAAGAAACAATTGCCATATGATGCATACATCGTATAGCAATTTTCCCTATGGAATGCATCGTACAATGATTTTTGTTTTTTGCTAAGTGGTTTTTCCCATTGAAAAATTGTTGTACAAATTTTTTCCATAGGGAAAATTGTTACACGGGATGCCATTTCCCCAAAAAACATAATTGTTATGCAATTTTATTGCTATATGGGGATATTGTTGTATGAGGTTCCACTGTCCTTCCTTGCAACACTGCTCTGGAAAAAACATGCATGGAAGTAGCTATCTGACTTACATGGAAAGTGTCCACAGTAATCAGAGAACCTTTGGTTTATTAAAAATGTAGAAAACTCAAAGAAGGAGGGGGAAACAGGCTAACCTTTTCTCCTCTGAAATCACTTCCATAATTCTACTATGTGTGAAGAACAAGAAGTCTGAAAAGGAAGAGCCTCTGCTGTCCTTGGAATCTCTTCACTTTGAACTGGAATCCAATTTGACTTACATTGGGTGTCCATGAATAGGAGAATCTCTTTCCTTAGAGTAATTGTCTTCTCTGTGTACATAGGCAATGAAACAGGGCTTTCTGCACCAGTAATAACACCCAAATAGATCTGCAGTGGGCAATGGCATCTTCACATTGGGGAACAGTAGGTTCCAACCTATTCTCAAACTGTTTAACATCTACTTGAAAATATAAATTGGATTGAAAGTTCACTGCCATCAGTGTTTTGTATATTTCTGATTCTCCTGTTTGTTTCCTGGAGAGATCTCATTCCCAGAAATCTCTAGCATGATGTTCTTGCACACTAAATCAACAAGATGAGGAGCTGACAGATTGAAGTTTCACCCAGATGAGACAGAAACACTCTTAATAGATGGGTCCTCAATTCAGATGTGTGAAATTCAAGTTCTTTCTGGCATAGTCTGCATGCCTCCCCAAAAACCAGCTACACAATCTGGGGGTGCTCTTAGTTCCATTACCTTTGTTATAATGGTTTTGGGTAACTTCTGTGTTACTGAGCATCTTTTATAAACTTAGGCTGGTGTTACAGATACTGTACAACATTTTCTTCAGATATACAGCCTGGCTTCAGTGAACCATCTGGATACTCTTAAATGTTGTACATAGGGCTACCTTTGAAGAAATTCAACAGGTGGAAAAAATGGCAGAAAGAGAATGAAATGGAAAAGTGATTATGGACAAATTCAAAAGTCTTTGGGTTTAACAAGTTTAGTATAAGCATTTCATGTTCATTCAAGGTCTAAAATAGCAGGAAATTGTAGCTGTAAAAAGGCACATATTAAGGTAAAATAGTGTGCTTTGGCTAATTGACTTTCACTGCCATCTTGGAACTAGATGGCTTAAAGTGACAGATTAGTGGAATTGAGTCACAGGTTTTTGTGCATTAATATTGCAGAGGTAAGAATCACATGGCCTGGGGATGATATTCAGTCCCTCAATTTGAGTTCCTGATGTTTGTTTATTTATTTATTTATTTGCAAAATAACTTGAGAATTACATGTCTAGAATTGTCTAAAATTAGACATACAGTACCTCCAAAATTGTCTTAGCAAAAATCCCAAGTTTTTAAATAAAAACATAAAATAAATGAAATCATTTTTGTAAACCATAAGTGACCCAATGGCCACGTCTACTTTCATTGCAAGATGCCTGAAATAGGTCTGGTATATAGTCTATGTGAAAAATGGCCAACACTCTCAACTTAATTACTTTGGATATAGTCCAAATATCCAAGAAGAGAAGGCATACTGTTATACTGTATGTGCAGATGCTTCCATGTGATTTTGAATTGTGATAGATTACCGCAGATACATAAAGGCTTTTTTTCTCCAATCATGTTATTTTGATGATGCTGGAGGAAGGGTTCTTTAACATATGTACTGATGGAATAGGTTGGCCCAGCCTTGCTCCATTCATATTTGTTCAAATGTCAGCAAAGATGACACAGATGTAGCATACAATCATCTTATGACTCATTAATCACTATCTTATGATTGTGATTTTGTATTTTGTCTGAATTTGATTTGTATACTGTTTCTGTATTTTGGATTGTATTTTTTACTTTATTTTACATGCTGTAAACCGCTCTGAGTTCTCTTAGGGGAAGTAAAGCAGTATAGAATTGTAAATATAATAATAATGATGATGATGATGATGATGATGATGATGCTGACAATATCTCACATTAGCCATACATGGAAGGCTCAAGTTAGTACCGCAGAAATAGTATGATCTGTAAATCCTATCCTTACATCTTTCCACATAAAGGTTGGTCAACTTACTGATTACTTTAATAATTAAACTCAGCAATAATGCCAGACTTAGTAGAAATGAGATGTTTGCAATTTTAGTGTTTTCCCTATCACACAACATTAGAACTAGGGGGCACCCCATGAAACATTTGGGTACCAGTTCTCAAACAAATAAGAGAAAGTACTTTTTCACCCAGAGGATCACTGGTCTATGGAGCCCCATGCCAGAAGAAGTGGTGACAGCTGTCAGTCTTGACAGCTTTAAGAAAGGATTAGACACATTCATGGAGGGCAAGGGTATCAATGGCTATAATTATGGATACCACTGTGGGAGACAGAATGCTGGACTAGATGGGCTGTGGCCTGTTCCAGCAAGGCTGTTCTTATGTTCTTATGACATACTCTGTCTTTTCTCATTTTTTTCTCATCCCAGCGATGAGCAAGAAGAATCCACTATTTACTATGAAAAACACCTTTTGAACAAACCTGAGTTCTAGAACTGTATCAATTCTCTGTGGAAAAGCCTTTGATTGTAAACCCATCAAAGCACACTAGAATCATTTAAATTTTTATTTTCCAGCATGTAACAGAATGTAGGTCACCTTGAAGGCAAACATGACAAATTTCACTGTGAACCTTGTGCTAATCAGAAGGATGCCATTTTGGAAGCCTGACGCAGATGGCTTTCAGAAAGTATTTACTAGATAAAGAGCAACAGGAACTGCTGGATTCTCATTTTGGAATAAGGCATATGAAAAGAAATAGCCCAAAACCTGCACTGAGGCAAAACAGCTGAGGGGTCTGTAAGCAATATATTTTATGAAATCAGTGCACTGTAAAGGTAAAGGTTTCCCT
The DNA here is from genome assembly GCA_035047305.1 of Bradypodion pumilum. Lineage (NCBI taxonomy): Eukaryota > Metazoa > Chordata > Lepidosauria > Squamata > Chamaeleonidae > Bradypodion > Bradypodion pumilum. The sequence goes on from JAWDJD010000005.1 coordinate 61,484,345, forward strand.
TGCTTGAAAGCCAGTCGTATCTGACTCTAGGGTTCAGTGCTCATCTCTGTTTCAAAGCCAGAGAGCCAGCGTTGTCTGCTTCTGCAGACATTTCCGTGGTCATGTGGCAGGTATGACTAGACACCGGAACACACGGAACACTGTTACCTTCCCACCGAAGTGGTCCCTATTTATCTACTTGCAATTTCTTGCTTTCAAACTGCTAGGCTGGCAGGAGCTGAGACAAAGACAGGAGCTCATTCCATCCTGCAGTACTCGGGAATCGAACTGCTGACATTCCGCCTCCCAGTCAGCATCTTAGCCACTTCAGCCACTGCAGTCCCAACCAGTGCACTGTAGTTTGTGCAAATTATGGTACAAAAAGGGGTCAATATTAAAACTATGGTTAGATTCAGGGTGCTTAGCTACTTCTCTTTCTTTGTTGTCTAGCCCAGAAGTGAAACTGCCAAAATGAAGTCACCTTTTGCCTGATCTAGTGTGAGAAAGGTTAGGTGGTGCAAGGTTGCTCTTCAAGGAGGATCTCTCTGTGTATCCCAGGTGCTTAATTTTTAAAAAGTGTGTGTGTGTGTGTGTGTGTGTGTGTGTGTGTGTGCAGAATGCCTGTATGTACAAAGTGCTTTATCATTTTGGAATGTACATGACTGAAGTGGTTAAGACGCTGACTGGAAGGCGGGAGATCAGCAGTTCGATACTAACATTCCATTCTGTACGAAGGAATGAGCTACCGTCTCTGTCCCAGCTCCTTCCAACATAGCAGTTCAAAAGCAAGAAATTGCAAGTAGAGAAATAGGGACCACTTCGGTGGGAAGGTAAACAGCATTCGTGCTCTCCAGTGTCCAGGCATGCCTGCCACATGTCCACGGAAACGTCTGCAGACGCAGGCAGTGCTGGCTCTTCGGCTATGAAACACAGATGAGCACTGAACCCTAGAGTCGGATACGACTGGCTTTCGAGCAAGGGAGACCTTTACCGTCCCTCAACTTCAATGGACATACGTGCGTAAATGTAATCTGAGATATGTGCAACTATGCACGCCATCCCTGTCATCTGCACATTTGGCCCTTCTTGCTTGTAAATGCCAGCATCCCACGTCCGTGTGCGAACATGCATGAACACTAGCTCCGGTGTGAGGTTGTTAGACTAGAGTGTCATACCCTCCTTAAGCACGTCCAGAGCATTCCTAAGCTACGGGGCTGACGAGGATTCTTGGTGTCCTCTGGAGCGATTTCCTCTTGCGTAAGAAGCACACTGAGGGAGAGAGTTGCCATGCTCATTACTGCTGCTCACCACCACCACCACCACCCCCGCGGCTTGCAATCTGCCCCTTTTCGAACCGGTTTCCAGTCGCCCAGTGGGCCAGGAGCGAAAGAGGACCTTGTTTCGCGCCTCTCCCTCCTTTCCTCGCCAAGTCGCCTCGGGCTACCGTTTGTAGCATGCGGGGCAGCGCTGGGGGGGGGGGGGCGCTTTGCTCACCCCGGGCCGAGGCCGGTGGGTTTTACCTCAGCCCTACCAGGAGTCAGGCGGGAACGCAGCCTTTTTGCCAGGTTCCTCCAGGCTCTCACGAGTCTTTGTTTGCACGTCTGGCTGCCCTCCAAACTCGACTCACGCCCTAGCCGTGGCCGTCAGGGACGGGACATGAGGGGGCCTGAGGACCACGACCACCCCCACCCGTCACCGGCTCTTTGCCGACGCCGCGCCCTTTCCCCGCTCTCTGGCCTTCGTCCCTCACGGCGGGCATCACCTATGAGCGGGGACTGCGGTGGCTCAGTGGTTAAGAAACTCGCCTTGCGAGCCTGGAACGTCGGCAAGTTCAAGACCAGAGTACTGCAGGACGAGCGAGCACCCGTCTCTGTCCCGGCTCCTGCCAATTTAGCAGTTCGAAGGCAAGAAACGACAAGGAAATAAACAAAGACCACTTGGGGTGGGGGGTGGGGGTTCGTGTTGAGGGAATGAAGAAGCAGACGAGTGAAGTAGTGAAATTCAGCTCTTTATTAGTGGGGTTTAAACAGTTTGGATGGGGCGAAACTCGGACTTATATACACTATAAACAGTAACAATAATACAACAAGCCCATTGGCTAACAGAGTGTGCACATTTCCGATCCGCTGATTTGCATAAGAATAGATACATGAGAAAAGAGACATTCTGCTCCTGTCAGAAAACACAGTTAACATACATAAGGGGGGGGGGGAGATCTTGGGGACTATGAAAGAAGCCTCATTCGGGCGCCCCCTGAGCGGAGTCCCTCCAGCAAAAACAAACAAAACATAACCACCTTTCAACCCAGAAAGCACCTTTGCGAGCTTCTGACACGATAAATAAATAAATAAATAAAAAGCAACCCTCAACCAACGAGGAAAAGAGGGGCGCGAACGCAGCCTTTTTTGCCGGGTTCCTCCGAGCTTCCCATGAATTTACCCTCCAATCTCCGCTCGCACCCTAGCCTTGGCTGCGAGACGCGAGGGACCGGGGTGGGGATGGGGGTTCATGACACCCCCCTCCCCCTGTTGCGCGGGCTCCTTGCCGACGCGCCTTTTCCCCGCTCACTGGGCTTGCTCACTTTAGTGTATGAGAGTCAAGACACAGGAAACAGCCAAGGGCTGGGTTAACTCAGGTTTATTGCATGGTGGACAGAGGGAACATGAGGTAATGGCGGACGAACAGCTCTATATATATGGTAGTAACGTATTTGAATGTGGCTCCACGATAGCCCATTGGCTACTGCCCGCGTGACGTCATGGCTGGTCACGCCCTTCTTGTCCAGGTGTAGGTAGCGGCGGGAAACTTCCCGCGCTGTGGCCTTTGGTGAGTTTGAACCAAGAGAGCTTGGACGCTCGCTGCTGCCAACTGGTGGTCATTAGCTCGCGTCCTATTACAGGGTTTATAGTGATCAGCTGAAGGTTACATTGTTACTCGTAGGCAAGGTTACATTGGTTCAGATACATTGTTATCACATGTAGAAGGTTACACTGTTAGAACACAACACTCCTCCCCCCTGGGATGAGACGAAGTCTCTCAGCCAAGATGGCTTATTTCGAACACGCTGGGGTCTCGGCGCGGGCTGCCCTGCCCCGGCTTCGCTCCCTCCTCCTTGCTCCCTGGCTTCCTGCCCTGTAATCGGAGAGGATGACTCGTTAGTGGCTTGCCGCGGCTCTGCGGCTTTGTTGGGAAGTGTGTGCTTTGTTTGGGAAGAACCGGGGGCACTGGGGGCTAACGAAAAACCCCTCTTCTCGCTTGGATGGGTGGGGGAACACTCCAAAAAAACCCCCCGGCTCGCAAAATTAAAATCGTAATCGAATTCGGGGGAAGCAGCAGCGGCGGCTGCAAACTCCTTTTCCCCCTCCCCGGGCTCGGATAGAGCTGGTAGAACTGGCGTGTCAAAAGGATATGAGCCGGGCTCACTGCTTTCCCCCTGGCTTTGGACTGGTGTCCTTCTCTGTCTCCCCCTTGGGCTAAACGGGTGGGGGAGAACCCTATCGCTGAATCTGGTTGCTGAGCCCCACTGATCGGTCCCTCACTCACTCGGCGCCGCAGTTGGTCAGCGTGCCTCCTCCAGAGGAGACCGGTGTTCGTTTCCACCCGATACGACACCGGTCCCGTCTGTTCTACTATCGTCCCTGGCACCCAGGCTGGGCCTGCGTTGGCATAGTTCCTGCAGTGTACAGGATCGCCTACGCCGAAACCTTTCGAGACCGCTAAACCTATGTTCTTTCCTTTGTCCTCGACCCTCGTCGGGTCTAACCTGGACAAGATCGTGGTCAGTTTCCTCCGCATCAGCAGCTCAGCCGGCGAATATCCGGACGCTAAGGGGGTCACTCTGTACGCTAACAGAAATTGACAGACTTGGTGATTTAGATCCCCCGAGCCCATGCGCCGCAGCGCATCTTTTGTTGTGCGCACCAACCGTTCCACTTGGCCATTCGTGGCTGGGTGAAACGGCGCGGATGTGACGTGCCGAATTGCATTTGCCTCCATGAATGCCGCGAACTCAGCGGACGTGAAACAGCTAGCGTTATCGCTGACCAGAGTGTCGGGTAAACCGAACGTGGAAAAGACCCTCCTCAGCTGGCCAATGGTAGTGGCGGAGGATGTGCTCTTTACCGGAATGACCTCCAGCCACTTTGAGTACGCATCCACTACCAGGAGAAAAATGGTTCCTCGGAACGGGCCAGCAAAATCTACGTGCACCCTGGACCACGGTCCCCTTGCTGCGTCCCATTCCCTATGCGGGAGACGGGCTACCTCCGGTCGGGAGCCCTGACATGCCTCACAAGTGCCAATCATATGCTCTATGTCGGCGTCCAGCTGGGGCCACCAGAAATAACTGTGGGCCAGTGCCTTGGAACGGACGATTCCCGGGTGGCTGACGTGCAGCAGCTTTAGCACCTTCGGTCGCAGGGACGTAGGAACCACCACCCGTTGGCCCCACAAGAGGCACCCCCTCTCTAATGACAATTCTATTCATTTTCGAAAAAATGGGTCGAATTCCATGCTTGGGGATGACGCCGGCCACCCCTTCTGTACCCACGAGCACACTTTCTCCAGTGTTCTATCCTTTCCCGTTGCCTTGGCAATGTCGGCCGGCACTAATGGGGGTGAATCTAAGACCTCTATTAGCAATACCTGGCGGTCTCTTCCCACCCCTGCCTTCTGATCGTCCGACAAGGGCAACGGAGACCGTGAGAGCGCGTCTGCATGGCTGATCTCCTTCCCAGGCCGGTATTCCAACTCATGTTGGTATGCGTTAAGAAAAATAGCCCACCGCAGCATTCTCGGGGACAGGATCTGTGGCGTGGGCTTATTTGCAGTGAAGATTCCTAACAGGGGCTTGTGATCAGTCACGATCTTGAACAGCCGACCATACAGAAAATCGTGAAATTTTTTGGTTCCCGCTACTATTGCTAATGCCTCCCTGTCGGTCTGTGCGTAATTCCGCTCTGCTTGGGACAGGGACCTTGAATAAAACGCTATCGGGGCCTCCCTTCCGTCGTTCAACACGTGGCAAAGCACCGCCCCCACCCCCACCGGGGATGCGTCACAGACTAAAACTACTGGCCGTTTGGGATCGAAATGAGTCAGGATTGCCTCGGATGTTAGGAGTTGCTTTAACTCTGTGAACGCCCTCTCTTGCTCGTCACCCCACAGCCATTTTTCCTCTTTTTTAAGTAACTGATGGAGCGGCTCGGCAACAGACGCCTTCCGTGGAAGGAAGGTATGGTAGAAATTGAGAAGCCCCAGAAATGACTGTAGTTCGGTTTTGGATGTGGGGCGAGGAGCTTTCTTGATGGCGGCTACCTTAGATTTGGACGGCCTAATTCCCTCGGGCGTGACACGGAACCCTAAAAACTCAACCTCTGTTTCGAAAAATACACATTTGTCTTTTCTCAGTCGCAGCCCCGCTTTCTCGAACACGGTCAGAACTTTATCCAATCTATGTGCCAGCTCGGCCTTACTCCCCCCCCCCGTTATCAACACGTCATCAAAATATGGCAACACCCCCTCCAGCCCCTTCAGGAGGCGTTCCACGAGCGACTGAAAAAGGCCAGGTGCCGAGTTCACGCCGAACTGTAAACGCGACACCTGGAACGCCCCCTTATGTGTAATTATTGTTTGTGCCGCCGCTGTGGCGGGGTTACAGGGAGTTGCTGGTAGGCCTGTGCTAAATCGAGCTTAGCGAAACACTTTCCCCCATTTAGCCTAGCCAGGAGGTGGCTGATCACTGGCACCGGGTATGCATTAGGGCGGATTGCCTTGTTAATTGTACACTTATAATCAGCGCAAATGCGCACCTCCCCGTTAGCCTTCAGTGCTGTTACAATTGGAGTCTCCCACTCCGCGGAATCCACAGGAACAAGAATCCCCTGACCCACCAGTTTGTCCAGTTCCGCCTCTATTTTGTCCTTTAGTGCGAACGGCACCCTGCGCGGTTTGAGTCTTATCGGGCGGACCTCCGGGTCTAGGTCGAAGGCTACAGGGGGTCCCTTGAACTTTCCCAGTCCACTTTTAAAAACGGCGGGGTGTGCGTCGCACACTGCTTGTATTGGGTCCACGCCTACGGCATGCACCCCCCCTATGAACAAACCTAGAGGCTGGAACCATTGTGTCCCGAGGAGGCTACAACTCCCCCCTTTTAGCACCACTAGGGGAAGTTCCGCAGAATGTCTCTTAAAACGAACCCGGAATGTCCCGACCCCCAACACTGGAATGCTGTTCCCCTGTACGTCCCGTAGTGTGGCCCTCAACGCTTTAAGTTTGGGCCGCACGTGGGGGTCGATTTTCAAGAACTCTCTCTGGGGAATTATAGAATAGGAGGACCCCGAGTCAACTTCCATCCTAATAGGGGTCCCTTGTACTAGTACCTCAACGAAGTAATGGGGCTGTCCCGCAGACACGCTGAACACAGGAGCGTCGCCCTCGCTGTCGTCCAAGATGCGGCCCACGCCGTCCTGCTTCCTCGTGGTCCGGGCGCCATCTTTGGACCTCGCTGGACGGTCCGGTCTGGCCGAACGGTCTTGTGACTGTCTCCGGCCCTCTTTTCCTTTCCTGCACGCCTTGGCGATGTGTCCCCGGCGGCCGCAGTTGTAGCACTCGGTTTTTCTGAATGGGCACCTCACGCGCTCATGGGCCGCTCCGCAACCATCGCAACGGCGCCCTCCCCTTCGGACCTTCTGGACCTCCTCGCCGTCGCTGCTTTCCGAAGACGACTTCAAGGTCCGTCGGGTTGCGTGCACCGACTGTCCGGACTTTCCGTGCACCGAGTTTTCCGCTTTGCCGGCCCTCGGACGCCACTCACGCCACTTGTGCATCTCATCTACTCCAGCATTCGTGGATTCCGCGGCTTCCGCGGCCTCTACAACCTCTGTCAGTGTGGGTGGTGGCTCCTTATTCATCAGGCTGCGCTGCACTTCCTTGTCCTTCAGGCCACACAGAACTCCGTCCCTGAGGGCCATCTCTAGAAAGTTGTCCCATCGGCAGGGGGTGGCGGCTACTCTCATAGCTGTTACGAAGGCTTCTACCGACTCGTCCGGCGCTTGAACTCGCCTCCAAAACGCGCTCCGAGCGGGAAACATTGCCCTCGAGGGTCGGAAACGCTCACGCAGCAGTTTCATGATGTCATCGGCTTTGAACTCACCCATCTTCTTCGGTGCAATAATGCCCACCAGCGTTCGCTTGGTCTCCATCCCAAGCATGCGGGTGAGGATGGCCCTCTTCCTTTCCTCGTCGTCTTCTTTGACTTTGAGTTCCACCAGTGCCGCCTGGAAGTCCATCTCAAAAAGCTCCCAGTCTTGCGGTTTGGTAATGTTGAACCCGCTCTGTGTCCTGGCTCCTTGGGGATCCATCATCCCACCTTCGTCGCCAATTTAGTGTATGAGAGTCAAGACACAGGAAACAGCCAAGGGCTGGGTTAACTCAGGTTTATTGCATGGTGGACAGAGGGAACATGAGGTAATGGCGGACGAACAGCTCTATATATATGGTAGTAACGTATTTGAATGTGGCTCCACGATAGCCCATTGGCTACTGCCCGCGTGACGTCATGGCTGGTCACGCCCTTCTTGTCCAGGTGTAGGTAGCGGCGGGAAACTTCCCGCGCTGTGGCCTTTGGTGAGTTTGAACCAAGAGAGCTTGGACGCTCGCTGCTGCCAGCTGGTGGTCATTAGCTCGCGTCCTATTACAGGGTTTATAGTGATCAGCTGAAGGTTACATTGTTACTCGTAGGCAAGGTTACATTGGTTCAGATACATTGTTATCACATGTAGAAGGTTACACTGTTAGAACACAACACTCACCACCTCACTCAGTCGCGGGGGGGGGGGGGGGCCGGGCGGGCGGGCGGGGGGCGAGCCTGTGAGCGGCGCGCGCGCACCTCCTGCCCTCCCAGTTCCTGGGCACACACACACACACACACACACACACACACACACCACGCGCGAGAGCGCCTCTCTCTTTCCCCTCCCAGCTCCGCCCTCCGCCTCCTCCTCCTCCTCGCGTAGCCCCACCCTCGCGCGCCCCCTCCCGGCCGGCCGGCCCGCCCTCTCCCAGGCACACACACACACACACACACACTGTCTCCAGCCAGCCCCAGATGCGGGCGCGCTCGCCTCGCCGTCATTCCAGTTTCCGCGGCGCTGCAGACATGGCGACGACGACGCTGGCCGCGGTGCAGCCGCTCACTCTGGACAGAGGTAGGTTAGTAAAAAGCCCTCGCCCTGTGCCTGCGGTCTCCTAGTTGGCGGGATGCTAGTTTCCCGCCTTTCCTTAGCGTTTCATACCCCCCCCCCCTCCCCGGGCGTGCCTTTCCTCAGCCACACACACACACCCCCAAGCGGGCTGCTTGGGGCTCCCTTGCGCCTGCGCCGGGTCGTTGAGGAGGGGAAAGCAGGGGCCGCCCCCGCTGCCCTGCTGCTGCTGCTGCGGTCGAGTTCTGAGTCCCACCTCGACCCCCCGGAGTGGCTTCCTTGCACGCTCGCTCTCTCTCAGGGCCGGACAGTGAAACAATCCCATCCTTTGGGCATCAGTAGTTGTGTGTAAGCTGTTCTGCCAGCTTCCGTGTAGGATTTGAGGCAAGAGAGAAGTGGGAACAGGGAGGGGGCGACGTGGGGCGAGGGAAAGGTTTTGGGAAGAAAAAAAGGTGGGAGACTTTATCCCGTTCGCCGCGGCTGGAGAGGATCTTGACTGGGATCCTGCACGAAATTGTGAGCATGGGTGGCCAAACTATGGCCCGCGGGTGACGGGCCAGATCCAGCTGCGGTCCCCAATTCATCTGGCCCGCACCGCCCTCGGCGCTCCCAGAAGCAGAGTATGGGCGCGTTTTACTTCTGGTTCAGGGAGAGACGAGGGTGGAGTGGGCCAGATGAATTGGGGTCAGGGGCCAGATCCGGCCCATGAGCCGTAGTTTGAGCACCCCTGGCCTAAAGGAAAGATCTTTGGACTGTAGGATAGTTTGCTCATGATCAGTCCCATCTTCCTCTTCCCCACACAAGCCTCGTTTGCTGCCTCTTGCCTAAGGCAAGAGAGCTGGAGGTCTGGCCCGCTGTTTTGTGCCATTTCTGGTTAGAAGCAGATGTTCTGGCTGACTTTAGATTTCGAAATTGATTTTAATGAGCCAGTGTGGATTGCTTTTATTGATCGCACCGTCCTGTCCTGTCCGTCGGGGAAGTCAAGAAGAGCAGATTAGCACAGAAGAGGAAACAGCAGGATCGTTATTGTTCAGGAAATTATGGACTTTGTACACCTAAAGCAGGGGTGCCCAAACTTTGCAGGCCGTGGGCCGTCACGTGGTTGCTCCCACCAGAAGTGGAAGTAAAACGTGCCTTGCAATCTCTTTTGCAACAGGATGAGATAGATTTTAAGCTGACATTTTCTCTGCCATGGGCCGTAGTTTGGGCACCCCTGACCTAAACTATCAAAGCAGGTTTTGGAAGAAGAGATCCGGAGCCATTAATTCCAAGGTAATAATCACAAATGTGGAGGGGAGTCATGAGGCTTTGGGAAGCAGAAAGGGAGGTATGGTTTTAATCACTGTTTGAGCGCACAAGACCAGATGGGACAATTAATGTGTGTTGAGGGATCATTACTCTGATGCATATGAGCTTGAGAATCCTTTTTTCATAATTTATTAATGAGTTTTGCCAGTAGCTAAGAAACTCATTGTATTGTTTATTTCTACTGTTGCTTTGTAAGTGCAAAGATGTTGCAGAATTATTATTTTTTGTTAATTGTTCTTTTTTCTTTTATCCTATCTTTCTAAACCTGCTACAAAATAAAATGAGAAAAGGCTCATTACATGTAGAAAACCAAAGGATAATTGAGAGCTGTTGAATTTCTGATTGCAGTCTATAGTGTGTAGTGTTGTCATGGGGGAACGTCTGGTACTGATTGGCTAATGCTGTTGACATTCAGAAGCTGTAGTGTCATTTCTGTGAAAAAGCAGAAGGCATTTTCTCTGAAATTAATCCCCCTGGATAGTTTTCATGGAGTAACACATTAAGGAGTGGAAAACTAACTAAGAGGGGAGTTTAGAATGTATGGAACCTGCACAGAAAAGAACCAGGGGCTCTGAAAGAGGCAGGTTACTTAGGAAAGTAAGGTAAAAACCTGTGTAGGTGGAAGAGAAGTAGGCTGGGGAAAAGTCACAGGGAGTCAAAAAAAAGTCACAGGGAGTCAATCTGGACACAGGTTATTAGATCTTTGTTTTTAGAGATATCTATCCCTTTAGAGTTGTGTATAAGTTTTGAACATAGGGCACCTGTCTTTGCAATTCTTTACATTTTAAGGTGCAGTGTGGTGGGTTGAGTACGAAATTCCATACTGATTTAAGCTAGCTACTCACATTGCCTGAAGGCTTCCAGTATGTGGAGCAAAGTATACATCTCCAAAGACAAATCATTGTTATTTCCATTCACATCTCAGCCATCATCACCCAGGAAGCTCAGGATATCACTCAGGAAGCTCAGGATATCATCACCCAGGAAGCTCAGGATATTGTACAAAGTCTTTTAACATCCACTGTCCAAATGAGTTGAAAGACAGTCATCAGTCATCATCCCCAGTTCTGCTGGTTGGGGATGGTGGAAGTTGTCACCTGAAACATCAAGAGTGTGTCAGTTGCATGAAGCCGGTGTTCATGATTCCCTTTCTGTCCAATTAGTGCTTAAAGGTTCTTATTTTTAGCTCAGTTTTTGCAATGGACAATGCACCCATATGTTCCAAATTTCTCTTCTCTTCACACAGTGCTACATTAGAAAGCTGTTATAAAATAGATATCCTGAAAATACTGTATTGGCATTTTGCCTAATTTTCATTCATTTCCAAAGAAGATAAGAAAAATGAGTTGTTTTCTCTTTTGTTTGGAGATTTTACAGCAGAATTCAATGTAGAAAAATAAATTCCTATCAAATTCATTGAGACTTATTGAGTGTGCATGCACCTGCACCCTTAGACAGAGAAGGAAAACAAATTCTATGCATGTACAAGGTCCCAGAGGCTTAAAGCCTTTTTTAAATCTCTGCAGAATGGGACTGAAAGCTTCCTTAAAAAAGAATTTTTAAGTCTTATACGTGTATTTGGTGATGATTGAAGTTTCTGGCTTACTTATAAATATATTATCTATAGAGGATTACAACATGCTCCAAATACATAACAGAGAAGTTGCTCTACATTCAGTACAAAAAGCAATCTGTTGATCCCACTTTAAATTTAAATAGCCTGTAGTTTGTTGGGTGGTAGTGAAGACTGGATGATTATCTGGAATCTCAGTAATTATGTTTACAAAACATTGATTTCTGAGATAAAAACATGGACACATAACAAAGAAAAAAAGTTAAAATGAAGTAAGCATTGACTAGGTTTTCTGATGTTTCCAGGTACAGTGGAACCTCGTGTAACGAATGCATCATATGATGAAAAAATCGTACAACCAAGAGAAATTTGGAACAAATGGGTGCATTGTACAGTAAAACCCTGCTTACAAAAAAAGTCCATTCCGTAGGCTTTTGCTTAAATCATTTTTTAATGGAACTCGAAGCAAACCCATAGGAAAAATAATTTTTTTATGTAAATCGAAGCAAGCCCATAGGGAAATGAATTTTTACATAACTTGAAGCAAACCCAGCCCTGTGGAACCTTCTTCCACCTGAATTGCGCCTCCAGTCAGAGCTGCTCCCCTTTAGGAAGGCGGTGAACACCTGGTTATGCCAGCGGGTGTGGGGCCTAGTCCCGTAACTGACTTGTCTGTTTTTATTCTCCCCCCTCCCCCTCTTTTTAATTCTTTCTTGCCTTTTTATCTTTTTATTTCTCCTCTTTTGACTATTTATCTCTTAAGGGGTTAGGGTGGATATTGCAAGGTTTATTCGTTTTTAAGATTGTATTTTAGATATGGGTTTTAATAATGTTTTAGTTGTAATGCTTTTAGTGTTTCTGTATTGTTGTATTGTACTTTTCTTTTGTTGTAAGCTGCCCTGAGTGGTGCTCGCACCAATAGGGTGGGGGTATAAATAAACAAAATAAATAAATACAACGAATCTTTATGTAACTCAAAGCAAACCCATAGGAAATCGTGTAAATCGGGACATGGTTTTAGCACAAAATCATTCTGTAAGTTGAATTTTATGTAACTCGAGGCATATGTAAGTCTGGGTTTTACTTTACAATGAAAATCTCAATGGGAAAAATCATACAATAAAAAAAATTGTATGATTTTTCCCATAGAGATTTTGTTGTATGATTTTTTTCCCATAGGGATTTTCGTTGTACGGTTTTTCCTATAAAGATTTTTGTTGTACGATGCATTCATCGTACAAAGAAAAAAATCATATAATGAAGTGCCTTGTGGAACCAATTATTTTCGTTATACAACATTCTACTGTAGCTAGGAACTCTGTGGTGACTACATGAAGCAGGATGAATATTTCCGGCAAAAATAAATAAAAATGAACAGATGGCATGGCAATCCATTAGGAAGCACAGCATTATTTTTCTTCTAAAGAAAAAGATTGGTTTCACATAATCATTACTCTTCGCATTTTTGGCCATTCTATTTCAGCTGCCCAAATAAAACATGTTAATACAGTTATACTTTTTGTGCTTTAGTTGAAGCTTTCATGAGAGCAAGAGGTGTATCATCAACTGCAGCTTTATGCAAGAGTAGAATTGCAGATGTTCCAGAGTTCAAGGGATTTGGAATGCAGAAGATTACATGACATGTGATGGCTAAGGCTGAATGAGGGAATGTTCTAAGAGGGAAAGTGAGAATGGGCAGAATGAATAGCAAAGCATAAGGACAGAACTGAAGTATATGCTTAGCCACTAGTTACTGTAAGAACTAGTGCAGGGGTGGCCAAACTATAGCTCGCAGGCTGGATCTGGCCTGGGGCATCAAATCATCTGGTCCGTGCTGCTCTCAGAAGCAGAAATAAAATGTGCCTTGCGCATGCACAAAACACTGCTATAAATGCACCCGCTACTGTCATAAACACATTTATGACAGCCACAGGTGCATTTGTGGCAGCATTTTGCCCAAGCGTGTTTTACTTCTGCTTCCAGTGGGAAGAACCACGTGACCGGCCCACTCAACCATGTGACTGGCCCGCTCAACTGCCTGACCGGCCCACAGTGCAAAAAACTTGGGAACCCCTGAACCAGTGCATAGTAGTTCAAGTCCAGACTGTTCATGCTTAAAGTAAACCCACTGAAATCTGTAAGATTAAGTTTAGTCATGTCTAATGTAATTCTCCCCCCCCCCCCTAATCCATGTATGATTAACTCATGTACTAATGTAGAGATTGTATTATGAGTTGTGACATTTTGTGCCCTAAAATAGTCACTGCTTGATATCAACGTGGTTTAGAGGTTGGGAGTTCAATTCCCCACTGTGCCTCCTGTGAGTACAGCCATCTTGTGTGGCCTTGGGCAAGCTGTACAGTTCCAGATTGCTCCCAGAAAAAAGAAAGGATAAACCAATTCTGCATGTTTTCTACCTTGAAAACCCTGGAAAGGGTTGCCACAAGTCAGAATTGCCTTGACATCACATGATTGTTATATTAAAATACTCACTTATGTAACATGGATTTGAAAATATGTGTGTTGTTGGGACTGATGGGGCTTAATATGACACATTTTGATAGCTTTGAAGACAACAGTCAAACAGGGAAATTATGCACCTTTTATTAATGACCAGTTGTATACAGAACAACATTAGGGTCTCATGTTGTTGTTCAGTCGCACAGTCGATTCCGACCCTTTGTGACCCTATGGACCATTGATCTCCAGGTACCCCTGTCCTCCACCATCCTCCTCAGCCCGCTCAGCTCGGTGCCCACTGCATCCACAATGCCATCCAGCCATCTCATCCTTGGCCGTCCCCTTTTTCTTTTGTCCTCCACCTTTCCCAGCATCAAGGCTTTCTCAAGTGAATCCTCTCTTCTCATTTGGTGTCGAAAGTACTTCAGCTTCATCTTTACTATTTGACCTTCTAAGGAGCAGTCAGGACTGATTTCTTTCAAGATTGACTTATTTGTTCTCCTCGCTGTCCAGGGTACTCTCAAAACTCTCCTCCAACACCACATCTCAAAGGCGTCTATTCTTCTGCGCTCAGCCTTCCTAATGATCCAGCTCTCACATCCATACATTACCACCGGGAATACCATTGCTTTGACTATACGGATTTTTGTTTGCAAGATGATGTCTCTACTTTTCACTATGTTCCCCAGGTTTCTCATGGCTTGTCTCCCTAGAATCAGTCACCTCTTTATTTCATGGCTGCAGTCACCATCTGCAGTGATCCTAGATCCCAAGAAAGTAAAATCCGTCACTGCTTCTACTTCTTCCCTGTCTACTTTCCAGGTGCTGATAGGGCCTGTTGCCATTATCTTGGTTTTCTTGATGTTAAGTCTCAGGCCAGCTTTTGCACTCTCTTCTTTCAACCTAATCAGTAGCTTCTTTAAATCTTCCTCACTTTCTGCCATTAGGGTGGTATCGTCGGCATAACTCAAATTGTTGATGTTTCTCCCAGCAATTTTTATCCCATATTGTGATTCCTCCATCCCTGCATTGCACATTATGTGCTCTGTGTATAGGTTGAAAAGGTAGGGTGATAAAATGCAGCCTTGTCTTACTCCTTTTCCTATTCCAAACCATTCTGTCATTCTGTGTTCTGTCCTAACTGTTGCTTCTTGACTCTTGTACAGATTTCTCATGAGGCATATGAGGTGTTCTGGTATTCCCATTTCTTTAAGTACTTGCCACATTTTATTGTGGTCCACGCAGTCAAAGGCCTTGGTGTAGTCAATAAAGCAGAGGTATACTTGTTTCTGATATTCTTTTGTTTTCTCCATGATCCACCGTATATTAGCAATGTGGTCTCTAGTCCCCCTGCCTCTTCTGAAGCCCGCCTGCACCTCTGGCAATTCTCTCTCCATGTGCTGCTGAAGTCTATCCTGTATTATCTTGAGCATCACCTTGCTAGCGTGTGGGATGAGCACAATTGTTCGATAATTTGAACACTCTTTGGCACTACCCTTCTTTGGGATTGGAACGTATACTGATCTTTTCCAATCCTGTGGCCACTGTTTTGATTTCCAGATCTGCTGGCATATCGAATGCAGTAATTTGATTCCGCCATCTTTTAGAGCTTTGAAAAATTCAACTGGGATACCGTCATCTCCACTAGCTTTGTTGTTTGCAGTGCTTTTTAGGGCCTTTCTGACTTCACTCTCTAGGATGTCTGGCTCAAGTTCATTGTTCTCATCATTGTGATTATCAGTGGTGTTGAGGTCCTTTTTGTAAAGTTCCTCTGTGTATTCTTTCCATCTTTTCTTAATCTCTTCTGCATCAGCAACTCCTTGCTGTCTTTGTCCCTTATCATGGTCATTTTTGCTTTGAATGTTCCCTTGATTTCCCCAATTTTTTTGAAAAGATCTCTAGTCCGGCCTCTTGTGTTGTTTTCCTCTATTTCTTTGCACTGTTCATTTAAATAGATTTCCTTGTCTCTCCTTGCTTTTCTTTGAAATTCTGTGTTGAAGTGACTGTATTTTTTCTTTTCTCCTTTGCCTTTTGCATTCCTTCTTTCCTCTGCTATTTTAAGAGTCTCATCAGACAACCACTTTGCTTTCTTATGCTTCTTTTCTTTTGGTATGGTTTTCCTTGCTGCCTCCTGCATGATGTCCCGCACATCTGTCCATAATTCTTCTGGCACTCTGTCTATCAATTCCAAACCATTAAATCTGTTCCTCACCTCCACCGTGTATTCCTTAGGTATGTTGTCTAGGTCATATCTGTCTGGCCTGATTCTTTTCCCTATTTTCTTTAGTCTAAGTCTGAATTTTGCTATTAGTAGGTTGTGATCTGAGCCACAGTCTGCTCCAGATCTTGTTTTTGCTGACTGAATGGAAGTTCTCCATCTTTGGCTGCAGAGTATGTAATCAATCTGGTTTCGATGTTGGCCATCTGGTGATGTCCATGTGTAAAGTCACCTCTTGTGTTGCTGGAAGAGGGTGTTTGCTATGACTAGTGCATTCTCTTGGCAGAACTCTATCAATCTTTGCCCTGCTTCATTCTCATTTTCTCATATGTAGCATGAAAAGAAGGGAGAAAAGATGGAGAAGAGGGATGACTGCCCTTACATTAACTTGTTTCCTAAATAAAATGAAACAGTGCTTTGAAAGATCTGTCCTTCTCCTTTCTCAGCAGTAGAAGTGGGTTGCGGTGAGGCCGTCAACATTGGCCATCAATGCTGGTTGTTGACTGAAAACAAAAGATGAAAAATGGTTTACTTGTACCACAAACTGGCGAAAACTTCTGCTAGCTATCATGGTTGGAGATTCTGGAAGTTGTAGGATAAAAAAGTAACTTGTCCATACTCTGGCTGTTCCTTTGTTTCAATGGAAAATGTAGGTGACAGTGGGTTTGATACCTATGTCCCTTCATTAGAAATGCATTACCCAGCTTTCCATTACCTAATCAGAACACTGTAAAAGCTTCCCCATATGTACATAAGGCATAGAGATAACAGTTCCAGCAAATTTCTACTCTGATGTATTAAGAATTAAGACATGAATTAAGTTACTATTAGAAGATATATTAAGGAACAGCAGTCTGTGGTCCAATGGTAGAAGATATCTGATCCCGTAGTGGCTCAAAAGCAAATAAAGGAAAGTAGAGTCATGCCCACAAATTCAGGTAGAAGCCCCTTTCAGAGTAAGCAAGTTTAGTTGGCAATTATCTCCCTGGATAAATTATGAATGATCTCTTTGGATAAATAGCAGTGGCTCAAGAAGTTAAGACACTGACTGGAAAGCGGAAGGTCAACAGTTCAAAACCCGAGTACTGTGCGATGGAATGAGCTCCCGTCTCTGTCCCAGTTCCTGCCAACCTAGCAGTTCGAAAGCAAGAAATTGCAAGTAGATAAATAGGTACCACTTCAGTGGGAAGGTAAACAGCATTCTATGCACTTCCATGTCTAGACATTCTGCAACATGTCCACAGAAACGTCTGCAAATGCAGACAGCACTGGCTCTTCAAATGGTTTGACACACTATTGTATGTGACCTCCGGCCTTGTTTGTTTGTTTATTGGACTTGTATGCCACCTCATTCACATATTAGTGTTGCAAAATGCTGCCAAATAAATCATTATGAAAGCAGCTATATCTTATAGGCCACAGCTGTATTGAGTTTACGGGTGCCCAGCTTCCATCTCGCCTGCAACTCTTATGTTACCTGTTGCACTGAATGCACCAGCCTGGACATGATAACGTATCATTAGCACCTGCAAGTGTGGTAGTTGCCATACGTTGATACCGCCATACCTCCAGAAGGATATTATGGAGTTGGAGAAAGTGCAGAGGAGGGCAACCAGAATGATTAGGGGACTGGACCACCTTCCTTACCATCTGAGGTTGCAACGGTTAGGCCTTTTCACTCTTGAACGACGGCGTCTAAGAGGTGACCGGTTTGAAGTTTATAAAATCATGCACGGTGTGGACAAAGTAGATAAGGAAAAACTGTTTTCCCTATCGCACAACACTAGAACTAGGGGACACTCGATGAAACTTTTGGGTACTAATTCTCAAACAAATAAGAGAAAGTACTTTTCACCCAGAGGATTACTGGTCTATGGAACTCCCTGCCAGAAGAAGTGGTGACAGCTGTCAGTCTTGACAGCTTTAAGAAAGGGTTAGACAAGTTCATGGAGGACAAGGCTATCAATGGCTATAATTATGGATACTTAAGGACAACCTCGGGGTTGGAGAGATAGGCAGGATATCTCTCAATGCCATTTCCAGGGAATCCTAAGCAGGTGAAGGCATCTGCTTGGGAATACCCTGAAGGAAATGGTGAGCCACTGTGTGAGACAGAATCCTGGACTGGATGGGCTGTGGCCTGTTCCAGCAAGGCTGTTCTTATGTTCTTATGATAGCTTTGAGAGTGCCAGCCACCAGTTTGAGTGAGGGATTGAGAACAGCCTTTCCCTTCACATCTGCAGATAGTCGTGTCATAGTTCAGAGCACACTAGCCATCTGTTAGATGAGAAGGTTCTTGTATGCAGCTTAGTGCTGTATGTAACAGTCAAGAGTGAATGATCAGTTCTAATGCTTACAAGGCATCAGAGCAAGCACGAAATGTACACTAAAAACAGGATGACCTAGTTTTCACAAGCGTTCAGAGCTTTCCTACTTACAGTATATTTAATATTGTTTATTTTCTGTTTTTGTGGTTACAATGAAACTTTGATATCATTAAAAGATGTTGCTGCTGAAAGTATAATACAGTACTGTTAAAACTGTGACACCATTGTGTTCTTGTAACTTTTTCTTAATTTTTTTCTTATCCCCCGCCCCTGCACACACATACACACTTTCATAATTTATTCATTCATAACAGCATGACATCCTTTAAGGCAGACGTGCCCAAACTATGGCCCGTGGGCCATATCTGGTCCCTAACGCCAATTCATCCAGCCCACGCCACCCTCGTCACTCCCGAAACTGGAAGTAAAACACGCCCAGGTGCATTTTAGTTCCGCTTCTGGGAGCAACGGGGGTGGCATGGGCCAGATGAATTGGCATCAGGGGCCGGATCTGGCCCACGGGCTGTAGTTTGGGCATCCCTGATTTAAGCAGAGAGAATGTCATCTTAAAATCTATCTCATCCTGTTACAAAACAGATTGCAAGGCACTTTTACTTCTGCTTCCAGTGGGATGAACCACGTGACTGCCCCATGGTCTGAAAAGTTTGGACATCCCTGCTTTAAGGCTAAAAAATGAAAGCCTTTCTGCAGTGTCAGAACTGTACAACATTCTTAGGTCACCACCAGTTGGGTTGAGGAAAACTCAGCCCCTGAGCCACCCCAACACACCAAAATTGGAAAGAGTCTTCTGCTTTCTCTCCTCTCAAAAATTTCCAAACTTGGTGATGGTTGGTGTTAGGGTTTCTAAGTTATTTCTAATTAAAATTTCCCCAAACCACGGCCTAAGACTTTTTCATAGTACTGCATTAAAAAAAGTTGTCTTTATTTCTGGCTCTTGTCATTATTAAGTTACCCAGAAATGAATTTTTCACATGAGGACCAGTATTTTTCTAGGAAGGGTGATATATGTTATGAAGATTGTAATTAGCAAGGTAATTAATGTGTTGTTAAGGATTTCCATTAAAAATAACACACAAAAGGTGAGGAAGACAAATTTCTCAGCCACATTGGTTCCTCCCCTCCACATACACACAGATTTGGATAGGGCAGTATAGCAAAATTGTCATTGTCTTTGTACCTAACCTCTTTTCCAATGCAAGGACCAAAGACAGCTTACAAGATGATAAAACAAAAATCAAAACATGATACCTCATAATAAGGTAAAGGTTGCCCTTGCTCGAAAGCCAGTTGTATCCAACTGTAGGGTTCAGTGCTCATCTCTTTATAGCTAAAGGGCTAGCACTGTCTGTGTTTGCAAATGTTTCCATGTTCACGTGGCAGGCATGCCTAGACACCAGAGCACACGGAACGCTGTGTACATTCCCACTGAAGTGGTACCTATTTATCTACTTGCAATTTCATGCTTTTGAACTGCTAGGTTAGCAGGATCTGGGACAGAGACAGGAGCTCATTCCATCATTTAATTTAATTTTAATTTAATAGTCATATTTATGCTGCCGCTCCCTCGCCGAGGCAACTCTGCGCAGCTTACACATATAAAACCACAGCATAGATATACATAAAACAATGGAGCAAAAGTATAAAATTGTTTAAAATTTAAAATTTGCATACCTTCTCCCAGCAGCCACATCATAGGATTTCTTTTAAAAACTAAAGTTAAAAACCCGGGTAACCCTCAAATAAGCCACTTTCAAGTGGCCATTGCCCCAGCCGCCCCTCACACCTGCTGCGCCTCTCTAGCCAATGGGACTATCAGGGAGCCCCTCTGGTCTGCTCTAGTGCAGTCATGCAGTACTCGGGGCTCAAACTGCTGACCGACCTTCCAGTCGTCAAATTCAGTGTCTTAACCTCTTGAGACACCACAGTCATAGTACTAGAATGCAATTAAACAACTAAAAATATTTTTTAAAAAGATGGTTAAGATTTTTTTTAAAAAAATGCCCTGAAGCAGGACTTCCAATAGGTTCTAGCTCATGTCCCTTGCGCTATAGCTCGCTTTTAACATTGCTTGCTCTAGGTCAGGGGTTCCCAACCTTGGGTCTCCAGATATTCTTGGACAGCAGCTCCCAGAAATCTTGGCCAGCACAGCCAATGGTAAAGGCTTCTATGAGTTTTAGTCCAGGAATATTTGGGGACATAAGGTAGGTAACTACTGCTCTGGTCCCTGTCTTACTTGCTGCCCAATTAAACCAGGGAGTGAGTTTAGCTCCACTTTGTAGGAGGAGACACATAATTGCAATTGTGTCAAACATTCTGATCATTTTCCCTTTTTAGGGATTTTTTTAAAAAACTCATGTTTAAATATCATGTTTTAGATGTGCCCGGATTGGGAGGTTGAGAGTGGTGTAAAGACCTTGCTGGTTAATGGACATTGCTCTGTTTGATGAAACTAATGTACAGATGTGGGCTGCTGCTTCATGAGACTGATTGAGACATGAATCAGATTTCTACAGTGGGCTTAGTTGATTAGCTGACTGACCAGCTGTAGAAAAAATTCAAAACACTTTTGGCTGTATGTGCCCTTCTCTAACACCCAGACATATGGGTGTCTGGGATTCTAGCCTAAAGCAATTATGGACCCATATAAAGAAACTGAAAATGCAGATTAAACTTGATCTATTGAGTCCAGACAAAAATTTCAAATAGTGATGGAATGATAAACATCTCACTATAGAATTTAAAGATGGGTCATATAGTAATTTCAATAGTCAACATAGGATTAATGCAGATCACAATAACCTGTAATTCTCTTATCTTTTGCCTTATTTCTTATTGATTCAGATGTTGCCAGAGCAATTGAACTGCTGGAAAAGCTGCAGGAATCAGGAGAAGTACCTGGACATAAGCTACAATCACTTAAAAAAGTCCTGGAGAGTGAGTTTTGTACAGCCATCAGAGAGGTATGGTAATGAATATCTGGTAATAGGTATGGGAACTGGGGATACTGCTGCTTTTAATGCAAATAGAGGGCATAACCAGAACCTTAGGAATGATGTAAATAAAAGAGCATTGCACCAGGCCAAAGCCATGTGTCCTTGGTATGTGTCCAGAACACTGCTGCAGTGAGAAAAATTGAAATTTCTGTTACTACAAGGACAGCATGAAGTCTGATCTGACACCATCTGTAGCATCCAGCAGGAGGTCTTCAGTTCAAGAGTATGAGCAGCTTACTATTCAATATGTTTCAGTGTTAGACCAATTCTAATCACATAGGATATTAAAGAGAACTGTGTCAGGAGTGCCAAAGGAAAGAAGCACAGCTGTGTGGAATAATCAGAGTCCAAAATTAGGTTTTGGTAAACTTTGGTATCTCGTGTGTATCATGAATTCAAAGCCTGATTTCCCTCCTGGTTCTTTGAAAAAACATCAGGACAGTGTTTTAAGCTACCGTGGAGTGGTCTTACTGTGTCTGGTTTAAGTGAAAGACAAGGGTATCTTTTTAGAAACCATATGTATCTGGCAGAGTAGTCTAGCTTGCCTGCTAGCCTAACCTCCTTATCTCCCATGTACACAGGCTTAAGCCTTACCTTTCCACCCATCCTCTTAGAATTATTACAGCAATACATTTGAAAACTGTTCTCCTGATTTATTTCTATATTTCTGACTCTTTGAAAAATATTGGTGGTCTGTTTCTCACAGGTATATGTCATATCTGCCATTTTTGAGGCATTCCAAGCTGCACATGGTCTCACTATATTGGATATGCCACTTCCTATGTTGGTCATTGATTCTGCAGGTCTAAAACTGTATATCACTCCCATTGAAAAATTGTCATGTACTGAATGTGACGTATGATGCTTGCCCTTGCAAGTAAGTTTGAGATTAATCTTTCAGTTTTGCTGCTTAGGGTGCAACAATCTGTTCTGATTAATTGTTATTGCTGCCTATCTGCTCCAACTCATCTAACTCTAGCCATCTGAGTATTGTTTATTATTCCACCTAGTTGATGCAAACACTACTCTGGGCAGTTCGCAATATTAAATAACAAACAAATATAAGTGAACAAATGACAGCAATCAGTCGAAATGAAAGTTAACATGCATTATAATATTTTTTAAAAACACCCTACCTAGATTGTGCCAATCCTTATTTGTATGCTACCATTTTGGTACAAGGAAAGGGAAAAAAATCAAATTAAACTAAATTTTCAGCAGTGATTATAATGTTAGATGGTAAATGTAATGCATTATTTATGTAATTTGTTTTACTTTTCCTCCTGTGAGCTGAAGATGGTGTACATGGCTGTCTTCCTTCCTATTTTATCTCCACAATAACCCCAGGGGATAGTTGGCCCAAGGTCACTCAGTAAGTGTCATGGTTGAAAGGGGATTTGACTCCAAGTCTTCCAGGAACTCTTAACAGGTATTTGACCACACTGGCTTCTTAGTACTGTATTAGTTTTAACATTTTTATTGTGTCTCTAATTGCTTTTTTATAATAGTAAAATTAATACCAGTAAGATAGAAAAATGGTCAGAATGGCCACGATCTTTAAAAAGTAATATTTTAGAAGTAATAAAAGATACTCGTTACAAGCCCAAAGCCTGTAGGTGTAACAATTTCTGAGACAACGAGCATATAAGGTTTATTATTACACCCCCAATATATTGCAAACGTGGGCAGCTCATGACCAAAGCAGAGGAGTATCCACTCTGATTGTCAAGGAGATCTACCAAGAATTATAGCAATATTGTTACCACCTGTAATGCATTACCTTCCAAACTCTGTCCACTGGTAACAAAGATACCAGATGGTATCTGTTGCTTCCAAAGTCAGAACAATTGCCTGCTTCTTTTGAACTTTATTCTTCTGAAAAGTTAGGCATGAATTGAGAGAGTCTGGCAAATGTAACCTGGAACATTGCAAGGTGTCTGTGTGGCCTCGGTTTCAGTTTCAGAGCAGTACGGAGTTGTTTCTTTTCTTATTGGAAACAGAGGTACTGTACTGGAAAGGGAAAATATATGCTAACCTCATTGGTATAATAATTGTAACTGACAGCTAGAATAAACTGGTGAAAGAAACAGTACAAAATGATGATTCTTCTATATGTTTAGTATGATACATTTTCTGTAGCACCAACTGGAATTTTTGTCAGATGACAAACTTGAGTACTGTTTTCTTTCATTGCACGTGCTTTCCCAACTCTGCTACGGCAAAGGTTTGAATAGTATGAATCAGAATGTGTAGGAAGGATTGCCTTTTCATTCCTCAGCCTACTCTTAATTGTAAAGTGCATGAATGGGATAGGTAGCTCTATGATTTATTGAAGAAAAAGCTTCACAATTATGACATCCTGATGACTTTACTGCAAGGAATCGAAAATGACTGCTAGTGTTATAGTATGGTGTGTGTGGTGATTTCATTAACATCACAGTGGTGAAGCCAGAATCACAATCAAAAACTGATTGCAATGTAATAACTTTTACCTTTGAATGTACATGCTTTCTACTGTGCTCAGATTGCTTAGCTGACCCTGTAGCTGACCCTGCAGATATGGCCCATGGGCCCTGCAAATGTGAAAAGAGAAAACTAAATAAAATACTCTTATAAAAAGCCTGACTAGCCAAAGGTGAAATATTGATGTGTTGGTCTTGACAGACTGTTAAAGATACTCCTGGTGCTTCTTTTCTCACAACTTTCTAATAGACAAGCCCCATCTTAAGAGGTCAATTCAGATGCATATGTTGTCACAGTTACTTATTGTTATATAAGCCTTGTTGGTTATGTAAGGCTTTTAATGCATTTTGCCAACCTGGTTTTTCCTGCAGAAAATTATAAAATCTATGCTTAGTTGTATAGTACTGGAGTTATCTTGTATAATTTTGGGGTTAAGCAATTACAGAAACAGTTGCTAGTGCTGCAGTTGACATAGTGAAGATAAGCACTGTTATTTGCCAGATTTTCATCATACCTATTAGCACAATCCACTGGGAACCTCCTGCTGAACAAAGCCTAGCTAAATGACCAGGAGTAGCACAAAAGATATATCCTGGGCATAGTTCCTTATCTAGAGGCTCTCTTATTATTATTCATTCAAATTATTTGATATATCCATATTATCTCTGATGAGCAGAGGAAATGATTAATTTGCCAATATCCTGAAGTTCATCACTTATTAAGCCACTTTATAATATTGGCTGGAGCCAGTTTTGTATAAATGGTGAGGACTCATTAGATTGTTCTAGTCAAGTCCAACCATTCCATAGTGATGCACAGTGTCTAATTCCCTGCTCCTAGTATAGTCTCACACTGAATATCCCCATGGATCAATTGTAAACAAACAAAAAACAGTTCATAGTAGGATGAGCGCGATTGTTCGATAATGCCAAAGAATGTTCAAATTATCGAACAATCGCGCTCATCCCACATGCCAGCAAGGTGATGCTCAAGATAATACAGGACAGACTTCAGCAGCATGTGGAGAGAGAATTACCAGAGGTGCAGGCTGGTTTCAGAAGAGGCAGGGGGACTAGAGACCACATCGCCAACATACGCTGGATCATGGAGAAAACAAAGGAATACCAGAAACAAGTTTACTTTTGTTTTATTGACTACACTAAGGCATTTGACTGTGTGGACCACAACAAGATGTGGCAAGTAATTAAAGAGATGGGAATACCAGAGCACCTCATATGCCTCCTGAGAAATCTGTACATGAACCAAGAAGCAACAGTTAGGACAGAACATGGAATAACAGAGTGGTTTGGAATAGGAAAAGGAGTAAGACAAGGCTGCATTTTGTCACCATGCTTATTCAACCTATACACAGAGCACATAATGCGCAGTGCAGGGATGGAGGAATCACAATATGGGATTAAAATCGCTGGGAGAAACATCAATAATCTGAGATATGCAGACGATACCACCCTAATGGCAGAAAGTGAGGAAGACCTAAAGAATCTCTTGATTGGGCTGAAGGAGGAGAGTGCAAAAGCTGGCTTGAGACTCAATATCAAGAAAACCAAGATAATGGCAACAGGCCCCATCAGTTCCTGGAAAATAGACGGGGAAGAAGTAGAAGCAGTGACAGATTTTACTTTCTTAGGATCAAAGATCACTGCAGATGGGGATTGCAGCCATGAAATAAAAAGGCGACTGATTCTTGGGAGACAAGCGATGAGAAACATGGGGAACATAGTGAAAAGCAGAGACATTACATTGCAAACAAAAATTAGAATAGTCAAAGCAATGGTTTTCCCAGTAGTAATGTATGGATGTGAGAGCTGGACAATTAGGAAGGCTGAACGCAGAAGAATAGATGCCTTTGAAATGTGGTGCTGGAGGAGGGTTTTGAGAGTCCCCTGGACAGCGAGGAGAACAAATAGGTCAATCTTAGAAGAAATTAACCCTGACTGCTCATTGGAAGGTCAAATAGTAAAGATGAAGCTAAAATACTTTGGACATCAAATGAGAAGGGAGGATTCACTTGAGAAGGCATTGATGTTGGGAAAGGTGGAGGGCAAAAGAAGAAGGGGGAGGCCAAGGATGAGATGGCTAGATGGTATTATAGACACAATGGGCACAGAGCTGGGAGGGTTGAGGGGGATGGTAGAGGACAGAGGCGCCTGGAGGAAAATGGTCCATGGGGTCGCAAAGGGTCGGAATCGACTGTGCGACTGAACAACAACAAAGTAGGATGATATAATGAATGTGCAAATCAAAGAAATGTAAATTAATAATTTGCTTATGTGACACATGAACTCCATACGTTGTAATCTTTTATGCTTATTTGTCCTTATGTAGGAAAGCAAAGAATTGCTTCATCCTATCTACCTGTCACTTTAATTGCATCAAAGCCAATGCTTTGTCAGCCTGGTGTTACATTAAAAAGTACTGCTCATTGTTTGGTTTTATAATATCTGCAGGAAGTTTATGTGGGCAAAACCCCCATTGTTGGCATAAGCTAGAATAGAACCTTTGAATGAATGAGATTTATTAATTCAACACTTACATTAGCTCCATTTATTAAATGAATCTTCTTTTGATGGGACTAACAATTGAATTTAATGCTAAATCAGCACTATTTATGCCTGGTGGTTTAAGGAAGCTGTCTTTATTGTACTGAAGAACTAGATGACATGCATGCTACATTTAATGTTGGAAAAATCTACCTTGTGCAAATAATGTTATACACTTCTGCTTAATACTGTTGTTAAATGTGACCTCTGGCAGGACACGGGCTGAGCAGAGCGGTTTCATGCATCATCTTCCTTGCAACAGATTCATGTTTAACAGGGATTTCAGAGTGAAAGCAAAACAAAGTCTCAGAGAAGTCATTGCTTCCAAGTAACTATTTATCTCACGGGTTCCCAACCTATGGCCTGCAGGCTGGCCCTGATCCCCGATGCCATTCTATCCAGCCTGTCACTTGCCTCTGCCACACCCAGAAATGGAAGCAGGCACATGTCATCTGTAAAACACACCTGCGCATGTGCAAACATGCCCACGGCTTATGAAAATGTGGAGGTGGGTGTATTTATGATATCCATAAATGTGCCAGCTTCTGCTTCGGGGTGGCGTGGTCCAACCCATGACACTGTCCAGGGGCATGGTCAGGCCTGCGATGGAAAAAGTTTGGCCACCCTGATTTATAGGAGAGATACTCTATCTTAATCACATACAATCAGACTGAATGGCAAAATGTAGATATGACATGGGAATTATTACATTTATATCCTACCTCTTCTTCTGTAAGCTCAAAGCTTAGTATTTGGCTTTTGTCCTTCCCAATTATCCTCATAGCAGCCCTATTGAGACAGTCAGATTGAGGAAGAGTCACTGGCCCAAAGTCATCTAGAAAATTTAGTGGCTCAATTGAGGCGAGACCTTAAATGCTACAATTTCCAACCAAGCAGTCTGTGCTGTATATTGCTGATATGGAGAGCACATAGAAATTGTTATAGACATGGATTGAAATCCTGTTGCACAGCTCTATGTGCACAGTGGTGATGACATCAACAGTAGAGGCAAATAGCTATTGGTCAAAGGTTTTCAATGCAGTTTTCAATCTTATTTCAATTTGTGGCATTGTAAATAAGTAAAGAACTGCAGTGGCTCAAGTCGCTAAGACGCTGACTGGGAAGCGGAAGGTCAGCAGTTCGATTCCCGAGTACTGCAGGACGGAAATGAGCTCCCGTCTTCATCCCAGCTCCTGCCAACCTAGCAGTTCGAAAGCAAGAAATTGCAAGTAGATAAATAGGGACCACTTCGGTGGGAAGGTAACAGCGTTCCGTGCGCTCCGGTGTCTAGTCATGCCTGCCACATGACCACGGAAACGTCTGCAGAAGCAGACAGCGCTGGCTCTTCGGCTTAGAAACAGAGATGAGCACTGCACCCTAGAGTCGGATACGACTGGCTTTCGAGCAAGGGAAACCTTTACCTTTACTTTAAATAAGTCATGTGCACCATGAATCACCTTTAATCTATTTCAGGCATGGATGTAGGAATATATGGAGGAACTTGATTCTCAAACTATAATATGACCCAACCATTTTTCAGGACATATAATGCCCTCAAATGGCATTTGGAATTAGATATGAAACTCTAGTACTGCAGCCAAAACTGCTCACATTGTGAGTTCTGTCCTGATGGGATTCAAGTTTGACTCAGCCTTCCATCCTTCAGAGGCCAGTAAAATGAGCACCCAGCGTGTTGTGCATTGCCCAGAGAGGGCTCTAAACACTATCAGGCAGTATATATGTGTGATTGCTATTGCTAAATTATGTTTCTCCCTCCCCCAAAGCAAAACAAATGTATTTTCTTCCATTTAGCTTTACATTTTTTATACATTTACATTCTGTAATTAAATGTGTAAGTACTATGGCAAACTAAATCAGTTCATCAAAAGGTTTGGATTGGTAATGAGTAGTCATCCCCACTGGAGCAAACAAAATGACGCATAGCTTTACTGCATGACATCCAATTGTTCTGGCAGCTGGCATAGTGATGCAGATGTTTGTCTCCCAACACTGTTCTGATTGAAATACAATGGTGTTTTCTTACCAAAGCACTAGCAGCATAAAATGGGCAGCTTTATATTTGTTCAAATCAATATCTATAGATGGGTTGTACTGAATTCCTATGCTTTCTCAATTTGTCTACTATGATTCTTTTTCAATCAGAGACATCCAAGAGACTTTTAGTGTATAGATAAGTGGTCTAGCATTGATAAGTGGCCTTTACTGATTCCTTGTTATAGACACACATTGAATTACTGGCAATGTTATATGGGTCACCAGAAACTCCCCAGGCTGGTTTACATAAATGGAAATGGAAAAACAGAACACAGATGAAACAAATCCTAATACAAAAAAATTGGAAAAAATTACAAAGAAGTATTAGCTAGATGAACCCATTGCCAAGTGCAACTTCTGATACAATAAAGATCTTCTCTTTGTGCTAAAGGGGCAATAAATAGACACAGACAAATCTCTCTGAGGAAGCATTATGTAATGGGAAGACCACCAATGAAGCCATCTACCCTGTTAGACCAGCCTTCCCTGTCTTCTGCACTGTTTACATTACTCGCTGATAGAAGTTATAGTCCGACACATCTTTATAGCAGTACATTGGTAAAGGCTGCTTTACACAGCAGGGGCACTCAAAGAATGCCTGCAGTAGAATGTCTGAATATATAGAAAATGTTGTGGAAACAGCAATCTTGCATTCTTGCTTTTCTAACACTGGGTATCAACGGTTGGGTTGCTTTCATTGTGAACACACACTGGGTGTTTTACAAACTCAAGACCAAAATAGCCCCATATGACAACACAATCAATATGGCAATAGACCAAATTATATCACAATTAATACAGAAATAAAAAACCTAAAAATTAACAGCAATCAAGGATACGTTATTACAGGCAGCTTTATATAGTTCTGCTTTCACTAATAATTTCCTAAATATCAGGAGGAAAGGATCTAGTGAACCTCAGTTCAAAGCTTACTCTACAGAATTGGGACTATCATTGAGAAATATCGATTCCTTGTTGCACTTTTGGGGCCTTCCTTTGTGTAGCCTTTTTTAGCAGCAGAGATTGGGAGGAGTGAGAGAAATGGGCAGCTATTTTCTAGGAGAGATGTTCCTATAAGTATTGAGGTCTTTAAACAGTTAAGAAATTTATAGGTTGCAACCAACACCTTGGATTGAACATAAAAACAGACAGGAAGCCAGTGTAAGCAAGCCAAAACTATAAGTGCATGCTCGCATTTACCAGAAATCAGTCAGTCCATCCCATTTTGGACCTGTTGAAGTTTCTATATTGTTTCAAGGGCATCCCTACATGCAGAACATTGCAGTAGTATATTTGTTAGATTACCAATGCATAAAACACTGTTATTAGGTATTTCTTCTCCATGTAGGGGTGCAACAAGGCAATCAATGAGATTTGATAAATAGCATTCTGGACTATGGCTGATATCTGAGGCTTCATAGAGAGAGCTGGGTCCAGGAAAGCTTGGAGTAGTATTGAGCATCTGTGGTACTCCTTTCGCACTTTTTTTCTGTGTGAGTACTGTTCAGTGCCTTATACTCCATTAACTAAGAATTAACCAAATTCCAAGCTATATACCCTAACACAGTGATGGTGAACCTTTTAGAGACTGAGTACCCAAACTCAACAGGCTGCTGTCTGCAGCGAAGAGGGGTGGGGCAAACTCTGTGCTGGGGGAGGGAAGAAGCACTCCCATTGGCCGGCTGGGTAGAGGTCCAGGGCAAACTCTGTGCTGGGGCGACAGTGCGTGTGCTCACAGAGTGGGCTATGAGTACCACCTCTAGCACGTGTTCCCTAACAGATAGGCACATAAAATGGTAGCAACCATATCAAATTTGGACATCTCAGTAAGAAATTTTCCTAATGGTTGGCTAGCATTATAAATATGTTTTACCTAGGTAAAGGTTTCCCTTGCTCGAAAGCCAGTCGTATCCAACTCTAGGGTTCAGTGCTCATCTCTGTTTCAAAGCCAAAGTGCCAGCGTTGTCTGCTTCTGCAGACGTTTCCATGGTCATGTGGTGGGCGTGACTAGACACCAGAGTGCATGGAATGCTGCTACCTTCCCACCAAAGTGGTCCTTATTTGTCTACTTGCAATTTCTTGCTTTCCAACTGCTAGGTCGGCAGGAGCTGGGACAAAGGCGGGAGCTCATTCCATCCTACAGTGCTCAGGAATCAAACTGCTGACCCTCCACCTCCCAGTCAGCATCTTAGCCACTTGAGCCATTGTGCTTTCAGTGTTTCAGGCAGAAGCCTTTTCCAGATTAGTTGCCTGAAGTGTTTTTAGATGTCGTTGTCAGGACAACAAGGAGGGGTACTCTGTATGCAAAGTTTTTGCTGATGGTTCATTAGCTTATTAAAATTCCTATGATTAATCAGTTTAATTTTGTTGTAGTTGACAATTGTACTTATTATGCTTATCTGGTATCTCACATGTAGGAGTCAGATGCCCTATTTTTCTGTATACAGCAAAAGTGTTGTGGCAGCAACATAGAAAAATGTGTGCGTGTTTCTTAGCATAATGGTTAAAAAACAAGAAGTAGGCTTACTCATTCTTTCTGGCTGCTAGCGTCTTTTATAGATTGCTAATAATTCATTAGCAGAAGATGCCGTGCACAGGTAGTGGCTACTTGTTTTTTCAACAGCTTAGCAGTCCTAATGGCAAAGTGGAGGAGAAACATGGGTCCTAATACTTGTAAGTGGCTGTTTATTTGGTCATAAATTTTGCATGTAAAGTAGAAATGAAGCAAAACTGCACTTTAAATTGCAATTGCTGTGGAAGTGATCAGAACACATAGGCCTTGCAAACATTCTTACAACTGCAATCTGCATCATATTGTGTGGGTTTTTGAAAACATCATAGAGAGTGAAGTCAGAAAGGCCCTAAAAAGCACTGCAAACAACAAAGCCAGTGGAGATTATGGTATCCCAGCTGAGTTTTTCAAAGCCCTAAAAGATGATGGAATCAAATTATTGCATTCAATATGCCAGCAGATTTGGAAAACACAATGGCCACAGGATTGGAAAAGATCAGTATATGTTCCATTCCCAAAAAGGGTAAAGCCAAAGAATGTTCAAATTATCAAACAATTGCACTCATCCCACACGCTAGCAAGGTGATGCTCAAGATAATACAGGATAGACTTCAACAGCATGTGGAGAGAGAATTACCAGAAGTGCAGGCTGGGTTCCGCAGAAGCAGGGGGACTAGAGACCACATGGCCAACATACATTGGATCATGGAGAAAACAAAGGAATATCAGAAACAAGTCTACTTCTGTTTCATTGACTCCACCAAGGCATTTGACTGTGTGGATGACAACAAAATGTGGCAAGTAATTAAAGAGATGGAGATACCAGAACACCTTATATGTCTCATGAGAAATCTGTACAAGAGTCAAGAAGCAACAGTTAGGACAGAATACAGAATGACAGAATGGTTTGGAATAGGAAAAGGAGTAAGACAAGGTTGCATTTTGTCACCCTGCTTATTCAACATATACTTAGAGCACATAATGTGCAATGCAGGGTTGGACGAATCACAAGTTGGGATCAAAATTGCTGAGAGAAACATCAACAACTTGAGATATGGAGATGATACTACCCTAATGGCAGAAAGTGAGGAAGACCTAAAGAAGCTTCTGCTTAGATTGAAAGAAGAGTACAAAAGCTAACTTGAGACTCCACATCAAGAAAACCAAGATAATGGCAACAGGCCTTATCAGTCCCTGAAAAATAGATGGTGAAGAAGTAGAAGCAGTGACAGATTTTACTTTCTTAGGATCCAAGATAACTGCAGATGGTGGCTGCAGCCATGAAATAAAAGGGCGACTGATGCTTGGGAGACAAGCCATGAGAAACCTGGGGAGTGGGGAACATAGTTAAAAGTAGAGACATCACCTTGCAAACAAAAATTTGCATAGTCAAAGCAATGGTATTCCTGGTGGTAATGTACGGTTGTGAGAGCTGGGCCATTAGGAAAGCTGAGCGCAGAAGAAGAGATGCCTTTGAAATGTGGTGTTGGAAGAGAGTTTTCAGAGTACCCTGGACAGCAAGGAGAATGAATAAGTCAATCCTAGAAGAAATCAACCCTGACTGCTCATTAGAAGGTCAGATAGTAAAGATGAAGCTGAAGTACTTTCAACACCAAATGAGAAGAGAGGATTCACTTGAGAAAGCCTTGATGCTGGGAAAGGTGGAGGACAAAAGAAAAAGGGGACGGCCAAGGATGAGATGGCTGGATGGCATTGTGGACGCAGCGGGCACCGGGCTGAGGAGGATGGTGGAGGACAGGGGTACCTAGAGATCAATGGTCCATAGGGTCGCAAAGGGTCGGAATCGACTGTGCGACTGAACAACAACATGAGACCCTAATGTTGTTCTGTATACAATTGGTCATTAATAAAAGGTGCATAATTTCCCTGTTAGACTGTTTTCTTCAAAGCTATCAAAATGTGTCATATCAAATGAGAAGAGAGGATTCACTTGAGAAAGCCTGGATACTGGTAAAGGTGGAGGGCAAAAGAAGACGGGGGTGGCCAAAGATGAGATGACTTTATGGTATTGTAGATGCAATGGGCAGAGAGCTGGGCGGGCTGAGGAGGATGGTGGAAAACAGAGGTGCCTGGCGGGCAATAATCCATGGGGTTGCAAAAGGTCAGAATCGACTGTGCGACTGAACAATAACAAAAAAATAGACTCCTACAATGTTGAAATGTAGGTTCCATTGCAATGTGTTCTAATCATAGTAGAACGTCTTCCGTGTCTTGACCAGACATGAAACTACTAAAATGAAGCACCTTTTGGTGAGTTCATTCTGCAGTTCCTTTCGCCTGACCAAGTGTGAGAAAGATTAGCTGACAACACAAGGTTGCCATTACCAGAGTACACCTGATTGTGGTTCAAAAATACCACGGTCTTCAAGGAGAGCTTTTTCTGCAAAACTAAGAAACCTACATCCACCAGATGTTGTTGGATTAAAGTGCGCATCATCCCTGGTTATGCTGTTTGGGATGATTGGAATTGGAGGATCACGGGTTTCTCACCCCTTTTCTGCAAGGAAGGCATAAACCAGTAGTTCCCATTCCCAACATGGGGCACATGCTCCACAGGGAGTCTTCAATTCCCAGCAGCATAAGCCAGTACATCGGTTCATCAGAGCTTTGGGGAATTGACTTAGGCTTCTGGGAATTGATGTCCAAAAACCAAAGGTTGTGAAACACTGGCATAAACCATCATTATTTTCACCTTCCCTCCCCCCTCAAGTTTTTGACCACTATCACGGCTTTTAAATGCTTTCTGAGTAGAGTAGCATTGCTGTAGCACGAAAACAGTTTTATACCTCAAACAAATGCAGAAAGATTTGTATTAGAGTTAGATAGCAACACATCATGTTTTCAAGCTGACTCTTAAACGCTTTGTAAATTAATCGATGTCTTCTTGCATTATTTAAACATGGACATTTTTCACTTGGAGCAAACTTTCAAGTGAAAGCAATTATAATTTGATTATTTATCACACCAGGAAGTCATGGTGCATTAATTAGTCCTGAAATGATTAAATATGTCTTGAAATGATTTAGTGTTTGATTAGAACTGCAGTGCTATACTTTCCAATTTAAGAAATACATTGGCTACTCTGTCCCAAACACTAAGCTTTCATATAATGTCTGGTTTATGCACAGCTACAATGCATATAATGATTGAAACTCAGGAAAATCAAAATATTATGACCTGATATTACTGATATATGGATTATTTTTGAATAAATAAGGCAGTCATAAGGCAACCATAAATCCTTCAGATTATTTTTGAATTTATTGAACTATTTGATATCTACACTTATAAGATCATTGTTAATATTACAGTATCTTTATGGACTATATATATTTTTGCTCCACAAACGGTTGTTTTTGCAACCATTCATTGCCATTTGGCCATTTTGTGAATGCTATCTTCTGATGTTAAACTTCTTTTAGGGGGAAAAATTCAAAAGACTAACTATTTTTTTCCTGGGAATGCAGCAGATGCTCTTTATAATCTACAGAGCTTAGAAATAGATTGATTTTAAAAATGCATGTAAATGACATTCTGAAGCCATCAATAACTGAACAGTGGTAGGATGATAGTATAGGTCCCAGAGTGCTGCACCGTTACTGCTCATTTATGGATTTCAGCATCCGTTTAGAGTAATTTTTCTCACACACCAGGTTCTTATGTCTGTTTAAAAGTGCCAAGAGACTGCATGTTCATACTGTATTACAGATTTCTAAAATAAAATAAAAAATTCTGAGAATTGTGTTGAGACAAATGAAAGGTCAATGTGTTAGTATGACATTTCCTCTGTCTTTGGAGATAATAGGAGGGATTTTTTTATTTACTGTTTACTAGTGATAAACCTTGGAAGGCATTAGGCATTTCTGTTTAAGTTTTCACAAATTTATATCCACACAACTTTCATTTTAATGTATCATGCAGAAGGGGGGGAAATGGTGTCCATATAAAGTGGTTGTAGCTATTGATACCATATATGAACTGATGAGTGATAGTTCTTTCTACCAAAGATCGAAAAGAACGTAGTTTGGTCCATAAAGAACATTTAAAAAGCAGCATGGGATCATACCTTTCTTCAGCCATCAAAGCATCAGGAGGCCGCGCATCCTGCCCTGGTCGGGGCAAAGAGGGTCACTCCACCGGCCACTCCACCAGCTGGCATTCTTTGGGCCCCGCCTTCGCCCTCAGACTTAAAAGATGAGGGGGCACCCAGGTGAGCTGCTGCCGCCGCCATGCATCCTGCCCTGGTGTGGGCAAAGAGGGCCACTCCACTGGCTGCCGTCCTTTGGGCCCTGCCCTCACCCTCAGACTTAAAAGGTGAGGGGGTGCCCGGGTGAGCCGCCGCCGCCGCTGTGCATCCTGCCCCGGTGGGGGCAAAGAGGGCCACTCCACCGGGCACTCCACTGTCCAGCGTTCTTTGGGCCCCGCTCTCGCCCTCGGACTCTCAGCCCAGGTGAGCTGCCACCGCTGCCACGCATTCTGCCCCAGTGGGGGTGAAGAGGGCCACTCTACCGGCGTTCTTGTGCCTCCCCCACACCCTTGGACTTGGAGGACTCTAAAGGCAGAAGATTTCGTGGGTGGTCTTGGATCTTTCTTGTTATTAATTGTATCTTTAATGTTGTATTTTTTTGATTATATTGTTGTTATGCTGTATTTTTTTAATTTTGTGTCTTTGATATTGTGTTTTTGAATTTTCTGTAAGCTGCTTCGAGTCATCCATTGGATTGAGGGTAGCGGGATATAAATGTTGTTGTTGTTGTTGTTGTTGTTGTTGTTGTTGTTGTTGTTGTTGTTGTTGTTGTTGTTGTTGTTGTTGTTGTTGTTGTTGTTATTATTATTATTATTATTATTATTATTATTATTATTATTATTATTATTATTATTATTATTATTATTATTATTATTATTATTATTATTATTAAATGACTTGTTAGGCAAACAGCAGCAATCTTTTGTTGCTTCAATTAATATTGTAGCTTTTGGGGCTATAATATTTGTATATAGTACACATTACTTTCAAATTATGTTATTTAATGCTAAAGAAATTACATTTCTGTTGATAGGAAGCTTGAAATAGCTATGCTTTTTCCTCTGAGAATAATTTTCTTCTACAGCAAGGATTCGCAACCTGTAGCCTGCAGGCTGGATGTGGCCCACAGCACCATTTCATGTGGCCCACCTCTACCACACCAGGAAGTGCCATGTGGTGGAGGAAGGGCAAAATGGCTGTCCGGCCCCTGAAGCTGTCTGAGGGAGCATGATCCAGCCCCTGCTTAAAAAGGTTGAGAACTCCTGATCTACAGAATGAGAAAATGTGGATTTTTTTCCCCACTCAGAAAATCATCTTGTTAATGCCAAGAGGTGATGAATGTGAAAACAGGCCAGTTAGTATACTAAAGACTATTTAGTATAATTTTATTTAGTGCAAAGTTTTATTTCTTTTCAGAAATCTTAATTTATGAGGCAGAAACAAAGGTGGGGGACCTCAGCATGCAGGAGAGAAAGAACAGATGGCTGTAAGGTTGGAAAGGATTTCATACCATCTGCATTCAATAGCACTTCCTTCCCTATAGTTCTGGTTTCCAAGCATTAGTAGTAAATTCCAGACTGATACTGTATGGGAAAAGAACTTAATTTAATATTAGTTGCTCTCTCTCATTGGAACATTCTAGTACAGGGGTGCCCAAACTACAGTCCACAGGCCAGATCCAGCCCCCAACACCAATTTGTCCAGTCCGCACTGCCCTCGTTGCTCCCGGAAGTGGAAGTAAAACACACTCGTATGGGTGCATTTTACTTCCGTTTCCAGGAGCAACAAGGGTGGTGTAGGCCAGATAAATTGGTGTGGGGGGCAGATCCAGCCTGTGGGCCATAGTTTGGGCACCCCGCTTTAAACAGAGAAAATGCAGCTTAAAATCTATCTCATCCTGTTGCAAAACAGATTGCAAGGTGTGTTTTACTTCCACTACCAGTGGGAGGAACCACACGGCCAGCCCACTGAACTACATGGCTGGCCC
Source organism: Bradypodion pumilum (assembly GCA_035047305.1). Taxonomy (NCBI): domain Eukaryota; kingdom Metazoa; phylum Chordata; class Lepidosauria; order Squamata; family Chamaeleonidae; genus Bradypodion; species Bradypodion pumilum. The sequence continues at coordinate 61,521,051 of JAWDJD010000005.1, forward strand.
ACTGAACCATGTGACTGGCCAGTGGCCCAAAGAGTTTGGGCACCCCTGTTCTAGTACAAGAGAGTGCTGTTGTGGCAACTATGCCCTACTTTTGTGGTTTCATAGATGGGTAAACTGGATGGTCTTTTGGTCTGATCCAACAAGACTTCTCTTAATGTTCTTATTCTCTGATCAATTGTGTAGTACAGAGTGATGTGGGAAACAATATAGGATCTCATCAAAGTGAAAAGTTTGAAATGATCAACAAGTCAACATGTAATCATTCCTTAAAAACTGACCTGCAGTAAATGAAAATTTCCTTCTGTAATTATAGCTCTGTCTCTGAATAGCCCTTCAGACCAAAGAAAGGTGACTTCTGATAGAGCACTGCTCTTTCATTGCCTTTCAAAATGTTCTCTACAAAGTAGGAGGGTCTTTATAAAATACACATGCAACCCACATGCAACCGCAGTACTTTCCAGTTAAATGCAGGATCTCCATCTTTGCGTCCTCTTTTATCCATTTGGGTGTCGAAGGAGATACAAGATTCTTGTTCTGGCACTTCTAGGAGACTCCACCATTATTTGGTGTTCTTGTAATGTTTCTTTTCACATATGCCTTGTATGGTATGGAATTCCCCATTCTCTCCAAATGGGCAAACAACTTTATTTGTTGTCTCTGTATGTAGTTCAAGATTGGTTCTATTCCATTTCTTTCCCTTATAATCTCATTCCTGGTTTTATCTCTTCTAGTCACTCCAGCAGCCTTCCTCGGACATCTCATATCTGTCATTTATTAACTCAATAAACCCAGGGTCTAGGAATAATTTACAAAATGGAGGTTTGGGGATAGGGAAGAGCATATCACAGTGAAAGAGATACATTGCACAGGACAGGGCCAATAAAGATGACACTCACTATCTGAGAGTGTATTGTATTTCCCCCATGGTTAAAACGCCATTGTTTTATTGCTTAGATTAGAATATCCTCCCAGTATCAGGGCAGTTTTGAGGGGAGGCATGTGGACTTGATCCAAGAAGCACGTTTATGAAACCAAGTATATAGAAATATCCTGTAGGACATGAATCAGGACTAAACAAACAAAACAGAGATCAGAAGGGCAACAAGTAATAAATTCTGCTGAAAGTTGTGACTTGTGGAAGGACCCTTGATTGTAAATTGTGTCCCTGTAATTCTGCATTCTTTCTGTTCTTGTCACTTTAGGTGTATCAGTATATGCATGAAACCATAAATGTTAACGGCTGCCCAGAATTCCGTGCCAGGGCTACTGCAAAGGTAGGACCCTTCTAGCTTTAGAATCTACACTCCCAATATGGCCTAGTAATTGACTGTGCGCGTGTATGTTTCAGGTATTCGTGTGTACACTGTAAGAAAATTTAGACATCAGTGGCAGCCCAGAGTCTAGAACCAGTGCTACTTCCCAGGTAACAAACATAATGGCAAATTGAACTTTTGTGCTGCTTCTGTGGCTTAAGAAAAGAGAATGCTTTTTAAAGTTTAAAAAAACTTGTGGGGTTGGGTGGGAATCAACTTTTAATTGAATCTCCTATTTCGACTGTTAGTGCTTCTATGACTAAGATCTCTTAACAGGAATTTTTGTTCATAGTATCTTCAGAACAATCAAGATTCTAAGGATTTGCCCTTACAATAAAGCTTTGTGAAGATTTCTTTTTTAAAAAATGTGTGAGCTCCCTGTATGCTAACTTTGTAGTTAAACCAGAAATGTGCTTTTGTGTTTCCATTGTACAGGAATAAGTGATGGTAATAAAACAGGTGTTTTCCTGTTAAATGAATTCATTTCTGTACACTAATATAATTGGAACATGTATAAAACATATATTTGCAATGTAATAATACCATTCATTGCAAATCAGAGGAAAATATGCTAATCTGTGTTAAATAAAGCCAGTGATAATATCTAATTAATTTTAAATGGCAATAATACGTTGTTTAATATAGGGAAAATGTTGTTTTAAATATATTAATAAAGCTATTAAAACAACATTGTGTTAAACTGGAGTTTTAAAATGAAAACGACCTCAACCATGCAGTATTTTAACATTGATTATGTTGAACATACATTTAAGTGAAATTCTTCAATTTTGCTGTACAGCTAGAATATGGTCGTTACCGTGGCAATGACTTGAGTTGTATCCCAGGTGAACACTATCAAGATATTTAAGTAATTTATAATTACTGGCCCTAGCCAGGTGTTCTTTAGATTACTTTACTGTGGATGAGGATAACAATTGCCATCATATGGCACAGTTAAAAGTGAAAAAGTCCCAAGAAGGTCTGCCATTCTCATTTCTTATTCATATAGAGCAGCAGGATTGTAGAGTAATGTACTGATATCATTATACTTCCTGGTTATTTCTGGGCTGTCTGCATTGCATTTTTTCTTTTTCTTTTTTGTCTGGCATTTAATGTGTGCATGGTGACATTTTGCATGACGACAAATATTGCATAATTAAGTAAGAGGTGATAGTCATAATCCTAATGGAGTGTTAAGTACCCTCTTGGTAGAATAGTTTTGGGACTTTTGCAGGGCCGTAGCCAGGATTTTTGATGTGGGTGGGTGACTATTTTTTTCAGGATGGGCAACAATATCATATATATGTCATATATATAAGCAGCTGGGAGTTTGAGGGTGGGCAAACTACTAACTCAGGTTGGGCGTTGCCCACTCTGGCCACCACCTGGCTGCGGCCCTGGACTCTTGGGAAAGATGCAGTCAAAGTTAAAAGTTGCTGTGTCCCATTTACTTTTGATGGGGAAAGTAAGTATGTTCTTAATCTCTTGTGCTTTTGACATGATAAAAAAAATCTCTTCTATTAATCTATTGGATAGATTTTTGTCTTTTATGATAATTAAGGCTATGCAAAAACCTCCAGTCCTCTCTTTACTCAACAGAGGGCATGTAGAACTGATCACCTTATGCTGAACAATTTAGAAGACATTCCAGTCAGCTCCATTCTGCCACCTGTAGCATTACCTGTGTGATTCCAAATCTCTGTCTGGGGGCAGGGACCTGAAAAGTGTAAAAATGGAAGTGACTGTGACCTAGAAGAGTACTCAGTGTCCTAATTGTGTGATCTATCAACTCAAAGCCTGTACAACATTCATCTTTCAGTAGTCACATACACAATGAATCCTAATAGTGTAGTATTATTTTAGTAAAGCTTTTAAAACTAAACTGAATGAGATAACAAAGACAATGACTAATGTTGTAGAACACAAGAAGGCTAACTAAACAGCACTGAAAGTCTTTTTCCTACAGTTCTATGAAATGGCTAGTGTAACAGTTGCAAGGGGTTATATGTACCGTATAACAATCTCAGTCTGAGTTTGCCCTAACACTTTAGTAGTTCTCCACCTGAAATTCTGAGCCTGATTGGAAGGTTTAGCTGTCACTTACCTGCTACTTTGGCGCTTGTTATTTTACTAACCATCACTATTGTCATGACATCTATAAATTCCCCCACAGGTGTACAGCTCTGGCACATGAATTCTTCTTCAGTGTTGAAGAGTGTTTAATTCAGATCACCTGCTAGGTTCAGATTCAATGTGTGGAACATTGTGAAATGTTGGACTGTGGATAAAACACCTTGAAGCATTTTTGAATAGTTCTTTGAAAGTAAAATGAGTCCTTTAGCAGAGGAATATACTTACATGGTGGAGGCAAATATATATTTTTCAGTTGTCAGTTTTTGCAGCAGGTAGTGGGAGTTTGTATTCACAAAAGTCCATGGTTAATATAGAGGGCATGTCTAAGAGACAGTTACATTTCAATCTCCTCTAAAGGTTGCAGACAGGTACTGAAACTTTGATGGAGTCCCTCTGCTCAGAAAAATATCACCATGCACAGATTAAGCTGATATTTGTACAGTATCTTGGTTTTTGTGTGCATTGGGAGCAGTAATAGGAATGGGTATACAGTATTTGCATATACAGGAATGCCATGAGAATAACTGAGCACAAATGAAATCCACATCTTACAATTGATCCCCCTCCCTTTATAACAGTTATTCTAACATAATTTAGCCTAGAGGCTTTCAGCATTAAATTTTCAACACCAGTGAAACAGCATTATCTTACTTGTTCTATAACAAAATAAATTCAAAATATTGCTTTCTATGAATGAATCCCTTGAACAAATCTGACAGCGATGATTTTAACTATATGCTGAAGAACTGTATTATCTTCTAGGCAACTGTTGCTGCTTTTGCAGCTAGCGAAGGACATTCCCATCCCCGAGTGGTAGAACTTCCAAAGACTGAAGAAGGCCTTGGCTTTAATGTAATGGGAGGAAAAGAGCAAAATTCGCCTATTTATATTTCTCGCATAATTCCTGGAGGAGTAGCTGAGAGGCACGGAGGACTCAAACGGGGAGACCAGCTGCTTTCTGTTAATGGAGTGGTATGTGAGCACTTTGTACTATTATATAATTTCTTCTCAGCTGTGTTATTTAAAAGTGGGACACTGTTGTACAACCTGACATGCAACAAACAATGTCTACAGAAATTTCGTAACTTCCAACACTTCACATCTGAAAATTATACTTTTTGCATAACTGCACTACAGAATTTCAGCCGTAGTAAGGCATTTCAGACCTTGAGGAGCTGGTTCGTTCTCATTTATATAAAGTCTGCTGACCTAAAATAAATATCAAGTAGCAATTGGTATGCCAAATACAAGGCTCCTCAGAGACTGATGACCCTACAAGTACAAATCCCAGTTCTGTCTCTTCATCCATTGAGACAATCCCCCCAAGAGCTGATTAAACTACTGATTCTCCAACATGAAGACCAGAAACCAGTGGTATATTTCTACTGGATCCCTCTGTTTCCACTAGGTTGACAACACACATAACCCCCAGCAGCAGCATGTACACTGTAAACCCTGCTAAGGATGGCTTGGAAAGTGTGAGCTTGAATACCAAAACACTGTGTTGGGATTCGGTTGATAGAAGTTGTAACCACTCAGCAATGTCCTTTTGTACACTGGTCAAATAAGTCTGCATCGAATGCAAAATATGAAATGAACACAATTTTCCCATTCAAGATAGCAACATGGTGGGAGAACATTCTGGTCTAAAAGTCAAAAAAATTTCAAAGGAAGATCCCAGGATGAAATTACTATATTAGATTTTATTTATTTAAGACCCAATCAAAATTAGAGTATTTTCTTAACAGTGCATAATATACATTGTCAAAAACAAAACAGAAAGTTGGTGATCTCATTTACTTAATGTAAACTCTCTCTATATAAGGAGCGCCCCCCAATTGGCAACAGAAACAGTTTATTAGGGGAACGATCATAGATGCCATAAAGGCACAGTGTCATAGATGGCACAGGTAGTGTCTTTGTACTCTCCAACACATTAATGCTAATAGGCATGGCTGGAAGGCATACCACTGTGTATAGTCACCCAATATGTCAATATAAACTGCTCATACAGTCATTGAAAAATGGGGTGAGGGTTATTTGAACAGCTTTTTACTTAGAAATTAGTCTCATTGAAGAGCAGAAATTATTGTCAACTGTTAGACTCCATGTAATTGAGGAGAAGGATTATAATCCACAAAATGTTGCAGAGGCTAAAATTACCTTTTTTAGTTGCAACCCAAATAGTGCAATTGTAATAGGTGAATTGCAACAGGTTTTGAGGTTACTGTAGATATTAGCAAAAGATAACATTTATAATTGTTTCTTAACATGAAGCAGTTAATGTCCAAAGGTTACGCCATTAGCATTATGTCAGCAAGGCTATATAGGATAATCTGTTAGTCTTCAAGGTGCCACAACTGTTTGGTTTCAGTTTTGTCATAGATGCTAAATTTATTCACATTCTCTCAAGCAAGATTGCTATTAAAATCTGTATTTTGTTTGCTGGACCAGAATTTTGAATCTTCCAGCTCCTGTTCTCTTTACTGGTGTTCCACCTCTCTGTAAAGAAATAAAAGCATTTTCAAGCTGCAGGAATTGATATTTTCTACCCTTACCCTGGGTTTCACTTTTCTCCATGGGTCTGTGAAATGGTGCAGCCTAGGGTCAAGACATGATCACAATTCAGATTCTCTATTACAGGGCTAAGAAGCATCTCACAACTTGCATTTTTAAACTATTACTCTCCTTTTCATAACCAGAGTGTAGAGGGAGAACACCATGAAAAGGCTGTGGAGCTTTTGAAGGCTGCTAAAGACACTGTCAAGCTGGTGGTACGCTACACGCCCAAGGTGCTGGATGAGATGGAGGCTCGCTTTGAAAAACTGAGGACAGCACGACGCAGGCAACAGCAGCAGTTGCTTATTCAGCAGCAACAGCAACAGCAAAACACACAACAAAACCATATGTCATAGGTGAGAGTATTCTTTGGTCTTGCTTTCGTCCCCTGGCCTTGGGAAAGGGCTTGGCATGTCATCAGCATTGCCTACATGCCTACTTCAGATGTCATTTAAATATTTTCATTTGTATGCTGCTCCTTTCTCAATTATTATTGACAACAGCAAAGTAAGTATTTATTTATTTGGTTGGTTGGTTGGTTGGTTGGTTATTTAGTTATTTTACACATGCATGTGTACGTACATACATACCTCGCCTACCTAGATTCATGATCTATTGTAGGCAGCTTACAAAATTTTATAAAGATTTAAAAACATAATTTCATAACAATAAAAAAACTACATTCTGGGTTTGGTGGCTGTAGCATGAATTTAGAATAAATAACAAATAAATACATTTTAAGCCTGCAAAGGGGCTTCTGAAGACCCAACAATTGTTTATGCCTATTCCTTGCCCAGATAAATTATATCTTTATAAACTTAATTAAATAAATGTGTCAGCAAGAGTTTCTTGAAAATCAGCATTGATGAAGCTTGGCACAGTTTAGTGGGTACATCATTCCAAATTTTGGGTGCAACCACTGAGAAGGCTCTTCATCATCTTGTCACTTTCCTGGCTGACTTCAGTGACAATACCTGCAGCTGCAAGGCCTGTGAGGAACATGTGGTGTGGGAATTAGATTTGTGGAAATGCAAATCTATGTAGTTAGGTCCCAAACAGTTTAGGGTCTTATAAGTAAATTTTGCATGGTTAGCAACAGGAAACCAATACAAACCAGCCCAGATTGGGGTAATGACCCAAGTTAACAGCCTGGCTGTAGCCTTTTGGACCCTCTGCAGTTTCCGTGTCTGGGATAAAGGTAGCCCCCACACAGAGCACATTACAATAGTCTATTCTGGAGGTTACTTGTATGTGAATCAGAGTTGTTAAGGATTGTCTGTCCAATAGGGAACATAGTTGGGCAATCTGTTGTAAATGATAATATGAAGATTTGGTCACAGCAGCAATTTGATTTTCCAGTTTAAGCACTGGATCGAACATGACCCCCAAACCTCCTACTTGGTCCTTCATAAGGAGGATAATTCCACTCAATGACATAACCAAGTCTCTGCTTAGGGCATGATCCTGGACCAACAACAGGACCTCCATCTTGTGAAGATTCAATTTCAATCTATTTGTTCTTGTCCATTCCTGAACTACGGTTCCTGACTACATCTACTGCAGAGGATATAAAGGAGAAATAGAGTTATGTGTCATCCACATACTGATGGCACTGATGCACAAATTTCCAGATGACCACACCCAAATAGATTTACATAGATGTGAAATAACATGGGGGACATAGTTGATCCCTGCGGAACTATAGCAATAGCAATTACACCATAGTGCTTAGTGCACTCTCTGGCTGCTCTCTATTCAGGCTGTTATCAAGGAGATAACAGAACCACTGTAGCACTGCCACCAGTTACCAACCTCAACATCCTATCTAAAAGGATACCATGGTCAATGGTATCAAAAGCCACCATGAAATCCAGAAGCACCAAGAGAGTAGAACATATATGTAGTCAGCTTCCTGGACAAGGTCATCTTGCAGCATGACATTTGCAGTCTCAGTACTATAGTGAGGCCTAAACTCAACTAGAATGGCAAGAATCAAGAGAGGAATTCCAAACCAAGTATATCAAAAACTTAAAACCAACAACAACCATACGCTTTGTTGTTTATGTTTCCTCCATGTGTCTCACAGACTGGCTCTAGTTTTATAGGCAACACTCTAGTTGTATAGAAAGTAGATGCTAATTTGTAATTTACCTTGACAGACCGTATCCTGAAATCATTGCTAAGGCTATGATGGTGGCAGATGAGTATTTTGCAATTTGATTTCACCCAAATTAAATTGCTAGATACAAGGTTTAAATTTTAAAATACAGTGGAACCTCATGCAACAATTGCCCCATATAGCAACAAAATTGCATAACAATTAGGTTTTGGAAAAAATGGCATCCTACATAACAATTTTCCCTATGGAAAAAATTGCACAACAATTTTTCAATGGGAAAATCACTATACGATGTATGTTTCATATAGCAATTGTTTCGTACAACAACGAGCCCAATGGAATGGATTAAAATTATTGTATGAGGTACCACTGTACTGGTAATCTAGAGTTAGCTGTAGTATAACCACAAAAAGCTCCTGATAATTCACCACAACAAAAAAGAAAGAATCCAAAATTACACAGATTACAGTGGTACTTCAGATAACGAAATTAATGTGTTCTCCAGAACCTTTCGTACACCAACATTTTTCATTAACTGAGCCCAGCCCAGACATCATGTGTGTGGCCAGTGCCAGAGTCAGGGCTTCTGAGGGACGCTCCTTCAGAAGCCCTGATCACCCTTGCAGGAATTCACTGCAACCATGCCTCGGAAACACAGCAGAAATGTCCACCCCACCCCACCACCTCCATGGCAAGTGGCACAGCTGGGAAAAGTGTGCAAAATTGGCCATGGCGGGAAAACATTGGAAACCCCTGCTATGAACCCTCCCAAACACAATGAACCTAGGGGAACTTTATTTCAAATAGCGAAAGTGAGGGCATGATTTCCTATGGATTTCCTTTCACTATGTTATTTTTTCGCTATCATAACCCTTTGTTATCAGAGGTTTTACTGTATTTGACTGCTGGGACAGTTAAATGTCTTTTAGGATACTGATCTACTAGGACTATGATTGACCTCACTCTATTATTGCCAAAGTTTTGACAAGTTTCTGTTTGGGGGCATATCTCCCACACTGTCTGAAAGATTCTGGGAGTTAAGTCTGAAGAAGTAACTTTTCCAAGCCCTCACTAGTGCTGGCCAAACATCAGTGTGATGCCCCAGAAGGCTATACCTATAAGAAATGCAAAAGGCAGTAAGGAGAGAAAAGGACAGGATAATATTAGTCAATACGTTTTGCACTTATTCTAATTTGAGATCATATGTGCATGTGTTTAATTGCAGATGGTTCTCTAGGAAGAATCTCTAAATCAAGAACTGAGCAACTTAGCAGCAAAGCTGTGCTTCATCCACAGTAAAGCAGCAGCAACGACAAGACAATTGTGTTCACCAGCAAATTGTGAAAGATTGCTGAAAGAATTGTTGGAAAGTCAGCAACGTAATAAACCTTTCCTGTGAGGTTTTTCAGTGTATTGAAGTTTTAGGTTGAAAGCTTTCTTTTATTTCTGTTGTATTGTAAGATTTTTCAATATAAGCTATTGTTTAAAAAATTAAAAGAACAGAATAGTCAAGGTTTATGAACGAACAAATGTATGTATGCATGGTCTGATCCTGCACTCTTTACAAGGATTCTCTATTATGAATTTTTCATACAGGTGCAAGAATGAAGACTTTCTAAATTTTGTAGCTCTAATCCAACTATAGTTGCACTTTCTAAAGTTACTGACTTGTGACTTGTTGCATCAGAATGTAGATGAAATTGTACATTAGATTGCATGTCCCCATTAAAAGTAATGCAGTGTGGATACACAACATCCACAGTTGGATGCCATACCTTTTATGTCTATGGGTCTTTATCCAGGCAAGTGATACTTTTAGGGAAGCATGATTCCATGTATGGATCTCCTTATCTAGATTGAGACCTGTATGAGGGATAAACAATCTAAGAGATAAAATATACCAATTAAAAACTTTACAACCCAAAAGCTCTTCAAATGCATTAAATAATATCTTGTCATCAAAATCTTATACAGTTGAGAAGTCCAATTTTAATAATTATCCAGTCTATTTTTCTGGGAATTTACTGATATATTTATCTAAGGCTGCAGTGTTTAGCTGATTGATCAATTGGACTTCATCAAGCAAACTATTTTAGTTAATGGAAAAAATTCTTCTGATCAATTTGATTTTTAAAATTACTATTTTTTAATTCAGATATAATGAATCCACAGCATTCCACTTTAAACCTTATATATATGAAACCATGGTTATGGGATGTGTCATGAGACATGCTTGCATCATCCAAAAACAGGTTATAATCTTTCTTCCTTTTTCTTCTTCAGAACTATAATATTAAGTTGCAAATTTGTGCATGTCTACTTGGGGATAAGCCCAGTGTTGGGCATCAGCAGGTTCACACCAGTTCGCCAGAACCGGTAGCAAAAATTCCGGCTGGCCGCACCCATCCAAGTTTTGAAATAAAGTAGTCCTAATTCAGGTGCAAGGCAGGGCTTTCCCCTGGCCACACCCACCATACCACACCCACAGTGTGGTAGTAAAAATATTTGGAGCCCACCACTGGATAAGCCCTATAGATTCCAGTTTTACTTATTCTTGGGTAAATGCATGCACAAGCACAACCTTTGTAGTCTGGTATGCATTTATACTTTAAGCTCAGTGGTGCTTACTTACAAGTACATTTGTACAGTATTGTATGGCCTGCCACATGCAAAATTAATGCAAATTTGATTGATTGAATGAATGAATGAATGACTAAAAATTATTTAGTTGAATGACAGGCCTAATTTATACAGAATTCCATCTGTAGATATATTTTTACTCTCTGTGTATCCATGTATTAAACAAGTTTAATTCTGTCTTTTGTTAATAGTAAGACTAGAGTATCCTAGAACTGTATTTTTGAATATAATACTGCAAGTATATTTACTATAGCTATCACTATTCAGAAACCTATAGCTACATATACAATATATTTATAAGATTATATACATATATCATAAATATATATATATACACACATATATTGTCAGAATGTATTTGTTCCAGAATTAGGCTCCGTATTTATTATATATTGCAAATGTTTTGAAATCATGGTGATGAAACAAACTTAGATTGGGAACAATAGCAATTTCCAGTGTTTCAGTATCTCCTTTAGTTCTTGAGTGTATTATATAGCTGATTGATGTTAGACTTAATATACCAAATAATTAGTTAAGAGATGGCATAGTGTGGTACCTATATGACTGAGGTACAAATTTGGAAATTTCCATTTAGTGTCCTCCCTCCCTCCCTGTCAGCTCTTTTCTTTCCCTCTGTAGTAAGAGGGCTTATAACAGTGACTTATGTTATAGTACTATCATAAGAAAATATAAGTAGAAAATTAACATTATGCACTTATGGCACCTGGGAGTGGTGTATGATAATTATTATTGCCATCTCAGCTGGTTCTCAGAGTGAGAGGCAGGCCTTCCCAAAGAAGCAGAAATGATTCCTATTGTTTTCTTATTTATTTATTTATTGCTTTTATATACGGTCCATATGATAAATTTGCAGTGGTTTTTACAACCAGTATAAAAGAGACAGTAAGAACATGACAAATACAAACAAATAATACAATTAGAACCAATACAATAATACAGTAAGCAAGAGTATTACAATAACAATGAATCATATATAAAGTAAGAGAGACAAAAATGCAGGACTGTATTATTATATTAGTGCAGTATTAGGCCTTTCTGAATATCTCGGTTGTAAAGAGCTTTTGAATGTCTGTAGGAGCCCAAACTTGTGCCATCCACTTCATTTGGAAGAAATGTTTAGGTGCCAAATATTTAGGCCAACAAATATTAAAATATTATTAATTGAGGAATAGCATCTTACCAATAGATCTAACGGACATGGATGTACACCTCTAGATCCCAGCTTATATCTTAAAAATAATTAGCTGAAATTGAAGCATACTGGCTGAAATCTGTTTGCACAAGTTATCAGCTGTGATGATCTTTTTGGAAATTAAAAATTTCTGATTTCCTCCCCCCAAAGGTTCCAAAGGTTCCTTGGGACTCCTTCCTTCATGGGGAAGCCATTGATGGCCTCAGGATGGGAAAGCATTTAATTTCTAAAAAATCTCAGAAGCAATAATTTTCTGAAATTAAAGATTTTACCAACACCATGGCCTTCCACGACTTCCTGGTGATGGAAGGAATCCCCTAGCTTTATTTTTAAAACCATGCAAAATACCCCATGATTGGGTGGGAGATTTCTAACATTCTTCCTTTCATTCCTGACTTTGACACCCTGCTACACATGGTGGGTGGGTGTGGCTCTATATGAGTTAGCCTCCCATTTAATGGAGAGCCCCCATGGATAGTTGAATATCTCCCTCTTTGATCTTTGCACTACCACGTGTAGAAGAGTACTGGAAATAATTATGCAGGGTATGTTACTAGAAAGTTCACCTCTTTGTGTGAATATGCTAGGCAGTTTTTAAATACCTAAATAGAGGTGTAATTATGTGGAATTGAGCTTCAGTTGTGTTTCAGAGATGCTAGGAATCACGTGTGCTCCAGCGTCTAGCCACGTCTGTGACATGAACACAGAAGGTTTCCTTTGCTCAGAAGCCAGTTTTGTTCTACTCTAGGGTGTGGTGCTCTTTACAGCCAAAGTACCAGCATTTGTCTGAATCTGCAGACATTTCCATAGTCATATGGCATGGAATGCTGTTAACTTTCCCGCCAAAGTGGTACCTGTTTATCCACCTGCAATTTCTTCCTTTTGAGACAATGGACGCTTACTCTGCCATGCAGCACTTAGGTCTTGAACTGCTGACGTGCTGACCTTTTGGTCGTCAAGCTCAGGGTCTTAACCACTAAGCCACCACGGTCCCGAATGGAGCTATACTCCTGTGTTATCCAACCTTGAGCAAGGAATTTCATTTCTTGCTTTTAGATTTTAATTTGCTGGTCATTTCCAATTGTGATATAGCATATAAAACATCTACTGCATGGTTTCTCAACCTTGGACCGCCAGACGTTTTTAGACTTCAATTCCCAGAAGCTCTGATCAGCAGGTTTGCTGACTTGGGCTTCTGGTAATTGAAGTCCAGGAACACTTGGAGACCCAAGGTTGAGAAACCCTGATCTACCATAACTTTAAAATTTTGTTGCAGTTTAATGTTAGGCACTTGAAACTCAGTTGGCAGAAACAGACTTCCTTAACCCTCCTCTGCAAAGTAGCCTCTCCATAATCACTTCCCATAAGCAGCCTTAATATCAAGATTGAAAGACCCAGGTGAATGTGGAAATCTGAAGGGTCTTGGAAGGCAAATCCCTGAAAATCATGCAGAAGAAGCATTCACTGCATTCCCCCACCCCCTGTTAAGCAGTGACCCATTGTGCAGAAGGGTGGGGAGAATACTGGGGGAGAAGCAGGAAGAGATGGCTACGTCTAATAGGCTACCTGCATGCACCTAAACTTAGATGTAACTCATTGTTTTAGGATACATGTAATCTTGATTGTATATGAGTTATTGCCACTTTTTGCATAAATTGTATTATAATAGAAACTCTTTACAGCCTGCCCTGTAAACAAAACTCTTGTAGATTGAGTGTATACTCCATGAGAAAGTTTTTTTAAAAAATTGATAAAATTGCAAATCACAAAATAGACTACATGAGTAAATTGTCTTACTTGTAAACATTATTTGGCCTCATACTTTTAATAAATTATTTACACACAATATGTATGATGTCATTTTTATTATGTATTTCAATTTTGTATGATGCCATTTTTATTATGTATTTTAATTGGTTTTATGACAGTATTTTGTATGATCGTTTCAATCATGGCTATTTAACCAGCCTGAGTGACCTTGGCCAATAGGTTGGTATATAAGTTGAATGAACGAATGATTAGTACGCTTCCTTTTGTTTTGACTTCTGCTTATTTTATACTGAGTTGCACAACAATCACAGATTAAATTTTCAAGCATCACCCAGAACCCTGTATTTCTTACATCTTTACTTTTCTGTCATTACAAACATATCTGAATGTCAAGAAGCAGCTGAAGATCAAGCCTCTTGATTGTTCCATGAACAGAAAGGAATTACTCGCAACTAATAATTTGCTGATCTACTTCTGTACATCATTTTTGAAAAATGTAGTTCTCTGCAGAACAGTCAAGGCAGACTACTTAATTGTAACCAAATTAATTTAAATCCCCATTTTAAAAACTTTTGATTCAAGTAAAAATATTTTCTATCCCAAAGGGTGTATTTCTCTCTCTATGCCCTTAAGATGTTTTTTCACAATATGGTCCAAATATACACTTGAGGTGCCAGTGATCAAAAGATTATTAGAGACAATCAGTCATAGCAAAGTTGAGGATTTTACACACTGAATTTCCCCCATACCTGCTGATGGTGACCTAAGATTTTGCACAGTACTCTCTCACTATCTATCTATCTATCATCTCTCTGTGTGTAAGCTAAACCTATTTTTAAGAAAAGCATTCTAAGAATAAATATTTTTCTGATATATTTTTCTGATATAAAATTTAACAATCCAATTAAATATCTTGAAAAATTATTGATTTTTATCAGCTCTAGATACAAAATCCGGACGTATTGCCACCATTAACAGTTTCCTTGACAGTTCTGCAAAGCTTCAGTTCTGCACATTCCTGCATTTGAAATACATATCTAAAATGCATTGCTTTTAAGAATAGTTCTGTATAAAATTAAGCCTCAAGTGCAGAGCTGTTTGAATAAATGCACATTTGACAGAGATTATGTTGAGCCTGCCAGGGTTTCCTCTTGCTCAGTTGGCAACTCTGGAATGAATCTGAGATGTTTCTATTTCAAAATAAGTCCTTCTTGAACACTTCAATTATTTTGAAATTATATAAGCAGCAAGAAAAGGCTGTTTGATCTTTCCCCCCTTGTCTTTTAAGTTCTATAATAAGCAAGGTGAGGCTGCCAGAATTCAAGGGTATCAAGATCTCTCTCAGTTTGCCAAAGATCCTAGAAGCATAACTTAACATTTAGATACAACTTGGTCATGTAACCCTTATTGAATGAAACTGAAAAGGATACTTAAACCTTATCAGTAAGTACTATCCTCTGCCTCAAAGGCATAAATGTGCTGAAAGATACAAACGTCTCAGAAGTCTATATATATAGGGGAATCATAAAAAAGAGTTAAAATCATATCCTGAGCTTTTGAAAGATGCAAAATAAATCCAAGTCAAGGTCTTGGCAATGTTAGCTGATGAGCACTGACCCAGAAAACTAACTATCTCTTTTTCCAGTCTTTTGGCTATGTCTTGTTATACATGCACCCTCTTGTGGACAGATGGGGAGAATTATAGAAACAACCATATCAAGTAACCTGGTGCCCCTCAGCAAGGAGGATCACCTCAAAATCTTGCCACTACTTAACAAAGCCTGTTCAGGTGGGTCTTGATATCTGGGACAAACAATTTTCAGCAGATACCTGACCAGTTTGTTTTATATACAATACGTTCAATTTTGATATTGCCTTAGTTTAGATGGAACCTTGGGTGAGAAACTTGGCCCCGCCAAGCAGTGGTGGGCATCAGCAAGTTCACACCAGTTTGCCAGAACCGGTAGCAGAAATTCTGGCTGACCCCGCCCATCCAAGTTTTGAAATAAAGTTGTACACATTCGGGTGTAATGCAGGGCTTTCCCCTGGCCACGCTCACCATACCACTCCCACAGAGTTAAAGGTAAAGGTTTCCCTTGCTCGAAAGCCAGTCGTATCCAACTAGGGTGCAGTGCTCATCTCTGTTTCTAAACTGAAGAGCCAGCGCTGTCTGCTTCTGCAGACGTTTCTGTGGTCATGTGGCAGGCATGACTAGACACCGGAGCACACAGAATGCTGTTACCTTCCCACCAAAGTGGTCCCTATTTATCTACTTGCAATTTCTTGCTTTCAAACTGCTAGGTTGGCTAGAGTAGGTCGTAAAAAAATATTGAATCCCACCACTGCCTCCTGGTATTGATGGACCATCCAAGATCATCAAGCAAGCTTGGCTGAGGCTGATGGGAATTAAGTCAGTGTTTCTGTTTTCATGGTTAACTTTTCTTTCTTTATTCGTGTCAGATACACCACCAGCATATAATAATATACAAAGCTAAAATTAACACATCTAAAAACAAAATAGAATTAAAAAGGGCTAGATGACATCTGCCCAGTATCAGGTCACTTCAACAGAATTTCCTCTTGTCAACAGAAGGTTCTCAGTGCACATAGAGGGGCATCGTGTGCATTGTATCATATGAGAGATAGTTTGTACTTCTCTGCATTCACACAGGCCGTCATCTACAAGGAAACCCCACTTTCTCAGATTAGCCCTTGATCTTCCTACCCTGGCACGCAGTCTGGTTAAAGCTTTCCACACAGGCCATGGTTGTTCTTGGCCAGGTGGTAGAGAATCATGTGGTTCTGCCCAGTTATCTGGTAGGTCCTTGCTCACCTTCCATAGTTCTAAGGAGATCTGTGGGGGCTGGTTGTTTGGAAGGACAGACGTTGTGAGGAAGTTGTGCCTTGATTTCAGTCTCTGCATTGGTAGTTGGTGATCAAATAGCAGGTGTGTTTTCCAAGGAACTTGCTTTGACCCACTCTTTCTGAGCAGCACTTTCTCAATGGAATTTTGATGGAGGGATGCCAGCTAAGTAATGCACTTTTTGTATTGGGGTTGGTTTAAGGCATCCTGTGACCAATCTTGCTCTTTGATTTAGGGCCACATCCACCTGCCCTGCATACTTTGATCTGTACCACAGATCAAAGTATTCAGAGTAACATAAAGCTAGCACAGAAGTTCTTAATGTGTGCGGTTGGGCACCCCAACTTGTGCCTGTTATTTTCCTTCGATTATTGTTCCTGGCAAATACCTTCTGTTTGGTATTAAGACAGTGGGTCTTGAAAGTGAGAGTTTGATCCAGGGTAACTCCAAGTTATTTGGGGGTGATGCCTCATGGGTTTTTTAATGAAAAGCATAGAGTTGGGTTTTTATGTAGTTTGACTTCAGTTGGTTATCCCTATAATATATAGCCATTAAATACAAAGCCTCAGTCAGTTTTTTCTCAACAGCCTCAAAGGTTGCACACTGCTCAGCAATTGCCAGGTCACCAGCATAAATTAAGTTCCTAGTGGCTTCAGGCAGTGGTTGATGATTAGTATATATGTTAAACAGTGTGGGCATTAGCAGACTGCCCTGCGTGAGGCCATTTCTTTGAATTCTCCATCAGCTGAATTGTCCTTGGAAATAGACAAAAAAAACTATCGTGTCCGATAAACAGCCTATGATGTTTGTGAATTTAAAATCCTTTGTGATGTGGAAGACTTTCTACATCAAGGTTGCATGGTTGACTGTGTCATAAGCTGCAGTGAGATCAATAAACACTATGCCTGTGATTTCCTTCAGTTCAAAACCATCGTCTATGTACTGTGTTAAGAATTTGTGCTGTACAATCTTTGCCAGGTCTGAAACCAGCTTGCTGTGGTATAAGCTGGGGTTCTACTATTGCAGACAGTCGGTTCAGGATTAAACGTTCATATATCTTCTATGGGTGACTAAGGAGAGTTATGGGCCTGTAGCTTTTTGGGTCTTCTGGTGGCTTGCCTGGTTTAAGTATAGCTATCACCTGAGCCTTCCTCCATATCTTTGGTATCTGGACTACATTCAAGCAGCTATTATACAGGCTAAGTAACCATTTTTTGTTATTGGTCCAAAGTGTTGACTGAACCAAAATGTTGACTGAACCATAGCTTCTTGTTATTAGCAAATGCAAGGAGGCATGGCTTCCTCTCTTTCTGTAAATCACTAGATTTAGAAGAAAACACAAATAAGCCTCTATAACAAGAATCTGTGATTTAATCAAATCAAAAAGTAAAAATGGCAGATGAAGGATTGTGGAAGAAACACCTTCTCTCAGCCATTTCTTCCTCCATAGTTAGTTTTTCCCATCCTGAATTTGGGAAAATAGGTGGCTTATTATGGCAAGCCCCTGCCCCACCTGCCTGATGCCCTATCAACCGCTAATTGGAAGGCCATGTTCGCTTGTTGCTTCCAATCTAGTTCTTTGATCCAGATTCACAGACAGCAACACTGCATGTTGCTCATGACCAAAAGAGCAAATAGAAAGAACCAAGCTGTGCACTCCACCTGATTTGCTCAAACAAGTGCACCAAAAATTTATAGGGAAGTAATTAAATTACTCATTAAATATATCCCTTACCTTGAAAGTTCAATTAAGTTTGCTATAAATTGTTTCTGATTTGACTATGCATGACACACATGTAATACTTGCTTTTATGTCCAGATGGAAAAGAAGAGACTGTACAGTAACAACCAGGCACTCAAGCAAAAGAGCATATCCGTTGTTCACTTTCTCCATTGCAGGCACACCCCCCAAAAAAGGACTCAGACACCGGTATAAGTGGATAACGGCAGTGGGCCACATTTATTGATTCATGCCCTAGTCCGAATTATAAATTTCAATTGGTACTCTGCCAATTATAATTCTTAAGGCAAGCAGGCCGCAGTAACACTGGTAAGGTTCCTCCCAAAATTGCCAATGGCAATTGGCTACAATGTATCCATTTGTATCAATTTGTTTGTTTACAACAAACAAATTGTTGACCGTAGTCAATAAACTATCTACTGACCCCACCCTCTGACGTGTATCCGTAAAATTACGGAGTGATGCATGCTGAAGAGCTCCTGCCATCACCCCATTGCCTGGTTCGTCGTTGACCGGACAACATTAACCAACTTGTACCTATCTAGTGTTGGCCAGTCAATTGCGAACCTGCCGGATACCTGTGGGTCATAAATATTTACCTTACCAGTGCTACCCGCCCATGTGACCAAAGTCAATAGCAAAGCCCCTATATCAAACCATAGCAACAGTGTGGGATGGGCAAAAAAGCCAGAACCAGGAAGCCAATTGTAGGTTCCAGCCAAAAATTCCCACCCGGCCCCGAAGCGACCAAAATATCACACTGTTCACTAGGGAGGGGGTGGAGGGAAAAAACTTCTCCTCTCTGTCGCTTTTACAAAATGGCAGCTTGGCTGCCTCGTGGCCACCCCTTTTATAGAGGGGTGGCCACGCCCCCTAACTACCCGGATGTCTAAGTCCGGGGGGGCGCAAAGAGCAGGGCAGCCATTTTGGCGCCGCGCTTTCATTGCAGGCGCACCCCCCAAAAAAGGACTCAGACACCGGTATAAGTGGATAACGGCATTGGGCCACATTTATTGATTCATGCCCTAGTCCGAATTATAAATTTCAATTGGTACTCAGCCAATTATAATTCTTAAGGCAAGCAGGCCGCAGTAACACTGGTATGGTTCCTCCCAAAATTGCCAATGGCAATTGGCTACAATGTATCCATTTGTATCAATTTGTTTGTTTACAACAAACAAATTGTTGACCGTAGTCAATAAACTATCTACTGACCCCACCCTCTTTTACGTGTATCCGTAAAATCACGGGGTGATGCATGCTGAAGAGCTCCTGCCATCACCCCATTGCCTGGTTCGTCGTTGACCGGACAACGTTAACCAACTTGTACCTATCTAGTGTTGGCCAGTCAATTGTGAACATGCCGGATACCTGTGGGTCATAAATATTTACCTTACCAGTGCTACCCGCCACACGGGGAGGCATCCATGATGACTCACCGCCCCCCCAAGACCGTCAGCTCGGTCGCCAGGCCTGCTTGCAGCACACCCAGAACGAGGTACATACCTCTAACCGACAGGTGGACCACTTCGCCTGCCTACCAGCAAAATTTTTGTGTAAGCCTAGCACCCGGTCTCCAATGGCCGTCTCACAGCCATGCTCAGAACGGGACGGAGCCAGAGCCCCATCCACTGACTGCCGGGACAGTCCGAACTAGGGAGATCCACATCTCCCCTAAATTGGTGTCTCGGCACGATGTTAGACCATAGCGACCGTATGTAAGCCATACATGATACAAAATGCCAGGTCACAGCCCCTCGACGGTTTAGTAACGGCAGTGATCCGTATAAGATCGCTGCCGCCGAGGTGCCTGTAAAACATCGGGCGGTCCAGCATCCCTGTCAGACAGCAGGAATGGCCACAGTTCCCGCCCCCATGTGCCGCGCATACCATACCATAGCATACGTGCAGATGCACACAGCCCAGCCGGGGTCCACTCTCTGTTGCTGCAGCATATACTGCTGCCCAGTGTACATAGCTGCGGCCCACCAGCCCCCTGCCACCGGTGTGTTGAGACCCCTAGGATCTGCAAAAGAGGAGAAAAAAGGTGAAGGACATAACTAGGTACTCGTACAGTGAGGGGACGTGCATATCTGAAATTGCGCGTAGATGCATATCCAACTCCGAGTACCCCAAACGTAGCCGCGATCAACGCGACACCTATCTTAAGTAAATGGTGCCAAAACGGGCCCCACACCGCGAAACGTGGCACCGGTCACCCTCAGGGACTTTACTATGGTAAGGGTAGACCCCTCATGGTGGCAGAAAACAGGCTGGGGCGCGCAGCAGGCACTGTCGAAAATTCATGTAGGGCACCAACTGGACAGATGTCTCAAAAACTTCGTAGCAGTATACACCACTGCCTACACCATGCTGAATAACCCTTGAGGACTGCATCCCCACTCGAGCCCACTCATGTGTGGCAGAGACATCTTCGAGTTCCAGTGCCCTACGAGACACATCCGCCTTACACAGGTGGCACCAACTCTGGCACCCACTCACTGATGCGGAGCGCTCCAAAAAGGCTACCGTGGTAGCTGCGTGGCCAAGAGCCACCTCACACCTATCTGTACATAAGTAACGCCAGCCTCGTGCAAGGTGGGTCGGAAACTCTGGGAACAGGGGCGACGCATGTACGGGCGGCGGACACGTTCCCGTGTCCACCCCTCCAAAACATGTCGCATACGGAAATCAGTCGTGCTGTCAGCAGAGCCCCTCACTTCGGCCATGAATGCCAGTGCTGACAGCCTGGATGCTATGGTGCGGGGAGCTAGGCCCTGACCGTGTAGGTAGACCATAAATTGAAGAATGTGTGTAACTGGAATGGGCTAAATCTCAGGCAACCGGAGTTGCGCACAAAAAGCCTTAAATTGACGGAATGCATGGTGATACGCCTTACGCGTGTGGGGCGCCAGCGACATGCCGATCGCCCAGTTCACTTCTCCCTGCCAAACGTCCAAATCTCGTCCGGGAGCGGCGAGGGGAATTCCTCTGCGTCCGGAGCCAAGGCGCGGAACCGGGGGATCTGCAGGTGGGATAAAGCATCAGCAATATCGTTATTAATACCTGGCACATGTCTGGCCCTGAAGAGCACATTGAGGCGTAGGCTGCACAACACAAACTGGCGAACTAACTCCATGACCCTGTGTGATTTAGACGTCTGGGAATTGACAATGTGCACTACCGCAGCATTGTCACACCAGAAATGAACCACTGAATTAGCCCACTCCTCACCCCATAGCATCAAAGCTCCCAGTATCGGGAAGAACTCAAGGAATGTAAGATCGCGTAAACGATCCGTGCCCCTCCAAGCTGGAGGCCATCGGCCGTAGGCCCACCTCCCCCCAAAGTAAATCCCATAACCCAGGGACCCCGAGGCATCCGACTGAACCTGGAACCTAGGGGAAACCAAAAGGTCAGATCTCCAAAATGACACCCCGTTGAAGTCCCTAAGGAACTTAAGCCAGATCAACATGTCAGCCCTCATGCCCTTGTTCAGTCGGACCCTATGATAGCGCCTGGATAGGCCAGTCATGGCATCGCACAAGCGTCGAGCAAAAGCTCTGCCAGGCGCGACCACCCTGCAGGCGAAGTTAAGGTGATTATGGAGAACCTGGAGCTCACGAAGCGACACCTTGCATTTGGCCAGTAAGGCCAAAGTCAATGGAGTGATCCGGGTAACCTTGTCCATGGGTAACCTGGATGCCTGCGAGACCGTGTCAATTTCAATACCCAGAAATGTGAGCTCGGTTGATGGGCCCTCGGTCTTTTCGGGCGCTAAAGGGACACCAAGTTCCTGCAGTAGCGTCTGAAATGTGTTGAGGAGACGCGTGCACGTGTCCCAGCCCCGTTCACCCCCGAACAAGAAATCATCGAGGTAGTGGGCTACAGACCGAGACCCAGACCTGCGAACAAAGGCCCACGGAAAGTGCTAAAACGTTCAAATGCTGAACAGGAAATAGAGCAGCCAAAAGGCATGGCTTTATTAACATAAAATTCTCCCTGAAATTTAAAACCCAATAACTCAAAGTCACCCGGGTGCACAGGCAATAGACAGAATGCCGACTTAATGTCACATTTTGCCAAAAGTGCACCCGGGCCACAAGAGCGCACCATGCGCAGGGCCTGGTCAAATGATGTACACCTGACCGAACAAAGGTCATCAGGAATGGCATCATTGACCGAATGGCCCGCCGGGTATGACAGATGGTGAATTAAATGAAACTCCCCAGGGGTCTTTTCGGGCACCAACCCTAAAGGGGAAACCTTCAGATTGGGAAAGGGTGGCATGTGAAAGGGGCCAGCAACCCTACCTGCATTAACCTCCTTAGCAATACTTAGGGCAGCCACCTCCTCCCTGCCCCTAAGGGAAAGTAAATTAGGGGCATCTTGGGGGCACCGCTCCCCCTTAAATGGGATGCGGAAGCCCAGCTGGAAACCCTCGAGGAGGTACCTAGCATCCTCCCTCCTCGGGTAAGTTGAGAGCCATCGCTCCAACATAACCACGTTAACCGGTGAGGGTGCCTTTTGAGTGACCAGTTCCATCAGCGGCAGGTCTGCCCGCTCCTTGTCCACCTCTACCTCTGCCCCGTGACCCACCGGCTCGCGGACACGCAGCGGCGGCGTGGGGGCCAGCGCAAGATGGACACCCATGCTTGTATTGGCACCGTTTTCTATTGCATGCACCATTGGCCGAGAAGCTCCAACACAGCAGGCGGGCTGGAACCCCCTGCCCCACCAGCTGGTGGGGGGCCTGAGTTGGAGCAGCTCGCTGGACCGCATATCCACAATGGTACCTCTCCCCAGGCGCCGGGCGCGTGGGGGTCATATAGAAAAGCCACAGCTTCTGACAGGGCTCATCCCACCTCATCTCTGGGTGTAGGGGCACTCTCATTCGAAATTCCTCATTGTAAGCCAACCACGATGGGCCAGGAAAATCCACCATTGCCCTGTAAATATTGTCCAAATATTGGACCATAGGAATGGCCAGGTCAGGCCGAGCCCTGAGATACACCGCCATATATATGAGATATGCGGGTAACCAGTTGGCCCATGTACGTGGTGGCTTGCGACGGCGAGACAGCTCTTTATCCTCCTCATCCTGCCCCTCCTTCTCTTCCTTGGTGGGTTCCCTGTTCAATAAGGAGAAAATATCTACGTACTCCCCCCGCCAAATCTTTTCCCTTGTGGCCTGGGCCAAATGATCCCCGAGGGGTAAGGAATACCCGGCTGTCGGCAATGCTGACACCGGCACGGTATTGATATGGGGCACCAGGAGAGGGGCCTGGACCGTCCCTGCGACACCCGTTGCAGTCCCGGGGGCGGAAAACCCCCCACCTAATGTCACACTAGCATGAGACAAAGCTGCACCCGGGTAAGCCAGGAACTGATGTCCTCCCGCCCCGACATTACGAGGCCATGGCCACTGGAACCCCTCCCCGGAAGTGGAGTGTGATGTGGGCACATTAGCTTGAACCTGATACTCACATGGTGCACCCCCGTGGGCCGCCCCCACTGGGGGTTCCGGCCCACGGCCGGCGTCGGAGCTCGCGACCGAGATCGAGCTCTGAGGACACATCCAACCACTACCTGACTGTAGTGCCTGTTGTACGGGGAGCTGCGAGGCCGCGGCGGACACCGGCCTGTGCGCCTCAAGCAACTCAACCCGACTGGCCTCCTGCTGAAGGTTGGCGGCTGCCACGGTAACCTGCTGGCATAAGGGGGCCCCAGATGGCAATGAAGCCCCCCCCCAATGGGGTTATTGGTTATCCCTAGGGATGCCTCTAGCACCGCCACGCGGGCCAGAAGTGCATCCACTGTCGCAGATCCCCCTGTATAAAGGGGGCCAGGTGGGCCGGACGGCCCGCTGGGCAATGGCCCAGGGCCCCTGACTTGAGAGCCCGGCCCTAAGTAGGGCCATGCCCAAAACTCTGGCCCATGAGGGGCCGGGGGTAGGCCCTGCTGTGCAACCGCACCAGGCCCTCCCCCCTGCTCGAAGCCCATGGCCGGTAAATGCGGGCCAGGGGCCGAAGCCCCAACCGCGCCAGGCCCTCCCCCCTGCTCGAAGCCCATGGCTGGCAATTGCGGGCCGGGGGCCGAAGCCCCTGTAGGGCCAGTCTGAGGCTGGAGAGCCATGGGCCATGGCCTAAGCTGCCCCGTCCCACCGGTCCCGGTGGGTGCCTCCGGTACGGAGTCCTGTTGGGGAGGCGCAGTCGCGGTCCTCTGACCCGACTGCTGCCTCCTAGTCAGACGAGCCGAAGTCACCATGGCCCTCTTTTTAGTAGGCATAGCAAGGCAGATCCCTTCCCAGGGATCGGAACGATGGCTGGGAAGCCGAAGAGTAAAAGGCGAAAAGCGCGCTAAGCTTTCTGCCGCCAAACGGCTTCCCGAAAAAGGTGAAGAGCGACGGAGCAAAAACTTCTCCTCTCCGTCGCTTTTACAAAATGGCAGCTCGGCTGCCTCGTGGCCACCCCTTTTATAGAGGGGTGGCCACGCCCCCTAACTACCCGGATGTCTGAGTCTGGGGGGGGCGCAAAGAGCGCAGTGGCCATTTTGGCGCCGCGCTTTCATTCTCTTCCAAATGTCTGTGATCTTCCTTTCCGACAACACCCTCTTCTCACTGCACAAATGGGGTATGAAGTCTTATTCAGAAACACGTTGGATGGCTTCCAGGTAGCAGGAATTCATCTATTAAACAATCATTCCCATTGGTGAAGAAGAATGGTGGATTCTCCTGGCTAATTAACCAACAGTTCAATGAATAAAATATCCTTGAACAGCATCCATAGCAACATTATAATATTTTCCTGCCACATTACAAATTTGAAATGTGATTTGGTTTGAACTGTCCATGGCTTATTATACTTAACAATTATTTTTAGGATTCCATACAGCCATTTTGTGAACATGTTAAAAATGGACATTTTGACTCAGATCAGGGAACAGATGTTTTAACTCTCAATATGTGCTTTTATGTTCTTTGTGACTGTGGTAGAATTTGGGTCAAGAGTACTGGAGCGCAAACTGTCCTAAATCCAAGGATTCCAAATTGAGTGCTATGTGAACTGCATCTCCATGTAATCTTATTAGGTCTTTTTAAAAGTGTGGTGTTATGTTTCCTTCATAGTTTCCAAGGCAGCAGGGAAATTGGGCAAGCACACTTTTCCTCAGTATTACAGCCATTTGTGACAGCCACCTAGCGTCCATAGCAAACAAAGCAATTTGTTCAGACATCCAGGGTTCACTTAATTTTCTAAAAGCCCAAATAAAAGCCTATCTAGAAATATGCCATCCTGATCAGGGTTTTTTCTCTCATTCCAAGGTGGATGGAATAAGAAAAACTGTGTTAACTCTGGGATAACACAAAGGTACTCTGCACATGTTCATCTAGGCTCATTCAGTTTGCGCAACAGCCTGTTGTGCTAGGGGAAATATATGTATGGAACTCATCCAGGGAGACATCCTGTAGCACACAGATGCCTGTCTATTATAAGTAGGGTTAGGTAGAAATCTGATGAGCTTATGAATTGATGTATTTTGTTAGAAAAAGTTTTTTCATAAAGGAAGAGAATTATGTGAACTTCTTGCTGTTGTTGAACTGCAGTTCTCATCAGCACTAGCCAGCAAAATAAAAATAAGAAATAAAAGGTAGGTAAGTAAAGGTTTCCCTTGCTCGAAAGCCGGTCTTATCTGACTCTAGGGTCCAGTGCTCATCACTGTTTCAAAGTCGAACAGCCAATGCTGTCTGCATTTGCAGACATTTCCGTGGTCATATGGCAGGCACGGAACACTGTTTACCTTCCCACCAAAGTGGTCCCTATTTATCCACTTGCAATTTCTTGCAAGGAACTGGGACAGAGATGGACGCTCATTACGTCCTGCAGTATTTGGGTATTGAACTGATGACCTGTTGCCTTCCAGTCAGGCTCTTAGCCACCGAAGCCACAGAGTCACTGCAGGTAGGAGAATCCAGCTAATAACATCTGAAAAGCCACATGTTCTCCATTTCTACTTCTTACATTAATTACATCCTTTTTGGGAGGGCAGGAATGGGGTTTGTGTGATTCCCCTGCCCTTTGGAAGAACTAACACCTGTCAAGGTATTTGCTCTGATAGCAACAAAAGACTGTTTTTTCAATTGCCAGCGTGTTACTGACTTAACATTTCATCATGTGTAAATAGTATGATCATGTTTTTATGTGAAAGCTTTACTCCGTCACAAAATATGTAGCTCAAATTCTCAGATAACCAAACATGCCTTTTTAGACAGCATAAGGAGTCCTATAATTTGTGCTCCTTGGTATTATGTAGGAATCAGGGCCACAGGGGGCCGGAGGAGCCCGGAGGAGGACTGATCAAGTAACGACACGAGGCAAACGGAGCGAGATCAGATCAGTACTTTATTAGAAAAAGGCAACATCATTTATAGGGAAAAAAGCGCAACGGTGGCAAGCTGTCATCTGACAGGAAAGTTACCTCACTCACGTACACAGGTTAATGGGGAATTCTTCAAAGGGAAGTTAATTAACTGGGGCAAACATGGACTTAGGAGTCCCATTATTCAGGGATTAGGCAGGGGCAAACATAGCCCTTGTTGCCCCGGGCATAACCTTGGGTAGCAGGTGAGTCATTACTCAAATGGGTAACTGGGGTCAGCGAGATGAGCTCCTCGCAGAATCGCTGGTCAGGCAATAAGCAGCCGGATTAATCCCTACCATTAATCTCCCCCCTTGCTCGCCGACAAAGGCCAGAGGCCAGGAGTCTGCTCACTGGTTTAACCTCTGCCAGAGGCCACCGATGCCCAACCGGGCACGCGGAATCCTCATCTCCCCTTTCTGTTTAATTTAAGAGCCTGGCCGGCGATCCCGCGCAAAAGCGGCATCAGCTGTTGGGCGTGAATGACGTCACGGGGTTTCTCCTTGGGGCGGCACTTAGAGATCAGCGAGGGAATGCACTGAGCAAAGCAACAAAGCGTAATGCCTAGTATGGCTATCCCCACCACTACCTTAAGCACCGTTTGCAGCCACCCCCAGGGGATCCACGACCACATCCAATTCCACAGGGAACTCCACCAAGCCCCCCACGCGGAGCCCTCAGTGATGCCCTGGACTATGGTGTGGAGGTTCGTGATCTGGCTTTGGATCTTACGGGAGTTATCAGTAAGATTGAAGCAGCACATTCCATGAACAGACTCGCAACCCAGGTGGTGCAGCAAGAGGAGGTAGTCGATAGCCGCTCGATTGTCAAGAACAGCATGGCGAAGTTCTGCCTGCTCCTGATTGAGGAGCGCTATCGCTGTGGAGGTGTGGTTAATGGCTTTGGCCAAACCGCAAGCCAAGCGGCCAATCCTCCGTGCGTTGCCGACGGCCAAGCCTGGCACGCCGACAAGGCTGACTGCTAGGGATACATACTCAGCGGGACTCAGTACTCTGAAGCTGCTGTCACAAGAGCTGTCTAACTGGGTTGTGCGTGTGTGCCGTATGAGTGGGGAAATATTTGAAACATTGGAAACATGTGGAACATTAGAAACATTTGTGCTTGGGGCAACCATGTCCTTAGTAGGAAGTAACAGTGTCAAACGACTGATACAACACATTGAGTCCGACAGATTCGCAGGAATATAGTTCCATGTGAACTGGTTGCAGGTGAAAAACCACCCTGAAGGTAGGGTGACGTGAGCGTACAGCGAAGTGAGTGTCTCTGGTTTATTACAAGTCCAGTTGCCGCTGCCGGGGTCAAGGCAGCGGCGCCGAGTCTGACCGCCTGAGGTGCAGCCGGTCATTCGGGTGCAAGCAGCGTCCGGGCTGATCGCCACTCGGGGGGTATGAAGAGTGGCGGCGTCAGCCGGCAGGGTTGACACAAGTCGCAATCCCCCCCAGCGTGCGTATGCTGAGAAGGTGGTAGGAGTGTGTGGGCCAAAGAACGCCTTCAGCAACCAGTCGCCATCCTTGGTGCGCGCGTCCAGAGTGTGGCACACGGGGATGAGACAGAACCAATGTCCTGCTGTAGACAAAAATCGGACTGGTTGACGAGACCCGCCAACCTTTCCCACAAGTTGTACCGCATTCGTGCGGAAAGATCTTCACCAGGCGGCAAGCCGTTGGCCTGGAGTGAAGCGGCCTGAACGCCTCCCCCCAAAAGCAGGAGGAGGGCCAGGAGGATGGCGTAGATCACCGAATTGATGTGAATCTGGGCAAAGACAGCTGCAACGAAGTTCTCCGGCGTCGGCTCCTTCCCCTCGCGTTGGAGGGCGTCCCGGGCCTCGCAGCAAAGGGTCTTGACCATCCCCCAGGTGATCCTCTGTGCCGGGGTCCGCAGCCGCCGCGTCTCCCGGTGGGTCTCCTCGATCAGAGTGAGGTCCTCCATCTCCGGGATCGGACTCGGGTCGGTCTGGTTCCACGCCATGCGGTTCCAAGTGGGGCTTGACACACCGGGCTGGAACCCAAACGACACCTGTAGGAGACATAACTGCAGCATACCCTCTTCCCCAGGTTATGAGCGGCACCGGGCCCCTCCAAGAAGGGTCTGGTGGCACTCGGTACCGGACCATAGGTCGCGGGAGAGCTTCCGAACGGCGGAAATGCTTCTCCTGCGGCGTGCAGTCCGAAAAAACATTAAGGTGATTGTAAGTGAACAATACCTTGTTGAGACACATCTGTGCTTCTCCCTGTGACTTGGGGAGGGCTGGTGGCTCCCCCCTTTCTGTTTGTTTGTCAATATAGGACTTTAGCGTCCGATTGACCCGCTCTACAATCGCTTGCCCTTGCGGATTGTAGGGAATTCCGAATGTGTGCTTGATGTCCCAAGTAGCCATGAAGGCGGCCAACTGCCTAGAGCTGTAAGATGGCGCGTTGTCTGTTTTCACGTGCCGTGGTTTGCCCATGGCAGCTATGCAGGAAAGGAGGTGCTGCTCCACATGGGTCGCAGTCTCCCCCTTCTGCGCCGTCGCCCAAACGAACTGTGAAAAGGTATCTATGCAGACATGCATGTATTGCCACCTCCCAAATTGTGGCACATGCGTGACATCCATCTGCCACACCTGATTAGCCTCTGTCCCTCGTGGGTTGACCCCCCACGAGGGCCCCCCGGTGCCCCTGCACAATGCTGGCAAGAGCGAACTATGCCTTGGGCTTGAGAAAGTGGCAGATTGAACTGCCTGGCGAGTGCCTTGGCGTTTTGGTGAAAAAAGGCATGACTTTGGATTGGAGTAGTGAAAACTCCCAAAACCGAACGCTGCTGAATTTCCCTTGCGGCCGCGGCCGCTCTGCTATTGCCCGCGGAAATCGGACCCGGTAGGTCTTGGTGACTTCGAATGTGGGCGATATAGAGCGGCTCCGTGCGGTTTCGCAAGTGAAATTGAGCAGTGAGAAACAGACTAAGCAAATTCTTGTCTATCGCGGGAGTAATGTAGGCTCCCGGTAGACTGTGAAGCAAATTCCGTACATACAGACTGTCAGTAATGATATTTAAACGTTCCTTGGCGAAGGTGCGCAAGGCAAGGTTCACGGCTGCCAACTCTGCCCGCTGAGCGGACTTCTGTGGAAGAGTTAGCAGCGTGTGCCAAGCTTCGCCCTCCTGCCAGGTCAAAACACCATAGGTGCGACCGCCATCGGAGAAAACTGTTCTGGCCCCCTGAAGCGGGACCAGCGAGAGCAATTCGAACAAGCTGACTGTTCCTGTCTGAAGTGAGACAAGTCTAGGGTCTTTGGGCAAGTGATATGCTAAACTGCCGGTGAAACCTTCCAAAGCTATCGGAAGCGAGTCACCCAGCTGCATCAGCTGATGAATTTGTTCCTTGGTAAACGGAACCACAATTTTGGCCAAATCATTTCCTGAAATGTCCCTAGCTCTCAGCCTGCCGCGGTAGACCACCGCGGAGACCAGTTCTTGGGGCGGAACGATGTTCCGTGAAGATGTATTAGGCAAGTAGACCCATTCCACAATCTTCGCTCCCTTCTCGGAGTCTACTCCTAGCGCCCCAGTGAACATGGAACCTGACCGTACGATGTACAAATTCAGGATCGGGGCATATGGCCCCGGGGCGATCCTATCCACCCACCTCTGGCTGAGAACTTGGTTCACCTTCTCGAGCACCAAGCGCGCGTCTCGAGAGATTTTTATCCGGTCTGCCGGCTGCTTACCTAAGGTTAGCAGCGAGAAGAGCGGTTTTAGAAGATCCGTATCTAAGCGAAAATACGGTCTGGCCCAATTGATGTTCCCCAAAACTTGCTGCAACTCTACAAGGGTGACTGAGTCTTGCAAATTTATCTGAGGCAGGACTGGCGCTGCGAAAGAGCGGAGAAGCCGATGACCCAAGTATGAGAAGGGCTCGGACTTCTGCACCTTCTCAGGGGCAATAAGTAAGCCTTTGTCCCCCAGGCTGGCCTGGAGGTCGGAAAACATTTCGCTGCCAAGCTGCGGCAACGCTACTAAAATGTCGTCCATGAAGTGACAAACAATAGCTTTAGGGTAAAGGCTTCGGAACTTTGCCAGTGCGCCGTGAACATATATTTGGCACAGGGTGGGCGAATTGAGCATGCCCTGTGGCAAAAATTTCCACGCGTAACGCTGCGTGGGCTCTCCGTGGTTCACGACCGGCACTGTAAAGGCGAACCTTTCCCGGTCCCTGGGGTCTAAGGGGATTGTATAAAAGCAATCCTTGAGATCTACAACTAGGATCTCCCACCCCTCGGGAATCATATTAGGATTTGGGATGCCGCATTGAAGCGGGCCCATCGGCTGAATGCATTTATTGATCTCCCTGAGATCGTGGAGGAGTCGCCACTTCCCCGACTTCTTCTTAATCACAAAAATTGGCGAATTCCAGGGGCTTGTGGACTGCTCTATGTGTCCTGCGTCTAGCTGTTCTTTCACTAGCTGCTTGAGAGCAACTAATTTCTCTCCCACTACCGGCCATTGTTCTACCCAGACCGGGGTATCGGTGAGCCATTTAAGTGGCAACGCCATTACCCGAAGGTAAGCGTAGCACCGTACTGCTGGAGAATGTCTCGCCCCCAAAGATTGATGTGCACGTCAAGAATGTGCGGCCGAATTACCGCTGTGCCCTCAGCCTTTGGGATTGTGACTTCCACCCACTCTCGGCTCCTAAACGCTTCCTGAACTCCACCTACCCCCCACACATCGGAGACTGGCTCAATGGCCCACTCCCTAGGCCACTGGCTCCTGCTTATCACGCTCACATCCGCTCCGGTATCGAGCAACCCTGAGAACACTCTTTTGTTCAAAAATACCTCGATAACGGGGCGCTGTTTCCACTCAATGTTGGTCTCCACTGTCGCTAAGACCTGGTATCCTTGCACTGCCTCACTCGCGCTCGAGCGGTCTGCTGAACCGGACTCTGAGCTGTCCCTGAGCCTTCCCTGGCTGCCTGCTGGCGAGTGACAAGGAACCATGATCAGTTGCGCTAACGTGTCTCCCTTGTGGATGGTTTGGGGCAGGTGTGTCCAAAGCTGGACCTGGAGAATGCCTGAAAAATTCGAGTCAATGACTCCTGGAATTATGAAAATTCCGCGTGCTCCAGCTACACTACGGGGCAAAACTAAACCTAAAAAGCCTCTGGGCAGGGGTCCCATGTACTGGGTGTCGAATAGATAGACTGTGCCTGGCAGGTCGCATGTAACGTCCGCCTGGCAAGTCAATTCTAGCCCTGTACTACCCTTGGGGCTGGCCTGTGCCCTCGCAGTGCCTGGGATGTGCCTGGAATCTAGTCTTGGTCTGGGGAGTTCTGGATCTGGGTGAAGGAAGCCTCTGTTTGGACTGGGGCCAGAGACGTGCCCGGATTCCGGTTTCCCGAACTCGGGCAAAACCTGGCCCAATGATAGCCTTTCTTGCACCTCGGACAGAGGGTATTCGGAGCCTTAGAGTGGCCGGACTTTTGTCCGCCTCCCTTGGATCGGCACTCCCTAGCGAAGTGGCCGACCTTGCCACAAGTGTGACATGCCCCTTTGGTCTTTCCATTAGGATGAGATCTTCGGCCCCCTTGCACGGCTGCCGCTAGCAGACCCATTTTATAGGAATCTGTGCCAACGTCAGCACATGCTCGGATCATGTCCGTTAAGGTCAAGTCAGGACGATTGCCTAGCGACTGCAAAACCTTACGGCAGTCCAGGTTGGCGTTGTCCTTGGCTAGCTTAATCATGAGCTCTTGCTGGGCTTGCTCGTTATCAATCTGCCTGGTGATTGCTTCTTCCAAGCGATTGATGAAGTCCATGTAGGGCTCCTGGGCTCCCTGCTTGATGGAGGTGTAATTTTTGGCCGCTTTGCCAGACGCTGGGACCTTGAAGTAAGCCCTAAAGGCTGCCTCGGCTGACATCTCGAGAGTGGCGAGAGGCAGGTTGATCTGAGCGTTGATGGACTCAAAGGCACCTGAACCATATAGCTGTTCAGCAATTACCGCGCCTCCCATCCTGGCGGCCCGGGCCTGAGCCTCGAGCCGATACTCGCTGTCCCAGATCATGTACTGGCTAGGGGTCAGCATCATCCTCATGACGGCTTTCCAGTCATGGGGAATCCACATGGTGGTCTCGCACGCCTGCTGCAGCGTGCCCCTGGTAAAACGGCTTTGGAGCCCTGTCTCTGAGATTGCTTTCCGCAAAGCCATGAGAAGCTTGTACGGGACGGGGGAATGGACGATTTGTTGAGCGCCGGTGAGCGCGTCCATCTCCATTCGGATTGGGCATATCTGTCTAAGCTCAGCTAGTTCTTCCGCTGACAATTCCCCCTTTTTGAGTTCTATCTCTGCTGTGCGCTGAAGGGCACTCTTCACGACTAGGGAGCTTGGAGCTGTCAGAGAAGCGCCTGCGCTTCTCCTTCCTTGCATTCCTTTTTTTTTTTTTTTAAATTTTTATTGATTTTTTAAAGCATAAGACATGAAACAAACATTTTATACATAACAAAAAAAAATAACAAAAAATTAATAAAAATAAAATCATAATATAAATGATAAGACAGACTGTATGTTACATACACTTACGGACTTCATCACCCTAGTGCTATATACATTGTCCTAGGAGGTTGTGGGATCTCCCATTCATTTCTATTGTTCCCAAAATTTCGTTTGGTCTGGTGTCAATTTTTTTATTTCATCTCTTGTCATTGAGTATTCCACGAATTTTCGCCATATTTTCCAAAATCTACTTTCTTTTATTATACCTTTCTTAAGATTTAATTCCCATGTTAGTTTTTCATTCAATGCGAGATCCCACATCTGCCCGTACCAATCCTGCACTTTTAACATTGTATCACTTTTCCAATTTTTTGCAATACACATTCTTGCCATTACTAACATCATAGACAACAACTCTTTCTTATCATTATCTATTTTAATATTCTCAACATCTGTCAGTAAGATGGTATCTGGTCCCAATCTGAGACGTACTCCCATAATTTTCCCTATCTCGATCTCTATTTTTGTCCAAAAGTTTTCTACCTCTTTACATTCATACCACATATGAACATATGTGCCCAAACTGTTTTTACATCTCCAACACATTTTATTGTTCTTCTTATCCATCTGGTGCAGTCTCACGGGTGTCAGATACCACCTCCATAACATTTTAAAATTGTGTTCCTTTATTCTGACCGATAGGGATCTCATAATTCTTTTTTTCCATTTATTTTGCCATTCCTTTTCCGTTATTTTCAAGTTCAAGTCCTGTTCCCATGTATTTCTTAATGTTTCTTGTGGGTTACCTTCTGTGTTTATTATTTTATAAATTTTACTAACCAGCCCTTTAATACCAGTTTCCTCCCTCCTAATTTTCCAAACTAATTCCTCAAATTCCGTCCTGTCTCTTTCTAGGCTTCGTTCTCTCCAGTATTTATTATTCCACTTATTCACCATAATTATCTGAAACCAATTCAACTTCATCTGGGTATATAGCTCTCTTTTCCTCACATCATCTTTGCAGACTCGTATCCAATCTTTCAATAGGAGAACCCTATTTGTCGACAAAATTTCCTTAATCTCGTTATCCAATCTTATTGGGAAGTTATTCAAGTCTTCTATTTCAATTATCGGTGAGATATTCGGGGCCAATTTCATTTTAACTTTCTTCCATACTCCCAACATAGATCTCATCATTCTGTTTTTAATCGATATTTTTCCTATTTCCTTGTCTAAAAAAAAACTCTTACCAACTTCCTTTACTTCGTTCATCTCGATTCCCTCCCAGATAACCGACTCCTTCATCAGTATCTTAACTACATTCTTTATCTGGAAGGCTTTATAATAACTCTTTAAATTAGGCATTCCTAAACCGCCTTCTTTTTGAGGTAAATACCACATTTTCTTTAAAATTCTAGGTCTGCGTCCCCCATTACAATAACTATCAAATAGTTTTTGAAATTCCTCAATATCCTTATCTGTCAGCTGAATTGGTAAGGCATCAAATAAAAAATTTAGTTTTGGTAGTAACATCATTTTAGTCAGTGCTATTCTGCCGAACCAAGACAACTTCAGTTTTTGATATTGTGAAATTTTAATCTTAAGTTCCTTCTTTTGTTTATCATAATTTAGTCTTTTCAGGTCCTCTAAATTATTAGATATATTTATCCCCAGGTATTTCAAGCTCCCTTTAATCTGTAATTTAAATTCATCCCTGATTTTCCTTTGCTCTTCTTTTTCAATATTATTTAAAATTAATTCTGATTTTTCCCAGTTTACCTTCAAACCTGTAATTTGTTCAAAATCCTTTAAATGCTTTTGAATCCTTTCCATGGTTCTTCTGGGGTGTTTCATAATTAACAAAGTATCGTCTGCATATAAACTAATTTTATTTTCCAGTATTCCTTCTATATTTTTGTCTTCTCTTATTATATTAGCTAGTATTTCCATCGCCATAATAAATAGAATTGGAGATAGGGGACATCCTTGCCTTGTTCCTGCCTCTAATCTTAATTCTTCTGTTAAACCGTCGTTAACCCTGATTTTAGCGTATCCTTGTTGGTACAGTTGTTCTATTGTCTTTATAAACCTGTTACCGAATCCATAGCTCTTAATTATCTCGATAATTGTTACCCATTGTACAGAATCAAATGCTTTAAAAATATCTAATGATAATATACCTACTTTCTCTTTATTTTGTCTTGCCACGTCTATTAAATTTAGAACTCGCCTTACTAAATCTGTCATATATCTCCCTTTCACAAAGCCGGCCTGGTCTTTATTTATATATTTATCCATAAAACTATTCAATCTGTTTGCCAGTATAGCTGTAAAAATCTTAGCATCTTGATTAATCAGGGATATAGGTCTGTATGATTCTACTTTTTCTAAATCTTTTCCCGGTTTTGGTAATAGGACAATTATTGTTCTATACCACGATGCAGGTACCTGTTCCCCTTTAAGAATACCATTATAAAGTTTTAACAATTTCGGGATTACTATCTCCTTAAATTCTTTATAAAACTCAGCAGGTAATCCATCCTCGCCAGGTGCTTTATCTACTTTCAATTTGTTTATTACTTTTTTAATCTCTTTTTCAGTTATTAATTCTTCCATTCTTTGTTTATGCTCTTGGCTTATTTTATTTTTAATTTGCATTTCCAATCTATCTTTTAATTTATCTAGGTTTATTCTCTTTTTAGAGTATAGGGATTGGTAAAATTCTCTGACCACCTTGCATTTATCTTTAATCTTATTATGCCTTATACCCTCCTTATCCACTAATATCCCTATTTCTCTTCTGCCTCTCTTTTCTTTAGCCGCTCTTGCCAACATTTTTGAATTTTTATTACTGTATTCAAAATATTCTCTTTTTAAATATGTTAGGTCTCTTTTCACCTTTTCTATATCATTTCCAATTAATTCCTTCCTTAGTCCCTGCATCTTTTCATATACTTTTCTATCCTTGGTTATTGCATGTATCTCCTGTAACCTTTTAATCTCTTTTTCTGTTTCTTCTTGCTTACTTTTTAACTGTTTATTTCTAATACTTGCCAACCTAATACTTTCACCCCTAAATATTGCTTTCATAGTATCCCATACGGTACCAATTCGTACTTCCCCTGTATCATTCCACTTCCAATTTTCTTCCCATTTTTCTACCATTTGATCTTTACTTTTTTTATCTCTAAACAATCTGGCGTTATATCTCCAATTTTTCGGGCTCTTTATAGCATCTATTTTCAATTCCACCAATACTTTTGCATGATCCGATTCTTTGAATATTCCAATTTCTATACCATCTAAATTACTTATCAAATTATCCGTAACAAATATGTAGTCTATTCTGGAATATGTATTGTACACTTGTGAAAAATACGTATAGGCCCTTTCCTGTCCTTTGAGTACTCTCCATGTATCTTTCAACCCCAAGGATTTCAACCAGTTATTTAACACAAACGTCTTATTTCCACCTGCACTTCTCTTCATATTCGTGCTATCTATGTTTGATCCTACTAGATTGAAATCTCCCCCTACAATCATTTTTGTTGTTTTTTCTTTCTCTAGTATTCGATATATCTTATTTAAAAACCTGTTTTGATGTTCATTTGGCACATACAAATTCACCAACGTTATTTCCTCTTCTTCTATCTTCCCCTTTATTATCAAGTATCTACCTTCTGGGTCTGATATACTTTTTATTATCTCGAATCCCGCTCTATTTGATATCAAAGTTGCGACCCCCCTAGCCTTTGAGGAGCCATATGATTTTTCGTAAACTTGGGTGCATCCTAAGAATAATTTATTGGTTTTTTCCGAATTCTGATGGGTCTCCTGAAGAAAAATTATATCCGGTCTATCTTTTCTAAGTGCCGCTTCCAACCTCCTTCTCTTCACTTGACAACCAGTACCTTTCACGTTCCATGTTAATACTTTTATATCCTTCATCTATTATGTATCTCCCTCCCTTTTTTACAGTTCCCACTTCCTCCTACGGACATGTGATCAACATATAACATTTCCTTCACCTTATACAAAAAAGTAATAATAATAATAAAAAAGGAAAAAACATCTAAAAGAAAAAGTACACTAAACAATCTACTACTCTCCCTCCCCATTTCTTTTTTACAAATGGCCTCCAAAATTCAGAGGGGGGAGGGGGGGGTGCAGTCATACATAGGAGTCTGGATTGGGCCTGAACCTACTCCCCGTCCGGAGCTATTCCTCCTTCTGCCCCTTTTGGCATATTCTCGTTTCCATTGCTATCCCTTCTTCTATAACCACCAGATATAATCAATTCTTCCTTCAAATCAAACCACTCTTTAGTTCCTGCTTCCAATAATTTGGCCTCTATCATTACGTCCAAGACATTAATATCCTCATTGATTAAATATCTTCTTCCCAGATAAAAAAAACTTAATTGTCTTGGGAATTTCCAATTGTATCTTATTCCCCTTTCCTGGAATCTTTTTGTGATTGGCTTCATCGACTGTCTCCAGAAACGATCCTCCATTGGAATGTCGTTGTACACTTCAATGTCATGGCCTTCTACTTTTAAAACCTCTGGTCCTTTTTCACGTATAAGCGCCATTAACCTCAGTTTATCTGATACATTAGCAAATTTTAACATGACATTCCTTGACCCAGTTTTGCCCCTTCTTGAACCAAGCCTGAATACATTTACCACTTCATGCGGCGTGAAGCCATCTTCCATAATTTCGTCAAGCCATTTCACTATTCTTTCTTTTAATTTGTCTGGTGAATTCTCTGGGAATTTTCGAATTATAACATTTGCTTTTCTTAATTGTTCTTCTACATTTTCCAATCTCTTTTCATGGTCCCCAACTTTATTTTCTCTTTCCTTTTCTTTCTTTTTTAAGTCCATGACCTCTACTTTTATCATTGCTTGATCTTTTTTTATCTCTTCTTGCTCTTTTTTAATGGTCTTTGTTTCCTCTTTCATGTCTTCAATTCCCTTCATAATGTTTACTACTACATCTTGCAAATCCTTCTTCCATTCTGTTCTAGATCGAGCAAACATATTTCCAATATTATTCCCCAGGGTATCAAATCTCTCGTTAAGAATTTCAAATTCAGATTTAGTTCCTTCTCCTCCCCCTGTCGCCGATGTCGTTGGTGTTGTGGCCGTGGACGTGGTTACGATCGTTGTTGGTGTTGTTCCTGCTATCGCCGCTGTCGTTGACACTGTTGACATAGCTGTTGTTGTCGTTGTTACTTTTGCTGTTGTTATCACGATTGATTTTACCACAGATGGAGTAGACGCCGTTGGTGATATTATTGTCTTCTGTTGCTGCTGCTGCTGTAGTTGTTGTGCCATCTTTTTCACTGTCTCTTGTTCCTCCAAATCCTTTATCTCTTGTTGCATTGCTTTTTTCATTTCTTCTTTCTCCTCATCCAATCTTGTAAGCCTCCTGAAACTTCTATCGGAGGACGTTGGTCTTTGCTCTCTTGTCCAAGCCAATTTCTTCTCTTTCTCTTTCCCTCTCCCCTGCCGTTTCATTCAAATATATTTCTAACTGCTTATTATCAATTTACATATAAAGTTTAATCATTCAAAATTCACCATATATTTTATCTCTAACCAATTTTATTAAACTTTCCAAATACAGTACTTAACCCTTATCACCTCCCCCCTCCCTCTCTCTGTCCTATATATGCGCGTGTATTTACAGACACATATACACTCACATGTATACCCAGAGAGTCGTTCAAACTTCCGTTGTCCCAATTTAAATTTAATTAATTTCCCTCTTATATTTTTATCTACTTTAATATTTCCCCTCCCCACAAAATTCAAAATAAAATAAAAATAAAAACAAAAAAGAACAAGAAAAAAAGAAAAAAAGAGGAAGAAATTTAAAAAAAAAAAAAGAAAAAGAAACGATTAGAAAAATCTTATTTGAAAAAATATTTAAAAATTAAAAAGCTTCAAACCAGCCAAGAGAAAAAAAAAACCAAACAAAAATAACAGCAATTAAAAAAAAATTTTTTATCTCCAAAATTTAACTGTAGGGGGAGCCAACTCTCTATTGTAAATTGCAAACGATTTCCAAATCTCTTTTAAGGGGGGAAAAAGGGAGAGTCAGCAGAGACACAGATAACACTGATGAGTTCACTTTCCTGTTCTCCAAAGTTCCGATCTACAAGCAATTTATTTCTCAGAGAGCTACGCCACAACAGCTTCTTGCTTCTCTTTGTATCTCCAAAAAAATGTATGCAGGGACAGGCTTATCGTCTCTCTTCTTCTTTAAAAACCAGTTCTCTTAGACCACAGCACAATAGCGGGAGGGGGAGGCAAGGAAAGGGGAAAAGAAAAAGAAAAAAAAATTAACAAAAGAAGGAAAGCAGGGAATACTATCCTGCCCCTTTTACTTGGCCGTTAATTTATCCACTCCCACCGGCATAAAACATTTCAAAAGGGAAGAAAAAAAATAAAAAAAAATCAGTCTCTTTACTTCTGCTTTCTATTTCCCCCTTTCTCTTTATAAGTCTTTACAACTTTGCTCACCGTCAAACTTCTTCGCTTTCCCCTTTGCTCCTTTCCAGCGCCTCGAAGCTCCGTACGTCTCCGATCGGGGGGGGGGCGGCGAGACCAAATGAGCCCGCTACAAAATCTCTTTCGGCCCCCCAACAGATTTACTTTTAATTCCGACGTCCACTTATGCTTTGCCCATACTTTTAAGCTCTTTTACTAGAACGCCGCTTTCCTCCCGTTTCCAGAATTTCCGTTCTTCGATCCAGAGCTCTGGGGACTCGTCGCCATTACAGGTCGCCCATCCCCCCGCTCTCAAGATCGAAACTCTGTCCTACCTCTTTTTCT
Source organism: Bradypodion pumilum (assembly GCA_035047305.1). Taxonomy (NCBI): domain Eukaryota; kingdom Metazoa; phylum Chordata; class Lepidosauria; order Squamata; family Chamaeleonidae; genus Bradypodion; species Bradypodion pumilum. The sequence goes on from JAWDJD010000005.1 coordinate 61,561,148, forward strand.
CGGCGCTGCTTTGGAGCATCCAATATATTTTCCACTGCTAATTTTCCTTCTCTTTTTCCTAATCCATTTTTCAGCCGGTTTCAGGGTCTATTTTCACTTTTAAAAAGTCACTTTCTTTTCTCTCCTTTCCGAGCGGAGAAAAGCTCGTCCCTCTCAGCCCTCCATCATGACACGCCCCCCCCCTTCCTTGCATTCCTTCGGTGACGTCTGCAGCTGTCACCGCGGGAATGCTCCCTGCGCTACTATGCTGATAGCTGATTGACGGATAGAGCGCCGTGGGCGCAGTCGGCTCGACTGGCCTGCCTGATGACTTTTCTAACGGGGGTTCATTGGCCTCTATCCGGACTGGCTCGATCTGTTCTAAGAGCTTCCTACACTTCCTCCAAGTACGAACTATCCCTCCTGGAGCTTTGGGGGGCTGCTGAATGCAGTCTCCTATCTGATCCCAGAGCTGCAGGGTTAACGTACCTACTTCTGGGTAAAGTAGGCAGTGTTCCCTGAGGTACGCCAAAAGTCTCGCTAGTTCCCTGCTGTGAAATCGTAACTGAAATACCCTGGCCAGGATTCTGAACTCTTGCTCCCGAGTTCTTTGGCTAGCGGACGGACTTGGTCCATGAGAACAAGTCCCCATATTACCTGCGATGGTCCTCTGAAGTTTCCTCCTCGGGACGAAGTTCGACGCGTCTTTGCAGGCAACAGGTTCGGGCGTTGGGTGTCTGGGGTAGACCTCGGAGCGTGGACCTTCTGCCACGGGCCCTCGGCGGCCTCTGCGCTGTCAGGGGCTCACAGCCTGCCCTGAGCGGAACGCATTTTTCCCTTTGCGCAAGCCTCCCCGAAAGCTGGGAGCAAGCTGTAGGAATGCCTCTTCGGAATGCCTCGCCGCTGGCCGTCTCTCTGTCCGGCTGGCTGCCGACCAGAGCGCCGCGCTGTCCTCCGGGCTGGTTTTGGTCGCGGTTCAAGCGCAGAACCGGACCGCGTGGATCGTTACTCGCGAGTAGACCTCTCCAGGGTCCCTTTACTCACGAGTAAATCACGTCGGGGTCACCAGATGTAGGAATCAGGGCCACAGGGGGCCAGAGGAGCCCGGAGGAGGACTGATCAAGTAACGACACGAGGCAAACGGAGCGAGATCAGATCAGTACTTTATTAGAAAAAGGCAACATCATTTATAGGGGAAAAAGCGCAACGGTGGCAAGCTGTCATCTGACAGGAAAGTTACCTCACTCACGTACACAGGTTAATGGGGAATTCTTCAAAGGGAAGTTAATTAACTGGGGCAAACATGGACTTAGGAGTCCCATTATTCAGGGATTAGGCAGGGGCAAACATAGCCCTTGTTGCCCCGGGCATAACCTTGGGTAGCAGGTGAGTCATTACTCAAATGGGTAACTGGGGTCAGCGAGATGAGCTCCTCGCAGAATCGCTGGTCAGGCAATAAGCGGCCGGATTAATCCCTACCATTAATCTCCCCCCTTGCTCGCCGACAAAGGCCAGAGGCCAGGAGTCTGCTCACTGGTTTAACCTCTGCCAGAGGCCACCGATGCCCAACCGGGCACGCGGAATCCTCAGTATTATACAAACAACAAGACAGAAGTGTCACCAGCCATTTGCTAGGCCACGTTAAATAATATTTGTTTATAACTGCAATGATGTTTGTCTAGAATTATTGCACATCACTCAGCTCCATGTTCTCATGTGCAAACAAATGCATAGTCCCTGGCAAACAAGTCAATACAAAGGTACTCTGCCACCCATTTTCTCTGAAATAAATAAATACTAGCATCACATCTTGCCAGTAATTGTCCTCTTCTATAAATTTGAAACTGATTATTCTCATTCAGAGAAAAACAAAGGAGGAAATTTCATCCAAGCAAGCCACTTCAAAATTGTACTAGTCACAATTTAGGATGCGAGAGGCTCCTTTTTGAGGACTGGTATCAACAACAGCAATGTCGATAGTGGGAGATACCTAAACCACAGCGGGACATACCCCTGCAGTGTTGCCTCCTATACCTGAGTTAAAACGATAAATTACAATTAAACAATTAATCACAGTAATGAAGATGAAGTCCAGAATATTGACAGCATCTATCTGCTCAAAAGCAAATTTCACTGCAAATTGTAGGGATGCAGAGAAAGAGCCTCCTTGAAGATTGTGTATTTTTAAGCCAGAATCGGACATACCCTGGTAATGGTAACCTTGTGTTGCCAGCTAATCTTTCTCACACTAGGTCAGGTGAAGGGAACTGCAGAATGTACTCACCAAAAGGTGCCTTTACTTTGGCAGTTTCATGTCTAGCCTAGACACAGAAGAAGATGACTGCAAAGTGTATAAATGACTGCAGCCTACCTTTGTATCTTAAAGTTAAGATTGGATGGCTTTAACAAATGCCCTCTCTTTATTTATCACACAATCTGATTAAGAGTTATAAAGAATTCAAAAGCCTTACCTACAAGGCAAGATATTTAAGGTGAATTTTCAAGCAATTATAGTGATTGTTGGTTGCTAGAACAGGGAAATGGTAAGAAGAGGAAATATGCTTCATTTAAAGTCACGTGTCCTCCTATATTTGAAAAGCCTTTCATAGACAGCACTCATTACAATGTTTGAAAAGAAACCTGTTGCATTATTTTCTATTTCTTTTTCATTATTATTCCAAAATACTCAGGGCCTTTCAGAGAATTAAGGCTTGCAAAGATCCCTACCAACAGGCACCAAAATGTGTTATCTCTTTAAGTAACTTTTTAAAGTACAGTATCTAGAAAACATTTCTCACAGCAAAAGTAAAGTAGCATCACAGCTCTTAAGAAATGATTTCTGATACATTCTTGATTTTTAAAAAGGTACTAAATTACTTGAAATTTGTTAGTTCCAAGCTCTGACTTCGACTGCTATGAGGAGGACTGGGAAAGGCTTTTCATCTCTTATACTAAAGAACAGTACTGTACTAATATTTCTTATAGCTCAAACAAGGATATAAACTGTAGGGATAGAAAGTGAATAGAGAGTGTGAATCAGGATCATTCATCCCAAAATATCTCCATTCCCCACATTTATACACCTGTCATTGTATGTTGTTCTTACTCTAAAATATTTGTTGTTGTTGTTCAGTCGCACAGTCAATTCCAACCCTTTGCGACCCCATGGACCATTGATCTCCAGGCGCCTCTGTCCTCCACCATCCCCCTTAGCCCTCCCAGCCCTGTGCCCACCGTGTCTACAATACCATCTAGCCATCTCATCTTTGGCCTCCCCCTTCTTCTTTTGCCCTCCACCTTTCCCAACATCAAGGCTTTCTCAAGTGAATCCTCCCTTCTCATTTGATGTCCAAAGTACTTTAGCTTCGTCTTTACTATTTGACCTTCCAGTGAGCATTCAGGATTGATTTCTTCTAAGATTAACCTATTTGTTCTCCTTGCTGTCCAGGGGACTCTCAAATCTCTCCTCCATCACCACATTTCAAAGGCATCTATTCTTCTGCGTTCAGCCTTCCTAATTGTCCAGCTCTCGCATCCATACATTACCACTGGGAATACCATTGCTTTGACTATTCTAATTTTTGTTTGCAATGTGATGTCTCTGCTTTTCACTATGTTCCCCATGTTTCTCATAACTTGTCTCCCAAGAATCAGTCGCCTTTTTATTTCATGGCTGCAATCCCCATCTGCAGTGATCTTAGATCCTAAGAATGTAAAATCTGTCACTGCTTCTACTTCTTCCCCATCTATTTTCCAGGAACTGATGGGGCCTGTTGCCATTATCTTGGTTTTCTTGATATTGAGTCTCAAGCCAGCTTTTGCACTCTCTTCCTTCAAACCGATCAAGAGATTCTTTAGGTCTTCCTCACTTTCTGCCATTAGGGTGGTGTCATCTGCATATCTCAGATTGTTGATGTTTCTCCCAGCAATTTTAATCCCATATTGTGATTTATATCATCTTAAAAATATTTAACCTGATATATATGTACCTAGTTGTGGTTCTGCATGACGAAGTGAGCTCCCGTCTCTGCTGTTTATGTTTATTTGATTTGTATCCCACCCTACTCAGCACAGGCCGACTCAGGGCAGCTCACAATACGTCAAATATTGAGCTATTTGCAAATGTAATCAGAGAAGATAATGAAATAAAAGGAATAAATAATAATAAAATCAATTTGTATGCCGATGACACCCTATTGATATTAAGGGATCCACAAAAGCTTTACCTAAAGTACAAACACATCTCAAAAACTTTCAGTTAGTGACTAGCCTTGAAATAAATTTGGATAAGTCAGACTTAATACTCTTCAATATTGCTAACGAGAAATGGAAAGATATTATGTCTAAATATAATATTAGAATTAAAAATAATGCAAAGTATTTAGGAGTAATAATATCAAAACAATACGATAAATTAAAAAAGTTAAATTTTGATGCACTGGTAAATGAAATAAAAGAAACGTATAAGAAACTGGGATTATCATGGTTCAGTAGAATAGCTTTAATTAAAATGAAGCTTATACCAAAAATTAATTTTATTTTTGAGGCTCTCCCAATTCAAATTAAGGAAAAATACTTAAAGGGAAAAAGACTTAAAGGGACTACAAAGCATATTAAATGAATATTGTAATGGTGGAAAGAGACCAAGAATTATGAAGACATTATGGTATAGAGATCAGAAAAAGGGGGATTAGGATTACCAGAAATTAGGAAGTACTACATTGCATATTAGCTAAATAATATTCTTAAGATCTTAAATGGACCTGATACCATGTGGGAAAATACTGGTATGTATGATTTAAATAAAACTGGAAAAGCGATTTTCTTAGACAAAAACAAAGTCAAAATTAATCAAAACAATGTAATATTAAAAGTATTATTAGATACTTGGCATTTGGTGAAAAGCAAAATGGCTCCTGGCATCTCACCAATAATTGAATTAAAGGATTTTAAAACCTTTCCTTTAAATTTGACAAGTGAATTAGAAGGGATACTAGAACATAATAAGGCATTATTGCTAAAAGATTGGTTAGAAATATGTAAAAATGCAGAAAGAAAATCGTATATTTTTTCACAGATGAAATTAAATTGGCTTCAAATAGCAGCAATTAATAAATGGAATAGAAAATTTGTTTCCGATGTAAGCTTAAATAAGAGTGCAACAAAATTTGAGAATCTAATCATAAAAATAAGATAGGGAAATATAGAATTAAAAGGTTTAATTGGTAAAATATACAAAATATTAAATGATTTGGAACAAAAGAAAGATATCACAAAAGAAATCTGGGAAAATGACCTAAACATAAATATTAGCAAAACAGCGTGGAATCAAAAATGGGAAAAAAAGAATTATGCGAAATTTATCAATAAGAACTAAAGAGCATACCTACAAAGTATTATGGAAGTGGTATTTAACACCAGTCAGATTGAACCAATTTGATCCAAATAAATATAATAAGTGTTGGAGATGCAGAAAGGAGATGGGAATGTACAACCATATGTGGTGGAACTGCGAAATAATAAAACAATTTTGGACAAAGGTAGAAAAAGAAGCAACAGAAATATTGGGAATGGATATCAAATTTGATCCACCTACCGTATTAGTATATGAATTTAATAGTTTGTCTTTAAATACACCTGAGGAAGAATTATTAACAATTATTATAATAATTGCTAGAATATGCATTGATACTAAATGGAAGGAAAATGATGCACTAAAAATTGAAGAATGGTATAAACAAATGTGGATGATTGCACTTAATGATAAGCTCACATGCGAAATGAATATAAAAAAAGGTATTACAAAGAAGAAGAACTTTTATAAGACATGGAAACCTTTTATTGAATATACTATAGAGAAAGAAAAGGGAAACAAGCCACCACCTGAACCAATGGCGTTTTGGACAAACAATTATTGAAATGTGTATTTGTAATAGTTAAACAGAGAATATGTAAGAATAATACATTAATGTAAACACCTAATCAATGTGGAAATAATGAGGGGTTTTTTGTTTTATGTAATGTCTTGTATTTATGTCTACTTTAATGTTGTAATTAGTTGCACGTTTTTCTGGGTTTTTATTTCTTCTTTTCTTTTCATTCTTTCTCTGTGTTTTGTAATTCTTAATAAAAGTTAAAAAAAAACAAAAAAAATATACAATATAGCAAAAAAACACAAAAATACAATATAACAAGAGCAAAGCACGAAACACAGCTCCTGCCAACCTAGCAGTTCAAAAGCAAGAAATTGCAAGTAGATAAATAGGGACCACTTCTGTGGGTAGGTAAACAGTGTTCTGTGCACTCGGGTGCTGAGGCATGCCTGCCACAGGTCCACAGAGATGTCTGCAGATGTAGGCAGTGCTGGCTCTTTGGCTATAAACAGAGATGAGCACTGAACCCTAGAGTCAGATACGACTGGCTTTCAAGCAGGGGCAACCTTTACCTTTACCTTTTAACTTGTGATTACTTTTGAGAATGAAGGGAAGTGATTTTGGGTTAGAAAGCATGACATTTTAAAATATCATTCAGAGATGTATTCTTTACATTGCCCATCTTATTTCTGAAACATTAGTATTCCTATAGCTTTTAGAAAGTTACATCTATACAATACAATTGAGAAACATGACTCTTGATCATTCTGCAGCATAAAAACAAAATCCATCAAGAGAAATTTTGTTGTTCACTTCTATTTTTAAAAGTTTTCTTCCATAAAGGTTTCCCTTGCTCGAAAGCCAGTCATATCCGACTCTAGGGTGCAGTGCTCATCTCTGTTTCTAAGCCGAAGAGCCAGCGCTGTCTGCTTCTGCAGACGTTTCCATGGTCATGTGGCAGGCATGACTAGTCACGGGAGCTCACGGAATGCTGTTTCCTTCCCACCGAAGTGGTCCCTATTTATCTACTTGCAATGTCTTGCTTTCGAACTGCTAGGTTGGCAGGAGCTGGGACAAAGATGGGAGCTCATTTCCGTCCTGCAGTACTCGGGAATCGACAAGGTGGAGAGAGAAAACACCCCAAAAGAACAAAAATATATTAGCAAAATGTGTATTTAATAAGTGAAAAAGCAAGTAGAAAATACTAATAAAAATGCTAGGGAACCGGACAAACAGTAGAATAACAATCTAAATGGGTAATGACCACGGGACAACCCACAAGGGTGGGAGAAACCAAGACGAAATGTCCAAAAAGGCAGGTATGTCAGTAGGTAGAAGCCTAATAATAAGGTAAAATGTCCGTGGAGCAATAACAAATATACAAGCTGGTACAAAACATAGATCCCATGGAAGTCCGTGTATGCGAGAACAGAGTGGACGGAAAGTCAAGTTCCGAAAATGCAAAAACCGCCGAAGGGCTATGTAACATCCAAGCATACAGGGAGGAACGAGGTAACTACGAGACTGTAAAGGACGGCCAAAAGAGCTGTATCGACGTAGATGGGTAGCGTGATTGCTGAGGACGCTACTCAAAGTCCATGTCCGTAATCCATGTGAAGTCAGGTAGTCCGGTTCAAAGGGTGCAACAAGCAATAGAAATATAACAGCCAGAAGGGCTAAGCAAATGTCACCAACCAGGTACGAAGAAGAACAGTTACAGGTCAATATTCCTCCGGTAGAGAATATTTCGAAATCTTTGTCAAGATCTGTAATAAAATCGAAACCCGAAGTGACAGTAATAAGCACAATACCATAAAGCAATATGAATGTAACAATGAACAGAAAAACGCATCAAACAACATCTGATTTAAAACAGTAGCTAAATAGTCATGATTAACAAAAATATTAATAATACCTGTAACAACGTGCTAAGCAACACCTCTATGTAGTAACTGATGAAGGGCGGAAGCGTTAAGCAAACTGGAAAAAGGCGAGCTAAATATAGTTCTAAGGTGGAGACATGTGAAAAGAATACCATGGATTAGCAATTAGGTAAAAATAATGAAGGAAATTCTTAAAGATTCTATTAAAGAGGCAGTAACAGAAAAGAGGGGAGCACTAGGAAATAAATTTAAAGAGACTACTGGGAAACAAATTTAAAGAAAAGCCGAATAGTCCTGTTCCGTATTCAAACCTGTGGGGTGCAAAGTAGAAAAACGGTAAATGTAAAAAGCTTCGCGTTGTAACAAAAAACGTTCCCTGTTGATAGAATGGAATTTACGCGGTAAAAATGATTCCAATACAGCAGCCTTTAAGTCTGTTGGAGCATGCATCTTATCAACATAATGGGATACAAGAGGTGCTGTAAGAACCTTGTTACGGATACGTGAAATGTGTTCTCCGAGTCTTGTTTTGAGTGGTCTGAAAGATTTTCCTACATAAGGTAGCCCACAAGGACAAATTAAAATATATACAATGTCACGAGAATTGCAATTAGAGAACCGCGAAAGCTGAAGTGTAAAAGTACAGTTAGGAATGGAAATGACATCAGTTCTCCACATATAAGAACAAAATTTGCAATGGCCACAGGAAAAATGCCCAGCTGGAAGAACTGAAGGGCTGGAGGCAGGGGGAAGACAATCAGTTTTTGAAAGGATACCGGCAATGGTTTTAGTTTTCCTAAACCCTATGGTAGGTTTATCTTTACATCCTGAGATGGAATCTAAGATGTGCCAATGGCGATGTATAGTTTTCTTTATTCGTTGTGCAAGCGGAGTAAAATCAATGGACCAAAAGATGTTATTGTTATGTATATTTTTTATTTTGCGTTGAAACATGGACTGTCTAGGTCTGTTGGTTACTTTCTGGTAGGCGTGGTTAATGACATGAATGGGGTACCCTCTGATGAGTAAAGATTGACGGATGCTTATGGCAGATGATTTAAAATCAGAATCAAGTGTGGAGTTTCTTTTTGCCCGAAGGAATAAGCTATATGGAATGTTGTTTTTTAATGAAAATGGATGATAAGAATGAAATTGTAGATAGGCATGCCTATCAGTAGGTTTATTAAAAAGGCGCATATTGAGGTGATTATTGGCAATGAAAATTTCCAAATCAAGAAATGAGACTGAGACAGAGCTAGAAGTGTAGGTGAAAGATAAATTTGTATATAAAGAATTGATCCAAGTTAGGAAACCGGATAGAGAAGCTGGGTTGGAAAAAATGAAAAACAAATCATCAATATAACGTTTGTAAATAAGAATGTCAGAGAAAAAGGGATTAGCAGCAGGATTAAGGATGAAAGTAAGATCGAAATTATTCATAAAGATATTGGCAACCGAAGGAGCAAAATTTGAACCCATGGCCACACCATGTGTCTGTAAATAAAAATTATCTAGGAATCGGAAAAAATTGTGCTCGAACGCTATATCTAAAAGATCCAAAAGAAAATGTGTGGGAGGGTCGGGATTAGTGCGTAAAGATAAGTGATGCTCAACCAAAATCCTGGCCTCTTGAAGAGGAATGTTAGTGTACAGGGAAGCCACATCCATGGTAACCAACAGACAATCATCAGGAACAGAAATGTTTTCCAAAAGTTGGATGAAATGAGAAGAGTCCTTCACATAGGAAGGGGTGTCAGTAACAAAGGGACATATGTAATGATCAATGAAAACAGAAATGGGTTCTAAAAGGCCTTCATTGGCAGCTATGATGGGTCTACATGGTACAAGGGTCGAACCGGATTGAAGCTTATGGATTTTTGGTAATAAATGAAAAATAGGTACTTGCGGGTGTGATTTGTAAAGAAAGCGAAAAGTGGATTCTGAAATGAAGCCCAAAGCAAGTCCTTCTTGTAATACTGTTTTAATAATGTTGGACACATGTGGTGTAGGATCCTTGTGTAATCTGCTGTAGAAAAGAGGATTCGAAAGTTGTCTATGGGCTTCCTCAATATAATTGATTCTGTCCATAACAACTACCCCACCCCCCCCCCTTATCAGCTGCTTTAATAATAATGTCGGGATCATGTCCCAAATTTTCAAGAAGATGCATGTCACCTAAAGATATATTATGCTTGACATGGTAACGTTCTTCTAGGGCAGAAATGTCTCGAAGAACAACCCTACGAAACACTTCAATAGCAGGACTATCAACAGCTGGAGAAAAGGTGGAGCGGGGAGAGAATGGATTGGAGCTGCCAGAAGTCTCCTTAAAGAAGAGGCGTAATTTGAGTAACCGGATAAGTTTGTAAATGTCAATACGCGTTTTGAAAGAAGAATATTTAGGAGTAGGTACGAACCCTAAACCAAGATCTAAGAGTTCCATTTCCCTCACCGTTAGGACTCTCCGAGATAGGTTGAAAACTAAGGAAGGTTTTATTTCCTTTTGTTCTGCTGACCTTCCGCTTCCCAGTCAGCGTCTTAGCCACTTGAGCCACTGCAGTCCATAAAAAAGGTTAGAACCTCATCTCAACTTACATGAAAGTCTGTTCCATAACTGAAATTATTAATATTTCAAGTTTGTTTTCAAACAGGGTTGTCCCATACTTCCTTGAACTCTTGCAGCGTTTTGCTTTTGTTTTTAAAGTCTGCTGCAGGTGTGCTGGCTGATTACACCATAAAGCTAAAAGCACTTATTAAGAACTACTGACACGGTGGTTTTAGATTTCAGAATTTATCCACTTCTTTTTTTTACTGTGCTAATAAATGTGTGAGAAATCTCTGCACTGAAGAATGGGCACGTTTTAGGCACCGAGAGAGGGGCCAGCTGGAGTTTTACTCATACATTTGCTTATTTTTCATGATTAGCATAGCTGGACTCTGTAGCTTCTACATTTCTTTTGGTCTCCCTCACAATGCTTTATTGTGTTGCCTTTATCTTTCATTGAAAAGCTCTTTCCATAGATTTTATGGCATTCACAATGATCCTGCATTAATAATATCTCAACCTCTCCCCAAGCAGAACCACAACCCTATTTTAAAGCAACAGGATCTTGCCAGAGGCAAGAATGGTGACAAGTATCAAGACCCTATAAAAAGGAATACTTTCTGCTAATCACGCTAGATAGCAAGAGCCAGTATGATGTCAGAATCAGTGTAGTACAGCCTCATGTGAGACACAGCATGAGAGTCCACATTGTACAGTCCCATTGAGGAGCAAATATGGTGTGAGAGACAGTGTCAAACATTCCCATGTGGAAGCCAGTGTGGTGTGCCTATTGGTTGGAACACTGGGCAGAGACTTGTAAGATTGATGCTCAAGTCCCCACTGAACCATGAAACCTCCTAGATGACAATGGGCTAATATCTATATTTCAGGCTTTGTCTGAAGATAAAATGGAGAAGGAGAAAAGGCTATGTATGCTATATCACTCTTATTGGAGGACAGAGTGATATAGAAATGTAACTAATAAATAAATAATAAATATGTTTAGACAGAGGCACAGAGATCCAGACCACTTTTTGTGATTTCTCCATAGATTTATGAAGTCCATGCTCTGAGGAGAGTTTTTGGTTCTACCAATACAGCAACCCCATGCTCATGTACTAAGAGCCAGTGGGCTGATCTGTCAAGCAAGAAAAAGCAAATGCTTCAGATGCCGGGTGAAATGCTGCTTTCTTCAGCAGTGTGAAAACATTTATTTAAGTTTAAAGGAGGGGTATACAGAAAGAGCCTCCTAGAAAATTGTGGTATTTTTAAAATCACAATCGTGCATACCCTGGTAATGGCACCCTTGTGTTGCCGGCTAATCTTTCTCACACTAGGTCAGGTGAAAGGAACTGCAGAATGAACTCACCAAAAGGTATCTTCATTTTGGCAGTTTCATGTCTGGCTTCAGCGGCAGTGGCTACTGCTACTCATACCCGAGTATAAATTTTTCTTGGAAATCATTTTTGACAAACAGGAAAAGCACCACTGGAATGAATTTGTTGAAGGTGGATCCTAGCTTGCCGTGAAGTGACCCACACACCATGATCACGGAGCCATCTCCTGTGGCATGTATGAAATGAGACTTGCAGGATTTAACATTGGGACTGCAATGGATGGCTGCAGCCTTGAGGATATTAACAAGGTGTGCCTTTCACAGCCAGTCCATCTGGCATGGCCGTGTCTTGCCTAGACATGGAAGAACAAGAAGAAGAAGATGCCTCACCACTGCTCCGGGAGCTGCACTGGTTTGCCTCCGGGTGCAATTCAAGGTGCTGGTTTTGACCCTTAAAGCCCTACATGGTAGTAGGCCAGGTTACCTAAGAGACCACGTCACCCCAAGAATGTCTGTCCATCCAACTAGGGTGGACTGGAGGGGCTCTCTAATGGTACCATCAGCTAGAGAGGCTCGCCTCTCTAGCACACGAAGGAGGGCCTTCTCCGTGTCTGCACCGGCCCTATGGAACCTCCTGCCGATAGAGCTAAGGTTACAGACAGAATTGCTTCCCTTCAGGAAAGGTCTAAAAACCTGTCTGGCAAGGCATGTGTGGGGCCCTGATGAGAATGTGGCCCCTGCCCACTGGCTTATAGACTAATCCAGTTTAGTGATCCCCTCCCTTCTTTATTGATAGGGATGGGTGAATTTAACTAAGTGGTTTTATGTGTTGTATCTTTTGTATGTTTTTATGCTAGTTTTATTGAAATTGTATATTTTGTGTTTTTATATTATGCTGTTGAACTGCCCTGAGTCGGGTTGTACCTGAGTGGGCAGTACAGAAATTCAAAAATTAAATTAAAAATTAAATTAAGAAGAAGTTGTTTAAAGGAATGCACAGAAATGACAACTGATCAGTCAGTAGTATTCTGCTTTGGATCACAATATTAAAACAGCATGTTGTTAGACTAGTTAGCACATTCATACTGTACTTTATAATCTACAAATGATGTGTCAATAGTGGAGTAAATGACATGCTATTTGAGTTATGGTTTGTTTGCTTTTTCTGTTGTGCCAGGAGTAGCACATTTCTTCTGGTAACTAGTAAGCATGCTACTGTTTGTCCAACTAACTGGTTTTGCAACCACATTTCCAATTAGTTGTACAGCCGATGAGCTGGGGTGTGTGTGTGTGTGGAACTGAACCCTTCCAATGCCACAGTCATGAAGTAGATTCTACAAATTCAACATTATTTACAGAGGCTTTACACTTTAAAAAAATCAAATCAGGAGAAAATGCAGAAAGGGAGAAACATTGTGTCTGACCACATCACATCCTCTATATCTGCTATATCAATGGCGAGTTTGACTACTCAGATACCTGCACAAGCCAAAGAGATCTGAAGTTTCATGGGACTGTGGAGTTTTAATTTGCTCTGCATCAGCTTCCCAACAACAAAACAAATTCGTTTCACAGCTGTTGGAAATGTTCAAAAATAACTCCACAATGCAGGAAGAATTTAGCATACATGACACGACTAAGGTCACACACAAAGCTTTGTTTCAGATATTTTGAATTGGAGTGCATTTTCAAATATACAGCTAAAATGTATTGCATCACATGATACCACAGTACATTTTGTCATCACCTTCTACAGATAGAAAAGAATAGATGTGGTCAATTTATTTACAGTTTCAATAACTGATATATTGCTGGAGTATGAAATATATGCCCATGTGATCACACTCATATGTTTTACTGCTAAACATGGATTTTACTGTTAAACAGGGAGAAATTCCCCAAGTTCTGGTCAAACCTTGTGATTGATAAAGCTTTAAAGATGTTCCAAATATCCGTAATAATGGTGGTGGTGTGCCATCAAGCCAATTTCAACTTATATTGAAACTTCCCAGGCTTTCCAAGGAATAGAGCATTCAGGAGTGTTTTACTATTTCCTTCTTATGGTGGCACTCTGGGATCAGATAGCTTGCCAAAGATCACATAAGCAGACTTCTCCTACAAGGCATAGTGAAGAACTGAACTTCTCACCCCTAGTTATGCTTCCAGCCAAAGTGATTCATCTCACTGGGCTATCCAGCCAGCTTCCCATGTAATGGTTTTGGCACAGCAATTTGCTACAGTTCTTATGTATCCTGAAACCTAACATTTTGGTTCTTTGTGCTACAGAAAATGTTTCTCAGATTGATACTCAACAAGCTACAGGTGTTGGAAGATATGACATCAAATCTTGACACACCATCTGAAAAATTTGCCTATCCCAAAAGAGAGTGGTTGGCTTTCTTTGTCTCTCTTCAGGAGCCAGCTTGCCAGAAAGAAGTATATACTACCAGCATGAATTTTGTCAATGTGACTCAGCATACTTTGGCCAAGGTCATTTACAAGGTCATTGTGGCACAAAGAAAATTATGAATTTTATACTGATTTTTTCACAGCTAACTGTCCAGCTTCATCACCCCTCATGACAGGCCACTTATTAATTTAGATGGGTGTTTAATTTCTGGAATGCATGGTTTAAAAAATGTTCCAAACAGTGTTAATTGTTCACAATCCCATGAATACTATGTTCTGATGAATCTGACACTTTTAACTGATGCTGTTGACTTAACTGAGAGAAAGAACAACTGGCTTAAGAGTATCTACACAATGTTGTTTTGAAACCAGTAAAGTTGTCTTCTGCTCTACAAATCCTCTACAGTTGTTCATTTTTAATAAAGCTTGAAATTATTTTCCCGCTATCTTCCTACTAATGACCATCATCCTATTGGGCTGTCATTAGACACAGTAATACTACTTTCATTATAGTGTGTGATCACTTGATTCAGTTGATGCACTCTATATCATTGCCAAAATTATCTTATCTACAATTTGTGCACAACTTTGGCCTATGCTATAGTAAGCTGCAGCTAAAACAGGCCCATTTTATTCAATGGAACTTATGGAAAAGCTGATATTTGGAGACTTCTGAACATGTCCAAAAAGTATTTTTTCTAAACACTAACCATCATAAAGATTAATGTACCCTCCCTTCAAAGAAATCATCAATTTCTACAGCCCTAGGATTGGGTTCCATTAAGATCAAAAAGTACTTTGAAATTTTAGATAATGAGTCTTCCAGTTTCAAGAATTTTTACACAGCATTTAAGAACTACACATAATACAAAACTGTGCCAGGAGTCTTTTTACATACCTTCAATAAAAACACTGACTTAACAAACAAAGTTAGTAAGACTTTTATTATAACCATTATTGAACGTGTGGCTATAAAAATAAAAATAAAATTGCTTTCCAGTATTTATTCACCAACTTAGATTCAAGAAGGGAAGGCCCACCAAAGTATTTAAGTGCTGAACTTTGTGAAGTAACCCAAGTGGAAGCAGTAAGAAAGAATATCAAGACATACCTGTATTGGGATGTCAATTAATTTCTAAGGTATTTTTTATTTTTATTTTAAAAGAAATACCTCTAAGGCATAAATTAAGAGACAGCTGCAAATATTTGGAAGACTAATACAAATACTTCAAATAGCTGCCCTTAGTGCCGTGGTTCCCAATGTGGGGCACATGCCCCACAGGGGGCCATTTGATTTTAAGGGGGCAATTCAGGAATGAATTATTCACAGTGAATAGCCTTTTAGGCTTTCTCCACATGAATAATTCACTTTTTGAATAATAAGAATTATATGTCAGTGGGGAGCAGGATTTTAGAGATGCTTAGGTGGGGCATGGCCAAAAAAAGGCTAGGAATCACTGCCCTAGTGATATAATTATACGTTAAATAATGAGAATTTGCTCCCCTATGCTAAAAATCTGCCATAAAACAACTTTCCTTCCACAATGTTACATCTGGTCCTGAATTAAGCTTAGAGCTTGAACAAGACACTTTCTTGAACTATAATTTCCAGAATCTTTCAGATGGCATGAACACTGACTCTTGTTCATACTGGTTGGAAAGTACCTGGAACTGGAATTCTGGAATTCATAGAAGTTACCTTTTCCAAGCTGTAGTTAAGGCTTTTTGCATGTCATACTTTCATAGATAAATGCAGCTCATCAGTGTGAAGCCAGCTCATGTTTTAGCATCAGGAAAATCACACTTCTAAATATACAATTTAAGATATTTCTATCTTTCTTTGGGGCATCTCAAATCATGAAATGACTTCATGACTGACCTTCAGAAATACTGCTTCAATTGTTGGTAATAACTATTATATTAACATTATACAATGTAAAATTCCAATGTATAATAATACTGTGTAGCATATACTATTAAGAGAGAATGGCTTGGTTAAATATCATAATTCTTGTAAAGGAAGGGGGGAGGACACAAATATTCACAAATATACACATTTTAAAGTGACTTCTCCACCTCTATATACATATTTTTAGTCCAGTGGAATTCCAAGAGCCTTGGATTTCAGTGGAGACACTCATCTTTGCTGCTGAGAGTTTGCAGAAATGCCAAAGTATCACTCAAACTGGTTTCAAATCTCAGACAGCTCATAAAACATGATAGATGAGTTTTGGAGGAGGGCTCTCGGGAGTGCTTGGCTGGGACAGAGGGCTGGCACTGGGAGAGAAGGAGGCAGTATCCTGCAGAGAGAGCCCAGTCTGATCTGGGGAAGAGATTCGATCCACTATGCTGGATAAACAATCCAGGCTGGAGAGGGCCGTGTTTGTTTTTGAAGGATATGCTGAGGAAGAAAAGAAAGAAACAGTATTATGTGAAAAAAATACCATAAAGTCAAAAAGTAACTTCAAAGGTCTATCTTGACCCACCACTGCCGACACAAGAAATCCACTCCTATTGGACTTCTAAAGTGTCCCACTTCTGTCTAGCAAAGGAGGATACAGCCAATGTCTGCTATTAACTTGGGGTCACAGATAGACTTTAAACAGAAGTCAACAATCTATGATAAAAATAATAATGCTAAATTAACTGTGAAGCAGTTCATTCTGGCTGGAAGTTTTTTTTTTCTTACTCAATGCCCCCTTTCCTCTCATTTGAATCCTACCTCAAAAGCAATGATGGAAATCAAAGAATGCAACAGCACTTTAATCATGGGAAATGGCTGCCATGTTCTTTGTTTGTACCATTTTAGGCCCCCTTTCCTGCAATGAGCTTTCAGAAGAATTGTTGACTTCTTTTCCTCAGAACAATCTTGCAAAGTAGGACAGGCTGAGAGCCTATAGTTGGTGTATTGTCATCCAATGGACTTCATGCTAGGGCAGAGATTTCAGCCTCGATTTCTTGAATTCATTCCTCTACCTCTATATCGTTCTGGCTCTCATACTGTTTTTAAAATTTACCTCTTCTACAGGCTACATATATCCAACTCCTTCAATCTTTCCTCACATCATCTTCTCCAAGAAATGACCTCAATTAAATAATGGTTGAATTATTATTTATTAAAAATACTATTTTTGTTTACCATCTTGGACATATTTAATGAAAGGTTAGTTAACAGGTGAGCCAGAGCAAACACAATGGAACTGTCTCTCTCCAAAGTGTTCTTCAAGACGTTGTACCCAAGACCTCACAGTTACTGATCCTCCTGGACATGGAATGATTGTGCCAAAGTGAGAGCTTCTCCAATATAATGCACCAGTGTTGCCTTTTGTCTAGACAAGACCTTGAGCCTTACCATGTGGGAGATCAGAGCAGTAGAGACAGTCATAAGTGCTGTTTTTCCTAGACCACACCGGGCTGTTGCATTCAGCCTGCAGTAGGGAAAAAAATGGAATTTCACTGCTATGGACAGGACAACGATTGCTTCTGTTTCATTTCCATGGAGACACATACTTGGGAACATAGGAAACAGCTCAACAGTTTGATCCTTTAACTGTACATTTCTCCAAACCATGCACTCCACATTCTGTAACCCTTTAGACAGCATGACCAATAGCCAATACTGGCCTGGGTTGATGAAAGTATATGGACTGGCATCAGTTCTCCAAGCTTTTTGTCATTTCCATGACCCACCTAGGTGTGCCAGGGATGGAATGTAGATATTTTGCTTGCCAAGCATTGGACTTATTCTGAGGTTATTCTGAGATTGCTTCCAGGCTGTGGAACTCCCTTCCAAGAAAAGTGAGGCTAGCCCACTCCATGATGCCCTCCTGCAACATCCAATTTGAGCAATTGTCTGGTTGATGAGGAAGGGACTTTCAATGAGTAGGCACTCTTTTTTACCAATGTATTTTAGATGTATTAAATTTGATTATCTTTTATTATTAATTTGTTTAATTTTGTTTTAACATTATATATACTTTCACATGTTTGCTATGAATTGCCTTTTAGTCCTAGTTTTGGGAGAAAGATTAAATATTAATCATCCAGCATGACTAAGAAGTTTTAAAGTCCTTCTATCAGTTATAGCAAGGACTGCAGTGGCTCAAGTGGCTAAGACACTGACTGGGAGGTGGAAGGTCAGCAGTTCGTTTCCCTAGTACTGCAGGATGGAATGAGCTCCTGTCTTTGTCCCAGCTCCTGCCAACCTAGCAGTTTGAAAGCAAGACATTGCAAGTAGATAAATAGGGACCACTTCAGTGAGAAGGTAACAGCGTTTCGTGCACTCCGGTGTCTAGTCATGCCTGCCACATGACCACAGAAATGTCTGCAGAAGCAGACAGCGCTGGCTCTTCGGCATTGAAACAGAGATGAGCACTGAACCTTAGAGTCGGATACGACTGGCTTTCAAGCAAGGGAAACTATCAGTTATAGTAATTGCACATCCCCAAGAAAGGTTTTATTTATAACTTTCAAGATTGACTCTGCCAGTTGTCATGTATAAAACTGAATTAGGTTTCTCCCCAACATAGTAATGGTAACCCTAGGATAGAGAAGTGTGGATTTCCCAAACTATATCACTCCAGCATCTTTTGTGTGGTATCCAGAAAACTGAGCTTCTTTGATACCTGACAGAGGGAGTACCTGCCTTTTGATGAGGAACAATAGCCTAGGTCATTTGGATCTGGCAACATTCTTCTGGCACTTTGCTCCAAAACAGAAGGATTCTGGGATTCTGACCTCTTTGGTTCATCAAGCCAGCTCCCTAGAAAGCCCACCCACTCCTGACCCCTCACATGTAGTGACTCAGTGGAACATTGATATTTTTAGAGGCCATTTTTCTCATGTTACATGCTCAAGGGTCTGACACCTGGCATTAAAAGTAGTTCTTGTAAACCACACTTCATATTTAAGCCTTAAACATCCTACTTTCCATCCTTCCAAGTTCAGTAAAATGAGTGCCCATTAAGCCCTATGGGGCAGTATAAAAGTGTAATTGGTATTGCTATTCCAAAAGGCAGTTGATAAGAACTATCAATTATGTGGTGCTGAAGTAGCTCTAATTTCCAGCGGCAGAAAAACAAGGGAAGGAGAAAGGTTTGTGAATATTATTTGTTTATTTAATCAGGCTGAAAATGTATTTAGCACAATAAGGAACTGGCTGCATGCTCCTCCTGATGATGTCATACAGTGATGGCAAACGTTGGCACTACAGATGTTCTTGGACTTCAATTCCCAGATGCCCAAGTCAACACTCCTGCTGATCAGTGCTTCTGGGAATTGAAGTCCAAGAATACCTGGAGTGCCAGGTTTGGCCATCACGGCTATAGTATCACCATATTTTTAATAGTACTAGGACTGGAAGACTGGCAAAACTATTACTCAATTGCTACTTTCAGTAGTAGTAATGGCTGAATGTTCAATGTGTTTAGTTTAATTTGACTAACTAAACTTAGAAGTAATGGTTCATAGCTCCACACAGGAGAAGGGGCAAAATGTTTTCCCCTACTGGTTTAAGATGATTCTGAAGAAAGTGAAATAAGGCATAGTAGCTGAAATCCTGTCATGTATCTTTACACAACATAGGGTAGATAAGGTCATAAGCCTTAGTGGTTTTTCAGAAATTAAAAATGTCTAATTCTTCCTTCTTTCTTTCTCTCTACCCCCAAAGGTGCTAAGGCTCCTTAGGGACCCGTTTCACCATAGGGAAGCTGCTGTCTGATTTTTGAAAGTGACACAGACCAGTAAATTTATCCTGGCAGTGGCAAATTTTGTTAATTAAAAATATGTTCATCCTGCAGCCGTTAATATGAAAGGTTCCCCCAAGAATGAAAGGTTCCCCAAGGGAGCCTTGGAACATTTGGAAGGGGGAAGAATCATACATGTTTAATTTTACGGGAGGTGGAATGCTGTGGCTGATGTGGCATAAAATTTCATATCAAGATTTCAGCCACCGCCATGTAAAATGTTCCCCAATACATCCAGGGTCTATAAATACCTAAAACCCAGCATGACTGGAATCACATGAGTAACAGGAACTTCCGTGAGCGTATTGCAGACTTATTCAATGGTAAGGACCAGGGTGGCCAGCCTACAGCCCACTGGCTAAACCTGGCTCACAGCACCATTTCATGTGGCCATGTTGCTGATGCACCAGAAGCAGAAGTGGTCACATTTACGACAGCCATAAAATGCACCCACGCCTACGCAAATGTGCCCACAGTTGTCATAAATATGTTTATGACAGCCATGGATGCATTTTACAGCAGCATTTACAGCGGGGGGAGGGACCACGTGACCAGGCCACTCAGCTGTCTGGGGAACGTGGTCAGGCCCATGGCATAAAAAGGTTGGGAACCCCTGGAATGGACTAATGATGTAGTCTGTTTCAGCAAGAACAACAACTAATCTTGTAGCAATATGTTTCAGAGTAAAACATCTTACTGGCACAAGCTTTCACAGATTCTGCTACAATGTCATGCATCTGAAACAGTAGGCTAGAATCCACAGAATCTCATTGCTTTTGAACCTACTGTGGATATGGTAAGATTCTGTAAGTTTCTGTGCCCTCCACAGGGCAAGCTGCACACAATCCACATTAAACTGCCCTCTGTTGCGGTTGAAACCCAAGCTCAGTTCAAAGGGTCGCCTTTGCTTTCCATTACCTCTACAGTGTTTGCCTTCTGGTAAAAGGTCGTCCTTGCTCAAAAGCCAGTCATATCTGACTCTAGGGCTCAGTGCTCATTTTTGTTTATAGCCAAAGAGCCAGCACTGCAGATATTTCCATGGACATGTGGCAGCCATGACTAGACACCAGAGAGAATGGAAGGCTGTTTACCATCCCACTGAAGTGGTACTTATTTATCTACTTGCAATTTCTTGCTTTCAAACTGATAGGTTGGCAGGAGCTGGGACAGAGACATGTGCTCACTCTATCATGCAGCACTCAGGTCTTGAACTGGTGACCTTCCGGTTATTAAGTTCAGTGTCTTAACCACTAAGCCACCACAGTCCCTTGCCTTCTGGTACATGTTACTGATTTAAAAGGAGGTGCCCTCCTCCATTTTGGATGTAAAGCAGTCCCCCTACTTGCTCCATGAGGAACCCCATCTCATGGGGCAGAATGGTTGGAAGAAAAGGGAACTGAGGACAAAGAGCCTCATGCATCTCTTCCAGCATGCAGTGTGTTGACCATGAAGAATGGATTGGAGCAAGAGAAAGTCTCCTGCAGCCAGCCAGGAAAACAGAACTTTCTCAGGGTTTGAATATAAGTAGGCATCAAAGCTTTGGCATGTCGGGAGGAAGAAAAATAATGTTGACAGATCCACCATACACCACAACAGAGAGTATGCCAGAGCATGGTATTTTCCCCCACCAGCAGAGGTCATATCTGACAGAGACAAATGTTCCATCTCAATTTGCAGAGGTAGAGGTGAGATTCTGTGCTTTGGTCTCTTTATCCTATCCATTATACATATTTACTCAGAAGTAAATGAGTTCACCGAGGTTTACTTTACTTCAAGCCCCAGTGTGCCAAGGCTCCAATTTTCCCTTCTGTCTAATACACACAGATTCCAACATCAGAACATAGTTCTACGATATCTGTTTTCTCCCTTCAGTGTTGATGGCCAAAAAGCCATGGTAACTGACACAGCCTCCTTAGTCTAGTGAGATTTTAGAGCTTTACTGTTGTTTGTGACAGATTAACATATGAGTCCATCCGAGAACAAGAAAACAAATGACAGAACCAAGACAGAATTAAGAGAGGGTGAATAATTGCTTTGTTTTCAGTCTAGTAATTTAAAACCTAAAACCTGGGTGCAAGGAAGAAAGAGGCAGAGAAAGACCAGGCCCAGCTGCCCAGAAACCATCCAGAAGCCTTGGAGGGAGGTGAGTGAAGAATCGGCCCCCCCTCCCACCCCATCCGAAAACCTGGGTGCAAGGAAGAAAGAGGCAGAGAAAGACCAGGCCCAGCTGCCCAGAAACCATCCAGAAGCCTTGGAGGGAGGTGAGTGAAGAATCGGCCCCTCCCTCCCACCCCATCCGAAAACCTGGGTGCAAGGAAGAAAGAGGCAGAGAAAGACCAGGCCCAGCTGCCCAGAAACCATCCAGAAGCCTTGGAGGGAGGTGAGTGAAGAATCGGCCCCCCCTTCCACCCCATCCTGAAACCTGGGTGCAAGGAAGAAAGAGGCAGAGAAAGACCAGGCCCAGCTGCCCAGAAACCATCCAGAAGCCTTGGAGGGAGGTGAGTGAAGAATAGGCCCCTCCCTCCCACCCCATCCTAAAACCTGGGTGCAAGGAAGAAAGAGGCAGAGAAAGACCAGGCCCAGCTGCCCAGAAACCATCCAGAAGCCTTGGAGGGAGGTGAGTGAAGAATAGGCCCCTCCCTCCCACCCCATCCTAAAACCTGGGTGCAAGGAAGAAAGAGGCAGAGAAAGACCAGGCCCCAATTGCCCAGAAACCATCCAGAGGCCTGGGAGGGAGAAGGTCACCATCCACCACTGCAGCCAGAGGCAGAGGAAGAGGAACAGCTGAGACACAGGGAAAACATCCACTGCCCGCCACTGCGATGCCCCTGGAGCAAGGGACCCAGAGACAACAACCCCACTTGGGGAGTGAGGACACAAGGATAAGTAGCTGATGTGAAAAATGTAGCTGAATTAATATAGAGACTGACATAGAGACTTCATACTGACTTAATATAGCAAGTAACATAGAGACTGTGTTTTAGAGTGTGATAATTATGCATGACAATATGTAGTGTAAACTGTTCTAAACTTTTAAAACTGTGATATGATGTATGATGCGAGGAAAAAAATGGCGTAGAAACCGGCAAACCACGCCACAAAGCTTGCCAAGAGAACCCTATGGACCAAAACAAAAGGCAAAACAAAAGGGCAGGCTAGGTGATACAGGATGCCTAACACCTCAGAGGGGAGAAAGGGGATGGACAGGAAAGGGGGAGGGGAAATGCAATGTTGTAAGGAGCAATACTGTATAGGGACATGGAATGTGAGATCAATGAACCAAGGTAAACTGGAAGTGGTAAAAAATGAGATGGAAAGAATAAGCATTGACATCTTGGGAATCAGTGAGCTCAAATGGACAGGGATGGGCGAATTCAGCTCTGGAAACCATCACATCTACTACTGTGGACAAGAAAACTTTAGAAGACATGGAGTAGCCATAATTGTCAATAAAAGAGTGAGAAGAGCAGTAATGGGATACAACCTCAAAAATGACAGAATGATGTCAGTAAGAATTCAGGGCAAACCCTTCAATGTTACTGTGATCCAAATATACGCACCAACCACGGGTGCAGATGAAGCCACAGTGGACCAGTTCTATGAGGACTTACAACACCTCATAGAACAAACACCAAGAAATGATGTTCAAATTATTCTAGGAGACTGGAATGCCAAAGTAGGCAATCAAAAAGTGGAGGGAATAACAGGCAGGTTCGGTCTTGGAACACAGAATGAAGCAGGACAAAGATTGATAGAGTTCTGCCAAGAGAACGCACTGGTCATAGCAAACACCCTCTTCCAGCAACACAAGAGGCGACTTTACACATGGACATCACCAGATGGCCAACACCGAAACCAGATTGACTACATACTCTGCAGCCAAAGATGGAGAACCTCCATACAGTCAGCAAAAACAAGACCTGGAGCAGATTGTGGCTCAGATCACAACCTACTGATTGCAAAATTCAGGCTTAGACTAAAGAAAATAGGGAAAACAAAGAGACCAGACAGATATCACCTAGACAGCATCCCTAAAGAATACACGGTGGAGGTGATGAACAGATTCAATGGCTTAGACTCAATA